>OY728135.1:630365155-635365155 GCA_963277665.1 Viscum album
GGGTTCCTATATGTATTATTTATCTATTTTTAAATGAAAATACATTTAAATTAAAATAGATATTTGAATGAAAAAGTCAATTTTCAACAATAATGTAGTGTTTTCACTATTCATCAAAAATTGAATGTTTTCAGGAAAATACCAAAAATTCAACCTAAGCTAATTTTGATATTCTGAATTCAAAAATGATGTTTATTATAAAAACTTCAATTTCTAGGAGTGTATGAAATTAATTTTATTATTTTTCACAAAAGGGCATAAAAATTAGTTACTTTAAGAAAATAGTATTTCTAAGCATATAACTATTTTACAAAAACCTATAAATTTAAATATAAATATATTTTATTTATGTGAAAAAGTTGTAAATAAAATTAAAATATTATTTATTACTATTTATATTACTATATTTAATAGATATGTTACGAATATATCATTTCAATTATCACAACACTAAAGTGATGTTTCACATAAACCCAATCTTGTGTGTTTTGAAAGGCAAGTCGACATTGTGTGCAACACAATTTATTGAAGATAAAATACTATGAAATATCTAGTCATTACATGATAACAGGCACTACATGGTATAACTATTGATCAATAATCTCATGAAAAATATTTCTTGTTGAAGTGGCTCTATAGATCACATTTAATTATTATCATTTGAAAATTAAGAAATATCATATAATGATTAATTATAATTCTCACAATTTTTTTATTATTATCAATAGCTTTTTATTTTATGTATTGACTAAAGAAAGTTCAAATTTTTGGGTATCTTTTTATCTTTTACTAGATATATCTTTAGATTTTTTGTTTTAATTCCTTATAAATTGTTCTATAAGTTTTTTGTTGAGTTCTTTAGCTAAAAATATCTATTAGATCTTTTACAATTATATTTACATGTTTTTACATTATAATGTTAATGTAACCTTATATTTATATATGTTATGTAAGGGTATAGTGGGTTTAATAGAGTATTGTAAAGGTAAATTTAAGTTTCAATTGGTTACATGTAACAACCCAAGTACATAAAGAACATGAAAATTTTCATATATATTAATATTTGTGAAATAAATATTAAAATTACTTTAAAGGGGATGCTATATTCTATGGCGTTCCCGAAACAAAACAATGTGTTTCTTTGAAATCTTACTTTTCACACTAATAATATAATATTATCATTTTAAATGGTAGTTAACATATAGTCATTGTATAGGCGGGAATGAATAGAACTAACTAAAATATTTTTATACATGTTTGTTTGCATATTTTTACATTTATACAATAAAATTTAGAGGATTAAAATAAGTAAATAATTAAATTTTAAACATAAATACTCTAATATTCACTAAAAGGTCGATTTACCACCTTTTAATGGAGAACCCTTTGTAAATATAGTTTTTTTCTTTTTTTTATAAGTTCTATTTTAAAAAATAAAATTCTACTTTGGATTCAGGACATCAAAATATACTTTGGGTGATTTTTGGTATTTTTCTAATAAAGTTCTTTTTTTTAATGAATTGTAAAAAATAATGTATTTTAATTCAAAATTTCCTTTTAATTGAACTTATTTATTTGGTTATATTATCTTTTTAATTAGTTTTAAAGTGAAATTAGAATATATTTTTACTATTTAATCTAATGTTTTTTATTGGAATTAATTTCATTTTTAAAATGGATATAAACAAGTGTCAATCTTTTGATAGTTATTATTTCTTAAAAACACACTATTTGTATTAACAACATGAATTACTTATAAATTAATTTCTCCCACTTTTGTGTTTTGGATTTGGAAAAAAATGGATTCTATATTTTCAATCAGTGGGTCCAAATTCTGTAAATAAGTATCTTTTATTTTTATCCAGTTTAAATATTTACCTTAGTAAATATTTTTTTACCAAGATTAAAGGTTAAATATAGTAAATAAGGGCAATATATAATATTATAATAATATTAAATTACTCGAACATGTGTCCTAATCCTATTAAATGATGCATATCCTATCATGGGAATACTTGGGTCAAATTTGGGATCCCATGGAGCTATATGGGAGTAATAATGATACTTTATATTAACTAATTTAATTTAAATACAAAAATGAAAAAAACAAATACCTTTTAGTAAATAAATTTTTACATGGGGTTATATAAGTTAAATTTTAAACTATAAATATTATTTGGAAAGATAAAAAGATTTCCTACATCATTATATTTTTTTATAATTTTTGGAAATCAATTAAATTAAATTATTTATGACACAATAATGATACAATATTTACATAATTAATATATGATTTAAATAAATAAGGTTATAAATATTAAAAAAATATCAAAAACCAGTCCAATTATTATTGTATTATTTTATTTCAACCATGAGTAATATTAAATTTTATTTTAATGAATAGTTTTCCTTTTGAAATTGAAGATGAGGTTATAATAAAATAATTGTTTCAAACTTTCCTAAAGAGCCCCTCCTCTCCCTTATAAAATCATTCATTTCTAACACATTTCTCACACTTCTCAAGCCTTTTTCTCGTGAAACCTTTTCTCAATAAGATCCCAAGATCCGTATATTCATCATAGAAGACTTACCTTAGGCATAAAAGACTTAAGAAACCATTTTGGTTCTAACCAAAGGGAGTTACCCGATTTAAAGGTAACATCTTTTCTAAAGTTATTTTGTTTTGTTTTACTTCTTCAACCCCTAAACTCTTTTTATTAATTTCTTTTATAACAAAACCAGTTTCCTAAATATACTAGGATTTTGTTATGAGAATTATTTGAACTAAAATTATAGACATATCCATATAATGGGTGAAGAACTAACTGTCTCTTTGAATGGAAAACTAACGCTACAAAGCGATGATTGATCAATTATCTCTACCACCTCTCATGGTGGCCATTATGAACAAACTATATTTATATATGATATATATTATGTTTTTTTCTATATTATACTATAATTTTTATTTACAATCATACCTTTATACCTTCTAATATCCTTAAACATGATAATTTCATTTGAGGAAGTGGGGACTACCGCCCCCTCAGGTTGATATGATTTGTTCTTGACATATATGGAACGTATAATAATAATGTCAATGAAATCATGTAACATATATATAATATGATATTATAATTTAATTATAATATACCTATGTATCATTTTGTTTTCATTCCATTAAATATTAAATAGAAATAAACGTAGCGTTCATGCGTACGTACGACTTACCGTGTCCATCAACGGTGCATTTCATTTCATATCTACAAAAGTTAGGTACTATTATAAATATATTTATATATATAAGAACTATATATAAATTATATATATGATATATAAATCAGTAGTATCATTCTTGAGATAAGGGAGTTTTGACCACATAGACAAACTGTAATTATAACAAGTTCATTTTTAACTCAAATTCCATATATCGACAAAATGTATGATATGAACTATAATAATTAACTATATATTATTGCAATGTAATAAGTGACATAAAAATAATAATAAAAATTAAAAAGGCTATGAATCAAGTAGAATTTAACTTATGTTTATTATTCAGGAATAACAAGGAACATATGAGTTATATTGGACACGAGGTAAGGGATTTCTTATCACACTTCTAATTCTGTGAGATTTCTATTGTTCACCACTTATTTATTGCATGTGGTTTATTGTGTACCAACATTTGATATATATTATCATGATTTTATTTATATTCATGGTATTCTGGGATTCATTTTGTGGTTATTAACTTTTCTCATACGACTCGATTGATTAGAACGTGGTAAGGGTTTTTCATCTCACTTTCTATTCCCATGAGATTCATTCTATATTAGCCACTATTTATTTTTGTGTGGTGGATGTGATGCCCATGATTTTATTATTTATTTAATATAATATAATTTATGGTCATTTACATATTCATTGGGTGGTCTTTCTTTCATGGAGTTTATGATTCGTAAGTTACCAAATCGGTAAGGGAACCTTTCACTCTCCTCTTTTTAAAATACTTCTTCTTGTTATGTCTTTTAATTTTCATCTTATTATGTTGGGATATGTTCTTATATATCCTTATTGATTTAAAATTTATGTCCAAGTGATGAGATATTCTTTTCTCTCTCATCAACATATTTACTGAATTTTAAAGTGACGCCGTTAGGCTGTCGAATTTCTGTACGAAAACTTCTTAACCAAATTTCAATTTTTGGGTTAAACATATACATCCTGATTATGTCATGCTATAAATAAGTGTGAATAAACTATGATTATTTTACACTTAATTTCCACTTATATTTGGTGTATTTATATTTGTCACACATAATTATGTAATTGATTTATCCTTAATCTATGGATACCGTTTTTATAATGGATTTCATCTTAATTTACATTTCCATTGAGACTTCATTGTTGATATACACCAATTAACTATTATATGGTGTATATACTGTCATTTGACATATTATATCTTGAATAACTTTATTATCATTATATTATTATGTTCTGATTAAATTTTATTCCTTAATTATTTGTATTATAGGGTCTCTAATTTTGTTAAAAACTCTTTAACTAAAATATCATTTTAAATGTTATAAATGTTTATTCTTCTAAATAATTCACATTAATGTCCATGTTTTAAAATTGTATTAAGGATTTATATATATGAACATGAATGTTTTGAAATTGAAATTTCATTCAAAATATTCAAATTGGTAGGGGACACTTTGATTCAAAAATCTCTTTATTTAACATTTTAAATGGTTTTGAAAGTGGTTTGATAAAACTTTGATTTTGTCAATATTTTGAAATGATATATTGTGATTGCAACATGGAAATGTAATATTTACATTATGTTTGTTGTATGGGTTATGAATATACTATGACTATTTGGAATTGTTTTTATATACGGGTGGTTTTGTGATACCCCTAGGGTGGGTGAGCCCGAGATAGCTCTCCAATGCATTGGGTAACGTGATGAAGGTAAACATTAATATTTCTCCTAAGAGATTTAGGGAATATACTGTGATAGGTATTCGAAATTTGACTCCCTCTTTAGCTATGATAACTACAATATAAGTATGTAATTTATTCCGTAAGTTACCTTTATGGTTTATGATTTCTATGTGTTGTTCATAAATCTTATGATTTAATGAGGTATGTTATGATTGAAATGTATGGTTTCATTGTTTTGTATTTATTAATGGGATAATGTTTTATTTCCTTATTTTATATCCCTTACTGAGCTTTTTATGCTCATCTCATATTTTTTAATTATTTTCCACAGGACTTAAATATGAATAAGGGTCAAGGATAGGATCAAGGAAATGCCATGCTCTCTTAAATATGGAACTAGACATGATTGTTTTTTTCATGAGTTTTTTATTTTATGAAAAAAATGGATACTGATTATAATTGTCTACATGTAATATTCATGTTGTTATGTAAATGTTATGACCTAATTCACTAAAACTCTAAACCTGAAATGATCCTCATTGTGAATTATCCATTTAATTTAAGATTATGTAATGTTTAAGGGCGAGTCTGTATAGTTTGTATCAGAGGGAGATTTAGAGAAATTTAGGGATTATGAGTTTTCGCAAAACACATGGTTAGTCCCTATGTCTATTATTTTAGTTAAAAATTTGTTTTATAACTTTTTTTAAATCAAGGAAAGTATGTTACAAATGGAAGTAGGAGTATCTCAAATGACATTTGTATATCTTCTTGATGACTTGCTTGCAATAATAGCTGCAAATTCATGTTCGGATAATTGTGAAACGTTTCTTAACATACAACACACTAGAAATAAAGTTTTTGAGATATTAAACACCTCTACTATACCCCAATATCATCATGGATCATGGGTTGTATTTTATCAAATCCTAGTTTCACAATATTTTTATATTTTTAAGAACGGTAAATATTATCAAGGAATTTTCAAATATTTTACCTTATCATAGATTTTAAAGAATATAAGGATTCAGAGAAGGGTTCTGAAGTTGGAGACCCCTAAACAACCTATTTATATTTTCTTTTTACAATATAGTCTCTCATCACATACTTATGGTATTTTAAAAGGACCTTTAATTGAAATTTTCCACTCATATTCTGTTCGACTATTTTATAGAAATCATGTTTTATCAGAAGTTTTGAAATTATATGTCATATATGATTATTTTCCAAAACTATTATTCTGTGAACACCCATATAACCTAAGATGAACAAGGTGTATTTGGAAGAAGGAAGAAAATGATTTTGAAGGATCTATAAATCATTATTTCAATGCATGTACCTTCTACCTACGTGAATAAGATAAGGATGAAACCATGTGGACACCATGATCATGGTATAATGTCCATTATTCTCGGGATCATTTCATTTTACCATATAGTGGTTAAATTTAAAAAAATTAAATATATATAAGACATCAAGAATTAAGATGTGGATATCATAATGATTTTGGATTAAATTGAGAGGTATAAAGAATCCATTGAAGTTAAAACATGTTAGGGTTATTTTTGAGTTTTATTTAAAGGACAACACACAGACCGTGTGGCAACCTGTCGTCTCAGACAAACCTGTGAGAATCGAACCCACAACCAAAGTGAGATTGGGATTTATCGCCTACCACTAAACTATGTGAAGTCCCTGGTTAGTATGAATTATTCTTTTTAGTTAATTGATTTTATTGATCATGAATAAGTTGATTTGGTATCTTATGTTTTATCAAATGGATATCATTAGTATAATAAAATGATTTGGCGATTAAGTGATAAAAGTGATTTTGGAAGACATTCACGCTTTTGGGGAACAATATATACCTATGGAAAAGGGAATACTATGGGATTAAAATTGTGGGGTAATGGTTGAAATATTATTTTTTGAAGAATTAATTATTTATTTAGGAAATATGGATATATATGTTATTTATGGAAATGACTAACCTATCATAGAGAATATGTGATTAGTTTAATTATACTATAGTATGAGACGATAAGAGTAATCGATGCTCTATGGAGATAACTGTTAAGATTTAATGTGGAAGACTATGAGATTAAATCCTTCTAAGTTTTGGGATTCAATCTTAGTTTGTATTATTTTGAAAAATTTTAAGGGTAATTATGTATTGAATGGTCTTTCTTGATCTTTGGGTACTTTTTTTTTGAATTTTGGAGATTAAGAGTAGTGATTTTTTTATAATGGATTATCCTTTTTTGGGATTATATGATCTCGTACTAACCATTTTGGTTTTAGTTGATGTCTAAAGACAACGAAATTATATAGTTCTTCTTTTGTGGATTATATGATTCTCTAGGATATGATTCTTGTGCTTTTTATGTGACCATGTTTTTTGAATGCTCATTGTTTGGAGAAAAGATAAGTTTTTGGCATAAAATTTTTAAATGATGAAAATCTACTTGAAGGTAACTATATTTCATTATATTCTTATTATATGTAGTAAATGAATTTTACAAAATTTTGAAAAGGAACATAAAACAAGAACATTGTTGGTTTACATTTCCTACTGGGAAATCAATGACCATTTAACACATCATAAGTTTGTGACTTTCGGGGGGTTAACTTTCTCCTAATCATGATTTCTACCACCCTCCATCAGAACTTGACTATTTTTTCTGTCTTCCATATACATGTTTTCTTATACGGAATCTGAGTATGGGTTATCTTGGGTGACCTTTGTACTTCTCTTTCATTCTATTAAAGTGATATTTTTACTGACTCTTTTCTGATGTGGGAGTTTTAATGAAATTTTCAATCCCAGTTTTAAAATTACAAGGACTCAATTTCCAAAAGGGGGTGAAGGACGTAACATCCCAAGTAAATAAAGAACTTGAAATTTTTCAAACTTATTAATATTTGTGAATTAAATATTAATTCTACTTTAAAGGGTAACCTATTTTCGATGGCGTATCCGATACACAATAATGGGTTTCTTTGAAATCTTACGCTGGACACTAATAATATAATAATATTATTTTAAATGGTAGTTAACGCCTAGTCGTTGTATAGGATAGAATGAATATAACTCACTAAAATATTATTATAAATTTATTTTGAATACTTTTACATTTATCCAATAAATGTTAGAGGCTTAAAATAAGTAAAGAATTTGATTTTAAGCATAAATACTCTAATATTCACTAATAACTCGATTTACCGCCTTTTAATAGAAAACCACCATTAAATATAGTTTTAGTTATTTTTATATGTTCTATTTGACAAAATAAAATTATTCCTCAGATTAATGACATCAAAATTTACTTTGGGAAAATTTTTGGTATTTTTCTGATAACATTATTTTTTAATGAATAGTGAAAAATAATGTATTTTAATTCAAAAGTTCATTTTAATATAATATATTTATATGGTTATATTTTTTTATTGGTTTTAAAGTGAAATTAGAATATATTTTTACCATTTAATCTAATATTTTTCACTGGAAGTAATTTCATTTTGAAATTGGATATAAACAAGTGTCAATCTTTTGAGAGATATTATTTATTAAAAACATGCTATTTGTTTTAACAGCCGGAATTAATTTTAAATTAATATATGCCACTTCTGTGTTTGGAATTTAGAAAAATGGATTCCATATTTGCAATCATTAGGTCTAAATTGTATAAATAAGAAACTTTTATTTTTAGACATTTTAAATATTTTAGTAAATATTTTATTTACCATGATTAAAGGGTAAATATAGTAAATAAGGGTAAAATATAAAAATATAATAAAATTAAATTACTGGAACATGTCTCATAATCATATTGGATGATACATAGGTGACCATGGTCTTCCATGGGTCGAATTTGGGACCCCATGGAGCCACATGGGAGTAATAATGACACTTTATATTAATTAATTTAAAGTAAAGAATAAAATGACATAAACCAATATCTTCTAGTAAATCAATTTTTACATGGGGTTATATAAGTTATATTTTCAACTATAAATATTATTTAAAAATCTAAAAATATTTCCAACATCATGGTATTTTTTTATAATTTTTTGAAATAAAAATAAATAAATTATTTATGACACAATAATGATTCAATATTTACCTCATTAACAAATGATTTAAATAAATAATACTATAAATATAAAGAAATATACAAAACTAGTCCAATTCTTAGTAGATTATTTTATTTATACTATGAGTCATCTTAACTATGATTTTAAAGAATAGTTGACCTTCTCAAATCAAAGATGAGTTTATAATAAAATAATTGTTTCAAACTTTCCTAAAGATCCCCTCCTCTCCCTTATAAAAAGCCCTCACTTCTAACCCCTTTATCACACTTATCAAGATTTTTGATCATGTTAACTATGCTCCAATAATCTCCCAAGATCCCTCTATTCATCCTATATTCCTTAACTTAGGCAGAAAACACTTGAAGAAACCATTTTGTTTCAAAACAAAGGGAGTTACTTGATTTAAAGGAAACGCCTTCTCTTAAGTTATTTTGTTTTATTTTACTTCTTCAACCCCTAAAATCAATTTTTTACTTTCTTTTATAACAATAACAATATCTTCAGTATACTTGGATGTTGTTATGAGAATTATTTTAACTACAATTATACACACCTCTATTTAATGGGTGAAGAACATACTGTTTCTGTGAATGAAAAACTAACGCCTCACGAAGCGATGATTGTTCAATTATGTCTTACCGCCTCTCATGGTGGCCATTATGATGAAACTATATTTATATATGATACATATCTTGTTTTCTATATATGATTGTTTATGTTTTATTAACAAACATACCATTATTCCTTCCAAAATGTGTAAACACGATAATTTCATTTGAGGAAGTGCGGACTACCGCCCCCTCAAGGTGATATGATTTGTTCTTGACATACATGGAACATATATAGATGGAGTTAATGAAATTATGTAACATATATACCATATGATATTATAATATAATTATAATATATCTATTTATCATTATGTTTTCATTCCATAAATATTAAATAGAAATAAACGTAGCGTTCATGCGTACGTAGGTCTTACTGTCTCCATAAACGGTGCATTTCATTTCTTATCTCCAAATGTTATGTACTATTATATATATGTATACACTAGGTATATATATGATATATATGATATAAAAATAATTAATATCATTCTTGAGATAATAGAGTTTTGAACACATGGACAAATTGTAATTATAACTAGTTCATTTTTAACTCAAATTCCAAACATCGACAAAATTCCCGATATGAACTCAAAAAATTAACTAACTATTATTGCATGGTAATAAGTTATATAAAAGTAATAATAAACATTAAAAAGGTTATTATTAATGTAAAAATTAACTTAAGTTTATTATTCAGGAATAACAAGGACCATACCATTCAAGTTGGACACGAGGTAAGGGATTTCTTATCTTACATTTAATTCCCCGATATTTCCATTGTTCATCACTTATTTATTTCATGTGGTGTATTGTGTACTGCCATTTGATATTTATTATCATGATTATATTTTTATTCATGGTATTTTGGGATTCATTTGGTGGTTATTAACTTTTCTCATATGACTCAATTGATTACAACGTTGTAAGGGTTTTTCATCTCACTTTTTATTCCCATGAGATTCATGCTATATTAGAAACTATTTCCTTTTGTGTGGTGGATGTAATGCCCATGATTGTATTCTATGAGTAATAAAATTTAATTTATTGGTATTTACATATTCATTGTGTGATATTTCTTACATGGGGTGTATGTTTCATAAGTTACCAAATCTGTAAGGGAACCTTTCACCCTCCTCTTTTTAAAAGACTTATTTTAGTTATGTATTTTAATTTACATATTATTATGTTTGGTTATGTTCTTCTATATCCTTATTGATTTAAATTTTATGTCCAAGTGATGATATATCCTTTTCTCTCTCATAAACATATTTTATTAATTTTAAAGTGACTCCATTAGGCTGTCGAATTTCTGTAAGAAAACTTCTTAACCAAATTTCAATTTTTGGGTTAAACATCTACTTCTTGATTATGTCGTGATATGAATATGTGTGAATAACCTCTGATTGTTTAAAATTTAATATCCACTTATATTGGGTGTATTTATATTTTTCACATATAATTATGAAATTGATTTATCCTTAATCTAAGGATACCATTTTTATAAGGGATTTCATCAAAATTTACATTTCCGTTTAGGCTTCATTGTTGATATGCACCAATTAACTCTTATAAGGTGTATATACTATCTTTTGTCATATTATATCAGGAATACATTTATTCTCATGTTATTATTATGTTCTGAATAAATTTCATTCCTCAATTAGTTTTATTATAGGGTCTCTAATTTTGTTAAAAACTCTTTAACTAAAATATCATTTAAAAATGTTTTAGAGGTTTATTCTTCTAAATCATTCACATTAATGTCCATGTTTTAAAAATTGGTTTAACAATTTATTAATATGGAAATGAATGTTTTTAAATTTAAATTTCTTTCAAAATCTCTAATGTGTTATGGGATATATTGATTTAAAAATCTATTTATTTAATATTTTAAATGGTTTTGAAAATGGTTTTAAAAAAGCTTTGATTTTTTAATATTTTGAAAAGATATATTGCAATTGCAATGTGGGAATTTTCTATTTATATAATGTTTGTTTTATGGGTAATGTATATGTTATGGATATTGGGAATTGTTTGCATATATAGGTGGTTCCTTGATAAACCTATGGTGGGTGAGACTGAGATAGCTCTCCAATGCATTGGGTAACGTGATAGAGGTAAACGTTAATGTTTCTCCTATAAGATTTAGGGAATATACTATGATAGGTATTCCAAATGTGTCTCTCTCTGTAGCAGTGATAGCTACAGTGTAAGTATGTTATTTATGTTGTAAGTTACATTTATGGTTTATGATTTCTACGTGTTGTTCATAAATCATTTGATTTCATGAGGTATGTTATGATTAAAAAGTATGGTTTCATTGTTTTGTATTTATTTGTGGGATAATGTTTTAATTATTTATTCTATATCCCTTACTGATCATTTTATACTCATCAATTATTTTTGAAATATTTTCCACATGACTTAAAGATGAATAAGGGTCAAGGATAGAATCAAGGAAAATTAATGTTGTCTAAAACATGGAGCTAGACAAGACTCTTTTTTTCAAGATTTTTTATTTTTAAAAAAAAAAACAGATACTGAGTAGAAATGTCTACATATAATATTCTTATTGTTATGTAAATTTTATAACCTAATTCTCTAAAACTCTAAACTTGAAAAGATCCTCAGTGTAAATTATCCATTTAATTCAAGATTATGTAAGGTTTAAGGCTGGGTCCTTATATTACATAAGGGTGGAATGATTTCTCTAATGTTAAATAAGGTAATTCCTCACTACGTAGGGGTACTCCTCACTATTTTTGGGTTATTTCCTATTTTATCAATGGTAAAAAACTTATTTTAAGAGTTACATAAGGGTAACCGTTGTTTTTTATTAGTTACATAAGGGTAACTAGTGATGAGTAATGGTGTGTATGTAGTTATGTAAGGGTAACATATTTTTTTTTATAAATGGGACTCTTGATTTTTATTAGTGTGTATGTGTATCCAGGGCTTAGTTAAAGGTACTTCGGTACCTATATTAAGGTACTACTTGTCTCGCACAATGGTAACTGAGCTTATGTATTGGTAATTGAATCACTTTTAAAGGTAAGATATTTTAGGATTGACTTGCATTAGAGTACAGACACATTTTCAAAAGGACACCCATGTTTTTCTATAACCACTATAATGGAACCGATATACTAATGTTTGGGTGAAGATATTTTTTTAAGGATAAAAGATAATTCCAATAACTTATGTAAGGGTACTAATTTTTTTCAAAGCCTATATAAGGGTAATATAGGTCTCATATGAGGGTAACTAGATTTCTCCAAATGCTATGTAAGGGTGATCATCTAAGTAAGGATACCATTTTGGTACCCATTTACAGTGTATTTGTTTCTTATAAGGGAAATTTAAATTATCCTATGATTTTATAGAATTTCCTAAACATGAAATTATAATTTTTTGTACATATTATTTCATATTTACCCTTACTGCAAGTTTAATATGAATATAATTATTGTTTTGTTTGTTCTAAAATTAAATATTAATTATTTTGAATCCATATGAACATATTTAAAATTATTTTATGAAAACATTAGATAATATTTTCATGATATTTAAATATATTAGTATTCAAATAGAAATTTTAGAAATTGAAATATCCATATTGAAATTGGGAAATCTTAGTCTTAAATATGAAAGGTTTCTCTTAAATATTATAAGGTGTTAGTTATAAGGATATTAATGCTTATTATTTATTATTATATTAATTATTATAACAAGTTACACTATATATTATGTTATTTTTTACAGGATATTGAAGAAGAATTACAAAATTATATTTTTCATTTTTAAAATATTTACCCATTGATATTTATTTGGGAAATGAACATGGACTACTCTAAATTAGTTCATTGGAAAAAGAATGAAACAACATATTCAAAATTTCAAATTTGTTGTGCAAAAATAAACTCAGTATACATATAGTTGGTAGAATTAGTGAGAATGATATAGTGATTTGATGTTGATGAATTTCTATTTTGTAAAAGTGATGCATTTTTTGGTTCACAACTATAGCTCCCATCTAAACTAAAATAAATTAATCCTTTATTACAAGAGATTTTATTCTTGTATAAACTCTTAGAATGTGAAGCATTCATTATGTTCTATGATTTTATGTATTTTATTTATTATCATATATTCATAATTGTAATGGTTTATACTAACCATTAGTGATGATGGTTGTGCGTTGTGACTCACAAAAGAAAGATAGACATTGGGTTGTGCCTCTATGTTTAAAAAGGTAGGTTGTTCGAGTTGTGCCTCATGGTGGAAAAAACAAAGGCCTATTTGGGTTTAAGAGTCTAGGTGAATTTTTTTTTAATTATGTTATAACTCCATTATTGAAAAGTTCATTGTAATATTCCAGTGGACATATTGGGTTCCATCTCTTTTGGTTCATGAGAGGTTTGAAGAGAGGACTAGGATCATTTAGATCCGAACCGTAATAAAAACAATCTTAATTTCTTTTTTTTATCAATTCATTAACATAATTTTATTAATCTATGATAATAACATTAAATTCCTTAATTTATCAATAAATCCAACTCACCCACACTTTTCTATCATACATCTTCCATTTAGGTAAAACGTTACTTTCCAGCTTAGGTGTCAAACGAAAAATCAAAGTGTTCATGAAGGTATCTATGTTCATTTGAGTTTATGGACAAGAACTAGTATGATTAGACTATTACATCCTAGAATAATATGTTTGAGGATTAATTGATTGGGTCCCACAAGCTGATTTCAAAATTTTATCTCCATACATCTAGATATGTTATTTATTTCCATTGTTGTCGAAATTTTTTAATTGATCCATGCATTCCTTGTTATAATACGCAAGTGAGATTTACTAGAAATAGCCGAGTTCCTTGATATGGAATGGTGGATAAGATATTGATCCATTGTATTGATTGTATACTACCTTACTACCCTAGGATTAACTCTCCCTCTTACTATAGTTAACTAAATTGAAATTTCCATATGTACTCATATTCATAAAGGCTTCCCATCCACTAAGATTTCCTAAAAGATATATGTATAAAACAAGTACCCAATTTAGTATTTCAATATAATCTATAATATAGAACATTACAACCATTGAGAAAACCTCAGTTCTAACACCCACTTTAAAAATATATTCTTTCAATCATTTGCTAGAATCTACCTCAGATGAAAAGAGAACAAGGTGAACAAATTTTCAATTATATTTAGACACTAACGTGAATTCTTATTCTGATTTAGAATATATTTTCATATTTAATATTTGGATGGTTTTTGGAACGATTTTTTATTGAAAATTCACAAAAATCCTTTATAAGATAGGTATAGATCTATCTTAGAATTGAAAAACTTATCTCGAATTGAAAAGTATCATCATACAAGCACCAATTACATAAGAATATATGTTTCTATCATGACTCCTATTTCATTTAGGGACCCTAGGAAGTAAAAAATTTGGGTCATCCTTATTTTTTCTCAATTATATAATCACTATTAAATACTGTTGTGTTTTTATTTAGAGATTCCATTGAGTGATTCACCTGACGAGGTTTCTCTATCATAGGTCCCTTGAAAATTGCATGAATGTATTTCACAATAATCTAAAATAAATTCTAGTTCAATTGAACTCCAGGTGCCACCACATTCTCAATTACTCCCTCTCACGGGTTTGTTTTTATCATTAGTAGTGGGATTTTCATTCTAAAAACCATTTAAGAAGTCAATAATTTTGAACATTCATGATTCATATTTTCATGCTTATATTTTTTATATCAATATCAAGATCATGATATCAAAATACCAAAATGAATTAATCATGTGGATATTCCATTCCTTAGGGTAAGTCTCTTTAATAATCCATGATACCTAAAAATTGCCAATTAGACCCATGATGGTGAGTTAATGACATACCTAGAAGTTATTAATAATTTTTTTTGGGTACATGGATTACCCTAGTAACATGGATTAACTATGTAATTTTATACTATAAATTCCATGTCCCAACACATAATATATCTTTTGTGCTATCCAAAATCAAGGAAAAACATACATATATAATTAGTAACATCCTCATCCAAACATTGTATGGGGTTCGGCCAGACATTTTACTGACCTTAGGTGACACCCCAAAGGTACCAAAGACTGAAAGTAAATTCTATGGGATTAAAAAAAAATTGGGATAATTTTTATTTAGTAACAAACATAACCAACTAAGATAATATATAAACACCCAAACTAAACTATATTTTTCATGCCTATAGAAAATAAAACTAAAATGAAAACCAATGAAACTAAAACAGTAGAGTAATAACATAATAATGAATAAATGAATAAAAATTCTTGGAATCCAAAGTATTAAAAACTCAGGCCCCAAGGTGGAACCACTTCAGACTATAATATGAATAATTGAAATCTCTATCTTCACCAAACATGAAAAAAATAAAATATTTAGAGAAATACGTAAATTTACCCTTTTCTATATCCTAATAAATGATATCTGAAAATGCACCAAAGTTCTGATGTAGGGGGTGAGTATAACACTCATTAGGTAATACCGAGAGACTTCTATGGCACTAGGATAATAACTAGTGAGAATAGTTTTTATAAAATAAATGAGAATTAGATAAAAATTGTATAAAAATTCATAAATGAGGTACCCATGAGAAAAAAATAAATCAAATCATATTATCCTTCCTTAACATTTTTCATAACCATACCATGTTCATACACACCCACACAAACATGAATGTCATTGACCTCCCTATACATGAAATTGGCGAGTCATCATTTACCCAAGCCATCATTTGGTGACCTAATTTTATTGTGGTACTTTTTACCATATTCCATATGTAGCTTTCCGTTATTTTATAGTGGTACTTCCAAACATGATCTTTCCTACATAAACATTAACACATGTCAATAAAATTATTCCAAGATTCAATTTCAATCCTCTATTGAAAACAAATTTTTAGAAAGGATTCATAGAAAAAAAATTATTTCTATATTTTTAAATTCATTATTTTGGAATCATTCAACAACTAGAATTTTCATGTTATATTTAAAAAATAATTTATAAATAAAACACAAGAATGGATTTTGAAAATCTAATACATCATGTTCTCGAATATAAGAATGGGATAGAATACACCAACCCCAAGAAAATATTTTTTAGTAAAAAAAGAGAAGAATGAGATACAACACCAATAATTGACCTCCCAAAAGTATACAACCATACAATAAGAAGGTGTCCACAAGGTCACCAAAAAATACATGATCCTAAGAAAACATAAATTGGAGGAAGGGAAAATGTTTAATGGTTTCAATAAAAAAACCACATTAAATCTCCCCCTTTAAGAATATACATATATTCCATTAATTTCCCCCAAGATAGGTGTAAGATTTGGGTATTTAAAAAAAAGTCTTTGACCGATACCACAGGCTAGAGGAGCCCACAATAGGCATGTACACTCTAAAAAGATGAGACGCAGGAGGCATGACATGGGTAACCATAAAACCCTTGTGTACGTGGATTAGATGTTTTGGGTACACCAAACCTTTTATTATGTTGTTCTGAGGCCCAACTAGATCTTTAGATTGATATAGTGATGCACCAATGGTGCCACACCCATGGAAACACCTGGTATTAGAGTGATTTGGAACACCCTTATAGCATAGGGACACTCACCATGCACTACACCCAAGTACATGAACTCCATTAGGAATTTGGGTTGTTGTGGTGCTCCAAGAGAAGTGAAACCACTCCCAAAATCTCCAACCACCATACCAAACCTCTCCAAATACAAATAAAATCCTAAAAAAGTATATAAAACCCTAAAATCATAGGGATATACCTCAACCCTTAGGTGTTACACTATATATTAACAACATCAAAACCTAGTAGAGAGTTATAGAATGATATGAATATGGCCAAAGAAAGCCTTTACATAGACCATATATTCATCTTAACAGAAGGATTGAGGAATTAGTTATACTTACTATCTGTGAATGAAATTAGGTTTGAGTTTCAAACTAATGGTTGAAATAATATAAAATTTCATGGATCATGTATTTAATAGGTGGGTTTCAATCATGATAATGATGTTGTATACTTACACTCAGTTTGAAGGGAAAATAATCAATGAATTATTAAAATAATGGTTATTCACATCATGGGAATAACAATAAAATAGTTATAACCTCAACAAATAAATTCAATGGTCCAACCACATATCCATAGAAAGTTTTATAAATTTTCGAGTGAAGGAAAATACAACTAGATGAAAATATAAATTTATAGTCAAAGAAAGAAACTCGACCTGAATATTGATCATGTAACTTACCCCCCAAAACAAGTGGACCCTCATAATCCTAAATAATATTAACCAAAACAATCATGTTGTCCTATGAAACATCATCAAAACCAACTATCCCAAGTTCTCCCTCTGAGCATGATTCAAACTAAAGACTATCTCCAACCCTATAATTAAACTTCTATCCCATGATCCAAAAAGAATCCCTGAAATTTATATAGACCCTAGAGATGGAAATCTAGGAGTTCCATCCTTCCAGGGTTGTCATCATCATCCTCAACACTATTATGACATTATGACACATGTTCTTAAATTTACATACCATGAACCTAGTAGGGACATTGAACAATATGTATTTTTAGAAAAAAACCATTAAGGACTTCTAATATAGGACATCAATTATTTAAGGTTAATTCATTATTTCATTTTTAACAAAAATCCCATTCTTTACCCATTTCATACACAAACACATAGAAACATGTTATATGATTATTTCATAGGTATCTACCCTGTAAGTAACATCACTTCAATTAGGATGTATATTAAACATGAAGGTACTTGAATAGAATCATATGGGTGTCGAAAATCATGTGTACTAAATGTTTTCCACTATTTATAGAATATAATAATCCCATATGATATTGTTTCCTTGCCAACCCATGAATCTTAACTAGTGATTAAATCCAAAAATTTCCCTATCTCTCAAACATCACCTCTAAAACCACTCAATCATGACCCTATCCCAACAAAGATACCCTCCTAGGCCAAAAATGATGAATGAGAGATAATGATGCATCAATCTATCCTCTGATAGGACATAGGTTGGATAATAGAACCAAGGATATACAATCACCAACATGGGATTCATAACCCTCATAAAGATTGATATGTATGAGATAATATGAGAACAACCCCCAAATATCTCATTATCATAATAAATAAATAAGGAATCTAAATAAAAATAAATGTTAATACAAACATCTGAATGTAATGGAATACCTAACAAGTACAATTGAAATAAAAAATAAAGAAGCGATAAATTATCAAAAAAACAAAAATAAAACACCAAGAACTCTTAAATTACCCCTCAAACTACTAATATCTAGCTCGATCACTAACTAGCTCCCACTGACATGAAAAATAGTTTATATTTATGTAGGGTGAGAATAAAATGTATATTTTGTAGGATCCTACTAGAATCCATTCAGGAAAGATGTGAAATAAGAATACTAAATCCCAATTAATAAGAAAATAAAACTATTTTGTCACCTAAATAGGTGTACTATCCTTTTTTCGTCCTCACCATGGCCAGCTAAACAAAATAATTCATAAAAATAAATCATTTTATATGAAAATTATATATATAAATGAAGATACCCCACTTCTACTTATCAATTGGTTTGTCATTCATATTACCCAATTCCACAAATCAATTTATTATCTATTATATAAGTCAAGTCTTTCAATATGTGAGTGGGGGATTATCTACACCTACCTCTATCTCGCATAGGTCCCAACATCCCAATAAATCATATCCCATGTGAGTCCACACATGGGACATCATAACCACCACTCCTGGATATAAGTTTATGAGGAACCTCAAGAAAATAAAACCTTCACAGAAATGTATGGGGCAAAATCGAGACATTGCAGCCTAGATGGGAATGTACTATATAACATAAGCCATTATAATTTAGGATACTCCTACTCATACTACATATTAAGGGAGAGTGTGAGAGGGGGAGAAGTAATCTATTGTTTCCCTCTCTATCTTGGATATTGGAGAAAACACCCATAGAATATTTGGGTATTGGATTCCCTACAAATGTGTGTGGGGTGTCATATTAAATTATAGAATATACTATAACATCATGAAAAACCACACTATGGGAAACTACCTAGCCATATACTTTTCTACTGCTATCATCACATAGAACACCCAATTTCCACTATTGAGGTCTAGATAACAATTAATTATACAAACATCAATATTAATTAATTAATTTACCATTAATAAATATTATTCCACTTATAAGACCAACATATTAATCTTTCAATTCAAGTAACAATGACACTATAAATTATTTCATTTTATTATTGAGTATTCCATCATTAGATGTAAGCATCAATAATTAACCATGTTTTTTCATCAATTGGATACTATTCATAAATATATGGGTGATATCGGTTCCAAAACAGTGTTCCACTTAAAACATTCACTTACAATACATAGTATCAAAATGCATCATGAAATTATAATATAGTCATATAAATAACATCTAACCATCAAACATCAAGTAAGAATCAAGCTAAAAATATTAATCTACAAGCAAGACTAGATTTTAACCAATCCCAATCACCCTAGTGTCACATTCCATTGAAAATAATATCAAATTGGTCAAATAAAAATTTATATTGTCCATCAATGTATCCCGATTTGATAGCACATTAATCAATATATGTCCAGTTATTAATATATCCTCAAGCGTCTATCCCATTAATCATCATGTATTTCAATCATATTAGGTTACCAATCATTCACATCAAGGATCTAACTTCTAGATTATACATATATATCAAATTTATTATTACACATATATTTTTAATAGAAAATAAGGTAATAACATTATGTCATTAAAGCCTCCCAAAATCAAATATGGGATCAATAAGTCCCAATTAATTAATCTTTAATAAAAAACCATTTAAATTCCATCTTGAATTAATCAGTTTCTTATGGGAAGGATTATTCTCATCAAGAAACCTATCTTAGTAGATTATATTAGCTACCATCAGTGTAGCTTGCCTCAAATATTAATTCTATGTGTATGTAATTTAAAGATGTTCAACAACTATGTATTTCATTTCCATTATATTTAATTATAATATAAAAATATTTATATTTTTATCAATTTAGAAGCCTAACAATCATGGAACATAAAATCAATAAAAAAACCATGTAGATAACACACTGTCCAATAATATTAAGATGTATCATGAAACATATTCAATCACAAATATTCTACCAAAAATTTAATTCCCAAAAAGAAATATTAATCATTTCTAACACATGATAATCAAAATTTCAAAATTTTAATATGTATAATTATAAAATGATTTTCATAAATATTATTTAATCATTTTAAAACCACGACAAGATACCATTTTAATTTTATGAGATAATAACTAGAAAATACTATGTAATTATCTCTTTCTATATCTCGGTTAATTTCCCTAGTAGTCATAATTATCCTACAACTAGGAATTATTTTTTTCATCAAATAATATTTACGATTATCAGATAAAATCATTATCCATGTAAATTTCATGTCAATGATAATTTTATCAAGACAATTTATGAAATATATAAATTATAAAATAATAATATTTATTTACTTCATATAATAATCCTTCTATTTATCTGACAATAATTATTTTTTCTAAATCATCTGATGTCATATTTTGATTTTTAGATAAATTTATAGTATGATAATGAATTATCATTCATCAACATGAAATATGTTTAAAATAAACATGAGAAATAGAAAGCCTGAAATAATACATATTTTACACTTTCTTTATAAATTCTAATTTATAATTTTATTAAAAAGTACCATGCATTAATTCTACCAATTTTTCATAGATTATTTATAGGTGGTCAAATATATTGTTTAATTAATGTGATCCCTAGATTCTAGATACATGTATTAAACAACTACATGGTATTATAATATATTTCAAGTAATAGTTTTTTGGAACTAATGTTGTTCTTTTCTAGATGGAAGGCTTCACGATGATGTCAAATCTCAATATATGTTCACCATGAATATGTGTTTTATGGGGACCCCCAAAGGTGCTATGTTTTTTATGGAAATCACCATGATTACAATGAGGATTATTAACTATGAATTTCCATGGATCTTCATGATAATATGAACACAACGAAGTTATTTTTGAATGATCTAGAAAATGAACTAAGAGGTGGTAGAGAATCATGAATGGATGGGCCCGTAAATATGAGGCTACCCACAAATTGTTTTCAAATAATTTTTCCAAGGAAAATCTAGAATCAATCTGATTTCATGAAGCCTAGGTAACTCCATGAAAATGACATTCCATGTGAGCATCAACATGAAGAAAAGTCGTGTAATGTCTTAATTGATACCAATGATTTTTATTAATGAGTGATTCACAATGATGGGGGTATTTCATGTTGAATCATTGAGATTCATGAAGATAATTTGTTCCTAGAGGGATTTGAGCTTCATGGTGGTAGTTATTTTCATGAAAATGATTTATCAAAGGATGTTTTGAATATCAGTTTTTCAGTGAAAATGGAATTTACAGTGCATCAACATTTGTATGAGGTGCACGAAGATTATTGGGATACATAGGGACAAAGAATTTAGTACAAATACATTGATGTGAACTTCACGTTGATAAACTGAGTAAGAAATAACCTAAGGTAGTGATCTAGGTGAGTCGACAGAAGTGTTCTGATGGACATAGCGTTCTATCCCTAAAATATTGTAAAGGCAGTGTGCCTACATCAGAGTGACTATGTCTAAACTATTTTATTTCATAATTAGTGAAGATTAGTGGATATATATATGACTGAAACATTGTTGGTGTATTCTCCTTTGTATATACTTTAGTGGTGATCAAAGTAAATTTTTTGTCTGATCTATTTACATATGGTTATATTTGTGGGTACATTCCTTTCTGATAGGTTTAATTGGTTCCTACCAATGTGGGGAAAGATCAATCATTTTTGAAGGAAATGATGACACAATAATTCACCCCTCCCTAGCTAGTGTGTTATAGGTTCCTTTATTGTTTTCTTTATATGAAATAATATATTTAATTTACTACATGAGGTTATCAATTTTTTATTCTTCCTACATGAATTCCCAAACACATCATTAACTACTCTTTATGCGATAAAAAATTATAATCTTCTAACAATTAATCACATACATTTAAATCAAAGAAGATAAATAATTATTGTTTCATAGTTGCAAAAACAAAATATAATTACTAGATCCCCTATGTTGAATTTTTTATAACACATTTAAGAAAAATAAAGTGAGAGAGATAGAGGAAGAGAAATTTATATATTTCTTATAGCTTGGAAATCACTGGTCTGACATGTTAGGAAAAAACATAGATCAAATAAATATAGATTTAAATAGTTTAATAACATGATTTTGGGTCACTCAGACTTAAAATAAAGGAATAAACACTTTATTAAAGAAACTATGGTATTTTAAATTATGAAAATATAGGTTCTATGTGAATATTTAATTCACATTAAATTTATATTAAAACTGCTTCCATTTTCTTACGACGACTATTTTTAATATTCGTAAAATTATAGAGGGTTATTGATTATGTTTAAAAAACCTAATATATTCAAAACCACTAATTTATACATTTATTTTATGTATTTTTTTAAAAGAGCATTGAAAATTGAAAGGGGAGGAAAACTGAGGATTTTAAAGAAAACCCTACTACCACTACATGAGAAATACACATGATATAAAAGGTTTAAATGGTTTTTGTAAGACCCATATATTATATGATATATGTTTTACATCGAATTTAATTTCTTTGGTAGCTTTCATTACACTTAAGACTAATTTTAAACAAACCATGGTACACTAATAAAATATTTTTATTTTTCATAAAAGTTATAACCTACCCATTAAATTAGCTGGTATGAATAAGAATAACTACATTATAAAAAATATATAAAATTTACAATCATTATAAATGTGTAGAATTTTTTTTAAAATCATTTAATTTTTAGTAAAATTATTTTATACTTAATAAATATATCTTCATCAAAAATAATTTTATTCCTTTTTTCAAGGAAATATTATAATTAAGTTCTAGAAATTATAATAAATTTTATTAATAAAAATAATATCATTTTTTAAATAATCATAACCCATTTATATTATGGTGAATATTTGGAATTTTTTTTGAAAAAGATTGATTTTACAGTGATTAGTGAAAAATATAGAATTTATTAAAAATAGCATTTCTGTTTCAAAAATTTACAAATAAAATCTTTCTAAAAAATGGTTTAAAAGTAAAATTACTTCCATTATATTATTAATAATAAAATTAAATTCTTTGAAACAATTTTATTGTTTAATTTGTTATAAATTGTTTTTATACGTATAAATGCATTTTTCTAAAAGTATAATTTATCATATGATTATGTTTTAACATTTTTCTAAGAAATTTAGATTTTTAGTGAATAGTAAGAAAAAATATAGTTTTTATATAATACATTAGATTTTATGATATCAACAATACATAAATATAATATATAAATTCATGAAACATATAGAATGAATCAAGTATGATAAAATAATACATGTATAAAATAAAAATAATTCAAAACATATAAATTAGAGTTTATAACATGATAAAAATGAAAATCATTTTTAGTCCTGATGTGAACCTGCACAACACTGGAAAAGTAAAATATAGTATCCTAAAGATAATATTTGATATTGTATAATCCCTTTATGAACTCGGTTATTAAATAATAATTATTATATACAATTTTTATTATTATACGTGAATTTTTATTTATATAACAATTGGTCAATCCAAAACTTGTGCAAGATCAGTAAAGGAATAAAAACATATTAAACAAGTCGTCATGACATAGATATGAGTTAATATAGATATTTAATGAATATTATTTTATATTTTTCAAATAATAAACTTATATTAAAGATGAAAATTTATCCATAATTTTTTGTGAAATGAAATACCTTTAAGCCTATCACAGCCCGACTCTACCTGTCTTGAGCCGCAACTACCACAAGCCCGACTCCATAGGCCAGGGGCTGGCAACAAGCAGTAAAGCCATAACAATATCAGGGAGGCCTTTAGCAAAGTACTTGTACACAAACACACATCCCACCCGATGCAGAAGTGAAGAGTCAAAAGAAACCCGAAGGAAAAACAACTATAACCCAACCACGATCATGCATCAACTTCTATATGGAACAATTAAAGTGATGAAAAGTACTGACAAGATAACTGAGCAGAAAAAGGAAAAAACACGTGCTCAACCTGAAAGGTTCCACAACCTAGAAAAAGGCAATCAAAAGTAAATAGCTGGTGAGTCTCACACCTGAAAGTCCTACTACAACCACTGAATGCAGCCCAAGATCCTATGTTCTCTACTCTCCTCTATAGTCTCAATCGACCTGTCCATCATCTGCAAGGGCACACCAAGTGCGGGAAAATCCTAAGAAGGGGTTAGTATAAAGATACTCAGTAGGATTCACCAAAAGCTCGAGGGAGAAACAAAGGAGGTACTTAAATGGTGAGTAGTAGACATAACAGAGAACAGTGAAAGAGTACAGTAAAATAGTGTGCAGCTCAACCCAATAAGAAGAAGGTAGTAGGCTCGTCCAACCAAGAGGATCTAGAGACGGAAATCACATGGAATACCCCACGTGTCTTCACCCCTCCTATAAGGAGAGTAACTTAACCCAAGGAGTGGGAATGGAATTAGGTTGTATATATATATATTCTCAACAAGAAACCCAAACCAGTGCATAAGGGGACATCCATCTTCAAGCCCAACCTTGGATAAGTCGCCAACAGTTCTAAGGGTAGCCATCACTGATGCCCAATATTCCCACACGTCAAAGCTACCTCATCGCTAAACCGTACCACCAAAAGATCCGCTCCAATAATCATGGAGAAAAGTCATTCAATAGCCTCATAGAAAGGGATGAGTTTGAAATAAGCCATCAGATAACCCACTGCGCAGCCCCACTGGAGGGTAAACCCTAAAAGGGCATAATGAATCCCACTGCCCAGCCCCACTAGAGTGTAAACCCTAATAGGTCATTGGGTAACCCACTGCCCAGCCCCGCTGGAGGGTAAACCCTAATGTTAATGGGTAACCCACTACCCAACCTCGCTATAGGGTAAACCCTAAGGTCAATGAGTAACCCACTACCTAGCACTGTTTGACGGTAAAACCTAATATGTTAGTGGGTAACCCACCTCGTAGTCCCACTGGAGGGTACACCCTAAACTGGTCTGATAACTCCGCACTGCCCGAACCATCTCTGGGTGTCACTAACATCGCAACGAGGTGTTGGTTCAGAGTGCATCAAAGGAACCTCCGACCAATGCCCTTTCATGTGTCCACATTTAATGAGATCTCGAAATATTCTCCACATTCTCAAACATATTACACCATTGCACTCCTCGTGGAAAAACACGCGAGATAGACTATTTACTAGCTGGAAACGGACTCCTGACAAAAAGGTTATTCAACCCTACTTATTGCCCATACGATGTCTCATGGGGACCACACCTCGGTCCTGAAAAAGGTCGAGAAAACTGTACCAGCATGATACTATGAAAAAACCTACGAAAATGACTATATATTTGCCCTGAATGGTCATCAGAGGAAAAAGTCGCAGTATGCTGCACACAGCTTAAAAGGCCTCCTGCGGGGCCCATGCCTCACCTTCGGATTCAATGTGTGAAACCACCCTGGACTACATTGCCTCGATGCTAGGGATACAACACCTCTAAAGTCACCTAAAACATAATCTAGATGTGTTCGCACCATCTATAAGAAGAATCCCGACAAGGCGATAAACCATTCATAACGGGCATGTCGCGCCACTAAGGCCCCTCGTGTCGGGAATAAGAAAAATTCCCAAGACTATCTCAAAACTCCGAATCGATTCAAGGATCGCGTTTCCATAGACGAAATGAAAAATGGACACCTGTAGTGAATGTTACGGGTGTCCGAATAAAAGGGGGCTAACCCTTTAGGGCTGGGCCAGCCTTGGCCGCCGGTCCACCCAGCCTGGGATGGCCCGCGTCGGCCGACCCAACGTGTAGTGCTGGTCCGTGGCCCTTCATCATGTCATTTCCACTACCCCGTAGTCCACCTGCGCCAACCGACCCTCGCGGTCGGTCGCTGTCTCGCGTGGAGACCCGCCGAAAGCGTGTCTCAGTCTCTCGCACGGGGTCGCGCGTCGCGACCCCTATCGCGCCATGCACTGATGACCTCTACCCGCCACACCAGTCCACTGTTGATGCCCTCCATGCCACTGCCTGGGAGCCATGTCACCACAGCTTGGGAACCTTCGTGCTGCCACCTGGGACCCGTCGCGCCGTTGTTGTTGCCACCCGGACCGCTGCGTGGAGCTTCCAGAATCACTAGAATCGCCAGAAAACACAAAAGTTGGCCAGAAAGTTTCCCTGGGTCTCCCCAGACATCACAGGACTCGAAACATTAATCTAAAAGGATATTTGGGAATATTGAATCAATCCCTATGTAAATATGGCCTTCCCTTGAGAATTAAGTAGCATATCGGCGCTATAATTTGAGTACAAAGGTACATGTGAAATTTTAAAAAAACACACAAACCAACCTCGCTGGGTGTAGCCCGTTACTTCACGAACGGTCTGCCGGAGCCGCCACCGCCATGCTAGAGAGGATGGGAAGCTTGAAGGAGGTTGGTCTCATTTTGAGAGATCTTTCAATAGGGAGAAAAACCATGGGTGAAAGAATGGGGGGGGGAGTTCTTAAGTAGAGAAACACTTAAACACCCACCAGCAGGCCCCGTACCCAAACTTTCAGCGGTGTTAGGTTTAAGCTGTCTCTTGGGTAAAATCCACATTCTGAGTGAAAAAGTAGTGTCAAAATATTAATCTGAGCCTTTGTTCAGAAGTTGTAAAGTTCACGCCCGATACCTCTAAATTACAAAAACGCCCCACGTGGCGTTTTCTACAGAAGGGTCGCGCCAGAAAAAGTTACACCCATCCTAGGGTAAATGGCATGCTCTGGACTAAACTGTTCCCTCAATTTTCCCATATGAGCAACCGTCTATGAGTTATTCTGTTTATTTGGTGTGTCCAGTGTGAACACACTTAAAATTTAATTCCGGCCACATCGGGGCTCAGAATAACATGTCGTTTGAACTCCATGCTCTGAAATAACATCTAGAATATTTCAATTTCATATAGGCTCAAAACCCGGGTTCTTAAAAATCCCTATACAACACTGACATGATAATTATTAAATTAATGGAAAAACAAAATAAATGGTATTAAAAATATTAAAAGTGTTATAATTTGAGTGAATTAATGTGCTAAAAAATTACATTAATATTACATGCTAGGGATGTATTAAAAAATATCTTTCTAATTTTCCTTATTTTATTGATATTATTAAAGTCAAAATAATTACTAGTTATAAAATTGACATTAATGAAATTATAAATTAAATATTATTTTTTTAAATGATGTATATTTTAAAAAATCTTATATTCATCTAGTTGACCAATATAAAGATTGTAATATAAACCTTGGTACATTTATGGGCAATTATTCCATTTATAATAAGAATGTTAACCCTTAATGATTAAAAACATTATTGTCATGTTATGTTTGAAAAGGTTTAATGAAGTGTTAAAACAAAAAATAAGTGTAAAAACATATTTAAAAACTTGTTTATTTTTATTGGGTTAATATAATTAAAAAATTATCACCTAAGGCTCTAAAATGAGTTATTTAAAGGACAATTTTCCATGAAAATGATTTATATATTATTAAAATCAAAGAGAGTTACAAAATCCACTATTTTTGTTTGTAATATATCTTATGTGTTCACATTGGGAAAAAAATTAGAAATTGATATTAATATTAATTATATGAATAATAAAATTATTTTCATGATGGAAATTAATTTCTTATTTTATGTAATTATTTTATTATCATAAATTCTTATACAACACCAATGCAATATTTTATCAATTCAAAAAAAATATAAAAAAATATATTAAAAATGTCAGAATAAACATAACTTGAGTGATTTAACGTGTAAAAATAATTTAAGAGGAAAAAGTAGAATATTATTTTTCTGTTAAAGGATTTTATTCAAATTAAGACTTTGTATTTATGTATTTTAAGTCAAATTATGTGAATTGTTTCTAAATTGATAATGACGACATTTTATTACAATAATATTTTATTAAACTACTTAAAAATCATAAAAATTGTTAAAATAGAAAAATAGGGAAAATATATGGTCTATCATTTCCTCCCTTCCCATTTATAGGAGTCTTGGAACTATTTAGATTGAGAATAAATTTATTATAATTTAATATTTTGATCCAAAAGCGCCCCTCAACTCAATTATAAAAGGTAACCTCCTCCTGCATTTATATATTCAAATTTGAGCCTTCTATATCAAATCAAATCTACTAATTTATCTTCTTAAATTCCCTAGACACATTATATATGTTTCTTTTTCCCAATATACCAACCCTAGACCCCTTTATTAAAGATCTAAATGAGTCGTTTTGATGAAGAAATGATCGTGAAAACCGATCATTTTATTTTCTACTCTTCTTTATCTTATATAAATATAAGGTAGTAATAATAAAATAATAAATATATATTCTCAATACTATTAAATATAATTATGACCATAAATACACAATTATACACCCTCTTTTCCACAAAATGTGAAGTTGAGGTATCGCTTGAGTGTGCGTACGGATTACCGTCTCCACATAGAGATAAAATTAATTTCTAATTAATGTATTTTATGAGTCAATATTTTGATGGGTTTAGTGTTCATATATGGAAACTATGATGTAATTAAACATTCAGAATTATAATATAACATATACCTTCTTACCTTCCATATCATTGGAAAATTATAATGTCGCTTGTGTGTATGTGTAGAATACCACCTTCAAAAAAAGATGTGATTTATTTTTAATTTATATTTTAATTATATGGAATAAATTTAATTTATATATATGATATATATATATATAATTAAACATGAATTATTTTTAGTATTTCTTTATTTTCATTCATTTCATTGAAAAATGAAAACAATTATCATGCATATGTAGGGCATACCATCTCTTTGAACGGTGTAATTAATTTTTCCATATATAACATAATAGATGAATGTGAATATATATATATATAACAAATTTATATGATATTTTTTTCATGATTAGTAATTTTTAGTTAATGTAAACAAGATAAATTTACAAGGAACGAAACTAGTAAACTGGAATCCTTATGTTGGACGAAACAGTTTACACTAAAAAATAATATTTATTGATAAAAGGGGTGTTTAATTGTTATAAATGGATCATATGTGATATTATAATCATGAACATGAATATTTTATATAATGATAAAATACATAAATTTATTATAAATGAGATTAAATTACATTTTAAGCAAGGAAAAAATAATGTAAGGGATTTATAGTTTCTCTTTAATTTCGGGGAAAAACATCCATATTCACCACTTATTTATTTTATGTGGTGTATATAATTCCATTGTAGATTTTTTATGAATCATATTATTAGTGATATGGGGATTTATAAACCCAACTAGGGTTATATATTTCATAGTACTTACGATCAAAATATTTCTAAATATTTAAGTGTTTTTATTTTACAATCTCATTGTTTATCAACATTCATTGTGATTAAGTTTATAAAGATGAAATATTATTATATACAATTAAATAAACTCATTAATTTTATTATCCAATGTATGTTCATTAAATACATGTTTATCTTTCATTTTCCTTACCTAATATACTCGGGAGACCAAAAATATTTTTTTATATAATTTTGAATCTATTTCTCTCTTCATTTGAAATAATTTCATATTCCATATTCACATTTCATAAAATTATTTTAAATAAGGATTTTAATATTATTATATGATTTTTAATGACATTTTTACCTATTTATGAGTTTTGAAAACGTTATATGAAATGAATATTTTTCTCATCTTCTAAATATTGTAATTTGTGACTATTACAAAAAAATATGGGTGGAATGTTTTTTAAAATTTTACAGAACGAGCAACTTTTCCCTCCATCATGAATAATTTTATAATTTAGATTACTTTATAATTTTATGTGGCCATTTTCAAAGAAATTATTTTTCTTTATACGTGCGACATTTTTTTAATAAGGGGTTTCAAAATGGAATGGTTATTTTCCTCAAAAATGTTTTAAAGATATATTAATAGAATATCTATTCATAAAAAAAAACAAAAATTGATTTTAAAATATAATTTTCAGGGGATATAATCCAAAGATATCATCATTATTCTTTGACTTGATGGTTTATAAATATAATGACACTATTTTTATGAAAATCAGTTCCTTTTCATGGGTTATTCTATGATGAAATGATAAATGTTTTTGGAAGCCAATTTATATTAATGGGTTTTGATATAATGAATGTTTTATTATCATATGGAAGACATACGTTTTATATTCATTATATGATGGTTGGGACCTATATATCACTCTAATACATTGGGTAATGTTTTATATCTCATGATATATCTAAGGGATTCAATTCAATTTTCTTGGTCTACTTTAAGAAGCAAGTTGATGTTCTTGATCTACTATGGGATGTAGGGGTGATTCATGATCTATTATGTTTTGATGGTCTTGGTAGTTTACCTTGAAATTATAACATGGATTTTATACCTATGTTAATTCCCCACTTTTATAAAACTATATTATAGATGATGATTGATTTATTATTATTTTTTATTCATATTATCCATGTATTTTGAACTGATAATGTTTTATACCAAGACTCATGTCTATGATCTATGATATAGTGGGATTGAACTTATTATATAATATTCATGATATCATACTCTTATACTTGTATTATAATTACATATTCTCATGGATTTATATCTCCCATGTTTACCATGACTGAGAATCAAATCTCACCCTTTATTATGTTTCCATATCAAAACGTTATTAAGAAAATTAGTAAGTATGATGTGTTAAAGAAGTGTGATAGTTTTAAAGATCTATGTGGGAGTTGGTGGTGTTAATTTATTAATATATTGTTATTGTTTTTGAGTTTCTGAAGATACTATAAATATAATATACTTGCATGGGTTGAAATTTTATGTAATTAATATTCATATATTTTGATGTCATATATATGTATGAAAAGTTGGGGTCACTATAATTGATATCAATTTAAGGGTTAAATAATCATTGGAAACTTGGATGAGAATAATTTAATGAGAAACCTAGGGATAAGAATATGAATTGGATAAAATACAAATGTTTTTTCGGACGATGTTGAATATCTTAGATTAGACATAAGGATTCATAAAATAAGGTGTCATGATTAAGTTAAAATTTAAATTATATCTCATGATAATGTGTTTCTAACTATTATTATTATTTCTCACACTATGATTCTTGGTTAATATTGAATATGAAAGTCAATGGAATGGTTTTACATATGAACAAAAAATTGAAATAAGATATTGAATGTGAAACTTTTTGATTATTCCTAACAATATATCTTATTATATAATTAACAATCCACACATGAGGGAGTTTCCTGACACACTTAATAAGATAAAAATGGATTTTTATGATAAAAAAGAAGTAAATAATATTCATCTTCCTACATGTCAATAATATGGGAAGACGAACTCAAGGAAATGTCTTAGAAGATTGAGAATAAGTCTTGAGTGTTGAAAATAAGGACAAAAATCAAGTAATTGATGTGCAAAAATGAAAATTTTGGTTAATGAAATGATGAGAGTAGTGGTCCCCTTATGTTTATTAGATGTTTGAATGTTTTAAATGCATAGATTATGGGAATTATGCAAATTGATTTCCTACATGAAAATATTCAGAAAATAATATTCAAGGTTGTATAGGTAATGGTTTGACTAATTATTATGATGAGACTATGGATTACATGTAAAAGGTAAGGGATGATTTAATAGTATTTATTATGTTAAAAGTAAGAACAACGATTAAATTAAGGTTATTGAAGTTATTTAGGATATAAGGTAATTTAGTTATGGAAATTATTATTATTTCATAGATATTATGTGGTTAGTATTGATATATTTTGGTATATGAATTTATGAGTGACTAATGATGATTGGAGATAAATGTTAAATTATCCTCAGAAAAATATGTGATAAAATCCTTTTGATTTTGGGTTTCAAACAAATTCAATACTTTTTGCATAATTTTAAGGATTTTTTTTTTTGTAATTCCATAATTTGATCTTTCAGCATTACTATTTAAATATGATTAATGAAGTACTTCTTCATATAAAATTTTATTCGTTTGAGGAATTGTCTTACATTGTGATACCAATTTTGTTTGTTTAATTTCAAGAGATGGGATGAATAACATGTAATTATTTTATGGAATTATGTGCTCTATACAAGTTATTTTAGTTCTTTAGTAATGAAAAATGAATCATTTTTATTTCCCATATTTTTGAGAAAAATATTACATTGAAGTAAAATTTGATCGAAGGAAGAAATTATTTTTATTATGTAACATTATTTTCTTATGTTTTTAGTCCACATAGTAAAATAATTCATCATATTTAGCAAAATTGTTTTAAAATAAGAACACCAAAAGTTTACATTTCTTACCTAGAAATCGATGGCCTTTTAACCCACTATAAATTTATATTTTTGTGGTGTTCAACTATTACCTCACCATATTTTTTATAACTCTCTTTTCGTGCTTGTGAATTAGTTTTTATTCCTTATCTATGGTTTCATTTCCCCCAAATATTATGCTATTATGACACCAATTTTTTTTGGATGACCTTCTTAATTATCATTCTCACTTATTAAGATGTATTTTTATTAAACATTTTTATGATGAGGGTTTCCACAAATAAATTTTAAAATGTCAATCCATTGATTGTTGAGAAAATGTAAAAAATTCAATGATAAAATTTATTAAAAGGGTGAAAAATATAACACCCTAATATTTTAGGAAATTTTTTTTGAAATTTAATTAAATTTCTTTTATATCTTGTGTTACATGTATCACTGTATTTAAACGAATAACAATACACTATTTAAATATTATTTTTTAATGTGACAGTTCTAACCTGACCATCAAATTGGAAGGTATGAATAATATTAAATACATTATGAAATGTATATAAATGATATAATAAATATTAATGTGTTAATAAATTCATACTAATTAATCAAATAATTTTTAGTTAAGTTATTTTATGCTTTAAAAATATATCATTCTTTAAACATATTTTACTACTTCATGTGAGAAAATATTATAACAATTTATCAAAATTTTAATAATTTTATTTAATAAAAATAATATCATTTTTAAATAATCATATAATAATTATCTTATGGTAAATTGTTTTTATTTGTTTTGAATAGATTAATTTTCCAGTGAATTGTGAAAAATAATGAATTCTATTAAAAAATAATTTCTTGATTCAAAATTTAAAAAATACCATTTTATTTTCAAGAAATTTAAAAGTAAAATTAGTTTTCTTATATTATTTATAGCCTAATTAAAATAATTTGAATCAATTTTATTGTTGAATTTTGTATAAAAACAATTTTATACTTAGAATACATTTTTGTTAAATATATTTTTGACTTAATTTTATATAACTATATTTATAGGGATTTCTTCCACTTGTAGGAATTGAATCTAATGAAATGGATTATTTTTGGATTCATAAATTAATATATAACCAAGAATGATTTTTTATGTTCTCTTGAATAATTTTAATTTTTAGTGAATAGTAAAGTAATTAAATTTTTTTTGAAATAATGCATCTTTTGTGATATCACAAAGACAAAAAAATAATATTTAAATTAATGAAACATATGAAACTAACAATGTATGATAAAATATTATATATATAACAACATTAATTCAAAACATATTAATTATAATTTATTCTATAATTAATATGAAAATCATTTTTGTGCCAACACAAAGTCCACACAACGCTGGAAAAGTCCAATATTGCATCCTAAAGATAATATTTGAGAGGGAATATATACTTTTTCAACATGGTTAATGAATGTTAACTATTATACATGACATTTATGGTAATTCATGTGTTCTTTATATAGAAATTACCAAATCCAATTTATCGTACAATGCTTGCAGATAACTAGAAAAGTCAATATAACATATTAAATAATTTTTACAGATATCAATATGAGTTAAAATACATATTGAACTAATATAAATGAATATTTTGATAATAATAACCATATATTATTAATTTTTATTTATTTAAAATATTTAGGCATTAAATAAATACATTAATTTCTTAAACAATAATGACAGTGTAAAAATTAATTTAATCAATAAAATAAAATAAGTAATACTAAAAATATTTAAAGAACTATAATTTAAGATAATTACTATGCTAAATGAATTTTATAGATGAATATGACTTTTGGGGGAAATATTAAAATAATTATTTTTTATTTTACTTATTTCCTTGATGTTTTTAAAGTGAATATAATGAGTTGTTGTAAAAATTGAAATTAATGATATTGTTTATTACATAATTTTTAATTGAATGATATAAAATTACTGAAAATGTTATATTCATCTAAGTGACTATGATATAGTTTATAATGTCAATAATAGTCCATTTATTTTCTATTTTCCATTTATTGTAACTATATCGACCCTAAATGAGTAAAAAACTTAGTAGTTCGATAACTTTAAAAATGATTAATGAAGGATTAAAACCAAAATATAAGGGTAAAATCATCGGAAATTTTTTATAATTTTTATTTTATGAATTTAATTATACCCTCATAAAAATATTATAAAAATTAGTTTTATACTGGACACTTGGCCATGAAATTGACTCATCTATTATTTAAATAAAATAAAGTTACAATATGTCACTCTATTTATTTTTAATATAACTTACTTGATCACAAAGGGAAAAAACTTATTATGAAAGACTAATATTATTAATTTTGTGTAATAATAAATTAATTTTTATGATTTAAATTTATTTAAAATTTTTAATAATAATTTAATTACCATGAATTCTTTTACAACCCCAAAGCAATATTTCTTAAAGTAATAAATATAATTAAAGATTTTTACAATATTAATATAAATATAATTTAAGTGATATAATGTGTTCCATGAATCTTGTAGATTAATATAGCATATAATTATCTAATTAATGGAAATAATTTAAATTTTTAAGAAAATTAATTATGTCTTTTTAATCAAATTAATTGAATAGTGTCTAAATTGATAATAATAATATTTTATGAGAATAATATTTTATTAAATAACATAAAAATAAAAAAAAATTATTGAGATACAAAAAAATAGGATAATATATAGTCAAATATGTCATACCTGTTCTATTTTTAATAATTTGTAAACATTGGTATTGATAATGGATTTATTAGAGTCTAATCTTTGGTGAAATTCCAAAAGATCCCATCACCTCAATTATAAAAAGGGATCATCCTCCCTCACATGATTACACCATTCAGAGCTTAATATATTGACCAAAATATTCAAATTTATGTTCTAAAATTATCTATCTGGATTCTAGAGGTTTTGGTCTTCCCAAAAGACCAACCCTTGTGCCCTTTAGAAGAGATCTATAATAGTCATTTCTAAGAAGAGGTAAGCACTTAAATCGATCTATTTATTTTATACTCTTCTTTAACTCATATAATAGATGTTATTTATAATAGAATAACATATTCAGAATCATAAATATTATTAATTTTTATAATGATCAATAAAAAATCATTATACACAGTATTTTTTCACCAATTGAGATGTGAAACTATTGCTTGTGGGTGTGTATGACTTGTCATCTCCACAAAGTGATAAAATTAATTTCATAGGACTATCTTTAATGGTTGGGTATTATTTTTGTTTTAATGTTTATATATGTTAATTAAGATATATTTTCACTTATGTAATTATAATATTTCATCTACCTTCTTACCTTCCAAACATTCGGAAAACAATATTATCAATCATGCATACCTGTGCAATACCACCTCAAAAAAGCGATCTAGTTCATTTTGTATTATTTTTACATGGATGGAAATAAATAATAAATTAATTATTATATATGAAATTAATAACAATATATTTATTATTTAATTGTCAATGATTATTTACCTTTCTTAAATTCCATCTGTCAAAAAATGAAAATTATATTCATGGATATATATGGCTTACCATCTACCTGAACAGTATAATTAATTTTTCTATATATAACTTCAAAAATGATTATAATAATTTCTAAAATGAATTTATATTATATTTATATCATGATTAATATTATTTAGGAGAGTTAAGAATGATAAATTTTGAAGGATTGGAACTACTAAATTGAAATACTCATGAGAAAAGAAACTGTTAACATATGAAAATAATGATTTATTGATTAAAGGGATGTTGAAATATTATAAAGGGATTATATATGATATTATAAGTATGAAAATGAATTTATAATTTAATTAGAGTAAATTTAAATTTTTTTATAATGGAGGTTATATTTCTTTTGAAAGAAAGTGATCATAAGGAAAGGGATTTCAAGACTCTCTTTTATTTCTGAGAGACAAATTTCATACAAAAAACATTTTTATTTTGTGTGGTGTAAGTATTACCCATTAATTTATTTTATTATTTATGTTATAAAATTTATGGGGATTTATAAATTAATTTAGGGTTATTTCTTTAACGGGGCTTACGAACCAAATGTTACCAAATCAGTAAGGGTATTTATGTTATAATCTCATTGTTTATTAAAAATGTTTATGATTTAGATTAAAATGATTAAATAAAATGATATAACTCTTAATAAACTCATTAATTTTGTTATAATATTTTTTTCTTTGAGAATACATGTTTTTAGTTCATTTTTCTCACCTTATATACTCAAGATACTGATAATATGTTATTATGGAAAATCAGCTTCACTTATATCTTAGGTTGAAAAAATCTTTTCTTATATATAGATATTTTATAAAAATGTATTGAATATGGTTTTTAAAATTCATATATTATTGGTTGAAATTAATGTTTAACAATTTTTGAACTTTTACACTACAGTTTGAAAGGAATTTAATTTATTTTGCAAACTTGGTACTTTGTGATAATTATAAAAAAATGTTGAAGTATTGTTTTTAACTTATAAGATATCAGAATAGTGTCTTACTATAATGCATATTTTTTTATTTGAAGCTTAATTTACAAGATTACATTATCAATTTTATATAATATGTTTTTTATACGTATAATGGTTTTAAATAATTGATTTCAAAATGGAACGATTATTTTTCTCAAGAATATTTTAATGATTTATAATGGAATTTATATTCATAAAAGCGAAAAACCCTTGATTTAATTTAGTATTTATTGAGGATATGATCCATGTATTGAATCGTTACTATTTAACTTGATGGTTTATAAATATGATTAAATAGTTATTCTGAAACCTATTTATTTTCCATAGTTTATGCTATGATAAAATGATGAATGTTTTATGAAACCCATTTTATTTCATGGGATCTAATATGATGAATGTCTTATAATATTATAGAACACATGTGTATTATTTTCATTATGTGATCGGTGTGACCAATATATCTCTCCAATGAATTAGGAAAAGTTTTATATATCATGAGATAACTATGGGATTCAAGTCAATGTTCTTGGTCTAATTTAGGATACTAGTCATTAAGCTTGATCTACTCTGAGATACAGGTGGTGATGCTTGATCTATTATGGTTTTATGGTCTTTGAAGTAAAACTTAAAATTATGGAATGGTTTTTATACCTATATTTATTCCATAATTTTATGACTAGAGATTATTGTTCATGATTGATTTGTGATGATTTTTCACTCTTATGATCCATGAATTATGAAATAATAAATCCTTATGCCATTAATCTTATACATGATATATGATACATTGTGTATGAACTTTGTATGTTATGTTTGTGATATCATACTCTTATACTTGTATTATGATTTCAGATGACCATAGATCAATATATTCTATGTTTACCCTTATTGAGAATATGAGATCACCCTTTTTTATTTTTCACTTTCCCTGGGTTATAAAGATAATTATTAGGTTTTATATTTATAGGATGGGTGACACTTATGAAGAACCAAGAGGTTGGAAATATAGTTAATTTAGGAACTAGTTTTTATGTGTCTAAGTTTTCAATCATACTAGACCTATAAAATTGTGGCTCGGATTGAAATTTTATGTAACAAATTTTAACCTATTTAGATTTTCTATAACTGTATGAAACGTTTCAGTATATATAGTTTTAAACTTATGTTGATGTCTACCATTACATGACATTTATAAAAAATAATCTACCCATAAGTGAGGTTCAAAATTTATGGATAACCCTTATTAAGGTTGTGTCCTCTCAATACATAATTCGTTTGGTAATGGTAAAGAGTTAATTAATAATTAATGGTTATAAATAATATGATATGGATTATAAAATGACATTAAAACTTGGATTTATTTTATTTTATGAGTCCATCTCATTGATAATAATCAAATATTCAGTTATATAACCTTTTTCAATTTTTGGGATTATAAACTTTATGATATTTTACGTAAATAAAAGTATAAAATGTCATACACTTGATTTTAATAATTATATTATTTTTTAAATGAGGATAAACATAATAAATGTACAGTTATTAATTGTAATTTGAAATCTAAATTATTTTTCTTTATCATGGTAATTCAATTTTAAAATTTTAGGGTTGAAATAATTACCTTAAGATCTTACACAGTACTAACACAACAATTACTCAATTAATGGAAAAGTAAAATAAATAATGTTAATGATATTTAAAATATAATAATTTGATATAATTAATTTCATATAAAAATTTTATATTTAAAAATAACATGGTATAAATATATAAAAAAATTATTTGAATATCATTTATATTCTTGATTTTATAAAATACAAAGTAAATGAATAGTTTAAAAATTAACATTATTTATATTTTATGAGAATAATATTTTATAGAGTGATATAAAATTTATAAAAATATTATATTCTACCGAGTGATTATTATATGGTTTCAAATATCAACAGTTTTTTATTTATGGTGTTTTTTTCCAATGTGGTAACTATATTTACCCTCAAGAAATAAATATATTTTTTATAATGATAAGTGTGCAATGGGATAATGGGAGTTAAAACCAAATGATATGGGTTAAGATAAGATCCAAAAATGTCAAATTTTACTAGTAGAGTGTATTAATACACATAATCATCTTATATTATAATATTATATATTTTTATCCATTTGTATTTTAAAATTAATTTAAATTAATTTTATAGTTTAAGAAAATCCAAGAGTGTCCCTACCCAATCATATAAAAGGTAACCTCTCTCCTATTCAATTCATAATTCAAAAAACTTTTTGAAATTTTTTTTGTACAAATATAACTTATTAAAATCCTTATACAAATTCTAGAATCCTTATTTTTTCAGAATACCAACCTTTATGGTCTTAAGGTGTTAAGTAAATTTGGTTGTCCAAAGAAGAGTTATCATTCTTAACTGATCATTTCTTTTTTATTTCTTCTTCCACATCCTTAAAATATTTCTCAACTAGAAAAATATAATAATATCATTATATCCCTTATACTAAGATATTATTCTGTTAATTTCATTACCTATATCCGTCTCTAACCTCTATCAATTGGGAAAGGAATTCATTATTTTTGTGTCTTGCAGACTACTACCACATGGGATGAAACAATTTGTTTTACATCACCCCAAATAATGAGTAGTTATAATGATTTAATTAATACTTATATATTAAATTCATGGCAGATTTATCATTCTTAAAATTTAATATCCCATTTTACTTCTTACCATTCCATTCATTGAAAAATTATAATTTTTTTCATGCATAGTTGTGGACAACCACCTCCATAATGTGATTTGATTCATTTTTCATCTCCCAATAAAATTGAATATATATATATGTATGTTTAAATAAATAATATTTTATATATGACATAATTATAATGATATAAGGTTAAAATAACACTTACCTTCTTTCCATAATTATAATTGAAAAAATTGAAACATTACTCATGGGTACGTATGACTTACCATCTCCGTGATTATAACGCAGTTCATTTATCATAATCGTATATTATGTTGGGATTTAAATGTATAATTTTTATTATAAAAATGTTAATTAATAAATTATTATTATTTTTAATATTATGTAATAATTACCTCTTTCACAAAAGTTAACCCACTGATGTCATTTTGGAAAATGAGTTGAATATGGTCAAAACGTCTAACATGAACATAAATGACTAAGTATTTGAAGAAAACATAGTAATAATTGAAATAAAAGGAATTAAAATCATTAAAAAAGTTTTACATAAATTAAATTATCAATATAAGTTTATTATTTCAGAATATAAGGAATTCATGTGAAGAGTTGGACTCAAGGTAATATACTTACTTATAAAAAATACTCTTTTAATGTTTCCCATCAATTTTTTCCCCATATCCATATTTTTAAAATAATTATTTTAATGATGTATTTATATCGACATAATAAATCATAAAAGAAATTTTATCTCATTGTTATCTTTTTTTAAATGTTTTCGAGAAGGATATTTTATGGAATGTTTTGACTAACTTTTAAAAAGATAAAAGGAATATTTTATTTTAACATATGTGGAGATAATGAATTTTCCCACCACTAAAATAATTATTTGATGTTTGTATTCCTTTAAAATATTACATGTTTTATTCATATAAAAACCTAATTCCCTATTATATATATATTGTGGTATTTAAAATGTGTTAAAAATGGTATTTTGATATCTGAATGTGTTTTACATATAGGTTTAATTATTATTCAATTTTTGTATAACAAAATGTGAAAGAATAAAATATTTTATTCGTGATATGGTGATTGAGAAATGTATATGCGAAATGGGTGACTCTAATATAACTTATACTATGGTTTGATCCCCATTACAGCTACTGAGTGAGGCTGATATATATTATATGAAGGATGAGGCCCATTATAGTGCTCTAATGCATTTGATAAAGAGGAAGAGTTAACCGATTAGGATTATCCTAAGAGATGATGGGAATTCACCATGACTTTTATTGAATTTATAATCTTTATGGTTATTTCAAGTGTAACTATGATGGTTACTCCAATTATAACTATTATTGTTATTTCAAATGTAATTTTGATGTTTACTATACATATAACCATGATGGTAATTCCACATGTAACTAAGATGGTTACTCCATATGTATGAGTGACATGAAAATGATGTACCAAGCATCATAAATGGTTTATATATGATTTATAATGGTTTTAAAGGATTCATTTGAGAAAACATATATGAGATATTTTCATGAGGAAATAATTTCTTCTATTCTATTAAATAACATTAATATAAAGGTGAACATTTCATGGGTTTTCATATTTTCACTTTAATAAAAATTTATTTCTTTTTACTAAGTACACCAAGATTTTTTTCCATTTCCAAATTTTTAAAATTTCCATCATAGAGTTTAAGGATGAGTAGGGAAAAGGATGTAGTCAAGGTAAAATTTGTGAAGATATGATATGAAATTAATAATGTTATATATTAAAATTATTGTTTGGTGGTAAAAATAGATACAGATTATAACTGTAAATTTTGTAATATATAATTTCTTTATATAATATTTTGATACATAAATATCTAAAAATTTAAACCTAAATATCATTGGGAAAGTATGAAATTGAATTCTAGATTAAAGTCACAAGAATATTTTATTTTTCATGATGATGTCGTGTCTATGATGTATGAATTTTAATGTGGTAAGATCACTTTTTATTAGTGTCTTGGTTGTTTCTGGTTCATTGGTGTATAATGATGACATGGTGCTAATGTTATTTGGTGGCTGTGATGGACTTCAATGGTCTATGGGGAACTTGTGCGGTGTTTCAATGGAAACATCGATGGTGGTATATGACAAGGATGATGAAAGTGGTGAATCGCGATGATAACTGAAGACAATAGGACATCAGATGATGAAAGTGATGTTAGATTGAGATATTCTTGAGTTATTTATCTCTAATGGGTTTTTTGATTTTTAAATTTCATATTTAGTGTCTTTTATTTTGTATCCCGCATAGTTTTTTGATTTCCACTCAACCATAATGTGGATATTTTGAAAACACAATAAATACCAAATATTTAGTCTAACTAGAATATGTAATTTTTAAGGCCATGTTTTTATTATTGGTATCAAATAAGGATTTAGATAAATTTATAGGATAATATATTTTCATACATAAGTTAAATATACTCTATAACCACAATTGTTAGTATTTTTTATAGGATTATATTTTTTTATAAATGGAAATATTTTAAGATAACATGGTAAAATATATCTTAGTGTTAATCCTCCTAATCAGATAATTTATTATAATTTTATGGATATGATCACACTAAAATTTTTCGTTATAGTAATTGTATGGATATAGTAGGATCCAAAATGACAATGTATGTAAAGAAAAATAGAGTCGTTTTATGAGTGAAAAACTAAAAAAAGTAGTAGTTTTTGTGAAAAATATTGTGATTATTTTTAACTAGGTACGTTGAGTTATGATTGAAAACAAGAATATAGGTGAGTTTCCTAAAAAACAAAATATAAGATAAATTAATATCCATGGATGTTCAGGTGAAAAATATTATAAAGGTAACAATATTAAACAACCTATGTGTAAATAATGTTGGTAGAAGTACAGAGGAAAATGTTTTTAAATAATGTAAAGATGTTTTGTATGTGGTTATGGATGGAATGAAGAAATAATATTCCTTGGAAAAAATTAAGTGTTCAATTAACACCATGAAAGGGAATAAAGTTATTCCCTTGTTATCCATTTAATATTTTATATTTGTGGAGTATGGAAGTCATGAAAATCAATTCCCTAGGTAGAAATCTCAAAAACATGAATTTAATGACCATAGTGATTAATATTTTGTAATTACTAATTCCATTATTGTGGAAGATGAAGAAACTAAAAATGTTATATGAAAAATATAGATTATATATTGGCTTAATTTTTTAATATTTATTTAATCATAGGAAAGATACATATTTTTTTGTAGGAAATAAGTATTAATGAATAAGATTGAAAATAATGGTTGAAAAGGAACATGGAATGATTAAGGTTTATTCATATAGAGATTCATGAGTTATAATGTTGTGGTATATTTAACATTGATGATAACATAAAAATCATATACACCTCGTTTGAGGTTTTATGTTATTGGAATAATTTAGGATACATTTATTAAATTTTAGTAGATGTTGGAAGTATATATAACCATTAATTTTAACATGTAAAAAAAATTTTAAGTAAGGATGTGCTTTCCAATTTGTATACATAATTTTAAAGGTATTGATAACATTAAGGGTTTATATGTTCTTTGATCATAATGGTTATTTTTAAGTATGTCAATAATTATTTTGTAAATTTTAAAAGAATTATATTATTATAGTTGTAGTAAAAGGAAGAATCATATGTTGGGAATCATCCCATCACATCCAAAAAGGCTTCGAGGCTTGAACCGACAATTGAAGGGAAGCAAGGGAATAAATACTTCCACTCGAACACATGAATCCCTAGTTACTATGGTTATTTTTTTAATTGGGTTAAAGGATGATTATTATATTTATTTAGGGAGCATATTTTTATTATATATATAACCATGGGATTAAAAAATTATTTTGTGATTAGGTGATTAATGTTATTTTGGAAGGAGATCACTATAATTTTTTTAAAAATTAGGTTGTGTTATCAGATTTTAATTTAGCAGTCAATGTTGATTTGTATTTTGTATGTATATATTATATTGATGTGAATTTATGGTTATTCATGTAATTTTTGGAAATAGTTTTCATATCCTGATGGTTATGTGATTAAGGCTTACATATTTTTGGTATGAGAATTTAAGAGTGATTAATATTAATTGGAGATAAATTTTAAATTTACCTTGGAAGAATACTTCATTAAATACAAATGTTTTTTGGGTTCTAATATTGTTTAGGAATATTATTAAAACTTTTAAGGATATTTATTTATGAAATTATTTCGTTTTAATATGGGGTATAATTATTGAATTTTAGAGATTATTTTATTATTTATTCAGAAGAAGGATTATAAATTTATGGAATTATCTTACCTTTTTATAACCATTTTAGATTTGGTTAATGTGTATGGAATAGAGGAATATCTTGTTATCATTTTTGGGATTATATGATATATTAGAAGTTTATTTTAGTTCTTCACGCATGAAAAATTCCTCTTGAATACACATCGTTTGAAGAAAAAGATGATATTGAGAAGAAATTGATTATATGATGAAATATACTTGTGATGTAATTATATTTCCTTCTGATTTTAGTATATATGTTAAATAAATTCCATAAATATAGGGAAAATGATCTTGAAACACAAATTTTATCATGTTAGCTTCATCTCTGACGAATTTATGGTCTCTTCACCAATCACATATTTATGATCTTGTGGCAACTAAATTTATTATGGATATATTCTATATCAAAATTTGTCACTACTTGGGAATTACTTTTCTCTTTTAGATCTATATAACTACATACCACTAATGATTTCCTACTTAGAAACCTATTTCTCTGTTATTCTAGATGATCGTCATATTTCTCTTTCCCAATTTTTAGGAGGAATTTTTTTGACCATTATAATAATGTGGGTTTCCAAAAAGGGATTTTAAAATTTAAAACCATTAATTATCAATTCACATTAGAATTTAGAGAAAAAAATTAATTTAATTGGGGATAATTTAATATCCCATGATTTTGAAAGGGAAAAATATTTTTCCATAACATATACGACACACAGCACCATGCTCAAATGAACCATGAAATATTATTATTTAATTATGACCATTATAACCTAGCAATTGAATTGAAGGGTAAGAATAAGGTGATTTTTTTTAAAAAATACATATAAAGTTCCAACTCAATATAAATGTATTGATTAATTCTAGGGAAATAAGAACTCGAATTTTGTTGAAGACGTTTTATTTTTCAAAAGCATGTTTTTTTTCAAAAATTGTTTTTATTGAATTTCATGTGAAACAATTAAACCTAATATATTGAAATATTATAAATTTTATTTTATTAAAATTATAACATTTTTAAATTATCATATCAAAATAATACAATGGTAAAATGTGGATTTTTTTGAAAATAATGACTTTTCGATGAATAGAAAAGACCAAGTTTTATTGAAAAGTATATTTTATTATTTTTTTAAATTCTATTTTTAATTTTTTTATAAATTTAATTAGGTAATTTTTATTAAACATAATCAAACTATAGTATTTATAATTTGTTTTATATTTATATTTAGTATAAAAACATCTTTCTTACTTAAAAGTCATTTACCTGGAAAACTATTTGTCATCACATTTTTCTACCTCATTTTTACCTTACATTCGACCACTTATGAATTTTGGATTTTGATTGAAATCTTAAGAGCCATGTTTTATAAATAAGATCATTTTATTTTTTTTACATTATTAATATTATCCATATTTATTAATGTTACTTTGAAAAGGGTACTTCTGGGAATTAAGAATTAAAAAAAGATGATAAGGAATTAAAAATAACTCTAACACTTGCCATAATTTTATTAGATAAGAAAATTTTATCCATACTCATCCAAGATTAATTTACATAAGCTTTTTTCTATTTAAATTTTATTTGTACCTTTATAATATTTTATGTAATGAAATGTCAAAAATACCATAATCTTATTTTTAATAACTATTCTATTTTTTAAATATGGATAAATAGAATATATGTTTAGTTAAAAAAAGTAATTGGAAATATAAATTATTTTTCTTCATTATGGTTATCATTTTATTTTTTACTGAATCAATAATTACCTTAAATTCATACACACCAATGATGTAATAATTATTAAATTAAGTGAAAAATAAAATAAATGATATTAAAAATATTAAAATTTCATAATTTGAAGGAATTTATGTGATAAAATAATTTTATAGATAACAATTACATATTTGGGATGTATTAAATGATTTTATTCGAATTTATATTTTTCTCTTGATCATAAAAAATTCAAAGTAAATGAAAATTTTAAAAATTGACGTTATTGATATTTGATGTAAATATTATTTTATTAATTGATATAAAATTCATATAAATATTTTTTTATCTGAAAATTTATTAGGTTATGGTTTAAAATATCAACCGTGGATCATTTAAGGGTCTTTTTTTCATTTATGGTAATTATATACACCCTCATGGAGTAAAAAACCTTTATATAACATCATGTGTGAAAAGGGTTAACATAGGGTTAAAACAAAAAGATAAGAATAAAAATGTAACCCAAAATTCATGAAATTTTATTTTATGAGAGGATCTAGTCGTATTCTCATCTTAAATTCAAATATGATCAATTTTTATCCATTTTTACAAAATAAATAATTTATATTAATTTCATATTTTATGATATTCCAAGAGTACACCACCCCTCTCTTATAAAAGGTAATCTATTCTCCTATTTACTTAAAACATATGAAACATTTTTGTTCAGAAAACATAAACCCATTGAAATTCATAATATACCTTAATAAATTCTATAGGATTTTATTGGGATAGAATACCAACCTTAGTGCTCTTAAGGTGTAATATAATGAAGGTTTTCCGAAGAAGAGGTTTCGTTATTAACCACACATTTCTATTTTATTTATTATTTTTCTCCTTCAAATATTTTTAAAACATGATGATATAATAACATCAGTATATGAAATATACTAGAATAATATTATTTTAAGGGAATAAACTCTATCAATCACCAATATCGATCAATTTGGAAAAGAATTCATCTTTCCCATGTGTGCCAGACTATCGCTGCGCGGACTAATGTAATTTGTTTTCCATCACCACCTACGAAGGATGGTTATAATGATGGAATTAATGTCTATATATTATTTCTATTGAATAGTTATCATTAAAAATATATAATATATCCTTTAATTTTATAAATTTTCCATTCAATGGTTAATGATAAAATATGACACATTAATAAGAGAAATAAATGGAATAATAAACTTGGAAAGGGTACTTAAGAAAATAATTAACTAGTAGAAGTTTATTATTTATCAAGATAATAAATTAATGTGACAAATTAGACTCATGTTAAGGGTATTTATTTTAAATATCCTCTTTAAAATTTTCTATTAAAATACTTTCTTTCCCATATCCTTAATTTTTAAAATTAATTTTTGGATGTATTTAAATAGACACAAAAAATTTCTAAAGGGCATTATATGTCTCTTTAGACTTTTTTTTTTAAAAGTTCTAAATAATAATATTTTTATGAATTTTTTTAATTTATTTAAAAAGGAAAAAGGAGTGTTTTATTTTAATATATATGTAAACCAAAATTTTTCTCACCACCATAATAATTATTTGATATTTTTGGATTCGTTTACAAGATTTAATGTTTTATTCACACACAAAACCACATTCACTTTTCATGGGTTTTATGGTATTTTAATATTGGGTTAAAAGGAATTTTGATAACCAATTTTTTTTGAATATGGGTTTAAAAGAGTCTCTAAATTTTTTCATAATGAATAGCGGAAGAATACAATGTTTATTCATGATATAGTAATTTAGTATTTTATATGTGAAATGGGTGAGCATGATACAACATATACAATGGGTTGAGTCCAATTATAGATCACGAGTGAGTATGGTAAAGTTTATATGAAGAGTGATCCCCATCATAACTCTCCACAACATTTGGAATAGGGAAAAAGTTAACCGATTAGGTACCTCCTTAGAGATTATGGGGATTTATCATGATTGTTATTGTAATTATAAACATGATGGTTATATCAGGTGTAATAGTGATGGTTACTCCATGTATAATCGTGATAGTTATTTCAAGTGTAATTGTGACGGTTACCCCAGGTATAACCAGGATCATTATTCCATGTATAACCTTGAGTCTTACTTAAAATGTAAGAGTTATAAGAAAATGATGTCCCAAGTTTCTTATAAGTTTCATCTATAGTTGATAAGGGTTTTAAAAGTTTTCTTAGAGAAATAATGTGTGTGTTATTTTCACATGGAAATTATTTCTTTCATATCCTCAATAAATATTGAGATAAAGTTAAACATTAATTTGTTTTCATCTTTTCGCATGACTAATGGATATATTTCTTTTTTTATGTCCCTTATTGAGACTTTTGTTCTCATCACATGTTTTAAAAATGTTTTTTAAAATGTTTATGGATGATTAGTGACACAGATGAGATCAAGATATAATAATTGAAGTTATATAATGAAAACAAAATTGATATATCTTATATTTTTTATACTGGTGGAAAATTGATGCTAAATATATATATCTATTTTGTAATATATGAGTTTTATATGTAATATATATGACCTAAATATCAAAGAAATATAAACCTAAAAGATGTCTGGGAATGTAAGAATATGCATTATAGTATAAAGTCACTAGAATATTTAATTTTTAAGGCCAAATACTTACATTTTTGGCATACCAATATTGTAAAGAGATACACATCATGAACTACACCCAGGTTCATGACCTCCCTCAGGTTTTTTGTTGGCCATGATGTTCCATGAGAAGTGATACACTAACAAACTCATCAAGTACCATACCAAAACTACCCAAACCCAAATAAACCACGAAAAGGATTTAAAACCCAATGAATATGGGTATATACCTAAAACTAAGGGTGATACAGTTTCCTCAACATTGAGCATTTTATTCCCTAAAATCTTGATATTTATGATGCCTTGAAAAACACCTATCCATTTCTATAACATTTATTTCTCATTTTTTCATGTTTCCTCTTGAATATTTCGATGATTCCATTGTATTATTACTCAAGATATACATTTCCCTATATGGTATTCTCTTGTATATACAAAATTCAAATTGGTACGTGGATACTTGTTTTATAAGGGTTCAGAGTAACATAGTATAAACAGATCACATGATTGGGATCTGAGTGCTACATCATTATTTGAGAGGAATGGAAACATTATATAAAATTTTGAATCTCAGAAGTAAAGATAACCAAAAAAAAATTTTCAACAAGTTTAAAATTTTCAAATAATCTATCAGATCAAGGGGAAAACTTATGTTGCTTTCCCCAGCATCGATGACTACGTCTCGGTGAACCATTCCAAAAGATGTGTTCAATCACATTGAAATAAAAATGATACTTATTATTATTTTCATAAGATTTATATTGACTCTGAGCTATAACCATCAATTTTTGGATCATACGGATCTTCTCGATAGTCTTATGGACCTGACTAGATCCAAGCAATGAGGTTTCTTGTATTTCCAACTAGTATAGTAGAGAATAAAAATAAAAACCACATAATTCCATGAATGGGGCCATATTTATCATCTCTTGATAGATGATATTATTTGACAAATCCTACAAAAGAATAATGTCTTCCCAAGAACCACCAAAGTATATGAAACAATATTTGTGTATATCTTTAAATTTCTAAATTATTTATTCTAAGTAACTATCTGTCTGAGGGTGATATGTCGTTCTCATGGCCAGTTATATTTTGAGATCCCATTTCAATGATCACCAGATTTGAGAAGTGAGTTTAGGATCTATGATTGAGTTAATCAAAACTAGAAATAAATATAACCTAACTAATTCTCGAATAGATAAATTTTCCAAATCCTCTACATTGTTTGACTCTTTGATTGGGATAATGTGTTCTGATTTGAAGAGTCAATCCATAATCAACCCAATAATTTCATGCCTCTATAGAATTCTTGGTAGATTTGTGACAAAGTCCATGATAATTATTTTTTCCACTTTCATACTGATAGAGGCCTATATTTTATTACAGTAGCTGGTCTTTGATGTTAAATGTTGAAAAAGTGACAAGTTATAAATTTCATAAAAAATATGAAATCATTCCATTCATACCTAACCACAAAAAGAAAAGAGATTTCACCACTTTTTAATTTTTCAAAATGACTAGATAAATAGTCCATTTTAAATGGTTCTATGTTGAAATAAGATATTCCTGGAAATATAGAGGGAACATAATTCAGTTAAGGAAGTGAAATAATGCTTTTATCCTCTGTCCAACCATATGAAGTCTCCCAACTATTTATATTTTAAATAATGGTGATGCAATGAGGATATTATCCCCAATACTATTTTTAACGGTTCATAAAGTTAGGAAAAAATTAACTAGAAAGAAAAATTCATTCTAATTATTTTTAGAACAATCTAGATGCATTTCAGAAATCACACCTTTTAGGTACCATTGCTCACAAGCTACCCAGAACACTTCACTATTTTATTTTTGAATCAATGTATACGTCATATAATTACATTTAAATGGTGTTTATACAACGTTTAAATCAAATATATAGAGTTAATCTAACCATTTTTCTTTCCTCTATTTGTAGTCTCGATGAGAAAAGATGTATTTCAAACTCTTATGATCAGTGGAGATAGTAAATTTGTTTCTAAATATGTAGTGATTTAAATTCATTAATTCCTAGAAATAATAAAAAATTCAAAATCATATTTCATATTATTATTATCATTCTATTGTTAATTCCTTGAAAAATATACCACAATATAATTTCCATGTATGAAAACAGAACCGTGACTAGATCCAAACAAATAACAATAAACCACATAACCCAAACCTAAATAAAGAAATATTAATATGGGTACTAACATGAGATTATTTTTATTCTCTAGAAATAATTTTTCATAGAAATAATTCTATATGAATATAATTCTCTTTCTTTTCAGTGGTTATGAAATAAAAAATCATTGTGAAATGAAAAAAAATTCGATGATTGCATCCTGCTATTCTAAGGAAACTGCATATATCAAAAACATTTTTTATTGGCTGATAATAGGTGACTGGTTCAATATTTACTAGATCAATGGATATTCCATAATAAGAAATAAAATTCCCAAAGAAGTAGAAATATTCTATCAATAATTCACACTTAGAAAACTTAGCATATAGTTGGTGATCACACAATGTGCTAAGGTTAATTTCAAGTTCTCCTCATGATCATTCATGCTTTTTAATAAACGAAAATATCACCAATAAATACCTAAAATAAAACAATAATGGTACCTATAGAAGATATATATCATTAATTAAATGAATACTATAGGAGTATTTTTCCGACCTATGTGCATGATGATGTATTCACAATGGAAATAACGAAATTGGAGTACAATCTTTTAATTATCATTTTTTCTAAATCTGAGCTAATGATATATTAATAAGAGATCAGTCTTAGAGAATAACTAGATACCTTTAATTGATCATGTATGTAATTTATTTGAGGAATATAAAAATTATCTTTGAATGAATCTTGAATCAGTTTACTATAATAAACATGTAAATATAGAGAATCATCTACCTTTATTATGACTAAATCCGGTGTGAAACAATGTTATGTATTAGGTCTGATGAAGAATTTAATATCCAACTCTTCTAGAAGGAACATTCATTCATAAAAATTCATCAGAGCGTTTCTGTAATGTGTTATTGAAATATAGTTTGTTACTAGATGTAGATCAATAGAAAATTCAATTATCTGCTTAGGTGGTAACCTAGGGAAATCATTCAAATACACATACCATTATCAATACACAATGTAATTAAGATCCCCATTTTACATTTCATCGACAAAACCTGGGGTGTTTTGTCCACTGAAACTAAAGGTCCCACTCTATCTGCATTTATATCCCAATCCCACATGAATATATGAAGAGCTCCATCTAGTGATGTGAATGCACAAGCTGAGAATAGTAATTGATATGAGATTTATATACCATCATCTAGACCATTACAAAGATTAAATGAAATACATAAATATATAGGGCCATATACTCCCATAGAAATGAAATCAAATAAATGGTAATGAGACATGTTAGGAATTTGGCTCCTTTAAACTCCTCTTGTAAAAAGGGTGTCATGATACTCATGATACAAGGCATCATTTCCATGTATAATTATAATTATTTAACCTTATAAGAAGAAATTAAATAATACAATGCACCAATATCAAACAAGATATGCATAAAAGTCAAGTTTAGATGGATAGTACCTCACACTATAAAGGAACCCAATTTCCCATTAATTATATGTAATGCCTTGACCATAGAACCTCAGATTCAGTGCATTATTTTAATACATTGGCATGATTATAAATAATCTAATCATGAAGGACTAACCAGTTTAGTAGTCTTGGAAAATAAATTACATACATGAATATTACATTAAAATTCAAAATATAAAATAAAACATTGATAATCCTTTGAGATCACCATTATTTAGAAATATTAATCCTACATATAAATCATAATATAATTCTTGGAATCCTAGGAAAATAAATCATAAGAAAGGTGTGAGTCCAGATGCCCAGTAAGGTTAAACAATACAGTAGAAGCTTTCATAAATAAGAAAAAAAATTAATAAAAGGTATAAAATCACAACAAAAAACTATTAAACATTACCTTCAAAAAATGGAAAGATTAAATCAAATAATTCCATTTAAACATTCACATGGATATTTTACTAGTCGAATAATCATATGTAATATCAATAAATAATCTTTTAATGAGGGAATGCATAATGATGGACATCGTAACCATACCGCCAAGGCCTCATGCATATAATATTATCATACCATCAAGGCCTTGTTCTAAGACAATAGTTTGTCTCATTAGACCTACCTATGCATCAGGGGATATAGTGGGACCTTCCAATCGCTTACTAAGTCCGATGAATTCCTCTTATGAAAAGGATGAATCATAATAGAGCTATTAAAATTAAAACGAGGAAACAAATTTTTAATACATTAAGAATAAACCATGAATTGTATAAACATAGAAAATCCATAGTCATGTATATCATAAACACATCAATACAAAATGGATGATTTTATCCTAATAATTCAACCTCAAAAAAGTATAAATTTCAAAAAAGGATGTTGACATAGATGAAAATAATTTCATAAATTAATTAAAATCATTTGAGGGAAATAGAAATTTTTTAACGTTGAAAAAATTTAGAAGCTGCTCAATTATCAAAGAAAATATTTCTTTTTAAAATAACATTATAAGGAAAGCGTAATAATTTTAAGGTATCATAATGATAGAAAACAACCACTTTTACAGTATAAGTTAAAATACATTATTTCCATAAATTTTTCGAAAAGGTTATAAAGTACCTTGTTTGGAAAAAGTTAGAATGATTCCTTTAAAAATGTTTTGAAAAAAGAAAAAAATGGGTAAAAATGACTTTAAATCATTTTTGATAATATTTCGAATTACAAATTAATACACATTGACATGGATGATAAGGATGTCCTAGTAGATTGTTACATATAAGAAATCATAGATAATTAAGAGATTGTAAAATTAATCCGTACATAAAACCTTGAATATATTCATTTTTGAAAACATTTGGATGGACATAAAAATAGTCATAAAATTTCCTTTATAATCTTTTTATATCCATATAAGTAGTTATGGAGAATAATATCAAGAATATAGACATGGAGAAATTATTAATTCTTTAAACCTTTAAAACATCCCATACCAAATTAAACATTTAAATAATAATCCTAATATCTTAAAATGAATCTTTGAATAACATGAAGAAAATGTATTCAAGATTTGAAATGAAATGGTACTATTACACAAACCACACATAAGAGATAGGACGTGAACTTGGCTTAGATGTCCCGAAAATTATCTTTGAGATGAAATTCCCTTACCTTCGATCTGATACACTATGTACATATTTAAAAATCCTATATAATGGTTTTAAAAATATTATTATCTTCTAATAGAATACTAATAATATTAATGATATCATATATGATTAATTTAGGACCATATATTACCCGTTTATTAATAATTTCCCAGTTGAAGAAACATTTCTGGTAATATTCACTTTCATTATCACATTTGTTTTGACTTATTATTCATGATATGATTACATAGATCCTGATTTAATTACTTCCATAATGTATAAAATTATTTATATACCATATATATATGTAGAATATAAATATATATAATAGATAGATATATGAAATGGAATACACAGTTTATCGAGATGCTAGGTCGTACGTACACATAAATGTTGTTTCCATTTTCTTATCGTATTGAATGAAAGTAAGTGAATGAAATATATGTACATATATATATATATATATTATTTCAGAATAATTATTATGTCATATATTTAATACAAATTCATAATTTTTATAATCATTCTTTAATGATGAACGTGGACGATTTATCACGTCGCGTCTTGGAGACGGAAAGACGTACGCACGCACGAGCGAAGATATCATTTTTTTAATGGTTAAGTGGTATGGAATTGTATGGAATATGAATTTTACAAAAACAATAGAATATTTTATTTATTATTTACATCATTTATAATCATATTTATACCCATATAAATAAATAATAAATGAAAAATAGTTTATAGGATGACGCGGCGACGGTAAGCCATACGTACAGACGTATGGTGATATTGTTATTTGTATGTTGTATAAAATGAGTAATATGGTAGTAAAATGATTATATTAATATCTCAGTATATTTATGATACTATATTTATTGTTTTTATTCTGAAACAAAATAGAAAGAGTAAGTAGATAAGAAAAGAAATTTGAAAGAGGTGATAAATAATTACCTGTTTTTTGGGTGTCCCCTTTTGTTTTTCACACAAGGAGTCATTAAGTTTGAATTATTCCCAATGTGTGGCCATTAGGATGAATTTATGCAAGTTCTGAGAGGAAATTTTCAGGGTTTAGATCAGTCAATTTTCTTTAGATGTGTGAATCAAAGAGAAGGAGAAGTTCCCTTCTATAAAGGGTGTTAGGGGCACTTTTGGAAAATATTCCAATAATAATTTATTATAAATTTATTTTCGGTTAATAATAGCTCAAAAGTAATTAATTTCATGTATAAGATGATTATGGGTCTAAATAATATCATCTAATGTATTTTTTCAAATTTATTTTATAAAATTAACCCTATCTTTTAGAATTATCCCTTAATTAAACAGTTTAACTGTTATCGGGTTTTCTTGTATTTTTTCACTATAGGTTTAATATAGTTACTATAAAATGAAAAAATTAACCAAATTGGATCATTTATGATATATTTAACACAATATTAGTTCTTTTTACAAAAATGATATTTTTATTAATTTTTAACTTGTCATTAAATAATATTTTTTTAAATGTATCATTTATATAAATTATGATACTATTCAAAATTTTAATTTTATAAATATCAAAAAAATATGATACATTAGAACCAATACTTATAATATTTTACTAATATATATATAGTATCTATAAAATTAGTGAATTTTATTAATTGAGTCTAATTACATACATTTTAATATTTTTAAAAACATTAATTGTTTCTTTCTATAACAATTCAATTAATGCATCATTATTGTGTCCCCATTTAATTTAATTATTTATTTCCTAAAATTATAAATAAATTAAAATTATTTGGATAATAATTTTATATTTCTAAAGACTATTTATATTCAACCATATAAATTATATATCTTAATATTAAAAATGATATAGTTAATAAAATTTGAATATGACATTTTTAACTCTTCTTTAAATAAAATATAATAAATGACGTAATCTAAAATAATTTTATTAGAAATGATCATACATTAGTCCTAAGGTTTATTTTTTGTCGAAAACACTTGTTTAATAAAGTTAGGACATGTGTTAGGGTAATATTTTATTGTCATAATATTAATTTTACCTTTAATTACCTTATTTTCCTATAACTATGGTAAAAAAATACAAAATTTACCAGTCAAAAAAAAATAGATTGATCTTATGAGACAAAATTTTTCATAATAATTACATCCATGTATTTATATTTTTTAAAATTCAATTTATAGAAGTGGTAAAATTACTTTTAATACAAATCTTGTAGAGGTGGCTAGAAGGTGGGTAAAAGATATGTTCAAAAGTTTAATAAATTTTTATATCTATTTCATTTATAAAATAATTCCAATGAAGTAAATTGGGTAATTATATATATTATTTATCTATTATCATATTAAAAAAAATTTAAAGTAAAATAAATTTTTAAGTGAAAATGTTAATTTTTAACAATAATTTAGTGTTTTCACTATTCATCAAAATTGAAAGTGTTCAGAAAAATACCAAATATCACCCTCAGATAATTTTTTTATTCTGAATACAAAAATGATGTAAATATTAAATAATTAAATTTATTGAGTCTCTAAAATTAATTTTATTATTGTTTCCAAAATGACATAAAAAGTAGTTCCTTTTCGAAAATAGTATTTCTATACATATAACTTTTTTACCGAAACATATACATTAAACTATAAAGATGACTTATTTATGTGAAAAAATTATAAATAACATTTAAAAATTATTTATTACTATTTATATTACTATATTTAATGTATATATTATAGACATATCATTTAAATAATTACAAAAAAAGGTCTTGCTTTGCAGAAACTCATCGTCATCATCATCATTGTATATTTTATTTTCAAATGAAACAACCAAAGCCCAAGAAAAGGTAGATGGTATCTAAGGAGGTCTAAAGTAATGCAGGCCGAGGGAATCCCATCTAATCAGGTTCACCCCCAAGAAAAGGCGGTTGGTGTTGTGTGTAACACAATTTATTTCTGATAACATACTGTGAAATATTAGGGTGTTACGTTCTTCCCTCCTTAAATAAATTTTATCCTTATAATTTAAACTTAGAATAAAAAAATTATCGGTTGGACTTCTTAAAATATCTTTATTGAAATCCCCCATCAGAAAATCGATTAATGAGACCACCACTTTAAAATAGAGAATTTTTGTTACAAAGGTCACCATAGAAAAAAGATAATAGGGTTCCATGTAGGAAAACATGGAAATGAAAGAAAAATCTAACCATCATGTTCTGATGGAGAGTGACAGAGAACCTGATTAGGAGAAAGTTAACAATCACAAAGCTCTAAATATGCGACGATCTAAGGGACCGTTTGATTCGTTAGAAATAGTACTAGGATACCATTTTTGGTTTCAAGATCCTATTCCATTAGTTGAAGAATTATTTTACTATTCAAATATAAACATAATTGATTTCTTTACATTTCATAAGCATACTATCATCTTTTGTTTTTCTTTGATCCATTTTCACATCTTCGCTTACTCCTAGAAATGAATGTTCGAAATGAATATTTCATACCGGTAGCACTTTGGATAAATAATAAGGCCCAGAAGTATTCCCTTCATCCTATACATGTTTAATAAAAGTAAGACCATTATCCCAAATTATCCAATAATTCATACTTTATCCTCAAACAATATAATCTAATGTTCAACTTACTCCATTCAAACCATAAAACCATTTCAAAATAATTTTTGTCTAAATTCACTATTCAAAAAGGAATTTAAATTTCGAAAATAAATATTGATATTATATTCTCCAAACAATGTAATGTATCTCTTATTGTCACACACTAAATATTTTATCAACTTTAAATTCAATATGAGAACTCTTATGATTCCAAATCCATTAAAATAAGTACGAAGATATAATCCTCGTGAATATTATAACCATTGATGTAGTAATTCTTGATTCCAAATAAAAATATAACCATGATCATTCCACTTCACTCTCAAACCATTAACTACACATTAACATCTTGTTCATTAATACCACCTTCATCTGATTTTTCTTTTGTAATCTCTTCATTATCAGCAGTATAATCATTTTTTGTATAACCAGTTTGATTCTAGTCATTAACCAAAACTTAAATAATAGTCTCAAATACTCTAATCTTTATGTTATAGTCTTGAAGAATAATTTATAGGGTCTATAAGTGATGAAATATTCTTCTCAATCCGTAAGTCCATAGGGTTAACCAAGGTTATCCACTACCAAATCCAAAGGATGATATTATATACTTATACACATCATCAAAATAATTCATAGGTTTATGTTTTCTAATAATTGATTTCTAAATATAATTTTCAAGGTTTTTGGTAAACTTAATTTGATACCAACTATAACTCCCCGACCCTTGATGCTCTGAGTTAGTGAATTATTTTAATATATCGTCTTGATTATAAATAATCAAATCCTGATGGACTGAATAGTTTCATAGTCATGGAAAATAGATTACATACATGAACTTTATATTAAAATTCAAAACATAAAATACTAAATTGATAATCCTTTGACAATTCCATTATTCTCCTATATTAACCATTCAAATAAATCATAATACAAATCTTGGAATCTAGTGAAAATAATACATAATAAAGGGGTGAGGTTTTTTTCTCAGTAAGGTTAAACAATAAAAAATAAGCCTTCATAAATTAATATAAACTTTTAAGGAAAGGTTAAAATTAAAACACAATACCTTTAAACATTACATTAAGCATAAAATGGAAAGAATAAATCAAATAATTCCATTTAAACATTAACATGTATATTCTACTAGTTGAATAATCATATGTAATATCTATAACTACTCTCATAATGGGGGAACGCATAATGAAAAACATCATAACCATATTTTCATGCCATTTTTCCAAGACCATTACCATACCCTCAAGGCCTTATTCCAAGACACTAGTTTGTATCATAATACCTACCAATGAATTGAGGGGATATAGAGGTCCTCATCCATTACATACTAAGTCCAATTCATTTCTCTTATAAAAAGGGTGAAACATAACATAAACATTTGTATTAAAACTAACATACAAAATGTTAGTAATTTAACCATAATCAAGGAATGGTTTAAACATATAACACACATGGTAAAATATATCATAAAAACTTCAATATAATATGGAATATTGTATCATAATAACGCATCCTCAGATAAGTATAAAATTAAATAAAGGATGTTGACATATCTGAGAATAATTTAATATATTCATTAAAACTCTTTAAGGGAAATATCCCTTTTTTAAATTTGAAATAATTTAAATAAAAATTAAAAACTAAAAAATTTCTTTTGAAAATAACCTTATAACATTGTATGTAATGCTTTAAAATGTTAATGCGTCATGATGGTGGAAAATATCTTCATGCTCCAAATAAATTAAAAAATTTGTTTCCTTAAATTTTTCAAAAAGGTTATAAAGTAACTCATTTGAAAAAAGATGTAAGGATACCTTTAAAAATGTTTTATAAAATGTAAAACATGGGTAAAAAATAATTTAAAAAATTATTGATAATATTTTTAATTACATTTTTAAGAAACATGGACATGGATGATAAGGATGTCCCATAGATACTTACATAGAAGCAATCTCAGATAATAAAGAGATTTTGAATTTAACCCTTATATAAAACTTTTAAAATATTAATATTTAAACTTTTTTAATGAATATAAAAATATAACAAAAATTTCATTTATAATCCTTTTATATCCATACAAATAGTTATGTAAAATAGTATCAAGAATATTGTAATGGAGAAAGTATTAAATCTTTAAACATTCCAAGCATCTCATACCAATTTTAACTTTTAAAACATAATATTGATATCTTCAAATGAATATTTAAATACCATGAATAAAATTTATTTATGATATGAAAAACCATAGGTGTAGTACATACACCACATACAAGAAATTGGTCGAGAACATGGCTTAGATCTCACGAAAATTTAATGTGAGATGAAATTCCATTACATTAGGTCAAATACTCTATGCACATGTCTGAAAATTCTGTATAATGGCTATAAACATATTATTAACTTCTAAAATAATAAAATAATATTTATTATATCATATAAGATTCATTTATTACTTTATATTACCCATATATTAATAATATCCAAGTTAAATTTACATTTCAGGTAATAATTGCACTCTTTATCGCAAGTGTTTTTACTTATAATTCATGATCATATTTCTTAGATAAAGATATAATTACATCCAAAATTTATAACATGATTTATATACCTTATATATTCATAATATAAATATATATAATAGATATATATATGAAATGTAATAAGTTGATCATGGGGATGGTATGTAGTATGTATGAAAGAATGTCGTTTCAGTTTTATTATTGTATTGAATAGAAGTAAGTGAATTCTATATATGTACTTACATACATACATACATATATACATACTTACATATATATATATATATATATTATTTCAGTAGAATTATTATTCAATATATTTAATACTTATTCATAATTTTTATAATCATTCTTTAATTGTGAACGTTGAAGATGAATCTCATCGTGTTGTGGAGACGGTAAGCCGTACCTACACCCAAACGACAATATATTTTCCTTAATGGTTAATTGGTAAGGAATTGGATGGGATATGAATTTTACAGAAATAATATCATATTATTTTTATTATTTAGATACTTTATAATTATTTTTATACCCATATAATTATAGTATACAAGGAAAATAGTCTACACTACAATGTGGAGACAGTAAGCCGTACACACGCACACATAGTGATATTGTTTTTCATATGATGGATAAATTGAGAAATATGGTTTTACCCTAATTATAATAACATCTTAGTATATATTTTATATTTTAGTTATTATTTTTATGTGGAAAAAACAAAGTAATAGGTAGTAGAAGAATAAAATAACTTTGAAAGTGGTTATAAAATAATTACCTCTTTTTAAGGTGCCTCCTTTGGGTTTTAACAAAAGGACTCCATAGGTTGGATTTATACCAAAAGTGTGGAATCTAGGATGATGTGATTGATTTTTTGAGAATAAATGGGAAGATTTTGTCTTGGTTAAACGGATTTGGAGGTGTTAATTAAAGAGAAGGAGAAGATCTATTTTATAACGGGTGAGGGGCACTTTAGGAAAATCTTGAAATTTTAATTTATAATAAATTGATTTTCTGATTCTAATAGATCAAAATTAATTATTAATATATAAGATTTTTATGGGTCTAAATAATCTCAACCAATATATTTTATACATGTTCAGTTCAAAAAAATAACTTCATCTTTTATAATTAACCCTTAGTTAAACAGTTTAACACTTACTGTGTCTTCTTGTATTTTTACAATACATGGTTAATATAATTTCAATAAAATGCCAAAAAAACCCAAATGGATCATTTATTAAATATTTAATAGTATCCTAGTTATTTGTCTCAACTTGTTATTTTTATGAATTTTATGACATTTAATTAAATTTTAGTTATTTTAATGTATCATTTATGTCAATTTTGATATAATTCACAATTTGAATTTTTAAAAATATCAGATGAATATGATAATTTTGAACTAATACTTCTAATATGTCACTATATTTTCTATTTTATATATAAATTCGTGGATGTCATTAATTAAGTCAAATTATATTTATTTTTATATTTTTAATAAGATTTAATTGATTCTTTATTTAAAAATGCAATTACTGCATCAATGTTGTGTCACAATTTAATTTAATCAATTATTTCACAAAATTATAAATAAATTAAAATTATGTATATAATAACTTTATCATTATAAATAATATTTATAGTTGACCATATCAATTATATATCCTTATATTAAAAATGACATAGCTAATAACATTTGAATATGAAATTTTGAACTCTTCTTTAAATAAAATATAATAAATATCCTAATCATAAGAAAGTTCCTTAAGAAGGATCACAATTTCATCATAATTTTTATTTTTGTCAAATAAAACTATTAAAATTAAATTAGTACATGTTTTTGGTAATATTATATTAGTATATTATTAATTTTACCTTTAATTACCCAATTTTCCTTTAACTGTGGTAAATAAAATACAAAAGTTATAATTCACGAAAAATTATTTTGATCTTATTGGAAAACATTTTTTTTATACTGATTACATACATATATGTTAATTTTTGGAAATTCAATTCACAAAAGCTGTAAAATTTGGTTTAATGCAAATCCTGTAGATGTGGCTAGAAGGCGGGTAAAAGAGACGTTCAAAAGTTTAATATTTTTTTAAATAATACTATTATAAAATGATTCCAATGAACTAAATTGGTCTCATGTATGTATTATTTATCTATTTTTAAAATAATATAAATTTAAATTAAAATAAATATTTAAATGAAAAAGTAAATTTTCAACAATAATGCAGTGTTTTAACTATTTATCAAAAATTGAATGTTTTCATAAAAATACAAAAAAAAATCCCATGAAGATAATTTTGATTTTCTGAATTCAAAAATGAAGTATATTTTTCAAAATTCAATTTCTAAGAGTGTCTGAAATTAATTTTATTAATTTTCACAAATGGACATAAAAATTAGTTCCTTTAAGAAAATATTATTTCTAAACAGAAAACTATTTTACAAAAATTTATTCATTTAAATATAAATATATTTTATTTATGTGAAAAAGCTGTAAGTAAAATTTAAAAATTATTTATTACTATTTATGTTACTATATTTAATGGATATGTTATAAATATATCATTTCAATAATTAAAACACTAAAGTGTTGTTTCACATAAACCCAATCTTTTGTGTTTTTAAAGGCAAGTCAACATTGCATACAACAAAATTTATTAAAGATAACATACCATGAAATATCTAGGTATTACATGATAGCATGCACTACATGGAATAACTATTGATCGATTATTACATGAAAAATCAATCTTGTTAAAGTGGCTCTATGGATCACATTTAATTATTATGGTTTGAAAATTAAAAAATATCATATAATGATTATTTATAATTGTCACAATTTTGTTTATTATTATCATTAGATTAATATGTTATGTATTTATTAAAGAGAGTTCAAGTTTTTTTGTATCTGTTTATCTTTTACTAGATATATCTTTAGATTTCATGTTTTAATTTCTTATAACTCATTCTATAGGTTTCGCGATGAGTTATTTAGCTAAAAATTTATTTTAGATATTTTACAATAATTTTTACATGTTTTTTACATTATTATGTAATGGTATCATTATATTTATATATGTTATGTAAGAGTATAGTGGGTTTTATAGAGTATCATAAAGGTAACTTCATGTTTCAATGGGTTACATGTAACATCCCAGGTAAATAAAAAACATGAAATTTATTATACTTATTAATATTTTTGAATTAAATGTTAACTCTACTTTAATGGGGATTCTATGTTCAATGACGTACACGATACACAACAGTGGTTTTATTTGAAATCTTACTTTTCACACTAATAACATAATATTATTATTTCAAATGGTAGTTAACGCCTATTTATTTTATAGGAGAGAATGAATAGAACTATCTACAATATTATTAGACATGTTTGTTGAATATTTTTACATTTATCCAAAAAAATTTATTGGCTTAAAATAAGTAAAGAATTCGATTTTAAGCATTAATACTTTAATATTCACTAAAAGGTTGAATTACCGCCTTTTAATGGCGAACCCTCTTTAAATCTAGTTTTGGTAATTTTTATAAGTTCTATTTTAAAAAAGAAAAATCTTCTTTAGATTTAGGACATCAAAATTTACTTTGGGTAAATTTTTGGTATTTTTCTGATAAAGTTCTTATTTTTAATGAATAGTGAAAAATAATGTATTTTAATTCAAATGTTCCTTTTAATATAATTTATTTATATGGTTATGTTATCCCTTTAATTTGTCTTAAAGTGCAATTAGAATATCTTTTAACCATTATCTAATGTTTTTCATTGGAATTAATTTCATTTTGAAATTCGATATAAACAAGTTTCCATCTCCTAATAGTTATTATTTCATAAAAACACACTATTTTTTTAAACAACAGAAATTAATATTAAATTAATTTCTGCCACTTATTTGTTTTGAATTTGGAAAAATTGATTCCATATTTTAAATCAGTAGGTCCAAATTTTGTAAATAAGAAACTATTATTTTTAGTAATTTTAAGTATTTACTTTAGTAAATATTTTATTTACCATGATTAAAGGTTAAATATAGGAAATAAGGGTAAAATATAATATTATAATAATATTAAATTACCCGAACATGTGTCTTATTCCTATTGGTTGATACATAGCCGACCATTGGCATCCTTGGGTCGAATTTGGGACCCCATGGAGCCACATGGGTGAAATAATGACACTTTATATTAATTAATTTAAATTAAAGACAAAAATGACATAAACAAATATATTTTCGTAAATAAATTTTTTACATGCGGTTTTATAAGTTATCATTTTTACTTTAATTATTATTTGGAAGGCTGAAAATATTTCCAACATCATGGTATTTTTTTATAATTCTTTTAATGGAAATAAATTAAATTATTTATGACATAATAATGATACAATATTTACATCATTAATATGTGATTTAAATAAATAAGATTATAAATATTAAAAAATATCCAAGACGTGTCCAATTATTATTGTATTTTTTTAATTTTACCATGAGTCATTTTAACTTTCATTTTAACGAATAGATGGCCTTTTGAAAATGAAGATGAGGTTATAATAAAATAATTGTTTCAAACTTTCCTAAAGATCCCCTCCTCTCCCTTATAAAAGCCCTCACTTATAACTCTTTTCTCACACTTCTCAAGACTTTGGATTGTGAAAACACTGATCCAATAATCTCCCAATATCCATATATTCATCTTAGAAGCCATATCTAAGGTAGAAAATAATTCAAGAAAACATGTTGGTTCAAACCAAAGGGAGTTACAGGATTTAAAGGTAATATCTTCTCTTAAGTTATTTTGTTTTATTTTACTTCTCCAACCCCTAAACTCTTTTTATTACATTATTGTATAACAAAAATAGTATCCTCAATATACTAGGATGTTGTTATTAGAATGATTCAAACTATAATTACACACACATCCATCTAATGTGTGAAGAACATTATGTTTCTGTGAATGGAAAACTAACGCCTCACAAAGGGAAGATTATTCAATATCTCCTACTACCTCTCATGGTAGACATTATGACGAACTGTATTTATATATGATACATATTATGTTTTTTATATTCTTCTTTAATTTTTATTTACAAACACACCTTTTTTCCTTCCAATATGTGTAATCCCAATAATATCATTTCAAGAAGTGCGAACTACCGCCCCTCAAGGTGATATGATTTGTTCTTGATGTACATGAAATGTATAAATATGTAGTAATTGAAATTATGTAACATATATATCATATGATATTATACTAGAATTATAATATACCTATGTATCATTATGTTAAAATTCCATTAAATATTAAATAGAAATAAACGTAGCGTTCATGCGTACGTACGACTTACCATCTCCATGAACGGTGCATTTCATTTTTTATCTCCAGATGTTATATACTATTATATATATATACGATGGATATATATGAAATATATGATATCTAAATCATTAATATCATTCTCATGATAAGGTATTTTTTACCACATGGACAAATTGTAATAATTACAAGTTCATTTTTAAATCAAATTCTGAACATCGACAAAATGTAAGATATGAACTTAAATAATTAACCAATTGTTATTTTAAGGTAATAAGTGATATAAAAGTAATAATAAACATTAAAAATGTTATGAATCAAGTAGAAATTAACTTAAATTTATTATTCAGGTGTCTCACCCTGACCATGAACATCGGTTTTTTTATTTCTTTTATCAGTTTCACGTTGTTTGGACGAGGTTTAGTTGGGTCCATGTTTGACTTTTTTGAAGTTCAATATTTTTTGGTGGGTCTTAGGCCGGTGCTCGGTCACTGCACTACTAGTAGCTACTATGCGTTCGGTCCTGGAGACTGCACGGTTGACTGATTATTATTATTATTATTATTATTATTATTATCATGATTATTATCATTATTATCACTATTATTATTATTATAATTTTAATCCTTAATAATATTACCACAATAATTAATATCAAAATTTATATTTATTTTTTATTTTATTATTATCTTTATTTTATTTTGTTTCTTATTCTTTTTTTTCTTTTGGGTAAAACAGTAAGGGGGTGCTCCCCTTTCCCTTCCCCCCTTTCTAGCCGCGGGCAGCACCCCCTCCCCTTCCTTGTCGCCCTCTCTAGCTCCTCCCCCCTCCCTCTCATTTCTCTATTCCATTGCCCCCTCTCTTCCCCATTCCAAGCTTCTGTTTCCCCCTTATTCCCCCATTCCCAGCTCCGGCACCCCCCCTCATCGACCTCCTCCCGACGCCACTATCCGATAGCGCCCGCCGTCACGCCGCCCTCCGTTAATGCCTGTCTCCCTTCGCGCTTCCCTATGGCAGCACTCGCCTCCCATCGTGCCGCCCTCCCGTAGCGCCCGCCACATCCCTTCCCAGGGCGCAACACCACACACGACAATCTCCCCCTTAGGCCACACCTACCCAGCTCCCATTGGCCACCTCGACAAAGCTCCCTGCACGCCACCCTCATGCAACCTGCACTTCTTCCGGCGATGACCCGAACTCCCTCGGCAGCTACACCGGTGCATGGCTCTCTTCTTGGAGGAAATTTCCTTTCCGTCAACCCTCTCCTATTCTGTTTTGGGTATGTTTTATTTCATCTAATTTCATAGTTTTCTTCAAGTTAACAAAAAAAAATTCATGGTTTATTTTTCGAGTGTTTTTCACGGTGGCTAGGGGATGCATTTGGTCCGTGAAGCCCTTTTCCCACTTCCGTTGAAGTGTTGTTTTATTTGTGCACCTCTAAGGTAAGGGAATTTGTGAATTTTAATTTGCGGAGCACTCTGATATTTCTCGCGCTCTTTCATTTAGTTTTAAAACTAGATTCGTAACTTTGTTATGCATTTAATTAGCCTGCTATAGTGTTCTTGAAATTTTTTGAAGTTGTTAAAAATATTTTTAAGTTAGTTCTTGGTTTACATCTTCTTGCGTCTGCACAGATATTCTTGTTCAATTTCAAATCATGATTTGATAATTTTTTTTAATATGATTCGCATCACTTTGGTATCCTTTTACATCTTTTGTGATGATTTTTCATTGGTGGAATGGGTTTAAATTGGTCTTTGTTCGAATTTTTTAATTATGTTTATGTTAAAGTTAATTGATGTTATTTTGGGGGTTTTTCCTTTAGTTTTTCTCTATAAAAAAGGCGAAGATGTGATTTGAGTTTTACTTCTGAACTTGGTGATTACTATAGAGTTAGTTTTTGAATCGTATCTTGATTCCTTTGATTAGATTAATTTTATTTTAGTGTATTCTGTTTTTTTGCATCCCTGGTATTTATTTGGTTGTGCGTGGGTCTCCGTCACACTTACATTGGGTGTTGACTATTTTGTTAAGATATGCGATGTTACTTTTCTAGTGCGTTCACTTTAGTGGGAGTGCCTATACGTGAACAGGTGGTCATGTGAGTTTGAAAGTGTTGGCTCATCCAATTCTTTGAGGTAGGTGTTTCCAACCATTTCCCTTTTTGATTCAAACCTTGAGCACATGAATGTTTTCAATTAATCCTTTTATATCGTTTTCATCTCTATCGTATTTATGAAAAGCATCTGGCATCGTTATACTGCTGTTTTAAAATTCTGAATGTGGCTTTTGATATTGGTTTATATGAAATGAATAGGTTCTTGGTAATGTTAAATAAATTTCTTTTTGGTGTGTTTGGTTGCAATTGATAGTGACTGTCTTTTGGAAGTGTAAACTTTCCTTGGTGTGTTTGTTTAACAGAAAGAAGAACCAATAAGTTGTTTTAGAAAAGATTTGAAAATGGTGGTTGGATTAAACAATGCATTTTTATTTTATAAAGTGTTGTGAAAGAATTGAGTTTGGTGTCAATGTTACTTGTTTTATAAAAATAGTTTGTAAAGTGATTCTTCAAAAAATAATAGATGTGATGTTGGATGTTGGCACATCCATGGGAGCACTAGGTGCTCTCATCGATGTGCCTCCAAATGAAAACGACACATAAAAACTATATTTTCTTTAATATGGGTTTTTGATGAAATGGTTTGGTTTTTTTCAAGAGGGATGAAAAGAAGTTGGCCTGGTTGACCTTTTGTGTGAGTTGAATGGTTTTTCGGTTTGAAGGCCCGTTTGGTATGGGGTTTTGAATGGGGTGTTTGCACTGACTTTTGGGAAAAGTGTGTGTGCCAGATTGGAAACTTAACTCATTTACGAATTTTTTTGTAACTGCACATGCTGTGAAGGCCCAGTTGGAACCTCATTGAATGTGAAAGAATTTCATATATACAGATTTGTGGGCATCTCTAGAGGGGGACTTCCCTTCGAGGGTTGTCGTGTAGTGGTGTTCGTGTAAGGGGTTGGCGAGTGTGGTGAGGTGAGTCACGCATGTGAGGGCCTCCTACTTACACATTATTACCGAAATCACCATGGGTTCCTAGGCATCTTATAGATTATCTAGAGACGGTTTCTAGCCAGACCTGATCAGACGGGTTGGTTCTCCCTTGGTAGGTAGGCCTTGTGGGGCATGCCACTGGTTGGCAATTAGGGTGGCCAGTTGGTTATTGACTATGGAGTACCATGCCGGCAGGTAGTATGATACCAAGTATGTCCATGGGTTTTCTAGGGATGTTTAGGACCACCCATGGTTATTTATTATATCTAATTGTTGACTTTAACTTGCACTAGGATTCCAGCATTTACTTATTACCTGCTCTTATTTTTCACAAATGTGATAAAAATGGATTTGAAATTCAGTTTTCAAGAAATGTATTGTTTGGGGAAAACGGGTCGTGGCGTGTGTTGGTTTTTTTTGAAATTTTAAATCATGATTATTTCTCCTTTAAAATATGAAAACCTTATTTTCTATCATTCTATGTGCAAACTAGTGTTTTTGGGATTGTTTCTGTAAAGTGGTCTTGGATGGATTTTGTGGTTTACTTTGGAAACCCTACTGAGAATTTTTAATGATCAATCCTATTTTTATAATTCCAGTCACATGTTTCCCTCGTTCAAGTTTTCTCGGCTGAGTTTCACATTTTGGAGCAATATTGGCCTTGGTTTGGAGGTGACCGAAGGTCACACAGAGGTACGTCTACTGTTTGGTTTTATTTCTTTCCAATGATAGAGTTTAGTGCTTTTGTTCTGTTTATTCTTATTTACTTATTTATCTTTTATCGGCCAAATCGTTCCCAATGTTTTAACATTGATGCCTAGCACTGGTTTCCATCCCGTGGGGATGGGGAATGCCCCTCGGGACTTGCCGCAAGCTGGCTCGGGTGACCGGTTCAGGGTCGACCCGGGTTGGTTCGTGACAAAATGGTATCAAAGGAGACCCTTGATAATTGGGATGTCTGGTAGAGGGAAATTAGGATTTTTCGGGACTTAGGAGGTAGTTTTTGTGTTGGTACATAATCACTACCGCCCATGAAGAGACCTGAGTTACCATGGGTAGTCTGGGTTTTGAGTCTTCTGCCTTTGATTGTTATGGTTTGAGTGATGATAATAAAGGAGAACTGGTTCAGGTCGTGGCCTCACATGGAGTGGTGACCCATGTGGAGTCCAATTGTCCATTTCAAGGTCCTTTTAGTGATATACCTTACTTGGGATATGGCTCACCACCATGTCGCCGAGTTAAAAATATGCACTAGATTCCTCGTTCCGGTGGTTTGTTGTTGACTGTGTTTCATTCTGATCTCTGTCGATGTGAGCATGTGTTAAAAATGGAAGTTGTTTTAAAATGGAAAAGTGTTTCTTTCAAAATTGATTTGAAATTGGTGAATTGGGATTTTATAGAGAAAGTGTATCAGTTTGGAACAACATGACATGTTCTTGGATTTGGTAAGGAAAAAGATGTGTTTGAACCTTGGCACTCATTGTGGAGAGTCACACGTTTGTGGGTATGTACGGAGAGTGCGTAGGGGCACTTTTTTGCAGATGATGTGAGCAAGATTGAATGAATGCACATGTGATGGTTCATAAGGATCCATGGGTGGGTTTTAAAATTTTAAAGATATAATTGTTTTGGAAGGTGATTTTTTCTTGTGTTTGTATATGTTTGGCTTGTGGGCCTGTTTCCCTTGGCTTGTATTGTTACTTTGATTGAGTTTTGGATTGATGACCGGTTTTGATAGTGTTTTCGTGTTATGAGTGTGCCGCCCAGCATGCCTCCAAATGTTGTTAATGAGTTATGCCCAGTTCCTAGTTCTTTTTCTGTGTTGCCTACATATCAAAGTAATCAAAGTCCGTGAGGTGCAGTTGTGTGTTGGTGGAATTAGAGTGGGTCTTCATGTTTTTGGGAACTCCCAGGGTTGTTAGGGTTCATACCGTCTTAGGTTTATTTGAGGGTCGAGTTTTGGACTTGTAAAGGTGAAATGTCTCGACATGATTGATGTTTGGGGTGTGTTTGATGGTAATTGGGTCTAGCGAAGGCTCCCCATCTAGAAAAGAGTACATGCCGGAGGAACCTATTGCGAAAACACCATCTCTGTCGGTGATGACTTCCTATTGTCTAACCTTTATGTTGTGTTCCACCAGTATGGCTTGTTTGTGCATTCTAAGCCATCATCTTACATCTCTTTGAAAACGTTCCATCATTTTGGTCATTTGAATCTTCAAGAAGAGGAAGAAGTTGGGGACTAGAAAATTCAAATGCCTGACTGTGAGGTAGAGGATGCTTCAGCCATCAAAGCCCCAACCACAGGTCTAGGGGTGAAGCGCGTGCACAGTCTGGAATTGCTGATAGTGTGTGGAACCTTAGTCCAGTCCATGTTTTCTGCCTCCTGAACAAAAATATCCAAAGTTTCCTTATTCGATTCTTTTTGTCATTGTAAGCTCATCCTTGTTGTGGTTTCACAATGAGCTTGTTCTACTACAATCCAAGTGGCGTCATTTTCTCTTGGTGTAGTTTCTAAATCATTTAGATTCATTGAAGGGAATCGGGTCCGTGAATAAAAAAAACCCGTTTTGATATTTGGGATGGTCTCAGCTGCATACTTTAGGGGGATATTTAGTTCTAAAAAATTAATGGGTGTCATTTATGGGCTCTTAATTAGGCCGGACACCTCTATATGGCTTTCGATTTAGTGTTTTTTAGTTTTGTAGGAAATTCATCCTTTTCGGTGTCTCTATCTGCCAGTTTTCCACAGAATAGTTTTAATCCTAGAGGTGGAGTTATTTCATTAGCATTGAGAAGTTGGGATGAGTTCAGTTTGGGGAGTTCCCGTGTTTCCCCTTGGGGCGGTTTGTTCGGGTGCGAGGGTTTCTGTATTAGTGAATCCTTGTGGTGGGGAGAACCCTTTTGTGTTCTCCCCTCAATATCGGGCTATGGTCCTCCTTGAACTATTTTGGCGTGACGTTGTTGAGAATAGTTACACTGAGGCTCTTGCATTCCGTTGTTTTTTTCTGGGCATGGTTTTTTTTGTGTCGACTGTTGGATTAGTGACTTTCTGGGGGCAGAAAGTGTCTGTGGTGGGGAGAATTGTCACACCCCAACCACAGACATCGGGTTTTTTATATCTTTTTTCGGTTTCATGTCATTTGGACGAGGTCTAGATGGGTCCATGTTTTTATTTTTCAATGTTTGATATTTTTTTGCGGGTCTTGGGCCAGTGCGCGGTCACTGCACCACTAGCGGTGACTGTGCGTTCGGTCCTGGAGACTGCACGGTTGACTGATGATGATGATGATGATGATTATTATTATTATCATTATTTTTATCATTATTATCACTATTATTATGATTATAATTTTAATCCTTAATAATATTACCACAATAATTAGTATCAAAATTTATATTAATTAATTTATTTTATTATTAGCTTCTTATTTTAATTTGTTTCTAATTATTTTTTTTCTTTTGTGTAAAACCCTAAGGGTTTGCTCCCATTTCTCTTCCCCCTTTCTGGCTATGGGCTGCACCCCATCCCCTTCCCTGTCATCCTCTCCAGTGCCTCTCCCCTCCCTTTCATTTCTCTAGTCCGTCGCCCCCCCTCTTCCCCGTCCCCAGCTTCCGTCGGCCCCTATTCCCCCATTCCCTAGTCCGGTGCCCCCCCTCGTCGACCTCCTCCCGACACCACCCTCCAACAACTCCCACCGTCGCGCCGCCCTGCAGTAGTGCCCACCTCCCGTCGCATTGCCCTTCGACAGCACCCAACTCCCGTCGCGCCACCCTCCCGTCGCACCCGCCACCTCCCTTCCCGACACACATCACATCTCACAACAATCTCCCCCTCCGGCCACACCTACCCAGCTCCCATTATCCACCACAACAAAGCTCCCTTCCGGCCACACTCACATGAACTGCACTTCTTCCGGTGATGACCTGAACATTCCCGCCAACTACACCGGTGCGTGCCTCTCTTCTGGCAGCCACTTTCCATGCCAGCAACCCTCTCCTCTTTCAGTTTGGGTATGTTTTATTTTATCTATTTTGATATTTTTCTTCAATTTAACCAAACTTTTTTTCATGGTTTGTTATTTTCTTGTTTTTCATGGTGGTTGGGGGATACATTTGGTCCACGAAGCCATTTTCACCCTTCCATTGAAGTGTAATTGTATTCACGCACCTCCGAGGTAAGGGAATTTGTGCATTTTAATTTCAGGAGCACTCTGCTATTGCTCGTACTCTTTAATTTAGTTTTAAAACTTGATTTGTAACTTTTTTATGCCTTTAATTAGCATGCTATAATGTTCTCAAATATTTTTGAAGTTGTTAAAAATATGATTAAGTTAGTTCCTAGTTTGCATCTTCTTGCGTCTCCACTAATATTCTTGTTTAAGTGACAATATTTATTTGATATATTTTTATTATCATTTGCATCCCTATGGTGTCTTTTTACATCTTTTGTGAAGATGTGGAATTGGTGGAATTGGTTTAAATTGGTCTTTGTTCTGATTTTTTAATTATGTTTGTGTTAAAGTTAATTGATGTGACATTGGGGGGTTTTCCTTTAGTTTTTCTCTATAAAAATGGTGAAGATGAGATTTGAGCTTTACTTGTGAGCTTGGTGATTTCTATAGAGTTGGTTTTTGAATCGTATCTTGATCCCTTTGTTTGGAATAATTTTATTTATGTGTATTATGTTTTTTACAGTCCCTGGTATTTATTTGGTTGTGCGTAGATCTTTGTCACACTGACTTTGGGTGTCGACTGTTTTTTTAAGGTGTAGTGATGTTTCTTTTCTAGTGTGTGCAATTTAGTGGGAGTGAATTTACATGAATAGGTGGCCATGTGAGTTTGAAAGTGTTGGCTCGGCCAATTCATTGAGGTAGGTGTTTCCAACTATTTCCCTTTTTTGATTCAAACCTTGAGCATGTGAATTTTTGAAATTAATACTTTTATATCATTTGAATCTCTATTGTATTTATGAAAAGCATCTGGCTTAGTTATAATGATGTTTTATATTTCTGAAAGTGTCTTTTTTATGTTGGGTTATATGAAATACATAGGTTCTTGGTAAAGTTAAATCAATTTATTTTTGGTGTTTTTGGTTGTAATTGATAGTGATTGTGTTATGGAAGTGTAAAATTTCTTTGGTGGGTTTGTTTAACAAAAAGATGAACCAATAAGTTGTTTTAGAAAAGTTTTGGAAATGGTGGTTGGATTGAAAGATGCAATGTGATTTTATAAAGTTTTGTGAAATAGTTGAGTTTGGTTTCAATGCTAAGTGTTTTATAAAAATAGTTTCTAAAGTGATTATTCAAAAAACGCTAGATGTGCCGTTGGATGTTGGAACATCCATGGGAGCATTAGGTGCTCACATGGATGTGAATCCAAATGAAAATGAAACCTAAAAACTATATTTTCTTTAATATGGGTTTTTGATGAAATGGTTTGGTTTTTTTTCAAGAGGGATGAAAAGAAGTTGGCCTGGTTGGCCTTTCGTGTGAGTTAAATGGTTGTTCAGTTTGAAGGCCTATCTGGTATTGGGTTTTGAATGGGGTGTTTGCACTAAATTTTGGGAAAAGTGTGTGTGCCCGATTGGAAACATAACTCATTTACGAAATGTTTTGAAACTGCACATGTTGTGAAGGCCCGGTTGGCACCTTGTTGAATGTGAAAGAATTTCATATATACATATTTGTGGGCATCTCTACAGGGGGAATTCCCTTCGAGGGTTGTCGTGTGGTGGTGTTCGTGTAAGGGGTTGGCAAGCGCGGTGAGGTGAGTCACACATGCAAGGGACTCCTACTTACATAGTATTACCCAAATCACCATGGGTTCCTGGGTGTCTTATAGATTATCGAGAGACTGTTGCTAGACAGCCCCGATCAGACAGGTTGGTTCCCCCATGGTTGGTAGGCCTTGTGGGGCATGCCACTATTTTGCTATTAGGGATGCCATATGGTTATTGACTATGGAGTACCATGACAGTAGGTAGTCTGAAACCGAGTACATCCAAGGGTTTTCTAAGGTTGTTTAGGATCACCCATGGTTATTTCTTATATCTTCTTTTTGACTTTTACTTTCACTTGGTTTCCAGTATTTACTTATTACCTTCTCTTCTTTTGCACAAATGTGATAAACATGGATTTGAAATTCAGTTTTCAAGAAATGCATTGTTTGGGGAAAATGGGTTGTGGCGTGTGTTGGTTTTTTTAAATGGTAAATCAGGATCCTTTCTCCTTTAAAATATGAAATACCTATTTTCTATCTTTTTATGTACATACTAGAGTTTTTGGGATTGTTTCTTGAATGTGGTCTTTGTTGGATTCTGTGGTTTACATTGGCATCCCTACTGAGCATTTTTAATGCTCACACCTATTTTTATCATTTCAGTCATAGGTTTCCCTCGATAAAGTATTCTTGGCTGATTTGCTCATTTTGGGAGCAATATTGGCCTTGGTTGGGAGGTTACCAAAGGGTCACATGGAGGTACGTATGCTGTTTGGTTTAATTTCTTTTTGCTGTTAGAGTTTAGTGGTTTTGTTCTGTTTATTCTTATTTACTTATTTATCTTTTATGGGCCAAATCTTTCCCAACATTTTAAATTTCATGCCCGGAACTAGTTTCCATCCCAGGGGGATCGGGAACGCCCCGTAGGACTTGCCACGAGCTGGCTCGGGTGACCAGTTCAGGTTTGACCTGGGTTGGTTCGTGACATCAGGAATAACAAGGAACATATGATTCAAGTTGGACACGAGGTAAGGGATTTCTTATCTCACTTTTAATTCTGTGAGATTTCCATTATTCACACCTTATTTATTTCATGTGGTGTATTGTATACTTCCATTTGATATATATTATCATGATTATATTTATATTCATGGTATTATAGGATTCATTTGGTGGTTATTAACTTTTCTCATACAACTTGATTGATTACAATGTGGTAATGGGTTTTCATCTCACTTTTTATCTTCATGAGATTCATGTTATATTAGCCACTATTTCCTTTTGTATGGTAGATGTACAACCCATGATTTTATTTTTTGTGTAATATGTTTTAATATATAGGTATTTACATATTCATTTTGTGATCTTTCTTTTATGGAGTGTATGTTTCGTAAGTTACCAAATCAGTAAGGGAACCTTTCACCCTCCTCTTTTTAAAAGACTTCTTTTTGTTATATCTTTTAATTTACATATTATTATATTGGGATATGTTCTTATATATCCTTATTGATGTAAATTTTATATCCAAGTGATGATATATTCTTTTCTCCATCATCAACTTATTTTCTGAATTTTAAAGTGACGTCGTTAGGCTGACAAATTTCAGTATGAAAACTTCTGAACCAAATTTCAATTTTTGGGTTAAACCTCTAATTATTGATTATGTCGTGCTAGGAATATGTTTGAATAACCTATGATGTTTTACACATAATATCCACCAATATTGGGTTTATTTATATTTTTCACACATAATTATGTAATTTATTTGTCCTCAATCTAAGGATACCGTTTTTATAAGGGATTTCTTCTCAATTTAAATTTTCATTGAGACTTCATTGTTGATATGCACCAATTCCATCTTATATGGTTTATATACTATCCTTTGGAATATTATATCATGAATACCTTTATTCTCATGATATTATTATGTTCTGATTGAATTTTATTACTTAATTATTTGTATTCTAGGGTCTCTCATTTTGTTAAAAACTCTTTAACTAAAACATCGTTTGAAATATTTTAAAGGTTTATTCAACTAAATCATTCACACTAATGTCCATGTTTTAAAAATGGTAATAATGATTTATTAATATGGACATGAATGTTTTGAAATTGTAAATTTGTTCAAAAGCATCAACATGGTATGGGACACTTTGATTCAAAAATATCTTTATTTGATATTATAAATGGTTTTGAAAATGGTTTGATAAAAGCATTGATTTTTTCAATATTTTGAAATGATATATTGTGTTTTTAATGTGGAAATGTAATATCTACAATATGTTTGTTTTATGGGATATGAATATGTTGTGGTTATTGAGCATTGTTTCCATATATGGGTTGTTCTGTGATAAAACTATGGTGGGTGAGCCTAAGATAGCTCTCCAATGAATTGGGTAATGTAACAGAGGTAGACGTTAATGCTTCCCCTAAGAGATTTAGAGAGTATACCGTGATAGGTATTCCAAATGTGACACCCTCTGTAGATGTGACAAATACAATGTATGTATATTATTTATAACATAAGGTACCTTTATGGTTAATTATTTCTATGGGTTGTTCATAAATCTTATGATTTCATGAGGTATGTTATGATTGAAACATATGGTTTTATTGTTTTGAATTTATTGATGGGCTAATGTTTTCATTCCTTATTTTATATCCCTTCCTGATCTTTTTATGCTCATCCCATATTTTTGAAATATTTTCCACTGAACTTAATGATGAATAAGTGTCAAGGATAGGATCAATGAAAAGCCATCCTATCTAAAACATGGAACTAGACATGATTTTTTTCCAGAGTGTTTATTTTATCAAAAAAAAAATGAAATTGAGTATAATTGTATACATGTAATATTCATGTTGTTATGTAAATGTTTTGACCTAATTCTCTAAAACTCTAAACCTGAAATGATCCTCAATGTGAATTCTCTATTTAATTCAAGATTTTTTAATGCTTAAGGCCGAGTCCTTATAGTTCATATCAGAGGGAGGTTCAGATAAAATTAGGGATTAAGAGTTTCCCCTAAACACATGGATAGACTCTATGTATAGTATTTTAGTTAAATCCTTCTTTTATATCTTTTGGTAGATCAAGGAAAGTACGTTATAAATGGAAGGAAGAAGATCTCAAACAATATTCTTATCTCTAACTGATGACTAGTTTCAATAATTATTTTAATGTCATGTTTAGATGATTGTGAAACTTTTTCTAACACACAACTCAGTAGCAAGCAATTTTTTGAGATATCAAACACCTCCACTATAACCCGATATCATTGTGGATAATGGGTTATATTAAATCAAATACTATTTTCACAATATTATCATATTTTCAAAAAAGGTAAATATTTTCTAGTAATTTTCAAATATTTTACCTTATCACAAGATTTTGAAGCATATTATGATTTTTAAAAAGGTGCTGAAGAACGAGACCCTTGCACAACCTATTTATATCTTCTTTTATAATATAGTCACTCAAAATATAAATAAGGTATATTAAAAAGATCGTTAATCGAATGTTTCTACTGATATTTGGTTCAACTATTTTATGGAAATCATGGTTTATAAGATGTTTTGAAATTATATTTCAATCATGATTATTTTCCAAAACATTTTTTCTGTGAACACCCATATAAGTCAAGTTATACAACCTGTATTTGGATGAAGGAAGAAAATGATTTTTAAGGATCTCTAAATCATTATTTCATGTCATAGACCTTCTATATACGTGAACAAGATAATGATGAAACCAAGTGGACACCATGATCAAGGTATGATGTTCATTATTATAGGGATCATTTTATTTTACCATATGGTGGTGAAATTAAAAAATTGACAATATATATAAGACATCGAGAATTAAGATATGGAGATCATAATGATTTGGGATGAAAATGAGAGGTATAAGGAAAACATTGAGGTTAAAACATGTTAGGGTTATTTTTCAGTTTTATAAAAAGGACCACAGACAGATCGTGTGGCAACCTATCACATTGGACAACGCTATGGGAATAAAACTCCCAACCAAAGTGAGATTAAGATTTGTCACCTACCACTAGACTATGTGAAGTCCATGGTTAGTATGAATTATTCTTTCTAGCTAAATGATTATATTGATCAATAATAAGTTGATTTGGGATCTTATGTTTTGCCAAATGGATATCCTTAGTATAATAAAATGATTATGTGATTAAGTGATAAAAGTGATTTTGGAAGATGTTCTCTCTTTTGGGGAACAATATATACTTACAAATAAGGGAATAATATGGGATTTAAATTTGAGGGTAATGGTAGAAATATTATTTTTCAATGAATTTACGTTTTATTTTAGAAATATAGATATCTGGTTAAATTATGGAAATGGTTAAACTATCATAGAGAATATGTGATTAGGATAATTAAACTTTAGTATGAGATGATAAGAGTAATCGATGCTATATGGAGAAATTTTTTAAGATTTATGGTGGAAGACTATTAGATTAAATACTTATAAGCTTTGGGTTTTAATCTTAGTTTTGATTATTTTGAAATATTTTAAGGAAAATTATGTATTGAATGGTCTTTCTTGAACTTTGGGTACTTTTGTTGAATTTTGGAGATTATGATTAGTAATTTTTTTATAAAGGATTATCCATATTTGGGGATTATATGATCTCGTACTAACCATTTTTTTTTTAGTTGATGTTTAAAGATAAGGGAAATATATAGTTCTTCTTTTGTAGATTATATGATTCTCTAGTATATGATTCTTTTGCATTTGATGTGACCAATTCTTTTTGAATTATCATTGTTTAGAGAAAAGATTAGTTGTTGGTATAAACTTATTAAATGATGAAACTATACATGAAGGTAAGTATATTTCATTATGTTTTTATTCTATATAGTAAATGAATTTGACAAAATTTTGAAACAGAACATAGAACAAAAAAGTTGTTGGTTTATGTTTCTTACTGGGAAATCAAATACCGTTTAACACATTATAAGTTTGTGGCTTTCTGGTGGTTAACTTTTTCTTAATCAATTTTTCTACCACTCTCCATACGAACTTGACTATTTGTTCCCTCTTCCATATACATGTTTTCCTACATGGAATCCGAGTATGGGTTATCTCAGGTGACCATTGTAAGTCTCTTTCATTCTATTAAAGTGATAGTTTTAATGACATTTCTCTATTGTGGGAGTTTTAATGAAATTTCCAATCCCAGTTTTAAAATTGTGAGAACACAATTTCCAAAAGAGAGGAAGGATGTAACATCCCGGTTAAATATAGAAAATGAAAATTTTCAGACTTATTCATATTTTTTAATTAAATATTAATTCTACTTTAAAGGGGATTCTATTTTTGATGGCGTACCTGATATACAACAATGAGTTTCTTTGAAATCTTATGTTGCACACTAATAATATAATATTATTATTTTAAATGGAAGTTAACTCCTAGTTGTTGTATAAATGGGAGTAAATAGAAAAAACTAAAATATTACTATACATGTTTGTTGAATATTTTTACATTTATCCAATAAAATTTAGAGGCTTAAAATAAGTAAAGAATTCAATTTTAAGCATAAGTACTCTAATATTCACTAAAAGGTCGATTTACCACCTTTTAATGGAGGCCCCTCATTAAATATAGTTTTCATTATTTTTATATGTTATATTTGAAAAAAAAAATTCTTTTTTAGATTCATGAAATCAAAATTTTCTTTGGGTAAATTTTTGGTATTTTTATGATAAATTTCTTTTTCTAATGAATAGTAAAGAATAATTTATTTTAGTTCATCAGTTCCTTTTAACATAATTTATTTATATGGTTATATTATATTTTTAATTGGTTTTAAAGTAAAATTAGAATATATTTTTACCATTTAATCTAATTATTTTCATTGGAAGTAATTTCATCCTGAAATTGGATATAAACAAGTGTCAATCTTTTGATAGTTATTATTTCTTAAAAACATGCTATTAGTTTTAACAGCGGGAATTAATTTTAAATTAATTTCTTCCATATCTATGTTTTGAATTTGGAAAAATGGATTCCATATTTTCAATCTTTAGGTCTATATTGTTTAAATAGGTAACTTTTATTTTTAGATATTTTAAATATTTACTTTAGTAAATATTTTATTTACCATGATTAAAGGGTAAATATAGTAAATATGGGTAAAATATAATATTAAATTATCAGAACATGTGTCCTAATCCTATTGGATGATGCATAGCCATCCATGGGCATACTTAGTCGAATTTGGGTCCCCATGGAGCCACATGGCAGTAATAATGACAATTTATATAAATTAGTTTAAAGTAAAGACAAAAATGACATAAACAAATATCTTCTAGTAAATAAATTTTTACGTGGGGTTATATAAGTTAAAATTTTGACTATAATTATTCTTAGGAAATATAAATATATTTCCTAAATCATGGAATTTTTTTAAAATTTTTAGAAACCAAATAAATTAAATTATTTATGACACAATAATGATACAATATTTACATTATTAATAAATGATTTAAATAAATAAGATTATAAATATTAAAACAATATCCAAAACCAGTCCAATTTTTATTGGACTATTTTATTTCAACCATGAGTCATATTAAATTTTATTTTAATAAATAGTTTACCTTTTGAAACCGAAGATGGGGTTATAATAAAATAATTGTTTCAAACCTTCCTAAAGATCCCCTTATCTCCCTTATAAAAATTACTCATTTATAACACATTTATCACACTTCTCAATCTTTTGGATTGAAAAACCTCTGCTCCAATATGATCCCAAGATCCCTATATTCATTCTAGAAGCCTTACCTTAGGCAGAAAACACTTCCAGAAACCATTTTGGTTCAAACCAAAAGGAGTTACCTGATTTTAAGGTAAGATCTTCTCTTAAGTTCATTTGTTTTAATTTACTTCTCCAAACCCTAAACACTTTTTATGACTTTTTTATAATAATACCAGTATCCCTAGTATAATAGGATGTTTTTATGAGAATAATTCTATCTAAAATTATTCACACATCCATTGAATATGTGAAGAATATACTGTTTCTATGAATGGAAAACTAACACCTCACGAAGTGATGATTATTCAATTATCTCCTACCGCCTCTCATGGTGGCCATTATAATGAAACTGTATTAATATATGATATATATTATGTTTTTGTTTTATATATTAATTTTTACTTTTTACTTACAAACATACCTTTATGCCTTCTAATATGTGTAAACATGATAATTTCATTTGAGGAAGGGCGGACTACTGCCCCCTCAAGGTGATATGATTTGTTCTTGACATACATGGAACATAAAAAGATGGAGCTAATGAAATTATGTAACATATATATCATAAGATAATATAACTTAATTACAATATACCTATGTATCATTATTTTTTCATTCCATTAAATATTAAATAGAAATGAAGGTAGTGTTCATGCGTACGTACGACTTACTGTCTCCATGAACAATACATTTCATTTCTTATCTCCAAATGTTATGAAATATTATAAATATATATATTTATATAAACTAGATATATATGTTATATATGATATCTAAATCATTAAAATTATTTTGAGATAATGGAGTTTTGATCACATGGACAAATTGTAATTATAACAAGTTTATTTTTAACTCAAATTCCGAACATCGACAAAATATCTGATATGAAGTCAAATAATTAAATAATTGTTATTTCAAGTTAATAAGTTATATAAAAGTAATAAAAAAAATTAAAAAGTTTATGTATCATGTATAAATAAACTTATGTTTAATATTCAGGAATAAAAATTATCATAAGACTCAAGTTGGACACGAGGTAAGGGATATTTATCTCACTTTTAATTCCGTGATATTTCCATTGTTCACCACTTATTTATTGCATGTGGTATATTTTGTACTGACATTATATATTTATTATCATTATTATATTTATATTCATGGTATTCTGGGATTCATTTGGTGTTTATTAACTTTTCTCATACGACTCGATTGATTACAACGTGGTAAGGGTTTTTCATATCACTTTTTTTTCCCGTGAGATTCATGCTATATTAGCCACTACTTTATTTTGTGTGGTGGATGTACTTACCATGATTGTATTATTTTTATAATATACTTTAATTTATAGGTATTTACATATTCATTGTGTGATGTTTATTTCATGGAGTGTATGTTTCGTAAGTTACCAAATCTGTTAGGGAACCTTTCACCCTCCTCTTTTTAAAAGAATTATTTTTGTTATGTCATTTAAATTACATGTTATTATGTTGGGATATTTTATTTTATATACTTATTTAGGTATATTTTATTTCCATGTGATGAGTTATACTTTTATATCTCGTCAACTTATTTTCTGAATTTTAATGTGACACCATTATGCTGTTGAATTTCTGTAAGAAAACATCTTAACCAAATTTCAATTTTTGGGTTAAGCATATACTTATTGATTATGTTGTGATATGAATATGTGTGAATAACCTATGATTGTTTTAAAGTTATTATCTAATTAAATTGGATTTATTTATATTTTTCACAAATAATTATGTATTTGATTTATCCTTAATTTAAGGATACCATTTTTATAAGGGATTTCATCTCAATTTACATTTCCATTGAGACTTCATTATTGATATGCACCAATTCACTCTTATATGGTGTATATACTATCCTTTTTCATATTATATCATGTATAACTTTATTATAATGATATTATTAAGTTATTATTAAATGTTATTCTTCAATTATTTGTATTCTACAGTCTCTCATTTCGGAAAAAACACATTAACTAAAATATCATTTTAAATTTTTTAAAGGTTAATTCATTTTAATCATTCACATTAATGTCCATGTTTTAAAAATGGGTTTAAGGATTTATTCATATGTACAAAAATGTTTTGAAATTGAAACTTCTTTCAAAATCTTTAATGTGGTATGGGTCACATTTATTAAAAAATATCATTATTTAATATTTTAAATTGTTTTGAAAATGGTTTGAAAAAAGATTTGATTTTTTCAATACATTGAAATGATATATTGTGATTGAAATGTGGAAATGTTATCTTTATATCATGTTTTTTTATGAGCTATGAATATTTTACAGATATTTTGCATTGTTTTCGTATACGAGTGGTTCCTTGTTAAAACTAGGGCGGGTGAGCCCGAGATAGCTCTTCAATGAATTGGGTAACATTATAGAGGTAAACGTTAATGTTTCTCCTAATATATTTAGGGAATATACTATTATAGGTATTCCATATGTGACACCCTTTATAGCTTTGATATCTACAATGTAATTATATTATTTATGACATAAGTTACCTTTATGGTTTATGATTTCTATGTGTTGTTCATAAATCTTAGGACTTAATGAGTTATGTTTGGATTGAAAAGTATAGTTTCATTGTTTTTTATTTATTGATGGGCTTATGCTTTCATTCCTTATTTTATATCCCTTACTGATTATTATATGCTCATCCCATATTTTTGAAATATTTTCCATAGGACATAAAGATGAATAATGGTCAAGGATAAGATCAAGGAAAAGTCATGCTATCAAAAACATGGAACTAGACCTGAATCTTTTTTTCTATTGTTTTTGTTTTATGAAAAAAATGAATACTGAGTAGAATTTTATACATGTAATATTCATGTTGATATGTAAATGTTATGACCTAATTCTCAAAAACTCTAAACCTAAAAAGATCCACAATGTGAATTATCCATTTAATTCAAGATTATGTAATGTTTAAGGCTAGGTCCTTATATTACATAATGGTAGAACAATTTTTCTAATGTTACACAATGTAATTCTTCACTACGTAAAGGTACTCCTCACTATGTTTGGATAATTCCATATTTTATCAATGGTTACAAAATTATTTTAAGAGGTACATATGGGTAAACATTTTTTTATTAGTTCTATATGGGTAACCAGTGCTGAGTAAATGTGTATATGTAGTTATTTAAGGGTAACATATTCTTTATAAATGTGACTCTTGATTTTTTAAGTTTTGTATGTGTATCCAGGGCTTGGTTAAAGGTACTTCGGTACCTATATTAAGACACCACTTGTCTCTCACAAAGGTAAATGAGCTTGTGTAATGGTAATTAAATCACATGTAAAGGTAAGATATTTTAGGATTGACTTGCATAAGATTACTAGCACATTTTCATAAACACACCGATGTTTTTCTATAACCATAGTAAGGGTATGGATATACTCATGTTAGGGTGAATAAAATTTTTATAAGGATATCAGATAATTCTAATAACTTAAGTAAGGGTACTAATTTTTTTCAAAGCCTACATAAGGGCATTATATGTCTCATATAAGGTAAATTAGATTTCTCCAAATGCTATGTATGGGCGATCATCTATGTATGGATACAATTTTGGCACCCATAAACATTGTATTTGTTTCATATAAGGGAAATTTAAATTTTTCTATGATTTTATAGAATTTACTAAACATGAAATTATACATTTTTGTCCATATTATTTTATATTTACCCTTACTGAAAGTTTATTTTGAATATAATTAATGTTTTTTTTCTAAAGTTACTTATTAATTATTTATAATCCATGTGAACATATTTAAAATTATTTAATGATAAATTAGATAATATTTTCATGATATTTAAATATATTTGTATTCATATAGAAATTTTGGAAATTGAAATATGCATATTGAATTTGGGAAAGGATACTCTTAAATATGAAATGTTGGTCTTAAATATTACGACGGGTTAATTATAAGGATATTAATGCTAATTATTTACTACTATATTATTTATTATAACAAGTTACATTATATATTTTGTTATTTTATTACAGGATATTGAAGAAGACTTACAAAATTATATTTTTAATATATAAAATATTTACACATGGATATTCATTTGGGAAATGAACATGGCCTACTCCAAAGTAGTTCATTGGAAAAATAATGACACAACATATTCAATATTTTAAATTTGTTGTGCAAAAGAAACTTAGTGCACATATAGTTGGTAGAATTAGTGGGAATGATATATTGATATGATGTTGATGATTTTCAATTTTTTTCAAGTGATGCATTTTTCTGGTGCACAACTATAGCTCCCATATGAACTAAAATCAATTGATCCTTTATTACAAGAGATTTTATTCTTGTATAAACTCTTAGAATGTGAAGCATTAAACATGTTCTATGATTTTATGTATTTTTTTTATTATCATATGTTCATAATTGTAATGGTTTATACTACCCATTAATGATAATGGTTGTGGGTTGTGACTAAGAAAAAAAGTTAGATATTGGGTTGTGCCTCCATGTTTGAAAAAGTTGGTTGTTTAGGTTGCGCCTCCTGGTGGAAAAAATAAATTTCTATTTGGGTTTAAGAATCTTGGTGAAAAGGTTTTTTAATTATGTTACATCTCTATTATTGAAATGGTTATTGTAGGATTTCAGTGGAAATAGTGGGTTCCATCTCTTTTGGTTCCTGAGAGGTTTGAAGAGTGGACTAGGATCATTAAGATACAGTCTATAATAAAAAACTATGTCCATTTCCCATTTTTTCAATTCATTAACATAATTTTATTAATTTATTATAATAAAAATAAATTGCTTAATTTTATCAATAAATTAAACTCACCCACTCTTTTCTATCTTACATCTTCCATTTAGGTTAAACATTAATTTCTTTTTTAGGTTTTAAATGATCAATCAAAGTGTTCATGTAGGTATCTAGGTTCATTTGAGTTTAAGGACAATAACTAGTATGATTAGATTATTAAATCCGAGAATATTATGTTTGAGGTTTAATTTATTGGGTCCCACATGCGGATTTCAGAATTTTATCCCAATACTTCTTGAGATGTTCTTTATTTCCATAGTTGTCAAAAAAATTTAATTGATCCATGCATTACTTCTTTCTATAAGCATGTGAGATTCACTAGAAATAGTTGAGTTCATTGATATGGAATGATGGATAATATATTGATCCACTATATTGATTTTCGGCTACCTTACTACCCTGGGAGTAACTCTCCCTCTTACTATAGTTAACTACATTGAAATTTCCATATGTACTCCGATTTATAAAGGCTTCCAATCCACAAAGATTTCATAAAAGATATATGTCTAAAACCAGTACCTAATTTACTATTTCTATATAATCTATATTATAGAACATTACCACCTTTGAGAAAACCTCAGTTCTGACAGCCAATTTAAAAATATATTCTTTCAACCATTTACTAGAATCTATCTTAGATGAAAAGAGAACAAGGGGAAATAATTTTTAAGTATATTTAGTCACTAACGTGAATTCGTATTCTGGTTTATGATATATTTCCATCTTTAATATTTAGGAGTTTTTGGAATGATTTTATTTTGAAAATTCACAATAATACTTTATAAGATAGGTATAGATCTATCTTAGATTGGAAAAGATTATCTTGAATAGATAAGTATCATCATACAAGCATAAATATTTTATGAATATATGTTTCTAGCGTGACTCTTATTTCATTTGGAGACCCTAGGAAGTAAAAAATTTCAGTCGTCCTTCTTATTTCACAATTCTATAATCACCATTAAAGATTGTTGTGTTTTTATTTAGATATTTCATTGAGTGATTCACCTGATGAGGTCTCTCTATCCTAGTTTCATTGAAAATTGCATGAAAATCATTCACAATAATCTAAAATAAATTCTAGTTCAATTACAGTCCAGGTTCCACTACATTCTCAATTACTCCCTCTCACTGGGTTGTTGTTCTCATTAGTGGTGGGATTATCATTCTAAAAACCATTTAAGAAGTAAACAATTTAGAACTTACAATATTCAAATTTTCGTGGTTATATTTATTTTATCAACATCAAAATCATGATATCAAAATACCAAAATCAATTAATCATGTGGATATTCCATTACTTATGGGAAGTCTCTTTAATAATCCATCATACCTAAAAATTTCCTATTTGACCCATGAAGGTGATTTAATGATATACCTTGATGTTATTAACAAAAATTTTGTTGGGTACCAAAATTAACCAAGTAACATGGATTAGCTATGTAATTTTATACTATAAATTCCATGTCCCAACAAAAACTATATCTTTTGTACTATCCTGAATCAAGGACAGATAAACTTATATAATTACTAACATCCTCATCCAAACATTGTCTTGGGTTTGGTCAGACATTTTACTGACCTTTGGTGACACCCCTAAGGTACAAAAGACTGAAAATAAATTCTAAGGGATTAACAAAAAATTTGGGATAATTTTTATTAGGTAACAAACATAACCTTCTAAGACAATAAATAAACACCCAAACTAAACTATATGTTGCACGACTATAGAAAATAAATGTCTAATTAAAACTAATGAAACTAAAACAGTAGAGTAATAACATAATAATTAATTAATGAATAAAAATTCTTGGAATCCAAAGTAATAAATACTCAGGCCCCAAGGTGGAACCAATTCAGACTATAATATGAATAATTGAAACCTCCATCTTCACCAAACATGGAAAAAATATAATATTTAGAGAAATAAGTGACTTTCCCCTTTTCTATATCCTAATAAATTATATCTACAAATTCACCAAAGTTCCAATGTAGGGTGTGATTATAACACTTAGTAGGTAATCCCTAGAGACATTCATGGAACTAGGATAAGAGTTAGTGAGATTATTTTTTCAAAAATATATTAGAAGTAGATAAAAGTTTTATAGAAATCCATAAATGAGTTACACATGATAAAAAAATAAATCAAATCATATTATCCTTCCTTATCATTTTGCATAACCATCCCATGTTCATACACACCCACACAAACATGCATTTCATAGACCTCCCAATACTTGAAATTGGTGAGTCATAATTTCCCCAAGACATCATTTGGTTACCTAATTTGATTGTTGTACTTTTTACTATATTCCATATGTATATTTCTTTTATTTTATAGTGGTACTACCAACCAAGATCTTTCCTGCATGAACATGAACACATGTCAACATAATTATTCCAAGAATCAAATTCAATCCTCAATTGAAAACAAATTTTTAGAAAGGATTCTTAGAAAAAAATTATGTCTATATTTTTCAATTCACCATTTTAGAATCATTCAACAACTATAAATTTCTTGTTATGATTCAAAAAAAAATTACAAATAAAACACAAGAATGGTTTTTGAAAATCTAATCCATCAAGTTCTAGAATAAAAGAATGGGAGATAATACACCAACCCCAAGACAATTGCTTTTACTCAAAAAGAGAAGAATGAGATACAACACAAATAATCGACCTCCCAAAAGTATACAACCATCCAATACGAAGGTTTCCACAAGGTCACCATAAAATAAATTATCCTAAGAAAAAATAAAAACGGGGAATGGAAAAGGTTTAACAGTTTCAAGATAAAATCCACATTAAATATACCCCATTAAGAACATACATATATTCCATTGATTTCCCCCAAGATTGGTGTAAGAATAAGCTATTTAAAAATAAGGGTTTGACTAACACCACATATTAGAGGAGCCCACAATAGGCATGGCCACTCTAAGAAGATGAGACGCAGGAGGCATGTCATGTGTAACCATAAAACCCTACTGTGTGGGGATTATATATTTTGGGTACACCATGCCCTGGGATACGGTGTGCCGAGGCCCCACTAGATGTTTATATTAATATATTAATACACCAATGGTGCCAAAACCATGGAAACTCCTAGTATTAGATTGATTTGGAATACCCTTATTGCATAGTGACACACACCATACACTACACCCAAGTCCGTGACCTCTATTAGGCATTTTTGTTTTTATTGTGCTCCAAGAGAAGTGAAACCACTCCCAAAATCTCCAACCACCAAACCAAACCACTCCATATACAAATAAAATCCTGAAAAAGGATATAAAACACAAAAATCATAGGTATATACCTCAAACCTTGGGAGTTACACTATATATTAACATTATCAAACCCTAGTAAAGAGTAATATAATGATATGAATAAGGCTAGAGAAAACCATTACCTAGACCATATCTTCATCTTTACCCCAATCATGAGGAATTAGTTATACTTACTATATTTGAAGGAAATTAGGTTTGAGTTTCAAACTAATGGTTGAAGTGATATATAAATTCATGGATCATGTATTTAATAGGTGGATTTAAATCAAGATAATGAGGTTGTATACCTAAAATTTTTTTGAAGGGAAAATAGTCAATGAATGATTATAATAATGGTTATTCAAATCATGGGGAAAAGAATAAAATAGTTATAACCTCAATAAGGCAATACAAAGGTCCAACCACATATCCATAGAAAATTTTATAAATTTCCCAGTGAAGGAAAATACAACTAGCTAATAATATACCTTTATAGTCAAAGAAAGAAACTCGACCTGAAAATTGACCATGAAACTTGACCCATAAAACAACTAGACCCTCAAAATTCGAAAGAATTGGAACCAAAATAATCATGTTTTCCTATGAAACATCATCAAAACCAACTATCCTGTGTTCTCTCTCTGAGCATGGTTCAAACTAAAGAATATCTCCACCCCTATAATAAAACATCTATCCCATTATCCAAAATGAATCCCTCAAATTTCTATAGACCCTAGAGATGGAAATCTATGAGTTCCATCCTTCACGTGTTGTCATCATCATCCTCAACTCTATTATGACATGATGACACATGTTCCAAAATGTACTTACCATGAACCTGGTAGGGACATTGACCAAGATAAATTCCTAGAAAAAAAATTAAGTACTTCTAATATGGGACATCAATTATTTAAAGTTTATTCATTCATTCACTTTTAACATATTTCCCATTCTCTACCCATTTCAAACACAATCACATACAAACATGTTATATGATTATTTCATATGTATCTACCCTGTAAGTTGCATCACTTCATTTAGGATGTATATTAAAATTACGGTACATGAATGGAATCATATGGGTTCCTAAAACCATGTTTTGTAACTGCTATCCCCTATTTATAGAATATAATAACCCCATATGATATTGTTTCCTTTCCAACCCATGAATCGTCAATAGTGATTAAATCCAAAAATTTCCCTATCTCTCATCCATCACCCCTAAAACCACTCAATCACGACCCTCTCCCTCTAAAGATACCCCTCCTAGGAAAAAAATGTAGAATGATAGATAATTATGCTTCAATCTATCATATGACAAAACATAGGTTAGATAATAGAACCAAGGATATACAATCACCAACATTGGAATCATAGCCCTCATAAAGATTGAAAAGTATAAGATAAAATGAGAACAACCACCAAATATCTCATTATCATAATAAATAAATAAGTAATATAAATAAAATATATGTTAAGACCATCATGTGAATATACTATATACCATAAGACAATATAATTTAGGATACTCCTACTATAAGGACCCGACCGTAAACAATACATAATATTGATGTAAATGAATAATTCACATTGAGGATCATTTCTAGTTTAGAGTTTTAGAGAATTAGACCATAACTATTACATTACAACTTTAATACTACAAGTAGACACTACTACTCAGTATCCATTTTTTTATGAAATAATAACTCTTAAAAAGAAACATGTCTAGTTCCATGTTTTAGATAGCATGAATTTTCCTTGATCCCATCCTTGACCCTATTAATCATTAAGTATTGAAGAAGAAATTTCAAAAACTTGGGATGAGAATAAGAATCTCAGTAAGAGTTATAAAATATGAAAGGAAATCATTAGCCAATCAATTAATACAAATCAATGAAACCATACTTTTCAATCATAACATACCTTATGGAATCATAAGATTTATGAATAACACACACAAATCATAAATAAATAAGGTTACTTATGGAATATATATCAAACATACATTGTATATATCACAGCTAAATAGGGAGTTACACTTGGATTACCTGTCATGGTATATTCCCTAAATCTCTTAGGATAAACTTCACATTCACCTCTGTCACGTTACCCAATGCATTTGAGAGCTATCTCAGGCTCAACCACCCTAGGTTTATCACGGAACCTCCCATATACGTAAAAAATGAACAATAACCATAACATAATCATAACGTATAACACATGTATAAATTAAAGATAACATTTCCACATTCCAATTTATCAAATCAAGATATTTAAATAAACAATGTTTTATCAAATCATTTTCAAAACAATTTAAAAAGATATTTTTTAATCAAAGTGTCCCAGACCACTTCAAAGCATTTAAATGAATTATAATTTGAAAACATTAATTTATATATAAATAAATCAAAATACCCATTTTTAAATCATGGACATTAATGAGAAATATTTATATTAATAAATCTTTAAAACATATAAAATGATATTTTAGTTAATGAGTTTTTTTTTAAAAAGAGAGACACTTGAATATAAATAAATGATGAATAACATTTAATCCAAACTTTATAATATCATGAGAATAAAGGTATTAATGATATAACATGTCAAAGTACAGTATATACACCTTATAAGAGTGAATTAGTGCATAACAACAATGAAGTCTCAATGGAAATGTAAATTGAGATGAAATCCCTTATAAAGATGGTATCCTTAAATTAAGGGTAAATAAATCACATAATTATGTGTGAAAAATATAAATACACCCAATATAAGTGGATAATAAGTGTAAAACAATAATAGGACATTCAGACATATTCAATGGATGACATATTCAATGAGTACAAGTTGAACCCAAAGAATTGAAATCGTGTTAAGAAGTTCCCTTGTAAAAATTTCACAGCCAAACAACATCACATTACAATTTAGAAAATGAGTCGATAAGAAAAAAATGGTATCTAATAAATTGAGAATAATTTTTAAATCAATAGTGATATAAAAGAACATATCCCAACATTATAAAATTTAAATTAAAATACATAATAAAATGAAGTCTTTTTAATAGAGGAGGGTGAAAGGTTCCCTTACCTATTTGGTAACGTAAAAAACATACGCCACATGAAAAAGGATCATAAAATGAAGATGTAAATACTAATAAATAAATTTATATTACACAATGAGTACAATCATGGGAAGTACATACACCACATAAAATGAAATAGTGGAAAATATAGCATGAATCTCACGGGAATAAAAACTGAGATAAAAAACTCTTACTTCATTGTAATCAAATCGAGTCGTATAACGAAAAGTTAATGAACAAAAAATTAATCACATAATACCATGGATTTAAATATAATCATCGTAATATATATTAATGGTAGTACACATTACACCACATGAAATAAACAAGTGGCGAGCAATGGAAATCTCATGAAATTAAAAGTGAGATAAAAAAATCCCTTACCTAATGTCCGACTTGACTCAATCGTTATTTAATCTCTTGAATAATAAACTAAAGTTAATTTATACTTTCTTAAGAACTTTTTGAAGATTATTATTCCTTTTATATCACTTATTACCATGTTATAAACAGTATGTAATCATTTATGTTAATAACGTCCATTTTGTTGATATTTGGTACTTGAGTCAAAAATGGACTTCTTATAATCACATGTTGTTCATGTAGTAAATGGTTCATTATATACAGAATGATATTCATGATTTGGATATCATATATATCATATATTTCCAGTATATAAATGTATTTATAATAGTACATAACATTTGGATGTAAGAAATGAAATGCACCGTTCATGGAGATGGTAAGCCGTACGTACGCATGAACGCTACTTTCATTTTTATTTCTTAGTTTAATGGGATTAAAACATAATGATACATAGTTATATTATAATTACAGTATAACATAAAATATAATATCCTTAACTCCATCCTTTATACATCCCACATAAGGCATTAACGAGTCACATCACTTTGAGGGGGCGGTATTCCGCACTTCCTCAAATAAGATTATCGTATTTACCCACTATGGAAACCAAAATCTGTTCAATAAATGGGAAGTACATAAGCATAATGAAATCATAAAAATAATATATATATCATATTTAAATAAAGTTACATCATAATGGACACCATGAGAGGCGGTAAGATGTATTTGAACAATCATCATTTTATGAGGCGTTAGTTTTCCATCCACAGAAACATTATGTTCTTCATCCATTAGATAGAGCTGTGTGTAAGTTTAGTTTGAATCCTTCTCATAAAAAGATCCTAGTATATTTTGGATATTGGTTTTGTTTCAAAAAAATGAATGAAAAGATTTTAGGGGTTAGAGAAGTAAAATAAATGAATACAATTTAAGAGAAATCATTACCTTTAATTTGGGTAACTCACTTTGGATTGAACTAAAGGACTTCTCGAAGAGCATTCTACATAAGCTAAGGCTTCTAGGTGGAGTAGAGGGATTTAGGGAGATTAATTGGTCAGATTTTAGACAAGTAAAATGTCTTGGGAGGTGTGAGGAATTGGATATAAATGATCTCCTTTTATAAGGGAGAGGAGGTGCTCTTTAGGAAAGTGTGAAACTATTATTTTATTATATAATGATATTCAGTTTCTAAAGATCCAAAAATATTTATACTCAAAGATAAGATTCATAATATTTTAAATAAAATAATCCAATAAGAATTGAACGTGTTTTGGATAATATTTTAATCATTAAAATCTTATTTATTTAAGTCATTTATTAATGAGGTAAATACTGCATCATTTTTGTGTCCTAAATAATTTAATTAATTTGATGTATCAAAATTATAAAAAAAATACCATGATTTAGGTATTTATTTATCTTTCTAATGAATATTTATAGTCAAAATGATAATTTATATAACCCCTTCTAAAAATTAATTTACTAAAAGATATTTTCTTTTGTCATTTTGCCATTACTTTTAGTTAATTAATCTAAATTGTCATTATCACTCCAAAGTGGCTCAATGGGGTCCCACAATCGACCCAAAGATGCCCATGGTCGTAAATGACTCAACCAGCAAGGTTTGGACAAGTTTTAAGGTAATTTTGAAATATTATAATATTATTTTTAACTCGAATTACCCTATTTACCTTTAACCGTGGTAAATAAAAGTCAAAAGTTACTATTCATCAAAAATTATTTTCATCTTAATGGACCACATTTTGCTTCTTGATAACAACCATGTATGTCAGATTTTTGAAATTAAATTCACAGAAGTAGTAAAATTCCATTTAAATGAAAAAAATTAATTTTTTAACTACCACTAAGTGGTTTCACTATTCATAAAAAATTAATGATTTTCAGAAAAATACCAAATATTAAGCGTAAGCTATATTTGATATCTAGAATTGAAAAATGATGTCTATTTTTAAAAATTGAAAACATTGAATTGGAATTAATTAATTCTAAAATTAATTCCTATTATCAAAACAAATAGCGTGTTTTTAAGAATCAATAACTATCAAAAGATTGATACTTGTTTTTGTCCAATTTCAAAGTGAAATTAATTCCAATGAACAAAATTGGATTAAATTGTAAAAATATATTTTAACTCAACTTTAAAACTAATTAAAATTATAATCTATCCATATAAATAAATTATATTAAAAGGTACTTTTGAATTAAAATAGAATATTTTTCACTAATTATTAAAAAATGAACTTCATCGGAAAAATTCCTAAAATTTACACAAAGTAAATATTGATGTCCCCATTATAAAGAAGGATTTTATTTGGTAATATAAAATTTATTAAAGTTACCAAAACTAGATTTAAAAAGGGTTCGACATTAAAAGGTGATAAATCGTCTTTTAATGTAAATTATGCTTAAAATTAGATTCATTCACATTTTAAGCCTATAAATTTTTATTGGATAATGTAAATACATTTAACAAACATGTATAATCATATTGTATAAAGTTTTTTTCATTCCCTCAAATACAATGTCTAGGTGTTAACGACCATTTAAAAAAATAAATATAATATTATTAGTGTGCAATTTATGATTTCAAAGAAACATGTTGTTGTGTATCGGGTACGCTATCGAACATAGCATCTATATTAATGAAAAATTAATATTTAATTCAAAAATATTTGAAAAGTGTCATATTACTTATTTATCAGGGATGTTACATCCTTCCCCCCTTTTGGGAATTGCATCCTCACAATTTTAAAACTAGGCATGAAAACTTCATTAAAATCCCTACATCAGAAAAAGAGTGAATAAAACTATCACATTAAAATAAATGAAGTGAAGTAAAAAGGTTACCTGAGACAACAGATACTCAGATTCAATGAAAACTTGGATATGGATGAGAGAACAAACCATCATGTTTTGATGAAGAGTGATAGAAAACATGTTTAGGAGAAAGTTACCCACCAGAAAATCACAAACTTGTGATGGGTTAAACAGTCTTTGATTCCCCAGTAAGAAAAGTTAACAGACATGTTTTTTTGTTTTAAGTTACTTTTCATTGAGGAATTTATTTATAAGATTAACTAAAAACATAACGAAATATACTTACTTGTTATGTAGGCATTCATCTTTTACTATATTTCTAACACAAACTCATATTTTCTCCAAACTATGAGTATTCAGGATGACACTTTTTTTACATTAAGAGATCTATAATCAACTTCGAGAGAATCACATAATACCCAAAATATGAACTATATATTTCCCATGTATTTAGATATTAACTAAAAACAAACCATTTTTTACAAGATCAGATAATCCTCCAAGAGGATAAACTTTTACATAAATAGAAACTACTCTTCATCTCCAAAATTTGTCAATCAAAACTCAAACGTCACCAAACACCATTCAATAAACAACTGTCCATAAAATTCTTCAAAGTAATCCAAACTAAGATTTAAAACCAAATCTCAAAAGGATTTAATCACATAGTCTTGCAAGATAAATCTTAATTTATCTCCAAATAACATCTGTTACTCTTAAAGTCTCATATAGAAAAGTAATTTACCTTGTCACATATTCTTGAAGATAGGTTAATCATTTTCATAAATAAATAAAATCATCATGTGTCTATAATAAAAACATAGATTCTTCCAAACTAAAATTTCAACCATTATTCCACAATTGAAATCCCATAGTATTCTATCTTCCTTAGGCATATAGTGTTTCCACAAAAGAGATAACATCTTCCATAATAAACTTTAATCACTTAATCACTAATTCATTTTTCAATAATAAGTATATCCATTTGATAAAACATAAGTTCCAAATATCAACTAATTCTTATTCCATAAAAACATTTTACTAAAATAATAAGTCATACTAACCAGGGACATCATCTAGGCTAGTGGTAGGCGATGCAACCTTGTCACCCTTCGGTGGTGGGTTCGATTCCTGCAGCCTTGCCGGATGCGACAGGTTGTCACCCATACTACGGGTTGTCCGTTTTATAAAACTCAAAAATAACCGTAACATGTTTTAACCTCAAATGTTTCCTTATAACTCTCATTTTCATCCAAATTCATTATGATCTCAACATCTTAATTCTTGATGTTTTATTTCACCACAATATGATAAAATAAAATAGTACCAAAATGAAGAACAACATACCTTGATCATGGTGTTCATTTGGTTTCATTGTCATCTTGTTCACGTAGGTAGAAGGTCCATGCATTACAAATATGATTTAGAAATCCTTCAAAATCATTTTCTTCTTCCATCCAAATACACCGTGTACATCAAGGGTCATATGGGTGTTCACAGAAAAACAGTTTTGTAAAATAATCATGTATGACATATAAATTCAAAAAATCTGATAAAACATGATTTTTATAAAATAGTAGAACCGAATTTGAGTTGAAACATTAAAATAATGGTAAATTTAAAATACTATAAGTATGTGCCGAGATACTATATTTTAAAATCAAATATAAATAGGTTGCAGAAGGTTCTCCTTCTTCAGCACCTTTTTTAAAATCATAATATGCTTCAAAATATTTTAATAAGGTAAAATATATGAAAAAGTCTTGATAATATTTACCTTTCTTGAAATTATGAGAATATTTTAAAAATTGGATTTTTCTAAATACAAACCATGATCCACGATGACAATGAGCTATAGTAGAGGAGTTTTGTAATAGCCCAAGATTTTATGAAAAATATTCTTTTAAATTTTATTAATGTCTTGTCTTGTACGCTACACCAAAAGGAGCTTGCAAAACTCACATCATTGACTTGCCTTCAATTACACGCAATCACGACCTTCCTCGATAGCGTGTGTACTACGCAATACCGAGTTTCACTAAACAACGATATGCTATTAAAATATTATTAAAAATAGCCGTTATGAATAGTAATAACTACTTTTTTAAATTCTATTTTTCAAAATGGACCTCATTTTTCGATTCAGAATATCGAAATTAGCTTAGGGAGAAATTTTGGTACTTTTCGGATAACTTTCTAATTTTGATGAATAGTGAAAATTACTAAATTGTAATTAAAAACAACTTTTTCAATCGAAATAATTAAATAGTGATAAATTACTAATTTGAGTGGTTTTAAAATATATTTAGAATATATTTTTACAATTTAATACAATGTTGGTCATTGGATGTAATTTCACATTTAAACCAGACATAAACAAGTGTCAATCTTTTGATAGTTATTATCTCTTAAGAACACGGTATTTGTTTTGACGATGGGAATTAATTTTTAAATTAATTAATGCAACTAATATGTTTTTAATTTGGTAAACTAGATATCATTTTTGAGTTCATAATTTCAAATATAGGTTAGGCCTAATTTTTGGTATTTTTCTGGAAACTTTCATTTTTTGATGAATAGTTAAAGCACTAAGTGGTAGTTAAGAAAAATGAATTTTTCATAAAATGTAATTTTACCACTTCTGTGAGTGGAATTTAAATAATCCAAGAGACATGGTTTATGTCAGTAAGTAAAATGTTGTTCAATGAGATGAAAATAATTTTTGGTGAATAGTAACTTTTTACTTTTTTTACCACGGTTAAAAGTGAATAGGGTAATTAAGGGTAAAAATGAAATTATTATTACCCTAAAACATGTCCTAATTCTATTGGATAAGTGTAATTCGACCAAAAACAACTTTAGGAATAAAATATGACTATTTAGTCCCACTTGGATTAGATTAGGACATTTATTATTAATTTATTTAATGAAGGGTTAAAATAGTTAAAATCAAAGTTTAATAAGTAAATAATTTTTAATATAGAGTTATACATAAGATAAATTCGACTATAAATAGTCATTAGAAAGATAAAAAGGATTTCCTACATAATGGTATTTTATTTGTAATTTTTAGACATTAAATAATTTAATTTATTTATGACACAAAGATGATGCAGTACTTATCTTATTAATGAAATAATTGAATAATTGATGTTATAAATACCCAAATAAATGTAATTTCAGACTATTTATGAAATAAAATAATTTTATTGGTTAATATGACATGTTTTTATTGATTTAATTAACTTTTTTTAAACTAATAATTCTTTTATTATTTTAACAAAAATGAATTACAAAATAGTGTCAAAATTGACATAAAATAGTTTTTAAAACAAATATTATATTATTAATTGTTATTCTATTCATAAAAATCTATGGTTATGACAAATTACTTAGATAAGGTTATATATATTAATAATAAACAACTCGGGGTTCGTTTGGCTTCTTATAGTAAGTTTATTAACCATATAGTATAAGAACAAAAGAAGACACGGTAAAAGTAAAATTATTTTACTTAATGATAAATCTAAATGATAAGATTACAATAGGAACCTAAAATTGTCTAAATGCTATTGGATGAGAGGATTTAGACCCCTCCCAACCTTAGCTTTGAAATTAATCAATTTGGAGGTATTTAAAACCGAATTTGACTTTATAATAAAATAATAGTTTTAGTTATTCCAAAGGTGCCCCTCTCCTCCCTTATAAAAGGGCACCTCCTCCCTCTCTCCCTCACACCACTTTGAGCCTCCAAGATAGGCGAAACCCTGCCAAATTACCTTCTCCACTTCCCTAGAAACATCCTAGAGGTTTTGAGCTTCCTCAAATACCAAATTTAGTTTCCTAAAAGGAGATCTCAAAGAGGCGCTTCAAAGAAGAGGTAATGTCCGTTACCGATTCTTTCATCTTTATTTCTTCTTCCACTTATTTTTCTTAGGTTGTTTCATTATGAAGTAATAACATCAGTATCACTTATATATTTATATGTTATTATAATTATGAAAAAAACTTATTTCACCATCTATCCATTCTACGGAAAACAAAATCACTGCGCATGCGTACGTACGAAATACCGTCTCCACGCCGTGGTGTAATCTATTTTCCACCACCACCTTACTTGGATGGGTATAATGGTGTAAATAATAACTATATATTATTATTGTAATGTGATATTGATTCTGAAATATTATACATACACTCCAATACAATTCCACGATCATGAGAACGATATCCTCGCTCATGAGTACGTACGGAATACCGTCTCCACGACGCGATGAGATTCATTCTCCACGTAAACCATTCATGAATGATTATAAATTATATATAATAAGTAATAATGAAATATATGACATAATAATGATTCTGGGTTTATTTTTATATATATGTATGTCATCTACTTAATTCCATTCAACTCAATAAGGAAAAGAAAATAACGTTCATGCGTACGTACGGTCTACGTCTCTATGAACAGTGAATTTCATTCCATTTACTGATATATTATATATATATATATATATATATTCTGAATATATATTATATATAAATCATGTTTTATATTCTAGAATTATGTAATTATGATCTATGTAATCATATGAATAATTATATGTCAAAACACGGTCGACAAATGAAATGATTTTACCCAAAATGCTTTTTAACATTGAATTTACAAAAGAACGGGTAATATAAAGCCATAAGTGAACCATATATGATATCATAACAATGAGTATGATTGTGGAATAAGTCAATGACATTTTTTAAATAATTATACAGGAGGTTCGGACACTTACGAAGCAAAAAAGACCTAAAGTAAGGGAAATATCACAATCTCATTTTTATCCGAGATTGTTTATACTTTGGCATTTACTGGGGTGTATTTTATCATCCACATCCATGTTTCCTCAATATTTAATATTATTTCCATCCACCTAAAATTGTTTAAATCCAATTTTACCCTTTGGTGTGTTTTTAGTAATATATATGAAAGGAATCTTTTGTCGTTTTTCGTACGAGGTACTTTTTGACTTTTCCGACAAAAGTACGAAGAATGTTTTTTTAACTTATACGGAATAAATGGATTTTTAAAACATTATTTCCAAGAAGCTTCCTTTATAAGTTTCAATTTTATTTTTAATCAACTTCTTTTAGTTTAAAATTTTATGACATGTTAAGAAAGGAATTTTTTTTGAAGTAGCAAGGATATTTTCCTCAAGAATGGAGTTCAAGTGTTTTATCAAAATTATTTTGCATCTAAGATAATAAATGATTCTGTTTCTTTCCCTATTATTTCATTGATTTGACTATGTTGTGATGGGATTTTTTTTATTAATTCCTTTATCATATATAAATTGTTTTATGATGTCCCGATGTTTAAGATTACCAGTTTTATTACATGAGTTATGCTATGATGTATGGTTTATGATTTTTTGGCACACATAAGAATGGTATAATTATGAGATGGATGGGACCTATATCTCCCTCCAATGCATTGAGTAAAGATTTTATATCTCATGAGATAGACATGGCTGGAATGGTAGGTTATACCGGTTTAGTGAAATAGGACTGAAACGAGGAATGAACTCGGTTCAGAAATAGACTTTGTCCACTAAGATAGTCTTGGAAATGAGTCATGACTAATAAAAAATGATTCTCTATGATTATGTGTGTATGCCACAAAGTTTCATGTTTTAAGTTATGATTATTGGGATTACATTTCACTACTATGATTTATCACATGTTATGAAATTATTATCTCTTTTTCAGGTTAATATTTCCAAAAGATATGTTCTTATGAATATAACGAGATTGATATTTCTTTAGTTTACCCTTATTTAGAATTTGAGCTCAACCTTTTATGTTTTCTTTTCCCCAGGACATAAAGAAAGAATTTAGTTTTAAAAAAAGAAGATCTTTATGGGAGATGTTGAAGATCTTTCACCATGATTAGAAGATTATATTCCGAGTTTCCAAAGACACTAAACTATTACGATCCTTGTGTGTGTGTTTTTGTTATGTACTAATAATTCCACAAACGTAATGTAATGTCCATGTACGTCAGGCTTCGGGTCTCTACAGTTGGTATCAGAGGAAAGGTTTAGTCAACCTTTGGAAACTAGGATGCGAAAAAGTTAGTGAGATCCCTAGAGATATGTCTAAAGTATGTCTAGGGATGTCCTTAAAGTTAAGTATACATATAGGTTATAGTCCTAGAATTGTGCTAACGATCTTAGAATTTAACCTAAGATGTTAGATATTGAGGGTACCTCCCATTTACTATGTTTTTTTCTCTAGAATGATTTTTTCCTCTCACAGAATTCTTTTTCTGTTTTAGTTAATGGAGGGAACCAGAAGGAATTCGGTTAACATTTAATCCAATGGACAAATTGGTGACTATGAACAACAAAATTGTGTAATGCCTAGAGAGAAAGATATTGTGATTATGTCGAATCAGTCATCGTGATATATGATTAACAAGGTGAAATTTAGTGGTATTCCTAATCCATCAAAAAAGAGGAAGATAGACTATTATTCATGTTCTCATGTTGAGGAGCATAAAGAAAGGAAGATTGAGATTTCTAAAGAAGGGAAGAAGAACCCTGAGGAATACCTCAAATGGATGGACCGATGTTATCTGTGTGGAGAAAAGGGTCATAGAGTGACAGCCTATTGTGGAGTTCAATGTATTATTTGTGGAGTACATGGGCATTACCCAACTCAATGCCCTGACCTAAAAAGTTAATTCTAAATCAAGGAAGGACTTATTCCAGGACAATAATTGAAGAGGATGGATTGAAGTGTTTATGTATTGGTATTCAAGAATAATGTTTTTGAGGTACTTTTATTGTGTATTAGAATATTTTTGTATTATTCTATTGTGGTTTTCAAGAATTTTAAGGTACCAGTATCCATGAAAAGTGATTCAAATATTTTGGAAAGTAGATAATATGGGAATAATGAAGGGATAAGGAGAAAATGAAATGTTTGATAGTATTCATGAGCTCATGATTGATATAAGGACTAAGTGATATCATGGTTTGAGTATATAGAATTTTTGGATTTTGGTATGTTGAATGGGTTAACTTTTGACATCATTCATGTTTTCACTAAGGTTTAATGGGTATTCATTTTTAAATAGAATACATGATTAAGGTATTCACATGATTGGAATGTGACCAACAAGATATATGGGGGGATAAATGATGGTATTCACATGCTTGGTTGATGACATTTCAAGTAATCGTTTTCTTTATACTATGAGCTTGGACCAAAGTATTTTAGATAAGCCTAAAGATTGGAATGGATTTTGTTGGACATAAGTTAGTATTGTTTAAGAATAGAACTTTTTTTGATGGGATGTTATAGTAATGTAGTTTTCGAAAAAGGGCAACCTGTAGGACGAACGACGACCCATCACGTCGGACAAGGCTATGGGAATCAAACCCACAACCGAAGTGCGACTGGACTTTATTTCCTACCACTAGCCTACAGGAAGTCCCTGTTTAGTAGAAACTAGTTTTATTATATTAAGATGTATGATATATGAAGTATAAGTCCATTTTAGGAACCATATATGATTAATCTCACTATAGATGGACTTATGTATTATTTGATAACTTTTCTAACCTTTTGTTTGAGACAGATAGAATGACCCATCATTCTATCACATGATCTGCTTACACATCACGAATGAAATATTCAACTTCATTTCTTTAAGATATGAAGTGGAAATTTTCCAAAGAATGACCAACGATGAGACTATACCAAAATCATGAAATTATTTCTTCTAATTCCAATTTCATCATCTTTATGGAAATGATCTTGAAAACATAAAATGTTGTCCTAGTGCTCTAATATATGATGAATCAGAAGGTAACTTAGATCGTCACAAATTTATGGCTTTATGATTGCTGGATTTTCCATAGCCATGTTCTCTACCACTCTCCATCAGAACACGATGGTTAGATTTCACTTCCATATCCATATTTTTACCTATGTGGAAACCCAGTGATTAGTTTATTTGGGTAACCATTACGTTTCATAATTTTGTTTTTAAATATTGGTTTTGGTATTCCTTTTTACGATGTGGGTTTCTATTAAATAAACTTTCAAATAGTAAACAATTTATAACCTTGACGAATTTCGAGGGCGAAATTCATTTTAAGGGGGGTAGAATGTAACAGCCCGAGATTTTATGAAAAATATTCTTTTTAATTTTATTAATGTCTTGTGTTGTATGCTACACCAAAATGAGCTTCCACAACACACATCATTGAATAGCCTTGCATTACACGCAATCGCGACCTTCCTCGATAACGTGTGTAGTACGCAATACCGAGTATCACTAAACAACGATATGTTATTAAAATATTGTTAAAACAAGCCGTTATGAATAGAAATAACCACTTTTTTAAATTGTAGTTTTCAAAATGGACTTCATTTTTGGATTTGGAATATCGAAATTATCTTAGGGAGAAATTTTGGTACTTTTCAGATAACTTTCATATTTTGATGAATAATGAAAATTACTAAATTGTAATTGAAAACAACTTTTTCAATCGAAATAATTAATAGTGATAAATTATTAATTTGAGTGGTTTTATAATATATTTATAATATATTTTTACAATTTAATACAATGTTGGTCATTGGATGTAATTTCACATTTAAACCAGACATAAACAAGTGTCAATCTTTTGATAGTCTTTATCTCTTAAGAACACGCTATTTGTTTTGACGACGGGAATTAATTTTTAAATTAATTAATGCAACTGATCTGTTTTGAATTTGGTAAAATAGAAATCATTTTTGTGTTCATAATTTCAAATATAGCTTAGGCCTAATTTTGGGTATTTTTCTGGAAACTTTCATTTTTTGATGAATAGTGAAACCACTAAGTGGTAGTTAAGAAAAATGAATTTTTTCATAAAACATAATTTTACCGCTTCTGTGAGTTGAATTTCAAAAATCCGATAGACATGGTTGATGTCACTAAGTAAAATGTGGTTCAATGAGATGAAAATAATTTTTGGTGAATAGTAACGTTTTACTTTTTTTTACCACGGTTAAAAGTAAATAGGGTAATTAAGGGTAAAAATGATATTATTATTACCCTAAAACATGTCCTAATTCTATTGGATAAGTGTAATTCGACCAAAAACAACCTTAGGAATAAAATATGACCATTTAGGCCCACTTGGATTAGATTAGGACATTTATTATTAATTTATTTAAAGAAGGGTTAAAATAGTTAAAATCAATGTTTAATAAGTAAATCATTTTTAATATAGAGTTATACAAAAGATAAATTCGACTATAAATAGTGATTAGAAAGATAAAACGATTTCCTACATAATGGTAATTTATTTGTAATTTTTAGACATTAAATAATATAATTTATTTATGACACAAAGATGATGCAGTAATTATCTTATCAATGAAACATTGACATAATTGATGTTATAAATACCCAAATAAATGTAATTTCAGAATTTTTATGAAATAAACTAATTTTATAGGTTAATAGGACATGTTATTATAGATTTAATTAATGTTTTTCGATATAATCATTCTGTTATGAGTTTGACAAAAATCAATTACAAAATAGTGTCAAAATTGACAAAAAATGGGTTTTAAATCAAAAATTATATTATTAATTGTAATTTTATTTCTAAAAATATACGTTTTGGAAAAATGACTTAGAAAAGGTTATATATATTAATAATATACAACTTGGGGTTCGTTTGGCTTCTTATAGTATGTTTATTAACCTTATAGAATAAGAACAAAAGAAGACACGGTAAAAGTAAAATTATTTTACTTAATGTTAAATCTAAATGATAAGGTTAAAATAGGGACCTAAACTTGTCTAAATTCTATTATATTAGAGGATTTAGACCCATACCCACCTTATCTTCAAAATTAATCAATTTGGAGCTATTTAAAACCAAATTTGACTTTATAATAAAATAATAGTTTTAGATTTTCCAAAGGTGCCCCTCTCCTCCCTTATAAAAGGGGACCTCCTCCCTCTCTTCCTCACACCACTTTGAGCCTTCATGCTCACCCAAACCCTGAAAAATTCCATTCTCCACTTACCTATAAACATCATAGAGGTTCTGATCTTCCTCAAAGACCAATTTTAGTGCCCTAAAAGGATATCTCAAAGAGGCGCTTCAAAGAAGAGGTAATGTCCATTACCGATTCTTTCATCTTTATTTCTTCTTCCACTTCTTCTTCTTAGGTTGTTTCATTATGAAGTAATAAAATCAGTATCACTTATATGATGATATTTTATTATAATTATGAAACAACCTTATTTCACCATCTATCCATCCTACGGAAAATGAAATCACTGCGCGTGCGTACGTACGAAATACCGTCTCCACGCCGTGGTGTAATCTATTTTCCACAACCACCTTACTTGGATGGGTATAATAGTGTACATAATAACTATATATGATTATTTTAATGTGATATTTATTCTAAAATAGTATAAATACACTCCAATACAATTCCACGATCATGAGAATGATATCATCGCTCGTGCGTACGTACGGACTACCGTCTCCACGATGCGATGAGATTCATTCTCCACGTTAACCATTCAAGAATGATTATAAAGTATATATAATAAGTAATAATGAAATATATGACATAATAATGATTCTGGATTTATGTGTATATATATGTATGTCATCTACTTAATTCCATTCAACTCAATAAGGAAAAGAAAACAGCGTTCATGCATACGTACGGTCTACCATCTCCATGAATGGTGTATTTATTTCCATTTATTGATCTATTATATATATATATATATTCTGAATATATATTATATATAAATCATGTTTTATATTCTATAATTAAGTAATCATGATCTAAGTAATCATATGAATAATTACAAGTCAAAACACAAATGACAAATGAAACGATTTTACCCAAAACGCTCATTAACATGGAATTTACAAAAGAACGGGTAATATAAATCCATAAGTGAACCATATATGATATCATAACAATGAGTATGATTCTGGAATAAGTCAATGAAATTATTTAAATCATTATACCGGAGGTTCAGACACTTACGAAGCAAAACGTACCTAAGGTAAGGTAAATATCATAATCTCATTTTTATCCGAGATTGTTTATACTTTGGCATTTACTAGGGTGTATTTTATCATCCACATCCATGTTTCCTAAATATGTAATATTATTTCCATCCACCTACAATTGTTTAAATCCAATTTTACCCTTCGGTGCGTTTTTAGTAAAAGATATGAAAGGAATCTATTGTCGTTTTTCGTACGAGGAACTTTTTGACTTTTCCGACAAAAGTACGAAGAATGTTTTTTTTAACTTATACGGCATGAATGGATTTTTAAAAAATAATTTCCAAGAAGCTTACTTTACAAGTTTTCAAGTTTATTTTTAATCAACTTCTTTTAGTTTAAAATTGTATGACATGTTAAGAAAGGAATTTTTTTTTGAATTAGAAAGGATATTTTCCTCAAGAATGGAGTTCAAGTGTTTTATCAAAATTATTTTCCATCTAAGATAATAAAGGATTATATTTCTATACCTAATATTATATTGATTTGACTATGTTGTGATGGAATTTGTTTTTGAATTCCTTTATCTTATATTAATTGTTTTATGATGTCACGATGTTTAATATTACCATTTTTATTACATGAGTTATTCTATGATGTATGGTTTATGATTTTGTGGAACACATAAGAATTGTATAATTATGAGATGGGTGGGACCTATATCTCCCTAAAATGCATTTGGTAAAGATTTTATATCTCATGAGATACTCATGGCTGGAACGGTAGGTTATACCGGTTCATTGAAACAGGACTGAAACGAGGAATGAACTTGGTTCAGAAATGGACTTTGTCCACTAAGATATTCTTGGCAATGAGTCTTGACTAATAAGAAAAGATTCTCTATTATTATGTGTGTATGCCACAAAGTTTCATGTTTTATGTTATGATTATTGGGATTAAATTTCACTACTATGATTTATAACATGTTATGAAATTATGATCTCTTTTGCAGGTTAAGATTTCCAAAAGATATGTTATTATGAATATGACCTGATTGATATTTCTTTTGTTTACCTTTACTGAGCATTTGAGCTCAACCTTTTATGTTTTATTTTCCCAAAGACATAAAGAAATAATTTAGGTTTTAAAAAAAGAAGATATTTATGGGAGATGTTGAAGATTTATCACCACGATTAGAAGATTATATTCTGAGTTTCCAAAGACACTAAACTATTACAGTACTTGTGTGTGTGTTTTTGTTATGTACTAAGAATTCCAAAAAAGTAATGTAATGTCCATGTACATCAGTATTCAGGTCTCTACATGTTTGATATCTCATACAACGGCTTGAATTTGAGATGTATGCTAGAACAATTTTCACAATCATCCGAACATGACTCTACAATAATTATTGCAAGCATGTCATCAGGAAGAGATAGGAATGTCATTTGAGATCCTCCTCCTTACATTTGTAACTGAATATCCTTGATCTGAAAACATTATAAAATAATGATTTAACTAAAATATTAGATAGGGACTAACCATATGTCTAACGAAAATTCATAATCCCTAAAGTTGTCTAAACCGACCTCTAATACCAACTATAAGGACCCAACCTTAAACATTACATAATATGGAATTAAATGAATAATTCACATTGAGTGTGTTTTCAGGTTTAGAGTTTTAGAGAATTAGGCAATAGCTATTACATTAAAACTTGAATATTACAAGTAGACACTACTACCTAGTATCCATTTTTTCATAAAATAAAAACTCTTAAAAAGAAACATGTCTAGTTCTATGTTTTAGATATCATAACTTTTCTTTGATCCCATCCTCGACCCCATTCATCTTAAAGTCCTGTGGAAAACATTTCAAAAACTTGGGATGAGCATAAAAAGACCAGTAAGGGTTATAAAATAATAAATGAAAACATTATCCCATCAATAAATACCAATCAATGAAACCATACTTTTCAATCATAACATACCTTAAGGAATAATAAGATTTATGAATAACATACAGAAATCATAAATCATAAAGGTTACTTATGGAATCTATATAAAACATATATTGTATCTATCACAGTTACATAGGGAGTTACACTTGGAATACCCATCACGACATATACCCTAAATCTATTAGGAGAAACATCACATTCACCTCCATCACATTACCCAATGCATTGGAGATCTATCTCGGGCTCACCCACCCTAGGTTTATCACATAATGACCTGTATATGTAAAAAATGCCCAATAACCATAATAGAATCATAAAATATAACACATGCATAAAATAATGATAAAAGTTCCACATTCTAATATATCAATTCAAGATATTGAAATAAACAATGTTTTATCAAATCATTTTTAAATCCATTTAAAAAAAGATTTTTGAATCGAAGTGTCCTATACCACTTTGAATATTTTAAATGAATTATCATTTGAAAACATTAATGTACATATAAATAAATCCGAAAACCCATTTTAAATGCATGGACATTAGTGAGAAATATTTATAAGAATAAATATTTAAAACTTTTAGAATGATATTTTAGTTAATGAGATTTTTAACAAAAAGAGAGACACTTGAATACAAATAATTGAGGAATAACATTTAATTAGAAATTTATTATTTCATGAAAATAAAGGTATTCATGATATAATATGTCAAAGTATAGTATATACACCATATAATAGTGAATAGGTGCATAACAACAATGAAGTCTCAATGTAAATGTAAATTGAGATGAAATCCCTTACAAAGATGTTATCCTTAAATTAAGGTTAAATCAATCACATAATTATGTGTGAAAAAAATACACAAAATATAAGTGGATATTAAGTGTAAAGCATTCATAGGTAATTCACACATATTCATTGGATGACATATTCAATGAGTACAAGTTGAACCCAAAGAATCGATATTGGGTTAAGATGTTCCCTTGAAAAAATTTGACAGCCAAACGACATCACATTAAAATTCATAAAATGAGTTGATAAGATAAAAAGGGTATCTCATCACTTATAAATTATGTTTAAATCAATTGGTAAATAAAAGAACATATCGCATCATAATAAGATGTAAATTAAAAGACATAATAAAAAGAAGTATTTTAAATAGAGGAGGGTGAAAGGTTCCCTTACTGATTTGGTAATGTACAAAACATACAACACATGAAGAAGGATAATACAATTAATATGTAAATACTAATAAATGAAAGTATATTACACAAATAGTACAATCATGGGATGTACATACAACACAAAAAAGGAAATAGTGGCAAATATAGCATGAATGTCATGGGAATAAAAAGTGAGATGAAAATATTTTACTTCATTATAATCAAATCGAGTCGTATGAGCAAAAGATAATGAACACAAAATGAATAACATAATACCATGAATATAAAGTTAATAATCATAATATATATCTATGTGAGTACACATTCCACCACATTCAATAAATAAGTGGCGAGAAATGGAAATATCAAGGAATTAAAAGTGAGATAAGAAAATCCCTTACCTCATGTCTGACTTGACTCGATCATTCTTTAATATCCTGAATAATAAAATATAGTTAATTTATACTTTCTTAAAAAAAATTTAATGATTATTATTCCTTTTATATCACTTATAACCATGTTATAAACATTGTGTAATCATTTAAGTTAATAACGTCCTTTCTGTCGATATTTGGTACTTTAGTAAAAATGGACTTCTTATAATCAAATGTTGTTCATGAGGTCAATGGTTCATTATATACAGAATGATATTCATGATTTGGATATCATATATATCATATATGTCAAGTATATACATGTATTTATAATAGTGCATAACATTTGGAAGTAAGAAATGAAATGCACTGTTCATCGAGACGGTAAGCCGTACGTACGCATGAACGCTACTTTCATTTCTATTTCTTATTTTAATGGAATTAAAACATAATGATACATAGGTATATTATAATTAGAGTATAATATAAAATATTATATCATTACCTCCATCCTTTATTCATCCCACATAAGGCATTAATGAGTCACATCAATTTGAGGGGGTGATAGTCCGCACTTCCTCAAATGAGATTATCATATTTACACACTATGGAAACCAAAAGGTTTTATATAAATGGGAAGTAGAAAAGAATAAGTAAATAATGAAAATAATATATATATCATATATATATAGATTTCCATCATAATGGAAACCATGAGAGGCCGTAATATGTATTTGAACAATCATATTTTCATGAGGCGTTAGTTTTCCATCCACATAAACATTATGTTCTTCATCCATTAGATGAAGGTGTGTGTAAGTGTAGTTCAAAGAATTCTCATAACAACATCCTATTATATTAATAAGACTGTTGTTGTTACAAAAGAAAGGAATAAAAAGAGATTAGGGGTTAGAGAAGTAAAATAAAATAAAACAATTTATGAGAAACTGTTACCTTAAATTTGGGTACTCCCTTTGGTTTGAACCAAAGGACTTATTAAAGTACCTTTTGTCTAAGTTAAGGATTCTAAGTGGAGTAGAGGGATTTAGGGATCTTAATTGGTAAGAGTTTGGATGATCCAAATGGATTGAGTGGTTTGAGGAATTGGATAGAAATGGTCTATTTTTATAAGGGAGTGGAGGGGCTCTTTAGGAAAGTGTGAAAATATAATTTTATTATATAATGATATTCAGTTTCTAAATGTCCAAAATCATTATAGTCGAAGATAATATGACTCATATTCGAAATAAATTCATCCAATCAGAATTTGACATATCTTGGATACTATTGTAATAATTATACTCTTATTTATTTAAATCATTTATTAATGAGGTAAATACTGCATCATTTTTGTGTCAGAAATAATTTAATTTATTTGATGTCTAAAAATTATAAAAAAAATACCATTATGTAGGTATTTTTTTCCCTTTATAATGAATATTTATAGTTGAAAATATAATTTATATAACCCCTTTAAAAAATTAATTTACTAAAAGATATTTTCTTTTGTCATTTTGCCTTTACATTAAGTTAATTAATCTAAATTGTCATTATCACTCCCAAGTGGCTCATTGGGGTCCCAAAATCGACCCAAAGATGCCCATGGTTGTAAATGAATCAACCAATAATATTTGAACAAGTTTTAAGGTAATTATGAATTGTAATAATATTACTGTTTCCTTGAATTACCATATTTACCTTTAATTGCAGTAAATAAAAGTTAAAAGTTACTATTCACCAAGAATTATTTTCATCTCATTGAACCAAATTTTTCTTCTTGATAAAAACCATGTATGTCGGATTTTTGAAATTAAATTCATAGAAGTGGTAAAATTTCAATTAAATGAAAAAGTCAGTTTTTTTAACTACCACCAAGTGGTTTCACTATTCATCAAAAATTGAAGTTTTTCATAAAAATTCGAAAAATTCAGCCTAAGCTATATTTGATATCCTGAATTCAAAAATAATGTATATTTTTAAAAATTAAAAACATAGAAATGGACTGAATTAATTTTAAAATTAATCCCATTATCAAAACAAATAGCGTGTTTTTAAGAAACAATAATTATCAAAAGATTGATACTTGTTTATGTCCAATTTCAAAGTGAAAAAAACTCCAATGAGCAAAATTGGATTAATTGGTAAAAATATATTTTAAATTCTCTTTAAAACCAATTAAAATGATAATATAACCATATAAAAAAATTAGATTAAATGACACTTTTTAATTAAAATACAATATTTTCAATATTTATTAAAAAATGAAATTTATCGGAAAAATTCCAAAAATTTACACAAATTAAATTTTTTATGTCCCCATTATAAAGAACAATTTTCTTTGGTCATATATATAATGTATTAAAGTGACCATAACTAGATTTAATAAGGTTTCACCATTAAAAGGTGATAAATTGGCTTTTTAATGTAAATTATGCTTAAAATTAGATTTATTCACATTTTAAGACACTGACTTTTTATTGGATAATGTAAATACATTTAAAAAACATGTATAATCATATTTTATTTAGTTTTGTTCATTATCTCTAATACTATGGCTAGGAGTTAGCAAACATTTAAAATAATAAAATTATATTATTAGTGTGCAATGCATGATTTCAAAGAAACATGTTTTTGTGTATCGGGTATGCTGTCGAACATAGAACACCCTTTAATGTAAAATTAATATTTAATTCACAAATATATTGAAAGTGTCTAATTCCTTATTTATCTAGGATGTTACACCTACTCATACTACATATGAAGGGAGAGTGTGGGAGGGGGAGAAGTACTCTATTATTTCCCTCTCTATCATGGATGTTTGAGAAAACACCCCTAGAATAATTGGGTGTTGGATTCCCTACCATTGTGGGTGGGGTATCATATGAAATTATAGAATATACTATAATATCATGAAAAACCACACTATGCGAAACTACCTAGCAATAGACTTATCTACTACTATAATCACATAGAACACCCAATTTCCACTACTGAGGTCTAGATAACAAATAAGTATACGAACATCAATATTAATTAATTAAGTTACCATTAATTAATGTTATTCCATTTAGAAGATAAAAATTTTATTATTTAAATTCATGTAAAAATGACAATATTGATTCTTTCATTTTATTCTTGAGTATTCCATCATTATATGTAAGCATCAATAATTAACCATGTTTTTCATTAATTGATTACTATTCATAAATATATGGGTGATATCAGTTTCAAAACAATGTTACACTTAAAAGATTCACTCATAGTGCATAGTGTCAAACTACATCATGTAATTATAAAATAGTCATTTAAATAAAATCTGAACACCAACCATCAAGTATGCATCATATTAGAAATACGAATCAACAAGAAATACCTGATTTTGACTAATCCCAATCACCCTAGTGTCACATGACATTGAACATAATATCAAATTGGTTAAACAAACAGAGAATTTTTACATTAGTGTACCCTGATCTCGTAGTACATTACTCAATATATGACCAGCTATCAATATAGCATCAAGCCTCTAGCCCATTCCTCACCATGTATTCAAATCATATTTGGTTACCAATCATTCACATCAAGGATATAACATCTAGAGTATACAGACATATCAAATTTATTATTACACATATAATTTTATTAGAAACTAATGCAATAACATAATGGCATTAAATCCTCCCAAAATCCAATATGGGATCAATCAGACCCAATCAATATATCATTATCAAAAAAACATTTAAATTCAATCTTTAATTAATCAGTGTCTTGTGAGAAAGATTTCTCTCATCAAGAAACCTATCATAGCATTTTATATTAGCTACCATCAGTGTAACTTGCCGAAAATATTAATTCCGTGTTTATATAATTTCAAGATGATAAAAAACTTTGTATTTCATTGCTATTATATTTAATTATAATATAAAAATATTTATTTTTTTAATCAAATTATAAGCCTAACAATCATGAATCATAACATAAACAAAAAATCCATGTAGATAACACACTATCCAGTAAACATTTAGAGGTATCATGAAGCAAATTCAATGAAAAATATCCTATGAACAATTTAATTCCCAATAAGGAAGATTAATCATTTTTAACACGTGATAATCAAAATTTCAATCTTCTAATATGTAGAATTATAAAATTACTATCATAAATATTATTTAATCATTTTAACACCAAGATAGGATACCATTTTTATTTTATGAGATAATAATTAGAAAATAGTATGTTATTATCTCTTTCTATCTCTGTGATAATTTCCGGTGTAGTCATAATTATTCTACAACATGGAATTATTTTTTATCAAATAATATTTAATAATATCAAATAAAATAAATATCCATGTAAATTTCATGTTAACGATAATTTTATCATGACAATTTATGAAATATAAAAATTATAAAATAATAATATTTATTTACTTCATATAATAATCCTTCTATTTATCTAATTGCAATTATTTATTCTAAATCATGTGATGTCATATTTTTATATTTTTTACATAAATTTATAGTATTATAATGAATTATCATTCATCAACATGCAATACTTTTAAAACAAACATAATAAATTGTCAGCATGAAATAATACCAATTTTACTCTTTCTTGATAAATTCAAATTTATTATCTGATTAAAAAGATCCATGCATTCATTCTACCCATTTTTAATATATTATTTATAAGTGATCAAATATATTGTTTAATTAATGTGATCCCTATATTCTGGATACATGTATTAAAAAAATACATGGTATTTTAATATATTTCAAGTAATAGTTTGTTAGAACCAATGTTGTTCTTTGCTAGATGGAAGGCCTCACAATGATTCCATATCTCAATAGATGTTCACCATGAATATATGTTTTATGGGGATTCTCAAAGGTGCTATGTTTTTTATGGAAAGCATAATGGTTATGATGGGGATAATTATCTATGAATTTCAATAGGGCATTGGGATAGTATGAGAACCACGAAGTTATTTTTGAAAGAACTAGAAAATTCACTAAGAGGTGGTGGAGAATCATGAATGGATGGGACTATAAATATGAGGTTACCCACAAATTGTTTTCAAATAATTTTTCCAAGGAAAATTTTGAATTAATATTATTTCATGAAGACAGGGTAACTCCGTTTAAATGACATTCCATGCGAGCATCAACATCGTGAAAAGGCATGTATTGTCTTAATTGATTCCAATGACTCTAATTAATGATTGATTCATAATGATGGGGATATTTCACATTGGATCATTGAGATTAATTAAGATAGTTTGTTCCCAGGGGGCTTTGAGCTTCGTGAAGGTAGTGATTTTCATGAAAATTCTTTATTAATGGATGTTTTGAATATCAGTTTTTCGGTGAACATGTCATTAAAAGTGCATCAACTTAGGTATGCAGTGCAATAGGATTCTTGGGATAGATAGGGACAAATAATTTAGTACAAATACATTGAAGTGACATTCATGTTGATAAACTGAGTAAGACATAACCCAAGGCAGTGAGCTAGGTGAGTCGACGGAAGTGTTCTGATGGATGTAGTGTTCTATCCCTAAAATATTGTAAATGAAGTGCGCCTAGATCAGAGTGAGTATGTATAAACTATTTTATTACACAAATAGTGAAGATTAGTGGATACATTTATGACTAAAACACAGTTGGTGTATGCTCCTTGGAATATCCCTTAGTGGTGAAAAATGTAAAATTGTTGTCTGAACTATTTTCATATGGTTATTTTAATCGGTACAGTCCTTTCCGATAGGTTTAATTGGTTCCTACTAATGTGGGGACAGATCCATCATTTTTGAAGGAAAATAGGACACACTGATTCACCCCTCCCTAGTTAATGTATTCTGGGGGCTTTCATAGTTTTCTTTATAATAAATAATATATTTAATTTTCTACATGAGGTTATTAATTGGTTATTCTTCTTACATGAATTTCAAAACACTTCAATAATTACTCTTTATGCGATAAAAAAATTATAATCTTCTAATAGTAAATCACATCCTTTTAAATCAAAGAAGATAAATAATGACTGTTTCAATGTTGAAAAAAACATTATTCCTAGATCCCCTATGTTTAATTTTCTATGACACATTGAAGAAAAATAAAGCCAGAGAGATAGAGGCAGAGATATATATATTTCTTATAGCTTAGAAATCACTGGTCTGACATGAATAGAAGAAACATAGATCAAATGAATATGGATTTAAATAGTTGAATAACATGATTTTGGTTAAGTAAGACCTAATACAAATGAATAATATCTTGAATAAATAAAACATGGTATTTTAAAATATGTAGATATAGGTTCCATGTGAATATTTAATTCACATTAAATTTATATTAAAACTATTTCCATTTTCTTACAACGACTATTTTTAATATTCATAAAATTATTCAGGGTTATTGATTATGTTTAAAAAACTTAATATATTCATAACCACTAATTTATACATTTATTTTCAGCATTTTTCGTTAAAAATGCATTAAAAATTGAAAGGGGAGGAAAACCGAGGATTTTAAAGAAAACCCCACTACCACAACATGAGAAATAAAAATTCTATAAATGGTTTAAATGGGTTTTTATGACCACAATATTTTATGATCTATATTTTTACGTTGAATTTAATTTATTTGATAGCTTGTGTTACACTCAAGACTAATTTTAAACAAACCATGACACACTAATAAAATATTTTTATTTAACTTGAAAGTTATAACCAACCAATTAAATTATCTGGTATAAATAAAAATAACTAACTTATAAAAAATATATAAAATTTATAATCATTATAAATGTGTAGAATGTTTATTATTAAATAATCATTTTATTTTTAGTAAAGTTATTTTATACATTATAAATACATCTTCATAAAAAATGATTTTATTTCTTTTTTCAAGAAAATATTATAATTATGTTCTAGAAATTTTTAAAAATTAATTAATAAAAATAATATCATTTTTTAAAAAATCCTATACAAATTATATTATGGTGAATATTTGGGATTTTTCTGAAAAAGATTGATTTTACAGTGAATAGTAAAAAATATTGAATTTTATTAAAAATAGTATTTTTGTTTAAAAAATTTACAAATAAACTATTTTTAAAAAATAGTTTAAAATTAATGTTACTTCTATTATATTATTAACAATAGAATTAAATGCTTTGAAACAATTTTACTGTATAATTTGGTATAATTTTTTTTATACATAAAATGGCAGTTTTCTAGAAGTAGAATTTATCTTATGATTATGTTTTAACATTGTTCTAATTTTTTTTAATTTTGAGTGAATAGTAAGAAAAATTACAGTTTTTATATAATACACCAACTTTTATGATATTAAAAATTCATATAAATAATATTTAAATTCATGAAACATGTGGAATGAATCAATTACTATAAAATAATACATGTATAAAATAAAAATAATTCAAAACATATAAATTAGATTTTATAACATGATAAATATGAAAAAAAATTTAGTAATGATGTGAACCTGCGAAGCACTAGAAAAGTAAAATATGGTATCCTAAAGATAATATTTGATAAGGTATAAGTCCTTTATCAACTCGGTTATTAAATATTTATTATTATAAATTATTTTGATGGTTATACATGAATTTTTGTTTTTATAACAATTAGTTAAGACAAATACTTGTACAATGCTTGCATAAGATCAGAAAAGTCATAAAAACATATTAAATAAGTGTTCATAATATAGATATCAGTTAAAATTAATATTTAATGAATATTATTTTATATATTTGAAATACTAAACTTAATTTCAGGATGGTAATTTATTCATAATTGTTATGTAAAATTAAATACTTTTAAGCCCTATACAACGCTGAAAGGATAATTATTAAATTAATTGAAAAATGAAACAAACGGTATTGAAAATATTAAAAGTGTTATAATTTTAGTTAATTAATGTGCTAAAAAAGTTTAGATGAATATTAAAAGCTAGGGATGTATTAAAAAATATATTTCTAATTTTAGTTATTTTATTGATAATATTAAAGTCAAAATATAGAATAGTTCTAAAATTGACATTAATGATATTTTAAATTAATTATTATTTTATTAAATAATGTAAAATTAAAAAAATATTATATTCATCTAGTTAACAAATATAAATATTATAATATAACCCATGGTACATTTAGGGGCAATTATTCCATTTATAGTATGTATGTAAACCCTTAATGATTAAAAACATTATTGTCATGTTATGTTTGAAAAGGGTTAATGAAGTGTTAAAACAAAAAATAAGTGTAAAAACATATTTAAAAACTTGTCAATTTTTTATTAGGTTAAGGTAATTCAAACATTATCACCTTAGGCTCTAAAATGAGTTATTTAATGGACAGTTTTCCATGAAAATGAGTTATATATTATTAAAATCAAAGAGAGTTACAAAATGACACTCTATTTGTTTGTAATATATCTTATGTGTTCACATTAGGAAAAAAATTATAAATATATATTAATATAAATTATATGAATAATAAAGTTATTTCATGATGGAAATTAATTTCTTATTTTTAGTAATTATTTTATTACCATAAATTCTTATACAACACCAATGTAATATTTTATCAATTCATAAAAAATACATAAAATAATATATTAAAAATGACAAAATAAACATAATATGAGTGATTTAACGTGTAAAATTAATTTAAGAGGAAAAAATAGAATATTATGTTTCTATTAAAGTATTTTATTCTAATTAAGACTTTGTATTTATCTATTTCAAGTCAAATTAAGTGAATTGTGTCTAAATTGACAATAATGCCATTTTATTATAATAATATTTTATTAAATTACTTAGAAATCATAAAAATTATTAAAATATAAAAAGGGGGATAATATATGGTCTAAAATTTACTCCATTTTCTATTTATAGGAGTTTGTGAACCATTTAGAATGAGAATAAATTTATTATAATTTAATATTTTGATCCAAAAGTGCCCCTCACCTCAATTATAAAAGGTCACCTCCTCCCATATTTATATAATCAAATTTGGGCCTTCTATATCAACTCAAATCTACTGATTTATCTTCTCCAATTCCCTAGACAAATTCTATATATTTCTTTTCCCAAAAATACCAACTGTAGACGCCTTTATAAAAGATCTAAATTAGTCATTTCGATGAAGAAGCGATCTCTTAAACCGATCTCTTTATTTTTTACTCTGATTTGTCTTCAATAAATATAAGGTTGTTATATTAAAATAAGAAAATAAACATTATCAATGTTATTAAATGTTATTATGAATATCAATACACAATTATACACCCCCTTTTCCACAAAATGATAAGTTAAGGTATCGCTAGTGTGTATGTACAGATTACCATCTCCAAATAGAGATACAATTAATTTATAATTACTATATTTTATTAATAGATATTTTTATGGGTTTAATGTTTATATATGGAAACTATGATGTAATTAATCTTCTTTAATTATAATATAACATATACCTTCTTACCTTCCAAATCATTGGAAAATGATAATGTCGCTCGTGTGTTTATGTAGACTACCACCTTCAAAAAGAGATGTAATTCATTTTTCATTTCTATTTTATATATATGGAAAAAATTTAATTTATATATATGATATATATGATTAATCTTGAATGAATTTTTATTATTTCTTTATTTTCATTGATTTCATTGAAAAATAAAATCTGTTTTCATGCATATGTATGGCCTACCATCTCTATGAATGGTGTAATTTGTTTTTCCATAATTAACATAATAGATGAATTAAATTTAAATATAAATATATATAAATTATATGACATTTTTTTCATGATTAATAAATTTTAGTATATTAAAACAACATAAATTTACAAGGAACAAAACTACTAAACTGAAATCCTTTTGATAGATAAAGTAGTCTACACTAAAAAATAATTATTTATTGATAAAAGAGGTGTTGAATTGTTATAAAGGGATCATATATGAAATTATAATCATGAACATGAAAATTTTATATAATGATAAAATATTTAAATTTATTATACATGAAATTAAACTAAATTTTAAGAAAGGAAAACATGATGTAAGGGATTTCTAGACTCTCTTTTATTTCAGGGTGACACACGCCATATTCACCACTTATTTATTTTATGTGGTGTATATAATGCCCATGTATATTTTTTAGGATTCATATTATTAATTATAGGGGGATTTATAAACCCAACTAGGGTTATTTATTTCATGGTACTTACGATTAGAATATTACCAAATCTGTAAGTGTTTTTATTTTAAAATATAATTGTTTATGAAAATTATTTGTGATTATGTTTATGAAGATTAATTATGATGATATACCTCTAAATAAACACATGAATTTTATTATCCAATTTATGTTCATTAAATAAATTTTTTTCTTTCGTTTTCCTCACCTAATAAACTCAAGAGACCAAAAATACATTTTTATGGAAAATTGAATCCATTTCTCCCTTAATTTGAAAACTATTTTCATTTTCTATTCAAATTTTATATTATTGTTTTTAAAAAGGTTTTTAATATTCTTATATGATTATTTAAAGACAATTTTTACCGATTTATGACTTTTTAAAACTTTATTTGAAATGAAATTTGTTTTCATCTTTTAAATATTGTAATTTGTAACTATTCCAAAAAAATATGGATGGAATGTTTTTTAAACATACACTAAATGTGAAAATTTTCCCATCATCATGATTAATTTTTGAATTTAAGCTTACTTTATAATTTGATGTGGCCAGTTTCAAAGAACTCTTTTGCATTATATGTGAAATACTTTTTTAATAAGTGGTTTCAAAATGGAATTGTTATTTTCTTTAAAAATGTTTTAAGGATAATTTAATATAATTTTTATTCATCAAAAACAAAAAAAATTGATTTAGAATATAATTTTTAGGTGATATAATCCAAATATATCATTCTTATTCATTGAATAGATGGTTTATGAATATAATTACACTATTTTTGTGAAACTCATTTCCTTTTTATAGTTTATGCTATGATGAAATAATGAATGTTTTAGGAAACCAATTTAAATTCATGGGTGTTGATATAATGAATGTTTTATGATCTTATGGAACACATATGTTCTATATTCATTATATGATGGTTGGGACCGACATAACTTTCTAATGCATTGGGTAAAGTTTTATATCTCATGATATATCTAAGGGATTCAAGTCAATTTTCTTAATCTACTTTGAGATGCATGTTGATGTTCTTATTCTACTATGGGATGTAGGGGTGATTCGTGATCTATTATGGTTTGATGGTCTTGGTAGTTTACCTTGACATTATGAAATGGATTGTATACCTATGTCAATTCCCCACTTTTATAAAATGATATTATGGTTGATGATTGATTTTTTTTTATTTTTTATTCATATGATCCATATATTTTGAACTGATAATGTTTTATGGAAAGACTCATGTCTATGATCTATGATATATTGGGTATGATAATATTCTATTATATTCATGATATCATACTCTTATACTTGTATTATAATTAAATATAATCATTGGTTGATATCTCCTATGATTACCATTACTGAGAATCTAATCTCACCCTTTGTTATGTTTCTATATCGAAAAGTTATTAAGAAAATTAGTAAGTATTATGGGTTAAAGAAGGGTGATAGTTTTAAAGATCAAAGTGGGAGTTGGTGTAGTTAATTTATTTATAAATTGGTATTGTATCTGAGTTTATAAAGATACTATACATATAAGATACTTTAATGGGTTTAAATTTTATGTAATTAATATTCATATATTTTGAAGTCATATATATGTATGAAAAGTTTGGGATGCTATAATTGATATCATTTTAAGGTTTACATGAACTTGGGAAACATGGATGAGAATAATTTAATGATAAAACCATGGATATGACTTTGTATAAGATAAAATGCAAATGTTTTTCTAACGATGTTAAATGTCTTAGCTTATACCTATGGCTTTATAAAATATGTTTTCATGATTTAGTTTAAATTTTAATGATATATCATGACAATGTGTTTCTAAATATGATTATTATTTCTCACACTATGATTCTTGGTTTTAGTTAATGGCTAGAACCAGAAGGAATTATGTTAATATTGAACATGACAATCAATGGAATGGTTGTCCTTAAGAACCAAAAACTGAAATAAGATATTGAATGTGATACTTTGTGATTATTCCTCAGATAATATATTTTTATATAATTAACAATCTAAACACGGGGGAGTTTCCTGACACACTTAATAAGATAAAAATGGATATTTTTGATAAAAAAGAAGTAAATAAGATTCAGTTTCCTACATATCAAGAAAATGGGAAGAAGAACTCAAGGGAATGTCTCAGAGGAATGAGAATTTGTCTTTAGTGTAGAAAATAATGAAAAAATCTTGTAATTGACATGAAAAAATGAAAATTTTGGTTAATGAAAGGAGGATAATAGTGGTATACCTTATGTATCATAGATTTTTGAATGTTTTAAATGCATAGACTATCGGAATTATGAAAATCGATTTTCTACAGGGAAGTATTGAGAAAATAATATGCAAGGTTGTATAGGTAATGGTTTTACTAATTATTTTGATGAGACTATGGATTACATGTAAAAGGAAAGGGCTGATTTAATAGTATTTATTATGTTAAAAGTAATAAGAATGATTACATTAGGGTTATTGAAGTTATATATGATATATGTAAATTTATTTACGGAAATTATTATTATATCATGGATATTATGTGTTTAGTGTTGATATATTTTGGTCTATGAATTTATTAGTGACTATTAATGATTAGAGATAAATGCTAAATTAGTCTCAGAAAAATATTTGATAAAATTCTTTTGACTTGGGGTTTCAAACTAATTAGGGACTTTTTTTCATAATTTTATGGATTGTTTTTTATGTAATTACATAATTTTATCTTTCAGTGTTACTATTTATTTTTTATTAATGTAGTATTTGTTCATTTACATTTTTATTTGTCATAGGAATTGTCTTTCATTGTGATACCATTTTATTTTTGGTTAATTTCTAGATATGGGAGGAATAACTTGTTATTATTTTATAGAATTATGTGCCCTGTATAAGTGATTTTAGTTCTTCATGAATGAAAAATAATCAATTTTTATTGATTATATTTTTGAGAAATATATGACATTGTAGTAAAATTTGATCAAGGGAAGAAATTATTTTTATTAATTAACTATATTTTTTTTATGTTTTTAGTCTATATAGTAAAATAATTCATCATCTTTAGAAAAATTATTTTAAATCAAGAACATCATCTGTTTAAATTTATTACAATGAAATCAATAACCTTTTAACCCACTAAAACATTATATTTTTGTGGTGTTTAACTATCTCCTCACCATATTTTTATCACTCTCTATTAGTTCTTGTGAATTAGTTTTTTTTCATATCTATGTTTTCATTTCCCCCTAATATTATACTATTTTGACACCAATTTTTTTGGATAACCTTCTTAATTATCATTATAAATTATCAAGATGAATTTATATTAAACCTTTTTATGATGTGGGTTTCCACAAATGTATTTTCAAATGTCAATCCTTTGATTGTTGAGAAAAATTCCGAAATTCAAGGATAACATTTATTGAAGTAGTGTAGAATGTAACACCCGTATATTTTAGGAAATATTTTTTGAAATTTAATTTAATTTCTTCGATATCTTGTGTTATATGCATCCCTTTATTTAAACGAATAATGATACACTACTAAAATATTATTATTTAATGTCATCGTTTTATCCTAGCCATCAATTTGGAAGGTATGAATAATATTAAATAAATTATGAAATGTATATAAATGATATAATCAATATTAATGTGTTGATAAATTCATACTAATTAATCACATGATATTTATTGATGTTATTTTATGCTTTAAAAATATATCTTCCTCGAAAAAGATTTTACCACATCATGTGGGAAATATTATAATGAATTTATCAAGCTTCTGTTAATTTTATTTAATAAAAATAATTTCATTTTTAAATAATAATATAAAAATTATCTTATGGTAATTTTTTTGTATTTTTTTATGAGATTTATTTTCCATTGAATAGTGAAAAATAAAGAATTTTATTAAAAAAGAATTTTTTGATTCAAAATTTAAAAATTACCGATTTGTTTTCAAGTAATTTAAAAGTAAATTATTTTTGTATTATATTATTTATAGCCCTATTAATATAATTTTAATCAATTTTATTGTTGAATTTTGTATAAATAAATTTTATACTTAGAATACATTTTTCTTAAATATATGTTGCCCTTAATTATATATAACTAAATTAAAATTGATTTCTACCACTTATAGAAATTGAATCTGATGAAATGGAATTTATCTATGGATTCACAAATTAATATATAACCAAGAAATATTTTTTATGTTTGGTTGAATAATTTTAATTTTTAGTGAACAGTAAAAAAAATTAATTTTTTAATGAAATAATAAATCTTTTGTGATATCATAATGACCAAAAAATAATATTTAAATTGATGAAACATATAAAATGAATAATATATAATAAAATAATATATATAATACTACATTAATTCCAAACATAGGAATTAAAATTTATTCCATAATTAATATAAAAGTCATTTTCTATGCCAACACAAAGTCAACACAATGGTGGAAAATTCTAATATTGCATCCAAAAGATAATATCTGAGAAGGAATATGTCCTTTTTTAAAATGGGTAATGAATATTAACTATTATATATAAAATTTATGGTAATTCATGAGTTCTCTATATAAAAAGTGTCTAATCGAAACTATTTTACAATGCTTGTGGATTACTAAAAAGGTCAAAATAAAATATTAAATAAATTTTTCTTATAAAAATATGAGAAACAAAATACATATTTAATTAATATAAATGAATATTTTGATAATAATAAACTTATATTGTTAATTTTTTTATTTAAAATATTTAGGTATTAAATAAATACATTCAATTATTATACAACAATGACACAGTAAAAATTAAGTTAATCAAAAAAATAAAATAATTGATACTAAAAATATTAAAAGAAATAGAATTTAAGATAATTACTGTGATAATTTTATTTTATTGATGAATATGACTTGTTAAGACTGAAAATTACTTTTTTTTATTATTCTACACTTTTGATGAAAAAGTGAGAAACCATACATGAATTCATAGACAAAAAACATTCAAATCCCCATGATACAAAAATTAAAGAGCAAAAAACTCATTGAAGCATACAAAGAAGAGCTTCACCCACCATCATAAACATTAATTAAGTTTCTCCTAATAATCATTTCATGAAAATCAGTCCCTTCCATGATGCACGAGCATAGAATAGATGGCAAGGCCATACCCTCTCAAAAATTTAGATCCAAAAACAAAAACCAAGAGAAAACCTCTTCTCTGAACCCCACCTCAAGCACTTCTAGTAAGATAATAGTTGAATTGACACTCAAACTACAAATCGGAGGCCACCAAAATAAATATAATAAAATATTTTTGAAATACTAAAATAAATATAATTTAAGTTATATAATGTGTTCCATGAATTTTATAGTTTAATATAACATATAATTATCTTATTAATGGATTATATTTCAATTTTAAAAAATTATTTTTGTCTTTTTAATCAAATTAATTAAATAGTGTATAAATTGACAATAATGATATTTCATGAGAATAATATTTTATTAAATTACATAACAATAAAAAAATATTAAGATAGAAAAAATGGGTTAATATATAATCACAAAATTCATATCTCTTTTGTTTATAAGAATTTTGTAACCATTGGGATTGCTAATGGATTTATTATAGTTTAATCTTTGGTGAAATTCTGAAAGTGTCCATCACCTCAATTATAAAAAGGGATCCTCCTCCCTCACCTGTTTACACAATTTTGAGCTTACTATATTGACCAAAATATTCAAATTTATGTTTTAAAATTATCTATCCACATTCTAGAGGTTTTGGTATTCCCAAAAGACTAACCCTATTTCACTTTAGAAGAGATCTATAACAGTCATTTCAAAGAAAGGGTACTCATTTAATCCAATATTTTTATTTTATACTATTCTTTAACTCATATAAATATATGGTATTTAAAATAGAATAATCTATTCGGAATCATAAATACTGTTAATTTTTATAATGATAATTAAAACATAACTATACATAGTCTTTTTTCACCAATTGAGAAGTGAAACAATTTCATGTGGGTGCGTATGACTTTTCATCTCCAAAAAGTGATAAAATTCATTCATCCTGACTACCTTTAATGGTTGGGTATTATTTTTGTTTTAATGATTATATATTTTAATTAAGATATAATTTCACTTATGTAATTATAATATTTCAGCTATAATCTTACCTTCCAAACATTTGGAAAACAATATCGTCAATCATGCATACCTGTGGAATACCACCTTAACAAAGTGATATGGTTCATTTTTTTTTGTATTTTACATGGATGGAAAAAATTATTTCATTAATTATTATATATGGAATGAATAAAAAAATATTTATTATTTAATTGTGAATGATTATTTAGCTTTCTTTAATTACATCTGTCTAAAAATGAAAACTGCGTTCATGGATATATATGGCTTACCATCTACGTGGACAGTGTAATTAAGTTTCCTATCTATGACTTCATAAATAATTATATAAATGTTTATAATGAATTATTATTATATTTATACCATGATTAATATTATTTAGGAGAGGTAAGAAAGATAAATTTACAAGGATAGGAATTACTGAATTGAAATACTCACTATAAAAGAAACTTTTAACATATGAAAATAATGATTTATTTATTAAAGGGATGTTGAAATATTATAAAGGGATTATATATGATATTATAAGTTTGAAAATTAATTTATAATTTAATTATATTAAATTTAATTTTATTATAAAGGAGGTTATATTTATTTTGAAAGAAGGTGAACTCGAGGAATGAGATTTCTTGTCTCTCTTTTATTTATGAGAGACATATGACATATTAAAAACATTTTTATTTTTTGTGGTGTAAGTATTACCCATGAATTTATTTTATGATTTATGTTATAAAATTTATGGGTATTTATAAATTAATTTAGTGTTATTTATTTCACAGGGCTTATGATCTAAATGTTACCAAATGAGTAATGGTATTTATGTTAAAATCTTATTGTTTATAAAAAATGATTATGATTAAGATTAAAATGGTAAAATACTATGATATAACTCTAAATAAACTAATTAATTTTGTTGTAATATTTTTTCCCTGAAAATACAACTTTTCAGTTCATTTTTGTCACCTTATATACTCAAGAGGCCGATAATATGATTTTATGGAAAATCAGCTTCACTTTTATCTTAGGTCGAAAAACCCTTTTCTTATATATAAATATTTTATAAAAATAAATTATATAATGTTTTTATTATTAATATATTATTGGTTAAAAGTAATGTTTAACCATTTTTGAATATTCACAACACATTTTGAAAGGAATTAATTTTATTTTCCAAACTATGTACTTTGTGATGATTATAAAAAATGTGGAAGTATTGTTTTTAACTTATAAGATGTGAGAATAGTTTCCTACTATAATGAATAATTTTTTATATTTTAAGATTAATTTATAATATTACATTATTAATTTAAAAAAATATGTTTTTTATATGTGTAAATTTTTTAAATAAGTGATTTCAAAATGGTACAATTATTTTTCTCTAGAATTATTTAATGATTTCTAATGAAATTTTTATTCATAAAAGACAACAACCCTAGATTTAATTTATTATTTATTGAGGATATGATCCAAGGATTGAATCATTATTATTTTACTGGAAGGTTCATAAATATGATTACATAGTTATTCTAAAACCGATTTATTTTCTATGGTTTATGCTTTGATAAAATGATGAATGTTTTATAAAACCCATTCCATTTCATGGGTTCTAATATGATGAATGTGTTATAATCTTATATAACTCATGTGTATGATTTTCATTATGTTATGGGTGTGACCTATATATTACTCTAATGAATTAGGAAAAGTTTTATATATCATGAGATAACTATAGGATTCAAGTCAATGTTCTTGTTCTACATTAGGATTCTAGTTATTACGCTTGATCTACTCTAAGATATAGGTGGTGATGCTTGATCTATTATGGTTTTATGGTCTTGGAAGTAAACCTTGAAATTATGGAATGGTTTTTATACCTATATTGATTCCAAAATTTTATGACAAGAGATTATTGTTCATGATTTATTTGTGATGATTTATCACTCTTATGATCCATGAATTGTGAAATGATAAATCCTTATGCCATTAATCAAATATATAATATATGATACATTATGTATGAACGTTTTATGTTATGTCTTTGATCTCATACTCTTATACATATATTATGATTTTAGATGACCAAGGATTGATATCTTCTATGTTTACCTTATTGAGAATATGATCTCACCCTTTTTTATGTTTCAATTTCCCTAGGTTATAAAGAGAATTATTAGGTTTTATATTTATAGGAAGGGAGATAGTTATGAAGAACCGAGTTGTAGGAAATATAGTTAATTTATGAACCTATTTATTATGTGTCTATGTTTCCAATGATTCTAGACCTAAAAAATTATGGCTTGGATTGAAATTTTATGTAATTTTTTTTAACCTATTTAGATTTTATATAAATGTATGGAATGTTTATGTCTATATAGTTTTAACCTTATTTGGATATCCACCATTACATGACATTTATAAAATACAATCTACCAATAAGTGATATTTAAAATTTATGGATGAACCTTACAAAGGTTATGTCATGTCAATACGTATTGAAGGATTACCATTATATAGATGAATAAACTTGGCTTCCCATTACACATGGTTTAGAAAAATCGCCTAAAATTTGTACAGTGATACAAAATAGGGGTTAACTTTACACAGAAAGGAGAAAAAGGGGATTAATCTTATGGATCTCTTGAAAATAATGTATTACCCTTACATACTAAAAAGAAACTCTACATGACCTTTACACAAATCCTAAAATGAGTTCTAACATAAAAAAAGATTTTAAAAATCCCTCTTAATTTTATAAAGTGTTTTCTAAAAAAGAATCACTATTATGTAGAGGTAAGTCCATATGTGAGGGTAAAAAATTACTTTAAAAATATTTAATTTCAATTCACATAAACTTATAAATATCTAAGATAATGATTTATTATCTTTTTTAAAATAAAAAACATTTAAAAACTAATTAAATCACTTTGAAAATATAACTTCGAAATATTTCATGGTATGTATCTTTTTAAATTTTTTTCTTGATAAATTAGGTTTCACAAAGCATTAGGTTTAAAAGAAAAATAACATACAATTAAATATTAGTATTTTAAAATAACCTTCATAAAATAAATTTAAAATTGGAGGGAATGAATAGGATTAACCAATGTATGAAATTTATAAAATTATATTTAATAAAATGTTTTTATATTCATACAAATGATATTATAGATGTAATTAAAGAATGAATAAAATTTTATGTATTAAAAGGTTATATTTTTCTAAATGTAGTTTTACTGCCTTTTCATGATTCAGTTGTTTGAAAACAAAATTTTGAAACATTTATAAATTCTAGTTAAAAATAAAATTCATTTTGAAAAGAGAAATTTCTAAATTTATTACGGTGAAATTTTGATATTTTTCAAAAAATATATTTTATTCAATTCATAAGTGAACAATCATAATTTTTTTAAAATAGTTATTTTCATTATATTAATATTATATTTCTGAAATTAATAGTAAACTATCCAATTAATGTATAATTAAAATTGAGATATCGTATGGGTTACAATATAATATATTTATATCATGGAATAAGTAAATAAATGTTTTAGAAATGATAAATTAAAAATTAATATTTTTATGAAACAAAAATGTTTATTCATAATTTCATAAATAAAATAATTATTTAAAAGAAAATATATTTTCCTGAAATATATAAATATATTAATATTTATTTATCTTATTATTATAATATAATTTTATGGTCCCTTAATTAACTTTTCAAAGTGTTATAAAATTAATTATAACGTTAAAGTCTGTATTTTTGGAATAAATTATGATATTATTTAAAAATTTAATTTCCTAATTTTTAGAAAATTATTTCCATAAAATAGATTCCATTAATAATTTTGAAACATTATAAAATTTCTGGAGTTAATTTTTTTGGATTTTCCTAAAATTGTTGAATTTCTAGTTAATAGTAAATTACTGTTATTTTCTATATATATACATTATAAGTTAAATAAACTATCACTTGAGTCATATGTTATTCAAGAACCATAATATCTAACTATAATTTTCTATTCACTATATTTAATCATTTATTCATCAATATCTCTTTTCACGAGCCAAAATAATAAAATAATGAATAAAATAATAAACAAACACCCCTATCATCCACTATAAATACCACCTCACACCACCTCTTCTTCTCACACCTCTTAAGCCTGTAAGATTTTCTAATTTCTACCCAAAAACCATCCCAAACCTCTCCTATGAATAGTGGAATTTTTGGTGTCACCCAAATGTCCATTTTAATGTTCCTTCAAGAGGTTTTCAAGGAAAAGAATTCAAGAGTTAAAACACCATTCATTATTTTAATTATCTTTCAATTTATTTTATTTTATAATCCTTATCCCACCTAATATATCCAATGTGAAATGATAAATAAATTATAATTTATAAAATTTAATTTAATTTTTTCAATGTAAAATCCATGATCAAGTCTGTCATCCTTTCCCTTTTATTTTAAACATGAAAGCATCGTCCGTGTGGTACCAATTTACTGCCTTCATGGATGATGTGTTTTAATTTTTCAAATTTGATTTCAAGTTTGGTAATATAACCATTTTTATGGTTAAGACATACTATAATATATTTATTACATTTTATATAATGTTCTTGAACTAGTATATATACATAATATTAATTAATGAAACAAAAATAGTTTGTGATGATTGAAAACCCACCAAAATAATTTAAACGAATATCATTATAGTGTTATCTAAAAATTAATCCTCACATAAAATAACCAAATGAATTATATAACCATATAATTTTTTTAATATCATTAGGAAAATATAATTTCATTTATGTAAAAATATTTTAATTCTACATGATCTTCCATATGCTTTTAAATGTAAACTGATCGTCAAAACCAAGGAAATGAACACTCCTAAATGATAATTATCATTTTACAACTCAGAAACAAGGCCATAAATAAACATAATAAAATAATATAAATAGAACAGATATATAAAATATTCTTAATTATTTAATTAATTTATTTAATTTTATTTTCCAAGACATTATGATCAAGTGCACAACACATTCTTACTGAAGGTATGTGTTTTCTTATCTCACCTTTATTTTCATGAGATATTCCTTATTCACCAACATTTCATATTTATGGTGTATTTATACTACCATTTGAAGTATAAAATCATGAATCAATTTATTTTTATTATATTAAATGTTCATTGGATGATTATTAATTCTAGGGGAATACGGTTTGACTATTTTTGAAGAGGCAAGGGATTCTCCCTGAACCTCTATTTTTCATTTGGGTTACGCCTTCTCTATCTATAAACCAATTTAACTTTTATTTATTTTTATATGTTTATTATAAATTAAAATTATGTGTTCCGAAATAATATATATAGATTAGTACCACTTTTTGTGAAATATATGTTTTACAGGGTTCCCTATTCAATTCCTCCCGATAAGCAAGCCCGGTTAAAGGGAACTTCCCAATTTTTTACCCTTTTTCAATTACCATCCATAATCTATTTTAAGAAAATAATATTTTCATAAAATCACTCTTTTTCATGAAATAATATCTTATTTATTATAGGATTAATACAAAAAATTATTACTTTTTCTGTTTTTAAATACTCTTTTATTTGTTCCCTTAAGATGCCCTGAAGTGGGCCATTTCAAATGTTTCATAAAATCTATTTTTACATGTTTTCACTTCAATTGAACATCATTAATACCAAAATCATAGTTTCATTTTCCTTAACTTTTATTTTCTATGATATTCATGTTTATAATATGATTTTATGAAAAATACCAAATATTTTCCAAATAAACATTTCTATTAAAAGAAAAATAATATTTCTCTCGAGAATTTATCCATGATTTTATTAGCATTTTTCATCTATGATAATGATTCAATTATTTCAGATTGGTATGAGTCACATTGATTTAAATATATCTCTTTAAATTGATTATCTGGTATATGAGTTATATGTTGGATATAGTAAGTGATGATTAAGGCCTGTTATAGCCCCTCGATGCATCAGTAGGTTTCATGAGACAAACTAGAACGAGTTTTGGAAAAGGCATTACCCATTTATGTAGACTTATTGGATGAGGTATTGATAGTATGTTTTTGATATCTACATTATTTATTCCCTAATTATGATATTATTAATTTAATTCATTTGTGATTATTCGACAAGTATAATATCCATGGATAAGTATCATTCTCAAGTGATTATTTATATGGAATTATTTATTTGGTTTTTATTCTTTCCATATTATGATCAATATTATGTTTTAATGGATTTTGTTTTTAGTTATTCCCAATTCCTTATTGTTTATGATTATTTTTGATATCTTTCATTGTACTATTAATCCTTTATAGGAATCTGAGCTCATCCTTTTCTTATGATTTATGATTCTCCAGGACGTGAAGATATTTATTATGAATGACATGCATGGATAATGTAGATGTTTATGGATGTTTCTAATGGAGTTTAAATATGGTTTTTTCCTTTCAAGTTTTAATATAAAACTTACGTATTTATATGGTTGTACAATGATACTATACTATCAGGTTCTTCAGGATGCGACTTCCATCTTTATAATAAAAATGTAATTATGTAAGGCACCAAAATTAGGCTACTAGGTCGGGGTCCTTATAGTTAGTAACATAGGAAGTTTTGTAAAACCTTGGAATCCTGATTAGGGAACATAACCCTAAGATATAATTTAAGGAGAATCATATAATAACATCCTATAATTTTGTTAAGGTAGATATTATGTGGGTAATCCTAAGAATACATCTATGTTCCGATGCTATAGGCGGACGTGGTTCGGGCATAGATGCACCCAGGGGTAATAACTCCAAAATGGTGTGTCGGTCTTGAATCGCCATAACCTAGTACATAACCACAAGCCTTACTATACACCTAGTTTAAAACTCTTGGGTTAAATGCTTAAGATAATTCACATTTTTTTTTATAAAAACCATTATGAAGGATTTAATAGTAAATATTCCAAAAAATAACAATCTTTAATATTATGACATTTCCTATGCATATTTTTTTTCAATTTATGTTAAGTATTTCACTAGTTTTTGGAAGGTACATTATGTTTCATAATGTTATAATATATTGTAGTGTGTTAAATTGTTGAGAAATGATATCTAGTAGAAAGAATGAGAACTGAATCAATGCACATAATACAAAGAGTAATAATGATCATTTCATTGATGGTTTTAATCCATTCATTCAATGGGATTCAGTATCGCAAATATTCTTATAATATGAGAAAATAATATCATGTTATAAAAAGTTGGAGAAATATTTATCCAAGACTTATGGATTAGAAGGTAATTAAGAGAATAATTGGAAAGTTTGAAAGATGATATATAAATGGAAGAAGGTATATAAGTTTTTTTCACATGTGATAATTATCAAAGAAAACGCCTTGTATATGCTTAAGAAGGAAAAACGTTTTCATAATCTGTGGCAAAAAAGTCCATCATGATCATGATTGTAAGGAAAGGAATTAATTTTCCAATTTTAAGTGATCCAATATCAATGATATGGGACACTATGAAAATTAATGTCTCTAGTGTCAAAGGAATATTCACAATAAGAGGATAATGGATCATGATCAAACTTGTAATAATACCATATACTAAGAGTAGTGATTAATATTTTCCTGTTTGAATTCAATAATTGTGTTATTTTAATATTTTGTAAATAATTATTTGGTTATATTAATCATGACATATATAAGGATTACACTATAGTGCTTATTCTTTAAGGAATTTGATGAATATGATGAATAACACCAGTAATTTAGACAAGTTATTCATTTATAAGTTGATCATCTTGAATATAGATGAATTGAGAAAGATAACACTAAATATGTCATTTATGATGAGAGAATATTAAATAGATTTTTATAGGATAGTATTGATTACCGTGAATGTTGTTAGTGATCTGATGGTTTATGTTTTGTTAGAATTATTAGATGTTTGGATTTAAGGAAAACCTAATATTTTACTCTTGTAAGCATGAATGTTTTAAAGTGGTTTAAAGGATATTAAGGTATTCGTATATTTGTAATGTAGGATTAATAGAAACATTATTTGGAGAATCTTATTTAATATTGATTTTGTAAATTTAGTGACCTTAATTCTAAATTTCTCATTGAATATGGACAAATATGTTTTAGACAAGTCATAACATTTACTACTTATGGAATGTATGAAGTTTACATTGGGAAATTATTATTTTTTTAAAAATGTGATAACACTAATGGTTTCAAGAAAATTTTAAAGGTCAATGTAATGACTTAAGAATCTTATTATTTGTTAAAAGTGATTCATGCATGGAAAAATAATATTGAATATCTATCTCTTGGTGTAACAAGTGATATAGAAATTAATCGAAGCACAACAAAAGGTTGATATTTTGATTATGACATGGAAAATAATCAAGTATGTTTACATTAATAAGTGAAACTGTGGATAATAAAAGAAACCCTAAACACTAGGAAAAAGTTTTTGGAACAAAAAAAGTTATCCTTTTACATTTGTTTATGAGAAATCAATGGTATTTTAACCAATCTTGTGATTTAAGATTTTGTGATGGTTAATTTTCTAATAACCACGTTATTTATCACTATCCATCAAAACACACTTTTATGTATATGTTTTCATTATACTCTTATGATTTCCTAAACAAAATACTAGTTTTCTGGTGACCTTCACATTTCCCTTTACCTCTTACTAAGAGAATAATTTATCAACCCTATTTCTAATGTGGGTTTCCAATAATGAAAATTTGTATCAACCTTTGATTTTAGAAGTACAATTTTAAATTGTAAGGACGTAATTTATTAAATTATTGTATATTGTAACACCCCATTATTTTATGGAATGTATCTTTTTAATTTAATTTCCTTGAAAACATAGGTTTCACACGACACCAATCTTTAACGAACAATAATCTATAATTAAATGTCATTATTTTAAAATGGTTGTTATAACCTAGATATTAAATTTTGTCGGAATTAATAGTATTAACCAAATTATAAAATTTATATATTATATATTTAATAAAATGTTTTTACATTAAACTAAATTATTTTATAGGCATAAGCTAAGAATGAATCCAATTTACCCATTAAAAGGCTATATTATTCTAAATACATTTTTACTGCCTTTTAACAGGACACATTATTAAAATAAATTGACCCTTTTATAAATTTTACTGAACAAAATATTGATTATTTTTAAAATAGAATTGTAAAAATTATCTTAGGGTGAAATTTCGTTAATTTTCTAAAAATATTTACTTTCTAATGAATTAGTGAAAAATTCCAATTTTTATAAAACTATCATTTTTATTAAATTAAAAGTCTATTTATGATTTCAATAATAAAATATACTATTAAAATTGAGTTATAATTTATGTATCAATTGAATTAATATATAATATACTTATATCATGGAATAAGTAAATTGATGTTTCCAAAATTAAAAATTAACTATCAGTATTTTTTGGAAACATAAATGTTTAATCAAAATTTTACAATAATAATAATTGTTTAAAAGAAAATATTTCTTCATGAAATATATGAAAAAATTAATATTTTTTTGTTTCATTATTACAATATATTTTGATTGGATCTTAATTACTTTTTTGAAGTGTTATAAAATCAGTTTTCATATTAACATTAGTATTTTTATTAATAAATAATGATTTTATTTAAAACAATATATTATCATATTTAGAAAATTATTTTCATAAAATTGAGCCTATTTTTTAATTATACATGTAGAAAAAATAGTTATGATGGATTTTTTTAATTTTTCTGAAATTGTTGAATTTTGTGTGAATAGTCACATACATCAATTTACTATATGTATACATTATATGTTAAATAAATATTCCTTGATTATTCACAGATTTAGGCATAATAATATAGAACAATAATTATATATTTACTGTATTTAGTCATGTAATCATCACTATTTCTTGTCTTCATCAAAAATAATAAAAGTAATGAATAAAATAATCAAAAAACACTCGTATCCTCCACAATAAATCCCACAATCACAACCTCCTATCTTTATATATATTAAGACGTTATGTTTTTCCAATTTCTTACTCATAAATGTAATAAAAATCTCCCACACGTTATGGTATTTCTAGTCTCATACAAAAGATCATTTTTATGTTCTTTAGGGAGGTTCTCAAGGAGAAGAATTCAATAGGTAAAATTCCTTTTCATTCTTTGAATTTTTATTCTATTTCTTTTATTTTATTATCACTACCTAATATCCCTTGTATAAATTGAAATTTTATATCCTTAATATTTTATATACTATAATTTTATTATTTAAATGGAAAATTCACCATCATTCCTCTTATCCTTATCCTTTTATTTTTAGGATCAAAACTTCATCTCTAGGGTCCTAATTTACCACCTTCCTAGACGACGAGTTTTCATTTCTCAATTATTCCTTCAAATATGGTCATAAAATGACTTTATGGTTAAATAATACTATAATATATGTACCACAACTTATCTAATATTATATAAACCATTATATATACATAATATTAATTAATGAAACAAAACTAGTTTGTGAGGATTGAAAAACTGCCAAAATAATCTAAATAATTATCACTAACGTCTTATCTAATGATTCATCCTTAACAAAAATAACACAATGACTTATATAAAAATTTTATATATTTTAATTTCATTAATAAATATTAATTTAAATTTTTGAAAACTATTTTCCTTTTATATGATCTTCCATATGCAGATAATGGAAAACCGATCATGAAATCCGAGGAAACGAACATTTCTGGACATTAAAATTGTATTTTATAACTCATCAAAAAATAGAATAAATGAACATAATAAAATAATTATAAAAAAAAATGTAGAAAATGTTTTTAATTAATTAATTAATCGATTTCATTTTATTATCTAGGACATTATGATTAGTTATAAAACACATTCGGTCATAATGTAAAAGTTTTCTCTTCTCACATTTATTTTTATGAGATATGCCTTATTCCCCATTATTTATTGTGTGTGGTGTATATATACTGAAATTGGAGTTATAATATAATTAATAACTTTATATTCATGGTAATAAATTTTAATTTGATTATAATTAATTTTATGGGGTATAAGGTATTACTATTTATAAAGAGGTAAGATATTCTCCCCAAAACACCATTTTTCATTCAGGTTACGCCTTTCTCTCTCAAACACAATGTAATTCTTCATAATTTAAATATAATTATTCTAAATTCTGTGTATATATTCCAAGATCATGTATCATGATCATTTCATCTTTCATTGATGTGGAAATATGTGTTTTACGATGTCCCCTTTTCAATTCCTCCCGATATGCAAGCCCTATTAAAGTAAATATCCTATTTCCATACCCATTTTCAAGTACCATCCTTAATATGTTTTAAGAAACTATTATTTTTATAAAATAAATATTTTTTAAATGAAAAATATCTTTTTCATTCGTATTTTTAAAAAACAATTATGAATTTATCCATTTAAAAGATTCTTTTATATATTCCCTTTAACCGCCCTGATGTGGCCCATTTCTGAAGTTTATTAAATATTATTTTAACATGTTTTCACTTCAACTGAACATCATCTATACCTCATATATCATTTCATTTTCCTTACCTTTTCCTTTCTAGAATATTATTTTTATAATATAATTTTAGTACAAATATAAAATATATTATGAAAGAACTCTTATTTTCAAAGTAAAAGGATATTTCTCTCAAGAATTTATAAATGATTTTATTAGAGTATTTTTGTCTATGATTATGGGTAAAAAATATTTAAAACTGTTATGAGACAAATTGATTTAAATATATTGTTTTAAATTTATTATTTGACATATGAGGGATGAATTCGACTTAGTAAGTGATGGGAAATGCCCACTACAACCCCTCAATGCATTAGTAGGTCTTAGCCATTTAGGTATATTTCCTATCTGTGGTATTGACATTATGTTAATTATATTTGGAATTATTCCTTAGCTCATCATGGTATTAGTAATTTATAGAAAATTTTATTATTCAACTAGTATAATTTATATGGTTAGGGTTCATTATCTTGTGATTATTTAAATAGAATTATTTAACCACAATTTATTCACAACATATTATGATCAAGATTATGGTTTAATAGAATGTGTTTTTAGTTATTCACCATGACTTATTGTTTCTGTTTATTTTTTATAGCTTTCAATGTATTGTTTACCCTAAGTGATCATTTAAACTCACCCAATTTTTATGTTTTATTTTTCCAAAGAATGTATAGATGTATATTATGAATAAATTATAGGGACAATATAAGTGTTTATTTATTTTCCCAATGGAGGTTATGAGTTTTATTTTCTTTAAAGTTTTAATTTAAAACTTATTTATAAATGTGGTTTTCCAATTCTACTAAACTATTAGGTCTTTTAGGATGTAAATTTCCTTCTTTATTATACAAATTCAATTATGTAAGGGCCCAGATTTGGGCTACTAGGGTTAGGCCCATTACAAAAAACATACAAATTTACTTCCCTAAAAAAGTATAAAATTTTAAAATTTCATCAATAATTGAAAAAACCATTTTGAACCTAATTATTAGAATATTTAAAACTCTTCCAATCTACTAGACACTCAAGAATAAAAAATGAAGGCACAAGAATATTTCATAACTTTTCTTGGATTATATTATTGAGGTTTTTTTGAAAGAAGCTAAAATAAAACAACATTTTATATTATAATGTTGTTGACATACTAAATTATATGGTATTTGAAACCATTAAAAGTTTTTTCTATGTGAAATTAATACTTTTTCAAATTTATGAATCATATTACTCCTAAGATAAATTTATTTGGATTGGATGAAATTTGTGAGAAAAGAGTAATGTGAAAGTATAATTTATTTATGTATGATTATAATCATTAGAATATTTGTGTGTCATGGATTCCTGATGATAAAAAATAAGTCATTTTTAGATGATATTAATACATAGTAAATATATTTATGTATATTTTAATGTAATAATGTTTGGGGAACAATATTAAAACCTTTTATTGGGATTAACGTGTGAAATTCGTAAGATAAAAAAATAAAAAAAATAAAATTTGATATTAAATTAAAGACTTAGTAATACCGAACAATGGAAAATTAATAATCTTGTTGGTGAATTTATTTTTTATGCTGTACAAAATTTAAAAGGGGATATAAATTTGGTTTCAAATACTTTTTAAAATGTAAATATGTTGTGTTATTTATACACGAGGATAAATATTCAGACATCAAAATAATTGGATCTTATACATTTATATATTTTTATGTATATAATTCCAATGTAAAAAAATATATAATTACATGATTTCCATTATATACAAATTCAATTAGATTAATTTAATATTTAAATATATGGATCTCAAAAAATTGAAAATTTTCCAATTATATATAGAAAATTATAGGTTAATTTAATTGAAGAAACATTGAATGGAATATGTTATTGAATATATAAATGTCATGTTTAAATATTATATTGAGAAGAAACAATTTTAGAATTATTATATATCTCCTTAAAATATATAATAAAATGGTTTTTCCTAAATGAATTATTGGAGACTTTTAGATATAATTATTATAGTGATTTTGAAGTATGATAAATTACATTAGTTATGATGTTAATAAATTATAAAAGGGGTTCACATCTTAAACCGATTATTTCTTAATAAAAATTGAGACATTTATTTCAATGATATATGATATAAAAGAATTATATGTTTAAAGTGTGTCCATTTGTTTTATTTTTTTCCCCATATAATGTCAAATAAAAAACATCTTGAAAAAATTTAGGAGTGATTAGTTGATAGTATCATCTTAGGATATCCATAAAATGAATGATACTATAATTATTGAATTAAGTATCTAGGAATGATTTTTTAATTTTAATTTTATTTAATGGCTATTTAGTATATGTCCTTGTTATAAAATTGTTATAATCATATATAATGAAGGTGTTAAATTACTTGGATAAAAATTATATAATTATGAAATACATGAAGATTCAGCGGAATAGAAATTTGAAGATGAAAACTCATACATTTCAACAAAATAATAGTAACACAATTTTGTTTATTCAAGAATGATAAATCATATTGAGGACCAAAATATCAGTATAAAATATAAATTATTGGTTCAATTGAAAGATATATAAAGATGATAACAAGAATTTTGTTTTTAGAAATAAAATTGATGAGTACTAATGAATAATTTATTTATAAATAGTTTTTTATGGTATGAATCATTCACTTAAAAAAATAAGAAAGAATTGTTAATTTGAATTAAATTTTTAGAAAATAAAAATGTTGTAATAAAATGCATGTTGAAAGATAAATTTAATTAAATAGTTATAGTGGATATAATAAAATAAAGACTTTTTTAAAAGGTATATTCCTTGATAAAATGTGTTTAATTTGATGAGATGTTTTTACTTGTATAAATTATTAAAATAATCAAAATATTTTTCTATAGTGGGTAAAATGACCAATTTATTTTTAAAATGGATGGGATGTTAGTGCTCCTTAATATAACGCAAAAATAAGAGGTGCATATAAATAATACACATGGTTTTACAATTATATTTTATGATTCATGTATTTAAAAATAGAATGAAAATTTATTTTCTTTGAATGAATCCGTAAAATAATCATACTCGATCATAGACAGAAGATTGAAGCCACTAAATCTTAGAAGAATTAGAGTAAAAAATGACCATTATATCAATGAAATATTCAATAATTTACTAATTTATATAATATACTTAGATTATATTTTTTATATATATTAAATAATTATTTCATAATGAATTTACCACAAAAATGATGGATTTACTTCATAATTTCAGGAATTGTGGAATAAATAACTTCTTAGGACTTCAAATTACTTACGGATAAACAAATATTTAATCAATTTATTAGAATTATGGTTTCAACATAGAGTATATAAAGGTTATTTCTACTCTAATTTTAATGGTACAAAATTTTTTTAATGATATAAAAGTTAAGTAATTCAATAAAAATATGTTTATACGAAATATTTAACGTCTTTTTTACTAGATGAATCCAATACATGATATCATTAACATTTTGAAATTATCTTCTTGATTCTAAATTAAGCAAAAATCTCATTTTTAATGTATTGGAGATTTATATGGTATATCAAAGCCTCCATGATTTTTATTTTCTTTATAATAATAATAAAAATGTTTTTTTGTATATTATTATGCAAATTAGGCATGAAATATTGATGATTGTATATTTAAAAATGATATTTTTTAGGGATAATGTTGTGTTTAATGACATAAAAATAATTATATTTTGGATATTTTTTGAACCAATGAAGCTATGTTTTTTTGTATCAAGAAATGACTCAAATAATGAATTTGAAGACTTATATTTAAGACATTATAGTAAAACTGAAGAAATATTTTGATTACATGTTATGATAAATAGAGTTTGATCAATAATTCTACATCAATAGTCAAACATTATTGATCCAACCACCTAGATATTGAAAGATACTAGGTAATGTTTATAGAAAATTTTTCACGTATTCATTAAAATAATAGGCAGTTTTTTGGCCAAAAGGAAAAATATTTATTTCTAACCAAATTGGATTTTTATGTATTATCTGATTTTATTTAAAATATTGATTTAAAAACTATATAAATTTAATTTTATAAAATTATTGTCATTTTTGGAATTTATCATTTGAAAATGATCTTAAGATGAATTTGGGATAATTTTCTAAAAAATTGTTATTTCTAATGAAAAGTGAAATATATTGATTTCTATTGAAAAATATTTTTTTATTTTAAATTATTTATAAAGTAAATGTACATTTTATATTATTTTTAAATTTTAATTAGTTCCTTTTGATTTAAAATAATAAATTTACATTTCTGTTAATTAATTTTATTCTTGAATTCAGTATTAAAACATTTAATAACTAAAAAGGGAATTTTTCTGAAAAACTATCTTTCGTTAAGTTTTGTGGGTTTAAATTTAAATTATATTATTCATTTTTTATGAATTTCTAAACATGGATTATTTATTTTGAAGAACTAGGTATACATTTTATAAATATTCCCCTTTTATTTTTTGTCAATATCAATAACTACCTTACTAATTATTGTTACCCTAGAAAAGGGTAAATCAAGAAATTAATGTTAAAAATAAAATGATAAGGACTAAAATCAATAAACCAAGACATTACATTATTTTATGAGTATATATCAGTCATAATAATCTAAAATTATAATTCATTACCTTTTTCATTTTGATTGATTAAAACAATTATAATATTCTATATGAAGAAAAGTAAAAAATGTCACTCCTATTTTTAAAAAATATAATATTTTTAACATATATATTAAAATATTATATGATCATTTATAAATATTAATTTTAAAAATAGATGATTAATATTAATCACCATGATTTATTTTTAATTTTTAGTGAAAAATAATCACCTTAAATCCTTACACAACGCTGATATGATAATTATTTAGTTAATGGGAAAATAAAATAAATGACATTAAAAATTTATAAATTATTATAATTTGAAATAATTAATGTGACCCATTTAGTTTATAGATAAAAATTACATATTATATATATTTTAATACATTTTAGTCAAATTAATATTTTTATCATGATGTTATTAATGTTCAAGTAAATGAATCGTTCAAAGATTTACATTACTGATATTTTATATTAAATGATATTTTGGTTAAATGATTTAAAATTGATAAAAATATTATATTCAGCCATATTTTTAGGATATTGTTGAAAATATCATCCATTGTCCATTCATGTAATATTTTTTTATTTATATTAGCTATTTTCCCCTCAACGAGTGAAAAACCATATTGTCATGGTAAATGTGAAAAGTGTTAATGAGGTTAAAACAAAATTCTAAGAGAAAAAATATGATGTAAACTTTTATAAAAAATAATTAATGAGATTATGTCAATGAATAATTATACAATATTGTAATATTATCAATTTTGATCCATTTGAACATAAATATTTATTATTATTTAATTAATATGATAATAAATTCTATGATTTCTCTGCCCCTCTTTTGTGAAAGGGAACCACTTATTCTAATTCATTCACACCTTAAAGCCTTTTAGTTCATCCAATCCCAACTACTACCATTATAGAATCCCTCCATACATTACAGAGTTATTAGTTATAGAACAATACTAATCTTATAATTCTTAAGGTATTATGAAATTTTGACTTTCTAAAGTAGAGGTAGAGTTTTAACCGCATGTCTTAGGTTTATTTATTCTTAAACATTCATGAAATATTCTTAAAACATGATAAAATAATAAATATATATATAATAATATATTATTATTTTAATAAAATTACTTATTTCCATATCCAACATGCATAAAATGTGAAAGGAATTCCTCTTTCGTGTGAACGATGGACTACCGGCTCGCAGAGCGATGTAAGTCATTTTCTATCGACATCTCACATGGATGGTTATAATGATGGATTTAAGATATATATATATTATATTAATAAAATAATTTTCATTAGTAAAAAGATAATATAACACAAATTTTCTTACCTTTCGATACACTATAAAATGATAACATCGTTCATTCGTACATGTGGACCACCACCTCTATAAAGCGATGTGATTCATTTTTCATCACCACATAATATGGATGTTATATATATAATTATAAGTATTGAAATAATATTATTTTTATTATATTATGATAATTTGGCAAAGATAAAATGATACTTAGTTCCATAATGACTGTTGAAAAATGGAAATGTTTCTCACATTTACGCATGGCCTATAATCTCCATGATTGTAACATAGTTCATTTTCTATAATCATATTTCATTATTTGTTTTAAATGTAAAATTCATGTATAAAAATTATATTTATTTCATTCTTATTATTTTTTCATATGATGTATAAGGACCACTTTGACTATATTCATCCTACCAAATTAATTTGGGAATGAGGAACCAAATATCTTCAAAACATTGGGTGTGAATTTAAATGAATAAGTAATTGTTATAACATGGTAATAAGTGAGATAAGAAGAAAAAAACATGAAAATGGGTTTCAAGAAAATAAATTATTAATAAAATTTCCTTTTAGGATGTTAAGTAATGTACGTTACAAGTCAAACTCAAGGTAAACGACATTATTTTTTAGAAATAATATTTTTAATATTCCCTTAAAACTGTATTTCGATTCCATGTCCAAATTTCTAAAATTATCTGATAGATGAATTTATAATGAAAAAAATAATTATAAGGATAATTTTATATCACTTTTTTCTTTGTTTTAACAGTTTTGAAAATTAATATTTTTGCATAATGTTTTGACTTTTTTTATAAAATAAAAAATGAATGTTCTATTTTAACGTATATAGAGATAATATACATTCCTCTAATGACCCATATATTTATAAAATAATATATTTTCATATATATTAATATTTATGAATAAGATATTAATTTTACATTAAATCGGAAACCTTTTTTGATAGCCCACCTGATATACAACAACTGGTTTCTCCAAAATCTTACGTTGCAAGCTATGTTGAGTTATACCAAAAAATAATGCAATAATATCATTACTATTTTAAATGGTGGTTAACTCTAAGAAATTTTATTGGAGAGAATGATCAGAATTAACTATATTAAAATTTGGAATGTATTTTTAATGTTTTTACATTTATCTAATGAATTTTAGAGGCATAAAATGAGAATGAATATAATTTGAAACATAAAATACTATAATATTTTTAAAAGGTTGGTTTACTACATGATGGAGAACCCTTGTTTAAAAATAATTTTTTTCAATTTTATATGCTATATTGTAAAAATTAACTTTTTATTCAGAAGTGGTTCATCTAAATTTACCTTGTTTTATATTTTGGTATATTTTTTATGCAATTTATATTTAAATAAATAGTGAAAAATACTATATTTTAATACAAAACATACTTTTTGTCTATTTTACTTATATAGTTATATTATATATGTAATATTTCTTAAAATGAAATTTGATTATTTTTTTTATCATTTAATCCAATTTTTGACTTTTAAAGTAATTTTAATTTTAAATTAGTCATAAAAACATGTCAATATTTTGTTAGTTCTTTCTTCTTAAAAACCCGCTATTTGGTTTTGTCAATAGGAATTAATTTCTTAAAATTATGTGTTTTTAGTTTTGAAAAATGGATTCCATATTTGGAATTATAAGGTTCAAATTGTTTAAATATGAACCTTTTATTTTGGGAAACTATGAATAATTTCTTCAGTAATTAATTGTATTTAACATGGTTAAAGGTTAAATATAGTAAATAAGTGAAAAATATTATAATAATATAAAACTACCATATCATATGTCCTAATCCTATTGGATGAGATATTTCAGACCATGATGGTCCTTCGGTTGATTTCTGAACCCCATCCATGCACTTGGGTGTGATAATGACAAGTTATAAAAATTAATTTAATGTAATGAGAAATATAACAAAAACATGTGACTTTTACTAACAAAATTTATATAGGGTTATAAAACTATTCTCATTTACTATAAATATTAATTATAAATCTTAATATATTTCTTAAATCATGGTATTTTATTTATAATTTTTAGACGTTATATAATTAAATTTATTTAAGAAACAATGATGATCCTGTGATTACCTTGTTAATGAAAGATTCAAATAAATGATATTATAAATATTAAAATAAATGAAATTACATAATTTTTATTACATATACGAATCACATGGATTATTATGACATATTATATTTTATTTAATTCATTTTTTCTATTGTAATAACGTTTTTATGACATAAAAAATCAATTACTAAATTGTGTTAAAATTAACATAAATTTGTTTTTATAAAATAAACAATTTTACTAAATGATATAATAGTCCTAAAAATATAATATTCATAAAAATTACATATATAATGCGAAATATTTCTTTAATTATCTACTTTTGGTTCTATTGTCATTTTATAGTATCTATAGTAACCGTTTATTTTTAAAATACAAGATGTCATGCTAAGAGTTAATGTTTTAAACTAAGGATTGAAGCTAAATGATAAGGGTACTTTTGTGACCCAAACAAGTCTAAAACATATTGGTTGAGTCTATTTAGACACAATATAATCTTATTCTCGAAATACATCACTTTGGAACTATTAAAATTCAAAAATATATTTATAATAAAATCATATTTCAAGACTTCCCTAACGTGCCCCTCCCCACTCTTATAAAAGGCCACCAGGTCTACCCACTTACTCACACCACTCAAAGCTATTTCATCATCAAAAATCTACTAAAATAATCTCCCTAAATCACTACCTACCTCTTATAATCCTTACCTTGTGCATAAGGCAGTTCAAGAATGCCTTTTGGCTCAAATGAAAAGGTGTTACTCGTTTCAGAGGTAGCGTCTTCTCTAAAGTTCCTTTCATTTATTTTAATTATTAAATCCCTAGGATATTATTTTTAAAGTTTTGAATAAAAAATATTATCCTCATTATAATAGGATTTTTTTATTATAATTATGAAATCTACACTTAGAGACATCTCTATATAATGTGTACGAACATATTATTTCTATGTATAGCGAACTACTGCCTCACGAAATGATGTTTGTTCAATTTTCTCCTACCACCACTCAAGTTGAAATTTATGATGGAAATTTATTTATAAATGATATATATTAAATATATTTTTCTCTATTTTTATTTAATTTTTATTTACAATATATCTTTACTCTTTCCGTAATGTGTAAATATGATAATTTTATTTGAGAAAGTGTGGACTACCACACCCTCAATTTGATATGTCTTGTTCATTCCATACATGGAACATATAATGGATGGTGTAAATGAAAATATTTAACATATATAACATAGATATTATATTGAAATTACAATATACCTATGTATCATTTTGTTTTCATTCCCCAAATATGACAAATAAATGAATGTAGTGTTCATCGGTATGTACGACCTACCATCTCTATGAATGATGTATTTAGTTTATTATATCCAAATGTTATGGACTATTATAAATAAATATATAATTAATATATATTACATTTGAATCATTAATATTATTCTAGATATAATTTTCTTAAAACCACATTAATAATTTTCATCAAAACAAGTTCATTTTTTACACAAGTACCGAACTTTGACAAAACGTCTGATATAAACTCAAATAATTAACTAATTGATACATCATAGTAGTAAGTGATATAAAATGAAAAATAAAATTTAAATATTTTATTAATTAAGTTGAAATTAACCTATTTTTATTATTCAGGAAATAAAATAATGAACATGATAAGTTGGATTCAATGTAAGGGAACTTCATAAAAAAATTTCTATTCATTAGGATTATCTTCTACTTCATGATTATGTCATGATATGATTATGTGATAAATAATATTTGATATCCTATATTTTATATATAATTTCATTATGTGTTTTTATAGTGAATACAAATAATCAATCTATTTTATTAACAAAATGATCTTTGTAATAGAATTTCTAAACTCAATTTACACTCATTGGGTATTACACATACTTCATTGATTATATTATGCCAATATTATGTGATGAATCACTGTTTATTTATTCTTATTTTCATTTACACATACCTTTGTGTGGATATTACAATGTTACACTTAATCAACCCATTGATAATTTCTTACATCATTTATACAATCTATTTAAAGAAAATATTAACTCAATCTCATTTCATTGAGTTAAAGATCCATGTCATTGGTATTTTTTTCTAAGAATATGATTGAATGATCTCTGATTGTTTTAAACTAAATAACCACTTATATTGGGTGTATTTATATTTTTTACACAAAATTAGGTCATTTATTTACCATTAATCTTAAGATACTTTCATTGTAAAGGATTTTGTCTCAATTTACATTCTGTTGAGACTTATATGTTGTTATGAACAAATTAACTTTTATATAGTGTATATACTACCATTTAAAATATTATATAATGAATCACCTTTTTATCATGATATTATAAGTGTTTTTATGTTATTCATTAATTGTTTTTATTCAATTATTTTCCCAAGTTGTAAGGGACTCTTTCACTAAAACATCATTTGAAATGTTTTAAATATTTAATCTTTTAAATCCTTCTCTTACATGTCTATAATTTCAAAATGATTTAAAGAAATATTTATATAGACATGAATGTTTGTATTTGTAAATTAATTTCAAACATTTCATATTTTTATGAGACACTTTGATTTAAAAATCTTCTTTTAAAATGTTTTAATTATGTTTCAAATGAGGATTGATTACTTAAATAACTTTGAATTATTTTTATATATACATCATGAATAAAATTTCTCACTTTTATATCACTATTTTGTATTAATTTTTACTTTAATTGTTTTTCTTTTTATTTGAAAATATGGTTCTTTCATTTATGATTTTGCATATTGTAAAGATGACACAAGATTTCAAAGTGGAAATGTTATTTTTTTTCTATACTTGGTTTATGTGTTATGATTATATTGTGTTTCTTGGTCATTCATTATGTCTACAGGTGGTTACATGCTAAACCACGGGAGGGTAAGCCTATGATAGATCTCCAATGTATTGGGTAACATGATGGATGAAAATGAAAAATTTTCTCTTAAGAGATCTAGTGAATATACTGTGATGGTTATTCCAAACGTAACCATCAAGGTTACACCCTCTGTAGCTATGAAAGATAAAATGTATGTGTGATATGGATGACATAGGTTACCTTTTTGTTTTATAATTACTATGATTATTTTTGTAATAATCTTGTTATTAAATGATGTAAGCTAAGTTGTTTATGTTTTATGGGATAAATGATGATTTTGTGAAAATGTTTTTAGGGATTTTAAATATTCATAGACTAAAATATTTATTCATAATTTTATATTACATTATTATATTTTTAGGATCATCCAAATTTTTGAAATGTTTTTCACAAGACATTAACTATAATAGAGTCAAGGATGGGATCAAGGAAAATTCATGCTGTTTAAATATGAAACAATACCATGTTTCTTTTTAAAGAGTATTTGTTTTATAAAAAAAATTGATAGTGACTGAAAGTGTCGACATTGTAATTTTTGAGAAGAAATGTAACAGTTGTGGCCTAATTCAATGATACGATAAACCTGAAAATATCTTCAATGTGAAAGAAATTAAATTATTTATCAATACTCAAGATTATGTAAGTTTTAAGTCCGAGGCCTTATAGTTGCTTTTAATGGTTGGTTTAGAAATATTTAAGGATTAGAAGTTTAGGATAACAAAATGGTAATTCTCTATATCAATTATTTCACTTAAATCGATATATTATAACTCTTTTCTGATCAAGTAAAGATGGGTAAAAATGGATGGATGGGTATCTCAAACAAAATCCCTATCTCTCCCAAAAATATTTATTACAATAATTTTTATAAAGCCCTATTTTGATGATTATGAAAATTTTTCTAACATATAACTCACTTGTAAGTAATTTTTTGAGATATCAAACACCTCTATTATACCTCGATACCATCATTGATCTTGGGTGGCATTTAATTAAATCATATTTTCTCAATATTCTAATATTTTCAAGAAAACTAAATATTACCAAGGTATTTTCAACTATTTTACCTTATCATAAGATTTTGAAGAATATTATGTTTTTGAAAAAGGTTATGAAGATGGAGACAATCATGCAACCTATTTATATTTTCATTTACAATATATTCTTTTAGCACATAAATATGGTATTTCAAAAGGATAATTGATTGAATGTTTCAACTCAATCTCTCACAGACTGTTTTTATAAAAATGATGTTTTAAAAGATTTTTTGAAATAATATATCTTACATGATTATTTTTGAAAAATATTTTTCTTTGAACAACCATATGACATATGTTTTATAAGGTGTATTTGTATAATGAAATGAAATAATTTTTAAGGATCTATTATTCATTGTTGAAATGCATGAACCTTCTATTTACGTGAGCAAGATGGAGATGAAATAAGATGAACACCTAGATCAAGGTAAGATGTTATTTCTATTAGGAATTGTTTTGTTCTATCATATCAAGGTGAAAAAATTTATATATAATAATATATAAAATACTTCATGAATTAAGATGTTGAGGTAATTATGAGTTGGGATGAAAATGAGAATTATAATACAACCATTGAGGTTAAAACATGTTAGGGTTATTTTTGAGTTTTATAAAAAGGGACAATGCACAAGATTGGTGACAACCTATTGCATCCAACAAGGACGGGGGATTCAAACCCACAACTAAAGGGAGACAAGGGATCATCACCTACCACTGGCCTATGTGAAGTCCCTAGTTAATATAAATTATTATTTTTATTTAAATGATTCAATGGGTCAAGAATAAGTTTATTTTTGGAACTAATGTTTTATCAAATGTATATACTTAGTATATGAAACTTATTTAGTGATTATGTTATAAATTTTATCATAGAAGATTTTCATTATTTTAGAAACCCTATATGCCTAATTAGAAAAGAATACTATGGGATTTTAGTTGAGTAGTAATAGTTGAATTTTATTTTGAAAGAATCTATGTTTTTGTTGCGGTCATATATTGATTTGGGTAATTTTATGAAATCAATAATATTTCATGGAGAACATGTGATTATTTTAATTAATTTTAAATATGAGACTTTAAGAGTATCCAATGTTATTTATAGATAAATTTTATGATTTACCGTGGAAGACTATGTGATCAAATCCTTGTAAATTTTGGTTTTCAATTTTAGTTTCCATTACACTTTTCGGGGAATTATATGGTCAATTATTTATTTAATGGTCTTTGTCGAACATTGGGATATTTTTTTGTTGAATTTTGGTGATTAAGAGTTGTATTTATTTTTATAAAGGATTATTATTTTTCTGGTATTATTAGATGTTGTACTAACCAATTTTGTTTTGGTTAACGTCTAAAGACAAGAGAAATATATTTTCATCTTTTGTGGATTATTTGATTATTTAGAAATTGATTTTAATGATTCGAGTGTGACCAAGTCATCTTTACTACTAATCACTTGGAGAAAAGATGAGTTTGTGGTAGATATTTATTCATGGATGAAACTCTACTTGAAAAGTAGGTATGTTTCCTTATTTTATTTGTCAATATCATAAATAAATTCCTCAACATTATGAACTAGAACATAAAATAAAAATGATTTCCATTTACTACTTAATCTTGGGAATCAATGACCATTTAACCCATCAAAACATTGCAGCTCTTATATTATTAACTTTATCGTGATCATTTTTTCTATCACTCTCCATCAAAACAAGATGGTCAGTTTTTCTTCCATATCCATGTTTTCTTACATGTAATCCTAGTATGTGTAATCTTAAGTGACCTTTTTACTTATCTTTATTTCTTTTAATGTGATTGTTTTAATGAATCATTTTCCGATATGGGATTTTAAATAATGTTTTTGAGCCCAAATTTAAAATTGCGAGAATATAATTCCAAAAAGGGGAGAATGATGTAACGAACTAGGTATTTATAGAATAATACATTTTCATATCTATTAATCAGTAAAAAATGATATTAATTGTACTTTAAAAAGTACACTTTGTTCGAGAGAATACCCAGGACACAACAATGTGTTTCTCAAATGTCTTACATTACACACAATGTTGAGTTATACTGAAAAATAATACAATAATATATTTTAAACGATAGTTAATACCTAGCCGTTGTATTTCTTGGAATGAATGGAAATAAATATATTAGTATTTTTCATATTTGTTTAGATGTTATTATATTTTTATAATGAATTATAAAGGCTTATAATGATAATGAATCCAATTTTGGGCATAAAATACTCACATAATTTTAAAAGGTTGATTTAACACCTTTTGATAGGGAACCATTTTTAAAAAATTATATTTATAAATTTTATATATTCTATTTTAAAAAATAATCTTCTTATTTAGAATCACTAAATCAAAATTTACCATGGAGGAAATTTGCTTATTTTTCTATTAAAATTCACATTTTAATGAATAGTAAAAAATACTGCATTTTATTTCGAAACAACCTTTTCGTAAAATTATTTTATATAGTTAGATTATATTATCAATTGGTTTTAAAGTGTAATTAGTTTATGACTATCATTTAATCCAATTTTTCTTATTAGGTGTATTTTTTTAAAAAAATTGGACATAAACAAATGTGGATCTTTTTGTATATTTTTACTTCTAAAAAACCCGGTTTTTGGTTTTGACAATGGGAATTAATTTTAAATTAATTTAATAAAGTTAAGGTTTTTTAATTTTAAAAATTGAATTCAATATTTTCAATCATAAGGTCAAATGTTTCTAAATATACACCATTTAGTTTTGGAAATTATGAATAGTGGCACCAGTAATGTTTTTATTTATTTTGGTTAAATTGTAAATCTGGTAAGTAATGGTATCCAATAATATTAAATTAATATAAAACAACTATAAAATGTGTACTAATTCTATTGAATGAGATATTTCCATCCTCGATAATCCATGGGTCTATTTTAGGACCCCATGGAGCCACTTGGTTGTGATAATGACATATTATAAGAATTAATTTAAAGTATAGAGACATATAACAAAAACGTGTAACTTTTAGTAAAACAATTTAAATATAGCTTTATAGAACTGATGTATTTGACTATAAATATTCATTAAAAAAATAAAATTATTTCATACATCATGGTTGTTTTTATAATTTTTATACATTAAATAAATTAATTTATTTATTACACAATGACGATGTAGTGTTTACCTTATTAATAAAAAACTCAAATAAATGATATTATAAATACTAAAATAAATGAAATTTGAATGTTTTTTTGTCATAAAAATTTTTACATATTATTATGACATATTATATTTATTTAAACCCTTTTTTAAAGGAATCAAGTTGTTATTACTTTATCAAAAAACAATTACTAAATAGTGTCAAAAATTGACAAAAATGAGTTTTTAAAACAAATACCATTTTATTAAATGATAAAATAGTCCTCAAAATATATGATTATTCCAAATGAATTATATAATGTTAGAAATTCAATAAATGATTTCATTTTTTTCTCTTGGCATTTTATAGTAACTATAGTAAACATATATTATGAACATACAAGAATACCAGATAAGAGTTAATGTTTTTAACTAAGTGTTAAAGCTAAATGATAAGGTTAATTTGTGCCAAAAAATGTCTAAAACCTATAGTTTGAGAGGATTTATAACCATTTTAATCATATCTTAGAAATATATCACTTTTTCACTTTTATAATTCTAAAATAAATTTACAATGAAATAATATTTCAAGACTTTCCTAAAGTGACCCTTTCCCCTCTTATAAAAGGCCACCAACTCTTCCCACTTACTCATACATCTAAAGATCATTGGTTTATACAAAATATAATCAAATAATCTCCCAAAATACTTACCTTCCTACTATGGTCCTTAACTTGTGTAGAAAGAAATTAAAGAAAGCTATTTGGCTCAAATCAATAAGAGTTACCCATTTTAGAGGAAATGTCTTCTCCAAAGTTCCTTTCCTAAATTTTCATTATTTACACCCTATTATCTTATTTTTATATGAATAAATAACATAAAATTTATCCTAACTATAATATAATTTTTTTATGAGATTTATTATAACTACACTTACACACATCTCCAACAAATGGAAACGAACATACAATTTCTGTGTACGACGAACTACTACTTCACAAAACAATGATTGTTCAGTTTTCTACAACCACCTCTCATTTTTTCTATTTTATGAAAATGTATATATATGATATAAATTATATTTACTTGGTCTCTATACTTATTTAATTTATATTTACAACATACTATTATGCTTTCCATAATGTGTAAATATGATAATTTCATTTAATGAACTCTGGACTACCACCCCCACAAAGTGATATGACTCATTCATGACATACATGGAATGTATAAAGGATGGAGTAAATAATATTATTTAACATATATAACATATATATTATAATATAATTATAATAAACCTATGTATTGGTTTCTTTTAATTTTATTAACATGACAAAGAAATGAAATTAGTGTTCATGCATATATACAGACTACCGTCTCCATAAATGGTGCATTTAATTTATTATCTCCAAATGTTATAGAATATTATAAATTGAAATATACTGGATATATATGATATTTAAATCATGAATAATATCCTGGATATAATATACTTATGACCACGTGAATAATTTTCATCAAAACAACTTCATTTTTCACTCAAGTACCGAACATCGAAAAAGCATCTGATATGAACTCAAATAAATAAATAATATCTATAACATTTATATAAAATAAATAATAAACTTTAAAAATATTTTAAATAATGTTTAAATTAATCTATATTATTATTTAGGAAATTAAAGAATGAACAGGAGACACCAGACTCATGGTAAGGGAACTTCTTAACCAAATTTTAATTCTTTGGATTAATCTTCTACTTCTTGATTATTTCATGCTATGATTATCGGAGAAATAACTTTTGATTTAATATCTTTTATTTATACTTTATTTATGTGTATTTATAGTGAATACACAAAATCAATCTATTTTATTAACAAAATGATCTTTGTAAGGGAATTTCTAAACTTAATTTCCACTCATTGGGTTTTACGCAATCTTCATTGATTTTATTATGAGAAGATGATGTGTGGAATATATATTTATTTATTTATGTTGTAATTTCTAGTTCCCTTTGTGAGGAAATAAAATTTATAGAAATAATCCCCCCATTTATAAATTCATATGTCATTTATATGGACTTTGTAAGGGAAATCCTCACTCAATCTAATTTAATTGAGTTAAATATCCATGTCATTGGTTTTGTCTTTCAATGAATATCTATGAATGTCCTATGATGGTTTTACACTAAATATCCACTTATAATGGGTTTATTTATATTTTTACACATTATTATGGAAAAGATTTATCCTTAATCTAATGATAAAATCTTTCTATGGTATTTTACGTCAATTTAAATTCCCTTGAAACATATTTATTATTATGCATCAATTAACTTTTTTATGGTGTATATATTTCCATTTGACATATTATATCATGAATCTATTTATTCTCATGATATAATATGTTTTTTTACATTATTAATTAATTATTTTTAATTGAGTATTTTCTCAATTGTAAGGGACACTTTAACTAAAACATTTTTAAATGTTTTAAATTTTTACTCTTCTAAATCCTTCTCTTTCATGTCAATAGCTTCAAAATGGTTTTATGGATATATTTATATCGACATTAATGTTTTTAAGTGTAAATTCATTAAAAAAATTCAATGTTGTATGGGACACTATGATTCGAAATTTTTATTTTAATATATTTTAATTGTGTTTCAGAAGGGGGTTAATTATTTAAATAACATTTATTTTTTTATGTTCACATCATGAATATTAATTTTTTATTTTATGTAAGAATTGTTTATTAATGTTTACTTTAAAATATTACCATTTTATATTAAAATAAGCTATTTTCATTTACGAGTGTGCATATTCTAATGGTGAAATGTGATTTCAAAGTTGAAATGTTATTTTTCCTTTATGTTTGGTTTTGGTGTTATGATTATGTTATGGTTATTTGGAATTGCTTATGGCTATTGGTGGTTCCATTATAAAATGACCCATGAAATCTCTATAATGCATTGGGTAACATGACAAAGGTAAATGGCAAGGTTTATCATAATATATTTAGGGAATACACTATGATGGGTATTTCAAATATAACCATGAAGGTTACTACCTATGTTGTTATGAAATCTACAATGTTTGTATGATATGGATGCCAGAAGTTACCTTTATGGTTTATGATTTATATGATGTTTTCTAGAAATATTATGATTACCAGATGTAAGCTAATAATTTTTTGTTTATGGCTGAAAAATATGATTTTGGGAAAATGTTTACATGGGTTTTAAATATTCATAGACTAACATTTTTATTCCTTATTTTATATGCCTTACTAATATTTTTATGATCATCCAAAGTTTTGACATGTTTTTCATATGACATAAAGAAGAATAGTGTGAAGGATGGGATCAAGGAAAACTCATTATGTTTAAATATGAAATGATTTCCTGTTTCATTTCAAAGTTTTTTTGTTTCATGAATAAATAGATAGTGAGTAAAAGTGCCTACTTTGTAATTTGTGAGATGTAATGTAATAGTTATGGCATAGTTCTCTAAAACTATAAACCTAAAATGATCCAAAATTTAAAAGGAATTAAATTCCTTATCAAAACTCATGACCATGTAAGGTTTAAGGCTAATGCCTTATATTTTTCATCATTTTAACCATTATTTGATTTTTTGATTCCTTTTTAATATTTCATTTTTCATTCCGATAAAAACAACCATTCCATTTGTTTTTGGAATTTTATTTTTGAAAATGGGTTTTTAAGGAATGACATATATCAATATTCAAAAATGATTTCTTATGGGTGAAAAGAATGTTTTATGTTGAAAAATATTATTTACACTATTATGGTTCTGGGGTATTTTTTATGAGGATGGGTGGTTATATCTACTAAACCTGGGTGTTACCCTTCTGATGTGTCACCACCACATTCATCCACGTCACCAACTACAGCTACCCATTTACCAATTACCCCTCCAACTTTTAATCTAACATTCAATATACCCATCAAATATCGATGATGACCTATGCTATATCGCGGCCCGTCTCCCCACCTAGGGTTTCTGTCTTCCAGTGTCTTCCTCCCACAATTCGATAATGAGCCGCGTGGAATTATTCCGTGAGAGTCTACAACCTCCAAATGCTAATCCCCTTGTGCTATTCCATCAAAGTTCTTAGGGTAAATCTTACGGTTCCCACTTTGGTATCACCTTCTTTTGTCTGGATAATCCCGAAGACTACTTCACTCATCCTCCTCGCCATTTTACTTCTCTTCTTATGCTTCTCATCCTCGAGAATCCGGTCACATCTTCTTACGATAACTAAAAAATATGGTCAGAGTCCCATCTCCCAGGTTTCTCAGACTTATTCGACTCCTACGAGCTCTACCTTCTTCATCCAAGAGTCTACTCCTCCCATCGTGCTCTATCACTCCAACCACATCCCCTCCTCGTCGTGAAATCATTCCCCATCCTCGAGGATTCCATGAATTATCAGTCTCCTCCGAGATCTACTGTGGTAAATCATGCCTCACACCGGCTTAGTGAATCCATTCACCATCACCTAAATGTACTATTTTCATTGAAAATAACTCTTAAAATTCCTTTACAGAATGTGATGAAGGGTAATATTTTTTCTTAATCCCATATCCAATCATCCACCGCATCATGAATATGTTCTTTTCTCCTCTATAGCTTCTCCGTATTATTTTTTCTGGCTTTGTATTTCTCTTTTTCATATAGTTTGTATGATTTATACAGATTATTGTACAAAATTGTTCTTCATAGTAGGTCGCTTCTCCTAACTTTTTGGATAATTATTCAATTCTCTCTAATATATTTATTTTATAGCTACATTTAAATTTTTCAATGTGCATTTTTATACTCATTTCCATTTTTTCTATAATTCAAACATAAAATTCAATTAGTATCATTAATTTTCAAGCATTTGAAATTATTTTTTTATTGCTTATAAAAATATGTTTTCAAACTACTTATACATAACTGGTTTCATATTAATGATTTCTCAAAAATATTCCATACATAATTGTTTTAAGATTTTTCTTATACATGATTTTTTTCCATATTTCAGATTTCATATTACCTATACTTAACTCTTTGTATATTTCTTATAAATAACAGTTTTCTTATACATATTTGTTTTAATATTGCTCATACTTCTATTGTACTGCCAATATTTCTCGATTAATTTATTTAAACAAACCTGCAAAACATTTTTTATTACCAATTTTTTTTTCACATATTTTCTTTAATTTTGTATATTTTGAAAACTGATTTCCAGTAGTTAATATTTTGAACATAAAATAGCATAAACCAATCAATTTTCCAAAAGTTTTTTTCCATTCTAACAGTTCAATTACTTTGGCTTTGAATCCTTATAATTTTTTTAAATGAATATGGCTCTTATTTACAAATTTACAATAGTGTGTAAACTTGGAGGGTCTCAATGTGTTCAAGGTACCCTGGTTGAGCAGATTTTTATAAATATTGTTTTTAATTTTACCAAACGCATATATCATTCAACCTATTATCATTTTGTGTTTTTATCATTTTGCGATTTAAACTTTTGTTTAATCAACATATACAATGGATCATAACACCCAACCTTCATTTCATAATAGTTGAATATGGAATTATACAATATTTATTTTGTTTTCCTATTGGTGTATTTCCTAGCTATAGAACTCTGTGTTCATGGAAATGTCTCATGATCTTGTATTAATGTAGACTTGAATGTGTTTTTTGTCATGACTTAATGGTGTTACTTTCAGTTGCGTTGTAGGTATGTGCTCTTGGGTATATTTTCTTCCCTAAAGGTATGCTCTACTATCTCTGTAGTTATTTTCCCACTTCCACATACATGTTCTATAGGTTGTTTGGGTGTTTCTTATATTTTTTTAAATGAATATGGAATTTATTTACAAATATGCCGGAGTGGATGTAAACTATGAGGGTCTCAATATGTTTAATGTACCCTAGTTAAATAGATTTGTACGAATCAGGTTTATAATTTTACCAAACGAAAATATTGTTGTCCCGATTATCATTGTGTGTTTTTTCATTTGATGATTTCTACATTGGTTTATTAAATATATGAAATGAATCATAACACCAATCTTGCCTTTCACAGAAGGTGAATATGAAATTATACAGTGTTGATTTCATTTCCCTTTTGGTGTATTTTCTAGTTATATAACTATGTGTTCATGGAAATGTTTTGAGGTTATTTATGAATGGATATTTTAACGTGTTTTGTGTAATGAATTAATTGTGTTATTTGCAGTTGGGTTGTAGGTATGGGTTTTTGGGGATCTATTCATCCATAAAGGTATGTTTTTATAACTCCGTAGTTGTTTTCCCACATTCACATACATGTTCTAGAGGGTGTTTTGGGTGTTTCTTAGGTGGGTATAGCCTTCATCTTATTATAATTCTCAAGTTATACGTTGAAATAATATAATAATTTTTTCACTTTTATGCATGTTTTTGAGAGATTTTCATTGTATATGGTTCATTATCTAACATACCAATTACTGCCTATATTTCTATAGTGAAACCAATATTTATTGATTAATTTTTTTTAATATAACATGCAAAACATATTTTCACCAAATTCGTTATCACATTTTATCTTCAATTCAATTTATTTAGAAAACTTGATTTCTAGTAGTTATCATTTTTAGTATATAATAGCATAAAGATATCATTTTAATGGAATATTTTTTTCCACTAACAATTCAATTCAATTATTTTAAATCCTTTTAATTTTGTTAAATGCATATGGCTTACCCAAACAAATTTAGAGGAGTGGATGTAAACATGGAGGGTATCAATGTGTTCAAGCTACCCTAGTAAAGAGGATTTGTATTAATCATGTTTTTAATTTTACCAAATGAAAATATCATTCAACCTATTATCATTATGGGTATTTTCTTATCTACTGATGGGACCTTTCAACATTGGTTGAATCAATATATAAAATGTATATTAATACTCATCTTACCTTTTAGAGGTGGTAAATATGGAATTATACATCATTGATTTCATTTTCCTCTGGGTGTTTTTTTTGGATATGTATCTTTGTGTTAATGGTAATGTTTTACGCTCATGTATGAATGGATCATTGATTGTGTTTGGTGTCATGAATGAATGAAGTTAGTTATAGCCGGGTTTCAGGTAACGTATGAAATGGATCTTAATACCCGTCATGCCTTTCACAGAGGGTGAATATGGAATTACATAGCATTGATTTCATTTTCCATTTGGTGTTTTTTCTGTGTATCTCTGTGTTCATTGAAATGTATTATGATCATGTTTTAATGGATCTTTGAATGTTGTCACAACTGAATGATGTTATTTGTAGTTGGGTTGTAGGTATGGGATTCCAAATTTTTTTGCTTTCCTGAAGGTATGTTTCACTAAATCGGTAGTTATTTTCCCACTTTCACATACATTTTTTGTAGGGAGTTTTGGGTGTTTCTTATGTATTTCTTAAGTAGACGTAGACTACATCTTATTTTCATGATCCTGTTTGAACATGAAATATTCTAATAATTTTTTATATTTCAGATTTGATCCTTACCATAAGTGGTATGTTATAAAAGCAAATTTAAAAAAGTCTGGTTAAACAGAATCTAAATAAAATTTAAACAGCATGGATAATAAAATAATCCATGAATACCATCATTTTAATAAATATTAGTGTGATTAAGAACCTATTCATTAGTGTAATGATCTGAAAAGTGAACAAAACCATACCATTTCTCTTTCGTCCCTAACGTTTTCAGATGAAAAACCACCATAGTGATATTTCCATGACATTTAAATAATTTTTTTAACTGATCTATGGTAATGTTTTTGGGTATGTTTTCAACATAAACAAAGTTAACCTGAGAAGCAAGATAAGAATCTCAATTTCTAAAATTATCCCATCTCACAAAATTAGAATTATTTACAAGCTTTAATAGTGGATTTGACTATTTTTTCTCAAATATTCAGCACATTCATGGTTATAGTACTCAATAAAAGAAAAACCATGACTACAACAGGATATCTGAAAGTCCTTCAACACATGAACATCATTCACTCCTGTTCCAACCAATTACATACTTCCTCACATCTACAGTAGACCAGTTTCTCAGAGTATTACCAATGAATAATTTAAACTTTGATTGAGTTGTTGAACATTTAATCTTTTTACCCTTTAATTTTGTGTTATTCAACTGTTTTATTATCTTAAAATCTAACCTATTGGTTCTGAACTTTACAAAAGAAAAAACCTTTCTCTTAATTGAATTTGTTCTATATATTTTTCAAAATTTAGTTACTTCTCCTATAGTTCCCAAAAATCCCCAAAAATCCTCTTTAGTTGTATAAGGAGAAAACCACCAACATGTATCCCCTTATACCTAAGGAGGGAGTGCAAGACATTCTGCATGATCAATGTCACTTCAAGGGTATTATTTCTCTTTTTATCATTTGAAAATCCTCATAAATACATAATGGAACTGGGAACATTCTGGAAGTATGCACCCTTATAAGATTTGAAAAATCTTAAATGTCCTGCATAATTTGTTTTCCTCTCGGTTATTATTATAATTCTTACACATTATATTTATAATTTTCATTTGTTATGTACAAATATTGTTGAATGAATCACAAGATCTTTAAGTTTAAGGTTCAGTGAAATGGTAAAATGTGATTATACTTTACGTTTTCTATTATTTTAACTGTGTATATTTAATCCACTTCTATTACAAAATTCTGTACCACTAATTTATTATTTTAAGATAATAAATATAATAAATATTATTGTAATATAAATATTTTACATACAGGGTGACAATCTAGATTAATGATAGATTTTGAAAATATACACCATCACGGATGATTGGAGCAAGGTAATATTTTTATGCAGCGGGTAATTTTATTTTGTTCCAGTTAACAGTTTCTTTTACTTATATGAAGTATGACTTATGATCAATTTTTAGAGCACTGGATCATGTACTCTATTGGAGAAAGAAAATATTTTCTATTATTTAGTTTGGTATTGGATGTGATTTATATTCCTATTTCACTATATACACGACGTACACAATTATATTTATGATCCTCTGTCTTTTTCTCTTAATATCATTTGTTCAAATTAAATTATTTAGGTGTTGTACATACGTCTATGGAACATACATAATTTTTTTTCGAATAACTGTTAATTTTACATTTACTGTTGTCTACGTATTATTTTTACGTTTTTTGATTTTGTATATTGTACAATCCCATAGTGGTCCATTTTATAACAACACCATGTTTGAATAGAAATATCATGTTTGAATGGTAACTGTTTGTTATACAATAAAATGATGAAATATGTCACAATTTATTTCAATTCTATGTTCAATATAATATACAATGCCAAAAATAGTTTATTTTATTGAAACACCATGTTTAAATGGTAATATATTGTTATATTTTGAATTGATGAAATTTCATAAGTTATTTCAATGTTATGTTTGGTATACTACAAAATTCTAGAACATTGAATTTAATGTGTACTACAATGTTCTGTTTCAATGGTAGATTTAATTATTATATTTAAAAATTCAATATTATTTATTAATCTATATAATTTTTATTGTACCTACAGATTAGATTTGTAGGACAACTCTGAAGTTGATGAGTTATTGTAAAAAAACTTTTTTCATAGTAGACAGTACAAGTTCATTTAGCTAAAAAACATTACAACCATAAACATCATAAATTTTGAAGTAAATAAATATTGGGTTTTGTCATTATGTATTCAAATTATTCATCTACCCACAACACATTTTTTATTATAACCACTTCTATATTTTATTTCTCATTCACTTCAAATTTTACTACACACATTATTATTTCTATGGACCGTGTTAGCATTTTTGGAAACTTCTTCTATAGACCGTGTTAGCATTTTTTGTTGGCTAAAGCATGTGATGGAATATAGTGAAGACAAGCGCAGGTGATGATCTATTATGGCCAACACACATAACTTGGATGTAGTTGAAATTGATTCGCAATATTCCTCCAAAATTAGAAATTTCTTTTTATACATGTTTTATTTTTTCAATAATTTTAATGGCGTGTTTATATTTTATCCACTCCGATCCCATTATTGTGCACCAATAATTAGTTATTAAAAAATATTCAACATTACTATTTTTAGTAACTTTTGAAAACATCATTATATTATTAAATAAAAACAATAAATTAAATATGCCATTCATATACACGAGTGAGTACTAGTTTTAAACAAATGCGGGGATAACCTATTATAGCTCTATAATTATTTATTTAATATGAAAAATTCTACTGATTTCGTTTCTCCAAAGTGAATATGGGTATATATTATGACATTTATTCCAAATATGGGGTGGAGATAACAGATTATGTTTCTATTACGAGATTATATAAATATACTATTTTGGTTATTCAATTTATAGGAATCATAACTATTTCAAGTGTATCTATAATGGTTACTCCAATAATAATCATGGTGGTTATTCCATGTGTAACTCTGAGGGTTATTCCATATTCAAGATTGATATAAAATTTATTTATAGGTTTCATACATGTTTTAACTATTCCATCTATGTGTTTTAAAAGTTTACTTTGAGAAAACACTGTTAGTTTCTCATATGGAAATGATTTATTTCACATGATCAAATAATAATGTGATAAATGTAAGTATTTTATAACCTTTAATTATTTTCACAAGACTAACATATTTCTTTCTTTTTTCCCTTTCTGAGTTTTTATGCTCATCTTATGTTATATATTTTTTTCATAGGTTTTAAGGATGGTCAAGGGAAAAGAATAAGTCATGTCAAAAGGTGTGAATATTTTCCTAGAAAATAAAATACAATTATTATGAAAAGTTTTGTTTCATGGGAAAAATGGATACTGAATAGAATTTTCCACTTTGAATATAAATGGGATTGTTTTGTAATAGTTATAACATAAATATTTGAAACTCTAAACCTAATTGACATTTAGTAATAAATGATAGTGAATTGTAGTTTAAATCCACTAGATAATATAATTTTTATGGTTGGATCCATACATATATCATGTGAAATTGTATAAATTAAAAGGTATAGAAAAGATTTTTATTTATATAGTTTGTTATAATGAAATAAAAACTTATTTATGTTTTCTAGAAAATATTATCAAATGATTAATGTTAAGAAAATTAACTTTTAGATTGGTGTTTAAAAATTCTCACATAAATTATATGGTATGAATAATTTTTACCCTACAAATTATAACTTAGAGTTTCCTTCCCAAAAATTAATAAATGTATGTTTAAGGTTGTGTTAACATTTTTCCAAAATGATATATATTATTAGAGTGGGAAATAAAAGTGGAATGATTATATTTTGGAATGTGTGTTTCTATTTTGTTTTAAAAAATGTGATGATTTTTTCAAAGTATGTACTCTCAAGATGTTAATCAGGTGTATAAGGGATGTTTTTGAATGTTTTCACAAAAATTAAAATAATAATTTTTAGTATGAAAAATAATATAAAGTGTGAGATTATTTTTGGAAATCATAGAAAAAATCATTTATAATTTTTATTTTATACACCATTTTTATCTTAATAAATTAAAATTTAATAAATTATATTTTAGTTCAGAAGATTGAGATGTTAGGTTAATCACATTTCGAAATAGGGAACTTATGATAATAACTTTTAGGATTTAATAATTACTATCAGAAGTCATTATAAATTAATTTCATTCTTATCATAGATCAAAGTATGATAGAGAGAGATTTATAAAAGGTTGGTTTCCAAAAAAATCAAACGAGGAGTATTTTTTTTACCAGTTAAAATATAATTTTTTTCATTTATTGATAAACCCTAATTATTTGGATTTATTGAATGGTCATAGTTGATCTTGTGATCATGAGTTTTTTTATTTACATAAAGTATCTAGTGAGCCAAATTGAATGGATAAACATTAAAATGTTTGTATATTTTCTACTAAAACATCACAAAAATTTTATGCATCATTTATACTAAGATGGAACTTCAAATAACCAAGGTATGCCTCACCATACATTGAAGATTTCAAAATAGTAGTAAGGGTAGGTAAGATAACATAGGGAGGATATTCCATTATCATCATAAATAGACAATAATAGGCCAGTAATAGATTCATTTGACAAAATATAAATAATTATGTGACATATAATTATATCATAAATATATCCAAAAAAAATATATACAAAAAAATACTAATGTTAAATCATGTCATACCAAACATTCATAAATCACAGAAAACAATATCCCAATGGTTCAATCATATATTAGGTATAAAAATGTATAAAATACATAGAGTTTCCACTACTAAATACATTTGATTAACCATGGAAATATCTCAACATATACGTCAATATTCTCTACTTATTCAACTCTACTAAATACCTTAATTTAAAATTCATTTCTGATATATGTTTTTCAGGTCTTCCAAGATTCACATTATGGTTGTGAATATAAGATCAATTAGACACATCTAATGGGACCTTAATGTAAACCAATATATCATTTTTTTTTATAAATTTATGATATGAAAAAATAGGAAACATGCTTCATATAATAATATTTTTATTCATTAGATACTTACCTTATTTCCACATATACAAACCCTAGATGATTTAGATTATACCACCAATATAGTATGTTTATTCACATGTTATAAATGATAGAACATTTCCCCACTTTTTTAGTGTAACTAATTTGATCTAGGGTTGAATAATATATCATAAAAATTACATTCATATTATATTGGTAGTATTCCAACCCATGAATCAACTAATAATTATGGTTTGTTAGTGCATCTAACTCAAAAATACCCCATAAATATAATGATACAACCTTAAACCATTACATATTATTGAAATAAAAAAAATAATTCACATGGAGGATATTTTCAAGTTTAGAGTTTTAGAGAATTAGGACATAACTGTTACATATCAAAAGATTACAAAGTAGACTCTTCTATTGAGTTTCAATTTTATCACAAAATAAAATCTTTTGAAAAAAAGATTCTTGTCTAGATCCATGTTTTAGACATCATGACTTTTCCTTGATCCCATTATTGACCCTATTCATCTTTATGTCCTGTGATAAACATTTCAAAACATGGGATGAGAATAAACAGCTCACTAAGGGTTATAAAACAAATAATGAAAACATTAGTTCATCATTACATACATAACATAAGATCTTTAACATACCACATGAAATCATAATATTTATGAATAAAACATAGAAACATAAATCATAAAGGTAACTTGGGGCATCCATATTATACTTACATTGTAGCTATCACAAATATGCATGGAGGTACATTTGGAATACACATTATAGTATATTCCCTAAATACCTTAATAGAAACATTAAAATTTACCTCTTTCATGTTACCCAATGCATTGGAGAGCTATCTCGGGCTCACCCGCCCTAGGTTTATCACATAACCACCCGTATACGTAAATAATGCCCAAGAACCATAACATATTCATAACACATAAAATAAACATAAAAGAAAGTCAAAAATTCCACATTCTTATAAAAATATATCATTTAAATATATTGTTATAAAAAATACATTATCAAAAAAAATTTATTACCAAAATATGTAAAAATAGTATATCGAATTTATTTACCTTTTAAAAACATTACAGCTTGTTAAGGAACACAAAGATCAAATTATACTCTCGACGACAAAAAAGGTCATTGTCACCGATTATGTTAAAAAGAAACATTCTTTTTTTTCATTTAGTAACACACTTTGTAGGAAAATATTCCCTTTGAATGAAATGAAAAGTCCAAGGAATTTATACATCGTATAAAATAAATTGGAGAATAAAACAAAATATGCATCTATGAAATGAGATTGAGACGTAGTCTCTTACCTCGTGCCCGACTTGACACGAGAATTATTTAATCACATGAATAATAAAATAAAGTTAATTTATACTGCTTAAAGAAAGGTCAGTACTCCCACTCACTCTGAAACTTCCTCAACAGGCCAGTTGGGCCTCCAAGATCTAATAGATCTTGGATCAGCTGTAAACCTACGGAGAACGAACATAAACTCAACGTGGACGGGTCCCTTCAATATGGATTTATGTGTGGAGGAGGGCTGGTCTTAAATGGGAAAGGATCTATTGTGCTGGATTTCAGTAGCTACCATGGGCTGGGATGCTTACATGAAGCAGAGATTCGTGCTCTGCTTACAGGGGTAACGCTGTGTAGTAGAATTTTTCTAGTTTGTGCTGAACTTGAATCAGATTTTGAGGTGTTTGTTCAGGCGATCAAGACTAAGTGTGAGGTACCATGGTCTTTGATTTTTATGATCTGTAGCTACATCTTAATGATACCCAGAGGCTATGTGGTTTGGCATGTCTCAAGGGAAGCCAACTCTGCTGCAGATTCTATTTCTAGAGGTGGTAGACCGGAGGAACCTTTGTTGATCTATTCTTGTTTTGGCTCATTACCCTGAGAATATAACTTGTTTTTTCATGGAGATTCCTTAGGACTTCATCACTTTATACCACCATGACCATTTGGTTCCATGTAAGCCATTTTCTTTTGTTTTATAACAAATAAATCATTTTTAGTTTGTATATACATGTATTTATATTAGTACATAACATTTGGAGTTAAGAAATGAAATGCACCATTCATGGAGATGGAAAGTCGTATATACGAATGAACGCTACTTTTATTTCCATTTTGTATTTTAATGTAATAAAAATATAATGATACATATTTATATTATAATTCTAGTATAATATCATAAATAATATCATTAACTCTATTCTTTATATGTCTCACATAATGAATTTTAGAGTCATATCTCTTTGAAGGGGAGGTAGTCCGCACTTCCTAATATCAAATTATCGCATTTACCCATTATGGAAACCATAAAGGTATGATATTAATGAAAAATAGAGAAACATCAAGAAAACATAAACATACTATATATCATATATAAATATAGTTCCATCATAATTGCAACCAAGAGAGCCGGTGGGATATAATTGAACAATCATCATTTCATGAGGCGTTAGTTTTCTATCCACAGAAACATTATGTTCTTTACCAATAAGATAAAGGTGTGTGTATGTTTAGTTCGAATAATTCTCATAAAAACAACCAGGTATATTGAGGATACTATTGTTGTTTTAAAATAAATTAATAAAAAGAGTTTAGGGGGTTGGAGAAGTAAAATTAAACAAAATAACTTAATAGAAGACGTTACCTTTAAATCAGGTAACTCTATTTGGTTCGAATCAAAAGGGTTTCTTGAAGTGTATTCTGCCTAAGGTAAGGCTTCTAAATTGAAGAGAGGGATCTTGGGAGCTTATTAGAGTAGAGGTTGAACAAACCAAAGGATTGAGAAGTGTGAGAAATGGGTTAGAAGTGACGGCTTTTTATAAGGTAGAGGAGGGTCTCTTTAGGAAAGTTTGAAACAATTATTTCATTATAACCTCATCTTCAGTTTTCAAAGATCAAATGATTGATAATATCAAATTTAAGATGAGTCATGGTCAATATAAAATAATCCAATAAGAATTGGACATGTTTGGGATATTTTTTTATTATTTATAATCATATTTATTTAAATAATTTATTAGCGAGGTAAATATTGGATCATTATTGTGTCATAAATAATTTAATTTATTTGATGTACAAAAATTATCAAAAAACACCACGATGTAAGAAATATTTTTTAATTTTTAAAGAATATTTACAGTCTCAATGATAACTTATACAACCCCTTGTAAAAATTTATTTACTAAAAGATATGTGTTTATATCATTTTTGTCTTTACTTTGAATTAATTAATATAAATTGTTATTATTACTACCATGTGGCTCCATGGGGTCCTATATTCGACCCAAGGATGCCCATGGTCAGATATATATCATCCAATAGGATTAGGACACATGTTAAGGTAATTTAATATTAATATAATATTATATTTTACCCATATTTACTATATTTACCCTTTAATCATGGTAAATAAAATATTTACTGAAGTAAATATTTTAAAAGTCCAAAAATAAAATTTAACTATTTACACAGTTTGGACCTACTGTTCCCAAATATTGAATCCATTTTTCCAAATTCAAAACACAGAAGTGGAAGAAATTAATTTAAAATTAATTCCCGCTGTCAAAACAGAAAGCGTGTTTTTATGAAATAATAACTATCACAATATTGACACTTGTTTATATCCAACTAGTACTCGCTTGTGCATTTTCAAGGCGATAAAACAAAATTTTTAGTTCATTCATTCTCACGAGGATATGGTTCACTAATTTTATAATGGCAATACAATATTTTGGAAAAAAATGAAACTGGGAAAGTAGTTAACTATACAATGGGTAGTAATTAGAAACCAGAATTAAGTGGAAATAATTTGTTGATAAGAACAAAAGTTTCATAAGAATTGTGAAAATAACATGTTAAGAATATATACATAATCTATCAATAGTATAGATTATATAGGAAATAAAAATTAAAAAACAATGTTGAAAATAACTGATTAATGTTTGATTTTCAATTACCGTGTAATTACATCTTGAAATATTCGCCTATTTTATCAGTCTTTAGTTTATGCTATCCTTCAATCTGAGTTTCAATTCAGTTGCATGGATTTTTATAGTAGGGGAGTCTGGAAAGATTCTCACATACCTTCATACACACTGCCTGTTGGTTTAATCATGTTTTTTATAAAGAACAGTTTTCAGTTTTGGAAGGAGATTGCACTTATATATGAATGAGAAATAAAAATACATTAGTGTTGTTAATAATAAAAAAAATTAACTGGGAAGATTATTAATGGGAATACAAAATGACAAAACCCAATCAATAATTGTTGATAAATTTTTTACCCTCATTTATGTAGATGTTTTTCTTGTAGATCATGTTATACAACCTGCTAGGAAGAAGGTATTGTTGAAATAAATCTACGCCTTCAGATTCATCCAGAAACAAAAATCTTCAGATGTAAAAATAATTATAAATATTAATAATCATTAAAAAATATTAAAATTTTAGAACTGATTCTAAAAATTAAATAGATTAAATTGGAAATTCTGGAATTGTAAATTATACCAAACATATCATATAAATAACTGCTACCCTATGTCATCACTGTATAGTATAACATACTGTTAGAATTCAAATAGGGTGTTGCAATATAAATGACTAATATGGGTTTAAGGACCATAGATCACAAAATACAAATGGGTTTTTGAAATGTGATAATGTAATAACAACACAGATAACTACAATAAATTAAGACCTATTTCATAATTGCACAATTTAACAAATCATTTACCACTAAAACATGGCTATAGGGTCTTGAAAAATCCGAAAAAGAAAATTAAACCCAATTCCCCCAAAGAATTGGGGGGAAGAATGGAGAAAACTAAAAGGACACACAAAGCCGAACTAGTCCGCACACTGGTCCAAATGATGACACCATGTGGTTAGTTCTTTGAAGCACCCCCTCCGCGGACTATTGTCGTTCACAGAATGGAGTCGGAGATCCTCCGTGGGTGTGAAGCAGGGCAGACGATGAATCAGTCCACCATCACAAACTACCCCAGCCGTGGACCTCCTCAACCGGCCCAGTCCACATCTACTGTTGTTCACGGAATGGAGGCGGAACCCTCTTCAGCCACGAAGCACTACACAAGCTCGTTTGGTTCGTAGGGGAGATGCGCTCGATGCCCCCCATGAGTCGCTGATTGACTAAGTCATACGTGAACCGGGTCTCTGATCATGGGTCTCCACAAAAGGTGCCACATGACCATAGATACATCCTTTTACCCACTCTATAAAATGATATAGAGGGGAAGAGAAGATGAGGATTTTGGAGGAGAGCGATCAGATTTAGGTGGAAGGATTTCGAAGGAATAAGCTTAAGATTTCACAAACAGTGATGTTCCAGTTCGCTTACCAAAACAGGTATGAACCTAGAAGCGAATGAATAAATAATAACCAAAAAATCATATTAACTTGGTGAACCGTGAACTTAAAATAACAATGAAATGAAAACCATGAACCATGGCCCATCCGCAGATGCACATCCCATGGACCAGGGAGTTTATGCAACTTTTCGGATCTGTCACACTGACTAGGACCCTACTACATGGGCGAAGCCCCGACTGACAAAACCCTGGCCTACATCGCCATTGGCCTCCGCTCCTCGCATGGATCCCACCGCGTACTGGCCTGGTACACGGGGTGATCCCGAAGCTGCGAACCACCCTGGTTCGCATGGTACCCACCAGGCCGTGAACCACCCTGGTTCGCGGGGTGCCCATCTGTCCGCGGACCACCCTAGTTCACGGACGGCCTATCCAGCCGTGTAGCACCTCCCTATGCGAAGGGCACCACTCCCCATATACCCACGTGGCCTACCAAATCCTTCGGGGTTCCCATTCCACGATCCAGATAAAATCCTCCCAATGTGTCCTGATCCTCCGCAACTCCCTCATTAGCCCTTTCACCGGCCCCGAGTCGAGGCCTCCACCAGAGCCACCAAACCCATGTGATGTAACCTTCAGGCGCATCATCGTACCATTTTGAGTTCACATACCCATGGTAAGAAGGGGTGAAGGGGTTTCTCAGACCCTTGAGCCAATTTTTGAAGCATTCCTTGGTTCACATTCCCACAGTAATGTGGAGTCTGATCTCGGGATCCCCCTTTCTACCCCTCCACATGTTGGGGCTAGGGAACTTCACCCTTCTTCGGGGGGTAGTAAAATACCCATCAGAAGGAAGCCCCCATTCACTTTGGTATTTCCCCCTGGGAACAAGAGAGGTGGTGGGCACATGAGCACTTCTTTCCCTCTCCCTCTATGATTTTTCACCATGGACATCCATCCTGGAGTAATCCCTGACCTAATGGGCCTCCCTATGCGTAATCACCACTCCACTTCTCACAAACACACCTTTCGCGACGTGATCATTTGGTCCCTGATGCCTCTTGTTTCTCACACAGAGAATGGCTCACGTGGGCTTAGAGTAAGCATCGACCATGACATTCTCTTATGGGCCTCCTCAGAGTGTAAGCCCCAATCCATCACCCTGGGCCTTCTCAGAGTGTAAGCCCCAATCCATTACCCTGGGCCTCCTCAGAGTGTAAGCCCCAATCCATTACCCTGGGCCTCCTCAGAGTGTAAGCCCCAATCCATTACCCTAGGCCTCCTCAGAGTAAAAGCCCCAATCCATTACCCAAGGCATCCTCAGAGTGTAATCCCCAATCCATAACCATGATCCTCCTCAGAGTGTAAGCCCCAATCCATCACCCTAGGCCTCCTCAGAGTGTATAAACTAATCCATTTCAAACTACATATACTTTGATCCCTATCTCCTAGGTATGGTATGTAAGAATCCTCCATGAGGTTCAAGCACGATCACCATCATACCCCTGGGTCCACATTTACGTCGGCTCTCCGACAATCCATTTTAAACTACGTGGACTTTGATCCATATCTCCTAGGCAGGGTATATAGGAAACCTCCATGAGGTTCAAGCCCAATAACCTGCTGATCCAACAATCATTACCTCGGTTAACCGTGCCACTCCTAGTACCGCCTCAATGAGTCCCAACTCCTTGGGGTCATTAATCCCATGAGGGATGGTAAACCTCAGGCGTAAGTGATTCTGAACCCCTATGTCCAGTTGACCTTTTCCCCTAGGAGAAGTCCATGGATACTATGCTTGGGTATAAACCAAAGATTCCCGAACATATGAATACATCTTAAATCAATAAGAGAGTATCAGAAGATAAAATAATTCCCCCCAAAATGGTGCAATGAGCCTGACCTCCCATCCTATTCACCAATGTGAGTCCTTAAGCATCACTGGTCAAAGCACCTAGAGAATGCTTGTCTAAAGAAAGAAGGTCCACGTGTCATCGGATACAGAATCGTTTGACATTTTGAGACTGACCTGAAACAAAAAATGGTGAACCTGGCATGAATCTTTAACCAAGCATGACAGATTTAACCTAATCCCACCATGTTCTCCCTTTATACTCATAAGGAGGGCCATGCAAGGTCATTAATTATGCATGGGATCATGAGATGATACATTGACGAGTTTATTGTTTGTATTTGTTAAAATATATTATAGGTACCACACAGAACTCCCTTCGATCCAATGGAATCGTGAAGGAAATCTCAAGTGCGTGCTTCCAACTACGTAATAATCGGACTTCCTCACCAATAGAGGACCCCATCACCTACCCATCGTCTCCAATACTGGGTCTCAGATGCACTGATCTGAGAGTACCGTGTGAATGGTGCTCTCCGGATGATAGAGGCATCCATGCACACCCTCTAATCTGCTAGAACGTGCCGGACACTTGCCCAACAGTGGCCACAAAGGCAAATCTAGAGAGACCCTATTGTTGTCTCAATCTATTTCGGGAGTCTATCCCTAGAACGGGACAATGCGTACCTCCCTTATCTTAGGGAGGTGGATGATGTCGACGTTGAGTACTTCATCCCCAACAAATGGGGGTTCCAATCCAAGGCCCCTGTCGACAGACGTCATCATGTTTATGGCGTGACTGAACATCCTCATGCTCAGGAGGATGTAGCCCTGAGGATCCAGGCCCATGATCCCCGAGATCCGCCCCCTCAGACCACCCAACGAGGGCGGTAAACATAAAACCAGGGAGCGGTCATCACCCTTGTCCCTGATAAGGAGCTCCACTACTTTGTCACGGAGAAACATTATGAACAGGAACATACACCTGTTTGTTCCTCCAAGGCCCGCCTTCCAGACATGGTGGCCTCATACGAGCTGGCGTGCAACCCCATCGATCTCTGACAGCCCCGTCGCTCACACAGGATGACGCCTACCTGGAAGGCACCTCTCCCTGCCCAGGGTTGTGAAGCCCACCAACCTGACATGGTGGCGACCCAGCGCCTGCAAGACCAGCTCCTAGAAGATGCTTCTGACACCTCCAATAACGATGTGGTGGAGATCAGCAAATCCCTCTATCCAGATGTGGTGGCAACTCATAGGCAGGCACGTCTCCCTACAAACAAAGGACACCGACTCAATACGGTGGGAAACCAATATATGCAGGGATAGCTCCCTGTGGATGCAATAAATTCTACCATCCCGATGTGGTGGTAAATGGAGAGATAAACCGGCATATCCCAGCCCAGGGGAAGATTCGTTCACCTGCCCCGACACAATAGAATTGTTAGTACCCACTGACCACTGGAGGACTGGAGCAGGATATTCCTACTACAATACCGAAATGGCCCTTCATACCCATTCCAGCCAAAGATGTCCCTCTGCATATCCTGGAAATGATGGAGGAGCAGGTATCGATCCCAGATCATATCTTGCAGACTTTCCAAAATGTAATTGTATTAGCGGAAACAACAAGGACATGAGCTCGTGAGCCCGTCTCCCCAATTGAGGTGAATTATCTAAAAGAAGAGACAGTCGCATCAGAGCAGATCTGCATCCCCTTATCCACCCAATAGGGTCTCAGACCATATTCCGCGATGCAAGCGAATCCGGATCAAGCTGCTTCACTCTTTCCATCTGAGGGACACCCGTCCATCACAGTGGATGCTCCAGAGCAGGTATATATCCCTGCTAAAAGTCAAGATGTTCGTCAGTGTATCCCGGCAGCATCACATAACCCAATTAGATAGGGACCAAAAGGTGAAGGCCATTGTCAATAGAAGACGGTCCCACTGCCTGCAAGAATGCTCCTTGAACGCACTGAAGGTAGGTGGAAAATAAAGAGTGGTTTCACGAATCAACTCTATTGGAAGCTGGGGTTCTCGATGCTGCTAAGTGCATATCTAAGGCTCAGAACCCTTCCCACCTATTACCATATTATGGGAGTGGTAGTAGCTGTTTTAAAGGTCTTCCCCACAATGTCGCTGCCAACATCTCTGAAGGTCCTCCCCAGAGCACCCACGATGGCCTCCCCCGTGGGCATATAAAAATCAAGCATGAGAGCTCATATTTTGATGTGAGTCACGGAAACCGTCCATGTGAATAGATGATAGAGTAGCAAGAAGGCCCTCCACTAGCTGCAATACACCCTGAAGGTCCTCCATGGGGTATACGCTGCAAACACTCCCCGTATAGTGGGACCACAAATTATGATAGTAGTCCTTGATATCATAGTCACAACTACGGAGGCCCTCCCCGCAATGACGTCTCATCATGACAAGAAGGTCCTCCCCTTGTTGTGGCCTACCCTGAAGGTCATCCCCAGGGGTTGCGCTGCAATGACACTCCTCAGAGTTGGGCATCAGATCACGGTGGTAGTCCTCGCCACCCTAGTAACGGAGGTCCACCCCATAGAGACGTTAAGAGAAGGCCCTCTCCTCATTGCGTTATATCCTGATTTCCCTCCCTATGGTGTACCCCACATATATTCTCCCTACGGTAGCTATAATGGTAGTCCTCACCATTATATCAACTGTGATTGTAGTCCTTGCCACCATGGCTTCCATGGCGATGGTCCTCCCCATAGTGGCCCCAAGCAACAAGAAGGTCATCCCCTTGTCGTAGTGTGTCTTGAAAGTCCTCCTCAGGATGCACATCGAACGTCAAACCATAATGGTCATCCTCACCATAATGGCAGTTGTTGCGAAGGACTCCCCCGTGACAATGCTACGAATCTGAAAGGTCCTCCCCTTGCTGCGACATGCCTTGGAGGTCCTCCCCAGGGTATACACTGCAAAACACCTCTATGAAGTGAGGCGTCAGGCAGTAGTGGTAGTACTCACCATTACGGCCTCCATTGTGATGGTCTTCTCTGCAATGACATATCATATCGACAGGAAGTTCTTCCCCCTACTTAATCAAGAACAGAATATCCATTGTATGCTGAGACACTCAGAAGGATGGGATCAAGCATGTCAGATTCCCAGTTAATTTCCAACAACATCCTTCTTCAATAGGGAGATGTTCTGGGGCCACAATCATCTTCTGAACCACCTCCGAAGCGCCCACATGATAATTCTGCACCAACCAGTCCCACTGCCTCTGGCCACACTATCGGTGGGTGTCTTAGTTGGGATGACCAGCTAGAGGAATCACTAGTGGACGTGTATGAAAAAATGTTGCACCTGAGGAAACGAATGGATAGGGATGATATACCTATTATGTTTTCGCCCAAGGCCACCTCTCAGTTCGATATACATAGAGAGTTTTCAGAAGAATGCGTGCACAACATCCGCCATAATATATGGACAACCCTCTACAAGAAGAAATCAAGCTTCCTCCCTCCGATGTGTATGCATACCATTTCAAGGCAATAGGAGACCTCCTGCGTCACATCGAATCGGAAGATCATCCGTCGGCACAACAACAACAACCCGAGAGGCATAAAGGAAACATGGAGATATCATGCCTCCGTGCGCTGCACCAGTTACGTCACCTCATCGGTGACGCCCTGACAAGAGTCATTATCAGGGGATGGGGAGAACATGGAGCTCTACATTTCACTCTGCTCCCCGCCCAGAAGAACCCGTTCGACATGATGTCTTGAAACGTCCTCACATTAAGACAACAATCGAGCGGTCTCCCTATTCATGAAAGGCAACACACCCAACAAAGTCGGGCCTTGAGTAAGTCCCAAAAGTATCAGGCCTGACGAGGACGACCCATTCAAGAACTTTTCAATTTGCCCACCGAGAGCATACAACAGGCATCTCGCCTAAGAGTGGCCAATCATCGATCTTTTTCTGCCTCCCCAAATGGGATTGATTCACAGAATAACTCTGCACCAAACCCAGTTCACCCCCGAATGGTGGCATTCAAGATCTGGCAGTAAGCGATAGCTGTAGCCACTACCGTAATCCAAGGTAAACCCCAGCCTATAGGGCTGGGGGAATGTTTAAAAAAAATAACCCCATAAGACCAATAAAAATGGGAAGAGACTCAATGTATGAGGAATGGAGCCGCCCATACCCCTCAGGGTTGGGGGCATTATTACCTCCTCAACAACAACCCCCATCCCATGAGAATCAATATTCTCTCGTCTAGAGAGGATATTCCGAATTAGAGGATCCTGCCCTATCCTGTCCTTTGAATCATCATCCCCTCCGAAAGGGAGGTGTACCATAAGGTCACATCAACGTACTCTCCACGTCACCATTCTTCCAGGATCCCGAAAGCAATCCAGGCACATGAAAGGGAAGACCACAAAAAGATGTGGAATATCCTCTTCCTATTTTGAAGATGACATCTTTTCCACCCCAAGACACGCATTCATCAACTCCATAGAAGATAACCCCACGGGTATCACCAAAGACGATGCAAATCCAGATGGATTGGGAGACAATGGTTCCGGTCAGGATGCCACCCACCACGAACCACCATGTGTGCACACCTGGAATCAGAGTGCTGCTCTAAATATGGAGGCCCCTTCAGCAAACCTTCCTCTACTCACCCTGCAAGCTTCAAACAAGAATAAGAATAAGGGATCATTTAACCTTAATTCGCCCCCTAATCTTGACAAAAAATGAGCCACTCAAGCTCTAAGAGAGGTTTTCTCGACATGAAGAGTAAATGAAGGAATTGAGGCAGCTTACTGTCAAGCTACTCTAGAGAACCGTCTTATTGAAAGCGCATCCCAAGAGCAGACACATATTGTGCTCCCACTAAGTGAACCTCAAGGACCCAGGATTACCCCAACCAATAAGGCACTTGGTATGTCCAACTACCTAAATGTGGATCTAGATGAATACCAAGATATCCCACCACCCAGGAAGCAACGAGAGCGAGTACGCCTAAACCCTCTGAAGGTGTCACAAACGGCACATGCACCCCAGGTGGCAACCGAGATGGATCCTCAAGCAATGCATCGGGCTACACCTACCCAGGATCGCGTCCAATAAGATGTAAAGAATTGAATCACCAGCACCATCAAGGAACTAATGGATCAATTGGAATCAATGGAAGGTCGATGTGCTTTGATACAACCAAAGAGGAAGCCCTACCCAGATTGGATGAGAAACATACCTCCTCAACCAAATTTTGGGAGCCCTATATTCCCTATCTTCAATAGATCAGGCGATCCAGAACAACATTTGATGCACTATTCATCCAATTGTGACCCTATGATGGGGTCTCCAGAACAACAAGAAGTAGTGAAACTCAGATGCTTAGTATAGACTTTGCAAGGATCTGCCTTTGTCTGGTATATGATTCTTCCAACCCGGTCAATAAAAAGGTGGGAAGACCTTCAGGAGTAGTTCCTGTTCTACTTTAGCTCAACATTGCCTAAGACAACGATTAGTGACCTCATGACCTTCAAGCAGAGGGAGAACGAGAGGGCCTCATATTTCAATGCTAGATGGAAAGGTCTGACATACTCTTTGAATAGGACAATGCCTAAAGATGAGCTGCTCTCCATATGCATTGATAATATTCGAGATGAGCTGCAGAAACTGCTTATACTAGTGGAGTGCACCACAAGCTTTTGTCATCTCTCGTCCATTGCCCATAGAATTGAGGACTCCCTGCAGCGGATCAATTCGAAGTCCTGAATAGACTCAGAGGATCCTAAAAAGAGAGCAGCCAGAGCTGAAGTGTCCTCTATCATGCTCAACGCAACACTTGCACCTGCTCAACAGCTCAAGCCTCCACCAAATCATCAAGGGACCCCAGTATATAAGCGGTCACCTCCACCCAGGCGGGATGATTAGAAAGGGGCGAAGCGGATCCAGTTTGAGGAAAAAAATACATAATGCATACTCGTTCCAAGAGGACCATGTCTGCGGCTACTTCATCACTGCCATGAATTTCAACTTGCTCCACCTCCAATAGCTGAGGAAACCTGAAGAAGTCAGCCGCGATGGAAGGCCATATTACTGTCCCTACCATTGAATGTTGGGGAACAATATTTGGGAATGTTTCATTTTCAAGGACCTCCTGCAAAGGATGGTAGACTCTGGGCAGGTCGACCTGGGACCATGCCCAGCACATGTGACGTATATTTCTACCATCATCTCGGATAAAGGGGAGGGGTGGAAGTAAATCACTAGTAATAAGGGGAAGAAATTTGATAACTGGATCACTCATAAGAAAATAAATCGAGCCCAGGGCATACTCTAGGCTCAACTACGACATCCAATGTTGCCACCAACAACCCCTAATGCCACACAACCGATAGTATTGGCCTCAAAACCCTCCACGAGCTGATCATCCAGGCGTAATCAAAAAGGGAAGAGAAAAGTGCCAGAGGAGCAGTCTGTGACAAGGCCAAAGTTTGCGCCATCGTTGTCAGATTTAATGCCCTCAAATTTGGTGCCATGGGCACCGACCCACCAAACGACACCATTAGGGACGACTGACCAGTTGACCTGTTAGAGGATGAGGAGCCAATATTTGGTTCCATCAACATCATCCATATTATGGAATTATTCCCTGATGAAGGGTATGATTATAAACCCGAGTTCTCGACACTAGGATTCTGGATGAGGAATCACAGAGGCAGGGGATACCAGGGGAGGCACAGTCATGGCCGAAACCAACCCTATGGTTGGACCTCGACCCAAACCGTCAATATCACAGAAACCCATGGGAGATCCCTTCAACGGGATCAATGGGAGAAAGAACATCCCTCCACCTTCACAAGAGGCCACTCTGCCCCCATCATTCTGTGGAACCCATCAGAGGAGGAATAAGTGTCTAGCTTCCTGGTGCGCACAAACAGACCAGTCAGGCTAAGTCCCCAGAACGTGGGAGCATCATCGACACCTAACCCCACGACCGGTCCCTCCTCGCCACACACTCTATCTCCCACGCATCCTGCTAGAAATCTCCTTCCAGAAGAGAAGTGTCGGCTATTTGAGAAAAAATATGACATCCTTAAGCAGCTGTCGTCAATACCACCCAAGTTGTCCATCCTAGAGGCCCTGAGTTTGTCAGCTGACATCAGGGAGACACTTATAGAATCCTTGATCAGACCCCAGGAGTTTCAAGATGAGGTAGCTGCCGCCAAAATTTACTGGACGGAGACTAGCTTGACTAAATGCAATGTAGTGATTTCATTCACTGATCTAGATGAAGATTCCATCATGAAAGGACACATCAAACCACTATATATGTCTGGCACACTAGATGATGTTGAGATCTACAAATTCTTTATTGACAATGGCTCTGGAGTTAAATTTCTTCCCCTATGGACACTCCGTAAGTTGGTCTATAGTGAGGGAGATTTAATACCATTGGCCATGGTTCTGCTAGGTTACGACATGAGCGAGCAGAAGCTGATGGAAAAAATTAAGCTAAAGAAAAATTTGGCTACTTTGTAGCCTACTCGGAATTCCTGGTGGTCGAGTAGAACATAACATTCATTGCCCTATAGGGAAGACCGTGACTCCATAAGAACATGATCATTCCTTCATCCTACCACCAGTGTATCAAATACTATGTCAATGGGATAAGTATGGCATTGCACGCTGACAAGGGCCCTTTTGAGCTCTCCGAGTCACACTACATTGACATCGGGTTCTATGATCAAAATTGGAAGAAACCTTTGGCCGATGGTGTTCACTGCATCCACACCCCAAATGGTCTGGAAGTGGTTCCTGACGACCCCCTCAGGTAGCTTGGTACAGACTATGTACTGTGCATAAACCATATTGAGAGAAGGGATTCATGTTCGGACACACACTCAGCTGTCTTCATGACTTCTGCCACAACAGACGAGCATGAAAATGTGGGAATGTCGGCCAACCCACAATTTGGGGATGAATACTCGAGCGTGGAAGACCATGAAGCCTCGACCTAAAACCCCCGAGAGCCCGAGCAGGAAACTCTCTCCCCGTCAGATCAGGAAGATTAGGATTTGGCAGAACAAGAGGATAAAGATATCCAGGATGCACCTCCCGCATTTTAGGAAGGTATCTCCACCATTGTGCATGAGCTTAGGGAAATAAACCTGGGTACTGAGGAATATCTGAGGCCTACTCTCATTAGTGCAGCCATGTCCCCTGAGGAGCACAAGGTATATACCTCTTTCCTAAAGCAACATCAGTATGTCTTTTCTTAGAATTACACAGAAATGCTGGGACTCGATCCTGAAGTGGCGACGCATCACCTGGGTCTTCTAGAAGACCACTGGGGCTATAAACAGGCCGCAAGAAGGACACATCCCTCACATGCCACCAAAATTGAGGCTGAACTCGATAATCTCATTAATGTAGTCTTTAGTCGGGAGGTCCAATACCCCATATGGTTGGCCAACATCATCCCTGTCAAGAAATGAATGGAAAAATCCATGTCTGCATCGATTTTAGAGATCTCAATTGATATTGCCTGAAAGATGACTTCTCGGGCCTGATCACTGAGTTATTAATCGATGCAATGGACGTGTATGAGGCTTTGTCCTTCATGGACAGCTATTCTGGCTATAATCAAATCCGAATGTCCTGAGAAGATGAAGAAGCCATTGCCTTCAGTGCCCCTAAAGGAATATTCTGTGACAGGGTCATTCCCTTTGGTAATAATAATGTTGGAGCCACATATCAGTGCATCATGCATCATATTTTCAAGCCATTATTGGGTAAATTAGTCGAATGTTATGTAGATGACTTGGTGGTCAAATCAAGACAACGCTCGAATCACCTGTCAGACCTTGGGGTCGTCTTCAACAAACTTCGACAACTTAGCCTGAATATGAACCCCTTGATTTGTGCCTTCAGGGTTACCTTAGGGAAATTACTTGGCTTCGTTGTACGCCATCACGACATCAAAGTTGACCCTGAAAAGACTAAGCCTATCCTTGGTCTGCCACCTCCCCACAACATCACTGAGTTGAGAACATTCCAAGGGAACTTGGACTATATCAGAAGATTCATAGACAACCTGGTATACAATTGTTTTCCATTTAACTTATTAATGAAGAAGGGAGTCACGTACCAATGGACAGATGACTTCTAAGAGACGTTTGACAGCCTAAGGAGGTACCTCTTATGCCCACTGGTGCTCATGCCCCCAGTCGAAGGAAGACCTCTCATTCTATACGTGAGGTCCCTATAACGGTCGTTGGAAGCCTTCCTCGCACAGAAAAATGATGTCGACAGTGAAAACAGTCTCTATTATCTCAGCCGAACGATGATTGATGCTGAGACTCGATACTCAAACATTAAGAAGAGTTGTTTGGCCTTAGTCTTTGATGTTCAAAAGTTGGGAAATTATCTGCAGGATCATGAAGTCCACTTGGTCTCGAATAATAACCCGCTAATGTACATCTTCATCCGCCCGTTAGAGACTGGGTGCCTATCTCGATGGGAAGTCATCCTGCAACAGTTTGACATCCATTTTGTGCCTCATAAGGCCATCAAAGGCCAAGCATTATCAAATTTTTTGGCAGATCACACCTCAACAGGGAATACTGCACTAGAAATCAAGCTACCATATAAAGACATCCTCACGGTTCATGAGGAGCTCCCAACATGGGAAATGTACTTCAACGGCACATCCCTATGCCCGACCAGGAAGAGGATGGAAGACCCCAAATTTAACAAGGTGGGCTTGGGGATAATACTCATGTCCCCGAAAAAGGTAGTCTTGCCGTATTACTTCATCCTATCAGAGGTATGTATGAATCATGAAGCGAAATATCAAGCCCTCATTGTAGGCCTGGAACTCGCACTCTACGCACAAGTAAAACACATTAAGGTGAAAGTTTACTTGGAACTGGTCATTAAGAAAGTCAATGGTGACTATACTATAAATAAGGTGGAGATGATTCCATTGTTTGACCATGTCCAAGGGGTAATGGCAAAATTTTCTACAAAACCCACATTAACCTATATTCCCCGATCTCAGAATGCCCAGGCCGATGCATTAGCCAACGCGGAAACAACCCTTGCCAACCTAGACCGCGATGAAAACTTAATCAGCATTGCTCACTGCCGAATGGTCTTTCCATTTGTCCAGACCAAGATAGAGGAGATCCATTAAATCATTCATGTCCCTGAGCCATATGCTCCAGCCACCGGTTGGATGATCCCCATTGCAAAATACCTTCAACGGGAAGAAATTCCATCAAACAGGGATGAATGAGGGAAAATACTAAGAAGGGTAATCATCTTTGTCCTATATGGCGGTGTGAGTCAACACGAGGTCCTCTAAAAACGAGGCCTCAATGGAGTCCTCCTCAGATGCATTGATGGAGAGGAAACCACTGCCATCATGACTGGAGTACATGTCGGAGTATGTGGAGCACATCAGCCAGGGAACAAGCTTTCCCATCAAGTTCAAAGGCTTGGATACTATTAGCCCACAATGGCATGATATTGCAAACACTTTACCGAAAAATGCCACTCATGCCAAATTCATGCCATCTTCATACACCAACCCCCGGAGTTACTTCATCAGTCCAAGTACTCCTGGCCATTTCTCATCTGGGGAATGGACATCGTGGGACCATATCCTCCTGCCACAACCAAACAACTAAAGCATATCCTCACAATAACCGAATTCTTTTCCAAATGGGCGGATGATGTACCCCTTAAAGAAGTAGGGGAACAAAATGTAGTCAGCTTTGTTAAAACAAATATCATCAACAGATTTTTTGTCCCTCATACCATACTGACGAATAACAACACCAACTTCTGCTCTACTGAATTGGATAAACTATAGAAATAATATGGCATCAAGGATAACCACTCATCCCGCTACCATGCGGCGGCCAACAGACAAATAGAGGCTTTCAACAAGACCATGTCCAACATTCTCCAGAAAATTGTGGACAAAGACAAGAATTCATGGCTGGAAAAACTCCTCCATGCATTGTGGGCTTATCGAACCACAACCCGCACCGCTACTCGGGTTACCCCGTACTCATTAGTATACGGAACGGAAGTGGTCCTACCCATTGAGCTCTAATTACCCTCACTCCATGTTGCCATCTATGATCACTTATCTTTCGATGAGAAATCAAAAATGCGGATAGGTGAATTGGAACATCTTTACAAGAAGCAGCCGCACACTTTTCACCATCTGGAAGTATACCAGAACCAGATTTCACGAGCCTTCAATAAAAAGGTCTGTCTTTGGACATTCTTGGAAGGAGAATTGGTGTTTGTCATCCAGACCCCAATGATACCTGGAAGGAAATCACCAAATCTGGAGCCCAAGTGGGAGGGACCATACATTATACAAAATGTCTACTCCAACAGAGCATAAGCCCTAATCTCCATGGACGGGAAATTCACCGCGGCTCCTACCAATGCGAGATTCCTAAAGAAGTATTTCGCATAGAAACCCAAAGTACCAAATTCATTCTCACTGCATGATGTAAAACTACATGGAATTTAATAATACCCATCATCCTTACCGCACGACGAAAAACTACATGGATAAGAATAAAAGACGGGGAATCGTTTGAGCTGCATGACATTAAACTACCAAGCACCCAATGGTCAAAACTCTATGACCCTAAACTAAGAGTATGTTGTCCTCACCGCACAACATTAAACTGAATAGACAAGAAGCTCTAGAAAATACCCTTTCCCTCGTGTACGGACCAGACCTGAACGAGGTGTAATTTACATCCTTACCGTATGATGTTAAACTGCACGGATTTCCGAGAACTACGTACGGCTTGATTCTTTCCCTCACAAGATATGTAGCGATGACATGGTCCCCAATCCTGGCCCATCCATCCTCAAGAAGGTTTAAAAATACCCCTCGTCCTTACCGCATGATGTTAAACTGCATGGAATCTAATAATACCCCTCATCCTCACCGCACGATGATAAACTACACAGATAATAAAAAAAGAGGGGGAATCATCCGAGCTGCATGATGTTAAACAACAAGTGCCCAACGATCCAAACTCTATGACCATAAACTAAGAGTATGTCGTCCTCACCGCACCACATTAAACTGCATAAACAAGAAGCTCTAGAAAATACCCTTTCCCTCTTGTCTAGACCAGACCTACACAAGGTGTATTTTACATCATTACCACATGATGTTAAACTACACAGATTTCAGAGAACTATGTACGGCTTGATTCCTACCCATACAGGATACGTAGTGACACCGGGGTCCCCAATCCTGGAACAACCATCCCCAAGAATGTTTAAAAATTCACTTTTCCCCTGTGTACGTACTAGACCTGCACGGGGTGTATCCTTCTTCCTTACCATATGACGTTAAACTGCATGGAATCTAATAATAACCCTCGTCCTTACCGTATGACGATAAACTACCTGAATAAAAAAAAGGGGGGGGGGGAATCATCTGAGATTCATGACGTTAAACTACCAAGCACCCAACGGTCCAAACACTATGACCCTAAACTAAGAGTATGTCGTCCTCACCACACGACGTTAAACTGCACAGATAGGAAGCTCTAGAAAATTCCCTTTCCCTCGTGTACAGACCAGACCTACACGGGGTGTATTTTACATCATTACCGCATGACATTAAACTGCACGGATTTCAAAGAACTAATTACAGATTTATTCCTACCCTCGCAGGATACGTAGCGACGCCAGGGTCCCCAATCCTAGCCCAACCATCCCCAAGAAAGTTTAAAAATGCGCTTTTCCCACATGTACAGACTAGACCAGCATGGCGTTTATCCTCCATTTTTAACACACGACATTAAAATTCATGGATTTTAGAGAACTATGTACGACTTGATTCCTGCCCTTGTAGGATAAGTAGCGACGCCAGGGTTCCCGATCATGGCTCAATCACCCCCATATTAAGGTTAAAAATGTCTTATCTCCCCCGTGTATGGACTAGACCTGCACGTGGTGTACCCCTCATCCTTACCAAACGACGATAAAGTTCACGAATATGAAGAAAAAAACAAGTAAAAATAAGAATATTCCCTCCCCCCATGTACGGACCAGACTTGAATGGGGTGTATTTCTCGTCCTTACCGCATGATGTTAAAAAACACAGATTTCAGAGAACTACATATGGAATGATTCCTACCTTAACTGGATATGTAGTGATGCCAGAGTTACCCATCCTGGCCTAGCCACCCGTAAAAAAAGAGTTAAAAAAATATCCCTTCCCCCTTGTATGGACCAGACCTGCACGAGGTGTACTTATCAGAGAACTATGTGAGGCTTGATTCCTACCCTCACAGGATTTGTAGTGACTCCAGGGTCCCCTATCCTGGCCTAACCACTCACAAATGAAATAAAATAAAAGTCAACAATGTCTCTTTCCCTCATGTACTAACCAGACCTGCACGTGGTGTATTTTTACGTCTTTACTGCACGATGTTAAACTGCATGGATAATGAAATTTAAAAATGATCCCTTTCCCCCGTGTATGGAAAATACCTACAGTGGGTGTATTTTTGCGTCCATAATGCATGGCATTAAACTATATGGATAATGAAAAAATGCCATTTTCCCCCATGTATGGACCAGACCTGCACGAGGTGTATTTTTCGTCCTCACTGCATGACAATAAACTACACAGACCGTGTCCTCACCACATGACGTTAAACTGCATGGATTTCATAGAGAACCACGTATGATGTATGGCGAAATGATATGGAAATACTCCTTGTGTATTTGGATGCATCCTCCCCATACATCAGACTCCACAGCCCGAAAAATTATGGATCTTCATAACCATTCATGGCCACTGAAAGTTGAAAGTTATCGACCTGTGGAAACCATTGCATGACTATGCATACCATGCCATCAGCGGTTCTGCATATTGATAGTCCCTGGCCCATCTACCAAAGGCAAGATTTCCACAGGGGTCACTCTTTCTAGCTCCGTATGCATACCGGCCTCAGAGCCCCCATACCATACCTCATGATCCAGAAATTTATGGCATAGTGGTTTACAAGTTCATCCACTTTCAACATCCAAACGTCACCAGGTTATCCATACCTTGTTACACTATGTATCTTCCCATGGTTCACATGATGACTTATATCTACGTACATCAAGCTAGGACTAGGCTACTTTGACTCAACGGAAAATTGCAGTGAAGATATTTCTTGTACGCTTGGACACCATTATCCCCATATGCCGAACTCTTTACTGTGAGCAATATCGGGGTTTTATAACCATTCATTGCCTCTAGAAGTGGAAAGTTATCGACTCGGGGAAACCTTTTCATGACAATACATACCATGCCCTCAGCAGCTCTTCATATTGATCGCCCCTGACCCGTCTACCAATGACAAGATTTCCTTGGGCGACACTCTTCCAAGCTCCGTATGCTTACTGGCCTCAGAGCACCTACACCCCATCTCCTGATCTGGGAAACCACAGAGTTATAGATACATCCTTTATCCCCCACCCTGTCCATAGTATATCAGATCATTTTAACTTAGTTATCCTTTGAGTGGATGCAGCAATAGTCACCCCGTGGTCCAAAATCTATGACTGCTAAACTAGGTGTACTTCATCCGTACCGCATGACGTTAAATTGCATAGGGTAATGGTACAACCCTACACATAAAATAAATTAGCGCATGGAGATCTCTAATATTTAACAGAAACCAGGGCTGAGTATGCCCGGCATGTCCATACATTTCTTACCAAATCACAGACTTCGTGAATCAGACAATTGTGGATCCTCATAACCATTCACATCCATCGGATGTGGAATGTTATCAACCCGGGGAAACCTTTTCATGAATATTCATACCATGCCATCCGCGGTTCTACATATTGATATCCCCTGGCTCGTCTACCAAAGAAATGATTTCCTCGGGAATCACTCTTCCTAGCTCCGTATGCTTACCAGCCTCAGAGCCCTCATATCATTTCTCATGATCCAAGAAGCCCCGTAACCACAATTTACATCAATCAATCCCCTCTCCATGTCTTGGACATGCTGAGATGCTCAATCCCAGTAACATCCTAATCAAGAGTGGCATTTGCAACCATGTCCCTACCACATGATGTTAAACTGCATGTAGCATCTTGGCCGCTTCACGTAAAACTGCAAAGACTGAGCATTAGACATCCAGGGAAATTCCTCTAACCATAAGCGTTTTAACTGGTTTTAAAATACCCTATGTCCTTACCTCATAATGTTAAACTGCACCAAATTCAGCCTTACTTCACAACGTTAAACTACACGAAAGTCATCCTTATAACATAACGTTAAACTGCAAGGTCAAACTTGTTAGGGGTTAGTATGGAACAGAGGTTTTTCCCTGTCCCTCAGTGCACGGGTCAGACCTGCACGAACCAACATCTCACACCAGCGTGAGAAGGAATGACTTCACCTATTCTCAGGATATTTATCCTAGACACTTATCCCGTATCCAGGCGCCCTCTCCTCATTAACCATACTCCGTACTCAGAAAAAGCCGAACTCTCATAAGGCACCCATGGTGGTTCCTAATCTCAATTTCCCTAAAGTTGCTCGGCTATTGGGAGAATATAATCATTGACCCAAGGACACCTTTTCATGACTATGCATACCATGCCCTCAGCGGCTCTGCATATTGATATCCCCTGGCCTGTATACCAAGGGCATGATTTCTTCAGGAAATGCTTCTCTCTGTACGCCTCTTGGCCCCTGAGACCCTATGTTTATCCCGGGATTTGAAAACCCTCTAAGATACATTTTACCATATTCTTTCACAAACCTGCCTGAATATGGTGGAACGTCTCTAATGAGATTACCAAGGACCGGGATAAGCTGTTCCATTCTAGATAATGTCCCAGCTTCATGATGTTAAACTGCACCAATCTCCAGCCATCCCTTACACTAGATGAATGCGTAGGACAGGAACCTTTCTTCCACACTTCTAGTTGATACAGATGTTCTCAAAACCTTTTAGACATCACATACTCTTTCCAATCTACTCCCAGTGGTTTTCATAATTCTACAAGCCACTCATGGTTGTTTCCCTAAGCCAGACTTTCATGAAGACCTATGTCAATCAGAAATGGAGAGTCATTGACTTAAGGACACCTTTGTACGACTATGCATACCATGCCTTCAGTGGCACTGCATATTGATCACCCCTGGACTGTCTACCAAAGACAAGATTTCCTTCAACGATGCTCTTCTCACCTCTGCACACCGATATGACTCCCATGCCTTGAGACATTCCCTGCATGTCATTCAAATCTAAACGCATTCCCCCCACATGTGTCTGAAGTACATTGAGACATCTTTTGATCAACCAAACCTCATTGGGGACCTCACCCCACCATATTTGGTAAAATCTGTTTGACCTAAAACATCAGTAATGATAGTTTTGATGGCGGGACATTAAACTGCTCAGAAAAATAGGCACAAAGCCTATTAGGCCGAATACCCGAAATGGGCGACCTAAGAAAAAGTTGAGCCATACTTGCTGGGTCCACACTAAATGGTCCCAGGAAAAATTAGGGCATTAAAAGTAAAGACAAAATGTTTGTGGGGGGTTTTCTACATCACCCAATCAATAGTCAAACTATGCTCGCTTGACCCTATGATCCAGGAAAAAGTTAGAGCTCGTTTTCTTTTTCTTATTATCTCGAACTCAGGTTATTCCATGTTTGTTGAGTTAACATATACAGTAATCATGAAAAATAACTCCTACCATAGGAGAGGATATCCAGAGTGTTATGGAAAACATTTCTTTGTTCTATTACAAGGATGATAAAAAGATAATACACAATCCGGAGCCTCCTCTAGCATGAACGGTCATTACGGGATGTTTTCAGCAGATCCACCAAGTTGTATTAGGTGCTTATGAGAATCCCCTATTTCTTGTTGGAGACCCCGTAGTAAGGATGTCTCAGATTCTGCACCATCCCACAATGGTTCCGCCTCCTGGGCCACCTTTGTGCTCACCCTCATCTCATCCACCATTCCCTGCTCCCCTTCGTCAATTATGGCGACGACATTATCCTCTTCAAGTTAAACCCGTTGTATCTCATTCCTCAGCACCTCCAATTGAGAACACTACATAGTGACTTCTCCTTGGAGCCTCACAACTACCCCAGCTTGATCATGAGCATCTGTTAGGCAAAGTTGTTGGGTTGCGGAAAGGTAGGCTTTAGATTGAGCAGCAGAAAGGCATGTTTCGAAACCACCCAGCCTTTCCTAATTGGAGACCACCTATTTGAATATGTCATAAATACCATGGTAATCGAAGCCATCAAATCCCAACATCATAAACAGATATCACAACTTTTGGTAATTTGATCGGCATCTCATCCAAGGGTGTCTGGGAAATCAGCTTCCAAATTCCCTCTCAAGCACTTTTGTGATCAGGTTGAAGACTGGAAAGGACTTGTTGATCAAGATCAGACCTGATTTTGGATAAAGGTACATATTTACGGATGAATGTCACCAAGGAGGGACCCGATGCTGCTTCACCCGCAAACTCTGGCACCACAGCAACTTCTCCCCCAACCGCAGCGGTCACAGGCACGATCGGATCTGACGACATAGTCATAAACACCAAAGGTCTTGTTCCTAGAGCCCAAGATCTGATAAGACAGTTAAGTATACCTAATAAAAAAATGGGATAGGAATGAGTCAGTGGAAAGAGATTGAGAAACTTGCCTCTAGTAATCAAGATGTTAGTATCCTCAAGATCTGTTCCACCACAACCACCTGAGGAAGGAGCTGCATCTTCAAGAGGAAAGGGAGTCCTAGGAACCCCTAAAGGTGTTCAGGACCTAAGGCCATGGACAAGACCAGAAGCCCCCAAAGATATCCCCAAATGGTTGGCTACAGAGGTCAAACCCAGGGAAATCACTCCCCCAGAAAATAAAATAATGGCTTCCTCTGGGTTTCCGATGACTGGTCTGGTTGAGGGCTCTTCCTCTATCACCACTGGATCCATTGGGTCTAACGTGGCTGGCCCCGTTAGATCTGGAGACCCCTCATTAATTACGGGCACCCCATTCTCCCCCACAATTGAAGGGGATTTCTAATCCGTAGGAGTCTCGAAGTCCAGCTTTTCCTCCTCTGACATATCCTCGATTGATGAAGGCATGAGTAAAGCATCCACATCACTAGGCCCTCCGGCAGGGCCCACCATCACTTCATGCCAATATGTGGCTACAGGTGATCCCTACAATGATAAGGGGGAAAAATATATGACTGCTGGTGTAGCCATGACCGGGCCTCCAAGTGGCCCTACACTATAAGCCATGACAGTTAATAACTGGCAGAGTCAGAATGTATGAGTTGACAATCGAGGAAACGGGAAGTCATAACTATCTGATGTCCCCTATCTGAGCTGTTCCAATAAACAGGATGCATGTTGCCATCTCTAGATCTTCCTGGGGGACAGTTCTTCATTCAAGATGCTAGGAGGAGCTGGAGGAGGAAATACCCAACCTGGGTCCACAACGGTCACTTCCATGAGCTCAGCAGCGCCAGGAGATCCCTGTTGAGTCAATAAGGTTTCCCTTATGACTTTTACATTCCTTCATGTTTTGAAAATCACAAACACCTTATCTTAAGAAAAATTTCTTTCTTAAGGAAAATCGCTTTTATAAGGAAAATTGCTTTCTTAAGGAAAAACGCTTTTATAAGAAAAATTATCCTTATCATATTTTCATCCATATTTTTCTTAAGTATGAGATTCGGATTCATTTTCTCAGAATCGTTGAAACTTTGATATAAAGCATTCTGTTTTAGGATTCGGATTCTGGATAAGAACTATTAGGAAGTTTCATTCCGAAATCCGGATATGAACTCTAACTAAGTTCTATTCCAGATTCAGGATACGAATTCTGAAGAAGAATTCTCATTATGAATTCCAATGAAGAATTCTCATTACGAATTCTAATGAAGAAATCTCATTCCGAATTCCCATTACGAATTCTGATAAAGAATTCTCATTACGAATTCTAATGAAGAATTCTCATTACAAATTCTAATGGAGAAATCTCATTACGAATTCTGATGAAGAATTCTCATTACGAATTCTAATAAAGAATTCTCATTACGGATTCTAATGAAGAAATCTCAATCCGAATTACCATTACGAATTCTGATGAAGAATTCTCATTACGAATTCTGATGAAGAATTCTCATTACGAATTCTGATGACGAATTCTCATTACGAATTCTGATGAAGAATTATCATTACGAATTCTGATGAAGAATTCTCATTACGAATTCTGATGATGAATTCTCATTACAAATTCTGATGACGAATTCTCATTACGAATCCTCATGATTAATTCTCATTACAATTTCTAATGACGAATTCCTATTCCGAATTCTCATTCCGAATTCACCTATTAAACAGAATTTGAGTATCTTTGTTTTATACACTGTGAATTAATTTAGACTCCAAAAAATATCTTTTTTAGACTCCGAACTTCTAAAACTACTTACATTTCTATAATTTGTCTACTCTTTATTATTGTTCCTTACACTCCGAACCTTCACTCTAAAGCTTTCATTCTGAATTTTTATGTTAGATTTTTAAAACGATGTCGTACATTCTATTACACTTGTTTTGTTATAAAACGATGTCGTCTGTTTTGTTATAAACTAACCGTTGTCTAAGTGACACGTGTATAGGTCCCTCTGATCTTTAAGGAGAATATGACCGTTGGATAAGGAGCCGACCTTACCTATAAATAGGAGCTCATTTGAAAGAGCTCGTAGCTGATAGCTGATGAATGTGCTGAAAGGCTTACTAATTTTCTTGAAGTGATTTCTAGAGAGAGTGGCTCTTATTAACTCTCAAAGATTCGTGCGACTCTGAAGGTTGGTGATTACATTTGAGGGCTTCCGGGGATAGGAAGACAGAGGTGCCGACTACCTTGAAGTTCGAGGGATTCCTTGCTGAGGAAGACAGAGGTTGCCAACTACCTTGAAGTTGAGGGCTTGCGGGGATAGCAAGACAGAGACTCTGATCTTCGTATCGAGGGCTTACCCTGGTGTGGGTAAGACAAACTTGCTTGAAAATATAAATCAAGTGAACTTTATCCAAGGTTGTTGGATACCCTTCTCTTTGGGTTAAAAGACTTATATCTTGTTACTTGTAGTTTAACTACTTGTTTTATTTCCGCTGCATTTTGTATTATAAGGAAAGTATAACTTTCTTATACTTCATTATTTGTACTGTGTTTTATTTAGATTCTATACGCTTTAAGGTAGAATCTCATATTGTAACCTTTTGTTATGTTTCAATTTCCGGAACCATATTTCCGGATCCCTCATTCAGAATCTCTTTCCTAGTTTGCATTCGGTGTTAGAGGTGTTGCGAATTTTTTTAGTTTAACTTTGTTAAACATAGCCTTTTACTTTGCTTAAGGAAAACATAGTTATTCTTAACTAACATTAAAGGTTACAAAGGAATTTTTAAAGTATACAATTCACCCCCTCCTGTATTTTGAGCATATCATCACTATTTAGATCTTACAATTGGTAACAGAGGTTGGAAACCTCTTACTCTATACCAATCTTACATTTGGTATCAGAGCAGGTCTCTGAAATACTTGTACTCACATACAAGTTTTTCTTGCTCACTTTTTCATTCTGAACTTTCCCATTCCAGAACATTTCTCATTCCGAACATTGTTATTATGATTCCTTGCTACTAACAAGTTTGTGTGCAAAGTTATTATAAGTATGGCAGGAATCAATGTTGGATCAATTGATAATATGAATCCGACAAGACCACCTATCCTTGATGGTAATGATTATGAATACTGGAGAGATCGAATGAAGACTTTTTTTATCAATACTGGATTAGACAACTTTGTTCTGCTTACTGGTGATTATAAAATTTCTGACAAGGAAGTCAGATCATTTACTAACCAGGAAAAGCAAGAATATCAACTAAACTATAAGGTACATAATACTTTACTATGTTCAATGACCAGAAATATATATAGCCAAATTTATTCTTGTGAAGAAGCTAACTGTATATGGAAGAAGTTAGAAGTTACACAATTTGGGACTTCTAAGGTGATTGAGACTAGAAGAGATATGCTTAGAGCTGAATATCATGGCTTCAATTTTCCTTATGGAGAACCTATATGTAAAGTTCAACAAAGATTTATGACTATTGTCAACAGTCTACAATCTATGGGAGAGAATGGTTTAGATGATTAAGCTCTTGTGGACAAGATAATTGACATTATGCCCAATGAGTGGGAATCCAAGAGAACAGCTATAGATGAGAACAGGAAGGTCACTCAGATTACTCTTGATGAATTATTTGGAACTCTTCTACAACATGAAACCAGAATGAAGAGAGATGCAGACAACATCATGAAGAAGAATGAAAATGGTACTGTTGCTTTTACTACAACTTCAAATCAGATGAAAGCTAAGACTCCTGAGAGAGTAACCAGATCGAAGTCTAAGAAAGTTATTTTTCAATCCGAATCAAGTGGGAGTGATGTCTCTGAAAATGAATTATCCAATCTTGCTCGAAGGATGAACAAGATAGCTGGATAGAAAAATTTTCAATCTATGTATAAGAAAAAGGAAAGGAAAGATAAGAAAGATAGAGATGTTACTTGTTATGAATGTAAAAGAGCTGGACATATAAGACCAGATTTCCCTATTCTCAAAAAGAAAGAAAGGAAGGAAATACATTCAGACAGGAACAAAAAGAAGTATTATAAAGCTAAAGCTGAGAATGTTCTGAAAGCTAATTACACCTGGAGTGCCAGTGGTGGTGACTCTTCAGATGAATCTTCTGATTATGAATCTTCAGGATAGAAGAATCTTGGTCTTATAGCCAGATTACCTATTGATAATCATTGTCTTATGGCTAAGGTACGAAATGCTGAATCTTTGACCAATGTTTCTTTCAATTATAATGATAATAAGTATTATAACTCTTCTAATGAAGAATCATCTTCTGATGAGGAAAATACTTTACCTAATTATGAAGAAGTCTCTAGGTTTGCTGAACTTCTTGAGATTGAGAATTCCAAACTCAATAAGAAACTTGATAAGGAAAAATCTAGGAATTCTATTCTTACAAAATAGATATCAGATCTTTCTAAATATCTTGATAAGAAAAATGCTGATTTTGAAAATATTTTAAAAAATATTGAGGAAGTATGTTCTGAGAAGAACAAACTTTCTAATGAATTAGAAAAAGTAATTTCTAAGAAAAATGTTTTCGAGCCTAACTCTAGTTCTAAAACTAATGATTTTGAGGATAAAAACATGGTTGTAAAAATCAAGTCCGAAATTTTTTCCTTAAAGAAGTGTTTATCAAACTTTACCCATGGTAAGGAAAATATTGATAAGATGTATTCCCAAATACGACCTTTAAGAAATAAATCCGGATTTGGTTATACCCATGCAAAACCTATTTTCAGTAACAATTATTTTGTTCCTCAATGTGCCCCATTTTGTACCAAGTGTCAATGTGGTGGTCACTGGGCAAAGAATTGTTCCTTAAACAAAATCCAATCTCTAGTATTTCACAAAGCTTACTTTTCTAAGAAAATGTGGATACCTAAAATTTTATTCTCTAGAAATCTCGGATCCAAACAAGTTTGGATTCCGAAAGTCTATTTTTCTTCTTGATTTTAGGATAATAAAGAAAGTACCATCAACAATACATGGTACATGGAAAGTGGATGTTCCCGGCACATGACTGGTAATAAAAGCTATTTTGAAAATATTATCAAAACTAAAGGAGATATTATTTTTCAGTTTATCGGAACACAAGATCAACTTGCTGATATTTTCACAAAATCTTTGCCTTCTGATAGATTTGAATATATTAAACAGAAGATAGGGATGATAACTGTAAGGTAATCCTCCTTAAGTAACATTCTGTTGAAAAACTCTCCTTACAACAATAAAATCCTTTTCATAGGGGGAGTACATTTGTTTGTTAGTTTAACAATGTTATTTTTTAAAATTTGTTTTCAAACTTTTCAGAAAGAAAATTTTCGGAATGGAATTTTTGGAACTACAATTTTTCAGATTGGAAATTTTCGTGTAGAATACTTATGGAATGGAAGTGTTCGTATTAAAAATTTCTGGAATGGAAAATTACGTACTGGCAGTTTCATAACCAGATTTTTTTTACCGATTTTTTTTCGTAATGTGTTTTTCGTATTGACTTTTTCGTACTGAGTTTTTTTTTCGTAGTGAGATTTTTTTCCGAAGTAAATTTTTGAGAACTTTGTCTTTTCATAATAATGTTTTTTTTCCGTAATCATCTTTTTATTTTATCCATTACGAATAATCCTCCTCAGCCAATCCGAAAGGTATGATTTCCTTACTCCTGTTTTCGTAGTCATACTTTACTTGCTGGAATTTTCTTGTATTATGTTTTCGGATTATAGTTTTCTTAATTCCTTGTTCTAATAAAACCTCAAAAAGATCGGATTCAAGCTTTCAACCATCAGATCTGATCTCAGCTTATTCCAACAGTTAGATCAACTGTGGAAGGTGAACCGTCATCTCGTTACCTATATAATGGGGACCCAAATACTCGTCCCACATCGATTTCAAGATCTCGCATCCCGAAGCTCTGCCCCTCTGTTTTAAGACCGTTTCGAACCTCAGATTTCTCCATTCCGAACTTCTCAGAGGATTACAGATCCGAATGTCTGCGGAGTTAGCATCTCAAGAAATGTCATCCACTAAGCCTATTTCGCAATGGTTAGTTTATAGAGAAAGTTTAGTCCATCCGGATTTCTTCAACAACTATGATTCCCTTATTTCAAAGAAAATTAAGTTGAATGGATGGGAAGATGTTGCGGTGTAAAAAACCAGGAACCAAGATGAAGTGTATTCAGACATACTTGTTGAGTTCTATGAATCAGTTTCTTTCTTTAAGGAAGATAATAGGGAGAATTTCTCTTTTAAGTCTAATAGAAAGACTTACAAACTTTCTCACACCAAGGCTGCAAGCATGGTAGGACTGTCTTATGAAGGAGAAGCCGAATTTATTTCGCATGTGTTTCCTGACTCTAAGGGTATCTTTGACAAGGAAAAATCCTTAGAAACTCTCGGACTGGCTGATGACAAGGCTCCGAAGATTGCAAGTTTATCTACAAATTTCCAGATTATGGAGTTATGGGTACAAGGGATTATCGTACCGAGGAAAGGTGATAGAGATAGTTTGAAGAAAAGTGAGATCTATATCTTAGATTTCCTGATAAATCTAAGGATGTTTAACTTGATGAAGCACATTCTTATTACTATTGAAAATTTGAAGAAAGGAAATCTAAGAGCTTAGATTATTATGTATCCAGCAATCCTCTCCAAGTTAATTGTTCAGTGCCTTGAGTCTTTCAATGAGGCTTGAAAATCTAAGCCAAGAGTTTGCAAGGTCATGATGGTCAGTGATGGTACTCTTAAGAGGATGGATGTGGCTTTCAACAAGTAAACTGGTGAGTTCTTAGATTTTCCAAATCAAGAAGAAGCGGCTCCGAAGGCGGCTGAACCGGAATCATCTAAGCCAGTAAGGAAGAGAAAGATAAAAGAAGTGGAAGTAGAAGCAGAGAATCCTATGTCTAAGGAAGTCCATTCCGCACCTCCAAAACCAAAGAAGAAGAAAGCCTATCCTGATGAGGTAGTTACGAAGTGGAGAGATGATAAAGAGAAACAGAAAGAAGGGGATCCACCGTTCGGATTGGACCCTACGGAGGCTAAGGCCTTGAAGGAGAGAATTGCTGATGAGCTTGAAAAACAAGCAAAGCAAAAGAAGATCAAGAAAATGATGTCTGAGGATGATGTAGTTCAGGCTTTGTTGAAATTCAATGAAATGGTTTCAGCAACTATTCCAGTTCCGAGATCTTTCTCCTTTCGAGGAAGAAATTTTGTTGCTCCGGAAGAAGCAATTGCTAAGAATACTGAGGAAGTAGAGCAAGTTGAGCATGTGGAACAAGTAGAAGAGGGTGCTGAAGGAAGTGGTGAAACCGGAGATGTGCTGAAACAAGTAGATGATTACAAGGGGACACCTTCAGAACACTTATCACTCTGAACATCAGAATCTGAATCAGAGAAATGAGAAGAAGAAGTTACTTATCATGGAGAAGAAGAACAACTTTTTCTTGATGTTGCTCAAAAGGAAATCATAGGGGTTCGTGTTCAAGAAGTTGCTGATGAAGAAGAAAATGTTTTTCAAGTTTCTGATAGTGAGAAGAGAACTCCGGAACGGGATTTAATTCCGGAAAAATATAAGGGAATGAAAATTCTTGCGGATACTCCGAGCTCAGATGTGAGGAAGAGGAAGGAAGTTGGTAGCTCTTCAAAGAGAAAGCTTGAACTTGTGGAAGAAGAAATTTCTCCAAGCAAAGTTTCAGATTTAGAGTCATCTTCAGTGGGGCATGACTTTGTTGTTCATTCTTTGAAGAAGTTGGTGGGAACCATTCCAACCTTCTCAAGTATTGATTCCAGATGCCAAATGCTCCAACATGCTTTAAATCTGAAAACTGACACTGTATCTATGGTTATGGAAAATTGTGTTGAAATAGAGGCTTAGTTCAAAACGTTTTTCATTGGCTATGAAGCTCATAGAAAATCTTGCAAGAGGATGACAAATTTGTCGAAGAAGACTGTGGAAGAAATGAGGTTGCTCGATGAGTTTCAAGACAATGTTAAAGATGCTTTTGAAACCGAGGACAAGAAGATAAATGAGTTAACTGCATCTTTTGAACAGAAGTTGACAGAAGAAAAGAACATCCGGATTCAAGAAGTGAGAGATCTGAATGGGAAGCTCAATTCCGTTTCTCAAAACTGGAAGTTTGAAAGGGATCATCGGATTGATTTTGAAGAAAGGATGAAGGCTCAAGAAGAAAAGATCAAAGCTCAGGAAGAAAAGCTAAAAGCCCAGGAAGAAAAAATTGAAGCTCAATCCGCAAGAATAGTTGTCTTAGAGAAGCAAGCTGAAGAAGATCATAAAGACCTAAAGAAGATCAAGACTATTCTAAAGGGGCTCATGTCAAAGGAAAAAGATCTGAAATAACCAAATCCGATCTTTTTGTTGTAATTTTTTTTCTTTGTTGTCGAGATTTCAAACCTAATGAAATTTGTACCTCTCGTTTCTTTTGTTGTCATTACTAATATTTCAGGTACTTTGTTATTTTTTTTCCATTCCCTCCAATTCTTTTTGAAAATCACTAAGGGGGAGAAGGAAAGGATCCTTAAGAAAAAGAAGAACTCTAATAAGAGTTTATCAAAGGGGGAGAAGAAAAAGATCCTTAAGAAAAAGAAAAACTCTAATAAGAGTTTGTTTAAAGGGGAGCTTTTTCATTAAAGAATACCTTCGTATCTATCGCTCCGGAAATCTGAATACGATCCTTAGAGTTTCAAAGCCTAAGGGGGAGTTAGTCGTATTCATCAATATGCTTAAAGAAAAGGGAGATAAGCCTTAATGTTTTTCTTTCTTCTTAGAATTTCATTTTCGTAAGGATGTTTGTGCTTTCCAAAAAGGGGGAGATTGTTGAGTCAATAAGGTTTTCCTTATGACTTTTCCATTCCTTCTTGTTTTGAAAATCAAAAACACATTATCTTAAGAAAAATTGCTTTCTTAAGGAAAATCGCTTTTATAAGGAAAATTGCTTTCTTAAGGAAAATCGTTTTTATAAGAAAAATTATCCTTATCATATTTTCATCCATATTTTTCTTAAGTATGAGATTCGGATTCATTTTCTCAGAATCGTTGAAACTTTTATACAAAGCATTCTGTTTTAGGATTCGGATTATGGATAAGAAATATAAGGAAGATTCATTCCGAATTCCGGATATGAACTCTGACTAAGTTCTATTCCAGATTCAGGATACGAATTCTGAAGAAGAATTCTCATTATGAATTCCAATGAAGAATTCTCATTACGAATTCTAATGAAGAGATCTCATTCCTAATTCCCATTACGAATTCTGATGAAGAATTCTCATTGCGAATTCTAATGAAAAATTCTCATTACGAATTCTAATGAAGAAATCTCATTCCGAATTCCCATTACGAATTCTGATGAAGAATTCTCATTACGAATTCTAATGAATAATTCTCATTATGAATTCTAATGAAGAAATATCATTCCGAATTCCCATTACGAATTCTGATGAAGAATTCTCATTATGAATTCTGATGAAGAATTCTCATTACGAATTCTGATGACGAATTCTCATTACGAATTCTGATGAAGAATTCTCATTACAAATTATGATGAAGAATTCTCATTACGAATTCTAATGACAAATTCTCATTATGAATTCTGATGACGAATTCTCATTACGAATCCTAATGATGAATTCTCATTACGATTTCTGATGACGAATTCCTATTCCGAATTCTCATTCCGAATTCACCTATTAAACAAAATTTGAGTATCTTTGTTTTATAAACTCTGAATTAATTCAGACTCCGAAAAATATCTTTTTTAGACTCCGAACGTCTAAAATTACTTACATTTCTATAATTTGTCTAATCTTTATTATTGTTCCTTACACTCAGAACCTTCACTCCAAAGCTTTTATTCTGAACTTTTATGTTAGATTTTTAAAACGATGTCATAAATTCTGTTACAATTGTTTTGTTATAAAATGATGTCGTCTGTTTTGTTATAAACCAACCGTTGTCTAAGTGAAACGTGTGCAGGTCCCTCCGATCTTTAAGGAGAATATGACCATTGGATAAGGAGATGACCTTACCTATAAATAGGATCTCATTTGAAAGATATCGTAGATGATAGCTGATGAAAGTGCTGAAAGGATGACTAATTTTCGTGAAGTGATTTCTAGAGAGAGAGGCTCTTATTAACTCTCAAAGCTTCGTACGACTCCGAATGTTGGTGATTACATTCGAGGGCATCCGGGGATAGGAAGACAGAGGTGCCGACTACCTTCAAGTTCGAGAGCTTCCTTGCTGAGGAAGACAGAGGTTGCCAACTACCTTGAAGTTGAGGGCTTGCAGGGATAGCAAGACAGATACTCCGATCTTCGTATCGAGGGCTTACCCTGGTGTGGGTAAGATAGACTTGCTTGAAAGTATAAATCAAGGGACCTTTATCCAAGGTTGTTGGATACCCTTCTCTTTGGGTTAAAAGTCTTATATCTTGTTACTTGTAGTTTAACTACTTGTTTTATTTCCGCTGCATTTTGTATTATAAGGAAAGTATAACTTTCTTATACTTCCTTATTTGTACTGTGTTTTATTTAGATTCTATATGCTTTATGGTAGAATCTCATGTTGTAACCTTTTGTTAAGTTTCAATTTCCAGAACCATATTTCCGGAACCCTCATTCGAAATCTCTTTCCTAGTTTGTATTCGGTGTTAGAGGTGTTGTGAATTTGTTTAGTTTAACTTTGTTAAACTTAGCCTTTTCCTTTGCTTAAGGAAAACATAGTAATTCTTAACTAACTTTAAAGGTTCCAAAGGAATTTTTAAAGTATACAATTCAACCCCCTCTTGTATTTTGAGCATCTCATCACTATTTTGATCCTACAATTGGTATCAGAGGTTGGAAACCTCTTACTCTATACCAATCTTACAATCCCTCCTCGATGATCCCCATAGCCGGAAGTGCGTGTTCTCCTCCTAGAGTACAATGGGGAGTATACTCCGGGGAAGGAACTGTCCCCTGGGACTCATCGTCACCCCACATAAAAGGAAGAAACTTTAGAACCTTCATAGTAAAGGAGGAGGGAAGACCATAATGGATGAGTAGGGCTACATCTTCTTTAGGGTCGGATGATTCGGGATGTCTAATCATCATAGACACCTGGGTGGTCCCATGGAGCCGGTTCTGGAGTGAATGAACGTAGGTGTCCATCTCCTTCAGTGAGGTGACTATTTTGTCTAGATCCTCTTCCAGCAGCAAGTGGGGTGGAGCAAAAATCGTCCCAATACTTAGAAGCTTGAGAGGGCCCGTTTGGAGCAACACCCAAACCTCTTTATCCGAGCCACTGACCCTCAGGTCATCCCAAATCCTCCATGCATCTGGGAATGCGACCGTAATGGGAATAACTAGCCTGGAAGGATCTACCTGGGAGGGTCTAGTAGCGGCATGCGCCGTTGGGGGAGTCAATGGTCGTGTCTGTTTTCTGGATCTCCCCACCGCCCTGGAGCTCTCTGGAGCTACCTGTGGGTGGGACCTCACATGAAGAGGGGGAAATTCCATTACCTAAGCTGTGGTGGGGGAACCACCAATATCGTCTCCCCCTTAGGAGTGATCACTCTCTTCCTCCTCCTCGTCAGTCACCAGCTGCAGAATGGCCTGGACTGGATGAGTCAACACTGCCTAGCCCTAGCGTGCATGGATATAGTCCTTGAGGTCCTAGAGATACTAATAAACTCTACCTGGGTCCACATCATGATGAATATCAATGGGAGAAGATATGTAACCCAACCCGTCAAAATCCACCTCCGATTCCTGAAGATACTCCCACAGAGAATGGGTGTATTGGATGCAAAAGGATGACCAACTTTTGAATTCGTCCCACTGTCCCCAGGCCTTCGGGAAGGCAGCATCAGCAGGGATAACCAACCCTCTTTGGGAAGCTTCGAGGGCATGATAGGATACACCACTGTCCGTTAAAATCTTCCCTGGAAGCATGGGACCTGAAGGGTGGTCAAGAACCTTTCCCGAACTGGTTGAAGCTCCATCCCCCTTTCATATCCTCATTCCCTTTGATGGATTAGGACTTGAGATGGTAGGAACCCACATCCCTAGCTGCCCATTCAGGTATTATTTCACCCAGGAGTCAGTGAAACTCTTGGATAAAAAGGGAATGGAGTCTGCAAGTGTGGAAGTCATAACCTCGCAAACAGTATCTTCCCGGGTAAAAATTAACCACAGTTGCCTGGATATCATCAAATGAGGGTTATTACGGGCGCCATTGAGAGAGGGAGGACACAGTGCCTAGATGTAGCCAAATTGGCATTCAAATCGGTAGGGCACATACCCCTCACAGATCAGTTCCCCACCAATACGAGCTACCAGAATGCCCTCTCGGAGAGAAAAGAGGTAGCCTCAGTTACTAAACTCCTCTGATATAGTGTTCCTAATTTCACCGGCTGGGAAGGGATATGGATGGAAGATGAAATGATCATAACTCAATATCTATATTGACAACAATTGAATATTTTGAACCGACTGTTGACCATCCTTCTCTTGGTTCACCCACTCTTCAGGCATAACCCCACTGGTCACTTGAAAGTATGGCCGGAATGTGGAACCTGGAATCTGAAGAGGGTTGATGAAAGTGTAAAATTTCATGATATGCGCTCCCAACCATACCCAGAGTATTTGAAAAGGACTGGCTACCTGGTTTGGCCGACTCCCATCGGTAATATTGCTAAGCAACCAATAGATCCTAGAAAATACTGGAATGGCCAAGTTGATGACATTTCTAGTAGCTATCTGTGATTCCATGATGAAAGTATAGACCCGCATGCCAACAGCCTCATGTACAGACAGTAGCCAACCACTCAGGAACATGGCCAGGAATGCCTCCAAACGAAGCAGCCGATCGACGTCTGAAACAAGCTCCCAGCCCCAATCATTGAACTGCCCTTCTTCCAGGATCATCCAATATCTGTCCGTCTATTTTCGGGACACCGTCATATGAAAGGTAATGGGTCTTTATGGAAGAGTCACGTACTTTCTCTCTCTAGAAAAGGCACTAACCCATTCATGATATGGGAAAAGTTGTTTTGGAGATGCATCAATTTAATGATTCTGGGCCTGGTCAAAAAGCTGCTTCACCAGGGGGGGAGTCCTCTCTTCATTGAACCACACAGAAGAAGGAGGCAGAAATTTGTCATAGATACCCCCAATGATTGGGACCCTAGAGATCAGAAAGATGTCCCAAAGACTAATACTCACCTCACCATGGACTAGGTGAAATGTGTTGGTTTCCGGACTCCAATGACTCATAAGTTTCCTGGCGAGGGCTTGAGGCTGATGGGTATAGGTTTGGGACACCCAGGCAGCTTCATATAAGCCTACGACTCACAAATCTGCCTCAAACTCTGCACATCTTTGGCAAACCCAGAATGGACACCCCCAATCCAACGACTTAAATACCCCTCCGGGCCGGAGATCTCGGTTCGCTGAACATCCATGCTGGTCGTCTACCATGGCATTGCAGGCAATGATCCAGTAACAGTGAATTTCCCCATCTTTCTAATGATGTTCTCCAGTCGGGGACATCGAAAGGTGATTCAACATAGATCCAGAAACTGTGTCCCTTGAGGCAAGCCGCCCTCTGGCAGATATCACAAATCGAGGGATATTAGCAATAAATATCCATGATCCAGGATTGTTGTCACAGGATGGTGCCAGAATCAATGTATCAGACAGTAAACGGATCCTTTAGGTCGGAAGGCTATTGGAAAATGGGTACTCCTGATTTGACTCGGAGAGCAGATCGGCAAGGAAGGAGCATAATGAGGAGTGGCAGATTACATCCTAAACAGAGCCAGCCACATCCTTCAGGCGTTGATCGCCAATTGGGAAAGGCTCTGCATCAGTTCTGGGTGCATGGTGAGGAGGAACCATGTTTTCTTCCTGCATTATAGAAACCAGGAAAATGGTTAGTCCGGAGTAATAAAATATGGACAAAAATATCGGCTATATGGAAAAGGAATTGAGAATCCATCGTGAGCAAGCCTCATAATGTGGTTCACGATAACGACTTCCCGCGAACCAAACCTATGCAGAAGTGGTTTGTGGTATGTTGTACCTTGATGCATTGTCTAGAAAACCACAAACTAGGTTTCTCTACGGGATCCTAATCTAAGATTTATGTAATTAAGTTTAGAGGACGTAGAAAATTTTTCTAGTCACCGGGATTTTAGTCTGCAGACCATCAAAACCGCGAAGCGAATTCCTCAGCGGCCCATCGTAACTTACTTTTTAAATAATTAAATGTATTTGTTTACTGTTGGTAAATTCGTCTGTGGGTGAAGGCGACCGTGAAGGAGGAATGATTTGAGGAAAGTGGTAGCTGTTTCGCAAACGAGGTGTTTCGTGAAGGAATGAGCACGCGGAGATGAAAAAGAGAGAGGGCTATGGTTTCATGAAAAATCTGGAAAAGACAAAGGAATGGACCCCTGTATTTATATGTGTGGTCCTCTACTGTGTCCACCCCTCTACAGAAAACCATCTATGTTTCAGGACCACTTTACATCAGAATGGACTCCTCTTTGTTCCGGCCGGACCCCCTTCTGATGGTGGGCATTTGTAGGGTCCTGAAAAATATGCAAAGGAAATTTTACCCAATTCCCCAAAAATATTGGGGGGAAGAATGGAGAAAACTAAAAGGATTACCAAAGCCAAAACGGTCCGCATACCAGTCTAAATAATGATGCCACACGGCCAGTTCGGCGAAGCACCCCCGCAGCGGACTATTGTCGTTCGCGAAATATAGGAGGAGATCCTCCATGGGCGCGAAGCAGGACAGACGCCGAACCGGTCCATTTTCACGAACCACCCTAGCCATGGACCGCCTCAACCAGCCCAGTCTGTATCCGCTTTCGTTCGCGGAATGGAGTCAGAACCCTCCGTGGTTGGGAAATGCTCCCCGAGCTCATTTGGTTCGTAGGGGAGATGCGCTCGATGCCCCCCGCGAGTCGCCAATTGACCAAGTCATCCGTGAACCGAGTCTCTGATCATGGGCCTCCACAAAAGGTGTCGCATGACCATAGATACATATTTTTCCCCATTCTATAATCAGATATTGAGTGGAAGAGAAGATGGGTATTTTTGAGGAGATCAATTAGATTCAGGTGGATGGATTTTGAAGAAAGGATCTTAGGATTCCACAAACAGCGAAGTTCCAGTTCGCGAACCAAAACTGGTATGAACCAGGAAGATAATTAATAAGGAACTGAAAAAGTAAAATAACTTGGTAAACCACAAACATAAAATAACAATGAAAAGAAAACCATGAACCATGGCCTCTCCGTTGATGCACTTCCCGTGGACCAGGGAGTGTATGTCCCTTTTCCGATCCGTCGCACCGCATAACACCCTCCTACATAGGCGAATCCAGGACCAACAAACCCCCATCCGGCATTGCCCTTGGCCGCCATTACTTCCAAGGATCCCACCGCATACCGGCCTGGTATGCTGGCTGAACCTGAAGCCTCGAACCACCCTGGTTCATAGGAGGCCCACCAGGCCACGAAACCCCCTAGTTTGCGGGGTTCCCATCAGTCTGCGGACCAACCTGGTTCACGGATGGCCTCTCCCGCTATGTAGCACCTCCCTATTTGAATTGTGCCAATCCTCATATATCCATGTGGCCTGCAAAATCTATCAGGGTTCCCATTCCCTGAGCCAGATAAAATCCTCCCAATCCGGCCTGATCCTCCGTAACTACCTCAGTGGACCATTAACAGGCCCCAAGCAGAGGCCACCACCAGACCCATGTGATGTAACCTTCAGGCACATCAGTGTGCTGTTTTGAGTTCAGATACCCATGGTAAGCAGGGGTGAAGGTGTTTCTACGACCCTTGAGCATATTTCCGAAGCATTACTGGGTTCACATTCCTACGGTAATGTTGATTCTATGCTCAGGATCCCCCTTTCTACCCCTCCACTTGTTTGGGAAGGGTCACTTCTCCCTTCTTCGGGGGGGGGGGGGGGGGTAGTAAAATACCCATATGAAGGAAGCCCCCATGAAATTCAGTATTTCCCCTAGGAACAAGAAAGGTGACGGCCACATGAGCACCTTATTCCCTCTCCCTATGCACTTTTTCACCATGGGCGTCTATCCTGGAGTAAGCCCCGATCCATCACCTTAGGACTCCTCAGAGTGTAAGCCCCAATACATATCGAACTATATAGACTTTGATCCCTGTCTCCTAGGAAAGGTATGTAGGAAGCCTCCTCGAGGTTCAATCCCGATCACCGTCAGACCCCCGGGTCCACATTAACGTTGGATCTCTGACAATCCCTTTCGAACTACGTGGACTTGATCCATGTCTCTTAGGCAGGGTATGTAGGAAGCCTCAATGAGGTTCAAGCCCGACAACCGGTTGATCCGACTATCGTTACATTGGATCACCGTGCCACTTGTAGTACCGCCTCAATGAGTCCCGAATCCTCGGGGTCATTAATCTAACAAGGGATGGTAAACCTCGGTCGTAAATGATGCCAAACCCCTACGTCCAGCTGACCATTTCCCACCAAGATAAGTCCGCCGATACTTTTCTTGGGTATAAAACAAACATTCACGAACATATGAATATGTATTAAATCTATAAGAGAGTCCTGTAACATGCAATAATTCCCCCCAAAAAGGGTGCGATGAGCCCGAATTCCCATCCTCTCAACCAATGCGAGTCCTTAACCGTCTCCAGTCAAACATCTCGGCGAACACCTGCCTTTGGAAAGCATGTCAACGTGTTGTCGGATATGGAACCGTTTGGAATTTCGAGACTGAACCAAAACAATGTCCATATAATAGAAATGAATATTATAGTATTGAATAGTATACTAAATAAAGCATTGCAATCACTTGTTGCATTCATCTTCATTTCAGCGTGTAATAAACAGTTATCTATCAAAGTTAATAAAGAACAAGAATATTCAATAGTACATTGTGGTTTTAGTAGAAAACATTACTAAAAAATTTCACTCCCTGTTGAAATTTTCCATCATTGGCATGTCCAGGTGACTACGATGACTTAATGTTCATGGGGTGACTCAAAAAACCTATAGATTATGTTGAATCAATTCATCATTTTCAAAATCATGCTGCAAGATTTTTTTTCCTAGACAAAAAAGTTAGAAGAAAATATAGGTAACATACTATGGAATGTGTAATAATTTAATCACATATCATATAATTAATAGTAGATAGGTGAAATTGAATAGAACTGTGCCTTGGAATATGTAACGAATATAAAACCCCGTAATAGTAATGAATGTAATTAGATAATAGTGGAATGAATATAATAGTTATTTTAGTTATCATTTTTGTACCTAAGTAGTTTTCATGTCTGAGGTTTGAAAAACTATTATTGATCCGACATACAATGTATAAGAACTATCAGTATGATGTTGCTATCAAGAAAGGAATGAAAGAATATTAGATTTTGGTGACTTTCGGTTGCAGAATATAGAAATTAGAAATGTTGAAGAACATTGCACCTTGATATTTTCAACCCCACTGCATACCTCTAAAGACCATATAAAATGATGTGACTTTATTGTGTCAAACAAAACAAAAATGTAATGTGCATTATCAGTGTTATAGTATTGAAAAATTTGTAAACATCATTACCGGCTTTTGGTCGAAGGTGTCAGTGAAGCTGCAAATGTAATGCTCATTATCATTGATAAAAAAAATTTATGCGTTATGGTCAAAATAATGAATATAGTTTTGAATATTAAAAATAGTTACATCAATTGAGAATTAAGATTTTTTTTTGATTTTAGTATCTCCAACTGTGTAGGTAAACGAAACTTGTCATCACCATAATTTAAAAATGATATCAAATGAACCATTGGTCAATAAAGAATCATGATCATCTAAATAGAAACATATTAATTTATCTATGAATAATAAGAAGTTAGTACAACAACAACGGAAAGAAAGATGCAATGGACCACATGTACAGGCTAAAAAAGCTTGTACAAATCTAGAAAGAACATACAGTTTTAAAATCCTCATCATCAAATACTGGTTGAATAGGGGATTCATATATCTAGCCTCAAAAGTTAAACCACAATGAAAAAACCCCACTTTGACTCTACTGAATAAAGCAAACTCCCATGAACTATCTTCGATTTAGTTTAACCCCAACATGATCGAAGTACTCAAATTAGCAGTGGCAGTAGCAAAACACCAGTAGAAGTAGTGTATTCCTCTTGAAGCTACAATATTGGGGTTACACACTTCCAACCCTAGCTTATAAAACACCTGTTTTGGTATTCCGGAACTAATATTCCCAGCATGATCTAAAGGCCAGAAATAACCGGTAGACATCGATTTGTAAACATGTAATTACCCAACACAAGTCCCAGGCCCTGTTGGTTTCTATCCCAGCTCAACCTAAAAATTGAAATTCACATACAAATTGCGTAATTGCACATGATCCAATGATCTAAAAAAGCAGTCAGTCGTGATCTATATAATAAACAACAATTGAAATAGAAAAAAAATCATTGCTAAAAAAACACATGAGCAGTGTAATTTGAGGAACCAAAACATCATACTGCCACTAAATATCACCCATACATGAGAAGCAGAAAAACCACTTTCGAAGAACACCTTCATAGAAAATCCAATAATTACCTTTTCATAATGAAACTCCTTAGAATGATGCGAGAACATTCCTGTTTCAGAATCTGGATCTGTAGATATATAAGTGAAAAAATAGTAAAACATTATAGTTTTATATTGTCATATTGAAACTGTACATTAATGGTGATACTAAATGCATAATATATATATGTAGATTGATTGAAACTACTTAGTACATTGTAATTTACTAATAAAGAAACATGTTTAAGAAAATTCATATTTTACATGAGTTGGGAAGTTTAAAATTTAAATGTTACTTGGAACTATATATGAAAAAGACTACTGATGATTTTGTAAATGAAACTGGAAAAATGCAGAAGAAAAATCAATTGTCGGGTAGGTGGGTGGGTGTTGTTATGATAATTTCACAATGAGAACATAAAATTCATATACTTAATTAATAAGATCATGAATCCATCTTATCCATTATCAATTAATCGCAGAAAGAAATTGTGTGAACTTTATAATGGTACCAAGAAAAAAATACATGCATTTGATTTATTGCCACATTTTCTTTATAGCACTCTATATATAAGAGGTCATAGTAAGATCATTCCATATGAACCATACATGTTATAAAATGAATTTTGATAATGAAGTAACGTAAAATAAATTGTAGAAAAAGTGGTTGCGAATTATTACATACCATTTCAACTACATAAAGGGGATGTTGAGAGGGATTGACTTATAGACATCATCATTTGAGGAGTTATTGTGCTGGTATCCAATGTAATATGGTAGGATCTCACCATATTCAATTCGAATTAGGGATGGAACATGCAACAGATTCACACTCACCATGCCGCACAGATCTCTCATGAAAATGAAAATTTGGAGCCAGCTCAAAATAATGAAATTTGTGAAACCTGAAATTAATGGTTAAGTAGAAATCTTGTATTATAACTCCATATAGAAATTACATGTGATAATGAGAACATGCATATATCTGCCACTAAGTCTCTAATTAGGTGGAAGTTCACCTGTTCCATGTTATGTTCGAAAATATGTATAATGAAGACTTCAAACCCACTGGTAAAATGGAAAATCCAGTCTTCTTAGTACTGCATTCCAAAAACTAAGTTAACAACAAAGCACTAAATAATAAAAATTAGTAAATTCACAATATCTCCAACTGATATTACTGAAATCTGTTTAATTTGACATTGTACTGAAAATATATATCAATCTCAATAATATTCTGAGCCTATTGAATGATTTGGGCCTCAAACCTTTGGAAAAATAACAACATCCTACTACCAAATTTTGCAATAGAAATTGGATTTTTAAACTTTATAAAAGATTTATTGTCCCAAAAATGTAACACAGCTCATCCTTGGTTAAATCCAAGGAATTAATGAACTAATTGACACAAATTCATATGATATGATAAATAGAGTTTTAATTGACTTTTTATATCCAATAGAATAGTAACTAATGGTGGTTTAATCAAATATAAGTAAATTTATGATTAAATAGTGAAGTTAAAGAAAGAGACAAGAGGGTACCTCATGGATTTCAGTAGAAGAATTGGCAACCAACATTTTTTTTGATTCAACAACAATTTGAGAAAATATTCAACTTCAGGGCCAATATTAAGAATAGAGGGGGATTTAATGATCATTTCATAACATATTTCAGGACCACCTTCCTTGGCTTTAAGTTGTGGAACATAATGAATAATATCAATGATTTGAATCTGGATTCAAAAAAATGATTCGGTGAACAATTTAATCAAGGCCCCTGACTATTCGTAGACTCCACCTTTCTGTCTAGTAGCATTGTTTTCCATGAAAATAAGCTCTGCGCATGTTCCGCCAGACTAATCATGGACTCCACATTTCTATCTTGTAGAATTATTTTTATTGAAAGGTCAATGTGTTCAAAAAAATCATGCTATGCATAATTATGAGTATAGTTAAAGTAATATGTCATGGAAAATCAAATAGAAAGTTGAATAAAGCATGTAACCAGAGACGATTATAAAAATTACAATGACTAGTACATAATGTATGCATGATAGAATCATGAAAAAGTTTTTATTGAATGAAAAAAGATAGGATTAACTGAATTGGGTTACGATTTGATGTGTATGTGGAAGTTTTCTACGCTGGTAAAAAATGCAAATGTTGAAAGATTCATCGACCGAAAGAAACTGGATACCATGGTAGAAATAATATTATAATTACTATAAAAATAATTTTTTTAATAAAAATAATTGTATAATAAGATGTTTTAATAAGAAATATGTCTACATAAATATTGATGAGTAGGCAAACAATAATATAATAAGCAGCTATAATAAGTATTTAGAAGGAAAATTGTTTACAAATTGTATAAGAAAATTGTATACGTAAATAGTATAATTAGGAGTTTTAATGCAATTTGTATACAAATTGTGAACACTAATTCGGGTCATATATAATATAATAAGTAGTTTGAATGGAAGAAATATAATGAGGAATGTAGGAAGTACCTTTGGTTCCTCTCACTTGGAGAGGATTTATTAAATAGAAAAATTAATTGAATATTGCAATTAGAGAAGTAGTATACCCAGGTTCCTAAAAGTGCTATATACAGAATATAAAATTAAATATGAAGATATAAAATTATAGAGAATGGGGTAAACATTAAATGAATACCTTCTTCTATGTGGCTACAATGTTCTTGGGAACATCTTGTGAACTAAAATAGACATCTCTAGGCAGGGGACACCGTGAGTAAAGCTTACTTTTAAAGAACCCCTTTTATTTCTTAGAGTGGTCGTTTATTTTCCCAGAACAGTTGCTTGAACTGAAGTTCTACATCTTTTAACATTTCGGAAATTGGAGAAAACAATTCCAGTCATGAAAATGTAAAAATTACTTTGCTTTATGATATGTACTGCCGGTTTTAGCATATTGAGAATGATCCATGGAAACCAATCATAATTTAAAATAAGAAACTCCAACCTGGGAAGAAATATGACTTTATATAGATCATAACATTCAGTATCCTCAAACAATACAGTTAGAAATATTTATGTCAGGATTAATTACAATGAAATAAAGTAATGTAGAAACATATATCGATATAATATTCATAAGTTGATTGAATCATTAAGCTTCAAAACAAGTTTGAATTTACATTCAAAAGGAGAAACAGATTATTTTTTAATGTTTCACAGTTTCCTATTTGAAGTTGCAACTGGTTCATCCTATGAAAAAATCAATGTGAATTGTTCAACCACAAACATCTTTATATGATTTCATAAACTTTCCCATAACCATTGGGAGAAAAACACTTTGGGTGATAGAAGAAAATCCCCCACTACAGCATTCACAAGTACATCTAGTTTTCCAAAAATTTTAACAGATGATTCAATGAATCCTAGCATCTTCTTGAATGTGAAAAATACACCTAAAAGACAAAAGCCTACAAATTTCACTTAAAAACAGAAAACAATTATTGTTGTATGAATGTCCTTAAACCAATTAGAATATATTAGTATCTATGTGAATGATAATATCTTAGAATAATTATCTTTCAACCAATCTATGATGACTATTTAAATCATAGAACTATCAACCGGAAAGGCACAAAGAAATGAATAATCTTCCTATAAAAATTGTGAATGGTCTTCATTTCCAACCTATTGATATGATTTCCATATGAGATATAAAATCATTTTTCCTATCATGAAAATATGAAAATTTGATATGTAGTTTTAGAAAGAGGATATGAGATCTCTTTCTTATTTATTTAGTTTACAGTTTCATATCTTTTAGTAGTTAGGAATGAGGTCTACTAAAACAAATAAAAATATTAAAATTATAATAAAAGATGACTATATGAATACATATCGAAAATTTACCAATAATGAAATAATTCTGGGTAATTATTGATACTTAGAAGTATAAAACATATAGCCACCAATAACCAGTACAACTTTTTCATGGGCTACAATAACCTGCCACAATAACCAGCACCAATAACATGAATCCTTACTAAATAATATATTCGTTGAAATATTGATGATAATAGAAGAATATGTCAAACATACTAACAATGAGGTGTGCAAAAATGATCCATAAATACCTGAAAATACAATAAACAATATGTTATAAAAAAATGTAAAATAATGGAAATAATAAAAGACATGAAATTTTCAAAGTAAAATATTTTATTAAAAAATTTAATGTACATAACAAACTGATAATCCACATAAAACATTAAACTGAATCAGATGATTATATTTTATAGCATACCTGTACTATGTTGCAACAGTGGTGAAGGAAGAAGGATGGCGTTTAGAGTTGGGAAACATTATATAATAGATTAACATATGATTCAGAACAATAATCGAATAAAGAAATAAATAAACGATTAACAACATGATGGAAAATTAAAATGAATAATGAAATGGAAATGGATAGGTAGAGGCTAATGTGTCGGACTTCTTCTCAATCAAATCACTCAATCTACTCTAAAGTCACTTCTCTAGCAACATTTGGTGGTAACAATCAAGCCTAAAAGATCCTCCCCTCATTTTTCTATGTTATCTGCATCCTGGGCATCACCATTCAAAAATCTAGTCATACCACAATTAGATTTAGAGATATAGTATTGGTTGGTATATGTGATTTCCACTATACTTATTTAATTGATGCTTACTATAGTAGTGTGATATGAACTAAAAGAAATGGAGTTCACCAACCTGATTACATGAAACTCAAGAGTGGGTTGTTCCAGTTAGTCCAGGTTCTTCGATCATAAATCACGACATTAAAGTATATCTCTCATGCTTCATGGAATCCAAAATATAAATAATATTACAAGGACATAGAAAAATAAGAATCACATATCACCATTTCACTACAAGAAATTTATGTTTTTGCGCCTCCTGATGCGGGCGACCTCCCTTGGTGGTCGCTAAAGAGGGTATTAGTGACCGCCATTGGCAGTCGCTAATGTGAATGTAAAATTCCATTGGGAAATTTCCCGCACGTGCATCTTCTTCTTCCCGCCTGCTTTAGCCGCTGCAAATCCCGATGCCGCACGCCGCCGCATTCCGCCGTACGCCGCCACCTCACTTCATTTCATACCATGATTCCTTCATGACCGCCGTCTATATCCGAACTGCCTGAACCCTCGCCTCGGACATCCGGTGACCTCATCCTCAACACCTGAATAACCCAACATCCACTTCCGCCGTGTGTCCGCCATGGCCGGTGGGGGAAATCTCTTGTGTCCCTTGCCGAAAATATGCCGATACGATGACCCGCATGAGGACCATAGCGCCGCATGAGGACCAGCAGAATGCTGTGTCGATGTGAAACATTAGCGACCGCTTTTGGCGGTCGCTAAAAGCAACATTTCTAGTAGTGTTCGTTATATTCCTACTTAAAGAAAATAATCAATTGACTGATTTGAAAAAAAGATAAAACTAATGAACTGCTTCTGAAATCATAAATAATGGAAAATATCACGCAAAAATTTATATTAGATAATGCGATGGATGAAAAGAGATGAAGTTCAAAGTAGATTAAAAAAATGATTCAAAAATAGATCATGACACTTTCTAAACGGGTTTCAAAAACAAAAATAATGCTTGAAAAAATGATCATACATATCATTCTCAAAGGAATCAATCAAGGAAAGGAAAAAAATGAATTCTTTCCAATCAATCCTTATCCATACCTTCCAGAACACATCGAATCCTTTATCCACAATATTTACTCATTGTCTATGTCGCACCTCCTAAAAAATAAAATGATTGCACGTCACATACCTGAGTAAGTAGTAAAAGTGTCAAAAATATAATACTGAATTAATAGGAAAATATATGAGGAGAATTACTTTGAATTTGTGTTATCTTTTCATTCAAAATCTATAGGTGGTGAAAAATAAACATAAATTAAAAAAGACATGTAAGCACAATGGGCATCATTAAAATTATCATGCAACATACAAACAATGAACAAATCAAGGATAACATCGAATTTGGTAGAAAATTCATCAGAATAAAATGACCCACTACTCCAAACTATTATATGCAATTAAGCACATACCATTCTATAGATTCCTAGTTTGGAAAATCCCTCCAATCAGAACTATGTAGCTATATACTCATGGGGGCTATTCCAATAACTTTTCATTTCTTCGAAAACAATAAAACCATGATATTGTTCATTTATGAGACATACGATAAATATCTACTTCAAAATATAGTTGCCATCAAATGGAAGAATAAATTACTTTAGGAATATAAAAAATAGTGCGGACATATGTATAAAATTCATAAATTTTAAAGCATAGACATGTATGGATGATCAAATTACTATTTTTGGCACGAACCATCCCAATTTCTTAAAAAAGAATAAAATATATACAAGAAGTAATTGGTGTAAAAGAGTGATGTAAAATCTTGTATTGAATGATGATTTATAAAATGTTAGATAGTAGTTCACCATTGTTCACGGAGTAACTGTACTTGAAATGTAGTAGCTGATTTCTGGGAAGTCAATTGAGATATTGATTAAAAAAAAGAGTAAAATGTTTATAGTCTTTGGAAAATCAATTAATATGTAGAAAAAATCAATGTAGAAGGAGTTACCAGTTGTAATCCTTTGGAAGGGATAGTGCGGGGTGATTTCCTAAAATATTGTGCTTCCCATAGAAGCAGAGGATATTATATATACTGAATCGATTTGAGGAGATACACGAATCTCTATTTTGCATAGATAGATTTGAATTTCACCTTCCAATACTATCGTGATTGAAATTGAATATCCAAAGAGGAGAAGTCGCTGTGTTGAAAATTAGTGTCGGCCATAGATTTTGGTGAATGATCTTGGTGAATATGTAGGATGATGATGAAGCAAAAATGATGGATCTTTTCGAACTCGTGAATTGGAAGATTGAATTCACAATGGGGAGGAGTTCCATAGATTTTAAGATGATATAGCATATAAGAGATGGTATGTGGGAGGATATGAGCATAATTGAAGGAGTCACACAATGATTCCGATGTACGGATTGGAGCTCTCTTGAAACCCAAAGCAAGGTTGAAGTAGTAGGCATGGAAAGCTTGCAGAATGAAAGGAGTCACGCAGGGGGAAATGATTGAAGAGGTAGCATGTGATGGGGATGGTGTATAATTGGGAATGGCTGTGTATTTTAGGTGATGTGATTTAGCGTGGAGGTGACATGTCACCCTGGAGGAACCCTACATTAGAAGATATAGTGGATTTCAAAATGAAATTACTTCCAAAGATCAACATTAGATTAAATGGTAAAAATATATTATAATTAAACCTTAAAAACAAATTAAAAGATAATATAACCATATAAATAAATTATATAAAAAGGCTCTTTTGAATTAAAATACAGTATTTTTCATTATTCATTAAAAAATAAATTTTATAAGAATAATACCAAAATTTTATCCAAGATAAGTTTTGATGTCCTAATTCTGAATAATATTTTTTTTGTCAAATAGAACATATATGAGTGAAATAATATATTTAAAGAGGGTTCTACATTAAAAGGTGGTAAATTGTTCTTTTAAAAAAATTATGCATAAAATTAGATTCATTCACATTTTAAGCCACTAATTTTTTTATATTAATGTTAAAAAATTTAACAGACATGTATATTCATATTTTAGTTAGTTCTATTCATTTCCAATGATACAATGGCTAGGTGTTAACTACCATTTAAAAATAACAATATTATATTATTAGTGTGCAACGTAAGATTTCAAAGAAACCTGATGTTGCGTATTGGGTATGCTATCAAACATAGAATCCCCATTAAAATAAAATAAATATTTAATTTAAAAATATTAATTAACATTGAAATGTATTATTCTTTATTTACTTGGGATGTTACATCTTTACCCCCTTTTGGGAATTTCATACTTGCAATTTTTATTCACTTATCAATTATGTGGGGGTATTTATCCCTCATAACATTTTCATATTCCCATGTTGGATCTTAAACCATATGGTTTTTCTATAAAAACATTACCTAAAAATTACCTTATTTCAAAACACTTTCTCTCTACGGTCATTAATCTAGACTAGTTGTTCCTTATAAGAGATATTTTCTTCCAACTGAACAGCCTTTGGGCCAAAACATGAGATGGATCTGGAATATAATTATCAACATTGAAACATGAAAAACATTGTGTACCTGAGATAAACATGGGGGAGAATCCACTCTTTATTCAACTTCTCCAACTTTCTCTAAGATTTCATAAGGTCCAATGAACCTTAGACTCAACTTTCCCTTCTTACCAAAACGCATGACACTTTTCCATGGAGAAACCATGATAAAGACATGATCACCTACCTCGAAAGATAAATACTTCCTCTTGTTATCCACATATCTTTTTTTGCCTCCTATGAGTTGTTCTCATGTTCTTTTGAATCAACTGATGTTTTTCTTCCATCTCTTCTACCAATTATAGTCCCATCATCTTTATTTCACCTACTTCATCCAAAAAAGATGGAGTTTGACAACTCTTTCCAAATAATGCCTAAAATGAATACATCTGTATACTGGAATGAAAATTATTATTATATGAAAATTCAACCAAATAAACAAGTTGGTCCCAAATTACCTAATAAACCAGTGAAAATGCTCGTAGCATATGTCCAAGGTCTGAATTTTCATTTTGACTGCCCATCTGATTAACGATGAAAATCTGTACTAGAATTTAATTAAGTATCCAACGACCTCTGATGGACTTTCCAAAAGTTAGAAGTAAACCTGGGATCATGATCAGATACAATGGATATGGGACCACCACACAATCTGAATATCTCTTTAACACACAATCGAGTATGTTAGTCTAGAGGCAAAGTATCTCGAGTAGGAAGGAAATGAGAAGATTTAGTCAATTGATCAATAATAACCCAGATTGCATTTCTACCTCTAGATTTCATTGATAATCCCACAATTAAGACCATTGATATATTTTCTCATTTTTACTCTAGCACAGATAAAGACTGAAGTACCCCTTTCTGTAACTGCTTCTCTTCTTTAACCTGATGGTAAGTCAAAAAATTCACAGTAAAATCAGCAATATCTCTTTTCATTCCATCCCCCCAGTAATACTCCTAAAGATCTTTGTACATCTTAGTACATCCAATATTAACTGAAAATGGGGAACTATGAGTTTCATATAACAACTAATTCTTCAACTGTTAATCAAAACAAATGCATAATATTTTCCCAAACCTCAAAACATATTCATTATCAATGTTAAATTTAGGAAACATACCCTTCTGAAGCAACTCTACCTTTTTATGTAACTCACTGTCTTATTTATGTGTTCTCTTAATTCTGTCTAACAGAGAAGATTCCACTAACACCTGAAAAAAACAGAACAATTTCCGACACCAATAACTTCAATTCCAAATTAATCAAATCAAAAACCAAAGGATATCGTTCCAAACGTAGCATTGTTAATGAAGCATTAATTTTTCGACTCAAATAATCATCCACTTTATTTGTCTTTCCTGGATGGTAATGGATCGTGCAATCATAATCCTTGATTAATTCCAACCATCTCTTCTATTTCATGTTCAATTTTCTTTGGGTGAATATATACTTCAAACTTTTGTGGTCAGTATATACTTCACATTTCACTCAATACAAACGATGCTTCCAAATTTTTAAAGAAAAAACACCAATATCTAATTCCAAATCATTTATAGGGCAATATAACTCATGAGGTTTCAACTGACGTAATGCATAAAAAATTACCTGATCATTATATACAATGACTAATCCAAGTCTATTTAATGAAGAATCACTATAGATAACAAAATCACCATTTCTGGAAGGCATCGCCAAAACTAGAGAATTCACCAATCATACATTCAATTCTTTAAAACAATCATCACATTCTTATGTCTAGATGAACTGAACACCTTTTTCCAGTTAACTTAGTCATTTGACTAGATAACCATAAGTTTTTTTAAAACCTTCGATAATAAGATGCCAAACCAAGAAAACTATGAATATCAGATATATTTATGGGTATTTTCCATTATTCAACAAATTTTGTTTTACCAGGATCATCATTTATGCCATTTTTTGAAACAATGTGACCCATGAATGAAATTTTATGTAACCAAAACTCACACTTGTGGAATTTCCCATATAGATTCTTTTCATTTATTGTTTTCAAGAGAACCGTTAAATGAATTTCATGTTCCTCTTTACTTTTATAAAAACCAAAATAGCATCAATGAACAAAACTATAAACCTATCCACGAACTAATGGAAAATTATATTCATAATATCCATGAATACAACAGCTGAATTGGTTAACCCAAAAGGCATAACTTCAAATTCATAATGGCTATATCTAGTACGAAACACGGTCTTCCGAATGTCTTCTTCCTTTATATTCAACTGATGGTACCCCAAACTCATATCAATATTTGTTAAATATTGAGCCCCCTAGAACAGTTCAAACAAATCATCGATATGAGGCAAAGGATACTTTTTCTTAACAGTGATGATATTAAATGCTCTATAATAAATGAAAAGTCTCATTTAACCATCTTTTTTTAACAAATAAGACAGGATCACCCCATGTTGATGTGTTAGGTTGAATGAAACATTTGTCTAATAACTCCTGTAATTGCTTATTTAACTCTAAAAGTTCTATTTGAGCTATTCGATAACAGGGTTTTGAAATTGGTTTGGCATTAAGCACTAAGTCAGTAGTAAATTCAACATCCCGATTCGGTATAATACCAGGCAACTCATCAGAAAAAACATCAAGGTACTCATTTACCACTAGAACATCAATAATCTCAACACTTCCTATATTTTTAACAATATGATCAAGGTAACATTCATTTCTATCATTTACTAGTTTCTCAGCTTCCTAAAATGTTATCAAAAGTAAGGGATCATTCTTGTAAAAAATAGAAAATCTTTTTGAAAAGAAACCTATTTAGCTATATAGTCAATCTTAGCATAGTAAATTTAAATACAATACATACCCAAAATAACATCAAACACTACTAGAGGCAAAACAATAAGGTTTGTAGGTAGATTATTTCTGCACACAAGGATAGGAAGGTTCATATATTCTCTATTTGTCTCAATAATTTTTCCAGGTGCTTTTACCATTAATTCCTTATTCATATCTCGATATGGAATTCCCAATTTACTAGAAAAATTCTTAGAAATGAATGAGTGTATAGACCCGGAATCAAACAACACATTGGCATAATCAGTACAAACAAACAGTATACCTGATAAAACTTCATTTGATGGCCCAACATCTGCTGAAGTAGTTGCAATGGATTTCACCACCCCTTTCTAGTTTTAGTCTGTCTACATTACCTCAGTTGAGTTCTTTATTGGACAATAATTTGCATAATGAACCATTTCATTTCACTTATAACATTTTAATAACTATAAATCATATTTTTTATTACCATTACCTTGATCTTTTTTAGAGAAATTTTGAGCTTTATGTCCCATTTTTCCACATCAGTAACCCTTACCAGAATTTAAAAGACATTCCCCAACATGATTTTTATCACAATTTTCACAAACTCTAAACTTATGTTTCTTATAATCATACTTTATTAAAGAGATCTTCACTTTTTCCTACCACCTCGACCTCTTATTATATTGTTTGTTAAAGAACACATGATCATTGGAAGACTACATTTCCAACTTCTCTACACAATGAACAAGTTCTTCATAACTTTTGAATTCACAAGAAGCTAAAGCCCATCGATACTTTGGATTTAATCCTGACTAAAAATGGTTGATTTTAATATCAAGTTATCGTATGAAATTTGAAGCATACCTTGCGAGTCGAGTGAATTTTGCTTCATAATCATCCATTGATTCATTCTCCTCCCTCAATTCTAGGAATTGTTTTTCCATTCTATGTCGAACCACCTTATGAAAATATTTCTCACGGAAAATTCCTTTGAATTAATCCCAATCTAGAGCATCAATATCTTCACTATCCATAATATTTTTTTCCATCGAACTATACTAATCATCTTCACCATCAAAATGTTAAACAACAAGACTAACCTTTTGGTGTTCTGAACACCCCATCACATAAAACATTTTCTCTAGTGCTTTAATCCACCCTTCTGATATCACAATGTCAGATGATCCTCTGAATGATGAGAGATGTTGCATCAGGAAATGCTCTACTAATGACATCTTCCACTATGGTTGATCTGGCTGATCTCATGCATGGATACCACCAACATTTATAGCTTTATTCAACTGTGCCATCACTGTAACAAATAGTTCAGTTCTGATTCTGACCATCTCAGGTTTCTTATTTGGATGGTTGTCTTCCTCATGATGTCGTCCCAACATATTTTCCCTCTTTACTGAACAAAAAACCATTATGATCACCGAAATATCTTAGGCAAAGCAACATGGTAATCTGTAAATTATTTATCATTTCAATATTAACATAAATTACTATATAGATATTAATTTAATAATACCATAACCCCTAAAGTTATCTAAACTGACTTTTGATACCAACTATAAGGACCCTGCCTTAAAGCATTACATAATGTTGAATTAAATTAATAATTCACATTGAGGATATTTTTTTGGTTTAGAGTTTTAGAGAATTAGGACATAACTATTATATCTCAAAATATTACAATGTAGAAACTTCTACTGAGTTTCTGTGTTCTTTTCACAAAATAAAGACTTCTGAAAAAAGAGTCATGTCTAGTTCAATGTTTTATACAACATTACCTTTCCATGATCCCATCCTTTACCCTATCCATCTTTTTGTCTTGTGAAAACCATTTAAAAACATGGGATGAGCATAAAAATCTCACTAAGGGTCATAAAACAATGAATGAATACATTATTTTATCATTACATACATAACATAATCTCTTTAATATACCTCATGAAATTATAAGATTTATTAATAACACATAGAAGCATAAATCATAAAGTTAACTTGTGACATCCATATCATACTTAAATTGTATCTATCACAACTACGCAGGGAGTTACATTTGAAATACCTGTCAAAATATATTCAAAAAATTCATTAGGAGAAAAATTCACATTTACCTCTGTCACATTACCCAATGCATTGGAGAGATATCTCGGGCTCCCTCACCCTAGGATCATCACAGATCCACCCGTATACGTAAACAATGCCCAAGAACCATAACATATTCATGGTACATAAAATAAACATAAGTAAAAGATAACATTTCCACATTCTAATCACAATATATCATTTAAATATATTGACATAAAAAATCAATTATCAAAACCATTTAAAATTCCAAAATATGTAAAAAGAGTATATGGTATTTATTTTCCTTTTAAAAACATTACGACTTTTAAAGGAATCCAAAGATCAAATAATACTCATGACAATGGAAAATGTCATTTTCACTGCTTATGTTAAAATGAAACATTCTATTCTATCATTTTGTAAAACACTTCGTATGAAAAATATTACCTTTGAATGAAATGAAAATTCAAAGAATTTATACACCGTACAAAAGAATGTTTGAGAATAAAACAATATATTCCTTAATGAAATGAGATTGAGACGAAGTCCCTTACCTTATGGTCGAATTGACCCAATCGTTATTTAATCTCCTGAATAATAAACTAAAGTTGATTTATACTTGCTTAAGAACCTTTATCAAGTTTATTATTTCCTTTATATCACTTATTACCATGTCATAAACATTATGTAATCATTTAAGTTAGTAATGGTTGTTTCATTGATATTTGGTACTTGAGTGAAAATGAACACCTTATAATTAAAAGTTATCAATGTGTTCAAACATACATTATCTTCCAAATGATATTAATAATTTACATATCATATATATCATATATATATATATTATATATCTAGTATATACATGTATTTATATTAGTACATAACATTTGGAGGTAAAAAATGAAATTCACCGTTCCTAGAGACGGTATGCCGTACGTACACATGAATGATACTTTTATTTCCATTTCATATTTTAATGGAATGAAAATATAATGATACATATGTATATTATAATTCCAATATAATATTTTAAATAATATCATTATCTCTATCCTTTATATTCCCCACATAAGGCATTAACAAGTCATATCACTTTCTGGGGGCAGTAGTCCGCACTTCTTAAAATGAAATTATCACATTTACCCATTATAGAAACCATAAAGGTATGATATAAATGTAAAATACAGAATAATAAAGAAAAAATAAACATATTTTATATCATATATATATTTATTTCCATTATAATTTCCACCATGCAAGGCAGTGGGAGATAATTGAACAATCATTGTTTCGTGATGCGTTAGTTTGCCATCCATAGAAACATTATGTTCTTTACCTATTTGATGGGGGTGTGTGTAAGTGTAGTTTGAATCATTCTAAAAAAAATACAAGTATATTGATAATAATATTTTGATATAAAATAAAGGAACAAAAAGAATTTAGGGGGATGGAGAAGTAAAATAAAACAAAATAACTTAAGAGAAGACGCTACCCTTAAATCAGGTAACTCTATTTGGTTTGAACCAAAAGGGTTTCTTGAAGTGTTTTATAACTATGGTAAGGCTTCTAGGTTGAATAGATGGATCTTGGGAGCTTATTGGAACATATTTTTCACAATCCCAAGGCTTGAGATGTGTAAGAAATTGGTTAAAAGTGAGGGTTTTTTGTAAGGGAGTGGAGGGGCTCTTTAGGAAAGATTGAAACAATTATTTTAATATAACCTCATCTCCAGTTTTAAAAAGTAAAATATCAGTTAATATAAAATTTATGATGAATATTGATCGAAATAAAATAATCCCATAATAATTGGATAGGTTTTGGATGTTGTTTTAGTATTAATAATCTTATTTATTTAAATAATTTATTAGTGATTCAAATATTGCATTATTATTGTGTCATAAATAATTTAATTTATTTGATGTCAAAAAATTATAAAACAAATACCATGAAGCAAGAAATATTTTATATTTACAATGAATATTTATAGTCTAAAATATAACTTATATAACCCCATGTCAAATTTTATTTACTAAACGATATTTATTTATGTCATTTTTTCTTTACATTAAATTAATTAATATAAAATGTCATTATTACTCACATGTGGCTTCACAGGGGTCCCAAACTCTACCCAAGGATTTCAAAGGTCAGATATGTGTTATAAAATAGTATTAAGACACATTTTAGGGTAATTTCATATTATTATAATATTATATTTTACCCTTATTTATTATATTTACCCTTTAATCATGGTAAATAAAATATTTTCTGAAGTAAATATTTAAAATGTATAAAACTAAAAGTTTCTTATTTACACAACATGAACATGATGATTCCAAATATGAAATTCATTTTTCCAAATTCAGAACACAGAAGTGGTTGAAATTAATTTAAAATTAATTCCCACTGTCAAAACAAAAACGTGTTTTTAAGAAATAATAACTATCAAAAGATTGAAACTTGTTTATGTCCAATTTCAAAATAAAATTACTTAAAAAGACCAATATTAGATAAAAATTAAAAAATATATTCTAATTATACTTTATAACCAATTAAAAAGATAAAAACATATAAATAAATAAAATTAAAATGCACTTTTGAATTAAAATACATAATTTTTCATTATTCATAAAAATGAATTTTATCAGAAAAATACCAAAATTTTATCAAAGGTAAATTTTGATGTCCTAATTCTAAATAAGAATTTTATTTTGTCAAATATAACGTATAAGAGTAACACAAACTATTTTCAAAGAGGATTTTTTGTTAAAAGGTGATAAATCAACCTTTAAAAGAAAATTATGCTTAAAATTAAATTCAATCACATTTTAATCCTCTAATATTTATTGGATTAATGTAAAAAAATTTAACAAACATGTATAATCATATTGTAGTTTGTTCTATTCATTCTCGCCAATTCAATGGCTAGGATTTAACTACAATTTAAAAATAATAATATTATATTATTAGTGTGCAATGTAAGATTTCAATTAAACCCAATGTTGCGTATTGGGTATTCTATCAAACGTATCACCCCCTTTAAAGTAAAATAAATATTTAACTTAGAAATATTAATTAACATTAAAATGTATTATTATTTATTTAATTGGGATGTTACAATCAATGCACAATTTGGTGGTTTTAAATCACAATATTTCCAACTCATTCTTAGGTATGAAGTGTGCCCCACCAAGATATACCTCATCAATACACATGTGAACAGTGATTCCAACTAAGAAATATATGATCTATTCCCATGTTTGTAGTTCTTGTATCCTAAAAATACCCCATCATCAATAAATAGGTTGTATTTGTATCCTACCTAGAAATTATTACTTGATATTAGGTAGGAATTGTATTCCACAAGGATATACGTTATCAGTGCATTGGTTAAAAACCAAATCTAACATGGATATACACATAGATTCCCATGATGTTAATGAGAGAAAAATATAAATAACCACTAATTGATTCTCAAGATGGATTTATATCCAACATATAAATATCCCATCATTAATACATAGTTGGTATGTAACGCCCCGACCCTAGTTGCCTAGAGTCGGTGCATTATTACATAACATTGGCATGATCACAAGAAAGATCAAATCTCGAAAGACCGATTGGTTTAGTAGCCTTGGAAACAATAGATATATTAATAAGATTTACATTACATCATAAAATGAAAAACTACTACAACAACATAATATTTCCACAGTCCACACTATAATCCCCTCATAATATCCCTGCAGGTCATTCATAACTTACATCTTCACTTCCTGGGAAAAATAAAACATAGAAAAGGGGTGAGCTCAAATGGCCAGTAAGGATAACAATATAACGGAAACTTTCATCAATAAGAATAAACATTTAAGGCAATGTATAACTAAAACAAAAGCCTTTTAAACATGAACTTTCAACATGGTATGGCATAAATAAAATGAAATAATGCCATTTACTTATTCACATGGATATTATACTAATCGAATAATCACATGCAAAAATCAATAACCACTTTCATAATGTTGGAATGCATAATGCCAGACTATCATAACCACATAGCCAAGGCCTCGTGCCAAGACTACAAATAAGATTTTGTCAAGGCCTTATGCCAAGACACTAGTTTGTCTCATGAGACCTACCGATGCATCGAGGAGCTATAGCGGGCTCCACCCGTCACATATTAAGTCCAATGCATTCCCATATGAAAAGGATTAAACATAACATAAACATTCGTATTAAAATTATCATACGAAATGTCAATACTTTCACCATAAACTATGAATGGTATAAAAATAGCACATACACATTCAAACATATCACAAAACCTTCAATACAATATAGAAGTTTTGTATCATAATAAATCAACTTCAAATAATCTTAAAATCCATCAAAGGATGTTGACATAGATGAAATCAAAATTCTTTTTAAAGAAATATCTCCTTTTATTTTGAAATAATTTAAGATCCATATAAAATAAAACATTTTCTTTGAAAATATTCTTATAAGCTTGTAAGGGAAGCTTTGAAGATTTTATAACGGCGGAAAATAGCCGCACCCGCCGTATAAGTTAAAAAAAACATTCTTACCTTAATTCTGTCGAAAAGGTTAAAAAGGACCTTGTTTTGAAAATGACAGAAAGATTCCTTTATAAACCACTTATAAAAGTCAAAAAGGGTATGAATGACTTTAACTCATATTCTAGTAAATAGTAAAAATGTTTTGAAATGCATTTTTAAGAAACATGGATGTGGATGATAAAGAGATCCCAGTAGATTATTACGTATAAACAACCTTGGATAATGAAGAGGTTGTAAAGTAAACCCTTACCTTGTACTTTTCATTGGTTGGGGTAGGTTAACCTCCTGTAAAATGGTGAAATAGTTGTTATTAAATTATACAAGAATCATATATATTAATATGATATCATATATGATCTTTTAACATTGATTTGTTAATAATATCTTAGAATTATCGTCGTTTCGGGAGTTAACTTACTCATTTTATTTTATATGTTTTGTTACATAAGCCATGGTTGTTGTATCTTATTCATATCCAGAATGATATACAGTCCTTAAACATCATTTTTAAATCATCAAATGATAATTATACTTGAATGGATACGATGGAGAATGAATCTCATCGCGTTCGTGGAGACGGTAGTCCGTACGTACGCACGAGCGACAATATCATTCTTTTGATATTAAAATAATATATAAATGGATGTTATATCATATATACAGAATCATTAACATGTTATATTTATTATTTACATGAGTTACACATCATTATTATACCCATCCAAATAATATTATATTGAATAACAATTACACCACGACGTGGAGACGGTTAGCCGTACGTACGCACGTATGGTGACATGTCATTCAAAGGGTGGATAAAATACTGAATATGATTGTACCATATTTATAATAACATCACAGTATATTTTAGATACTGGAGTTATTATTTTAGAATGGTAAGAACAAAGGAAGAAGAAGTGGAAGAAGAAATGAACTTGGAGAAGGGTGGTGAAATCATTACCTCTTCTTCGGGTTCTTCCTTTTGATTTGATCAAAAGGGCTCCTTAGGTTGGCTTTCTGATCAAAATAAGGCCTCTAGGTTGTAGTGAGGGATGTTGGGAGAGTATTTGGGTAGAGTTTGGCCGAACCAAAAGGCTTTGAAGGTGTGAAGAAATGAGAAGGAGGAGTGCCCTTTTATAAGAGGGGTGAGGGGCACCTTTGGAAAAGCTAGAAATATTAATTTATAATAAATTCATATTCGGTTTCTAATGGCTCCAAAGTTGATTATTCAAAGTTTAAGGTGGGGATAGGTCGAAAACCACTCAACCAATATAATTTAGACAGGTTTGGGTACTTATATTAACCTTATCATTAAGTATTAACTCTAAGTTAATTAGTTTCACTTTTACAATGTCTCTTTGTATTTTTATATAATATGGTTAATAAACTTACTATATACATCCAAGAGACCCCCAAGTGGTACATTAATGATGAACCTATCATGATATAAGTCTCTTGGCCGAACCTTATATTTTTAAGAATTTAATATCAATTAATAATATAATATTTGTTTTAAGAACTCTTTTATGTCAATTTTGACACTATTCAATAGTTGATTTTTGTGAAAATCATAACAGATTGATTACTTCGAAAAAAGTCAATTAAATCAATCCTAATATATCATATTATCCTAGAAAATTAGTTTAATTCATTAAAAGTTTCATATTATATTTATTTGGGTATTTATAATATCAATTATTTTAATTTTTCACTATTATAGTAATTACTGCATCATCATTGTGTCATATATAAAATACATTATTTAATGTCTAAAAATTATAAATAAAATATAATTATGTAGGAAATCTTTTTAGATTTCTAATGAATATTTATAATCTAAAATCCAACATATATTACCCTATGTAACAATTGTTTTTCTAAAGGATATATGCTTGTGTCATTTTTGTATTCATTTTAACTAAATTAAAATAAAGTGTCATTATCACTTACAAGTGGATCCATGGGGTCCCAAAATAGACCCAAAGATTCCCATGGTCGACCATGTATCAACCAATAGGGTTAAGACACGTTTTAGGGTAATTTAGTATTATTATAATATTATTTTTTAACCCTTATTTACCGGATTTACCCTCAACCATGGTAAATAAAATATTTACCGCAGTAATTATTCAAAATGTCTAAAAATAAAAGTTACCTATCTACACAATTTGAACATCCTGATTCCAAATATGGAATCCATTTTCCTAAATTCAAAACACAGAAGTGGTAGAAATTAATTTAAAATTAATTCCCGCTGTCAAAACAAAAAGCGTGTTTTTAAGAGTTAATAACTATCAAAAGATTGAAACTTGTTTATGTTCGGTTTAATTGTAAAATTATGTCCAATGACCAACATTATATTAAATGGTAAAAATATATTCTAAATATACTTTAAAACCACTCAAATTCATAATTTATCACTATTAATTATTTTGATTAAAAAAGTTGTTTTTAATTAAAATTTAGTAATTTTCACTATTCATCAAAATATGAAAGTTATCCGAAATGTACCAAAATTTCACCTTAGGCTAAATTAGATATTCCGAATCCAAAAATGAAGTCCATTTTCAAATATAAAATATATATAATTTCAAAAAGTAGGTATTACTATTCATAACGGCTAGTTTGATTAGTTATGGTGTGTTAGAACTCGGTGTTGCGTACAACACACGCTATCACATTATTCAAAGTGTAGTGTACCGTAGAAGCTTGGGGTGTTACATTCTCCCCTTCTTCAAATAATTGCGTCCTCGCAATTTCTAGGGTATTACTGCATAAAAAGACTCGGGTGGTTCTTCATCATAATTTCCTCGGGTTCCCACGTTGCCTCTTCTATCTTATGGTTTCTCCACAAAACTTTTACCAGACACGTCGTCCGGTTTCTCAGCACTTGTTCTCTCGTATCAAGAATCTTGACGGGCTCTTCGCAATAAGACAGATCGGGTTCCAGTTCTAATTCCTCATAGGTGAGTACATGAGTCGGATCAGGCATGTATTTCCTCAATAGAGATACGTGGAACACATCGTGAACTTTGGAGAGACTTGGCGGCATTGCCAATCGGTAAGCTACAACCCCAATTCATTCTAGAATTTCGAAAGGTCCGATGTACCTGGGACTCAATTTACCTTTCTTACCAAAACGTATGACTCCCTTCCACGGAGATACCTTCAGAAAAGCATGATCACCGACTTGAAATTCCAAATCCTTCCTTCGATTATCGGCATAGCTCTTCTGCCTACTTTGAGCTGCTTTGATGTGATTTTGGATTACTTTCACCTTTTCCCCCGTTTCCTCCACCAGTTATGGGCCTACAAGTTTTCGTTCACCAACGTCATCCCAACAGGTTGGTGTACGACATCTCTTTCCGTATAACGATTCATATGGTGCCATCTGAATACTCGAATGGAAGCTATTGTTATAGGAAAATTATACCAGAGGTAAATATTGATCCCACATACCCTGAAAGTCAAGTGAGCAAGATCTCAAAATGTATTTTAAGGTTTGAATAGTCCGTTCTGATTGTCCGTCTATCTGGGGGTGGTACGCAGTGCTCAAATTAAGTTCAGTATCCAGGGATTTCTGAAGACTTTTCCAGAATCTTAAGTAAAACGGGGATCACGATCAGAAACAATCGATAGGGGTACTCCATGAAGTCTCACAACTTCATTAATATATAGTTTTTCTAGACGTTCCAGGGGTAGATCTTCTCTTATAGCAAGAAAATGTGCTGTCTTGGTAAGACGATCAACAATAACCCATATTGCATTGTTCCTTCTAGGAGTCTTTGGTAGCCCCATGACAAAGTCCATCGTAACATTGTCCCATTTCCACTCCGGTATGGGAAGAGGTTGCATGACTCCTCCAGGCTGTTGCCTTCCAGCTTTCACTTGTTGACAAACCATACATCTTGACACAAAATCAGCAATCTCCCTCTTCATGTTGTCCCACCAAAAATGTTCCTTCAAATCTCTATACATTTTGGTGCTCCCAGGGTGTATAGAGAAATTGGAACTATGAGCATCATCCAGCAATTCCCTTTTTAGATCAGGTATATTGGGAACACAAAGTCTCTTCCCGAATTTCAAAATTCCATCTTCATACACAAAGTCTCTCAATCTCCCATCATTCACAGCTGTAATCTTCTTTTGGAATTATTCATCATCGGTCTGAGAACTCTTAATCCTTTCTAGTAAAGATGGTTTGGCAACCATTTGAAAAAGCATTGATGTTTTGCCTTCCCTGGTTATTCCCATGTCCATCTTCACTAGATCCATAAAAATTGGATCCCTTTCAATTCTCATATTGTTCAAAACTCCATGGTCTTTTCTACTCAAAGCATATGCCACCTTGTTTGCCTTCCCTGGGTGGTAGTGTATCGTAAAATCATAATCCTTGAGTAATTCAAGCCATCTCCTTTGCCTCATGTTGAGTTCTTTTTGTGAGAAAATATACTTCAAACTCTTGTGATCAGTATAAATCTCACATTTTTCACCATAGAGGTAGTGCCTCCATATCTTCAAAGCAAAGATCACTGCTGCTAACTCGAGATCATGAGTAGGATAGTTTTGTTCATGAATTTTCAACTGTCGTGATGCATAGGCAATAACTCTATCATTCTGCATAAGGACACAACCAAGTCCTTTCTTCGATGCATCACTATAAATAACGAAACCATCATTCCCCAATGGTAGAGTCAATATAGGAGCATTGACTAATCTTCTCTTCAGTTCTTTGAAACATTCTTCACACTCTTTTGTCCAAACAAATTTAACCCCTTTACGTGTGAGCTTCGTTAATGGGTTAGCCAATCGGGAAAAATTATGGACGAAACGTCGATAATAACCTGCCAAACCAATAAAACTACGTACCTCAGTTATACTCGTAGGTGCTGGCCATTCTTGGATTGCCTTGGTCTTAGAAGGATCAACAGAGATTCCATCTTTAGAGACAATATGGCCAAGAAAAGAAATCTCCTAAAGCCAGAATTCACACTTTCTAAACTTCCCATATAATTCATGCCTCCTCAGAGTCTTCAAGATAATGCGCAAGTGATTTTCATGATCTTCGTAGGTTTTGGAGTATACCAAGATATCATCAATAAATACCACCACAAATTCATCGAGATACTCCTTGAAAACTTTATTCATTAGATCCATGAATACAGAGGGTGCATTATTCAATCCAAACGGAATTACAGTAAACTCGTAATGCCCGTACCTGGTTCGAAATGCTATTTTTGGAATGTCTTCCTTCTTCACACACAACTGATGGTATCCAGATCGAAGGTCAATCTTTGAAAAGTATTGAGCTCCATGCAGTTGGTCAAATAAATCATCAATACGAGGTAGGGGATACTTGTTCTTTATCGTTATAGCATTGATCTCTCTGTAGTCGATACATAACCTCATAGATCCATCTTTCTTTTTAACAAAAAGAACAGGGGCTCCCCATGGAGAAACACTAGGGCAAATAAATCCCTTATTACTCAATTCCTCTAGTTGTTTCTTTAGTTCGACTAACTCTACAGTGGCCATTCTATAAGGGGTCTTCGATATAGGCCTTGATCCAGGAATTAAATCAATAGAAAACTCAACTTCTCGTTCTGGAGGATGTGCAGGTAAATCTTCTGGAAATACATCTACAAATTATTTCACAACAGGTACATCCTCTATTTGAACATTCCTTTCCTCACCCGCAGTTATTTCATTCTCTTCCTCCCCAATAATTGAATTTAGTTGAGCTATTGAGGGTGGATCTAAATAAGAATTAGGTGGTGACGATTCTGCTCTAAAAATAAGGTGTTCCTTATCATTATCATCAAGAATCGTAACCTCTTTCTTCTTACAATAAATCTTCGCATCATAGTCCGAAAGCCAGTCCATACCGAGGATTATATCAAACTCAATCATAGGTATGACGATGAGATCAGCAGATAATGAAAATTTATGTGCTCTAATGGGGACTGATTCACAAAACTTTGTTGCAACAATACTTCCCTTAGGAGTTTTAACTGACAACTCCCTTATTAAATCAAATTGGAAATATCTAATTTTCTTAGCAAACTGGGAAGATATGAAACAATGTGATGATCCAGAATCAAATAATGCATTTGCTAAACTTGAGGAAACCATTAAATTACCTGCCACCACGTCTTTCGGAGCTTCTACCTCAGCAGTAGTGATATCATAAGCCTAGCCTTGATCCCTTGGCCTTTTCTGAGGTAAGTTCTCCTGACGCTTAGGGCATTCATTTGCATAATGCCCCATCTCCCTGCAATTGTAGAATTGAACGTTGGTAGCTTCCTTCTTCCCCTTGCAATCATGAGATTGGTGGCCTTTTTCACCACACTTGTAACAGACTCCCATTTCCTTCAAGCAAGTACCGGGGTGTTTCTTCCCACATTTACCACATGATGGATATTCAACCTTTCCTTTCTTCCCCTTATTTCCATTCCCAGATTGATCAGCAGGTCTCTTCTTCTCTTGCTTTGCTTTAAAGTCATAAGACTTAGAGAATTCCTTTTCGGTCATGATAGCACATGAGACAATGTCTTCGTACGATGAAAAGGATTGTGAGACTAATGCTCGACGGAGAAGTGGTTTTAACCCATCAAAGAAACGATCAATCTTACTTCTTGGGTTGCGAATATAATCTCCAGCATACCTCGCTAACCTTGTAAAGTTAGACTCATACTTTGTGACATTCTCATCCTCCTTCTGTCTCAGACTCAGAAATTGCCTTTCCATATCTGCTCGATGGTCGCGAGGGAAGTATTTTTCTAAAAAAAGATCTTTGAACTCCCTCCATTCAATATTTGATACTTCATCATCTTCCTTCATGTTCTGAATCAATGACCACCATTGATCAGCATCTCCAGTGAGGCGGTAAACTGCCATGATAACTTTTTCCCTTTCACTGCTCCCCAAGTCCTGAAATATTTTCTCTAGGGAAAATATCCATTGCTCAGCTACTAAGGGATTTGTATTCCCATTGAACGTTGGTGGTTGTTGCCTCATGAATCGATCTAACATTGATCCTCCATGCTGCGGATCAGGGTGCTCCATACGGGTAAGGTTATTATTCATAACCTGAGTAAGTTGTCCCAGTATGGTGATTAGCTGATCACCACCAGTTGCATCACCAGCCCCACTATAATTATCTTGAGCAGGAGGGAAATCCCTACATGGAGTGCGTGCATTGATACGGTTTCCATTTCTTCCACTAGGCGCCATTTCTAAACAATGGCATAAACTAGATCAGTTTATGAATCAAAATACATAATCCCATACTTATAAAACACTTAACATAAAGTGAACTATTTATGGATATAATCCATAATCATAAGAATGTTTTCTTTGAGGATGTATATACTCATAATCCCTTCAAAATGATATGTAAAGAAAATGAGAGTTATCCTAAGCATATCCCCCGGGAGTGTCGTAACCAAGAGTGCAGCAAGGCCCGTTGTCGTGCACCAGTTCCCGTTCGAGTCTAGCTCAAAGCGGTGTTTTCGGGTTTTACCCCTAGGTACATATGTGCCAGAGCCGCCTCTACCTGCTCGTATCCAGACAGGGATGTGTTGCTCGGAAAACTCACAAAATCTCTACAATACCAAAATTCTAGGATGTTATTCTATACTAATCCTCAAAGTTCATCTTAGGTCTACGTGCTCTAATAAGAGTTTATCTAAATCTAGCTTCCAAGGTTTGTACTAAACTTCCTCTGATACCAACTGTAACACCCCGACCCTAGTTGCCTAGAGTCGGTGCATTATTACATAACATTGGCATGATCACAAGAAAGATCAAATCTCGAAAGACCGATTGGTTTAGTATCCTTGGAAACACTAGATATATTCATAAGTTTTACATTACATCATAAAATGAAAAACTACTACAACAACATAATTTTTCCACAGTCCACACTATAATCCCCTCATAATATCCCTGCAGGTCATTCATAACTTACATCTTCACTTCCTGGGAAAAATAAAACATAGAAAAGGGGTGATCTCAAATGCCCAGTAAGGATAACAATATAGCGGAAACTTTCATCAATAAGAATAAACATTTAAGGCAATGTATAACTAAAACAAAAGCCTTTTAAACATGAACTTTCAACATGGTATGGAATAAATAAAATGAAATAATGCCATTTACTTATTCACATGGATATTCTACTAATCGAATAATCACATGCAAAAATCAATAACCACTTTCATAATGTTGGAATGCATAATTCCAGACTATCATAACCACATAGCCAAGGCCTCGTGCCAAGACTACAAATAAGATTTTGTCAAGGCCTTGTGCCAAGACACTAGTTTGTCTCATGAGACCTACCGATGCATCGAGGAGCTATAGCGGGCTCCACCCGTCACATATTAAGTCCAATGCATTCCCATATGAAAAGGTTTAAACATAACATAAACATTCGTATTAAAACTAGCATACGAAATGTCAATACTTTCACCATAAACTATGAATGGTATAAAAATAGCACATCCACAGTCAAACATATCACAAAACATTCAATACAATATAGAAGTTTTGTATCATAATAAATCAACTTCAAATAATCTTAAAATCCATCAAAGGATGTTGACATAGATGAAATCAAAATTATTTTTAAAGAAATATCTCCTTTTATTTTGAAATAATTTAAGATCCATATAAAATAAAACATTTTCTTTGAAAATATTCTTATAAGCTTGTAAGGGAAGCTTTTAAGATTTTATAATGGCGGAAAATAGCCGCACCCGCCGTATAAGTTAAAAAAAATTCTTACCTTAATTCTGTCGAAAAGGTTAAAAAGGACCTTGTTTTGAAAACGACCGAAAGATTCCTTTATAAACCACTTATAAAAGTCAAAAAGGGTATGAATGACATTAACTCATATTCTAGTAAATAGTAAAAATGTTTTGAAATGCATTTTTAAGAAACATGGATGTGGATGATAAAGAGATCCCAGTAGATTATTACGTATAAACAACCTTGGATAATGAAGAGGTTGTAAAGTAAACCCTTACCTTGTACTTTTCCTTGGTTGGGGTAGGTTAACCTCCTGTATAATGGTGAAATAGTTGTTATTAAATTATACAAGAATCATATATATTAATATGATATCATATATGATCTTTTAACATTGATTTGTTAATAATATCTTAGAATTATCGTCGTTTCGGGAGTTAACTTACTCATTTTCTTTTATATGTTTTGTTACATAAGACATGGTTGTTGTATTTTATTCATATCCAGAAAGATATCCAGTCCTTAAACATCATTTTTAAATCATCAAATTATAATTATACTTGAATGGATACGATGGAGAATGAATCTCATCGCGTTCGTGGAGACGGTAGTCCGTACGTACGCACGAGCGACAATATCATTCTTTTGATATTAAAATAATATATAAATGGATGTTATATCATATATACAGAATCATTAACATGTTATATTTATTATTTACATGAGTTACACATCATTATTATGCCCATCCAAATAATATTATATTGAATAACAATTACACCACGACGTGGAGACGGTAAGCCGTACGTACGCACGTATGGTGACATGTTATTCAAAGGGTGGATAGAATACTGAATATGATTGTACCATATTTATAATAACATCACAGTATATTTGAGATACTGGAGTTATTATTTTAGAATGGTAAGAACAAAGGAAGAAGAAGTGGAAGAAGAAATGAACTTGGAGAAGGGTGGTGAAATCATTACCTCTTCTTCGGGTTCTTCCTTTTGATTTGATCAAAAGGGCTCCTTAGGTTGGCTTTCTGATCAAACTAAGGCCTCTAGGTTGTAGTGAGGGATGTTGGGAGAGTATGTGGGCAGAGTTTGGCCGAACCAAAAGGCTTTTAAGGTGTGAAGAAATGAGAAGGAGGAGTGCCCTTTTATAAGAGGGGTGAGGGGCACCTTTGGAAAAGCTAGAAATATTAATTTATAATAAATTCATATTCGGTTTCTAATGGCTCCAAAGTTGATTATTCAAAGGTTAAGGTGGGGATAGGTCGAAAACCATTCAACCAATAGAATTTAGACAGGTTTTGGTACTTATATTAACCTTATCTTTAAGTATTAACTCTAAGTTAATTAGTTTCACTTTTACAATGTCTCTTTGTATTTTTATATAATATGGTTAATAAACTTACTATATAGATCCAAGAGACCCCCAAGTGGTACATTAATGATGTAACTATCATGATATAAGTCTCTTGGCCGAACCTTAGATTTTTAGGAATTTAATATCAATTAATAATATAATATTTGTTTTAAGAACTCTTTTATGTCAATTTTGACACTATTCAATAGTTGATTTTTGTGAAACTCATAACAGATTTATTACTTCGAAAAAAGTCAATTAAATCAATCATAATATATCATATTATACTAGAAAAGTAGTTTAATTCATTAAAAGTTTCATATTATATTTATTTGGGTATTTATAATATCAATTATTTTAATTTTTCACTATTATAGTAATTACTGCATCATCATTGTGTCATATATAAAATAAAATATTTAATGTCTAAAAATTATAAATAAAATATCATTATGTAGGAAATCGTTTTATCTTTCTAATGAATATTTATAATCTAAAATCCAACATATATAACCCTATGTAATAATTGTTGTTCTAAAAGATATATGCTTGTGTCATTTTTGTATTCATTTTAACTAAATTAAAATAAAGTGTCATTATCACTTACAAGTGGATCCATGGGGTCCCAAAATAGACCCAAAGATTCCCATGGTCGACCATGTATCAACCAATAGGGTTAAGACACGTTTTAGGGTAATTTAGTATTATTATAATATTATTTTTTAACCCTTATTTACCGGATTTACCCTTAAACATGGTAAATAAAATATTTACCGCAGTAATTATTCAAAATGTCTAAAAATAAAAGTTACCTATTTACACAATTTGAACATCCTGATTCCAAATATGGAATCCATTTTCCTAAATTCAAAACACAGAAGTGGCAGAAATTAATTTAAAATTAATTCCCGCTCTCAAAACAAAAAGCGTGTTTTTAAGAGATAATAACTATCAAAAGATTGACACTTGTTTATGTTCGGTTTAATTGTAAAATTATGTCCAATGACCAAAATTATATTAATTGGTAAAAATATATTCTAAATATACTTTAAAACCACTCAAATGCATAATTTATCACTATTAATTATTTTTATTAAAAAAGTTGTTTTTAATTGAAATTTAGTAATTTTCACTATTCATCAAAATATGAAAATTATCCGAAATGTACCAAAATTTCACCTTAGGCTAAATTCGATATTCCGAATACAAAAATGAAGTCCATTTTCAAATATAATATATATATAATTTCAAAAAGTAGGTATTACTATTCATAACGGCTAGTTTGATTAGTTATGGTGTGTTAGAACTCGGTGTTGCGTACAACACACGCTATCACATTATTCAAAGAGAAACGTACCGTAGAAGCTTGGGGTGTTACATGGTAAGTGAATCCAAATAATAAATTCATACTCCATCAATAATGGGCCCCACGTACCACCTCGATGTACCCTATTGAAGGTAGGGATTGTAAGTGTGTCCAACCCCTCTAATAGTCCCCAAAGTAGCAATCCTAACATGAATAATAATCCATTCATGGATAAACACATCACTCTAATTATAACAAGACTCTATAGAATGATAAAAATAACATGATAACATGTGGTTATATGTTTTATCCCTTGATTTAAAATCCAACACACCACATACGTCACATATTCTGAGATAAACCTTTAAGGTAATTTCAGCATCCTAATTTAAAAAGTGGAAGCTATTTTATTAAACTCAAAATCTAAATGTGATGAATTTTATATTTTAAATATGAAACATAAAATATATTAAAATGATTCTTTTAGAATATAAAATTTTTCTTTTTCATTGAATGACAATATTTTAAATTAATATAATTATTTAATTATTTCACAGGTGTCAATTAATAAATATATTTATTATAGTAAATTAGTCACTCTTATATAAGGGTTATATTCTAGTTATAATAATTTTAATATACCTATTTTTATATGTATTCCCAAGGGCTGTATATATGCACCCAATGATCATATAGTAGTTACATTTCCCTTTCCCATTCCTATATATAATCTCATATACCTCTCTAAAAATATTTATTTGATTAATTAGAATTATATATCATATTTCTAATTACTTTATTTTTTTATACAGTTATACTTAGTTGTATGGGGTTTAAGGGAGATCATAAAATAGAATATTTCATGAATTTAGTATTTTTATTTACCTATATTTATTCTCTATTTATTGTTTTGATAATTCAATACCAGAAATCTTTCATATAATAATATTGTTATAGTGATCTGTTTAGTTAAATATATCATTATTTATTTTGGAATCATATTTTGTATGAATTTATTATAAATTATTTCAAAATTTTAAAATCAAAAGATAAATTTATTAAATTATTAAAGATATATAATTTTTGTCATGAAATTGAATAGTAAAATATTGTAATTTGTATTCCTCCATAATTTATTAATCTCACAATTGATATTTTAATTTTCATTCCCAAATGAAAAATTGGTGAGGGTATCCATAAAAAAATTCCTAACCTCAAATATATTATGTATTAAAAACTTAATCTAGTCAATATTACAATTTAAGAAAGTCCAAGAATTTGATCATATTACTCTAAAATAGGAATATGTATATATTTGTTATTAATCTCAACCATTTGTGCCAAAAATTCATATTTAGTGGATAATAAGACTCATTATTTTGAATGAGTTTCGAGAGGTACACCTTTAATGTATTGTGATGTTTTACTTATAATACATGATATATCAAACAAACTATTAGGTTAACGGATTTAAATCACCATTTTTATGTGGAGATTATAAAAATAACTCATTGAATGCCTATTAATCAATAAGAATAGTTTTATCCTTTAGGTTAGGGTTTTTAATTAATTTTAACTTTTAATTTACTAGATATTCCACATGAAAGAGAACATTGATGAATTTTGTATTCTTTATATGAAAAATATCTTTTTTGTTAAAATAATCCATTACCTAATAATTAATGGATAAAGTTATCCATTAAAGGATAGTGTTTGTTATCATAAAAAGGATTCAATGAAAAAAATTTCACCACTATATAAAGCTAGGTGCTCTAAAACCATCATGTTATTATTCTAAAAGATTCAAGTTATTGTCCATAACAAGATTCTGTTATGTTAACATCATCATAATGTTTTGGAATCAATCATTAATTATCTTCTACATATAATTGGGGAAATCATTAAATTATCCATTATAGTATTTGTTCCTTAATATTATATTATTTCAAAAAAATTAACTAAATCATTAGTGGTTAGCTTGAGTAATTATAATATTTAATAGAATCATTATAAATTGTCATATCAATATGAAAAATTAATCTTAATATGTCATGTCCAATGAAAATATTAGTTTAACCTATGTTATTTTATGTTTTATCCTTCTATTATTCTAAAAATTATCCTCAAAATTATTTAACTCCCACTCTAATGATAATGATAAAAACTGAAACAAAACATGTATGAATTTTACATAATTGTGCATAATTATACATTATAAATAGCAATCAAAACAAACTCCTAGAATAAAATGGTTTAGTATTCTGGATAATATATATATATATATTCATATTTAAAAAAAATACATTTATTCCACAAACATACTAACACATGATTCCCTCCTAAAAATATAACTTCAAAGAAAATATTGGAGAGATATATACAGAAATAATGTGGTGATCTCAATAACCTAGTAAGGGGAAAGGCATATGAGACACAAAATGAATCAACATTAGCGGTCATAAAAATAATAATAAAGGAGTGGGAATGAATATAATATCATGGTATAAAAATAACAAGTTTTATAAAATAAGAGAGCATAGAAAAGGAAAATAAATTTAAGAGAAATATAAAAAATCTAGAAAAAGGAAAAAATAAAACATAGTAGTAATCTATTAAAAAGTTAAATAGACATTGATTAAATAATGATATTTAAATATAATGTAAATAAATATTATAACTATATTATTGTTATTTCAGGATATTAATAGAATATTACATATGAATCATTCTAATGAAGATAGATAATCACTAGATAAATTAATGGAAATATAGAATTTCAAAAAAAGAGTGAAAGATTTGATAAAAAATATAGTTAATAAAATTTGTGATTTTATAGGGAATATATATTCAATTAAATAAAAGAATAAATAAAAATATACTTCTATATTGGTAAATTCACAGGATATATGAGTAACTAAAAAATGAATGAGTAATTTCAACCACATGAGAGAAGTTTGTGAGTGAGGATTCCTTATGAATATAACATAGATTGAATTAAGAAAAAATTAATTGAGAGAGAAATTTATTTTTAAGAAATTTTTTTAAATGAAAAAATATAGAAAGATGTTTTATTATATTAAAATTACATAAAATACGTAATATAAATATTATGCATTGAAAATCTCAAATAGTATGAGAGATTTAGAGAAAACCTATTACCTTAACTTTCAGCTTTCCTGAACACACTCTAACTATCGGTATAATAAAATTTAGTTCATCAATGAAATATTTTAAAACCTTATTTATATTTATTTCTTTTAATATCAAACAATTATATTTATTTATTTACTTTTTATTTATTAATAGTTCATATAGATAATTGGGTAAATCTAATTGATCAATGTTTTATTTTAATTGTGGTATCGATCATCATTCCATTATCATGAGAACATCATATAAAAAGTATTGAAATTAATGGAATTAAAAATTTATAATTATTCCTGCTATTTCATATGTATTTAGTCATAGGTATGAGTTTTTTTATAGAAATATTAAATGGTAAATTCGTTTGACGTAATTTTATCTATTATAAAGAATTACTTTCAGAAAATATTTTCATTTTTATATTAAATTTCTATAACCATAAAAACATACATTAATAAAAAATTTCATAAATAACTATATATAATGTTTTCGTATCCATGTATGATGATAAATATAATAATAGATTAACATCATTCATGTTGGTTTTTTAACTACCAAAAACATGATCCAGATAAAATGAAAAAATTATTCTGAGTATATTATTATTTAAATTCTGAATAATTATTTCATAAAAATAATTACATCAATGAATTTTTATTTAATCAAATTTAATATGGGTTATAATTTTAATATAAAAAATAAATTTAAAATAAAGTATTTCCTATTTTATATAATTAGATATTTATTGAGAAACCATCTTTATTTTGAAGGAATTATGAATTCTTCGTATGACTAGAAGCTACAAAATTGTGAAAAGAATTAATGTTTATGAAATTTGATATAATTTTTATATAAAACAAAAAATTAGGTCTGTTTTGGAAATAGTGGAGGATGTTTCCTTTTATGGATATGGCTGGTAGGAATTTTCTAATATATTCATTCAGTAATGATTAAAAAATTCATTTTTATGTGTAAAGTGACTCATAAATGGATAAAAAGGAATTTGGTCATGTATTACTCATCCAAAAAAATTCATAACAATGTTTTAGGATATTCTTATTGCATTAAAAATAATTGTTATAATATATATCTTCTTTACCAGTTTTAGTAATATATTTTTATTGGTCACAATGATAACTTATTATTTTGAAAAAAATGATATATCCATCTTTTCTAATTTTTATGAAATGATTCGAAATATGAGAAACATTTTAATAAATGTATACTATAATTAATAATTCTATATTTTAAATTAATATAACCCATATAGTTGAAAATATTTTTCTAAAATTATAAATGATTCTTTTTCTATGAATTATTATATTTTTATTTATGATCCTTAATAAATTATTTAAAGGGTATTAATTATTTATTATAAATGTTAAATTTATTTCTTGTAACACATATTTTACTTATATATAAGGGTTATATAGAACTTATGAAAATTTTAATATTCTAGTCAGTTATATATAAACTCATTGACTATATATTTATATATTTCCTCAGAGGTTATGACAATGAGGTGTTATATTTTATTTCAATGAATTATAGAAAATTCAATGAATATGATATTAGATATTTTATAATAACCTATACCAAATATTGGTTTAGATATTAAATCTCTATATGATAATGAATCAAAAAATATGCATGAACTACTACTAAACAATAAATGCTAATAGTGTATGGGGTGTTTGGATGATTTATTTGAATATTAGAAGAAATAATGTCTAGAAGTAATAAAGTGGAATATGAATATTTTATAATTTCTATGATGTTCTTAATTATAGAGTTAAGAAAAGTATTAAATCATAATGAAAGAACTGTCTACTACATATTCTTCACAGAGCTCATGACCATCTATCCTTGTGTTTAAAAATTATGGAAAATAGATTCTATGAATAAATTGAAACATGGAAGATTTTGGAGAAGGTATGGAGTTCCCTTACCATATGTTATATGAAAAACTTTTCCAGGATTTATAAGTTAAGGTGAAAGTCTCCAAAAATGAGTTATACAGAAGATTAACTCATAGAAGATAGATTGTAGGAAGATAAGTTTTCTAGTAGATCTGATCACGAACATTATATGATGATATATCAAGGATGTTAGCCAAATTATATAACTATTTAATGTTATCCATTAAAGAATAATATAAGATAGGGTTATAGAAAAATATATTACCAAAAGGTGGAGCAGTTGAAGAATTGATAAAGTCTTAAAGGAGTCTCTTTGTGTTCATAAAGTTAACATTGGGATGATATCAATAGAATGAAATTAAAAGAGTTTATATAAGGATTTCATATGTTTTCCATAGATTTTTTATTGTACTTATACTTGGTAAAATATCTGAGAAGGTGTATACTATCCATAAAACAGACTGGATGATATAATTAGATGACTCTTTGATGTTATTTCAGTGGAAAACACAATATAGTTGGTTCACAATCATGTGTGAATCTTGAGGATATTCAAAAATGTATATAATGTTAGAAATTATGGATGCTTATGATTCATTAATGATATGGGATGTCACCAAAATTGATAGAAGTTGATGACGAGGAATATATTAAATCAAAAGAGGATGAAGTAGTTAGAAAGGAGATTGAAGTAAGTTCAATTAGAAGATAGTATACTAACACCCAATGATATTATAAGTCAACACACTAGAAGATGAGTCGGTCATAAAAGAGAATATAAGTTTCAATGAATGAATGATAATATGATCAGAAGATACTTAAATCACCCAAATTGATAATGTGATTGTGTGTGAGAAGATAGAATACTGGCACTAAGTGAATCCAAAGGTAGAAGTGATGGAAGTTACCAAAGTTGGTCAAGATTATGACATTGGTTGATAGAAAGGGAAAAGTATCAGATTCATTAGAATATTTATCCATGTTTTTAGGTTATAGAATAATAGAATAATATGAAAATAGTTACACTACTTTTAGAGAATTATCTGAATAAATTTAGAGCCACATATGATCGAGAATTGATTGAACTCAATTATAACATCATCAGATATCAGGGAAAAACATAAATGGAAATAGTCTAGATAATTTGAATATAGGGGAACATAAATATATTATTTCATGATTTAGAAGTCAAATAAGTTGTAAGCTTAATGAAATTTAATTCTAGAAACTCTGTGGAAATGTGTGATTTTGTTTAATGTGACAAAGGGTGTGAACATTGTGAGTTATTATTGTGTGAATTATGTATTGGAAAAGAAATATCCATACATGAAGGTATAAAAAATACTGAGGAAAATTTAATTCATGTAAAGTCTAATTCATTATAGGGATGATAAGATTCACATTCAATGGTTAAAATTAATTAAAGAAAGTAAATGATTCTATCCATGATTTATGGAATAGATTGATATTGATTTTTACAAAGATTTCATAGATGACTGACTAAAATATATTTCAAAATTAAAATGGCATTGAGGTTGTATAAATTTTATATTACATGATAATATAACACTATGTTTTTTGGAAAAGGATAAGTCTATAAAAGAATGATATCATTCATAGTTCTAGAGGGAAAAAAATTGTGACCAAGTGCTATTGATTGAGAAAGAGAATAACCATCATGAATTAATCATAATTTCATTTGGGTCAAGGATTTGAGAAGATTAAATTTATATTCCCAAATAAATTTTTTTTACTCTTGAAAATATGAAACTGGAAAGTAATTACTAAGCATGGAATCCTACACCATCCTACTGATGTTTAGAATGTTGAATCACATTATTTAAATATGTCTAAATATTAAATTTACAGAATTTTAAAAAAATTATGGTGTGAATGAGTATTATATTGGAATATAAAGATTTAAGTGAAAGACCTATTAAGGATAAGGAATTTTTATTAACGAATAATAATTACTATAATTCACCAAGATGCTATGCACATGTGAGATGAACTATGGTTCTCAAATGGTAATGAACTGACACAAATAGTAAATAATAGTAAGATTATTTGTGGAGAATATATGGCTTAGTATAATAGAAAAAAGACAAGGAACCGGTGGAAGCCGACCCTAAGAAATTAAATAAAAAAATTAAGAGAGTTAGGAATACAAGGGGTTATTACATAATGTAGTGTACAACAACCCACATCTGTTAGCCTCCACAAGTGGGGCACAATAATCAGGCTCCGTGAAAGACCACATTCCACCAAGATCAACAAGTGCCTGCTTTTCCAGATGATCCACCACCTGGTTGGCCTCCCAATAGACCTCTGAAACCACCATGTGAATTTGCGCAACCTGGTTGAGACAATCAACCCATTGAGGTAGCACACAACAATGTACATTACGTGTCTTGGTCCTCAGTGCATGAACCGCAGACTGGGAATCAGATTTAAGACATATACACATCCAATTAAACCAGACAACATACCTAACAACATATATCATGGCCTAGATTTCAGCTTTGAATGCATTTCCAATTCCAATGGCATGGTGAAAGCATCCCTTCAGAAAACAACGGTAGGTCCGGAACACTCCACCACACCCCGACGTACCTGGTGCACTAGACACATCGCCATCAACATTCACCTTGAGGCAAGGCACAATGGGTGGAATCCACTGAATATGTTTCAAAAATAGAGGCTTGCACGACCAACCCGAAAAACCATGATTTCTCAGAATATGGAGATCATAAACATTTTTAGACATAGAGCCATCCTGTACCATGGAGGTAGCATAAATATCCTTATGGACAGCCATCATCCCTTACTGTACCGTGGAGTGTGCATCACCAAACAACATCATGTTCCGAGATTCCCATATATCTGCAATAATAGCCGCAAAAGCCACCAACAACAGGTTGTGAATTTGCACACTACATTGAGCATGCGCCATGCTGAACTGTAGGTCCAGAACTGGCTTGCATGTGTCAACACCAATTCCAAACAAATAACCGATGTAATCCCGCAACTGTTTTCCCTCCAAGCAGTCCATGAAGACATGCTGCATCGATTTCTCCTCAGCCCTGCAGATAGAGCACATAGAATCCTTTTGCAAGCCAGTCCGTTTGAGAACATCAGCTATTGGTATTCATTTTTTCCATATCCTCCATATCAATAAGAACCATACAGGCCGGGTGAAGTCAGCCTTGAAATGCAGCAGCCAGGCCGATGTAGGATTAAGACCCCCACAAGCTATCCTATAAAAATACCTACAGTTAAACTGCCCAGACTTGGCATGGACCAAAATCAGAGTATCAACATCCATGAAAGCATATCCATTGATTTCATCTTCCACTTTCATATGGATATCAAAAATAGGAGCATTAATTTGTGAAAGAAGGGTCCAGACAGACACAATAGCTACACACAATAAGTAGTAGGTTTTCCAGATCAAGTAAAAATATTATAAAAATCTCTATATTCATCTATACCTCTCATTTTCTACATTTCATATTAGAGTTAAGTGGTGAGTTTAAATAATAAGATCTATAAATCCTAACTAATTATTGTTTTAAACAATATAAAATGTGGTAAAGGTTTATGTTGGATTTATTCTGTAAATAGTTTTCTACACTAATTCATCCCCCCTCGCAATTTAACTGTGTGATCTAATGAGACTCTGAAGTTGTATTAGAGTGTAGGTTTTCAATAATTGGGTCTAATATTTTTCCCTATGTTTATTTATATTAAATTATATGAAACATTCTTTTAATGTTATAAAATAATAAATTTTATATGTCATAAAAAGTGATCCAAAGTTGAAGATAATGAAAAATAATCTTAGTTGTGAAAAAATTGTGGGTTAATCCAAAACACTGAAATTCCCAAAATAAATGAATCAGAGTTTATGAAATATAGCTTCTTAAAATCAGTGGATGGTTGATACACAACACAAAAAATTAAATAGTGTAGTAGTTTTTCGAATAAATCAGTTAAGAATAATACTCAAGGAGAACACTGTTTAAGATGTATAGAGTGTTAATATGTTGAATATTCTAAATATTTTTTACTCTAAAATAATATGTTCTAAAAAAAATCAATGTTGAAGTAGTTACATATATACTCTTACTTATAAAGGGACTATAGGAGGAAAAATGCCAATTTGTAATTGATAACCGCAGAAATAGATAAACCATTAGCCATGAAGGTACATATATGATACACTAACAAAACCCATTGAGGTAAAAGAATAATTAGTATCTTTTTTAGTGAAAAACATTTCATAGTTGATGAATAATTTTATAGTGTTTGTCAAATTGATTTTTCAAGAAGGTTTTCGAAGAAATTTTTCACACATCAAAAGTTACGGTCAATGTTAATAAATATCAGTTGGATATTAAATCTAGAATAATAAAATATCCTGACAACGTTATGATAGAATAAAAAAATATGCATAAAAAATATGCTAATAAGATAAAATTGGAATGTAATGAAAATGAGATAATTCTAGAATATCTAAAAAAACATTATAAATCAATTTTCTTGCGATGGAAGTAAAATTAAGAAAAATAGATGTCAAAAAAATTGAATCTTTACATAAATATGAGAAGATATCCACTACTAAAAATTAATGGAATGAAATACCTAATCGAGGAATTATTCTAGTAAAAAAGTTAGAAACAAATGGATGATACATCTTCAATAGAAATGAATAAGTGTGTAACCCAAAGTTCTGGAAAAATCATTTAAACTAATTATAATTATATGAGCAGTGGATGAAATAATTTATGTTCAGGATAAATATGTGTGAAGAAAGGTAGTGAGAAACACACAACATTTATTAAGGTGGAAGAATAAAGTAATAAAATAAGAGACTCCACATATTATGTTGAAATAAATGGATCATATATTCTAAATAAGAAATATTTCAAGGTTTTCCAATGTATAAATCAAAGGAATAAAAGTTTATTTTTTTCCTCTAATTTTGTTGGAGAAAATATTGGGAACCAGGCCATTGATTAGGGGCAAAAATATTTAACAATTTGAAAATAGAAAAGGACTAAATTAGTGGGAAAATGGAAGGAAAAAATAATCCAACTAAGTATAACCAACCCTCCTAGAAGAAGAAAAATATATTTACTTCAATTTTTTTAAATATTTCAATTAATTATTTTAATGGCATAGTAGGAGTGGTGATGGTGATGATGAGTGTAGATTTTCAACTAGAAAACACAAATTAGTTATAATCAATGGAACAATTCAACAAAATTTTAGGATAAGTAAAATTAATATATACCCTATGTATACCATAATGTGAAAGAAAAAACATGACAAAAAATAATTCACCCAAGAATAATTTAACAGTATACATTATTTAAAATAAAATATTCTACTTTTTTTGATGAAAAATCCACATCATGGATAATTGAAATAAATCCATGAATATTAAAGGTAAATGAAACAATATCGAACAGAAAATTGAATAATTTTAATAAATTATCATATTTAATTGTTTTGTAAAAATCATCTTCTATGAAGATGATGAGTATTAAAATATGTTACCATAATAGGGTAACATAATAAAAATTAAGAAGTTGTATAGAAGATTAAATATAGATGGAAATGATCCTAAAAATATAAGACCATACTACTTGGATATGATTTTTTTGAATAAAAGGAATAATATTTTGGAGATACAAAAGGTTATTTATGGAAAAATAATGTGAAACATGTTTTGAAGGTTTTCATGACTGTTTGTCTAGATTAGATTAAATTTGAAAGGTATTTCAATGAAAAATAATATAATAGAGTATATGCCTTACTAACGGATGTCATGAAGATAATTATACTCAATGTTAAAATTAACTATGATAAAAAATAAATATATTCTATCCAAGAATATTAGTTCTTATAAAATCAAGGGTGAAATCATGAATAAAATTAGATTAGAATTAAAGGGAATTTCAATATTAATTTTTTTATCATGTTACTCTGGCTAATAGTAGAAGGAAAATCCCCCTTATTCACTCATATTATTCTAATGTATTAATCGAACAAGCAATTTCATGTGACAAAATTCAGGGGGAGACAAAAAGTAATGATTTTCGTGGATTTCTAATATGATTTCCCAAGATATCTATCATAGAGTCCTACAATTTGTTTGGAATGTATGATCTGTCCAATATAGAAATTAGTTGACATCAACTATAATAAAGATTTAATATGGGACAATTGAATTTAGGTAACTACTGAGTTTTTGTGAAAATAAATAATTATACAAAACCAAATAATTGAAAGTCTAGATTTTAAAATTCTTGATTCTAGTAGTATGGACATATTAGTGTCATATGTTGGAGGTTCTAAAAATTAATTTTATATATGATGATGATGTTCAATATATAGAAATTATATATATTTAATTTTCCTTCATTATTGAGGAACATTGATATTATCTCCTATCCAAATATAAAAATCAACTCTAATATTTTGTGGTGAATTTTAGATTTTTATGAGAACGAGAAAATTTATTGAAAATAGGGGAGTAACCTAATTTAGGGTTGAATGTTTTCAATCATTTTTTAGGATAGATATATGAAATAAGTTAAATAAAAATTTTATTCAACCCCTAATTGAATTTTGATGAAGTGGAATCACTTAGTGAATATTTTATAGACTACATTGATATATAAATTATTCATTCATATTTTCTACACCATGCATGGATCACATAGACTTAATGTTTATTGATTTATTATTTATTTATTTAAAATGATGATATCATTTTGTCAAGTAATTCAAATATAATTTATATTGAATTTAATATATGAGGATAATAAATCATTATGTTTATCATGTATTTGGTATTGATAATAAATATATAGTGGGATATTATAGTACGTGAGAGGTTATGATGATGATTTATTGTATTTATTTCCAATGGATTATGGAAATGTTAATGAATATGTTAAATAATAATAAATAATATGCTCCACCTAAGGGTTTTTTAGAATTTAATAATCTATATTATAATGTATTTGAAATGTCAACTCATGAACTACTACCAGAAAACACTCTGAATGTTTCTAATGTTTCTAGATGATCTATCTTGATAAATTAAAGAAATTGCATCTAGAAGTAATGAAGCAGAGTATGAATATTTGATTATTATTAAGACAATATTAAGTGTGAATTTTGGAATAAGAGAGAGGCTTGATGAAACAAATCTCTACTTAATTTTATTTTTTTCATTTTTTGAGCATCCATACATGTATTTAAAATTTATGTACAAATTTATGTTAAGAGGTTAATTGCACTTGGTTTATGGTTATAAAGATTGGGAGTAAATTTTATAGAGGTTATGAGGAAAAATTTACAAAAAGATATAATGTGTGTTAAAATGATCGCAAACATGATTTATCTATAAGATTATCTCATATAGGATTCTTTTTTGTATGATGATTTTCATGGAATATGTAATCACTAAGGTTAAAATATGATATGCCAACATATGTTTACATGGAGTTACAAACATCTAAATTCATTCATGGTATAATAATGAAATATATGGTTTATAGAAGTTAGATAACCAGAAGTTGTAGTAGCGTAAGAATTCAAAATTTCCTATAGGAGTCTCCCTAAGTTTATAAGGTTATATTTAGGACATCATATGGTTGACCATGAGTATAGTTTTAAGAATACGGAAGAGGCATGAACATTATAATGTTCATATTGGGATTCTTTAAGGTTTATATAGATTATATATGGTATACATAAATTGGAAAATATTTGATGATATGTATTATATATGGAAAATATAACAAATTATATAATAATAAGATTTATTATTGTTCTTTCAATAGAAAATACATCACATCGTATTAAGAATTATCAATGATTTTAATTCATCTTCCACAAAGGATTGAAAAATAGACATTGTGGACTATGATGGAGAATCAGGGATTTGTGATGTCACTGGAAGCTAGAGAAATGGTATATTAATTAGAAATTTAACTAATAGAGGATTATTTAGTGTCAATGGAGCTTGAATATAGGTTTAACAAAAGACAGTAGATCAGACCTGGATGAGATTGTATGAAAAAGAACTAGAAGATGAGTTGATTTTAGAGGAACATATAAACTGAACTGATTAGAAGATTGTGTGATTGAAATATACTAACATCAGATGGGATGATATATTATGTGATTGTTAGAGGATATAATATTTTTCTTTTAGTGAGGCATAGTAAAAACCACCAAAAGTAATAGAGGTCATTGATGTTTATGAATCTTGAAAAATATAGGGAAAATGTTTCATAATATTTGAGGATTTATCTAAGTGATGAGAAGATGTCATATATAAGAATATCATAATCCCTATTTCCAAGAGATAATGAATTTAATAATATTAGAGTCACAAAATATTTGGAGTTGTGTTGATCAAATGATAACATCATTTGATGTTAGTCAAGATCTAAAATATCATATGTCTAGATGATTAAAAGATCAAGGGATTTGAAAGGATGTGACTTCATAGGCCAAAAAATTGAAAAAACTATAAGATCAATTGAAATAAGACATGATAAAATCAATATTATTTTCAAATTTTGTTTGAAGCACTAAAATTCATGGAATTTATCAGTAAAAACTGAGTAAAGGAAGAACCCAAAAATATAAAATCAGACGTTAAAGGATATTAATATGTTGAGGGACTAAGAATTATTGTGAATTTAGATTCATTATGATAATAAAAATTAATGTACTCAATGGTTTCAAATTTAAACAGTAAGTTTTAGGATTTATCTAGTTATTTATAAAGGATATTCACACTGAGTTTTATAGAGATTTGATATACCATTGACTATAATATCTTTAATTATTTTGAAGTCATTAAAATAGAAACATATAGAGATTTGATGTTTGATGAAAGCATATGGTTGGGTCTACAAAATAATGAGATTATTCAGAGAACTAGAGATTTAGAAAAAGATATACTATGAGTTGTCGATAATGAATGTGAGTTACCAACCTGTATTCATTAGAAGTTCATTTGGGTAGAGGATTTGAAAAGACTATAACATATAGTTCCAAAAAAGAAGTGTGTGGTTGCTAAATAATTGGAACCAGAAAATAATGATCAAGGTTGAGATCTTGTTCATATCAACTGAGGTTATGTACATTAAATCAATTTTATGTGAGATCCATGAATGTTAATTTTCCAGAAGTTAATGAACAAGGCTGGCATGCATGCAGATTTTACCAGATGATAAATCTGTAAGTATGAGAAAAAATTTTGAGAATGGATTATTACTAATGTAGAAGAGTTAGTATAATTAAAAAGGATATTATTCATGCGTTGGATACACCATGGGTCTTGGATTATAATGAACCCATGCCATGTATAATTGATAGCAAAATTATAAATAGAGAATCCACAATTTGGGATAATAAAGAGACATACAAAGGAGTAGGTTTTACCCATTGGGGATGGACCTTGTAAAATACCGACATGCTTTTATGTAGATAATTATCTATATTATATATGAGAGTAAAGTTGAGAGTTCACATAATAATATCCATACATCCTAATCAAGATATACTTTCAAACAACATAAATTAGGCTAATTTTTTAAGTTATTTTTATTCGGTAAAAATTCATTTACACAGATTCACCCCCACTGATTTAGTCTAATTTCATGGTCCACTAAAACATTTAACATATATATATATATACACAAGTCCAAAAAACAAATAATAGTCAGATTCCATTTTTTTCTTTATATATGTAACATTAAATACTTCTCTCAAAATAATATATCAAATTATTTTAAAATTTATATCATATTTATAATGTTTTTTTCAATAGTTATACTTAGTAGTATGGAATTAAAGGTGGATTGTGATAAATAATACAGAAAAATTGTAGCTTTTTATTTTCATGTATTTATTATTGTTTTATTAATTTCTTAATAATATTCCATATATGAATATTTTAAAATATTTTTGTAATATTATAACTTAATTAAATAATTAGTTGTCCATTTTATAGCATTATTTTATGTAATTTATCATATACAAAACATCAATTCTTATAAATATAAATAAAAATATTTTGAATTATTATTAATTTATAATATTTAGATGGAAAAGAATAAAAAACATTTGATTATACAAATTTCCCCTTTTAAAAATGATAGGAGGTTATCATAGAATCCATAAAAACCTATAAAACTCTTTTTAAAAATTAAAGGCAATTGGTTAGCCCTAGGATAACATCTATCAAAATATCTTAGACTTTGATATTTTATATTGAAAAAATTATACATCCCCATATCCTTTCTATATTTTCGAAATTAAAAGGCATTATTATCTATTTATACAAGAAGATATATTCCACTTAAACTTATATAAATAAATTGACGAGATTATATTTTTTTTTTGAATTTCCTTCATGTGAATTTTATGTGTGTTCACATTTACATCCTCCACTCTTTTCAAAGGAATTTTAATATTGTTCTATAATGTTTTTTATTATGAAGTAAAAAGAGATTGATTTATTACAACAATGAAGGTGTAATGAACAAATGTTTTAAGAGAGTATTTTATCCTTAATAAATATAGTGTTGAGTATCTGGGGCTACAAACAACACTCAACTAAAATAAAATATAGAACATTTAAAAAAATTATTAAATATAACTATTATAAGCATTAGACTAGTGGGAATAGATATAAGTAACTAAATTTGAAATTATAATATTTATAATACATTTAAAATTTTAATTTTACCAAATTAATTTTTTTTTTGGAATTTGTATATCAATATTAGATTTTTTCTTTATATCAAACTATTGAAATAGACAAACATTTCCTAATTTTTCAACTTGTCTTTAAAATAGACATTCACTCTTTTATATAATTTATCAACAGACCATAACAAATTCTAAGGGCTAATCTTGACATTGAATTCATTTTATTTTCTTAATTAATAAAAATGGATTTATTAAAATGAATAGGAATAGGTGAAAAGTATAAAAAAAATGATGAATTATTTAATATATTGGTTATATAAACTGTAACCTTTTTAGTTTCATTGGGGATTGATGATTGTAATTTTAAGGCATTGATCCCTTATAATATTATTATTACTTTGATTATTCCATTGATATAGGTTGTGGAAAGATAGTTAAGGGACTTATTGAATACGATGTTTTACTCTTCCTTACATCGGGTGTCGACTATAGAATCTCTCACCATTATAATTTTATCCAAATGATGGGCATGACACTCCACATTCCTTTAAATTGGGTGTATGGATCGATGACTCACCCAACATATCTCAAATGTTGAGCATGATGCCTTACATTCACTATAAGACTCAGTGCATGTACCCTTTGGTAGAGCCTATAGCTTGTTAGACAAGTTACGAACTCTTGATTAACGGACCATGTTCAATTGTCACTTAGTATCCTGGTATATGACTACTCATGTCCTTACGTACTTAGTGCATATAGGTGGGTAAAACATATTAATATACTATATATATTATCAATATATATGGTTACTGATCAGAATCTCACATCGGCATATATCAAAGTAAGTAGAGTCATCCAGGTGTCTCGTATGAACCTGAATCGATTGTTATTTATTTATTTGACATTTTTTATTAAATGCATAATATTATTAATTTTTACTCATGATGGATAATTTTATATACACCGTTAGTAGTGGCCTACTAAGATTTTTTCCCACCCCATAACCGGTTTACTTTAGTCTCCGAGTAGAATACTTGTCTTTAGGTATGGAAAAGGTAAAGCACCCTGCTATAGATGCTTTATTTTTTTGGATTATAGTATGATTCATGGGTGTATAGGAAAAAATATATATTCATGATGCTAGTGTAGTAGTATTTTTTATTTTTCATATTTTTGTATTGAATTTTTTATATATTGGTGCCATATCTCCCCATTTTGTATATCACATTCCATGAAATCATTGTATATAACTCATCTTATTGGACTCTGATATTGTTATAGTTGTTTGTTTATTTACATTTCCATAGTTTTTCATGTTTGTTTCCACAGTTCCATTCTATTATATCATGCTTCTGCTATGGTGCTTTACTGGTCATGTTATTATAATGAATGTTTATAAATATAAATAAATACACACACACATATATATATACACACATATATAAATATACATATATATATATACATATATATATATATCTATTTTTGTTTACTTATTTATTTTATCTGATCTTTCGATATGATGTGAGGGTATTATCTATCCAAATTAAAACCATACACCCTCACCACATGTTGGTATCCCCTAGCATATGAGGAGGCATGCTTGAGGCCATGTTTCCCACAAGCTCGGGGCCCCAGTTAAGTTGACACCATGTCAGGATATTAAGAAGTGTTATTTGAGAAATATTTTACATTTTTAAAACTATTTTCATTTTATACATAAGACTAATAGCTTATAGGATTTGGAAATGAGAATGTTCTTCGGTATAAATTACCCATGTATGGGGGAAACCCAAATTATCTAGGATGGGTTATTATTATAATTGGTTTTCACCTATTATGGATAATAAGAGTACACCATTGGCTGACACACATTTTTCATGGTTCTACTACTACTAGTATCATTGATATAAGATATCAATTAACCAGGTTTGAAGAAATAAGGGAATCGATTACATGCATAGTTATAGAAACATCAAGGAATATATGCCTTGAATTTCCCAATGCCACATCAACTTTTTCAATTCATTTTCTAATTGAATATATTTATTACCTTGATTTTTATATATTTAAATGTGCTTACATTTCATGTATGGAGAATTTAATTTGAAGAATTAGGGTTCTTACATCCTTCTAAATTACATTTTCTTACATAGATTAGTGATAGCACCTAAATTATCCAATTATACCACAATTTCATTTCTGGACCTACTTGATCTAGATATATATATATATATATATATATATTATATAAAGATATTATAAACTAAAATGAAATTAAATATCTAAATTAAAAAGTTTACCTCTAAATTGGGATTCCAATTTTATTATAAATGATATTTTCCTCCATACCGTGTAATTGAAACTCCACATACTAGAACCTTCATCATTTGATATGGGACCTAGACCTAGACATGGCCTTAGTAGTAGGCACTTGGTGTGTCTCTAACATTATTATATCCTATTTTGGACTTTTCTACCACGTAGACATGATTTTTGGAGTAGGTGGAGAGGTATGATATTAACTATAGGAAGGTTATGTGCCTATACAAATTGATAATTGGTAGTCATTCCAGTTGGTAAATACCATTTTGAGTCATGCGCTTATTATTTTATAATCATGTCACTATGAAAACCTCTATTCATATACCCTAAAGGAAGAAACGACCATGCACCTTAGGTGGTGGGGCCTAATCCACCAGTGATTCCTCATATAGTTCCACCTCTAGTACCAACTTTTTATCCTAATATCGGCATAGAAACCCAGCTTCATGTGGGTTTTATCTACAAGATGCATAGTGTGAATGGTTTTGGTCGACCAGTCCCAACTATGGTAGAGTTGACTCAAGCTTTTTAGAAGAATAATACAACCAAGTTTTTTGGGTATTAAAGGATATATAATGAATATTCATTAATGGTGGCCATCCTTTTGATCTTAGAACATTTAGAGATTCCTCTAGAGTATAGGGTCATGCTCGTAGCTTATATGCTACATGATTTGTCCAAGTGATGGTTGGATGTTATTTCCTAGAAATATAGACATAGAGACATGATATAAGAGGAATTACAAACATTATTTTATGATTAATTCTTTCCACATATACTAAGGGATGACTGGGATATATATTTAATGAACTTTAAATAGAGAGACATAACTTTCATGGAGTATTTAGACCATTTTACAGAGTTGTAGAAATTTTATCCTATATTATTTGGTGATTATCTTATAACTATGAGGAGATTTAAGGATGTTCTACTATACGCTATCCCATTTCTATATAATGAATTTCGGTTGTCCTCATAGAATCCATAACACCATGCAAAACTATTTAGAAAATTAAAAGGTAACACTTTTGCCTGAGGATAAAAACTATCAAAAAATCATCCACTTTGATATTTTATATTAAACCAATTATACATTCACACAACCTTTCTATATTCACAAAACATATTATTCATACTTTTTCAAGTATACTAGAGGATATACACCACTTAATGTTGTCTAAATAAATTTAATATATCATATTTGTTTTCTGATTTTATTTTTTTTGTATTTTATTCATTTTCACATTTCCTTCCTCCACTACTTCTAAAAAATCTAATATTTTTCTATAAATTATTTTATTCTAAAGCAAATAAAGATTGATTTATTACAATGTTGAATGAGTAGCGAACCAAGATTTTAATTGAATATTTTATCAATAATAAATATAGTATTGAGTATCTAGTGTTACAAAAAAATGAACTAAATCAAAATATACAACATGTTAAAAAATTAAATTATTAAATATAACTATTATAGTTGTTAAAATAGTGGGAATAGGTAGAAATCATTACATTATAAATTCCAATATTAATAATACAATTATAATTTGAATTTACAAAAAAAAATCATTTTTTGGAATTACTATATCAATATTATATTAAAATAAATTTTATTAATTTCTCAAATATAATTAATTTTTTTTGGCGAATAGTGAAAATACGGATTTTTTTTCAAAAAATATCACTATTAAAACATAAATTTACAAAACAAATTGAAATAAAAAATATATATTTATAAACTAAAATAATTCATATAAATATAAAATTTTTAATTTATAAAATCCATATTTAATGTTTTTTTAACTTAAGTAGTGGTTCACTTAAAAACCTGCTTATTACCCCCATAACGTGTGATGAATTTTATTTTTAAACATCACCTAACATGGATAAATTAAAAATATTAATTATATATATATTTAAACAAGATTTTAATTACACTGTTAATAGATTTAATATTATAAGACTATTCTACAACACTTTTATCCATGTTCAATGAAACCAACCTAACCTTTCTCAAAGGTATTGTAACGCCCCGACCCTAGTTGCCTAGAGTCGGTGCATTATTACATAACATTGGCATGATCACAAGAAAGATCAAATCTCGAAAGACCGATTGGTTTAGTAGCCTTGGAAACACTACATATATTCATAAGTTTTACATTACATCATAAAATGAAAAACTACTACAACAACATAATTTTTCCACAGTCCACACTATAATCCCCTCATAATATCCCTGCAGGTCATTCATAACTTACGTCTTCACTTCCTGGGAAAAATAAAACATAGAAAAGGGGTGAGCTCAAATGCCCAGTAAGGATAACAATATAGCGGAAACTTTCATCAATAAGAATAAACATTTAAGGCAATGTATAACTAAAACAAAAGCCTTTTAAACATGAACTTTCAACATGGTATGGCATAAATAAAATGAAATAATTCCATTTACTTATTCACATGGATATTCTACTAATCGAATAATCACATGCAAAAATCAATAACCACTTTCATAATGCTGGAATGCATAATGCCAGACTATCATAACCACATAGCCAAGGCCTCGTGCCAAGACTACAAATAAGATTTTTTCAAGGCCTTGTGCCAAGACACTAGTTTGTCTCATGAGACCTACCGATGCATCGAGGAGCTATAGCGGGCTCCACCCGTCACATATTAAGTCCAATGCATTCCCATATGAAAAGGTTTAAACATAACATAAACATTCGTATTAAAACTAGCATACGAAATGTCAATACTTTCACCATAAACTATGAATGGTATAAAAATAGCACATCCACAGTCAAACATATCACAAAACCTTCAATACAATATAGAAGTTTTGTATCATAATAAATCAACTTCAAATAATCTTAAAATCCATCAAAGGATGTTGACATAGATGAAATCAAAATTCTTTTTAAAGAAATATCTCCTTTTATTTTGAAATAATTTAAGATCCATATAAAATAAAACATTTTCTTTGAAAATATTCTTATAAGCTTGTAAGGGAAGCTTTGAGGATTTTATAACGGCGGAAAATAGCCGCACCCACCGTATAAGTTAAAAAAAACATTCTTACCTTAATTCTGTCAAAAAGGTTAAAAAGGACCTTGTTTTGAAAACGACCGAAAGATTCCTTTATAAACCACTTATAAAAGTCAAAAAGGGTATGAATGACTTTAACTCATATTCTAGTAAATAGTAAAAATGTTTTGAAATGCATTTTTAAGAAACATGGATGTGGATGATAAAGAGATCCCAGTAGATTATTACGTATAAACAACCTTGGATAATGAAGAGGTTGTAAAGTAAACCCTTAGCTTGTACTTTTCCTTGGTTGGGGTAGGTTAACCTCCTGTATAATGGTGAAATATTTGTTATTAAATTATAAAAGAATCATATATATTAATATGATATCATATATGATCTTTTAACATTGATTTGTTAATAATATCTTAGAATTATCGTCGTTTCAGGAGTTAACTTACTCATTTTCTTTTATATGTTTTGTTACATAAGCCATGGTTGTTGTATCTTATTCATATCCATAATGATATCCAGTCCTTAAACATCATTTTTAAATCATCAAATGATAATTATACTTGAATGGATACGATGGAGAATGAATCTCATCGCGTTCGTGGAGACGGTAGTCCGTACGTACGCACGAGCGACAATATCATTCTTTTGATATTAAAATAATATATAAATGGATGTTATATAATATATACAGAATCATTAACATGTTATATTTATTATTTACATGAGTTACACATCATTATTATACCCATCCAAATAATATTATATTGAATAACAATTACACCACGACGTGGAGACGGTAAGCCGTACGTACGCATGTATGGTGACATGTTATTCAAAGGGTGGATAGAATACTGAATATGATTGTACCATATTTATAATAACATCACATTATATTTGAGATACTGGAGTTATTATTTTAGAATGGTAAGAACAAAGGAAGAAGAAGTGGAAGAAGAAATGAACTTGGAGAAGGGTGGTGAAATCATTACCTCTTCTTCGGGTTCTTCCTTTTGATTTGATCAAAATGGCTCCTTCGGTTGGCTTTCTGATCAAACTAAGGCCTCTAGGATGTAGTTAGGGATGTTGGGAGAGTATTTGGGCAGAGTTTGGCCGAACCAAAAGGCTTTGAAGGTGTGAAGAAATGAGAAGGAGGAGTGCCTTTTTATAAGAGGGGTGAGGGGCACCTTTGGGAAAGCTAGAAATATTAATTTATAATAAATTCATATTCGGTTTCTAATGGCTCCAAAGTTGATTATTCAAAGGTTAAGGTGGGGATAGGTCGAAAACCACTCAACCAATAGAATTTAGACAGGTTTGGGTACTTATATTAACCTTATCTTTAAGTATTAACTCTAAGTTAATTAGTTTCACTTTTACAATGTCTCTTTGTATTTTTATATAATATGGTTAATAAACTTACTATATACATCCAAGCGACCCCCAAGTGGTACATTAATGATGCTCCTATCATGATATAAGTCACTTGGCCGAACCTTAGATTTTTATGAATTTAATATCAATTAATAATATAATATTTGTTTTAAGAACTCTTTTATGTCAATTTTGACACTATTCAATAGTTGATTTTTGTGAAACTCATAACAGATTGATTACTTCGATCTAAGTCAATTAAATAAATCCTAATATATCATATTATCCTATAAAATTAGTTTAATTCATTAAAAGTTTCATATTATATTTATTTGGGTATTTATAATATCAATTATTTTAATTTTTCACTATTATAGTAATTACTGCATCATCATTGTGTCATATCTAAAATAAATTATTTAATGTCTAAAAATTATAAATAAAATATAATTATGTAGGAAATCGTTTTATCTTTCTAATGAATATTTATAATATAAAATCCAACATATATAACCCTATGTAACAATTGTTGTTCTAAAAGATATATGATTGTGTCATTTTTGTATTCATTTTAACTAAATTAAAATAAAGTGTCGTTATCACTTACAAATGGATCCATGGGGTCCCAAAATAGACCCAAATATTCCCATGGTCGACCATGTATCAACCAATAGGGTTAAGTCATGTTTTAGGATAATTTAGTATTATTATAATATTATTTTTTTAACCCTTATTTACCGGATTTACCCTTAACCATGGTAAATAAAATATTTACCGCAGTAATTATTCCAAATGTCTAAAAATAAAAGTTACCTATTTACACAATTTGAAAATCCTGATTCCAAATATGGAATCCATTTTCCTAAATTCAAAACACATAAGTGGCAGAAATTAATTTAAAATTAATTCCCGCTGTCAAAAAAAAAAGCGTGTTTTTAAGAGATAATAACTATCAAAAGATTGACACTTGTTTATGTTCGGTTTAATTGGAAAATTATGTCCAATGACCAACATTATATTAAATGGTAAAAATATATTCTAAATATACTTTAAAACCACTCAAATTCATAATTTATCACTATTAATTATTTTGATTAAAAAAGTTGTTTTTAATTAAAATTTAGTAATTTTCACTATTCATCAAAATATGAAAGTTATCCGAAATGTACCAAAATTTCACCTTAGGCTAAATTCGATATTCCGAATCCAAAAATGAAGACCATTTTCAAATATAAAATATATATAATTTCAAAAAGTAGGTATTACTATTCATAACGGCTAGTTTGATTAGTTATGGTGTGTTAGAACTCGGTGTTGCGTACAACACACGCTATCACATTATTCAAAGAGAAGCGTACCGTAGAAGCTTGGGGTGTTACATTCTCCCCTTCTTCAAATAATTGCGTCCTCTCAATTTCTAGGGTATTACTACATAAAAAGACTCGGGTGGTTCTTCATCATAAGTTCCTCGGGTTCCCACGTTGCCTCTTCCATCTTATGGTTTCTCCACAAAACTTTTACCAGACGCGTCGTCCGGTTTCTCAGCACTTGTCCTCTCGTATCAAGAATCTTGACGGGCTCTTCGCAATAATACAGATCGGGTTCCAGTTCTAATTCCTCATAGGTGAGTACATGAGTCGGATCAGGCATGTATTTCCTCAATAGAGATACGTGGAACACATCGTGAACTTTGGAGAGACTTGGCGGCATTGCCAATCGGTAAGCTACAACCCCAATTCGTTCTAGAATTTCGAAAGGTCCGATGTACCTGGGACTCAATTTACCATTCTTACCAAAACGTATGACTCCCTTCCACGGAGATACCTTCAGAAAAACATGATCACCGACTTAAAATTCCAAATCCTTCCTTCGATTATCGGCATAGCTCTTCTGCCTACTTTGAGCTGCTTTGATGTGATTTTGGATTACTTTCACCTTTTCCACCGTTTCCTCCACCAGTTCTAGGCCTACAAGTTTTCTTTCACCAACGTCATCCCAACAGGTTGGTGTACGACATCTCTTTCCGTATAACGCTTCATATGGTGCCATCTGAATACTCGAATGGAAGCTATTGTTATAGGAAAATTCTACCAGAGGTAAATATTGATCCCACATACCCTGAAAGTCAAGTGAGCAAGATCTCAACATGTCTTCTAAGGTTTGAATAGTCCGTTCTGATTGTCCGTCTGTCTGAGGGTGGTAAGCAGTGCTCAAATGAAGTTCAGTATCCAGGGATTTCTGAAGACTTTTCCAGAATCTTGAAGTAAAACGGGGATCACGATCAGAAACAATCGATAGGGGTACTCCATGAAGTCTCACAACTTCATTAATATATAGTCTTGCTAGACGTTCCAGGGGTAGATCTTCTCTTATAGCAAGAAAATGTGCTGTCTTGGTAAGACGATCAACAATAACCCATATTTCATCGTTCCTTCTAGGAGTCTTTGGTAGCCCCATGACAAAGTCCATCGTAGCATTGTCTCATTTCCACTCCGGTATGGGAAGAGGTTGCATGACTCCTCCAGGCTGTTGCCTTCCAGCTTTCACTTGTTGAAAAACCATACATCTTGACACAAAATCAGCAATCTCCCTCTTCATGTTGTCCCACCAAAAATGTTCCTTCAAATCTCTATACATTTTGGTGCTCCCAGGGTGTATAGAGAAATTGGAACTATGAGCATCATCCAGCAATTCCCTTTTTAGATCAGGTATATTGGGAACACAAAGTCTCTTCCCGAATTTCAAAATTCTATCTTCATACACAAAGTCTCTCAATCTCCCATCATTCACAGCTTTAATCTTCTTTTGGAATTCTTCATCATCGGTCTGAGAACTCTTAATCCTTTCTAGTAAAGATGGTTTGGCAACCATTTGAAAAAGCATTGATGTTTCACCTTCCCTGGTTATTCCCATGTCCATCTCCACTAGATCCATAAAAATTGGATCCCTTTTAATTCTCATATTGTTCAAAACTCCATGGTCTTTTCTACTCAAAGAATCTGCCACCTTGTTTGCCTTCCCTGGGTGGTAGTGTATCGTACAATAATAATCCTTGAGTAATTCAAGCCATCTCCTTTGCCTCATGTTGAGTTCTTTTTGTGAGAAAATATACTTCAAACTCTTTTGATCAGTATAAAACTCACATTTTTCACCATAGAGGTAGTGCCTCTATATCTTCAAAGCAAAGATCACTGCTTCTAACTCGAGATCATGAGTAGGATAGTTTTGTTCATGAATTTTCAACTGTCGTGATGCATAGGCAATAACTCTATCATTCTGCATAAGGACACAGCCAAGTCCTTTCTTCGATGCATCACTATAAATAACGAACCCATCATTCCCCGATGGTAGAGTCAATATAGGAGCATTGACTAATCTTCTCTTCAGTTCTTCGAAACATTCTTCACACTCTTTTGTCCAAACAAATTTAACCCCTTTACGTGTGAGCTTCGTTAATGGGTTAGCCAAACGGGCAAAATTCTGGACGAAATGTCGATAATAACCTGCCAAACCAATAAAACTACGTACCTCAGTTATACTCGTAGGTGCTGGCCATTCTTGGATTGCCTTGGTCTTAGAAGGATCAACAGAGATTCCATCTTTAGAGACAATATGGACAAGAAAAGAAATCTCCTGAAGCCAGAATTCACACTTGCTAAACTTCCCATATAATTCATGCCTCCTCAGAGTCTTCAAGATAATGCGCAAGTGATTTTCATGATCTTCGTAGGTTTTGGAGTATACCAAGATATCATCAATAAATACCACCACAAATTCATCGAGATACTCCTTGAAAACTCTATTCATTAGATCCATGAATACAGAGGGTGCATAAGTCAATCCAAACGGCATTACAGTAAACTCGAAATGCCCGTACCTGGTTCGAAATGCTGTTTTTGGAATGTATTCCTTCTTCACACACAACTGATGGTATCCAGATCGAAGGTCAATCTTTGAAAAGTATTGAGCTCCATGCAGTTGGTCAAATAAATCATCAATACGAGGTAGGGGATACTTTTTCTTTATCGTTATAGCATTGATCTCCCTGTAGTCGATACATAACCTCATAGATCCATCTTTCTTTTTAACAAAAAGAAAAGGGGCTCCCCATGGAGAAACACTAGGGCGAATAAATCCCTTATTACTCAATTCCTCTAGTTGTTTCTTTAGTTCGACTAACTCTACAGTGGCCATTCTATAAGGGGTCTTCGATATAGGCCTTGATCCAGGAATCAAATCAATAGAAAACTCAACTTCTCGTTCTGGAGGATGTCCAGGTAAATCTTCTGGAAATACATCTACAAATTCTTTCACAACAGGTACATCCTCTATTTGAACATTCCTTTCCTCACCCGCAGTTATTTCATTATCTTCCTCCCTAATAATTGAATTTAGTTGAGCTATTGAGGGTGGATCTAAATAAGAATTAGGTGGTGACGATTCTGCTCTAAAAATAAGGTGTTCCTTATCATTATCATCAAGAATCGTAACCTCTTTCTTCTTACAATAAATCTTCGCATCATAGTCCGAAAGCCAGTCCATACCGAGGATTATATCAAACTCAATCATAGGTATGACGATGAGATCAGCAGATAAAGAAAATTTATGTGCTCTAATGGGGACTGATTCACAAAACATTGTTGCAACGATACTTCCCTTAAGAGTTTTAACTGACAACTCCCTTATTAAATCAAATTGGAAATATATAATTTTCTTAGCAAACTGGGAAGATATGAAACAATGTGATGATCCAGAATCAAATAATGCATTTTCTAAACTTGAGGAAACCATTAAATTACCTGCCACCATGTCTTTCGGAGCTTCTACCTCAGCAGTAGTGATAGCATAAGCCTGGCCTTGATCCCTTGGCCTTTTCTGAGGTAAGTTCTCCTGACGCTTAGGGCATGCATTTGCATAATTCCCCATCTCCCTACAATTGTAGCATTGAACGTTGGTAGCTTCCTTCTTCCCCTTGCAATCATGAGCTTGGTGGCCTTTTTCACCACACTTGTAACAGACTCTCATTCCCTTCAAGCAAGTACCGGGGTGTTTCTTCCCACATTTACCACATGATGTATATTCAACCTTTCCTTTCTTCCCCTTATTTCCATTCCCAGATTGATCAGAAGGTCTCTTCTTCTCTTGCTTTGCTTTAAAGTCATAAGACTTAGAGAATTCCTTTTCGGTCTTGATAGCACATGAGACAATGTCTTCGTACGATGAAAAGGATTGTGAGACTAATGCTCGATGGAGAAATGGTTTTAACCCATCAAAGAAACGAACAATCTTACTTCTTGGGTTGCGAATATAATCTCCAGCATACCTCCCTAACCTTGTAAAGTTAGCCTCATACTTTGTGACATTCTCATCCTCCTTCTGTCTCAGACTCAGAAATTGCCTTTCCATATCTGCTCGATGGTCGCGAGGGAAGTATTTTTCTAAAAACAGATCTTTGAACTCCCTCCATTCCATATTTGATACTTCATCATCTTCCTTCATGTTTTGAATCAATGACCACCATTGATCAGCATCTCCAGTGAGGCGGTAAACTGCCATGATAACTTTTTCCCTTTCACTGCTCCCCAAAGCCTAAAATATTTTCTCTAGGGAAAATATCCATTGCTCAACTACTAAGGGATTTGTATTCCCATTGAACGTTGGTGGTTGTTGCCTCATGAATCGATCTAACATTGATCCTCCACGCTGCGGATCAGGGTGCTCCATACGGGTAAGGTTATTATTCATAACCTGAGTAAGTTGTCCCAGTATGGTGATTAGCAGATCAGCACCAGTTGCATCACCAGCCCCACTATAATTATCTTGAGCAGGAGGGCAATCCCTACATGGAGTGCGTGCATTGATACAATTTCCATTTCTTCCACTAGGCGCCATTTCTAAACAATGGCATAAACTAGATCAGTTTATGAATCAAAATACATGATCCCATACTTATAAAACACTTAACATAAATTGAACTATTTATGGATATAATCCATAATCATAAGAATGTTTTCTTTGAGGATGTATATACTCATAATCCCTTCAAAATGATTTGTAAAGAAAATGAGAGTGTTCTTAAGCATATCCCCCGGGAGTGTCGTAACCAAGAGTGCAGCAAGGCCCGTTGTCGTGCACCAGTTCCCGTTCGAGTCTAGCTCAAAGCGGTGTTTTCGGGTTTTACCCCTAGGTACATCTGTGCCAGAGCCGCCTCTACCTGCTCGTATCCAGACAGGGATGTATTGCTCGGAAAACTCACAAAATCTCTACAATACCAAAATTCTAGGAAGTTCTTCTATACTAATCCTCAAAGTTCATCTTAGGTCTACGTGCTCTAATCAGAGTTTATCTAAATCTAGCTTCCAAGGTTTGTACTAAACTTCCTCTGATACCAACTGTAACGCCCCGACCCTAGTTGCCTAGAGTCGGTGCATTATTACATAACATTGGCATGATCACAAGAAATATCAAATCTCGAAAGACCGATTGGTTTAGTAGCCTTGGAAACACTAGATATATTCATAAGTTTTACATTACATCATAAAATGAAAAACTACTACAACAACTTAATTTTTCCACATTCCACACTATAATACCCTCATAATATCCTTGCAGGTCATTCATAACTTACATCTTCACTTCCTGGGAAAAATAAAACATAGAAAAGGGGTGAGCTCAAATGCCCAGTAAGGATAACAATATAGCAGAAACTTTCATCAATAAGAATAAACATTTAAGGCAATGTATAACTAAAACAAAAGCCTTTTAAACATGAACATTCAACATGGTATGGCATAAATAAAATGAAATAATGCCATTTACTTATTCACATGGATATTCTACTAATCGAATAATCACATGCAAAAATCAATAACCACTTTCATAATGTTGGAATGCATAATGCCAGACTATCATAACCACATAGCCAAGGCATCATGCCAAGACTACAAATAAGATTTTGTCAAGGCCTTGTGCCAAGACACTAGTTTGTCTCATGAGACCTACTGATGCATCGAGGAGCTATAGCGGGCTCCACCCGTCACATATTAAGTCCAATGCATTCCCATATGAAAAGGTTTAAACATAACATAAACATTCGTATTAAAACTAGCATACGAAATGTCAATACTTTCACCATAAACTATGAATGGTATAAAAATAGCACATCCACAGTCAAACATATCACAAAACCTTCAATACAATATAGAAGTTTTGTATCATAATAAATCAACTTCAAATAATCTTAAAATCCATCAAAGGATGTTGACATAGATGAAATCAAAATTCTTTTTAAAGAAATATCTCCTTTTATTTTGAAATAATTTAAGATCCATATAAAATAAAACATTTTCTTTGAAAATATTCTTATAAGCTTGTAAGGGAAGCTTTGAATATTTTATAACGGCGGAAAATAGCCGCACCCGCCGTATAAGTTAAAAAAAACATTCTTACCTTAATTCTGTCGAAAAGGTTAAAAAGGACCTTGTTTTGAAAACGACCGAAAGATTCCTTTATAAACCACTTATAAAAGTCAAAAAGGGTATGAATGAATTTAACTCATATTCTAGAAAATATTAAATGTAACACCCCAAGCTTCTACGGTACGTTTCCCTTCGAATAATGCGATAGCGTGTGTTGTACGCAACCTCGAGTTCTAACACACACCACAACTAATTAAACTAGCCGTTGTGAATAGTAATACCTACTTTTTGAAATCATATATATTCTATATTTTAAAATGGACTTCATTTTTGGATTCGGAATATCAAAATTAGCCTAGGGTGAAATTTTGGTACATTTCGGATAACTTTCATATTTTGATGAATAGTGAAAATTTCTAAATTTTAATTAAAAACAACTTTTTTAATCAAAATAATTAATAGTGATAAATTATGAATTTGAGTGGTTTTAAAGTATATTTAGAATATATTTTTACCATTCAATTTAATTTTTATCATTGGACATAATTTTACAATTAAACCGAACATAAACAAGTGTCAATCTTTTGATAGTTATTATCTCTTAAAAACACGCTTTTTGTTTTGACAGCGGGAATTAATTTTAAATTAATTTCTGCCACTTCTGTGTTTTGAATTTAGGAAAATGGATTCCATATTTGGAATCAGGATGTTCAAATTGTGTAAATAGGTAACTTTTATTTTTACACATTTTGAATAATTACTGCGGTAAATATTTTATTTACCATGGTTAAAGGGTAAATCCGGTAAATAAGGGTTAAAAAATAATAATATTATAATAATACTAAATTACCCTAAAACGTGTCTTAACCCTATTGTTTGATACATGGTCGACCATGGGCATCCTTGTGTCAATTTTGGGACCCCATGGATCCACTTGTAAGTGATAATGACACTTTATTTTAATTAAGTCAAAATGAATACAAAAATGACACAAGCATATATCTTTTAGCAAAACAATTGTTACATAGGGTTATATAAGTTGGATTTTAGATTATAAATATTCATTAGAAATATAAAAAGATTTCCTACATAATGATATTTTATTTATAATTTTTAGACATTAAATAAGTTATTTTATTTATGACACAATGATGATGCAGTAATTACTATAATAGTGAAAAATTAAAATAATTGATATTATAAATACCCAAACAAATATAATATGAAACTTTTAATGAATTAAACTAATTTTCTAGGATAATATGATATATTAGGATTGATTTAATTGACATTGTTCGAAGTAATCAATCTGTTATGAGTTTCACAAAAATCAACTATTGAATAGTGTCAAAATTGACATAAAAGAGTTCTTAAAACAAATATTATATTATTAATTGATATTAAATTCCTAAAAATATAAGGTTCGGCCAGGAGACTTATATTATGATAGTTTAATCATTAATGGACCACTTGGGGGTCGATTGGATGTATATAGTAAGTTTATTAACCATATAATATAAAAATACAAAGAGACATTGTAAAAGTGAAACTAATTAACTTAGAGTTAATACTTAAAGATAAGGTTAATATAAGTACCCAAACCTGTCTAAATTCTATTGGTTGAGTTGTTTTCGACCTATCCCCACCTCATCCTTTGAATAGTCAACTTTGGAGCCTTTGGAAACCGAATATGAATTTATTATAAATTAATATTTCTAGCTTTTCCAAAGGTGCCCCTCACCCCTCTTATAAAAGGGCACTCCTCCTTCTCATTTCTTCACACCTTCAAAGCCTTTTGGTTCGGCCAAACTCTGCCCAAATACTCTCCCAACATCCCTCACTACAACCTAGAGGCCTTAGTTTGATCAGAAAGCCAACCTAAGGAGCCCTTTTGATCAAATCAAAAGGAAGAACCCGAAGAAGAGGTAATGATTTCACCACCCTTTTCTAAGTTCATTTCTTCTTCCACTTCTTCTTCCTTTGTTCTTACCATTCTGAAATAATAACTCCAATATCTCACATATACTGTGATGTTATTATAAATATGGTACAATCATATTCAGTATTCTATCCACCCTTTGAATAACATGTCACCATACGTGTGTACGTACGGCTTACCGTCTCCACGTCGTGGTGTAATTGTTATTCAATATAATATTATTTGGATGGGTATAATAATGATGTGTAACTCATGTAAATAATAAATATAACATGTTAATGATTCTGTATATATGATATACCATCCATTTATATATTATTTTAATATCAAAAGAATGATATTGTCGCTCGTGCGTACGTACGGACTACCGTCTCCACGAACGCGATGAGATTCATTCTCCATCGTATCCATTCAAGTATAATTATCATTTGATGATTTAAAAATGATGTTTAAGGACTGTATATCATTCTGGATATGAATAAGATACAACAACCATGGCTTATGTAACAAAACATATAAAAGAAAATGAGTAAGTTAACTCCCGAAACGACGATAATTCTAAGATATTATTAACAAATCAATGTTAAAAGATCATATATGATATCATATTAATATATATGATTCTTGTATAATTTAATAACAACTATTTCACCATTATACAGGAAGTTAAGCTACCCCAACCAAGGAAAAGTACAAGGTAAGGGTTATTTCACAATCTCTTCATTATCCGAGGTTGTTTATACGTAATAGTCTACTGGGATCTCTTTATCATCCACATCCATGTTTCCTAAAAATGAATTTCAAAACTTTTTTGCTATTTACTAAGATATGAGTTAAAGTAATTTATACCCTTGTTTGACTTTTTATAAGAGGTTTATAAAGGAATCTTTCCATCGTTTTCCAAACAAGGTGATTTTTAACCTTTTCGACAAAATTAAGGTAAGAATGTTCTTTTAACTTATACGGTGGCTGCGGCTATTTACCACCGTTATAAAATTTTAAAAGATTCCCTTACAATCTTACAAGGATATTTTCAAAGTAAATGTTTTATTTTATAATTATGTGACTTTTAAATTATTTCAAAATGAATATTTTAAGAATTTTGGAAGGGTACTCTTTATCAAAATCAGAATTTTAAATGTTTTAAAGATTTATCTTTCTAAATATTTTTAATTAATGTCCATGTCTTCAAAATGGTTTTTAAGGATTTATTTATATGGACATGAATGTTCTTAAAAATTTTAATTCCTTTTAAAAGTTTCAAAGTGGTATGGGACACTTTGATTCAAAAAGCTATTTTTAATTACTTCCTTTATAAATGTGTGACTTTTAAATGATTTCAAAAAAGGAGATATTTCTCTCAAATATTTTTGATTTCATCTATGTCAACATCCTTTGATGGATTTTATGCTTATTTGAAGTTGATTTATTATGATACAAAACTTCTATATTGTATTGAAGGTTTTGTGATATGTTTGACTGTGGATGTGCTATTTTTATAACATTCATAGTTTATGGTGAAATTATTGACATTTCGTATGCTAGTTTTAATACGAATGTTTATGTTATGTTTAAACCTTTTCATATGGGAATGCATTGGACTTAATAAGTGACGGGTGGAGCCCGCTATAGCTCCTCGATGCATCGATAGGTCTCATGAGACAAACTAGTGTCTTGGCACAAGGCCTTGACAAAATATTATTTGTAGTCTTGGCACGAGGCCTTGGCTATGTGGTTATGATAGTCTGGCATTATGCATTCCAACATTATGAAAGTGGTTATTGATTTTGCATGTGATTATTCGATTAGTAGAATATTCATGTGAACAAGTAAATGGCATTATTTCATTTTACTTTTGCCATACTATGTTGAAGTTCAAGTTTAAAAGGCTTTTGTTTTAGTAATTCATTGCCTTAAATGTTTATGCTTATTTTTGAATGTTCCGCTATATTGTTATCTTTACTGGGCATTTGAGCTCACCCCTTTTCTATGTTTTATTTTTCCCAGGATGTGAAGATGTAAGTTATGAATGACCTGCAGGGATATTATAAGGGGATTATAGTGTGGATTGTGGAAACATTATGTTGTTGTAGTAGTTTTTCATTTTATGATGTAATGTAAAACTTATGAATATATCTAGTGTTTCCAAGGCTACTAAACCAATCGGTCTTTCGAGATTTGATCTTTCTTATGATCATGCCAATGTTATGTAATTAATGCACCGACTCTGGGCAGCTGGGGTCGGGGCGTTACAGTTGTTATCAGAGGAAGTTTAGTACAAACCTTGGAAGCTAGATTTAGATAAACTCTGATTAGAGCACATAGACCTAAGATGAACTTTGAGGATTAGTATAGAAGAACTTCCTAGAATTTTGGTATTGTAGAGATTTTGTGAGTTTTCCGAGCAATACATCCCTGTCTGGATACGAGCAGGTAGAGGCGGCTCTGGCACAGATGTACCTAGGGGTAAAACCCGAAAACACCGCTTTGAGCTAGACTCGAACGGGAACTGGTGCACGACAACGGGCCTTGCTGCACTCTTGGTTACGACACTCCCGGGGGATATGCTTAGGATAACTCTCACTTTCTTTACAAATCATTATGAAGGGTTTATGAGTATATACTTCCTCAAAGAAAACATATTTATGATTATGGATTATATCCATAGATAGTTCAATTTATGTTTAGTGTTTTATAAGTATGGGATTATGTATTTTGATTCATAAACTGATCTATTTTATGACATTGTTTAGAAATGGCGCCTAGTGGAAGAAATGGAAACCGTATCAATGCACGCACTCCATGTAGGGATTGCCCTCCTGCTCAAGATAATTATAGTGGGGCTGGTGATGCAACTGGTGCTGATCAGCTAATCACCGTACTGGGACAACTTACTCAGGTTATGAATAATAACCTTACCTGTATGGAGCACCCTGATCCGCAGCGTGGAGGATCAATGTTAGATCGATTCATGAGACAACAACCACCAACGTTCAATGGGAGTACAAATCCCTTAGTAGCTGAGCAATGGATATTTTCCCTAGAGAAAATATTTCAGGCTTTGGGGAGTAGTGAAAGGGAAAAAGTTACCATGGCAGTTTACCGCCTCACTGGAGATGCTGATCAATGGTGGTCATTGATTAAAAACATGAAGGAAGATGATGAAGTATCAAACATGGAATGGAGGGAGTTCAAAGATCTGTTTTTAGAAAAATACTTTCCTCGCGACCATCGAGCAGATATGGAAAGACAATTTCTGAGTCTGAGACAAAAGGAGGATGAGAATGTCACAAAGTATGAGGCTAACTTTACAAGGTTAGCGAGGTATGCTGGAGATTATATTCGCAACCCAAGAAGTAATATTGATCGTTTCTTTGATGGGTTAAAACCATTTCTCCGTCGAGCATTAGTCTCACAATCCTTTTCATCGTACGAAGAAATTGTCTCATGTGCTATCAAGACCGAAAAGGAATTCTCTAAGTCTTATGACTTTAAAGCAAAGCAAGAGAAGAAGAGACCTGCTGATCAATCTGGGAATGGAAATAAGGGGAAGAAGGGAAAGGTTGAATATCCATCTTGTGGTAAGTGCGGGAAGAAACACCCCGGTGCTTGCCTGAAGGGAATGGGAGTCTGTTACAAGTGTGGTGAAAAAGGCCACCAAGCTCATGATTGCAAGGGGAAGAAGGAAGCTACCAACGTTCAGTGCTACAATTGCAGGGAGATGGGGCATTATGAAAATGCATGTCCTAAGCGTCAGGAGAACTTACCTCAGAAAAGGCCAAGGGATCAAGGCCAGACTTATGCTATCACTACTGCTGAGGTAGAAGCTCCGAAAGATGTGGTGGCAGGTAATTTAATGGTTTCCTCAAGTTTAGCAAATGCATTATTTGATTCTGGATCATCGCATTGTTTCATATCTTCCCAGTTTGCTAAGAAAATTAGATATTTCCAATTTGATTTAATAAGGGAGTTGTCAGTTAAAACTCCTAAGGGAAGTATCGTTGCAACAAAGTTTTGTGAATCAGTCCCCATTAGAGCACATAAATTTTCTTTATCTGCTGATCTCATCGTCATACCTATGATTGAGTTTGATATAATCCTCGGTATGGACTGGCTTTCGGACTATGATGCGAAGATTTATTGTAAGAAGAAAGAGGTTACGATTCTTGATGATAATGATAAGGAACACCTTATTTTTAGAGCAGAATCGTCACCACCTAATTCTTATTTAGATCCACCCTCAATAGCTCAACTAAATTCAATTATTGGGGAGGAAGAGAATGAAATAACTGCGGGTGAGGAAAGGAATGTTCAAATAGAGGATGTACCTGTTGTGAAAGAATTTTTAGATGTATTTCCAGAAGATTTACCTGGACATCCTCCAGAACGAGAAGTTGAGTTTTCTATTGATTTGATTCCTGGATCAAGGCCTATATCGAAGACCCCTTATAGAATGGCCACTGTAGAGTTAGTCGAACTAAATAAACAACTAGAGGAATTGAGTAATAAGGGATTTATTCGCCCTAGTGTTTCTCCATGGGGAGCCCCTGTTCTTTTTGTTAAAAAGAAAGATGGATCTATGAGGTTATGTATCGACTACAGGGAGATCAATGCTATAACGATAAAGAACAAGTATCCCCTACCTCGTATTGATGATTTATTTGACCAACTGCATGGAGCTCAATACTTTTCAAAGATTGACCTTCGATCTGGATACCATCAGTTGTGTGTAAAGAAGGAAGACATTCCGAAAACAGCATTTCGAACCAGGTACGGGCATTACGAGTTTACTGTAATGCCGTTTGGATTGACTAATGCACCCTCTGTATTCATGGATCTGATGAATAGAGTCTTCAAGGAGTATCTCGATGAATTTGTGGTGGTATTTATTGATGATATCTTGGTATACTCCAAAACCTACGAAGATCATGAAAATCACTTGCGCATTATCTTGAAGACTCTGAGGAGGCATGAATTATATGGGAAGTTTAGCAAGTGTGAATTCTGGCTTCAGGAGATTTCTTTTCTTGGCCATATTGTCTCTAAAGATGGAATCTCTGTTGATCCTTCTAAGACCAAGGCAATCCAAGAATGGTCAGCACCTACGAGTATAACTGAGGTACATAGTTTTATTGGTTTGGCAGGTTATTATCGACGTTTCGTCCAGAATTTTGCCCGATTGGCTAACCCATTAACGAAGCTCACACGTAAAGGGGTTAAATTTGTTTGGACAAAAGAGTGTGAAGAATGTTTCGAAGAACTGAAGAGAAGATTAGTCAATGCTCCTATATTGACTCTACCATCGGGGAATGATGGGTTCGTTATTTATAGTGATGCATCAAAGAAAGGACTTGGTTGTGTCCTTATGCAGAATGATAGAGTTATTGCCTATGCATCACGACAGTTGAAAATTCATGAACAAAACTATCCTACTCATGATCTTGAGTTAGCAGCTGTGATCTATGCTTTGAAGATATGGAGGCACTACCTCTATGGTGAAAAATGTGAGATTTATACTGATCACAAGAGTCTGAAGTATATTTTCTCACAAAAAGAACTCAACATGAGGCAAAGGAGATGGCTTGAATTACTCAAGGATTATGATTGCACGATACACTACCACCCGGGGAAAGCAAACAAAGTAGCAGATGCTTTGAGCAGAAAAGACCATGGAGTTCTGAACATGATGAGAATTGAAAGGGATCCAATTTTCATGGATCTAGAGAAGATGGACATGGGAATAACCAGGGAAGGTGAAACATCAATGCTTTTTCAAATGGTTGCCAAACCATCTTTACTAGAAAGGATTAAGAGTTCCCAGACCGATGATGAAGAATTTCAGAAGAAGATTAAAGCTGTGAATGATGGGAGATTGAGAGACTTTGTGTATGAAGATGGAATTTTGAAATTCGGGAAGAGACTTTGTGTTCCCAATATACCTGATCTAAAAAGGGAATTGCTGGATGATGCTCATAGTTCCAATTTCTCTATACACCCTGGGAGCACCAAAATGTATAGAGATTTGAAGGAGCATTTTTGGTGGGACAACATGAAGAGGGAGATTGCTGATTTTGTGTCAAGATGTATGGTTTGTCAACAAGTGAAAGCTGGAAGGCAACAGCCTGGAGGAGTCATGCAACCTCTTCCCATACCGGAGTGGAAATGGGACAATGTTACGATGGACTTTGTCATGGGGCTACCGAAGACTCCTAGAAGGAACGATGCAATATGGGTTATTGTTGATCGTCTTACCAAGTCAGGACATTTTCTTGCTATAAGAGAAGATCTACCCCTGGAACGTCTAGCAAGACTATACATTAATGAAGTTGTGAGACTTCATGGAGTGCCCCTATCGATTGTTTCTGATCGTGATCCCCGTTTTACTTCAAGATTCTGGAAAAGTCTTCAGAAATCCCTGGATACAGAACTTCATTTGAGCACTGCTTACCACCCTCAGACAGACGGAAAATCAGAACGGACTATTCAAACCTTAGAAGACATGTTGAGATCTTGCTCACTTGACTTTCAGGGTATGTGGGATCAATATTTACCACTGGTAGAATTTTCCTATAACAATAGCTTCCATTCGAGTATACAGATGGCACCATATGAAGCGTTATACGGAAAGAGATGTCGTACACCAACCTGTTGGGATGACGTTGGTGAAAGAAAACTTGTAGGCCCAGAGCTGGTGGAGGAAACGGTGGAAAAGGTGAAAGTAATCCAAAATCACATCAAAGCAGCTCAAAGTAGGCAGAAGAGCTATGCCGATAATCGAAGGAAGGATTTGGAATTTCAAGTCGGTGATCATGTTTTTCTGAAGGTATCTCCGTGGAAGGGAGTCATACGTTTTGGTAAGAAAGGTAAATTGAGTCCCAGGTACATCGGACCTTTCGAAATTCTAGAACGAATTGGGGTTGTAGCTTACCGATTGGCAATGCCGCCAAGTCTCTCCAAAGTTCACGATGTGGTCCACGTATCTCTATTGAGGAAATACATGCCTGATCCGACGCATGTACTCACCTATGAGGAATTAGAACTGGAACCCGATCTGTCTTATTGCGAAGAGCCCGTCAGGATTCTTGATACAAGAGAACAAGTACTGAGAAACCGGAGGACGCGTCTGGTAAAAGTTTTGTGGAGAAATCATAAGATGGAAGAGGCAACGTGGGAACCTGAGGAACTTATGATGAAGAACCACCCGAGTCTTTTTATGTAGTAATACCCGAGAAATTGCGAGGACGCAATTATTTGATGGAGGGGAGAATGTAACACCCCAAGCTTCTACGGTACGTTTCCCTTCGAATAATGCGATAGCGTGTGTTGTACGCAACCTCGAGTTCTAACACACACCACAACTAATTAAACTAGCCGTTGTGAATAGTAATACCTACTTTTTGAAATCATATATATTCTATATTTCAAAATGGACTTCATTTTTGGATTCGGAATATCAAAATTAGCCTAGGGTGAAATTTTGGTACATTTCGGATAACTTTCATATTTTGATGAATAGTGAAAATTTCTAAATTTTAATTAAAAACAACTTTTTTAATCAAAATAATTAATAGTGATAAATTATGAATTTGAGTGGTTTTAAAGTATATTTAGAATATATTTTTACCATTCAATTTAATGTTTATCATTGGACATAATTTTACAATTAAACCGAACATAAACAAGTGTCAATCTTTTGATAGTTATTATCTCTTAAAAACACGCTTTTTGTTTTGACAGCGGGAATTAATTTTAAATTAATTTCTGCCACTTCTGTGTTTTGAATTTAGGAAAATGGATTCCATATTTGGAATCAGGATGTTCAAATTGTGTAAATAGGTAACTTTTATTTTTACACATTTTGAATAATTACTGCGGTAAATATTTTATTTACCATGGTTAAAGGGTAAATCCGGTAAATAAGGGTTAAAAAAAATATTATAATAATACTAAATTACCCTAAAACGTGTCTTAACCCTATTGTTTGATACATGGTCGACCATGGGCATCCTTGTGTCAATTTTGGGACCCCATGGATCCACTTGTAAGTGATAATGACACTTTATTTTAATTAAGTCAAAATGAATACAAAAATGACACAAGCATATATCTTTTAGAAAAACAATTGTTACATAGGGTTATATAAGTTGGATCTTAGATTATAAATATTCATTAGAAATATAAAAAGAATTTCTACATAATGATATTTTATTTATAATTTTTAGACATTAAATAATTTATTTTATTTATGACACAATGATGATGCAGTAATTACTATAATAGTGAAAAATTAAAATAATTGATATTATAAATACCCAAACAAATATAATATGAAACTTTTAATGAATTAAACTAATTTTCTAGGATAATATGATATATTAGGATTGATTTAATTGACATTGTTCGAAGTAATCAATCTGTTATGAGTTTCACAAAAATCAACTATTGAATAGTGTCAAAATTGACATAAAAGAGTTCTTAAAACAAATATTATATTATTAATTGATATTAAATTCCTAGAAATCTAAGGTTCGGCCAGGAGACTTATATTATGATAGGTTAATCATTAATGGACCACTTGGGTGTCGATTGGATGTATATAGTAAGTTTATTAACCATATAATATAAAAATACAAAGAGACATTGTAAAAGTGAAACTAATTAACTTAGAGTTAATACTTAAAGATAAGGTTAATATAAGTACCCAAACCTGTCTAAATTCTATTGGTTGAGTTGTTTTCGACCTATCCCCACCTCATCCTTTGAATAGTCAACTTCGGAGCCTTTGGAAACCGAATATGAATTTATTATAAATTAATATTTCTAGCTTTTCCAAAGGTGCCCCTCACCCCTCTTATAAAAGGGAACTCCTCCTTCTCATTTCTTCACACCTTCAAAGCCTTTTGGTTCGGCCAAACTCTGCCCAAATACTCTCCCAACATCCCTCACTACAACCTAGAGGCCTTAGTTTGATCAGAAAGCCAACCTAAGGAGCCCTTTTGATCAAATCAAAAGGAAGAACCCGAAGAAGAGGTAATGATTTCACCACCCTTTTCTAAGTTCATTTCTTCTTCCACTTCTTCTTCCTTTGTTCTTACCATTCTGAAATAATAACTCCAGTATCTCACATATACTGTGATGTTATTATAAATATGGTACAATCATATTCAGTATTCTATCCACCCTTTGAATAACATGTCACCATACGTGTGTACGTACGGCTTACCGTCTCCACGTCGTGGTGTAATTGTTATTCAATATAATATTATTTGGATGGGTATAATAATGATGTGTAACTCATGTAAATAATAAATATAACATGTTAATGATTCTGTATATATGATATACCATCCATTTATATATTATTTTAATATCAAAAGAATGATATTGTCGCTCGTGCGTACGTACGGACTACCGTCTCCACGAACGCGATGAGATTCATTCTCTATCGTATCCATTCAAGTATAATTATCATTTGATGATTTAAAAATGATGTTTAAGGACTGTATATCATTCTGGATATGAATAAGATACAACAACCATGGCTTATGTAACAAAACATATAAAAGAAAATGAGTAAGTTAACTCCCGAAACGACGATAATTCTAAGATATTATTAACAAATCAATGTTAAAAGATCATATATGATATCATATTAATATATATGATTCTTGTATAATTTAATAACAACTATTTCACCATTATACAGGAAGTTAACCTACCCCAACCAAGGAAAAGTACAAGGTAAGGGTTATTTCACAATCTCTTCATTATCCGAGGTTGTTTATACGTAATAGTCTACTGGGATCTCTTTATCATCCACATCCATGTTTCCTAAAAATGAATTTCAAAACATTTTTGCTATTTACTAAGATATGAGTTAAAGTCATTTATACCCTTGTTTGACTTTTTATAAGAGGTTTATAAAGGAATCTTTCCATCGTTTTCCAAACAAGGTGATTTTTATCCTTTTCGACAAAATTAAGGTAAGAATGTTCTTTTAACTTATACGGTGGCTGCGGCTATTTACCACCGTTATAAAATTTTAAAAGATTCCCTTACAATCTAACAAGGATATTTTCAAAGTAAATGTTTTATTTTATAATTATGTGACTTTTAAATTATTTCAAAATGAATATTTTAAGAATTTTGGAAGGGTACTCTTTATCAAAATCAGAATTTTAAATGTTTTAAAGATTTATCTTTCTAAATATTTTTAATTAATGTCCATGTCTTCAAAATGGTTTTTAAGGATTTATTTATATGGACGTGAATGTTCTTAAAAATTTTAATTCCTTTTAAAAGTTTCAAAGTGGTATGGGACACTTTGATTCAAAAAGCTATTTTTAATTACTTCCTTTATAAATGTGTGACTTTTAAATGATTTCAAAAAAGGAGATATTTCTCTCAAATATTTTTGATTTCATCTATGTCAACATCCTTTGATGGATTTTATGCTTATTTGAAGTTGATTTATTATGATACAAAACTTCTATATTGTATTGAAGGTTTTGTGATATGTTTGACTGTGGATGTGCTATTTTTATAACATTCATAGTTTATGGTGAAATTATTGACATTTCGTATGCTAGTTTTAATACGAATGTTTATGTTATGTTTAAACCTTTTCATATGGGAATGCATTGGACTTAATAAGTGACGGGTGGAGCCCGCTATAGCTCCTCGATGCATCGGTAGGTCTCATGAGACAAACTAGTGTCTTGGCACAAGGCCTTGACAAAATATTATTTGTAGTCTTGGCACGAGGCCTTGGCTATGTGGTTATGATAGTCTGGCATTATGCATTCCAACATTATGAAAGTGGTTATTGATTTTGCATGTGATTATTCGATTAGTAGAATATTCATGTGAACAAGTAAATGGAATTATTTCATTTTACTATTGCCATACTATGTTGAAGTTCAAGTTTAAAAGGCTTTTGTTTTAGTAATTCATTGCCTTAAATGTTTATGCTTATTTTTGAATGTTCCGCTATATTGTTATCCTTACTGGGCATTTGAGCTCACCCCTTTTCTATGTTTTATTTTTCCCAGGATGTGAAGATGTAAGTTATGAATGACCTGCAGGGATATTATAAGGGGATTATAGTGTGGATTGTGGAAACATTATGTTGTTGTAGTAGTTTTTCATTTTATGATGTAATGTAAAACTTATGAATATATCTAGTGTTTCCAAGGCTACTAAACCAATCGGTCTTTCGAGATTTGATCTTTCTTATGATCATGCCAATGTTATGTAATTAATGCACTGACTCTGGGAAGCTGGGGTCGGGGCGTTACATTAAAAATGTTTGGAAATGCATTTTTAAGAAACATGGATGTGGATGATAAAGAGATCCCAGTAGATTATTACGTATAAACAACCTTGGATAATGAAGAGGTTGTAAAGTAAACCCTTACCTTGTACTTTTCCTTGGTTGGGGTAGGTTAACCTCCTGTATAATGGTGAAATAGTTGTTATTAAATTATACAAGAATCATATATATTAATATGATATCATATATGATCTTTTAACATTGATTTGTTAATAATATCTTAGAATTATCGTCGTTTCGAGAGTTAACTTACTCATTTTCTTTTATATGTTTTGTTACATAAGCCATGGTTGTTGTATCTTATTCATATCCAGAATGATATCCAGTCCTTAAACATCATTTTTAAATCATCAAATGATAATTATACTTGAATGGATACGATGGAGAATGAATCTCATCGCGTTCTTGGAGACTGTAGTCCGTACATACGCACGAGCGACAATATCATTCTTTTTATATTAAAATAATATATAAATGGATGTTATATCATATATACAGAATCATTAAAATGTTATATTTATTATTAACATGAGTTACACATCATTATTATACCCATCCAAATAATATTATATTGAATAACAATTACACCACGACGTGGAGACGGTAAGCCGTACGTACGCACGTATGGTGACATGTTATTCAAAGGGTGGATAGAATACTGAATATGATTGTACCATATTTATAATAACATCACAGTATATTTGATATACTGGAGTTATTATTTTAGAATGGTAAGAACAAAGGAAGAAGAAGTGGAAGAAGAAATGAACTTGGAGAAGGGTGGTGAAATCATTACCTCTTCTTCGGGTTCTTCCTTTTGATTTGATCAAAAGGGATCCTTAGGTTGGCTTTCTGATCAAACTAAGGCCTCTAGGTTGTAGTGAGTGATGTTGGGAGAGTATTTGGGAAGATTTTGGCCGAACCAAAAGGCTTTGAAGGTGTGAAGAAATGAGAAGGAGGAGTGCCCTTTTATAAGAGGGGTGAGGGGCACCTTTGGAAAAGCTAGAAATATTAATTTATAATAAATTCATACTCGGTTTTTAATGGCTCCAAAGTTGATTATTCAACGTTTAAGGTGGGGATAGGTCAAAAAACACTCAACCAATAGAATTTAGACAGGTTTGGGTACTTATATTAACCTTATCTTTAAGTATTAACTCTAAGTTAATTAGTTTCACTTTTACAATGTCTCTTTGTATTTTTATATAATATGGTTAATAAACTTACTATATACATCCAAGAGGCCCCCAAGTGGTACATTAATGATGAAACTATCAGTATATAAGTCTCTTGGCCGAACCTTAGATTTTTAGGAATTTAATATCAATTAATAATATAATATTTGTTTTAAGAACTCTTTTATGTCAATTTTGACACTATTCAATAGTTGATTTTTGTGAAACTCATAACAGATTGATTACTTCGAACAAAGTCAATTAAATCAATCCTAATATATCATATTATCCTATAAAATTAGTTTAATTCATTAAAAGTTTCATATTATATTTATTTGGGTATTTATAATATCAATTATTTTAATTTTTCACTATTATAGTAATTACTGCATCATCATTGTGTCATATATAAAATAAATTATTTAATGTCTAAAAATTATAAATAAAATATAATTATGTAGGAAATCTTTTTAGCTTTCTAATGAATATTTATAATCTAAATTCCAACATATATAACCCTATGTAACAATTGTTGTTCTAAAAGATATATGCTTGTGTCATTTTTGTATTCATTTTAACTAAATTAAAATAAAGTGTCATTATCACTTACAAGTGGATCCATGGGGTCCCAAAATAGACCCAAAGATTCCCATGGTCTACCATGTATCAAAAAATAGGGTTAAGACACGTTTTAGGGTAATTTAGTATTATTATAATATTATTTGTTTAACCCTTATTTACCGGATTTACCCTTAACCATGGTAAATAAAATATTTACCGTAGTAATTATTCAAAATGTCTAAAAATAAAAGTTACCTATTTACACCATTTGAACATCCTGATTCCAAATATGGAATCCATTTTCCTAAATTCAAAACACATAAGTGGCAGAAATTAATTTAAAATTAATTCCCGCTGTCAAAACAAAAAGCGTGTTTTTAAGAGATAATAACTATCAAAAGATTGACACTTGTTTATGTTCGGTTTAATTGTAAAATTATGTTCAATGACCAAAATAATATTAAATGGTAAAAACATATTCTAAATATACTTTAAAACCACTCAAATTCATAATTTATCATTTTTAATTATTTTGATTAAAAAAGTTGTTTTTAATTAAAATTTTGTAATTTTCACTATTCATCAAAATATGAAAGTTATCCGAAATGTACCAAAATTTCACCTTAGGCTAAATTCGATATTCCAAATCCAAAAATGAAGTCCATTTTCAAATATAAAATATATATAATTTCAAAAAGTAGGTATTACTATTCATAACGGCTAGTTTGATTAGTTATGGTGTGTTAGAACTCGGTGTTGCGTACAACACACGCTATCAAATTATTCAATGAGAAGCGTACCGTAGAAGCTTGGGGTGTTACAGGTATGAAGAGTTGTTTTTTTTGTTTAAATTTCATAATGTGTTCCATATAATGTAACCTAATGGATTTATAGAGTTTATGAGCGTATATATTTTTTTCAAGAACCCAAAACACCATTTTTTGGAGAAGAATATTGGGCTGCACGGTTAGGTGGTACCATGTTTCCCTACCATCATGGTCTCCCTAACCATGTGGGGATCTTTAAATGGGAGTAGGGGGCCATAATGTTTGCCTGTGAGCCTGTGAGATTATGTTCATAACCATGTGAATTTCATAGGGAATTTGGTTCATGATATTTTCATGGCCTGTGCATGGTTAGGAAAGCCTTACACATATCCCATGCATGGTCCATCATTAATTAGTGGTGTGGCACACATTTGGTTCAAAATTTATACAATAGTCCATCCAAAACGTGAGATCAATATTTTTCTAGGTAAATGACCATTTTCCCTTACTGAATTTTAATACATCCTTCCTCTTTCGACTTTCATCTCTAATGAATGGAATATCCCCTATTTATAAATGGGAGACCTATTCCACATTCATGGTTAGTATTTGATTCCATTTTGTCATCCAAACTCCTAATCAAGCACTTCTAGTCACATAGAATCCGTACTTGTAAGATCTCTAATTTTTTTCTTCATTTAACCATTCATATTCACATATCGTGTGATATTTGGTTGTGAGGTCATTCACCCTATTTTTATGGCGTTAGATTGTTACATTATTTTCTTCTAATCTACTTAAAATATAAAAAAAATATTGGACAAGTAGTCCTCTAAGAACCAATGATAGGTGGTCTATATTTATTACCTAAAAGTTGAGTTTTTTTCATTGCTCTTCTATTGTGATGCATGAAGACCACTATTGGACATTTTATTAAAATTAATTATTTCATTCAAAAATAATTCTAGAACTTTTTTATACTTCCATAGAACATTTTCATGTAGTTTGAGGTTCTATACCTAGTTCATTTCTACTAATTTGTGTGTCGTATCTTAATTTCCATCTTTATATTAAACAATTTAAATAGATAAGACCCTCCTAAGTTTTCATCTTTCCTAGTAAATAGACTTTCATTATTTTGTAAAATTGATAAATGGACCTGAACATATTTTAGGTTTTATATCGACCTTGAATGGTTTTTTCATTATTAATATATGAAATAGATTGTTTAACATGAATGGGAATGGTTGAAAAGGCCAAACCAAGAGATAGATTCTTTCATATATTGGTTATATGAACTATGACTCCCATGGTTGCATTAGGTATCAATGATTTGAATGCTAAATAAGTGATCCATCATGATATTATTATTGTACTTATTAGTCCATTAATATTGGTTGTGGAAAGATGGTTAAGGGACTTGTTGAGTATGATGTTTCACTCTCCCTTACATCGATTGTTGACCACAGAATATCTCACAATTATAATTGTACATAGATAATTGGAAGGAAATGACACATTATATTACATTGGGTGTAGGTAATGATGACTCACCGAATTTATCTTAGGTGTTGATCATGATGTCTTACATTCACAAGGAGACTCAAGGAATATAGCACTTGCTAAAGCATATAGCTCATTAGACTTGTTATGGGATCTTGAGTTACAGACCATGTCCTGCTAGAAATTAATATCCTGGTATATTCCTACTTACATCCTCAGTTACTTAGTTCATATAGTGGGTATAATATATAAATATATTTTATATATTATTACTATATATATAATTAATATATATATTATTATGATATATATAGTTATTGTTCAGACTCTCACAATGGCGTATGCTGAATCACGTAAAGCCATCCAAATGTCACATAGGATCCTGAGCCGAGTGGTATTTAATTATTCATCATTGTTTGTTATTATTATATGTACACTAAAATTTCTATATAAATAGGATTATTTATTTATAGACACTGTTAGTGGTGGCCTATAAGGATTTTATCTTACACCCTACACATGTCGTCTTTGGAACACGAGTAGATTACTTGTGTACATGTATGGATAAGGACAAGAACCCTACTATAGATTCATTAATTTTTTATCTTGTTGTATGGATCATGGGATTAGAGGAAAAATTATATGATCATGATGTAAGAGTAGAAGTTTTTTGGTTTTTTTATTTTCGTATTACTTGTTTTATATGTCAGTCCCCTATTTCACATTGTTTTATATCAGCATGCCATAAAATCAAAATATATGACTCAACCTATAAGACTTTGATATTTTTATATTTTGTTTTTATTTATGTTTCCGTCATTTATCAGGTTTGTTTCCAATATTACATTATGTTATATCATGCTTTTGCTACGGTGGTTGTTGGTCATGTTGTTATAGTGAATATTTATATATGAATCCATGGTTTTTTACATATTTATTTTATCTAAAAGGACACTTTGATTTTAGGGTATATTATCTCCACTATAAAACTTAATACACTCCCAAATTTTCTGTAGCCCCTAGAATATGTGGATGTGTGCTTGAGTCCATGATCCCCATTGAGGGCCCAGTTAAGTGGACAATGGGTTGAGACATTACCAAGTGTTATCAGAGAAATATTTTACCTTTTTAATACTGTGTGGATATTAGTAATGACACTAGTATTTAACAGGATTTGGAAATGAGAATTTGTCTGGGCATAGCTAGCCTATGAATAGGGGAAACCCAAATTACCTAGGATGGGCTATTATCGTTACTATTTTTTACATGTTATAGTGGATATGACATCACCATTGGGTGAAAAACATATGTTTTATGCTACTAATACTGGTATTATTTAAATAAGATAACTTTTTCCAATGCATGATAAAATAAAAAAAATCATTACTTGCATCATTATAGGAATTTCAGGACAAATATTCCATAAATTTTCTTATGTCATGTCATCTTTATACATCAATTTTCCTATAGCATATAGTTAGTACCATGATTTTTATATATTGAAATGGGCTAAAATTTCATGTAATGAGAATATAATTCAAGTAATTAAGGTTTCTGCATTAATATAAACAGTTTTTTACTATATATTATGAAATTAAATAATTAAATTAAAAAGGATACCTCTAAATTGGGATTCCGGTTTCAGAGTAATGGGTGTTTTATTATATATCGTGGAATTGACACTCCACGTACCAAAACCATAATCATCTGATATGAGACCTAGACCTAGACTTGGAATTAGTTGAGAGTAGTTGGGGTGTCTATTACATTCTTATTTCCCAATGTGGGATTTTCTACCACATAGTCCTAGATTTAGAGTAGGTTTAGAGGTGTAATATTTACTATATAAAGGATATGTGCCTATCCAAATTGTTAATAAGTAGTTATTGAATTTTTTAAATACTCTTATAAGGAATTTGTTTATAATTTTATTATCATGCCCCTTGAGAACCTCAATTCATACTCCCTGATGGCGGCGATGACCATGAACCTAAGCTGGTGGGCCCTGAGCCACCAGTGATTCCTACCATAGTGACACCTGTAGAAAAACCATTTTTCCCAGATATTTTCATTGAAACCCATATCTAAGTGGGTTTGATCTGCATGATGGATTGTATAAATTATTTCAGTCCACCCATCCAAAATATAAAAGAGTTTACTTCGGAGTTCCATAAGTAGCATCCTCTCACACTTTTGTGGTATTTTATAATATATAATGAAGATTCATGGCTGGAGTCCATCCTTTTTATCATGGAACATCTGGACATACCTCCAGGGTGGAGGGTCATGCTTCTTGATTATATGATATTTCATGCTTCCAGGGTGTTGTTACCTTGGAATATTGATATACATATATGATCTAGGAGGACTTATAGATAATATTTTATTATTATTTAATTCCATATACACAGAGGGCTGATTGGCCTAGAGATTTCATGAACCTTCAACATGGAGCCATGTCTTTCAAAGATTATTATGATCATTTTACTAAGAAGAATAAAAGATCTCATACATTATTTTTTGATGATCTTATAATAGTGAAGAAATTTGAGGATGGAATGGTATACATCATCCAATCATAGGTCTGTTTAATTCAAGTTTTCTTTATTTCTGAGACAGTCAACCATGAACTTATTTCTAAGGGAAATTAAAGGGAAGCTGATGGTGGGAACTAGGGTGGTTCATCACCAAGATCTACCATTGTTTCTTCTAGTTAGATAAAGTGTCACTTAGAGGTTTCTTTTGGCAATAGAAATCAAAAAGAATCTTGTACTGAAATATTTCTTATCTTTTACCAATGAGGGAATCTAATATATATAAAACCCTCGTGTTCATAGTATCCATTGTAATATAGATGTTTCAGCATGATACAGAATATACCTCTTTTCTATAGGAAGTTTTCATCAGTTTTGATAGATCGAGGATCTAATCCATCCCCATGTTCTGAAGTGGAACAATAATATCTCATCTGGAAGGAAACTAGAATACCATAGGACACTCTGACTGAGGTGGGGTTTAAGGAAGATTTTACAAGACAAATTATGCCAAGTGCAAGAAGAGAATGACTTCTCAGAGTAGACATGGTATGACTCAAGGTTGTGGTATGACCCAGTTACATACAATGAAACCTATACTAGAGGAGTTACGCACCAACCCATCTACTATTCAAGGTAGAATTATAGTAGCCTCCACTTAGGTGTATGATTTATTTGACACAATCATGTATCATTATTTTGTGTCATAGGTAATTATAGAGATTTTGGGACTAAAGAAAGAACATGTATGTGGCATGAAGATTATAGATATCTTGATATGTATCTGATCTAATAACATTCTCTATTTAAAGGATCGCCCCATTGAGATAAGAGCATGTATCATTTTATGGAATATTTTTTTCGTTGACTTGAATGAGTTTGATGTAATCATCAGGATAGACTAGTTAGTTCCCTATAGAGCCCACATTGGCTGCTATCATCATAGGATGATGATTACATCACAAGAGAGTTGTAGGAATATAAATAAGGTAGACTGGGATATCTAAGACACATGACTAGGAATTGAGAATCAAGGATTGGGAAGTGTGATATCCTAGATTTATAGTGTCTTCTTGTATGATCAGGGGTTATGACCCATTTTTAAAATCATGTAGTAAAACATTTTAGGTACATATTTCGTGATGGGTTTTCTAGGATACCTTCTAGTGCGATAGGTAGAATTTACCATGAATATATTGATAGTAGAATTAATAAGTACTACTCCTCATTATAGGATGTAACCTAGGGATTTTATAGAGATTAATAAATAGTTATAATATCTTGAGGTTAAAGGATTTATAAATAATTTAACACCTTTGATACATATATTTGATCATATAACCATATCGTTAATCATCCTAGTTACTTGGATAATTATTTAAACATGACATCCAATGTAATTTAATGATTCCCTAACAATTCTATACTAATCATCATGAAACTCAAAGTCTTAAATATAAGTATCTTGAAGTATAAACACTTTCGGACTTCATAAAATAATCATTAACTTTATAAATTCCTCATCATATTAACATTAACGAGGTTTTCTTATTTCATTGATCACTATTTTTATCCAATGATTATCATTGACAACAAATACAACTCATACACAAATTGGGACATTAACCATCAAGATAACATGCCTCAAGAAATAATTTGATTTTAATAAAATACCATGATGAGTATTAATTATACTGCTTCTGGCTCTTCAATTTAAATATTTTATATAAATGCATTTATAATGTTTTATATTTCCAAGAATAATATTTATGAAATATAACATCAATAACACGACCAAGTAGATAACACACTACCAAATAAATATTAAGATACACCATAAAACACATGTTTTCACAAAGTCCCACCTAGTAATTTAATTACCAATAAAAATTATTAATCATCCTTAACATGATATATTTGTTATTTTAGTTCTATTTTATAATATATTATAAATTAATTCAAATCTATATTGGTTAAGTAGTTTAACACTACAACCAGTGATGATTTTTATTTTATCAGATAATAATTAGACAGGGACATAAAATTATCACCTTCTCCGTCTTGTATAATATCTAGAGTAGTCGTAATTATTCTACAACATGTAATTATTTGTTCTATTTTCCTCTCAATAGTCTTACATATTATCCAATAATAGATATTTTCATATAAAATTCAAATTAAGTTTAATATTATCTGGATACTTTATACACTCTAAAATTTATGAAATAACAATATTCTTTTTTCATATAATATTCCTTATATATAATAAACAATAATTAATAATTTTAAAGCATGATACATCTTCATTTTATAATTACTAAATAATTTTCCATTATGATAATGAATTATCACTCATAAATAAGAAATAATTTCAAAATAATCATGAAAAATAGTCTATATGAAATCAATTCAATCCTTTTTCCTAGGTGATTTATAGGTTATAATAAATATTTTTTAATGATGTGATTCCTAGATTATGGATAAAAAAATTAAACCTCTTCTTGCTGTTATAATATATATCAATTCAATTTTTTCCTTTTTTGAAATAATATAATTAATTTACTACATGTAGATTTCTGTTTTTAATGCTTCATATATAGATTTACATATACATTAATAACCATTGTTCATGAGATAACCAAATTATTATCTTATTAAGGTTAATCACATCCTTTTAAACAAAGAATCTAAATCATGATTGATGTGAAATTTTAAAATAATCAACAAGAAGAAATACATTACCCACCTGTAATTTTTTATGTCACACTATAGTAAAATAGTGTATATGTGGAGATAGATTTCCTCAACTTATAAATCACAAGTCTGGTGCATGAGGAAAAAACATGAATTAATTGAAGATGACTCCCAAGACTCAAAAAACAAGATTTTAGTTCACCAAGATTAGAGATAAAAATATAAAAATTCCAATTAATAAACTATGGTATAATAAAATACATAGATACATGATATCAAATAATATATAATCCCCATTAAATTTAAATTAAAACTATTTATATTTTAATTCTTCCCAAGACACATTTATAAGACACCAAAATTAAATAGGTCCAAAATTGCATTTGAAACTCATAAAAAAATTCAAAACAATTACATAATATAAATATTTTCATTAATTTAAATATAATACATGTTTTATATTGAAATAGGAGGAAAATTTGGTATTTTTCAGAATATCATGGTAGATCTAGATGAGACATACACATTGCATAATAGTAACATCGTTTTAATCTTACGTGTCAAGTAACCTTTACACAAAATTTATAAAAAATTTTATACCCTTATGATAGAATCATATTTTGTAGATTATTATTATATATTCCTAGTATTACCTATATGTAGTGAAGGATTTCCTTTACATAGATGTGGAAAATACTGGCCTACCCTTATTGTTTAGAAAACTCACCTGACCATTATAAATAAATTCAACAAGAGGTTACCTTTATGCGTGAAGGATGAAAAGGGTGTTTCTCTTATTGAACTCATGAAAAATAAATCATTCCCATATATACTAAGAATAAACTCTATATAAACATTATATAGATCATTGAGTGAGATCTACCTTTATGAAATCTTCTAAAAATATTTCATACCTTTACACAACCTTTTATTAACAAGTGTTAACCCTATGTAGAATCAATGACATGTGTAAGGATAAAAACAACATTAAAATATTAATTTTAAACATATATAAACTTATAAATATATAATATAAGGCTTTATTGTCATTTACAAAATACTAAAACACTTCTAAAATAATTTAATCGTTTTAATAACTTCCTAATTAGTTTTCCAAATAAACCTTTAAAACATTTACATTATTTCTATAATGTGTAAAACCATAATATTTACATTTCATAAAATATAAGAGACTATTATATAATACTAGACACCATATAATGAGAATATAATACATAATAATATTTCATAATTTCACATTAGATACCTATCAAAAAATTATCATCTTATAGAATAAAAACATGATGACAAGAGAAAGAAAGAGAAATAATTTAAACACCATATGAGATACCTCTCTGAGATCCTGATTCTAGGAGGACACAACCAAAAAACTAGATAGGAAAGTGCATAACCAAAAAAAACTATTGAAACACTGAAAGCAATCTCATAAGGGAGATACCTCTCAAACAGAAATGGGTCCCTTAACAAAAAATACGTTGATGTGGGAAATCAATATCATATATCAACATGGGATCAAATAGTTAATAAATGTGAATTTTTATTTAGAGGTGAGATTTGGGAAAGTAAAACCTTGGTGGTGATGGCAGTTATGGCCACTACACTAGTCGATCCCACACCAGAGGGCATGCTAGCTTCTTCTGGGGCGTATCGACCCTCTTAATTTGTTATCCTACCCTAATTTTATCATACCTTTCTCGGAAATCCATTTTAACCTAAAACTTCATAATATATTATATTGTTTTCCTAATATCACATTTTTGAACTTGGATTTCACTAATTATATGACTCTCCGGAACCCGAACTTTGTGGTTTTATTCATTTCTCACTATCCATTGGTCGACACTCTTTAAAAATTGGTTTTTAGTTCATAGGGATTATAGTAGTGGGTGACTATGGAACTTCATGAAAAGTGGCACATCAAGGTCCATTTATCATTAATTTATGATGTGATTATTTCTTGGTCTGTAGATCCTTTTATCTAAAATGGATCACATTTCAACCTATTTGGATGGCCCTATGACTTTCATGTGAAATGTGATGCTCTAAAAACATTGTTATGGGTAAGATTTTCCAAAATCCCACTTATATTTTATATTATTTAGATTATACAAATTCTAGTTAATATTGTTGGGATTTTTTCAAAAAATATAACATATATATCTATTCAATGGATCTCAATGTGTATATGTGTTTAATTTTATGTTTCTCAACCACCAATGAAGTGGGTGGGGATATCAGTTGGGGAAGTGTTCTGATGCAAGAAATATGTGGTCTTAGAGTGTTGTATAAATTATGTCCATATTTTAAATTCTTAGGACACATGTTCTAATCATGGTAACATGGTAGTAGGGACCAACATGGGGGATTTCAGTCACAAAGTCAATTGGTTATGTCTCGCATGCTTCCCTCTTTTTTATCATTTTGAAATTTTAGATTCCACCATTTTTCATACTCTCTATATATAATTGGATCCCATGAAATTTTATCCAATGGTTGAGAATAACTTTTCTAGAATGAGGTGAGATTTTGGCAATTTTAGTTTGAAAATGCATGCACTGGGAGAATTTGATCTTATCCCAATAATATACCCCCTCCTTTGTTAATATTGATATAGCTGGGGTTGTAGGAAATGTGTAATAACTCAATCAACAATATGGTACCCATCCTAATTTAATCCAACAATATTCATTATTTAATTTTCCAGGTCTAAATGAAATAGTTTCTTTGGGAAGGAGTTCTCTTGGATAGCGAGATCCTCTAAGATCAAAATAGAATCAAAATAATTGTGCATCATTGAAGGAGGATGAGTAGGAGAATGTGGATCCTAATGTATGCAGAAAATATATTCCTAGATGTGAAATGAATCAATAAGTATGAAGGTCCCTCTAAGATATTGATCTATGAAACAAGGAAACTTGTGAGGGACTCACATGCAGGGGAGAGAACCAAGGGGGGCTTTCCCGAAAGTCCGAGGGGCGCCATTTTCACATCAGTGGGGGAGCCAAATAAAGGTGATTCTTTTGATGTACCCTTTCTATGATCTTTTATAGACTTATGCTATCGGTTTCCTAGAGCTTGTTTCCTACACACTTTGGGGGAGTGGCCTTGTAGAATGTAGTGAGGGCAGAAGGTGGGGAAGATAAGAAATACGACCTCCTGGATCCACACAAACTCATCTGACTCCTTTAACTATATCATGTCTATGAATGGGAGGGATAAATCCATCTCCACACAAACATGATCCATAGAAAATTTCTCACATCATGGCATGTGGTCGTCCGTGTAGATAAAACCTCCCAAAGAATCACCAAGGGCATTGTGAATACCACAATTCGTAAAGGGAAACAGAAGTCATTGGAGGGAGACCCAAACCGCAACAAGGGGGAATTCCCTACCATTTTGGACCTCCATAGACTAGTAGAACATGCTGATATGCCAGTGGCCTAGGATCCGAGGAGCCTTGCACAATGCATGCACTAAGTGCCCTTTCGAAGTAAAGAATCCTCAAAAACAGCAATGCACGTGTTTCCTACACATGGAGGGAGGGGAACAAGGTCATGGACCATATTGCTTCTATGGCGGTCTAAGTTTCCAATGTCACATACCTTAAAACAATCTCTATCTTTAAACCTAAGTGGGTGAACCTGATTCGAGGAGATTCTATTGGTCTCCACAACTTTAAACCACCAAAGGTCTCATTTTGTTTTTCAGGTGTCCCTTGTCCCTTTCCCTTTGGAATAAAAATCTAATGCTATGATGATAGGACCTCCACTCGATGATGAGTATAGGGTCGAGATAATGAAATTGGAAAAAAATCACCCATATTTAAAAAAAATCATGTCAAAATGGGGAAAATTTAAATGTTGTGAAAGGACTACTCACATTTAGAAAAAATCATGGTTACTAGATCCTCAGGTGAACAAAAAAACTAGGGCAGTGGTAAGTCCAATTTAAATAACATCTATAGAAGAAGTTATTCATAATCTTTTTAAGTTATATAGTAAAGCTATATCTTCTATAAAAAAGGGTCGGGGAGGATCATGGTAAAATTAGTTAGAAATAAGAATCTTTGATGGATACTCGAGCTAATAGGGAAATCTATATAGATCCAAAGATGAGATCTACAGTTAGAATTATGAAGGGTGATAAAAAGGAAGTGGCTAACAAAGAAAATTTCCATGAGCTTATCCTAAATTATAATGAATAGATACTCGAGGAATCCTCCATTATTAATGCTAAAAATTAAGATGCAGACATAATTTCTTTTAATATTCTTGCTAGTTGATTTGAACGAAGAATATGATTCTTGGATTGAAAAAGAAATGATTTTTTTATTCAATGAGGCTAAAACAAGATTATAGGAACATAAATATACATGGGATACATGAATTACCACTTTTATGATATCATCAAGTAAAATATAAACTTTAAGGTAACATCCATAAAATGGCATTTATATCGGGTATTCACTCCAACCCATTAAATGTTTTCTGGAATGACCAGATTATATCCAATGTGGTTTAATGTTTTTATTCCAGTTTTGGAAAATTTTATTGGTTTCCCAATTTACCTTAAAATTTCTTTCTAGGAAAAAAAAATAAAATTTCTAGTCATCCATATCAAATACATTTTCCCAAAAAAATAAAGCATTAAACAACTTAGTATTTGATCATGCATTCATGACTCTTATTCCAAATTAAGGTCAAATAAACAAAACAATGGCCACATAAACATCCATAAAAACCCATGAAGCAATAAATTTCAATAAAAAAATCATTATAATGAATCAAAAATACAAAATCAAACAACATTATAAATAATAAAATCACATTTATTTAAATATAAACCATAGAACTTCATATAGTAGAAAATGTTATTTTATCCAATGCTTAAAAAAATTTACATAGGTATGCAATAAAGTGAAAATATACACATGATTTATCCCCATGTATCATTATTTTAATTTACCATGAATTTTTCACGTGTCCCCCTTTTATTATTTATACTTAATTGAAAAATGGAATAATAATCAGTCATTTTATTTAATGTAGAACATTCAGAACATACCATTTTTAACATATAATGAAAAATTAGATTAACGTGATTTCATATTAATTAACTACATATCATATATATTTTAAGTACAAAATTTCATCAATTTATGCTAGTTAAGAGGTACAAAACATAAACATTATTTTCAAATTATTTCATACAATCCAGAAAGATACACATCATATTACATTCACAATCATGTTAGTAAAAACATTTTATGAAGTCTCCCACATTCAAATACAGGTAGGGTAGAAAAAAATATTAAATTAAAACCATTTAAATCTTTATATATAACATAGTATTTAACCAAACCCTCTTTGTGAAAATACTTCAAATTCATTTTTCAAAACCAATTTTAAAATAAATGAAGGTTTCATGGAAAAAATGAAATTTTTTATTTAATAAAACATTTTTTAAGAAAAATTTATTTATTTCAATGTGGGTATCATAAAAAATTATTATTCATATTATAACAATGAATGAAGAAAAATTATAAGGATAACACGATCAATGTGTTTTTTTTCTGAAAACGTTTTTATCCATTGAAACAACTATTCTTGCTAATAAATTAAAAATTTTCATACATCATGTATAATATTATTTATTTTATCCACCAACTAATTCTATTTAAACCTTATAATGTTTCATATTAATCCATTTTGATAATTAAAAAAAATTTAAAGCATTATAATCATGGTGTATATCCTACCATATTTAACATGATTTCTGTGATAAATTATGTATACAGAAAAGGTACATGCTATCATTAAATTTCTTTTTCCAAAACTAAAATAGTCTTTTCATTCTCTTTTCAAAGTTAATATCTATACCCTTAACTTCAAAATTAGAGAACTAAATTTAATACATGGAATGCATTATAAAAAACATGATATTGGAACAAACCACTTTATCCTCCACTAAATTTTTGAATGTTTATTGTTAAACATTTATTTAACCAAAGCACACTCATATATAAAATAAAATTGACTTAATGTTCCAATTATCATTTATTATTGGTAAATTTCATTATATTCAATAGTTCTAAAATTAACACATATATAATTCCTTAACCAAAATAAGAACTTTCCTCAACATTAATAAGGATTACACAAGTATACAAATCAAAGGAACTCATCCACTACACCATGATATTTTCAACTTTGGGCAGCACTGACAAATACAAACTTCTTTATGAAACAACATGAAAAACCACACACCATAATGAGTGAAGTGTCCCTTATATTACTATGATCAAGGATATAACACACATTATTGTCATGAGATAAATCTATTCCATGAATATAAAAAAATGATCATAGCCACATCATAAACAAAGACTCTTGGTAGACCATGTATATATATGAATTTGATTCTTAACATATATAAAACTTAATCGAATACTATGGGGAAGATGAATGAAAGTAATAACATACAATATTGTAATACCTTAAACTATGGTTTATGTCACCTTTACTTGGTGTAGATTATATTGATTAAAATAAAGGAAGATAGGAAAGAACCCCTTCTTAAGATAAAATTTATACCACACTAGGTTAAAGAGAATAATATAGGTAGAGTAAGATAATAAATAATCATCATCCCAGACCATATGTAACATCCTTTTCCAATATACTGTCTTACCTCATTTAGGAGGTGATACTAACCTTAGGTGACATCCTAAAGGCACCAAAGGCTAGCAATAAATTATACGGGAATAAAAAAAACATCGGGGGATGATTTTATTTAAAGAGAAAACTTAACCTAATATTATAAAATAGAAACAACTAATCTAACATTTATGATGGAGGATTATAAAAAATAAAACTCAAATGGAAGTAAATATAACAAAAAATAGAGTAACAGTAGAATAAAGCATAAAGTAATTCAAATTATAATACTCTAAAGAAGTAAAGAGTATGTCCCCAAGGAGGAACTACTCCATACAATTGTGTGACAAACTTGAAGATTTAACTCCACCAACCACAATAGAAACATCTAAGTGAATTTATAGAGGAATAATAGACAATCCCCTTCCCTATATCCTAGTTAATGACTTATAAAAACACATAAAATTTCAAAATTAGGGGGATTATAACACTCAGTAGGTAGTCTCTTGAGACTTAACACCACATGAAAATATAATAAGAACAAGGTAACAGATTTTTATATAAAACAGTTGGGAATAAGGTAAATATTTTATAAAAATCCATAAAATATTTCCATGTATGATAATAATAAATCGAAGGATATTATCCTTCCTAAATATTTAGAATACCCATACCATGTTGAGACACAAAAACACAAATATTCATTTCAACAAACTCCATGTTCTCATGATTGGTGAGTTTTTATTTCACCATGAAATTGTTTGGTGACCCAATTCAACAGTGTTACAAACAACCATGTTCCATCAAATTTTTTCAATAATTATTTTGTGGTAATTCTAACAATGATATATCCCACCTAAAAATGAACACTTATAAGAATTTACTAATATAACCATTCATTGAAATCATATTTCTGACAGGGATTCTTTAAAAAAAATATTTATATATTCTAAAAATAACTATTTTTAAATAAATTTACAACAATTATTTTCATGATGCATTTCAAAAAGAATTTAAAAGATAAAAAATATAATGATTTCATAAAAGCCACTACATCATGTTCTAACATAGTTGAGTGGGAGAGAAGCTACCCACCCCAAGATAATAAATTTTATACAAAAAGTGAGACAGATGAATGAGATATAACACAAACAATCAGCCTCCTGAAATTCTACAACTAGCTAACAAGAAGGAATCCATGTGCTCACTCTAAAACTCCTAATCTAAATTAACCTAAAAAGGATATGTTTAATGGTATAAAAGTGTTATTTATTCTAAAACCACATAAAATCTAAGGCAATGATGATTTCTTTTGCAAACTATTACATTCCCCCATGATAGGCATGAGATTAATATATTTTAAAATGGCATTTTTACCAATTGGAAACCCTTGAAGATCCTATAATGGGAATGAAAATTCTAATAACATGAGACAAAGGAGGCGTGACCTAGCCATCCGACACACCTTTGTGTTTGGGTAAATGGTCATTTTACGCTCACTATGCCCTAGGTTATGGCGTGATGACACCTACCTAGCTATATTTCATAGTGAGGAATCCCAGGTTCCACACCCAGTAGCAATAATTTTTCTAATATCCCTATATTTTAAAATAAATAAATTATATTCTATATCATATGTGACACAAAACAATGAGACTAAATGAACCATAAAATATTATTATTTAATTACGACCCTTATAATATATTAATTGATTTGGTGCGCATGAATAATTTTAACTTAAATTTTAAAAATACATATAAAGGTACTAATCAATATAAATATATTGATTAATTCTTAGTTGATAAACAATCAATTTTTATTAATGAAATATGATTCTTAAAAATTAAATTTTCTTAAACAATGGTTTTTAATACTTTTTATGAGAAAATATTATAATTTTGATTATAAATTTTAGAATATCTATTTGAAAAAAAGTTTATAATTTTTTAAATTATCATATCAAATTTATCATATAGTGAAATTTGGAATTATCTTCTAGAAACATGGATTTTTATCATACGGTTTTCATCATATTTTTAAAGATAAATTTTAAATTAAATTCCACCAATTATATGTTTTTACTTTTAAAAAATTGATTCCATTTTTGGAATCAAAAGTTAAAAATGTGATAAATAGTTCTATTTTCTTTTCAGCCACTAGGAATATTAACTGTTGTAATTCTATTTACTATGGTAAAGGGTAAATCATGTAATTTTAGGTTAAAAATAATATTATAGAGACTATAAAGTGACCCTAAAACTTGGATTAATTTTATTTTACGAGTCTATTTAATTGATATTCATAAAATATTCAGTTATATAGAATTTTTTCTATTTTAATGTGATTATGAACTTTATGATATTTTATGTAAAGAAAAGTAAAAAATGCCATACTCTTATTTTTAATAATTATATTATTTTTTATATGAGGGTAAACATAGTAAATCATCAATTGTAAATATTAATTGGAAATATAAATGATTTCTATTTATCATGGTAATTTTATTTAATATTTTTAGTGAATAAATAATTATCTTAAACTCTTACAGAACACTAACACTATAATTATTCAATAAAATAAATAGTTCAAAAATTGACATTATTGATATTTTATGAAATTAAGATTTTATAAAGTGATATAAAATCAATAAAAATGTTATATTACACCAAGTTATTATGATATGGATTCCAATATCTACTATGGTCCATTTATGTAACTTTCTTCAATTTATGGGGACTATATTTATCCTCATGGAGTAAAAATTCCTTTATTTCATAGTAAGTATAAAAAGGGTTAATAGAGGTTAAAACAAAATGATCAGGGAAAAAATGTGATCCAAACATGGTTACATTTTACTAGATGAGATGAATTAGACATTCAATTATCTTATATTATAATAATAAAAATTTTATCCGATTCTACATAAAAATCAATTTATATTAATTTAATATTTTTTTAAATTCCAGGATTTCTCCTCCCTTATCTTATAAAAGGGAACATCTTCTCTACATTAATACACACTTCAAAAACCTTTTATATTAGAAAATATATACCAAAATAACATTATAAAATCCATACACATGTACTAGAATCCTTATTTAGGTCATGATACCAACGTTAGTGATGATAAGGTATTAAGTAAAAGAGGTTTTTTGAAGAAGATGTATCGTTCTTAATCAAGTGTTTCTATTTTCATTCTTATTCCACCTCCTCAAAATATTCTTCCTCTATGAAAATATAATAATATATATATATTGCACATACTTATATATTATTATGTTAATTTCATAACCTATATCTATCTCCTACATCTATCAATTGGGAATAGAATTCATCATTTGTGCCGATAGAGGATTACCGCCTCAGAGGGTGATATTATTTGTTTTTCATCATAAACAATCATAAATAGTTATAATTATGTAATTTATATTTATTTATGATATTAATTATTTATTTATCATTCTTAAAAGTTAATATGTAAATTTATTTCCAACCAATCCATTCTGTGAAAAATGAGAATGTCATTCATGCATACCTGTGGACTACCACCTCTACGATGCGATGTGATTCATTTTTCATCAGCAAAAACAATTGACGGTATATATTAGCATGTTTAAATAAATAATATTATATTTATGATATAATTATAATTATATTAAGTATAAAATAACACTAACCATCTTTTTATTATTATCTTTGGGAAAATTGAAATGTTACTCATGCATAGGTAAAACCTACCATCTCGATGATTATAACTTAGTTCATTTTTCATTAGTATATGTTATGTCAGGTTTTATTTGGTTAATTGGTGTATAAAAATGTATATAATGAAATTATTATTTTTATATTATGTAATAATAACCTTTTTGACCATAGAAAACCTACTATAGTCATTTTGGGCATATGAGTCAAATATCATCAACACATCTAACTTGATTTAAATGACTAAGTGCTTTATATAATTGGTAAAAATTGAAATACAAGGAGTTAAAAATTTTAAAAATGTCTGAAAATAATTTAAAAAATTACCATAACTTTATTATTTAGGAATATAATGAATGTATGTGACGAATTAGACACAAGGTAAGAGACTTTCATTTAAAGATATCTTTTAGAGATTCCCTTTAAACACTTTTCCACCATATCCATATTTTAAAAAATATTTCATTTATGTATTTATAAGGACAGAAAATAATTATAATGGATATTTTAGGTCACTTTTATGTTTTTTTAAATTAAAAAATGAATCTTGTTATGGAATATTTTGACTTACTTTGCAAAAGAAAAAATGAATGTTCTACTTTAAGATAGGTTGCAACAATGAATTTTCCCGCCACCATAACCATTATTTTATGTTTGGATTCCATTATAATATTACACAAATTATTCAAATAAAAATACAATTTCAATTTTTTAGATATTAAGTTATTTAAAATGGGGTAAGAAGGGTAATCTGATATCTCAATGTGTTTTTCATATAAGTTTAAAATAATTCTTCAATTATTATTTATTTAAAATTAAGTCATAATATATTTTATTCATGATATGATTCTTAGGAATTATATATGAGAAATTGGTGAGCCTGATACAATGTATACAATGGGTTGATCCCCATTATATATCATGGTTGAGCTCAATATATTATATGAAAGACGAGACCCATTATAGCTCTCTAATCCATTTGTTAAAGAGACAAAGTTTACAGATTATGTTTCTCCTAATAGATTATTGTAATTTACCTTGAATTTTATTCAAATTATTATTGTGTTGTTAATATATAGTGTAACTATGATGGTTACTCGATGTAAAACCATTATCGTTATCTCATGTTTAAATTTGGTGGTTATTAAATTTATAATCTTGATTGTTATTCCATGTGTAACTGTGAGGGTTACTCCTTATTTAATAGTGACATAAAAATGATGTACCAAGCTTCCTACAGGTTTTTTATGATTTATAAGGTTTTAAAAGGTTTTATTTGAGATAAAATGTATGTATTATTTTCATTTGGAAACTATTTCTTGCATCCTCTCAACGAATATTTAGATAAAGGTAAAAATTTCATGGGTTTTCATATTTCTCATTGGACTAATATATTTCATTATTTTTTTAACCTTACTAAGAATTTTTTTCATCCAATATATTTAAAATTTATTTCATAGGGTTTAATGATGAATAGGAAAAATTATGATGTCGATATCAAATTTGTGAAAATATGTTATGAAAATAAAGTTGTTATATCTAAAAAGTTTTTTTGGGAGGTAAAAACGGATACTAATTAAAGTGTCCATTTTGTAATATATGGGTTTGTTATGTAATATTTGTGAGGTAAATCTACAAAACTATACACCTAAAAGATAATTGTAAATGAAAGAAGGTGAATTATAGTTTAAAGTGACTATAATATGTAATTTTTCACTAAGATGTTGAGTCGATGATGTAAGCATTTTGATTTGTTGATACCACTATGTATTAGTGGATTAGTTGTTTTTGGTTCACTAGGAGATGAAGATAACATAGTGCTAATTTTTTTGGTGGATGTGATGGAATTTTATGATTTCTATAGAACCGGTTCTGTGTTCCAATGGTGATATCGATGGTGGTTAAGGACATTGACGATGATAGTAGCAACGCATGACAATGATGGAAGGTGATGAGACATTAGATTACATGAGTGATCTTGGATTGAGATATTCTTAGGTTCTTTGTTCCCAATGGTTTTTTGGAATTTTTAATTTCAAATATGGAATCCACTTATTTTGTATCCTTCATATTGTATTGGTTACTACTCAACCATAAAGTGGATTTTTTGGAAACCAAATAAAAACCGAATTTTTCGTCAAACTAGAATATGTAATGTTTTAAGGAAATTTCCTTAGAGTTGATATTAGATAATTATTTTGAAAAATTTATAGGTTATAATATTTGAAAAAATAAGTTATAAGTCCTTTATAAATAAAATATTTAGTATTTTTGAGAGGATTAGTGTTATTTTAGAAAAATTGAATGTTTTTAGGATAATATAGTTAAGTATATCGTAGTATTAATCCTCATGATAAGATAATTTATTATTATTGTATTGATATGAGAACACTATCCTTTTTAGTTTTATAAAATATATAGATCTAGTAGAAGCCAAATTAATAGTTGACGTAAAGGAAATTAGGGTGTTTTCTGATGTGAAACCAAAAAAATTTGATGTTTTATTGAAAAATCATTTGATTATTATTAAAAAGATATCTTGAGTTATCATTGACTACATAAATATAAGTGATTTTTCTCAAAAATAAAATAAGATTAAAATGAAACAGTATCTAAGTTCAGGTAAAAATTATTAAAGAGGTAAAAATACTCAACAACCTATGTGTAAAGAATACAGGGAGAATCACACAAAAAAATTTCTAAAAATAAATGAAATATATTTTGTATGAAAAAAAGGGAGAAATATAAAATTAATATTCCATGAAAAAGTGAAGTGTTAAATTAAAAACATAAAGAGGAATAATGTTTTTACCATGTCACCCATGGAATATTTGAAATGTAGGGAGTATAGGAATTATATAAATAAATTCCCTATGGGTAAATCAAAAAAATAGGACAATAAATACCATATAAGTGAATATTTAGCAATTAATAATTACATTATTATTGAGGATGAAGAAACTAAAAATGAAATATAAAAGCTATGGATTAGATATCAGCTTATTGTTTTTTAAATATTTTCTTAATATTAGAAAATTATTCATATATTCTTATAGGAATTATGTATTAATGAATAATTTGAAAAATTATGGTTAATAATGAACGTTTAATGTTTATGTTTTCTTCATATAAGGATTCAAGAGTTTTGATGTTGTGGTATATTTTGGGTTGATATAAATTCATGATATTAGTCACCCATTTTTAGGATTTATGTGATCATAATTATATGGGATACATTTATAGAGTTTTAGTAAATGGTTGAGGTATATGTAACTGTTATTTTTAAAATGTGAAAAAGTAATTTAAGGAAGAATTTTCTTTCCATTTTGTGTACATAAGTTTAAAGTTAATGAAAATATTATAGTTTAAGTTATATTTGATCATATTGGTTATTTTTAGTATATTCAACATTATTTTTTGAATGTTAAAATAATTATATCAATAATGTTTTACTTAAAGAAAAACTCATAAACTGGGAATCAAGCAGACACATCCAACAGGGTCGTGGGGCTTCAAACCACAACAGAAGGGAAATAAAGGCATAAATACTACCACTAGCCCACTTAAATCCCTCTTTAATATGATTTTTTTTACTTAAACAGTTTTAGAGATAATTAATATATTAATTTTCTGGGGAAATAATTTATTATAGATATAACCATGGGATTAAAAAATGATTTTTTCATTAGGTGATTAATTTTATTTTGGAAGAAGATCGCAATAATTTTACAAACATTATGTGATGTTATAGGATTTTATTTTAGGATTCAAGGTTGATTTTTATTTTGAATGTATATATGATATTAATATGTCTTTATGGTGATTTAGATTATTTATAGAAATGATTTTCATATCTTGAATATTATGTGATTAAGGATTATACATTTTTGGTATGATACTTTAGTAGTGATTGATGTTATTTAGAGAAACATGTTAAATTTACCTAATAAGAAAATGAGATTAAATTATTATGTATTTTTGGTGTCAATATTATTCAGTAATATTTTGAACACTATTTAGGATAGTTATTTATGGAATTATTTAGTCCTAACTTTGTGTATTATTATTGAATTTTGGAGATTAATGTATTGTCTCTTCAGATGAATCTTTATTAATTTTTTGAATTATATTAACCATTTATAACCATATGGTTTTTGGTTAATGTTTACAGAAATGGAGAATATATTTTTATACTTTTGTGTAATATATGATATTTTAGAACGGGATTTAGTTATCTAGGAATGAAAACTTCATCTTGAATACTCATCATTTATAGAAATAGATGATATTATAGTTGAAATTTATTATAAAATCAGATTTTACATATTATGTAAGTAAATTTTCTTTTAATTTTAGTCAAAATGGAAAATAAATTCCTAAATACTTGGGAAAAGGATAGTGAAGCATAAATGTTATCATATTACCTTTATCTATTATGAATTGATAGTCTCTTCACCCATAATAGATTTATGTTTTTTTTTCATTAAATTATATCAGGATATGTTCTCTATCACTATTTATCACTCCTTGGGAATTATATTTCACTTCAAATTCCATATATTCACCTCCCACTAATTGTTTCATACTTGGAGACCAATTTGTGTTTTATTCCAGATGATCTTTATTTTTCCCTTTCCCTCTTTTTAGGAGGATGTTTTATTGACTATCTTAATGATGTGGGTTTTCAAAAAAGAATTTTAAAATGTAAAACTTTTGATCAAAATGTAAATTTTAAATTTTGAGGAAAATATTTATTTAATGAGGGAGAATGTAATATCCCTATATTTTAAAAGAGTGAAATTATTTTTGATAAAATATAAGACACGCAACATCAATCTTAAATGACCCATGAAATATTATTACTTAAATTATTATTATTATGACATATCCATTGAATTGAAGTGTATGAATAATGCTAAATAAAATTTTAGAATTACATATAAAGTTACAAATCAATATAAAACCATTGAATAATTATTATTAACTAATCACCTAAATTTTATTACGTTTTATTCTTTAAAAAAAATTTCATCAAAAATAGTTTTTATTGACTTTCATATGCAGATGTAATAACTAATTAATCGAAATATTAGAAATATTTTTTTATAAAAAGTAAATAATTTTCAAAATTATAATATCAATATTATATAAGATCGAAATTTGGAAATTATTCTGAAAAGACTGACAGTTTGATGAATATAGATAAAATAACGACTTTATCAAAATTTGTATTTTCATATTTAGTAAAATTCTATTTTTTATTTGTTTTAAAATTAAATTTTATCATTTTTATTATACACAATCTAATTATAGTATTTATAATTATTTTAATAATTAAATTTAGTATAAAATATTTTTGTACATAAAATAATTTTCCAGAAAAACTATTTTCATCACATTTTTGGGTTCTTTATAAAACCAATTTCTACCACTTATTTATTTTGTATTTTTATTGGAATAGAGCAGTAATATTTTTTTTAAAATTGTCAATTTTATTTTTTCCCATTTTGAATTGTAATCATATTATAATTTTGTAACAACCCAAGATTTTATGAGAAGTATTTTTAATTTATTTGATGTCTTATGTTTTATTATACACCATCATTATCTTGCACTATACTCCACACCGTATTAGCTTGCATTATATACGACACTAATCTTGGATCGTGTTACACACAATTTCAAGTTTGTTTGATAGTAGTTATTCTACACAACATTGAGTATATATATATATATTCAATGTATTAATGAAATATGGTTGTATTTTGAATTATTCAAAACAAAGGAGTCATGCACTACACGCAACCCTGACTTGGCTTCCATTACACACAATTGCGACCTTCCTCGATAGCGTGTGTTGTACGCAATACTGGGTTTCACTAAAAAATGGTATATTATTATCATATTATTATGAACTAGACTTTATGAATAGTATTAACTAAATTTTAAATTTTATAACATTATTATTCGTCTTACATATTTTCTAGAACCTGGTATAAGAACATAATAAAATTTTCAGGTAAAATTAGTATTTTTAAAAAAATGCAGTTTTGTCGCATTTTAATGGCACACCCACTTTAAATATAGTCTTTGACATGTTTATAAGTTCCATTTGACAAACTAAAATGCTTCATTGGAATCAAGATATTAAAATTTACTTTGGATAAAATTTTGATACAATTCTGATAACTTTCATATTTTAATGAATAGTAAAAACACGATATGTTTTAATTAAAAGCAACTTTTTTCATCGTAATAATTTATATGGATAAATTATAATATTGAATATTTTAAAGTATAAATAGAATAAATATTTACCATTTAATATAATGTATGTCATTATCATTTATTTTACATTGAATTCATAGGTAAAATTATTTAAATCTTTTGCAATGCTTTAACTTTTAAAACCCGTTTTCTTAATAGCGGGATTAGTTTTAAATTAATTACTGAAACTTCTTTGTTTTGAATTTTGAAAAATGTATTAAATATTTGGAATCATTAGGTCCAAATTATGTTAGTAGGCTACTTTTTATTTTTTGGTACTATGAATAGTAACTACGGTAATTTTTATTTACTTCAGTTAAAGATAAATCGATAATTATGGGTAATCCTAAGATTATAATATTACCCTATCACATGCCAAAATTATATTGGATGACTAAAAGTCGACCCATATCACCAAAGGGTCGGATTAGAATCATTTTATTTAATTTTGACCATGAAAATTATTTAATTATTATTAAAACCAAAGAAAGTGACAACATGTCACTCTCATAAATATTATAAGTATAATAATTTTAATTTTGTGATAAACTTCATGAAACTTCAAAAATGAATAATCTACAGAAATATAACAAAATTATCTACATTATGAAAATTTATTTAGAATTTTTTGGGATTAAATAATTGTCATTAATGGTGACACAATAGTGATGCAGAAACTTTTTATTTAGTGAAAAATCAATAATATAGTTCTTATTAAAATAACAATACCTATCAAAAGGACCAGAAACATGACCAAAAATTATTGGTTGAGTATATCTATACCCTAATAATCCAAGGTCGATTTTTGGATCATTTGGGGCCTTATAAAACCGATTAGGACATTTATATTTTTTTATTTTAAATGATGTCAATGATGTCACCTTCATAATTTAATAAATATAACAATTTAAATGTTGTGATTTTAGGGTGATAAATTCAAGTAAAAATATTATTAAGAAAGGAATTATATTTTCTTCATCATAGGATTTTATTTAAAATTTTTATGCAACAAATAAGTATATTAAATAATTATACACCAATGTTGTAGTAATTATTTTATTAAGAGATATACCAAATAAAAGGTTTTAAAAATATTTAAATAAATATTATATGAACTATTTAATGTGCTCCACTAATTTTCTAGATAAATATGACATTTTATGAATCTATTTACACTTTTATTTCAAACATATATTCTATGAGGAGTTTATTTAAATTCAAATAAATGAATAATGTCAAAATTGACACTATTGTCATTTTATAAAAACAACATAATATAAAATTGTTTAAAAAACTACATAAATATTTAAAAATTATAAATTGAAATTTATATGGTCCAAAATTTCATAAATGATTAAATTATTGATAATTCAAAACACATAAGTAATTATTTATAGAAATTTAAAATTTAGAATCTTATTACGACAAAGAAAATTAAATAGATTAAATAAGGATAAATGAAGTAAATAATGTTTAAAATAAATTCAAAACATGGCTAATTGATATTTGTTGATGAGATTACAACCCTATCTCATCTAATCTTCGAATTGAGTCATTTTTGGATGTTTTTATGTGGGGTTTGAATTTATATTAAACTAATATTTTTGACGATTCCAAAGGTGCCCCTCTCCTCCCTCATAAAAGGAAACCTCCTCCTTCTCGTATTTCAAAACTTTGAGCCTTCAAGCTCGGCCACCTCTACCCATTACCCTTTTCAACTTCCCTAGAAATATTCTAGAGGTCTTGGACTTTATCAAAGACCAATCTTAGTCCCATAAGAGGAGGTTTTAAAAAGGCGTGTCGGAAAAGAGGTAATAACTGTTACCGATTCTTTCAAATTTATTTCTTAATCTTATTCTTCTTATTCTTTAGTTGTTTAATTATGAAGAAATAACATATGAATCACTCATAAACCAATATGTTATTATATATATGAAAAAACTCTATTTCAACTTCTATCTATCCTATAGAAAATGAAATCACCGCGCGTGCGTACGTACGGAATACCATCTCCCCGCCGTGGTGTAATCTGTTTTCCACCACCACCTTACTTTGATGAGAATAATGGTGTAAAGAAATAAATATATATGATTATTATAAATCGATAATTATTCTGAAATATTATACAAATACTTCAATATAATTCCATGATCATGGGAATGATATCATCGTTCGTGCGTATGTACGGACTACCGTCTCCACGACACGATGAGATTCATTTTCCATGTTAACAATTCAAGAATTATTATAAATTATATATAATAAGTAATCATGAAATATATGACATAATAATTCTACTAGATTTATGTATATATATATATGTATTTCATTTACTTAATTTCATTCAATTCAATAAGGATATGAAACCAACGTTTATGCGTACGTACGGCCTACCGTCTCCATGAATGGTGTATTTCTTTCCAATTACCGATATAATATACATATTAATTTTCAGAATATATATTATATATAAATCATGTTTTATATTATTTAATTAAGTAATCATGATCTAATTAATGTTATAAATAATTTCAAGTCAAAACACGGACGTCAAATGAAACGATTTGACCCAAAACGCTATTTAACATGGAATTTGAAAAAGAACGGGTAATATAAAGTCATAAGTGAACCATATACAATATAATAACAATGAATATGATTCTTTAATAAGCCAATGACATTATTTAAATCATTATACATGAGGTTCAGATACGTACTAATCATATCTGACCTAAGGTAAGGGATAAATTTTCAATCTCATTTTAATCCAAGATTTCATATACATATGTATTTACTGGGGTTACGTTTATTATCCATGACCATGTTTCCAAAAAATGTTTTCCTAAAATGTTTAATATTATTCCATCAACTTTTAATGTCATTTTTACCCTTTATTGACTTTTTACCACATTGTATCAAATTAATCTTTCCTTTAGTTACCATATAAGGTACTTTTTGACTTTTCTGACAAAAGTACGAGGAGAATGTCATTTTTAACGTATACGGAGTGAACAGATTTTTACGGTTTCATATCACCTAATTTTAAAGAAGCATCCTCTACATGTTTTCATGGTTATTTTCAATAAAATACCTTTGTTTTAAAATTATATGGCATTTTATAAAAAGAAAATGATTTTTAAGGATAAAGGATATTTTCATCAAGAATTTATTTCAAGTGTTTTATCAAAATCATTTTCCATATAAGATGACATTATTTCATATGTGTATGTTTCAAGTATAATGTCTCTATGATTTACATGGTTTTACTTGTCTTTTTATGTAATATCAATTTGTTTTATATGGATTATGTGATGATGAGATGATGTTTATGAAACCCATTTTATTCTTTGGGTTTTGATGAATGTTTTAAGTTTATTATGTATCACAAGTAAGAATGATTTCCTTATGAGATGGGTGGGACCTATATCTACCTCCAATGCATTGGGTAAAGATTTATATCTCATGAGATAGACATGGCTAGAACAGTAAGTTAATCCGGTTCAGTGATACAGGGCTGAGACGAGGAGTGAACTCGATTTAGAAAGGGACTTTGTCCCCTAAGAATGTCTTGGAAGCAATGCATTGGCTACTATGGAAATCATGAAATGTTATTAATTGTTTCCACAATTACATTTTTTATTCCCATGTCATTTTATCATGACTGATGTTCCATTATGATCTATTCCTTATGTACTTCAATGTTTTATGATATTGCTCAAGATTTTGATGTTTAATCATTATGTTAATGTTTTTATGTTCAAATTTATATTGTTTGTTTTATTTTCTCCATGATTACCCTTCCTGAGAATTTTATCTCACCCTTTATATGTTTTCCTTTCCCCAGGATATAAAGAAACGTTTTAGGTAAGAAAACTAAAGGGGAAGATCTTTATGGGAGATGTTGAAGATCATTCACCAGGATTAGAAGATTATGTTTCGAGTTTCCAAAGACACTAAACTATTATGATCCTGGAGTTTTGGTTTTGTTATGTACTAAGTATTCCTCAAAAGTAATATAATGTCCATGTACGTCAATCTTTGGGACTCTACAGATGGTATCAGAGGAAGGGTTTTGTTAACCTTTGAAACTTGGATGTGAAAAATTTAGTGATATCCCTAGATGTATTTCTATGGTATGTCTAGGGATGTCCCTAAGTATAAGTTTACGTATAGGTTATATTCCTAGAATTACGGTAACGATATTATAATTAAACCTAAGATGTTAGATATTGAAGGTACTCCCCCTTGATTATGATTTTTTCCTCTCACATTATTCTGTTAGGGTTTTAGACTATGGATGGAACCTGAAGGAACAATGTTGATCAATATAATGCTTGATGCAATGATTGTCCTCCTGAGAAAACCAATGTTATGGGAGATGGAGTGCACAATCTTATTTCTATACTTACACAAGTTATGAATCATTCATGACATCCAAATGAGAAGAGAAAGGACTAACATTCTATTGAATCCTTCATGAGGCAGCGTCCACCTTCATTCAGCGGGTCTTCTCATCCATTAGGGGATGAACAATGGTTCAATACCACTAAAAAGATATTTTCAGTTCTACAATTTTCTATGAATGATAAAGTCATCTTAGTAGTATATCTTTTAGAAGGTGATGCTAATCAATGGTGGAATCTTATCAAGAATATGAGGCAAAGAGATGAAATTGAGTCCAGGGAATTGGACGAGTTCAAGAACTTTTTTTTCAATAAGTACTTCCCTCGTATTCTTCAAAAAAAGATGAAGAAGTTGTTTCTTGATCGTCAGAAAAAGGATGATGAATATGATTTTATATACGAGGTGAATTTTACAAGGCTTTCATGGTATGCATCTAGATTTTTCATTCAACGTGAAAGAAAATTTGATCGATTCTTCAGTGGCGTAAAACCAAGTCTTCGAAGGGCATTAGTGATAAGAGACTTCAGTAGGTATGAATAAATTGTGCGTTGTGCTATCAAGGAAGAACTAGAAGTTGGTGTTACGCATCCATCTAGTGGTTTTGAAAAGAAATGAAAGATTGAGTTCAAATAAAAAACTCAAAAAATGGTGAAAATAATGTGAAAGTTTCTTTATTCTCAAAGTGTAGAAAGAAGCATGGTGGAGATAGTCTAAAAGGTACTAGAAAATATTTCAAGGGTGGAAAAGAAGTTCATCGAATAGTTGAGTGCCGAAGTAATGGGAAAAAGGTTTCAAATGATGTGAATAGAGAAAATACTTCAGAGAACACTCCACCAACACTTCAATGCTTCAAGTTCAAGGAAATGGGGCATTATGCTAATCAATGCCCTATTCCAAGGGTTAATGATGATCAACGTTTGAAACCTCTTAAGGAAAATGATAAAGGGAAGTCACATGCGATCACTATTGGTGATGTTGAGTATCATTATGATGTTGTGTAATGATTAAGTGTTTATGTAATGATATTTCAAAATAGTATCATGGAATCTCATTTATAGTAATTTGGAATTTTCGAATATCTATGTACTAATTTTTAATAATTTTATGGTACCGGTAACCATGAAAAGTGATTGAAATATTTTTGGAACGTAGTTGATATGCACATAATGAAGGGATAAGAAAAAAATAATATGTTTGATAGTATTCATGATCTCATGACTGATATAAGGACAAAGTGATATAATGGTTTGAGTATATTGGATTTTTGGGATGTGGAATGAGTTAACTTTTGATAGCATATGGTTCTATGGTAATTCATGTTTCAATAGAATACATGACTAAGGTATTCACATGCGATTAAAAAGATATATCTGGGATAAAAGAAGGTATTCACATGCTTATTGTAATACCTTTATAGTAATCATATTCGTTATACTATGAGTTTGGAAAGAAGTATTTTGGATAAGTCTTATGGTTGGAATGGATTAAGTGGACATGTGATAGTATTGATTATGTCCAGAACTTTTTCTAGAATGTTATAATAGTATAGTTTTAAGAAAAGGGACAACCCACAGAACGTGCGACAACCCGTCACGTCATACAAGGTTGCGGGAATCGAACCCACAACCGAAGTGCGACAGGCCTTTATTGCCTACAACTGGACTACAAGAAGTCTCTGTTTAGTAGAAACCAGTTTTATTATATTTAGAAGTATGATCTATGAAGTATAAGTCCATTTTAGGAACCATATATGATTAATCTCACTATAGATGGACTGATTTATTTTTGGTAACTTTTTCTAACCTTTTGTTTAAGACAGATAGAATGACCCATCATTCTATCACATGATCTACTAACACTTGATGAATGACAAATTCAACTTCATTTCTTTAAGTGATGAAGTGTAAATTGTCCAAATAATGACCAACAGTGAGACTGTACAAAAATCAATAAAGTATTTCTTCGAATTCCAATTTCTTCAACTTTAGGGAAATGATCTTGATAACCAAATTTTTTTTCCTATTTCCCTTATATCTAATGAATCAGATGGTACCTTAGATCATCACAAATCTATGGCTTTGTGATTGTTGGATTTTTTATAGCCCTCTTCTCTACCTCTCTCCATCAGAACTTTATAGTTAGATTTTTCTTCCATATCCATATTTTCAACTATGTTCTCCTATGTGGAAACCCAGTGATGAGTTACTTTGGTTAACCCTTATGACTCATAATTTAGTTTTTAATGTTATGTTTTTTTATTCCTTTTTATGATGTGGGTTTCTATGAAAGAAAATTTCAAGTAGTAAAACATTTATAACCTTGACGAATTTCGAGGGTGAATTTCATTTTAAGGGGGGTAGAATGTGACAACCCGAGATTTTATGAGAAGTATTTTTAATTTATTTTATTTCTTGTGTTGTATGATACCTCAAGATTATATTGCACTATAGGAAACACCGTATTAGCTTGCATTATATGCAACAGTAATCCTGGATTTTGTTACACACAATTTCAAGTTTGTTTGATAGTAGTTATTCTACGCAACATTGAGTATATATATATATTCAATGTATTAATGAAATATGGTTGGATTTTTTTATACACAACAACAAATGAGTCGTGCAATACACACAACCCTGACTTGGCTTGCATTACACACAATCACGACCTTCCTCGATAGCGTTTGTTGTATGCAATACCGGGTTTCACTAAACAACGATATATTATTATAATATTATTATGAACTAGCCGTTATGAATCGTAATGACTAAATTTTGTATTTTATAACATTATTATTCATCGTACACATTTTCTAGAACATGGTACAAGAAAAAAATAAAATTTTCTGGTAAAATAAGTATTTATAAAAAAATGCAGTTTTGCCGCCTTTTGATGGCACACCCACTTTAAATCTAGTTTTTGACATGTTTATAAGTTCAAATTGAAAAAATAAAATTCTTCTTTGGAATCAGGATATTAAAATTTACTTTAGATAAATGTGTCATATTATTCTGATAACTTTCATATTTTAATGAATAGTAAAAACACGCTATATTTTAATTAAAAACAACTTTTTTCATCGTAATAATTTATATGGTTAAATTATAATATTGAATGATTTTAAAGTATAAATAGAATATATTATTACCAATTAATATAATGTATGTCATTAGCATTTATTTTACATCTAATTCATAGGTAAAATCATTTCAATTTTTTGTAATGTTTTATCTTTTAAAACTCGTTTTCTTAATAGCGGGATTAGTTTTAAATTAATTACTGAAACTTATGTGCTTAGAATTTTGAAAAATGGATTTCATATTTGGAATAAGTAGCTCCAAATTATGTTAATAGGCTACTTTTTATTTTTGGGCACTATGAATAGTAACTATGATAATTTTTTTACATCAGTTGAATATAAATCTGGTAATTAAAGGTAAACCTAAGATTATAAAATTAACCTAACACATGGAAAATTATATTGGATGACTCAAAGTCGAACCATATCACCAAAGGGTCGGATTATATTCATTTTATGGACTTTTGACCATGAAACGAATTTAATTATTATTAAAACCATAGAAAATGACAACATGTCGCTCTCTTAAATCTTATAAGTATAATAATTTTAATTTAGTGATAAACATCATGAAACTTTGAACATGAATAGTCTACAAAAATCTAACAAAATTATATACATCAGGAGAATTTATTTATAATTTTTAGGGATTATATAATTGTCATTAATGGTGACATAATAGTGATGCAGAAGGTGTTTATTTAGTGAATAATCAATAATATAGTTTTTACTAAAACAACAATACCTATCAAAAGGACCAAGAACATGACCAAAAAATATTTGTCGGGTTTATCTATACCCTAGTAAGATAAGGGTCCAGTTTTGGACCATTTTGAGCCTTATAAAATAGAATATGACATTTATATTATTTAATTTTAAATGATGTCAAAGATGTCACCTTCACAATTTAATAAATATAACAATTTAAATGTTGTGATTTTAGGATGATAAATTCATGTAAAAATATTATAATAAAATTTATTATATTTATCTTCAACATAAGATTTTATTTTAAATTTTTATGAAACACATAAGTATATTAAATAATTATACACAAAAGTTGTAATAATTATTTTATTAAGGTATATTCCAAATAAAAGGTTTTAAAAATATTGAAATAAATATTATATGAACTATTTAATGTGATACAATAATTTTTAAATACATATGACATGTTATGAATCTATTAAAGATTTTAGTTCGAACATATATTATGTGAGGAGTTTATTTAAATTCAAATAAATGAATAGTGTCAAAATTGACACTATTGTTATTTTATAAAAATAACATAATATAATTTTTTTAAAAAATGACAAAAATATTTAAAAATTATAAATTAAAATTTAGATGGTCCAAAATGTCCTAAATTATCCAATTATGTACAATTCACAAAACATAAGTAATTATTTACAACAATTTAAAATTTAGTATCTTATTACCACAAATAAAATTAAATAGAATAAATAAGGATAAATCATGTTGATAATGTTTAAAATAAATTCAATTTTTTTTTTAAATTTTATTGGTTGATGATATTACAACCCCATCTCATCTAATTTTCTAATTGAGTCATTTTTGGATGTTTTTTTTTGGGATTGAATTTATATTAAACTAATATTTTTGAGGATTCCAAAGGTGCCCCTTTCCTCCCTTATAAAAGGGCACCTCCACCCTCTCATCTTTACACAACATTGAGTCTTCAAGATATGCCAACCTCTGCCCATTTCCCTTATCATATTAACTAAAAATATTCTAGAGGTCCTGGTCTTCTTTAAAGACCAATCTTAGTGCCCTAAGTGGAGGTTTCAAAAAGGCGTGTCGAAGAAGTGGTAATACCTGTTACTGATTCTTTGAAATTTATTTCTTCTACTTCTTCTTATTATTCTAATTCTTATTTAGTTGTTAAATTATGAAGTAATAACATAAGTATCACTGATAAACTGATATGTTATTATATATATGAAACAACCCTATTTCACCTTTTATCCATCCAACAGAAAACGAAATCACCGCACGTGCGTACGTACAAAATAAGATCTCTACACCATGGTTTAATCTGTTTTCCACCACCACCTTACATGGATGGGTATAATGGTGTAAATAAATAACTATATATGATTATTGTAAAGTGATAATGATTCTTAAATATTATACAAACACTTCAATACAATTTCATGATCATGGGAATGATATCATCGTTCGTGCATACGTACGGACTACCGTCTCCACGACGCGATGAGATTCATTTTCCATGTTAACAATTCAAGAATGATTATAAAGTATATATAATAAGTAATAATGAAATATATTACATAATAATGCTACTTTATTTTTGTATATATATATGTATGTCATCTACTTAATTCCATTCAATTCAACAAGGAAACGAAAACAACGTTCATGGGTACGTATGACCTACCATCTCCATGAACGATGTATTTCTTTCCATTTATAGATCTATTAAATATATGTATATTATGAATATATATTATATATAAATCATGTTTTATATTCTTTAATTAAGTAATCATGATCTAAGTAATCATATGAATAATTACAAGTCAAAACACGTACGACGAATGAAACGATTTGACCCAAAATGCTCTTTAACATGGAATTTGAAAAAGAACGGGTAATATAAAGTCATAAATGAACCATATATGATATCATAACAGTGAATATGACTCTGTAATAATTCAATGAAATTATTTAAATCATTATACAGGAGGTTCAGATACGTACGAAGCATATCATACTTAAGGTAAGGGATACATTTTCAATCTCATTTTTATCCAAGACTGCTTATACGTAATTATTTATTGGGGTTACGTTTATCATCCATGACAATGTTTTCTAAAAATGTTTTCATAAAATGATTAATATTCTTCCATTAATTTTTAAATTCATTTTTACCCTTTATTTACTTTTTAACACATTGTGTGAATGGAATCTTTCCTTTAGTGACCATATAAGGCACTTTTTGACTTTTCCGAAAAAAGTATGAAGAGAATGATATTTTTAACATATACAGTGTGAACGAAGTTTTATAGTTTCATATTGCCTAATTTTCAAGAATCTTTCTCTACAAGGTTTCATGGTTATTTTCAATAAAATCCTTTTTTTAAAATTGTGTGGCATTTTGTGAAAAGAAAATGATTTTTAAAGAGAAAGGATATTTTCCTGAAGAATTAATTTCATGTGTTTTATCGAAACCATTTTCCATATAAGATATAATTATTTCATATGTGCATGTTTCAAGTATAATTTCTCTATGATTTACATGGTTTCACTTTTCGTATGATGAAATATCCATTTGTTTTATATGGATTATGTGATGATGGGATGATATTTATGAACCCCATTTTATTCTTTTGGTTATAATGAATATTTTAAATTTATTTTTTAGAACAAGTAAGAATGATTTCATTATGAGATGTGTGGGACCTATATCTCCCTCAAATTAATTGGGTAAAGATTTATATCTCATGAGATAGGCATGTCTGGAATGGTATGTTAATCCAGTTCAGTGTTACAGGACTCGAACGAGGAGTGAACTCGATTCAGAAAGGGACTTTGTCCACTAAGATGGTCTTGGCAGCAATGCCTTGGCTACTATGGAAATCATAACATGTTCTTAGTGGTTTCCAAAATTACATGTTTTATTCCCATGTCATTTTATCATGATTCATGTTCTATTATTATCTATGCCTTATGTACTTCCATGTTTTATGATATTGCTCAAGATTTTGATGTTTAAACATTATGTTCAAGTTTTTATGTTCAAATGTATATGGTTTGTTTTATTTTTTCCATGATTACCATTATTGAGCATTTGTGCTCACCCTTTATATGCTTTCTTTTCCCCAGGATATAAAGAATGGTTTTAGGTAAGAAAACCAAAGGGGATGAACTTTATGGGAGATATTGAAGATCTTTCACCAGGATTAGAAGATTATATTCCGAGTTTCCAAAGACACTAAACTATTACGATCCTTGAGTTTTGGTTTTTGTTATGTATTATGTTTTCTGAAAAACTAATGTAATTTCCATGTACGTCATGATTTGGGTCCCTACAAATTTATTACCAAGAGAGAGGGTAAATCAGGTTATTAAGAATAAATAATAAAATGATAAGGACTAGAAAATGACCTTAAAACATGATTTATTTTTATTGGATAAATGAATTTCATCCATACTCATCCAATATTATGTTATAGGTCCTTTTTATTTTGGATGGTATTTTTACCTTTATAACATTTTATGTGAAGAAATGTCAAAAAGGATAGTCTTATTTTTAATAACTATAGTATTTTTGACATAAGAATAAACAGAAGGTATGTTTAGTTATAAATAGTAATTGGAAGTATAAATTATTTATCTTCATTGTGGTAATTATTATAAATTTTTATTGAATAAATAATTACCTTAAATTCTTAAACAACACTGATGCAGTAATGATTCAATTAACGGGAAAATTAATGAAATGATATTTAAAATATTAAACTAGTATAATTTTAATGAATTAATGTGATAAAATAAATTTTTATATAAAAATTACATATTAGGGCTGTATTGATTGATTTTATGTAAACTTAATTTATTCTCTCGATGTTATAAATGTCAAAGTAAATTAAAAGTTAAAAATTTGACATTATTGATATTTTATGAAACTTTTATTTTATTAATTGATTCAAAATTATTTAAAATAATAATTTTTTGAAACATTATAAGGGAAATGGTTTAAAATATCAACCATGGTCCATTTATGGAAATTTTTTCCATTTATGGTAACTATATTAACCCTCAAGGAGTGAAACTCCTTTTAATCAATGTAAATACGAAAAGCATTAATAGAGGGGTAAAACAAAATGATAAGGCTAAAAATGTAATCCAAACATTTCCAAATTTTATTCCATGAGTGGTTCTAGACTCATTATCATATTAAATTATAATATTATCATTTTTTATTCATTTTTACATAATAATTAGTTTATATTAATTTAATATTTTAAAATATTGTATGAATGACCCACCACTCTTATAGAATGTAACCTCTTCAACTATTTACGTAAAACTTAATAATTTTATTTCTTAGAATATAAACCCATAAACATTAATAATATCCTATAACATATTTTATAGGCCTTATTTGGGATAGAACACCAATCTTAGTGGTCTTAAGGTGTTAAGAAAATGAGTTTTTATAAAGAAGAGATATCATTCTTAACCCATAATTTCTATTTTATTTCTTCTTCACATCATTCAAATATATTTCAACCATTGTGATATAATAACATTTTATATCCCATATACAATGATTTTTTTATTTTAATAGAATAAACAATAGCAATCACTGACCTCCATCAATTTGGAAAGGAACCCATCCTTAGTGTGTACATCAAACAACTGCCTCAAAAACTGATATAATTCATTTTCCATAACTACCCCTCAAGTATGGTTATAATTGTGGAATTAATTTATATTTATTATATTCATGAAATATTTATCACTTTAAAAAGATATTATATCACTTAATTTCATACATTTCCATTCATTGAGAAATGATAATATATGGCATGGCAATTAATGAAATAAAAGTAATAATAAACATGAAAATGGTAATTAAAAAAATAAATTATTAACAACATTATATTGTATTGATAGATAATAAATTGGTGCGACATGTTATATTCAGTGTAAGAGACATTAGTTTAAAAATATTATACCAAATTTTCTCTTAAAACTCATTTTCTTCCACATATATATTATGTAAAATTAATTTCTGGATTTATTTTTATGGATATAAAATAATTATAAAGAACATTTTATGTCTCATTAGACATTTTTTAAAAGGTTTTCAAAATCAACCTTCTTATGGAATGTTTTTAATTTCATTAACAAAGTAAAAAATAATGCTCTATTTTAATATTTTCTGAAATAAGTTTTTTCCTACCACTATAATAATTATACGATATTTTGGATTTATTTTCATGATTTCCTGTTTTACTAATAGAAAAATTCTCTTTTCCTTTTTATGGGATATTTTGAATTTGAAAATAATGTAAAAAGTAATTTTGATAACAAAAAGTGTTTTGAATATGGGTTTAAAAGAGTCTCAAAAGTTTTATAATGAAATGTGGAAGAGTAAAATGTTTTATTAATGATATGGTGAATTAGTATTATATATGAAAATTAGGAGATCATGATACAACTTATACGATAGGTTGAGTCCCATTTTGGATCACGAGTGATTCCGATATAGCTTTTTGAAGGGAAATCCACATTGTCACTATCCACCGCATTTGATGAAAGGAAAAATTTAACTAATTAGGTTTCTCTGAAGAGAAGATGATAATTTAGCCTGATGCTTATTCCAAGTATAGCCATGACGGTTATATCAAGTGTAATAGTGATGGTTCCTCCTTGTATAACTGTGATGGTTATTTCAAGTGTAACTGTGATGGGTACTCTAAGTATAACCATGATGGTTATTCCTTGCGTAATCATGAGGGTTACTCCATATGTAAGAGTTAAATAAAAATGATATACCAAGATTCCTATATTTTTCATCTATACTTGACATGGGGTTTAATGGTTTTCTTGAAGAAAGGATGTGTGTGTTATTTTCATGTAGAAATTATTTCTTTCATCCTCTAAATGAATATTGAGATAAAGTTAAAAGTTTCATTGGTTTTCATGTTATTCTCTTGAATAATGGATTTATTCTTTTTGTATATCCTTTACTAAGAATATCTTGCTCATCCCATGTTTTGAAAATGTTTTTTACAGGTTTTAAGGATTATTAGGTACAAATATGAGGTCAAGATTAAAATTTTTATGTTATTTAATGGAAATAAAACTTGTTATATCTTTAATAGTTTTTTGGTGGGAAATAGAAAATAAATAAATGTGTCCATTTTGTAATATATGTGATTCTTATGTAAATGATACGACCTCAATATCTAAAACTATAATCTGAAAATATTTTTTTGAATGTATGAAATTGAATTCTTGTTTAAAGTTATAAGAATATCTAATGACTATGTTCATATCTGTACATTTTTGTCCTACCAATATTGTACAGAGACACACACCACACACTACTCTCAAGTACATGACCTCCCTTAAGTGTTTTGTTGTCCATGATGTTCTAAGAGAAGTGATACAACTATCTAGCTCATCAAGAACCCTAACAAAACATCCAGAACCCAAATAAAAAGTTAAAAGGATTTAAAAACCAAACAACATGGGGATATACCTCAAATTGAGGGTATTACAATATCCCCACCAATGATCCTTCCATCCTATAAATTCTTGATAATTTTGATGCCTTGAAAATTTTATATCAATTATATTAACATTTGTTACTCATGTTACCATGATTCCTATGGAATATTTCCATGATTCTATTATATCGATACTACAATTATAGTTTTCCACATATGATCTTATCTTGTGTATCCACAATCAAAATTTGTAAATAGATAAATGATGCCTAGGGATTTAAAGTAACATACTCAAAACTGATTACATGATGGACATCAGAGTGTTATATCATTAGTTGAGATGCATAGAAAAAATTATGGAAAATATTGAATATCATCAGTAAAGATAACCAATAGTGAAAAATATCAATGTGTTAAAATATTTTAAACATTCCAAAAACTCAAGGTGAAAACATCCCTTACTTTCCCAAGAATAAATGTCTAATTCTTTATGAAACATTCCCAAAGACGTGTTCAGTCATGTTGAAATAAAAAATGATAATGATGTTGATATGTATAAGATTTATATTGACAATAATATGTATCCATGATATGTTGATATCATCATCAGTTGAGTTCCGAGTTATCATTTAAATAATAACTAGAATTGATAAGTGATTTGAGGATCTATGATAGAGACAATCAAAACATGAACTCCATACAACTTAACGACTTCTCAAATAGATAAATTTTCTATATAATCTACCAAGTTGGATAATTTTATTGGGACAATGTAATCCTACTTTGTGTGTCAATCTATAATCACCCAAATAGTATCACGCTTCCACTACATCCTTGGTAGATTGATGAAAAGTTTATGTTAATTTTGTTCCTTTATTTATAAAGATATGGCCTAGATTATAGTATACTAGACGGAATTTTATGTTCATCCTTCACATATTGAAATTTTATATATTTCATTACAAAATATTAAATATTTTCTTTTCATTCCTAACCTTTGAAAAATGAGCTCTCACTACTTTTTACATTTTTTGAATACCTAGATAAATATCCTATTATCAAATGTGATACATTGAAATAAGCTACTCTTAGTAATATCTAGGGATCAAAATTTGATTAAGGAAGTGAAACCATGTTTTCATCCTTCGTATAGCTATCATAAGTCTTCTTACTATTTATGTTTTACATAATGTTGATGAAATGATGATATTATCTATGACCCTCTCATAAAAGGTTCATAAAGTTTCTAAAAATATTAACTGGAATGAAAAATTCATTATCATTCCTTTCACACAGTCTAGATTCAGTTTTGTAATCATGGACTTTATCCACAATTGGTCATGATCTACCTGGACCACTTCCTTATACGATTTCTGTCTTAATGTATTTGTCATAGAATTTCTTTTACTGGGTCTGTATACAAAGTCAAAATCAAATATATATAGGTAATCCAACCATCTTCATTTTTATAATTTCCATTCCAAATGAGAAAAAATGTATTTCAAACTCTTCTGGTCATTGAAAATAGTAACTGTTTCCCAAATAGGAAGTGATTTTAGGTGATTAATGCATGAAAAACTATATCCCACATAATATGATAGATAAGATCGTTATTATCACAACATCATAAATACATTAAATAGTATGCACCAACATGATCTCCATGTATGAGAACCCAACCGAGACTAGATACAAATTCATCAAAATATACCACATAACCCCAACCTGAATCTATTAATATTAGTATGGGTACTTACATTAAATTATTTTTATGCTCTATAAATAATTTTTGATAGTAATAATGATTTTATTTCATAATAAAAGAACTAACCCTTGAGATATACAAAACAAATTGACGATTACACCCTGATAATCCTTGGAAAATATATATCTTGAAAACATTATTTATTGAGATCCAATAGATGAATGATTTAATATTTAATATATCAATAAATATACTATCTTATAATGAAATTACCATGGAAATAAAAATATTTTATCTATATGTCACACTTATAAAACTTATCATATAGTTTGTGATCACATAATGTGGTAAGTAAAATTATGATTTCTCCTCGGGGTCATTCCTACAATGTTAATTAACCAAAATATCATCAATAAATACCTAAAAGAAAGTAATAACTATAAAAGATATGTTTTATCAAGTAATTGAATACTATAGGTGTATTTTCCATTAAAAATGGTGTGATTACATATTCATAATGGTAGTAACAACTTTCAAATACTATCTTTAAAATATCATCTATTCTAACTCTGAGACAGTGATATCTTAATCAAAGATCAATCTTAGAGAACAAGTTGGATCCCTTTAATTGACTAACAGAATCATCTATTTGATGAATATGATATTGATATTTTATTTAAACATAACTAATTTTCAAAAATTAACACAAAAATGGATTGAAACATTTCCTTCATGACGAATAAATAATGTAAAAAATAAGGTGATTTATTTGGTTTGATGCAGACTTTACTCTCCAACTCTTCTATCCATACCTTGAATTCCAAGAACATGTACTTGGTCTTTATTTGATATTAAATAAAAATAGAGATTATTAATACAATTAGATCAATAGAAAATTTAATTTCTTTCTTATGAGGTAACCTAGGTAAATCATTCAAATAGACATCCCAGTATAAATCTATTATTGAAGGAAGAGCCCCATATTTCATCAATAAAAAGGGGGTGTTCTATCTAATGACACTATAGGTACCACTCTACTAGATGTTATATACTAATACCACTAGAATATATTGAGATACCCATCTCGTGATGTGAATGCAATTTTTGAGCATAGAAATCAATATGATATTTAAATCCCATCAACTCAACCATTCCAAATATTAAATAGAAAGCATTTATCTATAGTAATATATACTCCCATGGAAGCTGCACTGGATCAATGGTAATGAGACATGTTGGGAATTTGGATCCTTTAAACTCCTACTCTCCAAGGGGTGTCTTGATACTCATGATATAAGGCATAATTTCCATGTCTAATACAAATTATTTAAACATATAATACTAATATAAACAATACGATGCACATATATCAAACAAGAAATGTATAAGAGTCATGTTCATAAGTATAGTACCTCACACTATAGAGGGACCCAATTTCTCAGCCACGATAACATGCTCTACATAGTATAACAAATGATATAATAGCACATGATAAATATTTCTTGTTGAAGTGGATCTATAGATCACATTTATTTAATTTTGTTTTGAAAATTAATAAATATTATATTATGATTAATTATAGTTGTACAAATTTTATTAAGTATTAACTTTATCTTATTATTTTATTTATTGAATAAATAATGGTCAATTTTTTTTCATCTTATTGTCTTTTAATAAATATAGATTTATATTTTGTGTTTAAATTTCTTATAACGTGTTCTATAAGTTTCATGTTGAGTTGTTCAACTAAAAATATCTTTTAGATCTTTTAATTTTTTTACAATTTTTTATAGTATTATGTAAAGGTAACCTTATATTTATATATGTTATGTAAGGGTATAATGGGTTTTATAGAGTTACATAAAGGTAACTTAACGTTTCAATGGGTTACATAAGGTTATAATGATTTTTCTAAAGTTACATAAGGGAATTCCACGTGATGTAGGGGTACTCTTTGCTATGTTGTGTTAATTTCATTTTTGTGTCATGGTAACCCACTTATTTTAAGAATTACATAAGGATAACTAATATTCTTTATTAGTTCAATAAGGGTAAATGTGGATGAGTAAATATACACATGTATTTATGTAAGGGTATAATGTTATATATAAATTTAACTCAGGATTTTAATTAGTTAGTTATATATACGTAGGGCTTGAGAAAAGGTACTTTAGTACATGTATAAGGGCACTAATTTTATTTCAAAAAGGTAACCAAGCTTATGTAAAGGAAATTGAATCTCATGTAAGTTAAGGGATTTTAGGAGTGAATTTTGTAATGTTTCTAGAATATTTTCATAATAATGACCTTGTTTTTCTATCACATGCATATGGGTACTGATATACTCATGTAAGGGTAAAAAATATTTTTGTAAGGGTATAAGATAATTTCAATTACTTACATAAGGGTACTAATTTTATTTCAAAACCTACATAAGGTAAATATATGTCCCATAAAAGGGTAAGTAGAGTTCTCCATATGCTTTTTATTGGTGGTGAGCTACGTAAGGATACAGTTTTGTTACCCATACATAGTGTATTTATTTCACCTGAGAGTAATTTAAATTTTGCTATGATTTTATTGATTTTCCTAAAATTGAAATTATACGTTTTCATATTATTTTATAGTTACCCTTTTTGAATTTTTATTGTGCATATAATTAATGTTTTTTCTATTCAAAATTTACTTATTCATTATTTAGAATCTTTTTGAACACATATTAAATTGTTTATAACAAACTAAACAATATATTCATGAGATTTAAATATACTAGTATTTACATATAAATGTTAGAAATTGAAATATCTAGATTCAAATTGGCTAAATCAAGAAAGGATGGTCTTAAATATTATGAGGATTTATTTCCAAGGATAATAATACTTATTATTTACTACTATATTAATTATTCTATCATGTTCTACTATATATGTTTTTTATAGGATATTGAAGAATACATAAAAAATTCTATTTTCAGTTTATATAATATTTAAACATGGATTTTTATTTGGGAATTTAAAGTAGACTACTCTAAATTAGTTCATTTGAAAAATAAAGACTTAACATATTCATAATTTGAATTTTTCAATTCAAAAAAAGAACCTTAGTATAAATAGAGTTGTAAATCACATGGGAATGATATAGTGATATGTTGTTGATGATTTTATAAGTTTTTTAAGTGATTCAATTTTTTGGTGAAAAATTATAGATCCCAACTAAACTAAAATCATTTGATCCTTTATTTTTGGATATTTTATGGTTTCTTAAACTATTAGACTATGAAAAATTCTACTAGTTCTATGATTTTATGTCTTCCTATTATTTATATGTGTGGAAAATTCAAAATTTATGTACTAATCAATAAAAATTAGGATTGTGGGTTGTGACTCACACAAACAATTTAGGCATTCGGTTGTGCCTCCATATGGGAAAAGGTAGATTTTTTGGGTTGCACCTCCTAGTGGGAAAAAGGAAAGTATATTTGGATTTAAGCCTCTAGGAGAAAATGATTTGTAGTTGTGTTGTTACTCCAGGTGTGAAAAATTCAATGTAATATTTTAGTGGATATAGTGGGTTCTATCTCTCTTCGTTCATGAGAGGGGTGAAGAGTGAACTGTGATAATTTAGATCCACACCACTATAATAATCATTGTGTTCATTTCATTCTATATTTTATACTTCATTTACATACTTTTATAAATCTACTATAATAAGTGTAAATTATTTAATTTTATCAAGAAGTGAAACTCACCCCCTCTTGACTAACTTCTATCTTCCCTTTAGGACAAACATTATATCCCTGATTAGGTTTCAACTAGACAATCAAAGTGTTCCTAGGGGTATCTAGGTTAATTTTAGTCTATGTAAAATAAATAGTATTATTAGACTATTAAATCATAGAATATGATGTTTCAGGATGAATTGAGTGTTTCCTGCATGAAAGTTTCAAAACTGTATCCCAAAACTTCATGAGATCTTCTTTCATTCCATAGTGGTGTTAATGTTTTAGTGGTACCTTATATTTATTTTTTACATAAGAAAGTGAGATTCAGTAGAAAGTTTCGAGCTCCTTTTAATGACATAGTTCATAAGAGACTGATCCATTGGATTTATTGTTTACTACCTTACTACCCTGGGAGTAACTCTATATATTACTCTTGTTCCTTGAGCTAACATTTCCATCCACACTCAGATTCAAAAAGGTGTCCCTACTACTAAGATTTTATAAAAGATCTATTTCAACAACTAATAACTTATTTTCCGTTTCTATATAATATATAATTTAAAAAATTACCACCATTTTGTGAACCCTAATTTGGAGACCCAATTTACAAATCTGTTGTTTCAATCAATCACTAGAAACCATATCTGATGCAAATTGAACAATGTGAATGAATTTTATAGTATATTCAGTCACCAATATGATTTATTATTCTAGATTGAAGTATTTATTCATTTTGATATTTGGATGGTTTTTTGATTTTTTTTTAAATTATCAAAAATCATTTCTAAGAGAGGTATTGATCTATATTATATAGAAAAACATATCTTGAATATCTATGAAGAACCATACTTGCACCAGGTAATTAAAAATATATGTTCCAAGTATAACACTCATTTTAATTGGAGTCCCTTAGAATTCATTAATTTTCGTCACCTAACATTAGCATACATATTATTTATTTGGACTATAATCACCATGAATAATTACTAGATTTTCTCTAGAGTCTTTGTTGTGTGATTAACAAGATGAGGTCCCTCGGTCATAGGTCCCTAGATAATTACATGAAATGATTTCACAGTACTATAAAATAAATTATAGTTCACTTGTGGTTTAGGTATGTAACACCCTGAGATTTTATGAGAAATATTAATTTTAATTTCATAGAAATATTGTGTTGTGATATACACTAAAACAATATTGTGATATAAATAACACCTTATTATCTTGTATTAAATGAAAACACGATTCTTGGCTTGTGTTGTATGCAAGAGCGACCTTCCTCAATACCGTGTGTTGTACGCAATACTGAGTTTTACTAAACAACTATATATTATGAACTATCCTTTATGAATAGTATTAACCTCAATTTTAATTTTCTAATAATATCATTCATTCTACACATATTCTGGAACAATTTATGAGAACAAAATAAAAATTTCTGGTAAAATATGTATTTTTAAAAAATTGCAGTTTTACCGCCTTGTGATGGTGCACCCACATTAAATCTAGTAATTGACATGTTAATAAGTTCAATTTGACTAAATAAACTTATTTATTTCAATAAAGATATTAAAATTTAATATGGATAATTTTTTAAAATTTTTCTTTTAACTTTCATATTTTGATGAATAGTAAAAATATGTTAAATTTTAATTAATTTTTTTTCATCAGGATAATTTATAGTGTTAAATTATAATATTGAATGTTTTTAAAGAAAAAAATATAATATATTTTTACCATTTAATATAATTTAAGTCAATATCAATAATTTTACATTGAAATCATAGGTAAAAGCATTTTAATCTTTTGCAATGTTCTAACTTTTAAAACTGGTTTTCTCAAAAGAGGGATAAATTTAAATTAAATACTGCAACTTTCGTGTTTTGAATTTGTAAAAATGGATTTGAAATTCTGATTTAGTAAGTCAAAATTATTTCAATAGGGTACTTTTTATTTTATACATTATGAATAATAACGATAGTAAGCTTTGTTTACTACAGTTAATGGTAAATCGGGCAATTAAGGGTAAAAATAAGATTATAAAATTACCCTAACACCTTCCAAAACTCTATTAGATGAATAAAAGTCGACCCATATCACCTAATGTTCAGAATAGAATCATTTGATCGATTTTGACGATGAAAATGATGTAATTATTATTAAAATCAAAGAAAGTGACAACATGTCACTCTCTTATATCTTATAAGTGTAATAATTTTAATTTAGTGATAATCTTCACAATACATCAAAAATAAATGGTCTCTAGAAATATAATAAAATTAGCCACATCATGTGAATTTATTTAAAATTTTTAGGGATTAAATAATTATCATTAATGATGTCATAATAGTGATGTACAAATTATTTTATTGATTGAAATATCAAATAAATTGTTTTAAGAATATTAAAATAAATATTATATGAAATATTTAATTTTCTCCCTGAATTTTCTAGATAAATATGACATTTTATGAATCTATTAAATATATTTTTGAATATATCCTCTTTATGGATTTTATTTAAATTCAAATAAATGAATAGTTTCAAAATTCACACTATTGTTATTTTAAAAAAATAATAAATTATTAAATTGTTTAAAAATCCCAAAAATATTTAAAATTATAAATTAAAATTTATATGGTCGAAAGTGTAATAATGTATTCAATTATGGACAATTCATGACACATATGAAATTATTTATAACAATTTAAAATTTACAATGTTATTACCACAAATAAAAATAAATTGATTAAATAAGGATAAATCCGGATGATAAGGTTTAAAATAAATTCTCAACATATCTAAATTTTATTGGATGATGAGACTATAACTCTATCTCATCACATCTTCGTATATGATTCATTTTAGATGTTTTTAAGTGGGATTTTTGTTTATTATAAATGATTATTTTTTAGGTTTCCAAAAGTGCCCTTATATTCTCTTATAAAAGGGCATCTCCTCCCTCTCCTCTTCACAACATATTGAGACTTCATGCTTGGCCAAGACCTATCCATTTATTTTCTCCACTTCCCTAGAAACATATTAGATGTCCTGATCTTTTCAAATATCAACATTAGTGCCCTAAGAGGAGGTTTAGAAGAGGCTCATCAAAGAAGATGAGTTTTGGACACACACGGAAAAAATTGGACCTATGGTAAGGGATAACATTTACAATCTCATTATTATCCGAGATTTTTTATTTGTAAGTATTTACTGAGGTTATATTTATCATCCATGTCCATGTTTTATAAAAAAGATAATTTTATAATGTGTTTACCATTCTTCCATGTATTTTTAAAGTCATGTTTACACCCTTTTGACATTTACTATGTAGTATAGAAGGAATCTTTCTTTTGTATACCATAGGAGGTACTTTTTGAATTTTCTATAAAAATTAAAAGAAGATTTTTTTGTAACTTATACCATATGAAAGTATTTTTATAGTTTCATAATGCCCTATTTTCTTGAAGCTTCCTCTAAAATATTTCATTATTATTTTTATCAACAATATTTTTCTTTTCAAATTGCATGGGATTTTGTGAAAAGAAAATTATTTTTAAGAAGAAATGATATTTTACTCAAGAATTCATTTCAAGTAATTTATCAAAACTATTTTCCACTTAAGATGTAAATATTTTAGTATGTTTTTGTTTCAAGTATAATGTCTCTATTATTTATATGGTTTTATTTTTTTTATGATGAAATGATATCAATTTATTTTATATGGATTATGTTATGATGGTCTGATGTTTATGAAACACATTTTATTCTTTAGGATATGATGAATTATTTATGATTGTTTTTTGTCACATGTAATAATGTTTTCAATATGAGACGGGTGAGACCTATATCTCCTTTCAATACATTGGGTAAATATTTATATCTCAGGAGATAGACTTGGCTGGAATGAAAAATAAATCTGGTTCAGCAATACAGGGCTGGAATGGAAAGTAAACCCGGTTTAGTAAATGACTTTGTCCATTATGATGGTCTTAGTAGCAATGCCTTGGCTTATATGGAAATCATATCATCTGCTTATTGTTTTTCCAAAATTAAATGTTTTTTCCATGCTATTTTATCATGATTAATGTTCCTTTATGATCTATGCCTTATATACTGCCAAGATTTATTTCACAACTCAGGATTTTGAGGTTTAAACGTTATGTTCATGTTTTTAAGTTCAAATGTATATGGTTTGTTGTATTTTATCCATGCTTACATTTAATGATAATTTTGAGCTCACCCTTTATATGATTTCTTTTCCCCAAGATATAAAGAATGGTTTTAGGTAAGAAAACAATAGTGAAAGATCTTTATGGGAGATATTGAATATCTTTCACCATGATTCGAAGATTATATTCCATGTTTCTAAAGACACTAAAATATTAAGGTCCTTGGGTTTCTGTATTTTTATGTATTAATTATTCTATAAATGTAATGTGATGTCTATGCACGTCAAGATTGGGTCTCTACAGTTGGTATCAGAGTAATGGTTTAGTTATACTTTGGAAACTAGGATGTGAAAACTTTAGTCAGGTCCATAGAGATATTTCTATGGTATGTCTACGGATGTCCCCAAGGTTATGTATATGTATAGGTTATAGTCCTAGAATTATCATAATGATCATGAATAACCTAGGATTAAACCTAATATGTTAGAAATTGAAATTAACCCATTGATTATGTTGTTTTCCTAATATGATTTTTCCTCTCACACTGTTCTTTTTGGGTTTTAGAAAAATGGTTGGAAACAGGAAGATTCATGATAATGGAGGACATGATGGACCATGGAATGATATTCATCATGTTAAAACAAATGAAATGGTATTTGGAAGTCCAAACATCATTATTATGCCTAATCGGCAATCTCATAATATGATCAATAATCTTAACTTCGGTAAGTTTCCTAACTCAGCTAATAATATAAAGATGGAGTTTCAAGATGACCATAGAGGAATGAAAGCACAATTTCCCACACGTAAATCCTGTGGGATGAGGTACTAAGGAGAATGTTTCAAAATAAATTGGAAGATATTTTGCGTGTGGAAAATAAGGACACAAAACAAATAATTGAAAAGAAAAATGTGCAGTTAACACCATGGACAAGGATGATGGTATTACTAAGACATCAACAATGGTTAAATGTTTTAAATGTGGATTGTAAAAGCATAATGAAAACCAATTCCCTAAGGAAAAATCTCATGAATTGAATCAGCATGGTCATATGGGTAGTATTTATGTTTATAATGTTGAAGAGACTACAAATGATATATGATTTTAATGAAGTGTTGAGGAATGCAATTATGAATCTCGGTCAATGGTTTAACAAGGTAGTGGAATGATTGTATATTTATCAAGAGTTATGTTGTATAGGAAATTTAATGGTAATATGAAATAAAAAATCATCTAAGGATTGTTACATTATTGTTTTTGATAAAGTATTTGAAAGTATATGTTGAATGGTATAAGTAACCGTGAAAGGATATTCAGATATGTTTGGAATGTAGATGATATTCACATAATGAAGGGAAAAGGAGAAAATAATATGTTCGATATTATTAATGACCTCCTGACTAATATAAGGATGTAGTGACATCAAGGTTTGAGTATATAGAAATTTTGGGATTTTGTTATATGGAAATAATTTACTTTTGATATCATTCATGTTTTCACTATGGTTCTATGGTAAATCTTATTTCAAGGGAATACATGATTAAGGTATTGACATGTTTGGAATGTGAACAACAAGATATATCTTATAACATATGGGGGATAAATTATGGTAATCACATTCTTTGTATATGATAACTCTAGTAATATTTTTCTTTATACTAGGAGATTTGACATAAGTATTTTAGATAAGCCTAAAGATTGGAATGGATTATGTTGGACATCAGATAGTATTGTTTAAGGCTAGGACTTTTTAATATTATGATAGTATAGTTTTAAAAAAAGTACAACCTGTAGGATGGGAAACAACCCATCACGTCGGACAAGGATTCAAGAATCGAACCCACAACTGAAGTGCGATAGGGCTTTATCACCTAACAATGCCCTACAAGAAGTCCCTGGTTAGTAGAAACTAGTTTTATTTTATTAACCGGTATTATAAATGAAGTATAAGTCCATTTCTGGAACCATATACAATTAATCTCACCATATATGGACATAAGTATATATAATAACTTTTCTATCCTTTTGTTTGAGATAGATGGAATGACCCATCATTCTATCAAATGATCTGATAACACTTCACGAATGACAAATTCAACTTCATTTATTTACAAAATGCAGTGGAAATTGTTCACAGAATGACCAACAATGATATTACACTGAAATAAAGTATTTATCCTTTTGAAAACATTCATCATCTTTAGGGAAATGATCTTGAAAACCAAAAAGGTTTTCCTAGTAACCACATATCCGATGAATCCACTGGCACCTTAGATTACCACAAATTTATGGCAGTGTGTTTGTTAGATTTTTCATACCCATGTCCTCTACAACATTCCATCAGAACGTGATGGTTAGATTTCTCTTCCATATCCACATTTTCACCGATGTTCTCTTATTTCAATAATGATATAAAAATTTAATTTGGATAATTTTTTAATATTTTTCTGTTAACATTCATATTTTGATGAATAGTCAAAATATGAAAAATTTTAATTAAAAACAATTTTTTTCATCAAGATAATTTCTTTGGTTAAATTATAATATTGAATGTTTTTAATGAATAAATATAATATATTTTTACCATTTAATATAATGTAAGTCATTATCATTAATTTTACATTGAAATCATAGGTAAAATCATTTTAATCTTTTGGAATGTTTTAACTTTTAAAACTTGTTTTCTCAATAGAGGGATAAATTTAAATTAAATACTGCAATTTATATGTTTTGAATTTGGAAAAATGGATTTTATATTCTGAATCAGTAAGTAAAAATTATGTCAATATGCTACTTTTTATTTTTAGATATTATGAATAATAACTACGGTAAACTTTGTTTACTACAGTTAATGGTAAATCGGGTAATTAAGGGTAAACATAAGAATATAAAATTATCATAACACCTTCCAAAATTCTATTGGATTAATAAAAGTCGACCCATATCACCTAAGGGTCTGAATATAAATCTATAATTTATTTTGGCCATGAAAATGATGTAATTATTATTAAAACCAAAGAAAGTGACAACATGTCACTCCCTTATATCTTCTAAGTGTAATAATTTTAATTTCGTGATAAAAATCATAAAACATCAAACATAAATTGTCTCTAGAAATCTAATAAAATTATATACATAAAGTGAATTTATTGAGAATTTTTAGGGATTAAATTACTATCATTAATGATGACACAATAGTGATGTAAAAATTATTTTATTGACTGAAATATCAAATAAACGGTTTTAAGAATGTTATAATAAATATTATATGAACTCTATAATGTGGTCCATGAATTTTCTAGATAAATATGGCATGTTATAAAACTATTAAATATTTTTGATTAAATAAATTCCTTGTGTGAATTTTATTGAAATTCAAATAAATTAATAGTGTCAAAATTGACACTATTGTTTTTTTTGTGAAAATAACATATTATTAAATTATTTAAAAATCACAAAAATATTTAAAAATTAAAAATTTAAATTTATACGGTCGAAAATGTCATAAAGTATCTATTTATAGACAATCCACAACACATAAGTAATTATTTATAACAACTGAAAATTAAGAATATTATTACCACAAATGAAATTAAATAGATGAAATAAGGATAAATCATATTGATAAGGTTTAAAATAAATTCTCAACATGTATAAATTTTATTATCCTATAAGATTACAAACCTATCTCATCTCATCTTCTAATATGAGTAATTTTGGATGTTTTTATGAGGGTTTTGCGTTTATTGAAAATTAATATTTCTGAGGTTTTCAAAAGTGCCCCTATCTTCTCTTATAAAAGGTAACCCCCTCCATCTCCTCTTTACAACATATTGAGCCTTCAAGCTCATACAAACCCTATCCATTTATTTTATCCACTTCCTTAGAAACATAATAGAGGTTTTGTTCTTCTTCAAAGTCTGAATTTAGTTCCCTAAGAGGAGTTTTCGAAGAGGCACATCAACGAAGAAGAGTTCCACACACGTACGAATGAAAATGGACCTAAGGAAAGGGATAACTTTTCCAATCTCATTCTTATCTGAGATTGTTTATTCATAATTATTTACTGGGGTTATATTTATCATCGATGTCTATGTTTTGTAAAAAAATAATTTCATGAAGTGTTTATTGTTCTTCCATGTATTTTTAAAGTCATGTTTACCCCCTTTTGACTTTTACTATGTATTATGGAAGGAATCTTTGTTTTGTTTACCTTATGAGGTACTTTTTTAATTTTCAAAAAAAATTACAAGATGAATTTTTTTTTAACTTATACAGCATGAACATGTTTTTACATTTTCAAAACACCTTATTTTCATTAAGCCTCCTCTACAATATTTGATGATTATTTTCATTAAAATCATTTTCGTTTAAAATTACTTGGAATTTTGTTAAAATAATATGAATTTTAAAAAGAAATGAAATTTTCCACAAGAATTTATTTCAATTGTTTTATCAAAACTATTTTCTATATAAGATGACATTATTTAGTATGTTTATATTTCAAGTATAATTTCTTTAGAATTTACATGGTTTGATTTTTCTTATAATGAAATGATATCCATTTGTTTTATATGGATTATATTATAATGGGACGATGTTTATGAAACCCGTGTTATTATTTGGGTTACGATGAATGATTTATGATTGTTTTGTGGCACACGTAAGAATGATTTCAATATGAGATGAGTGGGACCTATATATCCCTCCAATGCATTGGGTAAATATTTATATCTCATGAAATAGATATGGATGAAATGGAAAATAAATCCGGTTCAGTAATACAATGCCGTAATAGAAAGTAAACCCGGTTCAGTAAGGGCGTTTGTCCATTATGATGGTCTTGGCAGCAATGAATTAGCTTCTATGGAAATCATATCATGCGATTAATGGTTTTCCATAATTACATGTTTTATTTCCATGCTATTTTTTCATTATTGATGTTCCTTTATGATCTATGACTCACGTACTGCCATGATTTATTTCACAACTCATGATTTTGATGTTGAAACTTTATGTTCATTTATGTAAGTTCAAATGTATATGGTTTGTTTTATTTTCTCCATGTTTACCCTTTCTGAGCATTTGAGATCACCCTTTATATGTTTTCTTTTCCCTAGGATATAAATAAAGTTTTTTGGTAAGATAAAAAAGTGGAAGATCTTTATGGGATATATTGAAGATCATTCGCCATGATTAGAAGATTATGTTCTGATCTTCCAAAGACAATAAACTATTACGGTCCTTGGGTGTCTATTATTATTATGTATTAAGTATTCTGAAAAAGTAATGTAATATCCATGTATGTCAATCTTGGGTCTCTAAAAGGTTACACCATGTTCTCAAATACTCCCTCTCACTAGTTTCCTATTCTCCTTAGTCGTGGAATTTTTATTCTCTAACCTACTTTAGAAGTAAGAAAATTATCACTTTTACCATTAATATTTTCATGGTTATATATTAAATATCAACATCACAATCACTATATCACAATAAAAAATTCAGGTAATCATGTGGATAATTAAATCATTATCGGAAGTCTCTTTCTTAATCAATGATACTTAGAAATCACCAACTAAACCCATGAAGGCGAGTTAATGACATAACAAGAAGTTATTACCAATATTTTTTTTGGGTACCTAGATTACCTAAGTAACATTATGTTCAACATAAAATGGCTAGATATGTGATTTTATAATATAAATTTCAAGTCCTAACGAGTCCAATCTTTTTTTACAATACCAACTCAATAAAGAACTAATTGATACCATTTGTAACATCCTTATTCGAACCATTACCTGGTGTTTCATCATAGGGTCTATTGAAGATAGGTGACACCCCCAAGGCACCAATGGCTAGAAAAAAATTCTAATGGATTAACAAAAAATTGGGTTAATTTTTCTTGAGTAACAAACATAACCTAATAAGAAAAAATATAATCAACCAAACTAACCTATACAATGCATGACGATAGAAAATCAAAATTATATAAAAACCTATAAATCTAAAACAATAGATTAAAAATATAATAATGATTAAAAGCGTAAAAATTATAAGACATCAATTTAGTAAAGACTCATAACCCAAGGTGGAACCAAACCATCCTATAATGTGAATTATTAAATGCTATATGGTAGCCATACATGAAAAAAAATCAAAGATTACTTCTAGTGAAATAAGTCAAATTCACCTTTTCTATATCCTAATAAATTATATCAATAAATTCACCAAACTTCCTAAGTAGGGGGTGAGTATAACACATAGTAAGTAATCACTAGAGACTTCTCAAAACATGGCACTTGGATAAGAACAAGTTATAAATAATTGTATAAAATATATGATAAGTGGAAAAACATTTTATATAAATGCATAAATGAGTTAAACATGCGAAAAAAATAAATCAAAGGATATTACCCTTCCTTAAAATTTGGAATAACCACCCCATGTTCTGACAGTCACACAGAAATGCATATCCTGGACCTCCTTTACTCGCAATTGGTGAGTCATTCTTTCAGCATGCCTTCATTTGGTGACCTAAATCAATGGTGGTACTTTTGACCAATTTTCAAATGAAGTTTTATTTAATTTGACGGTGGTACCACCAACCATTAAAAATGAACATGAACACACATCAACACAATTATTCCATGTTTCCAATTCAATCCTTCATTGATGAAATATTTTTAGTAATGATTCTTAGAAAAAATTGTTTCTCGATTTTTAAATTCATTAATTTGAAATCATTCATAAACTATAATTTTCATGTTTTGTTTCAGAAATAATTTACCAATAAAACACATGAATGTTTTTTGAAATCACAAACCATCATGATCGAAAATAATAGTGTTGGGGAGAATCCCTAAACTCCAATCCATGTGATTATGATAAAAAAATAGAAGAATAAGGTACAACACCAATAATTGACCTACCCCAAGTCTAAAACCATCCAGTAAGAAGGAATCCAAAAGGTAACCCTAAAATACCAAATCCAATGAAACAAATAAAAGGAGTAATATAAAATGTTTAAAGAGGATGTTTCGAGGAAAAAACCCACATTAAACTCACCCATTAATAATGTACACAGATCCCATTGATATCCACCAAGATATGCCCAAGATTTATCTATTTAAAAATGATGGTTTCACTGACATCACACACTAGTGGACCCCACATAAGGCATTTTCACTCTAAATGGTAAGATGAAGAAGACATGTAATGGGAAACCAACACACCCTAGTTTATGGAAATGGGTTGTTTTAGCTTCACTACACCCTCAGCTATAGTGTGATGAGGCCTCTTTGGACGTCTAAATTTACATAGAGACGCACCAAGGGAGGAACACCCCCTTATCATTTTTATTGATTTTTTATAACCCCCCTTTCAAGGGATGAGGGGGAACCCTTACATGGCCTACGTGATCGGAGATTACAAGGCTTGTAGGCTTAGGAGATTACATGACCTGATGTTCTTAGGGAATTCAACCAGACTATCTACAAGGAAGTTCCCCTCCCCAACATCTGCATCATGATAGTAGCTCTCCACCTTTTCATGGCCATCTGGATAGGCTTCCTGTGCAAGAACAGGCTGGCACTGATGGCATAGCCATACCCTCTCATTTTGACAATCCATTTGGTTCTGCTCTGGTGAGTTCACCAAATCTGAATCCTCTTATAGGGCTGCATCTTTTTTGTAGTGGGTCTGAGGCAACTGTATGTGGCCTGAAGGCCTTGAGGAGGCCCGAGGGCCTTAAAGGTGGCCCGAAATCCCTTTTAAACTGAAGGCCTGGGTGGCACGAAAGCCTAAAGGACTCCATGCCCAAACCGGTGGCCCAAGGTGAATAGTTCCAGCTGCTAAAGTACCGAACAGTACCTACAACCGTAACTACTACAGTTCTCATTACAGTACCCACACCATGTACAGTTCTGCTATAGTACCTGTACAATGTACAGTTTTGCTACATTGCCCGCACAGTGTATAGTCCTGCTACAGTGCCTACTACAGTACCCCTCATAAATATGCCTCTGCATGGTTTTGAACCTGGGTCTTGTGGATGCACTTAAGGATAACTCACCAACTAGGCTGAGGCTCATGTGCCAAGGGAGACACACCCATTGAAACATCTAATATCTAAGATATTTGTCATTCTATTTTTTATAGGGGTAAACATCGCACACTACACCCAAGGCCATGACTCCATTGGGAAATTTGTTTACTATGTTGCACTAAGTGAAGGTAAAACACTCCCAAACTCTCCAAACACCTTATCAAACCTTTACATATTCAAATAAAATACTGAAAATGGATTTAAAACTCTAATAGCATAGGCATATACCTCAAACTGGGGGTGTTACATCATATTTTCATAACATCACACCATATTGGATACTAGAACTGAGGAATGAGTTTTACTTAATATATCTAATGAAAATTTGGTTTGGGTTAGAAAATAATGGTTTAAGTGGTATAAAAATTCATGGTTCAATTATTTAATAGTTGGGTTTTAGTAAAAAAATGTGTTTGTTTAGCTACACTCATTCTAAAGGGATAACAATCAAAGACCAATTACAATAATGGTTATTCACATCGACGGGTAAACAATATAATGGTTTCAAGCTCAATGAGGCAATTCAAAGGTCCTACCACATACCCATAATAGAGATTATAAATTTCTAAGTGAAGGGAAACACAACTGGCTGAAAATCCACCTTTCTAGTAAAAGTATCTCAACCTAAAAATTGATCACATAACTTCCTCCCAAAAATAGTTATCCCCTCATAATCCCAATGAATAATAATAAAAAAAAACTAATTTTGAGTATACAACATAATCCCAACCAACTAAGATGAGTTCTTCCTCTAAGCATGATTCAAACTAAAGTCTATCAATGCCCCTCTTATCAATCCTCTATCCTATAATCTGATATGAATCCCTCAGATTTATGGAGACCTTAGAGATGGAAATCATAGTGTTCCCACCATCACGTTTTTTCATCATCATCCTCCACTCTACGATAATTTGATGACACATATTATCGAATGTTCATACCATGAACTAGAAAAAGATATTGACCCATATAAATTATTATAAAAAACAATTTAATGACTTCGGACCTAGGAAATCGATTATTTGAGGTTTATTAATTCTTTAATTTCTAACATATTTCCCATTTTCTAACCATTGCAGACATAAAAACACACATGCATGCTATGTTATTCTTTCCTAGGTATCTATGTCATAATTAACATCAGTCCGCTTAGAATGTAAAGTAAACATGAGGGCACTTTAATCAAATCTTAGGGGTAACTAAAATAATGTGTACTAACTAGTTTCCACAACATATAGAATGTAATAATTCCATATGATATTGTTTCCCTACCATCCCATGAATCATGACTAATGCTTAAATCCAAAATCTATCCTATATCTCAACTATCACTTCTGACCCCACTCTATCATGACCACCTCCCTCTAAAGAAAACTCTCCTAGGATGAAAATGGAGAAAGATATCTAATGATTCTTCAATCATGCCTCTAATAAGACATTGGATGGATACTAACACCAAGGATATACAATCAAACACTAAGTACTCATAACCCTCATAATTATTAAGAATTATGAGATAAGATGAGAGTAACCACCAAATAATTCATTATCATACTAATTAAACAATTAATATAAATAAAAAATATGGTAATCCAAACATGTGAATGTAATAGAATACATAAATAATATGATTGAAATAAAAATTAAAAAGGTATATATTCTTGGAAACAACCATAAAAATCAAATGAATCTTAAATAACTCCCCAAAATAGTAATATCCAGCTTGATCACCAACCATCTACCACTAACTTGAAAAATAGTATATATTTACTCAGGGTTAGCAGAACATGTATATTTAGTAGGATCCTCCTGGAATCCTCTCACAAAAAATGTAAAATAATATAATAAATTCCAATTTCTAATAAAATGAAACTAATTTGTCACCTAAATAGATATACTATTCATTTATAATACTCACCATGTCCCACTCAACTAAATAATACATAAAAATAAATCATTTTATATTAAATATATATATATAAATTATGATACCACACTTATACTTCTCCATTGGTTTATCATTCATATTCCCCAATGTCACACATCCTTTTATTGTCCCTTCTATATGTCAAGTAATTATTGATGTGAGTTGGGCATTATCCCTACCAACCATATTCATATATAGTTCCCAGCATCTCATGTTGTAATTAGTCCATATATGTATCTCATCATCTCAACCTATACCTCATTCAACCATCTCAATAGTAACTATGTAGTTGTCTGAAATCCACCATTACCCATCTAAATGAATCATTCCCCAAGCCATCATATCCCATTTGATTACATGATTAGGGAATCATAACCACTACTCCTGGATATAAGTATATGATTAAACTAAAGCATATACAACTTTCGTATAAATGTATAGTGAATCCTTGAGACATTAGAACTCATATAGGAATATACTCTATAACAAAAGTAATTATATTCTAGCATATGCTTTCTCAAAATACATATAAATGGAGAGTGTGAGAGATGGAGAAGTCATCCATTATTTCCCTACTAATCTTGGTTGTTGTAAAAACCACCCCTATAATATTTGGGTGCTCGTTTCCCTACCAATGTGGGTGGGGTATGATAGGAAATTATGAAATATTCAATAATATCTTGAAAACCACACTATGGGAAACTTCCTAGCCATATAATCATCTGTCACTATAATCACATAGAACAATTGATTTCCCATACTAAGGTCTGGATATCAAATAAGTATACAAACAAACATATTATTCTATTCATTATCCATTAATTAATATTATTCCATTTCTAAGATCAATATTTTAATCTTCTAATCCTAGTGTCAAGAAACTATTAATTATTTACTTCTATTCCTGGGTATGTCATTACTAGAAGTAAATATCAAAAATTAATCCCATTATTTCATTAATTCATTACAATTTATAAATATCCTTGAGATCTAAGACTCTTCCCAATATTTTACTTATAAGATGCACTCATAGTTCATAACATCAAACTGCGTCAGGAAGATATAAACTATTCATATAAAGAACATCTGACAATCAACCATCAAGTAAGAATTGAGACAGAAATATGATTATATAAGAAATCCCTACTTTGAACTGATCCTGATCTCCCTAGTGTCTCATTCCATTGAACATAATATAAAATTGGTCCAACCATTATTTACAATGTCCATCCCTGTACCACATTCTCATAACACATTGCTCAATTTATAACTAGCAATCAACATAGCCTCAATCATCCAGCCCATTCCTAATCATGTATTCTAGTCATATTATGTAACCAATAATTTACATCATGGATCTAAATTCTAGATTATACATAAATATCAAATTTATTATTCCACATATAATTTTAATAGAAACTAAGGCTATAACATCATGGAATTAAATCCTCTAAAATTTAAATATGGCTCTATCATTACCAATCAATTTATATTTAACTAAATCCCATTTTAATTATATTTTGAAATAACTAGTTTATTATGTAAAGAATTCATCTAATCATGTAACCAATATGAGATTCTGATATTATCTTCCATCAATGTAACTTTCCTCAAACATTAATTCCATTATTATTTAATTTCAATAATATTAGTTGTTATATTTCTCTTGAATCTTCTATTTTATTAATTAATATAAACATATCTATATTGTTTATCAAATTAGAAGAATAAAAATGATGAAATATAACATCATAAAAATCCAAGTAGATAACACACTATCTAGTAAATATTAAGAGTCACTGTGAAACAAATTTTGTGAAAAATATCTAACGAATACATTAATTCCCAACAAGAAAGGTTAATCATTGTGAACATGCTATAATAAAAATTTCAATCATCTAATATATAGAAGTATAAAATTATTATTATCAATATTATTTAATCATGTTAACACCCAGATATGATACCATTTTTATTTTGACAGATAATATTTATAAAATAGTATGTAATTTTCTCTTTCTATCTCGTCAATAATTTCTAGAGTAGTCTTAATTATTCGACAACACGGATTTTTTTTCATTTGATAATATGAAATATTATTAAAAAATATCAATATCCATGTAAATTTCATGTTATTTATAATTTTATCAAGCAACTTTGTGTAATCCAAAATATTTAAAATAGAAATATTTATTTACACCAGATAATACTACTTATATTTCTTTAACAATAATTATTTATTATAAAGCATGTGATGTATCATTTTTCTTTTGATAGATAATTTTCTAGTATGATAATGAATTATCATTCATATACATTTAATTATTTAAAAATAAACATGACTAATAGTTATCATACAATAATACACATTTTACTATTTCTAGATAAAATCAAATTAATTAGCTTATTAAAAGGATTCATGCTATCATTATATCACTTTTTCAAAGATGATTTACTAGTTATCAGATATATTCATTAATTATTGTGATTTTAGAATTATAGATAACAATTTTAGACAACTACATGGTATTATAATACATTTCAATTGATATTTTTCATTATTTGAAATAATATAATTAATTTAAATTACGAGGTTATAAATTGGATATTATTTTTATATGAATTTCCAAATTCATTGAAAACTATTATAAATGTGATAAAAAATTTAATATCTTTTTAAGGTCAAACATATCAATTTAAAACAAATAATATAAATAATTATTGTTTCATAGTTTCAAAAAAATCAAAAATAATTCTTAGATCCCATGTGCTAAATTTTCTATGATATGCTCTTTTAAAAATAGAGTGAGAGAGATAGAGAGAGTGAAAGAGAGAGACATTTCTTCATCTTGCAAATCATTGGCCTGATGTGTGAGGAGAAAGCATTGATCCATTGGATATGGATTAAAATAGTTGAATAACATGCTTTTGGATCAATATGAATTAATAGCAATGAATAAACACATTACTAGGGAAAATATAATATTTCAAAATATATAGACATTTGTGTAATGGCTCTGAACTCCCCAACCCAATACATAAAAAATATAGTGTTTTGGGTATTTTGAAAGGAAATGGGGTCTGATTTCATGATTTTTCCAAAATTCTAGTTTTCCATTAGTAGGTCATGTCGGTGAATTAACGTTAGTTGCTCAGTGTCGGTGACTCAGGGACAGTCTCTCAACATTAGTGGCTCAGCGTCGGTGCCATAGCGTTAGTGACTTAGCGTAGGTAGCTAAGCATTGATGGATTAACATTATTGTCTAAGCATAAGTAGATCATCATCCGTAGGTTGGGCATCAATTGGTTAGGCATCGGTAGGTCGGACATCAGTAGGTCCGGTGTTGGTAGGTCAAGCATCAGTAGGTCGACCATCGGTGCCTCACGTTGGTGAGTCAGGCATCAGAACGTCATGTTGGTGAATCAATCTCAGTGGGTCGTGTTGGTGACTCACTATTGTTCAATTGTAGTTAGTGACACACGTTAGTGACTCACCCATTGGTCAGTCATTTCCATCATTTTCTAGGTTTTCCAGTTTCTCCCCTCTTATATTTTATTTGACGTAAATAAAATTTAAAACCTTATTTGAGGGTTTATAAAGGTGTTTCAAAAGAAAATTAATTATATCTTTAATATCCTAACTCTCCCAGTACTTTGAAATAGTCAATCCACATAATCATGACCATGATATGACTTTAATGGCCCTTGAAACCATTTCCTTCCATGGATATAAAATATGGATCTTCTGAGACAAGATCTTATATTACCTCTGTGTTTCAATTTTTATCATTGTTCCAATAGATACTTATATCCCCATGAAGTCTGGTGTTCTATTGTGGCCTCAAGATTTAGTTTCCCTTGGAGTCTCCTACTATTTGTGCGGCCCTATGTTTTGGTGCAAGGAGTAGTTTCTGATCATCTGTTTCTCGAGGTAGGGATTCCATCATCTCTCATTTAATTTTGTATCATGTGGGGTGGGTGTACTAAGGTCTTCTTGTGGGAACAGTTGAAGCCAATTTAACAAAGAGAAATGAGGGGTGGGGAAGATGATAACTATGAAGATAATCTGACTTGTCACTTTATTAATAAATGAGGGACGAGGAAGATGATGATTATGTTTGGTTTATATTATCTATTATCTTCGATCCATGTTGTGAATTGTGTTGGTCGTAAGCCTTTTGAAAATCATTGATGTTGGTGGCCTCTGTTTACACACCAGACTCATGAATAATTGTTGTTAATCATCGGTTGAATGGATAAAGATACGAAAATATGGTTAATCATGTATACCCAATTAAATAAATGGATTCCATTAGATTAAACATGTGTTGGGATCAACCCTAAATTATGAAAGTGGAATTGAATTAAATTATTTGTAAAATCTGAATACACTCTGTTTGATAAGTGCATTTTTGTGTTGTGTGTGGTTCAATTCAGATTTAGTGCCTTGTGTGGGATGCATAGTGTCATGGTTGGAATCACGGTTCAGTGTGAAGTGGACGATAAAGGGGTTGGCTTTATGAGTATGGTGTGGTTTGTTTGTGCAGTGTGGATGAAACTTTTGTGGCTGTTACTATGAGTCTAGATTATGTGGTGGTGCATGTAGTGTAATGGAATCTCATGTTGAGAGATCAGTGGATTGTGGAATAGATAAACCTGTAATGTTGTGGGACTGCACCTAGTTTGTGTTATGATTTTTGGGTGTAGTGTTTATGAAGTGACGCATATAGGGATGGAAGTGGCTCTGTGGATGGTTGTGTACAATGGGTTGTTTTACCTTTGTCCTTGTTATTGGTGTGTTTTTTTAGGCTACCTGTATGGCTATTACTCGAGTTGTGTTTCGTAGTTTTCAAAATGTTTATTGAATAAATAAATAAACTACTCAATGAATATTTTTATTTGGTTTAAGGAATTGGTTGAGGTAATGAATTGGGTTTCTAGTTGTTTGTGTGGTTGTGCATTTAGAGGTAGAAATGGAGTTTTATGTAATATGGGGTGGTATTTAAATTGTGAAAACATTGGTTGGGATAAGAGTTTTGTACCTATATATATATATATATACTTTTAGTTCCATGAGTTAATATATGCACCCCACCCATGTTGATCACCAAATACTGAACACCCCTATTGTTACGGGGGAGGGTTTCTTTCCCAAACAACCCAGAAGGAGGATGGATGGATAGACACCCACTCTTACATGGGACATCTTCTTCAGGTAGGTTGTGGTTTGTGAGGCCCATGTTTGTGTGGGAATGTTTTGGTTCCATGGTCTTTTCGAGATGAGATGTATTGTGGTTCCTAGGTGTCTTCGAGATGCAGTGTGGTTTGTGGCCCAGGTTTGTATGGGTAAGATGAGATGTGGTATATGGCCTAAGTGGATGAGGGGGGATTGTGATGTAGTTCTCTTCCAAGAGGTGGTACTTCCAAGATTTTTACCATTAGGGTGTGAGAGTGGCTAATCTATACCCTTGGTTCTGGTCTCCACCCTGAAGCATAATTGAGGCGGGATTCAGGGGTCATTATCTCTCTTTATTCATTTTCAGATTAGTATGGGGTTCTTTGGAGGTAGGGGTCATGAAAGAATAGTATTAGAGATGATGGTTGAGAGATTGGATAGAGTTTGGAGTTTGGAATGGTGAGTATTTAATGGGTTTCTAGGGAAATAGTGATAGGTGACTTTGGTGTGTGACATAGGTCAGGGAAGACTTACTAGGACATGAGATATTTGGGGGCCCCATGATCTGATACAAGGACTCTAAGCCTATATAATGACCAAGTGAGGATGCACCGTTTGTAGGGTAGAGACCTTAGGAAAGGTACCTACATCATAATGACTTTTTTTCTAGTTTGAACTGGTGTCTTGGGGGGAATTTTAAATCAGTTAAAATGAAACATAAAAAAATTCCATTCTACTTAAGCTTAGCATTTCCTTTTCTACCATTCATTAATGACTCCTGATCATTGTCCATGAGTGGATTAGGAAGTGGAGGCATAGCCGGCCAATCCAGGAGATCACCAGAGGGTTTATCCAAAGGAGGAGGACATCCAATAGAAGAGAATGCTATTTACTTTCTAGAATAAACCCTTGGGAAATTATGATGACAATGTCTTGGACATGGTGATAGAGATCTCGGTCATGGAACATGAGATCACCTTCAGCTTAATAAAAGATCTATCAGAGTAATATGTTTTGTTTGCGATTAGTTAGATGAGGGGAGTAGCACATCATTGGTTAATGTTGTACACGGGGGAGAGAAAAGAGGCTAATGTTTTGTGGGTCAGTTTTGAGAAGGAGTTCTAGGTATAATTCCTTTCTTAGACATGAAGGCTAAGAAGTAACTAGAGCCACTCTTCCTCCAGTAGGGGAGTATGTCTATATGGGAACTAGGGATGAAGTTCAAGGATATCTTTTACTTTTCTATGGATCTCTATTCAGATGATGATTCTAGAGTGAGATTCCCAGAGGAGGAACTTATTCCTTCTCTCCATTATGTAGTTACTCCCTTAAACTTTCTGACATACCTAGAGGTCCAAAAGAAGAAGAAAGTGGATGATAGATTGCAATCGTGAAAAGGCACACTCTAAGAGGGGATTAAGGAGGGTTCTTAGAAGGGAAAGTCTACCACTGGTAGGTCTCAGGCACCCTGGCCTTTGAGGTTTCGACCATCAAGGAGTTGACCTTAGGTGTTTATGTTATGACCTTCTGGTCCACATAGCTATCCTATGGGCTTGGGGCGGAGGTGTTTTTCTTGTGGAGGCCACATGTATCTTCTAAGATAGTTCCCATTTCGAACTTAGTATGGTGGAGGTGGGAAGGTTCAACTCCTGCCTTATCAGTAGTTATTGGATAGACATTTCCGTTAGTAGAGAGAGTGGGATCCTACTCCACCAAGGGGACAGAGAGTAGGTGGAGGCTGACCGTAGAGAATTACTCGAGGACCTCAACCTAGAAATGGTTGAGGATGTGGTCATCAGTATAGGGGTTGATGATCTAGGTGGTATCAGTTTCACACCTTAGAGGTAGTAGTTCTATTAGGTCAAGAGGTCATTCAAGGTACGATGAGCTTGTTCCGTACACATGATTATACTTTTTTTGATTTGATAGATTTGTAGTCCTTTGTTGCCCCTTCTCTATCCTATTAATTTAAACTCTACAAAGAGAGAATTTGTGCGCTGTAAGTGTTATGTATTCTAGTCATATGTTCTTCCAGTTTGCATGATGTTTTTTAGGGATTCAAATTGATGTTGGAGACACATCAATAAAATGGGGATCTCTTTCTACTACAGATGCATCCATACGATGTCATACTTGGCACCGAATAGTTATTTTCTGTTCATGATTTCATTGAAAACATCTAAAGGATTTTATTTATATTTAGATGACCATCGTGTAGCTTTCATTGAGGAGTGGAGTTTTCATGTGGGTAGTCGGGGAATGGATCCTCTTATTTCCATGTCGGATGAGCTGTTAGTGAAATTGGTTGATGCTGAGAAGGTGGAGGTTCCCAGTTTTTTTAGGGAATTCTAGGATGTCTTCCCTAATGAGGTTCTGACTCTACCCCCTAAACAAGATGTTGACTATAGGATAGATTTTTATCCCAGTGCTCCTCTAATTTTTATGGCTCCTTATCAGATGGCACCTTTGAGTTGTGGGAGTTATGGATTCAGACTGATGATTTGATGAACAAGGGATATGTTCAACCCATTGAATAACCTTGGGGTGCTCCAGTCCTATTCAAAATGAAGGTAGATGATGGTTAGAGGTTGTGCATAGACTAAAATAGGTTGAATCCTGTAAAAATCAAGAAATTTTACCCACTCCTGAGAATATATGGTCTCTTCGACTACCTGGTGGAGAAATTTGGTTTTCTAATATCAATCAGGGATCTTGGTATCAATAGTTGAGGGTGAAGAAGGGTGACATCTCAAAGACTACTTTAAGGTGAAGGTATTGAAACTTCGAGTTCATGCTTATGATATTCAGTGTTTTGAACTCACTATCCATATTCAAGGGACTGGTGACATCTATCTTTTAGGAGTTCCTAGACAAGTTCATCATCATATTCATCAATGGAATTTTGATCTAGTCGAATCCATAGTAGGGGCATAGAGAGAATCTTAGGACTAACCCTAGAGGTCCTTGGATTCCACCAGATCTATATAATGTCATCCAAGTGCATGTTTTGGACATGATAGTTTTACTTAATAAGACATGTGGTGCCTTAGCAAGGTGTAGCAATGGACCTGTTGAAGGTTGAGGCAGTTTTTTCTTGGAAAACACCTAAGAATGTGGTGAAGGTTTGTAGATTTCATAGTCTTTTAAGCTATTACAATAGACTTTTACCCATCTTACCTTTATCTACATCTCTATAAATGATTCTGACTAGAAATAACCATGCCATATTGTAGAGTGAGAAGAGTTAGGAATCATTTATCTACCTAAAGGGGAAGTTGGTTAGTGATCTAGTGCTATAGTTGCCAAAGGTTGTGGCGATGTTCAAGGTTTTTTGCGATGCATCCCATATAGGATTGGGGAATGTGCTGCTGTAGCAATGAGGAGTGATCTATTATTGGTCTTGGCAGTTATATCCCCATAAATGTAACTATTCTACCCATAATCAAGAGCTATAGGATGTCATGTTCACGCTAAAGTTGTGGCCACATTACCTCGTTTGGGATTAATTTATAGTGATCACAGATCAAAAGAGATTGAGTTATATCTTTTCCCGGTGAGATCTAAAATTTATGATGTTGAGGTGGATGGAGTTCATTTAGGACTATAATTTTGAAATCCCTCCAGCTCTGGAGAGGGGAATGTTGTGCCCGCTTTGAGCAGGAAGTCACAGAAGGAGGTTGTGCAATAATTTACGGATACTTGGAGGCCAATTTAGGAGTCAGATTCCTTGTAATTATATGTAGTAATGGATGTAGGTAGATGTTGTATACTTCATATAACGATGTCTTCATCTTTGAGGTTGAAGGTGGGAAAGTCTCAGCGGGGCGGCTTGCTGGAGGAGGTTATGCTGGATCACATTGACCAAAGTGGTGCTCCTGATGGGTTGTGAGAGGATTTTCAGAATTAGATGTTCTTCTGAGTGAAAGTGTTTAAACCAGTCGAAATTCATGAAGGTGTTCTCTGTTAGTATCATACCACACCCCTAGTGGTAAAACCTATATTTTACAGGATGTACTATGGCTTGAGGGAACAAATTTTGTGGCCCAAGATGAAGTGGGCAGTGGTGGAGTTTGTGGCAAAGTGCCTAGTGTTCTAGTAGGTTAAGGATGAGAACCATGTTCCCAGTGGATTCTTATAGCCCCTATATGTTCCCGAGTCAAAGTGGGATTAAATATTGATGGATATATTCAGAGGAATACCGATGGATCGGGGTGTCTATGATGCTCTCTAGTTAGTGGTGGATTGGTTGAAAAAATCATGTCACTTATTAGCGAGTAAGGAGTCGAGTGTAGTGAACGCCTCATCGAGAAGTAATGTGGATGAGGTGGTGCATCTAAAGGGGTTCTGAGATCAATCATATCATAATGAGATGAGAAATTTTCCTCATGATTCTAGAGGTGATTGGATCATGATTTTAGAACTCAATTACTCCTTAGAACTTATTTCTACCCTCAAAAATGATGTCAGATAGAGCGGACCATCAAGAAATTGTAGGCCACGTTGCGAGCATGTGTCTGGGACTCTGGCGGTCTTGGGTGTGACACATTACCATGGTAGAGTTTTCTTATAGTAATAGTTTTCACTCTTCCACTAGTTTGGATTTGTTAGAATCCTTTCACGGGAGACCATGTTGTTCAACGTTGTGCAAGAAAAAATATTAGGAGGAAGTTATTCTTGGTCCTGACGTGGTGTAAACTATGACTAAGATGGTTCATCTTGTTCGTGAGAGTATAAAGGAAACTCATAACTAGAAGAAGTTGTATTCCGATCACTATAGAAGGCACTTTTAGTTCTAGGTTGGGGACCATATTTTATTGAAGGTTTAACCTCGATGTGGACAGTATAGGTTTGGCTGAGGGAGCAATTTTTCTCCAGGGATTATAAGACCCTTTGAGGTTTTGGGAGAGTTGGTGAGGTGTAATAACAGTTGGAATTTCCTCCATAGTTAGAGTGGATCCAGGAAATCTTTTATATCTCCCAGATTCATTGGAATCTTCATGATGAATCCCATGTCATTGACTGGAAAGAGTTAGATACTGAGGATGATGCACCATTTGTGGAATAGCTAGTGGAGATTCAAGATCATCAAGAGAAGGCAGAACATGGATAGAATATTCCCTTGGTTTTATTTTTCTGAAGGCATTGTGGCCTTGAGGATAGTACTTTGGAAAAGGATACACATATTTGTGCCCATTATCTACAGTTGTTTTTATTTTTTTCCTTATATTTTTTGATTTGTGATGTAGTGCTTGAATCTTGTTTTCTATAAGATGGGTTGATTTCTGTTTATGTAATGTGTGGTGATGTCCTGACATGTAAAAAGATGAGTACCTGATTCCTAATCAAGACAAATCAATTGAGACATGATTAAACCTGTGTGGGTGAGTCAGGGATGCCTAGAATGAATAGTATATTGACATGGAGGATGGAATTCCTTGATTCATGTGCTCCAAAAATATGTTTTTGGTGCTTCTTTGGTGTGTCTTCTGGTCAGTTGGGGGTAGTAGATGTTGGAGGATGTGTACATGGATTTTGAGGTTTCACTCCACCTTTAAAAAAACATAGGCTTTTTTATCATTGAATTTTGATGATGGTAGTGGTGTATCAATTCCAGCATGATCCTTGAGAGGTATCTTATAGGGCGGTTTTTCATACCCCTCTTTATTGTCTATTTGGTTTTTAATTCATGGGGGTAAGATTAGTTTGAGATGTATCTGCTGTAATTTTCCATACCTCCCTTATCTATTACATTGTCCAAATCTTGTGTTTGGTGTGTTATGGGAGGCAACTATAACTCATTTTACGATTTTGAACAAATTATAGTTTTTTTCATCTATAGGTCACATTACTTACTCAGCTTCAGTGGTTCAGCATTAGTCACACTGCATCGATCTCTCAGCGTTGTTGGCTCATCTTTGGGGATTCATCATCAATAGATTGTTGTCAGTGGTTTAATACCTATGGATCAACGGTAGTGGCTCACCGTCTATGAATTACCGTTGGTATGTCGGGCATCAGTATGTTGGAAGTATGTAGGATAAGTGTCTATAGGTCAAGCATCAATTGGTTGGCTGTCAGTATGTCGGGAATCGGTGACTCACAATGGTGAGTCAGGCATCGCTGGTTCATGTCAGTTACTCACTTTTGGGGGGTTGCATCAGTGACTCATTGTCGAAGATTCACTTTGGCGACTCACCCATCACGGAGTCATTTCCTTCTTTTCCTATTTTTATAGTTTCTCCCATATTATGTTTTATTTGTTTTAAATCATGTTTGAAACCTTGTTTAAGAAATTAAAAAGGAGTTGTAAAGGATATTAATTATATCTTTAACATTTTAATGATCCTTGGTCTTGAAATAGTCCAACCACATAATCTTGACCACAATATGACTTTAATATCCATTGAAAACATCTCCTTCTGTTGATATAGGATCTCTATCTTCTTAAACAAGATCTTCTCTTCACCATGTGTTTCTATTTATCTAGTGGTGTGCCTAGATCCTTTATTCCTTATAGAGTTGTGTGTTGTGATGTGGACTTCAGATTCAATTTCCATTGTAGTCTCTTATTGCTTACACGACCCTCCATTTTGGCACAAGGATGATTTAATGATTATCTATTTCTCCATTTCTGGATTTTTTGTATCTCTTTTAATTATGTATCTTGTGGGGTGGGTGTATTGAGGTATTCTTGTGGGTATAGTTGAATACAATTTAAAAAAGATAAATAAGGGGAGAGGAAGATGATAATAATGAAGATAATCAAACCTGTTACATTAGTAATAAATGTGGGGAGGTTACGATGATGATGATGATGTTCATTTTATTTTACCTATGATCTTTCATCCACACTATGAATTATGTGGGTCGTATGCCTTCTATAAATCACGGTCATTTGTGGTATCCATTTTCACCCCAGACTTATGAATACTTGTTGTTGATCTTATATTTAATGGCTTCAAATATAAAAATCAAGTTAATCATTTATGATTGGTTAAATAAATAGCTACCCATGATTAAAATTATGTTGTGATTAGCCTTGAATAATTAAAGGGGAATTAAAGATAAATATTGGAAAAATATGAATAAACTATGTTTGATATGTGTGGTTGTGTGATGTCTATGGTTTTGCTCAGTTTTAGTGGCTCGTGGGGGTTGCACAGTTATCCAGTTAGAAGCACAATTGTGGGTGAAGGGTCAGAAATGTGGTTTGGAATTGTGGGTGTGGTGTGGTATGTTTTTGCAGTAGGGCTACCAATCTGGTGATGGATGATGTGGATTTCATGTATAGGGTGGTGAAGGTGGGGTAATGGAATCTTATCTAGGTAGGGTAGTTGTTTGCGGAATGGATGAAGTTGTTATGTAGTGGGAATGTATCTAGGTCGTGTAATGCTTTCTGGGTGTGGTTTGTATGCAGTGGGGCAGCTTGGGATATTAGTGGTTGTGTGTAGTTTATTTTTTTTACCTTGGCCCTTATTCTTACTGTTCTTTTTTGGGTTGTCTGTGTGGAAATTACTTGAGTTGTGTTTGATAGTTCCATAGGTAGGGATGGTATAAATAGAAGTGTTATTATATTAATATTTATAATTGGTTAAGGGAATTGGATGGGGTTTTGAATTGGGTTTACGGCTGTTTGTGTGGTTTGGAATTTTGAGGTAACAACATTTTAGGAAGTATCATGGACTGGTTATTTAGTTGGTTACCCATAGGATAGGATGAGATTTTGGTACCTATATATATACTTGTATTTCCTTGTTTTTTCTATATGAAATCCACCCATTTTGAGAACTACATGACGAACACCCCCATTATTACTGGGGAAGGTTTCTTTCCAAAGCATCTCTGTGGGTGGATGGATGGCTGGACACCAGCTCTTCCCTGCACCCTCTTCTAAGAGGTGATAACTAAAGACTCTTTGGGAAGGGTGTGGTTTGTGAGTCCTAGTTTTGAGCAGGAGATTTGTGGTTCCCAAGTGTCTTTAGGATCTGATGTGTTTTGGTTCCCATGTGTCCCCAGGATGAGATGTTTTGCAGTTCCTAGGTGTCTTAGGGATGTGGTGTGGTTTGATACCCATGTGTGTGTGGGAAGGATGATATGTGGTAGGTTACAAAAGTGTGTGTGTATGAATCGTGACATGGTTCTTTTAGAATAGGTGGGTATGTCAGGATGTTTTTCGTTAGGTTGTGAGAGCATCTAATCAGTGGGAAAGTGGTTTGGGGTATCCGATCATCGATGTGCTTATTATATTATTTACTTGACATTAATTATTTGGTGACATTACCTTGGTGATATCTAGGATGGATAATATACCTTGTTAGGTGCTTTTGGGTTATATTTTTTTCTCATGGGAACATCAGTATGCTTCTCCAATTGTGCACAAGATACTTTGGTTTTTCCTACTGAGTATACTTATATGCTCACCCTATGTAACACCCCGAGATTTTATGAAAAATATTATTTTAATTTCATTAATGTATTTTGTTGTATTCTACACCAAGATTACCTTGCGCTATACGCAACACCGTATTAGCTTGCAGTATACGCAACACTATTCTTGGACCGTGTTACACACAATTTTGATAATAGTTATTATACGCAACATTGAGTATATATATATATATTAAATGTATAAATGAAATATGGTTGGATTCTGTTATACGAAACAACGAAGGATTCTTTCACAACACGCAACCCTGACTTGGCTTGCATTACACGCAATCGCGACCTTCCTCGATAGCGTGTGTTGTACGCAATACCAGGTTTTAATATACAATGTTATATTATTATAATATTGTCATGAACTAGCCGTTATGAATAGTATTAACTAAATTTTGAATTTTATAACATTATTATTCATCTTACACATTTCTAGAACATGGTATAAGAGCAAAATAAATTTTTCGGGTAAAATAAGTATTTTTCAAAAAATGCAGTTTTGCCGCCTTTGGATGGTGCACCTACTTTAAATCTGGTTTTTGACATGTTTATATGTTCAATTTGACAAAATAATATTCTTCTTTTGAATTAGGATATAAAAATTTACATTAGATAACGTTTTGATATTTTTCCGATAACTTTCATATTTTAATGAATAGTAAAAACACGCTATATTTTAATTAAAAACAACTTTTTTTCATCGTAATATCTTATGTGGTTAAATTATAATATTTAATGGTTTTAAATTATAAATAGAATATATTTTTACCATTTAATATAATGTATGTCATTAGCATTGATTTTACCTTGAATTCGTAGGTTAAATCAATTCAATCTTTTGTAATGTTTTAAAGAAAAACCTGTTTTATTTCGACAACGGGATTAATTTTAAATTAATTTCTGCATCTTTTGTGTATTGAATTTGGTAAAATGGATTCCATATTTGGAATCAGTGGGTCCAAATTATGTTAATAAGCTACTTTTTATTTTTGGGAATTATGAATAGTAACTACGGTAAATTTTATTTACCATAGTTAAAGGTAAATCAGGTAATTAAGGGTAAATATAATATTTTAAAATTACCCTAACAAATGTAAAAATCCTATTGGATGACTAAAAGTAGACCCATATCACCTAAGGGTCGGATTAGAATCATTTAATGGACATTTTTCCATGAAAATAACTTAATTATTATTAAAACCAAAGAAAGTGACAACATGTCACTCTCTTAAATCTTATAAGTATATTAATTTTCATTTAGTGATAAACTTCATGAAACTTAGAACAGGAATAGTCTCCAGAAATCTAATGAAATTATCTACATAATATAAATTTATTTATAATTTTTAGGGATTAAATAATTATCATTAATTATGACACAATAGTGATGCAGAAATTGTTTATCTAGTGAAAAATCAAGAATATTGTTTTTATTAAACTAATAGTGACCATAAAATGCACAAATACCTAACCAAAACTTATTTTCCATGTAAAGTTAAACCATAAGCATCCAATGGTCGAATATGTTACCATTTTGAGCCTTATAAAAGCGATTATGACACTTATATTATTTTATTTTAAATGATGCCAAAGTTGTCACCTTCATAATTTAATAAATATAACAATTTAAATATTGTGATTTTAAGATGATAAATTCTAGTAAAAGTATTATTGTGAAAGGTAATATATTTATCTTCATCATAGGACTTTATTTTAAATTTTTATACAACAAATAAGTATATTAAATAATTATACAAAAATGATGTAGTAATTATTTTATTAAGAGATAAACCAAATAAATGGTTTTAAAAATAATAAAATAAATATTATATGAACTATTTAATGTGATAATCTAATTTTATATATACATTTGACCTTTTATTAATATATTAAATCTTTTAGTTCGAACATATCCTCTGTATATATTTTATTTAAATTCAAATAAATGAATAGTGTCAAAATTGACACTATTGTTATTTTAAAAAAATAACATATTATAAAACTGTTTAAAAATCACAAAAATATTTAAAAATTATAAATTTATATTTATATGGTCTATAATGTTATAAATTAATCAATTATGGAAAATTCACAACAAATAAGTAATTATTTGTTATTATTTAAAAATTAGAATTTTATTACCACAAATAAACTTAAATAGATTAAATAAGGATAAATCAAAATGATAAGGTTTAAAATAAGATCCAAACATGTCTAAATTTGATTGGTTGATGAGATTACAACCCTATCACATCTAATATTAGAATATGAGTCATTTTTGGAGGTTTTTATGTGGGGATAGATTTATTATAAATTAATATTTTTAAGAATTCCAAAGGTGCCCCTCTCCTCACTTATAAAAGGGCACCTCCTCCATCTCTTCCTCACAAAACTTTGAGCCTTCAAGCTCGGACAACCCCTGCCAAAATCTCTTCTCCACTTCCCTAGTATAATTATAGAGGTCTTGGTCTTCTTCAAAGACCATCCTTAGTTCTTCAAGTGGAGGTTAAGAAAAGGCGCGTCAAAAAGAGGTAATATCCATTACCAATCTTTTTCAATTTCATTCTTCGTCAACTTCTTATTCTTTATTTGTTTCATGATAAAGTAATAACATCAGTATTACTTACATACTGATATGTTATTATAAATATGAAACAACCCTAATTCACCTTCTATCCATCCTACGGAAAAATGAAATCACCGCGCGTGCGTACGTATGGAATACCGTCTCCACGCCGTGGTGTAATCTATTTTCCACGACCACCTTACATGGATGGGTATAATGGTGTAAAGAATAACTATACAAAGTTATTACAACATCATATTGATTCTGATATATTGTATAATCCACTCCAATTCAATTCAATATTTATGGAAATGATACCATCGCTCGTGCCTACGTACGGACTACCGTCTCCACGACGCGATGAGATTCATTCTCCATGTTAACCATTTAAGAATGATTATAAAGTATATATAAGAAATAATAATGAAATATATGACATTATAAATCTACTGTATTTATGTATATATATATATATGTATGTCATCTGCTTACTTCCATTTCAAGACAATAAGGAAAGGAAAACAGCGTTCATGCGTACGTACGGACTACCGTCTCCATGAACGGTGTTTTTCATTTCATTTATCTATCTATTATATATATATATACTGAATATATATGATATATAAATCATATTTTATATTCTGGAAGTAAGTAAATCATGATATAAGTAATAATAATGTCAATAACAACAAGTCAAAACACCTACGATAAATGAAACGATTTTACCCAAAACGCTTCTTTAACATGGAATTTACAAAAGAACGGGTAATATAATGTCATAAGTGAACCATATATGATATCATAACAATTAATATGATTCTGTAATAAGTCAATGACATTATTTAAATCATTATATAGGAGGTTCGGACACATACGAAGCAAATCGGACCTAAGGTAAGGGGAAATATCACAATCTCATTTTTATCCGAGATTGTTTATACTTTGGTATTTACTGGGGTGTATTTTATCATCCACATCCATGTTCCCTCAATATTTAATATTGTTTCCATCCACTTACAATAGTTTAAATCCAATTTTACCCTTCGGTGATTTTTTAGTAAAGAATATGAAAGGAATCTTTTGTCGTTTTTTCGTATGAGGTACTTTTTTGACTTTTCCGACAAAAGTATGAGAAGAATGTTTTTTTAAACTTATACAGCATGAATGGATTTTTAAAACATTATTTCCAAGAAGCTTCCTTTACAAGTTTTCAAGTTTATTTTTAATCATCTTCTTTTGTTTTAAAGTCGTATGACATGTTATGAAAGGAAAAAAGTTTTTGAAGTAGAAAGGATATTTTCCCCAAGAATGGAGTTCAAGTATTTTATCAAAATTATTTTCCATCTAAGATAATAAAAGGGTTCTGTTTTTATCCCTATTATAACATGGATTTGATTATGTTGTGATGGAAATATTTTTATGAATTCCTTTATCTTATATGAATTGTTTTATGATGTCATGTTGTTTAAGAATTCCATTTTTATTACATGGGTTACGCTATGATGTATGGTTTATGATTATGTGGCACACATAAGAAATGATTCATTATAAGATGGGTGGGACCTATATCTCCCCCCAATGCATTGGGTAAAGATTTTATATCTCATTAGATAGACATGGCTGGAATGGTAGGTTATACCGGTTCAGTGAAACAGGACTGAAACGAGGGTTACTCGATTCAGAAAGGGACTTTGTCCACTAAGATAGTCTTGGCAATGAGTCTTGACTAACAAGAAATGATTCTCTATGATTATGTGTGAATTCCACAAAGTTTCATGTTTTAATTTATGATTATTGTGATTACATTTCACTGCCATGATTTATCCCATGTTATGAAATTATGCTCTCTTTTGCAGGATAAGATTTCCAAAAGTTATGTTCTTATGAATATGATGTGATTGATTTTTCTTTTGTTTACCCTTACTGAGAATTTGAGCTCACCCTTTTATGCTTTCTTTTCCCCAGGATATAAAGAAATGTTTTAGGTAAAAAAAGGGAAGATATTTATGGGAGATATTGAGGATCTTTCACCACGATTAGAAGATTACGTTCCGAGTTTCCAAAGACACTAAACTATTACGATCCTTGTGTGTGTGTTTTTGTTATGTACCGAGTATTCCGCAACAGTAATGTAATGTCCATGTACGTCAGGTTACGGGTCTCTACAGTTGGTATCAGAGGAAAGGTTTAGTCAACCTTTGGATACTAGGATGCGAAAACGTTAGTGAGATCCCTAGAGATATTTCTAAGGTATGTCTAGGGATGCCCCTAAGGATAAGTATACGTGTAGGATATAATCCTAGAACTATGGTAACGATATTATATTAAACCAAAGATGTTAGATATTTATGTTACTCCCCCTTTATTATGATTTTTTCCTCTCACACTATTCTTTTTGGGTTTTAGAAAATGGCTGGAAACAAGGTGATTCACGATAATGGAGGATATGATGGACAATGGAATGATATTCTTCATGAGCAACCAAATGAAATGGGATTTGGATGTCCAAAAACCATTATTATACCGAATCAGCAATCTCATAATATGATCAATAAAGTAAAATTTGGTAAGTTTCCTGACTCGGCTAATAAGAGAAAGATGGAGTTTCATGATGATCATAGAGGAAAGAAAGTTCAATTTCCCCAATGTAAATCATGTGGGAACAGGCATCAAGGAGAATGTTTCAAAGGAACTGGAAGATGATTTGGGTGTGGAAAAGAAGGACACAAAGCTAGTATGTGCAAAGGAAAAGGTTAAGTTAACACCAGGGATGAGGATAATGGTATTGCTACGACATCAACAATGGTTAAATGTTTTAAATGTGGAATGTACAGGCATTATGCAAACCAATGCCCTAAGGGAAAGTCTCATGAAGATAATCAGTATGGTCATATGGGAAGTATTTATGTGGATGATGATGAAGAGACTACAAATGATATGTGAGATGAAAGAATTGTTGAAGCTCGGTCAATGGTTTAAGAATGTAGTGGAATGATTACATGTTTATCAAGTGTAATGTTGTATAAGTAATCTCATGGTACTATGGGATAAAGAGACATCTAAGGATTGTTACATTGTTGTGTTTCCTTATGTTTTGAAAGTATGTGATGAATGGTACCAGTATTTTTGGAAAGTAGATGATATGCGCATAATGAAGGGATAAGACGATAATGAGATGTTTGATTGTATGCATGAGCTCATGATTGATATAAGGACTAAGTGATATCATGGTTTGAGTATATAGAATTTTGAGGATTTGGGTATGTGGAAAGTGTTAACTTTTAACTGCATTCATGTTTTCACTAAGGTTCAATGGGTATTCAAGAGAATACATGGTTAAGGCCTTTGAATGTTTAGAATGAGATCAACAAGACATATCTTATGATATATGGGGATCAAAGATGGTATTAAATCTCTGGAAATTGTTTTCACTATATTATTAGAGTGGACTGCAGTATTATGGATAAGCCTAAAGATTAGAATGGATTATGTTGGACATAAGTTAGTATTGTTTAAGGATAGAAGATTTTCGATATTATTGATGGGATTTTATAGTAATGTAGTTTTAGAAAAAGGAAAACCTGCAGGACGGGCGACAGCCCATCGCGTCGGACACGGATGTGGGAATCGAACCCACAACCGAAGTGCGACTGGCCTTTATCGCCTACCACTGACCTACAGGAAGTCCCTGTTTAGTAGAAAACTAGTTTTATTATATTAAGCAGTATGATATGTGAAGTATAAGTTCATTTTAGGAACCATATATGATTAATATCACTATAGATGGACTTATGTATTCTTTGATAACTTTTCTATCCTTTTTCTTGAGACAGATGGCATGACGCATCATTCTATCACATGGTCTGCTAACACATCACAAATGACAAATTCAACTTCATTTCATTAAGAGATGAAGTGGAAATTGTCCAAATAATGACAAACGGTGAGACTATGCCAAAATCACGAAAGTATTTCTTATAATTCCAATTTCATCAACTTTAGGGAAATGATCTTGAAAACCAGAAATGCTGTATTAGTGCTCTTATATCTGATGAATCAGATGGTACCTTAGATCATCAAAAATTTATGGCTTTGTGATTGCTAGCTTTTCCATAGCCATGTTCTCTACCACTCTCCATCAGAACATGATGGTTAGATTTCTCTTCCATATCCATATTTTCACCTATGTGGAAACCCAGTGATTAGTTTATTTGGGTAACCGTTACGTTTCATACTTTTGTTTTTAAAGATAAGTTTTGGTATTCCTTTTTACGATGTGGGTTTCTATCAAAGAAACTTTCAAATAGTAAACCATTTATAACCCCGACGAATTTCGAGGGCGAAATTCATTTTAAGGGGGGTAGAATGTAACACCCCGAGATTTTATGAAAAATATTATTTTAATTTCATTAATGTATTTTGTTGTATTCTACACCAAGATTACCTTGCACTATACGCAACACCGTATTAGCTTGAAGTATACGCAACACTATTCTTGGACCATGTTACACACAATTTTGATAATAGTTATTCTACGCAACATTGAGTATATATATATATATATATATTAAATGTATAAATGAAATATGGTTGGATTCTGTTATATGAAACAACGAAGGATTCTTTCACAACACGCAACCCTGACTTGGCTTGCATTACACGCAATCGCGACCTTCCTCGATAGCGTGTGTTGTACGCAATACCGGGTTTTAATAAACAATGTTATATTATTATAATATTTTCATGAACTAGCCGTTATGAATAGTATTAACTAAATTTTGAATTTTATAACATTATTATTCATCTTACACATTTCTAGAACATGATATAAGAACAAAATAAATTTTTCGGGTAAAATAAGTATTTTTAAAAAAATGCAGTTTTGCCGCCTTTGGATGGCGCACCCACTTTAAATCTAGTTTTTGACATGTTTATATGTTCAACTTGACAAAATAATATTCTTCTTTTAAATCAGGATATAAAAATTTACATTAGATAAAGTTTTTATATTTTTCCGATAACTTTCATATTTTAATGAATAGTAAAAACACGCTATATTTTAATTAAAAACAACTTTTTCCATTGTAATATCTTATGTGGTTAAATTATAATATTGAATAGTTTTAAAGTATAAATAGAATATATTTTTACCATTTAATATAATGTATGTCATTAGCATTGATTTTACCTTGAATTCGTAGGTTAAATCAATTCAATCTTTTGCAATGTTTTAAAGAAAAACCCGTTTTCTTTCGACAACGGGATTAATTTTAATTTAATTTCTGCATCTTTTGTGTATTGAATTTGGAAAAATGGATTCCATATTTGGAATCGGTGGGTCCAAATTATGTTAATAAGCTACTTTTTATTTTTGGGAATTATGAATAGTAACTACGGTAAATTTTATTTACCATAGTTAAAGGTAAATCGGGTAATTAAGGGTAAATATAATATTTTAAAATTACCTGAACAAATGTCAAAATCCTATTGGATGACTAAAATTCGACCCATATCACCTAAGGGTCGGATTAGAATCATTTAATGGACATTTGTCCATGAAAATAACTTAATTATTATTAAAACCAAAGAAAGTGACAACATGTCACTCTCTTAAATCTTATAAGTATATTAATTTTAATTTAGTGATAAACTTCATGAAACTTAGAAAATGAATAGTCTCCAGAAATCTAATCAAATTATCTACATCATATAAATTTATTTATAATTTTTAGGGATTAAATAATTATCATTAATTATGACACAATAGTGATGCAGAAATTGTTTATCTAGTGAAAAATCAAGAATATTGTTTTTATTAAACTAATAGTGACCATAAAATGCACAAATACCTACCCAAAACTTATTCGACATGTAAATTTAAACCATAACCATCCAATGGTCTAATATTTTACCATTTGGAGCCTTACAAAAGCGATTATGACACTTATATTATTTTATTTTAAATGATGCCAAAGTTGTCACCTTCATAATTTAATAAATATAACAATTTAAATATTGTGATTTTAAGATGATAAATTCGAGTAAAAGTATTATTGTGAAAGTTAATATATTTATCTTTATCATAGGATTTTATTTTAAATTTTTATACAACAAATAAGTATATTAAATAATTATACAAAAATGACGTAGTAATTATTTTATTAAGAGATAAAGAAAATAAATGGTTTTAAAAATAATAAAATAAATATTATATGAACTATTTAATGTGATACAATAATTTTATAGATACATATGACCTTTTATTAATATATTAAAGCTTTTAGTTCGAACATATCTTCTGTATATATTTTATTTAAATTCAAATAAATGAATAGTGTCAAAATTGACACTATTGTTATTTTACAAAAATAACATATTATAAAACTGTTTAAAAATCACAAAAATATTTAAAAATTATAAATTTATATTTATATGGTCTATAATGTTATAAATTAAACAATTATGTAAAATTCACAACAAATAAGTTATTATTTTTTATAATTTTAAATTTATAATTTTATTACGACAAATAAACTTAAATAGATTAAATAAGGATAAATCAAACTGATAATGTTTAAAATAAGATCCAAACATGTCTAAATTTGATTGGTTGATGAGATTACAACCCTATCACATCTAATATTAGAATATGAGTCATTTTTGGAGGTTTTTATGTGGGGTTAGATTTATTATAAATTAATATTTTTAAGAATTCCAAAGGTGCCCCTCTCCTCCCTTATAAAAGGGAACCTCCTCCCTCTCTTCCTCACACAACTTTGAGCCTTCAAGCTCGGACACAACCTGAAAAAATCTCTTCTCCACTTCCCTAGTATCATTCTAGAGGTTCTGGTCTTCTTCAAAGACCATCCTTAGTTCTTTAAGTGGAGGTTAAGAAAAGGCGCGTCAAAAAGAGGTAATATCCATTACCAATCTTTTTCAATTTCATTCTTCTTCAACTTCTTCTTCTTTATTTGTTTCATGATAAAGTAATAACATCAGTATTACTTACATACTGATATGTTATTATAAATATGAAACAACCCTAATTCACCTTCTATCCATCCTACGGAAAAATGAAATCACCGCGCGTGCGTACGTACGGAATACCGTCTCCACGCCGTGGTGTAATCTATTTTCCACCACCACCTTACATGGATGGGTATAATGGTGTAAAGAATAACTATACATAGTTATTACAACATCATATTTATTCTGATATATTGTATAATCCACTCCAATTCAATTCAATATTTATGGAAATGATATCATCACTCCTGCGTACGTACGGACTACCGTCTCCACGACGCGATGAGATTCATTCTCCATGTTAACCATTTAAGAATGATTATAAAGTATATATAAGAAATAATAATGAAATATATGACAATATAAAGCTGCTGGATTTATTTATATATATATATATATATATATATATGTATGTCATCTACTTACTTCCATTTCAAGACAATAAGGAAAGGAAAACAATGTTCATGCGTACGTACGGACTACCGTCTCCATGAACGGTGTTTTTCATTTCATTTATCTATCTATTATATATATATATACTGAATATATATAATATATAAATCATATTTTATATTCTGGAAGTAAGTAAATCATGATATAAGTAATAATAATGTCAATAACAACAAGTCAAAACACCTACGATAAATGAAACGATTTTACCCAAAACGCTTCTTTAACATGGAATTTACAAAAGAACGGGTAATATAATGTCATAAGTGAACCATATATGATATCATAACAATTAATATGATTCTTTAATAAGTCAATGACATTATTTAAATCATTATACAGGAGGTTCGGACACATACGAAGCAAATCGGACCTAAGGTAATGGGAAATATCACAATCTCATTTTTATCCGAGATTGTTTATACTTTGGTATTTACTGGGGTGTATTTTATCATCCAAATCCATGTTCCCTCAATATTTAATATTGTTTCCAGCCACTTACAATAGTTTAAATCCAATTTTAACCTTCGGTGATTTTTTAGTAAAGAATATGAAAGGAATCATTTGTCGTTTTTTCGTACGAGGTACTTTTTTGACTTTTCCGACAAAAGTACGAGAAGAATGTTTTTTTAAACTTATACGGCATGAATGGATTTTTAAAACATTATTTCCAAGAAGCTTCCTTTAAAAGTTTTCTAGTGTATTTTTAATCATCTTCTTTTGTTTTAAAGTCGTATGACATGTTAAGAAAGGAAAAATGTTTTTGAAGTAGAAAGGATATTTTCCTCAAGAATAGAGTTCAAGTATTTTATCAAAATTATTTTACATCTAAGATAATAAAAGGGTTATGTTTTTATCCCTATTATAACATGGATTTGATTATGTTGTGATGGAAATATTTTTATGAATTCCTTTATCTTATATGAATTGTTTTATGATGTCATGTTGTTTAAGAATTCCATTTTTATTAAATGGGTTACGCTATGATGTATGGTTTATGATTATGTGGCACACATAAGAAAGGATTCATTATAAGATGGGTGGGGCCTATATCTCCCTCTAATGCATTGGGTAAAGATTTTATATCTCATGAGATAGACATGGCTGGAATGGTAGGTTATACCGGTTCAGTGAAACAGGACTGAAACGAGGGTTACTCGATTCAGAAAGGGACTTTGTCCACTAAGATAGTCTTGGCAATGAGTCTTGACTAACAAGAAATGATTCTCTATGATTATGTGTGAATGCCACAAACTTTCATGTTTTAATTTATGATTATTGTGATTACATTTCACTGCCATGATTTATCCCATGTTATGAAATTATGCTCTCTTTTGCAGGATAAGATTTCAAAAAGTTATGTACTTATGAATATGATGTGATTGATTTTTCTTTTATTTACCCTTACTGAGCATTTGAGCTCACCCTTTTATGTTTTCTTTTCCCCAGGATATAAAGAAAGGTTTTAGGAAAAAAAACGGAAGATATTTATGGGAGAGATTGAAGATCTTTCACCACGATTAGAAGATTACGTTCGGAGTTTCCAAAGACACTAAACTATTACGATCCTTGTGTGTGTGTTTTTGTTATGTACCAAGTATTTCGCAAAAGTAATGTAATTTCCATGTACTTCAGGTTATGGGTCTCTACACCCTACGTATATTAAACTATTTTCAAGATTCCATGAGGTCAATGGGGACTGTGTTAGTCATTAATACCTTAGATGTGAGGAGAGTTTTCACGTCACTTCATAGTTTTGTTCTTTTTGTATTTTCTTTGGAAAATCATACTTTTGTATCAATAGCATTTGGACACATGAATATGGGATGCTTATCATTTTCTTTCATATATACATGTCTTTGATTTGTTTAAGGTTGATATATATATTCTTCATGATCTTGGTTACTATAAAAGGGTAACACCTCTTATTTTGTGAGATTTCTATACCTTTGGTGCAAGTCACCAACCTGGGGCCTACTAGAGGTGGGACATGGGGTCATTATCTATCTTTCTCTCTAGAGAAATCAAAAGGGGTATCTTTGGAGATAGGGGTCATGACAATATGTTCCATGTTTATATTTAAGTCTCATTAAATACATAATGAACAGTTTATATTTTCTTCACATGACTTGTTTTTAAGATTCCTAAAATTATAGAGGGTTTATGATTGTGTTTAAAACACTTAATAGATTAAAAAAACTTATTTCTACATTTAATTTCATTATTTTATGTTGAAAATGCATTGAAAATTGAAGGGGGGGGGGAATAAGTATTCAAATGATAATTATACAACCACTACATGAGACATACACATGCTTTGAAAGGGTGACATGTTTTTTGTAACAACCCATGATTTTATTATATATTGTTTAAAACATAATTTAATTTCCCTGATATCTTGCATTACATGAAAGACCGAGTTTAAATGATCCATGATACATTATTAAAATATTTTTTATTAAAGTGAATGTTATAAAATACCCATTAAATTAGAGAGTGTAAATAATGTTTACTACATTATAAATAATATATAATTTTTCTACGAATTATAAATGTGTAGAAAAAATCATACTAAATAATCACTAACTTTTTAGTATATTTATTTTATGTTTCAAAAATGCATCTTCCTCAAAAATAATTTTATTGATTTTTGTTATAAAATATTATAATTATGTTATGGAAATTTTCAAAAGATTAATAAAAAAATCATATCATTGTTTTAATAATAATATCCAAATTATCTTATGGTGAATGTTTTTATTTTTATGAAAAGATTGGTTTTCTAGTGAATAGTGAACAAACACTTCGATTTGTTAAAAATATTATTTTTGTTTAAAACAATTACAAATAACCCTTCTAAAAAAATAAAATTAACATTTTTTTTTATATTTTTAATAATAAAATTAAATACATTTTAATCAATTTTATTTTTTAATTTGGTATGAAAACATTTTCATACTTATAAATGCATTTTTCTAAAATTTGTTTTTAATTACATTTTTTGTATTTCTATTAAAAATAATTTATATAACTTATAGTAAATTAATTTGAATAAAAGGAGTTTATTTTTTATTCAACAGTAATAATTTATCATATGATTATTTTCTTACATTTTTCTGGAAATGTTAATTTTTTTGTGAATAGTTAAAAAATTATTGTTTTTAAAAAAGACACAATATTTTATGATATCTTTGGTACATAAAAATAATATATAAATTCATGAAGAATATGGAATGAATCAATTATGACAAAATGAATCAAATATAATATATAAAAAATTAAAAATAGAAAAATTTATAACTTATTCCTTGATAAATATGAAAACCATTTTTAGTACTGATAAAGAACGAGTACAACACTTGCAATGTAAAATATTATATCCTAACGATAATATTTGAGATGGGATAAGTACTTTCTCAACATGGTTATTAAATATTAATTATTATGGAATATTTTTATGTTTATACATTAATTGTTTATTTATAAAACAATTGGCTTATCCAAATACACGTGTGATGCTTACGCAAGACCAGAAAAGTCATAATAACATATTCAATAAGTTTTTATGAAATAGATATGAGTTAAAATAGATATTTAATGAATATTATTGGATATTTTATGTAAAATGAACATATTTTTATGATGTAAATTTATTTATAATTTTTAGGTGATAAATAAATACATTTAAATCTTATATAATAATGACAATATAATAATTAAATTAATGGAAAAATAAAATTAACGATATTAAAAATATTAAAAGTGTTATAATTTTAGTTATTTGATGTGATAAACAAATTATTTATATGAATATTAAAGTTTAGGGATGTATTAAAATATGTTTTTGTAATTTTTCTTATTTTATATATATAATTAATGACAATGTAATGAATAGTTATAAAAATTAACATTAATGATATTTTAAAATAAATTTTATTCCATTAAATGATGAAAAACTAAATAAAAAATTATATTTATCTAGGTGACCACTATATTGATTTTAATATCAACCATATTCAATTTATGGGTATTTCTTCCATTTATTGTAATAATGAAGACCCTTAATAATTAAAAATCTTATTGTCATGGTAAGTTTGAAAAGGGTTAATGATGTGATAAAACTAAAATATAAGCATAAAATCATAGTTAATAACATTTATATTTATTAATGGGTTAAGTTAATTATAACCATACCACCTTAGTCTCAAAAATGATTTATTTAATAGAATATTTTCTATAAAAATGAGTTATATATTATTTAAATCACAGAGAGTTACAAAATGTCACTCTCTTTTCTTTTAAAATATCTTTTTTGTTAATTTAAGGGAAAAAATTATTAATGAATATTAATAATAATTTTATGAATAGTAAAATAATTTTACTAATAGAAATTAATTTCTTATTTTTAGTAATTATTCAATTACCCTAATTGTTTATACAACATTGATGCAATATTTATTCAATACACAAAAAATATAAAAAAATATTTTAACCAAGTAAAAAGAAACAAAATTAGAGTGATTTAATGTGTAACATGAATTTAAGAGGTTAAAATAGAATATTATATTTTTTTTTCATATTATTATATTCTAATTTAAACTTTTTATTTGTGTATTTTATGTCATATTAAGTGAATAGTGACTAAATAGATATTAATGGTATTTTATAACAATAATATTTTTTTAAATTACATAAAATCATAAAAATATTTAAATAGATAAAATAGAATATTATATGGTCTAAAATTTCCTTCCTTATACATTTATAGGAGTTTTGGAACCATTTATATTGAGAATAAATTTAATATAATTTACTCTTTTGATCCAAAAGTGACCAGCACCTCAATCATATAAGGGAGCCTCCTCCTTTATTTATATACTCCACTTTTATCATTCTATATAAACTTAACTATACTAATTTATCTTCTAGAATTCCTTATAAAAATTCAATATGTGTCTTTAATCCTAAAATACCAACCCTATATCCTTTTAGAGGTGATTTAAAGGAGTCTCTTACATAAATAAGCAGTGGCTTAAATAGAAATATTTCCTTTCTACTTTTATTTACCTCCCATTGATTTATGGTATTTATAATAAAATAATAAAATACATATCTTAATTATGATTATATTTTATTGTTATTATCAACATAGCATTATACAAACTCTTTTCCACTATATGAGATGTGATGTTATTACTGGTGTGTACATATGGCATACATTCTCCATATAGAGATACAATTAATTGATCATCCTTATATTTTATGAATCAGTATTTTTATGGGTTTATTTTTTATTTTTTGTAAAAATTAAATAAATATATACTTTTAATTATAATATATAATCTACCTTCTAACCTTATAGATATTTTAAAATGATAATGTCCCTCATGTGTACGTGTAGACTACCTCCTTCAAAAAGAGATGTGATTCATTTTGTAGATCTATTTTACTTATATAATGTAAATTTAATTGATAGATATGATATATGTGTATATATATATAATTATTATGGAATGGTTTTTTATTTTTTATTATTTTCTCAATCCTTTCTTCAAAAAATGAAAACAGTTTTCATACATATGTATGGCCTACCATCTCCATGAATGGTGTAATTCGTTTTTCCATCTCTAACATCATTGATGAATATAAATATTTTTATAATAAACATATATGATATTTTTTTCATGGTTAATATTACTTTTTTGATGTACAAAAGATAAATTTACAAGGTACATGAGTATTGACCTCAAATTCTAATGATAAACAAAACAGTTCACACTAAAAAATAATGATTTATTGATAAATGGGATGTTGAAATGTTTTAAAGGGATCATATATGATATTATAATCATAAAAAAGAATCTATTATAGAATAATAATAATTTTAAAATTGTTATACATGAGTTTAAATAACATTTTTTGAAAGAATAACTTGAGGTAAGGGATTTTTAGTCTCTCTTTTATTTTGGGCAAACACCTTCCAAATTCATGAATTGTTTTTTATGTGGTTTATATAATTCCCATGAATTTTTTTAGGATTAATATTATTAATTTTTTGGGTATTTATAAACCCAAATATAGGTATTTATTTTACAGGACTTACGATTCAAATATTATAAATAGGTAAGTGTTTTAATTTTAAAATATCATTGATTATCAACATTGTTTGTGATTATTTTTTTGAAAAAAACAATATTATGATATACCTCTAAATTAAATCATGAATTTTATTATCCTATGTCATTTCATAACAATACATGTTTCCAATTCACCTTCCTCAAATATTATACCTAAGATACAAGAAATATGTTTCTATGGAAAATTGAATTCATTTATCTCTTCGGTTGATTTTTTTCTTCCATATACATATTTTATAAAAATATTTTAAATATGGTTTTTAATATTCTTATATGGTTGGTTAATGTCATTTTACAATTTCTGACTTTTATAAAAACATTATTTGAAAGGAATATTTTTTTCATTTTTCAAACGAGGTACTTTGTAATTATTCCGTAAAAAATATGGATTGGAATGTTTTTTTATCATATACAACACAACCATATTTTCAAGACATCATGTCTTATTTTTTATTTGATGCTTGATTTTCGATTATACATGGTTATTTTCAAAGTTTTTTTTAATTTATATGTGCAATGTTTTTTAATAAGTGATTTCATAATGGAAAATTTATTTTCCTCAATAAGTTTAAATGGTATTTTAATAGCATTTCTATTCTGCAATATAAACCATCCCTTATTTCACATATGATTTATAGGGGATATAATCCAAAGATACCATCATTATTATTTTACTTGATGGCTAATGAATATGAGGTCACAATTTTTATGATACCCATTTCATTTCCTTGGATTATTTTGTTATTATATGATTAATGTTTTATAATAACCATTTCTTTTTAAGGGTTATGATATAATAAATTTTTTATAATCAATTGAATACATATGTTTGATTTTAATTATGTTATGGGTTGGACATATATCTCCCTATAATTCATTGGGTAGAGTTTTATATATCATGGTATATCTATGGGATGGAAGTCAATTTTCATTATCTACTATGGGATTCAAGTCAATGTTTTGTATCTACTATGGGATGTTGGTGGTGATGGCTAATATATTATGGTTTTATGGTCTTGGTATTTATCCTTGATATTATGAAATGGGTTTTATACCTAGGTTGAAACCCCAAATTTATGAAACTATATTATGATTGAATATTGTTTTTTGATTAATTTCCACTCTTATGGTCCATGTATTTTTAAATGATAATGTTTTATTCTATGACTCATGTTTATGATCTATGATAAATTTTGTTTAAAAATTATATGTTATATTCATTATATAGTACTCTTATACTTGTCTTATGGTTACATATGATAATCAATTCATATTTCCCATGTTTACCAGTACTATGAATATATTATCATCTTCTCTTATGTTTCTATACTGCTAAGTTTCAGATAAAATTATTAAGTATGATGTTTCTAAGAAGGATGATAGTTTAAGAGATCTAAATGGGAGATAATGTAGTAAATTCCTGAACATGTTTATGTTTTTTTGTTTCTAAATATTGCATACATATATGATACTATCATGGGTTGAAATTTTATGTAATAAATTTTCATCTATTTAGATGTCATATCTATGTATGATAATATTGTGGTTCTATACTTGATATCAATGGAAGTTTTAAGTAATCATTGGATACCAAAGTGAGAAAAATTTAATTAGGACCATAGGGGTAATAATAAGTGTAGGTTAAATTCTTAACGTTTTGGTAATTATCATGAATGTATTATCTTAAAACTAAGGTTTTATAATTTAAAGATTCATGATTTTTTTGTGCTTTAAATTATTTCTCATGTTAATGCAGTTTCCCTCTATGTTTTTTAGTTCCCACACTATGATTCTTTGTTTTAGTTAATTGTTGAATCATGATGAAAACAAGTAAATTTTGAATGTGACAGTGAATGGAATGACTATCCACATGAAAACCCAATTTAAATAATAGATCGAATGTGATCATTTTTAATTTTTTGAAGTAGATATCCTATAATATAAATATAAATCTATTCTTTTGGTGAGTTTCTTGAAAAATAGAAGATGATAAAATTGGATTTTTATTGTAAAATTAGAGGAAATAAGATTCATCTTCATATATTTCAAGAAAGTGGGAAGAACCTCTAAAGGAAATATATTAGTGGAATGTGAAGATGTTTTGAGTGTGAAAAATATACTCACAAATCAAGTAATAGAGGAGGAAAATGAGAAGTTTTGTTGATGAAGTTGATGATAATAATGGTATCTCTATTTTATATTATATGGTATAATGTTTTAAATGTAGAGTGTATGGTAATTACGAAAATTGATGTCATACTGGGAAATCTTGAGAAAATAATCTGTAAGGTTGTATCTATTATTCTTTTACTAATGATTTTGAATAGACCATGGATTAAATGTAAAAGGTATGGGATGATTTGATCGTATATCTTATGTTAAAATTAAGAGTAATGATTAAATTAATGTTATTGAAGTTATTTAGGATATATGGTAATTTTTTATAGAAATTATTATTATACCATAGATATTATGTTATTAGTGTATATATATTTTTATATGACTTTATGGTTGACTAATGATGATTAGAGATAAATGTTAAATTAGTCTCGGAAAAATATGTGACAAAACCTTTTTATATTGGGTTTCAAAGTGATAATGGATTATTTTTTAAAAGTAAATACTGGATAGTTTTTTATATAATGAATTAATTTGAACTATCAGTATTACAATTGAATTTTTATTAATGTATTACTTCTCTATATAAAGGTTTATTCACTTTTAGGAAATATCTTACCTTATAATACCATTTTAGTACTGGGTAATTATAGGGATAAGAGTAATGTATTTTTATTCTTTTATGGTGTATGTTCTCTATAAAAAAGTTTTTTTGTGCTTGAAGAATGAAAAATAAATCATTTTGAATGCCAATATTTTGGGAAAAAATGTTGAAATTGTTGTGGAAATTGATTGAATGATGAAATTATTTTTATCAAGTATATTTCCTTATGTTCATATTTTTGATAGTAAAATAATCCCTCATCTGTAGAAAATTATTATAAAATAAAATCACTATTAATTAACATTTTTTACTACTAAATAAACAGTATTTGAAGCCACCACAACTATATATTATTATGGTGCTGAACTTCATCTTGACTATATTATCTAACAATAAAAATTAGTCCTTGAGAATTAGGTCTTTCTTCCATATCCATGTTTTTATTTCCCACTAAGATTATTTAATTTGAAAACCAGCCTGTTTTATTCTGGATAACCTACAAATTCCTCATTCTCACTTATCAAGAGGAATTTTAATTAAACCTTTTAAAAATATGGGTTTCCACAAAGGAATTTATAAATGTCAATCCTTTGATTACAGAGAAAAGGAAAAAAATATCAAGGATGGAATTTATTAAAGGGGCGTAGAGTGTGACAACCTAAAATTTTATGAAATATTTTTTAAAATTAAATTAAATTTGATCGATTGATTGCATTACAAACAATTAAAAATGTAAAAATATTGGCATACAGACTCACGATTATAAATATTTTCATACTAACAGTCTATAGGAAGCCCATTGGAAAAAAATGTTAATAATATGAATATAGTAATCTTATTTCTAATGTAAGGAACATCATTTACACTTTAATGGTGTAAATAAATAGAATATTAAACATTCAGTTATTCCAGATCACAATGAAATATAAAGTTATCGGTGTTAAATTCATTGGTACCTATTCAGAAAAATATGATTTTTGGGAAAAAAATATGACCATTTAGAATATTTATATACATACCAAGTCATTCAAATAAGTTGAAGATGATAGTTTTAAGAGATTCTGATAAAAATCACTCTAGAATTATTTTGATTATTTCTTATCTTGAACATCTTGTTCTTAGTCTTTCATAATTTTTTATAGTGAGTAATCTAAAAGAAACCTTTTTTTATTTCCTCCCGGATAATTGTTTAGTAATTGTGACTATGTCTGATCATAATAAAGATCAATGGATTTTTGGGATAGGAAGAGAGAGAATATAATCCATCAGATCGATGGCTACTATGGCAAGGTAGATATAGAATATGATCACCATATCGATGGATTCTATGTATAGGAATAAAAATCCATTATAATCAGCATATCGTGTGATTTCCTTGGTAAGGAAAGATAGACATTCTTATATATATAAAACAACGGTTACATTTAGTCTTGCTTATAGTCTACCTTTATCTTAAGTTTAAAAGTGGTTTATTATTTTAACAGCTTATATGTCATTCTTATATTTGATAGATATGGTTTTACTCTTTTATTACAAGCATTATATTATTTCCACAGTTATTTTTGAAAGTGAATCATCATAATCATAATCATATTTTATTTTTTTTATCTGTACTGTTTTGATTATGATAAAATAACTATTTTTAATAATATATATAGTGATTCTTATCTTTTACACTTCGATTAAAATTAATTTTATATTATTGTGATATTGTGACTTTTTCTATCAGAATGAGGGATAATTTTTATTATCCTAATTATATATGTTTGTGTTTTATTATGTTTAAGATTCTTAAACAATATTTTTAAACTACAATTCATTCCCCCTATTGTAAATATATATATCATAAGGAAATATTTTATGATCCAATAATTGGTATGAGATCCATGTAAAGATCCTTGTGATTTTGTTATCCATCAATTAGAATACTTGTTGTTTTTTTACTTATTATATAATTTGTAAATTATTTAATGTTTTGATATAAATATTCTATTTAAAAACATTGTTATAAAAATGTGTTTTTGTGAAAGGAACTTTTTTTTACTAGGATAGCATGTCTAAATGTCAGTTCAATTGATCACCTGAATCCCAACAGACGACCTTCTTTGATGGTGATGAATATGAGAACTAGAGAGATAATATATTTTTTTATTAAAAATGGGGTGGTATCTTTTCCATGATTACTATATATTATTAAATTCCACATTAAGATGTTATAGGCTTTAATCATCACGAAAAATAGGAATATCAGTTAAACTTGAATGTTATAAATACTTTTTTATGTTTAGTGAAAAGAAAGATATATAGAAAAATTTCATCTTTTGAATGTTCTAATAGTGCTTTGAAAAATCTTGAGACACACATTTTGATAGATCAAAAGTTATTGACACTAGAAGAGCTATGTTAATAGAATATTATCAAGAATTATATTTTCTACCTAGTGAATCAGTTGTTTAGATGCATCAAGGATTTATAAATATTATTAATAGTTTAGAAGATATTAGTGAAAAGGGAAATGGTAATGAAATTATTATGGGAAAGATAATTAATATTATTCCAAATGAGTGGGAGTCTAATAGAACTATTATTGATGAGACAAAAAATTTCTAAAATCATACTTATAAGGATATAATTTGAATCCTTATTCAATATAAGGGATGATTAAAAATATATGTTGAGAAATAGAAAATTAAAAATGGTTTTGTTTACTACTACATTTCCTCTTGAAGTTAAATTTACATTAAATGTTGTTAAATCCTTATGTATGAAGAAATATATTACTTAATATGATTCAAGTACCTATGAACATTTTCAAATTCATTTTGAAAATCTATCCAGGAGGATGAACATTATTTTTGTAAATAAGGATATTCAATATCATAACATGAAATCTAAAAATAATAGATGTGATAATAATGATAAAGGTACATGCTATGAATGCATGAAATCTAGAAATATATAACTAAATTTTCCAAAGATAATGAATAAGGATAAGAAATATTGCAATTTAGAAAGGAATGAAAAAAGAATAAAACCTATAAGGGTAAGAAGGTCCCAAATGATACCAAAATATTGAGTTTTATGGTAGTTGATTCTAGTGAAAATAAATATTATAATAAATGTTTCTGACATATGAACTTAGGTTTTTTTCTAAAGTTTCACAAGTAAATCAACATCTCATGGAAAAGGTAAAAATAGTGAGAATATTACAAATATGTCTCTTAGTTAAAAGCATCCTAATGAGAAGGATTCAAAATCTTTGGATGAATAATCTTCCTCAACATATGATGATAGTTCCTTACCCTTTTATGATGAACATTCCTATTTTTATAAACTTTTAGAAAAAAATGGTAATTTTTTTAAAAAACATGATAATACTAAGTCAAAACTTTCCAAGGATGATATGAGAATAGTTGTTTTAAAATATGAAATATCATATATCTCCAAAGATCTTGGTAAGACTAATTCTGAATGATACAAATTCTAATGATTATGAAAAAGTAGTTTCTATGAAAAAAATAGAAACTAGTTTTTGAAAAATTAATTCTAAAACTAATTATACAGAGGATAAATAATTAATTGTAAAACCAAGATCTAAAATTTCAAATTTGGGAAAACTTTTATCTACCATTACCACTATAAAATAATGTTTTATTAAAATTTGTAAACTAATTATCCCTCATTGTATTAGTTCTGGAATGTGTCATACTTATAAAAAATGTTTGTAACAATTTATTTATTCTTATTAGTTCCCATTTTTTCAACATCTTTAAATGAAGTGGCCATTGTAAAATTAATTTTCATTAAATAAAATTATATCCCTAGGTTTTAAATTTTTTTATTTTTTTAAATAACGTGGATTCAGAAATTTTTATCTTCATACATTACGAGACCCAAGAAGGTTTGGTTGTTGATAGTATAATGTTTTTGTTTTTAGGAAAACAAATAAGGTACCCACAAATATAATACATGATACTTAGATAGTGTCTATTCTAGACATATGAATGGTAAAAAAGAAGTTTTTTAAAAATATTATAAAGTTGAAAGGTGTAAAAGTCACCTTCAGATATAATGATCATGGTTATATTATATGTATATATAATATTGTTCTTCTTGTAAAATCATTAATTTCAAATTTTTTGTTTGTTAAAGGTCATAAATAATAACTTTATAAGCTTAAGTCAATTATGTTATAAAGTTTACCTTTTCTAATTTAGGTATAATATGTGTTTAGTACATAGTTCAAATGATGAGTCTATTCATTATGCCAATTGGCATGGGAGTGTTTACACTCTTAACATATAATACCTTAGAAGCCTGAACATACCTTGCTTTAGTGTAATAGAAAATCAATATTGGTTATAGAATAGAATTTTGTGAAACTTTAACCTTATAAACGTATCTAAGTAGACTAATATCTGACTTGTTAAGGTTTTACCAAAACATAGGTTTAATTCTTCATAAGTATTTGAACATTGTCAACACAATAAGAAACATGAGTCATGTTTTAAATATATTAGTGAAGTCTAAAATTATGATTCTTTATAGTTAGTGCACAAGGACTTATTTGGTCCCACACAAACTAGTAGTATTAGTGTCGAAAACTATATATACATCTTTATAGAAGATTACACTAGATAGATAATTATTTCTTTTCTCACAAAGAAATCAAAAGATTTTTGTTATTTTAAAATTCATGTAGTGAATGCTTAAAATGATAAAAGAATTTCCCTTGATAACTATTCATAGTGATCATTGTGGATAATTTCTAAATTATAATTTTGATACTTTTGGAATAAGAATGGTATAGAACATAAAATTTATATTCCTAGACCCCCCAAAAAATGGTGTAGTTGAAATAATAAATAGAATTCTTCAAGAAATAAATTGGACCAACTTGCGTTAATAGTAAATTTCTCATATTTTGTGGGATTAAGTGGTTACTACTTAATGATATACTAAAAATTGGGTTTTGATAAGAAATTTTCTTAATACAACTATTTATATTTAGTGGAAAAAAATAAAACCAAACGTTTCTTACATAAATGTTTTTATTGCATAAAAGTCATTCTTAACACTAAAGATAACTAATATAAATTTTTATCCAAATCTAATGAATGGATATTATTAGGTTATTCCACTATTTTTATACAATGTAGAGATTTTAATAAAAATTCCTGCACTATTGGGGAAATATTTCATGTTATGGTTTATGAAAATCACACATTTGTTTTCAAACATCCTCAACCACATCCTGAGTTGTTATTTCAAAAACATATTTTCAACTTTTCTTAGAATCCTCTTCTCATTAGGATTTAAAACAAATAATTATCTTTAAATTTACTACTGAGAAACATTTTCTACCTTTTGCTAAAGAATAGACTATTTAAAATACAACATATCAATTTTTTTATATGGAATCATCCTAGTGATAGTATTATTTACAATGTAGATGATATAGTTAGAATTAAAAGTTCCTTAAGGAATCAAATTCTACACCAAGATTTCTTATAACAATTTGAACCTAAGAATCCTAATTATTCTTTAGCTGATACAGATTAGATTATGGATATAAAATATGATCTCAATGAATTTTAGACAAAAACATTTTTGACTTTAGTTGAACGACCTAAAATAACTTCCATAATATGATAAAAATGGGTTTTTATAAAAAAATGTCATGCTAATAGAAGAACTGTTGGAAATACATATAAATTATTTTCTACAGTTTATAATAAATAAGAAGATATATATTATGAATAATCATATGCACTGGTATCTAGATTTATAACTTTTCATATTCTACTTTAATTTGAATCATTATTTAATTTCAACCTTTTTTCAAATGGGTGTGAAGTGTTTTTATCTTAATGGATATGTACAAGAATAATATTTTGTTGAAAAAACCTAGTTCTGAGGATAAAAAACATATTTAATAATTTTTTAGACATACCATTTTTTATATAGAATAATGGAATCCCATAGTGTATGGTATGATATGTTAAGATTATTTCTGTTACAAAACCTTTTTTTAATGGAGCTGAAATCCAACAATTTTCATAAAAGTAGTTAACAAAAATATTATGATTATACAAATCTATATTGATTAAATTATATTAAAATAAAAAAATAGTCAACAATAGATTCCTTTTTGGTTATTATGAAATCTGAGTTTGAAATCATTATGACAGGTGATTTAATATATATTTTTTGGTTTTCAAATTAAAAAAAAACATATGGATCTTTTATATATCAACATAATTATATATAAAATATTCTTTACGAAATTTGGGTATGAAACTATTAAAAGTATTACTACTACTATTAGTACCTAAAATAAATTAGATCTTGATGAAATAAGATTTTATAAAATTATTATTAGAGGTATGATTATATATTTACCCCACTTAGCTACTAATCAAACAATTTTACTGCTATATATATGCTTTTGTGCAAGATATCAAGAAAATCAAACGAAATCAAATCTAAAAGTGGAAAAAATAATTTTTTATTATCTTTGGGGAAATATGGATTTTGTAATTTTCTATTCTTTTATAAATGTTTCAAACTATAAAAATAGGATTCTTATATTGGTGGTTGTAGAATGAATAGAAAAGTACATCCAGAACCTGACATTTCTAAGGAGATTATTTAGATTATTATTCATTTAATAAAAAATACTCAGAATAACATTACACTACTGAATCTGAATATATATAACTGAGATGATGTTGTGCTCAAGTGTTATGGATGGACATACACTCACTAACAGTGGCATTAGATTTAAAAAACTGAAATACATTTTGATAACACAAGTGCTAGTTCCGTAGAAAAAAATCCAATATATCCGTCACATTTTAAGCATATAGATATAAGTAACTATTTCCCTTATGATCACACACATAAAGGAGATATAATTTTATGATTCACTAGATCTCATGATAAATAGTTTTAACTTTTTACTAAAAAATATTCTTTCAAATAGATTTGAATACATTAAATAGAAGTCTAAAATGATCAATTTAAGGTAATAATGAATATATACTTCTTATTTACCCGTCTCATTATATTAATATAATTTTTTCATATGAGGAGAATATATATATTTTTTAAACTTTTTACTTCTTTGAAAAAAATTAGTTTTCTAAAATTTTATGATTTATTAATAAAAATTGAAAAGTGTACTTCTAAACTAATATTTTATTCAAAAAAATTAAGAATTGTAAATATTGAAATAATTTTTGGACTAAAAAATATGTTAAAAATTCTATACTCATAACTTTGAAATAATTTTTTTTGGACTCAAATTTTTTAAAAAACAATTTTCAGATTAAAAATTATAGTCATTTGTTTTTTGATAAAATTTTTGGTATTTCTTAATCATTGCTTTCGTAATAAATTTATTTTAAAATAATCAAAGAAATATTAGTTATATAGATGGGTTTATTCACTTTAAAAGGTAGTTCTATATTTTTTTACTTCATAATATATCTCATTATAAATTATTATGTTATTTTTATTTTAATATTTTAATTTTTATGAAATTCTTTTTTCTCAAAATTTGAGTTTTTTAATCGGATTCAACCTCAATCTGATAAATGTGTTAAAACTTTGACAGTTACAAATTTCTTAAATCATTCTTCAAATAAATATCAACTATCTGATTAGATTGGTTTTATTATCAACAATTGTATTTTTTTGAAGATCTACCAACAACCCATGTTCTTATATAAAGGAGTGTATAATCCTCATCCCATATCAAATATCTCATGATTTTTTTCTCAACTTTCTATCACCTTTTTGTTTTCCATTCTGATAAATTATTTATTTTCATCTAATCGATCGACACAATTTTCATTTTTTTGATAAAAAAAGATGATTCTTTGAAATTGGATGTCTTTAGGGAAAGGTTGATAAAAAGCGATTTCTACGAAAATTATGATTCTATTTTGATGAAGATTATATATTTTCAAGGATGGGAGTCATTCTATGTTCAAAAAAATAATAAGGATGTTAGAAAGAAAATAAAGTGATCCACAAATCTGACTTGAACCTACTTATTATAAGGACATAAATATTGATGTTTTATACTTTGAAAAAAGAAAAAATTAAAAAAAATGAAAAATAAAGGGTTGATAGATGCTCAAATTTGTGAGAATATTTTAATGGGATTTGTGACGGCCTCTGGAAATGTTGTTCCTACATCCAAAAATGATTAAATTAATCCTGATTTCATATTAGTTTGAGAAGAAGAATTTTTTGTTCATGATGAGATTCCATATATATCTAATTAAGGGAAAATATATATTTTTTAAGATGAATTTGAATTAGAAGTTCATGAAAAATAAATGAGAAATGAAACAAGGAAAATTACATTTAAGGATAGATAGTTTGATTGAGCGGGATATTGAAAAACTAGTTAATGAGGAGGTTTCTGGGAAGGATAAAGAAGTAAATAATAAATAAGAAGAGGAAGAATAAGGTAATGAATATGAAGAAATTGAAGAGTTATTTGAAGAAGAGTAGAAAGAGGATGAGAATAAGGAAGTTGAAGAAGATGAAGAAAATATAGAGGATGAGAAACAAGAAGAATATGAAAAATAAAAAAAGAAATCTGATAAAAACTATTCATCAACATTATCATCATATTTACCCTCTTATGCTGATATAGTAGAAAATTTATAATGTTCTTGTGAAAACTCATCTAAAGTAGAAGTTGAGAAAACACCTAAGAAATATTAGTATGATCAAAATTTTAGGCAAACCCTGATGATAAAACTAAAAATGATGTTGATATCATGGAGTTATATGATGATAAATTATTTGATGAAAATTTATTTTCTATGAAGTATGGGAATGATTTGAGAAAGAATGAAAATGAAAAGTGAATGAAGTGGAAATCAGAAAAAAAAATTAACATCATATGATTTAACTAGAAAAATCACACATAGCAAGGATAATTTACATTTATGTTTTTAACTATATTGTAATTAATTTAAATAGAATATATGGAACAATCCTATATTTTTGGAACCCTGAATACCAATTTTAGTTGATTCAAGAATTTCTGAATGAGTAATTGGAATCAATCAATGTTTTAGAAGAAAACGTTACACATCTTGAGTGTCAATTGAATGCTTATAATGAATTCTATAAGACTAAAAAAAATATTATAACAAATTGGTGATGTGGTCTTGTCTAATATATACTGATATCAAGTTTCATGATGGAAATTTTTATGATTTGAAGAATCTTATGAATGAGTTTGTTGAATCATTTAATTATTTATAAGAGGCATGGATGATTGGGTAATATTTTCGAGAACATCATAGATGAAAATTTTGATCAGACTGAGTAAGTAAATAAACTAAAAATATGTATATGATACATATAGTTAGAGTTAACTATAATAAAATATCATTAATGGTAAATGAACATATTTATGAATGACAAAAAATAACTGGTTGAGAAATTTTGGACTCAAGAATAAAGAATAGGAAAATTGGAGCATGACTAAAAAGATTAAAATAGATGAATTATTCTATAGAAACATAAATGAATAAAGGTTGATTTCTTTTTTAAATCCTGTTGTATTTTTTTAATACTTTTTAAATGTTTATTAATGAATTATTTAATCATTTCATCCCATTATGATTATTCTGCATGTTTTCAAATTATGATTACAAAATTATTCATTCTTATTTTAGTGTGTTATCTATTATTTCATTATAATGTTTTTTATTTTTGTTTTATTATCTACCATTTCATGAAACATAAAATATATTCCCCATTAATATTTTAAAATCACAAATGGGGATAATTTTATAGAAAGTGGTAGAAATATTAAAATTTTAAATTTTTCTTAAATGACGTGATGTTTTTACAAAGGGATAGATATTTCTTTATAATGATGAATGTGATCCTCAAGGGGAGATAATATCCTAAGGGGGTTAATTGTTTTCAACCTCATAATCTCTATTATATTTTTTAGAATTATGAACATAGAGTGAGGTAGGATTTCAAAGAATAAATCTAAATATAATGTACTTAAAAGAAATAAACGGTATGTTTTTCTATGATTTTTTTCATTTGAGTATTAGGGTTTATACTTTTCAAAAGGGGGATATTGTTGAGTTAGAAATTCTAAATAATAATTTTCTATTAAATTTTTTAAAATCATAAAATCATCATTAAATTCATATTTACTAAACTATTTTTTCTAAAAATTTATTTTACTATTATAGAGAACATCACCTTATACCATAAATAGAATAAATTCTTATGTATATTAGATATAATAATATAAATCATCATTATGATTATCAGAATGATTCTTTGTCAGATAAACATTAGAATCATATTTATTAGATCATATGTGATACCTTTTTTGATGTATATCATAATGATAAATTCTTATAGTCAAACAGATGTTGGTACTGATAAACATCAGAACCATGATCATATTGGTTATCATAATGGAATTCAATAGAAATTACATCATAGTAAATATATTTATAATCTTAATATTATATACCTATTTATAATGTAAGGAACATATTTTATGCAATAATGATATAAATCAATATGATGTCGAACATTCAGTTACTCTAGATCGTAATGATTTTGTAAGTGCTAGGTGTTAAAATCGTTGTGGAAGACGTTGGGAAATATGACCTTGGGTAGAAAAATAAGATTTGGGGGAATATTCCTAAAAGTACCAATTCGTTCAAACTATGGAAGATGATAGTTTCAAGGGAATCTAGTTACATCCTCTATTGAATTATTTAGGAAAATACTTTTTGTGAACATCTTGTTCTTAGTATTTTTTAATTTTTATAGAGTCATTTTAATAAAACCTCTTGTGGTTGTCTCCTTTTAAATTTTTTTTATAATTTTGACTGTGTTTGATCATCCTAAAAATCAAGGGATTATAGGGGTAGGAAAAAAGTGAATATAATCCATTATATTGATTTCTACCAATGTAGGTAGATAGTGTGTCTCATCATCGTATAAAGGGAATTCAGGGATAGGAAAATAGACCCACTATGATCATTGTATTAAGGGTCTTCATTAGAAACCAAATACATACTTTCTGATAAGTATGAAAAAGTATACCTTTATTTTGGTTTATATACTACCTTTATCTAATGGTTAAAAGAGTATTATTCTTTTAATATATTATCATTCATTCTTATATTTGATAGCTATTGTTTTACTTGTTTCTTAAAAGGTTTATATCCCATAAAACTTATTATTGAAGGAGAAACATCATATTCATCTTTCTATTTGTTTTGTTTTATCTGTACTATTTGGATTATGATAAACAAACTATGATTAATCACATCTATAGTGATATCTATATTTTATACTTTTATTTAAAAGTATCATTTCTAATTATAATACCATGAATTTTTCCACCAGACTGAGGGTTGAGCATGATTATCCTACAAAAGAGGTTTGTGTGTTATTAAGATTAAACTTCTTAAACTAGATTTAAACTAAAATTCACCCCCATCATGTAAGTATAACAATGACAAGATAATATATTATTATCAAATAAGTCTAACTAGTAAACTTTTTTTATATACATAATATGGATTATTTATCGAAATCATTTATGATGAATTGCTGGGATTTTATCTCACACCCTACTCGGGACACCTTTAGTACCTGAGTAGATTAATTATTTGCGGGTATGGATAATGGAATGTGACCTACTAAAAATTCTTTATTTTTTATCTTACTGTATAGATTATGGGAGAAAAGGACTGAAAATATTCTCATGATTCTAGTGGAGTAGTCTTTTGGTTTTCTATATTTTTTGTCATGTTGAATTTGACTATCCCTTGTTTCCCATTTTTCTATATCATCAATCCATAAAATCATTGTATATGACTCACATTGTAGGATTTTGATATTTTTAAAAATGTTTGGTTATTTTAATTTACATATTTTATCATAATTTTTTCCACCATTCCATGCTATTATATCATGATTTCACTACAACGAGTTACTAGTTCTATTATTATAGTGTCTATTTATATCTTATATTGTTGTCTAGTTAATTATTATATCTAGTGATCCAATATAATATTTGGGTATAGTCTCACCACTATATAACCTTACACTCTCACTATTATTCATTAGACTTTGGAGTATTGGGAGGTGCACTCGAGTCCATGTGCCCCACCATAATGGGTCCACAGTTATGTGGAGGCCATTTTAGGATGTTACATCAATAAACCAAAAGGTATATATACAAATAAACTAAAAACCCAAATTAATAGACATTAGAGAAAATAATATTTAAAATAAAAAAATTGATAATACATATTCGTTTGAAAATTTAATATATATGAATAATATTATCATAAATTTATTTAACAAACATAATTTAATTATTTATGGAGTTAATCTCAAATGAAGAGTGAATCAGTACATGAGGAAAGGGGACTTATATACCGTCCTCATTACAAATCAGTTCCAAAATTTATTTATTTTTATTCATTTTGAGAAATATTATTCTCATAATTTTCTTTTATTTTTTTAAATATGTTCCTTACATAAATACTAAGTGACATATGCATTTCATTTGTATGGTTATTCATGTTTTTAGTTCCCTTCAAAATTCAACCTTTTTTGTAAATCCAATTTAAGGGATATTCTTTATATCTTATTTCATGTTAATAATAATCTCATAAATTCTTTATAAACCATGAAAGATATCTAAAAAAGTATTATTTCATAAATAATCCTCTTGATTCATATCTGGTTTTATGGAGAAAAATATGTTTTCCTTCATTAAAAATATGTTTTCTTATTTCACAAAGAATCACCCAAGTGGTTCATTTTTATTATTTATTATCTATTATAATTTTATTGATTATCTTACATTATATATCTATATTAATGATCTATGTATTCTCTCAATTATGAAAGTCCAAAATAATTTAATTATTCTTCTTTTTTAACCGTAATGGTTTTTCCTTCGATTATGACTTCAATCGAGATTTTGAAACACACATTATTCTCATCGGTTTGATCAAGATTATGATTTATGTGTGGTTTTTTTCTCATGAGGAATTGTTGTGTATTATTTTAATTACATGACTGGTGGTTCCATAATTATATACCCCCAATTCAATGGGTAAGGATTTCTATCTTGTGACATGTTGTGTATGGGATAAGGGAGTGAACCTAATCTATTATGGAACATTTTCTACTTAATGATGAAGTTCTTGGGAATGGCCCTTTAATTATATTTATGATGTCATGTTTTATATAATTTATACATATTTATGATTCAATGATATTATGATTATCGTTTCTTATGTCAGGTTTACATTATTTTCATCATCTTCTTTATGATATCATGTTATGCCTCTTTACACTCATGATATAATTTATTTTCATGTTTATTCCCTTACGAGTAACTCTTTCTCACCCTTTTCTCTATGTATTTTTTAAGGGTATCCTATATAGTTTTAAAAAAATCCATGGGGGTAAGTTGAACTGTATGTATTTTAAAATATATGTGGTTTTGTTAAATTTATGATGATCTATTTATGTGGATAATCCTCCAAAGAAATTATTTATGACCATATTTTCCTTTATTACACATCAATTGATTATTAATTACATAAGATTACATATAATAAAATACATATGATTAATAATACTTGTTTATTTGGGTAATTATGTAAATTATATAGAAACATAAAATAAGAGTATATTAGCATTATTTAAAACATCATTTACATGATCATAATATTCCATCAATTTTAAAACTCTATGGGATAACCTAGGGACATACATAAGAAAGGGGTGAGATATAAATCCTATTAGTGGAATAAACAAAGAGTAAAATGATAAAAATTTTACATGTTAGACAATAGTAATTTCAATGGGATATAATATTGGTGATAATCATAACCATAAATAAGGAGGAATGATATAACAAGATAACATAATGGAAACATGGAAATGTGAAAAAAACAAAAATATAACACCATAAACATAGGTAAATTATAATTTTTAATACATCATAACATGGAGGACATGTACCATAATGGATTATGTTTACTCCCTAATCCCATATATGATTATAATGAGACTAAAAAAATACACAATGCATGTCACTTTCATATCTGGTAAATGTATAAGTGTACCACATAGATCATACAACATAAGGATTTGATTCATCAATTTTAATCCACTGAACATGGAGTGTGGGTTAAATACATGGAAATCCACAATAAAGGAATTATAGATATGTCTTTTTCAATACCATTTAGTGTAATTGGGGTTGGATATTCATGACGTAATCATTTGTCATGAGAAATTGTAGTAAAATTTTTGAAGCATAATGGTAGTACATAATGATTCATAAAATGGATTAATGAGAGTTGAAAGGTTATATCATAATTTTAATATCAATATTGAAGTATTATTTCTATGAAAAAAATATCCCAACATTAGTAATTGGAAATTAAATTTAATAAAATAGAGAAGATACTTGAATTGAATAGATGGATAGGATCCCTTACTATATTTTAGAATAATAACGGCTTCATTAAATTCAATAATCAGATGGGATAAATTATATATAATTTTTAGGGAATAAATTTTATAGTATAGGGATATTTATAAATCCATTACAACATGAAAAATTCAGACTCTATGGGAAAAATATCAATAAGGTGTTTGAATTGAAAAGCAGAGCATTAAGTCCCCTACCTGGAGAGGGTAGTACCAAAAGATTGGGAGGTGAATATTGGCAGAATGTGGGAACCTTGGAATGAATCTACAGAGGGTATGAATAATTAAGGATGTTCACTAAGATTTTTTAACAATGAGTTGTGTGAAATTGGGTGGGGTTATATTGGAAATGAGAGGGGAGTTCTTTATTATTTCATAAAATTCAGTTTTGGACTCTATATAATAATGCAGTAAAAATGAAAATACATCGCCTAGTTTTCCCATGGTTTCTACAAAATAGGTGTGGTTTTAGTTATTTTATAAAGTCTATGTTTGAACCCATTAATATATTACCCTTGGTGATGGGGAATTTAGTCATGTTTATAAGGAAATGGTTTTAAAACCATAAAATATAATATTGGTTTTAGAGGATTCATAATGGCTTTATTAAATTAATAAAATAACATAAATTTAGAGTTATATTAAAGTTTAAACATTTATTTGGTTGTGGATATATTTTAAAGAATGTATTACATAACTTTTGGTATTTTATGATATCAAGATACAAACTGTATATTTACAGTGTATTTGATTTTAACCCGAAAATTTGACTGTCACAGAAAATTATGAAAAATCACTTCTTGATAATTGAAAAATGTTTTTTAAAAAATAATATTTCTTTTAACCAAATAATTCCCTAAATTTTTTAATTTTAACTTTTAATATTTGGATTTTTATTTATTGAGAAACACTGGGTTTTAGGAAAATAAAAGTATTCAAACCCTTATAACAATTACATTTGACATCATAATAATTATATTATCTTTTATATTAATTTATTTTTATAAATTTTATTATTTTATTATATATAATTTATTTTTAAAATTTACTATTTCATAAAAAAATAAAATGTTAATTAAAATTTCATATTACAAAAAAATAAAATTTGTGTTTTATCATATCAAAATAAAAATCATTTATAAAGTAAGAACAAAAAGAAGTAAATATAACTATTATTCCCTACAAAATAAAATATATATATTAATATTATTAGGTTTTTGATACATATCCTTTTATTACATTGGCTATTGCACTAAGGGTAAGGTGTAAGATGTTGACATTTTCATGGGGTGGTTTAGCGTACATGTTTCGGGTCGTGATGTAAATGATATTGAACTTCTCCCGTAAATGGTTTGACTCATGATATAGTTTGTTGAATCCTGACTTGGGTTTGGTCATGGGAAAAGACTAATTATTTTATCTCAACTATAAGCTCTAATAAATGAACTTCGTATGGTATGATTCAATGTGTCAAGTCCATCACTTCCTTTGTTTGTGTCAATTGAATTCATTAGAACTCTATATTAATAATAGTTATATGATCACTATTAAATTTCTATATGATAAATAGTAATGATTTTTAACTAATATATAAATATAATAGGATATAATATTCTATAAAAAATAAACAATTACATGTGTTTTCTATACCCATATTACATAATAGGGAATTTAATTCATTCATAAATGAAAAATCTATTTATAAAATCTCAGGAAATTACAATCTTCCATACTTTAAGAATTTTTTCCATTAAATTTTTGTTTCACAAACAAAAACAAATGAGGGTAATTCTATTTCATCACCTCCCCTTTTTCAAATGCCTCTTCATTAAACATTTTATTTCTTTATTTCACTATTACCAAGTGTATTGTCTTATTTTATATAAATTTATCTCTATGATATATGATATTCACTAAATTATATCCTTATAAAATATCATTCCCTAAATGTATGACTTCTAGATTTATAACATATAAGAGTTCTATTATTTTATACCTCAAGATGTATACATGGAATATCTCATGTATTTGAAATAGTTTAGGTGGGAGTTCTTATCAAAAGTTCACCACTAAAATGTGATAACAGATCTCAAAGGGCCTGATGTATCTTGGACTAAAAATTCCCTTATTTCCAAATATTGAAACAAATTTCAATGGGGATATATAAAGATATACATTATCTCCATCCTTAAAATTCAGGCCTCGTAAATGTCTTATAGAATAGATCTTCTATCGACTTTTAGTATCCATGATGTGCTACTAAAAGGTTTTAACATTTTTTATCATTTCATCAACTATTTTTGGACCATGTTGTTTAGGTTCACTAAGTTGATCCCAACATGCAGGTGTTCTGTATATCATTCCATAAATGGATTGATAAGGATCCATTTGGATTCATGAGTGGAATATATTGTTGTATTATAAGTAGACTAGATTAACATTTTGATCTCATCCTTATTTGATATCTATTTGGAATGCTCTTAACATTTCCATGAGTGTATAGATGGTCCACTCATATTGTCCATCGATTTTAGGGTGATAAGTTATGCTGAAGATCAAATCAATATTTAGAGCATGTTAAAGACACTTCCTAAAACATGAGGTAAATCTTGGATCTCGATCAGATATAATTGATAGTGGTGTTCCATGCAACTTCACCACTTCAATAATGTATATCCATGAATGTTTATAAAGTGAAAAGTACTCTTACATTGAAATGAATTGAGCAGTCTTTGTAAGATGATCTATCATGACCAATATTACATTATTTCCACTTTATGTATTCGAAAGATCATTGAAAATTTTGATAGTTATGCTTTCCCATTTTCTTGTATGTATGGGTAATGGTTGCATCATCCACTTGTATTTTTTATTTTCAGCCTTCACCTGATGACATACAAGATACCATGATGTATATTCCATGAGCTTCTACATCAAATTGTATCACCAATATTTCGCTCAGATATCTCAATACATATTTTTGATACCTGGATGGATTGTGAAGGTTGTGATAGGTGGATAATCTAACAACTCCTCCTTTACCTAAAAATTTAATGGAACACATAATCGTGTCCCAAATCATAAAACACCTTCTTCATTAATTTTGAAATATATGGATTTTAATTATCTTATGGCTTCCACCTTTCTAGGAATTTTTATATCATCTCTTGTAGCATCCTTTATCTTCAATGAAATTTATATTTGAGAAAACACTTTTAAATTTACTAATAGTGATCCTTTTATTATGATTTCCATATCCATCCATTTCCATTCTAATAAAATAGGATCCTTCACAATTCTAAAAAATGATAAACTTATTAGATAATTTCTACTTATATGTTTATCCACTTTATTTTCATTCCATGAATTTTAGTTGATTGGGCAGTTATAGTACTTAATCTGCACTTACCATATATGTTATCTCATATTCACCTCTTTCTATGTGAATGTATACTTGAGTCTCTTATAATAAGTATATGTTTCAAACTTCTCCAAACAGAAATAATTATTCCATATTTTGAAGCTGAATATTACTAAAGCGAACTACATATCATTCTATGGGTAGTTCTATTAATGAATATTTAATTTTCATTAGGTATAGGATGTCAATTTTTCATTCTTCATTTTTACATAGCCAAATCCCTTATTAAATGGATTGTCGTACACCATGAGAATTTCCCCACTTGTCTGTAGAATACATTTAGTTTCTGTTATAAGCCATTTTTTAAACTCCTTAAAGCTCACAACACATTGAATATTTTAAAGAAAAACACAAAATCATTATGAGTTATCTTGGTTATAGGGTTTCAAAATCATGAGAAATTTTCAAAAAAAAAACAATAATACCCAGCCATCCCAATAAAACTATTAATATCTATCCTAGATATTGGACTTTTCTATACTTCAACTTCTCTTATTGTCTATTGGTTTATATATATCCAATTTATTTTTATAATGTACCCTAGAAGTGAGACTTCCATCAACCATAACTTTTGTTTTCTATAATTTTCATAAAGATTTTATTTTTTATATGGTCTATTACAGAATGCTCAGATGCTCCTCATGATCCTTCTTTATTTAGAACTATATTATAATAACTTCTATAAAGAATGCAAAAAATGTTTTTATGTAATATTTAAATACTCTATTTATAATGTTCTTTAATATATCAAGATCATTAGTGAGTACAAATAGAATAACTATGAATTCATTGTGCATGTGACCTGTATAGAAAGAAGTTTTTGAGATATCCACCTTCTTCACACTTACTTGATAATTCTCTGACCGAGGATCCACCTTGGAGGAATACAAGGCCACACATAGTTGATCAAATGAGTCATAAATTCATGGAAGAGGGTACTTTTTCTTTACCACGATCTTGTTGAGCTCATACTAGTCAATGAAAAGGCTTAGTGACCCATCATTCTTCTTGGTAAAAAGGAATGGTGTACACCAATGTTAAGTATATGGGAGTATGAAATATTTATCTAGATTCTCTTGTAGCTGATTAAAATTCTCATAATGTTCTACAACAACCATTCAATAATGAGTCATGGATATTAAATCAATAGTTATAATCTTTATTTAAAATTCAACCTCTCATCTTGGGGGAATATCAGGCAATTATTCAAGAAACACATAAGTTTATTCCCTCACAATGATCATGTATTCAAGGATGATATTTTACTTAGAATTAGTCATTTTATATTGATATGCTAACTCATTGGGAAATAATATTCATTATTTTGATTTTGGTTCTAAAGAAACTTTATCCTTCTACTTTCACTTGTACAAAATTGGAGGAAGATTCACGATAAAGAGAGTGATTTCCATCATGTGAACATTTATACCAGCTTTATATAAGGAAATCCAATCCATATCTAGAATTATATTAAATTATACTAATAGGAGTGTCACAAGGTTCTGAAGGAGGTTTATTCCAATAACATTAATCGGGTAGGAGTTATATAATTTGTAGGTAATAATTTCCCAATTTATTATATTCACTAATATATCTACTTTCATGATATATGATGGTGTTTTAATAGTTCTACTAAATATTCATGATACAAAATAATTCATAGAACTTGAATCAAAAATAAAATCCACTATTCTAGAATGAATAACTAGCGTACCTATCACCATATCATTTTTGGGAATGACCTCAGTTTTTGGGATGGAATAATCTATCCCTTATTGCCTTGGAGGTTATTGGTATTCATTATCTCAAACCATAATTTGATTACGGAATTGGTTTGAAAGGTTGCCTTGTTAATTATTGTTGAGAATACGAATGATATACTAAGGATTGACCATAGCATTCTATTCCTCCTTCAAAATAGTATGTTTCTCCTAATGACAGTCACTACCTAGGAACCCCTTCATCCCGGACCTAAAGAATTTTCTCACCCCCTTCAAGAAATTTTTTGGATGCTTTATTCCATAATTTGGACAATTTTGATGCTAAAATTTCATATTAATGTTTTATTTCACCATCAAACCACTACATTTAAGCTTCATGTTCCACTTGAATTCCCCATGATACCCCTGATATTCAATAATATCCATTTCTTCTTTGAGGTGACATTAGAAAATTTCTTCATAGAAATCAAATTCCTAGATCACTAGGGTTATTAAATGACTCTGTTTTATCCTACCAAAGAAGTGTTAAACTTTTTATTTGAGTGTAAATACAAAGCCAATGGAATATCATGTAACACTTATAAATTTTTCCTAATAATACTTGATGGATTCATCAACTTTTTTCATGAGTTCAAGGAAATCCCTTTCCATTTTAAGTCAATGAGTGTGACGAAAATATTATCCAAAATACATTTTATATAATTATTTCCACCCAATCGCATTTATTTAATTCTAATGATTCATATTATTGATCAATGTCCCATAATTATTCTCTTCTCCCTCTATATGATAAATATTTAGTATGATATTCAATTTCAAAGAACATTGAAGAATAGAGAATTTCTTTTCAATGGAGTTGATCAACTGTTTTTCAATTGAGGGATCTGATGATCCATTCAAAATTAGAGGCCCTTATACAATAAAGTTATCAATTATAACTTCTTCATCATTAGGGGTATTTAATTGTACCTCTTGATCACTGTTTTTAATTAAAACATGAATCAACTTAGAGAGTATTATGATAAAGTTTACCATTCCAACTCTCATCTAGTTAGGCATCAAATTTGGGCATTCATTACATTTACCTTATCATTGGTTGTTCACTATGTTCCCCATATTTCCATCCATTAGATGTAATAAAAGAAACAACAGGCATACAACCTTTTAAAAAATTAAACACAATAATGTAATGATAATAAAATTAAAGGAATAACTTATAAATTACATTTATTTTTTTATTTTATGAGTTTCCATTCTTCAATTTATGTTTTTAATGATCTATTTCGTATCATAGACTCTCATGAGAATTTTTGTTCCCTTAATAATGGTTCGTAAGGAGTTTTTGAATTTACCATATTATATCCCCCTATATTTTCAACCTAGTTTTGTAGAAAGTCCCATTGTCATGCACCAGGTGATGATGAAGTCCAGTTAAATGATTATTTTAATGATTATTAACCCTGGGTACCTCTATTCTAGAGGAAATCCACTTTTAGTATCCAAAATGGGGATGTGTTTTATTTTAAACCTTTTACAATATACTTTTCCAAAATTTAGGTATGTTTTATTATATTTATTAATATCCATAATTCATTCGCTATATTTTCCTAATCCTAATCCCAAAAATAACTAGAACTCCCTCTGATACCAACTATAACAACAATTGCCTTCATTACACATAAATTCATTATTTACTACATAAGATTACACATAACAAAACTAGATGATTGAGAAACATAATGTCTTTGGGTAATTAGGTATGTTACATAAAAACATAAAATAAGGGGTATATGAGAATTACTAAAGATTTTCTTTAATATACTCATAATTTTCAGCCAATATTAAAACATCATGGTATAACATGGGGACTTAGATAAGACAGAAGATAGATATAAATCTTATAAAGTGAATAAACAATTTATATATTTAAGAAAGTATTACATATTAGACAATAGGCATTTCAGTGTGACATAAAATGGGTATGAATGATAAATATTAACAATGAGGAATGATATATCACCATAACATAAATAAAACATATAAATTTGAAAAATACATTAAACATGTCATCATAAACCTAGGCCAAGGATAACATCCAAGAAAACGTAACATGGTGGAAAAAGTGTTGTAATGAATTAGGTTCGCTCCTTGATCCCATAATTTAATATCTTATGTGACTAAAACATTACCTAATGAATATGAGTTCTATATAATTCTAGGACCACCCACCACTTTTATACACAAGTAGAAAACTAGGATTTTTCCCTGGAGCTATAGGCCCAATTTTACTAAATTCATGGGCATATAAAGGGTCTAGAGCCATTGTTTTTAAAACTGTGCATATAAACCAATTATTTAAAGGGCTATAACCATGGTTTTAGTAAAAAAATGGCTATAGGTCTCCCACCCTTGTGTGGGAGAAAACATTTCCTGTAGAAAAAAGACTAGAAAACTATATTTTCTTGGTTTATGTCCTGTTTACATAGTTTTTAACAATATATATAACATTATATAAATATACAACCAAATATCTCAGTGGTGTAGTGGTTAGGTGGCTGAATCCCATAAGTGAGGTGCAAAGATCGAATCTGACCAGTGTCATATAGTTTTTGGGATATATTAACAATTTAATGGGGCTATAGCCATGGTATTACACCATGGTAATAACACATATGGCTATGGCTATAGGTCAACTTCCATGCTCAACAACAATACGACCTATTGTCACAGCTTAAACCATGGTCATAGGATATGGCCAAAATTTTCAACTGTGGAAATAACTAGACTTTATAGTTGTGAAATAATTTACATGTCTAAGTGTGTTATATAGATCATAAAAAATAAGGATATATTTTATGGGGTGGTTTGACAAACATGGCTTGGGTCTTGATCTTAAGGATCATCAACATCTCCCCTAAACTATTCTGTTCATGATTTAGTTGTTATATATAGGCTTGTTCTTGGTAAAGGGAAAAGAATAATGATGCTACCTCCCTCAAAAACCCAAAAAATATTTCTTCACAGGGTATGATCCTTCTGGTTCTGGCCATCATATCATTTGTGTCAACTGCATTTATAATAATACTATATTTAAACTAATGATGCGATCAATATTAAATGGAAATATTTCAAAGGGTTATGATGCTTAATTGCATTTTAAATCTAGTAGGGTATAATATTTCCAAAAAAAAGAAGTAATATTTTTGTATCCATAAAACATAATATGGAATTTAATTAAATCATAGAGGGAACTTTATTTATAAATGTTTGGGTCATTATACTATAACTCAAGATCCATGTATTGTCTTATTGAAAAATCATGTTATAAATCTTGAATTAGCATATATTTATAGTTTGAGATTTTATATTTCATATAACAGAAACATCAAGTTATTTTTGGATATTAGGATGATATAACATTATTGAAAAACATAGGGATTATTCTATGGGATAATTCAGAGTATAAGATAACATATTGAAATTTTGAAAATGTTTTGAGTGTGTGGTTTTCCTAGAAATTACATCTCTATATGAATAAGATAAGTGGAAGTAGGCTCTGACATAGATGTACATAGGTGTAATAACCCCAGAATTGTATATTATTTATTAAATATATTGTCACTTAGTGTATGAAAAAGTGGCCTAATTTCACACCTAATTGAAACTCATATGGGTATGATTTAATTAATTCTCATTCTTTTAACATACCATCATGAATTATTTGACCATTATTTTTTATGGTACAAAATTAGGTTTGATAATACGATTAGAAAACAACCATCCATAACCTAGATTAAAATCTAGATACTCATATGTTTAAATATATAAGTCATTTATAATTTATTACTTTTAAGTTCATTGTTTCCCATTTTATATTGTAATGTGTTTCTCATCCTTAAAGTTATTATGGATAAAGTAAATGAATATAAAGAAAAACAGAGAGTGAAACGTATTCCCATTATAAATTCATGGACATAAAATATAAAAGATAATTATAGTTCTATGAATTATTTCATAGCATGCAGGTTTAATAGGACTATTCCAATAACACAAAAAATATCGAAGTTAATTCTTCAGTAAAAATAGCTAATGGAGTATTTTTTGCATCTCATGTGCATAACTATTCCCCAGTTAATATACATGGGATGAATATCCTAGTTAACCTTTCCATAATTCCTTTAGTATAAATTAATTCTATACTGTGAATAGACTAGTCCTCTCTATATAGAGCCCACATCAATTGTTGGTATAGGGAAATCATATTCCATTACAAAATTACCATTTGATTATATGCAAGTGTTAGGAAGAAGATGAACCTCATATGGAAATTTCATCAGAATCATAGATTTTTATTCTATATAGAAAAGAATACCATGGACAAAATATTGAAACAATGGATAGGAAAAATATTTAATACATTCCCATTGTAAATGATTATACTCATGAATGCACTAAATAAATTCTTGGTCTTACTCCATATTTAAAGGATAATTTATTAACTAAAATTATACCAAGATATCTACTGATATCAAAGAATATATATATAATTGATCACACTGAACTAGATTGAATGAAAATGACATTACAAGAAAATATGGTTATGGGTATCATATGCCTGAGTGATTCAACATGGGGTTCACTAGTTCTCTTTGTCATGTATAAGGATGGGTCGGTGCAGTTATGAATTTATTATCATAAATTCAACAATATGATAATGAATAATAATTATCCCCTTTCATAGAATAATGACTTTCCTAATCAATAATGTAGTTAATAATAATTCTCTAAATTGTACCTTTGATAAGTAAATAATATGTTAAAGGTAAAGAAATAGGATATTACCAAGAACTCTATTCAAACACAGTACGAACACTATAAGATCATAGTTATTCCCCTCAGACTCTTCAATTATCCAGTTATCTTCATAAAATTAATTAATATAGTTTTTATAGATTACTTTTAAAACATTTTGGTGGTATTTATAGAATATATTATTATATACTCTAGAAGAAAGGAGGAACATTAGGAGTATTTGAGTATTTTGATACATATATTTAGGAAGGAGTAATTATATAAAAATTATAGTAAATTAATGTTTTTGGTGGGGAAAATAACATACTTTTGACTTTTTATCACATGTAAGGGGATATTAATAGTCCCTTAATTAAATAAAGTGATCTAGTAATGGATTGTCACAAAATATATAATAGAGACGCATATTTATCAAAAATAAGTAGGGTATTATCGGTTATTGTTTAGAAACATTTTATGATTGTCAAACCAGATTACCAAAATGACTTAGAATGGAGTGAAGTATGTATGGATATATGAGTGTAATGATAGATTCAATGAAATAAAAAATATGTTTACCATAACACCTATAATCACCATACCCACACGCATGTAATTATTTTTTAACAATATAAATGTATCAAAAAGGGTTTAGGTTGTGTACCCATGAAAAATGATAAAGTGATAACCTATGAATGGAGATAGTTGAAGGTGTATGTAAAAAATTATCCAATGTATGATATTGAGTTAGCTGTAGTAGTAATCATGTTTTATGATGGGATTCATTATCTCTTGAGATATAAGAGTTATACATATAATTACCATAAGATCCTAAAATATATAATCACACTAAAGAATACTAACATGAGCCAATAAAGATGGAAAAATATGATCAAGGACTACGATTTCTGAGTCCACTACCAAATGAGAAAGGTGGAAAAAGTGTTAAATGATCTAATTATTAGAGATAATATAACATTATCTATGATTAATATTTAGAAGCATATCATATTCTTTGAAATTTAAAGTATATACATGGGAATCTTCATGAAAGAATATTCATCCAACCTTTCTCAAATGATTGTTCAACCATCACTACTGGTGAAGATTAATAAATCTAAAAGGGGTGAAGTGGAGTTATAGAAGAATGTGGATATTGTGAGAATTGTAAAATACTCTATATTAAATATTTATGATGGGGTAGTCATGCAATTTGGGAAACAACTATTTTCACCATTAGATCCAGTGATAAAAGGGAGTTATTAAATTATACTCATAGCTCAAAATTCTCTATTCACCCATGTAAAATGAATATGTATATAAATCTATAAGAATGCTATTGGTTGGAAAATATGAAAGACATTGTAAAATATACATCATGTTCCCTGTTATTTTAGTAGGAAAAGCAGGAAGGGTAAAAAGTCTAAAAGGATGTCACAACCATTTCCCATTCTTATATGGAAATGGGAGAACATCACAATGGATTTTTTTTCTTAGTTCTTCTAAATATAACTAAAGGAGATAATTCTATATGGGTTTTGATATAACATATTACAATGGATTATCACTTTATTTCCATTCTAGAGGACTTCTTGACAGATCTGCATGCAAAGATATGCAATTGAGAATTGGTGAGATTACTTGGGAAACCAATTTGAATTATATTTTATCATGATTCTAGGTTTTCCACAAATCCCTGTAAAAGTATTCATCATTATCTAAATATATAGTTGAAATTTTGTATCATCAATCACCCCTATACTTATGGTATATTTTAAAGAACTATCAAAACACTTGTGGATATGTTGTGACATTTCTCTGTGAACTTTAAGTGATACTAATACCATAAACTTCCTTGGTTGAGTTATATTAAAAAAATTCCATTCGAACATCCAAATGGCCCCATACAAATTCTTCTTTGATAAGATATGTAGAACACCTACGTACTAGGACAAAGTATGTTAAGAAAATATTCTAGGACCTCATATTCTATAAGAAATGGTTTAAAAGTACTAGAAAATTCAACAATACATCAAGGTATTTCAATATTGATTGAAAAGTTTTACCGATAACCATTTATGAGACTTATAATTTAAAGTTTGTGATAAAGTGTTCCTCTATGTATCCCTATAGAATAGATTCTTGATATTTGAGAAGAAGGGTATGCTAAGTCCAAGATACATTATCCCCAATTAGGTTCTTAACAATATATGAATAGTGGAATATCGATGTGAAATCCCACCAAACCTATCAAAAGTAGATTATGTGTTCCTCCTATTCCTCTTGAGGAAGTACATATTAGATCCCTCACATGTATTGAATTCAATGGTGGTGTATCTGGAGAATGATATCTCTTTTGAGCATCATTCACTGAAGATCCTAGTCCATAGAGAAAACATTTTGTTCAATAAGACAACTCACCTTGTCAAAGTATTTTGGAGAAACCATATGTACGAAGATGAAAAATGTAAACGTGAAGATACAATGAAACAAAAGTACCCTCATTTGTCTTCATCTTAGTATATGAAATAAAATTATATAGATAAAATTTATTAATGTGGTAGAATATAAAAAAACTGAGTTTTTTCATGAATTATTTCGACTAAACAATTTTTGTGTTGAGTAGTTGGGGTCATGCACACAACCAAACTAAAAAGAAAATCACAACACTTTAACAATGTTAAATTATTAAATATGACTTTTATAACAAATAAACTTGTGGGAATAGATTATTTTAACTGCATTTTAAATTAATAAATTTTTATTAAATTATGAATTCCAATTTGAAAAAACTTACTTTATTTTTTTATTTTTCATATCAAAATTAGTTTAAGATGATTTTTTGGTTTTTTAAAAAAAAATGTATTTTTAGATAAAGTGTGGAAATACCTTTTTTCACACCAAAATCAATAAACAATATTTAGTTAAAAAAATGTAACAATAAATAAATATTTATAATTGTAACAAGTTAACTTTAAAAAACCAATTTCAATTCATAAAACCCATATTTAATGTATTGTTAACTTAAGTAGTGGTTTACTCAAAAAAATATGAATATATATTAAAAATTGTTATTTTTTCAATTATAAAAATATAATATAAAAAAGGGGATTCCAAATTTGATACAAAATTTTCATATTTACTAATATGATAAATTTAATTTTTAGGCATAAAAATTCGATTACAATGATTAAATTTAGTTACTATTTTAATAATAAAATTGTTTTTACCAAAAATTTATTTTATTATAATTATGAAAATTTTACCTAGTTGAATAAATTATTCACATACAAATAATGATTAAAATTTATTTTTTTAACCTATATATAAATGAATTAAAACTCTTTTTTATTTTTTAATATTAAATATTATTAGGAATACTTAATTGTGAAAACATACATATTGCATAAAAAATTTTCTATATATTTATTTTTTTATTTAAAATGTACTTTTATATTATTTTTTGATTTAATTAAATTATATACATTTTAAATTTATAAGAACAATTACCTTAAATATTCAGTAAAATATAAATTACTTCGTTAAAAACCCATTACCAAGGTAAAAAACAAAAGAGAAAAATGTAAAAAAACTAATTGTAAATAATTAAAAATAGGTTTAAATTTTTTTTGAAGTTTCATAGTAGAAAAATTATAGTCCCAGTATAAAAAAACAATAATTTCAAAATTTTGGATTCATTAACTCTTTAATATAGTAATTATGTCATTGAATGTAGATGGTATTACCAAAAATTCCCATTTCTTTACTTATAAAAGGGGATCACATCAACCCATTTTATGATTTGCATCACATTAACATTTCCCATTAAAATTTCACAAAATAAATATCCTATAATTAATTTTCTCATCCTTAAACCCCTTATTTCTAAAATTTAGGCTATGGTCATCAGTTTCAAGGATATCTCTAAGAGAAGACTGAGTCTCAAACATAGTATTACATACTTTTTTATATTTGATTCTTAATATTTTTCCTTCAGCCTCTTATAAACATAAAAATATAATGAAATCAGAATCATTATAATAATTATATTTTATTATATTAATTTAAAAACTAGTATTTATTACACTCTATCCACTAAAGAGAAAAAAGCATCCTTAGTGTGTATACGCAAACTACTGCCCCCAAGAAGCATTATCTTTTATTTTTCACAACTGCTTATAATGGTTGATTTTAATAATGATATTTATGGATAAATATGGTTTGTATAATATAAAAATTATTCATAATTTTTAAATTATCTTATAATTTAATTTCCTCTTACTTGTTGAGAAATGGAGACATTAACCATATGTATCTCTGGAAAACCGCCTCCACGAGCGACAAATTTCATCTTCCATTATCACTAAGAAATGGATAGATTTAAATATGTATATATATATATATTATTTTAAATAAATAAAATATATTATGGATGTTATTATAATATTCTATTACCCTTTTGACCACAATCAACAAATCAAAATGTTTATAGTGGATTTAACTAAACAACCCTAATTAATCACTGTTAGAGGGAATATTATATAAAATAAATAAAAAATGAAAATAAATGGAATTATAAAATTAAATATCTATTAATAAGATTATTAGTAATTTATATAAAAAATTTAATTTATCTATTCATATATTAAACCATAAATGTGGGGAGAATTAGTACCTGAGGAAAGAGATCTTCCAAACTATTCTCCTTACTTGCTGGTTACATGTTCTCTTTATTTTCCTCTCTTTTACACTTTATTAATCTCATAAAATTATTATCTTTCTCAATTATTTAACCTTAAATATATACCTAGTATAATATCATTTTCATAACTGTTGTTATATATATATTTTTTGTTCCCTTTGAAATTCCAGCATTGTTGTAAACACAATTTGAAGTAACATTCCTATTTATTGTGTCATATCAAAAATCACCCCTATAAAATGTTTCTAATCTATTACTAGATTCTAAAAACCATCATTATGTTATATATAACCCTCTAACGTAAATTATAATTTTATTTAAAACAATAATCTCTTTCTTTCTATGAAAATAATTTTTATTTATTTAAAAAGGAATCACCTAAATGGTTTAGTTTTATTTTTTCATCTCCTCATTCATTAATATGAAATTTCTACATTAAAACTCTATGTTCAAGAACTATATAGACTTTTAATTTTGAAATTGCAATAAAATTTAATTCATTATTCTCTTTTATATCTTAATGATTTATCATTCAGTTATTCCTTGAATCATAATTGTCAAACCCACTTACCTCTCATGGGTTTTATCATGCTTAAGATATATATATATATATGGTTTTTTCATCATATGGAATAAATATATATTATTTTCAATTTTTATGGGGTTGTTCAGAATTATATAGCCCTACAATGATTTGGGTAAATATTTATATCTCATGATATGTTTTTTAATAGATTAGGGGGGCGGTATAATCTATCGTGGGACATTTCACTTTATGATGACATTCTTGGGAGTGACCCCTAACTTATATTAAGGATGTCATGTTTTATAATGTTTCCACATGTTTATGATTCCATGAATTTATGATATCATTTCCAGATGAAATGTTTCAATGATAATAATCTTTCTCTTTAAAATATCATGTCATGCTTACTGGCACTTTTGTAATGGTTTATTTCCATCTTTACACCCTTACTATACATTCTAAATAAAAATTTTGGTTATTTATTTTATTATAGGTATCCTATATAGTTTTAGAAAGTCTATGGGAGTAGGTAGAATTATGAGGATTTTAAAAAAAATGATGTTGTTATGTTTTATATAATGAATTTATGTGTCTAAACTTGAAAAGACTCTAGGAATATATATCCTTCACTTGTATTATTGGAATATTATATTTTTAATATAGAATTAATATGTTTTAAGGTTTGGGTTTCTATTGAATGAACACTCACTATCACATAATAGTGTAATTAATTAGTTATATGTACAAGTTCCAATAGATATAATTTTATCTAAATAACCACTTAAAAACCCATAGAGTTGTTATATATTTTTCAATAGTTGGGTATGTAGAAACCAATAATTATATTTTTGAAGCATAGATAAAAACACTTTTAAAAGTAATAAACACACAACTAGTAGTGTATTTTTTTAGGATTGTGTATAAAATTTGAATTAACATAACCTATGATATTGAACCCCAACACTATATAATAAATTCAACACATAAGGTATATTAGATATATATAAGGATCTTGATTTTTTTCCCAATTATTTTATCCATGATTCACTAACTACCGAAGAAATTGTCCCTTAAACATGTAATATCTATTACAATAAAGTAAGTGTAATCATATGAATCACCAATAATGATTCCTATAGTACATGGGATATTTTTATCCTCTATACCTAAATTCTAATAATTATCATTGAGGATAACTTGAAACTAACATGAAGAGTTGTAAATATTTAATTATAATCTTTCATGTTAAAGTGGTTCAAGATGTTCTCCAAGTAACCATTTTGTATGTCCAACTATTCTAACTTATTCCAACCCATAAAATTTATGTATCAATAATATTTTTTTAAAGTCCCAAGTTCTTCATATAAAACACTAAAAGAAATTATTACTTATATATTTAGATATGTTCTTTTTTAGGGCGCCAAATACATATTTCATCAATACATAATATAAAATTGACAAAATAATTATTATTTATGCTCTAAAAATATTAACATGGATTTGAATGATGTTTTATTTATCTAGGCTCTAAATATATGAATCAAATATCTTATAACAATATATTGGTTCTTAATTATACAATTCAATGATTTTCTAACCATTAATGTAAATTATTCAAAACCTTTTCTATCAAACCATTGTGATAATAGGATATAAATGAATTTACCAAGGTCACCATAAATAAAAGGTTGTATCTATATATAGATTATCTAAATATTGATTTTATATAGTGGAAATCAGCAAAACAACCTAGATATTGGTGTATCTAATAATAAGATAACACATTTCATTAAAATAAATACCTTCTTGTCTATGAATAATATTTTTACATTAATTTTGGATGTTATCATTCCACATATTCCTTTATATATATATTAATAATGAAGAACCCAATATTACAGATAAATTCACTTTCATGTGGAATTAAAAAAATTATTTATTGGACATTCTAGTGTAATTATTTAACTTCAACTATCATATATCTATCCATGAGGATATACCAGAACTTTGGGTCACCACCAAAAAATAGGATGGTTCATAATCATATATAGATATGTAATATGAAATAGTACTCTTAGTTCTCTAAAATAATTAACATAGTGATGATTTTTTCTTTTAATTTGACCATCATGGTCCAGACTCAACTATTTATTAAAATACATATTTTGGTTGTTCTATATAGTTAATATGTTATTCTATTGTTTTATCCATCACCTTTTTTATATCTATATATACATCATTGTTCTTTATTCTTGTATTAATAATCATTCACTCATTTTATTCTAAAAAATGACATCCCTATTGACAATTAGTTTATGGGTTGATGTATTCTATAAATGATACCCTTCACATCATTATAATATCCTATAATGATAATTTTTATTAATATTGAACTTAATTTTATAATTACTTGTAATTAAAGAATGTATACAAAAGACTTCCAAATTGGTAAAATAGAAACTATTCATTAGGTTTACTATTAAATGTATCTATTTGTGTTTTATAATCAATATACACTAAAATAGGTTCATCGATTACATTATATTATGACTTCTCTATATCTTATGGAAATGTAATGGTTACTCAATCTCCCTTGCTCTATCTAATAGGTTTTATTCACCCAATAATTTATATCATTTTACCAAGGAGTGTATGCCACTATAAAATATCTCTAAATGTAATCTAGTTGATGAAAACAATCAAACACATTTATTTTATGTTATCTATCAGTTTTTATTCCCCAGTCACATAATATTATATATATACTAATGTTCCTTATATGATTTGGGTGGTTTAAGGAACAAAAAATTCATGTTTCTCTAGATTGGTTATGCTGAAAAAATCCAAGAATATTACTGAATGGATGATAAATATTATCATAATCCCTTAATAAATATAATATATGTTTCAAAATTGTAATAATTGTAATAGATCAAATTTTTCAATATAAAATTTTATTTTTAATGAATAAATTTCATATGAAGTAACATATTTAAAGAAAACACATTCGTTACTTAGGATATTTTATATAGTTATAGTCTGGCCAATTTAAAGGAACAAAAAGAATCATAAATATTGATAACATATCCATTGTATAGTGACCATTAAAAATAGTATATTAAGGGTTATGATAAATACCAATTAATAGAGATGAAAGAAGATATTACCTTGAATAATAGGATGAAATCATATGAATCCATTTTACAAGAGCTTCTAAGGGAGATAGCATCCCTGGTATTTTCCCATGACCAAGACCAAGATTATATTCAACAACTAGATCATGATAAAAACAATTTACATGAGAATATCATGTTTATCAATATCATGCACCCAAACCAAGTAAATCGAACCCTACCAAGAAATTTCCACCATTGCACACCTTACCATTAAGGAATACACTGGTGAAACAAGGGGTTATCTATGTAGAACCTAATTGAATGGATATTAATATTTTTATTTCTAAAAAAATAATGATTACATTTTTCATTTTTTTTATTTTCTTTATAGAGATTAAACAATGAGTTTGATAAAAATTAGATTTTGATATAATGAAAGAAAAATTGTATTTTTATAAAATATATAGTTTCAATCAAGACACAATTTTAAAGGATTTAATCTATTTTATAGATAAATTATATCTTATTAATTTTTTCATAAAATTTATATTTAACTAAATACAAAATATTATAAAATTATATGATTTCAACTATAATTTTTATAAGGGTTAGAAACAATTGTTGTCATAAAAACTGTTATTTTTCTATAATAGAGTTTTTTAGTTTAAAAGTGTAAATTTTTATATTTGAATTATTATTTTTATAAAAGAAATATTATTTTTGAAATCATGTCTTCTACTTAGTCCAATAATTATTGTTTCATAATTTTCCGACACAATTTATTTTTTTGGTAAAAATTAAATATAGTATACATATACATTATTTATTAGGGAATCATAAAATCAAAAAAGTGAATTAAAATATTATATAAAAGTATCCATGAAAAAAATTCTATTTTTACATTAAAAATATTTGTTTTTATAAGTTATTTTATAAATTTTATAAACCCTTGATGAATCCTCCAAAACATATATTATATTTTAATGTTTTAAACTAAATTATTTAAAAACATGTCTCACTTCCAAATCACTAAGGATATTATTTTAATAATTTAAATTATTAGTCATATAATATAAAGAATCCCAATACACTTTGGAAGAAACCATGGGAAACAAATATGGGATGGTTTGTAGTTTGGATTTAATTATCAAATAGATTCCAAAACCAATGATCACAAATTAATAAATAATAACCCGTTATTTTTCCATATAAAACCATTGAATCTCTCATTACAATTAAATAAAAACAATTTTAGAATGGATTTAATCTTACATTTCTTCGTTATAAACCACCCAAGGTGTTTCCAAGATCTTAAGAAGCTCTACCCAAGCATTTAAAAGTTCCCTCTCAAGATAAGGGATCCTCTCATCCATTTTATTCAAGCACCTTATTTATATTATATCATTTTTTATTTTTAACTATTCATGTTTGGATATGGTTTTAAACATCTACCTTATCATATTTATGATTTACATGTGATGATAGACTGCTTTCTCTTACATTAAATTATTACATGAATCTTTTTGTACCCCCATTATTCTTCTATAATTATCCCCTGATTATCCATTCAAAATATTTGTGTAGTTTATAACCATTCCCATTTAATCTCATGGGTATTAACCTATATGTAAATATCATTTATTTATTTGGTAATTAAATTTCTATAACCCACCCTTCATAATCATGAGATTAAAAGTGATAAATAAAAACCTTTTGTTGTATGATCTATGTGGAATACTTTTTCATGTTCATGACATGAATTTGATGGGTGGGCCCAAAATTATAAAGTCGTCCAATGCATTTGTAAATGTTTTTATCTTATGAGGTACCATGTATGGTTCAAGGGAGGTTATCATAATTACACCAGGTTATGATTTCTAGGTGGTTGTCCTTGATTTTTTTATTATGATTTCATGGATTAGGTTTTTACAACATTCCCATGTTTCCTTGATGCTATCTTCTAATATCATGTATTATATGTTTGAGTATAGTATTATAACCTGTATTATGTTTCCTAGATATGACAATTCACTAAAATGTGTTACTTATATCATGTTATTCTTTGATTATTCCCTTACTTGGATTTATATCTCACCCCATTATTATGTATATCCCCAGTTTATCTTGTGTAGTTTCAGAAAAATCAAGGGATTTTAATGAAATTCTATGGATTTTTAGCTTATTACTAGGTATTTATATTAATAATTATTATTATATATATATATATCCAATTAGCCATATAAATTATGCCTCATAGTATTATAGGTGGAATTTAATGTATGCGTATATAATAAATCATTAAATAAAGTATATTAAAGGCAAGGTTTTTCATTGTTGGTATGAGTGAAATATTTAACTATTTTTGGGAATAGGATTAAAATCCTCGTTAAATCCTTAGGGATGATAATAAATATAAAAAAATCATTATATGTTGGTAATGTATATAGTAAGTGGTATCCAAGAAAATAAATCTCTGTCTAGATTATACTAGAAGATGTGACTCTAAAATAGGTGTACATAGTGCTAATAACCTAATAAAAGGTTCATTAATCTTAAATCAATCATCACCTAGTACATGACATGGGTTCCTTACTACAGACAAAGTTTTAAACTCTTACGGTATATGATTTTGTAAACTCGCAATTACTTTATAAACAATAATGAAGAGAATACTAATTCCAATAATATTTACTATAAGTAACTAAATCATGGATAACATAGATTTTGAAATAATAATTCATAGGATATTTAATTTATGTCATTTACTTGTTATCCCTTCAATGTTGACTATATTTATTTTGTGTTTCTATTTGTTTTAAAATATTTTCCATTATTTTAGTCAATGGATGAGAATAGATGGAACTGATTTAGTAACAAATGTGATGATAAATTTAATGAGTATCTAAATGAGTTTACCAAGATCAAGAGAGAAGGAATTAATAACATCATAAAAATAATTTATATATTAATTCTTATTTTTAAAATAAACATGAATCAGGTGGGAACCCACATTCTCTTAATGAATTTAATGTTTCCATATAAAATTTTACATGAAAAAGGAGACAAAATTTCAATGGATATTATGATCACTTAATTAAGGAATAATGGATCAACTCCATTGAAAATATATTCTCCTTTTATTAATGCTCTGACTGAGATAGGGTCACACTGACTATTTATTATATAGATTGAAAAGATTAAAAATGGTGAATATTGATAAAAAAATATGTAGCTTGTGGAAGATATCAGAGAAATGGAGTGGAAATAATTCCATATAATGATTTTTCATAAATATTTTCCTCACACTCTCTTAATGAAAATAGAGGGGGGTTCCCTTAAACTTAAGTAAATATATAATTAATCTTTCATGGAATATGAGGAAAAATTCATAGGACATAATTTATACAAAATTGGATCCTTCATTTCCCCCAAAAGTAGAGTTGGGAACTCCTTTGGTGGGATAAATATGATTATATGAAAATAATTACTGATTCCAAACTTTGAAAGTTTTGTGGAAAATGATTGATGTGTCCTCAATGTTAAAATGATGATCGGTGAATCCCATGGTTCTAATGAGTTATGAGATAAAAATTTGAGAATACATTTTAATCTTAGTGACATAATAGGGAAAAATTATAGAGGAATGAAATTCCAATATCCCACTCATAAAAATTATAGGAAGAAGCATCCTAGAAATATCATAAATGGGAGAAGTAAATTATTTAGGTTCTAAAAGGAATGAAATCTAACTAATGAATTTCATCATGAGAAACCACCCATTTGTTTTGGAAGAAATAAATGATATTTTCAACCATTGAACTTTTGTCCAATGTTTCATCTAAAACAAACATGGAAACTATACAATCCAATGCAATAATACGTGGGTTGTCAATGAAAAATAATTAAACCAACATCAATGTACTAGAGAGAAAGTGTGGGATTATGCAATCAAAACATATGAGTTGGATACAAACAATTACATGGTGATAAGTATGATAGTTATTCATCCAATGATAGAGAATTTACCATTTGATTCTAGATATACATATTGTTTTTTATCAATAATGTTTTTTATAACTATTCTAAAATCACCAAAAAACATCTAGTTAGAGCTATAGATGAAAATGGAAAATGTGGAAATTATTTCATTCCAATTATATAACTCCTCACATTTCCATATTTGTGTGTCAAATTTCCATGTAAATATTTATAAACTCTATTTTGTGTAATTTGATGTAATTTTAAGTATAGTCTATAATTACTTGTATAAAGAAAACATAAAATTCTCAGAGAAGGACATCACCCTCTGTATCACAAATCTCTCATTGATTCTATACAATTGTAATAATGAGGATGAACTTCCTTCAGTATTATCATCTTAATCATTGATATTGTTTCCATATGAAAAATCATTTCAAACTCAATTTATTGAGACTAAGTGAAATATCATCTTTGATGATATGCCCATTGTATAGTAATGTGTTGATGTGTTTCCCCAAGAACATCCTGGTCTCCCAACAAGATATGATGTTGAGTTCTCAATCAAACCTATACCTAGAGCATTTACAGGATCCAAGAATCCATATTTAATGACTATTTTTTAAATTTAGGAACTAAAGAAGAAACAACAATAAAATCTAGATATAGATTTATATTCCCATGTTCTTCACTGTGGGGTACACCATTTCTTTTCAACAAGAAAATTGATGGGTAAATTTTACCCTAAATTGGTTATCATGATTTCAATAAGATCTTAATAATGAGAATGTATCCTCTACCATATATTGAAAACTTATTCAATAAGCTATATAGACCAAACTATGTCTCAAAGGTGGATATTCAGTTGGGATATTATCAAGTGATGTTAAAGAAGTATAATATAACCAAGTCATCTTTTCATACACGGAATAGGAATTATGAGTTCATAGTGATATCATTTGGACACAATAATTTCTGATTTTTTATATAATTTATGAATATAGTCTTGAAGTATTTCCTTGAAGAATTTTTATAGTGTTTATAGATGATATTATTATCTACTCCAAAATCAAGGAGAACATTTGATTTATCTACTAAAGACCTTATACAAATAAAAATTTTATCAATAAATGTGATTTTTTTATGTATAAATTTACATTCCTATAGAATTTTATCACCAGAAAATGGATATATACGGATCCTTCAAAAATATATGCAATTTAAGGAGGACCCAAAAAAAATATCTGTGTCAAGAATCTGTAGTTTCAATGGATTATCATAGTACTATTATCGATCTATGTAAAAATTAATTGGATTATAAAACCAACTAACAATGATAACTTGGAAGGGAGTTATGTTTTTTTTGGATAGACGAATGTGAATAGATCTTTTATGATTTGAATAAGAGGCTAATCAGTGGACCTATTTCCACAATTCCCACCAGTGGGGAATGATTTGGGATCTATAACAATGCATCCAGAATGGGATTAGGTTGTGTACTCATGAAAAGTGAAAAATGATAGAATATTCTCCTCGCCAATTAAAGATACATGAAAAGAACTACCCAACACATGATCTATAATTCGATACATGATCTTCACATTAATTATTTGGAAACATTACCACTATGGGTAGAAGTCTAAAATATATACGGATCCTATAATACCAAATTATATATTCACACAAAAGCATTTGAATATGATCAAATGAATGTGTTTAGAGACAATCTAGGTATATTATTATTTTTAAATTATAATCCTAGGAAGGTGAAAAAAGTGGAATATACTCTAATTAGAAAGGTTCCTACTACCCTACCCATGATAGGGATTGAAAGTAATCTCATCTTATTGGACTTAAAAAGGATTTATATGAGAATAAAAAAAGAAGATTTATCTTACCATTCTTAAATAACTGATCAACCATATAATAATGGGAGGATCAAGGAGGCATATAAATATGATGAGTCCCTATAAGAAATAGTAGATAATATTCGAAATTTCATGTTTTCTAAAGATATAGTTATACAGTTTTAAACCCGAATATGTATCCCATCAAAACTAGAACTTAATGAAGGAATTTTTAATCATTCACATTGCTAACCCTTCTCTATTCATCCATGAAGTAGTAATATGTATAGATTTTTGAAGAAACAATTCTAGTGGGATAACAAGAAGTGGGATATTGTGGAATTTTTATCATGATTCTTGGTATACCTTCAAATTAAATCATAAGGATACATGTCAAAGGGAATGATGAAACCATTTATTATACCAATTTGGAAATGGGGAAAAATAACCATGGATTTCATCATAGGACCCCCAAGACAAATAAAGGAAATAATTCCATATGGGTGGTAATTAATTACCCAAACAATTCTGTGCATTTCATTTCTATCAAGGAATATTTATATTTTTACCAATTCATTAAGATATACATAAGGTAAGTGGTAAAATTTCATGGTGTTCCACTATATATTATATTTTATCATGATCAAGAATTTATGTTGAGGTTTTGGGGACGACATCCATAAGAATTGGATATATAGATGAGTTTGAGTATTTCTCATCACCCTCATATGGATGACCACTCTGAATGAACCATTCCAAATATATATTATATATTGATATCATGTTGAATGGATTTCGAATGATGCTGAGATCAACCACATATACTAGAACTATTATCATATAACATTATTTTCCATTCTAGCACTCAAATGGAACCTTATGAGGCTTTTTATGGGAATATGTGCTGGAATCCAACATGTAGGGATAATGTTTGAGTGTGGACGTTGATGGGAGTCAATATATTATCCATGAGATAATAGATATGGTTTCAAAAATTCATCATCATATGATATTTATACAATGTTGATAGAAAATATATGAATAAAATCATCGATTAGAACTGGGGTTTGAGGTCAAAGATAAAGTGTTCCTTTGTATATCACCATGGAATAATGCCATGTGGTTTGGGAAGAAAGTAAATCTTAGACCAAGATATATAATCCCGTTTAATATCAGTAGTTTCCTCGAAGCTACAACCTATCAAATATAACTACCACTGAACCTATCTTACGTACATGATGTGTTCCCTATGTACCTCTTGAGGAAGTACTTACCTAACCCATCACATCTACGAAATATAGAGGTGGTACCATTGGAGAATGATATTTCACATGATAATTATTTGGGAAATATCATAGATCATAGAGAAAATTTTTCAAAAAACAAGACAACACACCTAATCAATGTGATATGGAAGAACCGTGATTTTGAAGAAGTAGCATGGGAACCAGAAGATGTGAGGAAATCGAAATTCCATTAATTATTTTAATGTATAAAATGAAAATTTTTAGTGTGAGATTTATTAATTGTGGAAGAATGTAATGAACCAAACTTTTATATATGGGATTCCATTTATAATGAATATATTCATTATCATGTGATGCAGTTATAGAAACACATGTACCACTTTTTATATTCAGGATAGTTATAGTCTTTCAGATTCAAGATAACAATATGCATCATAACCATTGACAATATAATTATTGTATTGTGACAATGAATATTTTTATATTAAGATTTATGCTAATATCTAATTGACACGTACAAAAGAAGTGATGCACTGAATCATTATAATTGTACCAAAATGAATTCCATTTGTTGGATCTTATTGATGGAGATTACATCTCTAGGAATTTCCACTCACCACTCCAAAAACAAGATTATATAACTAAAGATTGAGTGAAACTGATTATGGGATATGTTCAAGCATATCAGGATCATAACCCAAGCCATGTTTACTGAACCTCCCAAATAAGTGTCATCATTGCATACCATACCCTTGGGGAATATTCTAGTGTAATAAGGGGTTATGTATCTATACACTAAAAGTATGGGTTTTTATATTTTTATTATTAATAAAATATTTATTATATTTACTGATTTTTATTTACTTTATAATGATTTAATAAGGATTCTGATAAAAATTATATTTTCAAACGATGAAACAAAAAATATATTGTTTCAATAAAGACAATATATTCGATTAATTAAATAAATTTGAAGATAAATTTTATCTTAATAAAATATTCTTATTAAATAATATTTATTTAAATATAAATTATAATTTAATTTTTTAAATTCAAATGTGATTTTTATAATGTTTAGAAACTACAATCGATGTAAAAACCCCTTATTTTTTTTAGTTAATGGGGTTTTTAATTTTATTGTCTAATTTTTATTGTTTTAATACTTTTTTAAATAAAATAATTTTTAAATTATAACATATAAATTATCCAAATGTGAAATTTTCATTATTTTTCGAGAAAACCATATTTTTTGGTAAATAGTATATATGATATAAATACACGGTATTTAGTATGACATCATAAAAGCTAAAAAGTGTTTTAATAAACACAATAAAAGTAATCCATGGACAAAATTATGTTTTCCCTTTAAAATAATGGTTTTATGTTTTTTTATTAATTTTATAAACCCTTAATCAATCCTGGAAAACCTATATTTTATTATATTGTTTTAAAATAAATTATTTTTAAATATGATACACTTTAACATAACCAATGATATTATTTTAATAATTGTTTATCAAATTATTAAAAAATTAATTAACCCCACTAAAATTCTGTAAAAATCATTGGATGTTTTTTGGGTTGGATTAATTTATCATATAAAGTCAAAAACCTATGTCTGTAGATTAATAAATAATTCATCTCACTTTTATTATAAAACCCCACAAAACCTCCCTTTACACATAACTAAAATCACTACAATTATGAATTTACACTAACCTTACCTCTATAGGGCGCTCTATCGGTGTTCCCAGGCTCTAAAAAAAATCCTCCCAATCTTTTAGAAGTTCCCTCTCAAGGTGAGCGATCCTCTCCCTCTCCTCCTTATTCAATAATATTCTTTATATTATGCCTTTTGGTTTTCAATTTTTCAGGTTGGGATATATTTTAAAAAATAGGACTTACTAAACTTATTATTTTCAGGTGATTATATAAACCTGTAGAACTCATTGAACACATCCATGAATCTTTTTTACCTTCATTATGCTGCCAAAATTTTCCTATGAATTTCCATGCCAAGAATTTGTTTAGAAATTACACATACACATCTTCACTCAAGAGTATTCACCTAGATGTACCAATTATTAAATTATTGGGTACTACTATATATATAATATATGCTACTTAATCAAGAGATTAAAACTTATTAAATAAGTCTTTATGTTGTATAATCTATGCGGCACACTTATGCATGCACATGATATGAAGGTGAATGGTGGGACCATAATTATATATACCTATAACACATTGGGTATAATTTTTGTCTCATTTAGTACTATATGTTGTTCATGGGAGGTTAACCTTATAACATTGTATTACAATTTGTATGTAGTTATCTATGGATTATGTTAGTAAGGTCATGTTTTATATAGTTTCCACTTTATAATGCCTCTTTTATATTAACATCTTTTATCATGTTTTTTTATCATGTGTATAATTATCACCAATTATATATTACATTGACAATACTACTGACTCAAATATATTACTTTCAAAATGTTATTTTTTGATTGTCCCCTAAATGGGATTTATAGCTTACCCCATTCTTATGTACTCTCCCAGGTTATCTCATGTAGTTTTAAAAGATGAAGATAATTTAATGAATATGTTATTTTTTTTAGATTATGGATTTGTATTTCTGTTTCAAGTTCTTATTATATGTACCTAATATCCAAAATAAACTAGGCCTCATGATCTTATATGGTTTTAATAATTGTATCCTTATATAAAAAATCATGAAATAAAGTGTAAAATATATGGTTTGTCCAGAGAATGGATCAATTCTTGGATCATATTTCTATTTATTGATAAAATTTTGAGTGTCTACCTTTTTTTCATACTCAATACAGAATATTTAATGAAGTGTAAGGATAATTTTATAAGGTTAGAAAATAAATTATAATTAATAAGAATATAAAATCTTTATTTTGATATATGAATAGATTTTGTATGACTTAAATTCATCAAAAAAAATTTAGGTGTTTAATTTTGTTGTTTTCAATGCCCATTGTTCATTTCACCCTTAATAATGTATACATTCTAATGAAATTTAGTCTCCTTAATCATGATAATAACAAATCTCATTATCATTATCAATGATTTTTCAACGGGATTCATGAATATAAGGTCATGAAATTATCATAAAAAAACATATTTCTCTTAATGTCTTTATTAGGGAATATTACATATATAAATCATATAATACCACATTATATTTTTAGTTTTATTGTGTAAACTTCAAAAATATTCAATATTTTATCATTTTAACTGTCTAAAATATTGTATATGATAACTTCTTATTTATCTAACTATTATTATTAGGATATTACATGTCATGTTTCTTTTGATTCGATTATCCATATATATTTGAAGTATTGGTTGAATTATATTAGTCTTCATTAAAACATAATCACAAATATCAATTTAGATATATTATGGAAAAAAATAAGGATATATTGTGAATATAAATATGCACCTATCGCATCAATAAATATAGTTTCCCTGAGGTGTAACACATTAGGATTTAGGAAAACAATTATTTCATTAAATTATATATCTATTATTCATAATTATGTTTTTATATTCCATTAATGGATTTGAACTTGATTATGAATAAATTCATACATGATATGAATCAAAAAAATAACACATTATTAAATCAAGATGGAATATTACATAAATGTTCACGATAACAATTATTAAAAACCATGGATGATTACAAAACTTAAATGTTTATAAATCAAGTTAGATAATAAATTGGAAATAATAATATTTTTACTACTAAAAACTCCCCTAGATCATCATCAATCCTTATAATGGACATTAGTATAATTAAACCTAAAATTAAACAAACATTATTAAAACAAAAATAATTATGTGAAAATATAAATAAAAACTATATAAATGAGAAGTCTTCTATATGAAGTTATAATGGAATTAATTCATAAGATGTAATGGGAGTAATATAGTCGTTACCTGATCAGTATTAAATGGTATATATATTTTTATATAATATCAGTAAACATCTTAATAGTTTAGATTAACCGGTATGTGGTTTATATATATCATGATTGATTAAATGTTAAAAAATATATATTTTCTTTATAATTATTTTTAATAAAAATAAAATGATACTAAACTATTTTGGAAAATAACATTGATTATAAAGAATCAATTTTTATAAATTATATATTTTGGATTAGTTTATTAATTTTAAATAAAAAGGTTGATAATATGTATTGAGAAATTTCAAGTAAGGATTAGTTAAATAAATTAATAAAATTATATAAATAATTAAGGTACTTATAATGTCAATTTAATTATTTATGACTAAAGAAACGTTTTTTCTTAAAAACATTATTTTTATTATATATTATATGTTTATATTTAAAATTTAAATTTATCATATTTGGATTAATAAATTTAATGAAATTAATTATTTTTAAAAATAAAAATGAATAATAATTCATATATTTATTCTCAATCAATTATAAATGGAGATAATATCATCTAATAGGAAAAATTAAAAAAATCAAATAATTGTTTTTATGTATGTAATTTAATTTTATTGAAATTTATTAAGAATATATATGAATAAATAAATTATCTTTAATATAATAGTAATTATTATGAAATGAATATGAATAAATACATTTTATGCTTAAAAATGAATTTATTTTCTAAATAATCATTTTCAAAATTATGAATTCTTATATTAAAATAAATTTTTATCACTTTTTTAAATTAAATAGAATAAAAAGTATTCTATATTTAGAATTGACCTGATATAATATATTATAAGGTCATTTTTATTTTTAGTGAAAAAAATATGTTACCAAGATAAAATTTTGTCCCCTTGATAAAGACAAAATCAGGTTATTTGGTTTAATAAAGTGGTAAAACCTTAAAATTTCATGAGACATTATCTGTGAATGAGGGGATGAGTTTATGATCAACGTTATATTACAATATCTCAATTATGTTTCCATATTGAATCCACTTTAAATGATAAATTTCATTCCAAACTCATTACATAATGAGTATTTGTGAATGTTTTACTCAAGTTCACCTATAAAAGGTCACCCACGTTATCCAATTCATTCCAAACCATTCCATCAGTTTCCTATCTAATATGTACCCAAATTATCTCTGTAAAATAATATTTCAGATTTAGTAAACTCTATTTATAAGGACAGTCAAACCCATCATTTCCTATAGTGTCCTTGAGATATGATTAGATTAATCAATAAGTTAAATGTGTATCTGACTATGTATGAATCCACGGTAAGGGTTTTTCATCTCAATTTTATTTATTTGAGATATGTTTTGTATTTTTCACCAAATATTATTATATATAGTTGACTTAAAACCATATATAATTTTATTATAATTATTAAAATAACATTAATGGGATTTATAATTATATCTCATTATACCTATTTATTTACATGTGATTCTTTTTAACGAATGTTGTAAATGTTTTTTTACATTCAATTCATTTTAATTGAGTTATAATAATCATTTAACACAATATTAATGAAAATATTTTATTTTATTTTGTTCCATTTGAAGTATCTTCTAAGAATTTACATGATTCTACAAAGTAATACTAATTATCATTAATTATAAATTATCATATTTTAAAAAAATTAATTAAAATATAAGGGTTTTTTTGAATTAATATTCCTCCATTAATTAATAAAATTTTTTACACTGAATATGTTTTTATAATTATATTTTTTTCAGTATTTCTATTTCATATGGTATTTTAATTTTTTATTTGGGTAAATTAAATTTTCATGTCATGATCTAGTTCTTTGATGGATCAATTTCTATGTAAAAATATTAAATTATTTAGAATAATTATCATCATCACTATTTTATAATTCTCCTATAAATTAGTATTATTTCTTAACATAAACTTTTTCTTTTATTATTTATAAACCCCATCATGAATTATCTTATATACTCTTCATATTTATCTTTATCTATTTTAAAAATGAATTTTTATAGCTATATTATTGATGTGTATTTTCTATGAAATTGCATAAAAATCCTAAAAAAAGTATTTCTCATCACTTTTAAATATCCTGAATCTTCCAATACACATTTATTTAATAATAATTCATTTATTTTAATTGTTCCATTATTGAATATTCTTTTAAAAAATTAAAAAAATTATTCTTATCATTTTCTCAAAAATAATTTTTGAAATTTATTTGTAACTTCATCATATTTATGAAATTTATAAAAATATTTATTAAGACTCTTTTTCTTTTTATTGAATCATACTCTAATCTATTATGATTTACCTCTTTTGGGTGACTGATTTTTTGTATCAATTGATCTAATATCTTTAAGAAATTATATGTGATCCCATTTAAAAAAATTTCATGAACCATATTATTTTCAATGATTTTTCATTATAATATATGTGATTGATTTATTGTGAAACCAATTTTTTTTTATCACTCAGTGACAGTTGGCCCTATAATTATATATCCCTCCAAGGTATTGGGAAAAAATTTCTACCTCATGAGATGATCAGTAATGGAGAGTAATCCGAAAAACCTAAGGGTATTCATCAACTAATTAATGGGTGGGATCATAATTATTTTTCCCTCTAATTTATTGGGTTACACTTTATATCTCATTATATGTCATGTTAGATACTAGGTAGAAAATTTCATGCACTATGGGACTCTATCTACCAAGTGATGACTGTCTTGTTAGTATGATTTGATATAAGGAATGATTTTATATGATTAGATATATATATTCAATATTTGTATGCCAAAATTCAATGTTATAATACATGTATATGTTATAATCCATGGTTCCTGATTTTTAGATAATGTCCATTATTTTTTATACCATTGTATATGTATGAACATTTTGAGGTTATATATTATTTTTTATGCTTTTGAAAAAAACATTATAATTCCTTGTTCTTTTTTACCAGATATTTCTCTCATGAGTCTTTTTTCATATAATTCTGATAAAAACATTTATAACTAGTTAATATTTATTTACATTAATATGAATTTAATGTCAGTACCTATTATGTTTTTAATTTCATTCAGTAAATACATGCTTTTATATATTTATAAGGAAGTCTTGTGAGAATAATTTTGTGGGGTGTTTTGAATAAATTATGCTCAATAAGACATTTATATAGATAATTTCCAACTGAACATATAATTTTGGTTTTGTGGGTGTGGTCTAATATTGAGATGATATGTGACATGATGTATGTATTTTTGGTTCATCTCAGTTTGTATCAGAGTATATGTGTAATTTTATTATTTTAGGACTGGATCCGAGAGTTCATGTTTGAAGAACATCACTTTGTAAAGACAAAAAAATTTATAAATTATAGTCCATTTTATTAATAATTAAATTCAATACAAAGTAATGTATTTATATAAAACACATGAACTACCTTAGTTATTTGGAACTAATAAAAAAATATAGCAATTCAAATTTAAATAACAATTTATCGTCTTAACCATTGATTATATAGAAATTTTACATTTAACATTAATATTAGTGTATATTAAAGGTTATAATAAAGTCTAATTCACATAAAAATAAGAAGAAATAGTATAAATGAGTAGGATTTTACACTATAAATCCAAATTATCAAAGTTTCCATGGGATATGTTATCCCTAATATTTCCATTGACCGATCCCAATCTGAAATTCAAAAAATGAAACACGAATTAAACCATTTAAGGGAGAAGTTCAAGCTTATAAAGATCATGACCCGAACCATGTTTGATGAACCACCCCAATAAATTAACACCTTCACACACCATACCCATAGAGTTAATCTTGCTGTAATAAGGGGCAATGTATCTAGACCCTAGTAGTATGAATTTTTATTTTTTATTTGTAATAAAAAAGGTTTATGTTTATCCATTTTCATTTTCACTTTATATATACAATTATGAGTTTATGAAAATTATATTTTGATACAAATAAAACAAAATCATACACACAAACCATGATATAGTTTGTTTTATTGATTAATTTATCATATTGAATCAATAAATTATCCACATAAATTAATAATCATTTCTCAAATTTTGTTATAAATACCCCCCAATATTCCACTCACATTCAATAAAAACCTATTTATCATGAATTTCCCACCATTATACCTTTATAAATCCATTATAAAGTGTTTCCATGTTCTTAAGAGTTTACCCTAATCATTTAGATGTTCTATCTCTAGGTAAGGGTATTCTCTTCCACTCCTCATTATTCAAGTACTTAATTTGATATATACAATTTTAATTTTAGTTTTTATTATTGGGTTATCTTTCTAGAAATCTATTTAATGTTCTTATTCTACTCAATTCATGATAGACCACATTTCACTCTCATTTAACTCTTCTATGAACATTTATGTACATTTGTAATGCCGCTAAAATTATCCCATGATTTTATAATACAATTGTTTTTATTTTGAATTTCTATCACATTTTCTACTGAAGGGTATTAATATAGATGTAAAAATTGGATCATTAATTTGGTACATCCATTTATTTAACCCAAATTCCTTAATCCGGGGTGTAAAATTGGAAAAGGTATTTTTTGTTGCATTACCTATGTATAACACCAATGATTGTACATGATATGAATGTAAAGGGTGTTCCCAAAGTTATATAGTCCTCCAATGCATTGGGTAATGTTTTTTTTTCATATAAGACATCATGTGTGTTGAATTGGAGGTTATCTTAATTGTTGGATTCAGTGTTTTAGAAACCAACTTCCTTGTACCTTATCATAAACCTGTATTCATTGAATGAATATTAATAAACTCGATATCACATCATGATTTTTCTTCTACGTGACATAGAATTTGATAATGTCCTTAGAATAGTTGGTGTACTAAAAGTTCATAGAATATCCCTACTATGATGAGAACCCAGAAGTGCCATGACATTTTTCTTGAATATATGTTCTATGTCCAGATGATATAATTTTAAGGGACACAAATGATACATGTTATCAGGGGTGGGGACTCGTGAAACATTTAAGAGCTTTCTCATGGTGTGTAGCCTTGGTAATATTTAGGATGATATTATGAGAAAAATACATGCCAGTAAGAAATCCAAATTCATAAGTGTTATTGGATGTTATGATCTGTAAAAATTTATTTTGGTCATTAGAAAATAATAATATTATTAATAGGTTTATGACGCGCACACTTAAGTTTATTGATGAAAACTATGATGAAAAATGTTCACGGTGAGGTTGGATATGTTGGGTTCATCATGAGTAATACTGCATTAATGATTAATACGAGAAACGATTTTTGACTTCTATGAAAGTAGATATCTTATACCCTTTGATGGTAATGATATATCTTAAAAAAATCCTTGGCCATGGTGTTCTCTAGGCTAGTTCAATTCGAGGATGTCAAAGAATGAGAAATCTTGCACATTGGTTGATGGAACATGTATGAACCCCACTTGATTGGAGATTTCAGTACAAATGGATTATATTACACAGTAAGCATTCTTATGAGATGACATATCATTTCAACATCATATTATTTCTATTTGGTTCCTTGACCAATTTCTAGACATTAATCATGGACTTTAGGCCATGCTGTGTAATCCCAATGATAAAGAGGCCTAGTGGGTTACACACTAAGTGTAGCTAGTATCTTTCTTAAATAATTTATTTTTTAACAACTTGAATAAATATTATTCCCATTTTTTGTTTAATAATTATTCAAGTATGCCTGATCTTATTTATTTCATCACTAGTTATTCAAGAGAATATATTGCAGATCAAATATTTATTTATCAGTGAATATTGTAGTTATATTTATTTAATAAATAAATAGTAATTATTCAAGTCCTGATATATAATAAGGATGATTTTTGGACTATGTTATGGGTCCAATGAGGAATAATATTAAATATTACTTTGTTAAATAATATTTAAATATAACTTTTCTGTTAAGAACATATCATGTAAATAATAGAATTTATATTATTATTTCACATGGCATTTCACATGGAATAAAAATATAAGTAACAAAAGTTGTTATAATTATTTATTATTTGCTAGTTAATTTAATTCCCCATTAAGTTATTATTCTCTAATTAGCCATGGGGTCATCCCACCAGCTAATAGATTTTTGTGTGCACAACATATTTAACGAAAAGCTAAAAATCCTAGATAACTCTTCCCTCTCCAAGAACGCCCTCAAGAACGAGAGAGACACTCCTCCACCAGATATAGTAGAATGCTTTGGAAGTGATTCTCAAGGTGATCAAAAGGGGACATTACAAGAGAAAGGATATTCCACGCTAGCACCCAAAGAATCCTTCACCAATATCTGGAGATAAATGGACCATGTTTTGATCACCAATAGAGGAATACTATCATTGGATTCTATTCACAATGAAGCTGCACATCAGACCCGTGGTCAAATGCATCAACAAAGAAAGAATCACCTTAGGGGAAATTATTTAAATTAATTAAATTAATTATAACAAATATGTTAATCCTTCCTCTATGTTTTGGGCCTCCATTTCCTTTTCTTAATCATTGATTTTGTTTAATTGATACTAGCATTCATCATTGTATTGATCCCAGAATAATCATTGATCACTGTAAAATTTAAAGTTGGGTAATGGCTCAACCGCACATCCACTATGCCCAGAACCAACAAGTGGTATGAGAGAATTCATATTTTTTATTATAATTATTTAAATAATTCCTAGACTATTAACTCTTTAATAATTCTGTTTGTCAATATGTGTTTTATCATTATTGTAATAGGAATTTTGAGCACTATTCTTCCTATTTTTTCACCTAGATCTAACAAAAAATATTATTTTTATGATTAAAATTAAATCAAGGATCTCATTAGTAGGAAACGAAGATTCTTTCTATGAAAAACGATAGTACATTTTGTGTTTTCGGAGTTACAAAATATGTAATCTTGTTCAAAAAACATGTAGTTCTATTCATAAATTCATGAATAATTTAGCAATTTCTCAAGCTGTGTTAATTAATGACACATGGTGTAGATAATTCTTACAGCGCGTGTTGACCATGATATATTAGAGCATTGTCATCCAGACTACTGATCGTGTGGCTCAATGGACAAGGTGTGTAGTCCCTTCCGTTCAGGGTCAGGTCGTGTATCACATACACAGCTTTCCCAGTTGGTGACTGTGTAACATAGAGTCGACACATCATGTGTCCCATTGCACATGCCGTGTACACTAAAGATTTATGTTGTACACCTGAAATGAAATTTCCCCATGAAAGTACATTTGATGGATATTGAGGAGGGTACACGTCGTTTAGTTGGATCTACACACCCTTTAATTTTTATAGATTATTAGTATTTTTATTATTATATTATGTAGCCCTTAAGTCATTTACCTTCATGTGGTTGAAAATATGGGACACAACATGTGATAGGTTTTTGATATATATATATATATGTAAATGTATATATGTATATATATATATATATTTGTGTGTGTGTTTAATTAACATCTATGTAATGTTTAAATATCTGCACATCATGTATGAGATGTATTATAATTATAATTCTTCATGCATGATACATTTCACAAAGAATAATGTGTACACAAGTATAATACATGTTGGATTGTTTTAGATGGGTATTCCCCAGGTTTCCTCCAAGGTACATGTTATGTATAAGGTAATGGATGATAATATCAAGGAAATTGATAAAAGGATCAAGATAAAAAGGGTTTATTAATTAAAGATAATTATTAATCGATTCATGTGTAATTCTTATTAATCAGAATGATTAAAAAATTGAATTATATTTTTATTAAATGAATACATTATTTCTTGTGTGTGGATGACCATAAGCTAGACATGACATTTGTATAAGATTGGTTCTGTTTTAATTTATTTATTAAATTAAAATTGTTGGTATTCATGCCTTCTCCTCATTAATATGCAAGGTCAGTAAACTCATGGTTTCTTTTATGTAACCCCCCTTACCCCTCACCTAAATGGGTGTTAAAAGAATATGTAATTGATGGATCTTCCAATCTTGTTGATTTTGTTCATGCTAGGAGCTGAGGTGAAACCAATCCAGGGATATAAGAAGGTGGACATGTGGAAATCTGTAAACACAATCCATAAATGGTTCAAGGTGTTTATCTGCTAGGTCGGGTTTAGTTTATCAACTGGTAGATAAACTAATCAATATTAAATCTCATGATCATACCCATTATTTAATTTCATCAGCTTTATGGTTATTTAATATGGATGATTGATGTGATCACATAATTAATGAACTAACAACAATAAAAGAAGGAACTAAAATAAAATTTCTTATTTGTAAATATTTTCTATACATTTTTAATCAGTTAATTACATCTCACTTTATATTAAAAATAATTTAGAAATACAATAAGTTCCAATTTATGCATAAAGGATAAAATCCCTCAATTAAATATTATGTCAGTATAGCTTTCCATTACATAAGTTGGAATCAAACCATAGTTCAAAGTGATTGACCAACCCTGGTTAGGGTGATTTCAATTTTCAAAGAATCTTAATTTCAGGTTTTGGGTTGACATAACTTATGTTACATCAAGGGATGACTTTCCTATTAAGACATGGTGCATTTGAGAGGAAAAGTTTGAGGAAATCCAAAATAAAGGATTTTGGGATTGGGGAGTCCACTCAACAGATCAAGGAGTTATGAATTATTTTAGTTGGCATTTGTAATTCCTACCTAAAACAATTCATGTTTTTTTACCAACCCTACATGGTGTATTGTAAAAGTCAATATGGATCCTTTTTGTTATAATATCCAAGAAATAAGATATTCTGAATCCAGTGGTGTGGGATGGTGGGTTTCAACAAAATAGTGGGAGACTAATAGATATTAATGTATTTATTTTTCTACATTCAACAAGAAAAATTACAAAAACGTTTTTCATCATATTTATAGAAAAAAATCAAAATTGATATCAAAAATATCATTGCAATTCATACTTGATAATGAAATCCTTATCACAAAAAATAATTTATAAGAGTGGAAGAGGAACCTTTAGGTTATCTTTCTCTAGGATAGGATACTTTATGTGGTAGAAGAACCATTATTAGTTGTGCATGGAAATTAGGTGAGTGACGAAGAACTCTCTATGTACGAGAAACATAAGAATTAAGCTACATATTTTCAGTACCAAATTCTATCATCCGTGAACAATGTGATCATGAAGAAACATGAGGAAATGGATATTTATAGCATGATTTCTCAGATTTGGGATCTCTATTAAGATAAGGTGAGACAAGAGAGGTATGAGATCTCAAACTATTTGTTAACTATTAATCTTGGTCAGTCTATGCTAGCTGGACCACATGTAGTAAAGATTATTAGCTATAATGAGCTTCTGGACATCATAGGGATTAAATTGTCAGAAGATTTTTATATAGATCTCATTCTATCATCACTACCAAAGACCTTATATAGTTTTATTTTGAACTATAATATAAAAAATAATAGGACGATTCTATTTTATATTCTTAACCTGATTCACCAAGTGGATAAATAAATGAGCCATGAAACACCTACAGTATTTATGGTGAATAGGAAGAGGAATTTCTAGGAAAATTGGCATAAGATTTATAAATATTCTAAATCATCCAAGCACCATCAAACCAAGAATAAGAATATCCAGAGGTAGGTCATGGAAAAATAGGTAGTATGCTTTTTAGGTTCTATGTTAGGCCATTGTAAGAGGAATTGTGCATAAAGGTAAGGGTAATCCAAAGGTGTGTTGGTTATCAAGTGAAATCTTACCATTTCTACACATTATGTATTAGACACAACATGTGGGGATCACATCTATATACAAATGCAGTAACCAAGTAGATTCTTGAAAATTACTAGAGGAGAGGTTGATCTATGAGATGCTAATGGTGTGAGGATGGATGATATTATCATTGGTGACTACCGCCTCAAATTTCGAATGGGAATGATTTTGGTTTTACATGGATGTTATTATATACCTAGTTTTACCAGGAACATAATTTCTATATTGAGTTTAGATACACATAGATTTATTTTCATGTTCGTAAATAAATATTGTTACTTTTATAAGGAAAACATATATTATGGTATGACACATTTAAATAATATTTTTTAAGTATTAAATTACAAGAAAAAATTGTTGTAAATTGATAACAAACCATGTTATCATGACTCATACAATACCCAGTTGTGGAATCAATGTTGTGGTCATGTAAATTAGAAGCACCTGAAAAAGCACTGCCAAGATAGTTATTTAAACTCTTCCGAGCTAAAACCACTTGAAATATGTCACACTTGTTTATAAGGGAAAATGATGAAACCACCATTTGGTGGAAAAGTGAAAGGGCCGTAGAGGTTCATGGATTGGTATACACTAATGTGTGAGGACTGTTTCAAATAGAAGCTATAATAGGATATTCGTATTTAATTACATTTGCTGATGACTTGAGTATATATGGTTATGTTTACATAATGAGGTATAATCATGATTCCTATAAGAAATTCAATGAGTCAAAAAATTAAGTAGAGAATCATCTTGGTAATATGATAAAAGAAACTTTGATCAGATCATGGTGGATAATATCTTCACCAAGAGTTCATTGAACTTTTACGGGAGTCTAGTATTCTATCTCAATCCACTACACCTTATACACCATAGTGGAATGATGTTAGTGAAAGGATAAATCATACCATATTGAAATTTGTAAGGTCGATGATGAGTCATACAAATCATCCATTAATATTTTAGGGATAATCATTAAAACCTGTGGCATCACACTTAACCAAGTACCAATTAATGTGGAAAATGGGATTCCCTTTGAGATATAGAGTGGAAAGAAACTGACTTTGTTGCATACATGTATATTGGGGTTTGAGGAATTTTTAAGTATTTCTCAAGAAGAAAACTAGCACCCCAATGCATGAAGTGTATCGTTATTGGGAATCTTAAGAAAACTAAGGGATAATACTTATGCAACCACTCAGAAAGAATATTATTGTTGCCAGACATGCTCCCTTTCCTAAGAGGGGGAACATCCTCAAAAAGGATAGTGGGATAAAGATTGACTTCGATGAAGTTAATACTCAAGATACATAGGAGTAGGTACATGAACATGCTCCATAGGTCCCCCTGGAAGAGGTAGTTCTTAAAAATCAAGTACTGTGTAAGAGTATAAGAGATATAAGGGAAAAAGAGAGATATGGTTCCTTATCACCAAGGATGGTGACTCATTATAGTTGGATAATGATAAATCTATATCCTACAATAATGAATTAGAGAGATTAGAAGCTACAATATGACTAGAGGCTATGAATTCTAAGATGGATTCCATGTATCAGAACGATGATTGGCTTCTGATCGATGTGCCAGTTGACTTAAATCATGTTTAGTATAAATGGATTTTCAAGAAGATACTAGACATTGAAGGTAAATTTAGTACCTATAAAGCAATGCTAGTGGATAAAATTTTTAAACATTGTTAAGGAATTGACTATAATGACATATTTCTAACAATGTCAATGTTTAAATCCATAAGAATCATATTTTTCATAGTATATTTCCATAACTATGATATTTGGATGATGGATGTCAAAAAGGCATTCATTAACAAGAACCTTCAGGAAGATGTCTATATGACACAAACAGAAGGGTTTATGACACTATGTGATTTTAAAATGGTATAAATGTTGAAGAGATCCATTAATAGATTAAATAATGAATCCAGATCATGGAACATTAAATTTGATGAATCCATAGGAGAATTTGGTTTCATTAAGAATGAATGTGAGACATGTGTTTACAAGAGGTTTAATGGGAATGTGGTTGTTATCCTAGTAGTGTATATCAGTGGAATATTTAGTATTTGTAATGACATGATGGTTTTGTAGTCAGTCAGGGATTGTAAGAACAAGTGCTTCTCCATGAAGGACTTATGTGAAGCAGCATACAATCTAGGGATCAATATCATTTGTGTTATATCCAAGATAATACATCGACAAATTCAGAATACATATATTGAAAAGATATCGAATAGATTTAGTATAGAATAATCCAATAGGGGATTGGTTCCAGTGTCACATGATATAAATCATTCCAAGAAAGTATGTCTCCATACACAACATTAGAAATATATAATGACTAAAATTCCATACGATTTAGCAATAAGATCTATCATAAATTCTATGTTATTTTCTAGACGTGATGTTTCTGATGCACTAATCATGGTTGGAATATATAAAAAAGATCCAATAGAACAACATTGGAATGATATCAAGACTATCCTTAAGTATCTAATAAGATCTAACGATATGGTCCTATTGTGTGGAGGAGATAAGGAGCTTGTCATCATAGGGTATGTTGATGTTGGGTTTAAAATAGATCAGAATGATCTATAGTCTCAAGTAGGATATGTTTTCTATCTCAAAGGAGGACCTATGAGATGGAAGTGTTCAAAGTAGCCCATTTTCACTGATTCTGTAGTAGAGTCCGAATATATAGCATCTTTTGATGCAGTCAAGGAATCCATCTAAACTCAGATATTTGTCTTGGAGCTTTATGTGGTACCTAGCAGTCAAGATTCCGTAACGTTGTATTGTTATACTACTACAATGGTTGATCTTAAAAAAAATCTATGGTAACCTAAATGGAAAGAGAACATACTACCAAATTATCACCTCTTGAGGTATTTTTATCAAAGGGATGAAATTATAGTGATTAGATCTTCCATGGAAGAGAATGTGGCGAACCCCTTAACGAAATGCATATCTTAGTAGAAGCATGAATATCATGTGATAGCTAGTGGATTTAATGTTTTTAGTAGTTGGATCTAGTGAAAGTGGGAGTATGTTGGAGTTCGTGTCCTCGAAGCCAACTTCTTTGTACTTTATTATTAGCCTCTATTCATTCACTGATTATGAATAATCATCATGTCACATCATATTTTTTCTTTAGTGTGACATAGTATGTGATAATTTCCAAAGAATAGTTGTCACGCTATATAGTCATAGTAGATCTCTACTATGATGAGAACCCGGAAGTTTCATGATAGTATTATTCAACATATTTTATATGGACATATGATGTCACTTGGAGGGACACAAATGATACATTCTATCAGGGGTGGGGACTCATGAAAATTTGAGGCACCTTCTCAGGGTGCATGCCCTTGGTAATATCACAGATGATATTAAGAGAACGAGACCTGATAGTATGAAATACACATTCATAAGTGTCATTGAATGTTCCTATTTTTGGACGTGTGTATTGGTTCTTAGACTTTATGATTATTACTAATGGGTATTATGACTCAAACACAAATATGTATTGATGAAAACCATGATGACAGATGTTCGTGATGAGGTAGGATATGTTGGGTGTGTTACGAGTAATAAAAAATAATGAATAAGGTGAGAAATTATTTTTCTCTTCTATGGATGAGGATATCATTACACATGTGATGGAAATGATTTATCCTAACTAAATCGATATCCATGGTGTTCTCTAGGAATGTTTAATTCTGAGAAGTCAAATAATGAGAAATTGAGTAAATGTGTTAATGGCACTTGCATGCAACCTGATTTATTGGGGATATTGGGACAAAGGGATTATATTACATGGTAAGTCATCATATGAGGTGACATGTCTTTGTGACATCAAATTCATTCTCTTGGGTTCCTTGACAAATTTCTAGATAGTAATCTGGGACATTAGGCAAGCCCGCCTAATGTCAATGAGAAAGAGGCCTAGAAGGTCACACATAAATTGTAGACAACATCTATGCTAAATTATTTATTATTTAACATGTCGATTAAATATTACTAATGGTTTTGGTTTAATAATTATTCATGTATTATTAATCATATTTATTTCAGCTCTAGTTATTAGAAATAATATATTTCAGAAAGAATATTTATTTATTAGATAAGAATTCAGTTATATTTGTTTACTAAATAAATAATCATTATTCACGGCCCTGTAAATATTGAAGAGGATTGGCGGACCAAGTTATCGATCCATTGAGAAATAATATTAAATATTTTCTGGTTAAATCTTATTTAAATATAACATTCCATTTTAGAACATGTAAGTGAAATAATAGAATTGCTATTATTATTTTACATAAGGTTTCATATAGAATAATGAAATAAGTAACATAACTTGTGATAATTATTTTTAATTGCCTTATGAATTAAATTCCCTATTGTGTTATTATTATGTAATTATCCAAGGGGTCATCCCACTGGATAACTAATGGATTTTTTCACAAAAATCTTTGAAAAAATATTATGAGCCTATAGAACACTTCCCTCTCCATGAACACACTCAATAATGATGGAGATCCACCTCCACCAGATCTAGGAGAGTCCTTTAGAAGCAATTCTCAAGGAAATCAAAGGCCAACATCACAAGAAAAAGGATCATCTATGCTAGCACCCAGAGACCCCTTCGACGATGTCTGGAGACATGTGGAACACATTCAAATCACCACTAGAGGAATCTTATCCTTGGATTCTACATCACACCGAAGTCGCACCTCAGACCCGTGGTCGAACGGGTAAACAAATAAAGAATCACCTTAGAGGTAATTAATTAATTTAATTTAGTTAATTATAAACAATAAATGTTGAAACACTCTCTAGGTTATGGGCCTATTTTTTATCTAAATCAATGATTTTATTCCGTGGATACTGGCGTTCATCATCGTATTGATCCTATAATAATCATTAATCACGAAAAAATTTAAAGTTGGGAAAATTCTGAATCGCGCATCCGATGCGCCCAAAACCTACATTAATAACACTATGTTATGATTTATTAGTGTTTATCCTTGAATTATGTTTAGGATGTCATGTTTTATAAATTTTATATGTTACTATCTTTACTATATGTTATCATATTATATCATGAATCAATTTTTTGGTTTATTATTATCACCTATTTTATATAATCTTGATATACATCTTGACTCATAGGTATTACTTTAGTCATGATATTTTTTGATTATTCCATTTTTAGGATTTATAGATCACCCTATTTTTATATAATTCCCCAAGTTATCTCATGAAATATTAAGAGTGATGGAATATAATGGAATGTTTTGGAGTTTTTAAATAATGTTGTTTTACCCATGTTTATTTTTATTGTACTATGAATCTAATTACCCAAGGACACCAGGCATCATGACATTTTTGGATTTTAATAAATGTATATTTATGTAATAGGTAATTAATTAAGGTATCTTAAATATATGGGTTATCATAGATTTGGTTTGTCACAACCCATCCTAGAGGGGCCCATCTCATGGCTACCCCAAGCCAACTTCTAATAGGCTAGGGTTTGGCAACTAGCACCTAGTAGGAAAATCCCAAAAATGGGAGGCATTATCATATGTACCTGTACACACGCAAACATATCCAAGCATGAAAAACTAAAAGTTAAAAACACTAAGTAATGAATGCATGAATACACAAAGATACTAACTTTAGGGTATGATAGTAGTAAAAACTGAAAGTAAACAGGGACAGAATACACACCCACCAAAAGAAATTGTTTGTCAACTGAATGCCCATGTTCATAAAACTAATCCGCAGAACACCTTACCAAATGATTAGGTGTAGAAATGATTCCTGATGTCATAAGAGTACAACACATCTGCCCAGTACCTCTAAGAACCACTTTTTCCTAGTCCACCTAGACCTCCATCAAAGCATCAATCGTCTACACAATACATTAAATGATGGAGAAAATCCCATCCAAGGGTGAGTAAAACATTACTAACTAGGACACCCCAAAAACAACAAATGAAATACCACTAAGAAATACATAAAGTATTCCATGAAGGAAACATGTGAATAACTCCATAAAAGAAACATGTGAAGTACACCACAAATGAAACACACATAATATAGCTAGCTCACACATTTATAAGCCTAAAGCATAGTGAGTTGGTTTTTCAGTTGTACTCGATAGATCTCTTAGTTTCCATGAAAAACTGAGTGTCAATGACACACAGAGCATTGATGGCACATAGAGCATTGATGTCCTCTAAATCATCAATGGAACTCAAAGCATCGATTGTGACTGGAGCGTCAATGGTGCATAGAGCATCGATGAAGCCTTGAGAATTGATGGAACCCGGAGCATCGATGGTTCCTAGATCATCGATGGAACACAGAGTGTTAATGGTTCATTCATCCCCCAAGTCACATAGTCACCATGTCATAGCCAGCCGCAGTATTCCGCTCTTAGAATTCTTGTACTGAGAGAATATACTCATCAAGACAATAGGACATTTTCTAAATATTACAGAGAATAATTTAGATTATATCAACACACCCTCTCGTCACAAGGGTCTAATCTCTACAAATAACTCATCAAACTAATATACATCTAGAAAGATACAGATTTTTTTGAAAAGGTCCGACCCAATATTGGTCCGAGTCTGATCCCACCAACCATAACCGACCCAACACAGTCCTTCCAACCCGACATGAATTGTTTTGCCCAAACCAATCCAGTTCGGCCAACCTGAAATGGCCCAAACTGGTTCGGCCTATTGGTTGGGTCCCGCTGTGCTGTTGGACCATCCCGAATCATTTTTCCAAGCCCGTCACCTACTGGCTATTGAGTGGGTTCGGGATGCATCCTACACTAGCTGCATCCCTTGGGTCTGAGCAGTTGGACCGCCTCCTCAAACGGGCCTTGTGGCCTCACCACCACCACGGGATCCCTCCGATGTGGCTTCGAGCCACATCTCGGTTGTCCCTCACAGCCTGCTGCTATAGCACCATGGTCATTTCTTATGGCCCCCCTGTCGTGGGATCCCTTAGAAATGGTCTCACATGAACCAAATCCTACTGCCACTACTGTCTTATGCCATGGTGGCCCATCCTTCCACGCTTCACTTGGTCCGGCCACCACTATCGGGCTACTACTTCCTTCACTTCCAGATACCCCGCTGGTTTTCTCTCCCTGCCGGCATTTCATCCCCCTATATTAGCGCTTCCCCACCTGAATCAACCAACACATCCATCTCCGGCTACTGATACCTTGTGCAACCACCACCTTGTACTCTAACCCCACCACCATGGTTCCTTCACGAGATTGATTCTTTATTTGGATTTTTCATATGGTTTCAAAATGGTAGGAAAATGGCGAAAAACTCATGAAGAACAAAAGAGATTGAGGGGGAGTTTGAAATAACATGAATACCCAAAGAATGGGCCTTGTCTTTGTTCATTTTGTCATTGATCTATTCATGTTAGGATAATCACAATGGAAAAATCAATACACAAATCTAATCCCCAATAAAACCCCAAAAGCTTAACACCCACCCCACAAGCGATCGAACCATGGATCCTACTATTTATTGGTTGGTTCAGGATTGTGATTTTATCTAAGAAGAGGAAATGAAATAACAATTAGAATCAACATCCTAGCTTATGTATAGATAATTAATTGAATAATAATGGAGGTTTGTGTCATTATCTATCCTTGATCAGCCCGCATTCATCATCGTTCATCAGAGAGGTTTCCATCTACTTGCATAGAAGAATTTAGAATGTTATGGTGATAAACCTAGATTCCTGAAAATAGTCATTAATAAAAAGAAACCAACACATAATCAAATAAAATATTTTTGTTAAATATTTTAATGATGGTTAGATCTAAAATATAACCTTACACTCGACTCATTCTCGTTGAGGTTTGGCCCTACCTAAGATAAATTTTTTGCTCTTAACGCAACCGCACCCTTCGATTTCTGATAAATGAATTGTTTTAGAGTTATTGTACTTTTTCTAGAAACCCACTCATGATCTCTACTAAAACAATTACATTTTTCATCGTATAGCTATGGGAACACCGGCCCTGGAATCTCACATTATCTCAGTGCCTGGTCTTGGAATTTTTCAAATTTATTTATAAAAATTAAACTAGAGAAAATCCATGTCATTACATTATCCTCTCCATTGGTCATTACATCCCTAAAAGCCAAAAAAAGGATACTCAACAAAAATATGAGGGTACTAGCATTATTCTAAGCCTCATGCTCCCAAGTGCTCTCTGAGAGATTCTTGTGATGCCCCTAAATGTGCACTAGAGGAATCTACCACCCAAAAAGGATCCTCTCCTGTCGATCCTTGATCTCTATTGGGTACCTCGCAAAAGTTTATTATCATCAATATCCCACTCATCCGAGTCAATGATGTGTGATGGATCATTTACATAACTCCTATGTTTTGACACATGGGAGAAATAATGCACTCGATGCAATGGTGGGTGTAGAGCTACAAGGAATTACACCTCACCAAATCTACTCATAATCTAAAAGGGATGATGTATCTACGAGATAATTTGATGCCCCGACCAAATATCTGAAATCCCCACTGATGTGACACCCGAATAAACATATGGTCTCCCTCCCTGAAATCAAGAGCCCTCTTTCTCTTGTCATCATATGACTTCCGTCCTGCTCTGTATAGTCCACATCCTATCCTAGGTGATCTGCACCTTCTTGATGGTAGCCTACACAATATATGCACCCATGAGTGATGACTCCCCTAGGCCTGTCTAGCATAGTTTTATCCTCATGGTTTCTCGTACAAGGACTTGAATGGTGTCAGAAAAATTGTAGAGTTATAGTAGTTTTATTATGAAAACTCCACCAGTGGTTGGTGATCCTCCCAACTACGACCGAATTCTATTATGAAAGCACATAGCATGTCCTCAAGAACCAGGATATTCATCTCTATCTAGCTATCCTTATGAGGATGAAAAACAAAGATCAAGCGCAACTGAGTCCCAAAAACCTTCTAAAATTCCCTCCACATTCGTGATATGAAACACGCATCAAATTCTAAAACAATCATCGATGACACTCCATGAAGATGAAAAATCTCCTCCTCATAGAGGCATCCCAACATCTCAACAGAACTCTACTCACAGATCTGTAAGAAGTGGTGAAATTTGTGAGTTATTCAACGATCACCTAGCAGATATCATGTCCCCTAAATTTTCCTGGTAAACCCATCATGAATCCATTGTTGTCTGATCCCACTTTTACTCTGGAGCCTCAAGTGGTTGGTTCATGCCTGCTAGAACCTGATGATCAGTCTTCACTTGAAAACACATGAGGCATCAAGAAATGAACTCTTCCACCACCATCATCATCATCGATGACCATAACTAATGTAGAATGTACCAAATCATCTTCTCTACACCCCGGACGTACTGCCAAAGGGTATGTGTGGAACTCCGTCAGAACCTCCTCCTACAATGTCACTGGTAAGATTGTGCACCCTCTAAAACAAACGACATGCTACCTAAGTATTGAATATCCATCATGGGATTCCCCTTGGAAAATTGTGAACACTAGGTCTCGTAGTTGATATCCCAATGTTGTGCCTCCCTAAATTGATATAAGAGTGGAGGGGGGACAACCATCAACTAAAGGTAAGTTGTTCCATCTCCATCCTCAATGGATATCTATAACACGACAAATAGATTTAACACCTCACTCAGCAACTATAAGCTGGATCACTAATAGAGAGAGTCTTCCACTACTTTCCCCTCCCCTTGAGTATGAAAAATCTATAAGTCATAGTCTTGGTAGAACTCCATCCATCATCTATGTCTCCAGTTTATATCCTTCTATGCGAATTTATACTTAAAACATTGGTGTTAAGAGTAGAAGGTATACCACTTTCCCATTAAGTTGTGTTTCCTCATATTTAGTGGAATGACTACAGCTGAAACTCAAGATCATGGGTCAGGTAGTTCTGATCATGTTTCCTTAAATAGAACGAACCATATGCAATAACTACTTGTACATACATCTGTACATAACCATTCTCGATCCCTTATACATCGTAGAACACTACATACCTAACACCCTTGTCTATTTGTCTCAAGATGGGAGAGCTCATCAACCTCTACCTATTCTCTTGAAAGCACTGCTATTACATCTCTTTCCACATAAAAGGCTACCCCATCCATGTCAATTCTATCAAGGGTGATTCTAGTCTAAAAAATTATGGTAAAAACCTCTGATACTAACCATCCAAACTGAGGAAAACTCCACACCTCAATAACACTCTTGGGTGATTCCCAAGAAAGCACTATTTCGATATTCATAAGATCCAATGAAACTCCGACCTCTGAAATTACATTTCCAAGAATGTGGATCTCCAAAATCTAGAACTAATACTTAGAGATATTCCCATAAATTAGGTGCTATTGATGTGTGTCTATGACCATCCTCAATTGTATCGCATGCTCCTCCTCAGATGTCGAGTACAGTAGGATGTCATCAATGAAGACCATGATGAACTGGTCTATGTAAGGATGGAATAATCTATGCACGAGTCCCGTGAACACTGTTAGAGAATTCTTCAATCCAAATGGAATCACTATGTACTCATAGTGTCCATACCAACAACTGAAGGCTATCTTCATTACATCCTCATCCTGTACTCGAAGATGGAGTTATCCAGAGTTGAGGTCTATCTTCAAGAACCACCTTGCTCCGTTCATGTGATTGAAGACATATTAAATCCTCATTAGTAGATATTTATTATTTAGGGCCACCTGGTTCAGGATCCAGAAGTCTAAACATAATCTCAAGACCTCATCTGTCTTATTGGAAAACAAAACTAGGTCCACCCTGTGTAAAACACATGGTCTCATGAAGCCCTTCCTCTTCCAGTCCTCTAGATGTACCCTCAACTCATGAATCTCTATGGGAGCCATACGATATGAAGTTTTAGATACTACAGTTTTACTGGGTTATAGGTCAATGAAAATTTCTACCTCCCTGTGGGGAGGTAATCCAGGTAAATCCTCAGGAAAGATGACCCCACACACCACCACCACTTCAGGAAATTAAATACTCTAATCATCCACTACACCAAGATGAAGGCTATCTAACTAGTGAGTAATTAGATGTATTATGAAATGAGTAAGTCTATCAAATGATTTATGTGTTTCCTTTTCACCAACAATGGAAAACATGGTCCCATCTCTGCATAAAAACCCACTCTATTCCTAAAATAGTCAATCTATTGATGAACTGTGGATAAACATCCCATACCATGAATAGAATTATAAGGACTCGACACTTCCACCAAGAGATCCAAAATGAATCTTTTCCCCCTAGAGTAAGGGAAATCCTTTGGAACCAGTGTTTAAACATTGAATATATCTTTGTTTGAGTCTCTTATCATAGGTATCGAGTTAACAGTTCCACATGAATATTTGAGTCTCAATCAAGGGTCGTGGTGAGAAATAATTGACTAGGACCTGTGTCTTTAGAAATAGAATATAATGTTGAAAATACAAAGATCATATACCTAATCATCTCTGGATCATTGGTGTCATAATACTCCATCACCTGATGTTGGCATCATCCCTTCCACTCGCTCCCTAAGCCCATGGTAGACCACCTAGGGGTGGTGGTGGTATTACGTCAAAACCAACACCCACCGCCTGCTACTTTACATTCTCTTATACTATACCCACTTCCCTGTGAACCAATATTCTCATTCCTCCTCCTCTACATCAAGAGTACCTCAATTGTATTTTGATTTTCCACATTGCGAGTTGGTAAATCTCAAGCCAGATGTTCCCGACTACCACACGAGTAACACAACATGTCCTTTATCTGACCCAATCTACCCACGGAGCCCCACACAATTGATACTATATCCATGGTTCATCCCAAATAGTGCTTAACCCACTTGATTCCCTAAATCTACTATCTTATACCTACCACTGAAGGATCATCTGGCCAGTGCCTGTTGGTAGTTCCCACTGCTAGCGTCTACTCCTCCAGAAAGAAATCCACTAGTAGGGCTCACTCAAGTTCCCCAACATTTGTATGAATGCTAAGAGATATCATGGATGCTTTGATCTCCTATAGTAACCCATGGTCAATGGTTTGGGACCTAATAAATGGGACCCAAACCTTATCTATGGTGTAACAAAAAAGATCAATAAATATCATCGAGTACTCCACTACTGCAGATATAGGAGCTCATGTATGTATAATGATTGTAACATATCCTAAAATTACTCATTCCTAAAGAAGTGCTCAAATTGTACCTAAGATAGATTCATATCATCATGTTTCTAGATCACTAGGCTCCACCATCACCCTACTGATCCATGAAGAAGGATCACAACTAGAACTTCAATCCAGTCAAGAGACATCCTCACAAGGAAGAAGACATGTGTAACTACCTCCATCAAATCCTCAACTAACTTGGGGTCTATCTCAACAAAAAACCTAGGAGGTCACTTCCACTATAACTCATGAAACACACTTATCTAGTGTGCATCCTCTATCAGTAGTGCTGGTAGTAACTGCTACTCTCCGGGTAGTAGGATCACTAGTACATCACCAGAAGGTTCTATCTATAGTAATGGTCCCTATACCAATAAGTCAACACTATGAAGATCATCCCCATAATCATGCATCATAATAATGGTTGGATGTCTGTGTGGAGGTATCCTGAAATAGATCAAGATTTACCATAGTCAATAGTGTATACCTAGTGAGATGACTTAAGAAGGACATGAGAACACAATCAAAATGCTCTATGATACATGTACCATTAATTTTCCCTGCAAACCTGTGTTTTCATGTACTGAGATGAAAAGTAGAATTCAGAGTCCCAGTGTATGGATACGTTGGTCACTTCACAAAAATGGTTTCCCTGATCTAAAATCTAAACTCCAAACACATGACATTGTTTCCCCAAACCAATCTCATAGAGTCTTGGTTTTTTAGGTAGAACTAACCTCATTTGATACCACTCTATCATAACCCATCCTAGAGGGGCTAATTCCGTGACTACCCTAATAATTTCTCTAATAGGTCAGGGGATGGTGAATAACACTAAGTAATAATATCTCACAAATGCGAGGTATTTACACACACACACACATATCCAAGCCCGAAATGTGGAAATATAGAAACAGTTAGTAAAAAAATGAATGCATACACTAATATACTATCCACAAAGTATGAGAGTAGTAAACCTAGAATGTAAAATGAACCGGAATATAATCCCACAAAACAAGGAGTCTATCAATTGAATGAACAAGTTCCATAAACTTTTCCATAGAAAATTCTACCTGATAGGTAGGTGTTGGACAGCTTCCTGAAGTTATAAAAGCATAACATGTCTATTTGATCCCTTTTAGAACCACCAAGTCCTGTTCCACCTAGAACATATTCAAATCATCGATCATATTCACAAGACATGAAGAGTGAAAGAGAATCATATATAGGGGTGAGTAAATCAACTACTGAGAAATACATTATGTATACCACAAAATAAACATACAAAGTACACCATAAGGGAAACACACAAAGTACAGAATAAAAAACACATGCAGTATATTTATATCACACATGTAGAATTATAAAGCAAGAATAGAAGTGTTTTTAGTTCTACTCCACAAACATCCCAATTTTTATGACACACAGAGTGTTGATGACGTACGAAGCATCGATTGAGAATAGAGCATAAATAGAGGAAATAGTTTCGATGAAACATGGAACGCCGATGGTGCCTGGAGCGTCGATGGAGCTTGGATCATCGATGGTGCCCAGAGCGTCAATGGTTCCAAGAGCACCAATGGTACACGGATCACTGATCGTTCATGGAGCATCGATCAGCCATGGAGCATCGATGGGGCACAGAGCATCGATGGGCATTGCAACCCCCAAATCATATTGTCACCATGTAACAGCCAACCACAAGATTATGCTCATAGTGCCCTAATACCTAGAGAACATAATTATAAATCCAATAGGTCATATTAAAACATTCTAAAGGACTCAATTTGAGTATCTATGAAGTAACATATCATCACAAGGTTCCCATCACCACAAACATCTCATCAAACAGACACATGGTTAAAATGTTATAGTTTTTTTTCTGAAAAGTTCTGACTCTGGTCCGGTCCAGGTCTGATCTGACCAGCCAGAATTGACCCAACCCGTCGGTCGATCCAATTCGATCCTGATGACATGACCTGGTTTAGCCTGGCCCAAACTAGCTCAGCTTGTTGGGCCTTCAGGCTTATGTAGTGGCCTATCTCATCTAGTCCCGCCTGCTGAATGCGGTCCCTTTTGTGCCCGTTAAACATAACCCACCTTGGCCGCATCCCTCAGGTCAATGCAAAATAGTGTGCATTTCATGCAGCCAACCGCTAACTACACATAGTTCCATGGCCTCACCTACTTTTTGGGCTTCATTAGACCTGGATCTTAGTCGGGTCCTGGTTCACCGATGTGGGCTCCCTCCGACGTGGTATTTCCTGGACCGCATCTAGCTACCGACAGCCCATCCTGTGTGCTCTACTTGGCTTGACCTCCCCTATAGGGAAGGTGATGCCTCTGCCCCTGGCTGCCCAACAGGCAGCCTCTCCCTTTTATTACGTATTCTTCATGGACTGGCACCACCACACCTAAACTGGTTGGATCTTCCACCTCAGGACACCGCCACCTTGTGTTGCCACTGACTTGCACTATTTTAGCACCTTCATGGAGCCATCACATTCTCAATTCTCAATTTGGATTTCTCATAGGGTTTCAAAAGGGTATAGAGAATACAAAGAACACATGAAGAACATGGGATATTTATGGGGAGTTTGAAATCACATGAATACCCATATAAAATTTCATTTCGTTGTTCGTGTTGGACATGATTCATTCATGTTAGCAGAATCACAGTGGAAAAATAAACACACAAATCTAATCCTTAATAAACCTTTGCAATAATAACACCCATCCCATAAGAGATCGAACCATGAATCAACATGTTAATTGGTTGGTCTGCATTCATCATTGGATATAATATATGGAAATGAAATAAATAGGAGAATCAATATCCTACCACGTTGTTCGATCAGTCATTGATGAAGAACGGAGGTCCGAGTAGTCGCCGATTCTTGATCCACTAATTTTCTTCATCGTTCATCAATGAGGTTTATGTCTACTTGTCACAGAGTAATTTATAGGGTTATGGAGATAACCCTTGATTTCTAAAAATATCATTAATTAAAATAAACTAACATAGAGTCAAATAAAATATTTTTATTAAATATTTTAATGATGATTATGTCTATAAACTAACCCTCACCCTCAACCCACACCGGTTGAGCTTAGGCCCCAACTAAAGTAAATTTACTGCTTTGAATTTAATGGTTCCCTCATATTTATAATCTAGGAAACCACTTAAGAGTTATTAAACTTTTTAGAATCCTTCTCATGATCATTTTTAAAGAAAATAACATTTTTTAACATCGTTCAGGGCACACGGGGCCTCAGAATCTCATGTCATCTCAGTTCCAAGTCTCAAAATTTTCTAAATTAAATTATAAAAATAAATCTAGGTAAAATGTGATAAATTACATGGTATTAGAGTGTGATTTAGTAATTTATTAGTATTTCATTGACAAGTATAATAAAACCTTACATAAATCCACCTAGGTTAAAGTGAAAGTATATTAGGAAAAAATGATGTTTCAATAGATTTGGATATATTCAAAGTAATTTTTCAAATCCATATGATAATTTGAATTGATTTTATTAGGATATTCTTATTTATTAGTCTTATTAACTCTTTTAGTTTTTTTCAATGACAAGAACTAGGTGTAATTTAATTGACAACTAGTGTGATGGAAAATTAGGTGATTCTCCCAATGAGTAACCAATCAAATTGGTAGGAGGTGCTAAATATATTATTGTTACATTTACCTCCCTATATCATGTTTTTTTATCAACATGAATATTTAAAAACATTAATATACATAAAACAAGGGAATGTAGCATTTCATTAAATTTCTGGGGATACAGATCATAATGGAAAGAATATTAAGCATCTTATGAATAAAAAAATGGGAATAAGGACTTGGGAAATTGGTTGAAAGGAAGGATAAAATGATTCAACCAAGGAAGGGTTAACTATCAAGATCATGAGTGTCGAAGAGAGATGAGGATTCTAAATAATACAATAGAGGATATGAAGGTCCCAACATGTGCACCTTCTACACTTCAATGGTTCTTATTCAATTAGTTTTATTATTATCTAAACCAATGCCTTTACCAAAGTGATAATAAGAATAAAATACACCCCTAACCACCTAATAATAGGGATAAAGGGAAGTATAATTCAATAAAAACTACTAAATGATTCAAGAAATGATATGTGAAATCTATAGTAATCATCAATAATAAAACATAAAATGTATTATTTGATTTCAGTTCAAACCACTTCTTTTTTATCTAGAATGTTTTTTAGGAGTATCAAATCATCACCCTAATGATTAGATACAAAATGGTGACTGAAAAAATATAGTGGTATTATTAATTCATCTAATTTCTAAAACTCATCTCTAATAAATGTTTTTTTGTGATTTTATTTCTATAAATCTTATTTTCTCCTGTTAGATGAATTCTATGTAATTTTGGACAGGGATTGACTTTCTCTAGATAAATTTATTATTAATTAATATGACAGGGAAATAAAATTCTGTATCCTAAATCAACACATGATCACCAATGGGGGATAAATTATGTATGAACTCCCAAGGGAAATTAATTTTATCATATGGGTCTTAAAATCCAATCATGAAGGGTATTTAACACAAATAGTTGGAGAGAACTCAGAATTTAAGATATAATAATTATGAATGAATGAAATAATGTTTCCAAAGAATGGTTTATTTGTCTTAACTATATTGGGAGTGTGATATATCCTAATGAATTATATCTTTATTCTTGTCTATCTTATGGATACCATCAACTATTTCATTAGTGATGCATAATCAAAATTCACTGGATGTAAATTATTCTTAGGGAGAATGTAACGCTATAGGGATTAAGAAAAATATTATAACATTTAACTATATTTATATCATTCATAATTATATTTTTCTATTCTAATAATTATTTTAAATTGAGTATGAAGTAATTCATAAGAGATATAAATCAAAATAACAACATTTTATTTTATAATAAACATACATTATAACAAAAGTACAGGATACCAATTATTACATACCATGGATGATTAAATCCCTTAAAAGTGTATGAATTAAAATGGGAAAATAAATAGAAAATAATAATATTTTTATATATATGAAATATCATGTATCATATTCATCCTTGCGAATCAAAATTATTATAAATAAACCTACAATGATGAAAACATCATCAAAGGGGAAAGTATTTTGTAAAATAAAAAATGAAAAATATAATAATGATAAGTTTTATTTCAAATATTTTAGTGGAATGAATATGTATATTATATTTTTTGACCCAATTTGATATGTTGAATAGGTCTAGAGGTGGTTAATAGACTTTTTAATATTTTAAAAAAATATTCTCACACCAATGATCAATATCAGAGTACAAACACAAGAAAAATTAAAAACATGTGTAATTATATATGCAATTATGAATAATTAAATGATGATATATAATGTAAATATTAATTCAATGGACACTAAATTTTTATATTATTTTATATCAACATTATCATATCTCTACTATTCACCCCCTATAATCCTAAAGAGGAATTGTACGCACCAGAAAAATATCACTTTTGAAATGGTTTGATATCCTTTTACAAATTCCTTCGTTTCACTCACCTAGAGTCATAACCAAGACCAATATAACCAAAATTTCTATAGAGAAATTAAAAAAAAATATTTTAATGTGAGTCACAACATGACTAGACATGTCTTTTTATTTAGGAGGTATAACCTAACAAAAATTAAATTATTGAAAAGACAATCACAAATTGATTGTTACTATAAGGACCTAGACTTAAAACATTACATAATATTGAATTAAATGAATAATTAAGAATGATGATCTTTTCAGGTTTATAGTTTTAGAGAATTGAAACATAAATATTACATCTCAAAACATTATAGAGAAGACACTTCTACATATATTCCATTTTTTTACAAAATAAAAACAGTTGAAAAAAACATTCATGCCTAGTTCCATGTTTTAGATAGCATGACTTTTCCTTGATCCCATCCTTGTACCTATTCATATTTAAGTCATGTGAAAAAAATTTCAAAACATGGGATGATCCTAAAAAGATCAGCAAGGGTTATAAAACAAAGAATGAAAACATTATTTAATCAATACATACATAACATAATATCTTCACATACCTCATGAAATCATAATATTTATGAATAACACAATGAAAACCTAGACCATAAAGGTACATTGTGGTGTCCTTATCATACATACATTGTAGTTATCAAAACTACGTAGGGAGTTACATTTGGAATACCCATCACAGTACATTCCCAAAATCTCTTAGGAGAAACATTAATGTTTACCTCTGTCACATTACCCAATGCACTGGAGAGCTATCTCAGGCACACTTGACCTAGGATTATCATAAAGGCACCCATATATATAAACAATGGCCAAGAACCATCACACATAAAGAAATATAATAAAAAGTTAATATTTCAATCACAATATATAATTTAGATATATTTAAATAACGAATCAATTTTCAAAAACCATTTTCAATACAAAAATACTTAAAATAGTACATGGTATTTATTTTCATTTTAAAAACCTTACGACTTGTTAAGGAAGCCCAAGATTAAACAATACTTGTTGCGGAGGAAAGGTCATTGTAACTGCTTACGTTAAAAAGAAAAAAATAGTTATTTATTTAGTAAAATGCCTCTTAGAAAAAGCTTCCAAAAGAATGAAATGAAAATTCAAAGGTTTTTATACAACGTATAAAAGAAATAATTTTATTAAATCAAAATAAGCCTCAATGAATGGAGATTGAGATGAAGTCCCTTACAAAGATTATTTTATAAATAAAATATATCGATTATGATTAATCACGATAAATAAACTTAATTAAATAATAAATACAAGAGAATATATCAAAATTAATTTGTCACATATTCATAACATGACATAATTAAAAAGTATATGACTAACCCAATGAACGGAAATTGGGTTAAGAATTTCCCTTATCTCTTGTCTGACTTGACTTGATCTTTCATTAATCTCCTAAATAATAAAATAAAGTAAATTTCTACTTGATTAAAAATATTTTTCATGTTTATTATTCCTTTTATATCACTTATTACCATGTTATAAGCATCATGTAATCATTGAAGTTATTAAAAGTTATTTTTTCGATATTTGGTATTTGAGTAAAAATGAACCCCATATAATTACATGTTGTCCATGTTGTCAAAAATACATTATCTCCATAATGATATTAATTATTTATATATCATATATATAATATAAATCTAGTATATGCGTAAATTTATAATAGTATATGACACTTGAATAAAATAAATGAAATGCACCATTCATAGAGATAGTAAGAGGTATGTACGCGTGAACGCTACTTCCATTTCTATTCCATATTTTAATGTAATTAAAAAATAATGATACATTGTTATATTATAATTACAGTATAATATCAAATATAATATCAATAACTCCATCCTTCCTATATCCCACATCAGTCATTAACGAGTCATATCACTTTGAGTGGGTGATAGTCCGCAGTTCATAAAATGAAATTATCGTGTTTACCCTTTATGGAAACCATAATGATATTATATAAATGAAAAATACAAAAGAATAAATAAAAAATAAACATAATATATATCATATATAAATACAGTTCCATCATATTTTCCACTATGATAGGTGGTAGGAGTTAATTGAACAATCATCGTTTCGTGAGGCGTTAGTTTTCCATCCACATAAACATTATGTTCTTTAACCATTAGATGGAGGTGAATGTTTGTTTAGTTCGAATACATCTCCAAAAAACATCCTATTATGTTTATGATACTGGTTATTTTATAAAATAAAGTAATAAAAATATTTTAGGGCATTGGAGAAGTAAAATAAAAAAAGAACATAAAGAAGACGTTACCTTTAAATCGATTAACTCCCATTTGTTGGAACCAAAAGAGTTTCTTGAAGTGATTTAATAATAAGGTGAGACTTCTAGTATTAATAGAGGGATCTTGGTAGCTTAATGGAGTAGAGTTTGTATTATCAAAAGGATTGATAAGTGTGAGTAATGGGTTGGATGTGAGGTCTTTTTATAAGGGAGAGGAGGGGCTCTTTAGGAATGTTTGAAGCAATTCATTTATTATAAACTCGTCTTTAGTTTCAAGAGGTCAAATAATCATTAAAGTAGAATTTAAGATTACTAATGGTCAAAATAAAATCATCCAATAATAATTGGACCGGTTTTGGATTTTTTTTTAATATTTAAATTTTTATTTATTTAAATCATTTATTAATGAGGTAAATATTGCATAATTATTGAGTCGGAAATAATTTAATTTAATTTATGTACAGAAATAAAAAAATACCACGATATAATAAATCATTTTAGCATTCCAAATAATATTTATAGTAGAAAGGATAACTTATATAATCACTTGTAAAAATGGATTTACTAAAAAATATTTGTTTATGTCATTTTTGTCTTTACTTTAAATTAATTAATATAAAGTGTCATTATAACTTCAATGTGGCTCCATGGGGCCCCAAAATTGACCCAAGGATTCCCATGGTTGGATATGTATCATCCAATAGTATTATAACACACGTTAGGGTAATTTAATAATATTATAATATTATATTTTACCCTTATTTACTCTATTTATCCTTTAATCATGGTAAATTAAATATTTACTACAGTAAATATTTAAAATATCTAAAAATAAAAGCTGCTTATTTACAATATTTGAACATACTGATTCCAAATATGGAATCTATTTTTTTAAATTCAAAATATAGGAGTTGAATAAATCAATTTAAAATTCAATCATTCTGTGAAAACAAAAAGTGTTTTTTAGACATAATAACTATCAAAAGATTGACACTTGTTTATGTCAAACTTCAAAGTGAAATTAATTATAATGTCCAACATTGGATTTAATGGTAAAAATATATTATAATTACACTTTATAAAAAACTAAAAATAAAATCTACCCATATAAATAAATAATATTAAAAGGCACTTTTGAATTATAATACAGTATTTTTCAGTATTCATTAAAAATGAAGTTATCAGCAAGAAACCGAAAATTTACCCAAAGTATATTTTGATGTCCTGAATCTAAATAGAAATTTAATTATTTCAAATAGAACATATAAAAACGACCAAAAATAGATTTAATGAGGGTTCTACCTCAAAAGGTGGTAAATAAACCTTTTAATGAATATTAGAGTACTTATTCTTAGATTCATTCACATTTTAGGCCTCTAACATTTATTGGATAAATGTGAAAACATTTAAAAAATATGTATAATCATATTTTAGTTATTTCTATTTATTCCCTCCATTATAACAGCTAGGCGTTAACTACTATTTAAAATAAATATATTATATTAGAAGTGTGCAACGTAAGATTTCAAAGAAACCCGTTGTTGCATATCAGGTACACCATCGAACATAGCGTCCCTATAAAAGAAAAATTAATATTTAATTACCAAATATTAAAAAATATAAAAAATACAATGTTCTTTATTTACCAGGGATGTTACATCATTCTCACCTTTTGGGAATTCCGTCCTTGCAATTTTAAAATTGAGCTCAGAAATATCATTTAATGTCCCACATGGAAAAAAGAGTAAATAAAACTAAAACATTAAAATGAAAAATAAGAAACACAAACATTACTTTAGATAACCTATACTAGGATTACATGTAGAAAAAATTGGATATGGAAGAGAAAAAAAACATCAATTTCTGATGCATAGTGATACAAAGCATGATTAGGAGAAAGTGAACCACCAGAAAATCACAACCTTATGACGTGTTAAGAGGTCTTTGATAACCCAGTAGGAAACGTAAACCGTCAATGTTTTTCATTTAAATTTCTTTTTCATAGTTTTAGGAATTTATTTACTACATAGAATAATAAGATAAGAAAATATACTTACCTTCAAGTAGAGTTTCATCCTTTAATAAGTTTCTACGAAAAACTAATATTTTCTCCAAACAAAGATTATTCAAAAACAATTGGTCACATCAAAATCACAACAATAAACTTTTAGAGAAACATATCATCCACAAAAGAAAAACTATATTTTTCCATTATTTTTAGACATCAAATAAAACAAAAAAAATTAGTACAAGATCATATAATCCCCAAAAAAGATATTCCTTTATAAAAAGAAATACTACTCTTAATCTCTGAAATATAACAAAAAGTCCCCAAAGTTCAAGAAAGACCATTCAATATACAATTGTTTATAAACTTTTTCAAAATAATCCAAACTAATATTGAAACCAAAAACATAGAAGGATTTAATCACATAGTCTTCAACATTAAATATTAACATTATACACAAAAACATAGACTACTCTTGAAGTCTCATACTGAATCATAATTATCCAATTCAAATATTCTCTATGATAGGTTAATTATTTCCATAAATAACCCAAATCATAATATGTCCACAAAAAAATATTCCTCCAAAATAAAATTCCACCATTACTCCTCAATTTAAATCCCATTGTATTCTATTTTCCATAGGGATATAGTGTTTCCCCAAAATAGTGAACATCTTCCAAAATAACCTTTATCAATTAATCACCAAATCATTTTCCTATATTAAGTATATCTATTTAATAAAACACAAGTTCCCAAAATTAATGTATTCTTGAACCATAAAATCATTTAAATAAAAATGAATAAGTCATACTAACCAGGGACATCATGTAGTCTTGTGGTAGGTGATAAATCTTAATCCCACTAGGGTTGTGGGTTTGATTCCCACAACATTGTCTAATGCGACGGGTTGTCACACGGTCTGCATGTTGTCATTTTTATAATATTCAAAAGTAACCCTTACATGGTTTAACCCCAAAAGTTTTCTTATCCCATCATTTTCATCCCAACACGTTAAGAACTGAACATATTATATATTTTCATTTATTTCACATCCATATAAGAAAATAAAAATATTACAAAAAACTAACATCCTACCTTGATCATGTTGTCCATATGGTTTCATCGTCATCATGTTCGCATAGGTAGAAGGTATAGGCATTGAAAAAATGATTTAGAGATCCTTTATAATCATTTGATTCCTTCATTCCAATACACATTGAACAACATTGGTTATAAGGGAGTTCTAAGAAAAATAGATTCGGAAAATAATCATGTATGACATATAATATCAAAACATCTGATAAAACATGATTTTTATAAAATAGTCGGACTGAGTTTGAGTTGATACTTTGAATCCACGGTCCTTTTAAAATACCATAAGTATGTGTTTGGGGACTATATTTTAAAATCAAATATAAATAAGTTGTTTAAGTGTCTTATTCTTCAGAACCTTTTTCAAAATCATTATATGATTCAAAATCTTGTGATAAGGTAAAATATATGAAAATTCCGTGAAAATATTTACCATTCTTGAAAATATGAGAATATTGTGAAAATAGAATTTTATTAAATACAACCCCTGATCCATGATGATACCAGGGTATAATGGAGTTGTTTGATATCTCAAATAATTGCTTGAAAGTGAGTTGTATGTTATAAAATGATTAAGAATCATCCAAACACGACTTTGCAATAATTATTGCAAGCAAGTCATTAATAAGATATAGGAATTTCATTAGAGATCCTCCTCATTCCATTTGGAGCATACATTCCTTGATCTGAAAATGTTTCAAAAATAAGTATTTAACATAAAGAGTAGACATAGAGACTAACCATCTCTCAGAAAAACTCCACATCCCAAAATTTTTCTAAACCAACCATTGATACCAACTATAAGGACCCGACCTTAAAACATTACATAATATTTAATTAAACAAATTACACACATTGAGGATATTTTTAGGTTATGAGTTATAGAGAATTCAGACATAACTATTACATCTCAAAAGATTACAAGGTAGACACTTCTACTCAGTTTCCATTTTTTTCAAAAAATAAAAACTCTTGAAAAAAAGAGTCATGTCAAGTTCCATGTTTTAGACAGCATTAGTTTTCCTTGATCCCATCCTTGAACCTATTCATCTTTAAGTATTTTTAAAAACATTTCAAAAAATGGGATAAACATAAAAAGCTCAGTAAGGGTTTTAAAACAATGAATGAAAACATCAGTTCATCATTTCATACATAACATAAGATCTTTAACATACCTCATGAAATCATAAGATTTATGAAAAACACATAGAAAACATAAATTATAAAGGTAACTTTTTGTATCCATATCATACATACATTGTAGATATCACAACTATGTATGGAGTTACATGTGGAATAACCATAACAATACATTCCATAAATCTCTTAGGATAAACATTAACATTTATCTCTGTCACATTACCTGATGTATTGGAGATCTCTATCAGGCTCACCCGCCCTAGGTTTATCACGGAACCACCCATATATATAAACAATTACCACGAACTATAATACTTAAAACAAACATAAAGAAATATAACATTTAAATAACAGTATATAATTTAGACATATTGAAATAATGAATCCATTTTCAAAACCATTTTCAATACCAAAATAAATATAAGAGTATATGTTATTTATTTTTCTTTTAAAAACATTACGGCTTGTTTAGGAAGCCAAAGATCAAATAATAGTCACGGAGGTATAAAAGTCCTTATCACCCCTTACATTAAAATGAAACAAACATTTTTTTCGTTTAGTAAAACTCCTCGTAGAAAAATATTCTTTTTTAATGAAATGAAAATTCAATGGTCTTTATACACCGTATAAATGAAATTCATGTATTAAAACAAAATATGCCTCAATGAAAAGAGATTGAGATGAGTTCCCTTACAAAGATGATTTTGTAAATAAAATAGATATATTATTATTACTAACTATATATAAACATAAATAAAGTATAAATACAAGAGAATATATGAAAATTAATTTATTACATAATCCTAGGATGTCCTAATAAAAAAGTATATGATTAACCCAAAGAACGGAAATTGTGTTAAGAAGTTCCCTGACCACGTGTCTGACTTGACACGATCATTCATTAATCTTATAAATAATAAAATAAAGTAAATTTACAATTGATTAATAAACTATTTCAGGGTTTTTATTCCTTTTAAATCATTTATTACCATGTTATAAACATTATGTAATCATTTAAGTTATTAAAGGTTGTTTCGTCGATATTTGGTACCTGAGTAAAAATGAACACCATATAATTACAACTTTTCCATGTCATCAACGATCCATTATCTCCAAAATGATATTCGTGATTTAGATATCATATAAATCATATATATAAAGTATATATATGTATTTATAACAGTACATAATATTTGGAGATATGAAATGAAATGTATCGTTCATGGAGACAGTAAGTCGTACGTACGCATAAACGCTACTTCCATTTATATTTATTATTTTAATAGAATTAAAACATAATGATGAATATGAATATTATAATTACAGTATAATATCATATATAATATCATTAACTCTATCATTTATACATCTCACATAAGGCATTAACAAGTCATATCACTTTGAGGGTCGGTCGTCTGCACTTCCTAAAATGAAATTATCTCGTTTACCCATTATGGAATACATAAAGGTATTATATAAATGATTAAATATAGAAGAATAAAGATACTATAAACATAATATATATCATATATAAATAGATTACTATAATAATGGCCACCATGAGAGGTGTTAGGAGTAAATTTATCAATCATTATTTCGTGAGGTGCTAGTTTTCCATCCACAGAAACATCATGTTCTTTACCAATTATATGGAGGTGTGTGTAAGTGTAGTTAAAATAACTATCTTAAAAACATCCTAGAGTAGTTAAGATACTATTTTTGTTATAAAATAATGGAATAAAAAGAGTTTAGGGAGTTGGACAAGTAAAATAAAATAAAGGAACTTAAGAGAAGACGTTTCCTTTAAATCAAGTAGCTCCCATTGATTTGAACCAAAAGTGTTTCTTGATGTTCATTATACCTATGTTAAGGCTTCTAGGATGAAGAGAGGGTTATTGGATGATTATTGGTGTATATTTTGTATGATCCAAAGGCTTGATAAGGGTGAGAAATGGGTAGGAAGTGAGGGCTTTTTATAAGGGAGAGGAGGGGCTCTTTAGGAAAGTTTGAAACTATTATTTTATTATAAACTCATATTCAGTTTTAAAAGGTCAAATAATCAATAAAGTCGATGTTAAGATGAATCATGGTCGAAATAAAATCATCCAATAAAAATTGGACTAGTTTTGGATATTATTTAAAAAATTATAATCTTATTTATTTAAATCATTTATTAATGAGGTAAATATTGCATCATTATTGTGTCATAGATAATTTTATTTATTTGATGTCCAAAAATGATAAAAAAATTCCATGATGTTGTAAATATATTTATATTAATAAATAATATATATAGTTGAAATTATACCTTATATAACCCCCTGTAAAAATTTATTTACTAAAAGATATTTGTTTATGTCATTTATGTCTTTACTTTAAATTAATTAATATAAAGTGTCATTATTAATCCCATGTGGCTCCATTGGGTCCCAAATTCGACCCAAGGATGCCCATGGTCGGATATGTATCAGCCAATAGGATTATGACATATGTTTGTGTAATTTAATATTATTAATATTTTATAATTTATCCTTATTTACTATAATTACCCTTTACTAATTGTAAATAAAAAATTTACGGATGTAAATATTTAAAATGTCTAGAAATAAAAGTTACCTATATACACAATTTGGATATACAGATTCCAAATATGGAATCCATTTTACTATATTCAAAACACAAATGAGGCAGAAATTAATTTAAAATTAATTCCTGTTGTCCAAACAAAAAGCATGTTTTTACGAAATAATAACTATTGAAAGATTGAAACTTGTTTATATCCAATTTCAAAGTGAAATTAATTCCAATTTCCAACATTGTATTAAATGGTAATAATATATTATAATAACACTTTACAACCAATTTAAATGATAATCTACCCATATAAATAAATTTTATTAAAAGGAACTTTTCAATTAAAGTACAATACTTTTCACTATTCATTAAAAAAATAAACTTTATCATAAAGATAACAAAAATTTATCCAATGTAAATATTGATGTAACAAATCTATAGAAGAATTTTATTTTGGAAAATGGAACATATAAAAATTTCCAAAACCAGATTTAAAGAGGTTTCTCCATCAAAAGGTGGTAAATCATCCTTTTAAATAGTATTAAATTATTTGTGCTTAGATTCATTCCCATTATCAGCCTATAACTTTTATTGGATAAATGTAAAAACATTTTAAAAACATGTATAATGATGTTTTAGTTAGTTCAATTTTTTTCTACTATTACAATGGCTAGTTGTTAACTACCATTTAAAATAATAATATTATATTATTAGTGTGCAGTGTAAGATTTCAAAGAAACTAATTGTTGCATATTGGGTACGCCATAGAAAATAGAGTCCCCTTTAAATTAAAATTAATATTTAATTAAAATATATTAATAAATATGAAAAATCTCATGTTTTTTATTTACTTTTAATTTTACATCCATCCCCCCTTTTGGGAATTATGTCATAACAATTTTAAAATTGGGCTCGGAAACATCATTTAATGTCCCACATGGGAAAAAGTGTTAATAAAACTACCAATTTAATATAAAGAAAAAGAAACACAAACATTACCTGAGATAACCTATACTAGGATTCCATGTATGAAAACATGGATATGGAATAGAAAACAAACCATCATATTCTGATGTATAGTGATAGAAATCATGATTAGGAGAAAGATAACCACCAGAAAATCACAATCTTATGATGTGTTAAGTGGTCTCTGATAACTCAGTAGGAAATGTAATCATGAAAATTTTTTGTTTTAAGATCCTTTTCATAATTTTATAAATTTGTTTTCTAATTATATTAAGTACATAAGAAAATATACTTCCCTTCAAGTATAGTTTCATCCTTTAATAAGTTTCTTCCAAAAACTAATGTTTTCTTTAAACAATGATTATTCAAAAAGACTTGGTCACATCAAAAGCAGAGGAATCAACTTTTAGAGAATCACATCATCCACAAGAGAAGAACTATAAATTTCCCTTGTCTTTACACATAAACTAAAACCAGAATGGTTAGAATGAGATCATATAATCCCCAAAAAGGACAATCCTTTATAAAAAGAAATACTACTCTTAATCTCTAAAATTCGACAATAGTGCCCAATGTTCAAGAAAGGCCATTCAATACAGAATTGTCCTTAAATTTTTTCAAAATAATTCAATGTAATATTGAAACTCGAAAGATAGAAGGATTTAATCTCATAGTCTTCCACAGTAAATATTAATATTTAACTTCTAAAACATAGATTATTCCTAAAGTCTCATTATGAAGCATAATTAGCCAAATCACATATTCTCTATGATAGGTTAATCATTTCCATAAATTCCCCAAATCAATATATCTCCACGAAAAAAATATTCTTCCTAAATAAAATTTCACCATTAATCCTCAATTGAAATCCCAAAGTATTCTATTTTCCATATGCATATAGTTTTTTCCCAAAATAGAGATCATCTACCATAATAACCTTTATCAATTAATCACCAAATAATTTTCCTATATAAAGGATATCCATTTAATAAAACATAAGTTCCTAAAATCAACATATTCAAGATCCATAAAATGATTTAACTAAAATGAATATTTCATACTAACCAGGGACTCAACGTAGTCTAGTGGTAGGCAATAAATCCCTATCGTACTTTGGTTATAGGTTCAATTCCCATAGCTTTGTCTGACGCAACTGGTTGTCACACGGTCTGCGTGTTGGCCTTTTTATAAAATTCAAAAATAACCCTGACATATTTTAACCTCAATGGTTTTCTTATCCCTTTCATTTTTATCCCAACACATTAAGACCTCAATATCTTATATATTGTCATTTTTTCACCTCAATAAAATAAAATAAAACTATTCCCAAAAAAATAACATCACACTTTTATCATGGTGTCCATATGGTTTCATCATCATCTTATTCACACATGTAGAAGGTCCAGGAATTGAAAAAATGTTTTAGATTTCCTTCAAAATCATTTTCTTCCTTCATTAAAATACACCTTATACAACGTGGGTTATAAGGGTGTTCGCAGAAAAATAGTTTTGGAAAATAATCATGTATGACATATAATTTCAAGACATATGATAAAACATGATTTTTATAAAATAGTTGGACTAAGTTTGAGTTGAAACATTCTATCAGTGGTCCTTTTAAGATACCATATGTTGGTGCTGGGAGACTATATTTTAAAATCAAATATAAATAGGATGCGTAAGGGTATCCTTCTTCAACACAATTTTCAAAATCAATAGATTCTTGAAAATCTTGTGATAAGGTAAAATATTTGAAAATTATTTGGAAATATTTATCATTTTGGAAAATATGAGAATATTGTGAAAATAGGATTTGGTTAAATACAACCCATGATCTATGATGATATTAGGGTATAGTGGAGGTGTTTGATATCTGTAATAATTGCTTGCATGTGAGTTGTTTGATAGAAAATGTTTCACAATCATCTAAACACGACTTTTTAATAATTATTGCAAGAAAGTCATCAGGAAGAGATAATAATGTCATTTGAGATCCTCCACCTTCTATTTGTAACATAATTTCATTATTCTGAAAAAGATTAAAAAATTAGGATTTAACTTAAATAGTAGACAAAGAGACTAACCATGTGTCAAACATAAACTCAAATCCCAAAAGTTAGCTAAACCGACCTTTGATACCAACTATAAGAACTCAAAAATAAAACATTACATAATATTGAATTAAATGAATAATTCACATTGAGGATCTTTTCAGGTTTTTTAGTTTTAGAGTATTAGGAAATAAATATTACCTCTCAAAATATTACAAAGAAGACACTTTTATATAGTTTCTTTTTTTTTCACAAAATAAAAAATCTTGTAAAAAATAGTCATGTCTATTTCCATGTTTTAGACGACATGAATTTTCCTTGATCCCATCCTTGACCGTATTTATCATTAAGTACTATGAAAAAAATTTCATAATATGGGATAAGCATAAAAAGATCAGTAAGGGATTTAAAATGGAGAATGAAAACATTAGTTCATCATTATATATATAACATAATCCCTTTAAGATACCTCATAAAATCATAAGATTTATGAATAAAACCTATAAAACATAAATCTTAAAGGTAACTTGTGGCATCCATATCATACATACATTGTATCTATCACAGCTATATAGGGAGTTACATTTGGAAAACCGATCACAGTACATTCCCTAAATCTCTTAGGAGAAACATTTGTGTTTACCTCCATCACATTACCCAATGCATTGGAAATCTATCTTGGGCTCACCCGCCCTAGGTTTATCATGCAACCACCCGTATATGTAAACTATGGAAAAAAAATGATAACACATAAAACAAACATAAAGGAAAGATAACATTTCAATCACAAAATATAATTTAGATATATTGAAATAACAAATCTATTTTCAATACCATTTTCAATACCAAAATACGTAAAACAGTATATTGTTTTTATTTTACTTTTCAAAACATTACACCTTGTTAAGGAAGCCAAGATCAAATAATACTCGCAACAATATAATGTTTGTTGTCACCACTTACGTTAAAAAACATTCATTTTTTTGTATAGTAAAATGACTCGTTGAAAAGGATTCCCTTTGAATGAAATGAAAATTCAAAGTTGTTTATACAACTTATAAAATAAATTCATGTATTAAAACAAAATATTCCTAAATGAAAGGATATTGAGACGAAGTCCCTTAAAAAGATGATTTTGTAAATAAAATAGATCAATTATTATTATTCACTAAAAATAAAAATAAGGAAATTATAAATACAAGAGAATATATAAAAATTCATTTCTCACATAATCATATCTTGACATAATAAAAAAATAGATGATTAACCCAAAGAACAGATATTGGGTTCAGATGTTCTCGTACCTTGTGTTCGACTTGCCTTGATTGTTATTTAGTCTCCTGAATAATAAACTAAAATAAATTTATATTATCTTGAGAACATTATTCAAGTTTTTTATTCCTTTTTTATCACTTATTACAATTTTATAAACATTATGCAATCATTTAAATTATTAACCATTGATTCATCGATATTTGGTACATGAGTAAAAATAAACGCCTTATAATTAGAACTTTTCCATGTCGTAAACAATCCATTATCTACAAAATGATATTCAATATTTAGATGTCAAAAAAATAATTTTTATCAAGTATATATATGTATTTATAATAGTACATAAGATTTGGAGATAAATATTAAATGCACTGTTCATGGAGACGGTAAGCAGTACGTATGCATGAATGCTACATCCAATTCTATTTCTTATTTTAATTGAATTAAAACATAATGATACATGGTTATATTATAATTAATGAATAATATAATATATTATATCATTACTCCATCCTTTATACACCTCACATAAGCCATTATGAGTCATATCACATTGAGGGGGCCGTAGTCCACACATCCTAAAATGAAATTATAACATTTATCCATTATAGAAACTATAAAGGTATGTTGTAAATGAAAAATAAGAAGCTTAAAAAACATAATCAAATTTTATATCATATATAAATTTCTTTCCATCATATTGGCCACCATGAGAGGTGGTAGGAGTTAATTAAACAATCATCTCTTCGTGAGGCGTTAGTCTGTTATCCACAGAAACATTATGTTCTTTACCCATTAGATGGAGTTGTGTGTATGTTTAGTTTGAATACTTACCATAAAAACATACTAGTATATTTTGGATTCTTTCTTTGTTATAAAATAATGCAATAAAAAGATTTTAGGGGGTTGGAGAAGTAAAATGAAACAAAAGAACTTAAGAGAAGACGTTACCTTTAAAGCAGGTTTGAACCAAAAAGGTTCCTTGAAGTGATTTTTGCCTAAGGTAAGGCATATGGTATTAATAGAGGGAAACTGAGAGCTTATTGGAAAAGAGTTTGTATGATCCAAAGGCTTGAGAAGTGTGAGAAATGGGTAGGAAGAGAGGGCTTTTTATAAGGGAGTGGAGGGACTCTTTAGGAAAGTTTGACACAATTATTTCATTATAAACTCATCTTCGGTTACGAAAGGTCAACTAATCGTTAAAGTATAATTTAAGCTAACTCATGGTAAAAATAATAATATTCAATATGAATTGGAATGTTTTTGGATATTGGTTTAGTATTTATAATCTTATTTATTTAAATCATTTATTAATGAAATAATTACTACATCATTACTGTGTCATTAATATTTAATTTATTTGATGTTCAAAAATTATTAAACAAATACCATGATATAGGAAATAATTTTATATTTTCAAAGAATATTTATAGTTGAAATTATTCTTTATATAACTCCCTGTAAAAATTTATTAACTAAAGGATATTTGTTTATGTCATTTTTGTCTTTACATTAAATTAATGAATAGAAAGTGTCATTATTACTCCCATGTGGCTCCATAGGGTCCCAGATTTAACCCTAGGATTACCATGGTTGGATATGTATAATCCAATAATATTATGACACATTTTAGGGTAATTTAATATTATTATAATATTATATTTTACCCTTATTTGCCACATTTACCCTTTAATCATGGTAAAAAATATATTTACTGAACAAAAAATTTAAAATGACTAAAACTAAATGATACCTATTTAAAAAATTTAAACATTCTGATTACAAATATGGAATACATTTTTATAATTTCAAAACACATTAGTGGTAGAAATAAATTTTAAATTAATTCCAACTGTCAAAACAAAAAACATGTTTTTAAGAAATTAAAACTATCAAAAGATTGACACATGTTTATATCCAATTTCAATGTGAAATTAATTCCAATGTACAAAATTGGCTTAACTGGTAAAAATATATTCTATTTAAACTTTATAACCAATTAAAAATATTATATAACTATATAAATAAAATAGATTAAAAGTCACTTTTGAATTAAAATATAGTATTTTCCACTATTCATTACAAAATAATCTTTATCAGAAAAATACCAAAAACTTACCGAAGTAAATTTTGATGTCCCAAATCTAAAAAAGAATTTTAGTTTGTCAAATATAACATAAAAAAATTACCATAACTATATTTAATGACGGTTCACCCTCAAGAGGTGGTAAATCAACCTTTTAAAGAATAATAGAGTATTTATCCTTAGAATCATTCACATTTTAAGACACTAACTTTTTTTGGAATTATGTAAAAAATTTAATAGACATGTATAATGATATTTTATTTAGTTTGATTTATTCCCACCAATATAATATCTAGGAGTTAATTACCATTTAAAATAATAATATTTTATTATTAGTATACAACATATTATTTCAAAAAAACACGTTGTTTCATATCATATACGCCATCAAACATAGTGTCCCCTATAATTTAAAATTAATATTTAATTTACATATATTAATAAATCTGAAAAATTTCATGTTCTTTATTTACCTGGGATGTTACAATTACAACATGAATATAAAATAAAATAAATATAGAATTAAGAAACTAAATATAAAAGATAAATAATATAATATTTATTATAGCCAGATAGCTCCTCAGAAATTACTCATTGAATCTCTTTTGTGTACACATGGTAGAATAATAAATGTCACAATAGTATAATCTCAAATCATTCATATCTCATTAGAAATGAGTGCTAAATATCTTTATTAATCATAATTTATAACAAAATTTTATAATAGTTTAATTCAAGGGGATCCATGATCATCTCTATGTGGGTTTCTATATCTTTTCTTCTCAACTTGATACTTTAAAATAAATTAAAAAACATCATTATTTTACGGGAAAACAAACATATCCTTAAGCAAATATATATAACATAAAATTAATATTCTAATTTCATATAAGATATAGTGAAAATATAAAATATATTTTTAAAATAAATTGATATTTCATAAGATGTATATTTCTTAATATAGAAGACCCAATTTTGAAATAGATATATCGTATAATATTACTTCATAAGAAAAAATATTTTATATGAAGTATAAATTTGGTAAGGTTAAATCCAAATTCTGTGAACTACTTACTATTTGATTAAAAAATATATTGATAAGACATAGCTTCACAAATGTTTACTTTGAATGGTTTGGATAAGTCCTCACAAGGTTTATACAATTACATCATAATGTTTATACAATTTCACAGAAAGGTTGACACACCTCTTCATAAGGTCCTCTTCGTAATGTTGATGATAACATTTATAAGGTTGATACATACAATCATATAGTTTATAAAAATCATCATACTATTTAGATAGTTTCCTTTAATGTAAAGGAATACTACCATATGGTTTAAATAGCAGAAAAACATAGTTACTGAAAATTCCACTATAAAAATATGATACATAACAATTAATCATAGGAAAAAGAATTTTAGAAATAAGTTTCAATTGTCATGATAAATTATAGTTATTTACTAAAATATATAAATTGTGAGATATTTTAATATCCAAAACATGTAACAAAATTTATTAATGATAATAACCCCAAACATCAAACAAAATACTAGAACTAACAATATCCCCCTTTTGATAATTACAATACAGAACAAGAAATTTACAAAAAATCTACTCCCTTTTGAAATATATCAAAATGTCAAAAAATGCAATATTTTATTCAAAAACTATATTTCTTTTAAATTAAAATATAATACTGAAATTAAGTAAAAGAATATAATAACCTACCATGTTTTACTTAAAAACTCTTCCCATTTAATGTAATAGATTTCGACTTGTTTGAAACAGATTTTAATAGAAGACATGCTTCAAAAAAAAAAGTTTTATTAATTCTCCTTGAATAGATTCATATTAAATCAACTACAAAACTATAAGTATAATAGTGATACTAAATTTCTTATTAAATGGAAAACTAATCAGTAAAGTTAAATATTTTAAATCTTCTCATAAATAAATATTCAATATAATGGGTTTGTTATAAATCAATATTAAAATAAATATATCAAATTCTAGTAGTACAGATTAAATATAAAAATATTATAATTTACTTCCCTAATAATTCAGTGATCGTATATTTTACTTAAATATAAAATGAACTATTTATATAAATAGTCATTACATTAACATTGATAAATGTTATAGATGATTAAATATATTTCAGTGATTTTAAAAAAATTAAACATTTAATACCCCACTAATATTCTATTATTCCAATTTTAAATTTAATTTCATCTAATGGGTGTCTCTCGTTAGGGGTCATTATAATGCAGAAGAACTCCAGTGTGGTAGTAATTGTGTGGGATTGGCAGATGTGTGTGGATCTAGCTACTGTGGATAGTTATTGTGGTAACCTGGGCATGAGACAATGTTCTATGCATAAGGGTGGATTTGGCTGTGGTGTCAGGTTCAGTGTGGTTGTCAATAACATTTGGATATGATTGAGGTTTTGATTAGGGATTTTCTATGGTAATTTCGGAGTTTTTTGTCTCTTTTAATGGGTTTTGGTCAAATGGACTCCTTAGTCACTCAAATCTAAGGTTTCGTGCCTCTGGGCCTTTGGGTTTGTAATGAGTTTTCCTTTAACCCATTTCAAAATGTATTCCTGATTTCATTTTCTTTTTTAATAAAAGTGTAGTTTCTAACCTGTTTAGTTATAAAACACATAGATACACTAAACACAATATAAATTATAGATGTATAAAAATATAATTAACAAACAATCATACCTCTAAATACTTTAATTTCTATAGGTTTTCATGATTCATCTTAAATGAATTTTAAATTACTATTCATATGGGTTCTAAAAGATAATATATTGTCAATACCTAACCTTATAACTAATTACTTACCATATTTGTATTGAATCAAAAATATACCATTAATTCTTCAAAAATATTAAGACTAATATTTTTTTAAATTGCCTATTTAACTCCTATACAATTAATAATTCATATGACAATAAAATTAGTTAAAAAATGATTAACTGAAGTATCTAAAAAAATATCATTAACATGTATTATTATATTTTAAATATCACTATAAAATTTATTAGTAAATAACGATAGATAAACATTACATTAATTAAAACCATTCATTAATAAAAAAATATTTTATCTCAAGAAGATCAGAAATATTTCTTAAGACAATATATATCATTTGAAAATTTAAAAACATGATACAGAAATTTATCATGCTCAAAACAAGGTGGTTGATTAACATATACCTCTTCATAAATTTAATTATTTAAAAATACATCCTTAACATCCATTTGAAAAATAATAAATATTTGAAAACAATAAAAATATAATATAATATTAATATCTTTAATCCTATAAAAAATATCAAAATATTCATCAAAATATATTTTTTCCTCTCAAAAAAGAACCTTGAGAAATGAGTTTACACTTATTCTTTACTTTTAGACCAAATTCATTCATTTTATTTTGGAAAATACGTTTCATTATTATAATTTATTTATTTTTAGTATGTTCAAATAGATTCCAAACATTATTTATAGTAAATTTATTATGTTCATCTTGAATATCAATAATATTATTATAATCCGATAAATATTCATTGATATTACTATGTACAACTCATAAGAAAATCATAATTAGCACACATATTTTTGAAGAAACATAATTGGAATGATAATTCAATAATAATACCTAGTTTTAATACCAAATTCAGCATTTCCAATTGCATTTTATAAGGAGTGATATTTAAGAGTTCTCTAGTTTATAAGACATTATTGAGGAGTACCCCCACCCTAAATATGTGAATTATTATTTTTATATATTTTTTTACAAAAATTAAAATATATTATTTATTATTTAATTTTATATAAATTTGATTCACGTTTACCATTATTTTAATTAAATTTTTTCTTCATATAACTTTTTTCTTCCATAGATCTATTGTTATACAAATTATAAGGATTAAGATTATTATAATGACCTTGAAAAATAATGTAATCACAGTTTTCATTAAATTTAGATAATATATCCTTTGTACTTAAAATAAAAACCTTATAGCAAAATAATCTGAATTGACCAAAATTATGATTCATTCTTTTATATAATATATGAAAAGTTTTATTTTACAAATTCCTAATAAAATATTTTATTATATAATAAGAAATGTTAACTAATTAATCCCAACAAAATTTTTGTATACTAAATTTATTTAGAACTGTGCTATCAATTGGTAGAATTGTCCTATTTTTATCCTCTATAATAGAATTTTGTTGTGGTGTCCTAGAGACAGAAATATTATGAAAGAGTCATTATCTCCAAATATTTTTTCAAAATAAACATTTGAAAACTCACCTCCATTATCACTTCTAATAAAAATTGTTTTGTAACCTTTTATTTTTGAAACAATATAAAAAATTAAATAAAATTAGGTAAAGTTCCAGTTTTATAATCTAGAAAAATAATTCATAATAGACCTACTAAATTAATAAATAATTAATGTAACATAATTATTTCATATTATACTAGAAATGTTTTTTGCCTAACAAAATCACGATGTAATAGTTATAAGGGTCTAACTCTATTAACCAAATTTATAGAGATGAAAGTTTGCCTATGTTATTTTCCATTTAAACATGAATTACAAACAAAATACTACATACGATCAATGTAAAATAGTTCCAAAACCTATCCATGATCGTCTAGTTTGTATAGTAACATAAAATGTAATTGTACAAGCCTTATATGCCAAAGAATACCTTTTGTTTCTATACAACTATGACACTTAACATTTTGATTAGTTATTTGAGAAATATTAATTGAATAAATATTATATTCTATATTAACATAAAATAATATAGTGTTTTCCTTATAAATTTATCACTAGGTATGTTCAAACCTAAAACTCATCATGTAATCACAAAGAAATGAAATAATAATTAATATTTTTCTTAAAAATTAAACATATTTTAATGTATAAATTATAAAATTTTTAAATAATATAACTTCTCCAAAACCTATAACATTTAATTTATAGTAATCTTCCAAAGTGATAGAGCCAACATCAAATTAATTATAAGGTTATATAAGTAGATAGGTACCCAATAACGTGTCTACAGTGTCCTATATTTGTGTTCCATGTTTCCTTTATATTCTTAAGGAATATTTGATGAAATCAATCAAGAAGAAAAATATTTGGCACTCACAGTATCTTGAGTCCAATAATATTAGTATAGATGTTTATAAGTACCCAAAAAGATTTTGGATGTTTATTATTGGGTAATCTAAAAGATAAATTCTAATAAATAAAATTATATGTATTATCTAATGATATAGTAAATAATTGTAAATATTCATTTGAAACTTTTCTATTCATATTACACCTAATGTGTGAGACATCAAAAACAATCCCTTTATAACATTTAATTAATCATAATGTATTATTAAACATAGGTAATTTATCATTATAACCAAAAAAATATTTATCCTTGTTTGGTTTATTTATAGTCATCATTCTATTAAAATTATCTTCCCCCCAAACAAAAGTAGATAATATTTCTTTCAATCTAACAGTTTTTTAATATTTTCATTCACTTTTTGTGAATGTTTTAAATCACTATAAGGATTTTCATTAGAATAAGACGTTTTATTTCATGATATGATATTTTTCTCTTTATGAAATTTTAAATTGTATCTTTACATAATACATGTCATCCAAAAAAACATATTAAATTTCCTTTATTTAATTCCATTATTAATACAAATGAGTTCTTTTCGCCTATCATTCTTTTCTTTAATATTCATATTTTCTATATTTTAATTTTTATTTTATGAATCTATGAAAAAATATTTATGAGAAGTTTTAATTTTAGGATACTCATTTTCTTGAGTTAACTTCTCCTTTCGTTTAATATGTGTTTTTATTTTCACATTATAGCACTATATATAATTCATCCATTCTTAAAATATCCTTTTGTAATTTCTCATTATTTTCAATTAATTCCTCAACATCTATTTCATAATTAGATTCACAACCTTAATTATAATATTAATCAATTATAACCTCATTTATATCTATAGGCATTAAACAATCTCTTTCTAATTCTATCTAACTTCAAAAATTATCAATCTATTGTAAATATTTGGTGAACCTACATCTCACCATGAACACAAACTTATATATATTCATGTATTTTTTATATTTCTATTTGTGCTTTAATTTTGGATAGTATAAATAGATATTTACCTTATTTACACACTCTTAAATTTTAAATTCTACTATCGTATTACATTTACTATTATTACCTTGATTTATTTTATCACCGATCTGAATATATTTTCTAATATGCTTCCTAAATCTTTCTTTACATGTATATTTTTTAAACTCCTTTTATAAAATTATTTATTTCATCTTTTTAGTATCCTATAGATTAGAGATAGAAGACCTAAACGAAACATTAATTGTATCATCTAGCCCCTCCACATTGGATTTATAAGTGATTGTGGATTAACTAGCCTTATGTGGAATTTCACAAGATAGAAATGGCTAATAATAAATGAAAAGGGCTTCAGGGATGATGGGGGATGATTTGATCTTTTTAAAAGATAAATCACATAGTCAAGAATAAAAAATAAATATAAAATTATATATAATAGACATGAACAAAAATAAAACCAAAACTATAATAAAATATAATAAAAATTATCAGAGTACTGACAGAAATAAAATAATTAAATAGAAACTAGAAAAAGACACCAAGACCCAAGGAAAATTAAAATACATAATTCCAAGAAATAATCAACTAAGATACAAGATCCAACTCCCCATATTATGCCCTCTGAATCAAGGAACATCACTGTAGAAATATGATACCTTTCATTTGACTATGTTCTAATTGATGATATTTGTAAATACACTGAGTTTCCCAATCATGGGGTCACTATAAACTCTATAGGATTTCTCCAAATATTTCTCAACTCACACCACTAAAATAGAAAAATTTATTCTCATTTATATAAATTAGTTTTAAAAAATTAAACAATTTGTATAAATACCATAAAAGATTCAATGGATAATCGTATAATATCATTAAGAACATTTCTCTTTGATTTAGAATTACTATTCCATGTTTCCACACACACACACATGCATTCCATGTGATAGTTCCAAACACATGAGCAGTATCTTATCAACCCACCAGGTCCTCAAAAGGGAACCATTATCTGGGATTCTTAAGGTAAAACACTATATATATAGAGAAACATCATGGTATCCCAATGATACACGCCCCTTATTCAGGGTCGTGTAAAAATAAATTAACTCACACCAACCATATATTCCAAATCTTATACAATACCATTACACATAAAAATAATGTCTTTATTTAGTGAATCTTAACAATAAATATTCATGCATCAAAACCTTCCCATAATTTTAAAACCATCATTTTAAAAATATAAAGAAAGTAATTTTCTAAAATCCAACAAAATTTCCCAAAAAAATGCAATGTGATGACCAAGCATACCTTCCCCCAATATTCAGTCAAATATTTTACCACAATTTTAAGAAAATAAATAATTAACAATAATTATGTATGTTTTATTTCACGTGGTGATTATAGATAATCCACCCACATATCAACGTTTCTCAAAAATGAATAATGTCATAAACAACTCTACAACTAGGCTTGGATGTTCTTACCTTTAATATATTCAACAAGTATTATCAAGATCATTGTCACAAAAATAGATATATCCATAATAATCTAGATATATGGTTCTTAGGGATAGGATAAAAAAGTATCTAGTAAGAATAATCAAGAACGAGCATGTACCGATGATTCTAGATTTCCATCATGTCTCGATTCACCTAAAGGTTTCTTTCATGTCGATGGGAAAGGTCGCTCAATCCTTAGGAGGTGTAGTATTACTTGATCCTATGTGGTTAGGGAACTAATGAGTGTTTTAGGTCTTGATTTGGATTAAAACCATGAATTTTGGGGTGGAAACTGTATGTCACATTGTATGGAAAAATATGTTCCAAACATGTGGTGCCACTATCTCAAGGCCAGCCTTCGCACAATTAGTTTTCATGGTTAGAAAACCCATGCAATAACTATTATTTTCCCTCAATATAAATGTTCATGATTTCCCATGGGAACTTGTATAGTTTTTCTAAATCATGCACAAACCATGTGCCTACCCAGTTTCTCAAAAAATATAGTTTATGGTTTCCTAGAGGTTGTGTATAGTTTCTACTAAATGCGCACCTCCAGAAACACCTCTAAAACAATTATAAAACTCCTAAAAAATCTATTAAATTAAAATAAGTATTTTATAATCTCAAATGACATAAAAATGGTCATGTACCTAAAAATGGGGATTCTATATTCTTCTAACCATTGGTCTTTCTATCCCGAAAAAGTATAAAGCTGGAGTTCTCTATGAAAAGCTAAGGTCACTACTCCATCATCAACTCTTCATGATCCCATGTAAATTCTTAAATTTGATGATACTTGCAGGAATCCCACACTAAACTGATTCTTTTCTCATGTAAGAGATTTTATTCTCTATCTATAATTCATACTATAACGAGAATTAATATATTATATGGTTCAAGATCAACTTAGTCTCTTCAAATCACACGGTTAGGATCAAAATTTTTCTTTTTTGATTGAGATACATAAAACACATTATGTACCAAATTAATTGTTCTGCTATGGAAAATTGATAAATGACATCAAAAATTATTTCAACTATCTCAAAAGGGATAATATATCATTGGGAAAACATTTCCTACTTAATAAAATGACAATTCCAAATCGTCAGATAGATTCTCTAGAAAACTTGACTAGATACCTCAAATGAAAAAGGTCATCAATGATGACCCTCATATTATTTCAAAAAACTACGATCCATCACCATCCTCTTTCTAATCATCTAAAATTTCTCTGTTTTATTTTTCATAATGATAGGTCAGATAAGTGATGTCTATATAATTTCTACCAAACAAAGTGTAGAATTTCATGCAAGACCATACAATGCTTAGAAAGGATCTACATATATTAATTTGTGAAATTTTTTATAGTTTTAGAACTCCATTAATGATATATAATCCTCTTATGGGCCTCTAAAATCTATTAAACAAACCCAAATCATGTCCTCAAACTTTTGGAACATCTTGTCATATTTTCGATCCATTTGAGGATGATAATCTATGCTCATGGTTAACTTATTTACAAGTGATTTTTTCTTGGATTTCCAGAAAAGAGATATAAACATAGGGACTCCGTCAATTATAATCTAGACTGGATCATCATGTATATTTAAAATTTAAAGAATTTGTGGATTAAAAAATTCTTCAATTGTATTAGTTTCAAAAATAGTGATGAAATGAGAAAACCTTGTGTGGTGATCCACTATCAGACATAAGAAATTATTTTTCATAACCATTCATGGTAAACCAATTACAAAATCCATGGATATTTGATCCCATTTCCTCTCGGAAATCGGTAAAAATGACAAAATACAAGCTGGTTGATGATAATTTTCCTTAACCTAATAACAATTGAGGAATATTGAGACATACTTTACTAATGCTCTTTTCATGAAAACCAACCAAAATTGTTCTTTAAACACTTTATAAATTTTCTAAATTTGAGGACGAACATACCATCATGAATGGTGGTTAACAATAAAAATTTGTTCTTGATAAGCCAAAGGTACTGCTATATGATCTCTAAACCATATCACCGGACTCCCATCCATCTTCCATCTCCCAATGGTATCCCCACTATTAAGTTTCAAACATAAGGTAACACATTCAGGATCAGATGTTAGACCATTTTTAACATTCTCAACCAAATCAGGATTAACAAAAACCATAAAGAAAATAAAAACACTACCTTTTTCTTTATAATCTAGTTGTATATCATCTACTACTAGAAAAAGATACCATTGATCTAAATAATATTTATACAACCAATAATATTCCATTATAGTCATGGAATCTCTTATATAATTTCCTTTCCACAGTGCATACAAAAATTCTAATTCAAACATTTGAGGATATTTCATCTATATTATTTTCCTTATATTTGAATCCCTTTTTGAGAAAATTTTCTTTAATATTTTATAATCAATATAAACCATAAATTTCGCAACAAAAAGATAGTGGCTCCAACTATATAAGCAAGAACAACAACATCCATCTCCTAATTTTGTGTTGGGCAGTTCTTCTTGTGAATTTTTAACTACCATGAACCATATTCAACAACATGATCTCTCTACCTTATAACACACCCCAACCAACATCCTGATGCATCACAGTAGACTAGATAGCCTTTTCTAAACACTGGAGACATGAGAATATGTGATGATGAAATTCTAACCTTTATTTATTTAAAGGATTTATATAATTCACTATTCCATTATAAAGGAATTAAAATCATCCTAAAAACAATAATCGGTGAGGAAAAATTTGAAAAATCATGTACAAAACATTTATAGTATCTTACTATGCCCATGAAACTGGTATCTCACATTCATTATTCAGTTCTTTCTAAGAGATCACAACTTTTATTTTTTTAGGATCTATAAAAAAATATTTTCTATGAAATCACATGACTAAATAAATATACATCTTGTATCCAAAAAATAACACTTAGATAAATTAAAATAAAAGTAATGCTATCCCAAGATACTCAACACTATAGACAAGTGTTGTTCGTGGTATTGTTTTCACATAATGTACTATAATATCATAATAAACACCACCTAAAAACAATCCAGATAAATTTGAAATATTTGATACATAAATTCTATAATGATATATGGTTCCTTTGTAAGACCCAAAGGCATAACTATGTAATGATAATTTTTGTATCTACTAAAAAACTATCTTCAGAATGTCCCCCTTATAAATTATTTTTTGATATCCCAAATATATAAATTTTATAGAACAACTAATATCCCCTTAATTTATCAAACATTTCATCGAGTCTTAGAAGTTGATATCGATTCATTATTGTTAATTTTTCAAGCATATGAAAATCCACACAAAGCCTAATACGTTTATCACCCTTCTTCATAAAAATTACTGATGCTTCTCAAAGAGATATACGTGGTCAAATATAACCATTACATTCCAAATCATCCAATTAGAAATTAAATTCACTCAATTTAATTGGTTCCATATAATAATATGTAAGGGAAATAGTATTGGTCCCTCGTAAGAGATCAATTGTAAACTCCACATATCTTTTAAGTGGTAAAGCTAGAAAATTTCATGAAAAACAATAGTAAATTGGTTAATGGTGTTTATAAAGATTCTATTTCTAATTTATTCAATGGATTCAATGGTAATATCATCTAACTTATACGAGATGGTTCAATCCAGCGATGAAGAAATTCCGGCTCTAATTTCCATTACATCCTAATATCCTCTAAATAGATACTCGATTCTATCAAGTGAAGTAAAACTAACCCTTTATAAATCATAGTTTATGTTTTCCATGAATTAATTCAACCAATACATAACCAAAATCAATTCTTAGTCATATATATAAAGAACAAAAAAATCTCAATGCAATTTAGATACATCAATAGTTATAGAAAAATCTTCACACACAATTTCATAACACTCTCTTTTTCTAAGATGATTTTGAATTTTCCAAAAATATGGAATTATCTCCACATGTTAAAACATATGATTAACAACATGAGAAGAAATAAATGAATGGTATGGTCCTGTAACAAAAAAATCTTGCATAAGGGTATAATTCATAAGAATTGTACATATCTTCATCAAAGGACCTAATTTATCGTCCATGATTTCATTATTAGATCTATATAATTTATTACTCACTAAACATACCTATTTGTTAACTTATTTGTATTTCATAGATTGGGGGGTTAGGTAGTTCCTACAATATCTATGGCTCACTCGGTTCTAATGGTGAGAGTTATTCTACCTAGCTCATCTAGTTGAAACATACGATGTCTGAGAAACATTATATATGTATCTCACCCAAAAATTTGAGAACTATAACAATAATACTAAATATGTACCATCTGATTACAATTGTGAAATTCTGTAGGTAGGTTTTTATAACATCATTTAAAATTCTCATAAGAACCACATTGAAAACAACTCAACTAACTTTTTAGACAAGGAGGAATGTTTGTTAATCCCATTGCCTGATTTTGAGGTGTCCCACCACTCTAGAAGTAGGTTCATCTCTTCCACTTATTCCCATCATTATAATTCCCATATAGTCCTATAAGAATAAACATTCTCCCTCCAATCATATTTATTCAGATATCCGTTTTTTCCACCATTTTTCTTTTTATCCACTATATATAGTCCGTAATAAAAAAAGAAAATATTTTAGAGAATTTAAAATCTCATCCCCAAAAAAATGTGTTCCTTCAAGGACACACTTATAGGAAATTTTTAGGAAAAAAAAATAAAATTCATAAATTTATCCTCATACTCCATTACCGAGAGATTCTCTTTCATCAAACTGAATAATTCCATTTTTCTAAAGACCTAACAGAAGTGAGGGTAGAATGTTTTTTTAAAACATTTTTCTAAATCCACCCATGAAATTCCTTAGTATGGTTTATCATTAATTTTATTTTATTTCGTGTTCTAGGAATATTGAATATTAATTTCATTATATTCAATCAGAATTATACGTTTTCTAGTTTATAATCTACCTGAATCGTGGGTAGGTTCTACTTTTGGAATAGAATTGAATGGTCCACTTGTCAAGGATCATCATTCTGATTACCCCTATCCAAGGCTCGAAAACACAAGATAAGACTTTGGGCTAGTTTTTCATTCACCTATGGCTATCTTTTCACCACATTTTCAACATCCCCAATCAGGTGATTTCTATGAAACATACCCAGTTCCATTTTCTATGAATAAAAAATTTCATTTAGCCTTACTTCAAATGAATTGATGGCTTAGTATTTCCAATTTTCCATATCAACAAATATCACAATCATATATTTTCACAATCCAACCATTTTAAACATTTGTAATCAGTTTTCAAAATACCAAAACCATTATCTTTTGACTCAAAAAATTATAACCATTTTAAAAAAATTAAACCTTTTTAATATTTTATAATCTATTAAATATAAAATGAAACATTCATTATTTGTTGGAAGTCATTAGTACCAGTTCATGATATAAACTCCTCATCAGCTAAAACCCTAATGATGAAGTAACAACCAACCCAGAAGTGTCTCTATGCACTTTTTCAACCAAACATTCATAGTAACTTAATATTTAGTATAAAAACGTTAGGTACATATTTTAATGATACACATTTTATATTCCTACATTCCAATATCCTTCATAACATCCCTACTTGAGGAAAAAAAATCTTATACCATTTGTACCATCCTCCCCCTCCCAATTGGCTTGAGAACAGATAGGGGTGTTACTGGATGTATGTGACATCCCCAAGACACCAATGGAAGGAAATTAGTACAAACGGATTCAAGAAAGAATGGGGATTATTTTCACTTTTAAAAGAAAAAAACCAGTCTACCATAAACAATAAATATAGAATCCTCTATATGATGCATGAAAAATAATACAACTAATATTTTCTCAACTTTAAACAAAAATAAAAGAGTACCGGCTAAAATAAAAGACTATAACCAGAAACTAATAATAGACACCGAGAACCAAGGACACCAGAATGATGTAATTCCAAGGAAAACCCTAACAATATCCAAGATAAAACTCCACCAGCTATTCCCACATAATCAACTCACATCACTAAATAAATATGATACCTTTCCTTTTCCAGTTTCCCAATAGACGACATCCTCAAAGGCACCGAGGTTCCCAATCAAAGGGTGAATATTAACACATTAAGATCTCCCAAAAAACATCCCAACCCACGCCATTAAAAAACAATGTTATCATTATTTATATAAATCTATTTAAAATAAGTTTTAATATTTTATTTCAACACCATTAAAAATTCCATGGAAAACCATAAACACGAATTTATAACATTTCCCGTTAATTTGGAATACTAGTTCAATTTTTTAACATAGACATATATATTCTAGGTGATAGTTACATAATCATGAGTAGTCTCTTGTGGATCCACAAAGTCATTAATAGGATACCAATGTCTAAAAACCTCAATTGCTCACACACCTTATATAGGGCCACGTCATGGTACACCATTGGTACACACCTTTTATATAGGATCACATCAAAAGAAATGAACTCACACCAACAATATATATAAAATACCATACCAAACCATTTAACATAAAAACCAATTAATTCTTCAAACAATTTTATCAAACAACTAGCGTGATTCAAAACTACCCCATTATTTTAAAATCATCATTTTAAAAAAATATACAAAGAATTTTTACAGAATCCATTAAAAATTGCCTAAACATTATAAATCTATAACCAAATGTGGATTTATAGCGACCCATACTTTACATACATTGTTAATACTTCAAAATTAAAGCATACTTATTACAATATATAACAAAACCGTGAAATTACCGTATAGGAATAGTGTCTTTAGAAACTGGGAAACATAAACAACTGGTTCATAAAGCACCTACACTGTCTCCCATTTATTTCATCATATCTATATTCCCTTTTGGCATATCTAACTTAATAACCTTATTCCTGACCTGGGAAAGAAAAAATACAAAAGGGTGAGCTCAAATGAATAGTAAGTATAAACAAAAGATATATCAATCACATCATATTCATAAGAACATATCAATTTGGAAATCATACCCTACAAAAGAGATCATAATTTCATAACATGGGATAAATCATGGTAGTGAAATGTGATCCTAATAATCATAACATAAAACATGAAGCTTGGTGGAATACACACATAATCATAGATAATCATTTCTTATTAGTCAAGACTCATTTCCAAGTCTATCTTAGTGGACAAAGTCCATTTCTGAACCAAGTTCACTCCTCGTTTCAGTCCTGTTTCACTGAACCGGTTTAACCTGCCGTTACATCCATGTTTATCTCATGAGATATAAAATCTTTACCCAATGCATTGGAGGGAGATATAGGTCCCACCAATCTAATAATGATACCATTCTTATGTGTGCCACAAAATCATAAACGATACATCATAACATAACCCATGTAATAAAAAAGGGAATCTTAAATATCGTGACATCATAAAATAGTTCATATAAGATAAAAGAATTCATAAAAATATTTCCCTCACAACAAAATCAAATCAATGTAATAATAGGGACAGAAACAGAACCCTATATTATCTTATTTGGAAAATAATTTTGCTAAGACACTTGAACTCCATTCTTGAAGAAAATATCATTTCTACTTCAAAAACATTTTTCCTCTCTTAACATGTCATACAATTTTAAACTAAGAGAATTTGATTAAAAATAAACTTGAAACATGTAAAGGATGATTCTAGGAAATAATGTTTTAAAAATCCATTCATTTCTTATAAGTTAAAAAAGCATTCTTCTTGTACTTTTGTCAGAAAAGTCAAAAAGTACCTCATACGAAAAACAACAAAAGATTCCTTTAATATATTTTACTAAAAACTCACCAAAGGGTAAAATTGGATTTGAAAAATTTTAGATTTATGGAAATAATATTACATATTGGGGAAACATGGATGCGGATGATAAATATTCCCCAGTAAATTCTGAAGTATAAACAATATCAGATAAAAATTGAGATTGCGAGATTGTCCCATACCTTAGGTCCGATTTGCTTCGTAAGTGTCCGAACCTCCTGTATAATGATTTTAATAATGTTATTGACTTATTACAGAATCATAAATATTTTTATGATATCATATATTGTCATGTTCTTAGCTTCTCTTTGGTAATATTTCATTACTACTTGTTATTCGGGTGTTTATTACTTTTTGTTCTTATGCGCGTTTTGTCGAATAAATTATTATTCTTCTTTTTAGGTTATAGATACCTCATTTGAAGAATGTTATTAGTGTAAAATATATCATATTAATTCATTCAATGAATTTATATAATCATTATGTAATGAATATCGTGTAGAACGAGTTCCATCACATCATGGAGACGGTATTCCGTACGTACGCACGAGTGATGATATCATTCCCATGATCATGGAATTGTATTGGAGTGTATTTATACTATTTCAAAATCAATAAAACTTTACAATAATCATATATAGTTTTTTATTTTCACCATTATACCCATCCAAGTAAGGTGGTGATGGAAAATAGATTACACCACGGGGTGGAGACGGTATTCCGTACGTACACACGCGCAGGGATTTCATTTTCCGTAGGATGGAAAGATGGTGAAAAAGGGTTGTTTCATACTTATAATAACATATCAGTATATGATTGATAATTATGTTATTAATTTATAATTAAACAACTAAATAAGAAGAAGTGGAAGAAGAAATAAATTTGAAAGAACCGGTAACGAACATTACCTCTTCTTTGAAGCGCCTCTTTGAGACCTCCTCTTAGGGAACTACAATTGGTCTTTGAAGAAGACCTGGACCCCTAGGAATTTTTGAGGGAAGTGGGGAAGTGAAATGGGTAGGTATTGGACGAGCATGATGGATCAAATTGGTTTGAGGACAAGAGGGAGGAGGTTCCCTTTTATAAGGGAGGATAGGGTCACCTTTGGAAATATAAGAAATATTAGTTTATATTAAATCCGAACCCCATGTAAAAACTTCCAAAATGACTCATATCTGAAGATTAGATGATATAGGGTTGTAATCTCATCAACTAATAAAATTTAGACATGTTAGGAATTTATTTTAAATAGTATCAACTTGATTTATCCTTATTTATCAATTTAATTTTACTTGTGGTAATAATACTCTAAATTGTAAATTATTATTAATAATTACATATGTGTTGTGAATTTTCCATAATATCACAATTGATGACATTTTAGACCATTTAAATTTTAATTTCCAATTTTTAAATATTTTGGTGATTTTTAAACAATTTTATAATATGTTATTTTTATAAAATAACAATAGTGTCAATTTTGAAACTATTAATTTATTTGAATTTAAATAAAATATATACAGAAGAAATGTTTGAACTAAAAGCTTAAATAGACTAATAAATGTCATATGTATCTAGAAAATTAGTGTATCACATTAAATAGTTATTTTAATATTTATTTTAAAATTTTTTAAACTATTTATTTGATATTTTAATTAATAGAATAATTTCAACAGCACTATTGTGTCATACTTAATGATAATTATTTAATCCCTAAAAATACTAAATAAATTCCTATTACATAGATAATTTTAATAGATTTTTGGAGACTATTAATTTTCGATGTTTCATTAAATTTATCACTAAATTAAAATTATTATACTTATAATATTTAAAAAAGTGACATGTCGTCACATTCTTTGGTTTTAATAATAATTAAATTATTTTCATCAACAAAAAACCATTAAATGAATCTAATCCGACCCTTATGTGATATGAGTCGACTTTTAGTCATCCAATAGGATTTTGGCAGGTGTTAGGGTAATTTTATAATCTTTTATTTACCCTTAATTACGAGACTTACCTTTAACTACGGTAATAAAAATTTACCATAGTTACTATTCATAATGCCCAAAAATAAAAAGTAGCCTATTAACATAATTTGGTTCCACTGATTCCAAATATGGAATCCATTTTTCAAAATTGAAAACATATAAGTTGATGTAATTAATTTAAAATACATCCCGTTGTTAAGAAAATGAGTTTTAGAAGTTAAAACATTGCCAAAGATTGAAATGTTTTTACCTATGAATTCAATGTTAAATTAATGGTAATGATATAAATTATATTAAATGATAAAAATATATTTTATTTATACTTTAAAACTATTAAATATTATAATTTAACTATATAAATTTTCTCAATGAAAAAAGTTGGTTTTTATTAAAAATTAGCGTATTTTTACTATTCATCAAAATATGAAAGTTATCAGAAAAATATCAAAAATTTATCCAAACTAAATTTTTATATCCTGATTAAAAATAGAAATTTTATTTTTTCAAATTGAACTTATAAACATGTCGAAAACTAGATTTAATGTTGGCACGCCATCAAAAGGCGGCAATACTTCATTTTTTGAAAATTAATTATTTTACCTGAGAAATTTATTTTCTTCTTTTACCATGTTCTAGAAAATGTGTAAGATGAATAATAATGTAATAAAATTCAAAATGTATTTAATACTATTCATAAAGGCTAGTCCATAATAATATATCGTTGTTTAGTGAAACCCGGTATTGCGTACTACACACGCTATCGAGTAAGGTCGTGACTACGTGTAATGCAAGCCATGTCCATATTGTGTGATGTGAAAGATTCCTTTGGTGTTGCGTATAACATAAAAAAATTTTCTCATAAAATCTCAGGGTGTTACATTCTACCCCCCATAAAATGAATTTTGCCCTCGAAATTCATCACTTCATTACAAACAGATGAGGATACCTCTCCCTCATCATATCCTCAAGTTCCCATTGGCTTATTATAATTGGTGATTCCTCTATAAAACATTCACCAAATGAGTGGTCTTGTTCCATAGGACATTTTCTCTACGATCCAGAATCTCTATCAGTTGTTCTTCATAAGAAAGATCTCGCTCCAGTGGTACAACTTCTTAGCTGAGTACATGTGAAGGATCAGGTATGTACTTTCTCAGGAGAGATACACGGAACACATCATGAACTTGAGAGAGATTTGTTGGAAGTTACAATCGGTAATCTACCTTCCCAACATGATCTAGAATTTCAAAAGGACCGATATATCTAGGGCTCAACTTTCCCTTCTTTCCAAATCTCATGACCCTCTTCCAGGGAGATATTCGTAAGAACACTTTATCACCCACTTTAAACTCTAAGCATTTTCATCGGTTGTCAGCATAACTTTTTTGTCGAATCGGAGCTGCTCTAATGTGATATTGAATAGATTTGACCTTTTCTGCCATCTCATCAATGAGATCAGGTCCTAAAAGCTTTCTTTCCCCAACTTCATCCCAGCAAGTTGTAGTCCTACATTTCTTTCCATAGAGAGCTTCATAAGGAGCGATCTGAATACTGGAGTGAAAGCTATTATTATAAGAAAATTCCACTAAAGTTAGGTGTTGATCCCAAACACCTTTGAAATCTATAGATCAAGCTCTCAACATATCTTCTAGAGTTTGAATTTTCCTCTCAGACTGACCATCTGTCTGAGGATGAGAAGCAGTGCTGAAACTCAACTCTGTATCCATATTGTGCTGAAGACATCTCCAAAACATTGAGGTAAACCTTGGATCCCGATCAGATATAATAGAAATTGGTACTCCATTCAATCTTACCACTTCTTTTATATATATCCTGGAAAGCTGATCTAGAGATAAATCATCTCTAATAGCAATGAAGTGTGCAGACTTTGTAAGACGATCAACTATGACCCAAATAGCATTATTTCCTTTGGATGTTTTAGGAAGTCCAGTGACAATGTCCATAGTGATGTTTTCACATTTCCATTCTGGTATGGGCAATGGTTGTAACATCCCCTTAGACTTCTATCTCTCAGCTTTAACTTGCTGACAAACCAAGTATTGAGAGACATATTAAGCAACATCTCTTTTCATGCCATCCCACCATAAGTACTCATTCAGGTCCTTATACATCTTTGTGCTCCCAGGATGAATAGATAATGACGAACTATGAGCCTCATCCAGCAAATCCTTCTTAAATTCGGGGATGGGAGGAACACAAACCCGATTCCTAAACATTATTATCCCATAACAATCAAGGTTGAATTCGGGAACATTTCTCACCTTCTTTTGTAACACGAAATCTTCTTTTTGTGCCTCTTTAATAATAACATGTATAGATGGTTGAACATTCATTTGAGAAAGATATGATTTTTCCACTTTCATTATAATTAGAAGATCCATCCTTTGTAAATCCCTAAATATTGGATCTTTTTTTATCCTCATCCTAGATAAGCTAGAATGGTCTTGTAGACTTAATGCATCTTCCAACTTGTTTTCATTACCAGGGTGGTAATGAATTGAGCAGTCGTAATCCTTAAACAGCTCCAACCCTCTACTTTGGCGCATATTCACCTCCTTTTGTGTGAAAATATACTTTAAAATTTTATGATTATTATAAATGTCAAACCTTTCTCCATAAACATAATGCCTCCAAATCATTAATGCCAGGATTGCTGAAGCTAACTCCAAATCATGAGTTGGGTAATTTTGCTCATGGATATTCAACTGTCGTGAGACATAAGAAATCACCATATCATTTTGCATAAGAACACACCCAATTCCCTTCTTAGATGTGTCACTATAGATCACTAACCATTCTCCACTACAAGGCAATGTGAGCATAGGTGCACTGGATAACCTTCCTTTCAACTCCTTAAAATTCTCTTCACATTCCTCTGTCCAATCAAACTTAACTCATTTCTTAGTCAACTTGGTGAGTGGATTAGATAATCGTGAAAAATCATTCACAAAACGTCGATAATATCCATCCAAACTAGGAAAACATCGGATCTCAGTTACTGTTGTTGGTCTTGACCGTCTTTCGATAACCTCTGTTTTTGTTGGATCCACAGATATCCCCTATTTTGAGATTATGTGACCCAAAAATGAAACTTTTTGAAGCCAAAATTCACACTTGGTAAATTTGGAATAAATCTACTCTTTTCTTAGGCTCTTTAATACAATTCTAAAGTGATCTTCATGTTCTTACTTGTTCATTGAATAGACAAGAATATAATCTATAAATACTACTACAAACTGATCAAGACAGTATCTAAAGACTCTATTCCTCAGATCCATGAAGATAGCAGGGGCATTAGTAAGACCAAATGGCGTCAATATAAATTCATAGTGTCTATACCTTGTACGGAAATCCATCTTTGGTATATCCTCCCTTTTGACAATTAATTGATGATACCCTGAATGAAGTTCAATCTTGGAAAAGTATTGAGCTCCGTGTAGTTGGTCAAATACGTCATCAATGCATGGGAGAGGATATTTGTTCTTGATAGTGATCTTGTTATGTTCTTGATAATCAATGTAGAGTCTCATTGATCCAACATTCTTCTTAACAAACAGAACAGGTGCTCCCCAAGGTGACGCACTGGGGCGTATGGATCCATTATCAAGATTCTCTTGTAGTTTCTTCTTCAATTCCTACAACTCAATTGGGGACATTCTATACGGTGTCTTTGAAATAGGCAAAGCACCTGCTACGAGTTCTATTGAATACTCAACATCACGATTTGGTGGAAGACCTGGCAATTCCTCCGGAAATACATCATCAAATTCCCGTACAATGGGAATATTATTAATCGTGAGTCTCTCACCAACCATTTGAGATAAAAAAACCTTCATTTAGTTGAATCAAGACCCATATGATGGGAGAAATTTCCACTAAAAGGTTACGTTCGTCCTTGCATCAATAGACGATCATAGATTGATCTGGAATATAAAATGTGACTTCCCTTCTTTGGAAATTGTTATGAGATCCATATAGAGAATGCCAATTCATGCCAAGAATCACATAAAATTCCACTATAGTAAGGATCAAAAGATTTTCAAGAAGCAATTTCCCACAAACTTATATCGGAGAAGAATTGTAAACTTTTGTTGCGACTGTTGTGCCATTAGGAGTTGTCACAGCTAACTCAACATCTAATTGTTGAGGTAATACGGTGATACCCTTAGAAACTTCTTCAAAAATAAAAGAGTGGGTGGATCCAGAATCAAATAAAACATTTTCTACTTTAGAGTGGATGTTAAGTGTACCTCTCACCACTTTGTTGTCGTATTCCACATCGCCAATAGTAATTTCATGTGAAATCCCTTTGTATTTGGCCTTAAGAGTTTCTTTCCATCGATCATCATCATCAACCCTTGGATTTGTGAATTTATTGGCATAATGCCCCATCTCCTTGAACTTGAAACATTGAAGTGTAGTGGGTTCATTCTGTGTATCCCTTCCTTTGTTTGCATCATTAGACATCTTCTTCCCATTATTTCGGCATTCAATTTCTCAATGACCTTCTTTTCCACACTTATAACATTTCCTTGTCCCCTTAAGACAATTTCCTCCATGTTTCTTCCCACACTTTGAGAATAAGGGAAAAATCCTCTTCTTTTCTGTATGGTCTTTATATTTTCCTTTGAATTCAATTTCCCTCTTCTTATCAAACCCATGTGACTGATGGGTTACACCAATCTCCATCTCACCCTTGAGAGCACATTGAACAATTTCCTCGTAGTTATTGATGTCCCTTATGGATAACGCCATTCGAAGACTTCGTTTTAAGAAACTAAAGAATCGATCGATCTTACTCTCAGGTTGGATAATAATTCTGGAAGTGTACCTTGCAAGTCTTGTAAAATTTGCTTCATACGTACCAACTGATTCATTATCCTTTTGCTTCAGTTCAAGAAAAACCTTCTCCATCTTTGTTCAAAGAATACGAGGGAAATACTTATTGAAAAATAAGTTCTTGAACTCATCCCATTCCATGGACTCAATTTCATCCCTTTTCCTCGTATTCTTAATGAGATTCCACCATTGATCAACATCACCTTCCAAACGGTACACTGCTAAGATGACTTTATCATGTTAAGAACATTGACAAAATTAAAATATATTTTCAGTTGTACTAATCAAATGTTCAGCGACTAATGGATCAGAAGACCCGCTGAATGAAGTTGGGCACTGCCTCATAAAGGATTCAACAGAATGTTTCTCCTTCCTTTGCTCATTTGGAAGTCCTGCATGATTCATAGCTTGAGAAAGTTGTGTGAGCATGGCTACCAGATTTTTTATTCTATCTCCCATAAATTTTGGTTGCTCAGGGGGACAATCATTTCATTGCTCGCCGCATTCCACATTAACACGGTTCCTTCGGGTTCCAGCCATTAACTAAAACCAAGAAGAATAGTGTGAGCAACTCTAATTATAATAGGAAAACCACATAATCAAGAATAAAATTTCAAACTTAAGGTCTTATCAGAGTTTGTTCATTTCCATTTCTAAAACACTAAGACTGTGTTCTATGCTTAGGCATATCCTTATGATTCTTACTAAGGCTTTCACATCCTAGTTTCCAAATGTTGACTATACCTTTCCTCTGATACCAACTATAGTGACCCCACTTTACATACATGGTTAATACTACAAAATTGAAGCATAATTATTACAAAATATAACAAAACCATGAAAATACCATATAGGTATAGTGTCTTTAGAAATTGGGAATCATAAACAACTGGCTCATAAAGCTTCTTCAATGTCTCCAATTTATTGCATCATATCTATAGTCCATTTTGGAATATCTTACTTAATAACCTTCTTCCTAACGTGGGGAAATAAAACATACAAAAGGGTGAGCTCAAATTCTTAGTAAGGATAAACAAAAGTAATATCAATCACATCATATTCATAAAAACATATCATTTTGGAAATCTTACCCTGCAAAAGAGATCATAATTTCATAAAATGGGATAAATCATTGCAGTGAAATGTAATCCCAATAATCATAACATAAAGAATGAAACTTTGTGGCATACACACATAATCATAGAGAATCATTTCTTATTAGTCAAGACTCATTTCCAAGACTATGTTAGTGGAAAAAGTCTATTTCTAAACCGAGTTCACTCCTCGTTTTAGTCATGTTTCACTGAACTGGTTTAACATGCCGTTCCAGCCATGTCTATCTCATGAGATATAAAATCTTTACCCAATGCATTGGAAGGAGATATAGGTCACACCCATTTCATAATGATACCATTCTTATGTGTGCCACAAAATAATAAACCATGTATCATAGCATAACCCATGTAATAAAAATAGGAATCTTAAACATCGTGACATCATAAAATAGTTCATATAAGATAAAGAAATTCATAAAAATATTTCCACCACAACATAATCGAATCATTGTAATAATAGGGAGAGAAAGAGAACCCTATATTATCTTAGATGGAAAATAATTTTGATAAAACACTTCAACTCCATTCTTGAGGAAAATATCATTTCTACATAAAAAACATTTATCCTTTATTAACATGTAATACAATTTTAAACTAAGAGAAGTTGATTAAAAATAAACTTGAAACTTTTAACGAAAGATTCTTGGAAACAATGTTTTAAAAATCTATTCATGCCATATAAGTTAAAAAAACATTCTTGTCATACTTTTGTCAGAAAATTCAAAAAGTACCTCGTACGAAAAATGACAAAAGATTACGTTCATATATTTTACTAAAAACTCACCAATGGGTAAAATTGGATTCAAAAAATTGTATTTGGATGGAAATAATATTACATATTGAGGAAACATGGATGTGGATGATAAATATTCCCCAGTAAATTCTCAAGTATAAACAATCTCAGATAAAAATTGAGATTGCAAGATTGTCCCTTACCATAGGTCCGATTTCCTTTGTAAGTGTCCGAACCTCCTGTATAATGATTTAAATAATGTTATTGTCTTATTGCAGAATCATACATATTTTTATGATATCATATATGGTCATATTCTTATCTTCTTATTGGTAATATTTCATTACTACTTGTTATTCGGGTGTTTATTACTTTTTCTTCTTATGCGTGTTTTGTCGAATAAATTCTTATTCTTCTTTTTAGGTTATATATACCTCATTTCCAGAATGGTATTATGTAATATATATCATATACATTAATTCAATTCATTTATCTAATCATTATTCAATGAAGATCGTGTAGAACGAGTCGCATCACATCGTGGAGAAGGTATTCCGTACGTACGCACGAACGATGATATCATTCCCATGATCATGGAATTGTATTGGAGTGTATGTATACTATTTCAGAATCAATAAAACTTTACAATAATCATATATAGTTATTTATTTGAACCATTATACCCATCCAAGTAATGTGGTGATGGAAAATAGATTACACCACGGCGTGGAGACAATATTCCGTACGTACGCATGCGCGGTGATTTTGTTTTCCGTAGGATGGATAGATGGTGAAATAGGGTTGTTTCATACATATAATAACATATCAGTATATGAGTGATACTGATGTTATTAATTCATAATGAAACAACTAAATATGATTAAGTGGAAGATGAAATAATGTCGAAAGAATCGGTAACGGACATTACCTCTTCTTTGAAGTGCCTCTTTGAGACCCCCTCGTAGGTCACTACAATTGGTCTTTGAATAAGACCAGGACCTCTAGGATGTTTCTAGAGAAGTGGGTAAGTGAAATGGGAAGGGATTGGCCGAGTTTGAAGGCTCAAATTGGTGTGAGGAGGAGAGGGAGGAGGTTTCCTTTTGTAAGGGAGTAGAGGGGCACCTTTGGAAATTTAAGAAATATTAGTGTATATTAAATCCCAAACCCACATAAAAACTTCCAAAATGACTTATATCCAATTATTAGATGAGATAGTGTTTTATTCTCATCAACAAATAAAATTTATACATGTTAGGAATTTATTTTAAACATTATCACCTTGATTTATCCTTATTTATCAATTTAATTTTATTTGTGGTAATAATATTCTAAATTTTAAATTATTATAAATAATTACATATGTGTTGTTAATTTTCCATAATTTAACACTTTATGACATTTTGGACCATATAAATTTTAATTTTTAATTTTTAATTTTCTTTTATTTTTAATAATTTTTATAATATGTTATTTTTATAAAATAACAAGTGTCAATTTTGACACTATTAATTTAGTTTCATTTAAATAAAATATATACAGAATATATGTTCAAACTAAAAGATTTAATAGATTTATAAAATATATTATGTATCTAGGAAATTAGTGGAGCACATTAAATAGTTCATATAATATTTATTTTAATATTTTTAAAACCATTTATTTGATATTTTAATTAATAAAATAATTTCAACATCACTATTGTGTCATAATTAATGATAATTATTTAATCTCTAAAAATTCTAAATAAATTATTATGATGTTTATAATTGTAATAGTTTCCTGGAGACTATTCATATTCGAAGTTTCATTAAGTCTATTACTAAAATAAAATTGTTATACTTATAGGATTTAAGAAAGTGCCATGTTGTCACATTCTTTGGTTTTAATAATAATTAAATTATTTTCTTGGACAAAAGTCCATTAAATGAATCTAATCCGACCCTTAGGTGGTATGGGTCTACTGTTAGTCATCCAATAGGATTTTGGTTGGTGTTTGGGTAATTTTATAATCTTATATTTACCCTTAATTACCCGACATACCTCTAACTATAGTAAATAAAATTTACCGTAGTTACTATTCATAATGCCCAAAAATAAAAAGTAGCATATTAACATAATTTGGACCCACTGATTAAAAATATGGAATCCATTTTTCAAAATTCAAAACATATAAGTTGTAGTAATTAATTTAAAATAAATCCCGTTGTTAAGAAAACGGGTTTTAGAAGTTAAAACATTGTCAAAGATTGAAATTTTTTTACCTATAAATTCAATGTGAAATTAATGATAATGACATAAATTATATTAAATGGTAAAAATATATTCTATTTATATTTTAAAACCATTAAATATTATTATTTAACCATATAAATTATCTCAATGAAAAGAAGTTGTTTTTTATTAAAAATTAGCGTATTTTTACTATTCATGAAAATATGAAAGTTATGAGAAAAATATCAAAAATTTATCCAAAGTAAATTTTTATATCCTGATTCAAAAGAAAAATATTATTTTTTCAAATTGAATTATAAACATGTCCAAAACTAGATTAAATGTCGGTTCACCATCTAATGGCGGCAAAACTTCATTTTTTGAAAAATACTTATTTTAACCGAAAAATTTATTTTGTTCTCTTACCATGTTCTAGAAAATGTGTAAGATGAATAATAATGTTAAAAAATTCAAAATATAGTTAAAACTATTCATAACAGCTAGTCCATAATAATATATCATTGTTTAGTGAAACCCGGTATTCCGTACTACACACGCTATCGAGGATGGTCGCGATTGCGTGTAATGCATGCCATGTCCGTATTATGTGCTGTGAAAGATTCCTTTGGTGTTGTGTATAACATAAAAAAAATTATCATAAAATCTCAGGGTGTTACTGGATTCCCCTAAATATCACAAAAATATTTCAACACAATTTTAATAAAAATATTTAATTAAAACTAATACTTCATGTTTCATGTCATGTAGAGTTGAAAGAGAATCCACCTACCTCTCATAATTTTGAGAAAATAATGAAAGAAACTACACAACACTAGATCTGATCTTGGATATTATCCCATTAAATATATTCAATACATTACAGAAAGATTAATATTACACAACATATATTTATCAGTAAAAGACTAGATATATAGTTCTTATATAGGGAATACGAATAAATGATCAAGAAGGAACAATAATTAATGAGTACTTACAAACAATTCTAGATCTCCAACATGCTACGATTATCCTAAAAGTCAATTATGATGTGATAGGAAAGAAATCTCAATCCTTTTGAGGGATAGGAATTCAAGATCCTATGTGATTAAGGAACTAATAAGGTTTTTGTGTCTTTATTCTAATTATTACCACAAAAGTTTGGGTTTTAACTATACATTGAACTGTTAGACCACATGGTTTGGAAAACCATGTAGCGTAACTATCTCAAGGCCACCCCTCACATTGTTGTCTCACAAATTTAGAAAAAAATTTCATTAAACATTATTCCCCCTTGTTTTAAGTTTCATGGTTTCTCCTAGTCACTTGCATGGTTTGGATAAATCAGAAACCAACCAAGCACATGACCTGTTACTCCCGAAACTTATTTCAGGATATATTAATGGAGTTTCATGGTTTATACTAACCATGAAAAAACCATGAACCTCCAGAAACAGGTAAAAACATTTATATAACTCTAGGAAACTTTCCAAACATAACCATGGTCTTTTATAAGATCAATGTACAAAAATAAAAGGCCATGTAAATACAGTCCAGGATACTACATTTCTCTTTGACATAAATGAAATAGCATAATTATATAATGTTTTCTCATCGAAAAAATAATTTAATTCCAACTCATTCTAAAATATAAAATAAATGATTTCATCCAAATCATACAATTAAAATTTCTTTCTGTCATCTATTTCAAGCTTCTTCACATGCCACTTTTCGGTAGTGATTAAAACAGTCTTTCATCTGGTAATGTATTATTCAACACCTTTCCTAGCATAATTAACTCACTGATGATACTTGTGACTCAATTGATTATTTGGTTCTTGAAATCACCCTCTCTAAATTTCTGGTCTGGGTTCTCAATATGTAGCATTGTATTTTTTATTCATTTATTGTTATTTGATTTGTAATGCGTTACATTAAGTATCCTCCATATGTCTTAGGATTTCATGTAAGATGATACATGGTTAAAACATTGTGACTAGTAGTATGGTTTAATTTATTCATAATATTATAATTCAAAATAGAATTTTCCACATAATTACTTATAAGTGTTTCTAGATCAACATCTGCTAAGTTATATGGTTTCAAAATTATTATCCAGTGATCAAGACACAAATTATTTAGATAAAAATATATACTTTATTTCCAAAATGCATAGTCATTTCCATCAAAATATTGTTTTTTATAACGAATTCAACCATCATTTTAATTCATTCCTAACATCTAAAAAATTCATTTTTCTTAGATGCTTCATTCAAGGACAAGGATATCATAATCAAAATAAAATAAACAAAACCTAGATATAAAAGTAATATTATTTGATTTCAATTTTTGGGTCACATTAGAGTATGAAAATAGATAAGAGGGGGAGTGAATTATATTTCTTTAAAAATTATCATAGATTTAAATAGTTTAGGGAATTTAGTGGAAAAAATAATATAACAATTCTAAAAAATATGTAATTTTAGTGTGTGTGAAAAGTGAAACACTACTAAAATCATTACCTATACCCATGGTTCAACACCATGTGTATAGGATATACCCCTGGATCTATTAAATATGGGTTTATAATCAATTGAGATAGATCTATACCCATGGTTTGACCAAACTATATGAATAGGCCATCTATACCCATGGTTCCTAAACCAATGGTGTTGGAAATTTCAATGGAAATACCTATACTAATGGTTTGACCAAATCATGTGTGCAAAAAAATAGCCAAGGTTTGGTCAAACTGTGGGTATAGGTATTTTATTAAAAGAATCTTCTATTGTCATTTGATCCCAGCACATTCCACCTGCACTATAATTACATTTCCACTATCCTATAACACATTTTGTATTCTTATATATATATATTAAGTTATTATTTATTATTTCCATTATTATGACAAAATAATGGTTAAAACTACACTCATAGCTTGGAAAAACCATTGGTATATGTTACTTATTAAAAATAAAAAATTCTAATAGGTATTCATCCCATCACCTTCCGCCTATAATCAAACAAGTTTATCACTCTCCTATAACACATTTGTTGTTCATATATATATATATATATATTTATATAAATTATTTCTTTTATTATTATTATGGAAATAAAGGTTTTACCTATACCCACAGTTTGGTCAAAGCATAGGAATAGGGGACCTATTCCAATGGATTACCAAAACTGCTGGTATTCATGCTAGGAAAACATTTCTTATAAATATAGTTTGGTCAACTCATGGGTATATGTTCTTCCTATGAATCCATTCCCCACAAATCCTATTACAACATTTTACACAAACCATGGGTATAGGTGTGACATTTTTCAATTTTTTTGTTGAACAATTGTTATAGGTCCTTCCTGTTATTTTTTTCCTCATGAAACCTATACCCACAATTATCAAAAACTAATGGGTATAAAGGTGACATATACCCATGGTTTTCTGAGAACTGTGGGTACATGTCCTTCTCGAAAAAGTTTTTCTCATTAATATATGTATGACCTATAACCATGGGTTTTTCCAAAACCATGATTATATCCTTGATATCAAGTAGTGAAAACATAAATACATATAACAATAAAAATAGTGAATTTTATAATAGTTCAAAAAATTGTTCCTACAAATATTCTTCAAAAAATATATCTTTAAGATAGATTGGTACACACTAAAAAAAGTATTTTTTGGGTGGAGAAAAAAATTAAGTCTTTTAAAATAGATTAGAACCATTTTATCCCCTTAATGGGTATAAAAAAACTCGGTCTAGTACCAAATTAACAAATACTTGTACCAAATTTTATCAGTTTCAATCACAACCTTTGTCTTCTTTATTTTTGTTCAGGTTAACATAAACAAGATAGTTATATTTGATTAATGGAAAAACCATGTGTCAGTAGTGTTACAACAACATAAGAACATTACATAGTAACAATAAAAATATATAATTATTGAACATGATAAATAATTATACGAAAATGTGGGAGAAAAAGAATGATCAGTAATATAGAATATTGTTTTAATAGCACTAAAAAATCATTTATCAACATAAAAAGGCATTGATAATTAATGATATATTAAAAGGGGTCCCTTTAATCAACATTAAAAAATAGCTGATGGTGGCTCCTTTTATTAGTGCTAAAAAAGCACCAAAAAGGGACCTTTTTGGGGATTTTATTAGTGCCAATAAAAAAACCCCTTTATCAGTGCTAAAAAAGAAGTGATAAAAGACAATTTTTTATTAAATTGGAAAATAAAAAAAATCAGAATTGGAGGTGACCCCCCACCAATCGGTGCTTGAACCCCACTTTAACCATTCAACCCCCAGCTTTAATAATTCTATGTGGGCCACCCCCATTTATCATCGATAGGCACCCCACTTCAACACCGTTGTGCACACCCTTGCCTCCCCCAGAATTAATACCTGAGATCTCTCGGTTGCATGCCAGGACTCTTACCCCTCCTCTATGTTTCATTCTTCTCTATTATATATATATAAATATATTTTTATCTATATATTTATTTTTATATTAATAAAAAATTATATGATCATTTTTAAATGAAATTTTAAAATATGTTTTTTGTGCATGTTTATAAATAAATAAATAAGTACAAACATATATACAACATATATATATATATATATATATATTATATTTGTTTCTATATATATATTTATACATATGTTTAATAATTTACATATATTATATATTCATATGTTAGAATATACAGATAATATATATCAGTTTTTTAATATAGACACACACAAACATGCACACACACACATGCTATGTAGGTATATAAATATTCATATATTTTTTATTTTAAATAAAATGAATATTTCATTCATTGGATAGGGTTTATATATTTATAAATATATTTAATATGTAAATATTTATAAATATTTATTTATAAAATTATGATTTCATGAGTAAATATTTCAAAATATGTATATAATTGGGTATAATTAATTATAAATAATTGTACATTTTCAAAAATGGAAACATTTGAAAATTATAATATCCTTATGATTGAAATCCTTATAAAAAATTTATTATCCACTAAAAAAGAATACCCCCTTAAATGAGGTTAAAATTCCATCGAATGTTAATATTTTGGGGTACCTCGATTAAAAACTCAGTTTTTGGGGACTTATGAGCCTTTTGGCATCTAAGAAATAGTTAAAAGGATTCTTCCCATTATGATGGTGTAGATCTCATCGAGTGAATTTATTTGATATGTGGTAGAGTCTAAACAAACACCCAGATCAAAATTTATGGCCGTTTGTGTAACACGCTGACCCCAGTTACCCATAGTCAGTGCATTATTACGTAACATTGGCATGATCACAAAAGTTCAAGTCTCGAAAGACCAATTAGTTTAGTAGACTTGGAAACACTAGACACATTCATAAATGTTTCATTACATCATAAACTGAAAAATCACAACAACAAAGTCAACATAGTCCACAATCATAACCCCTTTATACTATCCCTGTAGGTCAGTCATAAAATATTTCTTCACATCCTGGGAAAAATAAACCATAGAAAGGGGTGAGCTCAGATGCTCAGTAATGATAACAATACACCAGAAACTTTCATAAATAAACATAAACATTTAAGGAAATGTATAACTAAAACAAAAGCCTTTTAAACTTGAACGTAAGCATAATATGGAAAAAGTAAAATGAAATAATGCCATTTACTTATTCACGTGGATATTTTAATAGTCGAATAATCACAAGCAATATCAATAACCACATTTATAATTATGGAATTCATAATGCTATATAATCATAACCACATAGTCAAGGCCTCGTGCCAAGACTACAAATAAGATTTTGTCAAGGCCTTGTGCCAAGACACTAGTTTGTCTCTTGAGACACACCGATGCATCGAGGAGCTATAGTGGGCTCCACGCATCACTTATTATGTCCAATGTATTACATATATTAAATGGTTTAAACATATCATAAACCATAATATTATCATATCACATAAAACATGCATAAAGGAAACATAACATTTCCACATTTCAATCACAAGATATCAATAAAACACATTGAAATAACAAAACCATTTTCAAAACCATTTTAAATAACAAAATAAATGAAAAGTAAAACATGGTATTTATTTTTCATTTAAAAAAATTTATAGCTTGTAGAGGAAGCCAAAACTCAAATAATGGTCACGGCTGCGGAGAAGTCGTTTTCACCGCAAACGTATGAAAAAAACATACCTTTTTGTCAACTAGTAAAACGCTTTGTATAAAAAATATTCCTTTTGAATAAAAGTAAAAGTCAAAGGGTTTTATACACCGTATAAAATAATGTTTTGTATAAAACAAAATAGGCCTCATAGAAAGGAGAATGAGACGAAGTCCCTTACCTCGTGTCCGACTTGACTCGATCATTGTTTAATCTCCTGAATAATAAACTAGAGTTAATCTCCACATTCTTAAGAACCTTTTTCAAGTTCATTATTCCTTTTATATCACTTATTACCATGTTATGAAAATTATTTAGTCATTTATGTTAATAACGGTTGTTTTGTCGATCTTTGGTACTTGAGTCAACAATAAACTTCTTATAATTACAAGTTCTTCATGTGGTAAAACAAACATTATCTCAAGAATCATATTCATGATGTATATATCATATATATCATATATATCAAGTAGATACATGAATTTATAATATTACATAAGATTTAGAGGTAAGAAATGAAATGCACCGTTCATGGAGACGGTAAGCCGTACGTACGTATGAATGCTACTTCAATTTCTATTTCATATTTAATGGAATGAAATCATAAGGATATAAAGGTATATTATAATTCTAGTATAATATCATATATATAATATCATCAACTCCATCCTTTATACGTCAAACATAGGGCATTTACAATTCAAACCACTTAGAGGGGGCGGTAGTCCGCACTTCCAAAAATGAAATTATCACATTTAACCAAAATGGAAGTCATAATGGTATGGCATAAATAAAAAATACAGAAGCATAAGGAAAACATAAACATAAAATATATATCATATATAAAAATAGTTTTATCATAATGGCCACCATGAGAGGTTTTAAAAGAATATTGAAGAATCATCATTTCGTGAGGAAATAATTCACCTCCCACAGAAATAGTGTGTTCTTTAACCATTAGAGGATGTGTGTGTAAGTGTAAATCAAATAATTCTAATAAAAAATACTAGTATATTAAAGATACTTGTGTTGTTACAAATTAGTTGAAGAAAAAGGGTTTAGGGGGTTGGAGAAGAAAAATAAAACAAAAGGACATAAGAGAAGACATTACCTTTAAATCGGGTAACTCCCCTTGGATTGAACAAAATGGGTTTCTTGAAGAGCTTTCTCCATAAGGTAAGGCTTCTACGATAAAGGAAGGAAAGTAGAGATGGTATTTGGGAAGAGGTTGGATGAGCCAAATGGCTTTGATTGTTTGATTAAGGTGGTAGAGGTGGGGGCCTTTTATAATAGGAGAGGATGGTCACTCTTGGAAAGTCCTGAAATATAACTTTATTATGAAATGATTTTCAGATTTTAATGGTCCAAAAATGATATATTTAGAGGATAAGGTGACAAGGATTCGCAATCCACCCATCCAATAGGCTTTATACAAGTGTAAGTCCTAGATTTTACATTATCTTTTCATTTTATTTAAATCGTTCATTAATGAGGAAATATCTGCATCATCATGGTGTGATAAATAAATTTTTTTTAATTAATGATTAAAAATTATAAAAAATTAAAATGACGTAGGAAATATATTTATAATTCCAGTGGATATTTATAGTCTAAATGATAACTTGTATAACCCTTTGTAAAAATTGGTTTTTTTGAAACAATACATCTTTGTGACATTTTTAATTTTACATTAAATAAAAGGTATTAATGTAATTATCTTACCCAAGTGGCTCCATGGGGTCCCAAAAATTGACCCATGGATTTTCTCGGTCGGCCATGAGTCATACAATAATATTAGGACATGTGTTAAGGTAATTTCATATTATTATAACATTATTATTACCTTAAATTACTCTAATTACCTCTAATTGTGGTTAATAAAACTCAAAAGTTACTATTCAAAAAAAATTATTTCCATCCCATTGAACCAAATTTTATTTCCTAATTAAAACCATGTATGTCAGATTTATTTAATTAAATTTACAGAAGCGGTAAAAATTCATTTAAATGAAAAATCATTTTTTTAACTACCACTTAGTGGTTTCACTATTCATCAAAAATTGATGTTTTTTCAGAAAAATACCAAAAAGTCACCCTAAGATATATTTGATATTACAAATTCAAAAATGATGTCTATTATACCAAATTAAAAACATATATGTTTCATTAATTAATTTTATAATTAATTCCCGTTGTCAAAAAAATAGCGTTTTTTTAAGAAACTATATCAATCAAAATGTTGACAATTTTTATGTCCAATTTCAATGTGAAAATAATTATAAAGAACACCATTGGATAAAATGGTAAAAATATATTCTAATTATATTTTAAAACCACTGAATAATATAATTTATCAATATAAATTATTTTGATTAAAAAATTTGTTTTTAATTAATGTTTAGTATTTTAAACTATTCATAACAAATTGGAAGTTCTCAGAAAAAACAAAAAATTGAACTTAGGATAACTTCGTTATTCCAAATCCAAAAATGAAGTCCAATTTGAATAATGAAATTTATAAAATTTCAAAAAGTGGGTATTACTATTCATAACATATGCATTGATTGGTCACAGTGTGTTAGAATCTCGAACTTACGTACAGTGCAAGCTATTGCATTATCGAAAGAGATGCGTATCATGGGAGCTTGGGGTGTTACATTTTCCCCTCCTTCAATAAATCGTGTTCTTGTAATTTGAAAATGTTATTCGAAAATAAAAGGATGATAACAGAAAATACCTTTTTGGAAAACTCATATCAGAAATAGGGTTAATAAAACTATAACTTTAAAAGAAAGAAAGAGAAGTACAAAATTCACTCGAGATAGACCATAATAGGATTCTATGAAAATATGGATATTGAAGAGAAACAAACCATTATGTTCTGATGGAGAGTTGTAGAAATCAGGATTAAGATAAAGTTAACTACAAGAAAATAACAAACTTATGATTGGTAAACGGTCATTGATTCCATAGTTGGAAAAGTTAACTACCAACAATTTTTCATTAAGTTAAATTTCATAAAGATGAGGAATTTATTTAGACGATTTACTATGAACGTGGGGAAATATACTTACTTGTCATGTATACTTTCATTCTTTAGTAAATTTTTACCACAAACCCATCTTTCACTCCAAAAGTTAATAGAACACAAAAATTTTCTATTTATTATCATTTTATAAGGTGACAAATATTAACACATACCATTTAGATTAGGAAAACTATTTTTTAATAACCAGGGACTTCCTATAGGCTAGGGGTAGGTAATAAAGTCCTGTCGCACTATGGTTGTGGGTTTGATTCCTACAGCTTTGTCCGACGCGACGGGTTATCCCCCGACCTGCAGGTTGTCCTTTTCCTAAAACTATATTATTATAATATTCCAAATATAATATTCAAGAAATGTTATAACCTTAAAAACTACTATCCAATGTTCATATGTAGTAACAACATAAGCTTGACCGTGATCCCTTGGCCTTTTCTGAGGTAGGTTTCCTGGACGCTTAGGAAATTCATTTGCATAATTCCTTATTTCTCTACAACTGTACCATTTAACATTGATAGCCTCTTTCGTTCCCTTGCAATCACGAGCCTGGTGACTTTTTCTCCACATTTATAACAAACTCCCATTTCTTTTAGGAACGTACCGGGGTGATACTTCCCAAAATTATTGCATAATGGAAAATCATTCTTTCCCTTTTTCCTTTATTTGTCTCTTGTTCTTCCATTCTCTTCTTCTCTTGCTTTTATTTCTTGTAATAAGACTGAGATAATTCCTTTTCTGTCTTGATAGCACACAATACTATATCTTCATATGTTGAGAAATATTTTGATACGAAATCTCGACGGAGAAATGGTTTTAACCCATCAAAGAAATGATAAATCTTACATATTGGGTTACGTATATAATCTGCATCATGCCTCGCTAACCTTGTAATGTTAGACTCACACTTTGCAACATTATCGTCCTCGTTTTGCCTCAGACATAGAAATTGTCTTTCCATATCCGCTCAACGGTGATGAGGAATGTATTTTTCAATGAAAATCTCATTAAACTCTCTCCATTACATACATGATACTTTTTCATCATCCTTTGTATTTTGAATCAGTGACCATCATTGATTAGTATCTCTAGTGAGGTGGTAAATTTCCATGAAAACTTTTTCCCTTTCGTTACTCCCCATGGTGTGGAATATTTTATCTAAGTATTTTATCCATTTCTCAGCTACTAATGGATTTATACCCCCATTAAATGTTGGTGGTTGTTGCTTCATGAAGTGGTCTAACATTGATCCTCCACGTTGCGGATCAGGGAGCTCCATACGAGTAAGGTCATTATTCATAACCTGAGTAAGTTTTCCCAGTATAGTGATAAGATGATTAGCACCAGTTGTTTCACCAACTCAACTATAATTATCTTGAGTAGGAGGGAAAACCCTATATGGAGTTCCACAATTGATACGGTTTCCATTTCTTCCACTAGGCTCCAATTATAGACAATTTCATAAACTGGATTAGTTTATGAATCAAAATACATTATTCCATACATGTAAAAAATTTAACATAAATTCCATTATTTTTGGGTATAATCCATAATGATAAAAAATGTTTTCATAGAGGAAGTATATACTCAAAACCCTTCATAAGGTTTTGTAATGAAATCATGAATTATCTTAAGCATATCCCCTGGGAGTGTCGTAACCAAGAGTGCAACAATGCCCATTGTCGTGCACCAGTTCCCGTTCGATTCTAGATCAAAGTGGTGTTTTCGGGTTTTACCCCTAGGTACATCTGTGCTAGAGCCACCACTACCTTCTCATATCCAGACAAGGATGTATTTCGCGGAAAATACTTAAAATATCTATGATACAAAAATTCTAGGATGTTCTTCTATACTAATCCTCAATGTCTATCTTAGGGCTATGTGCTCTAATTAGAATTTATATAAATCTAGTTTCCAAGTATAGTACTAAACTACCTCTGATACCAGTTGTAATGCCCCAACCCTAGTTACTCATAGTCTCTTCATTATTATGTGAAATTGGAATGATCGCAAAATATAAATTCTCGAAATACCGATTAGTTTAGTAGCCTTGGAAAGACAAGATAAATTAATAAAATTTACATTACATCATAATGTAAAAAATCACAATAACATAGTTTCCATAGTCCACACTCCTATCCCCTTCAGACTATCCCTGTATGTCAATCATAAAATATTTCTTCACATCCTGGGAAAATAAAACATATAAAGGCGTGAGCTCAGATTCTCAGTAAGGATAACAATACGGCAGAAACTTTCATATACAAACATAAACATTTAAGACAATTTATAACTAAAACAAAAGCCTTTTAAACATGAACATCAGCATAATATGGGAAATATAAAATGAAATAATTCCATTTAATTATTCACATGGATATTCTACTAGTCTAATTATCACATGAAATATGAATAACCACTTTCATAATGATGGGATTCATAATGCCAGACTATCATAACCACGTATCCAAGGCCTCATGCCGATACTAAAAATAATATTTTTTCAAGGCCTCGTGCCAAGCCACTAGTTTCTATCATTAGACGTACTGGTGAATTGCGGAGATATAGCATTCTCAACCTGTCACTTATTAAGTCCAATTTATTCCTTATATGTAATGGTTTAAAAATATCATTAACCATAATATAATCGTATCAAATAAAACATGCAGAACGAAAACATAACATTTCCACATTTCAATCAAAAGATATCAATACAAAACATTGATATAATAAAAAAATGATCAAAACAATTTTTAATACCCAAATAAAATAAAAGTAAAACATGGTATTTATTTTTCATTTAAAAAATTTTATGGCTTGTAGAGGAAGCTGAAACTCAAATAATGGTCACGATGGTGGAGAAGTCGTTGTCACCGCATATATACGATTGATTAAAAATTCCCATTTGTCATTTAGTAAAATGATTCGTAAAAAAAATATTCCTTTTGTATAAACATTAAAGTCAAAGTGGTTTATACACCGTATAAAATAAAGTTGTGTATAAATCAAAATATGCCTCAGTGAAAGAAGATTGGGACGAAGTCCCTTACCTTGTGTCCGACTTGACATGATCGTTCTTTAATCTCCTGAATAATAAAATAGTGTTAATATCTACTTTCTTAAGAACCTTTTTCTAGTTCACTATTCCTTTTATACCACTTATTACCATGTTATTAACAATATGTAGTCATTTATGTTAATAACATTTGTTTTGTCGATCTTTGGTACTTGAGTCAACAGTAAACTTCTTATAATTAGAGGTTGTTCATGTGGTAAGATATTCATTATCTCCAGAATCATATTCATGATTTATATATCATATATATCATATATATTTATTAGATAAATGCATTTATAATATTACATAACATTTAGAGGTATGAAATTAAATTAACCGTTCATGGAGACGGTAAGTCATACGTACATATGAACGCTACATTCATTTCTATTTCATATTTATTGGAATGAAACCATAATGATATAAAGGTATATTATAATTCCCATATAATTTCGTATATAATATCATAAACTCCATCTTCTATACGTCCCAAAAATGACATTAATGATTCAAATCACTTTGAGGGGGCGGTAGTCCACACTTTCTAAAACAAAATTATTGCATTTACCCATAATGGAAGTCATAAAGGTATGCCATACATGAAAAATACAGAAAAATAAAAAAACATAAACATAATATATATATCATATATAAAAATTGTTTCATCATAATGGCCACCATGAGCGGTGTTAAAAGAAGATTAAACTATCATCACTTCGTGAGGCAGTAATTCGCCACCCAGAGAAATAGTATGTTCTTTAACCATTAAACGAAGCTGTGTGTAAGTGTAAATAAACTAATTTTCCTAAAAAAATCCTATTATATTGAATATAATGGTGTTTTTACAAAAGAGATTAATAAAAAGGGTTTAGGTGGTTGGAGAAGAAAAATTAAACAAAATGACATAAGGGAAGACATTACTTTTAAATCGGGTAACTCCCCTTGGTTTGAACAAAAGGGGTTTCTTGAATTGCATTTTGACTAAGGAATGTATTCTAGGATGAAGGGAGGAACGTTGAGAGGGTATTTGGGTTGAGTATGACCAAGCAAAATGGCTTTGAAGATGTGAATAAGGTGGTAGAGGTGGGGTCCTTTTATAAGAGGAGAGGTGGGGGGGGGGCACTTTTGGAAAGTCATGAAATGTTACTTTTTTATGAAATGATTTTCAAATTTTAAAGGTCCCACAATGAAATATTTCTAGGATAAGGTGATAAGTGTTCGAAATCCACCCATCTTATGGGCTTTAGACAAGTTTATGTCTTAGATTTTACCTTATCTTTTCATTTTATTTAAATCGTTCATTAATGAGGTAATCACTGCATCATCATTGTGTGATAAATAAATTTATTTATTTAATGCCTAAAAATTATAAAAAATTACCATGATGTAGGAAATATTTTTAAAATTAAAATGGATATTTATAGTAAAAATATAACTTGTATAACCTCTTGTAAAAATTGTTTTAGTAAAACAATACATGTTTGTGAAATTTTTATTTTTACTTTAAATAAAATGTATTAATGTCATTATCTTACCCAAGTTGCTCCATAGGGTCCCAAAAATTGACCCATGGAATTTCTTGGTAAGCCGCGAGTCATTAAATATGAGTATGACATGTTTCAAGGTAACTTCATATTATTATAACATTATTTTTACCATAAATTACTCTAATTACCTCTAATCGCGGTTAATAAAACCCAATAGTTACTATTCACCAAAAATTAATTTCATCCCATTGAACCAAATTTTTCTTCATAATTACAACGATGTATGTAAGATTTTTGAAATTAAATGTATAGAAGATATAAATTTTCATTTAAATGAAAAATCATTTTTTTAGCTACGACTTAGTGGTTTCACTATTCATCAAAAAATTGAAGTTTTTCAGAAAAATACCAAAAATTCACCCTAAGATATATTTGATATTACAAATTCAAAAATTATGTCTACTTTACCATATTAAAAACATATAAGTTTAATTAATTAATTTTATAATTAATTCCTGTTGTCAAACCACATAGCATGTTTTTAAGAAACAATATCAATCAAAATATTGACAATTGTTTAGGTCCAATTTCAAAGTGAAATTAATTAAAATGACCACCATTAAATAAAATGGTAAAAATATATTATATTTATACTTTAAAAACACTGAATAATATAATTTATTACTATAAATTATTTTGATTAAAAAATATGTTTTCAATTAAAGTTTAGTATTATACACTATTCATAAAAATTGGAAGTTCTTAGAAAAAAAATGAAAAATTCAACATAGGATAATTTCATTATTTGGAATCCAAAAATGAATTCCAATTTGAATAATGAAATTTATAAAATTTAAAAAAGTGGTTATTACTATTCATAACGGATACATTGATAAGTCAATGTGTGTTAGAATCTCGAACTTGCATACAATGCAAGCTATTTCATTATTGAAAGAGAAGCGTATCATGGAAGATTGTGGTGATACATTCTCCCCTCCATCAATAAACTGTGTCCTCACAATTTGAAAATTTTATTCGAAAATAAAATGTTGAAAATAGAAAATACTTTTGTGGAAAATCCATATCGAAAATAGGGTTTCTAAAAATATAACTCTATAAGAAAGAAAGAGAAGTACAAAGGTCACCCGAGATACCCCATACTAAGATTCTATGAGAACATGGATATAGAGGAGAAAAAACCATCAAGGTCTGATGGATAGTTGTAGAAAACATGATTAGGATAAAGTTAGCTATAAGAAAATCACAAACATGTGATTGGTTAAATGGTCATTGATTCCCCACTTGGAAAAGATAACTGACAATGTTTTTTGACTTAAGATACCTTTCATAACGTTGAGGAATTTATTAAGGAGATTTACTAAGAACATAATAAAATATACTTACTTGTCATGTAGACATTCATTCTTTAATAAATTTTTACCAAAAACCCATCTTTCACTCCAAAAGGTAATAGAACTCAAAAATCATCTATTTATCCAAATTGTATAAGGTTCAATATATTTACACATACCATTTAGATTAGGAAAACTATTATCTAATAACCAGGGAATCCCTATAGTCTAGTGGTAGCTAACAAAGGCATTTCACACTATGGTTGTGGGTTCGATTTTTGTAGGTTTGTCTGATGCGACGGGTTATCCCCCGACCTGTAGTTTGTCCTTTTCCTAAAACAATAGTATTATAATATTCCAAAAATAATATTTAGAAATGTTTTAAACTTAAATAATACTATGAAAAATTCAACTTAATCCATTCCAGTCTTTATAGTTATCCAAAATAGCTCTGTCCAGACTTTCTCTAAAAGTTCTTTAAATTCCAAAATCAATTGTAAAATCAGATTCCCCAAAAAAAATTAATTCATCCCTTATTGTCACATATTAAAAATATGACTACCATCGTCATATTAAATCCTAAATGAAAACAACAAGTATTTTAGTACAATATTCATATATATCTCATAGTATTCTTATAACCATAATATATTTCTTGAGCCCAAATACACAAATACAATAATTATTCAACTTCATCTGTAGTAATAGCATAAGCATGGACTTTATCCCTTGGCCTTTTATGAGGTAAATTTCCCGGATGCTTTGGACATTCATTTGCATAATGCCTCATTTCTCTACAATTGTAGCATTCAACATTGATATCCTATTTCTTTCCCTTGAAATCACGAGTCGAGTGACCTTTTTCTCCAAATTTATAAAAAACTCTCATTAATTTTAGGCAAGTACCAGGGTGATTCTTCCCACAATTATCACATAATGGAAAATAATTCTTTCCCTTATTTCCTTTATCTATCGCTCGTTCCACCGTTCTCTTCATCTCTTTCTTTACTTTGTTGTCATAAGACTTAGAGAATTACTTTTCGGTCATGATAACACACAGGACTATATCTTCGTATGTTGAAAAAGATTGTGATACTAATTCTTGATAGAGAAATGGTTTTAACCCATTAATGAAACGATCGGTCTTACTTCTTGGGTTACATATATAATCTGCAGCAAGCCTTGCCAACCATGTAAAGTTACACTCATACATTGCAACATTCTCGTCCTCCTATTGCCTCAGACTCAGAAATTGACTTTCTATACCCACTTGATGGTCATAAGGAAAGTATTTTTCTAAGAAAATCACTTTAATCTCTCTCCATTCTGTATATGATACTTCTTCATCTTCTTTTGAATTTTGAATCAATGACCACCATTGATCAGCATCTCCAGTGAGGCGGTAAACTACCATAACAACGTTTTCCCTTTTTTAACTCCCCAAGGCGTGGAATATTTTATCTAAGGAGTTTATACATTGCTCAAATACTAATGTATTTGTACCCCCATTAAATGTTGATTGTTTTTCCTCATCAAGTGGTCTAAAATTGATCCTCCACGTTACTGATCAGGGTTCTCCATTCAAGTAAGGTTATTATTCATAACCTGAGTGAGTTGTCCCACTATAGTGATAATATGATCAACACCAGTTGTATCACCAGCTCCACTATAATTATCTTGAGATGGAGGCAAATCCATACATTGAGTGTGTGCATTTATACCATTTACATTCCTTCCGTTAGGTGCCATTTCTAAACAATGTCATAAAGTAGAATAGTTTATGAATCGAAATACAAAATTCCATACTTGTAAAACACTTAACATAAATTGAACTATTTATGTGTATAATCCATAATCATAAAGAAATGTTTTCTTTGAGGAATTATATACTCATAAACCCTTCATAAAGGTTTGTAAAGAAATTGTGAATTATCCTAAGCATATTTTCCGAGAGTGTTTTAACCTAGAGTGCAGCAAGGCCCATTATCGTGCACTAGTTCCCGTTCAAGTCTAGCTTAAAGAGGATATTTCATGTTTTACCCCTAGGTACATCTGTGGCAGAGCAACCTCTACCTTCTCGTATCCATACAGGGATGTATTGCTTGGAAAATACACAAAATCACTATAATACCAACATTCTATGAAGTTTTTTTATACTAATCCTCAAAGTCTATCTTAGGGTTATGTTCTCTAATTAGAGTTTATCTAAATCTAGATTCCAAGGTTAGTACTATACTACCTCTGAAACCAACTATAACAACCCGACCACAGTTACCCATAGTCAGTGAATTATTATGTAACATTCGCATGATCACAAAAGATCGAGTCTCGAAAGACCGATTAGTTTAGTAGCCTTGGAAACACAAGATACATTCATAAATGTTACATTACATCATAAAGTGAAATATTACAATAACATAGTCTCTATAGTCCGCACTCCTATCCCCTTCAGACAACCCCTGTAGGTAAGTCATAAAATATTTCTTCACATCTAGGGAAAATAAAACAAAGAAAGGGGTGAGCGCAAATGCTCAGTATAACAATACAGTAGAAACTTTGAAAAATAAACATAAAACTTTATGATAAAATATAACTAAAAAAATCCATTTAAACTTGAACATCAGTATAATATGGAAACAATAAAATGAAATAATGCAATTTACTTATTCACATTGATATTATACTATTCGAATAATCACATAAAATGTCAATAACCACATTCATAATGATGGAATGCATAATGACAGACTGTCATAACCACGTAGCCAAGGCCTCCTGCCAAGAATAAAAATAAGATTTTGTCAAGGCCTCATGCCAAGACACTAGTTTGTCTCAGGAGACACACCGATGCATCGAGGAGCTATAGAGGGCTCCACTTATCACTTATTAAGTCTACTGAATTCCTTATATGAAAAGGTCTAAACATATCATAAATCATAACATAATCGTATCACATAAAACATGCATAAAGGAAACATAATATTTACACTTTCCAAACACAAGATATCAATACAACACATTTATATAATAAAAAAATTATCAGAACCATTTTCAATACTGAAATAAATGAAAATTAAAACATGGTATTTATTTTTTATTTATAAAAAGTTATGGCTTGTAGAGGAAGCCAAATCTCAAATAATGGTCACGGCAGCGGAGAAGTCGTTGTCGCCACATACGTATGACAAAAAAACATTCCCTTTTGTTGTTTAGTAAAATGTTTCTTTTAAAAAAGATTAGTTTTAAATAAACGTAAAATTCAAAGGGGTTTATACAGTGTATAAAAGAATGTTTTCTATAAAATAACATATGCCTCAATGAAAGGAGATTGAGATGAAGTCCCTTACCTCATGTCTGAATTGACCCAATCGTTATTTAATCTCCTGAATAATAAACTAGAGTTAATATATACTTTCTTAAGAACCTTTTTAATGTTCATTATTCCTTTTATATCACTTATCACCATGTTATGAACATTATGTAGTCATTTATGTTAATAATGGTCATTTTGTCGATCTTTGGTACTTGAGTCAACAATAAACTTCTTATAATTACAAGTTGTTCATGTGGTAAAATATCCATTATCTACAAAATCATATTACTGATGTATATATCATATATATAATATATATATATATTATATACATGAATTTATAATATTAAATTACATTTAGAGGTAAGAAATGAAATGCACCATTCATGGAGATGGTAAGCCGTACATACGTATGAACACTACTTTCCTATAGATTTCATAATTAATGGAATGAAATCATAATAATATAATTGTATATTATAATTCCAGTATAATATCATATATAATATCATTAACTCCATCCTTTATATGTCCCACATATGGCATTAATGATTCAAATCACTTTGAGGGGGCGGTAGTCCGCACCTCATAAAATAAACTTATCATGTTTACCCATAATGGATGTCATAAAGGTATGCCATAAATGAAAAATAAAGAAGAATAAGGAAAACATAAAAATAATATATATATCATATATAAAAATAGTGTCATCATAATGGCCACCATGATAGAGGTTAAAGGAAGATTGAACAAACATTGTTTTGTGAGGCAGTAATTCACCACCCATAAAACATTATGTTCTTTAACCATTAGACGAAGGTGAGTGTAAGTGTAAATCAAATAACTCTCATAAAAACATCCTATTATATTGAAGATACTGTTTTTGTTACAAAATAGTGGAATAAAAATGGTTTAGGGGGTTAGAGAAGCAAAAGAAAACAAAAGGACATAAGAGAAGACATTATCTTTAAATCGGGTAGATCCCCTTGGTTTGAACAAAAGAGGTTTTTTGAAGAGCTTTATGACTAAGGTAAGGATTCTAGGATGAATGGAGTAACGTTTAGCGGGTATTCGGTAGAGTTTGGCTGAGAAAAATGGCTATTAAGGTTTGAATAAGGTGGTATAGGTGGGGTCCTTTTATAAGAGATGAGGAAGGGCACTCTTGGAAAGTCATGAAATGTTACTTTATTATGAAATGATTTTCATATTTTATAGGACCCACAATGATATATTTCGAGGATAAGGTGATAAGTTTGGAAATAGACTCATCCAATAGGCTTTAGAAAAGTTTATGTCTTAGATTTTACATTATCTTTTCATTTTATTTAAATCGTTCATTAGTGAGGTAATCGCTGCATCATCCTGGTGTTATAAATATATTTATTTATTTAATCCCTAAAAATTATAAAAAAAATACCATGATGTATGAAAACATTTTATCTTTCCAATGGATATTTATTTTTGAAAATATAACTTGTATAACCCCTCATAAAAATTGTTTTAGTAAGATAATACATGTTTGTGAAATTTTTATTTTTACTTTAAATAAAAGGTATTAATGTCATTATCATACCCAAGTGGTTCCATGGGGTCCCATAAATTGACCCATTGATTGACTTGGTCAGACATGAGTAATCCAGTAATATTAGGACATGTGTCAAGGTAATTTCATATTATTATAACATTATTTTTACCTTAAATTACTCTAATTACCTCTAATCACGGTTAAGAAAACGCAAAAGTTACTATTCACCAAAAAATTATTTTCATCCCATTGAACCAAATTTTAATTCCTAATTACAACCATGTATGTAGGATTATTGAAATTAAATTCACAAAATCGTACGATTTCATTTAAATGAAAAATCAGTTTTTTAACTACCGCTTAGTGGTTTCACTATTCATCAAAAATTGAAGTTTTTCAGAAAAATACCAAATCATCATCCTAAGATATATTTGATATTCCAAATTCAAAATTTTTTTCTATTTTACTAAATTAAAAACATATAAATTTCATTAATTAATTTTATAATTAATTCCCGTTGTCAAAACAAATACCGTGTTTTTATGAAACAATATCAATCAAAATATTGACAATTGTTTATGTCCAATTTCAAAGTAAAATTAATTCTAATGAAGACCATTGGATAAAATGCTAATAATATATTATAATTATACTTAAAAACCACAAAATTATATAATTTATCACTATAAATTATTTTCATTAAAAAAGTTTTTTTTAATTAAAGTTTAGTATTCTATACTATTCATTTAAAATTTAAAGTTCTCAGAAAAAAAACAAAAAATTCAACTTAAGATAATTTCAATATTCTAAATCCAAAAATGAAATCCAATTTAAAAAATAAAATTTATAAATTTTCAAAAAGTGGGTATTTATATTCATAATAGCTACATTTATTGGTCGTGGTGTGTTAGAATCTCGAACTTGCGTACAATGCAAGCTATTGAATTATTGAAGGAGAAACGTATCATGGAAGCTTGGGGTGTTAATGTTTGAAATTTGAATCACATTTTCAACATATTTTGTGATCATTTATTAATTTAATTTAAATTTTTCTATCTTCAAATTTTTATTTAATTACTATTACTCAATTATTATTATCAAATTATTAATCACTATTGTTTTTAAAATTATTTTATGATCTAGTTTAATAGAATATATTAAATGTAATTGCATATTTTTCCTTTTACAAATAATATTTTGTAAAATATATATTATTTATATAAATATAAAAATATTTATATCATTATAAATATATAAATATATAAATATATGTTTTTAATGATAAATAATTTGATTATTGTAATATATATTTTATCAATTCTATAAAAAGTATTGTTAAAAGTACCAATTATTGGCATTAAAAAAGCACTAATAAAGATACCCCCTTTTCACCATTTTTTAGCATTGTTAAGAGGTAACAATGTGTACAGTAGATTTTTTGGTAGTGGTTCTTCTAACGTTCATTATTAATTTAGAACAATTTGGTTTAAAAATTTAGATACACATATAATAATATGAATAATAATGTATGAGCAATACATCACATGAGCATTGAATCACTTAAATATTAATGGAATCATATGTCTATATCTCACTGGTCAAATACATTGGACTCTGCTTGTAGAAAAATTAATAATTAATAATTTTCTTTAATAAAATCTCAATGAACATTCTTCACATAGGTGTTTACTAAAATACCATCATTGTTAGAATAAAATAATCATGTGAATAATACCAATATCATTGTTTAAGTGTCGCGCATATTGAAAATTAAATTTACATATCATTCCTGCATCAAGAAATTTGAAACCACTCCTTGTAAAATCATTAGTAAATATAAAAAAAAGAAAATATATTTAAAAAATAGGAATAAATAGCAGTAGTTAGAAATATGAAAATCAACATAAAAAAGATAATGCAAATGACTTCATTAATTAGAATGAATTTTTTATTCTCTTACTCAAACTTTAAATTTCATTACTACTTAATAACCACAAGTTTCAACATGATATTGAATCAGGTTGGTCATATCATGAGAGTTCTCAATCAATATTAGAGAAATCATTAATGTAACATCAGTAAAATTATCTAGTTAACTTATTACCCTCAGACTATGGACCAGAATCATCTCCAGTTCTATCGATGACTTGGAGTGTGTGGTCTAATCAAACTAGGGAAAAATTCCTGTGGAAGATATTTCACTATTCTGGTGAACAATTAAACTTCAAGTGGAATTTTTACCTAGTTCGAATGGATTGGATTCTCCATTTCACTGCCTGAACTGGTGATGATAATTTTTTGTATATGTGATACTATGTAAAATAATGTTTGATATTTTTATATATCAAATTCCCTAACCACATGTCATGATTCAACTATTGTTAATAGATCTTTATCCATATAAACACACGAACTGGTCTGACTAACTAAATATCAAGATTTTTTTTTAAAACCCAAAACTACATGTCATGTCTAGTATTTCCTAACTTCTATTAAATATAAGACAATGATTTTTCATGAGGTATTTCATGTTATGAATCATCCAGGTAAGTGGATCAGAGTTGATTAAAAATTATATAATGGAGCAGATGACCATCAAGTCATAGAATTCATGTGATCTTCAATATCTTAATATATAGACTCCCGTATGGAATATTGAATGCATTGTTTTAAATCATTGATTCATTTATCACATTATAATTCTACAGGTATTGAGGATGAATGCAAGGTTCATATGAAGTTCAACGGATGACAAAATATATAAGTAACAAAAAATGAAAATGATTTATATAGAACATAATATTTTATATATGAGATACTCATAAAATATATTTAGTGTGTAAGATGAATACTACATTAATAAAATTCAATAGAATTAGAACACGTAAGAAAAAATCTATAAAGTATTTAAAAAATAGTCATGCTACATTAAATCATTTTCATATTACTTATAAATTTCATTTATATAGGAATTTTAAATCCAATACATGTAAAACATTGAAATTTTTCATACGTATTAAAAAACAAAAATTTAAGTCACTCAGAAGTATTATTTTAGGTATTAAAAATATTTCCCATAAGAATTATAGCACCGGCCAATATTTCAACCAAAATCAAACATTAGACAATATAAAAATAAAATAAGATAAAAATACTAAAAAACGATTAAGAAACAACAATAAAAAATTAATTATTAATTAATAACATAAATGTGATAGATTGTATTTATAAAAACATAATGTTCAAAGATCCAGAATCCATACTTCAAACTCCAACATGCTCAAACATTAATGAGGGTAATATCAATAATACTAATAATCAATTTAATAACACACAAAAAGGGATTTAAGAGAGCTAATTGTTTTTTTTTAACATGGGGAAGGGTGCCTTCATTAGTGCTGATAAAAACCAACATATTATAGTGTTCTATTTGAATAACAACACATTGAAACAAACAGTAATCAGTATGAAAATACATCTATCAAAATAAAAAATTTTAATTGAAAAAAATTTTACATCACAAATTTAAAAAACACCACTATATGGATTCCAAACAATAGTATTAATAATTACATTTTCAATTAATATCCATAAACATTTAAAACTGTAATGTTTCCTCATCTTTGGAACATCAGGACCCCCACTAAAAAAAACTCATCGATTATATCTATTTACAAAAAATCATCCTAAAATGTCAATTTCAAATAAAATAAAAAACATAAGGTTATATGAGTCACACCATGATTTATATTGATAGGGGGTTGATTCATACTTATCAAAAATCACATATATATTGTTTTCTTAAAGTATCAGAAAAATCTAAATGAATCTTCTCATATTTCTCTATGAAACATGTTATTTTTAATAAAAATAATGTCAAATTTAATCAATAAGACAAACTTGGAGTCTTATCATTGACATTGATAATCTGATAGAGGCTCGGATGATTCATACATGTTACAACTGACTTATGGATCATTTTATTAAAGTATAAAAATAATAAAAATTTTGTTTTCTTAGTTTTGAGTATGCCATTTGTGTTTTTTATTAAAATATCATTTCAAATGGAAAACATGCACAGTGATTCAAACCAGCCACATTGTGTGTCGGTTTCAAGTGGAATTATTTCATACATGTCAAAAAATGACATATGAATCATTTTACTAAATTATAAAAACAATATTTACAATTTTCCTTGGTTTTTAGAGAGTGACACACTTTTTGAATTAAAATGTCCATTTTAAACCGATAACAAACACTTTGAGTCATAGTGGTCCAACATTGCATCAGATTTAGGTGTGGTTGATCCCTATATTTTATTAATCACATATAGATCATTTTCCAAACCTATCAAAATAATCTGAATGTGTTACCTTGGTGTTCCATATGTCACCAGTTCTTTTGATTAAAATTAATGTCAAATTTAAATGAAAATATGAAAGTGTATTCATATCGGTCTAACCATGTATCAGATAGAAGTGTGGTTGATTCCTACATTTATCTAATGACTTATGTATCATTTTCCAAAAGTATCAAAACAGTATGACTTTTTTCTCAATTTTAAGTGTGTTTCTTGTCCTTTTGACGAAAATAAAAGTAAATTTTGAATAAAAACACACATGAAGATAAACCAGTCACACCATGCATTGAATTGAAGTGGATTTGGTTTATACATGTAAAAAATGAATTATGGATCATCTTGATAAAGTATCAGGGAAATCCAAATATGTTTCATTAATTTTGTGTCTGTCACTTGTTCGTTTTACTAAAATTAATGTCAATATTAAATAAAAAGACACATATAAATCATTTCACTCACACTATGAATCAGAATGAGGTTTGTCTAATTCTTACATGTCAAAAAAAGGCTTATGGATTATTTTCATAAATATCAAAAAAAACCTAAATGCGTTTTCTTAGTTTTGAGTTTGTAACTTCTGTTTTTAACTAAAATGTAATTTCAAAATGGAAACACACACTTTGAGTCCCACCAGACACATCATGTATCTGTTTTAAGTGAAACTACTTCCTATACAAAAAAATGATTTATAAATCATTTTACTAAATTATCAAGATAATCATAGTGAGTTTTGTTTTCATTTAATGACATATGTTTTAAACTAAAATGTCAATTTTAAACCATTAACATACACTTTGATTCATACCGGTCACACTATGCATCCGAATTAGGTGCGGTTGATTCTTACATATCTTAAATTACTTATGGATCATTTTCATAAAGTATAAATATAATAACACTTTATTTTCACGGTTTTCAATTTGTCACTACTTCTTTTTACTAAAACTAATGTCAATTTTAAATAAAAACACACACCTTGAGACATATCGAGAACAATATGCATCATATTGAGGTGTGGTTGATTTCTACACATCACAAGTAGTTTATAATTCATTTTGCTAACGTATAAAAACAATTCAAGTGAATTTTATCTATTTTCATTGTGTTAGTTATTATTTATAATAAAATTAATGTCAATTTTAAATAAAAACACATAATTATAGTTTTATCGGTCACACCATGCATCTAATTGTGGTGGGGATAATTACTACACATAAAAAATGACTTATAGATCAGTTTATTAAGGTTTTAAAATAATAAAAATGTGTTTTATTGGCTTTAAAAATAAATTAGACCATCATGGTGAATCTATGATCCATAAAACTATTAAAAAACGTAAAGCCATAAATCCCAGAGTATAATGAGGTTTAGGGTATAAGTGGAAAACCCACCAAATCAAACCAAAAAAACAATAAACCTTTGTACCTAACACCCCTTCCAAAGAGGACACCACAACCTCTTAGATTCATTACTCTTCTCATTTATTTTGGACAATTTCATGCACAACCTTGATCATCTATGCATGAGGGCCCATCCTCAAATTTGTGATCACCATGATGGACGTCAATTTGTTCAACCCCAATGTCAACATGAGTAAAAAAATGTTCTTTTCTAGAAATTCCATGATCTATAACTTCCAGACACTTCCCATTAGAGGAATCCCCAAAAAATTCAATATCATTCTGTGCGAACATCAAATAAGGTGTAATCAAAAATGATTTCTCAAGTTAAAACCAGTTTTACATTCATGGATCTCCGTGTAATGAAAATAAAAATTAGGAGAAATTATTGATTCAATCATGGTAAAGAAATTAGAATTCATAGCACTAGTTTTGTGACCATCCATTGTCATTATCATTTCGAAAGTAGTAGTTTCATCCAATTTAGCAGCTCCTTATCCAAGGCATGGAGAGCCTTGGCTGTAAAATAGGGTAGTGCAGATGCATTGGCCTCCAATGAAGCAACATTATCAGCTATGGTATTAGCGATATGCTCATATTTTTCCCTTATAAATGGAGCTTGTACAACCCCCATGTATCCAAGTGATAACACAACTATTGTGGAGATAAAAATAGGATAAATACAAGCCTGTGGAACCACTACTGTGGGGATAAAAGTAGGAGAAAAAAACCCTAGGGATCATTACTATCATGTACACACATTTTTTCATTAGAAGGTTCATAATGCTCAGTGGAATGAGTGCCTCGCCCACTATAATTCCTTTTAAGTTGTAGGGAACCATGATCCAGCTTACTTAAATAAAAGAATTTCCTCTACAGTAAACCAATAGGATCCAGTTATGTATTACTATTAGGACTACCAGTACAAGAATCACTCCAATTAGGGGGTTTCCTATTTAAGGGATCAGTTGGAATAGTATGAACAATGAGTATTACATCACCCAAAGGATAAGACAACACACCCCCACTTTTATGACCATCAAGACAAATGTCAGTGGTTTTCTTACGAACCACAACTTCAAAAATAGAAACAAGTCACCCATTCCTGGAACCAGAGAAATTATTTTTCATGATATCCCCCCATAATAGATGAACATGGATCCATAACATCATCATATGTACCCTTCCTACCAAATAATGGAATTTATGGAGAAAGATCACATGGTAATTTGAATTTAAAATTTTGAACAACGTGTTCATACCATTTATAGTTGGAGCATCACAAACCTCTATTACAAATATATTTAACATTTCTAATTGTTAAAAAATTAGTACAAAAATAAGGGACATGCTCAATTTCAATGTCAATATCAAATTTTAAATCATAACAAATCAAATAAATTTTCTCATTAACAGAAAAATACATATCAATCTCAACCAAGATGTTATAAAAATGGCCATACCGAAACAAAACTGTCACTTTATCAAGCTTAATGGGAGTTCATACTTCCAATGAAACACCCTGAAGGATGGATGGATTCCAAAATATCTAGTTCCATCCTTTGACGTGAATTCAGGATTGGGATACAATATTTCTGGCTTGAGAATGATCAAATCAGGGATTCCAGCTCTGAGACCCCAGGATACTATGCTTGTGATTAAAGAACCCCTTAATCCTAGCCTTCAGGTTTAGATCATTTTAAAGAAAAGTTATGTAGTAAAGGATCATACCAAACGACAACATCTTCCCGAATCTCAATCCCTGGATCTCATTGAGGTTTCTCCTAAGGTATTTAGGCTTCCAAAATGTAGTCATTTGCAAACTACATGGGGAAAAAATTGAATATTTATAAGCATTTATTTGTTCTTAAATGAAATGATCATTTACTTCAACAACCACACATACAATATACCTAGAAATCAAGTAAATATAAGAAGATTCATCACTCTAGGATCCTGGGATGTAATGATCAGAATTCCTTACCTATAATGCATTCACTCGAGAAAGACCACCCGAATTAGAATGTGTGGGAGCTCTAATTAGCTTTGAACCAAAGCCACCATCTGATTTCTTTTTTTTTTTTAAAATTTTATTTTTTCTAAAATTAATGTATATATTAAATAAAAATAAACACTTAGAGTCATAGTAGTCACAGAATGATTTAGATTTAGGTGAGGATGATTCATACACTTCAAAAATTACTTATGGATAATTATACTAAATTATCAAAATAGTCTGAATGTTTTTTATTGGTTTTGAATAGTTCACTTTTGTTTTTAACTAAAATTCATTCAAACTAAAAAAATTCATTTTGACTCATACTGGTCACATTTTCTATTGCGTTCACATGATACTGACTCCTATATGGAAAAAATAACTTATGAATAGTTTTTCAGAATTATATAGAAAATCAGCATATGTTTTCTTTGTTTTCAATGAGTATCATCTGTTTTGAACTAAACTGTCAATCATAAACTGATAATGGACACTTTTAGTAATACCGGTCACAACATGAATCATATTGATGTGTGGTGGATTCTTAAACATTAGAAGGGACTTATCGATCATTTTTCTAATGTATTAAAAAATCTGGATTTGTTTTATCAGTTTTCAATATGATACATTTTATTTTACAAAAAAATAGTGTCAATTTTAAATAAAAAGAAAAACTTGGAGTTATATCAGAAACAACATTCATGATATTAATGTGTGGTTGATTTTTAAACATCATAAATTATTTATGAATCATTTTCTCTAAATAATAAAATTAATATGTCTGTGTTTTTTTGGTTTTTACTATATCATGTGTTATTTTTTATAAAATTAAAATCAATTTTAAATAAGAAGACACAATTGGAGTTATACTAGCCACACTGTGCATTAGATTGAGGTGGGGTTGATTACTACACATAAAAAATTACAATTTTTTTACTTTTCCTAAATAATAAAAAAATTCAAATGATTTTACTCGGTTTTTAGTATTTCACTTATTCCTTTTACTAAAATTAATGTCAATTTTCAATAAAAAGACAATATTGGATTCATAACGACAACACTATGTGTCATATTGAGGTTTGGTTGATTCATACACATCTAAAATGAATTATGAATCATTTCATAAATTTTTCAAAACAATATAAATTCATTTTCTTAGATTTTAGTATGTAGCATTTGGTTTTTTACTAAAATGTCTTTTAAAATTGAAAACACACATATTGAGTCATATTGATCGCATCATGTATCAATTTGACATGATATTGATTCATAAACATCAAAAATGACTTATGAATAACTGAAAAAAATTATCAATACACTTAGAGCATTTTTTCATGGTTTTTTGTGATTAACACATGTTTTGAACTAAAATGTCAATTTTCAATAGATAACAGACACTTTGAGTCATACTGTTCACACACTAAATTATATTGAAGTGATTATGATTCAAACAAATAAAAAATGACTTATGGATCATTTTATTAATGTATAAAAACAATATCAATGCATTTAATTAGTTTTTAGAATGTCAGTGGTTCTTTATTAACATATTAATATCAATTTTAAATAAAAATTCACACATGTAATCATATCAGCCGCATTGTGTATTAGATTGAGGTGTGTTTGATTCCTACATGTCAAAAATATCTTATTAATCATTTTCCAAATGTATAAAAATAATATGAATTTTTTTCCTGGTTTTCAGTATGTCACTATTTCTTTTTTCTAAAATTAATGTAAATTTAAAATTTAATGACATAATTGGATCCATACCGATCCCATGTGCATCGTATTGATGATCGTATGGTTTCTACATGTCACAAATGACATATTAATTATTTTAATAATATATAAAAACAATATAAATGTGTTTTCTACATTTTGAGTATGTAATGTGTGTTTTTAACTAAAATATAAATTATAAACTAAAAACATATAGTATGAGAAATACTAATCACACTATGTATCTGATTGAGGTGTGGTTTATTGAGTATTTAATATGTTATTTCATTCAATAATATGAAATAAATAAAAAAAGATAGAACATGTTCTATCATGATAGAAGAGAAACCCCATGATCCCTGAAACACATATGTTTCTAGCAGCATCAGGTCTCCTCTTCCATCAAAAAAAGAACAAGCTCTATCTTTTCTAGTTTTTTGGATATATTTGAATGAAAAATATGGCTTCCAAAATGGTATAGGGAAATAAATAAATAAATTTTAGATAAAAGGGATAGGGTAATTAACTTACAAATAGTATATAAAATGATTAAAAAATTATTTAAATAATTAGTAGGAAATCAATTTTTATGATGTTTATATACATTCTTGAACCATTTCCTTACTGTCAATATCTCAGTTGCAACCTCAAATTATAATGCCACAAGAGCATGAGCAGCTTCGAAGAAAACACTGCAACCTGATAAAAATATTTATCTTATAAAAGAAATAAAATTATATTATTTATATTATAAATAAATAAATTGAACAAAAATATGAAACAATACATTAATAAAATTCTAATTTTAATCTTAAACCATATAATTTGAGGTATAAATGGTACTTTGTGTATTATATTTAGTGCATAATCATATTATATGGTCCAATCATCATTATTGGTGAATTTAATTCAATATGATCTCTATGAAAATAAGTAAAACTAAGTATCTAATAGAAATGATTATGAAATTAACTAAAACGGTAGATGAAATGGTGAGAAATCAAACTAAATTAGAATTAAAAAGTCACATCTTCATGATATATGTGTACTTTCTACACCAAGTATGATTCTAAAGTGTTTCTATGAAAATCTATTTTTTTATTGTGAGTATGATTTTTTTATAGTCATACTAATACTAAAAAAATATAAATATAAAAATGATTAATAAATCGTTTAAATTTAATAGTAATTATCTTCGAGATTACCTCTTTGGGGATGCTATTTTGTTTAGGGTATATGATATCTCTCATAAATTTACCAATATAAAAAACACAATATTTTATATCTTTTGTTCAGGAAACTACATAAAAATTGATAAAAATAAGTAATTTGTTTCGATATGTGTTTTTATAGTGAAATATTATTATATATACCCTGATACTTATAAACTTCCAGAAGTCCACAGGCTCCTTGTGCACATGGAATATCTTCATGACAAGATTTTTATGATATTTAAACATCACCATATCCAAAAATATTCCACTAAAACATAATATAAAATATATGAATTCAGATTTAGTTCTAAAATTATAGATGTAGGGTATTATAAATTGAAAAGATTCATCATTTGTGGTTGGTTTAGTGGTTTTCCATGTAATGAATCCAAAAAATAAATATCTAGAGTATCAAAATTAATTATAATCAGAACCCAATGATTCCTAAAAAAGTAATAAGTAATGAAGTTAATTGAAATATATTTTATATGATTATCTTTTAGAGTTTTACCCATGCAGCATTGATCTTTAGAAGTGTTTGTCACCAATAAGATTTCATTCAAATAATTTCGCTAGTTTTCACTATTTTATCAGTTTTAATTGAATAAGTTATGTTTTGGATTATAGAAGTGATGTGAGTAATAATGATTCCATATTTATGTTCATTTGGTAATCCCTTCAACTAGTAATCATATATATGACTACAAAAAATGTGAATTGAATTTATTCATAGTTAATAATGTTGATCATCTATTGGGAAAAAAGTCATTGATACACACCTCATGTATAAATTTACCAATAAAACTCTTAGCCATTCATACTTGAGAATTTCATATATATTCTCAAGAGAAAATAATTCTATAATGGCATCTCCATGAATTTATTCTTAAAAATCAACTATGTGATTACTACCACATTGAATCCTTGCATTCACATGAAACCTCAATGTTAATAATCGATAATATTGAATGGGTGGGGTAAATAAGCTTTCTGAAGATCTTTTTATTAGTTTACTATCAGTTTGATCGTTTTGATTTGACCTTTAATTTCATCCATTCACATTGAACTTTTGAATAAAAATTCACCATTTCAATTTTTTTCATTAATTGAAAAAATTTTAGAATGAGAACAAAAGGGAAATGAATACCTCCTTGACATGATTTTTTTACAAAATATTATGATAATGATACTAAAGATCCAATAATTTTCTCGATCATATGAATATCTTTGTCATTATGTGGAACAATTAGTTTGTAACTTCACTCATGAGCTATGGTAATCCACACTCTCACATGGCCTATTGGATTTTTGTGTGTGTAGAATGCCTTATTGGATATTGAAAACGATATCCATCACAACACAATATTATGTGGGTGTTGAAAGATATAAATCATAGTCATTTTAGCCCCATATGATATTAGTACACGAAAGGTATCGATGTTTGACTGATTCACATTTCAAAGAAAAAACTATGATAATATTGATTACCTCATATAAGACATCTCTTTGAGTGGAATGGCTCACTAAAAATCTTGTGGGGGTGGGAAAGATATTTATGTAGTGGTTGTTCTTGAGTTGTATTTTTGTTTTCTTCATCTCATAACATTTTATAACTACTAAGACATGTAATAAAATTTTTCTTCAAGGGTAGATGATGAAGGCTCCATCTCTTCAATTTGTTTATCTTTATCCCCCTATTCATTTCTTCTCAAAATATGTTTTGGGTGTCACCCCAAATCATACACCTCTAAAATTTCTATTTGGTTCTAGGTGATTCAATTCCACTAATAGTATGTGTTCATCTGGGTACATTTGTTGATGATTTATATGTCTAATTAGGATATAAAATATAGGAAAATAAGTAGTCATTTCTATGTAATAGTGATTTAAATATAAAAAAATACTATGTAATGTTTACACATGATTCCTATAATTTTTTTGTGTTTTCATCAATTAGTATCCCATCGTTAATTAAATGTTCCTCCTTCCATAACATATGAATTAGGATGGAATTGTCTCAATATTTTAATACATTAATAAAAAAAATATAGGAACATAATTATATTGTTGTTTCATGTCACATAAAATTATTATGATATATTTAAGATGAATACCATTTTTTCAAGTGAAGCATACCCCATAATAAGATTATGGTAGGGGAATGTTGGTTTTTCTTCCCATTTTGTATTTTTAGAACTCAAATGGCATTTAGTAAATTAATAATTATTAATCAATGTGATTAATACATTTATTTTCAAACATTGTATTACCATCCACAATATACCTAAAAATATATCCCTTCATGATTTCCAGTAAACACATCCCATGCTTATTGGCTTATCAAGTGTTCATGCATATGTGGTGGGTGTGGGTTTATTTTTCCTACAACATATTTGAGATGAAATTTGGTTAGAATTGTTTGAAAACCTATATGAATATTTCTATCTAGAAGTAATACAAATTTATTTTTGGATTCATCAACTATAAATTCACTCATCAAGGGATGCAGAAGAGTAATTCAATGTTTCAATATTTGTTTCAGTAAAATAAAGAAAATATATTATAATGATTCCTTAATATCATACCAGATGAATGTATTACACATGTTCACAACATGGTTCCATGATTCTACATCAATTGTAATGTGCTACTGAGGGATGATCCCAACAAAACTGTTGGACATGGCTTTATTGGGGTTAATAGGTTTCCAGTGCGCATTCCATCGAAACTCAAATTTGATACCTTCACATCCCTCCTTATTAATTTCTGAGAACATTGTCATGCTATGTGGCTCCAATTTTCTATGGGACATTGATTCTTCATCATATACTGTTTCCTCTGGTACAACATCATCAATATAGTGTTCCTTTAGATTGGTAACATTGACATGTGAATAATGTCGTAGTTCCTCTCTAAATGGAGAAACCGAAGTTTTAGAAACCAATTGTTCGTCGATATTAGGAGCATCCACATGTGTAGAAGACATTATATATAAAGTTGGTTCGACATTAATTTTTTTAAATAATTTCATTAGTGAAAATGTAATAGAATGTGGTAACACAATGTATTTTACAAAAAAATCAACCAGATTATTGAACTTTATTTTTTTTAAAGGTTTAAGGTTTTTGACCCCTCAATTTAGTATCCAAATCCCTTAATTGTGCTTTCCTATAACATAAAAGACCACATATACATTGGGAGTGATGAGAAATCATTACAAAATCCCAGTGAAATTTTTTTCCTCGGTTGAATTTCCATCTGACCCTTCAGGGGTTTTTGTCAATAGCATAATAATGGACCACTTTCAATTTATAGGATATGAAACTAAATGTACTTATACTACCTATGATTCCATTATAGATGGTTCATAATTTCTTTATTCCTTACTATAATAAAATTTCAAAAATCCCAATTTATCTATTTTAAAAGAACTCATGTTATCAACATGCATAACATCAAGAAAATTTATGATGTACATAAAATTTCCATATGATAATTCAAAAAAATGTTCTATTTCCAATTGGTTTTCAAAGGGTTTTTTGAAAAAGGATTTATAAATGAAGTTTCCATATCTTTTGCTTTCTAAAATTGTTGATTGCCTCTTAGTGGGTTTGGTGTTATAAGATCTTTTGAATTCTTATCGAATGATGTCATCCAAGATCAGTACTTGTGTCATCATGGTAAAAAAGAATTTATTTCCAAGAAAAAATATCTTTGATGAATGTTTCAACAAAATTTTATGTATACTTTGCTCACAAATGTGACACCCTTTAGTTCCTTTAATGATATATCCTGAAAAATTTTCATAAGTTAAAAACTCATTTATCATCCCATACCATATGGATTTCAATGTGAAATAATCATTTCTATTAGCATCATACAATATAACACTGAAATACCACAATAATTTCAAATATCCAATAAATTAATCTATGTAGTCATCAATATTATGAACTAGCTGTTTTTTTCCGGATATAAGAATTGATAACATTATGTATTTGCATGTCATGAATATATATGGTGGAAAGTTATAAATTATCAATATAACTATGCATGTACTGAAATTTATTCTTTGAAAACCCAAAGAATTCACTCCATCATTAGATAATACAAGATGATGGTTTGTTATCTTGTTTCCAAATTTAGGATACTCAGGATCAATTTTCTTCCACTGAGGATAGTCTATCAGCTGACAATGTTTCCCATATTTATTTCTCATATATGTGTGCCACATTAATTTCCTTGTTGTATACTCACTTCCATATAGGTTTATAAACCATGTAATTATTGTAATGTACCATAAAAAAAATTTAGGCCTCAATTCATATTTCTTGAATCGATAACAATCAAACTTTGAGCATTATTCATGTGATTTCTAGCCCTTAAGAAATTGTATACAATTATTTAGAAAAGAATGTATTCTTTTAGAGATCATACCCAATGAATATAGAATTCATTTATCATCATATTTTAATTTAGTAATCTCATTATATTTTGAGAGCAAATCATTCAAGAGAGAAAGTAGTTCAATAAAACTAACATTACTCCATCTATTACCATCTTTGGAATTATAAAACTATTTTATGGATTATAATCCCATATAGTTAGTTCAACCAGAATATTGTGGCATATAGGTCATATAAGGGACCCCATTAAACATTAGAATGGGGATTATCCAAAAAATAAATAAAAATCTAATTCCTTCATTCTTTTGGAGCATATAATAGTGATTTTTCACAACTCCTAAGCATCTCAATAATTTTTGGAAAATCATGAAGTTCTACTTAATCTATCATTATTATTTACTAAATATGATATTCATCACCATTCTCACATGTAATCACATCCTAGATAAAATATTCTTCATTTTCCACTCATGTAATCATATCATATGATCCATAAAATGCAGTGTTTTCCTTATCGCTAGCTACATTCTATTTTCCCCTTGTTTATTCCATCATTTATAACTTCGTTCTATTTGATGACAGATCAATTGTTCTTAAAACTCCTCAAGACTAATTATTCTTGAATAAAAATAGCATAAGAATGGAAAAAGGATTTGAGAAGTCTTATATGCAAGATCGTTTTCAAACATGATGAAATCTTTCTCACCATCTACAAACTCTTTTATCATATAATAGGCGTCCATACATTTTTTATTCATATAAATACTATTATATTCAGTATTATAAATATTTAACAAGATAAATATATAAACAAAAATGGTCCTTTGAAATAAAGTGAACCCAATATTTATATATTTAAAATAATTTCACAATTATTTAAATGAAATGGGTAATTTTATTCAAGAAAATTATTTATCCACTGTTGGTAGGTGTTATCCTCAGAATTGAACCAAAATGCTCACTTGTACATGGTATGGGATGAATAATACTCATATTAGTTCAAGAAACATATATTCCTATCTATAAGAGATGGGTGATGAGTCTTATAAAATAAAATCAAATAATATCTGTTTGGGAGATAAAGATCATGAATATGGTTGTTATTATTGAATTTTGTTGATTAAGACTCATCCCCTTAGAAATTAACACCAAATAAGATAGAATATAATGTTGTGGATAACTCTCCTAATTTAAACCAAGCATGTGATGTGGTTTGAAAATTTTGTTTATGAGTTTCAATGGGATTAAACATTTACTCACTATTTTGAGGAGCGGGGTCGTGATGGATATCCAATGGGTTGTATAGAGTTAGTGACTTTCCTTTTCTATGGTTTTATTATCAATGAATATTATATAGAAGGTGAGATGTTTTATATCTAGGAGGTTGTTAAAAGTTATCATGATCATATAAATATAGATATCACCCTTTTTACTCACAAATGTTAACATTTATAAATATAGATACCACTTATACCATTTATAGGGAATACAACATTGTAAAAAACAATGAATCTGTTTATTCTATTTTCAAATCATAAAACTAGATTCTGATGTTAATATGAAATTTAAAAGATCATATATCTAGATCATAATTGAAATCAAATATATCATCCTCATTCTAAAACATCATAGAAATCCAATTTATTAACTTTAAAACAAATCATTTTCCCTAAAAATGACATTTACATTATAAAAACTCGATGAAAATGCTGTAATTTTATGTAATGATGGAAATATATAAAAAATAAAATATATTTTATTTGAAAACCATTTTTATTATATAAAATAATAATGTTGAATATAATAATTATTTCACAAATAAGAAAAATAAATTATTATATTTTTTAAAATAATTTCAACAATAACATTGAATTTCAAGTCATTAGGTTAATAATCAGATTGTAAAATAGAAGAAAATTGATCAACTATCATATCTTTCACATCACAAATCCAAGGTTTATCAAAATATTATATTTGATGAATTGTTTCTCTTTTATGGTACCATACCTCAAAGTTGGATTGATATATATCTCTAGTGATATAAAAACATACTTCTTTATGAGTAAACCATGGTCTACTGATGCAATTATAAAAAGTAATTGAATAATTTACCCCTTAGATAAATTTTTATACATGGAATCCAAAATAAATCATATCACATTTTGAAACTCATTAAACACTCAATTAAAATGATAAATCCAACTTTTATCCATTATGATTTAAATCATAAAAGATTTCATATAATTATATAACTCGTAATTAGCCAAATTAATTTGTTGAAAAAGTAATATTCATATAACAAAACAATAAATGTGTAAAAGTATAATTTATAAAAAAAAAATTATGAAAGTATAATGGTATCAAATTATTGAAAACTTAAAAAAAATTATACAGGTATAAAAGTATAATATACAAATTTTTATATACTTATATCAGTATATAAAATTATAAACAAATATAGAATTATAAAATTATATATAATTTATAAAATAATATAGATAATTTATAAATGTATATAAATTTATAAAAATATATTAATGTACAAATATGTTATAAAGGTTTACATAATTTTTATATGTATATACTTTTAAAAATCTATAAAATTGTAAAATTATTATATATAAAAGTGAAATTTATGAAAGTATAAAATTATAATAATTTATAACGAATAATAATATATTTGTATATTAATCTATAAATCCAGAAAAATATAAAAGTATGTATAATTAAAAAAATAATATTTAAACTATATATGTACATATGTTATACTATAAAATTTATTAATGTATATAAATTTATAAATGAATAAAATTAGTTAAGTATGTAACCACACTGGAATATGTAAGTGTGATTTTACAGTTTTCATAAATGTCATCAGGTGGTATGTAGGATTCATTTCATCTTATAGGGAATGACAAGTAAAATTTAGTATATTTAATAAACACATGATGCACAAGGTAATTGAAAATTAATTTGAAACTTATTTTTTTAATAAAAAATCTATTAACATTCATGGGAAATAGAGAGAAAAAAATTATTTCATCATATGGATTCTGCTAACATAATTAATATTGTTATTATAAGACTAAAACATGAATTAAAATATGAATATATCATTAGATCCAAAATTATAGAGATAAGTGTGTGGAAACACTATTTACAACTCACTGAATTCAATAATGGAGGCCGAACTCTACCCCAACAAGGAAAAATAAACCTAGAAAAGAGATCACACATACTAGTCCCAAGAAAAAAATAAAAAATTGATTATCAAACAACCAATATTTTGTCACCACAAAGGAGTTCATACAAGAATTTTGTAAGTATCATGCAATAAGTTCATATAAGTCATTGGAAGTGTGTAAGATTCATTTTCATTGACAAATTTGGAGAACACATTTTCACTGAGATCGAATATGGTGTGCCGATGGAAAGTGGAGAAGACTGGAGTAGAAGAAGACATAGAGGTATAAGGATATGAGACTCTTAATCAGACCAGATAAAACAATGATCAGGGATTATCGTTAGGTTTATTGAGAAAATGTGAAGGTGTACACAAGTGAGTTGTGATTGAAAAAAGTAGTGCGGTCGGAGGTGCAAAAAAGCTAAATCGAAACATACCATATATTTTGAGAGAGCAATTCATCAAGATTATAAACTAGCAGTAGTATTAGGGTGTGACAATATAGCAGAATGCATCTGGTTCTATGAAATCTTCAAGGTGCAAGTGGCGACAGAGTTCTGTTAGGGTTAATCTCATACAAACCTATAAAAATTTTATCAACACTTTCAAAAACCACTGATAAAGAACAATTTTATTAACAATAATATAGAAATCCACAAAAAATAATCTTTATCAGCACCTTTAGCACTGATAAAGAAACCCCTTTATTATTTCAAAAGAATCATTAATAAAACGTGTCATTGTAAGAAATAAAATTTTAGCGCTGCTAAGATTATTTTTATTAGTGCTTTTTTAGCACTGATAGAGGTATCTATAATAGTGCTAAAAAAGAACTTATAATGTTCTCATCTTTATAAATTATTTATATTGTTATTTATATTTTAAAAATTATATATATATATATATATATATATATTTAATTTTAATAGTAAATGATTATATTTATAAATATTTTTATATATTTATAAAATTATGATAAATGCATTTATTAGTAATTTTGTAATTATTTAAATATAAATATATTTATTATTATAACTATAAATAAATATATTAAATAATAATTCTTTTTAATATATAAATATATATTTTTAAATATATAATTATAAATAAATATATTTAAAAAAATATTTAAATAATATAATAAATACACAATTATAATTATAATGATAAATAAATATATTTTAAAATTTTACATATTGTTAAAAATATATGTATATAAATATATATATAAATATATAATTAAAAATATAATCAATATAGTTATCATTTATATATATATATTTATTTATATATATATTTTTATAAATACTTTTAAAAAATTATATATATTTCTAATTGTATAATTAAATATTTAAAATAAAAATTTATTAATTGAATCATTTAAATAGGTTAATTATATATATTTCAGACATATTTCAAATGATAACACTTAACAAATTAAAATGAATAAATATATTTTCATCGTTATTAATGAATGTATAATAATATATGGATAAATTTAATTAAATAAATAAAAAAATATTAAAAATTGAATTCATAATGATTACTCGAATTACAATATGTATTCATACACATCTGCACACACATATGTATATGAAAAAATACAAATACATACATGCAGTTATACATATACATATATTTAAAATTATTTACTATCAATATATATATATATATCTAAATAAATATATTAATTTATATATTATATAATTTCTTAAATAATATATTAATATATTATATATTTTTTAATTTATAAAAATTTTATAATCAATGTATAAAAATAAATTATAAAACATTTTGAATAATATAAATTTGATAATTTTTTGTATATAAAATTAATTACAAATATACCGATATTTGTGTATATTTATTTGTAATCATAGGAAAAATTAATATATTTATAAATATTTGTATATAATAATACATATATTTTTATAACTATATATATATAATTATAAATATTTAGTAATATATAATTATATATAATTAAAAATATAATAAATATATATTATTTAAAAATATATATTATAATTTTATATTTATATATTTATATATATATATATTTATAAATATAATGATAAATAAATATATTTATTTTTGTATAATTATAAATATTTTTATATAATTATTTGTATGTATATATTTATATATGTTTATATAAATATATATATTTTTGATAAATATATAATTTTATATAAAAATATATTAATAAATATTTATATATCTATAATTATAAAAACAATATACATATTTATTATTTAAAAAATATTTTAATTTTTTAATTATTAAAAAATATTTATATTTATTTATAATCTTATTAAAAAAATTATTGAAACATTATATATATAAATAGATTTGAATTTATAAAAAAACATGTATTAATATATCATATTTATATTAATTATAAAAATGTGTTTTTTAATTAATATATATAAATAATCATTATTTTTAAAAAAAAATATAATCATAAAAATTATATTTTTTATTTATAAATTTTATTAGCACTAAGAATAATGATGAAAAATATCATCCTTTATAAGTGATGAAAAACACTAATAAAGGGTACACCATTACCAATGCTTTTTAGCCCTTATAATAGTTACATTTATAAACACTTTTAGGTAGCACTGATAAAGGTGAACCTTTAATCAGTGCATGCTGTTTAGACCTGATTAAAGCATGCACTTAATTTGCTATGATTTGTGGTTGTGTATAGGCATTAAATGACTATAATTAAATGGTATATTTCCATTTTGAATAAAACTATTAAACATATTACCAGTTTAGAATTATTGGTATGTAGTTTATAAACATTATTTTTATTTAGATATTAAAAAATATACATTTCCCTTAATATATTTTTTTATAACAATAATTAGAAGTTACTAATTAATTTCAAAAAATACAATTGACAATAATGAAAATGTTTTTATGAATTACATATTTTGGTTAAATTTATTACATTTAATGAATGATATTAATTAATATAATTTTTAATATATAAAGGAATGAATATTCAAATAAATCAATAACATACAAGAAATAATAAAAGAACTATAAGTACTATTGATTTAATTATTTTGGAATAAACAAAATAATTTTAAGAAATATTATTTTTATTATATATTATATGTTTTTATTTACAGTTAAATTTCCAATATTTAGAGTATCAAATTTAATGATATAAATTTTTATACATAAAAATAATTTAATAAACATTACTAAAGTGATTGTTAATTTTTTGTGAGCGAAGACAAAATCATTTGATGGTAAAAAGATATGTTTTTCATGGAATGGTTGTTATGTGTCTAATGTATTTTTATCTTAATAAATTAAATTAATTATTACCCAAGAATAAATTTTTATAAAATTGGTGAATATATATATAAATATAATAAATTACTATTCATATGATGGTTATTTCTAGTAAATGAATAAAAAAATTCATTTTATTCTTAAAATAAATTTTTTTCTTAAAAATCAATTTTCAGCAATAAGAATTACTATATTAAAATAAATTTCTATCACTTATATAAATTCAATATAATTAAATTGATTTTATATATTAAATCAACATATTAAAATATTTCAATAGAGTTAATTTTATTTTTCAGTGTAAAAATATGCCACCTATTTAATTGTTAGTCCCCATAGTGAAGCTAAAATGAGGTAAATGAATTTGAGTAAGGGGTAATGACCTAAAATATCATGAAACATTATATATAAATTTTTGTAAAAGGGTATTCTTGACTCAAAAATACCCTATATAAACTATCTATTAACTTTTAATACACTTAACATTTTAAATTACATTCCTTGCTCATTAAAAAATGAGTATTTGTGAATGTACCACTCATGATCACCTATAGAAGGACCCCATTTCAACCCACTTCATTCCAAAACAATCCATTTGTTTTCTATTTAATACTATCTCAAATTATCTCCCTAACAATCCCCTATCATGTTAGATAAACTCTTATCTAAATAAAGAGTCTTAAATACCTCATTTCTAATTGAATCCCTAGGAGAAGATTTGAGTCCTTAATGATGATAGTGCATAAACAAACAAGTAGGAATCCCAGGTAAATATATTTCATCTAAATTTTCCTTCATTGATATATGTTTCATATTATGAATTATATTTCTTTATATATGATCTACATATTACCCTATTGACTTATATTATAATTATTTAAGTATAATTCATGAGATTTACAAGTGTATTGGATGATCTCAACTTTATATTCTTCTAATTATTTTATTACCCACAATGTATGGGTTTTTGTGAACTCAATTTTCCTTTATTGAGTTATAAATTTTTTTAGATATTTCCACATGATCTCATTTTACCACCATCCAGTTATTTTTTCTTTATGAATATTCCCCTCCAATTATTCATGGTTCAACAAAGTAATTCATATTCACTTTATAATATAAATTATTTCCATTCTAGTAAAAGTGATATTAAATTAATGGGTTATGTTACTTCAATCTCTTTAAATTTATCATTACACATCTTCCTTTAATAAATTATTACAATTTAATTATATTCTTAAATTTTCCCATTATATACGGGTTTTTATAGTTTTATCTAGAGGAATTACATTTTCCTGTAATAATCATCTTCATTAATGGATTTACATCCACATAAGAATATTATGTTGTTAAAATTATTCCCATCATATCTATTATCACTTTATTCCCCATATCCATAATCATTATTACCACTAATATTTTATTTTCTTATTTTGAAACCTTTTTATAAATTAGTTTTTTACACATCATATTTCTATTAATTTATTATCAAAATGAAATTTCATTAATCAATCATTGATGCGTATTCTACCTAAAATAGCCTAAAAATACAAAAAATGAATTTAGTATCACTTCTATGTATTTTATATCTTTCAATCCATATTTTTCACTTAATCATTATTTTTTTAAGGTTACATTATTTGGGATTCTTATAAAATAATGTTCTAAAAATACTTCTCTTTACCTTATCAAAAATTATTTTTGAACATGACTTATAACTATATATTTTTTACAACATTGTTAAAAATGTTAGATGAACACTCTTTTTATGGTTTTGATTACAATTTCTTATCTACCTCTAAAAAAATATATCTTATGGGGATACATTTCATGAATCACAATACAATTTCTATTATTATATACTTATGGGTTATTGGATTTTTCATCTATCAACTCATCTTAATTCTTGATGTCATTTTATGCAATAATATTCAAAAAATTTATATTATCCATAATCATTCCTTGATTTCTTTAATAATAAGATGTATTTTTTATTTCATTTGGTACACATTGGTTTGGTTAATCACTATGTGATAGGAAAACCTATAATTAAATAATCATCTAGTACATTGGGTAATGATTTACATCTTATGAGATGGCCAGGATTCGGGAGTAAACCCAAACCCCTAATGGACTCTTCCCACTATGTGATGGGTGTTCCTAAAATTATGTATCCCTCTAAAGGATTGAGTAATGACTTACATCTCATGAGATGAATTTTTAGTGACTAGGGAGAAAACCAAACCAATTATGGTACCTTGTCGAATACGTGATTATGGTTTTGAAATGAACATCCACATAAGGAGTTATTTTATATTATTATATATATCTCTCATTATTAGGTCATATTTCTATGTTATTCCATATTTCAATTTTTTCCTCAATGTTTCATGATTATTATATCATGTCCTCACATTGTTATTCCTTGGTATATGTATGATTATTTGAGGTTATATATCCTTCTATCAGGCCTTATGGACCAGTTTTATTATTTTATATTCTTTATAATAATATATTTCTTCTATAATTATTTTTTCTGAAATTATTATTATCTAACCCTTTTATGATTCATTGATAAGTTTTTCTCTCATTTAGAATGTAATCCCATGACTTATGTTTTCTTTTTTTTGTATGGAATTACATGAATTAATATGTTTAGTAAAGATTTCATGAGTGGAGAATTTTGTGGGATATATTGAAGAAATAATATATAATATGACATATATATATAGATAATATTTAAATACATAATTTTTTTTGGTTTTGGGTGTATATATTAATAATGAGATTATATGTAACATGATGTATGTGTTTTTTGTGTTCATATCAGTTGGTATCAATGTATATATGTAAAAGTATTATTTGAGCACTGAGTTTAGGAATCCAGTTCTATGGCGCTTCATAATTCTTATGAAACTCCCATATTGATATTATTTTGGTCGAATAAGTCATGGAAATTTCATATACCATATATATTAATTAAAATATATTCAATAATATAAAAATTTAACACTCTAATGTTTTCATAATCATCATTGGGATTGATCAAACGTATTATATGATCATTATTGAATAAAAAAAGGTACCCCCATTATATATATGTATACATTTTAAAAATATAGAAACTAGTAACTAATTTAGCTAACAAGATTACAATTTAATATATTTATAGATTAATTTTAAATTTTTTAAAGAATAATTCCCTTGTTGTAAAAGATTTTTAAGTATAATTACAAGGACGTTAACAGAAATAAAAATAATTAAATATAATAAATAATTATAACCTAAAATATATAATATTTTTATTTACTAAAAATCTATAAAATAGTAATTTTTCTGAAGTAACACTAAGATAGATTGTTTTTTCTCTTCATAATATATTGAATTTGTTCCAATAATGTCAATAAGATGTGTTTTCATGGTGGCTAAGTTAGTTTAGTAGAAAAACCATTGATCATGTAGTAGCACTAGAAAACAAAATTAGTCACTATAATTTGATATACATAAAAACATTAAAAATTACATATAAAAATAATATTCAATATAATTTCCTCTTTGAAGATAAAAATTTTATTCTAGAATAGTATTTAAAGATAATAAATTATTAGTAATACAAATATTTTTGAAAATATCATTAGATGTATAAAATTTTTATAATATATAATGGGTCAAATATGTGCCTAGTCACCATTCCGGATATATGTTTCTCATTAACAAGTGTTCAGGTTATCATGTTCATAATTTAGAATTTTAATATTTTGAATTATGTGTTACCAATGAGTTTTATGAAAAAAATATTGTAAAAATGTTGATGACGGTTTTATACAGACCTCTTTGTTTACTCAATCTCTAGTATAAAATCATTAACACGATGTATTTGTGAGAGAGTAATAAAATCTTTCAACAAATACATTTCAGAAAAACCAAATTTTACACCTTAACTATACAGTATACATTTGAGTAAATTTTTATTTATTCAATTATGAACATGATATGAACCTATTTATCATTACTTTTATCTCCCACTCTTGAGGTAGAATAGTTCTAACATTTTTTAAGGTCACATAGGCCTATGATAGGCTTTTGAATATAGAGTATACATTTTTCAATTATTCTTCACTATGAAATATTTAATATTTTTCCCTCGTGAGATTCTCCCATGCCTAATTCATAGTCATCCTTATCTACTTTTACCTTAGTTTTCTCATACTAATCAACTACGTTCTCCTCACACTTCTCATCCACCTCTATTGCTTATTCCATTGCCTCAACATCCTATTTGACTACCTCTACCTCCCATGTTTCCTATTCTATCTCATCCAAATCCTTTCAGAGTATCCGTCTACCACTTCTTCCTTCTCGTTATCTAATATGAATTATTTAGTATAATAATATTCCGAAAAAATTCCTTTACATCAGTGTAGTTTATGTATGTTCTGATTGACACCTTTTATATACCAATCTTATAATAACCTAGTTCCATAAAACATATGATTATAAATAATATTTTAATAATGGAATTCAATATTTTTACATTTTAATTTTATAATTTATTAGTATTATGAAAAAAAAACTTGTTTGTATTCAATGATATTTTCACAGTTTCATTATATATTTTATAAAATATGCTGTAAAACATAAGACCTATATAAGTGATATATTTATAGAATATATGTGACTATAATAATGTTTCTGGTATTTATTGCTCATTTTTTATTTATCTACATGTTTATTCATAGAATTACAGGGTGTCGATGGTAAAAAAATTGGGGGAAAATCCCCATGTGTATAATTGTAATGTGATTTGTATAACCTTGGAGGAGGTGTTTTTATGGGAAGATTCATTTCACATGGAATGAGAATAGTTTTTCTGACCATTATAGGTTAAATAATAAACATATATCTTTTGTTTGTGGAGATATTGGATCCCGCATGGTTCTCCTAACCATGCGAGCTATCAAGGTCATTTAGAACATGTATTTTTACCAAAATGAACTTGACATATTTAACTCCCCTAGGGTTATTTCTTCTCCTTTATGTGTTCATACATCTCCTTAGTGTTGGAGTTTCTACCCTATCATTTTTTGGATTCCTATAGTATATTTGTGAATTGAGATTTAGGTAAGCTCATTTATTCATGATTTCTCCCTCATTTAACTTATTCGCTGTTTTTCCATTTTAATGGGAGTGTGTGGTACATCTCACTCTTTTAGGTGGATTTAATGATCACAAACACAAAATCATGTTTCTAATGTTTTCATTTTGATTCAATTCATTTTTTTATTTTAAAAATTGTTTCTTGATGTTACCATGTAAAACAGTGGACTCAAATTTAATGTAGAGGATTCCCTTAGAGTCATCCATTACTAGGTTCTACCACAACCCTACCTCTAAATATACCATAATAAAGGGAGAGAGATAATGACCACCCAAGATAGAGACTAACACCGGGTGTATAAAAATATCATGTATGGGAGGAATTACTCTCAATCATATAAATATGATCATTAGATAGGATTAATGAACAATAATCAAGTCCATGACATATACATAAAAAATTTGAAAAACCATCCAATAATGCATGTGTAAATAAAAATGATATAGATAAAACTCTCTAAAGTAGATAACCAATATAAAATCATTGTCAGTGGCTTAACAGTAGCTCCAAATGTACTAGATAGTAATATACAACACTATCCAAGATGTATTCTTTGATACCTAAAATTTTTTTATTCATAGGGTGAGAATACAAGAAAACCCTATAGGAAAAAAATGTCTCTTATGCACATGTAAATAATAATACTAAAGAACCCATTAGAAAACCGAAAAATAAAAAATCGTATATACCTGAATATTAAACAAAACAAAACCACATGAAGGATTTCTCACCAAATAACTCATCAATGTATAATAATTTAATACAAATAATATTGATAAAGGGTACCTCACTCCACTTTTTCTCTAATTTTATTCTCTCATACCCCTGCATCGTACATCCTGACACTACCACTTATATTTAGTAACATAAAATCACAAAACATCATGTATGAAAACACCTAGACCCTCACATCACATCATATCTCATAAAAAGTGTAGTAGGCTATCATGAACATGAATGAAATTAACATCATTCCCTCCTCCTACCATACACAACCCCCACCATAATTAATATCATCACATCTCTCCCAAAGACAAATGTTCAGTCATGTCTCATTACAACCAAGGTAGATAGTGGAATTTTTAACTTACGTCCATCATAGCCCGTGCATATCACCAAATCCTAGATGAGTGACTAGGGAAGAGTAGGTAGACAACTATCCATTCCACCATAAGGATATTGAGAAAAAACCTCCCAAATATATATATATATATATGTGTGTGTGTGTGTGTGTTTATTGCAATGTGCTTCATGATATAGTTGGGGTTTGTAAAGAAATAAAATTGAAATAGAATGTATATAAAATGTCTATAGACAAGAACATCCTAGGGGTCCACAACAAAGGTATACTACTTTTCATAGGATCATCTACTTATGCTACCAATAAAATGCACAACCTAAGACACGTAAAATAGGAGCCAGAATTCATATTTAAGTATTTATTTCTCATTAATCAATTTCTCATAATTTTTTTACCATCCCATTCCATTAAAATATACACATTGTTTAATGTTACCATCCCATGGTTGATTCATTCATTATGAATAGCCATTTGAAGTAATTATTATGAATTTAATTCCATTACTACTTTAGAATCTATCACAACATAGAACAAAACAGGAAGTACTAATTCTACATAGAAATAGGCCAATATCATCTTTTGCAGCCTCACCGCACAACCGAACAACAACCACCATCATATACATATTACTCACACATCACAACATGTCCAATACCCACACACCTCATAATGAATCCACAATACATATCCGCTTATAAAAACATGTTCTATACCACACCTATCATTTTCTTAACTAGGCACATGGTCTTTAATTCAATCCCACTTTGGTATTTTATGGTTGTTATAACACAATCCATATATCTCGATGTGTCCCATTGCTAGATCATTGTAAGTGTTTAATCATTATTAAGATATTTCCAAAATAATCAAACAACATGGAAAAAAATATATCAAAATAACATAAAATAGTTATATGGAAGGCCCTGGTTTATCAAAAAAGATAAAATAGTAATAAAAATTATTCCACTTCCCAGTTTCATTTTATTGTAACCAGTTAATTATATTTTATAATCTAATTTCAACTATCTTCCCTAGAGATAAAAAGATTAACCAATCCTACATGATACACATAAATGATAAAGAAAGTAATTCTTGCCTAGAATAATAGAGCTTTACACAAACTTTCTATATCAAAAACATGGGTTGAACATATTAGAGGAAACATATTGGGGAGAACTCAATCCTACTAAAATAATAGGGATCCACTATTCTAAGGGAAGAAGTATTTGGAACCTCTGATCTCAAGATAAATACAGACCAAAAATGATGAAAATATATTCTATTTAAAAATATTATATTCCGAATTAATTGGATTCGATATGGTTTTAAATTATCATTTAAATTCATATGTCATTAAATCCATGTCAATTAATCATTTTAATGGTTAACATAATTGTTAGAATTTGAATATATGATTAATACCAAGTAAAAATAATTTAAAATTCATTAATAAAATTATTAAAACCATTTTTCATCAATGAAACATAAAAAGGGGGAAATATGGATATTTTGGAAATACTGGACACATTGTTCAAAATTATCCACTATTGGTGATCCACTGTTAGTTAAAAATGAGCTAACATTGGTGATCCACCGTTATTTCAAAATGATATATTATTGGTGATCCACTGTTTTCTCTAAATGATCCATCATTGTTGACGCACTGTTAGTTCAAAATTTGAAACAATTTGTGATCCATTGTTAGTTCAAAATGATCCATCATTGGTGTTGCACCTATAGTTAAAAATGATAAAATGTTTCTGATCCACCATTTTCCCAAATTGAGCCACTATTAGTGATCAAATGTTTGTCCAGAATGAACCACCATTAGTGATCAACTGTTTGAAAAAAATTACACCGTTGGTGATCCATCATTAGTTCAAAATCATCTATCATTGGTGACCCACCACCAGGATCTAAACACCAAAAATCTCTTCCCTATCTCCACTAAACAACCCTTGCCACTCCTCATACACCATAAACACCATATTTCATACATAAAATTGGGCTAAAAGGTCATGTCTATTGCATCAGATACAAATCAAGGATATAATAAAACATAAAACAAAACCACCAACAAAACTTGATAACTTAAATTCCCACAACAAATGAACAAATAGTACTTCTCTGAATATAGAATTCGGGAATTTCATCCTCTCTATCAATATACTATTCACGTGGGGTGATACTGACTTGTATTCCTAGGTTTAATCACATAATTGTAAAATTTTGATTGATTAGGAATCAAGTCCACCCATTTTCATATTTCTAGTCTTAATAAAACCCAATATATGAAAAACAAGCAAAAAATCATCTCATAAAAAATAATATCTTAAAATTAAATCCGAAACCAAATAAAAAATCTAAACTCAAAATTACTCTGGGTAATATGCACATATTTTTGAATCTCACTCCTATAAAATCTCCTCTTGGCCTCCATGCCTCCATAACATAAAACCCAAAGGAATGGTCCATCCATGAAGCACATTCTCTTAGATATCCTAGATCTCTATTAGCCGCTCCAAAAATGTCTTCTTGTCCTTGATATCCAACTCTCCCCATAAAAAAGATATGGGATTCATTGTGAAGATACCAATAAGGCTGAGATTCAGCAAAGATGCCATGGATCAAATCCATCCATGATAGGGTCACCAACCAAAATCCCCATTGATAGTGTGCACTAAAACCTATAAAGGAAAAACTGAGGTGAGATCATGCTCCCTATTTCAAACCTCCACTGCCCACGTCGAAGGTAAACCTTCATTAAAATATGGTCTCCAAACTAATACTCAAGTGGGATCCACCAAATATCAACATAGGTATTATTCTGGTATTCTACTAATTTCATCATCTCTTGAACCAACTGAACCTTTTCTACCATGAACTATACCACATAGGGTCCAATAAAAATTGACTCCACAACCTCTACTCGATAAAATGGAAACCTACATGGTCTCTCGTACAAATCCTCAAATGGGGCCATGCTAATGGATAAATGAAATCTATTATTATAAGAAAACTCGACCAAGGGAAGTTTTTTTCCCACATTCTGTCAAATTCCAATTCATATTGCCACAACATTTCTTCTAGTGTCTAGATATTATGTTCTATCTACCTATCCGTCTGAGGGTGGAAAGTAGTACTAAAACATAACTGAGTGCCAAAATCATGCTACAATCCCCTCCAGACCATCAAGGTAAAACATGCATCTTGATCGAAGACAATGGACCACAGGACTCTGTATAGATGAAACACAACATGGACTTACCTCTTTTCTAAAACATCTACTATACTCAACTCCTTGATCTCTAGGAAGTTTTTGGATTTCGTCAATTAATCCACAATTACCCTTATATTATCACAATCTCCCTGAACTCATAGTATCCCTATGGAAAAATCCATCGATATTTAATCTAATTTCCTCTCAGGAACAACAAAAGGCTACAAAAAACATCTAGGAACATGACGCTCAGCCTTTACCTGCTAGAAAACAAGACACTGATCCACAAACATTACCAATGCTCATTTCGTCATGATCCACCAAAACTGTATCCTCAACCAATGGTATATCTTAAAAACTACTAGGTGTACCAAGAAATATGATATATGAAACTCATGATAGACACCCTAATTCATCACTATTGGAATGAAAAACCTACCCAAAACACCATCTCGTTGTGACTATCTCTCCAGAGCATCCCCATGGCCATCACGATCGCACATCACCTCTACCTCTAAGTCTCACTATTGCGACTCATATGTCTTCTACTTCAGGGAAGACTAAAATACCATATAAAAGAACTAAGCATTACTATCATCCAACCTAAAATCTAAGTACAAGTATTCCAACTATATCATCCCACCTTTTTATTACATAAACATTTCATTATATAGAATAATAACAGTGGATCTTTTAAAGTATAGTTTCTTAGAAAAACGGTATATAATATATAAAACAGAAAAAATTATTCTAATCCACATGAAATTATTTATCATAGGTTCATACTGTGTGAAATTTATTCATCTCATAACCTAGTGGAATTAATCAAATGAAAGGGTGATCATAAAGAATAGTAAGTCAAAACAAAATTAATTTTTTACATGTGATCTTGATGAAAAAATCAATAAGAACATAAGGAATATAATTATGGAATGAAAAAGAGAACACATGGGATATAATGAACACAGTAACATGAATCATAACATATAAATATGTCTAAAAATTCTATTTTATAAATTTATAATCATATCACTGGGGTTATTCACTAACGTGTCAAAAAATATTACCATGGTTATTGACTAAGGTATCGTAAAACATGTCATCTATATAGATTAAAATTCTTAACTAATGAAAAGGTGCACTATTAAAGAACACCATTGAAATGTATCAATTAATTTTATCCATATATATCATAATAAATTATTTAAAAAATAACAAGTATAGAACAAAATACAAGTTTCATATGAAAATCATGGTGTTTTAAAGACAATTTCATAAATATGAGATCTTTATGTCATTATTAACCCATGAAAAAGGATGGTCAGTTTCATGTTTGTTAATCACAGAATATAATAGATAATTTTTTCAACTGGGTAAAATTTATTAGAAATGAAATATGATTAGTTATTCATAAAATAAAATAAGATAATTTCTTGCGAGAAATATAAAAAATTTGAGAAGAAAAATTGGCAGTATAATGGGTATGAAAAATGGTTTTAGAAAATGGTAAAAAGATAGAGGGAAAAGGTTATACCATTCATAAAATACTATTAATAATGTGAAGGGATAGAATAAAATAGACATAATAACATAGTTTTGAAATTTGATGTACATGTTACCAAAAAAGGGAACATTAATGGAAAAGAGATGTTGATATTTCATTTAACTTGAAGTGTAACTACAAAAACATGAATATTGGGATCATGGGGGCTTGAAGAGACAACAGGAGGACTCCCCGAGAGGTAAGAATATCATATATTATTATTGGATGATATTTTAATTAAATATAAAGAAGAAATTTGTGGGTATTTATAAACAATTAGGAGGATTTGTTTACTAATTTTCTTAGAAAACAAGATAGTGGTAAATGAAAAACCATGTGATTTCCCATGGTATTTTACCCTGGTATTGGACAGTTGGGACACCTTGAATATTATTTTTATAAAACATTGTCAAACATAATTTTATATTACTTATTATTAAAGGGAAATTATATTTTTCACAAAAAACAATTTAAGGTTAATGTTTGTTTTTTAGAATTTTGAAGGTAAATTATATTTTTTAAAAAATAGATTAAAATAGATTATAATTGTTTATATTAATAAAATAACATTTTTTGAGTCTTTTTTTATGGATAAATAATTATTACATCATTATTAAATACTTATGAAGTCATTAAACATTTCAAAAACTCAAAAAAATATTTTTACTCTTCACCAAAAAACAAAATATTTTTGAAAATCCCCATAAACTCACCCTAACCTAATTTCAAAATTATAATTCAAAAAAGGATGCTTTTTTATCATAATAATATTTTAAGAAAGAAAAATTTAACTATTAAATATTGAAATCCTTATTTATTTAAAGTAATAGTGGATAGAAAAGTCATAGTTAAAAATTCCGACACTTGAAAAAAAAAATTACTTTTTAATTTAAATTTAAATAAGAGTGTTCTAAACATACTATTTAATTAAAATAAAACTTCTTCATAATATCCTTGTTTATTATTATAATTATTACTTTTCTGGAAAGTATAATTTCTCACTGAAAAACCAATTTATCAAATTTCAGCACAATTTCATTAAGAAAAATTATTCATAAAAAATCATCGAATAAAATTTTTATTTAAATAATGGAATTACACACTATATTCAGGCCACGTAACCCCTTATTACACCATCCTACACCATAATATTAAGGTCTGTGATGTTGGTACTTTCATATGGTGCCTCAGCTAACATCGACATAGTGATAATCCCCACTAAATAAAACTTTTCCCATAGGTTATTTCATTCAATCTTCACATGTTGATGCTTAGTTTGGGATTAAACAAGGGAAAACCCTTGTGATGATACCTCCCTCCTATGTTCTAAAAGATGGGCTTCAAATAAAATGACTCCACTGGTTGAGGCCATTGAATATTTTTTATGTAACAATTTTTCGTTGTCAAAATTTTACTTATCAACACTAATTACAATGTTAAAGTTATTATCAAGTGTATATGATTTATAACGGTATTATTTATCAATGCTCATATTGAAAAACGATCATAATTGACCAACGTTTATATAAAATTTGAAACAAGATTGTCACATTTTCCTTTATATTAAAAAAATTAAAATAAAAATGGTTTTTGCGATTAAAATAATATAACACACATTTTAAAGAAACAATTATCATTCAAAAAGTTTGGGACATTACATACACCCCCTTTAAAAAATTTCAACCCAAAAATTGAAAACCATTCTCATAGTTGTGAAAAGTTGTGGGTACTACTGTCTCGTTGTTTCCTCTTGTTACCACATCACCTATTTATATATTATGGTTACTCCTTAACACATTGAAGAGGTGGGTAGTATTGTTTGGTAAAACCTTGTCTCTAAGGTCAAAGATCTCCACCAGTCCCTCCTCTTAAGATGAGTAATGTTCCAGTTGTACTACCTCATGATTTAGTACATGTGAGGGGTCAGGTATATACTTCCTCAAAAAAGACATGTGGAATATTTCATGAACATGAGAAAGGTTTGTAGTAAGTTATAGATGAAAAGATGCTTCTCTTATGTGATCATGTATTTCATAGCGGCCAATGTACCTGGGGTTCAGCTTCCCTTTCTTCCGAAACAACATGACTCTCTTCCAAGGTGAAATCTAAAGGAAGACTATATCTCCAATAGGAAACTCCAAGTCCCTTCAGTGGTTGTCAGTGTAGCACTTTTATCAACTATAAGAATAAATTATGTATTATTAGATGGATTGAAACATTTCTATAATCTCTTTCACAAGAACAGGTCCAAGGAACTTTCTCTCTCTAACTTCATCCCAACAACTTGGAGTACGACATCGATTCCCATACAGAGCTGCATAGGGTTCTATTTGAATACACGAATGGAGGTTATTGATGTATGAGACATCAACTAATGGGTAGGCTAATCCCATCCACCTTTACATTCCATTGAGAATATTCTCAGAAATTTTTTTAGGTGTTTGAATATTTATTTTATATGGGCCCTCAATTTTTGGGTGATAGGCAACACAAAAATTCAATTCGACACTGAATTCATGTTGAAGACTTCACCAGAATTTTGATGTGAACCTTGCATCATGATCAAATATGATAGAGAGTGGTACCCCATAAACCCTTTCCACATCCTTCATGTAAATCATGGAAAGTTGTTCAAGAGAGAAATACTCTCAAATAGAAATGAACTAAGTAGTCTTAGTGAGATGATCACCTATAACCCAAATCTCATTTTTTTACTTTAGATGTTCTTACGAGACTAGTGATAAAATACATAGTGATATTTTCAGACTTCCATGTTGGTATAGGAATTGGTTGTAATACCCCATTAGGAAATTAACATTTTACCTTTACTTTTTGACACATCGTGCACCATGTAGCATAATTATCAATCTACCTTTTCATGTTATCCCACAAATAATGATCACGGAGGTCCCTATACATTTTAGTGCTTCCATGATATATAGAGAATATAGATCTATGGGCTTCATCCATAAGCTCCTTCTCTATTTACATAATAGTTGGACCAAATAGTGTTGTATGAAATTTCATTACACTTTCTTGATCAATATTAAACTCAGGAAACAACTAATTATTCATCGCCTTTATCATCTTCTGAAATAGGGATCTTATCTTTGATATTTCTTAATGATTTTTAGTAATAATGGTGGAGAAATAATTTGGGATAGGTTTGATGATTACCTTTCCCTTAAAATCCCAATGTCCATTTTTATTAGGTCCTTTATCAAAGGATCTCCTTGAATCCTTATCATATCCTGAACGACATGGTATTTCCTACTTAATGGATTAGTAAATTTGTTAGTCTTCTATGATGATAATGAATGGAAAAATCACAGTCTTCAGAAAGTTCCAATCATCTATACTGTCCCATTTTCAATTCCTTTTGTGTAAAAATATTCTTCAATCATTGTTGGTCTATGTGTATATCACATTTCTCCCTATAAAGATAGTCTTTTCATATCTTCAGAGCTAAAACATCCGCTACTATCTCTAGGTGAGGCATAGGATAATTCTTCTCATGATTATTTAACTGTTGATATGTATAAGAAATGACCTTTTCATTTTTTATGAGGATAAACCCGTCCCATTTTAGAGATTCATAGAAAAAAATAATGAATAATTCTATGATATAGGGTAGAGTTAACAAAGGTGAAGTAGAAAATCTCTTCTTCAGTTGTTGTAAACATTCTTCACACTCATTTCTATAGATGAAAATAACCAATTTTATGTTAACGTGGTTATTGGATAAGAAATTCATGAAATTTATTTCACATACCACCTATAATATCGTTCTAATCAACAAAAACATTGAATATCAATTGACTTAGTAGGATGAGTCTGCTCTTCAACAACCATTGGCCTGGCTGGGTCAACTAAGATTCCTTCATTGATAATAATCTTCATTAATAAATAAACTTATTGTAAAAAAAATTCATATTTTATGAAATTTTCCAAAATCATCTCCTTCCTGTGAGATTGTAATATACCCCTTATATGATCTTCATGCTCCTCACGACTTTTGTAACATATCATAATATCAATAATTAAAACTACAAAAAGTTACCAAAGAAATCTTTAAAGACACTATTCATAAAATCCTAAAATAGTCAGAGTATTAGTCTACCTGAAGGGAATATAAAAAACTCATAATTTCCATACCTTCATTGAAAGGAGGTATTTGTAATATATTCTATATTCACCCTTAATTGATGATAACCATATTGAAGATCAATCATGGAGAATAATTTAGCCCCATGAAGCTTGCGAAATAAATTATAAATCCTTGGTAGAGGGTACATGTTCTTAATTGTGATCCAATTAAGTTCTCTATAATAAACACATATCCACATTGATCCATCCTTCTTCTTCACAAAGGGAGTAGGTTTTCCACAAGAAGATACACTTTGTCTAATAAACCCATTCTCCAAAATATCTTGGGGTTGTTTCTTTTATTCCTCTATTTCCACATTTTTCATTCTATGTGGGGTCTTTAAAATCATCTTGGAACCAAGAGTGAGCTCAATGGATAAATATTCTTCAATTTTGGAGGGAGGTCTAGGTAACTCCCTAGGAAAAAATATAATGTATTATTGAATGATGGGGAAACATTCTATTCCTATACTTTCTTTTCTTTCTTCATATTCATCGATCATATCCATAAAGTGTGCTGTGGGAGGTGCTTCTAAAAAAATATTAGATCGAGATATCTATCATTTTAAAACAATTGTAGGTTTTTTATTCATAACAACTAATATTTCCTTGATTTTGTACTTGATATTAGAATTATACATTGATACCCAGTCCATCCCTTGCATAATTTCAAATTTCATCATGGTAAGGAGTTATAGAATTTCTGTGAGATTGTTCTCATAAAAGTGAATACTAGAGTTTATATACACTATTGATTCTTAGTTAATCACCCCAGGATTCTTGAAAGGAAACTCTACTTATAGAATATTAGGGATTTATTTTATATTATTTTCAATATTGAAGTAATTAATGCAATATATAGAACTAGAATCAAACAATGTACTTTCTAGCGTTGTGATAATAACAAGAGTAGTCTCCATAACAAAATTTGGAACTTCAACTTAAACATTTATAATATAAAATAATAGCCTTTCACACTTTTCTTATTATATGTTTGATGGTGATTCCCCTCTATTAGATTTGGATTTGGAAAGTGATTGGAAAAGTTCCCAATCTATCAACATATGAAGCATTGGGCATCAATAATGTACTTCACCATATTCCATTTTTTTAGTGCTGAGAATTTGAGACTTCAACTCACTATGAATGTTATGTGAAATACTGTCCTCAATTTCACACATGTAACATTTCCCACTCCTGAGAAATTAGATCACTGAATACTAAATGTTTCACTTTATTTCATCCTCTTCCGTTATGAATTTTACTCCCTAATGTTGGATTCATTTATGTCTTTATTTCATTAAATCTATGGGACCAATAAATCTCTAAGAACTCTAGTTCAACCTTCTTTTCACTTTGAAAATCTATTCAAAGTTGTCATAGTATTGATTGCCTAGATGCTTATATTGATGGGGTCTTAGTCCACTAAAGAACATATCATCCATTATGTTATAATAAATGACCAATATAGAGTTATAGTGAGAAATTATGGTAAATTTCATCTCATAGATTCCCTCATATTCAATCTCATTTCGCATCGTCTCTTGGAATTCCTTCTCTATTTTCATTCACATCGATTGGGGAAAATAGTTTTTGGAATGTCTCCTCTGAATTCAATACACTCCATAGGTTCAATCCCCATTACTAGCTTTGTGTTTTTAGTCAGTTTCCACTACTGATTAGCTTCCCCCTTTTAGAGGTACACTACATGGGTGACATTCTCTTATTTCAAATAATAGGGTACTGAAAAGATTTTTTCTATAGAGATTATACATTTTTCAAATTCAATGGGTTGGTAGATCCACTTATAGAAGGAGGTCGTTGATGTATGAAGGACTCAAGAAAAAGTAGTCACCTACTAGGTTAATCTGGAATCTCATTTGGATTCATGTTATTATTCTTAAATCAGGTATGCGGATTCATAATTCTCAAGATATTTTCTCTTCACGCATTAATTATTGTTTCATCATTTCCTGGTCCATTATGATCACTATTTACGTGGTTACTCTAATTTCCCACTATTTTCCCAAAATAATTAGACCTTAGTGAGAAACATGTCTCTTTTAATAATCTTATATTTCTAAGAGAATTTTATGTATTAAAAAATAAGTAAATTATTCATTAAAAACTATTAAATTTTGTAAAAAAACCTTTATAAATGTTCATGAAATGCTTGTGACTAACCAAACATATCCCTTAGGAGTGTGGAATGTGGTATATTGTAAGAACCCTTCTTATGTACCGTGTTATTTGGGTCAGGCTCGCTGCACCTCTTCAAAGCTATTATCCCTGGGTACATCTTTGGTTGAACCATGTAATGTTTTTTGTATCCAGACAATGATTTCATTTTCTCTGAAATCACATAAAAGATTACTAAAATTAAATGATGTTAAAATTATCCCTATGATTCTTCCTACTATTTTCAAATCATAAATTACACAATTATCTTTTCTATACATTGATACCAACTATAACATCCAACCTTTTTAATATATAAACTATTCATTAGATTGTATAAAGGGGATTGACCCCAAACCTTTCTGGTATAAAAACAAACGATATTTAATGTTTAGTTTCTTTAAAACATTGTATATAGTACATCAAAAACTATAAAATTATTCTAATACACTTTAAATGAATAATAATAGGTTCATAGTAAGTTATATTACAGCATCTCATAACTTGGGGATATAAATCAAAGGAAAGGGAGAGCATAAGGCCCAGTATGGGAAAATAAGAGAAATAGTTTCATGTGATCTTAAGGGGAAAAAATCAATAAGAACATGATGAATATAACTATGAAATGAAAAAGGGAACATGAAGAATATACTAAATAATATTACATGAATAATAACATAGAAGTATGGATACAACATTTATTTTAGACATTCAAAAGCATATCACCATGTTTTTTCATCAAGGATTTATAATAATTACCAAGGTTATTCACTAAGATATCATAAAACATGTCATCTCTATAGATTAAATTTTATATAAAATTAATTAATGAGATGTAAAGGATAAAAAATAATATTTATTAATTAATTTCAGAGACATATATCATAATTAAACATTCCATAAATAACCTATAAGGAATTAAATAAATGAGTTTCATATCAAAATGATGGCGTTTTAAAGAAATGTTCTTAAAGACAATATATTTATTTCATTATTAACCCATGAAAAAGAATAGAGGTATTAATATATGTTAATACTATAATAAAATAGGAAATTTTGAAATATAGGTGAATAAACCTGAAAAATAAGTAGTTTTGGGTATTATAAAAATAAAATAAATGAATTTCATCAGAAAAATAGAGATATATTGAGAAGAAAATTCGTTAGCCTAACAGGTATAAAACATGGTTTTTGAAAATTATAAAAGGTGGGAGGAAAAGGGCACACTATTAATTAAATTATGTTAATATAGTAAAGGGATAATAAAATTTATAGAATAAGGTAGTTTTTAAAATTGAAATACATACTATTTAAAAAAGGATCATTAAAGGAAATGAGAATTTGATATTTCCCTTACCATGAATAATAACTACCAAAACATGATTATTGGGACCTTGGGGGGAGAAATTAATACTTTTAGGGACTCCATGGAAGGTAAAAATATAATAGAATTGTGTAAAATGAATTTTTAATGAAATATAATGGATTAATGGGTGTGTATTTATAGAAAAATAGAAGGATTTGATTATTAATTTCCTTTGACACCTATGTAGTGGTAAATGAAAAACCATGGTATTTATCATGGTATTATTGTAACACCTCGACCCCAGTTACCCAGAGTCAGTGCATTATTACGTAACATTGGCTTGATCACAAAAGGTCAAGTCTCGGAAGTCTGATTAGTTTAGTAGCCTTGGAAACACTACATACATTCATAAATGATACATTACATCATAAAGTGAAAAACTATGATAACATAGTCTTCATAGTACACACTCATATCCACATTAGTCTATCCCTACATGTTAGTCATAAAATATTTATCCACATCATATGAAAAAAAAAACATAGAAAGGGGTGAGCTCAGATGCTCAGAAAGGATAACAATATAGCAGAAACTTTCATAAATAAACAATAACATTTAAGGCAATGTATAACTAAATAAAAAGACTTTTAAACTAGAAATTTATCATAATATGGAAGAAATAAAATGAAATAATCTCATTTACTTATTCACATGGATATTCAACTAGTCAAATAATTACATGAAATATCAATAACCACTTTCATAATGATGGAATGCATAATGCCAGACTATCATAACCACGTAGCCCAGGCCTCGTGCCAAGACTACAAATACGATTTTGTCAAGGCCTTGTGCCAAGACACTAGTTTGTCTAATGAGACCTACTGATGCATCTTGGAGCTATAGAGTGCTCCACCTATCACATACTAATTCCAATTCATTACTTATATGAAATGTTTAAAACAAATCATAAACCATAACATAATCGTATGACATAAAACATGCACAAAGGAAACATAACATTTCAACATTTAAATCACAAGATATAAATACAACACATTTATATAATAAAACCATATTCAATACAAAAATAGAAGAAAAGTAAAACTTTGTATTTATTTTTAATTTAAAAAAATGTTATGGCTGGTAGAGGGAACTGAAACTCAAATAATGGTCACGGCGGCGGAGAAGTCGTTGTCACCGCATACATAAAAAACATTCCCTTTTGTCATTTAGTAAAACAATTCATATTAAAAATATTCATTTTGAATAAACATAAAAGTAAAAGGGGTTTATAAACAGTATAAAATAAAGTCTTGTATTAAAACAAAATATGCCACAATGAATGAAGATTGAGATGAAGTCACTTACCTCGTGTCCAACATGACTCGATCATTCTTTAATCTCCTGAATAATAAACTATAGTTAATTTATATTTTTATAAAAACCTTTTATAAAGTTAATTATTCCTTTTACATCACTTATTACCATGTTATGAACATTATGTAATCGTTTAATTTAATAACGGTCATTTTTGTCGATCATTGGTACTTGAGTCAAAAATAAAATTCTTGTAATTACAAGTTGTTTATGTGGTAGAATATCAATTATCTCTGAAAGTATATTCATGATGTAGATATCATATATATCATATATATCCAGTATATACATGAATTTATAATATTACATAACATTTTAGAGGTAATAAATGAAATGCACCGTTCATGGAGACGATAAGCCGTACGTACGCAGGAACGCTACATTAATTTCAATTTCATATTTAATGAAATGAAATCATAATTATATAAAGTTATATTATAATTATAGTATAATGTCATACATAATATATTTTAATCCATCCTTTATACATCCCACATACAGTATTAATGATTCAAATCACTTTGAGGGGGCGGTAGTCCACACTTCCTAAAATGAAATTATCCCATTTACCCATAATGGAAATAATAATGGTATGAAATAAATGAAAAATAAAGAATCATAAGGAAAACATAAACATAATATATATCATATATAAATATATTGATATCTTAATGGCCACCATGATAGGTGTTAGAAGAATATTGAACAATCATTGTTTCATGAGGCAGTAATTTGCCACCCATAGAAACAATATATTCTTTAACCATTAGATGGAGGTGTGTGTAACTGTAGTTCAAATACTTCTCATAAAAACATTCAGGTATATTTATGATACTGGTGTTTTCAAAAAAGAAAATAATAAAAAGTTTTTAGGTGGTTGGAGAAGAAAAATAAATCAAAATAACATAAGAGAAGACATTACCTTAAAATTGGGTAACTCTTTTTGATTTGAGCAAATGGCTTCCATGAGAAGACATTTGCCTAATGTGAGGCTTTTAGAAGTAAGAGAGAGAAGTTGAGAGAGTATTTGGGCAGAGGTATCCCAATCTAAATGGCTTTGATGGTGTGAATAATATAGTAGAGGTCTGGGCCTTTTATAAGAGGGGAGGATGGGCTCTTTTAGAAAGATTGAAATGTTACTTTATTAGGAAATGTTTTTCTGATTTTAAAGGACCCAAAATTATATATTTCTAGGACAAGGTGATAAGGTTTCAAAATAAATCCATAAAATAGGCTTTAGAAAAGTGTAATTCTTATATTTTACCTCATCGTTTCATTTTATTTAAATCGTTCATTAATGAGGTAATCGCTGCATCATCATGGTTTCGTAAATAAATTTATCTATTTAATGTCTAAAAATTATAAAAAAATTACCATGATGTAGGAAATATTTTTAGATATCCAATGGATATTTATATTCAAAAGTAAATCTTGTATAATCCCTTTTAAAAATTGTTTTAGTAAAATAATACATGTTTGTGACATTTTTATTTTACTTTAAATAAAAGGTATTAATGTCATTATATTACCCATGTGGCTCCATGGGGTCCCAAAAATTGACCCATGGATAGTATTGGTTGACCATGAGTCATCCAATAGGATTAGGAAATGTTTCAACATAATTTCATATAATTATAACTTTATTTTTACATTAAATTACTCTAATTACCTCTAATCGCGGTTAATAAAACTCAAAAAGTTACTATTCATAAAAAATTATTTTCATCCCATTGAATCATATTTTACTTTCTGATTACAACCATGTGTGTCATATTTTTGAAATTAAATTCACAAAAGAGGAAAAATTTCATATAAACAAAAAATCAGTTTTTTAACTACAACTTAGTGGTTTCACTAATCATCAAAAATTGAAGTTGTTAAGAAAAATACAGAAATTTCACCCTAAGAAACATTTGATATTACAAATTTGAAAATGATTTATATTTTACCAAATTAAAAACATATATTTTTCATTAATTAATTTTATAATTAATTCCTATTGTCAAAACAAATAGTGTGTTTTTAAGAAACAGTATGAATCAAAAAATTCATAATTGTTTATGTCAAATTTCAAAGTGAAATTAATTATAATGACCACAATTGGATAAAATGGTAAAAATATATTATTATTATACTTTAAAACCACTAAATAATATAATTTATCACTATAAATTATTTTTATTAAAAAATTTGTTTTTAATTAATGTTTAGTATTTTAGACTATTCATAAAAAATAGGATGTTCTCAGAAAAAACGAAAAATTCAACTAAAGATAATTTTGATATTCTGAATCTAAAAATGATGTCCATTTTGAAAAATAAAATTTATATAATTTTAAAAATAGGGTATTACTATTCATAACAGCTCCTTTGATTGGTTGTGGTGTGTTAGAATCTTGAACTTGCATACAATGCAAGCTATTGCATTATTGAAAGAGAAGCGTATCATGGAAGCTTAGGGTGTTACATTCTACCCTCCTTCAATAAATTGTGACATCTCAATTTGAAAATTTTCTTATAAAATAAAAGGATGAAAATAGAAAATACCTTTGTGGAAAACCCATATCAGAAATAGGGTTATTTAAAATATAACTTTAAAAGAATGAAAGAGAAGTACAAAGGTCACCCGAGATTGCCCATTCTAGGATTTGATGAAAACATGTATATGGAGGAGAAACAAACCATCAAGGATTGATGGAGAATTGTAGAAAACAATATTAGGAGAAAGTTAACTACATGAAAATCACAAACATGTGATTGGATAAACGGTCATTGATTCCCCAGTTGGAAAAGTTAACTGACAACGTTTTTTCTAAGTTACCTTTCATAATGTTGAGGAATTTATTTTTTATATTTACTAAGAACATAACGAAATATGCTTTCTTGTCATGTAGACATTCATTCTTAAATAAATTTTTACCACAAACCCTTCTTTCACTCTGAAAGGTAATAGAACTCAAAAATATTCTATTTTTCCTAATTGTATAAGGTTACAAATATTAACACATACCATTTAGATTAGGATGACTATTTTGAAAAAACCAGGTACTTTCTTTAGGCTAGGGGTAGATAATAAAGGCCTGTCGCACTATGGTTGTGGGTTCGATTCCTGCAGTTTTGTCTGACGCGATGGGTTATTGCCAGACATGTAGGTTGTCCTTTTCCTAAAAATATAGAATTATAATATTCAAAAAATAATCATAAGAAATGTTTTAACCTTAAATAATACTATTCAAAGTTCAACTGAATCCATTTCAAACATTATTGTTATCCAAAATACCTCTGTCCAAACTGTCTGAAAAAGGTATCTAAATTCCAAAATCAATTGTGACCTCAAATTCCCTAGACAATGTAAAGATTCTCTTATTGTCACATACAGGAAATATGATTACCTTAGTCATATTAAGACCTTAATTTGGATAACACATATTGTAGTAAAAAACTTATATATTTCTCATTATTCTTATAACGAAAATATAATCCATGAGTCCAAAATCACCAATAAAATAATTACTCAACTTCAACTCTAGTAACAGTATAAGATTGGCCATGATCCCTTTGATATTTCTGAGGTAAGTTTCCTTGGAGCTTAGGGAATTCATTTGCATAATTTCCCATTTCTCTATAATTGTAGCATTCAATATTGACATCCTCTTTCTTTACCTTGCAATCAAAATCCTGGTAGACTTTTTCCCCACATTTATAATAAACTACCATTCCATTTAGGCAAGTACTAGGGTGATTATTCCCACAATTATCACATAATAGAAAATCCATCTTTCCCTTTTTCTTTTTTTTATATCTTTTTCCAGCATTATCTTCTTCTCTTGCTTTACATTATTGTCATAAGTTTTAGAGAATTCATTTTCTATCTTAATAACACACGAGACTATATCTTTATACGTTGAGAAAGATTGTGATACTATTGCTCGATGGAGAAATGGTTTTAACCCATCAAAGATACGATAAATATTACTTCTTGGGTTACATATATAATCTATAACATGCCTCTCTAACCATGTAAAATTAGACTCATACTTTGCGACATTCTCATCCTCCTTTTTCCTCAGACTCATAATTTGCCTTTCCATATCTGCTCGATGGTCATGAGGAAAATATTTTTCTAAGAAAAGCCCTTGGAACTCCCTCTATTCCATATTTGATACTTCATCATCTTACTTTATGTTTTGAATCAATGACCACCATTGATCAATATCTCCAGTGAGGCGGTAAACTGCCATGATAACCTTTTCCCTTTCACTACTCCCCAAGGCATGGAATATTTTCTCTAAGGAATTTATCCATTGCTCATATATTAAAGGAGTTGTACTCCCATTAAATTTTTGTGGTTGTTACCTCATGAATCAGTCTAACATTGATCCTCCTCGTTGTCGATTAGGGTGAACCATATGAGTAAGGTTATTATTCATAACCTGAGTGAGTTGTCCTAGTATGGTGATAAGCTGATCACCACCAGTTGTATCACCAGCTCCACTATAATTATCAGGAGTTGGAGGGCAATACCTACAGGGAGTGTGTTCATTGACACGGTTTCAATTCCTTCCACTAGGTGCCACTTCTAAACAATGTCATAAACTAGATTAGTTAATGAATCAAAATACATAAATCCATACTTGTAAAATAGTTAACATAAATTGAATAGTTTATGGATATAATCAATAATCATAAAAATGTTTTCTTTGAAAAAATATATACTCATAAACCCTTCATAATGTTTTGTAATGAAAATGATAATTATCCTAAGAATATCCCCCGGGAGTGTCGTAACCAAGAGTGCAGTAGCGCCCATTGTCGTGCACAAGTCCCCGTTCGAGTGTAGCTCAAAGTGTTGTTTTCGTGTTTTACCCGTAGGTACATCTGTGCCAGAGCCACCTCTACCTTCTCGTATCCAAATAGGGATGTATTTCATGGAAAACTCATAAAATATCTATAATACCAAATTTATAGTATGTTATTCTATACTAATCCTCAAAAACTATCTTAGGGTAATGTGATCTAATCAGAGTTTATCTAAATCTAGATTACAAGGTTAGTACGAAACTTCCTCTGATACCAACTGTAACGCCCCGACCCCAGTTACGCAGAGTCGGTTCTTTATTAAGTAATATTGGCATGATCAAAAAAGATCAGGTCTTGAAGAACCGATTATTTTAGTAGCCTTGGGAACACTAGATGCATTCATAAATTTTAATTATATCATAAAGTGAAAACCTACAATAACATAGTCTTCGTAGTCCACACTCATATCCCCTTAAGACTATCCCGGTAGGTTAGTCATATAATATTTCTCCACATCCTGGGAAAAATAAATCACAGAAAGGGGTGATCCCAGATACTCAGTAAGGATAACAATATAGTGGAAACTTTCATAAATAAACATAAACATTTAAGGAAATGTATAACTAAAAAATCCTTATAAACTTGAAATTCAGTATAATATTGCAAAAATAAAATGAAATAATTCCATTTACATATTCACATGGATATTCTACCAATCGAATAATCACATGAAATATATATAACCACTTTCATAATTATGGAATGCATAATGAGATAGTATCATAACTATGTAGCCAAGGTCTCGTGCCAAGACTACAAATAAGAATTTTTGAAGGCCTTGTGCCAAGACACTAGTTTGTCTCATGAGACCTACTGATGCATTGAGGAGATATAGTGGGCTCCACCGATCACATACTAAGTCCAATGAAATCCTTATATGAAAAGGTTTAAACATATCATAAACCATAACATAATCGTATCACATAGAACATGGATAAAGGAAACATCACATTTCCACATTTCAATCACAAGATATCAATAAAACACATTGATATAATAAAACCATTTTCAATACCAAAAAAAAAAGTAAAACTTGGTAATTATTTTTCATTTAAATTTTTTTGGCTTTTAGAGGAAGCCGAAAGTCAAATAATGGTCATGGTAGTGGAGAAGTCGTTCTCACTGCATACGTATGAGAAATTTTTTTTGCCTTTTTTAATTTAGTAAAAAACTTCATATAAAAAATATTCCTTTTGAATAAAAATAAAATTCAAAGGGGTTTATACACTGTAAAAAAGAAAGTCTTGTATTAAAACAAAATATGCCTCAATGAAAGAAGATTGAGATGAAGTCCCTCACCTCGTGTCTGATTTGACTCGATCATTCTTTAATCTCCTGAATAATAAACAATAGTTAATTTCTATTTTCGTAAAAACCTTTATAATGTTCATTATTCCCTTTACATCACTTATTACCATTTTATTAACATTATGTAATCTTTTAATTTAATAACGGTCGTCTTGTCGATCCTGGGTACTTAAGTCAGAAATAAACTTCTTATAATTACAAGTTGTTTATGTGGTAGAATATCCATTATCTTTGGATTTATATTCATTATGTATATATCATATATATCATATATATCCAGTATATACATGAATTTATAATATTACATAACATTTAGAGGTAATAAATGAAATGCACCGTTCATGGAGACGGTAAGCCGTACGTACGCATGAACGCTAGTTTCATTTCAATTTCATATTTAATGGAATAAAATCATAATGATATAAAGGTATTTTATAATTATAGTATAATATCATATATAATATCATTTAATCCATCCTTTATACGTCCCACATATGGAATTAACGATTCAAATCACTTTGAGGGGGCGGTAGTCCGCACTTCCGAAAATGAAATTATCGCGTTTCCCCATTATGGAAATCATAAAGGTATGAAATTAATGAAAAATACAGAAGCATAAGGAAAATATAAACATAATATATAACATATATAAATATATTGACATGTTTATGGCCACCATGAGAGGTGTTAAAAGAATATTGAACAATCATCGTTTCATAAGGCAGTAATTCACCACCCACAGAAACAATATGTTCTTTAACTATTAGATGGAGGTATGTGTAAGTATAGTTAAAATCATTCACATAACAACATCCATGTATATAGATGATACTAGTGTGTTTACAAAAGAAAATAATAAAAAGAGTTTAGGGGGTTGGAGAAGCAAAATAAAACAAAAGAAAATAAGAGAAGACATTACCTTAAAATCAGGTTACTCTTTTTGATTTGAGCCAATGGCTTCCGTGGGAAGACTTATACCCAAAGTGAGTCTTCAGGGAGTAATAAAGGTAAGTTAAAAGAGTATTTGGACATATTTTGGATGATCCAAATGGCTTTGAAGGTGTGAATTACGTGGTAGAGGTGGGGGCCTTTTATAAGAGGATAATAGGGGCTCTTTTGGAAATATTTAAATGATACTTTATTATGAAATGATTTTCATATTTTAGAGGACCCAAAATGTTATATTTCAACGATAAGGGGATAAGGGATAGAAATACACCCATCCTATAGTCTTTAGACAAGTGTATGTCTTATATTTTACCTTATCTTTTCGTTTTATTTAATTCATTCATTAATGAGGTAATCATTGTATCATAATGGTGTCTTAAATAAATTTATTTATTTAATGCCTAAAAATTATAAAAAACATACCATGATGTAGAGAATCTTTTTATATTTCAAATGGATATTTATAGTCGAAATTATAACTTGTATAACCCTCTGTAAAAAGTGTTTTATCAAAACAATACAAGTTTGTCGCATTATTATTTTTACATTAAATAAAAGTTATTAATGTCATTATCTTAACCAAGTGGCTCTATGGGGTCCCAAAAATTGATCCATGGATTTTCTTGGTTGGCCATGAGTCATACAATAAGAGTAGGAAATGTTTCAAGTTAATTTCATATTATTATAACAATATTGTTTACTTAAATTAGTCTAATTACATCTAATGTCAGTTAATAAAACTCAAAAGTTACTATTCACCAAAAATTATTTTCATCCTATTCAACAACATTTTACATCCTAATTAAAAAAATATATGTAGGATTTTTGAAATTAAATTCACAGAAGTGGTAAAATTTCATTTAAATGAAAAATCAGTTTTTTAACTACCACTTAGTGGTTTCACTATTCATAAAAAATTGAAGTTCTTCAGAAAAATACCAAATATTCACCCTAAGCTATATTTGATATTCCAAATTCAAAAATGATGTCTATTTTAACAAATTCAAATCATATAATTTTCTTTAATTTATTTTATAATTTATTCCTATTGTCAAAACAAATAGCCTTTTTTATGTAACAATATCAATCAAAAAATTGACAATTGTTTATGTCAAATTTCAAATTGAAATTAATTATAATGAACACAATTAGATAAAACGGTAAAAATATATTCTAATTATAATTTAAAACCAATAAATAAAATAATTTATCACTATAAATTATTTTGATTAAAAAAATTTGTTTTTAATTAAAGTTTAGTTTTTTACACTATTCATAAAAATTGGAAGTTCTCATAAAAAAAAGGAAAATTTAATTTAGGATATTTTTAATACTATGAATCCAAAAATGAAGTCCATTTTGAAATATAAAATTTATATAATTTCAAAAATTGGGTATTACTTTTCAAAACGACTAGTTTGATTGGTCGCGGTGTGTTAGAATCTTGACCTTGCGTACAATGCAAGCTACTACATTATTGAAAGGGAAGTGTATCATGGAAACTTGGGGAGTTAAAAGTTTCTCATGATACTGGACACTTGGGATATATTGAAATGCCTGGATCGGTTGTGATCACTGAGAGGGGAGGGGTGAATCAGTGATAACTTTTTCTTTTTATGAATTGTTCCCTTTGGATTATCAATTCAACCTCTGTAGCTGGTTAAAGCCTAGATCTACTCTTTTAGTGGTGCAGTAATAATGAGAGCACAGAACACAGAGATTTACAAGGTTCGGTACAAAGACCTACTCCTTGCCGTGTTGGTTACACCCCCAACACGGATTCTTCACTATGCCAAAAGATGATTACACAGTAATTGGTTACCCCCCCAATTACAAGTTGGTTAACCCCCCCAACTCCACAGCATCATCTTCATCATGACCTCACTTCACTTCTTCAAAGGTGTTGTTCAAAACTTCAAGTAGCTTCAACAGTCTTCAAAAGATCTCGTTGGTCTTGCTCACAAAAACCCAATCACTTAGAATGATCAGTTCTTTTGTATTCACACACATAAGTGTGTACTCCTCAAAGTTGATCTTCTTCACATGTGCACACACACAAATGGGGTGGCCTTCCTCCTTATGCACACACAAGGCATGCAAGCCTCGGGTCCCCTTCTTGTTAAGCACAAGGCAATGCCTTGGCCTTCCACTGCCTTTGCACACACTGCCCGAACTCCACCTTCAAAATAGGCGCGCAAGTGGTGCGGCCTTCTACTCACTTAAAACACCACGTTGGGTGTGGATGTCACTGGCCGCGCAAGTGCACAAGGGGCACAAGGCAGCACACCTCACTACCTTCTTCAAGAGCACAAGCACAAGGTGCAAGGGCCACTGCCGCGCAAAACACCTCCTGCCACGCAAGTCTGCGGACAGAGAGGGATGCAACCTTGGGCGCGCAAGAATGCGGCCTCGGGTTCTTCCTGTCGCGCAAGGGAGTAGGCGCGCAGGGAACTCCTCCTCCTCCTTCACTTCTTTCGCGCAAGAGATGTGCGAAAGGAACCTCACGAAGCAAGAGTTGCTCCGGACTTCACTGCCGCGCAGGGGGCGCGCAAAGCTTCGACTTCGCGAGGCAGAGCAATCGCGGGTCTTCCAAGTTTTTCAGCAGCGTTTCAGCAAACAAAATGAGTGCACAGGCTCTCCTTATATAGGCGATGAGAGCCTCTTCCATCCGCGTGAGATAAATCTTGAATCACCGAGATCTTAGGATCATTAAAATCTTTCCAAGTTTTTTGCCTTTTTCTCTTCGGTGCACGCGGGTTCTTTCACTATTTTCTTCCTCCTCGTGCATGCGATTTATAACGCATGCACGGCCTCTGTTTAAACCCAATTCATGCAAAACATGAACACCCCGATGCCTCGGCAACTCCGTTTGCCTCGGCCTCATTCGAAATTCTCCATACATTGAATGCATGTATATTTTTAAGCATGGTTCGGTTCGTTATGGCCAGACGAGCATGAGGGTGGCTTTACTTCGATCAGCGGTGGCCGGGAGCTCGAGAACGGGTGGTCGGATGGCCTCTGGTTCAGCGGCATCGCGGGTGGCTTCGGCTCGAGCTCGAGGAAGGAGACGAGCTCTCGGCCGTCGGATCAGGCGTTTGAGATACATCGGGCGGCCTGGATTAGATCGCGGCGCCGTGGATCAGATGTGCGGCGCAGATCAAGCGCGCGATGAGACGGACGGCGGAGATTTGCTCCCGGGATTTTTTGCGCGTCCCACATCGAAACACAGCCCGGTTTATCCGCGGCTTATAACCCAGCCGCTCCCTTGAACGACCAGTTGAAACTCCTCCCTCCACGGTGCCGCCCCGCACCGTGTTCTCCCTGCGGGAGCGCTCTGCGCCCACTCTTGCTCCCGCGGGCGCGCTCTAGCGCCCACTATGCTCCTCCGGCGCGCGGGTTTCACCACCGCGTGCCCTCGGGGGCTTATACACGGCCCCCTGCGCTCCTCCGGGCGTGCCCCAGCGCCTCTGTGGTGTCTGCGGGTGCGCCCCTGCCGCCCTGAGCTCGCCCCACGGGTTCCCCCTTGGGCGTGGCGCCTTAGGCCCACATGAGCCTTGGGGTTGAACCCACAAGGTGCTCACGGGCAGGCCAATTTTTTTGGCTAAGTCTTGAATAAGACTTTGTAAAAACAAAGTCCTCCATGTAAAATATGCCAAGTGCCACTTGCCCTTCAAGGCATTCTTTTCCTTCATCTTCTTCTTGAGAATTCAAACATTAATCTTCTTGATTAAAAAAAACTCCTCAATTCATAATTCTTCTTCACCATCTCATTTTCAACTTAGGAGAGAATTCTCAAGGATCTCCATCAACCGAGCTACTTGATCAATTATTTCTTCTTCATTAGAATTCCTCCATTCTTCTTCAACATTTATTCATCACTTTGTAATGGAATTCACGAAGGGTCTTCATCTTCAACTGAGCTCCTAAATCACTTAAATTCTTCAATGTGCTTCATTGATCTAATCAGAGATCAATTGGATCAACTTCAAATTCACATGCACTAAGAGTTAGTACATGGACTTCATTAAACCACTTCATCCACTTAGAAGTAGTGAATGGATCATCTTGCTTCTTCAACTCCTCATGCATTGTCACTACAATGCATGGTCTTCTAATCATGTTGTGACTTTGTATCATCAGGATACAAGTTCTTAGAACTTCAAGAGAAGCTCAACAATCGTCTGATGTAATGCTTCTGTAATCATCAATCTTCAAGATGTACTTCATCAGATGGCACACCATGACAAGTTATTGACAACAAATGCAATTACTTCACTTGGGCACAACAATCTCCCCCTTTGTATTTGGTTGTCAATACTCCGAAGCACACTGATAGAATGTCGTGTGCCTTGTGCCTGATGATTTCTCCCCCTTATTGGCCAACAAATGCAAAGTGATGAATGAAAGCCGTACTCATAGTATAGAGCTTCTGGAACCTGCACATCTCCAACTACCAATGCTCCCCCTCAGGGGATGCACTCATCTCCTTCAATTCCCTGCATGTAAGTACAAGAATACAAAAAATTTAGGGAATAAGGAGGGACCTTCTTCTTCCTTAGGTGAGAGTAGAAGGCTGAACATGAAGTTTCAGCCTCAGCTCAACAAATATTTCCGTAGGCATAGCTTTGGTGAAAATGTCTGCCACTTGATCTTGAGTAGGAATGTAGTCTAGCTTGATGTCTCCACTGGTGACCCTTTCTTTGATGAAATGATATTTTATATCAATGTGCTTGGATCTGGAGTGTTGGATAGGATTCTTAGACAACCCAATTGCACTTTGATTATCACATAAGATCCTCAATGGTTTTTCAGCTTTAATCCTCAAATCTGATAGCTGCACCTGCATCCAAATCATTTGAGTACATGCATGTGTAGCGGCCACATACTCTGCTTCAGCTGTGCTCAACGTTACAGAATTTTGTTTTTTTGCTGTACCAGCTAACACATCCTTCTCCCAGAAAGAAGGTTCCACCAGATGTGGATCTTCTATCAGTGCAATCACCAGCCCAATCAGCATCTGTGAATCCCAACAACTGTATGTTTGCACTGTGTTTGTATAAGAGTCCATAGTTGAGGGTTCCTTTAACATATCTCAGGATTCTTTTGGCTGCAGTTAAATGAGATTCTTTTGGGTCACTTTGGAATCTGGCACACAAAGTCACTGCATATGCTATATCTGGCCTTGAAGCCGTGAGATAAAGTAGACTTCCAATAATTCTTCTGAACTCTTTCTGATCAACATTGTTGCCTTCTTCATCCTTGCATATCTTGGTTCCGACAGAAATGGGTGTGGAGACTTCCTTTGAACATTCCATTCCAAACCTTTTCACTAAGTCCCTTGCGTACTTTTCTTGTGAAAGAAATATGGAGTTTTGTCTTTGTTCCACCTGAAATCCTAGAAAATATGTCATTTGACCAAGCATTGACATTTCAAAAGTTCTTTTCATCTGCTCAGCAAATTCTTCACATAGTCCTTCCTTGTTACTAGCAAAAATGATATCATCCACATAGATAATGACTATGAGGGTACCATTGGCCATTTCTCTGACATAGAGGTTACTGTCAACTGTTCCTTTGACAAATTTCATGTCTTTAAGACAACCATCCAATTTTGAGTACCAGGCTCTAGGGGCCTGCTTCAATCCATACAAGGCTTTTCTCAATCTGCACACCATACTACCATCTTTGTCCAGCAAAAATCCCTCTGGTTGTTCAATATACACCTCTTCTTCAAGATCTCCATTCAGAAATGCAGATTTCACATCCATCTGATAGACCTTGTACTGCTTGTGTGCTGCAACTGCTAAGAACATTCTGATAGTTTCCAGTCTTGCAACTGGTGCAAAGGTTTCCTCAAAGTCGATTCCTTTCATTTGTGAATATCCTTTGCATACAAGTCTGGCCTTGTTTCTGGAAACTTCTCCCTTTTCATTGAGTTTGTTTCTAAACACCCACTTTGTCCCAATAACATTTTTATTTTTGGGCCTTGGCACAAGATCCCAAGTGGAGTTCTTTTCAATTTGATTGAGTTCCTCATGCATAGCTTGTATCCATTCCTCATGTACAACTGCTTCAGCCACTGTGTGAGGTTCATCTTGAGAAACCAGTGCAGTCTGATCTTCCAATCTCAATCTTCTTCTAGTTCTTACTGAGGACTGTAGGTCTCCAAGGACATTTTCTGTGTCAACATGCTTCTTCAATTTGTTGTATCTTCTTCTTCCATTTTCATTGCCTTCATCTTCATCACTGGTATATTCAGAGTTGATCTCACCAGCAGTTGGTGTTGGCTCAGGTAATTCTGCATTCTTCTATTCCAAGGCTGTGTCATTCTTTGAGTCATCATCATCCACAGTGTGTGGTTTGGTGTTGTTTTCAATTATTATGACATCACTGCAGTCAATCATTTTATTCAATCTCTTATTCCAGCATCTGTAGCCTTTTCCATTAGGTAGGTAACCCATAAAGATTCCTTCTTCACCTTTTTCTTCAAACTTTCCCAGATTGATGTTTTTAATCTTGATGATGCAGGGACTGCCAAAGACTTTGAAATATTTAACAGTTGGTTTTCTGTTAAACCACATTTCATAGGCTGTCGTTTGTGTTTCTGGTCTCAGGAGACATCTGTTCTGTATGTGTATAGCAGTGCATACTGCTTCTCTCCAGAAAAACTTAGAGATATCATGCTCAGCTAACATAGTCCTCCCCATTTCAACTATGCTTCGATTCTTTCGTTCAGCCACTCCATTCTGTTGTGGAGTATATGGTGTACTATATTGATGTTTGATTCCATGCTTGACCAGATAGCTTTCAAAGACATCACCGGTATATTCTTTTCCGTTGTCTGATCTTACTTTCTTGATGCAGAGCTCTAGTTCCTTCTCAGCCTGCCTTCTGAAAGTCTTGAACATCGTGATTGCCTCTGACTTGTGTTTCATGAACATGACATTGGTCATCCGAGTGTAATCATCAATGAAGGTTATAAAATAGAAATCTCCTCTTGTAGACTTCTATCTCATTGGTCCACATATGTCTGTATGGATGAGTTCAAGAGGTCTAGTAGACATGATATCAACTCCTTTGTGTGGCCTATGGGTCAGTTTTCCCTTCTGACATGTGTCGCAGACTTCATCTCTTTCTCTCTTTAATTTGGGTAGATCTCGTACAACATTGTACTTCAGAATTTTACTCATACTCCTTTGACCAAGATGGCCAAGTCTTCTATGCCAGAGGTTGTTTTCATCTTTAGAGCTAAGAAAACAAGAATTGATGGGATCACCAATTTGAAATAGATTTCCAGTAGTTCTTCTTCCTTGAGTGATGATTTTTCCATCCTTTGAGCTCTTGATGATGCATGAGTCTTTCTGGAACAACACCTCATGTCCATCATCACATAATTGACTTACACTCAGTAGGTTGTGCTTTAATCCTTCAACAAACAACACATCATTGGATTTTAGATTTGTTGTTGCAATCATAGCCTTTCCAACTCCCTTGATTTTCAGAGAATGATCATTTCCAAACACCACGGTTCCTCCCTCAGGACTTTCAAGGTTTCTTAGAATTTTTGTATCACCAGTCATGTGGGATTAGCATCCACTATCAAGAATCCATGACTTGGTTTTACTGCTGGCTTTTAGAGCCACTTCAGCAAAGCATGTGATTTCATCATTGGTTTCTTGAATGCCTTTCCCTTTCATGTCTTTGACTTTTTGTTTAGGAAGAGTTGTCATACATTTATCAGCTCTATGACCTTGTTGGTCACATCTTCCACAAGCTTCACTCAGGCAGTCAAATGTGTTCTGAGTTGGTGGTTTTGATGCTTTCTACAAAACACTATGGGTGTCAGGATTTCTCCCCCTTGACTCATGCCTCATGTTTGGACGAGACATGTTATACCAGCATGCATAGGCCTTATGTCCAAACACACCACAACACCAGCAGTAGCCTCTGAACCTTGACCTTCTTTGTTGATAAGAGTCATGTTGTAATTTTCTGTCCAAGATTTGAGTAGTCCTCCCTGAGGATTTCCTTTCTTCCATTGAAGATGATTTTACACAGATTGGTTCATGCCATGTTTGTCTCAATTTTATCTTTGAACCTGCATTGTTAGAAATAACAAATGTATTTTGAGACTTACTCAGTGGTAAATTGACCTGCCTCTGAGCACCAGCATAAGATGATTCTGCCTTGACCTCAACAGCCTTGTTGAAGTCTTCTCTCATCTTTGTCAAGCTATTCTGTGCTTCAATCCACTTGGAATGTGTCAGTGATTGTTCTTCTTATTTGAAGTGAAGTTTCTCCTCAAGATCTTTTGCTATCTTGTCCAGCTCAGCTACCTTCAGTTTGTGTCTCTTGATTTCATCAATGTACATTGTCTCTTTCTTCATACATTCTTCCAACTCCTCAGTCATCCTTTTGGTTTCCTTTTGTAACAATTTCTTCTCTTTCTTGAGTCCAGTGTTCTGTTCAAGGCAAGCCACTAATTCATCTTTCAATCTGTACTCAAGCTCTGTTCGTTCACTTTCATCATCTTCACTGCTGCAGGTATCAAACCCTTTTTCTACATGAGCCATAAAATTCGTTTCTTCTTCTGATTCACTGGCTGAAGTAGAGTCTGATTCTACTTCTTTGCTTACATAGCTTCTTCTTTCACCTGTAACGAACCTTTTCTTTCTTACACCTGATTTGTTTCCTTCTCTTGGGTATCTACTCCATTTCTTCTTTTGTGACATCTCATCTTCAACTTCTGGAGCACTATATCTCTTCTTGGGGCAGTTTACAGCAAAGTGTCCGATGTTATTGCAATTGAAACATCTCGATGGTGATTTCCCTTTTCCCCTGAATTTAGTTTTTCCAAATCTTTTAGAAAAAAGAGAAATAATCGTGTTGAGATCTTCATCCTTTTCTTCATTGTCAGTATCACTTGATTCTAGGACTTCGTCATCTTTTATCTTGAGTTGTCTCATGGCCTCAAAAGCCATCTCATCCTTGATCTTCTTCTTGAATACTGGGATCTTCCTTATTTCATATGCAATGAGAATGTTGTGTAGTTCATCAAGAGAGAGATCATCTCTGTCTTCTAATGCTGAGACTTTGGGGTCAAACCTGTCAGGAAAATTTCTCATAAGTTTTTTAACAATAGTGGAGTCCTCCAACTTTTCTCCAAAGACCCGAATGTTACTGACAATTTCATTGACTCTTGTGAAATAATCATCAATATTTTCTTCTTCTCCCATCTTGACATCTTCAAACTTTCTTCTCCAAATCTGTAATTTGGCTTCCTTGACTTTCATGTTGCCTTCATAACTACTTTCCAATTTGTCCCAAATTTCTTTAGCATTCTTGAGTCCCATGACTTTTGTGTATACCTTTTCTGAGAGTGACATAAGAATGGCATTTTGAGCTTTACCATCAACTTCCATATTTCTTTTCTCATCGAGTGTCATAGCAGCTTCATTAGCAAGAGGAGGGAATCCAAATAAGGCTGCATTTCTAACTTCAAGGACGAGAGATAGAAGGTAGGGTAACATCCGATTCTTCCAGCTGTGGTAATTCTTTCCATCGAATGTAGGAACACCCCTACTATTAACAGAATTCAGATTGTCCATCTTCTCAGAAGTAGATCCTTATAGAGGGAACCTCGCTCTGATACCACTTGAAATTCCTGGATCCGTTGTGATCACTGAGAGGGGAGGGGTGAATCAGTGATAACTTTTTCTTTTTATGAATTGTTCCCTTTGGATTATCAATTCAACCTCTGCAGCTGGTTAAAGCCTAGATCTACTCTTTTAGTGGTGCAGTAATAATGAGAGCACAGAACACATATATTTACAAGGTTCAGTACAAAGACCAACTCCTTGCCGTGTTGGTTACACCCCCCAACACGGATTCTTCACTATGCCAAAAGATGATTACACAGTAATTGGTTACCCCCCCAATTACAAGTTGGTTAACCCCCCCCCCCCCCCCCCCGCAACTCCACAGAATCATCTTCATCATGACCTCACTTCAGTTCTTCAAAGGTGTTGTTCAAAACTTCAAGTAGCTTCAACAGTCTTCAAAAGATCTCGTTTGTCTTGCTCACAAAAACCCAGTCACTTAGAATGATCAGTTCTTTTGTATTCACACACATAAGTGTGTACTCCTCAAAGTTGATCTTCTTCACATGTGCACACACACAAATGGGGTGGCCTTCCTCCTTATGCACACACAAGGCATGCAAGCCTCGGGTCCCCTTCTTGTTAAGCACAAGGCAATGCCTTGGCCTTCCACTGCCTTTGCACACACTGCCCGAACTCCACCTTCAAAATAGGCGCGCAAGTGGTGCGGCCTTCTACTCACTTAAAACACCACGTTGGGTGTGGATGTCACTGGCCGCGCAAGTGCACAAGGGGCACAAGGCAGCACACCTCACTGCCTTCTTCAAGAGCACAAGCACAAGGTGCAAGGGCCACTGCCGCGCAAAACACCTCCTGCCACGCAAGTCTGCGGACAGAGAGGGATGCAACCTTGGGCGCGCAAGAATGCGGCCTCGGGTTCTTCCTGTCGCGCAAGGGAGTAGGCGCGCAGGGAACTCCTCCTCCTCCTTCACTTCTTTCGCGCAAGAGATGCGCGAAAGGAACCTCACGAACCAAGAGTTGCTCCGGACTTCACTGCCGCGCAGGGGGCGCGCAAAGCTTCGACTTCGCGAGGCAGAGCAATCGAGGGTCTTCCAAGTTTTTCAGCAGCGTTTCAGCAAACAAAATGAGTGCACGGGCTCTCCTTATATAGGCGATGAGAGCCTCTTCCATCCGTGTGAGATAAATCTTGAATCACCGAGATCTTCGGATGTTTAAAATCTTTCCATGTTTTTTGCGTTTTTCTCTTCGGTGCACGCGGGTTCTTTCACTATTTTCTTCCTCCTCGTGCATGCGATTTATAACGCATGCACGACCTCTGTTTAAACCCAATTCATGCAAAACATGAACACCCCGATGCCTCGGCAACTCCGTTTGCCTCGGCCTCATTCGAAATTCTCCATACATTGCATGCATGTATATTTTTAAGCATGGTTCGGTTCGTTATGGCCAGACGAGCATGAGGGTGGCTTTACTTCGATCAGCGGTGGCCGGGAGCTCGAGAACGGGTGGTCGGATGGCCTCTGGTTCAGCGGCGTCGCGGGTGGCTTCGGCTCGAGCTCGAGGAAGGAGACGAGCTCTCGGCCGTCGGATCAGGCGTTTGAGATACATCGGGCGGCCTAGATTAGATCGCGGCGCCGTGGATCAGATGTGCGGCGCAGATCAAGCGCGCGATGAGACGGACGGCGGAGATTTGCTCCCGGGATTTTTTGCGCGTCCCACATCGAAACGCAGCCCGGTTTATCCGCGGCTTATAACCCAGCCGCTCCCTTGAACGGCTAGTTGAAACTCCTCCCTCCACGGTGCCGCCCCGCACCGTGTTCTCCCTGCGGGCGCGCTCTGCGCCCACTCTTGCTCCCGTGGGCGCGCTCTAGCGCCCACTATGCTCCTCCGGCGCGCGGGTTTCACCACCGCGTGCCCTCGGGGGCTTATACACGGCCCCCTGCGCTCCTCCGGGCGTGCCCCAGCGCCTCTGTGGTGTCTGCGGGTGCGCCCCTGCCGCCCTGAGCTCGCCCCACGGGTTCCCCCTTGGGCGTGGCGCCTTAGGCCCACATGAGCCTTGGGGTTGAACCCACAAGGTGCTCACGGGCAGGCCAATTTTTTTGGCTAAGTCTTGAATAAGACTTTGTAAAAACAAAGTCCTCCATGTAAAATATACCAAGTGCCACTTGCCCTTCAAGGCATTCTTTTCCTTCATCTTATTCTTGAGAATTCAAACATTAATCTTCTTGATTAAAAACAACTCCTCAATTCATAATTCTTCTTCACCATCTCATTTTCAACTTAGGAGAGAATTCTCAAGGATCTCCATCAACCGAGCTACTTGATCAATTATTTCTTCTTCATTAGAATTCCTCCATTCTTCTTCAAAATTTATTCATCACTTTGTAATGGAATTCACGAAGGGTCTTCATCTTCAACTGAGCTCCTAAATCACTTAAATTCTTCAATGTGCTTCATTGATCTAATCAGAGATCAATTGGATCAACTTCAAATTCACATGCACTAAGAGTTAGTACATGGACTTCATTAAACCACTTCATCCACTTAGAAGTAGTGAATGGATCATCTTGCTTCTTCAACTCCTCATGCATTGTCACTACAATGCATGGTCTTCTAATCATGTTGTGACTTTGTATCATCAGGATACAAGTTCTTAGAACTTCAAGAGCAGCTCAACAATCGTCTGATGTAATGCTTCTGTAATCATCAATCTTCAAGATGTACTTCATCAGATGGCACACCATGACAAGTTATTGACAACAAATGCAATTACTTCACTTGGGCACAACATATATTTTATCTTATTTTAATCCATAATATTATAACATAATTCTATATTACTAATTTTTTAATGTAATGTTAATATTTTTAGAAAATATCATTTTTAAAGTTATATTTTCCATTTTAGAATTTGGAAAGTTAATTATATTTTTGAAAATTGTTTAAAATATATTAAAATAGTATATAGAAATAAAATCACATTTTTTAGTCTTTTATTATGGTTAAATATTTATTACATCATAATGAAAGAATTATGGAGTCATTAAACTTACTGAAAACTCAAAACTGCATTTTTACGTTTCACCAAAAAACAAATTTTTTTAATAAATTATCATAAATTTACCCAAACATAATTTCTACATGATAATTTAAAAAATGATGTTGACTTTATCATAATAATTATATATTTATGTGAAATTAAACTTTTGAATAAAAAATACTTATTTATTTAAAAATAATAGATGATATAAAATGAATACTAATATGCGTAGTAAAATTTCTGACAGATGAAAAAAAATTTTAATTTAAATTTAAATAATATTATATTAAGAATAATATTTATTTAAAATAAACATTACTCATAAAATCATAGTTTACTATAATAATTAATTCTTTTTTTTGGAAAGTACAATTTCTGAACGAAAAATAAATTTATAAAATTCCATCTCAATTTTATGAAGAATAATTATTCTTAAAACAAAAATTATGGAATAAAAATTTTAATTACAAAATATAAATACACACTAGTATTGTGTCACTTAACACTTTATCACACCCATGTACTTTCTAAGAGTAGAGTGTTTGATGATGGTACTTTCATGGTGTACCTCGACTATCATTGACCGAGAGGTAATCTCAACTAACATGTACTTCTCCTCTATGTGAATTTATTCAAGCTTCAATTATTATTGATAGGCTTGGGCTTTCTCACAGTTGAACCTTGATGGTGATACTTCCCTCACAAGTTCTGACATATAGGCTTCAAATGAATGACTCTACTATTTGAGGCCATTGACTCTTCCTTTTGTAACAATTTTCCTTTATCAAAATTCAACTTATCATTAATAATTATATTGTTAAAAATATTATCAAGAGTATATAATTTTCTAATGGTTATATTTATTAAAAGTCATAATTGACCAATTTTCAAATAATAGTGGAAACCATATGATCAAATTTACCTTTATATCCTCTTAATTAAAATAAACATATTATGTTATGTATAAATTAACATAGCACACATTTTCAAGAAACAATTATCTTTAAAAAATCTTAGGTCGTTACACCAACTCGTCTATTTCTCTCCATGATTCCCCACACTCTCAAAAAATATTATTTTGAGACTTTATTCTCAAATAATCATCCATGGAATTATTTTTTCTTAGGTCTAGAAGACCTAAATATCATTGTCTTGAAAAAAATCTTCTACTATCCCACATTCTGATCATGCAATGAAAATACATACTTCAAAATCTTGTGAATCGTGAAGGCTGCAATGTTCCCTCCAATGTGGTAATGTCACCAAAACTTAAGCATAAACACAAATACTAATAGTTCTAGATTAATGGTGACATATTTATCCTCGTGAGGGAGTATCTTTTTAGACCCATAAAATATCACAACCTTCGACTGCATCATCATGAATCTCAAGCCTAAATAAGAAGTGGTATAGAACACCTCAAACATCACACTTGTCTCCAAGAAATGAAGTACTTGATCATTGAAACATTTCACATTTATATTTTTGAATGCTTCCTGACACTGATTAATCTAGATAAAATCTTTTTCCTTATTATTCAACACATTCAATGGGGTTTTAAATCAAGAGATATCGGGAACAAACCTCCAATAATAACCCATGAGACCGAGGAAGATATGAACCTCATCCATGTTCATAGGTGATTCCCTAGAAGAAATCTTTTTACATTTGATATGTCCACTTCCACAACCTTCTAAGATTCGAGATGACTAATGAAATTCACCTCTCATGTCCCTAACATAGACATGGAATACTTTGCATTGATCTGGTAGTGATGAAGAACCTATAAAGAATATCAGAGATTATCACCATACTTCTCCTGCTAATTTTTGTAGATCAATATATTATCTATGAAAATGACGATGAAAGGATCCAGGAACTTTGATTACATGGAATTTATAATCCCCATGAACACAGATTTTGTATTCGAGACACTAAAAGGCATAACCATGATCTCAAAGTGCTCATACATGCATTTGAAAGAAGTCGTAAAAATATATACATCCTTAACACCCAACTGGTGATATCTAGATCATAGATAGATCTTGGAGAACTAACAATCTCCCCTCAACTAGATGAATAGACATAGACCATCAGAATAAGATATTGATTCTTCATTATCACATAGTTCAACCTTCAGTAGTCTTAATGATTTTTTATGACAAATCAAATTAATAATATTTTAAATGTTGATTTGTAGTCTAGGTTATTCTTTAGGTCATCTCTCAAATATCATTGATAGATTTAGAGTGTGTCTTTTTAATAAAATCTACTCAACGAGTCGTTGTTTGAAAATAGTTTTAAAAATAGAATGACTTAAATAAAGAGTTTCATAGTTGACAATAGAAGGGGGTGTTTTTTGAATTATTATATTTGGAGGTAATTTTAGGTTCACTACACATATTTTATAGTTCATTGTTCTAAAAAATAAAAATGTTCTAATGGAATCATTTGGTTGATGGTTATCAAGAACTTGGCTCCTCTCTTGACTCCAAAAATGATACACAAAGAACCAACCCTTGACACAAAAATCATGTCATCGACATTAAAAACTCAAGAATAGAGTGAGGGATTCCAAAGAATAATTTTATCTCATATATTTGTTATAGAATGAAAATTATTACATTTTCCAATCAAAACAACCCAGTAATCCAACATGAAATCTCAACCCAATAGGTGATGAGATAAAAAATGTTGCACTTGATTAAATCAAAACAAAGAATTAAAATAATAAGTATGTAATGATAGAACATTAATGAAAATTTTAACACACAAATGAAGAAAAATGTTTAGAATAATAGGTTCTGTAACTCCCTCCCAAGTATGTGTATCTCCATCAAAATTACAATACATCATTTAGCACACCATCGAGAGGTGGATAGGATTTGGTGGAACTTAAACATCATCCTTGACCCCCATATGAGGATAGGGGCCCCTAAATATTCATTGATAAAGGGATAAAACTTTTGGGTCTCCAAAATAATAGATCTTTTATTCCTCAAATAACATAAAAATAAGGTTCCCATGACACACTTTTATACCCAAAATGGGAAGTGGTTTCAGGAACCTTTTTTTGGTTATAACACTTGTGTCTTAGTTTTGGACTAGTAAATGGCCATATTAGGACATAGAAAAAAGGATTGTTGTTGGAAGGAATTTTTAATATTTACATGTCAAATTTTTATTCCATTGGACATCTTTATTAGGATATATTGTCAAAATACCAAACCCAACATTTCAATTCCTGTAGATTTGGTCCTCTAGAATGCTCAGTTTGGAAGGGCCACCTCATAGCTGAATTGGGATTTGGTTTCTTAAGATTAGTTGTATCCCATTGAGTTTTGGATCTTATTAAAATATTTCAGCCTATTTGGATACACAGATTTCTCATAACAAGAAAACATGTATACAAGAGTTCTTGGGATTCCATGCAGTTTGGCCCATTTCCTTCCACATCATCTTCAGCCCACCAAATCACCTCCTCATTCAATAAAGCCATCAAAATAAGTATAATATACATTTTAGAAATGATAAAAATGAAATAATTAAATTAAATGTGATGTGATATTTGTTATTATTTTTGTAATTTTCAATATAAAACTAGTTTAACAAACTGGTATAATAGTGAAATAAAATAGTGAATCATGATGTGATCACACTCCCACACCTAATAATTTTCACTCCTAGGAAAAGACACAATTAAAAAAATTGATGGAGATATTCAAAACATTATGAATATTTAATCCATGATAGAAATGTGATCAAAGAAAAAATCACACCCAGAGTTATTCTTAGTGATAATAGAAAAGGATTTCTCATTAATTGTATCCAAATGAAATTATAATAGATTAATGATACCAATGTGGGATAATAATTTAGAAGTCAACCATGTCACTAATTCTCCATATATGTGTGTTGATGCTCCTTTCGTCACAGAATCTAAAGATCGGAAAAGGGAATATCTGAGCTCAAAGAGATTCAGCCTTTGAAGAAAACATCAAAAATCAACAAAGGAAGGAAGAAAGGATCAACAGCAACTCCAGCGCGCAGGTTATATAACTGGCGCGCAAGTGTACTTGCGCGACTACCTTGGTCGCGCAAGTGACTTGCCCGACCTAAGTGGTAACCGCCCGGTAACCGCCCGGGGTCTTCTTTTGCCTATAAATAGACCCTGTGGGCCCCCCATTCAAAAAGATATTTTTCCAGAAACTCAGACTGATGCTCCCGACGCCCAAGTCTCTTCTCAAATCTTTCGGAACACTTTTAAGGTAATTTCTTACCTAGAACGGATGATTTAAAGAGAAGAAGGAAGGCCTAAGTGTTGAAACTCATCAAACACTTGCGCGCCAACTTATTTCCTTCAATATAACTTGCGCGTCCCTTTCCTGGAAGAACCTCAAGAAAATTCTAAAGGGTTTAAAAAAGAGTCGCTCGAGTATTTCAATGCAGGTTGAAAATCATGCAAGTACACTATGTGTCGCGCAGGTATACCTGCGTGACCATACTTGCGCGCCCACAGAAAACTTGCGCGCCTTGCAAGACTTGTGCGCCCCTATCTTTTTGGGTGCCCATCTTGCCCATTTTTACCCCCCTTAAGCCATCACACCTTTCCTTTTCAAGATTTAGTCTTCAAGACACTCATCAAAGCCATTTATGGCATGATTTCTTGAATTGACTTTCTTATCTGAAAGGAATTCTGTGGAATCTCTCTCAAAGTCTAGTGATTTAAATATCCTTATGTCACTAAAATACAGAGAGTTCATTCATTCAACCTCATCCTTTACGATTAGAGAATCCTAACCTGGGTCTCTTTTTAAGGAATAATCCCCAGTTATAAAACCTTTAATCTGGGCATCTTCCTCAGGAGTAAGCCCCAAATTATTAAAGTTCCCAATCTTGGGCATCCTCCTCAGGAGTAAGCCCCAATCAAGTCCTCTAATCTTGGGCATCTTTCTTAGGAATAATCCCCAACCTCAAATATGGGCATCCTCCTCAGGAGTAAGCCCCAAACCTTAATCCCTAACCTGGGTCTCCTTTTTCAGGAATAATCCCCAGTTATAAATCCTTTAATTTGGTCATCTTCCTCAGGAGTAAGCCCCAAATTCTTAAAGTTCCCAATCATGGGCATCCTCCTCAGGAGTAAGCCCCAATCAAGTCCTCTAATCTTGGTCATCCTCCTCAGGAGTAAGCCCCAAACCTTAATCCCTAACCTGGGTCTCCTTTTCAGGAATAAGACGCAGTCATAACCTTGGGCTTCCTTTTAAAGAATAAGCCCCATGTCCCTTAACCTGGGTCTCCTTTTCAGGAATAAGACTCAGTCATAACCTTGGGATTCCTTTTAAAGAATAAGCCCCAAGTCCCTTAACCTGGGTCTCCTTTTCAGGAATAAGACTCAGTCATAACCTTGGGCTTCCTTTTAAAGAATAAGCCCCAAGTCCCCTAACCTGGGCCTCCTTTTTAGGAGTAAGTCCCAGTCATAATCTTGGGTTTCCTTTTCAGGAGTAAACCTCAAGCCCCCTTAAATTTCTCTTAACAAGTCCTAATTTACCCTTGATTTGGGATTCCTTTTCAGGAGTAAAACCCAATCATAAGTCCCCTCCTAACTTGGGCATCCTCCTTAGGAGTAAGCCCCAAGATTAGAGTATTCAAATCTCCATGAAGCATATATAACTTTATGGACCCTGTTCATGGATTTTCTTCTAAAAGTAAATCCTAAACCTTCATCTATCTGGGCAGTCATACATGCATAAGCCCCAAACAAATTCTTATGATTGCATCTTTCATGTAACAATTGTCTAATTTTTACCAATACCTCTTGTTTCTCACACCGAGCATGACTCATGTGAGCGTAGAGTGTAAAAGTAATTATGACATTCTTCTTTGAGCCATCAATCATAAACATCATACTCCATTTCTCGAACTACGTGGGTTCTGATTCCTTTTACAAAACAAAGGATACGTAGATAGCCCATTTATGGGTTCGATCCCAACTTTGAAATAATCTCTGTCCTTTTGAATGACGATAAACTTTAAGTGCCCCACTGAGTGGCTTTAAAACCAGCCTGGTCATCATAATGACCAAGAGACTTTTATATAAATGTTTTGAAGGATACCATTGACCAGGAATCTCTAAACAGATATAGATGATTCTCTATTGATGAAGAACCTCGAATACATATAACATATTCTCTAAATTTCTTGCATATTTAATCATTGATTGTTAAAACTAAAGGAAAGCACAATTTATACTTAATAATGTAATAAGGATTCACGAACATAACTTAAATCTATAAAGAGAGTCCCAGAGTAGACAATAATTCCCCTCAAAAAGGTGTGATGATTCCGACCTCCCATCCTCTCGGCCAATGCAAATTTCTAAGCCTCATTATTCCACAAGCTAATGAGCGCCTGCCTTTGGAAAGTAGGTCCAAACGGATGTGGAATCATTGGATGTTTCCGGTTCTACGAACAAACCCGTTAGAAACCGATCGGAACGTTTGAATCTCCCGTCCAGGAGGTCATCCCCGGATTCCGTGAGGAAACAAAAATGGTGAACCCGACGTGAATCCTTAACCAAGTTAAAGTGATGTTCTTCTTATTTGTTAGGCCCGTTGGGCCAACAAAGCAATCATTGACATATGATCATCCAAAAGATGCAGTGGCCAGATTCATCTTGATTATGTCTGTTACATGGAATAGGCACTCTTTTCTCAAGATCTTCTACAAAATGGATTTCCTTAAATTCACCCCTGTGAATACTGCTGCTGTGAACACCTCTACTGCGAGGTATGATGCTGTGAAAACCAATGCGGGTACTCCTGCTGGAACGTCATCCGCTCTGAGGATGACATCACCAAATCAGCGTCTTCAACGCTGGGTTTCTAATGCACTAGTTAAGGAGTACCGTCGCAACGGTACTATCCCAACTCTGGAGGCCGCTCGTCAAGCCCTCCAAGTTAACAACTCTACCTGGTCGTCCGGACAACGGCGGCCAGCGATCAAGAAGTAGGTGGTTCTGACTACCGTCTCCAACCGTTTCGGGTCGTTATCCCCGGAACGCAATTTCCATTCACTCCCTTACTCTGAGGAAGTGAATGAGCAGGTCCCTCAGGGCCTTAGTTCAAAAAGACAGGAGTCCTTCCCGAGGGCTCCCATCAACAATTGCCGCCAGACTCGTGCGGTAGTGCGCCCTCAACATGATGAGGGTACCGACTCCAGGCATTCAGCTCAGGTTCCTCGAACCCGAGCAGGCAAGATGAACCGCCAGAGACGGAATCCGGTTAACAATAGGCAGGTTGACATCCCTGCCATCTCCGGAGAAGTCCACCAACCTAACTTGGTGGCAAATAATGAGTAGGCACAATCACCTGCCCGTTTTAATTCCGTTGTCTAGCAGACTCGTCTGGGAGCATCAAGCAGATCCCTCCAGGCAATTCCGGCGGAGTACCATAGGCAGGAACATACACCTGCTCATACATCACCAGTTAGTCAGCAGGCTCGTCTGACTACATATGATGGATCTCGTCAACCGCGTTTGTCGAAGTGTAATCAGCAGGCACATACACCTGCTAATACTAATCAAGACTACCAACAGTCTCACTTGGTAGCGCACGGAGAAGTCAGTCGGAAAGTCCTGACGACAAACATGGGGCAGACTCAACTCTCTGCCTGCACACTTGAGTACTATCAGGATTCTCTGACAGGAAAAGAAGGAAAGGAGCAGGCACATACACCTACTCCAATCCCGGAATGGACGTATATCCCCGTTCCGGCGGCTGAAGTCACCAAACATATTTTGTCAATAGTGAAAAAGGAGAAGCAAATTCCTGCTCATATTCTGGATGCTTGCCAGGATATCATAATAGCTTTAGCATCATCTCAGGGACAGACACATAAATCTATCCCTAACAGTGGAGTGACACATCAACGATTCACCCCGGAACAGACACACACATCTGTTCCAGTCCAAGAGGGTTATGGGGCATACTCCCCCATATCATACGGACAACCAAGTCAGGCACATACACCTGATTTGAGTGGAGATCGTCAGCCTAACCTGACCATCTTTCCTGATCAGGCACATATACCTACTCAGAGCAATCACTTTCGTCATCAAGTGGTTTCTAAAGCGAGTAAGAAGGCATCTAAGAAAAAGATCTGCCCAGCACAGTCAGGAGATCAAAGGCCAATCTGCAACCATGCCTTACTCGATGATGGAGATCTTGAAGCCCTCAAACATTTATCTGTCAGAATTCAAGATTCTACTCCCTCAGTTCCCAATAACGGGAACATTAATTCTGAAGGTCTTCAACAGACACTTCCTCATGAAGACTTGCTTCATGAAAATTCGGTCAATCTTGAAGTTTCTTCTTCAGATGAGAGCCACAGGAACCCTCTGTGTGGTCAGAAGACCAAGGAGAAAGAGATTTCATCTTTTGCTGTAACCCATCATGACGGTCCTCCTCATGATGATGAACTTCGCTGCGAAAGTCCTCTCCGCAGTAGTGATTCACGTTGTCTCGAAAATTCTTCAGAAAGCAATGTAATGATGAGAAAGCCCTCCTATCTCGAGGCACTAGAAAACGTAAAACCAGTTATGTCTGATGCTTTACTATCGGCAGGTGAAACTCTTTCTCCCTCAGATGATAGCCTGGGGTTCAGGTTATTCTCTGAACCATCCCTGGGTCATTCATCTTCCAGCATGAATAGTGATTTCTCTACCAATCTTGTTGAATCCGATGAAGCAACAAGGAAACACCAACTCTGGTCAAAACAGGTAGAAGAATCTTCATTTAATGATAAATAGGAAATGCTGAACATGAGGAAAAAACTGGAAAAAGGTGATGTACCAGTCATGTTTTGGCCTTTGGCTGACTCACAGTACGACATTCCAATGATGATGACGGATGATGGAATCCATGATATTCATATCAAAATATGGAAGAATCTTTGTCAATTCAAGAAGAAAGTATTATCTTATGGTGATTATGATAATAATATTAAGATAATAGAAGGGTTACAACGCCAGATTGATTTGGCATCTCTATCAGTCTCTCGGTATCCAAAGGCTGAAAAGCAACAGAGAACCCTTCAACGTTCATGCCTTGGCGCACTACGAAAATTTTGTCAGTTAATTGCCAATGCTCCATCTGATGTTCATATCAGAGGATGAGGTGTTCACGGAGCACTACATTTCACAGTGCTTTCCCGTCAGCAAAGCCCACCGATAATTGTCTCATGCAATGTTATTGCCCATGGCCGACCACAGTCAATGGGCTTTGTTCATAATCAAAAGCTTGCTCAAGAAAAGGCTTCAAGTAGTTCCTCTCAAAATCAAGTATATAGAGAACAAGTTGTTGAATTTCTCCTACATCAAGCAGGCGAGAATATTGCACAAGCCTCTCGTCTGGAGAAAACACGTCATCAAATGACAGAAGTTTCGGAAATCATCCAACGGTCTGTTGAACCAGGTGATAAAAGTGGATACAGGTTAATGAATCCAGCTAATGTCCGAACTAAAATTCACAAGATCAAGAGAGATTTTAAGAAGATCTCAGACATAGCATGTCAAGAGACACCCCAGCTTGCCAGACTGGGGACTTCTCTAACCCAACCCTCAGAGTCAACAAATGGGATTCGAGGAGTTGAGCGGAAGCAGCAGGAACATCCCCAGTCCACCGGACTGGAGACTTTTTCAAATCCTCAATCCCTCCCTCAGAGAAAGTCAGTATTCTCTCGATTAGGGAATAAGACTCAAGAGGAACGAAGAGCCAAGCTATCAGGATATTCTCTCCAAGTGACGGTTCTCCAAAAAGTTCCTGAGGGATTAAGTTAACGGAATTCCATGTCTCATCATGGACATGGAAGAAGACAATATCACAGAAATGCTGATAGAAAGGATTCCATGAAATATGCATCCATTAATGTCATCAATGCCGTTGCTGCTGATTCACCAGATGAGGCTCAATCAGAGGGATCAGACGAAGAGGTTCCTGCTCAAGAAGTTGCGCACACAGACCTAAATGAAGAAGGTGTGCGCACACGTAATCAAAGGCTTACCCAAAATCTGGGTATTCTTTCAAGTAACCTACTTCCACCTCTCCGAAAAGGATCCAATAAGGGGAAAGGAAAGAATCAAGTTACTTCTCACCCTTCCTCTGAAGGAGGTCAATCGTTCTCATTAGAGCAAAGGTTTGCACAACAGGAGGATGAAATGAAAAAATTAAGAAGGTTGAATGCAGAACTACTTCAGAGTAGTCTTCTTCTTTAGAATGCTGAAGTCCGACAGCCGAAGGAATTTGTTGTAACTACTATGATGGATCAAGAATATCCTCCTTTATCAGTACACCCTCAGAGGTCTAATCCTACGGGTCAAATGCAACTACGGTTGGTAGCACTGCCATCAGTTGCAGCACCAACCACCACGTTTGTCCAAGCTCCATTCATTGCACCTACCCAAAACCAAGTTCAACCTGATGTTTCTCAAAAGTTAATAACTACTATTGAGTCATTAACAGCTCGGTTAGAAACTATGGAAGGGAAACGGGTGCAAGTTCAACCTGAAAAGAAAGTTTACCCTGAATGGGTAGATTCAATTTCTCCTCCATCTAGTTTTGGAAACCCTGTTTTCCCTACTTTCAATGGATCAGGCGACCCTGAACAACATTTGACGCATTACGTATCTTGTTGTGATCCTATGATGGGAACTCCAGAGCAGCTAGAAGTAGTGAAACTCAGATGCTTCGTACGAACCTTGAAAGGACCAGCTTTTGTCTGGTATACAAGCTTGCAATCCCGATCAGTCATCGGATGGGAGGATCTTCATCAAAAATTCCTTCTTCATTTTAGCTCAACTTTTCCAAAAATGACAGTTTTCGATCTTACAAACTGCAAGCAAAGGGAAAATTAAAGAGTCTCCGATTTCATTGCTCGTTGGAAGGGATTAACGTATTCCTTGAGTTTAGCACTCCCTTAGGAGGAATTGTTGCCAATCTGTGTGGCAAATTTGCATGACGAATTACGTACGCCATTGATCCCTGTGAAATACACAGGAGGGTTTCGAGACCTTACTTCAATCGCTCAAAAGATTGAAGATTCCCTTATACAGGCTAAGGTTAAATCTCGTATAATTCCATCAGATCCAGGAAGGAGAATGGGTAAAGCGGAAACTGCTACAGTTATGCTTAAACAAACACCTGTACCTATTTCTACTTCAAAACCTTCATCTTCTCGAAGGGCTCCACCTCCTGAACCCCAACAACAAAGGTTGTTTCGTCCAAATGATCAAAAAGATCAACGACGAAAAAAATTTGAGGATATGAAGAGTAAAACTTACTCTTTCCGAAGTGAGCATGTTCCTGGTTACTTCATTTCAGCTCTGGAAAATAATTTGGTTCAATTACCAGTGCCGAAAAGGCCAAACAAGGAAGGAGATGAAGACCATCCCAATTATTGTCCCTTTCATCAAATGTTGGGGCATCCCATCCAGGAGTGTTTTGTCTTTAAAGACCTCCTGCAAAAGATGGTCGACTTGGGACAAGTCAAATTTAAGGGTTCTTCAGCTCATGTAGCATGTATTACCGCTACAGATCCAGAGGAAGGAGGCGAGTGGCAGGAAGTCAAAAGCAAAACTGCGAAAAAATATGATGATTGGATGGTCAGAAAGACAATCAATCGGACCCATTCCATTTTGCGAACACAATTGAAGAATTCAATTGTGTCTCCTACAGAAGCTGCAGTAAAGCCTCCATCAAAAGACAAATCCTCAAAAGGGCAGCGCAATTCAAAGAAGAAAGAGGAATCAGGAGAAGATGAGTATGTATCAAAGCCTAAATTGTCTTTGACTCTGGCAGATTTCATTCCATCTACTTCGAAGCCACGGGCACCGTCCCACAAAACGGCACAGCCTAAACAGGCTAACCAGGCAGAGTCATTATTAGACGAAGAGTTAATCTTTGGTTCTGTTAATATGATTCAATTAACAGATCCGTATTCCAGTCTTGATGAGCCTGAATTCCCTGTATCAAATAAGGGAACCCGAGGAAGTTCTAGAGGTTCAGGATATAGGGGAAGACGTGGATCTTTCCAAATCCACTACTCTAATTCTACCCCTTCTAGCACTGTATATGAAGCAGAAACTCGTGGTAGAGCCCTTCAGCGAGCTCAAAAAGAACAAGCAAGTTCTTCTGCCAATGGCCAACTCAGTTTCGGCACAGTTATTTTGGAAGACCGATTAAAAGTACCATCTTAATTATCTCAGAAAGTAAATGGATCTAATCAGTCTAATCTGACAAAACCAAGGATGTTTCCAGCTTCAATACAAGATGCATCAGCTTCCAAAGCATCTGCTTCCAAGGTACCTGCTAAACCGCATATTCCTATTGGGAAACGCAGATCTTTAGATCAAAAGTATGATATATTGAAACACTTCGCCCAAGTACCAGCCATGTTATCAATTTTGGATGCTTTGAATCTTTCAAGAGATCTTCGGGAAGCACTCATCGAAGCTTTGTCAAGTCCTCAGGAGTTTGAAGCTGAAATTGCTGCAGCTGAAATCTATCACATAGAGAATAATCCTGCAGAATTCCATGCAGTGATATATTTTACTGATAAAGATGAAGATGATGTTGTGCATGGGCACATAAAACCTTTGTACTTATCTGGCAAAGTCAATGGTATAGATGTTCGAAGAGCTTTCATTGACAATGGTTTAGGAGTCAACCTCATGCCCATTCGTACACTTCGTCGATTGGGCCTCACAGAATCTGATTTATCTCCTTCTACCATGATGTTGCAAGGATATAATAAAAATGAACAAGAACCACTCGGAGATGTTACGCTCAGAACTCAGTTTGGAGATCTTGTTTCCAATTCGGATTTCATGATTGTTGATCAAGACTCAGCTTTCAATATCTTGCTTGGAAGACCCTGGCTACATCAGCATGCAGCTATTCCGTCATCATACCATCAATGTCTCAAATACTGTTTCGATGGTCAAGTTGGAACATCGTATGGTGATAAGGCCCCGTTCATGACATGTGAGTCTCAATACATTGAGGCGGAATTTTATCACATGAAGGGAAGAGAAAAATCTACAATGATGGAAATTACCAAAGTTAATGCTCCATATGGTTTGGAAAAATTTCCAATAAATCCATTTTCACATGTGAGTACAGATTATGTGTTACCTATCAGTCAAATTGACAAAATAGGCCCAAATCAAAATACTCTTATGGAAAGATCCATAATGTCAATTACGGCAATCGATCCAGACAACATGGGGGAAATTGGTAACTTATCAAGCAGTGATGAAAGCATAAGTGGTGACGTTTTCATTTCGTCTGCTGAAATCCAACAAGTCTATACCTCGCTAATTAGGCCAGAAGAAGTTATAGCAACACCAGAGGTTAATAATGATGTCGATTCTCAATCCATCATCTCCTCTTTATTTCCCAAAGAAGACCCTTTATCATCAATAGGGTCGGAAATGGAAGCTTCTTCTTCAAAATGTGAAAATTTTGACATCTCTTATGATCATGAGAATTTCGTTTTTTCATCTACTTTTCAAGTAGAAACGGAAGAAATAAAACATGATGAAGAGGAAGAGGAAGATCTTAGATATGCTCCTCCAGCTTTTGAAGAGGGTATCTCTACCAATGTGGATGAACTCAGAGAAGTAAATCTGGGTACAGAGAAAGATCCACGCCCCACGTTAATTAGTGCGGCCATGACCCTTGAAGAGCAAGAGATGTATATTTCATTCCTAAAGCAAAATAAAGATATTTTTGCTTGGAATTATACAGAGATGCCTGGCCTTGATCCTGATATTGCTACCCATCATTTGGTTTTACAAAAAGAACATCGAGTATTCAAGAAAGCCGCGAGAAGAACACACCCAACCTATTCTTCCAAAATTGAGGATGAAGTGGATAAGCTTATCAAAGCTAACTTCGTCAGAGAAGTTCAATATCCCAAGTGGTTGGCTAATATTGTCCCTGTAAAGAAGAAGAACGGACAAATTAGGGTTTGCATCGATTTCAGAGATCTTAATCGGTATTGTCCTAAAGATGATTTCCCAGTTCCGATTACAGAATTCTTAATTGATGCGACAGCTGTCTATGAAGTATTTTCTTTGATGGATGGATATTCTGGATATAATCAGATCCGAATGGCCCTAGAAGATGAGGAATATAGATCCTTCATAGCTCCTCAAGGTGTGTTTTGTTACCGGGTGATGCCCTTTGGTTTAAAGAATGCAGGTGCAACATATCAACGCGCCATGCATCGTATCGTCAAACCTTTTTTAGGGAAGTTTGTTGAATTATATGTAGATGATTTGGTGGTTAAATCCAACAACGTTTTGATCACTTGGCTGATTTGGAAGTCATATTCCACAAGCTTCGACAACATAATTTGAAGATGAACCCCTTAAAATGTGCTTTTGGGGTAACCTCAGGAAAATTCCTCGGCTTTGTTGTATGCTATCGTGGTATTGAAGTCGATCCTGAGAAGACCAAATCAATCCATGGTATGTCACCTCCTCAGAATTTGAAAGAATTAAGAGGACTTCAAGGACACTTAGCCTACATTCGGCGTTTCATCGCTAATTTGGCAGGCAAAAGTTTACCCTTTACCAAATTATTGAAGAAAGGAGTCACTTACCAGTGGACTGAAGAATGTCAAGAAGCATTTCATGTTCTCAAGAAATACCTATTGAGTCCACCAGTACTCATGCCACCAGTTGAGGGTAGACCTCTTATCCTCTATGTGACAGCTTTAGAGCGATCATTGGGTTCCTTTCTCGCTCAAAAGAATGATGCTGGGAATGAAAATAGTCTCTACTATCTCAGTAGAACTATGCTTGAAGCAGAAACCCGGTATTCAAGTATTGAAAAGTGCTGCCTAGCATTAATCTTTGCAGTTCAAAAACTGAGACACTACCTGCAACATCACGAGGTCCAATTGGTATCTCGTAACAATCCACGCAAATTCATCCTTAATCGTCTAATCCTTACAGGACGTCTGGCAAGGTGGGCGGTTATTCTACAGCAGTTCAACATCCAGTATGTGTCTCAAAAGACAATTAAGGGCCAAGATCTGGCTGATTTCCTGGCTAAACATCCTTCAGTGGAAGACACGTATTCAGATATCAAACTCCCTGATGAGGAAGTTTTCTCTATTCAAGAGAGTCCTCAAACATGGGAAATGTATTTTGATGGTTCTTCTAGAAGTCCAACAGGGAAGAAAATGGAAAATCCAAAATTCAACAAAGTTGGTTTAGGAATTGTGATCATTTCTCCAGATAAGGCAGTGTTACCTTATTCCGTTTTGTTGTGGGAAGGTGGTACCAATAATGAAGCTGAATACCAAGCTCTCATTACAGGATTGGAATTAGCGGTTCAAGCACAAGTGAATCACTTAAAGGTGAAAGGTGATTAAGACCTGGTAATCAAACAAGTCAATGGGGATTATGCCATCAGAAAAGAAGAATTAATCCCTTTGTATGATTACATCAGAGAGTTAATGTCGGAGTTCCCTTCAGAACCGACATTTTCTTATGTCCCAAGATCACAAAATGCTCAAGCTGATGCACTGGCTAATATAGCCACAGCTTTAGCAGATCCAAATCGGGACGAGACAACCATCTGTATTGCCCACCGTCGCGAAATTTCACCTTATGTTCAAGTCAGAACAGAGGAAATTAATGAAATTAGTCCCATTCCTGAACCGTATGGTCATACTACAGGATGGATGTCACCTATCAGGGAATACCTTCAAAATGGAACACTTCCACCTGATAGAGCCGAGAAAGAACAAATTCGGCGACGTGTGGTCAATTTTACTCTTTATGATAGCCCAAACCACCTCGAGAAAATTCTCTACAAACATGGTTTTGATGGAGTTCTCTTCAGATGTATTGATGGTGAAGAGACAATGACTGTCATAAAAGAAGTGCATGCAGGAGTCTGTGGTGCCCACTAGTCTGGACAGAGACTGTCTGATCAAATTCGAAGGCTTGGATACTTTTGGCCTTCAATGATACAAGATTGTGTTAATTTCACAAAGAAGTGTCATTCATGCCAAGTATATGCCAACTTCATTCATAAACCTCCAGAGTTGCTTCATACAGCTAAATACTCATGGCCATTTTCCACATGGGGAATGGATGTGGTGGGACCATACCCTTCAGCTACGGCCAAGAAGTTTAAGTACATTCTTACTACTACTGATTTCTTTTCCAAATGGGCAGAGGCAGTACCTCTCAAAGAAGTCAGTTCTAAATGCATTGTTAGCTTCATCAAGTCTAACATCATTACTAGATTTGGTGTCCCTCATACCATATTGACGGACAACGGCACCATCTTCTGTTCTTCTGAGGTAAAAAAATTGTATCAAGAATACAACATTATGTCCAACCATTCATCTCGATATCATGCATCGGCTAATGGCCAGATAGAGGCCTTCAACAAGACTCTTTAAAATATACTTCAAAAGATGGTGGATAAAGATAAGAGGTCATGGCCTGATAAACTCTTTCATTCTTTATGGGCTTATCGGACTACCACTCGCAATGCAACGCGGTCAACTCCATATTCATTGGTATATGGAACAGAAGCAGTCTTGCCAATTGAAGTTCAATTTCCCTCACTCAGAATAGTCATTTGTGATCAGTTATCAACAGATGAGCAATCCCAAAAGCGGTTGAATGAATTGGAACAGTTAGATGAGAAAAGATTGTGCACTTTTCACCACTTGGAAATCTATCAGAATCGGATAGCACGAGATTTTAACAAAAAAGTTCGTCTTCATTCATTCATTCAGGGAGAATTGGTATTGGTTCTCAGAGCACCAATGATACCAGGAAAGAAGCCTCCCAAGCTTGAACCAAAATGGGAAGGACCTTATTCAATACATAAGGTCTACTCCAATGGAGCATATTCTCTAATCTCAATGGATGGAGAACACATCACGACTCCAACTAATGCTAGATTTCTGAAGAAGTATTTTTTATAAACACAAAATATTGTTCCCAGATCCAAAAACAATCACATTGATTCATATTATGTCCGAGATGACATTAAAATATATTTTGTCCCACATGACATTAAACTGTATTTTTTCCGAGATGACATTAAACTATATTTATGTCCGAGATGACATTAAACTATATTTTGTCCCACATGACATTAAACTGTATTTTGTCCGAGATGACATTAAACTATATTTATGTCCGAGATGACATTAAACTATATTTTGTCCTACATGGAAATAAACAGTATTATGTCTTATCTACATGACATTAAACTGTACAGAAGTTCCTATATTTTGTCCGAGATGACATTAAACTATATTGTGTCCTAGCAACATGACAGTAAACTGTGTGGAACTTCCAACATCTAGCATGATGATAAACTGTAAAAAAGTCCCCAGAACTGATATCCTCATATTGATTCACCTTAGTCCTTGCTACATGACTTTAAACTGTACAACAATGGTCCAGTATGACTTTAAACTGCAACTTCGTCCCACATGACATTAAACTGTGAAAAAGTTCCATGAACCGTCCAGCATGACCTTAAACTGCATCATCCCTAGTCCATGTATATGACCATAAACTATTTGAAAATACGTCCAGCAAGACGTTAAACTGTGACGTCCTAACTACATGACGCTAAACTGTATAAAAGTCCCTTACGTCCGGAAAGACGTTAAACTATATAATCATCTAAAGTCCAGCATGACATTAAACTGCACAATCCCCCTTTCGTCCAATACGATGTTAAACTGTATTGTCCCCATCGTCCTAACTACATGACGCTAAACTGTACAGAAAGTCCTTGATATGTCCTACATGACATTAAACTGTTATTTTGTCCCTGCTACATGGCACTAAACTGTGCAGCACTAATAGTCCTAACTGCAAGACTTTAAACTGCATAGTCCCTTTTTTATGTCCTACATGACATTAAACTGTGCATCGTTAAGGTTGTTATTACCTCTTGTTTGTCACACCGAGTATGACTCACGTGAGCTTAGAGAAAATATCAACCATAATACTCCATTTCGGCCACTAACCATGTTTAAGTCCCAACAACATTTTTTATTAGATCATTGTCCCCAAGAACAACTTGATCATTAATTCATTCTTTAATTGAACTACACGGACTTTTATCCTTTCCCTCCAGGCTGGGTATGTAGGCAACCTCCCAGGGTTCAAGCCCAAAAATAATCTCTTCACATCGGTTCACCACCATCTCATATGATGATGATTTGTGAAACCGCCCCTGGAATCAATATCTTTACATTGAATCACTTTCGTCCTTGTTATATGACGTTAAACTATACAACACTTTTGTCCGGTACAACAATAAACTACAATATTCTTTGATTTCCTCATTTGAGAAGGAACCATTATTGACATTGATTTTTTTTTTCAATCATGTTTCATTTCAAAAGACTACGTGCATACATGGTAATGCCTAAACTTTTTATCTTAGGTTAAAACCATCATTGCACTAAAGTCCCCTTTCACCCTTCACATGTACGAACCAAATTTGTACAAAGGGTAGTTCTAGAACTACGTGGACTTGATTCCCATCCTTATGGGATACGTAGGAACATTCGAGTGTCCCTCGAATACAGTCCCAAGTCTTTTGGGCCTAACCCCAAATTTCACATTCAGTCCATTGGCTAAAAAGTCCTCATGAAAACACACACTGTGTATTCATTATCATGGTCCGAATTCTATGACCTTAAACTAAGATCACTCATACATTCGTCCTGCACGACGTTAAACTGCATTTCAAGAACTACGTATGGCTTGATTCTCATTCTTATGAGATACGTAGTGAAGTCCAAAATTTCAATTCAGGACCCAGAAACAACATGATTATGGTTTTCATTGACCTATGTATCTCTATATACATTGGACAATAACCATATTTATGTATTATAATCCTAACCTTAAATATTTTCAGATCTTCATAACCCTTTTCATGACTTCTAGTCACAAAAATGTCAAACTTCTGAGAATTCTTTTACCTGACTATGCAGCACATGCCCATAGGTGGCCTTGCATAAACAGTCCACATAACAGACTTGTCAGCCAAAAGATGCTATTCATTTGACCATGCAGCCAATGCCCATAGGTGGCCCTGCATATTTCAACCCCCTAACGGGTTTTGTTAAATAATAGTAACTTCATTCTTGTTAAGAATGCCTCTTTTGTCCTTATTTGTCTTAAACGACAGTATGTAAGGATCCGCAAAGAATATCCATCCTTAACATATTTTTCCCATATCCTTTTTCATGATCTAAATGTATTCAAGTCTATGGTTTATTCTTCTTCCCTACGTTTGGGTCAGACCTTCGTAGGAGTGATATTCATCCAGTTCTTCGATATTCTTGTTCGGAAATATATTCTCTATATTCAAGTACCTCTTTCCATACAACAAACTCTATACTTTAGAAAATTTGAATCCCCATAAACTTTCACTGGCTTTTAGCACTAGGAAATTAAATTTCTGGGAGTTCTTTTTCTTGACTATGCAGCACGTGCCCATAGGTGGCCTTGCATAAACAGTCCACATAACAGACTTGTCAGCCAAAAGATGCTATTTATTTGACCATGCAGCCAATGCCCATAGGTGGCCCTGCATATTTCAACCCCCTAACGGGTTTTGGTTAAATAATAGTAACTTCATTCTTGGAAACTACTTCTTCTAATGCCTTTTAGCTCTTTTTTCATATCATTCCTCAGATTCAAATATTCTTAAGCCATAGTTTACATTTTTTTCCTCATACTTGAGTATGGTAATATGTTTTCAGATAAATTTTCAAGGAATTGAATCCATTTTAATCCATTTCGGTCAAATCTATTTCAACCTTAAACATTAGCCCCTTTATGTCAGGCGTGCATGACTTTAAACTGCCCACACAAAAGACAAAGGAACTCTGAATAAAAGTCAAGTTCCAGCTCACTAAATATACATTTTTTGTATGATTTAGGTAATATTGAGCAGTTAAAAGGTACAAAGTTTGTAGTATTATTTGTAATAATCCTAGTAAAAATCATACTATGCTTACTAGGCCCATTGGATTAAGTAAATTTGAAGCAGGTAATGAAAGAATGCAGGTACAAATGATTGAAGACGAAAGTGTTTTTCATTGATACACAAGAGTTAGAAGGACATCCACAGACTTGAGTCTCTCTTCTCTTTTTCGAGAATTACAAGAGGCTTTCAACATAACACTTCATTTGATTTTACGGCATCCCGAGCTTCATCAGTAACCACCTAGAATTCATTCATTCAACTGGATAAAATAAGAGATGCAGTGATACCAGCTCTTCTTGGAAAAATTGTAAAAGTATGTTCTTAAGTGTGGTTTGAGAAAATTTTCTGCTGATAAAACAATGACTCTATTTCTGTCCAAGAGACTTGGAAGATGGATACATGGATTTGAGAATGGAGCATTGTAAGTAAAGAGCCATTTGGAGAGAGTACTCTTTTCAGATATTGCTCTAATATCATGTTTGTCTTCTCTCCACCAACCATTAGAAGAAAACATTTCAGCCCATTGGTTTTCCATTTTCATATCTACAAGGGAATGACATGGAGGAAGAATTTGAAAGTTCACACCATTGTTGTTACTCTTAATGCACAGCATAACCGAAATAGAGAAGTAGCAGTACAGCTGCATCTCAGGTGTATAATTGTTTGCATTTGGAACATTGACTCCTTGCAGATGACCATGAACACACAGAGACAGGTAGATGCTCTGTGGGAAATTAAGATGATATTCCTTCAAGTACTTATCCAAATCTGGGAAAGTGATGTCACAGATATCATAGTAATCACGGCCAATAATGTTCATCATGTCATCAATCCGCTTGCTAGCCAGTTCATCAGCCGTTCCAATTCCCTCAAGAGCCATTGAATCTGCACAAAAGTTGAACAAATTTAACTCTTAAATGGGTTTATTTTTCATAAAATTTGTGAAAGAATTTGGAAAAAATGGCTAAAGGCATTAAGTCGTGCAAGTCTAAACAAGGACGCGCAAGTATTTCATGTGCCGCGCTAGTTTTTGACGCGCAAGTATAAACCGCGCAAGTAAGAATACCTTTACAAGAGCGCGACAGCAAGGGAACAGTGATAAAGAGACTTGTGCGGCTTAGGTGACCTGTGCGGCGAGAGCTCGAGAAGGGATGAAGTCCGGAAATCCGGATACTTGTACGGAGGTGAGGCCGTGTAGTTATAGGCCAGGAAGCCTACCTGCGCGCCGCACCCAGAGCGCTTAAGGCCTGCGCGACGCAAACTTGCGCGCCGCCCTCTGTGCACTGCAGACATGCGCGCCTCCCTTTTACTTTGGAGGGATTCGATTTCCTCAGAGTCAAATCCTCATTTCTCTCCGGATCCAACTCTGAGGGGGGACTTTTGTTGACGCTCCTTTCGTCACAGAATCTAATGATCGGAAAAGGGAATATCTGAGCTCAAAGAGATTCAGCCATTGAAGAAAACATCAAAAATCAACAAAGGAAGGAAGAAAGGATCAACAACAACTCCAACGCGCAGGTTATATAACTGGCGCACAAGTGTACTTGCGCGGCTACCTTGGTCGTGCAAGTGACTTACACGACCTAAGTGGTAACCGCCTGGTAACCGCCCGGGGTCTTCTTTTGCCTATAAATAGACCCTGTGGCCCCCCATTCGAAAAGATCTTTTTCCAGAAACTCAAATTGAAGATCCCGACGACCAAGTCTCTTCTCAAAGCTTCCGGAACACTTCTAAGGTAATTTCTTACCTAGAACGGAAGATTTAAAGAGAAGAAGGAAGGCCTAAGTGTTGAAACTCATCAAACACTTGAGTGCCGACTTATTTCCTTCAATATAACTTGCGCATCACTTTTCTGGAAGAACCTCAAAAAAAATCTAAAGGGTTTAAAAAAGAGTCGCTCAAGTATTTCAATGCTGGTTGAAAATCGCGCAAGTACACTATGTGTCGCGCAGGTATACCTGCGCGACCATACTTGCGCGCCCACGGAAAACATTCGTGCCTTGTAAGACTTGCGCACCCCTATCTTTTTGGGTGCCCATCTTGCCCATTTCTACCCCTCTTAAGCCATCACACCTTTCCTTTTCAACATTTAGTCTTCAAGACACTCTTCAAAGCCATTTATGGCATGATTTCTTGATTTGACTTTCTTATCTGAAAGGAATTCTATGGAATCTCTCTCAAAGTCTAGTGATTTAAATATCCTTATGTCACTAAAATACGGAGAGTTCATTCATTCAACCTCATCCTTTAAGATGAGAGAATCCTAACTGGGGTCTCCTTTTCAGGAATAATCCCTAGTTATAAAACCTTTAATCTGGGCATCTTCCTCAGGAGTAAGCCCCAAATTATTAAAGTTCCCAATCTTGGGCATCCTCCTCAGGAGTAAGCCCCAATCAAGTCCTCTAATCTTGGGCATATTTCTTAGGAATAAGCCACAACCTCAAATATGGGCATCCTCCTCAAGAGTAAGCCCCAACCCTTAATCCCTAACCCGGGTCTCCCTTTTTAGGAATAATCCCCAGTTATAAATCCTTTAATTTGGGCATCTTCCTCAGGAGTAAGCCCCAAATTCTTAAAGTTCCCAATCTTGGGCATCCTCCTCAGGAGTAAGCCCCAATCAAGTCCTATAATCTTGGGCATCCTCCTCAGGAGTAAGCCCCAAACCTTAATCCCTAACCTGGGTCTCCTTTTCAGGAATGAGACTCAGTCATAACCTTGGGCTTCCTTTTAAAGAATAAGCCCCAAGTCCCTTAACCTGGGTCTCCTTTTTAGGAATAAGACTCAGTCATAACCTTGGGCTTCCTTTTAAATAATAAGCCCCAAGTCCCTTAACCTGGGTCTCTTTTTCAGGAATAAGACACAGTCATAACCTTGGGCTTCCTTTTAAAGAATAAGCCCCAAGTCCCCTAACCTGGGCCTCCTTTTTAGGAGTAAGTCCCAGTCATAATATTGGGTTTCCTTTTCAGGAGTAAACCTCAAGCCCCCTTAAGTTTCTCTTAACCAGTCCTAATTTAACCTTGATTTGGGTTTCCTTTTCAGGAGTAAAACCCAATCATAAGTACCCTCATAACTTGGGCATCCTCCTTAAGAGTAAGCCCCAAGATTAGAGTATTCAAATCTCCATGAAGCATATATAACTTTATGGACCATGTTCATGGATTTTCTCCCTAAAAGTAAATCCTAAACCTTCATCTATCTGGGAAGTCATACATGCATAAGCCCCAAACAAATTCTTATGATTGAATCTTTCATGGCACAATTGTCTAATTTTTACCAATACCTCTTGTTTCTCACACCGAGCATGACTCACGTGAGCTTAGAGTGTAAAAGTAATTATGAAATTCTTCTTTGAGCCATCAATCATAAACATCGTACTCCATTTCTCGAACTACATGGTTTCTGATTCCTTTTCCAAAACAAAGGATACGTAGGTAGCCCATTTATGGTTTTGATCCCAACTTTGAAATAATCTCTGTCCTTTTGAATGATGATAAACTTCAAGTGCCCCACTGAGTGGCTTTAAAACCAGCCTGGTCATCATAATGACCAAGAGACTTTTATATAAATGTTTTGAAGGATACCATTGACCAGGAATATCTAAACAGATATAGATGATTCTCTATTGATGAAGAACCTCGAATACATATAAAAGATTCTCTAAATTTCTTGCATATTTAATCATTGATTATTAAAACTAAAGGAAAGAACATTTTATACTTGTTAATGTAATAAGGATTCACGAACATAACTTAAATCTATAAAGAGAGTCCCGGAGTAGACAATAATTCCTCTCAAAAAGGTGTCATGAGTCCGACCTCCCATCCTCTCGACCAATGAAAATTCCTAAGCCTCATTAGTCCACAAGCTAATGAGGGCATGCCTTTGGAAAGTAGGTCCAAACGGATGTGGAATCATTGGATGTTTCCGATTCTACGAACAAACTCTTTAGAAACCGATCAGAAAGTTTGAATCTCCCATCCAGGAGGTCATCCCCGGATTCCGTGAGGAAATAATGTGTATGAAAATGATTTCATTCCATTTTTCCCACTTCTTATCCAATAAATATATGTTATTTAAAATTATTTATCCTTAAATGGTTATGCCACTGAACATATCATAAAACCTTTGCAACAAAATTTAAAGACCAACTCAGTATATCATTCCTATAATTCAAAACTTGAACTCTTGAACTAGATATACCCATATTGTTTTCATTTATTCCCCCCTCATTTATTATTTTTGTTATTTTTTACAGATGTTTCATTGAAAAAAATATCACACTCATATCTCAACCCTTGTTTAATATCCTTATTAGGCTAATTGTAATATTTATGACAAGATAAAAGGTTGGGGAAGAGTGGTTTTTGACCTGACTAGGACACATCAAATATTTTTCTTTGTTTTTTTATTTTTACTTTTTTTTATGGAATACAACAGTTGGATAATAGGTTCACACGCATAGGTCAATCCAGTGTAGTAATGAAAAAGATCAGATAAGGAATGAAAGAAAGAAAAAATCATTTTGTGAAGATGATAAATAATTAACTTACTTATATTTACCTTTTGATGAATAATAAATGTTCACACTCCCTGGTTTAGTGAAAATTTGTATGGAGATATTCAGTGACACAATTTTCTCCCAAATTACTCACACAAATGGTTCCATTTATCGTAATGGTTTAAAAATTATACAATCATTCATATCATCTAGAAATTAGCAATTTTCAAGAAAATTTCACACATTAATGTTAAATTCATTCTAAAACAGACATTCTATATTTGATTTTTTTAAATGAAAAAAACTTGAAATTGAAAAATTAATAATATATTTTAAAAATATACATGATTAAGTGAAAATTATTTTCCACGATTAAATGGGCCTCAAAAATGAATATAATATCAAAAAAGTAAGGGGTAATTTAAGGGGGAATGTAAAAATACTATTAAAAAAGCTAAAATGAAAAAACAAATTACTGAAAATTCATAACTAACATAGGAATTTAACCACCCTACACCTATAGTATACAATGTAATCACTATAATAAAAGAGAATATGGGAAAAAGAATAAAGCCTGGTGGTTTACAATCGTATTTTTCTTCTAGAACATGGATTTACACCATAAGGGACTATAGAACGTCTTCATGAATGTGTATCAGCTGCTATCTATTAACAGTTACAGTTTGTTTTTTTTTATAATTTGTAACCTGAACAAAATCAAATGGGTAAGAATTAGTAATAGTGTATGGACCAAAACTTTGGGAATGAATCATACCTATATGAAACTTAAACCTTTAATTTTAAAGGAGGATCTTCTCCCCAATGTGGAATTGATGATGAAGGATGTGATGGTCATGGAAATTCTTAGATAAAAACTTATAAATCCTTGAGTTATCATATGAATATCTATGAATTTCCTATAACATATAAATATGTAAATTCCTATAAGAAACATCTCATAAAGTTTATAATTTCATTGTTTTGATGTCCCTATAGTCCTGGTGTTCTATCTCAACAGGTCGGTGACAAACCTTTCCGAAAACAAGTCTATAAGGTGACATTCCAAAGGGAGTATTAAAGGCAGTACAATAAGCCCATAATAAATCATTGAGTCTAATAATCTAATATATTCTATTCTGTTGAACCATTTTTTCAATAATTTTTTTACGTCTCAATTCAATAACTCATCTTGAAAATTTTTTTATGGGTGATATGTATTATAAAATCTATACCTGAAACCATACTGATGTAAAATTGATTGCATAGTTTGGTTAATGAAATGAGAACCCTAGTCACTAATGTGGAATCTATGTAATGAAAACCTATAGAAAATTTTGGTTCACAAAAATTACATAACAATCCTCATGGATCATCCATCTAACTATAAGAATTTAGAAGCTACCAATTGAATTGGGAAGTTGCCCCATAACATCAATGCCCCAAACATAAAAAAGCATCAAGAAAGAGAAAGGGATATTCAGCTATTACAATTATTTTACCGGAATTCCCAATTATTTGACAGTGAGGAGAATATTTATAGAAATCAGGGGAATCCTAAAATAATTTTGGCCAAAGAGACCTAAAATGAAAATCATGGAAGAAGACCATTGGGTACCAATGTTTCTCCCACAAGTAAGAGTGTGGAAGAACTTATGGAAATACAAAAATTCTTTATCAGGAATACAACACCAAAGGAATTTATCACTGAATGTGTGCCAATGTTAGGGTTTATTCCAAATTTACCAACAAGGTCATGTTTTTATATAATTCTTAGTTTTGGTTGGAATTAAATGTAATGATATTTACTACTAAATAACTTACAATTTCAACATAATCAGGAATATAATCTCTTATTTGGTACAATTTCTCATCTGGAAATATGTAATTTATTGTAATATAAGGAGATTATTAAATTTATGCGTATGGTAGGACCCTACTGATGTGGTCAATTTCCACATTCTATGCTTCTTTTTTATCCCTATTTTTAAGATAAAACTCTCAAAGGAGGTTCATTCAATGAATGAGATGTTATTTGTCTATTTATATATTAAGAAGATACTAGAGGGATTCATGGTTTGATAACATAATCAATTTGGAGCCTAAATGGTATAGAATGAATTTATCTAAGGCAAACATAATGGAAATGAATTATTTTTCATTTGTGCTGTAGTTTTCTTGGTTAGGGTATAGTGCACATGAGGCATATGCAATGAGCTTGATCAACCCATTGTGGTAAGACAAACCCAACTGCAAAGTTAGAGGAATCAAACGTGAGATCAAATAGAAGATCCTATCGATGTGGTTGGATAACCAGCGGTGATGTGAGAATTCATTTCAATTGTTTAAAATATTATTCAAAATAATTATAAAAAATAAATTCATTTTATTTTTCCAGTTAGTGGGAGAGGTGTAGTGAAATCTTACAATAATTATGAATGATGATATGGTAAAAATCCATCAGAACCTACGAATGTTTTCACATACCACACATTTTTGCAGAATGATAGTAATGAAATAACATGAACTTTTGATTTTTCAACTTGGATATCATCACCCAAAATTACATACCCATGTACTATAACTTATCCCACCATGAAATAGAATTTCTCATTATTTAACAATTTTTTTTAAAATACATTAATCTAGGACAGAACTAAGACTACTCAATAATTAATCAAAAGAGGATCCATAAATAGTGAAATCTCCCATGAATAATTACATGAAATTCTCTATGTAATATGTTAAAATATAAACCATGCATTTTTGGAATGTCCCTAGAGCATTTTGTAGACCAAATTGCATCCACCTATTAGAAAATGTTTCAAATGTGCATGTAAAGTGTAAAGACCTCTACCCAAATTTCCATAAGATGGTGCGTTATTTTAGAAAATTAGCCACTAAAGGGATTAATATCGTAAAGGAATGAATAATTTAGTATCATTAGAAAACTACATACATACATGAGTTCACCATTAAAACTAGAAATGAAATACACCATAGAAACTATTTTAGAAACAATATTATTCTTCTAGGTTATCTTTTTATTTCAATCATAAAATTCTTTTTGGAGTCTTGGGGAAAAAAATAATCATATTAAAGGGGTGATATCAGATGCTTAGTAAGGGTAGGTAATACAACAAATGCATAAGTAATAAGGCATGGATAATAAATAAAATTACACATTCCATAAAAAACAAACCTGAGCATAATATAGAAGGAATAAAAGTTGAATAAATAATTCCATAATTAAACATAACCATCAATACTCTACTAGTTTAATAATAAAATGGAATATAAATTACCAGTCTTGTAATGGGGTAATTTATAATGTCATACATAACAATCATATCATCAAGGCCTCAACCAAGACACCATACATATTGGGTAAAAACCGAGACTAGTTTGTCTAATGAGACATACCGATGCATCAAGAGCATATAGGGGGACTACATATCACTTTATAAGTCCAATTAATTCCTCATATACATATTGATAAACATAAAGAACATATACATTCATCTTGAAACTAACATATGAAATGTAATGAACATTCCCCTATCATTAAATAGTAGTCGTTCAGAGTAATAAGCAGAACAATATCAAAATAACACACTCATAATCAAACTAATTTTAAACCATTCAATAAAATATATTATATGGTATAAAAAATTATTAATCATAATTAAAAATAATAATCAATAGGTGTGTTTAAATAGATGAAAATATTTTTATAAAATGACCAAGTAATTCATTAGAGAAATACTCTTTTACTTTTCAAAGAAATGTTCTTTTGGAAAAAATATTTATATAAATCTAAAAGAAAATTAATATTTTCTAATAATCAATATAGTGACATTATAAAAATAATAGTTCCTTAAAATAGAATATATATTTCATTTCAGAATAGATAATAATTTAATAAGTTCTTTTGAATTAAGACTGTTTATCGAGAATAAATTTTTAAAATATCCTTTTAAAACATGTAAATCCCCATAAATAAAATAAAGATTATATTTGGTAAAAATATATAGAATATTAAAACTAATTTATTATCTATATATATTAAAAATTATGAATTTCATTTAGTCAAGTAGATAATAAGATTAACTTGACAGAAAATGGCGATTTGGGTTGAAAACCACTACCTTATGTCTAAATGTATTCTGCACTAGACCTTAACATCCCAAATATTCAAATTAAATATATTAATTAATTCATTAATAACATAATATTTATATATTTAATTCACTATAACTTTATTAATTTCATTAATTTCCATATTTATAAGTTATAAGATTGAATTCTGCCATTCCAGAGTGTTTGTTTCCTTGAATTCTTGATTGGTTCACTTGATTATAAGTAATGGAGTTCATGTAAAATGATTATAATTATATAGAATTGAAATTTAATATTATTATTGAATAAATATAATTTCAATTGCTGTTATTTATTATCTTATTTCCATAAATGAGGATGAATCATTATATAACTTATTAATGATAACCAGTTAGCTTAATTTTAACATTTTTTCAATGACAACAATCTAGATTTTTTTCATTTATTTAGTATCTTGTATATGAAATGGTTATAGAACTATAAATAAAATATAAAACATATTTTATATCCTTTTTTCAACTATTAAAATGGTATCATGTCCCACTATGAAGTATAAATTTAAGTTTGAAAGTTCATCGTCCACGAAGGTCATAAATCAGCACCACCTAGACAACAATTTCTTCTTTAAAATAAAAGAGAGAGAGAGAGAGAGAGTAAATAGATTGATGATTCATAATAAATTAAAATGATATAATTCCATTATATATTAATATATGATACTGGATATATATTGTTCATTTATAAATAGGAGGTGAGGAGCGAATAATAAAAGAAATTAAATTTAAATGAAATTAAATTAAATGGGAAGACGATTTACATCTTGAAATAACCTCCTTGAGAACCTCCTTAAGGGAAGGGGTTTTGGTATATGAGTAAGAAAAAGAGTACCTAGATGTGGGGAGATACTAGGGAGGCAGATTTGGGCATATCTTTTAAAATATTCATGGCTGAGAGGGGCGAAGACAAGAGGGGGTGAGGGTGGCTTTTATGGTGGAGGAGAGGGGTAATTTCTCATTATCATATTCATTAATTTATTATTTTACTCAAGGAAACCAATATTGATGATTATGGTGACTAATTATTTTAATAAGTGCTTATGTATTAAAAACAATGGTAATTACATCAGAAATGACTCAGGTAATAGTTTATTTATCTTATAATGTATTTATTCTGTAAATTATCATATTTTAATATTTACTAAAAATTAAAATATTTTAGAAAAATCCGAATAATTCACCCTAACCATTTTTAAATGTTTATAATTAAAAAATGGAGTACATTTTATACAAATAATTTTCTAAATATGTTAAATATATATTTTTTATATAAATTCATTAATTACTTGAAAAATACAGATTTTGAATTTAAAACTAATTTTTGAACACTTTCAAAAATTAACTCAGGTCTAATAAAATTATCCTAAAATAATAAGACAAAAAATATTGATTTAGGAATACATTTTCTTAAAATAGATTTTCTACTAAATATTTTTATTAATTACAAAAGTGTAATTGAAAATTTATGGCTTCTAGAAATGCCAACACTTAAATATTAATTTTTAAAATATTCACATACTTTTAATATGATATAATTATATCATACTTTCACATATGTGATGCCTAAATTTAATTCATGATTTCATAGGTTTTTTTGTTATTTATTACATTGGTTTAATATTCATACGGGTAATATTACTATTCCAAAGGGAAATTTTCAATTTCATTAGTATAGGTTTATTAACATATATAAATACCTCCTATTTATTTTATTATTCATTTATAAAGATTGTTTATTGTTCCATATGTGGTTTTATATGATTATAAATATATTAAATAAACATAATAAGGGAAATATCATTGATATAATTTTGGGTCATTACATAAAGGTTGTCTTCTCTTGATCTTGGGGAAAAAAATCTTAATGTATACAAAATACCCATCAAGGAAACAATAATGGGGCATCCTTACTAGAATATATAGAATTTGGTCAATGAATGACAATAAGAAATGGTATTTTCTAGTTTTTTGGTTTAGTTGATGATAGTCTATACAGACACACCAACTATTATACACATGGTTTAGAACCTATTATTATTTTCATTATTAATTACAGAAATATTGGTTTTTAAACAACATTCATTAGACTAACCCATTGGCTATCATTGATGGGGTTCATGATTTCGACATCCAATAAGTTTGTTACATATTTGTCAACACTACTACGTAATAAGCATTCAACAGCTTTAAAAATGGTCATTATTAGTGATAGAGAAGTGTTGAAAACCCGAGAAAGATTAATGGACCTTGTCATTAATCAGCATCGAAAAAGAACTAATAAAGTGGTCATTTATCAGTGCTTTTTTTAGAACAATAAATGACCACTTTATTAGCGCTTCTGTTTAGCATCGATAAAGGGTGCCCTTATTAGCAGTTCTAAAAGAACTGATAATGGTCAATTTAATAGTGATTTTTAAATAATTGATATAAGATCCATTTATCAGTGCTTTCAAAATCACTAATAAAAGACCCATTTAACAATTATTTCAAATCAGCTCATATAGGATAATACTATGATGTGTTGTAATAGAACAGTGAATCACTAGTGAAATGTGTTGTAAAAACACAACAAAACACCAATAACACCACCATATCAAAAAAAATATGTACTAATCCATAATTTAAATGAAATGAAATTTACAACACAAATACGATAAAAAACACTATATTATAGACATTTAAAACATTGGTTTTTACAATTATATCAATATAAATTATTACATACATTCAAAAAAATAAATTTTCCCTTATCTTATGATCATAACCCTGACTCAAGCTATTTCCAAACAAACATCCCCTATACAAGAAAAATAACTCACCTGTATAAGAAAAAAATTCTAATGTTCTTAATAATATAAATAAATAAAATAACAGAAAGTTTTACTTTTAAACTAAACATTGAGTTATACAAGAAACACTATGTATATGATTGAGTTATGGTTGAATCTTTTTATCACACATTATCTTAAATATATTCAAGAATTATATCTGTTAAAATTAATTAAATTAGGAAAATATAATTCATGAGTGTGTTTGATAATATTTCAATGAGTTTCACTTCTTGAACTAAAATATTGATTTTAAACATATAAAATACACTTTGAGTCATATAGGTCACATCGTGAATTATATTGAGGTGTCAATGATTCCTACATTCCACAGAATACATATGGATAGTTTTTATTATGTACAAAAACAATCCAAATTTGTTTTCTTAGATTCGCGTAGGTCAGTTCTCCATTTTACCAAAAATGATGTTAATTTTAAATAAAATGAACCACACTTAGTCATACCGGTCACACCGAGATTCATATCGAGGTTAGGTTGATTAATAAACATGTAAAATGAAATATTTGATGTTATAATAATGTATCAATATAATCTAAATGTGTTTTCTTTTTTTGAGTATGTCACTTGGATTTTTTACTAAAATATCATTTTAAACTGGAATCATGCAATTTAAGTCATTATAATCACATCATCTAATGGTTTGATGTGACACTAATTACTACACATAAAAAATAAATTATTAATCTCCATCCATAATTATCTATAAAATGAATGTGTGTTTGATTTGTTTTCAGTGAGTCACAATTTTTCAACTAAAATGATGATTTTAAATTGATAACAAACACTATGAGTCATACCTAGCACATCACAAACCATATAGTGGTGCGGCTAATTACTACACATAAAAAATGGATTATGGATCATTTGAAAAAAAATAAAAACAATCTAGCTTCATTTTATCTGTTTTGTGTAGGTTAGTTATCCATTTTACTATAATTGTTGTCAATGTAAAAAAAAGATGCACATTGAGTCATAACTGTCACACTGTGCATTAGTTAAAGATGCACCTAATTTCTACACATCTCAAATGACATATAATTTTTTTTTAATATGGTATCAAAATAATCTCAATATGTTTTCTCGATTTTGAGTATGTCACTTTTATTTTTTCTTAAAATGGCATTTTAAAATAGAATCACACACTTTGACTTTTTATGATCTCATTGTGTATCAATTTTATGTGAAACTAATTCCTAAATATCACAAATGTATTAAGAATCATTTTCCTAAATTATTATTAAAATCCATGTACACTTGTTTTGTTTTCAGTGAGTAAAATTTATTGAACTAAAATATAGATTTTAAATAGATAATTGACACTTTGAGTAATATTGACAACATTTTGTATCATATTGTAGTAAAATTGATTCATACAAATCAAAATTTAATTATATGTCAGATTTTTATTTTATTAAAACCGACAGAATTTTATTTTATGGTTATGAGTAGGGAAGTTGTACATTTTACAAAAAATGATGTCAATTTTAAACAAAAAGTAGAAAACCGAGCCATACCAGTCACACCATGCATCGGATTGAGGAGATACCAATTCATACACATATCCAATGACTTATGGATATTTTCCCTAAAGTATCAAAATAAAATGAACATTTTTTCTGGTTTTGAGTAAGTCACATTTATTTTTAAATAAAATGTCATTTTAAAATGGAAACACACACATTGACGCATTCTAGTATCATATTATATAGATTTTGTGTGAAACTAAATCATAAATATTAATTATGAATTATGAATTTTTTTTAAATTATTATGAAAACGTGAGCACATTTGATCATTTTTCATCGAGTGACTCTTTTTTTATCTGAAATGTCAATTTTAAGCTGATAACATGCACTTTGAGTCATATTGGGAACATCATGTATCAAATTGAGGTGTTACTGATTACTAAACATAAAAAATGAGTTATTGATCATTTTCATAAATTATCTAAGCAATACAAATGTGTTTGGTCGATTTTGAATACGTTTGTTATCCATTTTACTAAAATTAATGTCAATTTTATATAAAAAGATGCACATTGAGTCATAATGGTCACACCATATGTCATATAATGGTGAGTATGATTCCTACACATCTCAAATGACTTATAAATTTTTTTTATTAATGTATAAAAAGAACATGAATGTATTTTATTAGTTTTGAGTATGTCACTTTTATTTTTTTCCTCTAAAATTTCATTTTAAACCGGAAACACACACTTTAATCCATATTGATCACATCATGTATAATTTTGACATGAAATTAATTCCTATATGTAAAAAATGGATTGTGAATGGTTTTTACAAATTATTACTAATATTTGAGTGTGTTTGATCTGTTTTTAGTGAGTAACATGTTTTGAAATAAATTGTTGATTTTAAACAGATAATAAACACTTGGAGCCATATTGGGCACATTGTTTATTATATTGAGATTTAATTGGTTTATACACATAAGAAACGACTTATTCATCATTTTTGTAATGTATCAAAGCAATCTGAATGTGTTTTCTTGGTTTGGTGTATGTCAGTTGTCTGTTTTTCTGAATTGATGTCAATTTTAAATAATAAATAGGCACATTGAGTCATACCGACCGCACCATTAATTTTATTAAGGATTATATAATTTAAAAAAATAAAAATGAGTTATGGATCATTTAACCATTGTATAAAAACAATTTTAATGAGTTTTTTTAGTTTTGCATGCATCACTTGTATTTTTTACTAAAGTGTCATTTTAAATTAGAGACACACACATTGACTCATTCCAATCACATCATGTATCCAATTTAAATGAAGATAATTAATAAAAATAAAAAATTAATTACGAAATATTTTTAATTTTTTTTAATAAAATATGAGTCTATTTGATTGGTTTTTAGTGACTGACACTTTTTGAACTAAAATGTCGATTTAAACTGATAACAGACACTTTAAGTCATACCAGGATCATCATGTATCATATAAAGGTATGGATAATTATTATAAGTCATAAATGAATTATGGGTCATTTTAATAAAGTATAAAAACAATACAAATTAATTTTCATAGTTTTGAGATGGTTAGTGGTCCATTTTTTTAGAATTGATGTCAATTTTTAATAAGGAGGAACATTGAGTCATACCAGTCACACCATGTGTCATATTTGTGTGAGGCTGATTCCTACAAGTCTTAAATGATTTATGGATCTATTTCATATGGTATCAAAACATTATGAATATGTTCTCTTGGTTTTTTGTACACCACTTGTAGTTTTTACTAAAATATCATTGTAAACTAAAAACATGAACTTTGACTCATTATGATCCCCTTTGTATCTTTTAAAAATGAAACTAATTCTTACAAATAAAAAATGGCTTATAAATAGTTTTCATAATTTATAATGAAAATACAAGCATGTTTGTTCAGTTTTCAGTGAGTGACACTTTCTTGAACTAAAATTTTTATTTCAAACTAATAACATACACATTGTGTCACACCAATAACATCATGTATCATATATAAGTACGAATGAATGATACACATAAGAAATGACTCATGGATCAATTTTTAAAATTTTATATATAATATGAATGTGTTTTCCCTATTTTGATTCGGTCAGTCATTCAATTTACTAAAATTGAAGTAAATTTTAAATAAAAAGATGCCCATTGGGTAATACATGTGACAATATGCATCATATTGTGTCTTGAATGATTCCTACATGTCTTAAATGAATTATGGATTATTATCCTAATGTATCAAAATAATATTATTTAATTTTCTTGGTTTTAGTACATCACTTGTATTTTTTACTAAAATGTATTTTCAAACTAAGAACACACACTTTGACTCATTCTGATCACATCGTGTATCAGTGTAACATGAAACTAATTCATACACAAAAAAAATGAATTATGAATCATTATATTAAAATATCATAAAAATTATAGTTCATTTGATTTCTTTTCATTGAGGGACACTTTTTGAACTAAAATATAGTTTTTAAATTGATAACAGACACTTTGATTCATACTGATCACATCATATATCAAATTTGGGTGAAGATGATTCCTACACATCCCAAATGAATTATAGATCATTTTACTAAAGTATCAAAACAATCGGATGATGTTTTATTGTTTTTCAGTGTGTATCTTTTCTTTTGTACTATATATAATGTTAATTTTACATAAAAAGAATCACATGGAATCATACCGATCACCCCCTGTGTTAGACTGAGGTGTGGCTGATTCTTAAAGATCGAAAAGCCACAAAAAATATAACTACCAATATATATATTATTTCCATTGTGATTATTTATAGAACTATAATCACTATATATTGACTCGATTTTCATCGCTGAAAAAAATTTCTCATTATTGAAAACCAGAAGAGTAGAGGAATTTAATGTGCCTATTATATCACTATAAATCACCACAATGACCACATGATCATCATATACACTTCCAGATTTCAATTATAAAGGTTTTTCTACTAATAACATCTAATAAATATGACTTCCCAATAGATCTATGAGAAAACTAAATAATTATTAAATACAAAATGATAAGGAAATTAAGTTAAAAATATGGGATAAAATTATGACATGATTAATTATATAATTTGAATTGATTCAACTGTACAATAAAACAATTATTAAGTGATTAATATAAGAAAATATATAAATTACACATAAAAATTAAACCATAAATTAATTATATACACAATTATTTTACAGTGAAAACACCATGATTTCCTCTTTAATTTAGTAGTAGAAGGAACAAGAAGGAAATTGAAAAATTCCAACACTATATGGGTGATAAGTTATCGTGGGAGATGATTTTTGTGGATGTTTTGGTGTAAAAAATCATGAAAGATGGCCAAACCACCCTAACTCGAACTAAATAATTAAACTATATAAGAAAATAATTATTATTTGAGTAATAATAAAATAAATAAATAAATAAAAAAAACAAAATAATAAATTATTTCTATTAATAGTGATTTTAGTGTTTAAACTTCAGGATTACCTTTATGATTGAGCAAAGATAACTTCCTTGCTCTTCTTAAAAAGGCATGAAAGATAGAGGGAATTATTCTAAAATAAACAAACTCTAGAAGGAATAATGCAATTAAATCATTGTTCCTTTACATAATTTTTAAATAAAATAGAAAAATTATATCATGGCATTACCTTTACATCTACACAACGGGTTTCCATTATTGTAGTTTTTTCATCCGAGTAATTGGTAACATAATCATGTATAAATGATATTATCTATATAGTAATCAAACATTTATTTAGGATTATTATAATTCAGTAGAAAACATAAAATATTATGTGGGAAAACATAGTATATTAATTTGCACGTTTACCTTATCATTGAAATCACTATATTTTTTAATGGTTTTGGGAATTTGGTTCTTATATCAAGAATCCAAATGCCTATGTTATGGTCCCTTTAATGTAAAAGAGATTTTCTACATTAGGACTAGTTTGAAATGACTGTGATCTCCCAAAAAAGAAACATTCTCAATTGGATTTTCATCTGACCCAATATTTGTTTTAGTCTCCAATAGGACAATAAAACAATTATTGTTTTCTGGATCTCAGACAAAAAATAATTTTATTACTTGTGTTTCCATTATGAATAGCTTTTCTTTTTCTAATTCCACACTGCAATTCACTTTCACAAAGCCCATTTCATCAACATTCACTTCACTCATATTGTCAACCCATATAAAATTTAAAATCAAAACATCAAATGTTATATAATCCAACTCATATATCTATTTGATTGTGCCAAAATATGACATATTTTCATAAATTGGATTTCCATACATGGAACTAGATATGTGCATCGCTTCATAAACAAGTATAAAACTACTATTTTTCATTAAAATTCATTCATCATGTTCTTTTAAATATAATATATAACCATTATTTAATATACAAGAATAAGATATAACCTTTTCATTTGGTCCCCAATCTATCCATTGAAGTTGTTCGACAATTGAAATTATATTTTCAGATAAAACCTTATAAATTTGATATTAGAAACATCCTATAATTTGTTGATTATGTTTATCTTATATCCATACATTAGCCTTTATGGATTCAAATCTCTAAGAATTTATTTTTGGGATTCAATGTATGGATAAAATATATTCACTATGATCTTTATCCCACTCTATCAAGGTAATTGTAACAACATCTCTTCTGGAAATCCATTCACCCATAAGGCGTCTATTGTGGAAGGAATTTGGGAGACCGATGATGTTAAAATTTGATGGTTAATCGATACCAAAATAAAAAAATTCTTCAACAATATATCGTTCAACAATAAAATCTTTTGTCCGAATATAACTCTAGACAAACCCTTTCAAAATCATCAATACCATTCAATGGTTTACATACATCTATAATAGACATGACCACGAAGTTGAACTTATCTAACCAATTGAACCATTAGGTGGACCATTATATCAAATAATGATGGTTATAATAACATATCTAATTCAAAAAATATGATTGCAGCCATCTTAATAGTGATTGGAAAGATCACCGAGTCTATAACTTTACCATCAATGGCTTTGAAAAAAATAAAATTCTGATTAGTGTATGTTTTCCATTTTAAATCAGAATGCATCATAAAGCAATGGGTATCAAACATTACATCAAAACATGACATTTGTGTTATTTTAGACATTGTAACTTCAATTTAGTCATTGAGCCGACATTATTTATATTTTTTGAATACACTTGTTGAACATTTACACTACTAAGGGAAATGAAAAATTATAATTTTCCTATTTGGATAGATTACAAGATACTAGAAAATGAAAAATACTCCTCTTACACTTAATTGATATGTACTCTTCTCTTATCCCCATTTCAGTCATGTCCAACCTAGTGTTAATGCCATTTTTTTTCCAACAACATTAATTAACATTCTAATAACACTATCACAAATTTTTTTTCTAAATGCATGACATCAAAAAAATATCTGACATACAAACAATTTGAATATATTAATTGAAATAAAATTGATCTCTTTTTCCAATCTTGTATTTAAAGGTTTCTTAAAAATGGATTTCTGAAAATAGTATTAATATATTTTACTTTTTTAAACATTTGATCACTCATTATTGGAGATGGTGTTGTACATTGTTCAATATTCCAATAGAATGTTGTCATTGATGATAAACATTTATTTTATCGACCTAAAAACTTCTAATATCCTAAAAACAACGTCTTAGAGGACTATTTCAACCAAACTGAGTATGTGTGTTTTTCACTATTGGGATACCCAAAAATAACATTAATGTTACATCCAGATAAATTTCCATACACTAGGTAGTTATTTATCATCCTATTCAAGATGGAGATCAATGTGAATTCTTTACTTATTTGAGAATCATACATTATAACACCTACATTCCACATTAATTTTAGATCTTCAATCAATGGTGAAAAATAGACATCAATATCATTACCAGGTTGTTTTTTATAGATATAAACAGATAAAAATAATATATTGTTTCTTCGTGCATAACCATGGAGGTATGTTATTATTTACCAACATGATAGGATATCAACTTTGTGTACTAATATAAACACCAAATGTATTTATTCCATATGTAGATAAATAATGATGAATGATTCCTAGCTCATTTCCAAATGTAGGATTCTCATAATCAATCATCTTCTACGGAGGAGAATGTTCTATATGAATTAGTTTCCCATATTTAATTATTGTATCCTCTTGTCATGTAACATGTCTCACGAATTCCAAATATCAATTACTGTTACAAACATTGGACTAATTGGAAAGTACCATACATATTTTTAAATAATTGATTCATTTTTCTTGTATTGATATTTTCTATAATTATGGAATTTTATAAGTGATTCATGGACCTTACAAAAAAATATAAAATCATTTGGATAAGAATATATTTTTAGAGATCTTTCCCATTAAATGTATAATTACTTTATCACTATATGTTTGACATGGTAATTCATTTTCATCAGGGAGCATATCATTTAGGAGACTAAATAGTTTTTCAAATCTGGTGTCACTCTACCTGCTTCCAGTATTGAAATTTGAAAAATTCAATATATCTCACAACGTTGTGTATTTAGTACAGCAAGTATACATTGGTATCTTGGAATAACGATTTATCTTCTCAAACAACTTTATAAAATCTAGATGTTCATATTCAATTTCTATTTTCATTTCACCCATGTGATCTCCATCATCATTTACATAGGTATTCATATCAAATGATTCATAAACTGAAATATCATCCAAATCGGTGTGTGTATTCTGTTTTAATCATGTTTAGTCCAACTTTGAAAACTCTTATTTATTCCCTAAAAAATAAAATGTTCTTCCTACTCTTCCAGACTAAATTTTCATGAATAATAACACCATAGACATAGACAAAGGATTTGAGAAGGGTCATATTCATGCTCTCTTGTAATATTGATGAACTCTTAAACTCCATCTACATTCTATTTTGTCAAATGATTATCTTTAACCCATTTTGAATTCATATTAATCATATTGGATATATAAAATATTAATACTTTACAATAAATAAATAAATATACATAATATATTAATTATCAAAGGTAATAGTTGTAAACAATTCTAATAAGGGAATCCCAATATTTAACTATTTAAAAAGTCAGCATTCTTTGATCCAAATGGGTAATTGAATTTAAGAAAAGAATTTGTCCACAAGGGTGGGTGTTATCCTTTGAATTCAATCAATGGTGAAAGTTAGAGAAAACTATTATTCTAATCAACTCTTCTCCTAACATTTATCATTTCATTTTTTTGATTAACACACATACTTAATCTGTTGTGAACATGTTCCTTTGTTTCCTAAAATACATGAAGACGTAGTCTTCCAGGGGATCAATACTTCTCAGAGTAGTACAATAAACATAAAAGATATGGTGGTTGAGTGTCAAGAAACAAAATGCAATTACTATTTTGTAGATGAAACTTCTGAGAATGACAGTTGTCTATAAAAAGGATGTGGGATTAGTATGAAGAAAAAATTGTAATAAAATTTTTGTTTGACACAAATGAAATATTTATTAAATACCCTAAAAATTGAATATATAATATAATAAATTAATCAGTAATAAGAAACCCAAATAGGAAAAGAAAGTATAAAAAACTCTCATTTAATAAAATAGAAGATATAGAAATGTATTGATAAAACATTTTAATAAATAAATAGTTATTTTATATACATATATGGTAATCAAAGATTTATATGGGTGGAAAAAATTCATGTAGGCTTAAAATGGTGAATATAAAAATAGAATTTTTAATACATACAATTTGATAACAACCATTCTAATTTTTGGGAAAATTAGTGTGACAACCTCAAGAATTATTTTATTTAATATTAATGGTATATCAAAAAAAATTAAACATATAAAGACTATAGAGATGTCATATCGCCACATAGATCCTTTAGAATATATGGATTTAATCTAATACCAATTGATCCATCATAGATAATATAGGGAGGTACATAAAGAAGTTATCAGAAATCAATAATTCACATCAATCGTATTTGTCACTACTAAGGAAGAAAAACGCACCAACCCTTACAACATCTATCCCATACAAACTAGCCTCTACTGATATGGAACAACTTCTATGAGGTCATATTTTATAAGTGGACTACCCTTACTTCACATTGGAATCTATGTTGAATAAAAAAATTAACAAATCTGTAATATATCACTCACTATCTAAACTGTCGCACCCCGACAAGGGTGTTTAACTTATTGTATTATTTACTTGGCCTTAAATTATTTTTTTGGGTTTGGTTTGAGTCATGAACGAATTTTTTTGAGCTTAGGATAAAAAGTGTGTGTTTTGGGTTCAACATCGTTGGACGCACGGGTGGAGCGTGACGTCGTACGACTTTGCCCATGCAACTGTGTGGCCCTTTTCATTAATTTTATTATTATTAAAATAACAAGAACATCGTTATGGTTTTTATTTTATTTTTTTGACAATGATGATGATTATTTTTTGTTATTATTATTATTATTATTCTTATTGATATTATTATTATTAATTTATAACGTTTTAAATTGTTTTTTTATCTTTCTTTTATTGTGTATTTTTTTTTTATTTTTTTTATTTGTTCTTTAATTTTGTTATTCTCTAGGGATTTAGTGGCGCTCATTTTTTTCTCCTCTCCAATTATCCTTCCTTCATTCAGCGTGCCGCCACACCCTACCTCGACCTCCTCCAGCGAGCAGAGCCACATCACCCTATCTGGCCCCAGCATCTTCCAAGAAGAACCTCCCCTCTTTTTCCCCTGTGTGACCCGGCCTCCGCCTCCCTTATCCTACGCCCTCACTGCACCTCCTACCGGAAGTGCGCCCAACACACCTCCTGTCTGCCTTGGCCTTCCGCACGACCTCCCCTTCACCCAGTGGGCCTCCCTTCACCCTCCACCCTGCGGCTCCTGCGCAACAGCTTTCTTTGGTGCCCTCCACTCCCCTTCTGCAGCATGCCAGCACTCCCCCGCCGCGATCTCCTTCGGCGAATCCCTCCACCTCTTTGCAGGATCTCTCTGCACAACCCTCCATTCCATTGTACACAGAAGCCTCCCTTTGTGTAGCGTGGACCACCAGCACACACCGGCACCTCGGTCCACCGGCCTCGCCTCCACCAACACTCCCACTGTGAGTCCCGACCACCTCACCTCTCGACCTGCAGCCAACCGTCACACGCATCGCAACCCGCCACCCCCGCACTTCTTCCTTGCACCGGTTCTAGTGGATACGCCTCCTATTTCCACCTCCAGCGCGGTGGACCTCCTTCAGCGCCACACCAAACCTGCCAGAAGCCCCCCCCGTTCCCTCTTTCTCCCTTACAGCGTGCCGGTCATAGTAGCCCAGGTGCTCTGCATCCTCCTCCCTCAAGTAGTGTGACCCCCCTTCAAACCTTTCTTTTATTTTTAATTTTACTTTTATTATTATTGTTATTATTATTGTATTAATTATTATTATTATTATTGTTATTATATTTATTATTCATATTATTATTATTATTTTCATTATTATTATTATTATATTCATTATTATTATTATTATCATTATTATTATTATTATTGTTATTATTACTATTTTTATTATTGTTATTATTATTATTGTTATTATTATTTGTTGTTGTTATTATTCTTATTATTATTATTATTATTTTGTTGTTGTTGTTATTATTATTATTATTCGTGTTATGATTATTATTATTATTATTATTATTATTATTATTTTCATTATTATTATTATTATTATTATTATTATTATTATTATTCTTGTTGTTGTTGTTGTTATTTTTATTATTATCATCATACTCTTGTTGGATTATGGGTTTTCATTGATAGTGAGTTTTTTATTTGTTGGTTTTGGATTTTTAGGACCTGCGCAGGGCGTTTCTGAGTGAGCGCCATTGCCGCTCCTTGTTTCCGAGGATCCGTCGTCACTGCACTTTAGTTTCAAGGTGAGTGTTTCTTCCAGCCGCTTGGTTGCGCATACTATAAATGGGGTTATGAATGTGTTTTGAGTACTTGAATTTTATTTTGTAGTGCGCTGGACTTTACCACGCTTTTTCAAACGTGCGCCGTTACATCGCGTCATGTATCTGAGGTAGGTTGTCTTTGCACTGCATTTAAAATTTAAGTTACATTATTTTATCTTATTTGGGACACTAATTGTTCAAAATAAATATTTTATTAATTCTAAATAATGTTAGATAATACATGATAATTAATATTTAATATAAGATAGTTATTCTTTAAATGATTATTTAGTGTAAAAAGAGCCGTTTATTTTATACAGGACGCTTGGAATATTTTTTTGACGAGTGGAAACCCAATAATGAAATAATGCCCATTTTTCTTTTAAACATAATTCAAATAATGTAAAAAAGAGTTCTGGTTTAATGAGAAATGATTTATTTTGAAGCGTGAACAAGTACATTGGTTCTTTTGAGAAGTTTTCTGGTTGGCTCTTAATGTTTATCTGAAAGGAATAAAATGTTTGGGTTTGGTTCGAATTATAAATATATTGTCAGCCCGTGAAGTAGTGTTTTGGGGGTTCTTTAAATGGTTTTAAACTGGGTTTAGTCTTATAAAGATGTTTTACCTTTTTTAGAGTAGTGATTGTGAAATGTATTTAATGCTCATTTGGTACTTTATGGAAAGCGATGAAAATATTTTGATAAAAACCCTCTTAAGATGACTTGCATGCCTTGGTTGCAATTGATTGTTTGGGAGGCCGCGCTTAGAGGCTCCTAGGTACTTGAGTAGTTTAAAGGCAATAGGTTGTTCCACGGAGTGGCTCGGGGTGACGCCTGTTGTGATATATATATATATATATATATATATGATTGGATGCTCAGTTGGAATCGGTTGGCTCACCCCTTTCCAAACACTTGAGACATGGGAATCTGACATATTGAGAAAATATTCTCAGAATGATTGCTGTACTGGTAGTTGTGGTACTGACTAGTGGCCCATAGAAGGTGGATATATTGGGTTTATTACTATGGTATTTTCCCTCGACCTGCCCGAGAGTGGATGGTCGAGCGTATTGTGCTTTTTGATTTCATCGAGACATGTCGATAAGATTGATTTCTCATGTATTGGTGTCTTCTGGTTTATTCTTGATCTCCTAGGTTCACCCATGTCTATTCCACATTTGGTTTCTTGCAGTAGTGATTATGATTCTCATATGTATACCTATATTTCCCTTGTTGTGTTTTTTACTTTTTTCTTTTCTGGTGTATTGTTTTTCCTTGGAAAGTGGTAAATTTCTTTTGATTATTTTTCTAAAAATGGTTTTCAAATGAAAGTGTGTAATCCTCTTTTTACAAATTTGGAAAATATAAACTACACATTCCCTTTCTAAAAATCCATAAACACTAATGAAATGAACACAAATTTGGAAATGGTTAAGGGAAATGGTTCGTACATTGTTTTTAAGTAAAATAGATAGAAAAAATAATTTTATAAATTGTATTTCAAACTTGAAATAATGTTACTTTCTTTTAAATATACTGAATTGGGAATAGATATCGGGCTAGCCTACTATGTTTTAATACTCATGCCTATACTTCTTTTTAGTTTGTATTGTTTGTGCAGGCATTAGCTTGAATGCTCTCTCCTAGGGCGATGCTTGATCGTTGAGTCGGAGAGCGACCCGTGAGGTCGCATAGAGTTTGTTCGGACGTCGTGTTTGGCCAGTTTTATTTTTATTCTATTCCTGTTTAGTCACATTATTTGGTTTATCTTTTCTACGCTGCTCTGTATTATTTTCGTTATCTTATTTATTTATATTTGGAGAAATCATTCCCACAACCTCTATTGATGCCTTGGTGCCTGTCGCCAGCCCGGGAGGATCGTGAACGCCTCTCGAGCCATGTCGTGAACCTGCTCGGGTGACCGGTTCAGGGTCAACCCGAGTGGGTTCGTGACAAAATGGTATCAAAGGGAGGTTACCTTTTATTAGACCTCCCTTTTTCAAGCACCCTTTGTTATTTGGGATGTCAAGGTAAATGGAGTAGGATTATTGGGACTTGAGGGGTAGGTGCGGGAAGAGCGTCACGAACTCTTTCCCATACTGATCCTCAGGTTTCCATGGGAAGTCCGGTTTAATTTGTTTATTTAGGTTTTTATGGAATGGTTTTATGATTGGGATACGACAATGAAAGTTTGTTCCACTAGTCCTCCTAACCCGCAGGGCCTGGCAAGCCATGCAGAGCTAGGGTCATGGTCTAAGAAGGCTCTCTATGTCTTTGACATGTTTGGCATATGGCCGCCAACCATATGGTCAATTCACCCACTAACACTAGTCCCCTGTTTGAGTTGTTTTGGGTATCCCTTGATTTATGAAAGTGGCTAGAATCAGAAAAGTTTGTTTTGAAAACAATTGGTTGTTTTAAATGACAGGTTTAATTTCTATATTTTTTTTAAAGAAGTTGTATGAATTAATTGTTTTGGAAAATGAAGTTTCTTTGTTTTGGCCTTGGTGTTTCGATGAGTGCTCACATGCTTTATGGTATGTTGGAAATGTTGATGGATTTTTGGTATAGTGGATGGATGCCCGGGGTGGCATGGATACATGCATGTGAGTGAGACTCTAATGAATAACAATGGCGAGAGTTTAACCCACCAAGCCCTTTTTAAATTAAAGATGTTTTCAAAAGAAATGTTTTGATTTTATGATGGATATTTTTCTTGTGTTTAGATCCTTTCATATATACGGTGTTGGTTTTTGAGGATTTTTATTTATTGAGATGGCCTTGATTGGGTTTTAGACTTTTCCTTGTCCAGCGTTTATCCCTTTGATGCTTCGATGGGTGATCGTAGTACGGTTGATCAACCTAAGGATTTTATGCATGAGTTTCAGAAGCTAGATCCGCCTCTCTTCTATGGTCAACCAGACCCTTTCTGGGCAGAGGAGTGGATGCAGAATATTGAAAGCGAGTCTAACCTCGTCGAGTTTCCCAAGTCGTTGAAGGTCAAGTTTGTGACCTTAATGATTGAAGGTTCACCGTGGATGTGGTGGAAGTTGATGTCTCATAACAAGCCTCGTCAAGAGATTAACTGGGAGTTTTTCAAGGCCTTGTTCATTCGCCAGTATTTCTCTGAGGAAGAAAGGGTGAGAAAGGGGATGAAGATGTGTTTTCTCTAGAAGGGAGATAGATCCGTGTTTGAATATTTCCATCGCTTTTCAGAGCTAGTCCCTTATGATTCAGGGTATGCCACGAATGACCCCAGGAAGGCTCGACCCTTCGAGGCAGATCTCTGCCCTGATCAATAGTCAAAGGTGTCAGAGTCCAACCTAACTTCATTTTTTATGTAGAAAGACAAGATTTTCATATCGAAGCCGTGATGGCAGGAGTGCTCAAAGTAGTTCTCCCTCTTTAGATCCCTATGAGAAGTGGTGAATATTCTGGAAAGGAAATGAGTAAGAAAATGGAAGTGGATGGATCAGGTCGTGGAATCAAGAGGCCTCGTGGTCTTTCATCAACCTCTTCGAAGTGAGAGAGTATTATGTGTTATCAGTGTGGCAAGGGGGGTCACAAGAAGTATTCATGCCCACAATCTCTGAATCCCTACTAGGCATGTGGACACCTCAGTCACTTGCGATGATTTTTTCAGGGTGTAGTAAGAAAGTGTCACAGAGGAAGTTCTCAGAAGTAATGTTTTGTTGGGTATTTTTTCGAAGTTTATGGTTTACGTTTCCTTTCATTTTAAGGGATATTTTATTGTTGTAGTTGTACTGATGATGTTTTGGGTTTGAAATGTATGGGAATTTCATGGGTCTTTTGACGAACTCTGGCTTTCAATGTTGGTATGTTTTCAAATTTTAAAAATCACGTCCTTTCTTTTTTTCAAATCAAAAGATGTATGTTTCTCATTATGATAACTACAACCTGACTACGAGGCAGAAGATGCTTCATCCATCAGAGCTCCAACCAAAAGGACTCAGAGTGAAGCGAGCGCATAGTCATGAACCCCTAGGGAATTTTAAAGAGTCTACTTAAAGTCGTGCCTCTATCGTCGCGGTGAGAATGTTTTAGCGTTTCTTCTTCGGTTTATCTGTTGTTGTAATTTTACACTTGCCATAAAATGCGTGATGGACTTAACCCTCACACAATGTCGATTATTGTGTCTTTTTGTTTGGATGCGAGGTGTCAATTGGTGGTCATACGTGGAGAACCCATGTGAATTAGTTGCGACATTGGGTTGTGTTTATCACAAAGTGATGGGTCGTGAGTAGTCGTCTGTTGTAGTTTCAGCCATCCGATCCTTGGGCCACCCTCCCTGCCCATGGGTTAAGGGTTTATTGTTTGCACAGACTTTTCAGATCAACTCCTATCCCTTTCGGACGAGAGTGAGTGGTTTAAATATTTTTGTTGTATTCTTTCTAGATTGGGTAAGGCCTAATGCAGGTCTAAGTTGGTTTTCTGGTTGGGAGCTAGTAGGTTAGTTTTTTATGGATGGGAGACCCACCATGAGTCTCTTTGGGTTTTCTCTTAAGTCGTTATCAGGTTCCAGTGGAGTCCTTATGGTGGGGAGTCCATTCAGGCCTCCCCTCCACTATTTTTCTATTTCGGGAAATGAGGTTGAGTCCCGTAGATGGTCAATGGAATGTCCATTGGTTAAGAGGTTGGATCATGTTTATGTGGAATCCCAAGGTTTTGATCAATCGAATCGATAGTGTTGTGGCTTTTTGGGGGTAGAAAGCATTATCGTGGGGAGAATTGTCGCACCCCGACAAGGGTGTTTAATTTACTATATTATTTTCTTCGCCTGAAATTCTTTTTTTGGGTTCGGTTTGAGTCGCGAACGAAATTTTTTGAGCCTAGGATAAAAAGTATGTGTTTTGGGTTCGACATTGTTGGACGCACGGGTGGAGCACGACGTCGCACGGCTTCACCCATGCAACTGAGTGGCCCTTTTCGTTAATTTTATTATTATTAAATTGACAAGAACATCGTTATGGTTTTTATTTATTTTTATCACTATGATGATTAGTATTTTTTGTTGTTGTTATTATTATTATTCTTATTGATATTATTATTATTAAGTTATATGATTTTAAATTGTTTATTTCTCTTTCTTTTGTTGTGTATTTATTTTATTTTATTTTTTATTTTTACTTTAATTTTTTTATTCTCTAGGGTTTTAGTGGCATTAATTTTTTTCTCCTCTCTAATTATCCCCCCCCCTTCATTCGGCATGCCGCCACCCCCTACCTCGACCTCCTCCAGCGAGCAGAGCCGTATCACCCTATCCGACCCCTGCTTCCGCCAAGCATCACCTCCACTCCTTTTCAACTGTGAGACCCAGCCTCCGCCTACCTTATCCTACGCCCTCACTGCACCTCCTGCCGGCAGCACGCCCAGCCCACCTCCTGCCTACCTTGGCCTTCCGCACGACCTCCCCTTCACCCAGCGGGCCACCCTTCACCCTACACCCTGCTTCTCCTGCGCAAAAACTTTCTCTGGTGCCCTCCAATCCCCTCCTGCAGTGTTCCAGCACTCTCCCTCCATGATATCCTTCGACGACTCCCTCCTCCTCTTTGCAGGATCCCTCTACACAACCCTCCCTTACTTTGTACGCATCAGCCTCCCTTTTTGTAGCGCGGACCACCAGCAAACATCGGCGCCTCGGTCCGCCGGCCTCACCTCCACCTACACTCCCACTGTGAGTCCCCACCGCCTCACCTCTCGACCTGCAGCTAACATTCACACGCAGCACAACCCGCCACCACCGCACTACCTCTTTGCGCCGGTTCCAGCGGATCCGCCTCCTTTTTCCACCTCCAGCGCAGTCGACCTCCTTCAGCGCTGCACCCAACCTGCCGGAATCCCCCCTATTTCCTCGTTTTCCCTTGCAGCGCGCCGGTCGCAGCAGCCCAGGTGCTCTGCATCCACCTCCCTCAAGTAGTGAGACCCTCCTTCAAACCTTTCTTTTATTTTTATTTTTACTGTTATTATTATTGTTATTATTATTGTTGTTATTATTATTATTATTATTCATATTATTATTATTATTTTCATTATTATTATTATTATTATCGTTATTATTAATAATAATATTATTATTGTTATTATTACTATTATTATCGTTATTATTATTATTATTATTATTATTATTTTTTTTTTTCTTCTTATTCTTAATCTTATTATTATTATTATTTTGTTATTATTTTTATTACTATTCATATTATGATTGTTATTATTATTATTATTATTATTATTATTTTCATTATTATTGTTATTATTTTTTTTATTATTATTATTATTATCATCATAATATTGTTGGATTATGGGTTTTAATTGATGGTGAGTTTTAATTCATTGGTTTATGATTTTTAGGACCCGCGCAGGGTGTTTCTGAGTGAGCTCCATCGCCGCTCCTTGTTTCTATGGTTCCATCGTCGTTGCACTTTAGTTTCGAGGTGATTGTTTGTTCCCACCGCTTGGTTTTGAAAACTATAAATGGGGTTATGTATGTGTTCTGAGTCCTTGACTTTTATTTTTTAGGGCGCTGGACTTTACCGCGCTTTTTCAAATGTGCGTCATTACGTCGCGTCATGTATCTGAGGTAGGTTCTCTTTACAATGCTTTTAAAATATAAGTTACATTATTTTCTTCTATTTGCGCACACTAATTGTTCAAAATAAATATTTTATTAATTCTAAATAATGTGAGATAATACACGATAATTAATTTTTATTATAAGATAGTTAATCTTTACATGATTATTTAGTGTAAAAATAGCCATTTATTTTATACCGGATGCTTGGAATATTATTTTGATAAGTGGACGCCCAATAATGAAAGAATGTCCGTTTGGATTTTAAACATAATTCTCAGAAAGTAAAATAGAGTACTGGTTTAATGAGAAATGATTTCTTTTGATGTGTGAAAAAGTACTTTGGTTCTATTGAGAAGTTGTTTGGTTGGCTCTTAATGTTTATTTGAAATGAATAAAATGTTTTGGTTTGGTTTATAAATATATTGTCAGCCTGTGAAGTAGTGTTTTGGGGGTTATTTAAACGGTTTTAAACTGGGTTTGGTCTTATAAATAAGTTGTACCTTTTTTTAGAGTAGTGATTGTGAAATGTATTTAATGCCCGTTTGGAACTTTATGGAAAGTGATGAAAATGTATTGATAAAAACCATCTCAGGATGACTCTCATGCCTTGGTTGCAATTGATTGTTTGGGAGGCCGTGCTTAGAGGCTCTCAGGTACGTGAGTAGTTTAAAGGAAAGAGGTTGTTCCACGGAGTTTCTCGGGGTGACGCCTGTTGTGCTTTATGTATATATATGATTGGATGCTCGGTTGGCATTAGTTGGATCACCCCTTTCCAAACACTTGAGACATGAGAATCTGAATATTGAGAAAATATTCTAAGAATGATTGCTGCACTGGTAGTTGTGGTACTGACCAGTGGCCCATAGTAGGTGGATATATTGGGTTTATTACTATGGTATTTTCCCTCGACCTGCCCGAGAGTGGATGGTCGAGCGTATTGTACGTTTTGATTTCATCGAGACATGTCGATAAGGATGATTTCTCATGTATTGGTTTCATCTGTTTTATTCTCGATCTCCTAGGTTCTCCCATGTCTATTCGGATTTTGGTTTCTTATAGTAGTGATTATGATGCTCATATGTATACCTACATTTCCATTTTCGTGTGTTATACTTTGTGTTGTTCTGGTGTATTTTTTTTCCTTTGAAAGTGTTCTTTTGATTAGGTTTCTAAAAATGGTTTTCAAATGAAATTGTATAATCCTCTTTCTACATATTTGGAAAATATAAACTTCACATTCCCTTTCTAAAAAGCCATTAACACTAATGAAATGAACCCAAAGTTGGAAATGGTTAAGGGAAACGGTTCGTACTTTGTTTTTAAGTAAAATACTTAGAAACACATACTTTTATAAATTGTAGTTCAAACTTGAAATGATGTTTCTTTTATTTTAAAGGCAGTGCATTGGGAATAGATATCAGGCTAGCCTACTAAGTTTTAATACTCACGCATATAGTTCTTTTCTGTTTTTAGTGTTTGTGCGGCTTTAGCTTGAATGCGCTTGCCTAGGGAGACACTTGATCATTGAGTCGGAGAGCGACCTGCGAGGTTGTACAGAGTTTGTTCGGACGTCGTGTTTGGTCAGTTTTATTTTTCTTCTATTAATGTTTAGTCACTTTATTTGGTTTATCTTTTCTACACTACTCTCTATTATTTTCGATATCATATTTATTTATATTGGGCGAAATTGCTCCCACAGCCTCTATTGACGCCCTGGCATTTGTTGCCAGCCCAGGAGGATCGGGATCGCCTCTCGGGCCATGTCGTGGACCGGCTCGGGTGACCGGTTCAGGGTCGACCCGGGTTGGTTCATGACATAAACTCTCTTATACAAAAATATAAAAATAACTAGTCCGTTTAATATGACATAAAGCACCTCAGAGTCTACCCAACAACCGTTAATGAAATTTATTCACAAAAAGTTATCTAGATGATGTAAAATGGGATGGGACTTCTACAATATCATCAATTCCACTATTTATCCAAATACAATAATGCATTATTTATGGACACTTTCACCTAAATAAAATAGTATCTCACAAATACCCTACATTAATTCACAGATAAAATTGATAAGGAAAGAGATTCTTGTATGGGTTTGGAGTGAAGTTGGGAAGGCTCATAGTATAGGTGTTTCACATTATAAAAATTCAAAGAATCTAAAGAGATGATCTCCACGTCCAAATCTCAAAAACGGCTAACTCACCACACTCAGTTCTTCAAAACATTCTCTACCATAGTTACAGCCATTGATGTTTTACACCCCGAGTTCCCCAAGAGAAAGTATAGAAAGGATTTCATTCGAGAGAAAGTAGAGAAAGACTTACATTTGAGCCATTGATTCATTCGATGAATAGATTGAGATGTTTTTTTTGTTTGAGGTATTATTTGAGCATCGATTCACTGAAGAGGAGTGCTGGTAAAGGGTGGATATTTTGTAACTATTTGGATATCATGATGAGTTCACTACTAGTTATGGTTTTTAAACAAATAGGGACACATTTATTAGCGCTTCAAAAAATACTGATAAAGATACCTTTAATCAGTGGTTAAGTAATAAGAATTAATAAAATACATCTTTAATAGTGTTTTTTAGCACTGATAAAGATAGATATTTATCAGTACAAAAGGGTGATTTTAATAAATTCATCTTTATCAATGCTAAAATATCACTGAGAAATATTCCATTTATATGAACTTATTACTTAAGCACTGATAAATGATTTATAATTATAATTTTAAAAAAAATTGTAAATATATAAATACATAATTATATATAGGTATATATATATTTAAAAATTTATACAAATATAAATATAGAGAACATATTATTTATTTAAATATATTTATTATAATTTTATAATTATTTAAAATCAAAATTATTTATTTATAAATATATATATATATATATATTTTTTAAAAAATAATTTATATCATTTTATATATTTATATTATATATATATATATTCAATAAATAAATATAAATATATATATATATATAATAAATATTTTCATTATTTAAATAAATTATTATAAATGCAATAATTATTTAAAGATAATAAATTAATTATTTATAAATATATAAATAATTGTTTAAAAAATAAACATTATTTTATTTACAATTATTAATTTATAAATATATAAATATAGTAAATCTACTTTTTCCAATATATTTATTTATAAATTGTTTTTTATAAATATATTTTTAACCTTATTAGTGAATATTTAATCTTAATTGCATGCATGTAAAAAATGATTGAAATTGAATAAAATAAAAATAAATACAATTTGAAAAAAATGGAATTGTTTGGTGTGTGTGCGTTTTATGTATAAATGTATTAATTATATATACATGAAATCAATAAAACACAGATTTGATCAATGTAAAATTGAAAATCAAATGACATTCAATTATTTCAATTAATCTATTTGTGAAGAAATATTTTTTATTATAGAAATCATATTTATATACATCCATATATATCTTTATGCTTCATATATAATATTTATTAACATTATCAATAATTCTTTAATTAATAGAATATTTATTATGTTTCTTAATTTAGTTATCATAATTTTTATTTGTTTAATTTTAATTCAGAATATATCTATATATTTAATATATAATTTTTTTAGGATTTATAATTTATATATAGTATAATAAATTAATTAATTTTTACCAATAATTATTTAATTAATAAAAATTAATTTTTTTTTAATAAACTCGTTTTTTATTTTTTTAAATTAATTTATTTTATTTGGACCTTTATTAGAGATAATCAAGAGAAGATGAAGGATCACATTATTAATGCTAAAAAAGTGTTGATAAATACAATCATTTATCAGTGCTAGAAAGAAAGCAGTGATAATGTGTAACCATAATCAGCACTAAAAATATTGTGATGATAAAGGGTGTTGTTTATAAGCACTAAAAATAAATCACTGATAAAGGGTCAATTTTATCGGTGCTAAAAATAAAGCACTGATAAAAGGAACCCTGTATTAGTTCATTCTTTCATGCTTATAAAGGTTACACATTTTAGTGCTTTTCTATAGCATTGATTAATGTCAGCGCTATTAACGGCATTTTCATAGTAGTCAAACAAAATATGGGAGTTTTTTGTTCAGTTGATGTTGGTCATGCCTCACTGGTTTAGCCTCATCATTTAACAATATATGATGCATGCATATTGATGGGACAAAACCATGAATATCAGCAAGTATCTATAATAAAGCTTGTTTATACTCCCATAAAAGTTCAAGCATTCTCAATTCATACTAAAGATGGAGTTAACTAGCAATGATGAGTGGCTCCATGTTCCCATTCATAATATAGAAATTTTTTAAAATTTTGAGGTAGTTTTTGAAGATCCAATTCAGGTTGAATTGGGATATGTAAGAGTGAATTTGTATGTTTATGGTCAATGATCTAATCTAACGGAACAATGGTAACATCCTTAGATGATTAATGCCACTTTAATATCTTAGTAGTATCATCGATAGTCATGGGATCATTTGTTATCAAGATATCATCAATTAACAGACATTGACAACATTTTTCTAAACATGTACTACATTATATAGATGATTAATTTTCTAGAATATCTATAAATTATGAAAATTCATATAGGGGGTCAAGGAAATGAAAATAAGTTTTTACAGGGAAGGGAGTATCTCAATAGAATTAATAGAAAGTGAGAAATGTTATTCTGAGTGGTGTATGAGAGAATCAAGGATATTGAAATGGAAAATGTCACCGCTAAACTCCATTGATAAAGTACAATTATGGAAATTATTTATGGGTTTTAGGTTTTCAATAATGGCATACCTAATATAATCTGGGCATGTCCATTCATCATTTAATCTTTTATTTTAAGAACAAAATAATTAGTAGTAAAAATTAAAATTTTCACCCTCATAAGAACATCCACTAACACACCAGCGGTGTTTTCTAAACTCTACTTTTTCAATTTCCCAGTAATTACAATGGGATTCAATTGTAAAAACCTTAATTAAGAGAAAATATAGGGGAGAATCATATTTATAAAGGAAGCCCAATTAGGAGTAGCATTGAAAAAAGGAATACTCCCCAATAGTGCATAGAATTGAGAATATTCCTGGATGGTAACATATGGTGGTAAGTGATGAATTTATCAATGGCATGTCATTCCTCCCCAAGATTGCCTTTTCATCAACATGAAGTCGTATTTAGTGTGAATACTTCTCCTTCAGAAACATAGTGTATTGTGGAATTAGCTTCATGAAACCAATCAAGGGGATTTTAACCAACACTTTTTTTAAAGTTTCCATGATTTATTTATCAAGTTCATTTTATTGTTTCCTTGGATGGGTGGACCTTTGGGGAAATAGAAGATGAGTTTTTGTCCTTGGTGATTCATCAATAGTCACATTCTTTCCTTTTGTGGTATTTTTTCTTAGGACAAGTATTTTTTATATTTGGGTCATTTGAGATGGTTGTAATAGATGTTTCCATATGAGGTGATGATTTTATTATAGGGGTCATTTGGTATTTAAGTTGAGTACCACTATGAACATTCATGGGACTAACATTTCAGTTATCCATATCATTGACTTGTTGTTGAGGGGGTAGTTTACATAACCCATGACATTGTATTTCCCTCGTTGAGGTGGCTAGTTGGCCTAATTTTATTTTTGGTATTATAAGTCTTCTTGGGAGTTTTTTAATTAGAGATTATTTTGGCCATTTGATTCATCATTTCTTTTAGTCTAAGATTTGGTTAGGAGGGGGTTATTAGAAAAGAGTTTTTTATGGTTAAGGATTTCTTGGTGGTTTGGGTGGATGACTACTCTTCCTGAGATGGTTCAAATGTTTTTGGGGTTATTTTGAATCCCCTCAATTCTATAGGCTTGGTTTTATTTCCACCAATGGTTGGATTGATAGTAATGTTGTTTCTTAAAAGGTTGTTATAGGGGTAACTAGAAAGCATTATTCGCAACTCATAGATGTTTCTATATATTAACTAATTTTTTTAGAATAGTGGGGGTCAAAAGAATAGATACCACAATGCGTGTAAGGGGGAGATTAATATATCCCATGGGGAAGAGATTTTTTCCTAAGAAGGGTGAATGCCACTTCAAAAATAATGTTATACTTCTTCTAGAACATAGAACTTTTAACCTCATAGACACCTCGAAATGGTACATTGAACCTTAATCCAAATTGTTGTGTGTTCGGTGCCATTTTATCAATCAAGGCCCTTATAGTGAGTGAGGTTTTATCAACTAGTGCACCACTTATAGAAACATAAATCACATTTCTATCAATAGATATTAAGCCTTCAAAAAAATATTGAATTAAAATTTGATCACTTATTTAGTGCCACAGGAAACTTAAAAAAATAATTTTAAAGCTTTCCCAAGTATTCATTGTTGGGACAAATTTGTGTATAAATATTTTATTCCTTGTCAACAGTAGTCAATGGTTATCAAAATGAAAAAGGAATACAATGTTAATGGAGATTGGATAAAGTAAGGATTCCTAGAGAATTTTTATGGAATCATACCAGTAGATGGAATTCTTATGAAATTATCTATGAAGTTTATTCAGAAAATTATTTCACTAATCCTAATTTCAAGGAACGTATGTCAATGGTGACACATTATTTACAACAATGAAGAATAGTTAGGTATCATCCATCTAAGGATGATTGATAATTTAAGATGATTTGAAAAAGAAAATGCCATGATTCATTATTACATGAGAAATATGCATGAGATTACTTGAAAAAAGAATCATATGATCTGCCTGAAGTAGATAATGATGGTTGAAGAAGAAGAGAGTTTTTGGAATGGATTAGAATTTAGAGGTGGCCATGCATTTCCCATTCCATTAAAACATGGAATTGTTTTCTGATCATTATTTTACAAATATCATAGGTTGGTTAGGGAAATTTTGATGTAAGATTTATGAAATAAATGGTTTGAAAATATTTTGTCAATTATTATAGTTGATCTTGAACATGCTGGTTTCTAAGGTGGTTTAGTTTTCATATGTCTGCAGTATTTTTAGTGTCCAAAATTTTGAGTTGGGATAGCATTGTGAAAAGTGTATTTCTTTGAAGATCACATAAAAACATGGAAAAGGAAACAATTTTTCAAATATGGGGTTCATGAAGTTTATTTCATGAAGACATGATGAATGTTGATTGTTTTTTCATGATTACGATGAGATTTTTGAATGGTTGATGAAAGGATCATTGTGGGTGAGCATTGAGGTGGTGAAGGTGAAGAGAATTTCGACGGTGAAAGGGAAGAAGAGAATCAGGGAGGTGAAATGGATTTGAAGTAATGAATCATGATTATGTTGAGCAATGTGAATTTGGAAAATAATCATAGTGCATCCCAAAATAGAGTGAATATTAGTAGAAATTTTGGTACTCTACGATTTGGTGCTGAAGTGGCTCTAAGGTGGCTGGAAGGTTTTAGAGTCAGTGTGAAAGGCCTATAAATAGGCCACTGTCCCCTTGAGAAAATAAGAAAGACTTAATGAGAATCTAAGAGATCTTGAATTGGGAATAAGTTTTTCGATGTAAATTATTTCCAGAAGGTAATGTGCTTCGTGAAGACATGTTGTTCTGCAAAGGCACAGTGATATTTGTGATGTTGTGAGCACTGTGAAGGTTGTTTTTTGTGTGGAGGTTGTGGGTTCCACAAAGGCATTAAATATCTGAGAAGGACAGTGCTTTTCAATGTAGTGAGCTCTTCGAATTGGTGTCCGTTGCAAATCAGTGAACCTTGTGAAGAAGTGTGCTCTATGAAGGAGCTTTGCAAATAATCTTCCTGAAGGCGCTTTACAAACAGTAGTATTGAATAAATATTTTAATATAACCATTACTTTGGAATACACCACTACATTATTCCATATCACTGTGTGTTTAAGAAGAATCAAGTCTTCACAGATGGAGAGTGATTATTACTTAGGGTATAATAACTATGATTATGCTACGTTGAGCTGGACATCATTGATCTAACAATCACAAAGGAAAGATTGTGATTCTATAAATATGAAGATAAATTTTCAATGCAGTAGATGATTCACTAAATGATAAAGTGTGAAGTAGAATAGGTTTATGTGATACTATTTTTACACTAAAGAACCAGAAGAAGTAGATTATATAGCTTACATATTTGTTATAAAGAAAGAAGAACTCGGTTACTTGCATGCAATAGATAAAGGAACAAGGAGAAGGAATTTTATGGAAGAACAAAGTAGTATTGTGATGTCAAAAAAATATCAAAAAGTGGAATATCCTTTTGGTAATGTAAATCCTTTTGAAGAAGGAAGATTACTGTCTCCACATGTAGTATAAAGAACCATCAAAGAAGTTGTAAGTTTGACTAGGCTGTCACCAATCCAGGAAAGAGGATTATTTCACTTCCCCCTAAAAGGTGTAGGGAATAATATTAGGAAGAATTATTATTTCCCTTCCCCCTCTAAGTGTATAGACTCAAATTAAGAAGTTATTATCTCCTTACCTCCTCAATGTTTTGGGATCCATACTGGATAATGGATTGTTTTATTATCCAACCACTATAAAATCATATAACTTTATAGTGGAGAATCCATGTATTGGTCATCACCATACATGGAATGGACAAGATACTCTTTTTTAGTAGTGAACCTTGTAAAAATAGCATGAACATATTTTTATTTATATATATTATTTCACGCGACATAGAAAAGAGAATAATAGAATCATGATCCTAACAGGTCAAGAGGTACATTGATAATTTTTTAAAATTGGTTTAAAAAGTTCCCAACACAGATTCATCCCCATCTTAGTGTTCGTCATATCTCAAACTAGTCCTTTCATTCATGATGTGTTTCCTCTTAATATTTTCCTATAATACATATTACTATTTACATATAGTTTATGTTCTAGAGACTAGGAAGTATTTTTCTAGGGAAAGTAATTTCTTGTCCACCCAACCTCTAATTGGATAATTAACTTGGTAAATCCAATATTTTGTAGTGTATACTATTGATAAAGGGAATTTCCTATGTTTTAATTGTTCTCCAATGACATTTTATGGTTTTATCGTTTAACACATAGTTTAAAATTACTTTAAATACTTATGTAGGTCTTCTCCAATGAGTAAATGAAATATGGGTAATAAGTTAATTTGATTGGATTTTAATTCAAAATTTGGTGCCTCATCTTCTATTTGAATATATAATGGATGAATATCTACATCAGATGAGGTTAGTAATTTTAATTTATGGTTATTTTCATGGATATTATACATTTTTATTTCTTTTTTAAAATGGAATGTAGAAGAAGATTAATTATTGTGAAATGTTTCACTGTGTTGTATGTCCTCCTTTAATGGGTTCTCTTGTGTGTCCCATTGTCACTAACATAAGATCATCTTTGTTTTAGGTTTGAAATGTGGTAATTCTACAAAATTAGAAAACATCATGTACATAACCTTAACAATAAATAAATCTGAAAATAGAAATTTAAGAAATGGTGTAAGATAAAACAAATAAATATTCACAAAATTTAGAAACATTTTATAAAAAATAGTAAAAAAAACAAAATCTCTCCATGAAAATGATACCAAAATTTGAATGTGTTATCAAGAAAAATCAAATTCATTATGTGTTTAAAGTTGAATTATATTATAGTGGTGAGCATAGGATATCTATTATAGAGTGGTCATATGTTGAGAGAGTTTATTTTTAATAAAAATTTATAAAAGAGGGGCTGGTTTTGAAAACAATAAAAAAAAAGAATTAATTAAAGAGTTTAATAGTTGAAAAAGGAAGGTATTTTTTCTATAATTATATGAGAATGTGGTCATTTCATGTTCATTACATATCTTGGTTAGTTATTTTTTCGGAAATATACACATGGTTTAATAGTATCCATTGGTTGAGGGTTGTTATGATCTTGACTCCCATATTACATCTTAAAACGATGCACAAGAACCAACCCTTGCTAAATTAATAATTTTTCATGGTTTTGGACTTAAGAATTTATTTATGGATAATGAAAAATACTAATAACTCATCTATGTGTGAAGGAAAAAGGATTCATGGGTTCTCCAATATGGAAAACCCAAAATTCCAACTTAAAATCTTAAACCAATCGGAGTGGAGATAAAAAGTGTTTCACTTAATTAAAAAAACAATGAATTCAAAGAGGAGGCATGTTATGATAGTTAGTCAATTGAATTTTTCAAATAAAATCACACAAACCCATTAGAATAAAAATTGTCGAACTCACTCCCATGTATTTGTAGATTCCTAAAAATGTTTTTCCACGATTTAGCTTGACATGGAGAGTAGGAGGATCGGGTGGAACTCCACCTTCATCCTTGATCCCCCTACGAGGATATGGAACTACAGAACTTATTGGATGAGAATATGAATCCATTTGGTCACAAAAATACTCTATCATTCTTTTTGGTATAACATTCAAATTAGGTTCCCATGGTACCTTTTTATAACCAAAATTGGAAGTGGTTTTAGGCACCTAGTGTTGGGTATACCACTTGTCTTTGAGTTTTAGACTAATAAACAGCCATATCAAAACATATAAAAATAATATAGTTTTTGTAGACTCATGAATATTTCAATGTAAATTTTGGTGGAAATTAGGCAAATTTATTGGGATATACTATCATAATATAAAACCTAACTTCTGAATTTGTACAGTTTTGGTCCTCTGGACAGATCAGTTTAGTTGGGCCACCAGATAGATGAATTGGGATTGAGGGTCTTGAGAGGAGTTATAGAACATAGAGTTTTGGATCTATTAAAATATTTAATCCCATTTGGATGAAATAATGTTTTATAACATGAAATAAAATTTGATATGTGTTCAAGAGCTTCTATACATTTTAACCCATTTTCCTTCTACATCATATGTGGCCCTCAAAATCACCTCCTCCTAAAATGCAATCATCAAAAGAGGTATAATTTCCATTTTAACAGTTATAAACATAAAATATTTGAATTAAATGTTAAGTTAAATTTGAAAATATTTATTAATTTTCAATATAAAACCATTTAAATACAATCTTGTAAGGGTGAAATAAAAAAGTTAATAATGGTGTGATCATAGTCTTTGCAAAAATTTAGACTAACATCTAGCTTCTAAGAAAATAACACCAGATAACCACATGGTGACACACTAGGTCATATGAAGCCCATATAAATCATATAATATATCTTAATAATCAACAATATCCTCATAAGGTACCATACATTAGGGAACCATCAAAATTAGAGAAGCATGAGGCCCCATGTTTATCTCGAACACAAAATTGTGTCAAAGGGGTATAGGAAAATCCTCCATAATGAAAAACATATATGAAATCCTTAAAAACCATTTGAGGCTTCTCCATCACTATTTCAATAAATTTCATAGACAAATCATCCTCTAAGGAATGAAGGGGCTCAGAAGGATCACTACTCCCCTCGCAACCAAGCTCTTCAACGAAAACCACACGTTGGGAATCTATATCCTAGATGTGTTGCTCCTCCAGAATAATTTGATAGCAACAAGAACCGAATAAAACTATTCAAAGTTTATTATTTCATCATATTGATCCATATGAAATATGAAAATATCCAAACATGACTGATACATCCCCTCGTCAATGAGCATACATGATACACATCAAACAAGCTGGTCTGGCATCTGATTAGAAAATTCAACACCATGGCATGGGAAGAAACTCTATGTCTGGTATAGGAGTATGTACTAGAGAGGGTGAAATAGAGAAATGTGAATATCATGTATAAAATATGGCACAAACAAGGGAACTGATAAAATGAGTGTACCTTGTACAATCTCTGACCCCTCTGGTGCTGCTGCATCCACTTCCTGAAACAGACCACCCCTGGATCCTCTACCATATTACTGATAGAAACCTAATAGACCATATTATTTTCAAGTTCTATAATGGTGAGGTACTTCCTGAGGCTGACCTCCACCTACCACATATACTATTTTCTAATTATAATTCAACAGCTAGAATACCCTCCCTAGTAAAGATTCTCCTGGAAAACACTAAACCAATCATCTACTACCAAAACGAGATCATGAAACCACTAGAAATTGTCAAAAACGATACTCCTTAAGGAACCATACTAGTAACCCTCTTTTGTTAACACTCTCTATGAGGGAATCCACTAAATCGCCACTTCATTCTTCTAAACCTAAAGCTACTTTGTTAAAATAAAATGAGTAATAGAATATTTTATTAAAGGAAATAGTGTCACCTCAAGACGCCTCACTAGAGACTCCTCATTTGGGGAAATATATAGGGAAAGTGTATAAGGTCCTTGAAAAAGACCCCAATAACCCACATAGATAAATTCCCTTATTGTAGGAAGAGTATCTTCTTCCTCTTTATATACTTCATGACATATGGAACAAACTCTACCGTGAAATCTATCTAGATGTCAACCCATGAATCATCTACCTACTTCCTTTCAATAAGGCACAACATCCACCATTTATGTGTTGCTCCCCACGAATGACTAACTACCAAGGTAACTTGGAACTCCATCAGGGGATTGATAAAACTGAAAGTGATCTCCATAACTTTTATCCAAAACTATATAACCTCATCATAAATGCTAACCTCATACTTCCCCAAATCCTATTATTTAATACCTCACAACTTCCACTTCCACTAGCCATCATTCTCAACTGAATCAACCCTCCATTGACAAACTAGGTTGCCTTACTAAACCCCTAAATCATGGTCCACAAGTGGATGATGACTAATATTCATTTATAAAAAGGGGAATTAGGATTTCTTAAGTGCTGTATTATAAATTATTAATTAGATTCATTTTAATTCACGTTATTCATTTTTAAAATCCCAAAATGACCCGATTCAAACAAAAACTGACGTCATCGTGGTGCATATACCATTCCTAGGTCTATACCAAGAAAATAGTTCTACCTCACTTGGTATTTTAGTAATGTTATATTTCATGAATTAGATCATGGGGGGGATAAAATCTCATTTCTTAGCTAGCATCATTGGCTTATGTCACACACCAAGAACAACTAAAATCATTTATATAAAAAACCATGAAATCATCATTATCCTTAAATCCAAACTTAATAATATTTATCTAACATCATCTTTTGATGACACTATTTCATAGACCCCTCCCAATGAAGATATCACAATCTGGGGAGAGAGAAAATGACCCCTCAAATCCCACCTCTAGTAGGCCCTAGGTTGGTGAGGAGCATCAAGGGTATAAAAATATCCTATATGGGATGTATTACTCTTAATAATCTAAATAAGATTGGGAGATAAGATTAATAAACCAAAATAAACTCCATTAAATATATATAATAAATTAAAAAACTATCCCACAATGCACGTGTTCATGTAATAGATATAGATAATATATGCCAATGTAAATATCCTAAATAAAATATATTAAAGTGAAATAATAAAAAACTAATGGTTCAAGAAATTAATTTAAAACATGATCATTGATTTCCTCATGGAAACCTAAAAATAGTATTATATATGTACGGTGAGAATACAAGTATTCTCAGTAGGAAAAGTGAAGTCTCTCAATGAAATATAAAATTTAATACTATTGAACCTGTGAGAAAATAATAGAACACAACGACACCTATACAATTATACAAAATAAAACCCAAAATTAACCAAGGATCACTCACTAAATAAAACATATAAATATAATATTGTATTATGAATCATATCAATGAAGGGTACCTCTCACCTCTTCCCCACTTATCTTTTTGTCTCACAACCCATCGTCATATTTCCAGTCACTCCCACATCTTTTGAATAACATCACATCAATTCAAATCTAGACAATAGGAACCCATGCCCTCACATCACAACACATAACATAACCAGTATAGTAATGTATTGTTAATATAAATAACATCAACCTCATGCCTTACCCTACCATGAATGACTGCCATCCATAATCCACCTCATCACATCTCACCCAAAGACACTTGGTCCATCACATTTTATTGCATCACATATAGAAAATGGCACTTTGGAGTCTAGACATCATAGTGAAAGCATATCACTAATGCCTAGAAGTGGGGATAGGGAAGAGTAGGTTTCCAACCATATATCCTCCCATCCAGATTTTGTAGAAAACCCCCATATATATATATATTCATGTAGACACATGTTTCTCAACATTGGTGGGGTGTGCATATAAATCACACTGATATAAAATGTTTATGTAATAGTTTCATACAACTCGGTCCTAGGGGTTTACAACAAAGGTATAATATATATCACAAGATCCTCTACTTATGCTATGAAAAATAAATTCACAACCCCACACAATCAAAATATGAGACACAATTTATTTTTAAGTCTCTTATTGTCATTAATATGTTTTCTATATTTTCAATTGGCAGTTTATTCCATTAAAATATGCACCATGTTTAGTGTTTCAATCACATTATCAATTAATATTTTAAACATGCCCATTTGAATTAATTTTTATGAATTTAATTTCACTACTTCCCTAGAAAATATTGCAGTATAGAACACAAAATGTAGTATAACATCTACATACCAACAAGCCAATATCCACTTTCATATCCCCTATGCACAACCACACCACACCACCGTCGTAGACCCACTACTCATACATCGCAACATATCCACTTCCCATGAATCTCATAACCAAGACACAACACACATCCCCTTCCATGAACACATTCCTGACCGCACACATCATTTCCCTGATTAAGCATATGGTCGTTATTTTAATTACACTTATTTACTTTAAGGTTGTTATCACACAATACATATATCTTGATGAAAGAAATTTATTAGATCAATATAAATGGTTAATAATTTATTTATGGTAATATCCAAAAAATAACACTACATTTGAATCACATCATATATCAAAACCACAAAAAATTCAGGATACCTGATTCCAGGGTTTGTCAAAATGTTGTAAAAGCATGTGAAGCGTCCCTCTGGACCATTCCGTTTCATTTAAAATGGTTAATTATATTTTTTTTATATTTATGAAACTATATTCTCAAGGAATTACAAGATTAACCCATTCTTCATGAAAAAAATAAAGGAGAAACAAAGGAACTCCAACCTAGATGAACAGAGCTTTATACAAATTTCTTACACCAAAAGAATGGTGTTCACATATAAGAGGAAAACTCTTATAGGGAACTCAAACAAACTACAGAAATATCGCTCAATAACTCCAAGGGAATAAGGATTTGTAACCTCCCATTTCAATAAAAACAAAGAACAAAATATTGAAGAAAAGGTCTACTATTCTAATGATTATATTTGGAACCATCTAGATTAGATAGATTATTAAATTAGTCATTAATGTTAGTTATCATTAAATCCTGGTGTCTTAAAAATTTTTATATTACCCACACTTTAGAATTTTAATATGTGATAAACCCACTTCGAAAAGGATTATAAATTCAATAATATAGGCATTAAAATATTTTTTAAACAAAGAAACACTAAAAACCAAACATCTATAAATTTTAAACAAACTGGAAACACTTTTCAAAATGAGAAAACATTAGGGATCCACTATTATTACAAAATGAGCCACCATTTTTTATCCACAATTGTTGATCCACTATTAGTTAAAATGAGATATTCTTAGTGATTCATAGTTAGTTTGAAATGAGGCATTGTTGGTGATCCACTATTAGTTCAAAATGAATTACCTTTAGTGATCCACCATTAATTCAAAATGAGTAACCATTAGTTTTCCACCATTAGTTAAAAAAGAGAAACTGTTGGTGATCCACCGTTAAATCAAAATGATCCACTGTTTAAGATCTAATGTTAGGTAAAAATGAGTCACCATTGATGTTCCAGCATTCGTTCAAATGATCTATCATTTGTCACCCACTACCATCCTCTAAAACACCTAAAAATATTCTCACATAATCCACTAATCACCCCTATACATTCCTTTCACACCTCAAACATCTTATTTCCTACAAATTAATTTTCCCAAATTTCTAGGCCATTACAAGTGACAGAAACTATCTAGTAAGACCAAGAGAGAACAATAGTTCTGTCCATGTTCCATTATATACCTCGTGAACCTTTACCAGACAATAATATTGTGATTGGTTGTAATGCCCCGACCCCATTTACCTAGAGTGGGTGAATTATTTCTTAACATTGGCTTGATCACCAGAAAAATCAAATCTCGAAATACCGATTAGTTTAGTAGCCTTGGAAACACAAGATATATTCATAATGATTAAAATTACATCATAAAAATGAAAAATACAACAACATAGTCTCCATAGTCCACAAACTTATCCACTCATACTATCCCTACAGGTCATTCATAATTTACTTCTTCACATCCTGGGAAAAATAAAACATAGAAAAGGGGTGAGCTCAATTGCCTAGTAAGGATAACAATGTAGTGGAAACTTTCATAAATATGAATAAACATTTAAGGCAATGTATAACTAAAACAAAAGCATTTTAGACATGAACTTATACATAGTATGGAAAAAATAAAATTAAATAATGCCATTCACTTATTCACATGGATATTCTACTAATCGAATAATCACATGCAATATCAATAACAACTTTCATAATGATGGAATGCATAATGCCAGACTATCATAACCACATAGCCAAGGCATCGTGCCAAGACTACAAATAAGATTTTGTTAAGGCCTTGTTCCAAGACACTAGTTTGTCTCATGATACCTACCGATGCATCGAGGAGCTATAGTGGGCTCTACCCATCACATATTAAGTCCAATGCATTCCTCATATGAACAGGTTTAAACATTACATAAACATTCATACTAAAAATAGCATACGAAATGTCAATACATTCTCCATAAACCATGAATGGTATAAAAATAACACATACACAGTAAAAAAACTCACAAAACCTTCAATAAAATATGGATGTGTTGTATCATAATAAATCAACATCAAATAAGCTTAAAATCCATCAAAGGGTGTTGGCCTAGATGAAATCAAAAGTATTTGAGAGAAATATCCCTTTTTTGGAAATCATTTAAAAGTCACATAATTTTAAAATAAAACATTTACATTGAAAATTTTCTTATAAGCTTGTAAGGGAAGCTTAAAATATTTTATAACAGAGGAAAATAGGCACACCAGCCGTATAAGTTAAAAAAAAATTCTTACCTTAATTTTGTCGAAAAGGTTAAAAAGGACTTTGTTTGGAAAACGACAGAAATATTCCTTTATAAACCACTTATAAAAGTAAAAAAGGGTATAAATGAATTTAACCCATATTCTAGTAAATCGTAAAAATGTTTTGAAATACATTTTTATGAAACATGGATGTGGATGATAAATAAATCACATTAGATTATTACGTATAAACAACCTCGGATAATGAAAACATTGCTAAATAAACCCTTAACTTGTACTTTTCCTTGGTTGAGGGTAGGTTAACCTCATATATAATGGTTAAATAATTGTTATTAAGTTATAAAATAATCATATATATTAATATGATATCATATATGATCTTTTAACATTACTTTTTCAATAATATTTTAGAATTATCATCGTTTCAAGTGTTAACTTACACGTTTTCTTTTATATATTTTGTTACATAAGCCATGTTTTTCATGGATAGGTTGTATCTTATTCATATCCAGAATGATATCAAGTCCTTGTATACTATTATTAATCATCAAATGAGAATTATACTTGAATGGATACGATGGGGATTGAATCTCATCGCGTTCATGGAGATAGTAGTCCATACGTACACATGAGCAACAATATCATTCTTTTGATATTAAAATAATATTTAATTGGATGGTATATCATATATAATGAATCATTATCATGTTATATTTATTATCTACATGAATTACACATCATTATTATACCCATCCAAATAATAATGTTTTGAATAACAATTCCACCACGACGTGGATACGGTAAGCCTTACGTACACACATATGGTGACATGTCATTCAAAGGATGGATAGAATTCTGAAATATGGTTGTACCATATTTATAATAATATTAAAGTATATAGGTGATTCTGGACTCATTATTTTAGAATGGTAATAACAATGAAAGAAAAAGTTGAAAAAGAAAGGAACATGAAAAAGGGTGGTGAAAACATTACCTCTTCCTCGGGTTCTTCCTTTTGATTTTGTCAAAAGGGCTCCTTAGGTTGGATTTATGATCAAAATAAGGACTCTAGGTTGTAGTTAGGGAAGTTGAGAGAGTATTTGGGCAGATTTTGGCCGATCCAAATGGATTTTAAGGTGTGAATTAATGAGAAGGGGTAGTTCCCTTTTATAAGAGTGGTGAGGGGCACCTTTGGAAATGCAAGAAATATTATTTTATAATAAATTTATATTCGGTTTCAAATGGCTCCAAAGTGTATTATTTTATGGTTAGGGGGGTATGGGTCGAAAAACCCTCAAACAATATAATTTAGCCAGGTTTGGGTCCTTATATTAACCTTATCTTTTAGTTTTAACACTTAGTTAATTAGTTTGACACATACCATGTCACTTTGAATTTTTATATTCTATAGTTAATAAACTTACTATATACCTCCAAGCGACCCACAAGTGGTCCATTAATGATAAACCCATCAGGATATAAGTCTCTTGACAGAACCATAGATTTTTAGTAATTTAATATCAATTAATTATATAATATTTATTTTAAAAATGCTTTTATGTCAATTTTGACACTATTCAATAAATGCTTTTTTTGAAAATCATAACAGAATGATTGCTTTGAACAATATTAATAAAGTCAATCCTAACATGGAATATTAACCTATAAAACTAGTCTAATTAATAATAAGTCTCAAATTATATATATTTGGGTATTTAAAAAATTATTTATTTTAATTTTTCACTCTTATAGTAATTAGTGCATCATTATTTTGTCATAAATATATTAAATTATTTATTGTCTAAAAAATATAAATAATTTTTTATTATGTCAAATATCATTTTATATTTCTAATGAATATTTACAATCGAATTTACCTTATTTATAACCCAATATTAAAAATGTTTTAGTAAATAAACATTGATTTTAACTCTTTTAACGCTTCTTTGAATTAAATAATAATAAATGTCCTAATCTAATCCAAGTGGACCTAAATGATAATATTTTATTACTATGGTTGTTTTTGGTTGAGATAAACTTGTCCAGTAGAATTATGACATGTGTTTACGTAATATTAATAACATTTTTACCCTTAAATACCCTATTTACTTTTAACTGTGGTAAATAAAAGTAAAAAGTTACTATTCACCAAAAATCATTTTCATCTCATTGAACCACATTTTACTCCTTGATATAAACCGTGTCTCTCGGATTCTCGAAATTCCTCTTACAGAAGTGGTAAAATTATGTTTTATGAAAAAAGCAGTTTGTTTAACTACCACTTAGTGGTTTCACTATTCATAAAAAAATGATGTTTTTCAGAAAAGTACCAAAAATTCACCCTAGGCTAATTTTGATATTCCGAATCCAAAAATGAAGTCCATTTTAAAAAATGAAATTTTTAAATTTCCAAAAGTGGGTATAATACTCATAACAGATAGTTTGATTGGTTGTGGTGTGTTAGAACTTGATGTTGCGTACAACACACACTATTGCATTATTCAAAGAGAATCATATCTTAGAAGCTTGGGGTGTTACATTCTCCCCTCCTTCAAATAATTTTGTCCTCGAAATTTCAAGAATAATACCGCATGAAAAAACTCGGGTGGTTCTTCATCATAATTTCCTCTGGTTCCCACGTTGCTTCTTCCATCTTATGGTTTCTCCATAAGACTTTTACCAGACGAGTTATCTGGTTTCTCAGTACTTGTTCTCTCGTATCAAGAATCCTTATGGGCTCTTCGCAATAAGATAGATCAGGTTCCAGTTTTAATTACTCATAGGTGAGTACATGCATTGTGTCAGGCATGTATTTCCTCAATAGTGATATGTTTAACACATTATGTACTTTAGAGAGATTTGGTGGCATTTCCAAACGGTAAGCTACATCCCCAATTCGTTCTAGAATGTTGAATGGTCCGATGTACCTTGGACTGAATTTACCTTTCTTACCAAAACGTATAACTCCCTTCCATGGAGATACCTTTATAAAATCATGATCACCGACTTGAAATTACTAATCCTTCCATCGATTATCGGCATAGTTCTTCTGCCAACTTTGAGCTGCTTTGATATGTTTTTGTATTACCTTCACCTTTTCCATCGTTTCCTCCACCAGTTCTGGTCCTAATAGTTTTCTTTCACCAACGTCATCCCAACAGGTTGGTGTGCAACATCTCTTTCCATATAACGCTTCATATGGTGCCATCTGAATACTCAAATGGAATCTATTATTATAGGAAAATTCTACCGGAGGTAAATATTGATCCCACATACCCTGAAAGTCTAGTGAGTAGGATCTCAACATGTCTTCTATGGTTTGAATAGTTCGTTCTGATTGTCCATCTATTTGAGGGTGGTAGAGAGTACTCAAATGAAGTTTAGTATCCAAGGCTTTCTGAAGACTTTTCCAGAATCTTGAAGTAAAACAGGGATCACGATCAGAAACAATCGATAGGGTACTCCATGAAGTCTCAAAAATTCATTAATATATAGTCTTGCTAGTCGTTCAAGTGGTAAATATTCCCTTATAGCATGAAAATGTGCTGACTTGGTAAGACGATCAATAATGATCCACATTGCATCATTCCTTCTAGGAGTCTTTGGTAGCCCCATGACAATGTCCATCATAATATTTTCCCATTTCCACTTCGGTATGGGAAGAGGTTGCAAGACTCCTCCAGGCTATTTTTTTCCAGCTTTCACTTGTTGAAAAACCATACATCTTGACAAAAAATCATCAATCTCCCTCTTCCTGTTGTCCCACCAAAAATGATCCTTCAAATCTCTATACATTTTGGTGCTCCCAGGGTTTATAGAGAAATTGGAACTATGAGCATCATCCAGAAATTCCCTTTTAAGATTAGGTATATCGGGAAAACAAGGTCTCTTCTCGAATTTTAAAATTCCTTCTTCATACACAAAGTCTCTAAATCTCCCATCATTCATAGCTTTAATCATCTTTTGAAATTCTTCATCATCGGTCTGAGAACGCTTAATCCTTTCTAGTAATGATTTTTTGGAAACCATTTGAAAAATCATTGATGTTTCACCTTCCCTGATTATTCCCATGTCCATATTCACTAGATCCATGAAAATTGGAACCCTTTCAATTCTCATATTGTTCAAAACTCCATGATCATTCCTTCTCAAAGCATCTTCCACCTTGTTTGCTTTCCCCGAGTGGTAGTGTATCGTAGAATCATAATCCTTGAGTAATTCAAGCCATCTCCTCTGCCTCATGTTGAGTTCGTTTTGTTAGAAAATATACTTCAAACTCTTGTGATCAGTATAAATCTCACATTTTTCACCATAGAGGTAGTTCCTCTATATCTTCAAAGAAAATATAATAGCTGTTAACTTGAGATCATGAGTATGATTGTTTTGTTCATGAATTTTCAACTGTCATGATGTATAGGCAATAACCCTATCATTCTGCATAAGGACCCAACCACGTCGTTTCGTTGATGCATCACTATAAATAATGAACCCATCATTCCCCGATGGTAGAGTCAATATAGGAGAATTGACTAATCTTCTCATCAGTTATTCGAAAAATTCTTCACATTATTTTGTCCAAACAAATTTAACCTCTTTACGTGTGAGGTTCGTTAATGGGTTAGCCAATCGGGCAAAATTCTGGACGAAACATCGATAATAACCTGCCAAACTAATAAAACTGCATACCTCAGTTATAGTCGTAGGTGCTGGCTATTCTTGGATTGCCTTGGTCTTAGAAGGATCAACAGAGATTCTATCTTTAGAGAAAATATGGCCAAGAAAAGAAATCTCTTGAATTTAGAATTCACACTTGGTAAACTTCCTATATAATTCATGGCTTCTCAGAGTCCTCAGGATAATGCCCAAGTTATTTTCATGATCTTCATAGCTTTTGCAGTATACCATGATATCATCAATAAATACCACCACAAATTCATTGAGATATTCCTTGAAATCCCTATTCATCATATCCATGAATACAGAGGGTGCATTAGTCAATCCAAAAGCCATTACTCTAAACTCATAATTCCTGTACCTGGTTCAAAATTCTTTTTTCGGAATTTCTTCTTTCTTCACACACAAAAGATGGTATCCAGATCGAAGGTCAATCTTTGAAAAGTATTGAGCTCCATTCATTTGGTCAAATAAATCATCAATGTGATGAAGAGGATACTTGTTCTTTCTTTTTACAGAATTGATCTCCCTGTAGTCGATAAATAACCTCATAGATCCATCTTTCTTTTTAACAAAAAGAACAGGGGCTCCTCATGGAGAAACACTAGGTCCAATAAATCCCTTATTACTCAATTACTCCAGTTGTTTCTTTAGTTCGACTAATTCCACAGTGGACAATATATAAGGGGTCTTCGATATAGGCCTTGATCCGGGAATTAAAACAATGGAAAACTCAATATCTCATTCTAGAGGATGTCCATGTAAATCTTCCGGAAACACATCTACATATTCTTTCACAACAGGTACATCCACTATTTGAACATTCCTTTCCTCAACCACATTCATTTCATTATCTTCTTCCCCAATAATTGAATTTAGTTGAGCTACTGGGGGTGGATCTAGATAAGAAATAGGTGGTGATGATTCTGCTCTAAAGATAAGGTGTTCCTTATCATCATCATCAAAAATCGTAACCTCCTTCTTACAATAAATCTTCACATCATGGTCCGAAAGGCAATCCATACCAAGGATTATATCAAACTCAATCATAGTTATGACAATGAGATCATTGGATAAAGAAAATTTATGTTCTCTAATGGGGACTGATTCCCAAAACATTGTTGCAATGATAGTTCCCATAGGAGTTTTAACTGACAAATCCCCTGTTAAATAAAATTGGAAATATCTAAATTTCATAGCAAACTGGGAAGAAATGAAACAATGCAATGATCTAGAATCAAATAATGCATTTTCTAAACGTTAGGAAACCATTAAATTACCTTCCACTACATCTTTCATAGCTTCTACCTCAGTAGTAGTGATAGCATAAGCTTAGCCTTGATTCCTTGGCCTTTTCTGAGGTAAGTTCCCTTGATGATTAGGACATTAATTTTCCTAATGTCCCATCTCCATACAATTGTAGCATTAGACATCGGTAGATTCCTTCTTCCCCTTACAATCACAAGCTTGGTGTCCTTTTCACCACACTTGTAACAGACTCCTGTTCCTTTTAGGCAAGTACCTGGGTGATTCTTCCCACATTTACTATAGGATGGATATTCAACTTTTCCCTTATTCCCTTTATATCCATTCCTAGATTGATCAAACGATTTCTTCTTCTCTTGATTTGCTTGAAAGTCATATGACTTAGAGAATTCTTTATCTGTCTTGATATCACAAGAGATAATGCCTTCGTACGATGAGAAGGATTGTGAGACTATTGCTCGACGGAGAAATTGTTTTAACCCATCAAAGAAACAATCAATATTACTTGATGGGTTACGTATATAATATCCAGCATACCTTGATATCCTTGAAAAGTTAGCCTCATACGTTACGACATTCTCATCCTCCTTTTGTCCCAGACTTAGAAATTGCCTTTCCATATCCGCTTGATGGTCATGAGGAATGTATTTTTCGAAAAACAGATCTTTTAACTCCCTCCATTCCATATTTGATACTTCATCATCTTCCTTCATGTTTTGAATCAATGACCACCATTGATCAGCATCTCCAGTGAGGCGTTAAAATGCCAAGATAACTTTTTCTCTTTCACTACTTCCCAAAGCCTGAAATATTTTCTCTAGGGAACTTATCCATTGCTCATCTAATAATGGATTTTTACTCCCATTGAGTGTTGGTGGTTGCTTCCTCAAGAATAGATCTATCATTTATCCTCCATGATGTGGATCAGGGTGATCCATACTGGTAAGGTTATTATTCATAACATGAGTGAGTTGTCCCAGTATGGTGATTAGTTGTTCAGCACTAGTTGCATCACCAGTTCCACTATAATTATCTTGATCAGGAAGGAAATCACTATATGGAGTGCGTTCATGGATATAGTTTCCATTTCATCCACTAGGCGCAATTTCTAAACAATGGCATAAACTAGATCAGTTTATGAATCAAAATACACAATTACATACATATAAAACACTTAACATAAATTGAACTATTTATGGATATAATCCATAATAATAAAAATGTTTTCTTTGAGGAAGTATAAACTCATAAACCCTTCATAATTATTTGTAAAGAAATTGAGAGTTATCCTAAGGATATCCCCTGGGAGTGTCATAACCAACAGTGCAGCAAGGCCTGTTGTCATGCACTAGTTCCTGTTCGACTCTAGATAAAATCGGTGTTTTCGGGTTTTAACCCTAGGTACATCTGTGCCAGGGCCGCCTCTACCTGCTCATATCCAGACAGGGATGTATTGTTCGGAAAACTCACAAAATCTCTACAGTACCAAAATTATAGGATGTTCTTCTATACTAATCTTCAAATTCCATCTTAAATCTATGTGCTCTAATAAGAGATTATCTAAATCTAGCTTCCAAGCTTGGTACTACACTTCCTATGATACCAACTGTAACTCCCCAACCCTAGTTACCCCGAGTCGGTGCATTATTTCAAAACATTGGAATGATCACAAGAAAGATCAAATCTCGAAAGACCAATTAGTTTAGTAGCCTTGGAAACACTAGATATATTCATAAAGTTTTACATTACATCATAAAAATGAAAACTACAACAACATAGTCTCTATAGTCCACACTCTTATTCCCTCATACTATCCTTGCATGTCATTTATAATTTACTTCTTCACATACTGGGAAAAATAAGACATAGAAAAGGGGTGATCTCAAATGCCCAGTAAGGATAAAAATGTAGTAGAAACTTTCATAAACAAGAATAAACATTTAAGGAAATCTATATCTAAAACAAAATCCTTTTAAACTTGAACATCAACATAGTATGGAAAAAATAAAATGATATAATGCCATTTACATATTCACATGGATATTCTACTAATCGAATAATCACATGCAATATTAATAACCACTTTCATAATGATGGAATGCATAATGCCAGACTATCATAACCACATAGCCAAGGCCTTGTTCCATGACTAAAAATAAGATTTTGTCAAGGCCTTGTGCCAAGACAGTAGTTTGTCTCATGAGACCTACCGATGCATCGAAGTGATATAGCGGGCTCCACTGGTCACATATTAAGTCCAATTCATTCCTTATATGAACAGGTTTAACCATAACATAAACATTCGTATTAAAACTAGCATACGAAATATCAATACTTTCTCCATAAAACATTAATGGTATAAAAATAAAACATCCACAGTCAACCAAATCACAAAAACATCAATACAAAATTGAAGTTTTGTATCATAATAAATCAACTTCAAATAAGCATAAAATCCATCAAAGGATGTTGACATAGATGAAATCAAAACTACTTGAGAGAAATATTCTTTTTATTGAAATCATTTAAAAGTCACATAATTATAAAATAAAACATTTACATTAAAAATTTTCTTATAAGCTTGTAAGGGAAGCTTCAAATATTTTATAACGGAGGAAAATATCCTCACCCGCCGAATATGTTAAAAATACATTCTTACCATAATTCTGTTGAAAATGTTAAAAGGGACCTAGTTTGGAAAACGATGAAAATAATTCGTTATAAAACACTTATAAAAGTAAACAAGGGTATAAATGACATTAACCCATATTCTAGTAAATAGTAAAAATGTTTTGAAATACATTTTTAAGAAACATGGATGTGGATGATAATGAAATCCCGGTAGATTATTAGGTATAAACAACCTTAGATAATGAAGAGATTGTGAAATAAACACTTACCTTGTACTTTTACTTGGTTGAGGGTAGGTTAACCTCAGGTATAATGGTGAAATAATTGTTATTATGTTATAAAAGAATCACATATATTAATATGATATCATATATGATCTTTTAACATTACTTTGTTAATAATATTTTAGAATTATCGTCGTTTTGGGTGTTAACTTACTCGTTTTATTTTTTATGTTTTGTTACATAAGCCATGTTTGTCATGGATAGGTTGTATCTTATTCATATCAAGAATGATATCATGTCTTTAGATACTATTATTAAACATCAAATGAGAATTATACTTGAATGGATACGATGGAGAATGAATCTCATCACGTTCATGGAGACGGTAGTCTGTACGTACGTATGGGAGACAATATTATTCTTTTGATATTAAAATAATTTTTAATTGGATGGTATATCATATATACAAAATCATTATCATGTTATATTTATTATCTCCATGAATTACACATCATTATTATACCCATCCAAATAATAATGTTTTGAATTACAATTACACAACGATGTGGAGACGGTAAGCCGTGCGTACACATGTATAGTGACATGTCATTCAAAGGATGGATAGAATAATAAAATATGGTTTTACCATATTTATAATAATTTTAAATTACATAGGAGATACTGCATTCAATATTTTAGAATGGTAATACTAAAGAAAGAAGAAGTGTAAGGAGAAAGGAACTTGAAAAAGGGTGTTGAAAGCATTACCTCTTCTTCAAGTTCTTCCTTTTGATTTGATCAAAAGGGCTCCTTATATTGGATTTACGATAACAATAAATCCTCTAGGATGTATTGGGGGAAGTTTAGAGAGTATTTGGGCAGAATTTGGCAGACACAAATGGCTTTGAAGCTGTGAATTAATGAGAAGGGTGAGTGCCCTTTTATAAGAGCAGTGAGGGGCACCTTTGGAAAAGTTATAAATATTATTTTATAATAAATTCATATTCGGTTTCTAATGGCTCAAAAGTGGATTATTTAGAGTTTAAGGTAGGGATGGGTCGAAAAACACTCATCCAATAGAATATATCTAGGTTTGGGTCATTATATTAACCTTATCTTTTATTTTTAACTCTTAGTTAATTAGTTTGACACTTACCATGTCACTTTGTATTTTTATATTATATAGCTAATATACTTATTATATACCTCCAATAGATCCACAAATGGTCCATTAATGATACAAATATCATGAAATAAGTCTCTTGGTAGATCCTTAGATTTTTTGGAATTTAATATCAATTAATTTATAATATTTGTTTTAAAAACTCTTTTATGTCAATTTTGACACTATTCAATAATTGATTTATGTGAAAATCATAACAGAATGATTGCTTCAAAAAAAGTAAATTAGGTCAATAATACTAAGTCATATTAACCTATAAAATTAGTTAAAGTCATAAATAGTCTCAAATTATATTTATTTGGGTATTTATAATATTAAATATTTTAATTTTTCCTATTATGGTAATTACTGTATCATCATTGTGTCATAAATAAATTGAATTATTTATTTTATAAAAAATATAAATAAACTATAATTATGTATGAATTCTTTTTATCTTTCTAATGAAAATTTAAAATGTAATTTAACTTATGTATAACCCTATATTAAAAATGTTTTAGTAGATAAACTTTGATTTTAACTCTTTTAACTCTTATTTGAATTAAATAATAATAAATGTCTTAATCTACTCCAATTGGAACTAAATATTAATATTATATTCCTAAGGATTTTTTTAGTCAGTATACACTTGTCCAATAGAATGAGGACATTTTTTAAGGTAATATTAATATCATTTTTAACCTTAATTACCCTATTTACTTTTAACCGTGGTAAATAAAAGTAAAACGTTACTATTCACCAAAAATTATTTTCATTTCATTGAAACATATTTTACTCTTTGATATTAACCGTGTCTCTTGGATTCTCTAAATTCCAATCACAGAAGTGGTAAAATTATGTTTTATGAAAAAATCAGTTCTTTTAACTACCACTTATTAGTTTCACTATTCATCAAAAAAATGAAGTTTTTCAGAAAAGTACCAAAAACTCAACCTAGGCTAATTTTGATATTCCAAATCCAAAAATGAATTCTTTTTTGAGAATAAAATTTATAAATTTCAAAAAGTGGGTATTAAAATTCATAACGACTACTTTGATTGGTTGTGGTGTGTTAGAACTCGATGTTGCGTACAACACACGCTATTGCATTATTCAAAGAGAAGTGTACCGTAGAATCTTGGGGTGTTCCCTTGGTGTGGGCCCCTTTTTCCATAATGTGAACTCCATTGTCTCTCTAAGCCCCTCAGAGGTTCGAGAATGATCCTAAATCCATAAAAGAGTATAAAAACACCCATATGTTACTTGGAAGACCCCAATTAACATTACGTTTTATTATAGAGCAAACTTTTGTTAATTTTTTCTAATTCTTGTGATCTCATACATTTTTCTCTGTTCTCCCCACTACTTCCTTTCTGAATTCTTGTTTTAGAGTAGAGAGTGTACATTAAATAGATTTTTCTATGAATGTATCTTATTTTTTAATTTTTTTGGTTGGACACTACCATTTCGTATGATGGGGATATGTTATTGATAAGTTAAAAATAAGGAGATTTGGGTTTATTTCCATAGCCACTAAAAGGATATCCAGTTAATTAGTTTTCTAGCCACTACCAGAAATATTATATCAATGTAATTGGTTTTTTTTTCTAGAACCATAAAAATGAATCTATGAATGGACCAAGTGTTGATGAACCTAATAAAAAAAATATATATTTCTCACAGTCTTATATTTGATATGCCATAGAGCCCAAAAAGAGATATGGATTCAATGTTATGGATTTTCGATGATAGGATGCTAAAAATATATACCATAGGTCTTGTTCATGGTGGTCCTTTAATGGAGGTTTAGACGCAAAGACCCCATTCACAGAGGTCTCAATGCAATTGTCTAGTCATGGAGGTCCCATTCATAGAGGCCTTATTCATGGAGGGAGTTTTTGGAAATTTTTATTAGTGAACTATGTCCAATAAAAGTCTATATTTACAAAGTTCCCTTCGTGAACTCCTGATGGATTGATGATAACCTTCTCACAACATCATCTGGGATCACATAGATCCATTAACTTGTGAATCTCATAAAGCTTCTCAAAATTATCAATAATTTATAAACCCCACACCCTATAAATACCCTATCATGTCATTATAGAATTGGATGAGATGTTGAGCTATGAAATTTCACTCCTATTTCATGAAGCACTAGAGCTTCACAAATTTTTGTAACTCATTACCCTTGGGTTTCATGAGACCTTGAGCTTGGATAATCTCAAAAATTTACCACACCCTGAGCTTTATGAATCCCAAAAATTTGTGATTCCCTAATCTCCATGAATAAAAAAGCTTCACGAGGCCCTGAGCTCTATAATACACCTACCTTCACAAGATCCTGAGCTCCGTGAATCCCCAATCCTCTTGGGGCCCTTGAGCTCTGCGAAAGATTGAGAGTCATACTGTGAACTTTTTAGGCCTATTAAAATACATTTTAGTTTGTTCCCTTATAGGTCCCTAACTTCCATACCTACAATACCAATATTTAAGATACTCCTATACACTACATAATATACCTTGATTTGACCTACTCCTCTTGGCCCCATTCAAATGTAATGAATTGAGATTCTCATCTTAGATTTTCTGAGTACCTTAAGTAAATACACTCATCATGAAACTCTTAAAACACCTATCACCAAAATCATGTGCTAGGTCGAACCAGAAAGGTCTTCTCTAGTATATATCCCACACCTGCCACTACTAGGTATCTTCTGTCCAGTAGTACCCACTATAAGAATTTAAAATATAGTATTCCCCTTATAAAAAAATATGATTCCACCTGTGAAAATATAATCATTCATTATGTGTTAAGTTTTAGATTCCAATTATTCCTATCTACATGAATTTAAACAATAGTATATCATATATTAAAATGAATAGGATTCTCTTATGAGAAACATGAGATTCTTCATGTGTTATGTATAAGATTTCTGGTAGACCTCACTACATGAATTTAAACTGTAGCATACCCTATATTATGAGAATAGGATGAATCCTATGAAAAGTATGAGATTACTTATGTGTAAAGTTTAATATTCCTCATTTAATAATATTGATATGATCATCAAAACAACATACATGGGCCTCTATCTCATGTGTAAGCCCCAGTCACATCCTTCGACCCATTAGCAATGGAGATTCCCTCATGACCTGAAGTGAGGAAGAGACAATGGGAAGATCAATCAATAAGACCTACACACCACACCATTTCATATGATGTTAACCTATAGTTTTACCCTATGAAATGGACATGGGATTCTTTCCTGACCTGACATGAGGAAGAAAGTATGTTAGTGTCAATTCATAATACCCACAAACTTTTTCCATTTTATGACATTAAACTATAATCGTACTCCACGAAATAGACATGGGATGACCTCATGACCTGAAAATAATGACGAAATGATGGGAAGATCAATGTATTATCCTAAAAAACTACATCCTATCACATGATGTTAAACTATATGTTTACCCCATGTAATGGATATGGGATTATCTCTCAATCAGATATGAAGAATACATGACAGAATGATTCTAAATGTGAACCCTATGAACTACTTCCTTGTCCAACGATGTTAAAATAAATGAAAACATACTTAGTACATGATGTAAAACTATAAACATACCTAGTTCGATGAAAAAGTAATTCCCCATATATTATTGACCTGGATTACCCCACACCTCCTACCTGGTGTAGCAAACACAGGATTATCAATTTATGACTCGCATGGGGTGACATCTCTTTCCACATCATGGGATAGAATTTATCTAATGACGATTCCATGTGTAACCCCCATATAGTCCCATATAAATTGATTCTCTTTCATTGGGCAGCTTCTATGCTTATGTTCCACACAATCCAAAATTAACACACCTTCCGTTACATGAATGTTCATACTGCATGATGTTAAACTTCATGGATTGGTCTGGTCACACAACTTTATATTACATCATCGGACTACATGGGTTATGATCCTTATTTCATAAATATGTTACATTGGATTCCTCTATAATGTTCATTCTGTTTAATGGAAATCCAAGATTGGAATTCTTCCCTCTCAGGTTTGAACATCAGGATCCACATCAATGGAAATTATGATCCATCCATCTAGGGGTTACATGTTCCATTCTAGGTATAAAACTCCCATATCAACCTCCAGATGAAGTTATTATACAAAACCAAAGTGTGAAATCTTCCCTCATAGGTACACACCTCTGGATCGACCGCAAGGGGTGTTCTGATCCATCAATCCATGTGTGACATTTTCCCTCTGATGGATGAACCTATGAATCCCCCTAAAGGGGTATTATAATCCATAAAAGTCTACGTGAAATCATCCCTCATTCGAACACACCTAAAAATATTAGTTCTGATATATTACCTAATAGGGACTCTCTGCCTCAATAGGTTGTTCTGGTACATCCACCTTAGTGTGTAATCTTCCCCCCATTGACACACCTCCTTGATCTACCTCACTAGGGATTTCTAACCAACCAACCTATCTCCACACAATGTTAAACTTGTTCCTCATATATTCTCACAAGAAATTAACCATATTTCCATGTCCACAATATGTTAAACTCATTCTCTAGTGCATCTTCACTGGATGTAGAACTTCTGTCCTAACCTAGAAAACCCAACCCCTACAATAAACATGTGATTCCCGAGGTTAAAAGGGTTGGATGGATTACACCATAGGTCTCAATCACCGAATGATTTACTCGGGGAATACATGGGTTCCTTGCCTAATATTACTCATATAATATTCCATTAATGAGAAACATTTGTGAGTGACCAATGTAACCATCGTCCAACGATGTTTAGACATGATTTATGTCACTGTCTATGCAAACCGAAGGTCCCAACCCTTCCAAGAAACAATTAGTTTAAATAAATAGCTTCCACATAGATATAAAACCATTAATGTGATCCATAAACATGAATAAAATAAATTATTGAGACCTAGAGTTGGTAATGAGATCTCAGGAGGAATCTATGGATGAATAAAATGAAATTCCATAATACAATTTTGATAAAGGAGAAGAAATCACTGATGAAAGTGATGAAATACACCCAAATTTGGAATGTGGGATTGTGGGGAAATAGAAGCCTGTGTGCATTAACACATAGGAAAATAAGAAATATCCTCAAAATAGGTTTCAATCAACAAAAACTAAAAATCTATCCATGTAATTGGGATTCTAGACACATTTGGTAAATGGATAGTTGATTTATAACAAAAAACGCTAAAAATAGTGGGAAATCGGTCTTCATTATATAACCATTAAAAATTGAGGTTTAATCAAAACCCTATCAAGGACATTAAATATATGAGATAAAGGGATACCAATATAAATTATTTTTTAACTCCTTTATCAATCTCTTTTTTTTTGTTATTTAGTTATAGATTTAATCTATAGAAATTCATTTATTTAATTTCTTCAAATTATAATTATTTTTATTTAACATAACCCATGTAATTTGATATTAAATGTTTAAATGTTTTCATTAATATATTTAATTTTTTAATTTCAAAATTAATTTAAAATTAAATTCACTAGTTTCCATATTTACATAGACAGCTAGTGTGAACAACTAATATGACTTATGGAAAAAACTAGGGGTTTTCTAGGGGGTTTGGTTAGTGTCTTTTTTTATAATTGTAAGAAATTTTCCTTACTAATTATTCTGTTTTTTATCAATGGTTAAACGTTTCAGTTTGTTTTCTAGAAAGTGTCTCTATCTAAGGATGATATTCTAGGGATTCCCTTTGATTATAGTTTCACCTTTGGGATTCATTCTTAAATTTCCCCCTAAAATGGATTATTATTGAAGAATTATCTACTTTTATTGATGTTCATGGTTTATTATGGAAATTTTGTGTCTAATGTGGCTTCTCAAAATGGTGTTGAATGATTTCATGTGTTGTGTCAGATAAAATGCATCATGGAGGATTTATGAGTTTAATTGAGTTTTTGAAAGGGATTTTAAAATAATTTTACCATGAGTATGTTTTACAATTATTATTATTGGAATATTTGGTTTAAAAAATTATTTTAGTTTTTTTATGTGATTGAAAATTATTATCAATTTATATTTCTGGCATTGAGTATCACATGGGAGACCTCCAATGATTGTGTGTTCTTGAATTAGAAAATTATTATATTGAAGAAGGGACCAAGTGAGCCTTTTGTAAGAATACCAACTAAACTTATAAAAAAATTTCCAAGGGAATAAGTTATCTATTTAGATTAAGGCTATGAGATATTCTAAAAGATTGACCCAAGGACCGAATAATCTCATGAAAGTTAGGGTCAGGGAAGACTGGGAGAGATTCTGAACTTTTTTATCTTTCTTAGTCATCTTGAAAACCTTTTTTAAAAATAATTCACATTATACCCATATGGGTAAATACCATGGTTTATATTTATTATTCCTAGTTGATATATATGATTTAAATAATTATTTTAGTTCTTTGTCTAGTTGAGATATCTTATGTTGAACATATTTAAATTTATTTTATGCAATGATGTTTCTTATTCTTATTCCCATGTTTATACATGTTTGGGTGAGTTAAGCATGTTTTTTCATATATATTACATCCCTTTATATTTTATCCTTGTTTATTTTGTGTTTTGAAACTTTTTTGTTTGAGAAAAAACAAATGTAATTTCTAAATGAAAAAATGTATTTTCCGTGATATTATTTTAAAAAGTTTTCTTGGTTGTAATTGAGTTTCAAACTAGATTTATGGGTTTGTATGCATAAATTCCGTATATAAATTCATCATGGCATCCTACTGGGATTTTTTCCTCACACCCTACATATGCCTTTGGGAGTATGTAGACATTTTTTTACATGAATCTGTCAAATTAAAGGGAAAATTTTATTTTAGTCGATATTCTTAATTGTAGCTATCTGAGGTTACTATGATAGAGGATACATAGTCTCATGGGGTTTCTCTAATGGGGAGTTTTGTTTGGTTTTTCTTTAGTTGGGAAGTCATTTATTTGATATTTGGTTCGGGATCCCTATTTTGAGTTTTAAAATTTTGACAATGTATATCATGTGTATGTATTGTATATGACATATTATATAATGTTGATGTGTTGATTCATATATTATACACCATCAATCATTATTTCATATACTCTGGTTATATGTTCTTATCTAATGATCCCGGTTTTTTGTTAGTGTAGCCTTACAATTCATGGATGGGTCATGCTAGTTTTTTAAATTTGATACTATTATTAAATGGTATGTAATGTTTCTCTATTGATTGTCTATATCACATGGATATATGGAATAGGATTTTGCCCTTATGGTTTGTTAGCTGAGGTAATGGGTTGGGCTGACTCGAGCTGGTTCACTGCATTATATCAAAAAACCCCTTGGTCATCCCCTATTTACTTCCTAGGGAAAAAATACTAAATTTCATCTAAAAAATTATATTTTCCACTTTAACATTTTAATTTTTCACTATCACATTTTAACACCATTTTTTAAAAATATTAATAATATCTTTCTAAATTATTAATATATAACTTCATGATCATGATAAGTAAGTTATATAATTTAATAGTTATGAAAAAAATACAAATACAACTATTCTAAATAAATAAAAACACAAAATGAAAATTAATTATAAAGAAAACAATGGATAACAACAAAAAAATGTATTAAATTTAAAACCCAAAATAATAAGATGATTAAAGAATCATAGTTGTACCAAATTTTTTAATTTTAACTCCCTGCATCAAATTTGATTCATAATCCTTAGAGAATTTAACATTTTAAGGGAAAATTTCCAAAATATAAATAGATAATTAAATAATAATAATCAAATAGTTGTTAAAATGAATGGTTTTATGTCCACTAGGACTAATTCCATAAGTGGTTGGGGGGGTGAATCATGGAAAGAAAGATTAAAACATTCTCCCATTCAGAACATATTTCGTTGTTAGAAAAAAATCAATTCTCTCTTCATCCTGTAGCAATATATGAATAGATATAAAATCATGCACATGACACCATGATTTTTACATGTTTTATCATCTCTTGGATATCTCCATGAAACATACAATGGAAATGTGTTGATGTACCAAATTCACTAAGGCTCATAGCTAATAATTAGTACAATGTTTGGGCTAACTTCTATGCCCAGTCTCACTGCCTTTAAAAGATTTTGGGTCTGTTCACTATATTTCCAAGGATCACTCCCTATTCCTCTTTCTCTGGATCACTGATGATGGAAAAGGCCACTATCTTCCTATTGTTATTCCCACTGCTCTTGGGAAAAAAACACACAGTTAATGGAATTGTAGGCCAAACATAGTTTATGGACATATAGGTCCCTTCATTTGCATGAATATTGCATCGTCAACTATTGGTAGATTATCTGTTGAAGTCCATTTTTTAGCATTAGATTAATTACACCATCCCTAGTACTACAAGGTACAATAATATACTTTCATAAAATAATTTGATGCTTTCAAAATCTTCATTGTGAAATTTTTGAACCACCCTCCTCTCCTGCGTACTGTGTACCGGGTTTGGTAAGCGGAACACCTCCTTCACGTACTGCTTCCACTCCCACGAACCTCCCTTAACCCATGAACTACCTCTGCCTTCGCTATTTCATACCTCCTCTGCATCCCAATCCTGTGAACCTCTACTGTAAATCAGCCTCTGTCTTCAAACTGTTCTTTGTTCGGAAAATGCATTCACCTTTTCTATCATGCACCACTATCTTGTACCGATTCTACAAACCTACACTGTGAATCACAATCTATTCACAAAATGTTTTTTGTTTGTGTATTTCCTTTGCTAACCACCTACATATGAAAACATCTTTATCTACGTACTGTGTCTTATGCGGGTTATAATTCTCCTCTTAAGTCTTTGGATCAAATTTCTTCTACATTAAGAACTTTAGATTTCATGGAATTATTCCTCACAAACCTTCTTCAGACATTGCAGAAATACCAAACCAACAATATGTTCTCTAATGATAAGAGGTCTCAACAGTAATTGGTGTGATTAGGAATTCTTATATAGGAAAAGATACCATAAAAATCTATTAACCTATGTTTTGCTAAATCTTTAATCCATCCTTCCCCGCATACTGATCCTTATAACTCTGCAAAACAGTAAGCCACCCACGAACTATTTTTCCTATCCAATATGCTTACTATATTTGTTCCTAAATGATCTATTTCCTATACAGACATCAAGACATCTTCTTACCACACCACCTTCCTCTATGAACTGATTTCATTTTTTCAAACCCCTTCTTCGTACCATCATCATGGCTCGAAATAGCATTCCCATAACATTATACGCATTCCAAGAATTGTGGTACACAGTTCTAATCCTTTTCCAATTTTCATAAAAATTATTCATACCATTAACTCAATTGAATAAATCCTTCCATTTACAAAATCAAACACAGTGAAATCACACTACATTAAAAACATGTCTTCAGCAAACACCAACCATACTCATTTGCGGTCATTTGGCTTTGTCAGCAAATACCACCACACCCAAAACATACTAGGAGAACTCCTTGAGGGATTTTTTTTCCCAAAAATGATTTGAAATTATTAAATTATAAAATACCATGATAAAATTAATATTTTACTAAATTTATAGATTTTCAATTACACTATTTAACATCTTATTTCCATATCATGACACCTAGATTCTAGAATATAACATCAAGCTCTATGAAATCAAAAACTATAATATATATATATATATGTGACATTAAAAATGAATTATAATATTTTCATTGGATAATAAAAAGAAAAATGAATTAAATTTATAACATTGGATGATAACAAGATGGGAATGAAAGCACTATAATTTGTATAAAAAACATTTAACACATAGAATAAAAAATTTAACATGAGACTTCTAGAAATTAATATTTGAATAATGACTATAATATGGTATTAATAAGATAATTCTGGTGAATATTAAGAAACATTGATTATATTTAAACATTAGATATTTTCATGAGAACACTAGAACTGTACCAAATTTTAAATATTTTAGTTACATTATTTAAAACCACGTTAATATATTATAACACTAAACATTTAGAGTTTATCCGCACGATTATAAAATTTAATATTTTTTTATTAGATGTATAAAATATATTATTAAAATTTTATTTAAAATAAAACATTTAATAGTATCATTTAAATGATATTATATTTAATATATTGGACAATAATATGAAAAGAGCACAAGGAATACATCAAAATTATATATTTTAACATGAAAGATTAATATTTTGAAAATAACTATATATAATTTAATATATGAATGAAAAATTCAATAAAAAACATAAATATGTAGTATACTAATAAATCCATAATTTACTCTATTTTTAGTATGTAATTTAAAAAAATTAATATTTTGTTTTTTAGAATAAACAAAAATATATTTTATTATTATAAAGTAAATATTGGGATAAAAATGAAATTGGAATAAAATATTTATTTTAGTGATTTTAATATTATTATAGATTTAATTATAAAAAGTCACTATTTTTTAGGTTGAGTTTTTAATGATTTTAAAGGTATAAATAGTTAATCTTACATGGAGGTTGGGAGGTGTGACATTAAAAGGATATTAAAATTTCTATGTGTGATTAATATGAACTCCTTCGTGTCATTTGAAAATGAAGGGGATCCTAGGAAACTCACATGTGATTAAACCCCCCATCCATACACTAAACTAGACTCAAACAATCATGATAAGATCTATCCATGATTAACCCTAATGCACATAAAATATTCTAGATTAATTCCAATGAGTGATTTATTTAGTAATATTATCAAAAACACCATGTTAGATAAAAATTTAAATATTGAAAGCTATATTAGGTCAAATCACATGATTGGGTTTATTGATATATAAGAATAATCACTCTACAAGCTGAGATGAAACCTGCACTTATCATTGTATTTCTAAATGTAATTTTTTATGAATTAATACCTTAGAAAATGTATATAAGAATTGATCTTTGTGAATTTCACTATGTATAAATGATCTTAAAAGAATTAACTACTATTCATATCCACTTCTTCAATACATTGATCTTCCCAGAATCTCTCAATGTCATCTTTTTGTAAGGTTACATATAGACTCTTTTCACAATGACTTGTAGTAAAGAAACAATGGTGTTGCACCAAATTGAGAAATGGATCAGTTGTGAATTCACATGAACTTTATTCATTCTTTTGAGGAGGAAAAAAATCATGGGTAGAATATTCTAGTTGGGAGATAAGTTTTTTATTTTATATAAAAAAGAATGTCATTCTTAACTAGGGGAACATGGAAAAAATCTACGCACTCAAAGAGATCCTTTGATTTATATAAATAAGCTTAATCATTTCTACTATAAGGTGATTAAATCCTATTCCTATATTTATTGATATAGTAGTGTATGTTATTTTTATAAATATTTTCTATATTTTTAATATTACAGTGTATTTTTTCTCTCCCTCTTCTTATTTTTCTTTTGTTTTGTGTTTCCCCCGAACTTTACCTCCATAATGATTATGGTTATGATCATAAATCCAAATGTTGGGGTTCTTATGGGTTGTTAATGGTTTCCCAAATACTAGTTATTTATTTAATTTTAATTTAATTTATTTGTAGCTGATAAGATATAGTATTATGCTTTGGTGATAAGGGTACCCACTACTTCACTACATTATCTCAAATTTTTTTCCATTCACTACCAAATCACAATTCACATACATATCTTAGTTCATCTCATTTATGATGTGCTGATTTGGATTACGAAATTAATGACTCATATTGGTTTCAGGTGGATAGTTTTGTTTTTCAATGGTCATAAATTTATCATAACATAACACCATAAAGGATGTGATGTTCAATGTACCTATAAATATTATACAGTGTACTAGATAACAAAAAATAAATATGGAATGGTATTCATCGAATGGAAATAATGGTGTATCAAATGGAATATAAACTACTTTTATAGAAAATATAGAGTACCATGTCCATACCTATAAAACATCCCATTTCACTCTAACACTTTTTAGATTTTTTTTGTTAATTTATATTATTTTCATGTATTTGATACACATCACACTCAACTGAAAACCATATTTAAAATTTTTTCATGGATACTGAAAATAATAACAAATAAAAATAAGTGAAAAATAATTGTGAGTGATTGATTATAAACTATATGAAATGATCCTGGTCATCCCTATAATGAAGTAGAAGTTTTCAAAATTTCTATTGATAAGAGACCTATATTTGTACTCTCATTAATTTTTCCCAATTACTGAGGAGTTTGGTCAGTAAATTTCTTTTATTTATCTTTTTAAATATTAATTTTTTTTAATAAAAAAATAAAAAAAATTCAATACATGATTAACTCACACTTTTATTTTAGTGATATTGTTTTATTATTGTCTAGACAGGTGAATGGAGTATAAAACTCAAACATTATCTAGGATGAAATCAAGGAGTTCATCGAGTACATCATATTGTAACTTGAGAAAATTTGTATGTAATCCCTAGCCAAAGAACTATAAAATTTCATAGAGTACTTATTGGATTTCTATAAATAATTAGTTAAGGCACAAAAAGATATTATACTGCCGAATTATGAAGAATACATCATAGTGGTGGAATAAATAATTCATATCCTTTCTCTCCCACTCATCCCAATATTGTTTCTAGTGGCTATAAAAGAAGAAAAAATTCTATAACATAATAAAATAAAGTCAGTGAATGTTAATTTAGACTCACATGTATTGTATTTTTACATTTTTATGAAATCATAGTCACTATATTTATCTATATTATATAGAGATCCTCTATTTCCATTAAGAGTAATGACAATTAAAAAATTTCAACCATCAAGGAATGGATAGATTTGGAATTTAAAGAAGATACCACAATTACAATAGTAAAAGAAGAAGAATACATAGGGAATAAAGTAAATCCCCTCCATCCTTATCAATTAAAGGACCATCACATGATAAATAAAAAAAAATAGAGAGTACTCTTACATCCCCTTTCCTCTTTTGGGGGTGTGATATTATTTTTATTTATATTTTTTGTTTCCTGCACTTGGTGTTTACTCAAATACAGTACGTGAAATAATATATAGTGGTTCAAATAAAAAAAAACTCGTTCACCTTAATATATGGGATAATAAAATAGTATTACCCAACTAGAGGTAGTATAAAAGTAGTAAATACCTAGGGGTAAAACCAAAAAATCTTTTACCTCTCTCTATTTCTAATTTTATTTTCCATTGTAAAACGTTTTCATGTTTATTTTATTTTATTTGATATGTGGTAGATAAATGATTAGTATAAGCATAACTCAAACCACAAGTGTAAATAAAATGGTTTTATTTCTCAAACCCCATAGATTTTTATTATCAATATTTTAAATTTTATAATTAATTAAGGTATTAAATAATAACATTATAGTAATTTTCATTCAATTATTGGTTTTCCTGTTTATTTTATTTCTTATTTTTTTCCTAAATTAAACTCCTCTTGGTTATTATTCCTCACATTGGAATATCATATCATTAATTTTTCTCGGAGGCATTCATCATTTAAGGGAACATAGAATCCCATATTAATAAAATTAGAAAATGAATATTAATTAAGAAGGATTTAATAAAACCATAATTTAACAAACTTGTACTAAATTGATGATCTTAAATTTGGGTGAATTGATTACTAACTAAAAGTAACACCATTTATATCCTCTTTAAATAAAAACTCTATATATTAATTAAAATGAAATAAAATTATAAATTGATATCCAAACTATTGTTCCTTGATATTACCACAATCACAGTGTGTGAGTGTAAATAAAAATCCCTTAATTATAATTTGGAAAAATTTTGGAGCTAGTTTTCTATACCATAATTCAGTAACACAACTATCAAAATTAGTCTTAGGAGATTATTACTATTTTTATTATTACTTTCATATTATATCTAACCATATAATAAGTTTTATGTATAATTCATTCCTTGGAAGAAGAATAAATTCGAATAAGTTCCTGGTTATTTAGAATAATGGAATGTAAGGAGAATGTTGAACTCAAATGAGGAATGAGAAAATGAAATATAAATTTCTTTATTTAAGATGTATCAGTGAAGAGTAAAATTTGGAATCAAATGAGTATGTTGAATAAAATAGAACTAAAAATAGAATTATATATTAATATTAATATTTAATTACATCTTTTATTAATTAACATTAATTGGTTGATGCATTCACATGAGAATAAATTAGTTTATACATGAAATTTTTTGTTGGGGGTAATTTTATAAGGATATGAAATAATTCATGTATGGGGGTGGGGGTAAAAATATATAATTTTCTTTTTTTCATTATATTATATAGTTTAGTTAATAAATCTATTTTATTATATTTTTATAAATAATTAATTTTCTTATTTTTCAAATAAAGCACTGATTATGAAAATGGGATAAAATATGGATTTTAGTGATTTTATTATTCTAGGAGATTTCTCTAAACCTATAATGATTTATTAAATTTTAATATTATACTTCCATAACACTCTTGTTTGATCCCTTAATGATTCTCAAAAAAGACTTATTATTATATGTATCCATCAAAAAGGGGATTTCACATACATTTGGTTAACTTTTTAGTGACTATGCTACAACAATAAGAAATATTATGATAACCTCAACTCTAGAAAAAGATTTAAAATTTTCATGAAATACAATTCCTTCAGGCTAAGAATATTATTTTCATTCTAACCAAGAAATTCTCAATAACACCTCACCTTTTTCATTATGTTTATTTATAAATACACACTTGGTATATATGATATTGTTTCCTTCAGGTTAGAAAATATGTTTCCAATTGGATTTATACTAAATATAATCTATATCTTTATCCATTGAATTTATACATTCCTTGTGTTAATTTTTTTATAATTTGTTTAAATTTATGAAATAAGAGAAATTTGATATTCCTTTTTCATTCTTTCTCTAGTTTTCACTAAATCATCATGGGTTCCCATTATATGCAGTGGTTCAATATTATCCATTAATATCTGATGTTTTGATTTATCATTTATATTAGTTTAATCATCATGATATATATTTTTTTCAGATATAATTAATATAATTTGTTTTATTTCTACTTTCTTCATCATTTTATTAACTAGAAATAATCATTTTGTTATGTTCAACGATTTTAGATTCTGCTAAACTTTACAAAACTAGGTTGAGTTTGTTTTTAATAATATTCTCATAAAAATGATCACCCAACATGTGTGGAAAATTATTCCAACATATCCAACCACTTCCATTAAATATATATCCCAGGAAGTATAAGGACTAATATAAAAATATATATGTGTGTGTGTGTTTAATATCATGATTATAGAGACATAATTTAAATTAATTACAATTAAACACCTTTCCATTATCTAACTATAACAATTTTATATAAAATCTATATTATTTATAAACCTATTTTCTAAATATTTTAATCATTTCTATTGCATCTCACTTATGCTTCCAGAGCATAACATATATAATTTGGGTGAATTGTATATAAATGTGATAAATTAAAGATAAGTTCTGGTATATTGATTTATCATAGTCTAACATGAGTTATAATGTGTTCATTCACATGGAATAGTTGACCAAATTTATAGTTTTTTCCACTATTTTGGGGTTTCTCTAAACCATTTTCCATTCTAAAATGTTTCATAAAAATATATATAAGAATATATTCAATTAGAGTAGATATATCACTAAATATTTAATTTATATTTTTTATAAAATTATTTTACCAAGACTTATAAGTATTTAATACCTTATTTTTTTCATCCTTGACACAAAAAATATTGTGAATCATAAGTATCGCCAATTTGAAATGAATTAAAAAAAATTATTTCTCCCATATAGATAATTCTTAAATATTTTAAACACTTGATGATAGATTAATTTTTCTTTAAAATAAATTCATTTCCAACATAACATAGTCATATCAAACTAATTTGATTATGCTTAATCTTTTAAAAAAACTAGTATCATTGGATTTTATCCAGTTAGCTTTTATGTCAATAGTACCAACTGTAATTTTTCAAGAGCTTTTATTTTCAAAGACTCATGAAACATAATTATAATCTTAAATGGTTTTCACTTGTTTTATATCAATATTAATTTTAAAGTAACATACTCTATAAGGAATACATGGGTTGAATTTATTGAAATATTTAAAATTAACTTCAATAATGAATTACTTTTATTAATTTTCATTTTTTGAATCCCATTTCCTCTTTCACCATAAGAAATATATCCAAAAAGAGTAGTCATACACTCCTCAGCATAATTACCCATTTTTCACATCTTCTACACATATATTCTAGACAATAATATGTGTTCTTATTAGAGAGATTTGATGGAATTTTCATCATGGATATTTTATTCCATTAACCATCCATCATCTTCCATGAATTTATTATATTTATTTTTAGTGTTTCTCTCCCTAAAATAATTAACTCTCTAAATAGGTGGAATATTGTGATAGCTTGAATACGATTTATACCCAAAAATTATAAAAAAACCTAAATATCCACTGAACTTGGTACTTACATATTTATGAGATTTCAATCCAAAAAAACTATTTTTTATTTATTAGCATGTTTTATTCCGCTTTATGTCAAGGATAAATAGTTCTTCTTGAGATTAATTCCTATTTAATTAAAGTATAATGATATTTCTCATTAATATTCTTATAGAAAAATTTATTAGTGTTAGAATATGATTCATAATTGTTAAAAATAACATATTCATTTTTAGGTTTATCAAGAGAAGATTTTACACACCGTTTTAGGTAATCTTTCTTAGAATCAATAAAATTTTTATAGTTTACTTACACTAATTATTTAAAATATTCACATATATTTTTTAAATCAATTTCAACATCAATGAATTTTGATTATTTCTAATTTAACACTCCTATCATTTTTAATACGTTTTTTAATTATATTGTTCACTTTTTATCTTATATATTAAATTCACTTTGAGATTTCTATTTTCATCAAAGAAACCCTATACCTTTTTGACATTATATGATATTAATTTATTTTAGTTTCTTTATTTTAATTCAATATTATAAATTAATACTTTATTTTATAATTATTCTTAATACAATATTCAATTTTAGATTTAATCATTTATAGGTGTTTGTTTTTTCATTTTCTTCAACATAATAGATTGAGGTTCCATCAAGTCATTCACCATGATCCATGAATATTTAGAATTTCTCATCACTCACTTATTTTTATAAGATACTGGATGTGGGTTAGCCTTTATATTATTTTCTCATCATAATTAAATTATTCATTCTTGGAAACTTTTTCTAGATATTAATAGATTTTAATACTGACTATTATATTTTATCGAATATTTTTATGGGGTATTTATTCTTTCGAATAGACATAATACATAGCAACTTTATTCATAGGAATATTAATTGCAACATACCCAACTCTACCACATTTCATAAAATTTGGATGGAGTTTTATTTTTTACATGACTTTTACTTTTTAATATTTCTTGAGATAAGAGACATAATTCTCTTGTACTAATCATCTATTTATTTTTCACTCTCATAATCATAGGAGTTGATGTCTCCTTCTTCGTTTACTTTGAGTTTTCCCTTGGCTTATAAATACATTTTTCCTTGATTTTATTCTGGAGTAATATATTTTTTCATATCTCATGATCTATAAAAATATTATATATTTCATAAAACAATAAATCATATTTATCATATAATACAAAAAATTTAAGATCAATAATGTATTGAAATTCCCTCAGAAACTTCATAATAATAATGGAGCCTTATAATATTTCCTTACAACTTATGATGATTCAAAACATATCATAAAATTTATTGAATTAATCATCAATGGATTGATCATCAACCATCCTCTAATCCACAAAATTACTTCTCTATATTGATGATTATTATTCATTAATCTATAAAATCCATTGGAAAGTGGTTTCCAGATTTTCCCAAATATAATTTACTCATAAATATTCTATTATATTGTTGGTTTTTTTAATAAAAATTATATACGAATATAATTTATTTTCTTTACATTTATATCCATGTTTCTATTATAATCAAAATACATGGGATCATTTTTCTCATGTTTTTGGAATCCCATTGAAGAAACATCTATGACGTCTATCAGGAGTAAAAAAATATTATGGATCATCATGTCATCCATGATATTTTTTCCATCAAATATTGGAATACCTATATTATCTATATATATAAAATTATCTATATATAATCAAATATGGATCATAAAAATGGAAACTAGTGGCTCTAATACCAATTGAAATGCCCATAAATAGTATATACTATTAATATGGGGGATTAATTAGTTGTACTTATTTTATAATTACTTTTATTGAAACAAGAATTTTACTACTTATAGAGTATGTTACACTCAAATATTATTTCTCAGCCTTAGAAGAATGAAACAGAAGTAATAAAAACACAAGGAACATAAATTTATATATGGTTCTACCCCAAAATGAGAAACTCATATTCGACTTATAGAACATCATCTACATGGATAAATATTGAATAAATAAAATACAATATGGCTCACTTATCCTTTTTTATAATTATTAACCCTTAAATAAATTCCATAAATAAACCATCTCCCACCCCAAAAATTCTTTGCTTAGATAGATATGGTCTTTATTGTTTTCACAACATTTGGTCCCACTATTCTTTTTCAATAAATTCTTTTTATCTTTATATAGTTATTATATATTTATTATATTTCATAGATATAGGTTTTTATATTTTATGATATGAAAACCCTTAATTTAAAATACAGTAATTCTATAATTTCGTAGTCATTCACATCTGATGAATTCTTCTATAAATAAAATGCATGACTACTGAACTAAGATCCATACTGGAAAAGCTCTTTGATTCTCACCCGTTTTAATTCCCTGTAATCTCTCTTAATTTTTATAGGAAATTCATATAAAACATACAGAATAACTATTTTCAACTTGAATTCATTATTAATATAGATAAAATACATCTATACTCTTACAGTTGTAAATAATTATCTCACAATGATATATTTTAACATCTATACATGGTGGTATCATGGAAGCTCTTATCACAATGTGAAAAGATCATCCATTTCAATTCAGTGTTGATCATATATTACAAAGAATGACAACATAACGTAAATATTTTCTATGAATTATTCTTTATTACAAACAAAGGGGTTGTATTTTCCTCTTGGAATAGAATCGTCTCAAATGATAGATCTAGATTTGGATGGTGTTCATTCTATATGTAGATTTATGACATGGAGATATTCATCCTGACATGAAAATTGTCTTCATAAATTCTCCACACATCCCGGCTTCATTCACAGCATAATCACAATCCCATGATAATTATAATTTGAAAGAGTACCACAACATCGTAAGACATTATTTTTTTTGTTTTTAGATCATAAATAAGAATCATAATTTACTACACCTAATAATGTTATTACTCATGATAAAAATTATCTTACATATTATATAATTTCCTTAAATTTATCATATTTTGTTTACCACTATTGTGAAAAACATAGTCATCAAATAAAAATGTTACACATAATAAAAAATATCTTCTGTATTAATGTAAGATTTTAGACATTACAATTTCTATGTAATGATATATGATGGATATCTTATATATGTAAAATATCATATAGATTCATTTATTTTTCCAATTAATAGTACACATCTCAGAGTCAAATATTACATATTTTTCTAATATAATATTTCCTATACATGTAATCTCCATACATAATCAATTTTCCAATATATATAAAAATTACACATGCCAATGAAAAATATAATAATGGAAATACTTATCCAATTCATCAATAAGACACTAAAATATATTATTCATCATCTACATTTCTTATATATATTAGGAAACTCATCATTTTTCAATATCATCCTCAAACATGGAATTACATAACTTGTTCAAAACACCTCAAAACCTCCACAATAACTCTCAAAGAATATTCAATATACTAAAAAACATTATCAACATCATTAAAGACATCCTCAATAACTTCTAATGATTCTCACTCAATATAGATTGTAAATAAAACACTTTAATAATTTCACTAGGTTCTCAAATATCCATATTTGGGATTTTTTATCCAAAATGAAGAACCACAGTATAAAATATCAAATCATAGACTTTAATAAAAAGAATATTTCCAATACCACACTACCAAAAAAGATAGATTTTTGAGAGATTTCTATCACTTAATGACAATAAATTTTTTATGTAATTAACATAAATTTTATCCCCCTAAATACAAACACTCAATCAAATTTTGCCTTATTTTGTAAAAACCATAGATTTAAATTAAAAAATGTTTATGAAAGAGTTTTATACATTTCTCTCTCCCATTACAAGAATAATCTAATGAATTTTTGGGGAATTTACACAATACCTAAGTTGAGAGGTGAAAGATGGACATAGAATTTCATGATTAAATATACAAATTGATCCCGTAACATATATATTTTTACACATCAATAATATCATCCTTTTTGAATATATAATCCAACATGAAATTCCCATTATCCACTTTATCCTTAATAAAATGATATTTTATATCAACATGTTTAGATCTGAAATAATTAATTGTATACTTTGATAGATCAATGACACAATTATTTTCATAAGGAATCCTCAATGTAATCCCAATTTTTATTTTCAAGTACTCCAAAAACATTTTCATCCATGATACTTGTGTACAAGCATGTGTTACAATTTTATATTTTGCCTGAACTATAAAAAGAGTTTCAGATGTAGTCAAATCACTATGATAGCCTATATATATTTTACCTAAAATAAAGTTCCACATAATATATATTTTCTATCATTTCAATCACCATACCAATCATCATCATTGATTCCTATCTGATTTAGTTAATTAGGTATTCTAGAAATCAGACAATACATTAAAGTTTTTTTATATCTGAGTATTCATTTAATAAAAATATTGTGTGGTTCATTTGGATAAATTTAATATAATTCACATAAATTCACATTATATAATATATCTACTCATTATGGTTTAATATAATTAATTATGCTAATGATATTAATGAATTACATATAATATATAATATTTTTTGTACCATCGTCACTAAATTTCATGCCAACGACTAAAGTTGATTAGATTTACATAGAATATTTCACGACAATTCTCATTAATAATTTTCAAGAAAAATTTTCTTAGATAAGAAGATGTAGTTATTTTTTTATAAGTTGTAATCCTAGAAAGTTTCTCATCTCACTGAGAATTAACAGTATACTAAATTAAAACATAATAATAATAACTTAATTTTATCTTTATCTCACATCAATAGGGAACCCCACAATCACAAAAATTACTTGATTACACCTGAAGGAAAACATCACATATCAACTCAAAATTATATTATATATTTCCATTCTAGGGAAATATTTAGGAGTTACAAATGATTCTTCAGAAATATGCATGGATAGAATAAATAAAATTATTATATTACATTTAATATATTAATTTTTTTCATTCATGTTATGAATTAAAATAATATAGCTCAATAAAATCTATATATAATATTATTTAAAATATTATTGAAGATTAAATAATTGATTTTATCACTAAATCAACAAACTTTTAATTGAATAAAAAAAATATCTCTATCCAAATCACAAGACCCAAACACAGCAGTCGTAATATTCCTGATAAAAACTGGTCACTTTAGACACAATCAAAGTATGGAAATTTTCATTTAATCATTCATTAAGAATATATAAATTTTCATGCTATTAGGATACTTATTTATTAATTTAATTAACATTAAATATACCATTAAATTTAACCAACTAATAATTATACTAAAATCCACCCGAAGGTAAAAAATATTTACTTTGAGATCAATGGGACACTGATATTTTTTTGAGATCATTTATAATGAAATTATTAACATTATAACCATTTATGGACCCAATACTCAGAAACATGAAAATGGAATAAGTCCCACATACGTAAAAAAGTGGTTCATTTTATGTTATATATAAATGAAAGTAAATTTATGAATTTATTTTGGAATGTACATAAGTATTATGGTTCATATTACTTAATAAACATGAATATAAGGTGTGAATGGTTGATATGAATGAAATGTTTAAACTTGGAGGGCTATTTATTATAATTGAATAATTTGATGAATTCCCAAAATATTTTCTTATCCTTCCATAGGATTGTGAGGTGTAGTTCTTAATAAAAATTATATAGGGTATAATGTCTAATTATAAGAGGCCGTATAAAACCATAATTATATAATAATGAAATTAAACATGTAATTGAAATATAATTTATATAAAGGTATTATCTGCCCAAGTAGCTCTGGTTTTGTTACTTCCATTTGTGAAGGGGAATGAGTTTTAATGAGTATTTTTATTAATTATTGATAGTTTAACAGATATTGATTTTGAAATATTATCATATACCTCATATAGAAGTTTTTTTGATAAAAATCATGGTTCTAAGTACTTCTCAAAGGTAAGTATTCAAATAGGTTTTATTATTTTTGTGTAAAAAGATACGATATTCAAGTGATATCATTTCATATAAGGTATGTGCACTATGAGTTTATAGTAATAAAATTTAGTCTCACTGGTTCCCTAAAAGTCATTATAGAATTGATGTAAAGTAAATTTATAGATTATTTTGATAAATTTTTGTTGTTATTTATGTATGTTATTCTCAAATATTCTCAAATCCATGAATAATATAAAAACCATTTATTTAATTTTATGAACAATTGAGGAATGATAATTTATTTTTAAAGTATAATAAACGCAACTTTTAGGGGAATGAAAGTCATAATTTTTCGGTATTGATTATATGAAAGGGATAATCATAGACACAGAGAAGATAATGATAAATAAAGGGCCCCTACTATGATGAGGATTCAGATATTGATCAAATTATCTTGATAATATCAATGCATTGGGATACATTTCACATGATTATATATCCCAATAATTCACTTGACATGAAGGATGGTAAAGTTGCATTAGAAATAATATTGTGACTAAATATTTAGGAATATTAAAAGTAAAGTATTCACTGAGACCCTTCTAAAATGACGTTAATTAGGAAAAGAGTTCATAATATACTATGTTAATTCAATAATGGTGTTGTGTTGTATTCCCATTAAGAATGATAAGGTAATATCATATTAGACATAGACAATATAAAAATATGTGACTATAGATAATATAATAGTAGATATGATATTAAACATAGTAATACATTATAATCTTGGAAAAAAGCATAGTGATATATCATATCAGATGAAAGGATCATGTTACCTTATCTATTAGGGGGATTGAGAGTGATAAAATACTCATGTACATTTGAAGGAAATACATGGAAATTTATAAAGTTTAGATGATGTCATACATTTCATAAATAATTATTTATTATACATTTTCATGAAAATTAACGTTGATAGAAAGATGACTTATCACTATGAATGAATGTAGAAATAGTAAGTCAAGGGAAAATTCTAAAATTAAAAATCAATAAATAATCATTCATAAAAGTTGGAAAATATTATTGGTGTTACAAAAAATTTATAAATAAAGAAATATCACTTTATATATACCAATATTATTTCTCCATTCACCCAATAAGTACAAAGATGTATAATGATCTCAAGGAGAAATTATGGTAGGGTAATATAAAGAAGAATATCTAAATATTCACATAAAGTATATTTATATGAAAATATGATAATGTGGAATCAAAAATATTAAAAGTATATAATGTAAATATTACCTATTAAACATGAAAATGTAAAACAAATCTCTTTGTATTTCATCATGGTTTATTAAAATAAATATAAAATAAAACAAAAAAAATGGGGTATAGTGAATTAGTTTAAGAATTAAAATATATTTATTTCTATTTATGAATATTTATATTTTTGTTATATATCTATGATATATATCAATTATGATGTGTAGTTTTATAGGGATCAAATTTTTATTGTATCAAACTAAGATATGAGGCTTACCTCAATGCCTATGATGATTATCCACTTGTTATTTAATATATAATTGAAATTTAGTAAAATTATTCATACTTAGATATATGGCCAATCTAAAAATACACTACGAACTATAGAATTTGTGCTTTTATATTTCTTGATAGACTTAGATAGATTTTTGTATCAACATCTTACATTAGTTAATTTCTCAAATAATAATTGATTTCAATCAATCATATAAATTAAATTGTATAAATATTGTATTTTAAGAGATTATAAATGTAAATTTATAGGATAAAATTAGAGAGAGTAATTTTCTAGGAAAATAACATTCTTAAAAATGATAAAGAAAGAAGAATCTATTAAACACCATACTAGTTCTGCCCAAAGATTATATAATAATTACACTGTTAATGATTAAAAAAAATTAAATTTTATATATAATTTATTCCATAAAATATTTCAATGTTGTAGGTTAATAATATTTAGGCAGTGTGTAAAGTTAATCCTTAGATACATCAACCCTATTGAAATTTTCTGAACATTTTAGATCTATGCTCTAGCAAATGATACTTCTATGAAATATTTCTCAGTTATATAATTTTTTCAATGTATCTATTATTAATATGTAAATAACAAATATCTTATATGTACTAAATTTAAGGATGGTAAAATTAGATTATGAATTCTTCAATGAGGATAAATTGTGAATATATACAATTTTAGAGTTATTGTGATATGAAATTAGACAACTTACCAAGTTAAAATACGATGGGGAAATCACAAGTAAAAAGTTGAAGCATTGGAATCTCAGTTTTTAGTGAAATAAAAATACCCACATATATACTAGTATGAGGGTTTGAATAAAAATTTTAATGGAAAAAGTATTTATGGGGGTGAATGTAAAAACCTATATTTCCATATATATATTTTTTAATCATTTAATTAAATTTTTTTTTATTAATCAATAAAACTAACGATAAATTAAAACTAAAAATAAATCTCATATAATATGTTATAAAATAATCTTTATTTTATTTCTTCGTTATAGGATGTTACATGAAGAAAACAATCCATGTGATTAAAAAAAGATTAATGGAATAGTAACTAAAAGTAAACATCATGTATATAATATGGAAATCCAATTACTTATGATCTAGTAAAAATACTATAGTTAGAAGAATCACTATACTAAAAAATAATAATGTTAGGAATAAGGGTGATATATTATAATGTAACCATTGAATATTGATAGAAAAAAACAAAGTGAAATGAGTATGATTTATGTTTTATATTTACGGTAGTAAAGGACATAGTATTTTTAAAATGTTGAAGGTAGCTATTGGAAATATGATTATTATAATAGTAACCTAACTATTTAAATAATAAACTCATAATTATTGGTGACCATTCAAATAATTTTATAAGTAAATAAATAATATTGATATTATAAAATTTATAAATATAAAATTACCATAAAAATTATTAAAAATAAGGAATATAAAATTTTAGTTCATCTAATTTAAATAATTTATCATGGTATAATTATTTTTAAAATTTGATAAAATTAAAATTTTAAATCATCGTATACAAATATTTAATTTAAATAATAAATTTAAATTATTTAAAAAAATAATAATTTTTTTTCAAAAGTTTTTAATCATTTTGTCAAAATAAGGTAATGGGGGACATGTTGAATTTTTTAAATAGTAAAATACTACAATACCAAATAAATATGATATTTTCAAATAGTGATGTATGAATAATTGTATTGGTTTTTGTTTGTTATATCCATTGTGATATTGATGTGTATTCATTATTAATATTGAGGATAAAAAATTTAGTGGTGGTAAAATTTAAAGAATCATATTTTAGAGTTTTTGGAATTTTCTTTCATGAGTTTTTAGGATATTTTTCATTTAAGATGATATAAATGAGTTAAAGGGGAATCCTAAGTGGATTTTGTGATTTAGATAAATGATGATACTTTTTTATATAGAAATATTAAATTATAAATATAATGTATACTCATTAGAAATTTGGTTATCTGAGTAAATGACGTAACCTCTACCGAAGACCAATGGTATGCCACTGGAAGTTCAATGGTAAGATATTAGGACTCCAATATAGTTGATCAAGAAACTTTTTAAGTGGATAATATTTATCATTTTTTAGTTTAATTTTTATAAAACACATTTCTGGGATTAATTAAAGGGATGAAACAACTTGGACAATGATGTATTGATATTTTTTGAGGAGTTTATTTGATAATAGGTTGATATAGATGTGATTCATTTTGTTTCATTTTATTTCCAATAAATAAATCACAAAAGAATTTATGAGATTAATTCAGAGGATGAAAAGGCTAGTTTTTAGTTTTTATATATCATGAAAATGGTTTAGGATATTAGTTGTTAATGTAATTAAACTCACACCATAATGTTTCAGATTTCATCACCAAATAGAGGATATACTACAAAGGATAATGAGTTAGTTTGTGGGGGTTCTACCTATTTGATGGACTCCATATCGTTATGAAATTTATATACTACAAAAAAATCCATGAATATTTTTCATGTATTTGGATTATTGAGGGCCTATATTCTAGAGAGTGTTATATCATAATTGATATCGAGATGAGGTGTTTATTAAATGGGAGTAAGACCACACCACATATGAGAGAAACGATTTTTGTTTGTCTTTAAAATTTTGAAGGATTTTACACATTAAATAAGTATCCACTTCACAAGAAGGATGTTCATGCTATAAAAGAATCTTTCATGTTAAACGATACATCATGTTTCTGATAACATTCTATATTGTGTCCATAAATATAAAAAATAACTATTTTTTACCACTATGAAATACATCATTAGAGGAGGTTACACCATGAAGAGTGTAAATTAGGAATTATGAATATCCTTGAAGTATTTGAATCATCTAGTAGGGTTGGTGGATGTTTTATAATTTAATAACTAACAATTAAAATATCATGGTTGAGATTAATTTAAATATTATTCATGAGGTATGTTTGAATAAGGGATTTTGAATCTAAATTCCAATTTAAAATCTAAATTAGAAGAAATGTTACTACTAAAAAAATTGTAAAAGGGTGTGGAAAAAGTAAAAAAATGTGGGAAGAAGAAAGAGTAAGTATAGATAACTAAATAGAATATCTTTTTGATATATGTAAAAGAAATATGATTTTGTTATTATCAAAGCTAGAAGAATGTAATAAGGATAAGAAGATCAAAGTGGTTGTGTGCATGTGTGGAAAATACAAAGTGATGTAGTAACTTTTCCCTATACAAGTTTGAATATAAAGTTTTTCTAAATTGATGATATGAAATTAGTGAAGAATTGAAAGAAATCAGTGCACTGAACAACCTAGAAAATTATATATATTTCAAGACACTTTAGTTGTTACCGACAATTATCTTTGTAAATATCAGTTTGGAATTGTGTGCAAGAATCAGAAAATCATTTTTTGAATACATTTATTCATGATTTTCAAGGTTAAACCATACTATCTTAAAGTCGCATTGTTATTATGTTGGAAATTTTCATACAAGAGTAATCTATATCACAAAATGAACTATCCTTCTCTCATTGATATATGAATCTTATAAATCTATTATATTCCTATATGATTAATTGTGTTTGGATGTGAAGAAATACTATATCACTAAATTTTAACAAGTGGGTAAGGTATTTATTTGAAGGAACATAAAATGAAATTTTATCAATGATTCATCCTCATGCACCACCCATATGATCTCCTAAATATCATGAAGGCGGATTTCTAAGTCGTTTCATAGATTGATTTCCTTCATTTGTGATTTATTTTTTGAAGTATCTCTTAAGAATGATTTTTAGTTATTATTTTCACTGATATACAATAGATAATTTTAATTTGGTACAAATAAAGGGGAATTCCACAATTAATTTTATATTTTATCATGTTTGGAAATACAAATATGTTTCCATATATTATTTATATCAATTATGAAGCCTTGTATTCGATATCTGATGGATTTCTCCCATCTATCGAATGTATTTCTCTAAAAACAGAAAAAAATAATATAGTGAATTTTGTTCATGCTATAAATGCTATTTTACCTCCCCTTTATTAAATTAAATTTATATAGATCAATGGAATCAAAAAAGAAAAAGGTGTTTAGGGAAAACTGAATAATATATACGAATGTAAAACCAATGTTATGGGAGAAAATTTACAATTTTAACGACTCAAATGTTAAAAAATTTAAATGAATTACTATAAATTAATTGACAGATTCTTTATGAGGGGGAATGTTATTTTATGAACAATTATGGGTTATAGAGATAATTTTAAATAATCCATTATTATTGGGAATGTATTTCATATCTCACCAAAAATGTTTAATGCAAAATAATATACATTGTAAGAAAATTATCTAGGTGAAATATATATTGATTATTTTTCATAGTAATCATATTTATTTTGAAATAATTATAGATAATGCTATAAAGAAGAGTTTTAAAGCTACAAAATTTCTTCAATGTCTCAAAATATAAGAAAATTTAGAAGGCTATTTGTGAAGATGATAAAGTTAGTTTCTAAAATTCATGGTTCATATATGGATATAAAGTTTGATAAAAAATTTCTCTTATATCTTTGAATGTAAAAATAGGTAAGAGAATGTACAAAGGAAAGTTACCACTTAAAATTTCCATTTTTGGTGTTGGTCATCATTTAATAGAAAACTTCCCAAAATAGAAATAAGATAAAGCTAGTGGTAAAGAAAATGAAATACTAAGAATATTTAAAATAATAATTTACCTAGGAAATAATTTCTTTTTATAAGAAAGGGTATGAATATCTCAATTTAAAAAATATGAAATTTATATGTAAGGATGAAGAAGGTAAAAGTAGTACTGAAGAAGAACTGTTTGATACTAAAATTGAAATTAGGGAAACAAATTTCATCGTTATGGTGAGTGATGAAAATTTTACTTGTGGATGAGGAAGAAATTATAAATGTGTTTACGAAAAAATATGAGGGAGTTCATTTTACATAAATAATTTAGGGAATTTCCCTATAAAACCTCAAATATTAAAAATGAAAAAAAATTATTAAATATGATCAGTCATTCAATAAAAAAATAACTTCTTTATGAAGATAAAAAATCTATGTCATTAAATATGATTTATAATCCGAATATTTTTCATGACAATATAAAGATATTTAATAACATTTTAGAATAAAATTTTGTTGTTGCATAGAAATAACTTGATATTGGTCAATAAAAAATATGAAAAGTGACAAAATAATTGAACCTATCCTGGATTATTTTTGAAAAATATTTTCACGATAATAGGGATACTTCATGTAACAACGAATTAAAAGAAGGTTAATCAAAAATAATATTTTTAGGATGAAGAAAATATTAAAAGGGTTAATAAATATTCAAAGAAGATGAATCATGTTAGAAATGATCAATTTTGTGGCTAAATTGAATTAGTCTCATAAAGGATTAAAATGTGTATAATAAGAAGAAGATGTGAGGAGTTCAATTAAGTAATTTTTCTAATAAAACGAGTCAAAATTATAAATTTCATGGTAGTAATAATTTAATAAGTTAGTATTGGAAAACATGAAATTTTTAAAGGAAAATATTATTTTTTGGGTACTGTTGACACTTTATATGTTTTGATAATATCAGAAAAATTTTATGGTTAAACTATCTACAACATAACATTTCAAGATGGTTTTGTAGATAAGGTTTGAGGTGGTACTATCCTTATAAAAAGAAGGATGTTTAGAAATAGGTTATATATTCTAGATAGAACCCATATAATAATTTTTATTTACTAAATAAAGTATGTGGACGGTTTGGAAAACCTAGTCACCATACAGATGAATATCTTATCATTCTACCAAGCCACAAAAAAATTGAGTTTTATTACATAGAAGACTCAAAATATGAATAACAATTTGAAGGATAATTCCTTAGTTATGGAAGTCTCACTTAAAGAATAAAATGGATAAATTCCGTGGATCCTGGACAGTGGGTGTTCATACAATGTGATATAGGATATAAAACTTCTAAAATATGTTAAGATGTAAAAGGGAGGCTTAGTGAATTTTAGAAATGGTGGGTCAGTAAATCATTAAGATATTGGATCAAATGTTATTGGGAAAGAGAAGCTATAATTAAAAAAACTCTTTATGGTGATGGATTGAAACATTTTTCATTGAGTCTGACAAAGATTTGTGTTGAAGGAAATGGACTATTGTTTAGGAAGGATAATTTCATGGTTAAGAACACATAATATGTAAGAATTTTATCAAGGGGACAACATACTAAATGTAACTTATTACATGTTGCAGATGTTGAAAATCCACGGTACCTAAGTACTACATAAAATAATTAACAATGGTATCAGAATCCTATCCATATTGGATAAAAGTATATGAACAATATTTCTCAAGGAAATAATATTCATGATTATCCTTTTCGTAAAAGATAAATATAATATATGTGCTCATCATGTTAAAAGGGGAATATTATTAACTCTTCTCACAAGAAGGTAGAGATTAAATCTATTCATCATTTAGAGACCATTAATTCACTTTTGTATAGGACCATGAGTAAATAATCAACAAATAGATATAATTAAATTATTATATTTATTGATAGCTTTTATCATAATAATTGTGTTATTTTTATGAAACACAAGTGTGTGGTCATAAAAATGTTTAAATTTTTTATATGAGATACTTAAAAACAGTTAAATGTTTCTATTTGGATGATTTATGAAGATTATGTAACATAGTTTTAAAATGTAAAATTTGAAGTTCATATTGGGGAAAATGGAATTTGATTAGAGATCCTTACACTATAAAAATGAAAATAAAATGTTATAGATGAATATAATAACACGTGATTAGTGGGAATGGCTCATAGAATGACACTTTACATTTTTTAGGATGCAAGATATCAATATAATGGTTCATATTCAAAACCAATTTTTACCTAGGTTATGTTCATATATTGGGCCTTATGAGATTTATTACAAAAAATTCTGTGTTTAATGTATCATCCTGTGCTTGGATGTCCTTATTTTATCAATGTAAAAGTTGATTTTTTGAATTATTTAATATTGAGGATTTTATTGGATCATTCATGGATATCCTTTAAATGGAAGGTGTTATCACTATATAAAAAGGGAAATTAGAAATATAATTTATGATACTAATGTGAAATAGTTATAAAAGTCAATGAAATAAATCACACAAGATAAAATAGTTCCTAAAAGATATTATGTTGCTAATTTTTATTAAATTACATAAAAAACATTCAGATAGAGATGGGAGTGTTGAATATTTATAGGTTAGGAAGAATATTTATCCATTTCAAGTGATGAAAGAAAATAAATTAAGATCATATGAGGATATGAAAAAAGGTTCAGGTCCAAAACATCATTGGAAATCATGGATAGTAGGTACAAATAAGGAAAAATATGAGAACTACATCTTATACTTTTTGGTTCTCTCAATATGAACATAAAGATATTTAAGAATTATTAGAGAAGCGTGAATGGGTTGATACCTTGAATTAATTATTGCACAAAAATGAGAATAATGAAACTTGGACATTAGTTACCAAACCTGAAGAGAATAATGTGATTGGAATAAAATGGGTGTTTCAAAATATGTTTAATGAAAAGGGAGAGGTATCACGAAATAATGAAAGGATGGCATGACAATACTATTTATAGTTTGAAAGAGTTGATTTTGATGATACATTCTCACAAGTTTCAAGGCATGAAATCATATATTCTATTAATCTATTACTCTATTAACGTATTACAATAAACTTTAAATGGAATTTATGTTTTCCTATCTCAATGGAGAGTTATATGTAGAGGCTTACATTGAAAAGACTTATAGATTATTTCTTGGAGAAAATGAGTTCTATTTTGTCAAGTAAATGATTGATTTATATGTGACAAATATATATATATGATCTGGATATCCTAATATAGATTCCAATTTAACAAGGATGAATTTCAAAAATGGAGGATTGGAAAATAATATAGACATCCGTGATGAAAAAGAGATATCAATTATTGTTATTGTCAATATAGATAACATAATATTTGATAAAAATGATGAATAAATATGTGAAATTTTTTCTAATGATATGAATAGTTTTTTTGAAATTTCTATTCTAGGATAAATGAGGTATTTTTTTAGCTTAAAAATCCCTCAAAATAAATACCACATTTCTCTTTCATAGGAGATGTATACTAAGAAAAAATTGAAAAGACATGGAATAAAATGTTGAAAACCTATTTCTATATCCATTTAAGTGTAAAAAAATTGCTATCAAAAATGAAAATGGAAGGTATGTTGATCAAAATGTTTTTAGGAAATTCATTAGAATTATACTATATCTCATAGCTTCATAGACATATTTAGTGTCTGATAATATAAATTGTACTAGGATTAAATGTGAACCAAAAGAGAACAATATTGTGGAGAGAAAAACGATTCTCAGATAACATAAAGGCATACTAGATTTTTGTATGAGATAATTCATTATAAAAAAGTTTAATTTGATCAATTATTTAGATACAAATTGGTTAGGTTAAATTGATGATTGGTGATTTACATCAGGTGTGATTTTATAATTAGGTGAAAGGTCGATGTGTTGTAGTGCTAAGAAGTATAGTTCTCTGAACATAAGAGCTTATTAGGTAGAATATGATGTTTTAACTCATTTCAAAACTCAGTTAATGTCAATGAATATATATCTGGAATATTTAATGTATTAGCTGAATCCATCACTTATTTTAAGACATAATAATGAAAGTGATATAAATTTATTAAAGAATGATGGTCGACATTCAAGAAGTAATCACATTGATATTAAGTATAAAATTATAAAATATCTTTTAGAGATAAATGATTTTTTTTTATTATATTCCTTGAATGAATTAAATTTCTAATGTTTTCATCAAGCCATTGAAAAAGGATTCTTATTCGAATCTGAATTTAATTTTGGGAGATCAACCTCACCTATAATGAGGATATAGTATGGTGTTCAATTCCCACATGTCATCTTCTCTATGGATAATTTATTAAATGGGTATAGAAATAAAAACATAAGTATCCATTATTATATGTTTTATCTATTTAGGGAGGGAATATAAATTGGGGAATTTTTAAACGAGTAAAGTTAAGATTTCATCATGGTTCTTGAATGTGAAAAATTATAACATTTTATTGAAGTAATGCTAGAATTTTGAAGAATTTATTTAATGTGATGTTGATGGTGATGATAAAGTATTTACCATAATGAATTGGATATATTTTCCTGTGTCATATCATCATTAATGAAGGATTAAGATGTTCAGGTTAGATGAAAAAATTTAATATATAAATTTTTATTGATTAGAAGTAATTATTTATTTATTGTTGTTTTTTATTACACCATGTTCAATCACATAGGCTTATAATTATTGAATAGTGATCTATTTTTAAGACTTCAGAGTTTGGTAGAGATTTATATTACATTTTTTATAAAAAATCCAAAGGGAGATATTATTGATACAAATAGGTGTTGATATGATTTTATTATGAGTCTATTAGAGAAAAGTTTAATGTTGATGTGATTCATTATATTTGATTTTTTTATGAAATAATATTCAAAATAACATTTCTTATGAGGTGATGTTGTTTGGAGAGTAATTAAAATGACTCTTAGCATGGTTAGTAGTGTTTATATATATTGTAATGAGTTTACGATACATGATATTGATGAAATAGTATCATGCCACAAATATTTATATTATTACATAGAATTTTATTTATGAATAAGGGTTGGGTTGTATTATAGATACTATGTTGTAATGAAGGACAATCTAGTTTTGGTGGTTTTTCCTATTTGAAGAACACCATACCATATGGAAATGTTTACAATGAAAATAAGTTTGATCAATTATTTCACGTATCTAGATTATTAAAGACCTCTATTTAATATATGAGTATCACTTCCCAATGGAAGTTGAGATAGGTTCATATTCTATGGAAGTAGGACTACACCTTAGGGAGAGAAACCATTTGTTTTGTGGTGTCTCTATGAATTTAAGTGAGTCTGCATCATAAAAAACTAACCACATGGAAAGTATGAAGATCAACCCAAGTTATGTGGTTTCATTCTACCGGAATAGTCATATTTCTATTGACAGATAATAGTGTTTTTAGGACATTAAAAAATAAATATTTTAAATTGTCAACATATTCGGTAAAGAAGAAGGCTACACCATAAAGAGTGTAAAGTGGACAATTCAAAAAACCTTTGTTGACATGGATTAATTTAAGAGGTTTGGTGATTATTTTATACTTCAATTACTAATGAATAAAATGTTTTAGTGGATGTTCATTGGAAGATGATATTAGGGTTGTGTTTTCCAATGAGTATTTGATTTTAAATATTAAATTCAAATTTAAATAAGAAAAAAATGTTACAACTGTGAAAATATAAAAAGGGTTTGATAGAAACGTTGAAAATGTGGGAAGAATAAGATTAAGGGTAACGATAAAAGAGTTTTAAAATAATTTCTTGATATGTTCAAGATAAATAATATTAGATGAATATCTGTAGATGAAGAAATAAATAATGTGAAGAATATTGAAGTGGTTTTGTCGATGTTTTCTGTTTAAAAAGTGAAGAATAAACTTATCCCTATACAAGTTTAAAGGTAATGCGATGCTTGATTTATGATATGTAAGAATAAACAATTGAAATATATAATTATACTAAATGAATTGAAGGAATTATTTTTGGTTGAAGAATCTTCAGTAGTTAAAAATATTTATCATTATAATGTGTGAGTTTCACTTGTATCTGAGATGACCCAATGAATTGTTAGGAGACATATAAACATGAGTTTCAAAAATATTAACTAAATTTTTATACTCACATGATGATTATAGTGGGTAGTGCGATCCTATAGGTATATATATCACACCAAAGATTACCCTTCTCACATTTAATGGTGAATCTTTTAAATCTTCTATTTTCCCTCATGTTGGTGTGCATGTGGATTTGAAGAAAGAATATATAACTACAAATAATCAAGTGGAAAATGTTATTGTTTTAATGAAATTAAAAGTTAATTTTGATAACTAATTCATCCTCACCACTCAATGATATACCATAGATCCTATAGGTTTATTCTTAAAAAAATGTAAGAGGATCTCCCTCTCCTTATTTATCCATAATTCCTATCTCATATAAATTTTTTATATTGGGTCACTAATCAATAAGTAGTTTATTATATTTTGTACATATAATTTATAAGGATTTAATCTATTCATAATTATCTCTCACACTTCATTTTTCTTGTTCAGCTGACTGAACTGATATATTTAGCAGTTTTGTCCAAGATTTATGTCATTCATCTCAATCGGTGGAATTAAAATTATAATTTTCAATGTGTATGTTAGAACTTATATTTAGGATAAGAGACCCCTAAATCATATTATTATTTAAATAATATTTCGTTTTTGAGTTTTTATATAAGGATAGGTTACAAGGAACATGAGATGTAGATATGTTGTTAGGGTGTCCAAATAAACAAAAATAAAGCCATATAATCTAATATATATGATATAATTATTTTATAAGGATAAATGATATTTGGAATTTTTGATTGTGAGATTTAAGATAGTTTTATTGGGGTAGTTATTAATAAATGGAGTAAGGTTCTAAGAATGATTCAAAATATTATTAATGTGGTGATAAATTGGATAGATCATGATAATTGTTGGGTTATTAGTAAAATAACTATGTTATACTATGACCTATGAGTTTATACCTTGATATTACTATATAATGAATATTTTTCATATCTTATTTTTATATTTTTTTGTGTAATTGTTTGTAAAGTTCCTATATTTTATGTTATTAATGTGATTATCATATTCTTATGTGGATATGTTTCTACATATCCTTGAATTTTTTGTAATTTATATTGAAAGTGTATTGTTGTACTTTCACATTCCCTATATATAATATTGATTTGTGATTTATATTCTAATAATGTTGTTAAGAATACCTCTATGAGTTATGTTGTTCATTATCTATTAAATGGGTTGGTTTTATATCAATAATAAATATAGTAAGTGTGGCTCAATTTGAGTCATGGTTTTATAAGAGAAATGATATGTTATTATTCCTTTAAGAGTTGAAAATAATGAGCAATCTAGTTTCCTGAGGACCCTATTTCCTAATGGTATAACTATAATGGATTATTGGAAAATTTATTCCTTCATTTATATTTAAATTAATTAATATATTCACTCTTTGTATAACCCTTGAGGATGTCTATTTAGGGGATTCATGATAAAACCATAGGATATTATCATCAAATATTTATTACATAATGTAGATTAAATATCACCTCCTATAATGACACACAAAGTTATATATTTAGAGGCTTAAAGAAATTCTATCTTGGTACGACCTATCGAGGATGGAAATCTTACTATCTATACTTTTAAGGATGTACTTTTTTAATCACTTTCATAAGAAAATATTAAATTTGGGTTGAATATAGTAGTATCTCGGTTAGAACAAAGATATATATATATATATATCTACTTTAATGTCCTTATGAATTTTGAATTAGTTCATATGTTGATCCATTATTCATGAAATGAAATATTTTCCACTAATATCATGGAATATATTTGAGGCCATATAATAAAAATTTATTTCTATTTTATACTCACACCATACAAGCAATCTTTAACACACCTGAATATACTTTATGGAATCTATGTTCATGTATATTTCTAGGGATCTTAGATGTCATTTTGTTTCAATTTCATTTAGTATTAGGCTAATATATAAAGTAAAATTTATTTATATTGTTTATTAATTTTTTATTTTTTTTAACATTATTTCATTATATTTATATTTTTACTTGGCATTGAATGATAAATATTTATTTTTAATATATTTATTTACCTGTAATGTAAACATTCATGTTGAAAAAGTGATTCTATATCATATTATTCACACTATTACAATCGGTTGTTTTTTGTTAATAACATTTTTTTCAATAAATATTTTTTTGGGTTGTGTTATAGATTCATTATTATAAATAAATTATTCATTATGGACTACTATAATACCCAAAATGTTATTCTACATCCTTTTGTCATTGGGTGTTGTTCCTGAGGCATTGAAGACAACTTTACTTAGAAATATTTAATATAACTCTTGGAATGATGTGATAATATATATATTTCTATATGTTTATAAGAATGTTTTATTTATATATAATTACATTTTTATGATTATATTTGATAAAAAATATGCATTTGGTGGGAGATGTATTTAAAACATATAAATTTTAAATTTATTAAAAAATAAATATTATATAAAATTTGAAAGAGTATTAAAATATTTTTATTAGATAAAAGAGAATAATTAAACCAAAGTATTCCTTGATTATATTATAAATTATAGAACATTTTCACAAATCAATCCACTAGTATCCCCATGATTAAAATATGACTTCAAATGTATAAGAAACCTTATATACATGGTTTTTACTGTAATTAGTGAATGCAAACATACTATTTATTTATAGGGTTAGGCTATATAAATTTCATCATACACACTACAATGTTCATTATATAAGGAAAAAATAAAATATATAAAATATAAATTCATAATATTCAAAAATTATATTTTTTGAGAATTTTGTGTTTTAACGAATAACTATAATGTATACCTTTTAAAATATTTGGAGAAACAGTTGTTAAATTCTTATTTATTGAACATCTCAAAGAGATGATGGGTGGTTAATTATAAAATCCATTGATAAAAAAATAATATGTGGATTTATATGGTTTATTTTGTGAAAAAAAATATATTTTTTATGCAACTAATGTGCGGATATTTTTTCTTTAATAAGTTTAAGGCCAAGATATAAGAAATTTTATTAATAAATAAAGTGATCCAATTTTATAAGTAGTAATGGAGAATTAATTGGATCTTGTTACCAAAGAAAATTTAATTCTAGATTGAGTTTTTCAAAGTAAAAAGAGATATATATTTAACATATATATTTATTAAGAAGATACATTTATTAAAAATGAAACTACTTCTTTCTAATAGGCTAATAAGATTCCTAATTTTTTAAAATGGCTTCAAATCGTGAAAAATGGGAAGAATTCCCTATTTAATATATATATTTTCGAATTTATTGATCCACTCAAAGGGGAAATACTCATAAAAGAATTTTTTTTCTTAATTTAAAACATAGTTTTTAGTGGAGTATATACCAATAAGAATCATAAAGTGGAAAAAGGTTACATGTTTTTGAATTTACTATGAGGAAATATTTTTTCAAGTAAGAAATGTAAAATCCAAATGTATTTTTATTTTTTGGAATTTTTTTTTAATTATTAGATATACAAAATGGATTTAAAAATTATTTTCATTAATGAGAAGAAATTTTAGGTCATAAATATGATATAACTCAATGGTTTTGATATTTTTAATCGATCTACTAAGGATTGGATGTTAAAAATATTCATTTATGTGTAAACTAAGATTCTAATACTTAGAATATTCATATCAATGATACATTTAAATTTTTTGGTTTCATTAATAATGATGAACAAACTTATGTATATAACTATTTTAATGTAAATACAATCATATTCATTGTATTTTTTGTAAAGTAAATACTAATTAATGAAAATGAAATCATATATTTGAGTACTGGAAATATTTGGTGGGATAAATGATTCTTAATGAAAGATATGATAGAATCCACCAACAAATTTGGCATAGAGTTCTCTATAGATAAAACATAAATCCTTTATGGTTTGAGTTAACAAAACATATATTATTTAAGTGCTAATTTTGATTTCATAGAGATTTTAAATAAGAAATATTTACTAGTGTTATATCAAGGGACTCATTATTATTCCCTTGAAGGTATAAAATAAGTAATTTTTATAAGAAACCACCAAAATGGGTTGAGTTGAATTGAGAATTTAAATAAATAAGTCACAAAATACTTTATAAAAACATAATTAATGATAAATAATTAGAGTATAAAAAACATAAAATACATGAATACTTTATGAATGAAAAATGGATAGAAATAATCGGTAAATTTTAGAATATTTCATCAGAGTGATGAATTATAAGATGTTAAATTATAAATCTTGATTATGAGAAAATAAATAACATAAAGTATCATCAAAGTTACATTATTAACTAATTATCCAAACAATGAATAATTATGTACTTCTTAAATAAAGAATGGGTAATATAAATGGTATATGTAAATTAAATCTTCAAGTAACCTATCATGATTCATACGTTAAAAATAAATTAGTATATATTATGGTATGTATGAAAGACTAAAAAAATATTTAAAAGTAATATATGTAAATATTAAAAAATTCAAAGAATTAAAATATATACATTCATGAACACCATGATGATCTATATTTTTATTGTAAAATCCATTTAGGTGTTTATAGAATTTAGAGAATGGGGATGAATTTTAAGAGTTGAGTATGAGGGGAAATTTAATTTTATGTGGAAGTCACACCATTATTGGTAATATTACTCCATGATTTGTTTTGGTGGTAGTTGGACTTATGCATGTGTTGGATCTTAAGGACATTTCCAGTACCAGGAATTATGAAATTATCTTTATTCATTGATTTTTTATCAAAACTTAGCCAATTTGAGTACATCATAGCCAGTTGTAAAGGTGATTTTTGTATTGTGGTTTGAAATTATAGATATGGTTATTGGTTTATTGTTTTATGTTATATTGTTTGAGAAACTAATATATTTTTCTATAACATATTCCATTATACTATTAGGATTTTTGGTAAGTTAGAACCTAAAATGAAATTTTTTATGTAATTAAAAAAAATCAACACCCTTGGAATATTATATCAATCCCTTGACTAAAAATATTATAATATAATAATATATACTACAACCTAATGAGATTTTAAATTATTGAATTTAAAATATGTAGAACAATTAGAATTTGGAGAGATATATGATTTTAATGTTGGGATTTTTTTTATCACAGTTTGACTAAATCTATTCACACCATAATAAATTGTATTACATAATGGTTTTTCTATATCATTTTTATTGTAAATATTATATGGTTATATCTTTATTTTATTTTATTTAATCAAACCTTTAGTAAATTTACACGATATAAGAAACATTATTTAGTTATTTTATCCCTCATTTAATAATATTTTATTTTCTCCCATTGTGTGAATTAATTTATGTGGATTGAGGTAGCCATCCTTTGAATTGTCATTATTCTACATTCATTCTTTTTTAGAGATCAATGGATAGTGATTTATTTACTTATTCAATGAAAATATGAATTTTTGTTTCTTATATATTTTTCATGGTTTCTTCTTGAGAACGTAGGAATTTTAGTATTTAGATTTTGTCTTTAATGTAATTACAACATACGAATAAATTTCATGTAGGTTATCTATGAAGTCACATTATTTTATTTTATTTTATTTTAGATTTATCATGTTTTTTATTTTTTAAGTAGACGAATAGTAATTATTTAATAATATAAAATAAACAAAAAAACATATAGGGATGAAAAGTTGTTATTATACATTATCGTTATTTTATATTGATTTGATACTTGAGATTATAGTATAATGATTCACAATTATTTTTAAGTGGAAATGATATATCGATATAAGAGTGTAATTATTTGTTATTTATTTGTCTGATTGATGTGGTTAGTTGGAACTTGGATATGGAATTAATGAATTAATTATTTAGTATTAATTTTAGGGTATTAGATAAGAAATGAATTTTTATAAATCCAAAATTAAATAATAACTGATTATAGAGTTGATGAATTGGTTGGTTAATTGATACACTAAAATTTTAATGTTTTATTAGTTTGAAATTTACTTAGTGACGCATTAAGATGAGTTATTTTGGTGATAATGGTGGTATATGAGATAATATGGGTTCAAATTACATATATATGACTTAAAACAGTAGTATGGGGGTATATTAGTGTGTATATATATATATATATTATATTTTATATATCATTTGAGTATGATGTGGGATTCAATATTGATAAGTACCAATATCTCAGATGGATATCTACGTAATGACACATATTTTAAAATTGGGAGAGAATCAAAAAGAATTTGAATATCATAATTTTGTTGATAGGTTTTTTTTCATAAACTGAGATTCAAAACACAATTAAAAGTGTCGAAACATTTCAATTAGTTGTTTTTAGATGTTTTTCAATCCCTAAAGGGTTCCTTGGGTGCTCTATAGCGTTTTGGGGGCATCAGAAATTGAAAACTCAAATTGAAAAAGTACAAGATAGGGCACATGGTTTTTTTGAAACCGTATATCCTTGTATAGAAAACCATGTGACCAATATTAGGTGGCAATAGGTGGTGTTAATGGTTTTTGCATGGTTTTCAATACCATGTGCCTTTCCCGCAGGAGTAGTTTGATTTAGGTTGTGTGTGCACTATTCAATGCATAGTCGGCGCACCGCTTGGCTAACTGTATGACCCAAACCATGCACAATGTTTTTTACATTAAATTTATTAAATTAAAAATGAAATAAAATATGTTAAAAATATTCTACATTTCCTCCCCTCTTAACTCATGTGACTCAACCCTCGTGCTTAGACCTATCACCCCCACACGACTCCCTTACATTGGCCTCCTCTTCTCATAACGATTTGACCTAGATTCTCGAGGTTTCTCATTCGATTTATTATGGTATGGTCTCCAACTCCCTCCTCTTCCCATGGTTCATAAATTTTCCTTCTCCCATCACCCCTCTTGATTGGATGAACCATATGGTTTGGGTTAATCTGATTTTTGGTTGTTTTCTTCCATTTTTAGGGTATGGGTGGTTACTCTTGGGTTTCTTCATGCATGTTTTGACATCCTTCACCGAAGGCTAAGTTATTTTGGTCATTATGGTTCACCTTACATAAATTTCAAAGCATTTTCATCTTTATAGTTATTGATTTGAGTCGCTATCTTTGAAGGCTCACATGTGTTTTCATAGGTAGTAATGTACATGTATAATTACACCCTTTATATATATTCACCATGATAGGATGCATATATATAATGGGGGAAGGTGTTCCAATATTGTTATATGAAAATGAATACATGTGTAAGTAGAAATGATTTTATACAAATATAATCATATATGTATATATCCCCCTATACATATATCTCTATGAAAATACATATATAGGGGTTAGGTGTCCTTATATATAAGCAGACATGCATATGCATAATAGCTGTAAAGGGAAGGATCATGTTTCCATTGTCAAAAGAATCATTTCTTGAGTTTTAGGTATGTTCCCTTTCCATTTTCCCACTAAATTTAGTAATTCATTAATTCCTCACTCTTCACACTGTTATTTAATTATAGTTAGTGTTTTATGATATTTTGAAATAGTTTTATCGAAAATTTATTGGTTTTCCTCATAGTTTATGTTTTTTATGTTCTTCTTTAACATAAATTAACTATGAATCATGATATGATGTTGAATTATGCTAAATGGTATTTTGGTAAATAATGTCTTAAATATAATAATACCTCTTAGATGGGGTGCGTTGTGTTAAAAATAAAAAATGATGATTTGTATTTCATATCTTTATTTTCCTTATTGCAATACTGATTAGCCATGTCTTTATGGAGGTTCCTATTATGTTTCATGTTATAATATGTCATTTTAGATGATCATAAATGGTTTATCCTTTCATTTTTTGTATAAAATCTTAATAAATCAATCTCTTCCTAAGGGTTATCTTTTCTCTTATAAATGAAATTCTGCATGAATGAAATTGTATAAATGTTAGAGGAACTATTTAAGTGTCTCATTTTACATAGTTAAATGCATTTACATTTTTTGTTTAATTAAAAGGAAATTATTAATTTGATTAGAATGTTCATGATTTCATTCTTTCCTTGAATGTTTTAAATGAATTAATAGAATGAATTTTAAAGGGTTCCAAGTCCACGTAAATTTTTTCATTCATAGTGAATACTATAATTATCTTTATTATTCCCTTGATTATATAGTGGGATTATTAAATTTAATGTATGAGATGTATTTCCTCATGGAAATTTATTATAAATATTATTACACCTTTTATATAGGCCATGGAATAATGGTAAGGGTTCTATTGAGTATGGTGGTATCACGCTCCCTTACATCTGGTGTTGACCATGAAATCTCCCTCCACATATAAAATATGGGCATTGGGGTTTACACATCACATTACATGATTTGAGTAATAAAATGAAGACACAAACACCATCATGATTGATGACAATGATGTGTCCCACTTCATTGGGATGAAGATTATGTACCAATTGGCTTGAGCTTTTAGGATTGTTTAGACTAGTTACATATGTCTATGTTTTTCCCCGGTCCATCCAACAACTAGTATTCTTGGTATATTGATACTTATATCCCCACATACATGGTTCATTTAGGTGGATGCAATATATAACAAAAATATATATAATTATTAACATATAGAGTTACTGTTCATATATCTTATTCTAAAAATGATTCGAAACATGTAGAGCAACCATATGTACATTAAGAACATGAGAAAACTGTTGTTATTCATTTCAATAATATTTATTATTTATCATACCTTCACATTTCTTTACATGTATACATGGACTGAATTTATTGTATACAACATGGGTGGTAACCTAATGAGATTTATATCTCACACCTTGGTAAAGATTCTATTGCACTGGGGTAACATAGTAGACATTATATCTGGAGGACCATGGACTATTGCTTGAGATGTGTTGCTTATACATGGGAGTTAGGAGAAGAGAATAGAGTTGGTGCTCAATATGCTCATGGAGATAGTACTTCGGGGCTTATTATTTTATTCCATTGTATTTCCTATTGTAATTCTTACTAATTTTACTTATATCATCATCTATTATACATGCATTGATATAAATTGTCATTGGCCAGTTTTATTCATTTATTAAATTATTCTTATGTTATTATATATTTTTTCTATATAATTATTCCACTATTTACTTTTTTATCATAATATTTTAATGATTTGAAATGAGGGTATAGTCTCCCCACTATCACCTCCTAAGACTCTTATTGCTAGTCGATAGCCTCTGGCATACGAAGAGGAACATTTTAGGCGATGTGACATAATGATCCAACTACCATAGCAGTGATTAGTTGGGTTAGGATGTTTTAAAGTTGAATCAAAGACTAATTAATTTTTTTTACTACTATTTTGGATTGGTAAATAGGAGATTGGGAATTTGTTAGTGCTTGGAAAATACCCATGTCTGGAACTGATCACCCCACATAGGGGGGAAAGCCCATGTGTCTAGGTTGGGGATTGATGTTTTTGATGTTTTCTGTTACATTAGATTCTTATTTCACGTTGCATGAATTGTGAACATTCTTATTATTATTTATTTATGAGATTTTCATATTTTAACCCTTATCTTGGAATATAAAGGTTGAATCATTACATGCATCATTATAGGTATAAATAAATTCACATTCCATATATATATTCCATTCCACAGAGTTTAATTTATAGATTATTCTCTAATTTTACTCTATTCATTATGTTTTATGTCAGGATTTATTTCCTACAACATACCAATTTAGATAACATGATTTGATGATTTATTTTACATGTTTATCTTATAATATGATTAGTTAATTATATTCCATGATTCGTGTTTATTTAGTATGTATTTCATATATAACATGATTCTGTGTTTATTAGCATGTTTCTCTATATTTATTTCTTATGATAACAAGCTTGTTCTATTTTGATATATAAATGGATGGGTATGCTAAATGACATTGGTCACGATTAAATGAGAACATGTTTTTAATTATAAGTTATATGATAACTATATAATTGGGAAAAGGTAAATCATATGGTTGAACCATATTTTGTGATTTTAGTGTGTACATCTAGAATATTTTATAAAATGAAAAGGTTTCTAAAGTTTAAATGATTATGTGAGTTAGTTTTTTATTAATGGGAGAAAAATTATAAACTGTAAAGTGTATGAGTTCTTTATAGGTTTTTAGATGGAAACCCAAATACAGAACCCTTATGTATGACCATTATATAATTTTAAATGGTAAAAAATATAAGAGATGTTTATTTTTTTATCAAAAATGTTTTTATTATCTACCAAAATGCAAAACTAGACCGAAAGTGGTTGGTTGGGGCATTATTGTTATGAGAAATCATTTTTGGGTCTTTATAAATTTCCTTAATTAAAAAATACTATTTGGTTGCATCTTAATGAACACAGGTATGATTAATAGGACCCTCATAGATATCTTTATTTGTTATAACATAAAAAAGAATTTAATTTTTAATATTTCTAATTAATGATGAGATGACAAAAAATTATTAATGTTTTAAAAATTAATTTCTATAAGACTTGCATGTTATGCTATTGTGTTTTTTTAATACTTAAATGTTTAATGATTTAATATAAATCAATTTATTGACTTATAATGGATCCTTAGACGGTTTTCTTCTTTTAAACCCATGTGTATGGGTAGTTTAAATATCTGATTGGGATTATATGGAATGGAAATGTGAGAATATTCTATAGGAATAATTTCCATTTATCAATATCATAATACATGCGATCTTGATCCTAGTAACCTCTCATAGGAATTACCTCATATGGGTCAATTCTATCAGCATCAGCAAGGGGATAGCCCATTTTTGTTAGTCCCCTCAGATATTTGGATTTTTTTTATTGTTTCTTACAGGTAGTTTTTATTAAGTGGTATTGTTCATTTGACATAATCCCATGTAGGACTCTTGGATTCTAAATTGATACCCTTGTTTTAGAGGGGGATATTGTTTTGTTTGATCCATTCATCTAGTATGATCATTCTTGAAATGCTATCCTGAAGAGGTATAGACATGCTAAGGGCCAGGTTAACCACTTAGTAGGTCGTGTAACCCTTCCTCTACTTTAATTTTAGTATAGGATGTCACATTATATCTCTAGTCTGGTTAAAATTCATATGGGTTAATATAAATTTTTGTCAAATATTTTATAAGTCCATAAGATATTGGAATAGAAATAGATATTTGTAGCTATGGATAGTGGCACATACGTGACGTTCTACTTCTATAGCCTTGGGATAGTATGCAAAGTTTCACATAGTATCATTGTCTTTTTTGAGTCATACAATGGACCATTAATTTTCCATGGCACACATTCAAGATTTTATCTATTATGATATGAATTATATTCAGCTTCAAAGTAGAGTGAACTGGGCATTGATAAAGGACATGGATCTTCCCAATGTTTAGGATGACTTTTTGAAAAGAATTAGGTGTTTAAACTATGTCAGTTTATTTTCTATTTTAGGCCTAATACCCTGACGTTTGGGAATGTGACTCTAATAATCATTAGGTTTACTTCTTGGTGTGAATCTAATGTAGTGATCTTAAGTTGTTCTTTGTCTCTATCCCTTAATTTAAATGCCTTTTTAAATGTTATGTACAACTCTAGGACAGTAGTCTGTGGTTGATGGAGCTTGTGTTGTGGAATGGGATATCATTCTCTATTGAATAAAATGTTAATGATTCTCATTTGGTGGGTAGACATTCATTGAATCTGGTGAAATGTGTGATTCTATGTAGAAGGAGCACAACCTAGAAGACTATTTCAAACTGGTCATAATTTCTAAAATTATCTTGGGATGATAATATCTTTTGATAAAGTGAGTTCTTTATTAAGAGAGTGGAAATGTTTTTCATGGTGACCATGGGGTGCCTCTGGTGGTAAATTTAAGATGGATGGGTCATTTATGTGTTTATGGGTGTAGCGGATCTATTCTAAGGGAGGTTACCTATATTGGTTTGACTGTTATTCCCTTTACATTTTGATGGGTTGAATTGAAAATGTATAGATAAATCCACCCTATTTATGATGAGAGGGTATTATATCCTTTTTGGAGATCATTTAAATCCTCCTAGTGTACTCTCAGCTTAAGGATAACCATGTCCCGTATATTGGTATCATCTATGTAAACTAAGAGACTGTTGGTATTACACCATTCTAATGTTTTTCAAATTCTTTTCGGGTTCTTCGAGTGGTTTTTATTTGAGTTATGCTTAAGATGTGTGATTGTACTTAAAGGATTGGTTATTCAAAAGAAATACATCAGTTTTCATGTTGAATCACCTTGGATAGGCTCATAGACTCCAACTGTTTTCCTTTTGACATAAACGACATGTGGTTTCCTATTTGGGTCCTGTAAATTCTCTTGAGGTAGGACATTCATCGTTTACCAATCCCTCACTTTTAATCACTGAATGTGGTTTTACTTATATTAAATCCTTGTATTCTAATTGTTGACTATGAATTAATCCTGTTTTTTAGGAAAAAAAGATATTTTTAACTTTTATGATCCAAATATGTCGGATCAAGGAAGTTTCCATTTTTATACAAAGCCATGATAGTTTAAATGAGCATTATGGATGAAGTAATACCAGAAAACATGTTGCAGGAATTGGAAGTCATGATTGAAGTATTACCGAGGATATTTATTCTAGAGTCGTTGGGTCTAGATTTTGAAATGTTTTTCCCATCAAAGTTGGGTGCCTAAAGGGTAGTCGGCTGGGGATGGTGCGATTTGATACAGCTCCCTTTCCGCAAGAAGCCAGTGAGGAACTACTTATCTGACTTATCAGGTAATAAGAGTGCAAGGTTGATGTACACCACTTATTTACATGGAAAGGTCAGAATGATCAGTTTAAATGAGGTCAGCTTGGACTCCACTATTCAATCTGATTGTGTCACATGTCTTGAGCATTGTAGAAATTCTATGGGTGTCTTGAATGGTAATTCTAAGATACAGATTCCATGTTTTCGAGATTTAACTTAAATTATTGAACTATGGTTGGTAGGGAAATGGTATAGATGTTAACTAAGATGAAAATATGACTGTATATCATGTTTTATGACTCAGGTATGATTTTTATCAGTGTTATTGTTCAAAAACGCAAGTGTTGGCATTAGTAGTTAAGGTAATGTGATGTGTGTTAAGATAAATCATGAAAGAGCATTAGGAATTTAGAAACTACAAGAGACCATTTTAATGAATCTTATTGACCCTTTTAGGCAGATTGATGTTTCCGTTTATCCCAAATACTTCTCAGGGATGAGAAAGTCTATGGTGGGGTGGTTTTAAATGACTCGTGTTTTATAACTAGATAAAAATCCAATGGAATTTGAATTTCATAATTTGTTGGATGGGACATTTCTAAAACTGAGTATCAGAAAGAAATTTTGATAATTGAAAACATTAATGTTTTGTTTTTTTAATTGGTTTATGGTTTAAAGCATTACTCAGGTGCTTTGTAGTGTTTTGGGAGTGTCAGAATCCAAAAACAAAAAATGAAAGAGGATTGGACATAGCACATGGTTTTTCTGAAACCATGTGGCCCCCAATATAAAACTATGTGACCTATAATAGGTGGAAATAGGTTGTTCACATAGAATGTACATGGTTTCTAAAACTTTATGCCTATCCTTCTTAGATAGTGCTATTTAGGCCGTGTATATGAACTGTTCATCACATGATTGGTGCATGGATTGACTAAACATGTGACTCAATGTGTTCTCTATGTTAAAAAAATGAAGTTAACTAAATTAAAATAAACCAAAATAAGATAAAACCTAATATACCCTACCACCCATTCTATCTTGCATGGCGCACCCACATAGACCTCTCAGTCAGACACGACTCACCTCCTTCACCCTCCACTCCTCACAATGATTTCTCCCAGATTCTTCAGGTTTCTCTTTGGATTATTTGAGGTGTGGGATCTGACTCCCTCCTCTTCCCTTGGTTCAATGATTTCTTTCTCTTATCACCCCTCTTATTTTGAAAAACCATAGAGTTACGGTTAATCTAGTTTTTGGTGTTTTATTACACTGTTTGGGTATACAGTGGGTCTCTTGGGTTGTCATCTTTGTTTTTTCAGCATCCACTAATGAATGTGAAGTGATTTGGATTGTTCTGGTTTGCCTCCAATAAATTTTGGTGCATTTTGGTCTTTGTTTGTATTGGTGGAACCCACCATCATCAAAGGCTCACGTGTATATGTTTAGGTTGTCATGTACCTGTATATGTCCCCCCTTTATATATATTCACCCATGGAAGGTTGAATATTTATAATGGTGCTATGTGTACTTATATGGTTATATGAAAATGTATACATGTTTTTGTAATAATGATTATATACATTTATAATAATATATGTAAGGATCCCCTTGTACATATGTTTCGATGAAAATATGTACATAGGGGCTAGGTTCCCTTGAATGTAATTGAAGGTTCATATGCGTGAAAGTGGTAATTGTAAGGCATGTGTTGTTGTCATAAAATCAACATTCGTTGAGTTAGAGGTATGTCCCATTTCCATTTTCCCATTAAATTTTTGAATGCATTAATTTATCACCCTTCACAACATTATTTTATTCTATTAAGTGATGCATTATTTTTAGAATAAATATTGAAGGAAAATCAAAGATATTTCCTTGTGGTTTGATTTTTTAAAATTTTTCTTTAATGTAAATTAAGCATGCCTCTTAAAATTATGTTTTATTATGGTAAATGCATTATTAGTAAAAAAATTAATTTTTTTATAATAAATCTTCTTGTATGAGGTGTGATTCCTTTAATATTAAAAATTTGTGATTTATATTCCATATCCTATTTGACCTTATTTAGTTAGTGAATACATATTCCTTTATAGTGGTGCCTATTATGGGGAATGTTAGAATGTGGTATTTTAATGTTAATAAAATGTTTATCATTGCATTTATATAAAATCTTAATGAACAAATCTCCTCTTAAGTGATTGGATTTCACTCTTTAATGACAGTTCTAATGTAAGAAATTGCTTAAATGTTAAAGACACCATTTGAGTGTCCCCTTTAACATGTTAAATAGGTTTTATATGTTTTGTTTAATTAAATGGAAAATATTTACTTGAATAATATGTTCATTAAAACTTTCATTCAATGAATTTATTAAATTAATTTATAAAATGAATTTTATAGGGTGGAAAGGCCAAGTTATTCACTACTTTCTTAGTGAATGATATAATAATAATAATAATAATTCCCTTGATTATATAATTGGAATATTAAATTTAAGTAATGAGAGGTATTCCCTCATGGAAATTTAATAGAAAAATGATTATGACATATACATAGGTTGTGGAATGATCGTAAGGGTTGTGCTGATCATGGAGGTATTGTACTCCCTTACATTTGGTGGTGAGCATGACATCTTGAACCACTGATACTATATGGGACTTGAGCTTTCCGCGCCAATTTCCAGAATTTTAGTGATGACATGGAGTCACAATCACCATCTTGAGTGGCAAGAATGGTGTCTCCCACTATATTTTGATGTAGGGTATACACTCTTTGGCTTGTGCTTATAGGCACATTTAGACTTGTTATCGACATATAAGGTATACCCTGATCCATCCAACATGTATGATTCTATAAAAACAGCTACTTACATCAACGCGAACATGGTTCATGTAAGTAGATTCAATATAATACTAAACTATATATATAATTATTACAATATATATAGTTACCTGTCATATATTGTATTCTAGTAATGATCCGGAGCAGCTAGAGCCATCAGGTGTAGTTTAAGAAACTATGTATGCTATTGTTATACATTTCAATTTTGTTTACCATTCCTCATATGTAATTCCCTAACAATAGAAGTCAGGAGTCGGTGCATTATTTTATTAAATTAGTGTGATTATAAAGAATAAAATCATGATGGATCGATTAGTTTAGCAGTCTTGGGAGAAAAAATTACATTCAAGATACATATAATATATTAGGAAAATAAAATATATCAAGATACAATATAATATGAAATAAAGTTCATCCTTGAATGCTTATTCGAAATTTTCTTATTAATAACCTGGGGAAAGAGACATAAAAAAGGGGTGATCTCAAATTCTCTGTAAGGTTATGTAATACAGTGGAAGATATCATAAACATAAAAATTATGAATGTTGAATAAGTAAAATCACATGCCTTTAAAATTAATCATGAACAAATTATGGCAAGAATATGAGATAAATAAATGATGTCATCATAATGCATAATCATTGGTATTATACTAGTCGATTAACCACAAAGACATTCAATTACTAGTTTCATAATGACGTAATGCATAATTAAATGAAACATAACTATAAAGTCAAGGCCTTATGCCAAGATAAAAAATAACAATTTTGACAAGGCCTCGTCTAATGACCATAGTCTGTCTCATGAGACCTACTGATGCACCAATGGGCTATAGCGAGTTCCACCTAACACTTACTACGTCCAATACATTCCTCAAATAAATGGGGATCATCATTTAAAATATACACATTGATATTATTCTACCATATGAAATGCATATAACATTCCCCATACACAAAACATAAACACAAACCATTCAGAGTAACATGGTGAATGGTTTCAAGATAACACATCCACAATCAAACTAATAATAAAACATGGTGTATTATATCATAGGATATAAATGTCAATAAAGTAACTGATTAATCAAAGTATTTTAACATAGATGAAGATAATTTTAAATGCGACAATTGAAAAATTATTGACGAAATAATCCATAAACATTCCAAAGTGTCCCATACCACCTTTAAAAATTCATATCATAATCCCTTAGAATATCATAAGAATAAGGAGACTCTTGATATAATATACCAAATGTAAGTACATAAAACCCAAGAATGAAATATGTAGTGAACAAGGTGTATATCTCATATTAGTTAAATAGGGATGGAAAAGATTCTATTTTACTTTAAAAAGAATAGTTCTTTTGGAAATTCACATGTATTTTTCATGAGATCAAATTGTAAACACGTATATCCAACATAATGAAAGGGAAGGTAATTTAAATTATATATCAGGCTTAAATAAATTCATATTGATTTGAAATAATTTACAATTAGTTTTTGAAGAAGCTTTAGGAATAAAACATTTTAGTGCGGTTTAAAGAAAATATTAAAGGATTTTAATTTGCAAAGGAACGTACGTTTTAATAAAACCCTAAATGAACCAAAATATATTTTTCATGTAAAAATATTTTATTTTATAATGATAAATATTTCATAAAATATATTATATAGTTAAATTCAAAATAGGTAATAATTCGATAAGTTCCTTGAATTAGGCTTGAATTTCGGAACAATTGTTTTGAAGATTCTTCTAAAACATGAGAATATCAATAAAAAAAGAATTATTATGATTAGTAAAAATATATAAGACATTAATATAGAATTTATGAAGAGTAAATAGTAATAAATAATAATATCATTCAGGTGATTAGAGAATAATATCAACCCAAATGAAAACGGCAGTTTAGGTAGAAAATACCTAAAACATTGTAATCAATTGAATCACATACCCCAAAATTAATAATCATAAAATGAAACATTAAATATAATGTAAATAAATAGATTAATTATTTGAAAATTAAATGGTAATTATACATATACCATACCCAAGTAGTGGAAGTGAATACAGAATATCTCCCAAAAAATTGAAGTGAGATGAAGAAACTATTATGTTATGTCTGATTCACTTATTCAAATGATCATAGTGTACCAGATAACCATATTAAATTAAATAATTAATATTTAAATAAAATTTCCTTTATTTAACTAATTTATTATATCCTTATTATGCTCATTCATGGAATCATTTATGGGGTTAAGAGGTTGAATTTTATTTTTGGGATAATTTTCTTCCTTGGCAATCATGGATGGATTATTTATATACATGTATGGATAAACATGTATAATGGGAATGGATGCCCAGGATATAAGTTGTATTGTATTTTTAAAAATCCAAATTATTTCATGGTTATAATTTTTCTCTAATGGGAGTGAAGATGAATCATTATATAAATCATTAAAGATAATTGGTTGGGTTAATTGGTGGTTATTGACCACAAAAAAAATTATTTTCATGTATAAATTGATATCACGTGTACATAAGTATTACATAACATTAAATAAGTTATTATACATATATTATAGTGTGGTTCAACCATAAAAATGGTTTCATGACAATAATTGAAGATGATAATCAAAATTGAAAACCTGTAGTCCTTGAATGTCATGAATTAACATATCTCATATGTTGTTTTCATTTCTACTATAAAATAAAGGGAAATGAGAGATGGTTATTAGTTATTCCTTTATAATAACAAAATTATAATAAATGTATGGTACTATAGTCATCATAACATTCAGATGAATGGATGTGAGGAATGAAAAATAAGCGAATGGAACATGAAATAAAAGAAAAAGAAAAGTGAAATTTACCTTTTGACGTAATCTTACATGATAGCCTCTTTATGGGAGAGATTTTGGCCTTTTTATAAGACCAAGGGCTGTTGGACATGGGGTAGGAGCTGGGGAGTATATTTGAGTAGAATGTATTAAAGGAAAAAGGCGTTATAGGAGTGAATAGAAAATAGAGTGAGGGAAGTTTTTATAGTGGTGGAAAGGTTGTTTTTCCATTATTTTACCCATTATTTGTTTCTTCCAAAGACAAAAAATAGTATTAATTATTTTGACCAAGAATAGTAATATGGGCATGCAAGTTAGAACCATTAATTATTTCATCATCCATGATACTATGAATAGTATAGTTAAGAAATAATGTATACATACGACAAATTACTATATTTTACTATTTATAAAAAATTTGAGTAGTTCAGAAAAATCTCAAAAATTCACACTAACCATTTTTCAACATGTAGACTTCAAAAATGAACTCCATTTTTGGAAAGTAAGTTCCCAAATATAAATAATTTAAAATTAAAATAAAATCCAAATTAAATCGAAAAATAAAAATTTTTAAACTATAATTTGTTTTATGTCACCTTGAAAATTTATTCAATATCTCATTACCATATAACCTTAAGAAAATAAAATAATAATATTATTTACTATTCATAAGGGTTAAATTACTTTTCATGTTACTATTCATAAGGGTATGTTACTATTCACCAAAAAATATGTTTGTCTTACTAGACTCAAAATATCTTACAAAACGCAACTGTGTATGTCATTTATTTGAAATTCAAATCAAAGAGGTGGAAAAATTATGTTTACTGGTTAGGTTATATAAAATTGGTGTTTTTAGGGAATTGGTGTTTCATTCATTCAATATTAAATTTATGTGAAGAATATTGTGGTGTTACATTATCCCCTCCTTTAAAAAAATCTTCCTTGAAATCTTAAATTGAATTACAAAAGTTAATGGTTGATACTTGAATATTCCCTTTTGAGAAAACAAAATAATGAATCTTGTAAAAATATACACTTAATAAGGGAGAATGGGAAATGTTTTGGATACTACAAAACATTGCATTGTAATTGGAAAATATAGTCAGGGAAGAATTGTCAAACCATCATGTTCAGATGGAACCTGATAGAGAACATGCTCAGATGAAAGATCATTACCATTAAACCCTAAAACACATATATGAAAAATGTTATTAAGATATAGAGAAAACAATATATGGTAAAAGGAAAAAATTTATTTAATACTCTTTTTCAAGACATGATTAATTATTCCACTCTATAAGAGTATAAATATACATTTTTATTATATAAACCCAATCTTATCCTTTTTTTATTCCTTGAAGTATCTCTACTTCATATCTTCTCATAGGTTGTATCATGTAGTGAAATTAAACACTAAAAAATCATACAATTTTTTTTAAGACAAACTGAGACATGAATCGATCACCATATTCATGACCCTATGAATTTTATTAAACCAAAAACTATGTAACAGTACATGCTCGGGTTGTAATGTGATTACACCAACACAAAATGAAAAAAATACATGATGATATTTCAATATGACTCAAACAACAACCCACACCAAAACAACAAACAAAAACAACATGCCTTCAAATAAGAAATCGCCTCATTCTAAAGTGGAGAATATCTGAGCATGCTCCAAGGCCTCAAGGTTCAGTCATGGTGCAACATCAAAGTTATTGCAATAGGAAAAATCATCCCACATGGCAAGTGATTGTGAACCAGGAAATGCAACATCTATATTATGGGTTGGCCTACACTCGCACGCGTCATCAGAGGTAGAAGATCCTCTGGAACCAACACACCCAGACATTAGGCCTCTAAAAAAACCCAATTGATTTTATCTTTCATTATCACCTAGTAATATTCCATAGGTATAATTTTACATCTTGAGAGAATCAGTGAATATCAACAGTGGACAACAAAACAAGATACTATGAAGCAGATCCTAAAGAAGATCAAACCCATTGTCTGTCTCTGAAGATGAAGTTAGGATACATATTGTATTCATCAACCATCCTTGTGTACATTCATTTTTTGATATCAAAAGATTTTGTTAGCTGAAATCTAATAAAAATGGTATTTATGATGTGTTATTTCATCTTGTTCCTCCATCCATGCAAAAAAAACCTGACTCACATCATTATCTACTCCATTCTGATATGCATTTCTATACGCAGGACCTTTGTTGTACTCTTCCTCCTTATCAGCGCTTGCAACATGTTCAACCAACTATTTAGGGGACTCCAAATCATTCATAGATTCTTTAAGGGATATTTTAACAATTTTTATTTCTAAATCATAATAGTCTCTATGTTTTCTAGTCATCTAGGGATTTGGGGTAATTTTTCTATCCGCATACACAATTAGTTATTTCCCTTTTTGAGAACTTGATTTGAAGAACCCTTCCAAAATTCTTTATTGTGGGTCTTTTTCACCCTCAGGAGAGTCATTGGAGAGGACTCCTTTTTCCTTGTCCCTTAATCAAGTGAATTAATCATTTTCCTTTGATCCTCCTTAATTGAAACAGTGACACTATCGATACCGGTGATAGCAAGACCTTCGTCTATAGAGCTTGAATCCTTGATCTCAAGGGGATGACCATCTTTATTCAAATCATTGGTTGGATCTCCACTAGATATGGATGGTCTGACAGTAACATTTGTTCAATAAGGTCCAGGATTTTGGCTTCCCTTCAAAATATTGGTCGCTTTCATACCCTCAGGCCTGACATTTTTCAGGCTACATACATTTGAGGCATGCTGAATCTTAGAGAAAAGGTTACAATAATCCAGAAAACATTCATACCTGACCTCCTGAGATAATCCCTAATATCCATTTTGGAAACAAATGTGAGAAGGAAGATACTTAGATACATCAAGTTCAACATAAATTCGGGAAACAGGGGGCTGTGAGAGATATTTTGTCCCCGAATCAAATTTCAATGGACTACCATGAGGTGGCAGATAAGAAAAAAAATCCTAGTGTTTCATGAGATGAAATGGTAGCCTATGAAAACTAACACAGATTGGAAATGTAGGAGACTTGGTGACAAGATCGATGTCTACAGTCCATTTGAGAACTTTCATGTAAGAAAACCCAAAAAAATATGAATGTTTTTCCAAAAAATGGTAGTATTCATCTTCAATGGAGAACCAAAACCGAAAATTTGAGGAATTGAGGACGCCGATGTGAAATACCAAAAACCAATAGTTACAAGGGATGATCGTAAAAATTTCAGCGAGGGTCTGTTATTGAGGAAATTCCCAACAAGAATAAAACAAAAATCATCAGTAAGAAGATTTTCCTCAGAAAATGAGAAAAGGATTTCTAATTAACCGCGATAATGAAAATACTCAGGAGAAACCTGAATCTCAGAATCTACAGCAACATTTGATGAGGGTCTTGTGTTCTCTGACGTTCTCATAGCCACCAAATCTGTGAATGAACAATTAGGTTTGGAATCGCACATCGTAATGTGGACCTCGTGTTTGATGGAAATCAGCCTCTCCTCCCCCTCTAAAATCTCATACAATGGTCACCTTATATATTTTCAGAAATGGTTTGAAATTCAAAAGGGTAACAATCCAGTACATTAGAATCATTCCCATATCTATCCTTGCTAGGTCCATGTGAATGGGGTCCTTGGAAATCCTCATTTTGTTTAGAACTCCATGATCTATCATACTCAATACATCTACTAACATATTTGTCCTTAATTATCATAAAGGAGCCCTAAAATTTAAAATTCCAAACATGTGAATATCTTCTTAATGTTCCCTCTTAAAATATTTGAAGAACTCAAATTACCATAAAACCTTATTGGAAATATTCTTTCATCCTTACACATGCTATTAGATATATTCCTTGAATCTAAAATTGTTGTAAACTCCATCATGGATGGTATATACCACTTATAGACAAGTCAAAAATCAGTTTTCAGGAAGTCAATACTTATCCAAATGAATCTTTTCTTCATCATTATTTTCACCATTAGTAATATAATAAGGGTTTTCCTTCCCTCAAGAACGTGTTTTTCAAAAATATTAACATTCCATTAAATATCATTTTTTGGTACCATTCATCTTAGGGTTTCAATTCTTTAATGAAAAGTATTGCAGTTCTATATTTATATATTCAATAATTCCTATATTCAATACGTTTCTGAAAAATATTCAAATATCATGAATCGTGACATGGAATATTAATCATTCAATTTCATCTGTGGTATTAACATTACATGATCATTATCCATTATCATCATTTGGGGTATATACCATTGATTCTTCAGACATTGATTTTCATAGTGTCCCATCTATTTGTAGTTGAAGAATTTTATATTGGAAACCTTTTTCTAAACCTTACAATCAAGAAAATGGTGTCCTTTTTCTCCACAATTATCACAAACACCCATTATCTTCATGCATTTACCATGGTGGTTATATCCACAGTTATCACATATGGGAAAACCCTTCATTCCCTTATTCCCTTTATCTATATTTTTATCTACAATTATCATCTTCTTTTAATTCCGTAAAAATTAATAGGACTCAGAGAATTATTTAAATACTTTGTTAACACATGGTACTATATCCTCATATGATGAGGACACATGGGATATTAACTTCTTTGGAAATGATGTCTTATAACTATTAGAGATATGATTCTTCTTACTCCTAGCATCACGTGCATTGGTGAAGTTCTCATTCATTCTACAAGGATCCATTTGTAATCAATTATATATTATATATTAGCTCATAAAATAATGAACAATCAATGACTCCAAACATGGTATAACATAAATCATAAATTTATGCATTGTAAATTAGAGTTTCAAATTTTTGGGTTACTTTGGGGGAATAAATCCTTTATAAATATAGAAAAATAAAATTTGAATTATCTTAAGCATATCCCTTGGGATTGTCATACGAGGATCATTGTAAGGCTTGTTTTCAAGTACCAGGATACCCTAGGTCTAGCTCGAAACACTTTGTCAGAGTTGTTACTCATAGGTACATCTGTACTGGAACCACATCCACTTGTAGTATCCATATAAGGATTTATTTTCTAGGAATATCCAAATAATATAATCCATAAAAAAATTCGAGGATATTACTCTATGTGTATCATCATGTCTATCATAGGGTTATGTTTACTAATATAAATTTTCTAAATCTAGTTTCCTAGAGTATTGATAAACTTTCTTTGAAACAAACTATAATGCCCCGACCCTAGAATCCAGGAACCGGTGCGCTATTTTATTTCTTTGGAATGATTATAAGGAATCAAATATCGATGGACTGATCAATTTAGTAGTTTTGGAAGAATAGAATAAATTCAAAATACCCATAAGAAATTTGGAAAAAAATACAATAGGGCACAATATGAAATGATATAAACTTCATTCATAAATGATTATTCACATTTTTTCTTCATAAACTAGGGAAAGAAGCATATGAAATGTGTGATCTCAAATTCTTAAAAAGGGTAAGAAATAAAATAGAAGTTGGCATAAACATAAACATTAGGAATATTGAATAGCTAAAAACAGCAGCCTTTAAAATTAAACATAAACACATTCTGGTAGGTATAAATGATGATTAAATTATGCCAAAATAAAGCATAATCAACGGTATTCTACTAGTCTAATTATGATATGTAATTCAAATTAATAGATTCATAATGAGAAAATTCATAATTTCAGACATCATAACCATAAATTCAAGGCCTCGGGCCAAGTGTATTAATGTTTATTTTGTCAAGGCCTCATGCCAAGACCGTAGTTTGTCTCATGAGACTTACTGATGCACTGAGGGGATATAACAGACCCCACCCAACACTTAATATGTCCATTAAATTCCTCATATTAATGGGGAACAACATAAACAGCATACACATTGATATTGAAAAGAACATATGAAATGTAAATAACTTTCCCCAATCAATAAACATAAACACTAACAATTAAAATTAATATGGTTAATGGTTTCAAGATAGAAAATCCACAGTTGAAATAACCATAAAAAATTCAATAAAAAATGTTGGATGATATCATAGGAGATGAACATCAATGAAGTAAAAAATTAATCAAAGGATGTTGACATAGAAGAAGATACTTTTAAATGAGACCATTGAAAAATACTTGAGGAAATAATCCTTAAATATTCCAAAGTGTCTCATACCACCTTAAAACATTCAAATAATAATACCTTATAATATCATGAGAATAAGATTACTATTGATATGATATACCAAACTTCAATACATACACCACAAGAAAGAAATAAGTGGTGAATAAGGCATATATCTCACAAAAGTCAAAGTGATATGAGAGAAATTCTTTTAATTTATTTTAGAATGAATAGTTATTTTGGAAAATCACTTCTATTTGTCATGAAATCATATTTTGAACATGTATATCCATGAAAATTAAAGAGAAGGTAATTGAAATTATATTATAGTTTTAAATAAAGTCTTATTGAGGTAAAATTATTTAAAAAGTTTTATTAAAGAAGCTTTAGGAACAAAGTATTTTAGTGCAGTTTAAGAAAAATATTGAAGGATTTTTAAGCGCAAAGGAATGTTTTCCTTAAAAAACAGTAATGATCCAAAATATCATTTTGTTTAAAACATTTGGATTCTATAATTTTAAATATGGTTTAGAATAGATTATAGAGTGAACATCAAAATAGGTACAAATTTGAGATGTTCGTTGAATGTGGCATGCATTTTGGAACAATGTTTTTGGATATTCATTTAAAACATGAAAATAATCATAAAATTAAAAAGGATTATGAATTTTACAAATATATAGAACATTAAAATAGAATTTATGATTATTACATAGTAATAAATAAAAATTTCATTGAGGTGAGTAGAGAATAAGAGCAACCTGAATGAAAATGGTGGTTATGATATAAAATACATAAAAGATTGTAATAAATTTAATCATATGCCCCAAAATTAATAATCATAAAGTGATACAAAAAATATACTGAAAATATATATTTTAAATATATGAAATATTAGATATCAGTATACATACACAGTACACAAGTAGTAGTAGTGAATACGAAATATCTCCCAAAAATGGAAGTAAGATGAAGAAACCCTTACCTTAAGTTTGATTATGCACTTCATAGGATCTTAGTTTCCTGGATAACCAAATTAAATTCATTAATTAATATTTTTAAAAAATATTCTCTATTTAATTGATTTATTTTATCCTTATTAAGTTATTTCATTACCTTCTTGATAGGTTTAAGGGGTTCAATTTTATTGTTTGGGAGTTTTATCTTCATTGTTATTCATGACCGGTTTAATTATATAACTGTAAGGATAAAAATTTAAGATGATAATATTTTTATAGAATAGAAGTTTTATTTTATTTTTTAACTTCCATAATATTACATAGTTATAAAATTAATTTGGTTATTGGTAGTGAAGATGAATCATTATATAAAATATTCCTGATAATTGATTGGGTTAATTGGTAGTTCTTGATCACAAAAAAATTATTTTGATTAAAAAATTAAAATCTTTTGTAAAAAAGGATTACAAAACCATAAATTAGTTATAATACATATATTATATTTTGTTTCTACAATAAAAATGGTTTCATGACCAGAATAGAAGAAGGAGATAGGAATTGAAAACCCGTCATCCTTGATTGCTATAAATTAACACATCTCAGATATTGTTTTCATTTCTAGTATAAAAGAAAGGTAAATGAGAGGTGATGATGAATTATTGATTTATAATAACAAAATTACAGTACATGTAATGAAATGGTGTCATCATAACATTTGGATCAATGGAGGTGAGGAAAGAAGAAGCAAAGAAATGAACTTGAAATAAAAGAAAAGAAAAGAGGAATTTTCCTCTTTATGTAATCTTTCTTGAGAGCCTATTTAGGGGACATGTTTTGGTCTTTTTATGAGACCAAGGGATTTTGGATGTGGGGGAGGAACCTAGGAAGATACTTCAGTATAATTTAGTCATTGAATAAGGTTTTTTAAATTTGAAGAGAAGAGGGGGTAAGGGGGTTTATAGTGGATGAGAAGAGGGTTTTCCCATTATTTTACTCATTATTTTATTATTTTGGAAATCAAAACAAATAGTATTAATTCTTGTGACAAAGAATAGTAATATGTTAATGTGAGTTCTGACCATGTTTTCTTACATTATCTACGATTGAAGGAATAATTAATTTTATTGATAATGTATATATATGGTAAATTACCATATTTTACTATTCTTAAAAAATTCAAGTATTTTAGAGAAACCCCAAAAATTCAACATAATACTTTTTCAATCTGTAGAATTAAAAAATAAACTACGTTTTTCGGAAATAATTTTTAAAAATTTAAAAAAATTTAAATAATATGATAATTTTTTTCAAAAATAATAATTTTAAAATAATAATTTGTTGTATATCACATTGAAAAATCAATAAAGTCATATTTATCGTATAAAATGAAGAAAATAAAATAATAATAATATTTTCTATTCATAAAGGGTCATATTACTATTCATATTACTATTCATAAGGGTATGTTTCTATTCACCAAAAATTATGTTTGTCTTACCAAACTCAAAATATCTTACTAAACGCAACTGTGTATGTCAGTTTTTTGAAATTAAAATCAAAGAGGTGGAAAAATTATAATTGCTAGCAAGGTTTTAACAAAGTGGGGTTTTTAGAGACGTAGTGTTTCATTCATTCTATATTAAATTTATATGCATAATCATGGGGTGTTACATCATACCTTCATAGCACATTACTTTTATTCATAGACTGAATTTAGTTGTAGACATCGTGGGTGGTGACGCACTAGGAATTGTATCTCACACCCTTTTTGGACCTTCGTTACAGTGTGGTACTCGAGTAGACCTTCTCTTTGCAGAACCATGCACTATTTCTTGAGCTGTCATGCTTGTACCCGGAATTTATGAGCAGAGGACTAAGGTAGTTCTTGTGATTCTCAGGGAGCTAATTATTAACACGTTATTATTTTATTGAATTGTATTGCTTATTTTAATTTTTACCACATGTAGTTTTAGAATAATATTTTATACATGCATATAATGTAAATTGGTTTTCACCATTTTTTATTCAGCAATTATATTATTCTTCCATTTTTCTATCATTTATCTATATACTGCTTCTGCTGTCGACTTTTTATTTATTATACTATTGTGGAAGTTTGATATGAGGGTATAGTCTCCCCACTATCAACTACTAATACCCTCATTTCTAGTCAAAAGCCTCTTGTATACTAGGTGGTTCTCTTGAGGCTATATGTCCCACCAGTATGACTACCATCTTACTGTTAAGTTGGGTTGTGATGCTACAATATAACTAATTATCATATGGATTTGGGTTTCTAGTCAATGTCAAACATTAATGATTTTGTGGAAATAGATTGATGACTAATCCACCTATCTCACTCTCCCTTCTTATAAAGGATTTAATGGCGGTTTGGGTTTTAGTTAATTTTATGATATGATGTGGACTTGGATTTTACTAGGTGTGATGATGTTTTAGTAATAGTTGGATGTTATATGTTTAATGGGACGTGATGTGATTGTGAGGAAATTTATTTTAAGATAAGTGGGTGACTAGTTCGGTGAGGGTGTAGCCGTGGGGTTCCTCTAATATTTTTATTTTTATTTTTATACTTATAGTACAATCATATTTTAAAGAGCATGTTTATAATGAAATTGGTTTATGTTACCCTAACAATGTGTGGCACATTTGTTCACTATATTTTTAATGAGTATTTAGTGTGATTATTTTATATTTGTATGAGATTTATGACTGGGGAAACTACTAATTATTTACTATTCTCACTTATACTTCTATATAAATTTTTTAAATATTTTTAGGATGGTTTTATATATTGAGTTACACCATACTAGGTCATTTTTTGGGACTATAAAAGGTTAGAGGTGTTTTTTTATATTTCTCTCAGGAGTTTTAAAGGAAGGAAACATTCCCTAAATCTTAACTCACATATGATATATTGTGCCTTATATCATACTACTTGACATGATTATGTATTATGTTATGAATTATAAGTAACTAGTTACATATTTTATTCCCTAATTTCGTATATCATTGGATGAAATATAGTGATATTATATTACTATTATTATTACAGCTAGAATATAGTTTTTTATGATATCGTTATATTATATTTTTTGTGATTCATATTAATTGTATTTAATTATTAAAAAAGAATGTTTAATGATTAAATATTAACATTTATATATTTATTATTTTTGATATCATCTATATTACATTTTATTATTATCAATTGATCGTGAGATTAATATTATTATAGGACATGAAAGGGTCTATAAATGCATGCATAACTCATGAATTTTTAAGCACAACTGTATATAAAAGAATGAATATGGATTTAGAGCCAAATGAATTGTTATGTACCAATGAGAAGGGGGTGAATCAGCTGTACAATATTTTTATAAATTCTTCTTTTTTATTCAACCATGTGAACATGTTATGGTTTTCTTTCCACTCATTTTAATATCATAAAATCACCTCATGTACTAAAATAATATGATAGATATAGAGAGAAACAACCACTATTTACATATTTTGTCTAATAAGCATACTCGTTTTCATGTTGTTTATACACCCTCAACATGGATTATATATAAACGTCAATAATCATCTACAATAAAGAGTACATTGTTCCCTCCATGGATCCAAGAGGCCACAAGAAGATAAAACAACTATCTAATAAATGAACTAATAAAGAGAGACTATTCAATTTATATTGGCATTCCCTCCAGCACTGTATGTATTCCATTCTCCAAAAGAAGATTTATCAGTTGGTCTATATGCATACTCCCTCAAGAAATTATGGAATACTAATCGTCTCATTTCTTCCTATAGATTTTTAGTTATCAATATTTTCTTCGTCCTTTGTTTTTTTTTAAAATACGGAGGTCGATCCTCTTGTATTAATAGAACGAAAAAGTTAGGAATCGAGAAGGGTATGGGAAAAAATGGAAAAACCCAAAGAAAAAGTTATATGTTAATCTTTTTTAACAATTACATATTTATCCCCCTTTATTATTATTAGATTGCATTCCATTCAGCCCTTCCATGCCCACGTCCCCAACCCCTTGTTCTCACCTTCCTTGAAGACAGAGATTGAAGCCTCTCATTAAGCGTCCCAGCATTGGTGCATTCATAATTAGAGCTATCTGCTTGTATGTTCTTTCATTTTTTAGGAGAAGTGTCTCTTGTCATAAGCGTCATCATCTCCTCTTCCCCCATTACTATAGTTGGATTCAATGTATCCTGATTCTTTTTCACATCAGGAGATCTCTAGATTGGATCATGCATCTCAATGAGACCATAAATAATTTTCTTAGAGAAATAATCAATGTTACCAGCAACATATTACTCAACCCCCACTGGAAAAACCACAAGATACATTGTCTTCTTATATAAGAGAAGACAAAATCTCTCATCATCCACTGCTGGCTTTGGAGAAGTATGAAAAGTATTATAAATGACCAGAGAGTAAAATTATAAAATTTGTTTACATTTTTATTCTACATGTGGAAAACATCCTTTCCTGTGAGAGTTTATGATCCACCTCGAGATGGATTTCATATTCAAATGCTTGTTCGGTCATTGAATCATCAACTTTAGGAGTCAAACATGATTGAGTGTTCTTTCAAACAACACATTTTCCTATTCCATTATCAACAATTTGAACATTCTCTTATTTGGAAAATAATTCATCCCAATACATCATCTTATCCTTGGAGGTAGTAGCTTTTTGTGAGTCACTTGGGTGGTCTCCATTCCAATTGACTGCATCCCTAGAAGCAACACCATGAACCTCATACTTCTTCTTGACATTTTCTGGTGTAATTCCTAGACCAACATCACAATTAGAAAGGTCTTTGTCATCCCCATTGTGAAACAACTGAGAAAGAGCATCGGTATTCTTAATAGATGCACTTTTGTTCTTTTTGAGATAGTTATTCATGCCATAACCTCAAAAAGCACAAAATCTACAAAATTTGGTTTACCGATAAACAAATGAGTCACGACCAATGAAATTTAATTATTTTTAGAATTTGGGCATTTTTTAATAAACAATCTTCAGCACAATAATACCATTATTTGTTACTAGAATTACCTTGTAAACAAGAGTCGATACCAATTCAACCTCAACAAAGAACCTGAAAAAGTGACAAAATCGAGCCACTTTCATTTTATTTTCAATTTTAATCAGGGTGAATATGGATAGAGAAATATCATACAATATCTGGGGATTCTGGAAAATCTTATTTAACCCATATACCCCTACCCAAATCTAAGTAGTGGTGTTACAAATCTCAAAGTAATTGAAGTTTTTTTTCCATTCAAATAGGTAAATAATCATAGTTTTGAGCACAATAGAACCAAATCCCCAGGCACATACATTTAGTTAATCCATTAGGAAGAGCATGTGGAAATATCCATGACCAATAGAGCCACACTTCCATATTGAAAACCCCCACATCAATGAAATAATCTATTTGAGTTAATAAATTTTCAGAGGCTGAGAGACATTGGGAATAAATAATCAAGAAATATTGGAGAACTTGACCATTTTGAGATTCTATGAGTATAAGGCCCCAGCCATAAACCTTACTTAATCTTGAGTTATTACAAGATTACGCATTGAGGATCTTTTCGGGTTTAGAGTTTTAGAGAATTAGATCATAAAACTTTCATTACATTCAACATATAAACAAAGTGGTTACATAAAGATAGTATTCTTCATTCCCATCAATGGAAACACATTTAAAATAAAACATGGATTATTTCTTGGCACATCCTTGACTCTATCATCTTATCATGTACCTTTCCCTTGACCTGTGGAAACATTTCAAAAACATGGGATGAGCCTAAAAACTCAGTATGGGTTATAAAAAAAACATGGAAAGGAAACATGAGTTCATATATACATAATAATGAAATCATACTTTACCCATAAAACATAGGCACTTTAACATACCTCATAAAATCATGAATAAATCATAGAAATCATAAGTCATAAAGGTAACTTGAGGCATTCATAACATTCTTACGTAGGGAGTAACCCTCTTGGTTACATTTGGAATACCCATCACAGTATATTCCCTAAAATCTCTTCATAGAAACCTTAATGTTTCACTATTCGCGTTACCCAATGCATTGGAGAGCTATAACTGGCTCACCCGCCCTTAGTTTATCACGGAACCACCCGTCTTCATAATAATGCCCAAGAACCATAACATAATCATATGACATAAAACATGCATAAAGGAAACATAAAATTTCCACATTTCAATCATGAGATATCAATACAAGACATTGATATAAAAATATTATGAAAACCATTTTCAATACTAAAATAAAAGAAAAGTAAAACATGGTATTTATTTTTCTTTTAAAAAAGAAGGTATGGCTTATAGAGGAAGGCGAAACTCAAATAACGGTCACGACGGCGGAGAAGTCGCTGTCGCCGCATACGTACGACAAAAACATTCCCTTTTGTCGTTTAGTAAATGCTTCGTATAAAAAATATTCCTTTTTAATAAACGTAAATGTCAAAGAGGTTTATACACCGTATAAAAGAAAGTTGTGTATAAAATAAGATATGCCTCAACGAAAGGAGATTGAGACGATGTCCCATACCTCGTATCCGACTTTACATGACTGTTCTTTAATCTCCTGAATAATAAACTTGAGTTAATCTCTACTTGCTTAAGAACCTTTTTCAAGTTCATTATTCCTTTTATACTATATTATGGACATCATGTAATCATTTAAGTTAATAATGTTCATTTTGTCGGTATTTGGTTCTTAAGTCAAAAATAGACTTATTATACTTACATGTTGTTAATTTGGTCAGAGGTTCCTTATATCCAGAATGGTATTCATGATGTAGATATCATATATGTCATATATATCCAGTACATACATGCATTTATAATATTACATAATCATTTAGAGGTAAGAAATGAAATGCACCGTTCATGGAGACGGTAAGCCGTACGTACGCATGAACGCTACTTCCATTTCTATTTCATATTTTCTGGAATGGAATCATAATGATATAAGAGTATATTATAATTCCAGTATAATAACATATATAATATCATTAACTTTATCCTTTACACATCCCACATATGGTATTAACGAATCAAATCACTTTCAGGGGGCGGTAGTCCGCACTTCCTAAAATGAAGATATCGTGTTTACCCATAATGGAAACCATAAAGGTATGCCCGAAATGAAAAAAAACAGAAGCTTAAGGAAAACATAAACATATTATATATCATATATAAAAATAGTGACATCATAATGGCCACCATTGGAGGTGTTAAATGAGTGTTGAACAATCATCGTTTCGGGAGGCAGAATTTCGCCATCCACGGAAACCGTATGTTCTTTAACCATTTTATGTAGTTGTGTGAGAGTGTAGCTCAAATAAATCATATAAAAACATCCTAGTATATTGAAGATACTGGTGTTGTTACAAAGGATGTAAATAAAAAGAGTTTAGGGGGTTGGAGAAGCAAAATAAAACAAATGAACATGAGAGAATGAATTACCATTAAAAGTGTAACTCCTTTTGAGTTGAGCCTAAAGGCTTCCTTTTAAAGGATTCTGCCCAAAGGTAATCCTCTAGGATTAGGAGAGGGATGTGGAGAGAGTAAATGGGAAGGGTTTGGCCGAGCCAAAGGCTTGACAACTGTGTGAAATGAGGTAGAGGTGGGGGCCTTTTATAAGAGGAGAGGAGGGGCACTTTTGGAAAGTAAAGAAGCATTACTTTATTTGAAAATGTGTTTCGGTTTTAAAAGGTCCCACATTGATATAATTTGTGGATAAGGTGATAAGGGTTCTAAATCCACTCATTCAATTGTTTTTGGACATGTGTAGTTCATATATTTTTCATTATCTTTCTATTTTATTTAAATCGTCAAATAATGATGTCATCGCTGCATCATTATTATGTCATAAGTAATTAAATTTATTTAATGTCTAAAAATTATAAAAAACTACTATGATATAGGAAATCTTTTTAGCTTTCCAATGACTATTTATAATCAAAATTTTGACTTGTATAACCCCACATAAAAATTGTTTTCATAAAACATATTATGTTTGTGTCATTTTCACTTTAACATTAAATAAAAAGTAATTTATGTCATTTCCCAACAAAAGTGGATCCATGGGGTCCCCAAGTTGACCCATGGCATTTCATGGTCGGCCATGACACAACCAATGAGGTTGGGACATGTGTCTAGGTCATTTAATTTTATTAGAGTATTATTTATACCTTAAACTACCCTAATTACCACTAATCGTGATTAAGAACTTAATAAGTTACTATTCACCAAAAAATTATTATAATCTCATTGAACCAAATTTTACTTCTTAATGACAACCATGTATGTCGGATTTTCAAAATTAAATACACATTAGTGGTAAACTGTCATTTAACTGAAAAATCAGTTTGCATGATTACCACTTAGTGGTTTCACTATTCATCAAAAATTGAAGTTTTTCCGAAAATTACCAAAAATTCACCCTAAGATATATTTGATATTATGAATTCAAAAATGAAGTATATTTTACAAAATTCAAATCATATAATTCAGATTAATTAATTTAATAATTAATTCCCGCTGCCAGAGCAAATAGCGGGTTTTTACAAAACAATAAGTATCAAAAGATTGACACCAGTTTAAGTCTAATTTCAAAGTGAAATTGATTCCAATGACCACAATTGGATAAAATGGTAAAAATTTATTCTAATTTAACTTCAAAACCAATTCAAAACATAATCTAATCATATAAATAAATTAGATTAAAAAGCAGTTTTGATGTAAAATGCAGTATTTTTCACTATTCATTAAAAAATGAACATTGTCAGAAAAATACCAAAAAATCACACAAGGTAAATTTTGATGTCCCAATCATAAAGAATAAGTTTATTTTGACAAACATAGTTTATAAAATTGTCAAAATATAGATTCAAAAATGGTTTTCCATCAAAAGGCAGTAAAACAATCTTTTAAGAATATTAGTGTATTCCATGCATAAGATTGTATTTATTTTCATTTTAAGCCTCTATAACACTATCTTAATCATTAATAGACATAGATAAAAATATAAATTATTCATTACTTACTTGGGATGTTACATCCTTCCCACCTTTAGAAAATTTCGTCCCCGCAATTTATTTTCTTATCGAATAATTGGGGGTACTTATCCCTCATTGCATTTTCAGATTCCCATGTTGCCTCTTCAATCATGTGGTTTTTCCACAAAACCTTTACCTGGTGAATCACTTTATTCCGTAACACTTGCTCCCTAGGGTCAAGAATCTGGACCGGTTGTTCCTCATAAGATAGGTTCTCTTCCAGCTGAACTACCTCTGGGCTCAAAACATGAGATGGATCTGGCATATACATTCTCAACATCGAAACGTGAAAAACATTGTGTACCTGAGATAAACTCGGAGGTAAAGCCACTCGGTATGCAACTGATCCAACTCTTTCCAGAATTTCATATGGTCCAACAAACCTTGGACTCAACTTTCCATTCTTACCAAATCTCATCACGCTTTTCCAAGGAGAAACCTTGAGAAAAACATGATCACCTACCTTGAAAGATAGATCCTTCCTCCGGTTATCCGCAAAACTCTTCTGCCTGCTCTGAGCTGTTCTCATGTGTTTCTGAATCAGCTGAACTTTTTCTGCCATCTCTTCTACCAATTCTGGTCCCATCAACTTCCTTTCACCCACTTCATCCCAGAAAGCTGGAGTTCGACACCACTTCCCATATAATGCCTGAAATGGCGCCATCTGTATACTGGAATGAAAACTGTTATAATATGAAAACTCAACCAAATAAAGATGTTGGTCCCAACTTCCCTGATAATCCATAGAACAAGCTCGTAGCATATCCTCCAATGTCTGAATTGTTCATTCTGACTGCCCATCTGATTGAGGATGAAAAGCTGTACTAAAATTTAACTCAGTACCCAAAGACTTCTGAAGGCATTTCCAAAAGTTAGAAGTAAACCTGGGATCACGGTCTGATACAATAGAGAGAGGAACTCTATGTAACCTGACTATCTCTTTAAGATACAAACAGGAAAGTTGATCAAGAGAGAAAGTATCTCGTATAGCAAGGAAATGAGCAGATTTGGTCAAGCGATCAACAATAACCTAGATTGCATTATTACCTCGAGATGTCTTCGGTACTCCAACAAAAAAGTCCATGGATATATTCTCCCATTTCCACCCTGGAACTGGTAAAGGCTGAAGCATCCCTTTCAGTAACTGCCGCTCTGCTTTAACCTGCTGACAAGTTAAACACTTCACAGTAAAATCAGCAATATCTCTTTTCATTCCATCCCACCAGTAATACTCCCGCAGATCTCTATACATCTTAGTACTTCCCGGATGAACTGAAAACGGAGAACTATGAGCTTCACATAACAACTCTCTCTTCAACTGTGAATCACAAGGCACACACAATCTTTTCCCAAATCTCAAAACACAGTCACTATCAATGTTAAATTCAGGCAACTTACCTTTCTGAACCAGCTCTACCTTTTTCTGCAACTCACTGTCTTGCTTCTGTGCTTGCTTGATTCTATCTGATAGAGATGATCTCACTGATACCTGAAACAAAATAGAAGGACTTCCTGCACCAACAACTTCTATGCCAAAGTTCATCAAATCCTTAACCAAAGGATCACGTTCCAAACGCAACATTGTTAATGAAGCATTAATTTTTCGACTCAAAGCATCAGCCACTTTATTTGCTTTTCCCGGATGGTAATGAATTGTACAATCATAATACTTGATTAATTCTATCCATCTCCTTTGTCTCATGTTTAACTCTTTCTGAGTGAATATATACTTTAAACTTTTGTGATCGGTATATATTTCACACTTTACTCCATACAGATGATGCCTCCAAATTTTTAAAGCAAAAACAACAGCAGCTAATTCCAAATCATGTGTAGGGTAATTTACCTCATGAGTTTTCAACTGTCGTGAAGCATAAGCAATTACCTGATCATTCTGCATTAGGACGCAACCAAGTCCTTTCAATGAAGCATCACTGTATATAGCAAACTCACCATTCCTGGAAGGTAGTGCCAAAACTGGAGCATTCACCAATCTTCTTTTCAATTCCTGAAAACAATCATCGTATTCTTTTGTCCAGATAAACTTAACACCCTTCCGAGTTAGCTTAGTCATTGGACTAGATAACCGTGAAAAATTTCTAACAAACCTTCGGTAATAGCCGGCCAAACCAAGGAAGCTACGAATCTCGGTTACATTTGTGGGTCTTGGCCATTTTTCCACAACTTTTGTTTTTGCAGGATCAACAGTTATTCCATCTTTAGAAACAATGTGACCAAGGAAAGAAATTTGTTCCAATCAAAACTCACACTTGCTGAATTTCCCATACAGTTTCTTTTCTTTTAAGGTTTGCAAGATAACCCTTAAATGTTTTTCATGCTCCTCTTTACTTTTAGAAAACACCAAAATATCATCAATGAAAACCACCACAAACTTATCCAAGAACTCATGGAAAATTCTATTCATTAAGTCCATGAATACAGCAGGTGCATTGGTTAGCCCAAAAGGCATTACTACAAATTCATAATGGCCATATCTCGTACGGAACGCGGTCTTCGGAATATCTGCCTCCTTTACCTTCAGTTGATGGTACCCCGATCTCAAGTCAATCTTTGAAAAAAACTGAGCTCCATGGAGCTGATCAAACAAATCATCGATATGAGGCAAAGGATATTTGTTCTTAACAGTGATATTATTCAAGGCTCTATAATCAATGCAACGTCTCATAGAACCATTTTTCTTTTTAACAAATAAAACATGAGCACCCCATGGTGATGTGCTAGGTCTAATGAAACCTTTCTCTAATAAATCTTGCAATTGCTCCTTCAACTCTAAAAGTTCAATTTGTGCCATTCGATAAGGGGGTTTTGAAATTGGCTTAGCATCAGGAACTAAGTCAATAGTAAACTCAACTTCCCGATCTGGTATTATTCCAAGCAACTCATCAGGAAAAACATCAGGATACTCATTTAGCACTGGCACATCATTAATCTGAACAGTTCCTTTATTTTCAACGACGTGTGCAAGGTAACATTCATTTCCATCTTTTACAAGTTTCTCGGCCTCTTGATATGTTATCAAAAGTAAGGGTTCATTCTTGTAAACAAACTGAAAGTCTTTCTAAAAAGAAACTTCTTTAGCTCTACAGTCAATCTTAGCATGGTTAATAGAGAGCCAATCCATACCCAGGATAACATCAAACTCAACTAGAGGTATAACAATAAGGTTTGCAAGTAGGTTCTTTCCACAGATAAGGATAGGAAGATTCTTATAAATTCTTTTTTCCTCAACACTTCCCCTAGGTGTTTTTACCAATATTTCAGGAGTCATTTCTTGAGATGGTATTCCCATTTTACTAGAAAAGGTTTCAGAGATGAAAGAATGTGTAGACCCCGAATCAAACAACACACTGGCATAATCTGAAAAAACAAACAAAGTACATGATACCACTTCATTTGATGGCCCGACATCTACAGAAGTAGTTGCAAATGATTTCACCACCCCTTTCTTCTTGTAGTCTAACTGCTTCCCATCACTCAAACTCCTTGCTGGACACTCGTTTGCATAGTGACCCATCTCACTGCACTTATAACATTTCACTAACTGTAAATCAAATTTGGTCTTACCTTCACCTTGATCCTTTTCAGTGCAATCACGAGCCTTATGTCCCATCTTACCACATCGGTAGCACTTTCTAGAATTCAGAAGACATTCCCCAGCATGCCTTTTTCCACAATTATCACAAACTGGAAACTTAGTTTTCTTACCATCAGACTTTTTGGAAGAATTCTTACCTTTCTCCTGCCACCTCGGTCTCTTCTTATGCTGGTTGTTATAGAACACTTGGTCATCGGCAAACTCCATTTCTACCTTCTCAGCACATCGAACAAGATTTTCATAACTTTTAAACTCATGAGAAGCTAATGCCCTTCGATATTTTGGCTTTAATCCCGAGTAAAAATGATTGATTTTACTATCAAGGTCTCGGATAAAATTTGGAGCATACCTTTCCAATCGAGTGAACCTTTCTTCATAGGCAGCCACTGAGTCTTCCTCTTGCCTCAATTCCAAGAATAGCTTTTCCATCCTAAGTCGAACATCCTTAGGAAAATACTTCTCAAGAAACATACCTTTGAATTCATCCCAGTCAAGAGCATCAATATCATCGGCGTCCCTGATATTTTTAACCATAGACCACCACTGATTGGCATCACCCTCCAAAAGGTAAATAGCAAGACTTACCTTTTGATTGTTTGAACACCCCATGACATCAAAAATCTTCTCCAGTGCTTTAATCCACCCTTCAGCTAGCACAGTGTCAGATGATCCTCTGAATGATGGTGGATGTTTCCTCATGAAATGTTCCACCACTGACATGTTCCTCTGCGGTTGATCTAGCTGATCTTGTGCATGGATACCACCGCCATTTATCGCTTGAGTCAACTGTGCCATTACTGCAACAAACTGTTCAGTTCCAATTCCGACCATTTCTGGATGCTGATTCGGAAGGTTATTTCCTTCTGTATGCCTTCCTAGCACTGCTTCCCTATTTCCTCTGCGGAAAACCATTCTGAACAAACATGTCTTAGATGAAGCAACATGGTAATCATTAAATGCTATATCATTTCGAAAAAAAATATTTTTAGATAATCATTTAATAGAATTCTAACTCCTAAAGTTATCTAAACCGACCTCTGATACCAACTATAAGGCCCCAGCCTTAAAACATACTTAATCTTGAGTTATTACAAGATTACGCATTGAGGATCTTTTCGGGTTTAGAGTTTTAGAGAATTAGATCATAAAACTTGCATTACATTCCACATATAAACAAAGTGGTTACATAAAGATAGTATTCTTCATTCCCATCAATGGAAACACATTTTAAATAAAACATGGATTATTTCTTGACACATCCTTGACTATATCATCTTATCATGTACCTTTCCCTTGACCTGTGAAAAAAATTTCAAAAACATGGGATGAGCATAAAAACTCAGTATGGGTTATAAAAAAAACCTGGAAAGGAAACATGAGTTCATATATACATAATAATGAAATCATACTTTACCCATAAAACATAGTCACTTTAACATACCTCATAAAATCATGAATAAATCATAGAAATCATAAGACATAAAGGTAACTTGAGGCATTCATAACATTCTTACGTAGGGAGTAACCCTCTTGGTTACGTTTGGAATACCCATCACAGTATATTCCCTAAAATCTCTTCGGAGAAACCTTAACGTTTCACTCCTTCGCGTTACCCAATGCATTGGAGAGCTATAATGGTCTCACCCGCCCTTAGTTTATCACGGAACCACCCGTCTTCATAATAATTCCCAAGAACCATAACATAATCATATCACATAAAACATGCATAAAGGAAACATAAAATTTCCAAATTTCAATCACGAGATATCAATACAACACATTGATATAAAAAAATTATGAAAACCATTTTCAATACTAAAATAAAAGAAAAGTAAAACATGGTATTTATTTTTCTTTTAAAAAAGAAGGTATGGCTTGTAGAGGAAGCCGAAACTCAAATAACGGTCACGACGGCGGAGAAGTCATTGTCGCCGCATACGTACGACAAAAACATTCCCTTTTGTCGTTTGTTAAACGCTTAGTATAAAAAAGATTCCTTTTGAATAAACGTAAAAGTCAAAGAGGTTTATACACCGTATAAAAGAAAGTTGTGTATAAAAAAGATATGCCTCAACGAAAGGAGATTGAGACGAAGTCCCATACCTCGTATCCGACTTGACCCGACCGTTCTTTAATATCCTGAATAATAAACTTGAGTTAATCTCTACCGGCTTAAGAACCTTTTTCAAGTTCATTATTCCTTTTATACCATGTTATGGACATCATGTAATCATTTAAGTTAATAATGTTCATTTTGTCGGTATTTGGTTCTTAAGTCAAAAATAGACTTATTATACTTACATGTTGTTAATTTGGTCAAAGGTTCCTTATATCCAGAATGGTATTCATGATGTAGATATCATATATGTCATATATATCCATTACATACATGCATTTATAATATTACATAATCATTTAGAGGTAAGAAATGAAATGCACCGTTCATGGAGACTGTAAGCCGTACGTACGCATGAACGCTACTTCCATTTCTATTTCATATTTTCTGGAATGGAATCATAATGATATAAGAGTATATTATAATTCCAGTATAATAACATATATAATATCATTAACTTTATCCTTTACACATCCCACATATGGTATTAACGAATCAAATCACTTTCAGGGGGCGGTAGTCCGCACTTCCTAAAATGAAGATATCGTGTTTACCCATAATGGAAACCATAAAGGTATGCCCGAAATGAAACAAACAGAAGCTTAAGGAAAACATAAACATATTATATATCATATATAAAAATAGTGACATCATAATGGCCACCTTTGAAGGTGTTAAATGAGTGTTGAACAATCATCGTTTCGGGAGGCAGAATTTCGCCATCCACGGAAACCGTATGTTCTTTAACCATTTGATGTAGTTGTGTGAGAGTGTAGCTCAAATAAATCTTATAACAACATCCTAGTATATTGTAGATACTGGTGTTGTTACAAAGGAAGAAAATAAAAAGAGTTTAGGGGGTTGGAGAAACAAAATAAAACAAATGAACATGAGAGAATGAATTACCTTTAAAAGTGTAACTCCTTTTGAGTTGAGCCTAAAGGCTTCCTTTGAAAGGATTCTGCCCAAAGGGAATCCTCTAGGATGAGGAGAAGGATGTGGAGAGATTAAATGGGCAGGGGTTGGCTGAGCCAAAGGCTTGACAAGTGTGTGAAATGAGGTAGAGGTGGGGGCCTTTTATAAGAGGAGAGGAGGGGCACTTTTGGAAAGTAAAGAAACATTACTTTATTTGAAAATGTGATTCGGTTTTAAAAGGTCCCACATTGATATAATTCATGGATAAGGTGATAAGGGTTCTAAATACACTCATCCAATTGGTTTTGGACATTTGTAGTTCATAGATTTTACAATATCTTTCTATTTTATTTAAATCGTCAAATAATGATGTCATCGCTGCATCATTATTATGTCATAAATAATTAAATTTATATAATGTCTAAAAATTATAAAAAAATACGTTGATATCGGAAATCTTTTTATCTTTCCAATGACAATTTATAATCAAAATTTGGACTTGTATAACCCCACTTAAAATTTTTTTTCATAAAAAATATTATGTTTGTGTCATTTTCACTTTAACATTAAATAAAAAGTAATTTATGTCATTTCCCAACAAAAGTGGATCCATGGGGTCCCCAAGTTGACCCATGGCATGTCAGGGTCGGCCATGACACAACCAATGAGGTTGGGACATGCGTCTAGGTCATTTCATTTTATTAAAGTATTATTTATAACTTAAACTACCCTAATTACCACTAATCGTGATTAAGAACTTAACAAGTTACTATTCACCAAAAAATTATTATAATCTCATTGAACCACATTTTACTTCTTAATAACAACCATGTATGTCGGATTTTCAAAATTCAATACACATTAGTGGTAAACTGTCATTTAACTGAAAAATCAGTTTGCATGATTACCACTTAGTGGTTTCACTATTCATCAAAAATTGAAGTTTTTCAGAAAATTACCAAAAATTCACCCTAAGCTATATTTGATATTCTGAATTCAAAAATGAAGTCTATTTTACAAAATTCAAATCATATAAGTCACATTAATTAATTTAATAATTAATTCCCGCTGCCAGAGCAAATAGCGTGTTTTTACAAAACAATAAGTATCAAAAGATTGACACCAGTTTAAGTCTAATTTCAAAATGAAATTGATTCCAATGACCACCATTGGATAAAATGGTAAAAATATATTCTAATTTAACTTCAAAACCAATTAAAAACATAATCTAATCATATAAATAAATTAGATTAAAAAGAAGTTTTGATGTAAAATGCAGTATTTTTCACTATTCATTAAAAATGAACATTGTTAGAAAAATACCAAAAATTCACACAAGGTAAATTTTGATGTCCCAATCATAAATAATAAGTTTATTTTGACAAACATAGTCTATAAAATTGTCAAAATATAGATTCAAAAATGGTTTTCCATCAAAAGGCAGTAAAACAATCTTTTAAGAATATTAGTGTATTCCATGCATAAGATTGTATTTATTTTCATTTTAAGCCTCTATAACACTATATTAATCATTAATAGACATAGATAAAAATATCTATTATTCATTACATACTTGGGATGTTACAATGAGACTAAAACCGGGTCATCATTGATGTGTTCTATATTCCATTTTCGTTAAATGGATGATTCCTTTCCTCCTATGAAGTTAGAAAAAGGCCATCTTGAATATATAACCTCGTCATGATCACCATGGATTTCATGGTGTTGGATACCCGTACTATCTTCAGATATAATGACACATACATTACATTCATTTTTATTTCTTCATAATTGAAGCATGCTTTTTACAACATATAACAAAACCATGAAAGGACTGTAGAGGTATAATGTCTATAGAAACTGGGAAACATAAAAAACTGATTCATAAATCATCTACATTGTCTCTCTTTTATTTTATCATATCTAGAGTCCCTTTTGGAATATATTACATAATACCATTCATCCTGTCCTGGGAAAAAGAAAACATACAAAAGGGTGAGTTCAGGTTCTCAGTAAGGGTATAAAAAGAAATATCAATCACAACATATTCACAAAAACATAATATTTTGGAAATCTTAACCCACAAAAAGATCATAATTTCATAACAATGGATAAATCATAGTGGTGAAATTTAATCCCAATAATCATAACATAAGACATGAAACATTATGGGATACACACATAATCATAGGGAATCATTTCATAGTAGTCAAGACTCATTCCCAAGACTATCTTAGCAGACAAAGTCCATTTATGAACTAAGTTCACTCCTCATTTCAGTACTGTATCACTGAACCGGTTTAACCTGTCATTCTAACCATGTCTATCTCATCAGATATAAATCATTACCCAATGCATTGGAGGAAGATATAGGCCCCACCCATCTCATAATGATACCATTCTTATGTGTGCCACAAGATCATAAATCATACATCATAGCATAAACCATGTAATAAAAATGGTATTCATAAATGTCATTCCATCATAACATAATCTATATAATATAAAAGGACATCATAAAAATAATTACATCATAACATAATACAATAAATTTAAAAATAATCATAGAAACAGAACCCTATATTATCGTAGATGGAAAATAATTTTGATAAATTGTTTGAACTCCATTCTTGAGGAAAATATCCTTTCTACTTCAAAAACATTTTTCCCTTATTAACATGTCATACAATTAGAAACTAAAAAAAGTTGATTAAAAATAAACTTGAAAAATTCTAAATGAAGGTTCATGGAAATAATGTTTTATGAAATCATAAAATCCACTCATGCCGTATAAGTTAGAAAAACATTCGTCTCATACTTTTGCCGAAAAAGTCAAAAAGTACTTAGTACTAAAAACGATAAAGTATTCCATTCATATAATTTTTTAAAAACTCACCCAGAAGTAATATTGGATTTAAACAAATATAGGAGGATAGAAATAATATTACATGTTGAGGAAACATGGATGTGGATGATAAATACACCTCCAGTAAATACCAATGTATAAATAATCTCGGATTAAAATGAGATTGTGGGATTTCCCTTACCTTAGGTCCGATGTGCTTCATATGTGTCCGAACCTCCTGTATAATGATTTAAATAATGTTATTGACTTATTATAGAATTTTAATCATTGATATTATATCATATATGGTCATATTCTTAGCTTCTTATTAGTAATATTGCATTGTTACCTGTTATTTGGGTGTTTATTTCTCTTTGTTCTTTTGCGTGTTTTGTCGAATAAATTCTTATTCTTATTTTTAGGTTATAGATAACTCATTTCCATAATGGTATTAGTGTAATATATATCATATTTATTCATTAAATGCATTTATATAATCATTATACAATGATGATCATGTAAAACGAGTCGCACCACATCGTGGAGACGGTAGGCCGTACGTACGCATGAGCGATGATACCGTTCCCATGATCAAGGAATTGTATTGAAGTGTATGTATACTATTTCAAAATCAATATCACATTACAATAATCATATATTGTTATTAATTAAACCATTATACCCATCCATGTAAGGTGGTGATGGAAAAAAGATTACGCCACGACGTGGAGACGGTATTACGTACGTACGCACGTGCGGTGATTTCATTTTTCTGTAGGATGGATAGAAGGTGAAATAGTGTTGTTTCATATTTATAATAACATATCAGTATATGAGTGATACTTATTTTATTACTTCATTATGAAACTACAAAGGAAGAATACATTAAAGAAGAATGAAATTGGAAAGGATCGGTAATGGATATTACCTCTTCTTTGACGCGCCTCTTCTTAACCTCCTCTTAGGGCACAATGTATGGTCTTTTAAGAAGACAAGGACCTCTAGGATGTTTCTAACTAAGTGGATAAGTGAATTTGGCAGGGTTTGGCCGAGCTTGATGGCTCAAAGTGGTGTGTGGAGGAGAGGGAGGAGGTGCCCTTTTACAAGGGAGGAGATGGGCACCTTTAGAAAAACTAAAAATACTATTTTATTATAAAGTCATATTCAGTTATTAATAGCTCCAAATTTATTTATTTCGAAGCTAAGTTGGGGATGGGTCGCAATCCTCTCATACAATTTAATTTGGAAAAGTTTAGGTTACAATTTTATACTTATCATTTAGATTTAACTTTAAGTTCAATAATTATAATTTTACCGTGTATTCTTATTTTCTTACACTATAAGGTTAATAAACATACTATAAAAAGCCAAACGAACCCCAAGTTGTTCATTATTAAAATATATAACCTTATCTAAGTCATTTGGCCGAACCTTATATTTTTAGGAAAAAAATAACAGTTAATAATATAATATTTTTTTTAAAAACTATTTTATGTCAATTTTGACACTATTTGGTAATTGATTTTTGTAGAACTCGTAACATCATTATTAGTTAGAAAAATGTAAATTAAATCAATAATTATATGTCATATTAACCTATAATATTTAGTGTAATTCATAAAAAGTCTCAAATTACATTTATTTTGTATTTAAACCTCAATTCTGTTAATATTTCATTAATATGGTAATTACTGCATCATTATTGTGTCATAAATACATTACATTATAGAATGTCTAAAAATTATAAATAAAATTCCATTATGTAGAAAATCTTTTTATATTTCTAATGAATATTTATAGTATAATTTATCTTATGTATAACAATATATTAAAAATGTTTTAGTTATTAAACATTGATTTTAACTATTTTAACTCTTCATTAAATAAAATAATATTAAATCTCCTAATATTATCCAAGTGGACCTAAAGGGTAATATTTTATCCCAAAGGTTGTTTTTGGTCTAATTACACTTATCCAATAGATATAGGACATTTTTTAGGGTAATAATAATATCATTTTTACCCTTAATACCCTATTTACTTTTAACCGTGGTAAATAAAAGTAAAAAGTTACTATTCACCAAAAATTATTTTCATCTCATTGAACCACATTTTACTTACTGACATCAACCATGTCTCTCAGATTTTGGAAATTCCATTCACAGAAGCGGTAAAATTATGTTTTATGTAAATTTGTAAATTCTACTAGGAGGTGGGTAATAGACGGTTTTAAGTTCAATAAAATTTTTATATATCTAAAATTATTATAAAATGACTCCAATGAATTACATTGAACATATATAGGTATTATGTATAAATTTTTACCTAAAATAAATTTAAATAAAATAAATAATTATTTAAATAAAAATTCGTTTTTTAAATAGTAACCCAGTGTTTTCACTATTCATCAAAAATTGAATGTTTTCAGAAAAATACAAAAAATTCACCATAGGCTAATTTTGATATTCTGAATCCAAAAATGAAGTCCATTTTGAATGATAAAATTTGCAAAATTTTAGAAAGTTGGTATTACTTTTCATAATGGCTAGTTTTAATAATATTTTAATATCATATCATTGTTTAGGGAAACTCGGTATTATGTACAACACAAGTTATCGAGGAAGGTCGCGGTTGCATGTAAAGAAAGCCAAGATAGTGTTGTGTGTAGTGAAAGATTCCTTTGATGATGTTTATAACATAAAAACAAAATATTTCTCATAGAAATCTCGGGTGTTACATTCTACCCCCCTTAAAATGAATTTCGCCCTCGAAATTCATCACTTTGTTACAAACAGATGAGGATACATCTCCCTTATCATATCCTCAAGATCCCATGTAGCTTCTTCTAATTGGTGGTTCCTCCAGAAAACATTCATCAAGTGAGTGTTCTTGTTTCGTAGGACTTTTTCGCTATGATCCAGAATCTCTATCGGCTGTTCTTCATAAGAAATATCTTGCTCCAGCGGTACAACTTCTGAGCTGAGTAAATGTGAAGGATCGGGTATGTACTTTCTCAGGAGTGATACATGGAACACATCATGAACTTGAGGGAGATTCGGTGGAAGCGCCAATCGGTAAGCTACCTTCCCAACACGATCCAGTATTTCGAAAGTACTGATATACTTCGGGATCAGCTTTGCCTTCTTTCCAAATCTCATTACTCTCTTCCCAGGAGATATTCATAAGAACACTTTATCACCGACTTCAATCTCTAGGTCTTTTCTTCGATTATCAGCATAACTTTTTTGTTGACTCTGGTATGCTCTTATGTATTGTTGAATAGATCTGACCTTTTCTTCCATCTCATCAACAAGATCAAGTCCTAGTAGCTTTCTTTCCCCAACTTTATCCCAGCAAGTTGGGGTCCTGTATTTCATTCCATAGAGAGCTTTATAAGGAGCCATTTGAATACTAGAGTGAAAGCTATTATTATAAGAAAATTCCACCAAATGTTGGTGTTTATCCCAACCACCTTGGAAATCCATAGAGAAAGCTCTTAATATATCATCTATAGTTTGAATTGTTCTCTCAGACAGACCGTCTGTCTGAGAATGATACGCAGTGCTGAAACTCAACTATTTTTCTAGAGTTTGCTGAAGACTTCGCCAGAACTTTGAGGTTATCCTCAGATCGCGATCAGTTATAATGGAATGTGGTACTCCATGATATCATACCACTTCCTTTAAATATATCCTGGAAAGATGATCAAAAGAAAAATCCTCTCTAATATGAATGAAGTGTGAGGACATCGTAAGACGATCAACTATAACCAAGATAGCATTATTGCCTTTGGATGTTTTAGGATATCCAGTGACAAAGTCCATAGTGATGTTTTTCCATCTCTATTCAGGTATGGGTAATGGTTGTAACATCCTCTTAGACTTCTGTACCTCAACATTAACTAGTTTACAAACCAAGCATCGAGAGACATATTCAGCAACATCTCTTTTCATTCCATCCCAGCAGAAGTACTCTTTCAGGTCCCTATACATCTTCGTGCTTCCAGGATGAATAGATAATGAAGAACTATGAGCCCCATCCAGCAGCTCCTTCTTTAATTCAATGATGGGAGGAACACAAACCCGATTCATGAACCTTATTATCCCATCACAATCAAGGTTAAATTCAGGAACATTTCTCGCCTTGTTTTGTAACTCTACATCTTATTTTTGTGCCCCTTTAATCTTCACATGCATAGATGGTTGAAAATTTATTTGAGAAAGATAATATTTTTCCCCTTCCATTATAATTCCAAGATCCACCATTGTAAATCCATAAATATTGGATCTTTTGTGATCCTCATCATGGATATGCTAGCACAGTCTTGTCGACATAATGTTTCATCCACATTGTTTACTTTCGCAGGGTGATAATGAATTGAACAGTCATAATCCTTAATCAGCTCCAACAATCTTCTTTGACGCATATTCAGCTCCTTTTGTGTGAAAATATACTTTAAACTTTTATGATCAGTATAAATATCACATCATTCACCATAAAGATAATGCCTCCAAATCATTAATGCAGGGATTACCACAGCTAACTCCAAATCATGAGTTGGGTAATTTTTCTCATGGATGTTCAACTATAGTGAGGCATAAACTATCACCATATCGTTTTTCATGAGGAAACACCCAAATCCCTTCATGGATGCATCACTATAGATCACAAACCTTTCTCCACTACAAGGAAGTGTGAGCCCAGGTGCACTGGATAACCTTCTTTTTAACTCCTTGAAATTCACTTCATACTCCTCCGTCCACATGAACATAACTCCTTTTCGAGTCAACCTGGTGAGTGGATTAGATAATCATGAATAATCATTCACAAAACGTCGATAATATCCAGCCAGACCAAGAAAACTTCGGATCTCAGTTACGGTTGTCGGTCTCGACCATCTTTCAATAACCTTTGTTTTGGCAGGATCCACAGATATCCCATATTTTGAGATTATGTGACCCCAAATTGAATCTTTTTGAAGCCAAAATTCACACTTGGTAAATTTGGCATAATGTTTCTCCTTTCTCAGGGTCTTCAATACAATTCTCAAGTGATCTTCATGTTCATCCTTGATCTTTGAATAGACATGAATATCATCTATAAATACTACAAAAAACTGATCAAGATAGTTTCTAAAGACTATATTCATTAGATCCATGAAGATAGAAGGGGAATTAGTAAGACCAAATGGCATCACTATAAATTCATAGTGTCCATACCTTGTACGTAAATTCGTCTTTGTTATATCCTCCCTTTTGAACCATAATTGATGATATCCTAAAAGAATATCAATCTTGGAAAAGTATTGAGCTTTGCATAGTTGGTCAAATAAGTCATCAATGCATGGGAGAGGATATTTGTTCATGATAGTGATGTTGTTAAGTTCTCAATAATCAATGTAGAGTCTCATTGATCCATCTATCTTCTTAACAAACAGAACAGGTGCTCCCCAAGGTGACACACTAGGGTGTATGAATCCCTTATCAAGATTCTATTGGAGTTGCTTCTTCAATTCCTGCAACTCAATTGGGGCCACTCTATAAGGTGACTTTTAAATCGATATAGCACCCAGTATGAGTTCAATTGAAAACTAAACTTCATGATTTGGTGGAATACATGGAAATTCCTCCGGAAAGACATCATCAAACTCATGTACAATTGGTATATTCTTAATCGTGAGTTTCTCACCAACCATTTGAGATAAATAACATTCATTTAGTGGAATCAAGACCCATAAGTTGGAAGAAATTTCCACTAGAAGATTATGTTCATCCTTGCATCGATAGATGGACATAGATTGATCTGGAATATGAAATGTGACATACCTTCATTGGAAATTGATATGAGATCTATATAAAGAAAGACAATCCATGACAAGCATCACATAAAATTCCACAATAGGAAGTATCACAAGATTTTCAGGAATCACTTTCCCACAAACTTCAATAGGAGAAGAATTATAAACTTTTGATGTGAATGTTGTGCCATTAGGGGTTGTCACACCTAACTCAACATCTAATTGTTTAGGTAATATGGTGATACCCTTAGAAAATTATTCTGAAATAAAAGAGTGGGTGGATCCAGAATCAAATAAATCATTTTCTACTTTAGAGTGGATGGTATGTGTACCTTTCACCACTTCATTATCATACTCCACATCGCTGATAGAAATTGAATGTTACTTTCCTTTTTCTTTATCCTTAAGAGATTATTGACGTCGATCATCATCAACAACCCTTAGATCAGGGAATTTATTAGCATAATTCCCCATTTACTTGCACTTGTATCATTGAAGTGTAGGAGGTGCACTCTTTGTAGCCTTTTCTTTGTTCGCATCACTAGACATCTTATTCCCGTCATTGCGGAATTCAAATTCCCGATGACCTTCTTTTCCACATTTGAAACATTTACTTGTCCCTTTATGACAACACCCTCCATGTTTTTCCCCACGTTGAGCATAAGGGAATACTCATCTTATTTTTAGTGTTCTCTTTAGATTTTCCTTTGAATTCCAATTTCCTCTTCATATCAAATGAATATGACTGATGGGTTACTCCAATCTCTATATCAACCTTGAGATCACATCAAACTATTTCCTCATAGATATGGAAGTCCCTTATAGCTAACTCATTTCAAAGACTTGGATTTAATCCACTAATGAATCGATCGATCTTACGCTCAGTTTGGATAATAATTCTGGAAGAATACCTTGGATGTCTTGTAAAATTTGCTTCGTAGGTGCCAATAGATTCATCATCCTTTTGTTTCAGTTCAACAAATTCCTTATCCATATTTGTTCGAAGAATATGAGAGAAGTACTTATTGAAAAATATTTTCTTGAACTCGTCCCATTCCATGGATTCAATTTCATCCCTTTGCCTCGTATTCTTGATAAGATTCCACCATTGATCAACTTCACCTTCCAAATGATATACTGCTAAGATGACTTTATTATGATCAGAACATTGAAGAACTAAAAATATCTTTTCAGCAGTACTGAGCCCTTGTTCACCAACTAGTGGATCAGTAGACCTGTTGAATGAGGGTGGATGCTGCCTAATGAAGGATTCAAAAGAATATTGCTTCTTCCTTTTCTCGTTTGGAAGTCCTGCATGATTCATTTCTTGAGAATGTTGTGTGAGCATGGCTACATGATTTTTCATTCCAGCTCCCATGATGTCGTGTTTCTCAGGGGGACAATCATTGCATTTCCCATCGCATTCCGCATTAACTGGGTTCCTTCGTGTTACAACCATTTACTATAAGAAAGAAGAATAGTACGAGAAACACTAATTATAAAAGGAAAACCACACAATCATGAATAAAATTTAACACTTAAGTTCTTATCATAGGTCGTTCATGGAAATTTCTAAAACACTAAAAATGTGTTCTATGCTTAGATATATCCTTAGGGTTCTTACTAAGGCTTTCACATCCTAGTTTCTAATGGTTGACTATACATTTCTTATGAAACCAACTATAAGGACCCATACTTTACATACATTGTTATTACTTCATAATTTAAGCACACATATTACAACATATAAAAAATCCATGAAAGGACTGTATAGGTATAGTGTCTTTAGAAACTGGGAAACATAACCAACTGATTCATAAATCACCTACACTATCTCCCATTATTGTTTTCATATCTAGATTATCTTTTGGAATATATTACTTAATACCCATCATCCAAACCTTGGAAAAAGAAAACATACAAAAGTGTGACCTCAAATTCTTAGTAAGGGTAAAAAAAATATCGATCACAACATATTAAAAAAAACAAAATATTTTCGAAATCATAACCTGCAAAAGAGATCATAATCTCATAACATGGGATAAATCATAGTGGTGAAATGTAATACCAATATTCATAACATAAGACATGAAACATTGTGGCATACACAAATAATAGTAGAGAATCATTTGTTATTAGTCAATATTCCTTGCCAAGACTATCTTAGTTGACAAAGTCCATTTCTGAACAGAGTTCACTCCTCGTTTCAGTCATGTATCACTGAACCGGTTTATCCTCCCATTCCAGATATGTATATCTCATGAGATATAAATCTTTACCCAATTCATTGGAGGGATATATAGGTCCCACACATCTCATAATGATACCATTCTTATGTGTGTCACAAGATCATAAATCATACATCATAGCATAACCCATGTAATAAAAATGGGATTCTTAAACGACATTCCATCATAACATAATCCATATAAGATAAAAGGACTTCATAAAAATAATTCCATCATAACATAATCCAATCAATGTAAAAATGGGGATAGAAACAGAACCCTATATTATCTTATATGGAAAATAATTTTGATAAAATGCTTGAACTCCATTCTTGATGAAAATATCCTTTCTACTTCAAAAAAAATTTCTTTTATTAACATGTCATGAAATTTTAAACTTAAAGAAGTTGATTAAAAATAAACTTGAAAACATGTAAAGGAAGCCTCATGGAAATAATCTTTTATGAAATCATAAAATCCATTCATGCCATATAAGTTAAAATAACATTCTTCTCGCACTTTGGCTAAAAAAGTCAAAAAGTACCTCGTACTAAAAATGACAAAAGATTCATTTCATATCATTTACGAAAAACTTACCAACGAGTAATATTGGATTTAAAAAATTTTATGAGGATAGAAATAATATTACATATTTATGAAACATGGATGTATAGATAAATACCCCCGATAAATACCAAAGTATAAACAATCTCAGATAAAAATGAGATTTTGAGATTTTCCCTTACCTTAGGTCCGATTTGATTCGTACGTGTCCGAACCTCTTGTATAATGATTTAAATAATGTTATTGACTTATTCCAGAATTTTTCTCATTGTTATGATATCATATATGGTCATATTATTATCTTCTTGTTAGTAATATTTCATTGTTACTTGTTATTCGGGTGTTTATTTCTTTTTGGTTCTTATGCATGTTATGTCGAATAAATTCTTATTCTTCTTTATAGGTTATATATAACTCATTTCCAGAATGGTATTAGTGTAATATATATCATATTTATTCATTAAATTAATTTATATAATCATTATTCAATGCATATCATGTAGAACGAGTCGCATCACATCGTGGAGACGGTAGGTCGTACGTACACACGAGCGATGATATCGTTCCCATGATCCTGGAATTGTATTGAAGTTTATTTATACTATTTAAGAATAAATATCACTTTACAATAATAATATATAATTATTATTTACACCATTATACCCATCCAAGTATGGTGGTGGCGGAAAATAGATTACACCACAACGTAGAGACGGTATTTCGTACGTACGCACGCACAGTGATTTCATTTTCCATAGGATGGATAGAAAGTGAAATAGTGTTTTTTTATATTTATAATAACATATCAGTATATGAGTGATACTAATGTTATTAATTAATAATGAAATAACTAAGGAAGAAGAAGTTGAAGAAAAATGAAATTTGAAAGGATCGGTAATGGATATTAACTCTTCTTTGATGTGCCGCTTCTTAACCTCCTCTTAGGCCACTAAGGATGGTATTTTAAGAAGACCAAGAAATATAGGATGTTTCTAGGGAAGTGGAGAATATATTTGGACAGGTTTTTTCCGAGCTTTATGGCTCAATGTGGTGTGAGGAGGAGAGGGAGGAGGTTCCCTTTTATAACGGAGGAGAGGCGCACCTTTGTAAAAACTAAAACTATTATTTTATTATAAAGTCATATTCAGTTTTTAATAGCTAAAAATTGATTTATTTAGAAGATAAGCTAGCGATGGATCGAAATAATCTCATCCAATATAATTTGGACAAGTTTAGGTTACTATTTTATCCTTATCATTTAGATTTAACTTTAAGTTCAATAATTTTACTTTTACTATGTCATCTTGTTTTCTTACATTATAAGGTTAATAAACTCACTATAACAAGCCAAAAGAACCCCAAGATGTTCATTATTAAAATATATTACCTTATATAAGTATTTTTTCCAAACCATATATTTTTAGGAATAATCTAACAATTAATAATATAATATTTGTTTTAAAAACTATTTTATGTCAATTTTGACACTATTTGGTAATTGATTTTTTTGAAAATAATAAAAGAATTATTTGTTCTAAAAGAGTTAATTAAATCAATATTAACATGTCATATTATCCGATAAAATTAGTTTAATTAATTAAAAGTCTAAAATTATATTTATCTGGGTATTTATAACATCAATTATGTTAATATTTCATTAATAAGGTAATTACTACATCATCATTGTGTCATAAATACATTAAATTATTTAAAGTCTAAAAATTATAAATTAAATTCCATTATATAGGAAATCTTTTTATCTTTCTAATGAATATTTCTAGTCAAATTTATCTTATGTAAAACTCTATGTTTAAAATGATTTAGTTATTAAACTTTGATTTTAACTATTTTAACTCTTCCTTAAATAAAATAATATTTAATGTCCTAATCTAATCCAAGTGGACCTAAAGGGTAATATTATATCCCTAAGGTTTTTTTTGGGTCTAATAACACTTTTCGAATAGAATTAGGACATGGGTTAGGGTAATAATAATATCATTTTACCCTTAATTACCCTGTTTATTTTAACCGTGGTAAATAAAAGTAAAAAGTTACTATTCACTAAATATTATTTCCATCTCATTAAACCACATTTAACATACTGAAATTAACCGTGTCTCTCGGATTTTTGAAATTCCATTAAGAAAAGTGGTAAAATTATGTTTTATGTAAATTTACAAATTCTCCTAGGAGGTGGGTAAAAGACGGTCAACGGTTCAATAAAATTTTTATATATCTAAAATTATTATAAAATGCCTGCAATGAATTCAATTGAACTTATATAGGTATTATGTATCTATTTTTACCTAAAATAAATATAAAGAAAATAAATAATAATTTAAATAAAATGTCGGGTTTTAAATAGTAACCTAGTGTTTTCACTATTCATCAAAAATTGAATGTTTTTAGAAAAATACAAAAAATTCACCCTAGTATAATTTCTATATTTAGAATCCAAAAATTATGGCCCTTTTGAAAGATAAAATTTGTAAAATTCCAAAAAGTGGGTATTACTATTCATATGGACTAGTTTTAATAATATTTTAATAGCATATCGTTGTTGAGTGAAACTCGGTATTGCGTACAATGAAAATTATCGAGGAAGGCCGCAATTGCATGTAAATAAAGCCAAGCTAGTGTTGTTTGTAGTGAAATATTCCTTTGATGATCTATATAACATAAAAAAAATTTCTCATAGAAATCTCGGGTGTTACATCAGAAGTTTTGATCGTTGTTACCCCCAAAATTTCCATTGGCGCAACCATCTCCAGTAAAACAAAAGGGAAACAACCCACAACACTCTTATTGCCCATCACTTCATCAATTCGAGGCAACCCATCATGGGTGGGTTGTGACTCATTCCACTCTATTGCCGAAAATACGTGCAGAGCCACCATAATAATCGCCAAGACCATTGGGGGATGCCACTCGAACAAAGATACTCCAAAAAACATTTGAAATCCTTAGGATCTATAAGAATCTTTTCATTCCGAAAAGACAAATCAAGATGGAACCACCACAGCAGACACGGAGGGTTCCTCGATTCACTGATCTTGACTCTTCACTGCCGAATCAAGCTTAGACATAGCCTTCAATAGAACTAGTTATTCCGTCTTTTCCCAAACCCCATGTGAAGGTCATGAAACTAGGTTGTGGAAGAAAAAATATATAACCATAGGGAATCTTTTCTCAAAACACTAGGTTGTTGTGGTGCCATTAGAGAATCCCACTCGAGCTTTCATCACACCCCCTCACCATAGCGATTAAATATTTTCTTCATTCTTCATGAATACTCAACTGAACAACAAATATATTTATTCTTCAGTGAATCCCATTATTTATTTCTTTCTACTTGATAATAATGTATAAAGATTGTTATAACTCTCTCACATATAATGTACAAAAGTTATATCAAATATTAACATTGTCTTCTAATTTTATACCAGTATATGTGAATATATTTATATATATATATCCACATATAATAATATCATATGAATATTATTCACTATATTCAAAATATATAGACTCCATGATATTTAGATTCAGGTGTGATATTTTGTTTAACCAGTCAAGGAAATTACAAATTTATTGTCTCATTCAAACCATTGTGAATTCCCATTAAAATATTCTATTAAATTTCCTAATTAATAAGGTAATTTCCTTCTTTTAAATCATTCTACATCCTTCTCCGTTAAAGCCATTTGAAATCACTGCATGCATGGAATCAAGCCTCTCTACAACATGGGCCATCTTATTATAGCATGGTTCTTATCTCAATTTTTTTTTCCTCTTTATAGACACTATAGTAAAGAAAATAGCCACTAGTAAGACACAATAATGTGGTGGAAGACATTATTCAATGACAGGAAACTCTTTTTATTGACCACATGTTCACTCCAATTGACCATTTCATTCCTAAATTAATGTGAAGATCACCTGTGAGTTCAACTTTTGGAAGAACCAATATAGACCTCAAAACCTTCACAGGATTATATTCTATACATATGAGGGTTTTATAGTTTCTAATTCATACTTCTGCGGAGTAAGATCCATAAATTTTTTTTTGGAAATTTACACAACACTTTTATGATGTTTACGTAATGGATATGTGAGGATTATGCATTGATCACCTTTTATAAATAAATCACATGCCTTTTCAGCCAACTCAAACACTCTTCTATAATGAAATAAATAATGTTTCATTGCAATAAAAATCGTTTTTTATATATTTGGGTAATAATAATAATAATTATCTTAATTATGTGCTGATAAACATCTTATAAGAATCACTAATTTCCACAACCAAACATATATCAACATATTTATATCTTTATTAACAATAAAAACATACAACACAAGATATGGGAACAATAATATACCCCTTCATGTTTGACATCAATACCACTAAAACTATTTAATTAAATAGGTTTTTTTGACTCACTTATATTCTATCAACATTATTGATAATAAATATAGAGGAAAAATAAGGGCCTTTTTCCCATTTCTTATTCCTTTAAAATAACTCATAAACTCCATTCTCTTATCAATTTTTATATATGAAAACAAAAACCTATTTCCACTTTATAGAAGGGTGATACCACATGGTAATCTTTACAATTGGACTATAATTAATATACCCCATATCTACGGTTAATAACCCAGTGTAGAAAATAACAGTTATGTAACCAAGGTTTTCAATGTTTTCCATAAAGTGCCATGAATTAGATTCCATGCTAAAAATATATCAACATAGGGTTTATTCTATATCAATTTATATGAAATAATTAATCCCACACATATTTTTACAAACATATCATAATGTTTATGTGAAAAAAAATCAACTACTTCTTTTTCATGTTTTTAATAGACAACACCCCCTTAAAATGTTATTTATAAACAATCATAAATAAGGGCATTACTGTGATTTTCATACTTCAATACTATATTAGTAAAATATTTCTATAATTTTATGATTGACATGAATTTCTAAAAAGTGAAATTATCCATAAATTCCCCCACCCTCTCTGGGGATCCACTTTTTTACCTGTATTTCATAGTGGTTAGTAAAATGAACAAATGATAATTTCTTTATATTTTTCACCAATGAATACCAAACCCCCCATCAATTAGCTAGATGTTAGTTAAAATATATTTAATAATCAGTAAATAATGATGAACCTATTTTTAATTTTTGATGATACATTTATGTTGAGAGTTCATTATGAACGTTGCCTTCATCTTCATCCCAAACATAGCATAGGAAGCATTATATTTCTTGTTGAGAAACCTCACTAATTGTGTGTTTATTTTATTCCATTGAGTTTTATATTTTTATTACATAGTATTATTCACCAAAAAACCCATGGTTGTTTTTCTTCATCATTATTGAATGTCATTTGTCCAAAATTCTTATTAAGCTAGTAATATTTTCATATAATCTTTTGAACCATTAACAGACGAATCACATATTTCACATATCTTATTTAAAATTATCATAGAGTAATATTCATCATTTTTTTGTTATTATTCAAAAAACAACATCTTTACATTGATCCTGGTAGTCATGTGTGCCTTATCCCTTAATTTATCCTTATAAAGTTAATTAGGCCATGCTATCAAGCACTCCATTATATTCTCATCTACTGTAGGCTTATTATTTAGAATCTTTTAGACATAAAATTACATGGATTTCCTAAAGTACACAGTTAACATCTAGAAACATGCCAAGTCACATATAGAGAAATAAGATAATTTTAAAATGAAATAATACCTTATATAGATGCTTACTTTGTAATATAATCCCTTCTTCATTATATCTCTAATCAAGTAGGTCGTATTTCAGTCCATTCAACCTATGTGATCGATGTCCCTTTAATTGACTTCCTGGAAGATTAGAATTCATATTAAACAACATGGACATCTTTTATTTAGGGTATATCATTTTCATCAAAGGGACTGAGATATCAGCTTCTATTAAAGAACTGAAGGGGAAATCCTTTTTTGCATTACTATTTAATGCAATATTACTCATGATGCACCTAATGAATCCTACCTCTCCATGAACATATGTCATCATGGTTGTGGTAAGTATATCAAATTACATGACTCTTAATATTTGTTAACAATAATATTAGATTCTAATGATCAATACACACATATTTAGGTAAGAACATCCAATGATACATATAAATGTGGATTTCATACTGGTAGGTCTTATTTTATAATATCTTATATTTGGTTTTACGAAGGGCATACATCATGATGTCGTGCCTCAAATTCCATTGATTCTCCACCCCTGATAGCTTGTACCACTTATGTTTCTCAAATGATATCATTTGTCTATAGACCGTATATTTTAGAATAGTATCATAGCACTTTTGAATTTTCATCATATTTGGGAACTACTATGAGTTTTTTGTGAGATAACTACTATTGGGACATTATCACATACTATTTTTGGTATAAGAACAATCATGATGTGATAAAGAATTTTTAGTTTTAAATAACATGAATAAAGGTTACCATAAATTACACACCACTTGGTTCTAGGGCACTAACTCCAACAAACTACCACTTTCACAAGAGTAAACTGCTAACAACCTTCAGTCCAGTAACTCATAGATGATACTAATGATTTTACTGAGATTAGAATTTAGTCATGGGGTCTTCTACATTCTCTTACATGTGTACTCTTCTTACTAAACCTGCATCCCTCTGAAAAAATCTATCTAGAGGTGATACGTCTAGAGTAAATTCCTTTCCCATTGATGTGAACTTATAACTTTTTGAATACCCACCACAACATTATTTTCAACATAAAATATGATAGCGTCTTTAATACATTGTACCAAATCAAGATCTTATATTTTATTATCTAAATAGAATATTTGACTATATTAGAAACTCTTATATACTCAAACTCCATTGTAGAATCAGTTACTTCAAGAGTATTTGAACTCTTCTTGCTCAAAAATCCTCCAGTGTGATAGAAAACATATCCTAACTCTGACTTCAGATCATTCTGAGATATCTGAAATCTTGCATCAGTATATCCCCTAATGATTGGATCCTCATCTCCTCCATAAACTGGGAACACATCCTTTATTTTTCTCAAATAAATATGGATATACTTAAAAAAGACTAATGTTGTTCACCTGGATCTGCTTTATATCTACCTACCATGATCAATGCATAGGAAACATCATGTATAGTAAATAACATGGAATAAATGATTTATCCTTTCACTTAAGCGTATTTGATATTACTCATTATTCTTTCTCCAACTGTGTATGAGGAACCATTTCCATATAATGATGTAAACAATGTGACACTAGAATGAATCCCATATTGGATTGTGCCATAAAAATATCTTTAGTATCTGGTCAACATTTGTCATTTTAATTAGTCCAATCTACTTCATGGATCTATACTAAATGATCTTGATCCATCGAATATATGATACATCACCTATGACCCTTATAGATTAAAATGTTTTTTAAACAATCCATAAAAAGATTGCTTTATAGGAATTTCATTATCAATAAGTATTATGCAACTAACATATACTACTAGGATAATTACCACATTCCAACTAAAACTATTATAAACACACAGTTGCATTCATTCCTAATGAACCCAAAGTATGTTATGGATTCCTTGTATTGAATGTTCTGTAACATAGATTCTTGCTTCAATCCATAAATGGATCTCTGTAACGTGAAAATCCTTTTGGCATACCTGGAGTCACAAACCCTACATTGTCATTGTAAAATAGACATCTTTATTATGGTTCAAATTATAGAATATAGTTTTGAAATCCATCTTTCAAATCACATAGTCATGGTAATATTCTATAGAAAGAATAATACCAATTGATTTAAACATGGAATCTATTGAAATTGTTTAATCATAGTAAATTACTTATGTTCATTTAAATTATTTAGCAACTAGCCTCACTTTTTAGATATTTAATTCAGATTTCATGTCCAGTATTCTCTTCAATACCCATTTTCATCAGACATTATTTACATCAAATTGAGCATCAACTAAAATTCAATCTTGGTTTTGATACATGGAATCCATTTCAAAATTCATGGATTCTTTCCATGTTGTAGATTCTATGATTTCTACTTCCTCTTTATATGAGAGATGTTCATCACTGTCAACCAATAATGAGTCACCATCTTCAGTTACTAGAAACATATATATATATATATATATATGGTTCCATTATATCTATTTTGCTCCTACACGGTACTTGTGTTTCAATGAATACTTCTTCCATATGGACCTTTGGAACTTGTTCTTGAACCATCCCTGTTGTATCTTGATCAGGAACATCAATGAAGTCAATCTTTATCCCATTGTCCTTTTTGAGGACATTCTCCCTTTTATGAAAAATTACTTGTCTGGCAACAATCACTTTCTTATCCGAGGGGTTGTATAGCTATTATACCTTTGTTTATTTAGGATTCCATATAAATATAAAATTTTTTCAAAACGGTTTTAGTTTGTTTCCTTAAAAGGCCTTATCAAATTCCTCAAAACTGTATATATATATATATATCTGTGTCTGTGACAAAAACATGTTTCTTTCCACTCTATAACTTGAAGAGAGTTCCATTTTCCATTTAGCTGGTACACGGTTTGATTTTTATTCCATAGTTTGTAATGAATATCCCATATTTGATAATAGAAAATCTACATTTCTCCTTACCAACATAATAATTTTTAACAGGGTACAATACCTACTTTCACTCAAAATGGTGTATATGGTAGATCAAGATGAGATAGAATCCCAAAATCCTATTAGAATTCAAAAAACACTCGGTGAATATATTCACCACCCCATTATGATCGATGATTATTTCTCTTATTGCGAATTTTATTCTCTACTTCATTTCTAAATTCCTTGAATTTATTAAAGGAATTGTACATATACCTTATCAAATAGACATAGCCATATCTAATCCCATCATCAATAAAATTTATATTTTATGAATACCCACCTCTATCTTCTACTAGAAATGGACCACACACATATGTCTTTACCAATCCAAGAATCTCTATGGACCTTTCACCTTTTCCTCAAAATGGTGGTTTGGTAATTTTTTCTTTTAAATAGGAATGACATCTTTCAGGTTGTTTTAGATCAGAAGCGTCTAAATAACCATCTTGACAGATCATTTTCATATTGTTCTTGTTTACATGACCTAAATAGTGAATTCATATCTGGGTGTTATATGTATCATGTGATTAAGATTATTTATCAATTTATAGTTCATGTTTTTTATAATTTAATATATCATACAATTATTTAAATGTTCTATATGATAAGATATTTTTTATTTTTAAAATAAAAAATTTTTATTTTCGAAACATGAAAATAATCCAATTTTCATATAGGAAAGTTACAGATATTATTTTTCAAGGTAAATTTTGGTACATGAAAACAATCTTTTTTAAAAAAATTTATTCTCATTGGTAATGAAAGGTTGTAGTCACCAATGGCTAGTGCTGTCAGCCTTTCCCCATTGGAAGCTCAAAGATTTACCTCTCCTCTATAAATATTTGGGAACAGACACGATTCCTATATTTAGATATAGATGTGAGCACCAAATGTTTCATAAAATAACCAATGTATAGATATTTAAAGATTACACCCAATAAAGATACAAATTTATCATCTCTTTGAATTTGGGTGTAGTTCCTCTTCATGTGGCTAGACATGCCTCAAGAAAAAGATACGACCTCTTTTTCCTTTATCTACCCTCAGATATTCTTATTCTTTAAATTATGGTTTTTAGGGTATTTGGAATTGTTATGAGTCTTGGGTCCTTTTCATTGTTCTCCCTTTTTATTATATTCATAATGACCTCGGGTTTATCACGCACCATGTCCTAATCCACCTAGAGAATCAAGGTAAGAAGTTTTAAAAGACTCTTCTAATTATTTCTCACATTGTAATTAATAATGAAACTAGAGAATGTCGTGAGAAGTGATAAACGTATGATATCTATACCCAACACATCTGTGAATTTAACCCCTATGATTTATAAGAATTTGATGTAGCCAAACATCATAATTACACGATGTTCCACTGGCAAAGACTTCATGAGCTTAGTTGTAGACAAAGAATTGGATATCTAATAACTCTCTTGTCTCACCTTATCTTTATAGAGATCTTGAAGGTAAGATATCATTCTATACACAACCATGTCCTCATGTTGCTTTATAATATTATTAGACATATATGATAGAATGAAATAGTTAAAGTTTTTAGAATCATTCAAATATTTCTCATAGGGTGATATCTCCTCATCTCTTGCCTCATTACTAGGCACATCATGAATAAGTTCTTTTAGAACATAGAATTTCCTTTTCATAGAAAATGATAACGTGTAAGAACCTTTTACACTCTTAGAAATTGGCACTGGTGAGAAGTTTTTCATTCTCAAATATGGATCCCAATGATATGTTTGATGTAATTTTATTATTGTTTATAGAAAATACTATGAGAAGAAATTTTAGTACCTTATCTAATAAAATTTTGACAAATAAATAAATATTATATTTATAATCTCCCACTATTTTATAAAAAAAATTATCCCTCACCATTGGATTCAAAATATCCTTTTTCTTGGACATTCTATTGTAGAGGATTCATATTCTACTTCTCATTACCCCAACATTGGTTGATCTAGAAACATGAATGGATTTAGGTAGGAATTCCAAATTTCAACTACATTAACTCATTGTTCCTGGATCTGTTGAGTATACTCCCCAATACTAAAATTGTTGAAATGGATTTATTCAACAATTTACTCTCAATTAAACCATGTTATACTTTGGCAGTCAACCCTTGATGTGAACAATGTTATGTAAACCCTAATATTTTTGCTAGAATTCCCCAATAATTAAAATAAACCCAATGTTTTATGGTCAAGAACTATGAACTATTGATCAATTTTAACTAATGTAGTGGAAGGCTATACTGATTTAATATATATAATTTAATCCTTTTATAATTTTATGTGATAATTTACAATTATTATCATGATTAAATTATTATTAATGTTAAGTGGATTTACAAAATTTAGTAACCATGTATTAGATAATATTTATGTAGAAGACAATTTATTTTAGTTCAATCTTTAATGCTCATTAATTTCATCAATTCTTGTTATCCTGAAAAACACCCATAGTAAAATAACCATGATACATGACATAAATGAAATAAATAAGCGGTATGATCATTAAATTTTACTATTTGTTAGTTTATCTAGCAGTTGATAAAATAATCATTGATCTAGGAGAAAACACTATGATTCATTTGGGGTCTGTGTTAGAAATTTTCACATGTCCACCTATGTATCTCTCTTGGATTGGTTTTACATCGGCTGAAAAATTGAATTACCTCCACTATCTTGGGATATCCATCCATTACATATACTTTTACAGACATCTGGCTGAGGGGAAAATAGTTTACATAAAAGAAATCATGGCCACACAAGCTCTTACATAATATGAGGAGAGAAGGAACCCATGATAATAATTTAATTTTATAGTACATCTATTGAAACTAATCACATACAAAGGGATGGTATATTATCATGATCATCCAAATGCATGTAATGAATTATGAATTTAATAAAATTATAATTCAATTGTTAATCATTATTATTTAAGATAAATCATCTAAAAATCAGTTAATTATCATATTTAAATAATCAGTTCTTTTATCTTAATTATCATCCAAATTTCCTTGATATTCTCATCAATTATTATATTTAACAAATTAAATAATTTTTTTTTTAAAATTAACTGTGTATAGAAATGTACCTTAGAGGTAACATAGTGAATACCCATCCATATCTAACCCACATGTTTTATACCCATACGTTGTTTACTTCTATCAAACATGAAATACAAGACTTATCACATAATTTCTGACATATAATATCATGTTACTGATTACATGAATTACATAATTTTTTGGTCACATTTTATACTTCAATTCATATAGATTAACAACAATAATAAGAATCATACATGATATTTAGATCTAGAAATTACATAGATATTAAATAAAAATTTATATAAAAATATTAAAAACCATCACATGAAATTCCCTATCAACATAATAACTGCACACAATAACATGTTGAAAAATTATACATGGTAAAATAAATAAATTTAAAATCTGTATAATTTCGTAAAAGTACAAAGCTTATAGATGTGAGTTACATGATGTGTTCATCTTTCACCGTTTATCAGAGTCACATGCCTAGGGACTCGATGTGTAAAGTGTTACTTGGAAAATTGGAGTATATGGAATGTATAAACGACTACAAAACATGTGGTCTATGGCATACATGGTCACCAATTCGGATGTCCATTTATAGTAATACATGATTTTTCTGTAACTCAATGGGACTACACACTGTTAATGTGAGATACATAATGTATACTCCAATTGACAGTTTGTCAGGATGGCTCAATAAACATGTTGTGTGAGAAATAAACGCACAATATATTATCAATTCAGATCATCTGAATTAATTTTTGATTCTATTTTTGTTAAATTGAACACAATTATACAACATGCAACTCCAGTTACATGATGTGAATTCTTGTGTAATCCGAGTAGAATTCTCAGCACCTTTGGATGTGATCTTTTATTTTATTTACTTTATAAAAATAATCATTTTGATAATATTTAAGATAAATTAAGGACAAAGAATAAGATCCTGCAATTCAGATTAAAATAATGATTAAACCTGAATTGGAAACAAAATGACAAATTCATAAATCATCAACAATATTTCTATATTTATGAATAATTATTTGATGCTCTTATACCACTTTAAGGTTCCAGGTGTAGTAGTAGCATGTGATGGGTCATTACCACCTTTTCTATTTAGTCATGATTGATGATAAATATGGGATTTACATAATAATAAACAATGTGATCTATAGAATTGAATAAAATAATATTTAAAAGAGATATAATTTAGAACCAAAGAATGGAACATAACATATTATTTATAATCAATTTAATTAATTAAAAAATTATCTTGTTGGAGTTATTTTGTTTTATGGATGTGACAAAAAATATACATTGTATCATTGTTCCATTGTAGGAATAAAGAGTATGTCACATCTAAAACTGATCCACACATATTCCACAATTCTCAAAATGTATTTATTGGAATCTCAGAGTGTTATCCTAAAAGATCATATCACATGCATCATCTTCCTTTGATCACCTAGAGAACCTTTTGCTAAAGGTTTTCATTGATCTATATTGAATTTAGAGTGGGAGGTGGTGGAAGATCACTCTATGTTTTTGAGAGCATTCCTTAATAATGGATCTCTCTAGGGCTTGAGAGGATTATCCAAATCAGTTTTGCACTACCAAACAAAAAAATTGTCTCTCATTGATAATTATATAATTAGTTTTATATACTTCTATTGTTAAAATAAAAATAACTACACTAGTGGCATTTGTTATTTATTTAATCCCTACTAAACCCAAAATCAATTATTATTATTATTATTATTATTATTATTTTCCTAACATGAGATTTAAATTAAATACTATTTAGTCATATAATATTGAATATTTATTATTCCCCATAGGACCATTAAACTCAACATGGTATTCCTCGATAATTTTTATCCGGTAATGAATAATGACTATTTATTTATTAAACAAAGATTACTACATTATTCACCAAACAAATACTATATTCACTAAATAGAAAATAAATATTTATTCAATATTAGACACATATTATATTCTATAGAATAAATAGTGATGATATATACATGATCAATTAATGATGAATAATTATTAAACCACATGTGGGAATAATATTTATTCAAATTTTTAAATAATAAATATTATTATTATTATTTAATTGAGATTCAAGATACCCATAGTGTTTGACCCTCCAGTCGTCATTCTTAGTGAAATTTGGAGAAACAACATAATTTCCAAAGTAAACATGAAGAAAAATGTCGAGGAACCGATAGAGTAATAAGTTAATCACACAACGACATAATACCTCATACAGATGCTTGATGTATCTTATAACCCATTTATGAAAATTCCTCTAATAAAGTAGGTTGCATAATAGTTCATTAAACCTATGTGTTTGATGTATCTTTCGTAGACTTCACAAAAAACAAACTTTTCTATAGAACACCATTTTTAGGGATTTATTTAGGTTATATCATTCTCATAAAAGGGCCTAAGACATCAACTTCTCTTAAGGAATAGAAGGGAAAATGCATTCTCACATTATTCACTAATTCAATATTTCTCGTGACACACCCAACATATCCTAACAAACCATGAACATAGCCTTAATGGTTTTCATCAATACATTAATGTACATGTCATGTAATAATAATTAACAATTATCTAATTTTATACGTATCAATACACAGGTTCATAAAGAGAAACATCCAATGACACATATAAATGTGGATTTCTTACTGGTGGGACTTGTTCTCATAATATCCTATACATGATATTACTAAGTAAATATACCATGAAAATATGAATCAAATTCCTTTGAGCATACACACCTAATATCCTGTATCACTTGGGTCCCTCAAATGATATCATCTAGCTTTAGAGAATATATTTAAGAATAGTGTCATATTTCTTCTAGGTTATCTTCATAGCAGGGAACTACTATGACCACTTAGTGTGACAGATAATCTTGGGACATTATGGTGTGATCCAAAGTTTATTAATATTAAAAACCACAAATAATGGTTATCAAAAATTGTACACAGTTTGGTTCTAAAGAACCAACTCCAATAGTGGGTTTTGCTCGAGATATGACTCCAACTTTAATTTCAGCTCCAACAAATGTTATTTCCATTCTTATTCACTATAATAACTACTTGATGATTAAAATATTTCCAAAAACATAGTAAAATAATTTTAATTCATTTTATGAAATTTTTCATTTGTCACCCTTCTATTTCATTCTCATAAAACATTTTCTTTTTCATAAAAATGATTCATTATTAATTTTTTTTTTCAATATGAACAATATATCACAATTATAATATAAATGTAATCTCATGCCTTTTCCATTTATTTTTTCCATTCTTGAATCTATTTGAAAAAATATTAACAATTAGTTTGTAGTCACTATCATCCTCTGCATCAAAATCACATGATTTTAAAACCTCTGCTTCATTATCTTTCCCCTTTTTCATGGGCTCAATGGTCACCACATATTTTTTCAATATTATTAAAGGATTGATTCATTCTCATTTCTTATAATATGAGGATATTGAAAAGTTTATCCAAGAGAGGATCTCACATTTCCCTCGAATATAAAGCCTTTGAATCAAATATGATGGAAATGTTTCTTAAAATCTACTTAAATATGATCATATTATCTAGATTCTTAACAAATCCTAAAATCTTTATGATTATAACATTTACATCCGTTAACTGGAAATTTTTATTCTCATAATGATATATTTTAATATACTTGTATATACTGTTCTATATTTATAACTTTCTTTACATCACTGGATATTTCCTTTATAGAAACTTCTCATTTTTCCAATATATCCAATTTTGTAGGAAGTCCCATTTCCACTATGTGGACAATTTAAAATATGGATATAAATATATGATTTTTTGTCTTATTATGTACCACCATATTTCTATTATCATCTTTATTAATAGAAATAAATTCCCTAATGGGTACAAAACATACTACAATAGTGTCTCTAACTAATAGGACAAGGCAAAGTTTTTATGATATAATCTTATTCCACTAACTTTGATAGTTTATGGAATCAAAGGTATAAAATGATCGACTATTCACAAAATTAAAATTTTCTAATTCTCATAAACATATTCCATAGATCATTATAAGGAACCAGAAATAACTAATTCAAATTATAATGCTAAAAAACTTGTTAGGTACCCTTAAGGGGGGTGTGAATTTCTTGTACAATATTATTATGAATACTCTATTTCAAATTAATCTACATATGCTTTTTAATGTTCCTTTTATTTCTTAGAAGAATCTCATATACTTTTCCTATGTGTATAAATAATAAGTTATAGAGAGTAGCACACAATATTTTTCATTTTTATAGGAATTTCCTACTACATTCAATGTTGGTTATACCCCCAACCATTGATTTTCCACTATATTCAACAGTCTGCTAGAATTTTTTTTTATTTTTTGTCAATGACATGAAGATTCCACAATGAGTTACAAAAAGTCTCCAAAAAATAATCCAACAAAGAGAGAAATTCAACTTTGTCTGGGAATTATCTGCACCATTAGATGATGGCCCTCCTCTATGAGAATATTGATTAACTGATCTGCACATGTACTTCCTCAAGAAAATCAAAAATATACTTGTCTCAAAAATTCCTTCAGATCATTGGTGATAAAGATTTCAATCAGCATTCATAAATTCTTATGGGCACAAAAAACCCATCTTTATTCATTGGCTCCTGAATTTGACTCATTTAGTCACCTCAATAATAATGTTTTGGGCTTCAAAAATTTGTCTCACACCTGGTGTTCATGTGTTCTCTTAACTCCCAACCACGACTTATACTTTTATGCCTATATTTATCCACATAGAATAATATCACATTAATATTATATCCCATGTTATATATATGGATACACTTTGATCTTTGAATGCAACTGTGATCTTCAGTTTTCAAATGTCCAATGATATTAGAAAATTATTACCATTTTAAAAATACTTAAAATTTACATTCCAATATTCAGTTAAATATCATGAAGACTTGAGAAATTTCTTTATTTTAATTCTCCAAAAAACTATCTTCTTTAATATCATTATAAATCTCAACATACAAAGAATAATGCTTCCCTACAAAATAGAGATCCTTCTTGTGATGTTTTATATATATCGGGATCATATTCTTCTCTCTAGATGTCACATACATCAAAATGACCATTGGTAAGAGACAAAAATGTAATGGTAGAAATGTTTATGTGAAAAATTTATCATATGGACCAAAAACAAGTTTATTCAAATTAACTATATCATTACTGACTTATCACGGATATCAACCATGATTTTAACATTATGTAGTTCCATAATTCACATTTAACCTTTATGTATCATGATTTCTAAGGAGATATTGGTTACATAGAATCCAATTCAGGCATACATTGAGAATGATAGTTAATCTCCAATTGTATGATGTTTACAAGGACCATGAAAAGATTTTTATATAGATCATGAATGAGGTTTATTTAATTATTAATCTTCGTGAAATCAATTGTAGTCCTTCTAAATCAATTGAAATAATCTTATAAAATAAAGTAGATAATATGTCTTCATAATAATTTCATTTTTCTAAAATATCTTTGTAAAAATCATCATAATTATATTGAGGATGTTTACACAAAAATCTTACAAGCATCACAACATTACATCACCGAAAAAATATTAAAATATTTTTAAATTTTATATTGACAAAAAATAATACTCAACATATTGGAATAATAATGTAGAATCTTTAAGGGATATATAAATTACAAATTAGCATTGAGAAAATTCTTAATTGACTATAAATCCTCTTATCTATTTTTCCAAGCTCTATTCCTCCTCTATCATTAGACACCTGATATACTAGCATATTGTGGATTAAGAGGAGGGTGCAACCTGAGCATAGGGAGATTCGACTTCGTCCCATGGATACATCATAGAGGAGGGAGTTTTTCGATGCCTTTTATGGATATTCATCAACAATGTTATTGAAGATCATTTATATTTCAATATATATTGAGAGGTATGAAAATTTTATAGGTTTACATGTGTTTAGGTTCAATCATGGTGATATTGGTATATGGTTTTTAATGTATTTTCCCTCATAGAATAAGTGTTGTTAAATCTCTAAAAACACTTCAGTCTCCTATTTTTTAATTAGTTTTTGGATTTGTTGAGTATTTTACTTAGTTATCTGAAATGATATTAATTTTATCTTCATTAATAAAAAATAAGAGATTAATCATTGTTTTTTTAGAATTTAGTAGCGGTTTAGACCATTTTCCAATGAATCCTAATTGTTTTAAAAATTGTTATAGATCACTATGTAAAAAATGATTTCATAGTGGTTTGTCATTACGATTTTCAATTAAGTGAAGTTTTTTATTTTTATTTTTATTTTTTTCTTTAAAATATGTTTAATTAATTATTTTATTAATTTATTTACATAACCAATTACCATAATATGATAATCCCATGCTCAACCAAACCCATATCTTCCTAAGTGAAACCCTATAAGGACTACCCATACATATACCACCCCTAAACAACTATGAATCCCACACTATAGACTCCCTAATAAAATAAACATTAATTTGTAAAAGGTGAGATTTAAACCATCACTCTGTAATTTAAAAGGCCAAGGAAAGACCACTAGCCCTACTAATTATTCATTAACACATGTTCGGACTTACACACATGTGAACACACACATAACTATAAACATAAATACCGACACATAAATTGTCTATATATATATAAATATATATAAATAATAATTTAGATTATCTATAAATATAAATATAAATATAAAAATATATTTATTAATATTATTATATATATAAATACAAAAATAAATTTGAATATAATGATAAATGAATAAATTATTAATTAATATACATATAGATATAATTATTTATATAAATATAATTATTTATATATATATATATATATATATTATTCATAAATATATTATTTATATATATATTTACATTTTAGAATGTGTGTGTGAAGATTAATATATATGATTACATATTAATACATATATTAATATAAAAAATTTATTCGTTAACATGTAAATTTTACAACAATAAATTAATACAACAAAATATCAACAAATTATTTAATATTACATATATTTTTGTGTGTGTTGATATTTATATATTTATAGTTAATAACACATACAAACACATAAATATAAATTTTAGTTCACAGATTAATTATTAAAATAAATATAAATAAATATAAATTTTCCATCCATTTATTATGACCTCAAACTCCTTAAATAATTGTTGACATATATATATATTATTCATAAATATATTATTTATAAATATCTAAAAACACATGTGTGTGTAAATATTCAAATATATATATATATGTTATTTCACACATATTTTTTGTTAATATACAAATTTAATAACTATAAATTATTTATTATTTATCATATATAATGTGATTGAGATTATATATTGAAATGACCCAGACATCTCTAGTCCATTACATTATGAACATCCAGTGTTTGAAGTATTCTATGAGGTCCTAGTGACTCATTTCTAGACTTTTCCAAATTTCTAGTTTCTCAAATAGTGATTCGCAGTGGCGAGTCACAATGGTATCTCACAATGGTAAGTTTCATTGGTGAGTCACAATGGTAGCTCACAATTGTGAGTCCCCATGGTGAGTCAGAACAGTGACTCACACATGTAGTTCATGATGGTTGCTCACTTCGGAGACTCACACTTATAGGTTGTAATGGTAGCTCTCACTAGTGAATCATATCGTAGATCACACAGGTGACTCACACCAATATCTCTTACTGGTGGATCTCACGTATGTCCCACATCAGTGACTCATCCACTACTAACTCACACCAATGACATATCCACCAATAACTCATTTTCAACAGTTTTTGATATTTCTAGAATTTCAATGGTTTTTCCAATTTCACCCCTTTATTGTTTTATTTGAGATAAAATGAATTTAATAACATATTTAATGGTTTTTTGGAGCCCTTCAGAATCATATCTATCTTATAAAAACATGATGCTTCCTTTTAATTCCATACTGTGTGGTCTTGGTCAAGATCTGCCTTTAATTGCATATAAAAACCATTTCTTTTCCATGAATCTTGAATCTAATCATTCTATTTTGGGGGATTTCATTCATACATTTTTTCTTCTTCCTCTTGGTACAAGAATTCCCCATAACCTATATTCTTCTTAGAGTCATGCACTTATTTTGTATCCTTTGGATTGAGTTTTCCCCCTGGAGTTTTTCTACTGCATGTTTGTCCGTGCTTTTGCGTATTAAGAAAGTATTGATTGATTCTTCCTCCACTAATGTTTTCCTTTGTCTCTCCCTTTTATGTATCATGAGGGGTAGACTTATGAATGCCTTTATTGTGAATATAGAAAATTACCAAATTAATAATGATATCTTAATTGGTTCATGATCATTATTTATCGAGGGAAGATAGTGTAGGTATAGGCCGACCTTAGGGTTTTCTCCATGGACCTCAAATCAGTCATGGATGTGGAGGCAGTCATCAGATGAGGGCTAAAAGAGCTATGCATGGTCTGTTTCACACCATAGAATCAATAGTTCTAGTGGGGCTAGAGATCATCAGAGGTAAAATCATCTTGTTTAATACACTTTCATGTGATTTTTTATTCTAGAGCTTCACACACCTTTGTTTCACCCAGTCTTGAACCATACAATGGCGATAAAAGTAAATAATATTCCCATTCCATTGGTTTTAAGTATAGTAATAGAAGGTTATTAAAACTGGTTTGATGTGTGCTGTGGATTTAGAATGATTATGGGGACACATCAGTCCCATGGGGATCTCTTATTCCTATAGATGAAACCATACAGTATCATTCTCAACATTGACTAATCGTATTGTATGAACATTACTATTGATTGCTTCAGGAGAAGAGTCATGTTTTCAAATGTGGATATCCAGCTTGTGGTTGTCATTGGCAAGTGGAATTGTCAGGTGGGTAGTTTGCATGTAGTTATTATTCTTTCCTTGTTGGACAATATGTTTGTGGAATTATTAGATGATGATATGGTGGAGGTTCCTCATGTTGTTGGGGAGTTCCTAGATTTTTTTCCTATAGAGGATGTGAATCTACCCCCTCAAAGTTATGTTGAGTTTGGGATAGACCTATATCCCGATGTTACTCTATTTTTGGATGATCCTTATCAGATAACTCCATTAGAGATAGGAGAATTGATGATTCAGATTGATGACCTAATGAATAAGGGATTTATCCAGCCCAGTGTGTCATCATGGGGTGCTCCAGTGTTGTTCATAATGAAGGATGGTTTTGGTCTGAGTTTGTGAATACACTACTAGATGTTTAATTAGGTAATGTTCATGAACCATTTCTCTCTTCTGAGGATAGATGATCTTTTCAACTAGAATATAATGTCAAGATGGTTTTCAAAGATTTATCTATGGTTCGGTTATAACCCTTTGAGTGCAAGGGATACTAATATCTGAAATACTACATTTAGATGCAAGTATGGGCACATTGAGTTTGTAGTCACACCATCTGTTGTTATGAATGCACCATCCATGATCATGGGGATTGTGAAATCCTTATTTTGTGACTTCTTGGACCAGTTCATCATCATATTCATCAATGACATGTTGATCTACTTGATGTCATAGTAGGATCATACCGATCATCTCATGATTGCTTGCATGTCCTTCAATGCTACCAGCTCTTCAAGAATTTTTCAAAGTGTAAGATATGAACATGATAGGTGAATTTCCAAGAGAATGTGGTGTCTCAGCTAGGTGTAGCAGTCGAACTAATGAGGATTGAAGCAATTCTTTCTTTGTAATCACCCAAGAATGTTTTAGAGGTTTTCCATTTTCATGGTATTATGGGTGATTACCGATGTTTTGTACCTGATTTTTCTCGAGTTATATCTCTATTGATAGATCTAAAAGGAAATGATCAAGATTTTATTTGGAAAAATTAATTCAATGTTTTAATCAACTATGTAAAGGGGAATTTGGTTAGTGTTCCAGTGATATATTTTCCAGAGGAAGCGGTGATCTTCAAGGTGATTTGTGTTGATTCCCATCTAGTCATTGTATCCTTCTTAATGCAGTAATAGAAAGTGATATCATATGGGTCTTGGTAGTTACATCTAGAATAAAAAACAATTTCACCAGTAATTTGGAGTCACTAGTTGTAGTGTTTTCACAGATTGTGTAGTGGAATTACATCAATGGGGAGAAATTTTGGTTGTTCATTGATCCCAGGAGTTTGAGGTGTATATTTTACCAATAAGAGCTGAAATTGTGATAGAGGAGGCAGATGTAGATTCCTTAAGAATACGATTTTGAAATCCCATACACCTCACGAAAGGGTAATATCATGGCTCATTATTTTAGAAAAAAGTCACAAAAGGTGGTTTTTAGAGAATTTGCCTATTTTTAGAAGACAATAGAGGAGTTAAAAGCCTTTCACAATGATGAATTAGTGGATTGTGGAAGATGATGATTGTTCTAGATGAATATGAATTATTCTGTAATGTATGAGGTTGATTAGTCTCCGTGGGGAGACACATAAGAAGAGGTGATGTGCGATCGCGTGGACCATGGTGAGGCGCTAGAGGGATGGATAGAGGATGGTCAAAATAATATGTTGTTTCATGGAATGTTGATTGTGATGGTGGAAATTCATGAGTTAGTCCTCCATTAGTTTCATATCTCTCCTTTACCAGTACACCCAAATGTTTCTAAAATGTTCCGTGGCATAAGGATATTGTTTCTATGGCCCAGAATGAAGCGGGAAATAATAAATTTTCTGGCAAGATGCTTGGTTTCCAACCAGGTAAAAAATGACCACCGTGTTCTTGGTAGTTTTCCATAATCCTTGGATGTCCCCAAGTGGAAATGGGAAGAATTATAAATGGATTTTCTAACAGTGTTACCTAGGGACCATGGAAGCTACACTGTTTTCTAGGTGACAGTGGATCAGTTGACGAAATTGGCCCACTCATGGTGATTAAGGTGTTAGAAACAGTAGATTCCTTGGAAAAGAGGTATGTGGATGAGGTGGTATGGTTGCATAGAGTTCCAATACCTATTGTCTCAAGTAGGGATACAAGTGTTAACTTACATGTCTATAATGGATTTAAACATTATTTTGACACTAAGTTATGCTTCAACACTATCTTCCACCCACAGCAAGATGAGAAGACATGTCTCATTATCCAGATGTTGATGGATATGTTTCAGGATTGTGTCTTGGACTTTTGAGGATCTTGGGTGTTACACTTGACCTTTAAAGAGTTTAATTACAGTAATAGATATCAATATTCCATTGGATTAGATTTTTTTGAATTTTTGCATGGAAGACCATGTCGTTCACCTTCATAGTGGACCGAATTTGGGGAGACAACTATTCTTGGTCCCGAGGTAGCATAGAGACTGATATAGAAGGTTCAGCTTGTCTATGAGAGGATTCAAGAAGCATAAGAAATATAGAAGTCTTATGCCGATTGTATTAGAAGTCCCTTGGAGATTGAGGATGGGGACCACATGTTCTTGACAGTTTCCCCTCGATGTGGGCAGCAGAGGTTTGTTAGAGGGAGTAATTTTTATCCTACGTTCATCAAACTATTCAATGTGTTGGGGTGAGTTGGCAAGGTAGAATACTAGTTAGAACTACCACTACAGTTATAGAGGGTCCATGATGTCTTTCCTCTCTCTCAATTTCTTTGGTATCAACACTATAACTGTCACATCATTGATTAGGGAATGTTAGATATTGAGGATGAAGCAACATTTGCCGAATGACCAGTGGAGATCCAGGATATTCCAGATAAAGTGTTGTGTATTAAGACCATTCTTTTAATTCACATGTTTTTAGACATGGTTCCCTAGATGATATTAATTGGGAGTGATAAGTTCATTTGCATACCTAGTACCCATGGTTGTTTGGAGTTATTCCCTATTCTGGTTTTCTTATAAAATAATTTTTGAGATTTATTTTCAATGAGATGAGTTACTTGCTTGTTTGATAATATGTGAAAAGGTTTTGACATTAAGAGAGAAGAGGAACAAATTACTAATCTAGACTCATTAATTTCAATGTGATTAAACATGTGCGGGTGAGTTAGTGCCACCCATAACGGATAGTATCTCGACATGGAGGATGTGATTCTACAAATTCATGTGTTTGAGATAGTGTGGTTGTTTTTCCTCTATGGTGTGCCTTGTGGTTGTTTTTATTAGTGGATGAGAGAGGATTTGTTCTCAGATGAGGAGGTTTCCACTCTTTATTTTAAACAATATATGGTGTTTTATCATTATAAGTTGAGGTGTTTGGTTTTAGGCAGTGTTTCGAGTGTAGCATGATACTTGAGAGGTATCTTATATGGTGGTTGTTCGGATAGCTCCTTTCTTTCTGGGATTGGTTTGAAATTATATAGAGAGAGAATATTTTTAGAGGTATATGATATAATTTCTTGGACCTCTATAGTCCATTAATTTTTTAAAATCAATTCTTTTAAGTGTTTTTGGGTGGTTATAGTGACTAATTTCCAGACATTTCCAAATTTCTAACTTCTCCAATGGTGAGTCACAGTGGTGAGTCACAACAGTAGCTTGTAATGGTGAGTCGAATTAGGTAGTCGTAATGGTGAGTTTAAATTATAGATCACAATGGTGAGTCACAGTGGTGAGTAGGAATGGGGACTCCCACCGATAGGTTTCGACGATAGCCTGCATAGGTTACTAACATAGGTAGTTCATGCTGATAGCTCGAATTGGTGACTCACACTGGTAGGTCATGATAGTAGCTCACATCGGTGGCCCACATTGGTATCTTTCAGTGGTGACCACACTTGTAGCTCATACTGGTGGCTTTCTCTGGTGATTCATCCGCTAGTGACTCTTACTAGTGACTCATTTTCAAAACTTTTTCAAAATTTAGGAATTTCTCTAGTTTTTATAGTTTCAACCTTTTAAGGTTTTATATGGTGTAAAATGAATTTAATACCACATTTAATCGTTTTTGGAGGTGTTTAATATCTTATCTATCTTCAAGAAACATTAATCTTCCTTTGAGATCTAAACTGTGTGGTCTTGGTCAAGATCTACCTTTAATGGCATTTAAAAAATGTTTCTTTTCCGAGAGTCTAAGAAATAATCGTTATTATCCAAAGCCTTAACATAGTTCATTATTCTTCTATACTCTTGGTAAGATATATCCCCAAAACTATTATTCAACCATATGTCATGAATTTGTGCTATTGCCATTGGACAATGTTTTCCCCTGGAGATTATTTGTAGGATATGCACCCCTGCTTTGGATTATTAAGGAAGTGTTGATTTCTTCTTCTTCCAAGTAGGTATTTCTTTATATCTATATTTTTTATATCATGTGGGGTGGGAGTATGAATTTCTATATAGTGAATGTAGATAAATAATAAATTAATAATGATAAATTAATTTGTTCGAGATCAATATATTGGGCCCAGGAAAAGTGATGTATGATCTATATATTATTATTTGTTTATTGTTGTTGTGAATTATATGGGCTAAATTCATTTCTAAAAATCAAGGACATTGGGGGTTATTGTTCTCCCACTGAGTAATGATTTTAGAATAAAATATTTTTGTTTTTATGTAAAAAATTGTAATGAAATTGATTAACTACATACATTAGGCTAATCAATGGATGCCACATGATCAAAATGCTTTTGATATATCACCTTAATTAACAAGTGTTATTGAAGAAGTAATTCCTTGTTAAATCTAAATATATCCTTCCTGGGATCTTGTGGTGGTGTGGTTGTGGGAACAGATGTGCACAAGGGGTTTGTTTTTTGGATGTGTTGTGGCTATGTAGAAGGGCTACCAAGAATGGTTGATATAGGATGTGTTTCAAGGTGTGTATATCAGTTGAGGGTTTTCTCTATTTACAAGATGGATTTGGTGGGATGGCACAGAATAATGATTATAATAGTGGTTGTTATGGGTAATTCCTCATGAGTTTATCCATGAGTATAATGAATAAAACTTCACCATGTGTATCAATATCAATATATGTTATATAATGAATGGGTTTTAAATGTAGAGTATTGTGATGTTGGTTAATTTACCGTGGTTCTCCTTCTTTTCTGTGACTTTTGTTGTGCTGATTGTTGTGGTCTATGTTTCTTAGTTTCCTGGGTAGAGATGGAGTACATAATTTCCTAAAATTGTTGAGATGGCATGATTTAGTTTTGTAATTGAGAAGGAGTTTGGAAAATGGGCTTTATGGTTGACAATGGTTATAGAAAAACAATGAAATGAATGGTTGTTAAGTGAAAGATACATTTGGAGATTCATTAATCTATCAAGTTCTTATGTGACAATTGGTGATACAAATAAATTCATATAGAGGTAGAAATTGTTATGAATCCCATAGTTTAGGAATAAGTGTTCAAAATTATATATATGTTTTATATTAATTTTACTTGTGAATTCTATAAGTACCCCAAGCTAGTAGATTACTATGTTTTAGACACACCCATCATCCTGAGGAGGGTGTCTTTAACGAAAAACCAGGTGGGAGAATGGTTGGTTGGCCACACGCTCTTCCGTGATCCCTCTTCCAGGTGGTGATATTTCAAGAATCTTTAGGTATGGTATGGCTAGTGGGGCCCAGGTGTGTGCAGGTGAGTTCTGTTTTCCTAGGTGTCTTGAGGATGAGAAGTGTTGCACTTTCTCAGGTGTTCTAGATATGTGATGTGGCATGTGGTCCAGGTGTGTGCGAGTGGGATATGATGTGGTATGTGTAACTGGTGTGTGCAGTTGGGATGTGATGTGGAATGTGGCCCAGTTGTGTGTGGTCGGGTTGTGACATGGTTCTTTTGAAATAGGTGTGAGTGCCATGATGTTTTCTATTAGGGTGTGAGAGTAGATAATCAACAAGAAAGTGGTGTTGGGTACCCTATCATCAATGTTCATACTATATTACATTACTCTATTATCATTACTTGGTGATAATTAGTTGGTGAGGTGGTGATAGTTAATATACATTATTCGGTGCTTGTGGTTCTGTTGTTTACTCTTGGGATCATTAGTTTGCTTTTCTTACTTATGCATGATAGAATTTGGTTTTCCTATGGATTATACATTTATGATCACCCTATGTATGTAAAACTAAATTCAGGTTTCCAGGAAGATTATGCACACCGTGTTAGACCTTATTATCTTGGGATCTTGGAATTTTTGTTGTGTCACTGCTTGGCTTTATCTGGGTATTTACGTTGGAGTATTCATTGTATTTGTAACAGTTTTATTTTAAAAATACACGTAGGACAGATTTATAGCATTATTATATATATGTCAGGGACTTGTTTTTGGTTGATGCATCTTATCCCCTAATCTCGTTTAGTATAAAAGGGAAATGCCTCCCATTTTGTGATATTTGTATACCCTTGGTACTGGTCACCACCCCGGGGCTTACTGAAGGTGGGACTCGAGATTCATTATCTCTATTTCTTCATCGCCAGTCTAGGAGGTTAATCTTTGGAGGGAGGGGGTCGTGACATATATTTATTGTTATTAACAAACCAACCTATATATAATCATATAAATATATATCCTAATATATAATTATTATATAATATATATATTTATAACTATATATAATTAAATATAAATTGTTAACTATTTTTTATTATTAAATATAAATAGGTGTGTGTATGTTTAAATTTAAACATATATAGTAACTAATAATAATACATTACTAATTATAAAAAATATTTCATTTTAAAAATATTAATTATAAAATTAATAATTAATAATTTATATATATATAATATTAAATATAAAATATTTATTTTCTATTAACAATATATAGATAATAATAATTTATTTTTATTAATACACACACACATTTATGAAAATATATACATATGTATGTATGTATGTATGCATATTTATAAATAAACATTTATATAAATTTAAACATAATAACATAAATTGATAATATAATAATTTTACATCCATTTTCACCTTACATCAATTGATTTAAATGACTATATGATTTAACTTCCTAATATTAACATCATTTAAACTCCTCATATTTTAAAGGTGTTAAATAAAATATATTCAGTAAATTGGTCATATCCACTAGGTTTTGTAACTCTATAGCTGATAGGGGTTATAAGGAATGATCAGAGAAACTTAGATAAAAATTTAAAAGTAAACACTCTGTATTCTGATAGTACATCTCATTTGGTAAAGTACACAGAGTTTGTAATAAATGTAAAAAATGTTTGTTATGAAAAATACATGAATAAAATATCAATATCTATAGTACACACTATGTATTATGATAGTAAATCTCATTTGATAAAGTATGCATACCTAAAGAAAATTTTAATATCCATATATTCATCTTCTAACAAAGAAGTACACACCATGTCTTCATAAGGCCGCACTCCCTATAAATCATGACTCTAAGTGGTGGGTTGATTAAAAATAAAATTGGTTCATGTATTTTAAAAAATACAAGTTCTGTGTCCTAAAAAATGATAGTTAATTGATCAAAAAAAATCTACGAATAGTTTTATATCTAAATAAGTTTAAAATATTTCATAAGTCATCATAAAATAACTACACATTACGTAATTTAGTACATTTATTATAGTTAAAAAAGTTATAAATTTATAGCATTGTAAGTAGATCAGTGTATTTATACAAGGGTAATGTTTCTACCCATTTCACATTCTACCCATGATCTCTCTTCTTTTCTATTCCAATTATTCATTTTCTTCATAGGAAATTCATTGTTTAATTGTATTTGTGTTTTTTTATAAAGAATTTTTAGTTTCTAAAACTTATTTTTATTCATCATGTTTATGGTTTCAATTTATCTTACTCTATTCTATATTAATTTTATTTTATTTCATTAATCAACTCATCAATTTTACTAAACATGATGCTAGCTGTGTAAATTCTATTATTGGTGGTTTTGAGATTAAGAATTGAGAAATGATGGTGTATGATATATCTTATCAATTATTGAATGAATGTTATGTTTCATACATCATGTATATCATGAATTATTTGAATACATGATAGAGTTTAGAGGATCAAAATATTATTTTTGAACATGGATACATGATATTTTATGGATTATTGAATAATTAATTTATTATACATGTGTCAAGATGAAGACATGGTGGGAGGATTTGATAATAGCATAAAATTAGAGGATTTATGGTCGAACAAATATAATATAACCTATGTTAATTTATACTGATAAATATTTATTATCAATAATATCAATACACTCATATACATGTCTTAATATTTACCTAATTATATAAAAACTATTATTTCATTCCTTATCATCTTCCTCCCGACAATTTTAAATTAGAACTATTATTAAATACCTCCACCAATTTTTATTACTCTATTTTTCAAAATATTAATTCATAACCTTTTATCCCCCATTCATTCTCCTTGAGATATGTCTTACAGTTTCTACATTATTTTAGTTGTTCTAGATTTAATGAAACAAGAAATTAGGCATGTTATGGTAGTGTGCCTAAATATTTTTTTCATTTACTAGGAGAGCTAAGAGATAAAATGATTTTTTATTTTATAACTATTTAATACATTTTTTTATTTTTTTAAAAGATATTGTCTCTAACAACTATTTTTTTTTCATGTGTGAATTTTTTATCTTTAAATTGATTCACCACAACAACATATCTCCCCCACACAATTGTTTTATTTTATAGTTTCAATTTTTTTTATTTAATAAAAATGTTAAGAAATAGATATGTCGATAAATATTGCAATGAAATGGAAAATTGTAAAAAAAATATTAATAAATAAATTTTAATTTTATAATGATCATATTATTATAAATGAATATTCTTGTATTTTTAAATTCGATTACATATCTTAGGATGATTTGCTTGTGCAGATGGGTGAGTTCACAGAACATCGTTTTTCTTTTCATTCTCTTTTAATCCAAAACATCACTCTTTTGGATGTAAATAAATTTCCACTCATTTTTGTTACTTCACCTTTATTACACCATGATTTTATATTTTTTGACCTTATAAGTGAGAGTCAACAGGCATTGGTTTCATAAATGTTGTACATTGTCAGTATTTTCCCAACCAAATGTATACCTACAATTTTATTAATTATTTATACTGAACCCTTTTAGCATATAATTAATTATAAAATTAAATAACTACAATGTATATACAAAGGATTCAAAATATCATGAAATAATATATGCTTATTAATATATATATATATATATAACATTGAATATATTTTATATAAAAATAAAATGAATGTAGCTATTATAATTATATATAAAATAATTTTTTCTAAAAGTAAAAAAAATTATGTTATTATATATATATATATATTTTTCTAATTATTGAATAAAAAAAGGAATGGAAATTAAGATGACGAAAAGGAATTATTTCAGCTAGTGGCCACTCAATGGTTTAAATCCCCTATTGATCATCAATTCATGATACATTCTTTTTAACTTTTTAAACATAATAGACAAATATTCACATAATTTCTATCATCATTGAAATTTATAGTAATGAAAATAAAAAAATTTAACAATGTGGTAGAGGAATTAATGGATGTTATCTGGCTCTAGAAAACCCTTAAAATCAAATCTTAAATAGTTTTTAATCCCTCTCCAACCACGAAAGTCACACCCATATAACATATTTTAATTAAAATAAGTGAAAAATGTGTATATTATCACATTTCATGTGGTGTGTGTGAATTTTTTAAAAATATATAATATAATAAAAATATAATAAAATTCCTAGGGTGAAAACTTTTATACTTTTTTTCGATGATCAATGGGATTAAACCAATCATGGTTTTGAAACCCACCCTAATCATGGGAGAGAAGTTTCATCCTAATTTTTCTATTTAGATATGTGCATGTCTTGTATATATTGGTACTCACTATGTATAATGGTTTCAAAAATATTTATATTATCTTTTTATTATCCTTTTTATTTAAAAGATAATAAAATAAGTAACATCGTGAATATTATGTTTTCACCTTTTTTATGTTTTGGTATGTTTTTCTTATTTTTTAATTATAATAATAAGTAAATAAACAAGTCTCATATTGTAACCCCATCACCTTCATTGAATTTATTGAAAATAAATGTTGAATTTATCCATTTAAATTTGATTCAACATTTGACGAAAAATTATTTCACAGATGGAATATAATTATGAGTTGGGATTTAACATTGGTGATTGATTTTAGTAATTTTTTATTTTTTAATGATATAAATTTTTTTATGTATAAAAAACTATTGAGCTGTTGATACCTTCTGTGAGAGTTTCTATTGAAAAAATTAGTCATTTAATATTTCCACATATAAGTTCAATCATTAAAAGAATATGAATATCTATTAATTAATTTAGCATACATATAAGTCAGGATAATGTTTGTATGTTTTCAAAAAATATTTTTCCATAATTTTTTTTTCTTATCTGATCAGTTTCCTTAACATACAAGATTATCCAATGGAAAATAAAAAATGTTGTTATTGAAAAATATTTTATAAAAAAACAAAAATGAATTGATAACAATAATCAAAAAATATAATGTAATATTGGATGAAACCAAATAGTTTTTACTTCTTATAATGACTAATTTATTAGGTTAAAAATTTTATTATAAAAGGTATAGATAAGGTTCATTTTAAAATAAACATGTACGGAAAAAAATTTAGAAGGAAAAATATTGTCATAATAGAAATTGTAAAGATAAGAAGAAAATGGTTGTCACACACAAAAAGTATGGGTATTTAGTAGCATAGTGGGGTTGTTAATTTTATTCCTAGTAATTTTGATTTTATAAATTTTATGAGGAAACTATTTCCATGCTTATTAGTCCTGACTCCTTGGAAATATACATTATTTTCTCACATTACCTCCATGAATTATATTATATTTAGATGTTAAATATCAATTAATAGAGAATATATTCAAGTTTATATTAATTTTTAGAATTGATTAAATGTAATTTTAACTATATTTGAAAATGTTCTTGATTTGGGGTAAGATAATTTAATATTTTTATATCTTTTTCTACCCTTAAATCTGTTTTTTTAAAATATTTCTTGGATTAAATATAATAATATTAGAATCATTTCTACTTCTCATTTTTTTTGGTGTCAAATGAAAAATATTTTTTAAATTGTTTAACATCACATATTTTTATAATTTTATTATAGATGGAGGTAATTAAGAAATAACAAGAGAAATTTAGAGTAAAATTGAAATGTACACTCTGTCTGGAAAAAAGTAAATAATGTATCATTTTAAAAATAATACATAGATGATCTCAAGAGTTACCAAACCTTATTCTAGTCAGTACGTACAAAAAATGTTACCATTATGACACATGTGGTATAAATCATGACTTTATGTGGAAGGTGGATGAAAAGATAGTATACACAATGTTACTAATAAATTATATACAGTGTGTCCCACCAATAGATAGTTTCTAGATAAAAATCAATTAGGTGGTTGAGTTTTTAACAAAATAATGTGGAACGTTTTAAAAAAATCAACAATTTATTTATTATAAAATATGTACTTAAATAAATTTCATATGGTTACAAAATATATAAATTTTTTCCTCAAGGAGTGGATTAGTATTTTTGAGTAAGGGGTAAGGTTATGGACATTATATATTATATATGGTATTAATATTGTTTAATTTTTCCTTTATTCATTTTCAATACTTGTAAATAATTTCTTAAATATATATTAGTTTCATTTTAATGAAATATTTCATTTTAAAATGGATTTTTATTCATTATTTTTTTAATATCATTTCACCCTCATTTATTCTAAACTTATTTTATTGCATTTCCTTAGTAACATTAGTTATTTTACTAAACATGAAGATGTTGGATGATTAAATCCACCTCTCGAGGTGTTTCTGACATTAGGGATAGATAAAATATGATTAGAATCATAAATTAATAATTTTGGAAATAAAATTATGTGTCATTGATCGTGTATTAAATGATAATTGGATTGATTGATGAAATTTATGTGGTCAATGGATTATTGGGGAACATTGAGATGAGTCATTTCAAAGATTATTGATAATATAATTTGTTATATACCAATCCAAATGATTTTTGTTTGTATTATTTTATTTTATCTAAATGATTTTGGAAATCTCGACTATTCTATATAGTATAATGGTTGTTGATTAGTCATGAAAAACCTACATTCATGATGATATTAATGTAGTCATTTTATATTATTCTTCACCTCCATATATAAAACCTTTATTTTATTTATTATCATATTCTTCTCTACAATATTAAATTTGAATCATTCTCAAATAAACCCTTTTGTTATTATTTTTTTAAACATATTAAATATTCTCATTATATTCTCTCATTTAGTTATCCAGGAGAGATGTTCAAGGGATACTACTTTATTGAAATTATTTTACATTAAAATAAATAATCAACTAGATGTGTAATGGATACACATGTGAAAAAATTTAATTTATGTACTAAATATATTTTATAATAATTTTATGAATTCACATTCATTATAATTCTTTTACTGATTATATATATTTTTTAATCATAAAAGAAATAATTATATATTAACTAAACTATTTTCAATGTATTATATGGTTTTATTTTAAAGAAAAATTTATAATTTTTTTTAATTAGAAAAGAAAAAAATAGACTTCATTTTTGATATCATCATGTCAAAATTTTATTTGGGTGAAATGTTTTTATTTCTCTAAAATGATATATTTTTAGGTGTACACTAAAAATTACATTTGTCTCAAAATACCAATACTTTTATGAAATTATCACAATATAAGCTGGAATAGAAATTTTTATAAATATTTTGGTTTGAAAAAATATTTATTCAATGATTAAAATAAATAATTTCTAAGTGTTAATTTGAATTTATATTCTTATTTTTGATATTCTATAAAATACTTTATAATATATTATAATAATTTTTTTTTGATACTTTTCCATTTATTAAGCATTCCTATGTACCCATTTAGTTTAGGTCTAATTTAAAAGTCACATAATAGTCATTTCATTAGTTATAAAACAATAAAATTTATGGGAATCATATTAAAATTTGTAATATATTTTTTGTTATATTGATCATAAATCGCGATTTATATTTTTATATTGAGCTTGATGTTTTATAATAGTATATTAATTCTTTGAATCGTAATTGGAAGAAAATTATATAATTATATAAAATAGATTCCATTAGTAATAATGTGATACTGTTAATATAAATACACTATATTAGTTTAAATGTGCTTCAATTAGTTCAACAATTCCACTGCCAGACTCGTGCCACTGTTAGTTAAAATTATGCTACCATTGGGATCATACTACATTCATTGTCATGCTACCACTGGAGCCATGCCACAATCAAATATTCCACCACTAGACTCGTGCTACTTTATGGGTGGTGCTACCATTATTTCAAATCAATAACTATCAGTGTCATACAACCATTGGAGTTATGCTACCCTCAGATGAGCTACCTATTGCATTATGCAATTGTCAGATGACCTAAGACTTCTTTGTGCAACCTTTAATGTCTAACTACCACATGATTTGTGCTACCATAAGATGTGATAATTCCATTAATGTTAAACCATTAGTTAAATATTTATAATTACTCTATGGTATTGTTGGCTTGTACTATTGCTAAGGTGTGTTATTGATAGACTATGCTACCTTCAACATTTCTACCACTATTGTTCTACTTCATTTGTATTTAATGATTCCAACATTTATTTTATGGAGTTAATGAACATATTGTCATGTGATTTTGTTTAAATATTATTCCTAAACCATTGGATTTATGAATTGATGAACAATTTAGATGTTTCATGATTTTTTGATTAGTATGTGGAGCTATAAAATATTTAATATTATTATTCAACTGATATTCAAACCTACAATGCTATATATATCAGAATATGTCTCTTGTGTGTGATAGTGAATGGGAACTTATATACCAAATACATGTGACAATGAATTAGTATAATACATAGAAGATTAATATATATTCTTATTCTAAATGAAAAGAATATTTTTAGTGATTTGTCATATAGAAATGTGAAATCCATAGAATTATGTTTTTCTATAACGTTTGGATAATTTTTCAAAGATCATCACCAAGTTAAATCCAAGGATAATCATGACTCTAAAGCATCATAGACTAAGAAGTACTACATATCTTTACCTCTTCTCATTTTCTCTCTCAGTTTTTTCGATACTATCGAGCAGTGTGATATTTTACTCTTTTTATCTGTACACACTAACTCTTGTAATTGAACTAAGAAATACCTGATATTTTCTCAAACATCATTTAATCTATTTTTGTATAGGAACTATGGAAGTGGTCTTGTGTGGAATGTGTTTTATTTCTTACCATATATAACTATGGAAAAAGGTTTGTTCCTAGAAAACTATTGTTTTGTTTTTTTATTCTCAATCTAGGTTGTGGATTTGATTATTTGTTTTAATTATATTCCTGATTGGAGGTGATTTCAAAGAGGAGGGGATTAAGTCTCAACATGAGACATAACCCCGTGTTTACTCTACTGGGTGTTTCTGTTTTTTTATCTTTATTCTTAATAAAAACTGATCTTATTTCTAATCTATAAATAATATAACCTTTTATAGCTAATATTATCCTTTTTCCTATAAAATATTCAAAAATGTAAAATAATTTGAAGAGATAAAGTAATTTCAAATTTTATATTAATGTAGCCTTAATAATTCTTTGATAAATATTTGAGAATATAAAATATATATTAGACTACTATTTTTATAATGTTGTCTTTTTTTATTTAAATTGGACGATTTGTTTACTTTTTTAATAAAAATTTTAATGGAAACTCAATTAATCTCCTCTTGAGTTACACACTTTGACTGACATTTGGTATCATAAGTTTTTCAAAAATTATTCCAGGTATGATTTATTTATATTTTAAATATCGTAAATGTTTTTTATTTATAAATTTAGTTATTTATGATTAATAGAATATAGGGATATTCTTCTAATGAAACTCATTATTTTAATTGAACTAATGTTTTTCAGTGGATGGTTAAAATGAAAATTCATTAAGAGATTATGGGTTTTGATATCTGGATAGTAATTTTAGATAAATATGAGAAACCAAAAACAACTAGAGATACTGGTAGTAATGATACTAAAACTCCATATGATTATATAAAAAATTCATTAATGCTATATAATCTAATTTGTGTGATGATAAATTTAATATATTATCTATATGTTTAACTACTTTTGAAATATATGATATTTTTTCTAAATATTAGGAGGTAAATTATTATGTTAACGAAATTATTTTAAATACATATACTATTAAATTAGACACTTTTAAAAAGAATATTTATGGGACCAAATCTGAAATATATCTTATGTTTAATGAGAACATGAACACAATTCCCCCAATTTGGAAACTTGTCTCTAGAAAAGTCAAAATGATTTGCCTTTTGAGGTGTCTACATTATAGTTGGAGGAGAACCTTAATGTTAATCAGTGATTCATGTGATATAAGGAAGTTACCTTTTATAGAGATGATTAAAATGTGTATGATTTACTAGAAATAACTAAAATTCAAAATAAATATTAGGATTAACCAAAGAAAAAATAGGTAGCCTCCAAATCGATTATTTTGAAAAAAAGGAGAAAATAAAATATGATAGATCAAGTGATGAGGAGTCACCTACTGATAGTGATGGAGATATGGTCTATCTAGACTAGAGATTAAATTTTTTTACAAGAGAAATAAGTTAATTAGGAAACCAAGTTACAAATGAAAATATAATAATTGAGGAAACATGGTAAATGATTTAAAAATAGATGATTCTTAGAATGAAATAATCTGTAATGTGTGTAAGAGGAAATTGAATGTCAAGTTGATTTTCTAAAGAATAAATTCAATAATAAACGTGATGATTAAGATAATAGATACATTGAAATAACTAAAGTTAACCTAGACTTAATCTATTGACACCTCAAGTGATTCAGACCCAACTCTTGAGGACAATCATGACAGAACCAACATGTTATTTTATGAAAAAAACATATATGGTATCCATTCTTTTTACTATTTCCCCTATTAATATTTATAGTCACTCTAGAGATGGAAAAACTGATGAAAAATTTTATAATTAATATAATTTTTAATATTTTAATATGATGGTATATATTTTAGTTGATATTGGGGATAAATATAAGAATTTAAAGACACACCATGCCTTGAAAACAAGTTCAATATCTAATATTAATATTGAAAAAGATAAAAATTCTCAACTATTGAAGGAGAAAGATGAGATAAAATTTTATAATGATAAGATAAATAATATTTTAAATGTTTTACTTATATAATAAATAATCTTACAAAATTTCTTCAGAAGAAGACTGCTCCCAAGTATACCACCGGTATAGGGTATCAAACTAGATAGAGGGGGATTGTTAAAAATAAATTTATTCCTAGTTCCAGTTCAGGAAAATATGTGAAAATATTTTATTCATCTAGACCCAATTTAGTATTTATTTATAAAATTTTATAATCTTTTTTAAAGAAAACCTATTACTAAATTATGGGTTATTAAAGCATCTATAACTAATATTTCTGTACCCATGAATATTTGGTAATGAAAATCATTTTTGGTATAACTATTTTTTTGGAAATCTTCTTGAAATGATCCATTACAAAATATTGGTACATGGATAATAGTTTTTCTAGGCACATGACTAGGGAAAATTCAGGTTTCATGAATCTAAACAATGTGAACATTAGACATGTTATTTTTTCTGACAATTCCAATGGGAAACTTATTCGACTTTTCCACATCAGTAATTCTATCACTGTTTTATTTTCTAATGTTTTTTGGAAGATAGTTTAATGTTTAATTTGATTAGAATATCCTATATATGTGATGATAGTTTTCATGTTATTATTGAAAATAATTATTATAAGGATTTTAATTCATAATATTATTTAGTTTTTAATGAATTGAGAAATGTTAACGTTTATGCTAATAGTTTAGACACTTTATTTTTAAAAAAAATTCATGACTAAAAGAATTTCACAAGGAATCTTGGGTTTCTCCTGGAAGACAATGCCATTTAAACATTCATTCACATAGAAAGAGAACTAGTAAAGGGTTATCCAAATATCAACCTAAAGTATAATTCCCAAATAGAAAAATCTATAACCTATTTTAAAAATAGAAACAATAGAAAATATTTTATAAAATAATGAAATAAGTTTCAAATATCAACTACTAGAATTGTTTCACATGGAATAGTCTGGAAATTATATAATTTATTGTTTAAATAGGAATAACAGTTTAAATTTCCTTTTATATGACTTTTCTTGGAATACTTTGGTATTCCTTCTATCCCATAAAACTGAATTATACCCATATTTTACCAAGAATACATTATTTATAGAAAATCATAGTGAAACTAAAATTAATAGCTTAATAAGTGGTCATTTCCATGAGTTTCAAAAGAATGGAATTGTATATTCTTCTCCTTAGATTGATATAATAATAAATTGTTTCTTCGAGGACCACAAAATAGAATTTTTTTTTGAAATAAGAAATATGAACCTTTGTGAAATTTCTCAAACCATTTTCTTGCATATTATTTTCTGGGCAGTGGTTATGAATACAACAAGATACATAATCAATAGTGTTTCAATTAGAACTATACTAAGGAAAAATAATTATAAACTATGGAATGGTATAAATCCAAAGTTGAATTACTTTAGATTTTTTGGTTTCAATTATTTATTCATAGAACAATGGATAATCATGAAAAATATTATTCCAAGATTGATGATGGAATTTTCATAGTTTATTAAACATCCAGTTAATAATATTGGGAGTTTAATAACAGATGAAATATTATGGAAGAATATATTCATTTAAATTTTATGAAATAAATCCACATATTCATAGTACCACTAAATAAATCCTTAAGTATGATATGTTATTTTTTAATAACAATCCCAAACCTTTTGATAATTCTATAAAACAAATAGAAAAATCACCCAGTTTAGTGGAACATCCTAAACCTGAACATGAACCAATTCAATACAATGAGAAAAATAGTCCTTATTTTCTTATATATATTAGATATCAATGGAAACATCTAGTAAATTTTATTGTTGGAGACCTTGTTAGAGTTACAAAATCTAGAATATCACTTAGAAATTAGGTTGAACATCAACCATTGCAGTTATATCATTTAAAAAATAACAATAATAATGCAATTAATGGTATATTTTGAGTGATGGAAATTCATGAAGAACATAATAATTTTTAATGAAATATTGTTTGGTAACTATTTTATAGACATAAAGATGCTCCAACCACTAGAACTAAGTGGGTGTTGAGAAAAAAATTAGACGAGTCAGGCGCAACATTTTTAAATAAATCTATAATATTTATACAAGGATATAGTCAAGAAGAGGGTATTGACTATGAGATAATATTTTCCCTGTAATCTAGGCTTTGAGATATTAGAATACTAATTTCCAATGAAACACATTTATATTTTATGATATATCAAATGGATTTCAAAAGTTAATTCCTAAATGGTTATATAGATGATGATGTTTTTGTAGAATAACACCTAGGATTTTGAAATATTCATTTTAAAAATTCTGATTTTAAATTAACAAATTGTATATAAGGTTTTAAATAATCTCCTAGTGAATTTTTAGATAGGATTAATATATTTCTTATTACTAAATGTTTTTCAAAATGAATATTTGATCGTAAAAGTTATTTAAAAAGAATTTATATTCATGTTTTAGTAGTTAAAATTTTTGTTGATGATATTATTTTCAGTTATTATAATGATTCTTTGTGTAATATTTTTTCAAAGATGGTAACAAATTAATTTTAAATGAGTTTACTTGGTCAAATTAATCTATTTATTAGTTTTAAAATATTTCAAAATAAAGATATAATTATTTTAAATCAATTTAAGTACACTAAATAACTTGTAAAATGTTTTTATTTTGATAGCAGCAAAAAAATAAAACACCCATGAATAAAATTGAAAGTTGGATCTTGATAAAGCTAAAATGTTAGTTGATAAAACCAGTTACAATGGAATGATTGGAAGATTTCTATACATAGTTGATATCCAACTAGATATTATGTTCAGGGTGTGTATATTTTCCCACCTTCCAGAAAATATTAAATAATACCATTTTCTATCTGTTAAAATAACTTTTAAATACCAAAAATATACAACCAATGCAGGACTCCACTAAACATTAGTGTAATCAAATGATTTGTTGAGTTATTCAGATGGGGATTTTGGTTGTTTCAAGTTAGATAAAGACTATCCTCTAGAACATGTCATATTTTTGGGAAATACACTACTATCATGGTGTTGTAAAAAGAATAATTTTATTTAACTATTTACTTCTAAATCTGAATACATGGCTTTGGGAATTTTCAATCCACAAATTTTGTGGATGAAACTGGAATATCTAGATAACGGTATCAAATTTGGTATTTCTCTATAAAGGAATGTTACCCAAGTGTGATAAATATTCCTATGATTTTTTTTCATTCTAGAATAATGCATATTTATGTAAGACATAATTTCCAAGAGATCATTTCCAAAAGGGTTATATAACACATGAATTCATTGGAAATGAACACCATCTTATTGATATTTTATCAAAGCCCTTGAATATTGAGATATTAAGCTACATCAAAAATGAATTTGGAATGAAAAATTTTGTTTAATATTAAATCATTATGTTACTTATCAAGGTCGTTCTTATATTGGACAGGAAACCGTTGGACACGACACCATTAATGATCCACCACTATTGTGCCACTATTGAAATTATCAATCATTGGAATGATCCATCCTTGGAAATATGCACCATATGTGAGAAATTATTAGAATCATACACTATTATAAGGTTCCATAATTGGAATGTTCCACTGTTGGAATGATCCATTATTGGAATTATCCACCATTGGAATGATATACTTGTCCCTCCATCTATTTTTCTACCGGTCCTATTATTTAGTGTTTAAATATTTATTTCATTTAATAAATTATATTTTGTTATATTATAATTTAAAAATACCTAAATTATAATTTTTTTATTAAATCCAATTTTGAGTCAGTCTCATGCTTACACCTACCCATTCGAACCATCTAGACTACCTTTCTCTACCAACCTTTAATCTTAATGTATTCTTGTATCAAATTTCTTTTCAGTGAAATGGTGACTGAAAAATATCCATTAGTATCATCACTAAAGGTATTGAAGCTTAAAAATAAATTTAGAGGAAAATCAATTTATATTATTGTCAAACTAAGAAACCCCAAACATACGAATGATGTGGTTTTTATAAAGAAATATGTATTTTATGGATATAGTTTATCAAGAAAATCATTGGTACTAAAGGTGATCCAGGACTAGTGATGAATAGATAGGTTCCCAAGAAATGATAGACCATTTTATCTTAGAATGGTTTATCAATTTTTTCAATTCAATGAGTTCAATTTTGAATAAAATAATGATTTCATTCAATGTATGATTGATGGTCTTGAGATTATATTTATTTGTTGATAATAGGCTAGTTGTATAAATGTACCAATTGGGTTTTCTTTAGAATAGGATGAGTCATCACCCATGGGGGGTCCATCCCCTTGTTTTAAATGGATTTAGATTTATGATCTAGGAATAGATAGAGATGATGGAAGTGTTGAGGATCACATTAGTACACTTGAGTTTGGTGGACCTATTGTCTTAGTGGTAATTGGATTAGATCCAAAGGGATCTCTTATAAAGAAGATTAATGATGCTTGTGAGATTCATGCCTTTCCTTATGATATTCCACCTGTTATATTAGAGCAGGTTTGCGATGTTATTCCTAGTAATAAGAGAGTTACTTATGCTTTTCCTATTGTTACCTCTATTCCATCAGAGTTTGTGACCAGAGTTAACTTCAATTATTACAGGGAAATATTTTATTCAGACTTCATTGATAACATGATATCTTTGGAGCCTTTGGATAGTCATGTTAGTGAAGTTTATTCCAAGAATCCTTTTTATTTTTTATTTTCACATTCTTAATAAAGAGATTATAATGATTCTAGAAGTTGAAATTATGAATACAGGGATGGATATTGAAATATAAGCTATGAGATCGAAAATATAGTAGATGCAGAAATCCATTACTACTAGCCATGATTCTCTTTTGGAGATGATTGAGAGATTACCAGCTATTGCCACAACATATTCTTCTCCAACTCCTTTAGCATTATTTTATGGTGAGATGATCAGATCAATAGTACAGAGTAGCTTCACGACGTTATGGGTGATGTTCATAAATCTCAAAAGGAGGACCATTGTGAAATTTGACAACATGGTGAGAATATATATAAATATACTGGTAAGAAAATGTTTGAATGAAGATCTAGGTGAAAGGAAAAACAACATGAAGGCTATCAACTACTCTCTTTTCAAGTTTTATATAAAGCATGAGTTTAATTCTAACTTCATTTTTTACCCTAAAAACATAATAATATGAACTATTTCTATTGAATTGAAGGAAAACTATAAAAGATCAGGGTTTTGTCGCATCATCTAATGTTATTCATGGGAGATAAGAATGACTTCTTCAATGTTATATAATGTGGTGGTAATATAGACACAGATTTTGTGAGCATCAAGATAATTTTATTGTATATATCTCTTAGATATGTTGTTTCATATTATCCCATTCCCATGTCAAACATTAATTCTAAACCATCCTATGGTCATGTCCTCCTTATTATCTTCCATTCATTAGGTCTCTAGCTAAAGCTGTCAGACATCTCTGACCACTACTGATCTAAAAGAAAACTTAGAATTCATCTACACCTCATTTATTAACTCAGTGTCTCTATTGATGCTCCTTTCTGTCACAGAGTATAATGAATGAAAAGATAAATACCTTAAACACAAATTGATTCATCCTTTGAAGAATCTTAAAAATTCAACAAAGGTATGAACATGAATTTCTTTATGGATGGGTCATGAAAGTTTCAAGATGGTCGTGCAGGTATACCTGAGCGCCACATATTTGGTGTGCAGGTGACCTGTTCTCCCTATTTAATTTTAGCCCAAGGTCTTCAGTAGCCTATAAATACCCTTGGTGGGCCCACCATTTCGGGGACTGAAAAATTCCAAATATCATATTTGAGATCCTGGCACCCTATTATCTTCTTGAAGTCTTTCAAACACTTCTAAGGTAATTTCTTACCTAGAATGGAAGATCTACAGAGGGGGGTACAAGCCCTAAGTGTTAAAATTCACCAACACATGTCCGCCAAAGTGTCTAACCCTTAAGAAAAAATGGACACACCTGTGTGATGCCTTATCCCTTCAACAAAACCTGCACGCCACTCATTTGTATGTATTTAGGGATAATACTAAAAGGCTTTGGCCAGGCCTCACCCATGTATTACCCTATGGGATAACCGTCGCACAAGTATACATGTGTCGCACAAGTATACTTTCTTGACCAATACTTGCGCACCCCTATAGGTCCTTTGCGCCTGCCTCTTTTTGGGTGCCCCTCTTTCCTATTCCGCTCATTTCATCAAATCCTCCTCTCATATTCAAGATATAGCCTCCAAAACCCTTTTCAAATTCATTTACGACATGGTTCAATGGTTGGGTTCCTTATCAAAAGGTAATTCTATGGAACATCTCTTAAAACCTATTGATTTATATGTCTTTATGTCACTAGGGTTAGAGATTTCATTCATTCAACCTCATCATTTATGATGAGAAGATCGTTAATATGGGAATCCTCTTTAGGAGTAATCCCCACGTTCCCTTACCTGGGCCTTCTTTTCAGGTGGAAGCCCCAGTCATAATTTCCAAACCCGTGCCTCCTTTTCAGAGTAAACACCAGTCCATGTTCCCCTAAAATGGGCATCCTCCTCAGTAGTATTCCCCAAATTCTTAATTTTTTTGACCTGGGCCTCCTTTTTAAGAATAATCCCCAGTTCTCAAATCACTTTGACATGTGCCTTCTTTTCAGGAGTAAGACCCAGTCCAAGTTCACTCAAAATGGGCATCCTCCATAGACGTAAACCCCAAATTCTTAAATTTTCTAACCAGGTCCTCCTTTTTAGGAATAATCCCCAGTTCTCATGTCCCTATCACCTGAGCCTCCTTGTCAGGAATAAGCCCCAGTCATAATATCTTTTAACCAGTCATAATTTAACTTTGATCTGGGATTCTTTCTTAGGAATAATACCCAATCATATGTCCCCTCTAATTTGGGAATATTTCTTAGGATTAATTCCTAAGTTAATGTATAGAAATCTCTATAAAGCACATATACCTTTATGTACCTTGTTCCTGGGCTTCTTCCCTGATGTAATTCCTAGTTTTCATCTTTCTGGGAAGTCATACGTCTGTATTCCCCACATCAATCCTTGTGACTATATATTTCATGGAAACAATCGTCAGGTTTACAAATACCTCTTGTTTCTCACACCGAGCAAGACTCACCTAAGCTTATACAGTAAAAGTAACCATAAAGCATCTCTTTGGGCCGTTAATCATACATATTCCCCACAAATCCAAACCGAACTTCATGGAATTTAAGATCTACAATAAAAGTGGAGTATGTAAGAAGCCTTTCTAAGGTTCAAGCCTATCATCGATTAATTATCATCTGTCCCATATTACGTTAAACTATATCTTAATTCCCGAAATATGTGGGTTCTAATTCATTTTCTAAAAAAGGATACGTAGTTATCCCATATACAGGTACGATCCCAACTCTGAAATATTCCATGTCCTTATGAATGAAAATAAACATCAAGTGCCCAACTGAGTGGATTTAAAACCAGTATGGTCATCATAATGACCAGGAGATTTCTAAACAATGTATTAAAGGATACCATTCACTAAGAATCTTTAATACATATGGAAGATTATCTATCGATTAAGAACCTCAAATACAAATAATAGATTATATAAATATCATACATATTAATCATTGATTTTCAGATATTAAGGAATGCTCATTTTCATACTTGGTAATGTAATAAGGATTCACGAACATAACATAAATCTATAAAGAGAGTCCCGAAGTAGACAATAATTCCCCACAAAAATGGTGTGATGAATCCAACCTCCCATCCTCTAGACCAATGAAAATTCATAAGCCTCATTGTTCTACAACTAATGGGAACCTACCTATGGAAAGTACGTCCAAATGGGTATAGAATCATTGGATGTATCTAGTTCTACGAACAAAACCGTTAGAACCCAATTGGAATGTTTGAACCTTATGAAAACAAGGTCATCCCCATTTCTAGAGGGAAATTTTTTTTTAAACCCGACGTGAATGCTTAACCAAGATAAAATAATTATTTACTTAATTTTTAGAAACCTATTTAAACTCAATGAGAGGGCCAACAAAATAATCAATAACATATGTGCTCATCCAAAAGATGTAGTGGCCGAACATATCTTGATCATTTATGTTATATCAAATAGGAACTTGTTTTCAAGATCTCTCTACATTACAGAAATGGCCTCTCTAATGTTCACACCTATGAATACCTCTACTGTGAATGCATCTACTGATACTCATGTTGGATCATCGTCCGCTCTGAGGACAACATCACCTACTCAGCATCTTCAACGTTGGGTATCAAATTCACTGGTTAAGAAATACCGTCTAAATGGTACCATTCGCACTCTAGAGGCCGCCTGACAAGCCCTCCGATTCAATAATTCACCCTGGTTGTCCAGACAGCGATGACCAACGATCAAGAAGCAGGTGGTGCCAACCACCGTATCTAACCATTTTGGGTCGTTATCCCCAGAATGCAATCACCATTCCTTCCAATTTAATGAGGAGTTGAATGAGAAGGTCACTCAAGTCCTGAATTCAAGGATAATGGATTCCTTCCCGAGGGCTCCCATAAAAAATCGTTGCCAGACTCGTGCAGCAGTGCACCCTCAACATGAAGAGGGTATCACTTTTAGGGGTTCGACTCAAGTCCATCAGACCCGAGTCCGCAAGACGAACCTCCATAGGCAAAATCCGACCTACAAGTAGAAGGTTCTTACCACTACCCCCTCTGGAGAAGTCCATCAACCTAACTTGATTGTAAGAAACAAGAGGGCACATACACCCGTCTGTTCTAATCCCACTGTCCAGTAGACGCATTTGGCAGCAACCCGCCAATCCTTCCAGAAATTCCGGAAGAGTATTATAGGAATGCATATACACCTATTTATAATTCATGAACCACTCAGTAGGCTCGTCTGACTGTACCAAAATAAGGTCACCAATCTAATATGGCGGCAATTGATAAGCAGGCACACACACCGGTTTACAATCAACAATTATATCAGCAGTCTCATCTTCCATTATTGAAGGAAAATCGTCAAACATACTTGACGATGAATAAATAGTAGTCACATACACCTACAAATGTTCTTCATGCTAACCACTAGTCTCGGTTGGTAGAACTTGGATAAGATAGTCGGAATTCCCCAACAAAAAAATTGGAACAGACTGAACTCTCTGCCCCCACACATGAGTACTGTCATAATTCACTAACAAGAAAAGGAGGATGGGAGAAGGAATACACACCTACTCCAAGCACAGAATTGACGTATATTCCCATTCTAGCAACTGATGTACCCAAGCACATTATGACGATGCCGAACGAGCAGAAGCAAATCTCTGCTCATATTCTGGATGCCTTCCAGAATATTATAACATCTTTAGTAGCATCACAAGGAAAGAAATGAAAATCTATCCCTATCAGTAGAGTGAGACATCAATAGATCACTTCAGAATATATAAACACCTCTGTTCAAGTCTAAAAGGGTTATGGGTCATACTCCCCCATATCATACGGACAATCAAGTTAGGCACATACACCTGATTTGAATTTAGATAATCAGAATAACCTGATTATTCCTCCTGAGCAGGAACATACACCTACCCATAATCACAACATTAATCATCAATTGATTCCTAAAGTAACTAATAAGGCCTCTATGAAGAAGACTCCTTTAGCACAGATAAGAAATCAAGAGGCAATTTTTAAAAAGGCCTTGCACGATGCTAGAGTTCTTGAAGCCCTCAGATAGTTATTTTTTGGAACTTAAGATTATATTATCTCATTTTCCAATAGTGGGAACATTAATTCTGAAGTTATGCATCATATACTTCTTTATTAAGGCTTGTTTCATGACAGTTCGGTTGATCTCGAAGTATCATATTCAGAAGAGAGTCATGATAACCCTCTGTGTGGCCATAAGATCAAGGAGAAAAATGTTTCCACTTTTTTGGTAACCCCCAAGGGTGGTCCTCCCCATGGTGATGAATTTGGATATGAAATTCCTCTCGGTAGTAGTAATTTTCATTGAGTAGAAATTTTTTTAAAGGAAAATGCAGTAACGAGAAATCCCTCTTATCTGGAGGCACTTTAAAATGTGAAGCTAGTCATGTATGGTTCTTTACCAATAGCAGGTGAAATACTTTCTCAACCAGAAGATAGCCCGGGGTGTGGGTCATTTTCCGCACCTCCCCCGAGTCATGCATCTTCTAATTTGGTAAATGAATTCTCTACCAATATTGTTGAATTTAACGAAGCAATAAAGAATCGCCATCTTTGGTCTAAATAGGTAGAAGAATCTTCATCAAATGATAAGGAGGATGTACTTAATATGAGAAAACAACTGGTGAATGGTGCAGTACCAGTCATGATTTGGCCTTTAGCTAACTCTCAGTATGACATTCCAGAAATGTTGACAGAAGATTGTATTCATGATATTCATCTCAACATGTGGAAAAGTCATTGTCAATTGAAAAAGAAAAAACTATCTTATGATGAATATAAAAATCATGTCAATGTAATAGAAGGGTTACAATGCCAAATTGATTTGGAATCTCTCTCAGTTTCTTGATATCTAAAGGCTGAAAAAATGAAGAGAGCCCTTCAGCGTTCATTCCATGGTGCACTAAAAACCTTGCGCCAGTTAATTTCCAATTCCCCATCTGGTATTCATATCATGGGATGACGTGTTCATGGACCACTACATTTCACTGTAATCTTCAGCCAAAAAATCCCACCAAAACTGGTCCAATGAAATGTTATTTCCCATGTCCAGACACAACCAACTGGTTTTGTTTGTAATCAAAGGCTTGCTCAAGAACATGCATCAAATAGTTCTTTCCAGAATCAGGAATACATAGAATAAGTTGTTGAATTACTTTTCCATCAGGAAAATGAGAATATCAAACAGGCTTCTCATTTAGAGTGTGAACATCATCAAGTGATAGAAGTGTCAGAAATCATCCAACGACCATTTGACCAAGGTGAATTGAGTGGATGTAGGTTGATGCATCCATCCAATTTTGGGACTAAAGTCCCCAAGATCAGAAGAGCTTTTAAGAAAGTCTTAGATGTAGCAGCTCAAAAACCACCCCAGATTACCAGACTGGGGACTCTTTTAGCCCAACCCTCGGAATCCACAAATAGGATTCGAGGAGGTGAGAAGGAATAGCCGCAATCCACTGGATAGGGGACTTTTTCAAATCCTCAGTGAAAGTTAGTTTTCTCTCAATTAGGGATGAATCCCCAAGAGGAACGAATAGCCAATTTATTAGGAGATTTCCTCCAAATTACGGTTCGTCAAGAAGTTCCTGAGGGATCAACTCAAAAAAAAGGAAGTGTCTCATCGGGGACATGGAAGAAGACAATATCACAGAAATGATAATAGAAGAGATGCAATGCATTATGCACCAATAAATTTCTTCAATGCCACTGTTGCTGCTCCTCCAGAACATGAGGCTCACTCAAGGGGATCAGATGAGGAAATTCCTACTCAAGAGGCTATGCACAGATAGGAAAATGAAGAAGGTGTGCATACAAGAAATCAAAGGCTTACCCAGAATCTAGGTATTACTTCAAATAACCAACTTCCCCCTCTTCGAAATTCATCCAATAAGGGGAAAGGTAATAATCCGGTTACATTCCATTCTTCCTCTGGAGAAGGCCAATCTCTCTCACTAGTGAAATGGTTCACACAACAAGAGGAAGAAATGAAGTGATTAAAGAGGTTGAATGTAAGACTACTTCAAGGTATTCTTCCTATTAAGTGTGCTGGTGTCAGTCAACCAAGGGATTTTGTTGCATCTACTGAGATGGATGAAGAGTATCCTTCCTTACAATTACACCCTCATAGGTCTAATACTATGGGTCATGTGCATCATCAATTGATGGTGCTAATATCAGTTGATGTACCAGCCACCACACCTGTCCATGCTCCAGTTATTTCACCTTCTCAGGTCCAAGCTCAGCCAGATGTTTCTGAAAATTTAATGACTACCATTGAGTCATTAACAACTCGATTGGAATCTATAGAGGGAAAGCATGGTCAAATTCAACCAGAAAAGAGAGCTTACCCTGAATGGGTTGATGCGATTCCTTCTCTATAATATTTTGAAAGTACCACATTCCTAATCTTTAATGGTTTTGGAGACCCAAAGCAACACATAACACATTTTGTTTCTCGTTTCAATCCAATGATGGGAACTCCTCAAAAACAAGAAGTAGTTAAGTTTAGGTGTTTTTTACAGTCATTACAAGGTACTTCTTTTGTCTGGTATACAAGATTACAATCCCAGTCAATTACCGTGTGGGAGGATCTTCATCAATGATTACTTATTCAATTCATCTCATCTTTTCCAAAGAAAACTGTTTTTTATCATACAGATTTTACGAAAAGGGATAATGACTGGGTTTATGATTTCATTGCTAACTGGAAGAGATTAACATATCTCTAGTTTTAGCATTCCATCATGAATATATGTTTCCAATCTGTGTGGAAAATTTGCGTGATGAGTTACATACACCATTCATCATTTTGAAATACATAGGAGGGTTTCGATAACTTACATCGATCTCTTAGCTGATTTAAGACTCTATTATATAGACTAAGGATAAAACTCATGTAATTAAACTAGTTCCAGGAAGGAGAATGGGGAAAGTATAAACTGCTACAATTATTCTTAAACTTGAACCTGTACCAGATTCCACTTCAAGAACACTATCTTCTGGAAGGGATCCAACTCCTTAGCATCTACAAAAGAGGCCATTTCATCTAGATTATCAAAGAGATTAAAGACATAAATAATTTTAGGAGTTAAAGAACAAAGTATATTTTTTCAGAAGTGAACAAGTTCATGGTTAATTCATTTTGGATCAGGAAAATAATTTGGTTCAATTTCCAAGGTCTAAATGGCCAAAAAGAAAGGAGATGAATACCATACAAATTATTTCCATGTTCATCAGATGTTGGGGAATCCCATTTAGGAGTGTTTTGTTTTCAAAGACCTCCTGTAAAATATGGTGGACTCGGGACAAGTCACACTGAAATGTTCTTTAGCTCAGGTATCATGTGTTACTGCTACAAATATAGAGGAAGAAAGAAATTGGAATGAAGTCAAAAAAATGCGCAGAAATATGATGATTGGATTGTTAGAAAAACGATCAACTGAATTCATACCATTTTAAGAACACAATTAAAGAAACCAATTGTGTCTTCTTCTTTGAATTCCATAGAAAATCCCTCTTCATCAGAGGTAAAATCCTCAATGAAATGGTATAATTCAAAGAAATAGGCACAATCATAAGAATATGAGATCGTGTCAAATCCCAAGTTGTCTTTGACTCTGGAATTTTTTATGCAATCTACTTCGAAGCCATGGGAACCACCCCACTAAATGGAACATCCTAAAAATGCCTATTAGGCAGAATCATCATTCGATGAAGAGTTGATCTTTGGTTTTGTTAACATGATTCACTTAATAGATTCTTATGCCAGTCACAATTTCAATATTGATGAGCCTAAGTTCCCTATACCAAAAAGAGGAATTAGAGGGAGTTCAAGAGGTTTGGGATATAGAAGAAGATGTGGATATCCCAGAAACCACTATTCCAATTCTACCCCTACTAGAACTGAGTATGGAGTAGAAACTCATGGTAGAGCCCTTCGACGGGCTCAACAAGAACAAGAAAGTTCATCCATGCATGGTAGATTCAGCCATGGTACAGTTATTTTGGATGATCGATTGGATGTTACACCTTCTTCATCTCATCAAGTAAACAGACCTATTGTGTCTAATCTTCCAAAGTCAGTAGTATTTCTGACTCCTACCCCGATACAAGAAGCAACTACTTCTAAAGCATCAACTTCTAAGGACCTGCAAAATCACATGTTCTTGTTGGATAATACAGAACATTGGTTCAAAAATATGATTTATTGAAACATTTGGCCCACGTACCAACCATGTAATCAATTTTGGATGCCTGGAATTTATCAAATGATATTTGGGAGGCACTCATTAAAGCTTTGTCATGACCTTAGGAGTTCAAAACTGAAATTTCTATAGAAAAAGTCTACCATGAAGAGAATAATCCAACCGAATTCCATGTAGTGATATCCTTTACAGATGAAGATGAAAATGATGTCGTGCATAGACATATCAGACCTTTGTATTTATCTGGAATGGTCAATGATATATACATCCGAAGATCTTTCATTGATAATGGTTCATGAGTCAACCGCATCCCCATTCGTACACATCAACGATTATGCCTCACCGAATCTGATTAATCTCCTTCTACTTTTAAGTTGCAAGGATATGATAAAAATGAACAAGAACCTCTGGGCGAGATCACACTGAGAACTTAGTTTGGAGATTTTGTATCCAATTCAGATTTCATGGTTGTTCTACATGACACATCCTCTAATATATTACTTGGATGACCTTGGCTACATCAACATGCGGCTATCCATTCATCATACCATTAGTGTTTCAAATATTGTTTCAATGGTCAAATTGGGACGTTGTAAAGTGATAAATCCACTTTAAATACATGTGAGTCTTAATACATTGTGGTGGAATTATATCACATTGAAGGGAAGGAGTAATCTGAAACAAGGGAGGTTAACAAAGTTAATTCTCCATATGGTTTGGAAAAGATTCCAGTAATCCCATTCACACATGTGAGTACAGATTATGTGTTGCCTATCAGTCAAATTGACAGGATAGACCCGAATCCAAAAACTCTTATGGAAACATCCATATTGTCAATTACGGTAATCAAGCCAGACATAATGGGAGAAATTGGTGATTCACTAAGCAATGATGAATGATCAAATGGATATGTCTTCATTTCATCCTCTGAAATCGAGCAACTCTATACATCACCAACCAGGACAAAAGAAGTTATAGCAATGTCAGAGGTGAAAGACGATGTCGATTCTCAATCAATCATATTCACTTTATTACCCATGAAATACCCTTCATTATCAATAGGGTTAGAATTTGAAGATTCTACCTCAAGATGTTTAAAATTTAACATCTCTCCTGATCATGGAAATTCTGCTTCATCATATACTATGCAAGTAGAAGAAGAAGAAGATCTCAGGGATTCTCCTCCAGCATTTGAAGATAGTATCACTACCACTATGGATGAAATCAGAGAAATAAATCTGGGTACAAAAGAAGATCCACTCCATACTTTAATTAGTGTATCCTTCAATATTGAAGAGATAAAGATGTATACATCCTTTATAAACCAAAATTGATATATATTTTCATGGAACTATATAGAAATTTAGGTCTTGATACTGATATTGCTACTCAAAGTTTGGGTTTTCCAGAAGAACATCAAGGATTTAAGCAATCCGCAAGAGGAACACACCAAACCTATGCTTCCAAAATTGAAGCTGAAGTGGATATGCTTATCAAAGCTAACTTCATCATAGAAGTTCAATATCCCAAATGGTTATCTAATATTTTCCCTGTGAAAAAATAATAATGGAAAAATTAGATTTTGCATTGATTTCAGAGATCTTAATCGGTATTGTCCCAAGGAAGATTTTCCAATTCTGATCACAGACCTCTTAATTGATGCAAAAGCTAGCTATGAAGCACTTTCCGTAATGGATGTATGTTATAGGTATAATCAAATCCAAATGGCTCCAAAAGATGAAGAATATAACGTCTTTAGAGACCCTCAGGGTGTGTTTTTCTATCGGGTAATGCCCTTTGTCCTGAAGAATGCATGCGCAACATATCAACGTGTCATGCATCATATCTTCAAACCCTTCTTAAGGAAAGTTTTTGAATGTTATGTGGACAATTTGGTGGTTAAATCCAAGCAACGTTCTAATCACATGGATGATTTGGATGTCATATTCCACAAACATCGACAACACAATTTGATGATGAACCCCTTGAAATATGCTTGTTGGGTAACCTTAGGAAAATTTCTCATCTTTGTTGTATGCCATCATGGTATGGAAGTTGATCTTGAGAAGACAACGTCAATCCTTGGTATGTAACTTCCTCGAAATGTGAAATAATTGAGAGGAATTTAAGGACACAGCCTATATTCAGCATTTCATCGCCAATCTGGCAGGAAAAAGTTTAGCCTTCACCAAATTGAAGAAGAATGGAGTCACCTACGAGTGGACTGAAGAATTTCAACAAGCATTTGATATCCTCAACAAATATCTCTTGAGTCCACTTGTATTAATGCCACCTATTGAAGGAAGTCCACTTATCCTCTATGTCATAGCTTTAGAGTGATCATTGGGTGCCTTCCTTGCCTAAAATAATGAAGTCGGGAATGAAAACAACCTTTATTATCTTAGTCGGACTATGTATTAAGTAGGAACCCTCTATTCATGTATTGAAAAGTGCTGCCTGGCACTTCCAAAACTGAGACACTACCTACAACATCATGAGTTCCAATTGGTATCTCGTAATAACCCTCTAAAATTCATCCTTAGTCTTCCAATGCTTAGAGGATGTCTGACAATGTGGGAAGTTATTTTACAACAATTTGATATCCAAAATGTGTCTCAAAAGGCAATAATGGGAAAAGATCTGGCCGATTTTCTTACTGAACACCATTTAGTAGAAGATACATCTTTAGATACTGAAATTCCTGATGAGGAAGTCTTCTCTATTCAAGATAATATTCAAACATGGGAAATGAAAATTGATAATTCTTCTGGAAGTCCAACATGTAAGAAAATAGAAGATCCTAAATTCAACAAGGTTGGGTTAAGAATTGTGCATATTTCCTCGAAAAGGCATTGTTCCCATATTACTTATTATTATGGGTAGGTGGTACAAATAAAGGAGAATACTATCAATCTCTCATCCTAGGCTTGGAATTGGCACTTCAAGCACAAGTGAATCACTTAATAGTGAAAGGTGATTCCGACCTGGTAATCAAATAAGTCAATGGGGATTATGCTATCAGAAAATAAGAGTTAATACCATTGTATGATTATGTCAGAGATTTAATGGAAGAATTTAATTCAGAATCGATATTTTCTTATGTCCCGTGATATCAAAATTCCCTAGCTGGGGCACTGTCTAATATAGCCACAACTCTAGAAGATCCAAATCGGGATGAGACAATCATCCTTATTTCACACTATCATACAATTTCACCTTATCGCCAAACCAGAACAGAAAAAATCAATGAAATTAGTCCCATTTTTTGAACCATATGGTCATACTACATGATGTATGACATCTATCAGGGAATACCATCAAAATGGAACACGTCCACCTGATAGAGCTGAGAGAGAATAAATCTGGTGACGTGTGGTCAATTTTACTCTTTATGAAGGTCCACCTCACCTAGAAAAAATTATCTAAAATAGATGTGATTATGGAGTTCTCTTCAGATGCATTGATGGTGAAGGGAAAATGGTTGTCGTTGAATAAGTACATGTAAGAGTCTGTGGTTCCCCCTAGTCTAGAAATAGACCGTTTGATCAAATTCGAAGGCTTGGATACTTTTGGCCTTTAATGATACAAGAATCTATTGATTTCACGAAGAAGTGTCATTCATTCCATGAATGTTCCATATTCATTCATCAAACCACAAGATTTCTTTATACAACTAAATACTCGTGGCCATTTGCCACAAGGGGAATGGATGTAGTGGGACCTTACCCTTCAGCTACAACCAAGATGTTTTAGTATATTCTTCGCGCTACAGAATTATTTTCCAAATGGGAAGAAGCAATAACTCTAAAATAAGATAGTTCTAAAATCATTGTTAGCTTCATCAAGTCTAACATCAGTACCAAATTTGGTGCCCCTCATACCATATTGACGGACAATAGCACCAACTTAGGTTCATCCGAGGTAAAGAAGTTGTATCAAGAATACAACATCAAATCCAACCATTCATTTCGATATCATGCAGCGGCCAACAGAAAAATATAAGCCTTAATCAAGACTCTTTCAAACATACTTCAAAAGATGGTGGATAAAGATCAGAATTCATGGCCTGATAAACTCTTTCATTCTTTATGGGCTTATCAGACCACCACTCGAACTTCAACATGGTCAAATCCATATTCATTGGTATATGGAACTGAAGCAGTCATGCCCATTGATGTTCAATTACCATCACTCAGAGTAGCCATTTGTGATCAGTCATCTATAGATGAACAATCTCAAAAGAAATTGGATGAATTGGAAATATTAGATGAAAAAATATTGTGCACACTACACCACTTGGAAGTCTATAAAAATCTAATAGCATGACCTTTCAACGGAAAAGATCTTCTTTGTTCATTCATGACAGGAGAATTTGTATTGGTTATCAGAACACCAAATATACTCGGAATAAAACCTCCCAAGCATGAAACAATGTGGGAAGGACCTTAATCAATACAAAAGGTCTATTCCAATGGAGCTTATTCTTTAATCTCAATGGATGGAGAACTCATCACAACTCCAACCAATGCCAGATTTTTGAAGAAGTATTTTTTGTAACACAAATTATCTATCATTAAAAATTACGTTAAACTTTTCTGTCCTTGCCGCATGACTTTAAACTGTATAGCCCCTTTAATCCAACTTGCTGTTAAACTGGGATGTCCTTGCTACATGATGCTAAACTGTATAGAAGTCCCTTCCATCCAGCAAGATGATAAATTACATAACTGAAGTCCTAACAACATGACGCTAAACTGTGCAGCACTCATCCAACATGACATTAAACTGTGTTGCCCTTACTACAAGACATTAAACTGCATATTCCCTTACATCCAACATGATGATAAATTGTGACATCCTAGCTATATGATACTAAAATGTACAGATGTCCCTTACATCCAGCAAGACGTTAAACTACATAACCAACGTCTTAACTACATGACGCTAAAATGTGCAGCACTCATCCAACATGACGTCGTTTCTGGAAGACTTTAAACTACATAGCCCCTTACATCCAACATGATGTTAAACTGTGACATCCTATCTACATGACGCTAAACTTTAAAAAAGTCCCTTACGTCCCGCAGGATGTTAAATTTCATAACCAAAATCCTAACTAAATGATGCTAAACTTTGCAGCACTCATCCAAAATGATGTTAAACTATAAAAAATTCCCTAATACTCCCAACATGACAATAAACTGTGTCCCCATTATCCTCACTTCAATACATTAAACTATATAGTCCCCACCTATGTCCTTATTGCATGGCATGAAAATTCACATTCCCTTATATGTCCTACATGACAGTAAACTGTGAATCATTAGGGTTGATTGCTACTTCTTGTTTCTCACACTGAGTATGAATTATGTGATCTTAGAGTAAAATTCATCCATAACACCCTCTCTGGACTACTAACCTTGTGCAATTCCCAACACCATTTTTTAGGACGTTGTTCTCAGAAACAACTTGATCACCAATTAATTATTCAATTGAACTACGTAGACTTTGATCCTTTCCTTCTAGGCTAGGTATGTAGGCATCCTCCCAAGGATCAATCACAAGAACAATCTCTTCACATCAGTTCATATCCATCTCATATGATCTCAATTCGTGAAGCCGCCCCCAGAATCAATATCTTCACATTGGTTCACCTTCGTCCTTGCTATATGACATTAAACTATTCACACTTTTTTGTCATGTACGACAATAAACTACATCATTATTTGACACTCTCACATGATAGGGAATCATTATTTACATTGTTATCCAATCAAGTTATATTACAAATACTATGTGCATATATGGCAATGCATGAACCTTTAATCTTGGGTCAAACCATCATTGCACTAAATTCCCCTTTCACCCATCACATGTACGAACCAAATATGTACATATGGTATTTCAAGAACTATGTGTGGCTTGATTACCATACATACGGGATACATAGGAATGTTCAAGAATCCCTCGAATACATCCCCAAGTCTTTGTGCCTAACCCCAAATTCCACTTTCAGTCCCTTGGTTGAAAATTCCCCTTGTGAAAACAGAAATGTGGTATGAAAACCCTGGTCTTCATTAACATCAGGTTTATAACAAACATACACTGTGTATTACTTATAAATGGTCCGAGATCTTTGACCCTAAACTAAGATCTCTTACACTCTCACCCCGAATGATGATAAACTGTATTTCAAGAACTACATATGGCTTGATTACCATCTTTATGGGATACGTAGTGATGTCCAACATCTCAATTCAGGACCCAACCACAACATGATTATTGTTAGCATTGGTCTGTGTATTTCCTTCGTGCAGATAACAATACCCATTTTCATGTGTCATATTCCTAAAATTAAATACTTCCAGAACTTTATAACCCTTTTCTTGATTTCTAGTCACAAAATTCCTAATACCCAAAAGTTCTTTTTCCTGACTACGTAGCACGTTCCCTAAGGCTTCCATGCATAAACAGTCTACATAACAGACTTGTTAGCCAAAGATATTATAATTTGACTGTGATTCCAATTCCCTTAAGTGGCCTTGCATAATTCAACCCCGTAACAGGTTTTTCAAATAGTGGTATCTTCATTTTTGGGAGGAAAACCTATTTTGTCCTTATTTCTCTTAACTACAATATGATATGGATCCAGAAAAATATTCATCCATAACATATTTTCCCCATTATATTTTTAATGATCTGAAAGTATTTATGTCTATGGTTTATATTTCCCTTCCCTACATCTGGTTCAGACGTTCGTAGGATTGACATTCATCCAATTCTTTGAAAATCTTGATTGGGGATATCCTCTCCATATCCATGTACCTCTCTCCATACAACAGACTATATACATTGGAAAATTTGAATCTCCATAAACTTTTACTAGATTTTTAGTAGTAGAAAAGTAAATTTCTAATAGTTATTTTTCCTGACTATGTAGCACATGCCCTTAGGCAGCCGTACATAAGTAGTCTACATAACAGACCAGTCATCCAAAAGATGCTATTATTGTAAAATGTTGCCAATGCCCTCAAGTGGCCTTATATAATTCAACCCCTTAATGGGTTTTTTAAATATTGGTAATTTTATTCTTGGGGAATACATCTTCTAATGACTTTTATCCCTTTTTCATATCATTCGTTGGATTCTAAATTTCATAAGTCATAGTGTACATGTTTTCCCCCATACTTGAGTGTGGTAATATGTTTCCAAAAAAATTATCAAGGAATTGAGTTAATTTTAATTCATTCGGTTAAAGATATTTCTACCTTAAACATTATCCTTTTTATTTCCGACGCACATGACTTTAAACTGCCCACAAAAGACAAGGGTACTATAAACCAAAGTCATGTCCCAGATCACTAAACATACATTTTGTATGGTTTAGGTAATATTGAGCAATTAAAAGATTCAATGTTTGTAGTGTTATTCTTTATGAACCTAGTAAAACTCAAACTATTCTTACATGGCCCATTGGAATAAGTAAAATAGATTTAAAGCAGGTAGAAAAAGAATGCAGACACAAATTATGAATGATGAAAGTATTCATCATTGATGCAAAAGATTTAGAAAGACATCCACAAACTTCTGTCTCTACTCTTTCCCACGAATTAAAAAAGTCTTTCAATATAACTCCTCATTTGATTTACTGAATCCTGAGCTTCATTAGCAACCACATGAAATTCATTCATTCAACTAGATATAATAAGTGACGCAGTGATACCAGCCCCTCTTGGAACAATTGTAAAAGGATATTCTTAAGTGCGGTTTGAGAAAATTATCTGCTGATCAAACAGTTGCTCTGTTTCTGTCCAAGAGGTATGGAAGATGGATACATGGATTTGAGAATGGAGCATTGGAAGTAATGATCCATTTGGGGAGAGTAATCTTTTTAGATATTGTTTCTAATTTCATGATAGTCTTCTCTCCATCAACCGCTAGCGGGAAACATATTGGCCCATGGTTTTCCATTTTCATATCTGTATGGAAATTCTATATGGGAAAATTATGAATGTTCAAACCATTGTTGCTGCTCTTAATGAATAGCATAAAAGAAATAGAGGAATAACAGTGCGAATTCACCTCAGGCAGATAGTTCTTTGGCTTTGGAATGTTGACTTCTTGTAGATGACCATGCCCATATAGTGTCAATTAGATGCATTATGGAAAATTAAGATGATACTTCTTCAATAACTTGGACAGATCTGGGAAAGTGTTGTTGCATATATCATAGTAATCATAGCCAACAATGTTAATCATATCATTATTTCACTTTCTAGCTAGTTCATCAGCCGTTCCAATTCTTCTAGGAGCCATTTATCCTACACAAAGGTCGAATAATTAACTCTTAAGTAAGTTGGTTATTAATAAACTTTATGAAGAAAAATGAAAAAATTGATAAGGAATTAAGGTGCACAAGTCCAAAATTAATGCAAAAGTGTAACTGTGTTGCGTAAGTTTTGGCGTGCTGGTATAACCATGCTGGACCAAATACATCTGCAAAAGCGCCACATGAATAGAAGCAATGAAACCGTGGAAAATCAGCAACCTGCACGATGAGAGCAACCTGTGCTGTGAGATCTCAGAGGCATTCAAAACTGGGTTCTTTGTGTTATAATGGCATGAATATTTATAAGAAAGGCCACATTCTTGCCTACTGAGGCCTCTGCAGCTCTCACTTGTGCACTGCTACCTGCGCGCTCAAAACCTGCGTGCCGTTTTTCCTTGGTTTTCTCCTTTAGCTCCGAGTCAAATCATCCTTCCTTTAAGATCCAACTCTGAGGGGGTAATTTTGTTGAAGATCCTTTCTGTCATAGAGTCTAAAGATTGAAAATGGAAATACCTTAAACACAAAATGATTCATCTTTTGAAGAAACGAGAAAAATTTACAAAGGCATAAACATGGATTTCATTAAGCATGGTCTGTGCAGGTTCCAAGATGGTCTCGCAGGTATACCTACGTGCCACATATTTTGCTCAAAGGTAACCTTCGCACCCTATTTGATTTTCTCCCAAGATCATCAGTAGCCTATAAATACCCCTGATGGGACCCCCATTTTGGGTATAAAAATATTCCAAAAGTCAGATTTGATCTCTTGGTGCCCTAGTCTCTTCATGAATTCTTCCAAACACTTCTGAGGTCATTTCTTAACTAGAATGGAAGATCTAAATAATGGGGACAAGGACCAAGTGTTGTAATTCACCATAATTTGTGCGCCAATGTGTCTAACCCTTAAGGTAAAATGGACACACCTGCGTGGCACCTTATCCCTTCAACAGAACCTGTGTGCCACTCATTTGGAAGACTTTAGGGATAATACTAAGATATTGGGCCATGCCTCGCCCATGTATTACCCTATGGGTTGACCGTCGCACAAGTATACCGGTGTCGTATAAGTATGCTTGCACAACCAATACTTGCACGCCCAAATAGGACCTGCGTGCCTGCCTCTTTTTGGGTGTACCTCTTACCTATTCGGCTATTTTCTTCAAATACACCGCCCCTCTTTAAGATTTATCCTTAAAAACACTTTTCAATGTCATTTATGACATGGTTCCTTTTTTGAATTCTTTATCTAAAAGAAATTCTGTGGAACATATCTTAAAACTTAGTGATTTACATGTCTTTATGTCACTAAGGTTAGAGATTTCATTCATTCAAACTCATCCTTTAAGATGAGAAGATCCTTAATATTTACATCATCCTTAGGATTAAGCCTCACATTCCCTAACTTGGGCCTCTTTTTAATGAGTAATACCCAGTCATAATTCTCTAATCTGCGACTCCTTTTTAAGAGTATTCCCCAGTCTAAGTTCCCTTAAAATGTGCATCCTCTTCATGAGTAACCCCCAAATTCGTAAAATTTTCAAAACTGGGCCTCCTTCTCAAGAATATGCCCCTGTTCTCAAATCCCATTAACATGGGTATCCTTTTCAAAAGTAAGCACCTATCCAAGTTCCCCTAAAATGGGCATCCTACTCATGATTAAGACCCAAATTGTTAAATTTTCTATCTAGGGCCTCCTTCTCATGATTAAGCCCCAGTTCTCAATTCCCTTTCACCTAGGCCTCCTTCTCAAGAATAATACCCAGTCATAATTTCTCTTAACCAATCATAATTTCTCTTTGATATAGGCTTCTTTCTCAGGAATAAAACCCAATCATAAGTCCCCTCTAATTTGGGCATCCTTCTCAGGATTAAGTCCTATGTTAGAGTATCCAAATCTCCATAAAGAATATATACCATTATAGACCCTGTTCCCGGGCTTCTTCCCCGAAATAAATCCCGATCATCATCTTTCTGGGCATTCATACGTATGTAATCCCACATAATTCTTTGTGTCTACATCTTTCATGGCACAATTCATCAGGTTTACTGATACCTCTTGTTTTTCACACCCAGCACGAATCATGTGAGAATAGAGTGTAAAAGTAACCGCAAAACATCTCTTGGGCCATTAATCATACGTAAGCCCCAAAATTATTAACCAAACTACATGGACTTTGATCTATACCTTATAAGTGGAGTACGTAGGAAGCCTTTCTAAGGCTCAATCCTATCATCCATTAATTCTTATCTATCCCATATGCTGTTAAAATATATCTTAATTCCCAAACTACGTGGGTTGTGATTCCTTTTATAAACAAGGATACATAGGTAGCCCATCTGTGGGTATGATCCCATCTCTGAAATAATCCATGTCTTTCTAAATGAAAATAAACATCATGTGCACCACTGAGTGGATTTAAAACCAGTATGGTCACCATAATGACCATGATATTTCTATACAATGTATTAAAGGATACCATTAAATAAGAATCTCAAATAAATACGGATGATTCTCTATCAATGAAGAACCTCAAATACATATAAAATATTCTCTAAATATCATACATAATAATCATAGATTGTCAGATCTTAAGAAAAGGTCATTTTCATACTTAGTAATGTAATAAGGATTCACAAAGATAACTTAAATATATAAATAGAGTCCTAGAATAGACAATAATTCCCCCCAAAAAAGGTGTGATGAGTCTAACCTCCCATCCTATCGATCAATGAAAATTCTTAAGCCTCATCGATCCACAACTAATGATCACGTACCTTTGGAATATAGGTCCAAATGGATATAGAATCATTAGATGTTTCCAGTTCAACGAAAAATCCCATTAGAAACTGATTGGAATGTCTGAACTTTATGAAAACAAGGCCATCTCCATTTTTAGAGTAAACAGTCTCCTACCTCTAGAAGAAGAAAATGACATGATGATCCTACCTTCCTAGTTATGTGTGATTCAAATTTGGATTAGTTTTTATTAGAACTATTTTGTATTTTCATCTATTTATTTTAGGATGTAATAAATGAATTTTTTTATTAATGAAGCTTATTATTTATTCATCATGAGTTATTTATTATAATTTAATTTTTATTGTCTTATCATCTTTATAATCTATAAATGTGGATAAATTATTCAGATGGAATTTACCTTTCATGAATTAACATATATTTTTTAAAACACTATACCCAAATATATGTCTTAATAATTAAAGGGTTTGTTTTTATTTCAAATTTAGGATTTCCATTATATTTAAAAATATAATCATTGAATCTCTAATATTTAATTTCAAATTTTATGTATATCAATAATTATAAAAGTCATCAATTTATGCCTATATTTTTTGCATGGTATATTAAATGACGTGATTTTTCACCATAAAAAATTGGTAAGTTTTTGGATACTCATTATATTAATGTTCAAAAATCATGATTATTATGATTATAATGATTTTATTGTTTTATGATATTGTATAATTTTTACAAGATTAATTAGAAGAAAATTATCTATATATAAGGAAGAGATACAATTAGTAAAAATGTGCTATTGTTTGTTTAAATAAGCTACTGTTAATTTAAATGTGATACCATTTATTCCACTATGCCACTGCCAAAATCATTCTACAATTAGTTCAAATTATGATTTAACTAATATTTGTATACCTTTAGAATAATGATACCATTAGATCCATGCCACTTCCAGGTCTTCCATTGTAAGAATTATGCTACAACCCATGTTATTCTACAATTAGTTAAAATGAGATACCTCAAGTGTCCTTCTACCATTGGTGCTGTGTTATCATAAGATGAGATATGACAAGAATTTTATTACCTCCAAATGTGATATTGATAGGTTTGTACTTCCACTAGTTTTCTACTACTGCTGGAGTTGTTCTACCATTAGATGACCAACCACTATCCATTTTCTACCATTACTACAACTGGGATACTACTAGTTGTGCTATCGTTGGCCTATGTTTCCACTTAGTTATGATACAGTTGGACTATGCTACTGTAAAAAATTGTACTTTTTTCTTCTACTTCATTTTAATCTAATTCTTCCATCCAATATTTTAAGGATTTAATTCATAGAGTGTCACATGGTTTTCAATAACGATTATTTCAAAACCATTTCACGTATTCATTAAAGAACAAGTTAAAGGTTTCCTGATTTTATACTCAGTATGATGATTCCATAAATAGTTAATATTATTTTTCAATGAATATATGATCATATAGTGCCATATATTATCAAATATATCCCACATGTGTGATAGCGGGCGAACACTTACATGATGAATACATGCAATTGTGAAAGAGTGGAATACAAAACAAGATTATGTTCCTCTATTATACTGAACCAAGAGAATATTTTAAGAGAATATTAATAAAATATAAAACTCAATGACACTCTATTTTCATAAAAAATTTGGAGATCATTTTAGAGCTCTTTACCAAGTCAAATCCGAGGATTCCAGACTATTTTTAGCATCACATACCGAGTGACAATACATTTATATATCCATTTTTATTTGATTTCTATAATTTTTTCATTTCTTTAAAGAATTTTTATATTGTACCATATTAACCTATACACATTGAATCCTATGATTTAACTATATAATACCTAACATTCTATCAAACCTTTCTTTTATCTTATTTCCCATGACACCTATGGAAGAGGTCATGTATGGCGTGTGTTGTATTTTATCCGACATATAACTATAGAATATGCTTTAGGTCTGTTCAAACTATGTGATATTGTCTGTATGTCGGATCCTTACTGTAGATCGGATAATTTATTATAATAATAATCATGGAAGAAGGTGATTTCCATGTTTAGGGTATTATGTCTTCGTTTGAGACAGAAGACCTTATTTACTCCAATATCTGTTTTAGTTTTTCTTCTTTATTAAAAACCTAAAATTGAATTTGTTTTTAATCTGTAAAAAAATAAAATTTGATAGTTAATATCAAGATGTTTTTTATTAAGGATTTGATCAGGTAAATCGATTTGAGAAGTTAAAATAATTTCAAATAATTTTTAATTAAGCCCAAATCACACTTTGAGAAATATTTGAAAAGATAAAACATATACTAAAATATTCTATTGATTGAATGGGAATTTTTATTTAATTGAAGGATATAATTTTTAAGTTGTTTTTAATAAAAATTTTATTAAGAACTTAATTCACCCCTCTTGAGTGACTTAATCTGACCAACATACATAATTTTTTTGTAAATTCATTTTCATTCAAAAAAATAATTTTTATGATTTTTTTCTGAATTACTCATAATTATATGAAAATTAATTTTTAATTACACTTGAAATTTAATTTTATAAAATTGTTTTAATATTTTAAAAAAATATTTTTCAAATAATATATTTATTTCTATTTTATTTTTGGTCATAAATATAAGTTACTTATGTAAATGTTTGTAACCATGATAATGGATAAAAGGGTTAAAATTAAGGGGTTAAAATACGATATAATGATATAAATATAAATAAAAAATATATATAAATATAATTGGTTGAGTGGATTCTAGACCCCTAATATATTATCTTGGAAAATAGGATAATTTTGTGCCAATAAAATTTAGTATGACATTTATTATATTTTAAAAAATCAATTATTAAAAGTGTGTCTCTCCCGACAATTATAAATGGATCCCTTCACCACCTAAATTCATCATGCACATTAAGAAACTTTTATTGATCAAGTCATAAAAAATTACCATAATCTTTTTACATTGTTCAATAGGTTTTGGTGTCCTCAAAATACAAATTTAATAAGGCTTAAGGAAAATCCAAATGGAAGATATCTAAAGAAGAAGTAATTATTTTCACAAAACTTGTACAAGTTTCTTTCTTATTAAACCTCCATAAAATATATTATATCCACACTAATATAATTATTTTTTTATAAATATTATAATAAAATTTTATTATTCGTATGTTAAAACCATTATCTATATTTCTTATGTCCATTTGTAAAATTAAAAATTAACCATGTTACATTCAGACTACTATATCCAAGAATGATGTAACTAATTTTTCACCACCACATAAAATAGATGGTTCTAAAAATGGATTTAATTAATAAATATAATATTTGTAACATTATTAATTTTTCTATTCTATTATTTTCATTAATAAAAAATGTTTATCATAAATTAAAAATACCTAAAATAATCAAATAAAAACACGTTGTTAGTAATAACTAATTGACATGGTCGTTCATATATATTATTTGTCTAACACTTATTCAATATGATTTACCACATAAGTAAAATGTTTTTTATTTCATTATGATACTATAACATGTGGTATTATCATTATCTAATTACATTTCTTACCCACTGAATCATTTTTGTGTGTTCTTTTTGGGTTACTTTTACCACTAACATGAACAATGCTATAATGATTAGCTTAGGAATGACTATGAAGAATTAAATAATATCTAGAATGATAGGAAACCTATAACTTGAGTTATATAAATATTATGAAACCATTTTTACAAGTAATGTTTACCGTTATAAATATAATAAATCTCATTTAGAGATTATGTATCGATTCATCCCCAAACGACCAACATGAACTAAACTGATTTAATAAATAAATGGAAGATGATAATAAATAAAATAAAAGAATAATAATAATTAAAAATAAATAAAAAATATTTTAAATCATGTAAATAATTAATATTATTTTATTACCCATTAGGTTATATTAATTTTTGAAATAAGTCAGCACTCAAGGTAAATATTTTTTCCTTTAATACATACTTTAAATGTATTGATGTTTTCCAACCAAATCTATTTTCTCAATATCCATGTTATTTATATTATTTCATAAATTTAATTCATTATAATTGAATGAAAATTTACATTAATTTAAAATTATAATTCAATTTCGTTAATGTTTTTTAAAAATGAACCATGTTATCATTTTCCATATGGGTTACTTTTGAATTTATATATAAAAAACAAGAAACAAATATTTTTTAACATTTATCACTTGAACATATTTTCCCAAGAATATGACCATTAAAAATTATTAATTTTTATATCCATATATCAATGGTTTTTTAAAGAAGATCATTTTCCTATTATTATTTAAATTATTTTTTTCTAAAAAACATTACAAAGAGAAAATTTCATTTCTTTTGATTTTTATTAGATAAATAAATCATTATCTGATTCTGTGTTAAAATTAATGTTATAATAAAACGTGAATAATTATATATATTATTTTCAATTAATGTTTCTTGAAAATTATAGATGACAATTAGTGGGTTTATGATATATCCCTCCAATGAATTGTGAAATGATTTATTCTCTATAGAAATGATGACTAAAATTAATTGATTATAATTTATTCCATTACAGGTGAAATCTGGATAATAAATAGGTGATAAATATTATTTCACAAGATACCTTCATGATTTTTGTTTACATTCCAAAATTTTTAACAGTTTTCCTAAAATGGTTTTTTTCACATATTATTTTATTTTACTTATGATCATAATGTTTATTACATGGAGAAGGTTATAATTCTCATAGGTTTCCATGTTTTTCAATGTTCTAATCAGTTTCATTTAATTTTATATCCCATTCAAAGGTTTTTGTGCTCATATGACATTATAAAAATATTTTGTTCAATTTAAGGATGTTTATAAACTATTACATGGTTAATGTTTTAGTTATATAAACACAACATGAATGAATTAAAAATGCCATTAATGAAATTGGAGGGTAGACATAAAATCTTATTTTTACTAGAAAGGTACGTTTTTTCGTTGTGTTCTATTTTGTAATATGATGTTTATTCTGATTATATAATACTTTAACCATAATAGATCATTGGAATGTATAAAAGTAAAATTATTCCTATTAATCTTCTAAATATTATTTTATTATGAATGAGGTGTTATAGTTGATTTCATATCATGGTTTAGATATCTTTATAAGTTAAGATGTAGTTAAGAAAAGACACTTTAGAGATACTAATATTGTTTTATGGGTTTTCTATAATTCATAATTTAATATAAATTAGTTTTAGAATGGTTTTACGTAGATAAAATGAGGTGAATTGAGAAATATGTATTTAAGGAGATAATACCTATCCAAACCGACAACCCAAAATGGTTAGAATTAGGGATGAGATGTTTATGTCTATATTAACTGAATATATAGAGGATAAACATAGTGAAAAACATAGAATAGATTAGCATAATTCCTTAGAAAGTAACATGTCAATAATGCATCATTTTAAGAAACAACACCCTCCAACATTTAAAAAAACCTCAGAACTAGTAGTAGTTGATGGATGGATAAATTTTTTAGAGAAATTTTATAATATTATAGTTTATTTAGAGTTTCAAAAGGTAAATATTTTATTTTATGATTTTGATGTGGAACTCAATCAATGGTAGTATTTACTAAAAAATACCATGGATAATACTGAAGTTGATATCATGTATTTGATGATGTTTAGTGATCCTTTTCATTATTTGTTTTCATAAATGTAAAAAAATTAAAACATAAAGGATATTTATAGAGTTAAATAAAATGGAATAGTGTTCAATTTTCACAAAAAAATAAAATATAACTAAATAATCTAGGTATGCATCAAATTTTATTTTGGACCATAAAAGTAAAATAGATAGGTTTGTTAAACCTTTTTTTTTGAGTGTTGACCTCTATTGAATATAAACTTTCTGGAAATTAGTTGATGAAATTGTAGTCTTGAGATGTATTTTTTTCATACATATATATCCCATGACATCAAGAACGATAAGAAGTAAATATATAATGAAATGGAGGAAAATAAATAAACTCTAGAGGTAAGACACTTACATGTTCAAAAAATGGAAAAAACAATTATGTTTGTCTAACAAGACCAATAAAGTGTTAGCGATGTTGTATGTTCAGTAATTTTAATATGACTAAAATGAAAAGAGTACTAACCAGAATAATAATGGAAAATTAAATGATCGGTTGTAATTAGAATGTTTTAATTATAATTATTTAGGTCATTATAGTTAAGAAAAAACTTCTTAATTGATTTTTAGATCATATATAAAGATAAATAACATAATATTAATACATTATATGGTTGAAATATTTAATATTTTGGGAAAGTTTAGTTCAAAAATCACCTATATATAATAAAACATAAAAACTTTTAATTACTTATTCATTTTCCTCCTAAAGATATCACAATATCCATAGTATAAATAATCACTTGTGTGTATATACCAAAGAAATATTTAGATAAAATACATGTAAGGGGTGGAATGAAAGGGAAGGATCATGGGATATAAAATAGTTTAAAAATGGGTGAGAATAATAATCATCATACAATAATAAGCCCAAGTTCATCATCCAAATCAAAATGGACTAATTTACAAAGAAGGTAGTGTTATGTGGAATATGAATAATAGTTAAACTGAATAAAATATTGGCCAAATAACTCACATAGTTGAGAAAAAATATAGCATCATTTTTAAACATAAGATATGCGCATAAATCATATCATCAGAATTTCGAACAAAGATAACTTCATGTTCACACATAATAAACATGATATCATGAGATATATCATAATAACCAATTAATTAGAGTGATATATATCTTCATTCACTCCTTTCATATTATAAAATGACCAAAATTTTGTATTCCACATAGAAGGGAAAACATTGAAATATATACATGAATTAAACATGTAGAATGATGATGGGTTTAATCAGGGTTTACTAAATAACATATCAATGAATAAACATTTTGGTTCCCAAAATAATTAATTAAATAAAACTTTTTGGTATCAAATATTTTCATCAAATATCATGGGTCATTGTGATAAGGAGATATGATTTCATAGGAATCAATAAGGTGTTTCAGAAAATATGTTCTTTTAATAAAATCAATAAAGGTAGATTTAAAAATATAATTTTGAAGTATAAAAATGCATATAATTAGAAAATAAAAAGTTATATAAGTTTAAAATGGTTTCTTGATGTAATTCAAAATATTACAGATTGAAAATAAAGGGGAAGAAGTGATAAACCCAAAATATATGAGTTCGGTTCATAATAAATTTAAATTTAAATCACATTATGTTTTTCCCATTATACCTCATATATAAAAAACATATCTTTTTAAAAAATGAAAATATATATAATATATATTCATTTATGTCAACATTGACCAACTATTATTATTGGACTATAATTTTGAAAATTCTTCGTTAAATTTGAATTTTTTGGTGTCAGGTTTTAATTGGTTTATCCCTTATTATTTTGATTTCATTATTTTTATTCAAGGAAATTTATATATAAGTAATTTTTTCCAAAAGCGTAAAATAAACATAATTACATATGTATATATTTTATATAATAACAATCCATGAATTTGGTGATATTCATAGAGATTGAAATTTCCACTTTGGTGGTTAACTGATCATTAATGAGACATTACTAAAAGTGGAGGAATAAGAAGTATGTCATGTAAATATATCTTTAATAAAATAATTTTAGTAGGTTTAAATCATTGATATTATGTTAAAATAATCCATAATTAATTTTATAAGGTTTATATTTGAATGGAATTTAGAAAACAATGAAAATAAGTGGAAAATGAGAAGAAAATTTGATAAAACATTACCCTATTCTCATAGTTGATCAAGGAATTATTAAAATTGAAAGACTCTAGAACATCCCTAAGGATGATAAGTGCCTTAATATAAGGAATTTTGTTATATATTTTACTTTTTTATGTGAGAGAGATATAGTTTTCCACGAGGATGAAATGAGGGTGTTAATACTTGAGAATGTGATTATTTTTGAGTTAAAATATTGTATAAAAACAATTTTATTGATTGAAATTATTATAGTGATATTTGTGAAATTTTATTTCATACTTTATTAAAATAAAATTATTTATTAACTATCAAATAATTCCAAAACTGATTTAATGAGTTCATTTAAAAACTCTAAAATAATAAATTGTTTTCATTTTAGAATTTGGAAAACAATTTTTAGGTTTTTAATTTCATTTAATTATTTGTAAATAAATTATTTATCTTATTAAATGATTTTTTTCAAACAAAATGTTATATAATTTATTATTGCACTATTATTGTAGAGACCCAAAGATTAACGTACATAGACATTACATTACTTTTGCGGAATACTTAATACATAACAAAAACACACACGCAAGGACCGTAATAGTTTAGTGTCTTTGGAAACTCAGAATATAATCTTCTAATCGTGGTGAAAGATCTTCAACATCTCCCATAAAGATCATCTTTATTTAAACCTAAATCCATTATTTATGTCCTGGGGAAATGAAAACATAAAAGGGTTAGCTCAAATTCTCAGTAAGGGTAAACAAAAGAAATATTAATCACGTCATATTCATAAGAACATATCTTTTGGAAATCCTAACCTGAAAAAGAGATAATAATTTCATAACATGGGATAAATCATAGTAGTGAAATGTAATCCCAATAATCATAACTTAAAACAAGAAACTTTGTGGCATGCACACATAATCATAGAGAATCATTTCTTATTAGTCAAGACTCATTTCCAAGAATATCTTAGTGGACAAAGTCCCTTTCTGAGCCGAGTTCACTCCTCATTTCAGTCCTATTTCACGGAACCGGTATAACCTACCATTCTAGCCATGTCTATCTCATGAGATATAAAATCATTACCCAATGAATTTGAGGGAGATATAGGTCCCACCAATCTCATAATGATACCATTCTTATGTGTGCCACAAAATCATAAATCATACATCATTTCATAACCCTTGTAATAAAAATGGGAATCTTAAACATCGTGACATCATAAATTCATATAAGATAAAAGAATTCATAAAAATAATTCCATCACAACATAATCAAATCAATGTAATAATAGGGATAGAAACATAACCCTTTATAATCTTAGATGGAAAATAATTTTGATAAAACACTTGAACTCCATTCTTGAGGAAAATATCCTTTCTACTTCAAAAATACTTTTCCTTTCTTAACATGTCATAAAATTCTAAACTAAAAGAATTTTATTAAAAATAAACTTGAAAACTTGTAAAGGAAGTTTATTGGAATTAATGTTTTAAAAATCCATTCATGCCATATAAGTAAAAAAAACATTCTTCTCGTACTTTTGTTGGAAAAGTCAAATAGTACCTCGTATGAAAAACAACAACAGATTCCATTAATATCTTTTTATAAAAACTAAACGAAGGGAAAAATTGGATATAAACTCTTTTATAAGGATATAAATATTACATATTGAGGAAACATGGATGTGGTTGATAAAATACACCCCAGTAAATACCAATGTATAAACAATATCGGATAAAAATGAGATTGTGATATTTCCCTTGCCGTAGGTCCGATTTTCTTCGTATGTGTCCGAACCTCCTGTATAATGATTTAAATAATTTCATTGACTTATTACAGAATAATACTCATTTTTATGATATCATATATGGTTCACTTATGTCTTTATATTACCCGTTCTTTTGTAAATTCCATGTTAAAGAGCGTTTTGGGTAAAATCGTTTCATTTGTCATCCGTGTTTTGACTTGTAATTATTCATATGATTACTTATATCATGATTAATTAATTCCAGAATATAAAACATTATTTATATATAATATATATTCACAATATATATATATATATATATTATATCAGTAAATGGAAAGAAATACATCGTTGATGGAGACGGTAGACCGTACGTACGCATGAACGCTGTTTGCTTTTCCTTATTGAGTTGAATGGAGTTAAGTAGATGACATACATATATATAAACATAAATCCAGAATCATTATTATGACATATATTTCATTATTAATTGTTATATATACATTATAATCATTCATGAATGGTTAACGTGGAGAATGAATCTCAACGCGTCGTGGAGACGGTAGTCCCTACGTACGAATGAGCGATGATATCGTTCTCATGATCATGGAATTGTATTAGAGTGTATGTATACTATTTTATAATAAATATCACTTTACATTAATCATATATAGTTATTATGTACACAATTATACCCATCCAAGTAAGGTGGTGGTGGAAAATAGATTACACCACGACGTGGAGACGGCATTCCGTACATACGCACGCGCTGGGATTTCGTTTTCCGTAGGATGGATAGATGGTGAAATAAGGCTGTTTCATAATTATAATAAAATATCAGTATATATTTGATAGTGATATTATTACTTCATAATGAAACAACCTAATAAGAGGAAGTGGAAGAAGAAATAAAGATGAAAGAATCGGTATCAGACATTACCTCTTCTTTGAAGTGCCTCATTGAGATCTCCTTTTAGGGTACTAAAATTTGTCTTTGAGGAAGCCCAGAAATATCTAGGATGTTTCTAGGGAAGTGGAGAAGGGAATTTGGCAGGGGTTGGCCGAGAATGAGGTCTCAAAGTGGTGTGAGGAAGAGAGGGAGGAGGTGCCCTTTTATAAGGGAGGAGAGGGGCACCTTTGGAATAACTAAAACTATTATTTTATTATAAAGTAAAATTCGGTTTTAAATAGCTCCAAATTGATTAATTTAGAAGCTAAGGAGGGGATGGGTCGAAATCCTATCATCCAATAGAATTTAGGCATGTTTAGGTTCCTATTTTAACCTTATCATTTTGATTTAACATTAACTAAAATAATTTTACTTTTACCGTGTCTTCTTGTGTACTTATACTATAATGTTAATAAACATACTATAAGAAGCCAAACTACCCCCAAGTTGTTGATTATTAATATATATAACCTTATATAAGTCAGGTTTCCGAACTCTAGATTTGTAGTAATAAAATAACAAGTAATAATATAATATTTATTTTAAAAACAATTTAATGTCAATTTTGACACTATTTAGTAATTGATTTTTGTGAAAATCATAACAGAATGATTAGTTATAAAAAAGTTAATTAAATCAATAATAACATGTCATATTAACCTAGAAAATTTGTGTAATTCATAAAAAGTCTCAAATTACATTTATTTTGGTGTTTATAACATCAATTATGTCAATATTTCATTAATAAGATAATTACTGCATCATCGTTCTGTCATAAATAAATTAAATTATTTAAAGTATAAAAATTAAAAAGAAAATATCATTATGTAGGAAATAGTTTTAGATTTCTAAAGAATAGTTATAGAAGAATTTATCTAATGTATAACCCCATATTAAAAATGATTTACTTATTAAACTTTGATTTTAACAATTTTAACCCTTCCTTAAATAAATTAATAATAAATGTCCTAATCTAATCCAAGTGGGACTAAATGGTCATAGATTATTCCTAAGGTTGTTTTTGTTCAATGTACACTTTCCCAATAGAATTAGGAAATGTTTTAGGGTAATAATAATATCATTTTTACCTTTAATTTCCCTATTTACTTTTAACCGTGGTAAAAAAAAGTAAAAAGTTACTATTCATAAAAAATTATTTTAATCTCATTAAAACACATTTTGTTCCTTGATATTAACTTAGTCTCTCAGATTTTCGAAATTCCACTCACAGAAGCGGTAAAATTAAGTTTTTTGAAAAATTCGGTTTTTTTAACTACCACTTAGTGGTTTCACTATTCATCAAAAATTGAAAGTTTTCAGAAAAATACAAAAAATTAGGCCTAAGCTATATTTGATATTATGAATTCAAAAATGATTTATATTTTACCAAATTAAAAACATATTAGTTGCATTAATTAATTTAAAAATTAATTCTCGTCGTCAAAACAGATAGCGTGTTCTTAAGAGATAATAACTATAAAAAGATTGACAGTTGTTTATGTCTGGTTTAAATGTGAAATTACATCCAAAAAACAACATTGTATTAAATTGTAAAAATATATTCTAAATATACTTTAAAACCAATCAAATTAATAATTTATCACTATTAATTATTTCTATTAAAAAGGATGTTTTTAATTAAAAATTAGTAATTTTCACTATTTATCAGAAAATGAAAGTTATCCGAAAAGTACCAAAATTTCACCCTAAGCTAATTTCGATATTCCAAATCCAGAAATGAAGTCTATTTTGAAAAATAAAATTTAAAAAATTTCAAAAAGTGGTTATTAGTCTTCATAACGGCTAGTTTTAATAATATTTTAATAGCATATCGTTGTTTAGTGAAACTTGGTATTGCGTACTACACACGCTATCGAGGAAGGTGGCGATTGCGTTTAATGCAAGGAAAGTCAAGGATGTGTGTTGTGCAAGCTCCATTTGGTGTAGCGTACAACAAAAGACACTAATGAAATTAAAAAGAATATTTTTCATAAAATCTGGGGGTGTTACATTCTACCCCCCTGAAAATGAATTTCTCCTTCGAAATTCGTCGGGGTTATAAATGGTTTACTATTAGAAAGTTTCATTAATAGAAACCCACATCATAAAAAGGAATACCAAAACCAATCTTTAAAAACAAAAGTATGAAATGTAACGGTTACCCAAATAATCTTATCACTGGGTTTCCACATAGGTGAAATTATGGATATGGAAGAGAAATCTAGCATCATGTTCTGATGGAGAGTGGTAGAGAACATGGCTATGGAAAAGCCCACAATCAAAAAGCCATAAATTTGCTATGATCTAATGTACCATCTGATTAATCAGATATATGAGAACTAGGACAACATTTTTGGTTTTCAAGATCATTTCCCTAAAGTTGATGAAATTGGAACTAGAAGAAATACATTCGTGATTTTGGTATAGTCTCACAGTTTGTCATTATTTGGACAATTTCCTCTTCATCTCTTAATAAAATGAAGTTGAATTTTTCATTCATGATGTGTTACCAGTTCATGTGATAGAATGATGGGTCATTCCATCTGTCTCAAATAAAAGGTTAGAAAAGTTATCAAAAAATACATAAGTCCATCTATAGTGAGATTAATTACACATGGTTCCTAAAATGAACTTATACTTCCTATATCATACCGCTTAATAAAATAAAACTAGTTTCTACTATCTATGGACTTCATGTAGGCCAGTGTTAGGCGATAAATGCTAGTCGCACTTCGATTGTGGGTTCGATTCCTACGACATTGGCCGACGCGATGGGTTGTCGCCCATCCTACAGGTTGTCCTTTTTCTAAAACTATATTACTATAACATCCCATAAACAATATCAAAAAAAGTTTTATCCATAAACAGTACTAACTTATGTCCAACATAATCCATTCCAATCTTTATGCTTATCTAAATTACTTCGGTCCAATCTCATAGTATAAAGAAAATGATTATTTGAAATGTCACATAACAATCACATGAATGCCATCATTTGTCCCCCATATATCATAAGGTATATCTTGTAGGTCAAATTACAAACATGTGAATACCTTAATCATGTATTCTCTTGAATAATAAATACCCATTGAACCTTAGTGAAAACATGAATGCAGTCAAAAGTTAACTCTTTCCACATACCAAAATCCAAAAATTCTATATACTCAAACCATGATATAACATTCTCCTTATATCAGTCATGAGCTCATGAATAATATCAAACATTTAATTTTCTCCTTATCCCTTCATTATGCGCATATCATCTACATTCCAAAAATATCTTAATAACCTTTCATGGATACTGGTACCATTAATCATACACTTTCAAAACTCAAGGAAAGACAATAGTGTAACAATCCCTAGATTTCTCTTTATTCCATAGTACCATGAGATTACTTATACAACATTACACATGATAAACATGTAATCATTCCACAACATTCTTAAACCATTGACTGAGCTTCAACAATTATTTCATCTCACATATCATTTGTAGTCTCTTCATCATCATCTACATAAATACTACCCATACGACCATACTAATTCTCTTCATGAGACATTCCCTTAAGGCATTGGTTTTCATAATGCCCGTACATTCCACATTTAAAACATTTAACCATTGTTTATGTCATAGCAATACCATTATCCTCATCCCTGGTGTTAACTGATCCTTTTCCTTTTCACTTACTGGCTTTGTGTCCTTGTTTTCCACACCCAAATCATCTTCCAGTTCCATTGAAACATTTTATTGATGCCTCTTCCCACATGATTTACATAGGGGAAATTGAACTTTCTTTCCTCTATGATCATCATGAAACTCCATCTTTCTATTATTAGCTGAGTCTGGAAACATAACAAATTTTACTTTATTGATCATATTATGAGATTGCTGATTCGGCATAATAATGATTTTTAGACTTCCAAATCCTATTTCATTTGGTTGCTCATGAAGAATATCATTCCATTTTCCATCATATCCTCCATTATCGTGAATCATCTTGTTTCCAGCCATTTTCTAAAACCCAAAAAGAATAGTGTGAGAGGAAAAATTCATAATAAAGGGGGAGTAACTTCAATATATAACATCTTTTGTTTAATCTAATATCGTTACCATAGTTCTAGGACTATATCCTATATGTATACTTATCCTTAGGGACACCACTAGACATACGTTAGAAATATCTCTAGGGATCTCACTAACGTTTTCGCATCCTAGTTTACAAAGGTTGACTATACGTTTCCTTTGATACCAACTGCAGAGACCCGAAGCTTAACGTACATGGACATATCATTACTTTTGCGGAAAACATAGAACATAACAAAAACACACACACAAGGACCGTAATAGTTTAGTGTCTTTGGAAACTCGGAATATAATCTTCTAATCGTGGTGAAAGATCTTCAACATCTCCCAATAAGATTTCTTTTTTTAAAACCTAAATCCTTTCTGTATGTCCTGGGGAAAAGAAAACATAAAAGGGTGAGCTCAAATTCTCAGTAAGGGTAAACAAAAGAAATATCAATCACGTCATATTCATAAGAACATATCTTTTGGAAATCTTAACCTGCAAAAGAGATCATAATTTCATAACATGGGAAAAATCATAGTAGTGAAATGTAATCCCAATAATCATAACTTAAAACTTGAAATTTGTGTCATACATATATAATCATGGATAATCATTTCTTATTAGTCAAGACTAATTTCCAAGACTATCTTAGTGGACAAAGTCTCTTTCTGAGCTGAGTTCACTCCTCGTTTCAGTCTTGTTTCACTAAACCAGTATAACCTACCGTTCCATCCATGTCTATATCACGAGATATAAAATCATTAACCAATGCATCGGAGGGAGATATAGGTCCCACCCATCTCATAATGATACCATTCTTATGTGTGCCACAAAATCATAAATCATACATCATTTCATAACCTTTGTAATAAAAATGGGAATCTTAAACAATGTGACATCATAAATTCATATAAGATAAAGGAATTCATAAATATAATTCCATCACAACTTTATCAAATCAATGTAATAATTGGGATAGAAACATAACCCTTTATTATCTTAGATGAAAAATAATTTTGATAAAACACTTGAAGTCCATTCTTGAGGAAAATATCCTTTCTACTTCAAAAATACTTTTCCTTTCTTAACATGTCATAAAATTCTAAACTAAAAGAAGTTGATTAAAAATAAACTTGAAAACTTGTAAGGGAATCTTATTGGAAATAATTTTTTGAAAATACATTCATGCCGTATAAGTTAAAAAAACAATCTTCTCGTACTTTTGTCGGAAAAGTCAAAAAGTACCTCGTAAGAAAAACGACAAAAGATTCATTTCATATCATTTACTAAAAACACAATGAAGGGTAAAATTTTATATAAAATATTTTATAAGGATATAAATATTACATATTGAGGAAACATGGATGTGGATGATAAAATACACCCCAGTAAATACCAATGTATAAACAATATCGGATAAAAATGAGATTGTGATATTTCCCTAACCTTAGGTCCGATTTGCTTCGTATGTGTCCGAACCTACTGTATAATGATTTACATAATGTCATTGACTTATTATAGAATCATACTCATTGTTATGATATCATATATGGTTCACTTATGGCTTTATATTACCCATTCTTTTGTAAATTCCAGGTTAAAGAGCATTTTGGGTAAAATCAGTTCATTTGTCGTCCATGTTTTGACTTGTAATTATTCATAAGATTACTTAGATCATTATTAATTAATTCAAGAATATAAAACATGATTTATATATAATATATATTCACAATATATATATATATATATATAATAGATCAGTAAATGGAAAGAAATACACCGTTCATGGAGACGATGGACCGTACGTACGCATGAATGCTGTTTTCTTTTACTTATTGAGTTGAATGGAATTAAGTAGATGACAAACATATATATAAACAAAAATAAAGAATAATTATTATGTAATATATTTCATTATTAATTATTATATATACTTTAAAATCATTCATGAATGGTTAACGTGGAGAATGAATCTCATCGCGTCGTGGAGACGGTAGTCCGTACGCACGCACGAGTGATGATAATGTTCTCATGGTTGTGGAATTGTATTAGAGTGTACGTATACTATTCTAGAAACAATATCACTTTAAAATAATCATATATAGTTATTATGTACACCATTATACCCATCCAAGTAAGGTGGTTGTGGAAAATAGATTACACCACGGCGTGGAGACGGTATTCCGTACGTACGCACGCGCGGTGATTTCGTTTTCCGTAGGATGGATAGATGGTGAAATAAGGTTGTTTCATAATTATAATAAAATATAAGTTTATAAGTGATACTTATGTTATTACTTCATAATGAAACAACCTATGGAGAGGAAGTGGAAGAAGAAATAAAGATGAAAGAATCGGTAACGGACATTACCTCTTCTTTGAAGCACCTCTTTGATATTTACTTTTAGGGCACTAAAATTGGACTTTGAGGAAGACCAGAACCTCTAGGATGTTTCTAGGAAATTGGAGAAGGGAATGTGGCAGGGGTTGGCCGAGCTTGAGGGCTCAAAGTGGTGTGAGGAAGAGAGGGAGGAGGTGGCCTTTTATAAGGGAGGAGAGAGGTACCTTTGGAATAACTAAAACTATTATTTTATTATAAAGTCAAATTCTGTTTTAAATAGCTCCAAATTGATTCATTTCTAAGATAAGGTGGGGATTTGTCGAAATCCTCTCATCCAATAGAATTTAGAAAAGTTTAGGTTCCTATTTTAACCTTATCATCTTCATTTAACATTAAGTAATATAATTTTACTTTTACCATGTCTTCTTGTGTTCTTATACTATAAGGTTAATAAACATACTATAAGAATCCAAACGAACCCCACGTTGTTTATAATTAATACATATAACCTTATCTAAGTCATTTGGCCAAACCTTATATTTTTAGAAATAAAATAACAATTAATAATATAATATTTGTTTCAAAAACTATTTTATGTCAATTTTGATACTATTTAGTAATTGATTTTTTTGAAAATCATAACAAAATGACTAGTTCGAACAAAGATAATTTAATCAATAATAAAATGTCATATTAACCTATAAAATAAGTTTAATTCATAAAAAGTATCAAATTACATTTATTTGGGTGTTTTAACATCAATTAGGCCAATATTTCATTAATAAGATAATTACTACATCATCTTTGTGTCATATATAAATTAAATTATTTAAAGTCTAAAAATTACAAATAAAATCTCATTATGTATGAAATCTCATTATCTTACTATGTAATATTTATATCCGAATTTATCTTATGTACAACCCCATATTAAAAATTCTTTACTTATTAAATTTTGATTTTAACTATTTTAACCCTTCCATAAATAAATTAATAATAAATGTCCTAATCTAATCCAAGTGGGCCTAAATGGTCATATTTTATTCCTAAGGTTGTTTTTGTTCGAATTACTATCGTCCAATAGAATTAGGACATGTTTTAGGGTAATAATAATATCATTTTTACCCTTAATTACCCTATTTACTTTTTACCATGGTAAAAAAAGTAAAAAGTTACTATTCACCAAAAATTATTTTCATCTCATTGAACCACATTTTAGTCCTTCATATTAACCATCTCTCTCGGAATTTCGAAATTCCACTCACAGAATCGGTAAAATTACGTTTTATGAGAAATTCAGTTTTTTTAACTACCACTTAGTGGTTTCACTATTCATCAAAAATTGAATATTTTCAGAAAAATACCAAAAATTAGGTCTAAGCTATATTTGATATTATGAATTCAAAAATGATGTCTATTTTACCAAATTCAAAACATATTAGTTGCATTAATTAATTTAAAGATTAATTACCGTCATCAAAACAAATAGCGTGTTCTTAAGAGATAATAACTATCAAAAGATTGATAGTTGTTTATGTCTGGTTTAAATGTGAATTTACATCCAATAACCAAAATTGTATTAAATTGTAAAAATATATTCTAAATATAATTTAAAACCAATCAAATTAATAATTTATCACTATTAATTATTTCTATTAAAAAAGTTGTTTTTAATTAAAATTTAGTAATTTTCACTATTTATCAGAAAATGAAAGTTATCCGAAAAGTACCAAAATTTCACCCAAAGCTAATTTCGATATTCCGAATCCAGAAATGAAGTCCATTTTGAAAAATAAGAATTAAAAAATTTCAAAAAGTGGTTATTACTATTCATAACGGATAGTTTTAATAATATTTTAATATCATATTGTTGTTTAGTGAAACTTGGTATTGCGTATTACACATGCTATTGAGGAAGGTCGCGATTTAGTGTAATGCAAGGAAAGTCAAGGATGTGTGTCGTGAAAGCTCCTTTTGGTGTAGCGTACAACACAATACATTAATGAAATGAAAAAGAATATTTTCCATAAAATCTCGTGGTGTTAAAATTATCTCTTGGATGATGTAATTAAACTACACATGCTATATAAAAACTGTATTTTTTCTATTCAATTAAAAATTTATGTACTTCATAGATTTACTATATAATCACCATTGATTTACAAAATAATGTTACGTTCATTAAAATACTTTTATAACATATTTATTTTTAGTTTATAATATAAAATTTTAATTTTAACAAAATATTCCCTAAAAAATACCCTAACACTCTCTTTATTTTTTATTTTTTATTTTCCAAACAATACTATTAAAATTTATTTAATTTATTTATGGTAGAAATTATTTATATGAAAATAAATTATTTTATTAGTTAAATTTTTTTTACAATAGTTATATTCTTATTATTAATGTCAAGGATACTATTATAAACATTTGGTTACGATACTAAACAATTGAGTTTCTATTCCAATGGTTAGGTTGCTATTTTAATGGTCTTAGTAATTTATATAGATAAATATTCATTAATTCATACAACATTTACTATAATTCACTAAAAGAAATATATTTTATTTCATTGAAATGTCGAATGGATTTCTAGAATTTTCTTTTTTTTCCATAGTGTTGGTCATAGGAGTGATAATTCCAACAGATCGGCATGAACCATATTTTACAATTCTAGAAGTTTTATTTTCTATTTTTTTCCCATTGTAATTGGTTTTTATTTTCATAGGATTATTTTTTACTAATGTAACTACCGAAATTAATGAAATAATGTTTTTTTGGGGTTTTTATTTTTTCTATGTGTATAATACTATACAGAAAAATTTATCACACATTTAATAAGAAAAAATGTCATTTATAAAGTCTTAGTGATTATATTCCTCCTCTATTTATAAATTTATTACTCAAAATATAAAATCATATTCTCAATTGATAGTATATTACGGTACAACTATTTTATAATTTCCTTATGTTTCCATGTCACCGATTAATTTTTATGGTTCCATCAAAACAAATTGAAAAGATGAGTTTTATTATTTTATAAAAGTTTTTATCTATAGTCATAAATCTCCATTGACTTATCCTCCTTAGATAAGTCATTATCTATTTTTACTACCTCTATATTAATTACATATGAGTTATTAGGTATTTATTTCATCAAGAGATAAATATGGAACACTTCATAAACTTAAGCCATATTCCATGGATGTATTGGCAGATAGGCAACAACTCATATGACATCAAGGCTCTAAAAGGGTCTACTATACCTAGTGGTAATATTCCCTTTATTTTAAAAACACATGAATATCATCCAAGGTGATATATTAATGAAAAATTTGTCTCCAACTTCAATCTCTATATCCCTTTGATGATTTCCATGATATATATTTTTAGACTCTGAATAGCTTTAATTTTGTTTTTGAGTGGGTCAAACTTACTCTCTCATTTATTGAACAAAATTGGGTCCAAAGTTCTTTCATTCAAAAACATCGTCACAACATATTGCTGTTCAACATAACTTACCTTATAAGGCTTCATATGGATCAATTTGAATAATTTATGAGAACATGTTGTCATATGAGAACTCAACTAATGTTAGATGTTGATCCCATCATCCATTAAATTCCATCGATTATGCTCTCACCATGTACTTGAGTGTTTTAAGGGTCGATTCATATTTTCCATCAGTTTTGGAATGATAGGCGATACTAAAATTAATTTCAATTTTCAGATCATGTTGAATACTATTTCAAAATTTAGAGGTAAACATGGATCATTATGAGATATTATTAAAATTGGTTTCCTATACGACCACACCTCTTCCTTTACAAACATCATTGGAATTTGATGAAGAGAGTGATCAACCAAAATATGAATAAAGTTGGAATTCCTAGTGAGTCAATCAACCAAAAAAATATTATTCTATTTTATTTTTATGTCATTGGAATATTCTTGACAAATTACATAGTGATTTTATCCCATTTCCATTTTGGTATGGGTAATGGTTTCATTGTCCCTATATACATGTTCCTTTCTATATTCACTTGTGGAAATAAAATGTACTTTGATGTGAACTCAAAAATATACTTATTTTTGATGTCCCACTTGATGTATTTTTAATTATCTCAGTACATATGGGTACTTCCAAGATGGATATATAAAATGAACTCAATGAATTATCCAACAAATAATTTATTATCAGATGTGATGACAGAATAGAAAGTATTATTCAAAACCAAATGATACCATCATTACCAACATTTAATTTTTGAAACTTCCCTTCCTTTGTTACTATCAACTTTTTTTCATGATCTAAATCATCCCTTTGTACCTCCTTGATCTTCTATTGGATTGATTGGTGGACAATAATTTAGTCAATGTAGGATGTATTACCTTTTGTTATGATCTATAGATATATGATTTATATATCAATGAATATAGGATATTTTCAATATGTATCATGGATAATGTGGCATGCTATTTTGTTCTAGGTGAATCAGCTACCGTATTCATCTTTTTAGGATTTTAGTTAATAGAATAATCATAGTCCTTGATAATCTCAACTGTTATTCTTTGATTCATATTGAGATATTTCTATGTTAATATATACATTAGAATCTTTTGTTCTTTATATATATCACGCTCATCACCATAAATGTAGTTCCAAAAAATATTTAATTAAATGATTTCTACAACTAACTTGAGGGACTGTTTTGGGTATTTCTTCTAATATATATTCAAGTATTGTGATGAACATGCTATCACTTTATCATTTAACAAGAGTGAACAACCAAAGTCGTTCTTTGAATCATCACTATATATCAAAAAATCTTATCCAACTGAGGGTAGTGTACTATATGTTATATTATTATCCTCTTAGTGAGATCTATAAATAATTCATCACATTATTCTATATGGAAATAATTTACTAGTTTTCATGTTAACAATGTAATAGGGATATAAAATCATGAGAAATTGTCACAAATCATTGAAATCACCCACCTAATGTATGAAATTAGTTGATCTCAAAGGCACTATTGTGTTTGGGCCATTATTTCAATTACATTTTCTTTGAATTGTCCACATAAATTTCTTGGATAATGATCATGTGCTCCATGAATATGACTTATTATATCGAAAAGTTTCACTTTTTGAATATAACATACAACTTATCCATTATTATTGTTAAAAGAAAAATCCTTAGATTCTCGTCATGTTATCCTTTCTGTTTGAGTAAATGATAATATCAACAAAATATAATACTTAATATTTTCAAAATAATATATAAAGACTCAATTAATAAAATCCTATAATATTTAATTTCTATTAGTAATCCCAAATGGCATCAAATTGAACTCATAATTTTTATACATTGTACAAAAGTATATCTTATGAATATCTTCTTTCTTCACCATTAACCAATGAAATCAATAATAATGATCCACCTTTGAGAAGTACTAATATTATAGAAAGTAATCGAATATTCAATCAATTCATGGAATTGGATACTTATTCATTATGGTGTTCTTTTAAAGAACCCTTTGATCAACAAAAAACCCCATTCTTCTAATATTTTTCTTGAAAAAGATAACCCCCACACCCCAAGGTGATTCAAAATGGTTTGTGAAGTTTTTTTGTAAATTATATTCAAATTATTTCTTCAAATCCTCAAATTTTTTGGGTCTATAGTATATGTGATTTTTGAGGTATGTGTGGCCTCTGGTATGAATTCTATTGGGAACTCTACCTCACAATCTGGGGAACTCCATACAAATTTTCAGGAAATATATCAGTATATTACGACACAATGGGAATTTACGAAAGGAGGATTCAATCCATTGAAAAAACTATATGGGAAATATATGATTCATCATTGGTAATATTAACTAACAACATTGATATATTTTCTAAATGTGATTCATGATCTTACATTCATTTGCATAAGAGAATGTGAAGGTTCAGAATATAGAAAGAGATATAATTTGGTCAAACATTTATGTGATCTCTATATAAGGGGATTTAATACATGCCATTTATAACATAAAATTACACCAATGGATGAATTTTGAGATTAGTTAGAAGAATCTTTATATTGACGTTGATAGGAGAGAGTCTAACACTTTGGTTGGAATGATGACACAACTAGGAATTTGTCTTGATATATATTCATAATGTTATTAGGGATGTGGTAAAATAGCTCTGTCACCCTTATATGATATAAATGAATGCATAAAAACCCAATAAAAATATATTTTATATTATTAAGTTATAGGATGTGTACCTCATATGATATAATTTTCATGTTCCACCTCAGCAATGGTGATTATATAATCTATACGATTCCCCCTATGCTTTTTTAGTAGTTGAAATTGATTACCCACAAAGACCATTGGTTACATTGTTACATAGTAACTTTTCTCCTTATAATTTAAACATTGAAATATGGATGGGGAATTGATAGGTGTATTTATTTTATCCCTCACATTAGAATTATTCTTCATGTCTATTTGATATTCATGATAATGATGGCCTAATTTCCCTTACTTAATAAATTTCCATGTTCCTATGAGGCAATTTTTAGGATTTTTCATTCTAAATCTTTGACTTGTGTGTGTTTTGATATTCTTTTCTCCTTCTTCATTCATACCCCCTTATTGAAACTCAATTATTCTCCTCTTAGATCCATATCCATGAGACCATTCAAAAAACTCTATATCTAATTTGAGATCACATGAAAATATTTATTCATAAATCCTAATGTCTCAGATTACTAGATCCTTTCGAATGTGTGATATTAAATAGCTAATGAATCTATCCATTTTATAGTTTTGTTGGTATCAAAAAATTATTTTTATCTTATAAACACTAAACAATTTGTTTCATAATCCTTGAAATGTTTACTATCATTTTTATTAAGATCAAAAAATCCTCTCTCCATTTTTTCTCAAAGATTTCAATGGTAATACTTGTTAAGAAATATTTCTTAATGTACTAAACGTCTATTTATTCCATTTCATATTTCATGTTATTATTTTTATCCATGCCTAATTTTGTCACATTTATTATATAAACAATAGATAGCTAGATTAATTTTATCCTTCTCAAAATAGCGGACCACAAAAAATATATATTTCCTTTAGATAAACTATAATTTAGTGATAATTGGATCATAATATCCACTAAATATCAGTGGTAATTTCCATATAAAGGAAATAATGTCTAGTTTATCCTTGTTAAAATTCGGAAATACAATATGGATTAATTTATTTTTCAAAGCTTGAGATAGATGGTTATGTACCACAATGCGGTTTTTGACTCCAACTATTTTATTGGGAATTCATTATGACAATAATTTATTTCTCCATCACATAGGTTATTGGATTAGTTTCTCTGGGTTCCAACCATTTTCTAAAATAGAAAATTTAAAACAAAACACAAGTCAATAAATAATAAATTAGTAATTTGTTTTCATGAAAAAATAAATTCTAATGTCATATATTTTAGAATCTATAGGTTTGGAATATTCGTCTTTTGAAATGATACATTTAGTATCTTTTAAATTAATACTTTTCCAAATTTAAAAGGAATAATTGATTTAGTTTTATATAATTCTTAATTTTTTATAAATAGAATGTGAATATAAAAAGTATATCCCCCAGGAGTGTCAAAATATGTGTGCAGTAAGGCTAACTACTCATTCCTAGGGTGAATACATGTTAATACCCAACAAATCCATGACGGAGTTATAACACTAAGGTGAATCTTTGTGAGAATTACATCCACTTTTAGTATAAATATAGAGAATTCATCAGTTGGAGAATGCACACTACTTCACCATAATTTAATAAGATTACCTATACATAGAATTATCATAAGGACATTTCACAAAAGTTTTAAAGTCATAATTTCTAATTTAATAAAACTATTATTTTATATAAACTATAACAACCCAAATTTATCTTACATGAATATTACATTATTGTTAAGATAAATAACATAATATTAATACTTTAGAGAATCAAAATGTTGTGTGTCATTGGAAATTTTGGCTCACACATCACTTATACATATTATAATATTAATATTATTTAATTCATTCATCACAATCCTCATTAATATTCTTCATTTTATCTTCAATACATAAAGTAACCAAAGGATATACATCAAATAAATGGGTTAGCTAAAATCCTAATAAGGGGCGAGGAGAAGAAAAGGGACGGAACATGAGAAATAATTTTTTTCTAAACGATTGGTGAGTATAGTCGTCAACATCTTGTCATCAGAAGAAAATTATGACCATCAAAAGCATGAGGGATTCATTTTCAAAGGGGTGTGGAAGGTAGAATATGGATAATAATGAAACATCATAATAAAGGGTTCAAATACCTTACATAGTTCTTAACAATGATAGAATATTGTTCACAAAAAATATATGAGCATAAATCGTAGCATCATAATTGTGAAAAAATCTACAATAATGTTCATGAATAATACACATAATCGAATAAGATATATCATGTTAACTATTTAATTGTAGGACTATATAATTTTGGTCCAAACTATCACAACATAATAAGTTCATAATTTTTCATTATACATAGAAAGGTAACAAATTAAGACAATATACATGAATTAATCCCACATAAAGAGAATAGGTTTCATGAGTGTTTCTTGAATCACATATCATAAAATAACTTTTTAGGATCCCACAATAATAATGGAGGAACGTATTTTTAGACATCATATGATTTCATAAAATATATTTGGCCACTATTGTAAAACCCTGATATTTTTTGAAAAATTATTCTAAAATAAATTCATTCATTTTGATATTTTTAATTACAAAAAACACTGATTTTAGATTGTGTTACATGAAACATTGAGTTTATCTTGTGTTACCCGCACTACCATGTTTTAATGAAATGTGACATACTATTAAAATATTATTATTTAAGATGATTGTTATCACCTAGATATAAGAATTTTTTGTCCGAATAGGTTTAACTAAATTTTGAAAATTAATGGTTTCAAAATTTATATATATAATGAATTATTAGATTTCAAATTAATTTAAATGAAAATAAAACAACTTTAAAATAAAGGAAATATTTTTTCTAAAAACTATATTTATCTTAACAAACTATTTTTACCTCAATAAATTAAACAAATTAGTTTTAGTGAATGATTTTAATGAAATGTATATATTATATAATCAATAAATATTTTAAGACACATCTAATTTTATCTACTGAAGAAAAAATAATATATCCAATTTTACGCCTAAGGACTTTATTTTTCAGAAAAAATAGTTTTGTTGAATTTTGTGAACTTTTTTTTAAAATGAAAATTTTATAATTTTTAAAATTTTATTTTAATATAAAAATTAACTTTTTGAAATAAAAATTTCAAAATTATATTGGGGTGAGTATCTTATAATTTTTTTAAAATATAAAATTTTTATTGAATAATGAAAATTTCTGGTTTTTATTAATAATTATCATTTCATTTATAGAATTTAAAAATTTAAAAATTATTTTTATATAATTTTAAACATAGGATTAGTTAAATTATATATATATATATATATATATTAATCTGATTTAGTAATTTATACTTAATTTAATTTTTAATTTTGATGTTAATTTTTTAAACATTTGAAACTTTTCACTTTGCAAAACCGCTTTTTCTTCATGTATGTTGGATTTATTTTTATTTACATTCTCCCAATTCATTAAATTTAATTTTGAAAAATAGTTTCCATATTTATAATAATAATAATTTATATTACATAATAGGTTATTATAAATTTTCTACCATTAATAATAGTAATCAAAGTAGAAATTAATTACCATAGTTAATATAAAAACAAGTTTAATAATTGGTTAAACTAAAAGGATATAGAGTAAAACTACCTAAAAACATGTAAAAATAAAATTAGATGAAACTATTTCTACGTTATAATTTGTACAGTTTTTGAATGGTTCATTTTTTGATATTTTTTTAATTTGAAACACATGTGAACATATTTTTCTTTTCAAAAATTACAAGTGTGCCACTCTCCTCACTTATAAAAGGACACCGACTAACTTCTCATATAAAGAATTAAATACCCTTTGTTTCATACAATAAATACCCAAATTTATTCCATAATTCCATTATAAAATCCATTTATCCATATTTTGGTCATAAATCCATCCTAGAAAGACTTTTGGAGAAAACCAAAAGAAGTTGTCTGACAAAGAGGAAACATCCTACTCTATGCGTTTTATTTTTTTTATTCATGAACCTCATTAAATTATTATTAAAAAATTATTATATAATAACTTCATAATATTACATTTAATTATATATTTTTATTTTAATTTCATATCCTATATCAATATCCACTTCAATAAAATGTGATACAAAATCATTATTTGTGTGTGTGGAGAACTACCACATCACAAACCGATGCAATGTGTTTATATTTTATTTTTTTTCATTGATGGTAGTAAGGATAGATTAAATTAATATATGTGATATTTGTAACAAATTATACTTTTTTAAATATTAAATGACATATACAGTCATACTTTCAATTATGTGTGGGATATGATAACGATGTTCGGGTGTACGTAAACTACCACCCTGCAAAGTGATGTGATTTGTTTTTCCCTAACACATTGGATGGAAGTTAATTAGGTTAAATTTAATATATATAAATATATTTGTGATATATATAAATAAATTATTCATTAATGGTTATATATTATTTTAACATCATTAATTTCATCCATTGAAAAAGTGAAAACAATGTTCAAGTGTATGTAAACATACCATCTCCATGGATGATGTATTTCATTTTCTATATCTAATATTTATAGATTACTCTAAATATATAAATAATTAATATTTTGTTTATTTATATAATTTTTTAAATTATGGATATTATGGAACCATAATAAATGTAATAGGACAAAAAATAACAAATCAAAACATACAAGAAAAAGAAAGGAGTTATTGCCTGAAATGTGTTGTTATCACGTAATTGTTAATAAAACGTAATAAAATGTCATAATCAAGTGATAAATGGTATTATATTTATATATATATAGTTCATTAATATATTTATAATAATCAAATATTTATTATATTGGTGTCAGTAATTTGAGTGATGGAATTCAGGATTTAGGGAAACGGATTTCCATCTCACTTTTATACTTATATGGGACACATACCATATTGACTAGCTATTTATTTTATGCGGTGTATATAATGAATGAGAATTTATTTTATTATAATTATAGTCCAAATTATATGGATTTAAATATCCATTATATTATATCTATTTCATCGTGTTTTTAGTTTAAATTTTACTAAAGTGGTAAGGGATTTTCATCTCAACTTTCCTTATTAGATACATTTGTTATGTTATGCACCTATCAACTTTTCTGAGGTGTATATACCACCCCTTATACATTTAGTATCATGAATATATTTATTATTATGATATTTTATGATTAATTTAATATTATTATATCATGGAGATTATGATTCAATGTTATTAAATTTTGAAGGGTTTTGTGATTCAAAATCTATATTTATCTGGATTGTTTGTGTTTACGATTCAATGATATGATATTATGACTCATATCTTATTGAACACATGAATTTTATTATAATATAGTTATGTCATGATAACAATTGTTTTCCCTTCAGTTTAAACCAATTATGTACTCAAAATTTTAAAATAATTTTTTTAAAGAAAACAATCTTTATTTAACTCATCAGTCGAAAATATTTTCTATTACCAAATATTGATTTCTAAAAAAGTTTTCAAAGATGTTTCTAAAATGATCCAAATGATTTAGTTGAGTAATTTTTAATGAATTCCGAATTTTTACAAAATTTCTTGAAAGGAATATTCATGTTATATTCCAAAAAATGCCCATTTCACTTTTAACAAAATGTTAAAGGAATATTTGTTTTACCATGTATGGTATAATTTTTTTTACCATCATGGCTACTCAGTGTGTTAAATATTACATTATATGTTTTCATGTTTATTTTTATAGAAAAGTATAATAATTGTTTTTATGTTTTAAAAAGTATTTTTCTGATTGGAATGACTATTTTCATAAATAAATGATCAAAGTAATCTTTCAAAATACTTTTCTATCTAATATGAACTCCTTTGTTGTTAATTATGTTTTAATGGGGATAATATTGAATGATATAATCCTTATTATTTTAAAATATGGTTAATTTCAAGGTAGATTAGATATCTAGAAAACCAATTTATATTTCATTGGTTATTTTATAATGAACTGATGAAATGTTCATGAAATATATTTTATTTACATGAGTTATGATTTGAAGATATAATGAAATTTTTATTATATTTTCCAACACATAAGTATGGTTTACATTATTATACATGTTGTAACACTATCTTTCTACAATGTGTTGGGAAAATCATTATATATCATGATATAATAAGGGGAAACAAGTCGATGATATTGATCTACTATGGAAAATAAGTAAGTCTTGATATAATATGGTAAATAGGTGCATCCTTATCCACGATGGGAAATAGGTTATATGTCAAGATCAATTATATGGATGGTATTGCTATTTATCCTTAACATATTAAATGGATTTCAATATGTATGGTGGTGCTATAATTTTATGATATCCGCTTATATTTCTGGATCTATTTATAATGAATTACTAATCTTATGGGACATGTTTTCTAAAATAATTTTTTATTCCATAAGAGGTTTTTATAATCTATTTCATGTTGTGAATGGATTTTTTATGTTATGTTCATAATCGCATACCCTTAATCTTACCTTATTGATTTATATGATCACATTTTGATATATCATTTTTTTACCCATACTCAGAATATAATCTCCCTGTTTCCCATGATTCCTTCCCAGGGTTATGAAGAAAGGATTAGGTAGGTTATTCTTATGACGATTACTATGTTATAAGATATTTATGGGAGGGTTTGAGTATATTTTGTGAAATAAGAATATTTTTTTCAATTATTCAAGGACAATAAAATATTATGGTCCACAAACATGAGTTTATGAATTTTATTGAATATTCATATAAAAATATATTATATTTATTTATGAAAATAATTATCTTTAAAGTTGGTATCAGAATAAAGTCCATATAATATTTTAATTTTTGGATTATAATGACAATAATTAAAACCATATAGATAAATTTAAGTGTATGATAAGATCCTAATGTTTTAGTAAGAAAGATATTATGTCTTTTTACCAAGAATATATACATATATAGATACTATATGTGGATTTCAATATGTTAAAAAGGTACCTAGGGGATATAACATAAAAAATGGTGCATTGAGGTGGCCTTTATTGTGACCTAGTGTAAGAAATTTGGCCTTGATGTATACCTACTTTAACACTCTTGAGGGATATTCACCAGTTAATCCGCATATTGTTTATAAAAAAATTATCAAGGATTTGAATATATTATGGTGATGGATGGCCTAGATTATATATAAGGTTTTATATAATTAAAATAAGGTGTTATCATCTAGACATATGAAAAATATTTATTCAAGACTTTGTGGTTTTCCAATATGATTAGTGTTTATCAATGTATGATTTTTAGTTTTAGTCAATCACTGAAACCCAAAGTAACTATTATAATATTCGAATGTGATATAAATTCATTTATTTTTGACATTAGTATCCAAATTTTATGGGATGTAGGATTTAGAACCTTTTTTATGCTCAAATAATTATTTCCATCCATAATCATGTTGTTTTTCATAATGGGCAAATGAGGGTGAAATATTCAATTGAATCATATATTATAATATATCTAATATTTTTGTGTTTATTATAATAAATTAACTATTGATAGATATATAAACACCATTCAATGATAATTTATGTTATCTAGTGACTGGAACATGAAATGGTTACAATGACTATTTATCATATGGAAGGTGATGATGAATAATGGGGGAGCCTTATTAACTAAATGTGTTAATAAATTGAATCCACAAAATTGGATGAGTTGAGGAGTATTTTTTAAGAAATTACTTCCAACATATTATATAATTAATTATAGAGAAGTAATTTATTGAGATTAAAAATGATGTTGTTTTATTTCTTGTTGATTATGAATGTAATTTTACAAGAATATCAAGGTTCACTTATGGTATAATCATTAGTATGGAATGAAAAATTGATCAATTTCTCAGTGTTTTAAACCTATGTCTCTGAAAGGTATTCACTATAAGAGAATTTATTAGGTATGAAGAAATCATTCATTTTGAACTTAGTGTAGAAAAATAATTGAATATTTCTACCATTCCCATATATGATAAGATATTGAAGATCAATTCACAAGAAAACTCAAATAAATAAACCACTGGAGAGAATTTATATTCATTTGTATGCTATAAATGTTATAAAAATAATAATGGATATTTTTTTAATGAAACTCTGAGATTGTATAAATTTTAGAAGACGGTTCATAGAGACCATGAATTTTGGAATTCAATTAAATGTCCAGTTAATTCAATGGTGGAGAATAAGACACAAACAAATGCACCACTGACACTCTAGTGCTTCAAGTTCAAAAAGATTTGGAATTATGTGAATCAATGACCCAATAAAAGGGTTAATGTGGATGAAATGCCACAAAAACATCAAAAGGAAAAGGAATAAATGGAAATATATTGCAATAAAAATTGATGAATTAAATAATGATAATTGGGGAACAATTATCCTCCCCACCTAATTTGGAAATGTCATGTTTGATTTTGAAATAATTATCCCTATAAAAATCTTATCGTTAATCCTTTTGTTAATTTTTATGTCATTATATCCCTCTATGTGGATTTTTGAAAAATGAAATCATAGTTTCCATTATATTGGAACAAAGATGAACCCATGCTTCCAATTAAATTTCATTTTTTAATATAAGAACACATATATGTAATAAAGTGTGAATTAAAATTTGGAAGTGTGCATGTCTCTATGTAATATTAACTTAAGAGTTATTGATTCCATCATTTTATTATGAGCTTAATATTGATCATAAGTTCAATTTCATGTAAATATATTTTAAGGTTTTATGTGATTAGGGTTTATAATGATTTCTGATATTTAACGTGACATTGTTGGAAATACTACCATTTTTTTATGTTTAGTAAAAATAATTTGGAGGAATTAATTTATCTTTTTTAGAAATAACATTAATTTTTTTTTACTCATTATGATTTATCTTATCATTTATGTTGAGGTAATTTTGGGTTCTAGTCAATCATCTTTTGTTGTTCGCACAATTCATTGCTATCAGATAAGATTAATATCTAGATCATATTTAAAGAATTTAAAATAAGGAATTGGAAATGTTTTATGCAGTTCCACATTAAATTGTATCTGATTGTGATATTATTAAGAAATATATGTTTATCGAAAGTCCTCAAAGAATTTATGATAAAGAGTTGAGTTTCAGCACTATGTATCATCCTCAGATAGATGGTCAGTCTGAGAGAACAATTCATACCCTAGAGGACAGGATAATCACTTATTATGTAGATTTCAAAGGTGTTTGGCATCAAAACATTCATCTAGATGAGTTTTACAATAAAAATACAATTCAATCAAGCATCCAAATGTATCTTTGTTATGTTCATTATGGATATAAGTATAGACCCCCAATGTATTGGAATGACGTTACAAAAATTAATATATTAGGGCATGGTCTAGATGAGGAAATGGAAGTGAAGGTTAGAGCCATTTAGAAAATATTAAAGGCATGAATAATTTAACTAAAATGTTATGGATATAATCATAAATGAAATATAGAATTATAAGTTGTTGAGAATAGGTTTCAATGAATTTCTCTAATGAAGAAAGAAGGGAAAACTAATCCCCAAGTATACTAATCTCATTGAAATTATTGATAATATCATGACTATATCTTATCAATTAGACCATCCAAAAAAAATATATCATATTCAAGATGTGTTCTATGTATCTATTCTAAGAAAGTATATATCTGATCCATCACTTGTAATAAATTTATAATTCGAATCACTAAATCATGATCATACATACAAGGATCAATCAGTGGTGATTCTGAATTGTACATATAATGTTCTATAAAACAATACCCCTCACTTAGTAAATGTGTAATATAAATATCACTATCATTACGAAGATACATGTGAACCAAATGATTTAATGACGTTGGATTATTCTTATTTTTTGGTACCAAATTTAAAAATTTTGATGAGGAAATTCATTTTAAGGGGGGTATAATGTAACACCAAGAGATTATGAGAACTATATTTTTTCAAATTAATTTAATATTTTAAATATTTTTTGTAAAACACAACACCATGTTTAGATTTCTTTATATGAAACACCATGTTCAGAATTAACTACACTCATTTCCTTGTTTTAATGAAGTGTTACATATTATAAAAATATTATTATTTAATATGATATTTATCACCTAGCCATTAAAATTATTGTTATGAATAGTTTTAACAAAATTATAAAAATTTATAGTTTTAAAAAATAAATATAATTAATTATATTCTGACCAAATAATTTTAAATTAAAATAATGAACAATTTAAAATAATGTAAATGTTTTTATGAAAAACAATAACATCGCTCGTGTGTACGACATACAACTACCTCACGAACCAATGGAATGTTTTTTCATTTTTATTTTAATTTGATGCTATTAAGGATATATTGGATGGTTATATATGATATTTTTAAAATTATTATTCTTTTTTAATTATTATATTACATATAGATTCTTAATTTCAATTCTGTGTGGGATATGATAACATCATTTGTGTGTATAACGGACTACAGCTTCGAAATGTGATAAAATTAATTTTTCACCAATTCCCTTAATTTAGGTTAAAGATTGTAAACTGAAATAATATATGTGATTTATATGACATGATAAAATTTATTTAAAGGTGATATATTATTTACATTTATTTTATTTCATTCATCGAATAAATGGAAACATCGTTCATGCATACATACGACCTACAGTCTCCATGAACGGTGTATTTCATTTTCTATATCTAACATTTCTGGATTATAATAAAGGAATATATACATAATATAAATTATATTTAAATATTTTTAAACATTATTTATAGTATCTATCCATTATTAAATCAATAGGATCTAAAATAAAAAATCGAAGCGTACATGAAATACAAAGTCATTATTACCCAAAACATGATTTTAACAAGGAATTGTTAATAAATGGTAATAAAAGGTCATAAGTATGTAATATGTAGGATTATTTATATAATAATGGTCCTGTCATATATTTATAATAAACATATATTTATTATAAAGTAGTTTTTAATGTTTACAAAGAGCATTGCAACTTATGATATGGGATCTCCATCTCACTTTTTTCTTCCATGAGACACATTCCATATTCAGCACCAATTTAATTTATATGGTGTATATACTATCCATAACTATATTTTATAATTTTATGTGAAACATAATGGGTATTTACATATATATTTTTGTATCTCTCCTCTATGGGGTTTATCGTTCAAAAGTAACTAAAATAGTATGTGATTTTTGTCATAATTTTCCTTCTTTAAGACATATATTATTGTATGAACCTTTATTAATTTATGAGTTGTTTATATAGAAATTTTTAAATGTAATATAATGAATATTTTTAGACTCATAATAATTTAAATTTCAGTTACTATTATTATTTCAGGGCAATTAAGATTCAATGTTACCAAAGTGGTAAGGGTTTTATGATAACATCTCATCATTTATTGGGATTTTTTATGTTTATACTAATAATGATGAAATTTTATGATAAATATCTAAAAAAATTATTAATCTTATTCTACTATGGTTATGTTATGATAATACATTTTTCCCTTCATTTTACTCTCTTTATGTACTGAAGAGTTGAAAATAAATTTTTCAATGAAAACAATTTGTATTTCTCTCTTTGGCCCAAAATCCTTTTTCTTCCAAAATAATGTTTTATAAATATATATTAAAAAATGTTTTTAAAATTCTCCAAATAATTTTTTAAATACATTTTAAACAACATTTCACTTCATAATAAATTATTTAAAAGGAATATTCATTTAGTTTTCCAAATAATGCTAGTTTGAATTTTACTAAAAATGTTAATGGAAACTTTGTTTTGATAGGTAATATATGAATGGAATTTTCACCATCATGAACACATTCCTTTTTTAACATGACATTATATTTTTCCAAGTCTATTTTCAATAAAAGGGGTTTATATTTTTTTATGTTTAAAAAAGGTTTTTTCAAAGTTGAAATTCTATTTTTCTCAATAAATGTTTCAAGTGATATTTCAAAATAATTTTCCATATAAGATGACATATTTTTACATTAATTATAATTTAATGGGGATAATAATTAATGATACCATCCTTGTTATATATTTGAGTATTTAATTTTAATGTGGATGAAATTTTTATAAATCTAATTTTATTTAATGGGTTAATGGGGATAATAATTAATGATACCATCCTTGTTATATATTTGAGTATTTAATTTTTATGTGGATGAAATTTTTATAAATCTAATTTTATTTAATGGGTTATTCTATGGTGAATTGATTAAATATATTTGAAACCCTATATCAATACATGGTTTTGGATGTGATAATATGGTAAATATTTTATAAAATTATAACATACGGAAGTATGGTTTTCATTATATTATGGGTGGGACCAATATTTTCTACTAATTAATTGGGGGAAGCATTAAATAACATGATAAAACATGGGAAAAAATCAATGGGTGTGATCCACTAAGGGAAATAGATGAGTCCTAATCTACTATATGAAATAGGTGTATCGCAATATAAAATTGGAAACAACTGATATTTCATGATTCACTATGTTGGCGGCATTGGTAGTTGATCCTAAAATAGGAAATGGTTTTCTATATTTATGATGGTGCCACATTTGTATGACATTATATTATTATTTATTATTGATTTATGATGATTTCTCACTATTAAGGGCCATGTTTTATAATATAATATTGTTATATTCTATGAATAATGTTTATGATCTAATAATGTTTGGTTATGAAATTATTAAGTTAGTTTCCTGATCACAAACCATTATTATTATCTTATGATTTTATATAATCATAGATGAAGGACCTTGAGACACCCTGAGAGGGGAGGGGTGAATCAGAGTATCAAATAATACTTTTGAAATCAGGGATCTTGTTCATATGTTGGTAGGAAACTGTTAAACCTTTATGATGAGAAAATGTAGAAAAAAATATAAAATGAAATGAAAATATACAAATATTTTACTTGGTTCACCTATAAGGTATATGTCCAAGGAGAATATGCCGAAAAGTTTTTAGTCATACAAAAGTCCACTAATATTAAATAGTTATGGATTACCAAATTTTAGCATAGTGACTCTGTGCCAGGTGCACATCCATTACATGTTTTTAATGATAGCGCATTGCTTCCCTCAGATAACTTCCATTGATTCCTCTTTTCTCAATACATTGTGATAAGTGTGAACTTAGTTTATCAACATTAAGGTCACTTAAAATGATTGGAGATAAATCAAGCATCCTCCAATGTAAGTAGATGGTCTATTGAAGTACTATTTTTTCATGTGGATGTAATCTACTTTTCAGTGTAACATTTATTCAAAAACCTGTCCTCTGTGAATTGAAATTATTCTGTCTCATACAATAATGTACCATGTACTGCGAGTTATTCCTTCATGAACAGACCAATTTTGTATACCACCTCCATGTACCGCCACTGCAAACTACCTCCACTTACCACCTTTGCAAAGTGTGTTCGCATACTACCGTCACATCTGCTCTCGCGTACCACTTTCCATTGCATACTGCCCTGCTCTATGTACTACCTCACTTTATTCGTATACTATAAGAGCACCATGGAATGATTTATTCCTACACATACAGACTCTTCTCTGTATAACACCTCCATCTTCTGACTAATTATTTTGCAAACTATTTCTCCTCCACTGACCACTTCTCCTCTAGTGGAATCTTCCTCACAAACCTATTCTTCCATTCAAGGTTGTCATCCTATGAATAATTCTAGACTTCACCAAATTCACCCTGGATTTTTCATCTTATTGACATTACCTAATTAATTGATTAGTGCTCTCTATATAGTTATATTGATGAAAAAATCCATTAAACTGAGATTTACCAAATCATCGATATGGTATTGTCTTCACTGCATAACATTCATCTCTCGCGAACCATTTCCCCACACGGTCCACATACCTCCACACTTCCTACATATCAGCACAAATTACCTCTTTGTTTTCACAAATGAAACCCTATGAGGATTCTTAAAACTCTACCTTGTTTTAACAAATGACACATCATCTTGCGAAACATTTTCATTCCAAAACCCCCAGGCCATCCCAGGAACCTCGTTAGCTCTGTGAACCATTACACCTACACGGTCATCGTACACTTCTTCAATATGAAAACTGTTCCCTCTACATGGTTCTTAGTTCTCCATTCTACATACCATAATTTACGATCCACCAACAGTTCCTAGAAAACCCATTCTTTATACTACCATTATAGAAAACCGTCCTCTTCTAAAAACAAACTCCTGATATTGAGGACCCAAAATTTTGAAAACCCGAAGGAACTATGCCACCTTAAACTCCTACATAGGCATGTACTATAAGATAACATGACATGAAAACCCCTTGATCAAGATAGAGCGGATTCACAATAACGAAAAACCATACTCCATTTCCAGTAAAGAATAACCTTTTTTTCAACAGTTTCCACCATTTTGATTGTGGGAAATCTAGAGATAAATATAATAAAGAACCCATGAAAAAAATGAAAAATGAGAGACCATTCATCCAAATCTCTAAGTAAATATGAGAAATGATAATTATAGAAAACCATAAGGGAAGCATGAATTGGGTTCTCTCGATACAAAACTCTGAATAGTTTTTTCCATAATCATTGTCACCAAACTCATTATCCACCATTATAACACATTGAATTTCACATGTGAAAATAAAAACATTTCATTATCCAAATTTCTCTCTCCATTATCTTTAATATTGAATTTATCAATTCTATCCCATTGTAAATAAACCAAAAGAATCAATTTTTTTACTTCTGAATCTTATATCACACTCCCCCAAGATCGTATCTCCACCAAGAACTTACATTACATCAGCAAACAGATTAAAACAGTTAGCACAACTGGGGAGAGGGGAATGTCCGTAACCTCATCAATCATGGGGAGGTGGGTGGACAATAAAGTTCAACTGATTCATCTAAAAAACCTGTGCTAAAAAGTTATTGGTCAGTATGTCAGCCACTGTATCATTAGTTCCAACATGATACATTTTAATCATTCCTTTTTCCAATTATTTCTTTATGAAGTGTCATCTAATTTCAATGTGTTTCATAGAAGAATGATGAAGAATATTATTTATAAAATCAATTGAAATTTTTTAATCATGTTCAATCACAAATGGTTATTTTTCTTCATCACTAATATCAATTAGTTATCGGTTCATCCACTGTAGCTAAGTGAATGACTTCGTAGCAGAGATATACTCAGCTCCAACAGTACTAAGAGAAGTACATCCCTATTTTTACTCAACAATCCACACTTATATTTACAATAAAGAATGCTTCACCACTTGTGGAATTTATTTCAAAAATATATCTATCATAGTTAGCATTAGAAAATACTGAGAGTGCACTATATCTTCCTACAAAAATGTATAATCCATAATTGTGAATTCCACGAATTTAACTCATGATTTATTTAAAGTTATCTATATGTTATTATTTTGGATTAAATTGAAAATGTTCCATTAAGAATATTTCATAGATAATATCTAGAAATGTCATAGTCATGTAAATTATTCTTCCAATGATTATCCTATACAATATGAGATATTTAGAATTTATATCGTCATGTTTTCCAAGTTTAATTCTAACCGCAATGAAAGTCGACATTGTTTTGGATTCATAAATATTTAATTACTTTAGTATCTATCTTTTATTCTTTCATTAAGAAATTATATTGTATTGATTCTTTTAAATACCTTAAAACACCAAGAAGTATGTAATTTCACTAATCAAAGTCAACTCAAATTCTGATTTCACATGATCAGAAAATTCATCCACTGATGTATGCCTACTTCGACCAAATATAGTATCATCTATATACAACAGAACGATGAAATGAAATTTCAGAGAATAAATCAAATAAATATTTTGATCAAATCCTCCTATATTATAATGGAGCTTCTTCTGATAAGAATCCAATTGAGAGTACCATGTATGTGGTTCCAATTTCAAACCATACAGAGACTTCTCTAATTATTGAAACTTAATTTCATAATTATGAATAAAAAAACACACTGAGTGTTCTATGTAGATTTATTTTTATTAACACCATTTAAGAATTCTTTTTTTTGATATCACTTTTTTACACATTGCATCATCTTTGAATTTACAGGGCAAGAAACAGTCTGACTGACTCCAGTCTATCCATGAGAGAAAATTTTTATTTAACACCAAAACCTTCAATATTTGATTATCATTTACACACCATACATTCCATATTTCTGATCACATTTCCTTGAACATCAATTTTATATTCCTGAAAATCCACTTCGTACCAATCACTTGTAGTTTTTGAGTATCTTATGTTTAGTTCTTATCTATATGATCCACCTTCTCATTCATGGCATTAACCCATGATTCATCCTTTGTAATTTCATTAAATGAGGATGGTTCCAGAAATGATTGGAATGGAGATTTTCAATATTCCTCATTCTTCTTCTCTTTGTGGGAGCGATCAAATCCCTAATAATGTTGGGTGGATCAATTTATGCTATTCAACTTCTCCTTTAAGGATTAAGAAATATTTCATCAGCCATTTTCCTTATCTAATTATTCTTATAAGTCAACATCATGACGTGATTCTAGAGTTTTTTTATACCTTTCACTACTTCTGTATTTGGATATGTTCCATGTTCATATTCTTACTCATCTTCTATAACATTAGTATATGAATTTCATGAGGAATATGTGGTTTTATCTTCAATGATGTTCACATCACTAATTTCTAAAATTTTACTAATATATTTATTGAAACATTTGTATGCATTACTATTCATTTAATATCACTGGAATATTCCTTCATCTTCCACATCACCATACTTTCCTTGATTTCCATCATTGTTTTGGATAAAACATTTACTTACGAAAACATGAATGTATGTCAATGAAGGATTTATTCTATGCTATAACTCATTGGGTGTCTTGGATTCCCTTATATAAACCCCTATTCGGTTTTGAGTATAAACTATAGATTGAACAACCCATTTCTAGTAAAGGAAAGAGATACAACTCTCAATCAGAATAGTTCTGGCTATACTATTCACCGATTTATTCTGGTGTTCAACAACTCAAATTTTTGTGGGGTTCTCATAACAGAAAATTGATTTTATATTCCATGTTTCTCCATGTAATTTTCAAATTCAATGGATGTGTGCTCCCCACAATTGTCAGACCACATAACTTTTATTGTCTGTCTAGTATCATTATTTGTTATTCAGCAATAGGTTTTTATTCAATCAAGAACTTGTATTTTCATATGTATAAACAACACACAAGACAATATACTATAATCAGCAATGAAATGCATGAATTAACATTCTCCAATTGGTCCAACAATATTTATTGGTCCACATTCATTTTTATGAATGAGATTAAGAAGATTTGTTGAAGTTTTCTTTTTTGAATGATATGAACTTCAAACTAACTTTACTCACATGAAATAACCACAAGTATTCTTTTATTAATGCTTCAGATTTGGGAAATCCATGATAATATTTAGTTTAGACATCTTTTCCATATCTTCTTTATTGATGTGATCTGACCTCTGGTGGCACAAGTGGTTCTATTATTCAAATTTCATGAAACAAATGTTCTCCTTACTATCAACCTCATATAAGTTACCATTTGTTCTACACCCCATAATGAATGAATTCCCTATTAATCCTTTTATTATGCACCCCTTTTATTGAATGTCATCATATTTCTTGAGTTGCATAGCTTTATCACACTCAGGAGAGTGTGATGAAACCCATCCACATAAAGAGCTTCAGTCTTCATCAACTCACCATTTTCCAATTCAGTACTTACACTTTCTTTGATCACCAGAGCACCATCATTATCAAATATTACTATCCCATTGAAAATTCTCTTGATATTCATTGATTGGTCTACATTCCCCATCATATGGTTTGAGAATACACTATCAAGAATCCAATTGCTACTATTCTTAGGATCTTTGAGATCTACTTCTGCAAGGTTGGATTTTTCAATTTTCTTTTTTTCCTTCCATGAAATATATGATTGTGTTAAGGATAAAGATGGCCTTTGACATATCTTTTCAGTGTGAGTTGGTTATTCATATTCATATTATTATTCTAGTAAATAAAACTATTTTTATGTTCAACGCCATATGGTTGGGGAGTACTGACATGTATCTCATTTCCATATGAAATATTTCTATCAATCCTCTACATGTAATCAACATCTTTATTGCTAATGTTATAATAATGAAAACAGTATTAATATAAACTATTTATTCTAAAAGAATTAGGATATTAATTTGTTATCATTGTTGGACTTCCTAGCTCTTCCCTACAGAAATAGTTCCTTGTTCCTTCACTATATGACATCGTATGGCCCAGGTAGCCACATAATTGAATTTTTCATAAGTGGAAATGTATTATCACTCTTATTCCTCCTCATTTATACTTCTTTATAGGGATAATTTGATTTTATATCATCTCATGAATCCCAAAGACAATTTTAAGTCCTCATTTTAGTCTGATATGATAATTTATTTGTTTGGACTTCAATTGTCTTTGTGATATGTTTGACTTATTGCATACCATTATTTTTACCCATTTTACTAAAAACATTCGATGTTTCAGCATAATAATCATTTGCTATGTTTCCCATGCATGTGGGTATATGATCATTGATAACCACGCTTAACTATATCTTGTGGCTCAACATTTGAGAATTTCCTAAACTGAATTTTATTTATAGTTTCTTTTGGTCTTGAATCAATTTCATGTTTCCTTTTATGAGTAACAACTTCTTCTTCATGTCCATCAATAGTTTTGGACTTATCCACCTATCTCAATGTACGATCATTGATTTCCTTTTCCTATTCTTCAATTTTGATCTTAAGGTCAACTATATTATCGGATCATTCATATATTCTTGAATGTTCCCTAACAATTTCAACAACAAGATCAATTTTTTCTTCCAGTATATCGACATATTACGACGAATCTTCCACAATTTATTTCCACTTTTTTATTCTCTTCCATTCATTATCAATATTACCATAAGATAACATAAATTTCAAATTGAGATCGACATCAATGGTAAATTGATTATCTCTAGATTTATCTCTTGATGGTTCTAAATGTTCAACAGTATCCATCATAGATGGAATTTTTCTAGATTTAAATTTCAGTTCTCATTCCCTAATGAATTTTCTACCATCATATTTTCCTTCATAAAGAAAAACTTCATCTGATGTTTCGTACCAGACATGATGTTTAATTTTTGGAAAAACATTTATGAGTCTGCTTCATGTCCCTAAATTCACATTCTTCATCATCAAACTTTCATGTGAATCGAGAGGAAGTTTTCCCAGATCTACCACAAATAAACAATATAGTGGTAACTTTCCTTAAAATTTCACATTTTACTTCCTTAATATATTGGAAATGTGGGAAATTATTTATTTTCCCTCATTATCTTCATTAATATTACCTCCTGAAATTTCATGTTTTTTCATGGAACTATTTTCTAATTCCTTGATTACTCAATTCATTATATCTCTTGGTTTAAATATCTTCTCATATAATACCAGGATGCTCCGAAAATCATCCTTATAATGTTTGGAAAGATCAATTTCTTGAAGGAATGACACATTTTCCTTTTAATATGGTGGAAGTATTCTCATGATTTTCTTTAAAATATCAATGTCTTTTATTTATTCAACAATTAATCATATTTCTCTAACAAAATAATCAATTCGATTGAAAAAATTTATCTAACTCTTCATTAGGATGCATCGACAAATCATCAAACATATTGTGAAAAACGTTTACTTTCACCTTATTCACATTATTATCACCTTAAAAAATATTCTACATTTTTTTGAGATAATAAGTTCTCATGTAAAACTCATCACCTTTAGATATATCTGATCATAAAGAGATATTGTGAGGGAATTCTATTCTTTGGAATCTGCATCCATAATTTTTTATCTATGTCTGCCCAAGATATCCTTGTTGGATCGGTGACCTATATTTATTGTGTAGTGGAAAACATGACTTACATTGCAAGAGATATTGGATGAGATCTCATCCTATTATTCTAGATCTGAAATTTTCTTTAGTTAAAGAGGGGAAATCCCATATCATTTATTGTATTCTCCATTATTAGAATGAAGGGAAGATTTTACACAAACAACCTTTAAACTATGATACCACTTGATGGACCTTGAAACACCCTGAGAGGGGAGGGGTGAATAAGGGTTTCCAACTTTTATTTTAAAAAATGGATCTTGTTCCCATGTTGGTAGGAACCTATTAAACTAATTTGATGATAAAATGTAGGAAAAATATCACATGTAATTAGAATACATGTTAATCATACTTGTTTCCCCACTAAGGGATATATCCAAGAATCATATGCTAATTGTTTTTAGGTCGTACAAATTCCAGTAATATTCACTAGTGGTGGATTACTAACGTTTAACAAAATAACTATATACCAGAAAAACTACCTTCACAAGGTTTTAAGGATAAAAAATTGTGCCTATCAGATCACTTCCATTAACTCCCCCTTTAAGTCTACATTGGGATGAATCTGAACTCAATTTATTTACATGATTGTTTCTTTAATGGATTGGAATTAAATCATGCATACTTAACTATTGATAGATCCTTGGTTGAAGTCTGGTTTTCCCCTAAGGATGTAATGTACTCTTCTATGTATTGTTCAGCCATAAAAGTTTCCTCTGTGAATTGGCCTCCTTCCTTCATGTACCATACACCCACTGTGTAGTGTGAGTGCTCATTCATGAACTGACCTACTTCGCATACCAACATTGTGTAATGCCCCTATAAACTACCTCTGAATACTAACTTAACAAATGGAATTCAATAACTACCTTCAATTATTCTCTCACATAGTTCATTTCATTGCATACAACCATGCTCCTCATACTGCCTCAATTTCCCCCCATATTGCAAGACCGCCATGGAAAGAATTCTTCTTCCGTGTATAGACTCTGATCCACATACTACCTCTGTTAACAAACCTCTTCATCCATATTCTATTACTCCTCTGAGGACAACATGTCCTCTCACGGAATCCTCCTCATGAACCACTTATCCCTTGAAGGATGGTCTTCTAGTGAAATGTTCTAGACTTCCCTGAATTCCTCTCATCTTTTTAATCGTAGACACCGAACATAATAAAGGTATTAGTGATCCTTATATAGAAAAATAGTTCTAGAAAATCCACTAAACTGAGATTTACCAAATCATCGATACTTTAACACCATCACCACATACCGTGCATCTACCGTGAACTATTTCCCTATATGGTATACATACTGCCACTCTTCCTACAAAGTGCAACAAATTAATACCTTGATTCAAAAAATTTCCCCCTTCATTGCTTCTCAAAACATTGCCTTGTTTTCATGAATTACATGACATCCTGTGAACCATTTTCTTTCTAAGAACCACTTTCCTTCCTGAAAACTTCCTTTGATATTAAAATTGTTCTTCATATGTAGTCCAAAGACCGTTTTCCACTATATAAACCATTCCCAATACAAGGTTGTGGTTCTCCATTCTATGTACTATAATTCATGATCCATAAACTATTCATGGAAAACCAATTCTATGTACCTGCTCTATGGAAATCCTTCCTCTTCCAAAAAAAAGTCCAGATTTTGAGGCACAAAAATTTGGAAAACACTGAGAAAATGTTCTACCTTAAACATCTAATTTGGTGTACACTATAAGATCACATGACGTTAAAACCCCTTAGAATAACACAATGTGGATCGATAACACACGCAAACCATCATCTATACCAAACATTGAAAAACATTGGTTTCATTAATATATCAATATATTATACATTTACCCTTACTAAGAATATGAAATCACCCTTTATTATATTTTATTACATAGGTTACAATGTAAGGATTATGTAGGGTATATATAAGAGGAGGTGAGAAGATATTTGTGAAAAATATTGAAGATCTTCTTTGAAATATGAATAATGAGTTTCTAGACACTAAAAAAATTAAATATTACTGTCCTTAGTCATTAGTTTAGGAAATATAATAAATAATATTATAAAAATATGGGAAATATATTTATGAAAATAATTGGTCCTTATAATGGTGATAAAGAGAAACATTTTAAAAATAATAAATAAGATGTTTTGGAAAATATTGTAATTTTGGAAAATAATTATAGGTACCTTTGAAATCTTCATAATGAAGTCGATGAATGCAAATCCTATGAATTTAAAATGGGAATGAATTGAGAAATATATATTTAACATATTTTTTTATAAAAATGGGGATGAATCTTTTTTTATTATGTAATCAGAGACTTATTTCAATCTAGGTAGAGGGAGACTGATTACATAGCTCGTAGTCTCAAGACCAAGTAGTTTATCAACATGAGCCAAAGGCCCAATGCAATGTCATACCTACATCATCCGTCCTACATCACTGGGTCTACATCATGTCTACGTCACCACCCACTACATAAATCCCCATATGGGTTATCCAAAATTGATACCCTAATCTTTTCGATGTAGGATTATAGGTTTTACCACTTAGGTTCCACCCAAACTACATACATGTTATTAGGTAATGAGGTATAGGTCAGTGCCACTCCATTCCTTGTTGAGTCAAAAAAGGATTCCTTATGACTTTTCCATTCCTTCTATATTTGAAAAACACAAACACCTTATATTAAAGAACATATAATCTTATCCTATATTTTACTTCTATAAGGATAATTTCCATACCAAAGGAAATCTATACTTACCTAGACATCATTGCACAAATCATAATTTTTCTTAAGTATAAAAATCGAATTCATATCTAGAAACTCAAAATCATATAATACATAGACAAGAAGAATTCTATTTTAGGATCTGAAATCTTGTTTCGAAATTTTATGATGTTCTACTCTGAATTCCCTATTACGAAATTTTATGAAATTAAAATCTGAATTCTAATTATGAACTTTTATAATGATCTAACTACGAATTCTGATGAATAATTCTGATTACGAATTCTCATTAAAAATTATGATGAAGAATTCTGATTATGAATTCTCATTACGAATTCTAATGATGAATTCTGAATACGAATTCTCATTATGAATTCTGATGATGAATTTTGATTACGAATTCTAATTATGAATTCTGATGAAGCATTCTGATTAAAAATTCTCACTATGAATTATGATGATGAATTCTAATTACGAATTCTCATTATGATTTCTAATTGTGAATTCTGATTACGAGTTATAGATATAAAGTTTTTTGAAGTTCAACTCTGAATTATTCTGATAAACAGAATCTAAATATCCCTATATTATATACACTGAACAAATTTACTTACATTCTGAACTTTTATTTTCCTTCATTCTAAATATATGTTTTTTGGTTATTCTTTCACTAATTTTTTTTATAAAATGATGTCATGCTTTTAGTTATCATCTAACCATTGTTTGACTGACATGTGTACAGGTACCTCGGAATTTGTGGAAAAATATGACCGTTGGAGGAGGGATCTGACCATTAGAGCCATGCCTATAAATAAGAGTTCATTTTAATAGAGCTTACAACTTTTTGAGACTTTAGAAAAAGTGCTGGTGAAGTTATTTCTGGAGAGAGGGGCCCTTATAAACTCTCAAAATTCATGCAGAATTTTTTGAACTGCTCGTTCAAACTTACAGTTGCACATACTTTCTTAGTGAATATGTTCAATTACATTTAAAATCAGAGACTTCGGGTTGTGAAGTCAGAGGTGCTTATTTCATTATAAATATAGGGCATGCAGGGATAGTAAGATATATACCAATCTTTGGATTGAGGTAATACCTAGGGTTGGGTAAGATAGACTTTCTTGAATGTATAAATGAAGGGACCTCTTATTTTGGGTTGTTGGAAACCCTCCTTTATGGGTTAAAATATTTTATTCTTGTTACTTTTAGTTTTACTACTGTGTCTTTCTGCTACATTTTTATTCTTGAGGAAAGTATAACTTTCTTATACCTCCTCATTTTTTTACTTTGATTTAGTTAGATTCTATATGCATTAAGGTAGAATCTTATTTGTTGTAAAGTTTTGTAATGTTTCATTTCTAGAGTCACTTTTCTGTAATCAATCATGTTATTAGAACTTAGAGGTGTTTGGAATTTTGGTTATCATTAAATGATACAAAGGAATTATTAAAGAATAAAATTCAACCCCCCCCCCTCTTTTATTTATATCTCATTTTACACACTCAATCCTACTTTTGGTATTATAGTATATCATACTCAAACATACCATTCTAACATGCCTCTCATGTGCCCTACCCACCACATATGTTCTGTATTCCCCCATATAATTCTAGTGTGAGAAGAATAAAAAATGAAAAACATATTTTTCTTATGAGTATCCTCTATATTTGGTTTCATTTAACCAACTCATGTTAGTTAATTTAGAATATTATACATTAAAAATAAAGAGGAATATCTGGTAAACCCAAAAGAAGGTGTTGGGTTCAAGACTCCCCTTACATTAAATATTATTCTATTTAGACTCGTTTAGAACCCCTGTATAATAAAAATATGATTCTTGTACATGAAAAATGAATTAAATTATATTCAATTCTGTTATTATTCATTAAATATAATTATTTGATTCTATTTTATAATACACTGTTAAACATGGATTATTTTTATGACATCTTTTCATTTTATAATCCCATCTTGTTTTCATTTCATTATGTTTGTTCAAGTTATTTTAAAAAAAGTAAAATTAATTCCATAATCTTAAAAGAGATGTAATTATATATCTATATTAGATATACTTACCATCCATATGTTTGATGATAAAAAGAGGGTTGTCAATGTCCTCGCAGGTGGTTAATTGATCAACAATGAAACATTATCAAAAGAAGATGAAAGAGTAGTATGAAATATAAATATTTCATAAAAATGATAATTAAAGTAGGTTAACATCATATAGATAATGTTAAAGTACTACATAATTAATTTTATAAGGAATGGGTTTGAAAGGAATTAAGAAAATGAGGAAGGGAAGTGCAAAATGAGAAGAAATGTTGATGAAACCTTACCTTCTTATGAGTGTTGATTCTTTTCTATGACACAAAAATCCCCGAATTCATTGAGTTGAGTGACTCTATAGAATATATAAGAATTATAATGGTATTAATAGATGGAATTTGGGAATATATTTATCTTTAGTAATTTATATATAAGTGGTTCCCTATGGGGATGAAGAGGGGTGTTAATTCTTTAGTATATGTGTATTTTTTAGTTAAAATATTAAATAAAATATAATTTATGTGGAAAAATTTTTAATAGTTATTTTAATGATATTTTATGCCATATTTGATTAAAAGCGATTTTAGGAATTTTTATGATTTATAAAATTGAATTCATTTGATTATTAAATAAGATTTTTGAAAAATAACTAATAGTTATTTTAGGGGAATACAGTTTCATTTTCGAACATGGAGAACAGATTTTTAGGTCCGGTATTTACGATTATTATTTTTAAATGTATATTTTCTAATTTTAAATTGGTTTTTGGTTGACACACAGGTTATATAAATTAATATGACATTATTACCTCTTAGTTGAAGTAATTGAGATAAAATAGTTATGTAAAAACTACATTTTTCTATTCACTTAAAACATGAAGTATTTCAGAAAATCACCAAAAACAATCCTTTATAAAATTTTGATATGATGATCTAAAAACAAAGCTCGTTTTATCAGAAAAATTTTCATATATAGTTAATTTTAATTTTTAATAAAATAATATAGTTTTAATGAAATATTCTTTAAAAAATTACCATAACACTTACTTTAATTTTTATATTTATTTTGTGACACTCCACTATTAATAATAAATTAATTTATTTGACGTAAAAATTAATTATGTGAAAATAATGCATTTTATTGGTTAAATTACTATTCTATTGGTTATATCAATATTCCTAATGGCCATATCACAATTCCAATAGTCGGATCACAATTCTAATAGTCATATTACTTATTATAGAAACAACTTTTTTACTTTAAGCATAGTTCACTAGATTTCCTACTGCGGTTCTATAATTAAATATTCTAAAAAATTAATTAGTTTACTAATATTTTGTTTCTTTTTCATAGTGTTATTTGTGGGAGTGATAATTCTATCAAATTGTGATGATCTGAATTTTATCATTCGAGTTTTTCTATTTTCTATATTTTGTTCCATTTTATTTTTCTTAATATTAATTGTTTTGATTTTTGAATAATGTAATAATCTTTAATAATGAAATTATGTATTGTTAGTTTTTTCTATTTATTGTATGTGTATAACACTATATAATACAATACGACACACATTTATTTCATTTGGAAACATCATTTATAAATTTCATGTTACTAAAATCATTATGAAAAAATATATATAAATCTAAGTATGAATATTGTAAATCATCAATGCCCAAATAAAAATGGCATGAAAAGGTTATTTTCTACATCTACAGTAGATGATGGACCATCTAATGAAGTGGTAATATGAAAATTTCTTATTTAATCAAATTATATTAATGTATTTTATGATTTTTAATCTACACATTCTTTTATTTCATGGAAAATTTCTAGTCATTTTGAAATAAAATCATAAGAAATGGACAAATTACTCTTTGTGAAAACTGCTTCAGAAATTCATACAACCATAATGATTTAGAGAAATATTCATAATTATATTTTGTGTAATAATATTTGTTGAATGTCATATTATCTTAGCCATAATTGAGTTGATGTTATTATAGTTATTGAAAAGATTTTGTGTAATCATACCAAAATAGACTACAAAGAAAATGTAGTTATATTCAATTTTTAGTATGAGTGTTATTTTTCTTATAATAATTATTTCAAAACAAAAATAAAATATCAAAATATGAATATTGATTAAAAAATGGTTAAATATATATCTATCATATTATTAAAAAGAGTAATATAATTCAAATTATTTATGTTGTATTGTTAATAGATGATTTATATGTGTTTTAAAATGATTTTTCAATTGTTATTCCACACCGGGAGGTTGAATTCACCATTGAATTAGTTACCGAATCTAAACCATTTTTAAAACATCCTTTTCAAATGTGTTGGTACGAAGGCTTAAATTTGAAGCAGATAGTTTAGGGATTTAAAAATTTTCATCACCAGAGTAAGGAAACTTCATTATCTACAGTGATTCAATCCCATGTATAATTCGAGGATTTTGTGTGGTTTTATCAGAGAAAAAATTAAAAAGTATGTCATTTTGATATGAAGAGTGCATATTTGTCACATGTTTTCAGAGATTATTTATAGAATTATTTCTCACTAAACCCCACTAGATAATCCATACTAGATTCTAAAATTTTTTCACATGTCGTTCATCAGATTCTGGGTGCTATAATAGAGCTTTGATGATCTGTTCGATGTCACGATGATCACCTTGACCTCCTTCCTTTGATACATGAAGGAATACTACGATCATTCACAAATACTGAGACATTATCTCACTAGGATTCAAGAGGAGAGGGAGTCTAAAAGTATCTTACTAATTAAAAAAGTCACATGGAAAGTGATTCTCTTTGAATTATTTAGTTGATGTATAAATACCTAATTAGGGTTCCTGACCCCTATAAATTTATCTTACACTAAATAATTAATAATTAATTAATTATGAAGAAATATTGATGTTATAGATAATAATTATATTTTATCAAAAACATGTAATATTTATTAAATATATTACATGATAAACCCAAGTTATTAACTCGACTCGCAATTCTCCATAATATTAAAAGAATCTAGAATACTAAAATTATATCCATTCATATAATATTTGTCCTTGTAATTTATTAAATAATTTTAAGTAATTTAAAAAACTAAATTCAACCTAATTATTCATTACTTGAATAATAAATAATTTATTTTTTTATCATGTAATGATAAAACTTGGACATCTCTAAGATGATATAGCGGGGACTAGCATGTCATATATACCTATTCTTCTGAATATGACAGATTCATGAATGTGATATTATGTGTGACCCTCTCGGCTCTTTTATGAATAGTAATGAATAGTATTCATAGACTATTAGAGTATTATAGAAACCCATTAGGTCCCTTAATGAGATAAATAATAGTCATTGAAAATACAAAAATCATACGAACACAGACGATTTAATTTAATCTCTTTGTCAAATGATATATCATAAATCAGGAATCACACTTGTGACATCATCCTTTATTACGTTATAATTTATTTATCTCTCAATATGGATTTACCTTCAACTACCATGTCCATAGATTTATGAAGGTACTATAATCATGATAAACTGGGATAGAGATATCAAATTCCCAACTCGGATATAACAAATTATATCTCGATCAATCAACTAATTACATTCCTCGAATGGCACACTCAACACAAAAATCATTTCCATGACTTCATTTTCATGTATTTCACCTTCCTTCAGAGTACATGATAAAATGGTAATAATTTTAATGATATATAATTAGTAGACCAATACACATGTTCATAGATACAAACAACCAATGACACCCAAAACATTTACTTTTACAATTAGTGGGTCTATTGACATGTTCTCAACTTCTATAGATCACCAAGAGATAACTTCATGGGAAGAAGCTTGATTTGTAATGAGCAGCAATTATATGATAGTCACACTGAATATATTTAATGTTATTATGATATATCTAGTCCATAAGAAATTAATTTAATATTATTTTCATATAATATATAGGTTTTCATTATAGCTTGGAAAATATTATAATCCTTTGATACAACACATAATCTAATAAAATTACAAAAAAATAAAGTGGACCTAGTATTATTGACACTCTTATGTTATGAAAAATACATGAATATATCTAAAAATATATACATTTATGGGTATTCAAAGTACATCAAAAGTTAGGTTTAAGGACACCCACCTTCAACACTCCCACTTGTAGTGGAGCCAACTACTAACAAGTCTTAGTCTTATAGATCTCACAATAGAATAATTATTCTACTGGGATATGGATTTAGTTTTGAGGCTTACTTTGTTATCCTATATGACTACTTTGTTAACTACGTCTTCACATATCTATGTAATGTCCCTCAAGAGAAGAAACTTCCAATCTGTATTCTCTGTGCTCTGGTATAACCTAGGATCCTAGGAAAACACCACTATTAAAGTATTATAATAAATAACTGAAACTATGTATGGACTACTAGGAACAACACCGATGTCTAAGAAAAAGCCACGTATACATAATACTTATTTTTTTATATTATATAATGTTATATACATGAATTATATTATATAATCAGTGGCCACTTGTTGTATCGATTTTCTCCAACTTAATAGACCATTTTTCAGACAAAATATATATCATAACTATGATTTATGATCATCATGATCTATCTAGAAACTAGTATCATTGTATCCTCTCACTACTAGTTATTTATCTCCTCTATACATTAGAAACATATCCTTTGTACACATCAAGTACTTCAAGATAATTTTAAAAAAATCCCAGTGTATCACTTCAGGATTATCCTGATATCATCCAACCAGGCTTACAGAAAATGTAACAACCAACCTAGTTTATATCATGGAATACATGATAGATCCCAGTGAGAAGGAATAACGGATTATACTGATTCATTCAATCTCCATTGTGTTTTTGGACACATTTTCTTGGAAATATTGATATCATGTGACATAAAAAAATAATTATCTATTGGATTGTTCTATACTATACCTTTTATGTACATTGACAATATATTTACTTAAACTTATCCCTTGTAGCCTCTATGATCTATGACGATTGATCATAATCCCTAGAATATAAGATGCTTCACCTAAGCCTTTCATGGACAAGTATTCACATAAATATGTCTTGACTAACTATAAAACATACCCTTCATTTCCCGTAATTAATATTTTATACACATAAATTACTCATAAAAGAAATGAATTTCCATTAATGTTATTATAGACACATGGATAACAATAATTTTTTATAAAATGAAATTCTATTATGTCCTCTTCAGGATGAATATTCTATGTTCATGATGCAAGCATCAACCCATAAATGGACCACTAAAGGTTATGAAAATTAATGACATTATTTGCATTATCTAACCCTTTATTCAAATTAATATAGATTTATTCGAAAAGCGTTCCATTTATAAAAGATGTTTTTACATCCATTTTCCAAATCTCATAATCATGGAAGGTTTCTACTCCATGTAATATTTTGATGCATTTTAGCAATAATACTGGTGGGAATGTTTCATCATTGTCTATACCTTAATGTTTTTTGAAACCCTTCACTACCAATCCTTCCATATAGTTGCTAACTTTACTATTTATGTATAACATTTTATAGAATAACCATTTTCACCCAATGGGTTTTATATCAGTATGAGGGTCTACCAAAATCAAAACGTGATTTTGTTACGCGGACACCATATCAATAATGCATGGAAACTTTTAATTTTTCATAATCCATTCCTTCCTATTCTTCCCTACATGCTAGAGGTTCATTTTACTCTAGGAGTAATGTAACACCTGAATCGGTGACAAAAAACCCAAAATTATCTAGTTCAATAACCTCTCGATTTGGTCTATGAAGTACTTGTGTCTACAAAACAACTTTACCTCCCATTTTCTATTATAGACATTGTTCCCGTACTAACTCTTGTTAGTATTTACGAAAAACTTATATAAATTCAATTTTTATCCCACTATTTTTAATTGAATTTTGTTCCCTTTATATAAATATGACATGTCTTTCCATAGTTACATTTATATTTGAAGGGTTATATAGGTAATGTCATTTGGTTTCTTTATATTGACCTATAAAGATACACTTCATACATCAAGATGTTAATTTGTAAATATGAATAATATTGAAAAAAACCCCACATCCGTATACATGTATCTGATATAAAATGGGTTTTTATCTACACCAAAACTTATATGGGTACCCATCTATAGATTGAGATTGATCTCTTTTAAGAGTATATACTACTGTCTACAAGGTGTATCCCTGAAAGGATAGTGGAGTAGTTTCCTAACTCATCATTGATCTGAACATGTCAAGAATGGTTTTATTCCTCTATTCACTGACACCAATCTACTATGGAAAATAAGGGGGAGTGAGTTGGAACTCTATCCAACACTCCTTCAAGTGATCAATGAAGTCTTGGTTAATATACACTCTGATAAGATCTGATTGATGTGAGTTAATATTTTCACCATGATGGTTTTCTACTTCATCTGGTATTTCTTAAGTAGATATAGACATACCTACTATAGTCATTGGTAAATGTAATGAATTATGAAAACCCACCTATTTAAAATACGAGAAATGGACCACATACATTACATTGAATTAATTCTTGTAATTCAGTAGATCTTACTTCCTTCCCAAAGAAGGGTTCATTAGTCATTTTCCATTAAAAAATAATGAAATACATCCATGTTTGTTAACTCAGATTATTATAAATAACATGATTTATTTAATTTCTATATTCGCTTCTCATTTATATGTCCAATATGGATGTCCCAAAAGCGTGTATTATAAGAGACATGTTAACTAGTTTTTAATTTATTTACATTACCTAGTTTTTAAGATCAAGTATATATAGTCAATTTTTAAGATGTTCTAGTACATAACACATGATATCCTTATACAATTGGGAAAATCTATTTACAAACATGAAATAAAATCAATTAGTGTCCAGGCATGACTCTTATATTTGGTTTCATATTATTTACGGTACATAATAAATATTATTTTATTCAAGAACCATACCACTAGAGGAATTCAGATGATAATTTCCCAAAAAAAAGGCAACTAGACTCAAAATATTTGATATTAGGATATCCACTTCTACATTTACAATCTATTTAAATCTTATTTTTACCATTATATGAATAAAAATGTGTAAACCACATTCCATATCATATATCCAACTTATAGAAATGAAATATTACATTCAATGAAAAAAATTCATAATGTATAAGCATCATCTTTCTTCTTCCTCTGATCTATACAATTGTTCTTCCACTGGCCTATCATACTAGATAGAATGTAGAAAACCACATAATCATTTCCCTGCCTCTATCTCATTGGATTTGTTGATGGAAAGTGGACTGGTTTTTTCATTATACACTAGGCTTTAGACCACCAAACCTTTCCCTTAATTTCCTTGTTAAACATACGGTCTAGTTAAATGGTATTGCATATAATCTTATTAGGATGGAGAAGTAAATCCAAAAGATCTAAGAGTGGATATTTTCGGTTACTCATGTTGTAGTTGAAAATAAAATCCAAGAATCGTGATAGTAAAGAGAAAATAATGAGATTGGTTTCCAGTTGTTGGTTCAAATTGAACGCAAGGGATTAAATTCTCTCAGTATACCTGATCATCTAGAGTACATAATGTTTTTCATGATTCCCTTCTTTTAATATACACCTATATAGTGAACTGGACCTCTCATATACATCTTTCCTTTCTATCATCAGATATAATTCTTGGATATCAGGCAGTATCTTCTTGGAATCTTCATCCTCATGAATTTTCTGAAATTGACTGGACATGGATGAAAATATGATACACTATACATCTAGTTCATAATCTACATGATTTTTTTCATTTATCATTATCCACCCTACTTTCTCTGTAAGGATTCTTAATAGGTAGTAGGGACTCAATCACATAACGGTTCCATTATTAGTGTAGTATTATGGTCAAGTGATGATACCACTCGTAGAAGTTATGGATAGTCAAGATTCATTCATTAACCAATAAGGATTGCATTGATAATGTCTATGTGGTGTTATTATTTTCCAATTATGATATAAAACAAAAACATTTTATAGTTGGTACTTTATCTTGATTATTTATTTAGACATTATATATTAATTAATTATTAAAATCATTAAATGTATCCTACAATTTTTTCTTACCTTAATGTCACTCACTATTAGATTCAAAATACTCTATATCTTGTGTATCATAATAGCAAGGATCCTTGAAATATATCCTTATATTCTATAATACATGGCTATGTAACTAATTGCAGAGTTTCTAGGTAGCTTCTAGACCGACCAACCACATTATCTTGCACTTCCTTGATCTGTTGAGTAATGACTGAACTTATCAGAATTGTAATCTTTATTGCCCCAATGATTTTCACCTAAAGTGATATAATTATATCTTTTTATACTTATTTGATACCAGTGATAGTCAAGTCAACCCATTAATCTCATAAGAACTCACTGGTAGTATGTGGTACCATTAACTTTGTTGATGAGCACCATGGACAACTTGTTTTGTTCAATATTGAGATATATAGTGTATTTAGACCAAATATATCATTAAGAGGTTTTATCATTTTTATTGTTGAAGTAATTTATTTCTATTAAATATGTTATATATTTGTTGTTTCAATCACAACTGAACCTGAATTATTAGAAAAACATATGTTACACCCTTATGCAATTTTCCTGGTTAATTATTTTATGTGATCTGGTAGAAAACATGAACTTTCATAAAATAAAAATTAGTTTGTAAAGGAAATAACATCACCAGACTAGTCTTGAGCATCTAATATTGGATGATCCATTTTTAAAAGATCATTAATTACCTAGGGGGGTAACAAACCTATGTCATGTCATGAATTATATTGCAGCTCACCCTCAGTCCAGTGTATACACTTCTCCTCTACTGTACCACATTTTTCTGGCGTGGTCCACATCTTAAAGAATCATCATCTATTTTATAAATATAATCATGTTCATTTTAAGGGGTCTAGGGGTAGAATATACAATAGATAAATCTGACAAATATGTCTGTATACAATTTTTTTAAAAAAATATGCATTGATTATCTTTAAATTACCTTATTATTATAATCATCACATGCATGTAATCAATAATTAATGAAATTAACCCAAACATTTTCCTATATAGTCACTTTCTCAATAGCATTAGGTTTAATAAAAAAACTCAAGATAAAAATTTAGTTAAAATAAATTTAAATTACAAGGGTACATTAATATTCTAAATGAATTATATAAATTCAAATAATTTATTTTATTACATCCAATCCTACATTTAATTTTAATTAAAAAATTATATTTATTTATTAAATTAATTTAATACAAAAAAGAAATTAATATTTCAGAGTAATAGTATATTATTAATTTTAAAAAATAATTAATTTTAAGAATAGAATAAAATTAATAAAATTAAATGATTTTTAACACATTAATTTATCTCGGCCTTGAAAACCCTTCCTAAGCCCTTTTCAGGTTTGTCTATAACCCCATATGCCTATTTTTGGCTAGGAAAACATAGTGTAGGCGAGTTTTGGGCTAGGAAAACCCACACAGACTTTTTTCGGGTTTGATCAACCAGCCCTGATCAAGTGTAGGATGAATCATGTACGAAAGGACCCATGAAACCCATTAAAGGCATACCTTAAGGTCTGAGAGTCATTGTAAGGGTGGCTTGTTGTTGGGGATAATGAAGACAGGGTCATCACTGTACAACAGTGATGAGGGAAGTCAACCGGGGAGCCTCAGTGAGCCCCAATTTGGGAGGAGATGGTCAAGGGAAGGAGACAACACAACAGTTGGGTGTGGTCCTGATTTGGGTGGCATTGACGCAATGTCTCGGTCTATAGGGTTTTGGAGTACGATAAAGGAGAGGATGATGATGAAGATCTAGTGCATCCTGGACCCATCGTGGTTGACTGGTGGATTGTCCTTATAATGATCTTTGATTGGAGGATCTAATAGAATGCTATGAGGGAAACTATGCATACATCACAAGATAGGTAAGGTGGGAAGCTGACATTACATGCTCATCCTTTGTTATAGTAGGTGGTTACTCGACCAGAAGAGGAGAATAGAGTATTAATAGAGATTTTGTTAGAGAAAAGGGAGAATAGAAGGTGGTCGGCTACAATATTTTACCAAATTAGAAATTAGGGACTGTTGCAGCCTCCTTATCAAGGTGAGGTTAGGGTATCTAGGGGATTAAATACAGATTTTGTGGAGCCATGTTTTGCGCATGACCTATGAAAGAAAACATTGTACCCCTATATCACTTTTTATATTATTGTTTTATATCTTTTCTAAAATCTAGAAAAATGGTTTTTTAAACAACTTCTTTTTTAGTTTGAAGTAGGAATTCAATATGCCCACTTTAAGTCCTTATTTTGTTTGACAAATAATTTCCACAAGGCTATGGAAATATTTTTCATCATCCGAAGGAAATTTCAGTGGCCATATTCTGGCCTGTTCGTGGATGGAATCAAATAATGTCACCAAAAACAATTTTTGAGGCATAAAATGCATATATACAATAAATTATTGATATATTTAAATATTTTAAGATATAATATCTGATCAAAATCACGTCGATACATAAATTTTTTTCTAAAAGGGCGTAGCGTGGTCATCTAATATTGGATTGATAAACGATTGGGTTTGTTATGACCAATTTATAACCCTCTACATAAAAATTAAAAAAAATTAATTTTCATTGAAAAATAAATCCATACTATCACTCTCATAACAATTTTTTATACCAGAGTGCAGAAAAGAAGTCGATGGGATAGGGATTGGAAAATTTCTATCGCTAGAGTGAAAAAACATTATCATCACTGTTGATTCGAGGCCTGTTACTATCATAGAATATCATATGGTGTAATATGATCCCAAAAAAAATAAAATAATGTGTACCTCCTTCTGATTTTAAGTGTGGAAATCTATCATAAGTTTACAAAAACTATTTCTTGAAGGATCCAATGTTGAAACCCACTAGATTTCCCGCACACACATCTCAAATCAATGGGAATGTCATTTTCCATATTTTGGGTGCTGGAATGGAGATACGATGATCTTTCCAATCCCACAATGATCATCATAGTCTCCTACCATTGATCTAAAAATATGTAATTGGATCATTTATTTGGATTTATTAATTCTCTCTCTTGTATTTAAGAGTAGGGTGAAGCTCTCAATTTACGACAAATGAAAAAATGTCACATGGAAAGAACTTATCCTTTAATTATATAGTGGAAGTACTAATAACTGGTTAGGGTTCTCCAATACCAGTAAATTTATCATCCACTAAAATGTAATAAATAATTAATTATGATAATGTAATTTCATTATAAATATTATATAATTTTTTTTTTCAGATACATGTAATATATTGTAAATATATTATTTGATAATCCTAATTCATTAAATCAACACATAATTCCAAATAATATTAATTGAACATAGAATATTAAATTAATATTCATTCATATAAAAGTAATCCTTGTATTTACCTAAACACCTATACGTACTTTTAATAAATATATTCAACCCAATTATTCTTTACTTGAATAATACTGATTTTTTTATTTATTGATGATCGATAAAACATGGAAAAATCTTGCACCATTTGGTGGGGCCCACCTTGTCCTATATACCTATTTACCTGAATATGAATGTTTCATAAATGCGTTGTTGTGTATTACCGTCTAGTCCATTATATCAATACTAGTGAATAGTATTAATAGACCATGATTAGATTCTATCAACCAATCAAGGTCCCTAAATAGATAAGAATGAGTGTTATAAAAGACCACGAACCTATAAACATGCATTGTGTAATATAATCTATTTTTTATATGATTTCTCATAATGTAGGACACACAATTATGTCTTCATGATTTCATTCCTTATTATCTTTTTAACTATCTGGATGAATTTACACTCAACTACCATGTTTGGGGATATATGAATGTACTACCATCCTGATCAACTATTGAAAAGATATCACTTCCTAAACTCATATGTGGAAAATTATGTTATGATCATTAATCCAGTGTCATACCATCAAAGAATCACCCAACACCAACTACCTCACCATAACTTCAGTGTCATGGATTTTCCATACATCAATGTTGGTGATCAAATAGTACACATTAATAATGATCTCATGTTAGGAGACCAATGAATATGTCATTAGATAGGAACAACCAATGACACCCAAGACACGTGGTGTTCTTATTGGTGGGTATTCCCACATCATCTCAACTAACAGAGATCACCAAGAGAGAACATCATGTGAAGAGGTCTCGATGATTATGAGCCCGCAATACATGATAGCCACACACCATCCATGTCCTTTCATTATGATGTATCTATACCATAGGACATTACATTACGATTATTATTATTATAGTGTCTCCAAGTTTTCATTATAGAATCAAACTTATATAAACCTTTGATACCCCACATGAACTAATGAAATTTTCTTAAATAATGTTGTTGAATAATTATTTACATAGTTATTTAAAGATAAACATACGTATATATATTAAACTATATACATGTAAAACCCCAAGCTTCTACGATACGCTTTTTTTTGAATAATGCAATAGCGTGTGTTGTACGCAACATTGAGTTCTAACACACCACAACCAATCAAACTAGCCATCTTGAATAGTAATACCCACTTTTTGAAATTTAAAAATTTTATTTTTCAAAATAGACTTTATTTTTGGATTCGGAATACCAAAATTATCCTAGGGTGAATTTTTTGTACTTTGCTGAAAAACTTTTTTTTTATGAATAGTGAAACCACTAAGTAGTAGTTAAAAAAAATGAATTTTTCATAAAACTTAATTTTACCACTTCTGTGAGTGGAATTTCTGGAATCCTGGAGACACAATTAATATCAAGGAGTAAAATTTGGTTCAATGAGATGAAAATAATTTTTGGTGAATAGTAACTTTTTTACTTTTATTTACCACGGTTAAAAGTAAATAGGGTAATTAAAGGTAAAATGATATTAATATTAACTTAACACATGTCATAATTCAATTGGACAACTATATCATGTCCAGAAACAACCTTAGGAATAAAATATTATCATTTAGGTCCACTTGGATTAGATTAGGACATTTATTATTATTTAATTCAAAGAAGAGTTAAAAGAGTTAAAATCAATGTTTATTTACTAAAACATTTTTAATATAGGGTTATACATAATTTAAATTCTATTGTAAAAATTCATTAGAAATCTATAAATATTTATTACATAATTATATTTTATTTATATTTTTTAGACAATAAATAATTGATTTTATTTATGACACAATGATGATGCAGTGATTACAATAATAGTGAAAAATTAAAATAATTAAGATTATAAATACCCAGATAAATATAATTTGAGACTTTTTATGAATTAAAATAATTTTTTTGGTTAATATGACATGTTAGGATTGACTTAATTAACTTTGTTTAAAGCAATAATTTTGTTATGATTTTCAAAAAAATCAATTTTTGAATAGTGTCAAAATTGACATAAAAGAGTTTCTAAAAACAAAATTATATTATTAATTGATATTAAATTCCTAAAAATCTATTTATAGGCCAAAAGACTTATATAATGATAGGTGTATCATTAATGGACCACTTTTGGGTCGCATAGAGGTATATATTATTTTTATTAACTACATAATATAAAAACACAAAGTGACATCGTAAGTGTCAAACTAATTAACTAAGAGTTAATACTAAAAGATAAGGTTAATATAATGACCCAAATATTTCTAAATTATATTATATGAGTGTTTTTTACCCATACCCACCTTAAACTATAAATAATCCAATTTGGATCCATTATATACCGAATATAAATTTATTATAAAATAATATTTCTAGCTTTTCTAAAGGTGCCCCTCACCCTTCTTATAAAAGGGAACTCCCCCTTATCATTAATTCACACATTCAAATTCATCTTTCACAGACAAAAACTGCCCAAATACACTCTCAACTTCACTTAATATAACCTAGAGGCCTTAGTTTGATCATAAAGCCAACCTATGGAGCCCTTTTGATCAAATCAAAACGAAGAACCCAAAGAAGAGGTAATGTTTTCACCACCCCTTTCCAAGTTCCTTTCATCTTCCACTTCTTCTTTCATTGTTATTCCCATTCTAAAATAATGAATCCGTTATCTCCTATATACTATAATATTATTATAAATATGGTACCACCATATTTCAGTATTCTATTCATCCTTTTAATGACATGTCACCATAGGTGCGTACGTACGGCTTACCATCTCCATGTCATGGTGTAATTGTTATTCAAAACATTATTATTTGGATGGGTATAATAATGATGTGTAATTCATGTAGATAATAAATATACCGTGATAATGATTCTATATATATGATATAACATCAAATTAAATATTATTTTAATATCAAAAGAATGATATTATCGCTCGTGCGTATGTACGGACTACCCTCTCCATAAACGTGATGAGATTCGTTCCACATCGTATCAATTCAAGTATAATTATCATCTGATGATTAATAATAATATATAAGGACTTGATATCATTATGGATATTAATGAGATACAACCTATCCATTACAAACACAGTTTATGTAAAAGAACATATAAAAGAAAATGAGTAAGTTAACACCGGAAACGACGATAATTCTAAAATATTATTAACAATGTAATGTTAAAAGATAATATATGATATAATATTAATATATAAGATTCTTTTATAACATAATAACAATTATTTCACCATTATACCAGAGGTTAACCTACCCTCAACCAAGGAATAGAACAAGGTAAGGTTTTATTTCACAGTCTCTTTATTATTCGAGGTTGTTTATACGTAATAATCTATGACGATTTCTTTATCTTCCACATCCATGTTTCTTAAAAATGTATTTCAAAACATTTTTACTATTTACTAGAATATGGGTTAAAGTCATTTATACACATGTTTACTTTTATAAGTGGTTTATAAAGTAATCTTTCCGTCATTTATACACATGTTTACTTTTATAAGTGGTTTAAACCTGTTCAAATGAGGAATTAATTGGACTTAATATTTGACGGGTGAAGTCCAATATAGCCCCTTGTTGCATCGGTAGGTCTCATGAGATAAACTACTGTCTTGGGAAAAGGCCTTGACAAAATCTTATTTTTAGTCTTGGCACGAGGCCTTGGCTATGTGGTTATGATAGTCTGGCAGTAAGCATTCCATCATTATGAAAGTGGTTATTGATATTTCATGTGATTATTCGATTAGTATAATATCCATGTCAATAAGTAAATGGCATTATTTAATTTTAATATTATCATAATATGTTGATGTTCAAGTTTAAAAGGATTCATTTAGTTATACATTTCCTTAAATGGTTATTCTTATTTATGAAAGTTTCAACTACATTGTTATCCTTACTGGGCATTTGAGCTCACCCCTTTTCTATGTTTTATTTTTCAAAGGATGTGAAGAAGTAAATTATGAATGACCTGCAGGGATAGTATGAGGGGATAAGAGTGTGGACTATGGAGACTATGTTCTTGTAGTTTTCATTTTTATGATGTAATGTAAAACTTTATGAATATATCAAGTGTTTCCAAGGGTACTAAACTAATCGGTCTTTTGAGATTTGATCTTTCTTGTGATCATGCAAATGTTATGAAATAATGCACCGAATTTGGGTAACTAGGGTCGGGGCCTTACAGTTGGTATCAGAGGAAGTTTAGTACAAACCTTTGAAGCTAGATTTAGATAATCTCTGATTAGAGCACATAGATTTAAGATGGAATTTGAGGATTAGTATAGAAGAACTTCCGAGAATTTTTGTATTGTAAATATTTTGTGAGTTTTCCGAGAAATAAATCTCTATCTGGATACGAGAAGGTAGAGGTGGATCTGGGAAAAATGTACCTAGGGGTAAAACCCAAAAAAACCTCTTTGAGCTAGACTCGAACAGGAACTGGTGCAAGAAAACGGGCCTTGCTCCACTCTTGGTTACGACACTCCCGAGGGATATGCTTAGGATAACTCTCTTATTCTTTAAAATTCATTATTAAGGGTTTATGATTATATACTAACTCATGGAAAACATTTTTTATGATTATGGATTATATCCATAAATAGTTCAATTTATGTTAAGTGTTTTACACGTATGTAATTGTGTATTTTGATTTATAAACTGATATAGATTATGCCATTGTTTAGAAATGGCGCCTAGTGGAAGAAATGGAAACTGTATCAATGCATGAACTTCATGTAGGGATTGTCCTCCTGGTCAAGATAATTATATTGGAGCTGGTGATGTAACTGGTGCTGATTAACTAATCACCATACTGGGATGACTCACTCAGGTTATGAATAATAACATTACCCGTATGGAGCACCCTGATCCACGACCTAGAAGATCAATGTTAGATCACTTCATGAGGCAGAAACCACCAAAATTAAATGGGATTTAAAATCCATCAGTAGCTGAGAAATGGATAAGTTCCCTAGAGAAAATATTTCAGGTTTTGGGAAGTAGTGAAAGGGAAAAAGTTATCATGGAAGTTTACTGCCTCACTGGAGATGCTGATCAATGGTGGTCATTGATTCATCAAATGTAGGAAGATGATGAAGTATCAAATATGGAATGGAGGGAGTTCAAATGTCTGTTTTTAGAAAAATAATTTCCTCGTGACCATAAAGAAGATATGGAAAGACAGTTTCTATGTCTGAGACAAAAGGAGGATGAGAATGTCGCAAAGTATAAGGCTAACTTTACATGGTTAGAAAGGTATGGTAGAGATTATATACGTAATCTATGAAGTAATATTGATCATTTTTTGATGGGTTAAAACCATTTCCTTGTCGATCATTACTCTCACAATCCTTCTCATCGTACGAATACATTGTCACATGTGCTATCAAGATAGAGAAATAATTCTCTAAGTCATATGACTTTAAAGAAAGGAAAGAGATGAAGAGATATGCTGATCAATATGGGAATGGAAATAAAGGGAATAAGGGAAAATTTGAATATCCATCCTGTAGTAAATGTGGGAAGAAACACCACGATACATGCTTAAAAGGAATGGGAGTTTGTAACAAGTGTGGTGAAAAAAGCCACCAAGCTCATGATTGCATGGGGAAGAAGGAAGCTACGGATGTCCAATGATAAAATTGCAGGGATATGAGACATTATACAAATTAATGTCCTAAGAGTTAGGGGAACTTACCTCAGAAAAGGATAAGGGATCAAGGCCAATATTATGCTATTACTACTACTGAGGTAGAATCTCTGAAGGACGTAGTGTCAGGTAATTTAATGGTTTCCTCAAGTTTAGAAAATGGATTATTTGATTCTGGATCATTGCATTGATTTGTAATGCCCCGACCCCAGCTACCCAGAGTCGGTGCATTACTTCATAACATTGGCATGATCACAAAAGAACAAGTCTCGAAAGACCGATTAGTTTAGTAGCCTTGGAAACACTAGATACATTAATAAATGTTACATTACAACATAAAGTGAAAAACAAATAACAAAGTCTTCATAGTCCACACTCATATCCTCTTCTGACTATCCCTGCAGGTCATTCATAAAATACTTCTTCACATCCTGGAAAATATTAAAACATTGAAAGGGGTGAGATCAGATGCTCAGTAAGGATAACAATATTGCGGAAGCTTTCATAAATAAACATCAACATTTAAGGCAATGTATAACTAAAACAAAAGCCTTTTAATCATGAACTTCAACATAATATGAAAAAAGTAAAATGAGATAATTCCATTCACTTCTTCACATGGATATTCTACTGGTCGAATAATCACATGCAATATCAAAAACCACTTTCATTATGAGGGAATATATAATGCCAGACATTCTGAAACACTTTGTCAAGGCCTCGGCCAAGACGTCTAAAATGATTAAGGCCTCGGCCAAAACCATAAATCAAATTGGGAAAGGGCCTTGGCCAATTCCACGTCTAGTTGTCTCATGAGACTTACCGATGCATCGAGGAGCTATAGCGGGCTCCACCCGTCACTTATTAAGTCCAATACATTCCTCATATGAATTGGTTTAAACATATCATAAACCATAACATAATCGTATCACATAAAATATGCATAAAGGAAACATAACATCTCCACATTTCAATCACAAGATATCAATACAACACATTGATATAATAAAAACGCTTTCAAAACCATTTTCAATACCAAAATAAAATAAAGTTAAAACTTTGTATTTATTTTTCATTAAAAAAAATGATGGCTTGTAGAGGAAGCCGAAACTCAAATAATGGTCACGGCGGCAGAGAAGTCATTGTCGCCGCATAAGTACGGAAAGAAATACATTCCCTTTTGTCGTTTAGCAAAACGCTTCTTATAAAAAATATTCCTTTTGAATAAATATAAAAGTCAAAGGGGTTTATACACCGTATAAAAGAAAGTTGTGTGTAAAACCAAATATTCCTCAATGAAAGGGGATTGAGACTAAGTCCTTAAAAAGATCAATTTTAAAATAAAATAGATCTATTATGTGTATTCACTATAGTTACACATAAATAAAGTAAAAATACAAAATAAGACATAATAATATCATGACATAATTTGAAAGTAGGAGATTAACCCAAAGAATGGAAGTTGGGTTAAGAAGTTCCCTTACCTCATGTCCGACTTGACTCAACCATTCTTTAACCTCCTGAATAATAAACTAGAGTTAATATATACCTTATTAAGAACCATTTTTAATTTCATTATACTTTTTATATCACTTATTACAATGTTATGAACGTTATGTAATTATTTAAGTTAATAACGGTCATTTTGTCGATCTTTGGTACTTGTGTCAACAATAACCTTCTTATAATTACAAGTTGTTCATCTGGTGAAATATACATTATATCCAGAATTATATTCATGATTTAGATATCATATATATCATATATATCCAGTATATACATTCATTCATAATATTACGTAACATTTAGAGGTAAGAAATGAAATACACCGTTCATTGTGACGGTAAGTCGTACGTACGCATGAACGCTACTTTCATTTAAATTTCATATTTAATGGAACAAAATCATAATGATATAAATGTATAATATAATTCCAGTATAATATAGTGTATAATACCATTTACTCCATCCTTTATACATCCCACATATGGCATTAACGATTCAAATCACTTTGAGGGGGCGGTAGTCCGCACTTCCTAAAATGAAATTATCGCGTTTTACCCATAATGGAAATCATAAAGTATGCCATAAATGAGAAATACAGAAGAATAAGTAAAACATAAACATATTATATATCATATATAAAAATAGTTACATCTTAATGGCCACCTTTTAAGGTGTTATATGAGTGTTGAACAATCATCGTTTCGTGAGGCAGAAATTCGGCATCCACAGAAACCGTATGTTCTTTAACCATTAGATGTAGGTGTGTGTAAGTGTAGCTCGAATCCTTCTTATAACAACATCCTAGTATATTGAGGATACTGTTGTTGTTACAAAATAAATTAATAAAAGGAGTTAGGGGGTTGGAGAAGAAAAATAAAACAAAACAACATTAGAAAAGACATTACCTCAAAACCGGGTAACTCTTTTTGATTTGAGCCAAAGGATTCCTTGGGAAGAGTTCTGCCCAAAGTGAGGCTTCTAGGAGTAAGAGGGGAAAGTTGGAAGAGTATTTGGGCAGAGTATGGCCGAGCCAAATGGCTTGAAAGTGTAAATGAGGTGGGATAGGTGGGGGCCTTTTATAAGTGGAGAGGAGGGGCACTTTTGGAAAGATTGAAATGTTACATTATTTCACAATGCTTTTCGGATTCTAAAGGTCCCACACTTATATAATTCGAGGATAAGGTGATAAGGTTTCGAAATATCCTCATCCAATAGGCTTTGGACAAGTGTAAGCCTTGGATTTTGCATTATCTTCTCATTTTATTTAAATCGTTAAATAATGAGGTCATCGCTGCATCATAATGATGTCATAAATAATTTAATTTATTTAATATATAAAAATTAAAAAAAAATACTATGATGTAGGAAATCTTTTTAGCTTTATAATGAATATTTATAGTCAAAATTTGGACTTGTGTAACCCCACTTAAAAACTGTTTTAGTAAAATAACTCATGTTTGTGTCAATTTAATTTTAACATTAAATAAATATATATTAATGTCATTTTCCAACCAAAGTGTCTCCATGGGGTCCCCAAGTTGACCCATGGGTTGTCTTGGTCGGCCATGAGTCATCCAATAGGAGTAGGACAAGTGTCAAGCTCATCTCATATTATTAAAACATTATTTTTACCTTAAACTACACTAATTACCTCTAATCGCGATTAAAAACTTAAAAGTTACTATTCACCAAAAATTATTTTAATCTCATTGAACCACATTTTACTTCTTAATGACAACCATGTATGTCGGATTTTTGAAAATCAAATCACAGAAGTGGTAATATTTCATTTAAACGAAAAATTATTTATTTAACTACCACTTAGTGGTTTCACTATTCATCAAAAATTGAAGTTTTTCAGAACAAGGCCAAAATTTCACCCTAAGCTATAATTCATATTCCGAATTCAAAAATGATGTCTATTTTAAAAAATTCCAAACATATAAGTTTCATTAATTAATTTTATAATTAATTCCCTCTGTTACGACAAATAGCGTGTTTTTATGAAACAATTTATATCAAAAGATTGGCAATTGTTTATGTCCAATTTCAATGTTAAATTAATTCTAATGACCACCATTGGATAAAACGGTAAAAATATATTATAATTATACCTTAAAACCACTAAATAGTATAATTTATGAAAATAAATTAAATTGATTTAAAAATTTGTTTTAAAGTATTTTTCACTATTCATAAAAATTAGAAGTTCTCAGAAAAATACCAAAAATTCAACATAGACTATTTTCGATATTCCGAATCCAAAAATGAAGTCCATTCTGAAATATAAAATTTCTATAATTTTAAAAAGTGGTTATTACTATTCATAACGGCTACTTTGATTAGTCGCGGTGTTTTAGAACTCGAAGATGCGTACAATGCAAGCTATTGCATTATTGAATGAGAAGCGTATCGTGGAAGCTCGGGGTGTTACATTCTCCCCTCCTTCAATAAATTGCGTCCTCGCAATTTGGAAATTTTCTTTGAAAATAAAAGGTTGAAAATAGAAAATAACTTTGAGGAAAACCCACATCGAAAATAAGGTTAATAAATATATAACATTAAAAGAAAGCAAGATAAGTACAAAGGTCACCTGATATAGCCCATTCTAGGATTATATGAAAATATAGATATGGAGGAGAAACAAACCATCAAGGTCTGATGGAGAGTTATAGAAAACAGGATTAGGAGAAAGTTTAACCACAAGAAAATCACAAACTTGTGATTGGTTAAACGGTCATTGAATCCCCAGTTGGAAAAGTTAACCGACAATATTTTTGTTTTAAGTTACCTTTTATAATGTTGAGGAATTTATTTTGGAGATTTACTAAGAACGTAAGGGAATATACATACTTGTTATGTATACTTTCATTCGTTAATAAATTTTTACCACAAACCCAACTTTTACTCCAAATGGTAACAGAACTCAAAAATATTCAATTTGTCCTAATTGTATAAGGTTCAAAATGTTAACACATACCATTTAGATTATTAAAACTATTTTGTAATAACCAGGGACTTCCTGTAGGCTAGTGGTAGGAAATAAAGGCTTGTCAGACTATGGTTGTGGGTTCGATTCCTGCAGCTTTGTCCGACGCGACGGGTTATTCCCCACCCTGCAGGTTGTCCTTTTCCTAAAACTATAGTATTATAATATTCCAAAAATATTCTTCATAAATTCTTTAACCATAAACAATACTATACATGGTTCAACTTAATCCATTCCAACCTTAATAGTTATCCAAAATACTTTTGTCCAACTCACAGTCCAAATTTTATAAGGAAGGTAAACATAATGAAGATCCTTTATCCCACGTAACAACTTGTGAACACCTTCATCATGTATTCTTTTTAAACATACTGAATTACCATGATCCCTTATTCCTTATATAATACTAGATATACTCCTTCTATCCAAATATTTATACAAAACATCAATCAGTTTCAAGGAAGTTAAGTATATCCAATATAATTTATCCGAATCAATCATGTCTTATTCTAAAACCACTATATTGGTATCAGAACCATATTATGGTTTATCTTTCTCTCAACCATATATTTTCCAAAAATTTAACCTACTGTGGAGTCACTTTTCTTGGTTCCACACAATCTCAAGTCCTAGATAAATAGTACTACAGTACAATCCTTATATACTCCATAATTATTATAACAAGTACATCATTGATACAACACTCAAATTACAAAATTCTTTAATAACAACATAAGAACTCTAATCATTCCTCCTCATCTGTGGTAGTATCATAACTTGATTATTATCCAATAACATCATTTGGGGCATACTCTGATGATTTGAACATTCGTTTGCGTAGTGTCCCCACTCCTTGCAGATGAAGCATTGTACATTTGAAACCTTTTTCTTACCCTTGCAGTCACGCACTCGGTGTCCTTTTTCTCCACACTTATAACAAACTCCCATTCCATTCAGGCAAATTCCAAGGTGTTTCTTCCCACAGTTATCACATATTGGAAAATTCTTCTTTTCCCTCGTCCCTTTATCCATCATTCTCTCTTCCATCCTTTTCTTCTCTTTCATCCCTTCAAATCCATAAGACTCAAAGAATTCTCTACTTATCTTATTAACACATGATACTATTTCTTCATATGTTGATAACACATGGGAGAATATTTCCCTTCTAAATGTTGGCTTAATACCATGAAAGATATGATCCTTCTTACTATTTGGATCATACGTATTGATGGAGTTCACATTCCTTCTACTGGGCGCCATTTCTATAAAATGCCATAAACTAGATTAGTTTATGAATCAAAATACATAATTCCATAATTATAAAATACATAACATAAATTGAACTATTTATGGATATAATCCATAATCATAATAAGGTTTTCTTTGAGGAAGTATATACTCATAACCTTTCATAGTGGTTTGTAATGAAAACAAGAATTATCCTAAGCATATCCCCCGGGAGTGTCGTAACCAAGAGTGCTGCAAGGCCCGTTGTCGTGCACCAGTTCCCGTTCGAGTCTAGCTCAAAGAGGTGTTTTCGGGTTTTACCCCTAGGTACATCTGTGCGAGAGCTGCCTCTACCTTCTCGTATCCAGACAGGGATGTATTGCTCAGAAAACTCATAACATCTCTATAATACCAAAATTCTAGGATGTTATTCTATACTAATCCTCTAAGTCTATCTTTGGGCTATGTGCTCTAATCAGAGTTTATCTAAATCTAGCTTCCAAGGTTAGTACTAAACTTCCTCTGATACCAACTGTAATGCCCCGACCCCAGCTACCCAGAGTCGGTGCATTACTTCATAACATTGGCATGATCACAAAAGATCAAGTCTCGAAAGACCGATTAGTTTAGTAGCTTTGGAAACACTAGATACATTCATAAATGTTATATTACAACATAAAGTGAAAAACTAATAAAAAAGTCTTCATAGTCCACACTCATATCCTCTTCTGACTATCCCTGCAGGTCATTCATAAAATACTTCTTCACATCCTGGAAAATATTAAAACATTGAAAGGGGTGAGCTCAGATGCTCAGTAAGGATAAAAATATTGCGGAAGCTTTCATAAATAAACATCAACATTTAAGGCAATGTATAACTAAAAAAAAGCCTTTTAAACATGAACTTCAACATAATATGAAAAAAGTAAAATGAGATAATTCCATTCACTTCTTCACATGGATATTCTACTGGTCGAATAATCACATGCAATATCAAAAACCACTTTCATTATGAGGGAATGTATAATTCCAGAAATTCTGAAACACTTTGTCAAGGCCTCGGCCAAGACGTCTAAAATCATTAAGGCCTCGGCCAAAACCATAAATCAAATTGGGAAAGGGCCTCAGACAATTCCATGTCTAGTTGTCTCATGAGACCTACCGATGCATCGAGGAGCTATAGCGGGCTCCACCCGTCACTTATTATGTCTAATACATTCCTCATATGAATAGGTTTAAACATATCATAAACCATAACATAATCGTATCACATAAAACATGCATAAAGGAAACATAACATCTCCACATTTCAATCACAAGATATCAATACAACACATTGATTTAATAAAAACGCTTTCAAAACCATTTTCAATACCAAAATAAAAGAAAGTTAAAACTTTGTATTTATTTTTCATTAAAAAAATGATGGCTTGTAGAGGAAGCCGAAACTCAAATAATGGTGACGGTGGCAGAGAAGTCATTGTCGCCGCATAAGTACGGAAAGAAAAACCTTCCATTTTTTCATTTAGCAAAACGCTTCGTATAAAAAAGATTCCTTTTGAATAAATATAAAAGTCAAAGGGGTTTATACACCGTATAAAAGAAAGTTGTGTATAAAACCAAATATGCCTCAATGAAAGGGGATTGAGACGAAGTCCTTAAAAAGATCATTTTTAAAATAAAATAGATCTATTATGTGTATTCACTATAGTTACACATAAAGAATGTAAAAATACAAAATAAGACATAATAATATCATGACATAATTTGAATGTAGGAGATTAACCCAAAGAATGGAAGTTGGGTTAAGAAGTTCCCTTACCTCATGTCCGACTTGACTCAACCATTCTTTAACCTCCTGAATAATAAACTAGATTTAATATCTACCTTATTAAGAACCATTATTAATTTCATTATCCTTTTTATATCCCTTATTAAAATGTTATGAACGTTATGTAATTATTTATGTTAATAACGGTCGTTTTGTCGATCTTTGGTACTTGTGTCAACAATAACCTTCTTATAATTACAAGTTGTTCATGTGGTGAAATATACATTATATCCAGAATTATATTCATGATTTAGATATCATATATATCATATATATCCAGTATATACATTCATTCATAATATTACGTAACATTTAGAGGTAAGAAATGAAATGCACCGTTCATGGAGACGGTAAGCCGTACGTACGCATGAACGCTACTTTCATTTCAATTTCATATTTAATGGAACAAAATCATAATGATATAAATGTATATTATAATTCCAGTATAATATAGTGTATAATACCATTTACTCCATCCTTTATACATCCCACATATGGCATTAACGATTCAAATCACTTTGAGGGGGCGGTAGTCCGCACTTCCTAAAATGAAATTATCGCATTTTACCCATAATGGAAATCATAAAGTATGCCATAAATGAGAAATACAGAAGAATAAGTAAAAAATAAACATATTATATATCATATATAAAAATATTGACATCTTAATGGCCACCTTTGAAGGTGTTATATGTGTGTTGAACAATCATCGTTTCGTGAGGCAGAAATTCGTCATCCACAGAAACCGTATGTTCTTTAACAATTAGATGTAGGTTTGTGTAAGTGTAGCTCGAATCCTTATTATAACAACATCCTAGTATATTTAAGATACTGTTTTTGTTACAAAATAAATGAATAAAAAGAGTTAGGGGGTTGGAGAAGAAAAATAATACAAAACAACATTAGAAAAGACATTACCTCAAAATCGGGTAACTCTTTTTGATTTGAGCCAAAGACTTCCTTGGGAAGTGTTCTGCCCAAAGTGAGGCATCTAGGAGTAAGAGGGGTAAGTTGGGATAGTATTTGGGCAGAGGTTGGCCGAGCCAAATGGCTTGAAAGTGTAAATGAGGTGGGAGAGGTGGGGTCCTTTTATAAGTGGAGAGGAGGGGCACTTTTGGAAAGATTGAAATATTACATTATTTCACAATGCTTTTCGGATTCTAAAGGTCCCACACTTATATAATTCTAGGATAAGGTGATAAGGTTTCTAAATCTCCTCATCCAATAGGCTTTGGACAAGTGTAAGCCTTGGATTTTGCATTATCTTCTCATTTTATTTAAATCGTTAAATAATGAGGTCATCGCAGCATCATAATGATGTCATAAATAATTTAATTTATTTAATATCTAAAAATTATAAAAAAATACTATGATGTAGGAAATCTTTTTATCTTTCTAATTAATATTTATAGTCAAAATTTGGACTTGTGTAACCCCACTTAAAAACTATTTTAGTAAAATAACTCATGTTTGTGTCAATTTAATTTTAACATTAAATAAATATATATTAATGTCATTTTCCAAACAAAGTGGCTCCATGGGGTCCCCAAGTTGACCCATGGGTTGTCTTGGTCGTCCATGACTCATCCAATAGGAGTATGACAAGTGTCAAGCTCATCTCATATTATTAAAACATTATTTTTACCTTAAACTACACTAATTACCTCTAATCGCGATTAAGAACTTAAAAGTTACTAGTCACCAAAAATTATTTTAATCTCATTGAACCACATTTTACTTCTTAATGACAACCATGTATGTTGGATTTTTGAAAATCAAATCACAGAAGTGGTAATATTTCATTTAATGGAAAAATCAGTTATTTAACTACCACTTAGTGGTTTCACTATTCATCAAAAATTGAAGTTTTTCAGAACAAGGCCAAAATTTCACCCTAAGCTATAATTGATATTCCGAATTCAAAAATGATGTCTATTTTACAAAATTCCAAACATATAAGTTGCATTAATTAATTTTATAATTAATTCCCGCTGTTACGACAAATAGCGTGTTTTTAAGAAACAATTTATATCAAAAGATTGGCAATTGTTTATGTCCAATTTCAATGTTAAATTAATTCTAATGACCACCGTTGGATAAAATTGTAAAAATATATTCTAATTATACCTTAAAACCACTAAATAGTATAATTTATCACAATAAATTAAATTGATTAAAAAAGTTGTTTTAAAGTATTTTTCACTATTCATAAAAATTAGAAGTTCTCAGAAAAATACCAAAAATTCAACATAGGCTATTTTCGATATTCCGAATCCAAAAATGAAGTCCATTTTGAAATATAAAATTTCTATAATTTTAATAAGTGGTTATTACTATTCATAACGGCTACTTTGATTAGTCGCGGTGTTTTAGAACTCAAAGTTGCGTACAATGCAAGCTATTGCATTATTGAATGAGAAGCGTATCGTGGAAGCTAGGGGTGTTACATGATTCATATCATCTCAGTTTTCTAAAAAAAATAGATATTTCCAATTTTATTTAACAAGGGAGTTGTCAGTTAAAACTCCAAAGGGAAGTATCATTGCAACAAAGTTTTGTGAATCGGTCCCCATTAGAGCACATAAATGTTCTTTATCCGCTGATCTCATCTTCATACCTTTGATTGAGTTTGATATAATCCTTGGTATGGATTGGATTTTGGACCATGATGCGATGATTTATTGTAAGAAGAAGGAGGATACGAATTTTGATGATAATGAAAAGGAACACCTTATCTTTAGAGTAGAATCATCACCACCTAATTTTTCTAGATCCACCCCCAATAGCTCAACTAAATCCAATTATTGGGGAGGAATAGAATGAAATAACTGTGGGTGTGGAACGGAATGTTCAAATAGAGGATGTACCTGTTGTGAATGAATATGTAGTTGTGTTTCCAAAAGATTTACCTGGACATTCTCCATAGTGAGTAGTTGAATTTTCAATTGATTTAATTCCTGGATCAAGGTCTATATCAAAGACCCCTTATAGAATGGCCATTTTGGAATTAGTTGAATTAAAGAAACAACTAGAAGAATTGAGTAATAATGGATTTATTCGACTTAGTGTTTCTCCATGGGGATCTGCTGTTCTTTTTTTTTAAAAAGAAAGATGGATCTAAGAGGTTATGCATCGACTACAGGGAGATCAATGCTATAACAATAACGAACATGTATCCCCTACATCACATTGATGATTTATTTGACCAACTTCATGGAGCTCGATACTTTTCAATCATTGACCTTCGATCTTGATACCATCAGTTGTGTGTGAAGAAGGAAGACATTCCGAAGACAGCATTTTGAACTAGGTACGGGAATTACGAGTTTACAGTAATGCCTTTTGGATTGACTAATGCACCCTCTGTATTCATGGATCTGATGAATATAGATTTCAAGGAATATCTCGATGAATTTGTGGAGGTATATATTGATGATATATTTGTATAATCCAATCGCTACGAAGATTATGAAAATCACTTGCACATTATCCCGAAGACTCTGAGAAGACTTGAATTATATGGGAAGTTTAGAAAGTGTGAATTCTAGATTCAGAAGATTTCTTTTCTTGGACATATTGTCTCTAAAGATGTAATCTCTGTTGATCCTTCTACGAACAAGGCAATCCAATAATGGCCAGCAACTATGACTATAACTGAGGTACGCAGTTTTATTTGTTTGGTAGGTTATTATTGACGTTTCGTCCAGAATTTTTCCCAATTGGCTAACCCATTAACGAAGCTCACGCGTAAAGGGGTTAAATTTTTTTTGGACAAAAGAGTTTGAAGAATGTTTCGACGAACTAAAGATAAGATTAGTCAATGCTACTATATTGACTCTACCATTGGGGAATGACGGGTTAGTTATTTATATTGATGCATCGAAGAAAGGACATGGTTGTGTCCTTATACAGAATGTAGGGTTATTGCCTATGCATCACGACAGTTGAATATTCATGAACAGAACTATCCTACTCATGATCTTGAGTTAGCAGTTGTGATCCTTTCTTTGAAGATATGGAGGCAATATCTATGTGGTGAAAAATGTGAGATTTATACTAATCACAAGTGTTTGAGGTATCTTTTATCACAAAAAGAACTCAACATTAGGCAAAGGAGATCTCTTGAATTAATCAAGGATTATGATTGTATGATACACTACCACCCAGGGAATTCAAACAAGGTGGCAGGTGCTTTGAGTAGAAAATATCATGGATTTTTGAACAATATGATAATTGAAAGGGATCCAATTTTCATGGATCTAGTGAAGATGGACATGGGAATAACCAAGGAAGGTGAAACATCAATTCTTTATCAAATGGTTGCCAAACCATCTTTACTAGAAAGTATTAAGAGTTCTCAGACTGATGATGAAGAATTTCAAAAGAAGATTAATGCTGTGAATGATGGGAGATTGAGAGACATTGTGTAAGAAGAAGGAATTTCGAAATTCGGGAAGAGACTTTGTGTTCCTGATATACCTGATCTAAAAAGAAAATTGGTGGATGATTCTCATAGTTCCAATTTCTCTATACAACCTGGGAGCACCAAAATGTAGAGAGATTTGAAGGAACATTTTTAGTGGGACAACATAAAGAGGGAGATTGCTGATTTTGTGTCAATATATATAGTTTGTCAACAAGTGAAAGCTGGAAGGAAACGGCCTGGAGGAGTCATGCAACCTCTTCCCATAACGGAATGGAAATGGGATAATATTATGATGGACTTTGTCCTGGGGCTACCAAAGACTCTTAAATGGAATGATGTAATAGGGGTCATTGTTGATCGTATTACCATGTAAGCACATTTTCCTGCTATAAGGGAAGATTTAACACTTGAAAAACTTGTAAGACTATATATTAATGAAGTTGTGAGACTTCATGAGGTACCCCTATCGATTGTTTCTGATCGTGATCCCCGTTTTATTTCAAGATTCTGGAAAAGTCTCCAGAAAGCCTTGGATACTGAACTTCATTTGAGAACTGACCACCTCCCTCAAATAGATGGACAATCAGAACGAACTATTAAAACCTTATAAAACATGTTGAGATCCTTCGCACATGACTTTCAGGGTATGTGGGATCAATATTTACCTTTGGTAGAATTTTCCTACAACAATAGCTTCCATTCGAGTATTCAGATGACACCATATGAAGCGTTATACAGAAAGAGATATTTCACACCAACCTATTGGGATGACGTTGGTGAAAGAAAACTTGTAGGCCTAGAACGTGAGGAAATGATGGAAAAGGTGAAGGTAATCCCAAACCATATCAAAGCAGCTCAATGTAGGTAGAAGAGCTATGCCAATAATCGAACGAAGGATTTGGAATTTCAAGTTGGTGATCTTGGTTTCCTGAAGGTATCTCCATGTAATGGAGTCATACGTTTTTGTAAGAAAGGTAAATTGATTCCCAGGTACATCGGACCTTTCTAAATTCTAGAATGAATTAGGGTTGTAGCTTACCATTTGGAAATGCCACAAAATCTCTCCAAAGGTCATGATGTGTTCCACGTATCACTATTAAAGAAATACATGCCTGACCCAACGCATGTACTCACCTATGAGGAATTGGAACAAGAACTTGATCTGTCTTATTGCGAAGAGCCCGTCAAGATTCTTTATACGAGAGAACAGTAACTGAGAAACCGGACGGCACGTCTGGTAAAAGTCTTGTGGAGAAACCATAATATGGAAGAAGCAACGTGGGGACCCGAGGAACTTATGATGAAGAACCACCCGAGTCCTTTCATGCGGTTGTATTATAGAAATTTCTAGGAAATAATTATTTGAATTATGGGAGAATGTAACACCCCAAGCTTCTAAGGTACGCTTCTCTTTGAATAATGCAATAGCATGTGTGGTACGCAACATCGAGTTCCAACACACCACAACCAATCAAACTAGTTGTTATGAATAGTAATACCCACTTTTTGAAATTTATATTGTTTATTCAAAATGGACTTCATTTTTGGATTCAGAATATAAAAATTAGCCTAGGGTGAATTTTTGGTACTTTTCTGAAAAACATCATTTACTTGATGAATAGTGAAACCACTAAGTGGTAGTTAAAAAAATTAATTTTACCGCTTCTGTGAGTGGAATTTTGAAAATCCAAGAGACACAGTTAATATCATGGAGTAAAATGTGGTTCAATGAGATGAAAATAATTTTAAGTGAATAGTAACTTTTGACTTTTATTTACCACATTTAAAAGAAAATAGGGTAATTAAGGGTAAAAATGATATTAATATTACCTTAACACATGTCCTAATTCTATTGTACACGTTTATCTCGACCAAAAACAACCTTATGAATAAAATATTATCATTTACATCCACTAGGATTAGTTAGGACATTTATTATTATTTAATTAAAAGAAGAGTTAAAAGAGTTAAAATCAACGTTTATTTACTAAAACATTGTTAATATAGGGTAATACATAAGGTAAATTCAATTTTAAATATTCATTATAAAGCTAAAAATATTTCCTACATAATGAAAATTTATTTATATTTTTTAGACAATAAATAATTTAATTTATTTCTGACGCAATGATGATGTTGTAATTACCATAATAGTGAGATATTAAAATAATTAATATTATAAATACCCAAATAAATATAATATGAGAGTTTTTATGATTTAAAATAATTTTCTAGGTTAATATGATATGTTATTATTGACTTAATTAACTTTTTTCGAAGCAATCATTCTGTTATTATTTTAACAAAAATCAATTACTGAATAGTGTCAAAATTGACATAAAAGGGTTTTTAAAACAAATATTATATTATTAATTGATATTAAATTCCAAAAAATCTAAGGTTCAGCCAAGAGACTTATATATTGTTAGGCATGTCATTAATGGACCACTTGTGTGTCGCTTTTATGTATATAGTATGTTTATTAACTATAAAATATAAAAATACAATGTGACATGGTAAGTGTCAAACTAATTAACTAAGAGTTAAAACTAAAAGATAAGGTTATTATAATGACCCAAAACTGGATTAAATTCTATTGGTTGAGTGGTTTTCGACCCCTCCCCACCTTATCCTTTATATAATCCACTTTTGAGCCATTAGAAACCGAATATGAATTTATTATAAAATAATATTTCTAGCTTTTCCAAAGGTGCCCCTAACCCCTCTTATAAAAGGGCACTCACCCTTCTCATTAATTCACACCTTCAAATCCATTTGGCTCAGAAAAACACTGCCCAAATACTCTCTAAACTTCCCTCACTAAAACCTAGAGGCCTTAGTTTTATCATAAAGCCAACCTAAGAAGAAATTTTGATCAAATCAAAAAGAAGAACCCAAAGAAGAGATAATGCTTTCACAAACCATTTTCAAGTTTCTTTCTTCTTCCACATCATCATTATTTGTTATTCACATTCTAAAATAATGAATACAATATCTCCTATATACTGTAATATTATTATGAATATGGTACAACCATATTTTGGTATTCTATCCATCCTTTGAATGACATGTCACCATACGTGCGTACGTACGGCTTACCATCTCCACGTCGTGGTGTAATTATTATTCAAATCATTATTATTTGTATGGGTATAATAATGAGGTTTAATTAATGTATATAATAAATATAACATGATAATTATTCTGTATATATGATATAACATCCAATTAAATATTATTTTAATATCAATTGAATGATATGATCGCTTGTTCGTACATATGGACTACCGTCTCCATGAACGCGATAAGATTCATTCCCCATCGTAACCATTCAAGTATAATTATCATTTGATGATTAATAATAGTATCTAAGGACTTGATATCATTCTGTATATGAATAAGATACAACCTATACATTAAAAACACGTCTTACGTAACAAAACATATAAAAGAAAACGAGTAAGTTAACACCCAAAACAACGATAATTTAAAATATTATTAACAAAGTAATGATAAAAGATCATATATTATATCATATTAATATATATGATTTTTTTTTAAATTAATAACAATTATTTCACCATTATATAGGAGGTTAACCTACCCTCAAACAAGGAAAATTACAAGGTAGGTGTTTATTTCGCAATCTCTTCTTTATCCAAGGTTATTTATATGTAATAATCTACTAGGATTTCTTTATCATCCACATCCATGTTTATTAAAAATGTATTTAAAAACATTTTTACTATTTACTAGAATGTGGGTTAAAGTCATTTATACCCTTGTTGACTTTTATAAGTGGTTTATAAATAAATATTTCCATCATTTTCCGAACAAGGTCCTTTTTAACCTTTTCGACAGAATTATGGTAAGAATGTTATTTAACATATACGGCGGGTGCGACTATTTTCCTCCATTATAAAATCTTTGAAGCATCCCTTATAAGATTATAAGAAAATTTTCAAAGTAAATGTTTTATTTTATAATTATGTGACTTTTAAATGATTTCAAAGAAAGGGATATTTCTCTCAAATAGTTTTGATTTCATCTATTTCAACACCCTTTGATGGATTTTAAGCTTATTTGAAGTTGATTTATTATGATACAAAACGCCCATATTGTATTGAAGGTTTTTTTATTTGTTTGACTGTGGATGTGTTATTTTTATATCATTCATGGATTATGGAGAAAGTATTGACATTGTGTATTCTAGTTTTAATACGAATGTTTATGTTATGTTTAAACATGTTCATATGAGGAATGCATTGGACTTAATATGTGAGGGGTGGAGCCCTCTATAGCTCCTCGATGCATCGGTAGGTCTAATGAGACAATCTAGTGTCTTGGAATAAGGCCTTGACAAAATCTTATTTGAAGTCTTGGCACGAGGCCTTGGCTATGTGGTTAGGATAGTCCGGTATTATGCATTCCATCATTATGAAAGTGGTAATTGATATTTAATGTTATTAATCGATTAGTAGAATATCCATGTAAATAAGTAAATGGAATTATTTCATTTTATTTGTTCCATACTATGTTTAAGTTCAAGTTAAAAAGGCTTTTGTTTTAGTTATACATTGCCTTAAATGTTTATTCTTATTTATGAAAGATTCCGCTATATTGTTATCCTTATTGGGCATTTGGGATCACACCTATTCTATGTTTTATTTTACCCAGGACGTGAAGAAGTAAATTATGAATGACCTGCAGGTATAGTATGAGGGGATAAGATTGTGGACTATGGAGACTATGTTGTTGTAGTTTTCATTTTTATGATGTAATGTAAAACATTATGAATATATCTAGTGTTTCCAAGGCTACTAAACTAATTAGTCTCTCGAGATTTGATCTTTCTTGTGATTATGCCAATGTTATTAAATAATGCACCGACTCTGGGTAACTGGGGTCGGAGAGTTACAATACTAGTAGTGGTAATCATAGTATGTCACATGTTGAGTCTAGGGCATCCAGTTATGATAGAATAGATCCTATAGAACATTTGTAATTGACAAAGTAGGAAAAAATATAAAATAGTTTCATTCATCCTAGAACTTCACCTTGGGGCCATTCGATTTTGATTGTTAGAAATAAGGATCATTCTATACGGATTTTTTTATTATAGATCAGTGAATAACAATTCTATTGAGAATAAGTATCATTTTTATCTTATTTATTTCTTATTTGATAAAATCCAATGTACTCAATATTTTTCAAACATTGACCTTCAGACTAATTATCATTTTTTGAACATAAATTAAGAAGTCATTCCTTGATGGGGTCTCAAAATAGGTATATTTAATATATGTTTGTGGTTATTCACTTTGGGTTGACAAATTCACACGTAGTATTTTTGAATATGATGAATACAGTATATCCTGAGAACTTGGATACATTTGTAGTAGTATTTATTTATAATATTATATTATATTATAGAACATAATAGAGTTGTTAAATATATTTAAATATTTTTCTACATACATAAAAATAAAATAAGTTTCATGGAAAGCGTATAAAATGTTAATCTTGGCTCAAAAATATTTCATTCCTTGGAAATATTATAGCTAAATATAGATTACTATTTAATCCTACTAAACCAAAAATAGTGGTAGAATATATGGGTCCAAATAATGTCATCGAGATTATATTTTTTTTAGGCTTACCAATTGATAATTGAAAATTTTTCTTACTTGGTGAACCAACCAACTAATCTAAATTGAAATGGAGTTATATTCAAATGGAAAAGGGATAGTGATGAATGTTTTTAGGAATAAAAAAATAATATCGGTAAATTAAATAGTTGTAGAATTTCAATCTAGAAATAGGGAATTTTTTATTTGTTGTTATTATTAATTTATGATCCTTCATTGTCTTTTTATGTAAAATTATTAACAAATTGAATCTACATCATGACTTTCCAAACCACATTATCAAAATTATTCCATTCATGAAATTGATGTTAAAATAATAATTTTTTAATTAATAATTTGGATTAATCATTTATTTGGAGAGAAATGTGATATATATAGATATATATCATAAAAGTTCAATGTTTATACTCACTCAAAAATAATCTATTATGTGGAAAAGATAATTTTTAAAATTGATAAAGGGTTATGATTCCATAATTCACTATAATCTAGGTAAATAAAACAATTTAATGATTCTATGAGTCAAAAGGATAATTAATTATTGTCCTTGATATTCATGGAATATGATCATAGTGGTAATTATTTAATGAAACTGAGATCAATAGTTATATAGATGAAAATCCATTCACTTTTGACTGAGGTATCTATACATCCATCTATTTCTAAATGTATTTAGTATCCTTAGAAGGAAGATTCAGGTTTGTAAAGAAATGTTAAACTAATTAAACTTGGAAAATTTATTGAGTATAATATCAACAAAGATGTTGTTATAAGAGTTGGAAAGATGTATGTGTGGTGAGAAATGTTTTATTTAAAGAAAGAATTATTTATTAAGGATCATAATATTCCACTTTATGTTCATCTCATTAATAGTAAACTGTAGAAACACCATCTTGAATATTACATATTGGATGAAACAAAGAAAGAAATAATTGATATTACATTCAAATATTTGACATTAGAATAGGTTAAAGATGTAAAATAACTACCGAAAAGGTTTATTTCAGTCGTTGTTAATCATTAAATAAAAATGAGAGTATATACTTATGGAATTCATCACCGGATTACAAAATAGAACATGAATAAATAATTAAATATGGATTATTATTAATAGTTTAACTAAATATTATCATTTTATTCATATTATAGATTATAAATATTTTGGATCATAATTATTTAATATATCTTAAAGATAAATTAATGTTAAATTGATTTTCCATCTCTATTTTATGTGATCATGATACAAGGTTTGCATTAAATTTATTTAAGGGTCTTTAGATTTCATTGGCAGCTGAGTTATGTTTCAGTACAAATTTTCATCCTATATCTGATGGAAAATCAAAGGGGAAAAAAATTATAGGATAATCTATTTAATTCTAATTTTATTATTACAGTTATTGGGATCAAGATGCTACATTACTGTAGTTTTCTTATAATAACCGATTTTTACCAGTTTACATAATGATACATTTGAGGTATTATATAAAAAGCATTTTTAGACTCAATTAATTTCAGTATTATGTTAGGGATTAAATGTTTTTGGGAGTTTAATCTTTGGATGATATGGTTTGAATGGAAAATATGATTCAACCCCATATGAAGGAATATCATAGTAGTAAGAATATTTATGCATATACTTTAAAGAATTGTCATTTCTTTAGGTAGGATTCAATTTTTTCCTAAAAATATATCTACAGAAAGGTCTGATACATTTTAGGGGAAAATTAAAATTAATCTCTTATTTTATTATTCCACATGAAATTCTTGAGAAATTGGGATCGGGTTTTTATTGATTATCCTTACCTGAATATTTTTATTATATACATGATGAGTTTCAGGTTTAATTTTTGAGAAAATATATACCTAATGAATCTCAGGTATTGATCCCATGTGTGATACACTTAAGGGAGAATATTTCATACGATGAAAATTCAATTCATATGCTTGATATTAGAGATTAGGTTTTGTAGAATATAGATACTCACCAATTTATTGTTTTGAGGAAGAATCATTTGATTGAAGAAGAAATATGACAACTTGAAAAGGTAATGTGAGAACGATGTCCCCAACTTTTTATTAATGAATTAAATTATGAGGATGTAATTTATTTATGGTGGAAAGAATGTGAAAAACTATGTATTTTTAGTAATAAATAATTTATATATAATTTTATTGATTTTTATTCATTTTAATTCTAAAAAAATTAATATAATTTTCAACCAAAAAATAAATAGTTTTATTTTATCTATAACTTTTCCCATGTATTATACGGTTTTATTTAAAAGATAAATTTGTAATTTTTATAATTTCAAATTGATAAAATGGAATTTATTTTTGATATCATCATTTCAAAATTATATTAGGGTCAATTTTTTAGATATTTCCAAAAGTGTTATTTTTAGTTGAATAGTGAAAATGATGATTTCACAAAATACTATAACTTTTATGAAATTATCATAATATAATAATAAATTAAATTTTTTTAATATAGATTCACAATGAAATCATTTATTAGAAGAGTAAAATAAATCATTTAAAATTATTAATTTTAATTTAGAAACCTATTTATGATTTTTTAAAAACAAAGTGATAATCTATTCGAATAAACATTATTGTTTATCCATTTACTTTAATTAAGTATTAAAATTGATCCATTAGGTTTAGGTTTTGTTTTGAATTAACATAACACTATTTTTTATCAATAAAAAATAAATTTTATATAAATCAATACTATAGATGATTTTTGTGTAAATTTGATTTTATGTGAAAAATAAATTTTTCTAAAAACCTTTTTTCATTATGTTACATGTAATTATATTAAAATTAATTTTGAATACCTAAATAAAGTAAATATATTATTTTTTCATAGTTGGAATCATAAGGTTGAAATTAGGTAATATGTTTTAATTTTCTAGTCATTAAAATAAGTTGTTGATGTAATAATTTGCCACTATTATAAATGCTAAAAGTGTTATAAGTGGGTAAAACCACAGGAGAATTACAAAAATATCATAAAAACAAGAATTTTTATAATTTTATTAGTTTATTTTCAAACATGATTATCTTATATTTTAATATATGATTATATTTTCACTTTACTTTATTATAGCATTTTTTTATATAATATGAAATTGTGTATTTACAATAGAGACACTCCTCTCAATTATAATTGGTGTCTTACATCATTACACATCACCAAATAAAAACATTGAGAAATTTTCATTTAAAATAATAAAAAAATCACTACCCAACATCATTTTCCAAATACTTGCTGCTTTTGCCTCCCCAAATGGTAAATATAAGAAGTCATAAAGAGGAGTATTAAGAAAGAAGTATAAAGAAGAGGTAATTGTTTTAATATAGTTCATTCGTGTATATTTATTCTTAAACGTCTTTAAAATATATTATAACTATTTCAATATATTTAAATTAGTATCATTGTTATACATAATATATATTATTTTTTGTGTAACAACCATGACATATCACCCTTCAATCCATTTGAAAACATTATAAGACATTATTTTCAGTGCAGACTACTACCTCTGTGAACAATGATATCATATTTCTTATAGAAATTATATTAATGTTTATAAAAAATTATTTTCTGAAATAATATGATATTTATAACATGATTATGTTTTTTATAGTTAATTCATTGATTTCAATGATGTCATTAAAAATAAATGATCATCGAAAAATGTAACCTAAAAATACATGAATATTGTGACACTTCATAAGTAATAACTTATTCACATGATATTTTTTTCATCCTATCCTTTTCAATACTAGATTATAACTTAAATAATAATATTTTTAATTCAATATTAATTAAAATGTAATTTTATCAATAAATAATATCACAATCTTAGTCATTCAACTATCAAAACACATTCTGGTCTATGTTGATTTTACCACCTACATGAATGATGTTATAATGTCCATTTCACAAATGATTAATGATACATAAATAAAATTCAATAATTAATTACTTATGATGATTTAATTAATAAGGAATGGTGAAGCACCAATCCTGAAAATAGAAATAAATGTGGTCAATCAGAGTTATTTTAAATAATAAAAAACAAGCTAATCAAGTTAGATTCACAGAAAAGTAACTATTTACTAATAAATTTAACTCATATTGTGAAAATTATATGAAACCTATAAATTATAACATATAAATATTAGGTGTACTGAACTATGTTTTTATAAACTATGAAATTCATTGTAAATTATAATTTTTATATTCGAATGAAAATGATGTCTTATATAGTAATTTCCCTTATGTTAACGACCTCAAATAATTATTCCAACCTCTCCAATGGTATTGAAAAATGGAATATACCCTAGTATAAGTGTTTTTTTGTAAATATTAGTCATTAATATTTTTAAATAATTTTTTATAATTAATATTTATTTAATTAAATATTATTTTTTACGCACATGTTCGTTCATCTATATTTTTAATTAGGGCATATGAATTAGAATCCATATCTTAAATTGGGACACGAATGTGGGGGGGGGGGGTTCCTAGTAATGGTATAAATTCATCTTGGGAACTGGGATTGTTCCTGATTATCATTTTTGTATTTATTTTTCTTCCACTTCCTTTTACAATTTTTGTTATTATTTTCCCATTTAGTTTCTCATAGACTCCATCTTGGGCTTCTTTTATCATGTGATTTAGATAAAAAAGGTTGATGGAGTGACATATAGATAGATATATATATAGGGATATAGGGATAGAGCGTGAGAGGTGTCACATTTGGTGTCAAGGGGATCCACATAGTCATTTGGCAGTGCTGGAATAAGAATCTGTGTGATGCTTTGGCGTATTCCACCCAAAGGTAGGTTATTTTTAGTTTTATTCTATAAATGTATTTATGTATAATAATATAAGTTTTAAGGTTCTATTATTACTTATAAGGACACATTGTGGGTGTATATAAGATTAATTAGAAGAAAGAAAAGCATCCAGTAAATTTATAGGGGTTTTTTATTTGGGAACTCAGATCACACATCGTTCAGTTCAAGGAAACATGCCAAATTTTATAAAATTATTTAATCATTAATATATTCTCATTAATTTAATATAAAAATAATTTAACATTAAAATATTCTCATTAATCAAATAAACTCATGATGAAAACATGATTTTATTTTAAAAAAAATTCCAATTATCTAATTAAAAATAACAAATAAATTAATATTACATTTTTAGAAATTTTCTGACAAGATCATTATGAATATCAATTCCATCATTTGTAAAATTGATCAAAAGCTGATAAAATCATGTTTAAAAAATAAATACTTCATTAAATTTCATTGGAAATAATATTTTAGACAAGCTTCACTATTCCTGAAAACATGTAAGAATTTAATCTTAAAAGAACTATTAATTTAGGCATCCTTGATAGTTTAATGGATATCATGAACTAATCAATTAAGAATAAATATTAACAAAAAATATAGAAGACACTAAAGTTGATTTTCGAAATATAAAATAATATAATAACACCAAAATATAGATTTAAAATACAATTTTTTAATTTCTAACATGATCAAAAAAATTAATAAATAACATGCATAAATTCATAAGCATAAATGTTTTATTTCATATTAAGAAGAAAAAACTAATCACCTGACCACATAATACATTTTATGATAACCTCTCGTACAATCATGAATAATCTTTTGGTATTAAATATACTATAATTTTTAAAGGTTCATTTATCAATATATGAATTCATAAATTAATACACAAAGCATAATCATGATTTGAGATGAAACCTATGATAGATATGCATGAATAACTCTGTAATTTTCTACCCTGAAATTAATTAATTCTCACATAAACATGCTTAGTTGACTAGCATAGTCCTTATATCTGATCATAGGGGTAATAAGACCTATATCATAGCCAAAATCATTGACTTTAGGAGTTCTTTTATATTCTACATGGGGTTATAAATTCATTTGTACAAATTATTTCTCTATTCTCACACTAATTTAGGTTAAACAACATAATTACTCCATAAACCCATGAAATTCTCATTTTTCAAAACTTCAATCTTTATTTTATCTCTCAATCAAAACCATAAATACCACCTTTTCATGAACTATCCTTGGTAGATATTATTTTGGCCGCTGAGGTCCACCAATAATATCCCTCTGGATGGCGAATAGCACCCAAAGTATTTTTTCTCAAATTGGATGAATTTACCTAACAATATTCTAAAACATTAAGTAAAAATCCCACAAATCACGTCCTTATATAAAAAAATAGTTTAAAATCCATAAATAAACCATACGAACATGATAATGAATACAATCTAGAAATATTGAAAGATGAACTCTTAGAATCGACTTTAATTTTCATGATAGAAACATCCAAAAATATCCATCAATATATCATATATAAAAACTCATGAAACTATGGTGGGGTCAGTACTTTGGGTTACATAGTATGATTATCTCTCTAAGAAATTTAAGCTCCATTTGATATAAATATGTCAGGGAATGAATGCATAAAACATTAAACTAAAAATATAATATTGATAGACATAATGAGATATGTAAAACTCCACAGACTAAACACCATAATTATATCTCTTATAATCCTTATTTAGAATAAAAATTTGTTGATTATAAATGAGGGTTATAAAAATAGTTTGAGGGTCACATAATTATAATGGTCCCCACAAATATCAACTCTCCCCATAAAATGACAAACAAATCATCACATCAATAATAATATTTCTTATTCAATCCAAATCTAATATCATGGAAAGTGAGAATAACTTGATATCCCTACTCAAAAAGTGTTCTAATCATACCATCACTATCACAATAGGAAACCCCCACTACAATCAAAGTTATTTTTCCCATCATTATCACATCATAAACCCTTTATAGCCAATCATATCTACATCATCATCACATCATACACCCCTTAAGACCCATTATATCCACATCATTGTCAAATGATACACCTCGTGCATCCCATTATATCCACATTATCATCACATTCTCGATATCACCACATCACCTCAATGAATCATGTTATAACCTTGATATTTCAAAACCCAAACATTACATACCCATCAAGGTGTCATTTCCAATGGAAATTCATACATGTTAACCACAATCCATTACAACCTATATTAAGTGTAAAAGTCATAACTACAAGGTATTAAAACCCACAATAACTATACATTCGACACCATGAGCCATCATATCTCATGTATAGTTTCACTTAACCTCAATACACTACAAATTGTGATAGAATACACATAATTGTAATCCATTATAGACTATATGTTTAGTTTGAAGGAAACATATATTTGTATGTAAATAGTTGGTAATCATAAAGGCATCATATCAAATCACAAATAGAAAAAATAAATAATAATAGTCATCCAGTATCACAATGTATAATAATAGGATATTATTAGTGTATGAGTTCATAAATAACTATATCTTTTAAGGATCCATCAAAAAATTATTGATGATATTTATTCCAAGAATAATATAATTACAATAATGTAATATTTTATCATTAAATGTTTGTATATTTCTCTATTTCGATTTATTCCTTAATATTTATTAAAAAATATTAGTATAATAATTAATTATTATCTACCATTATTTATTTCACTCTTTAATGCCCTTAATTATTTGGGAATGTAATTTATAACTCTAATTTAAATAATTTTCCTTATTAAAATCATTTCATATAATTCCAAGGATATTTTATTGATGATAATTATCCTTATATTTATAACACAGTATCCCCAAATTTTTTCACCACATATTAATATTTTTATTATTTTATATTTTCCCACATATTTTTTATTCTAGATTTATATATCTTTTTCATTCCATCATTTATCCTATTAATACATACAATTTCATAGTCAAATATTTATACTACCCTTACCTCATTTACATTCACTCTTACAATTTCAGTATTTAAATTTCATCATAATAAAAAGCCAATGAAAATGTATTATCACAATAGACATCAATTTTACACACAACACCATTATAATAAACATGAACTTAATGACAGTTTTAGCTGGAATATTAAATTTACCCTATAGTTTTTTTGATATTATCATATTATCATTAATTATTTAATTACAATTAGACTTATGATTTATCTCCACAGTATATACATAATGAATTTACCAATATAATTACTTATAGAAAACATTTATCCAAATAGGTCATAAAAACATATTTTAGTAGTATCAGAGATATGTATAAAATGAGCATGTGAATATTAATAAGCAGTGTAGAACATGAAAGAAACTTACTAGTTCCTCCATGATAGAACTTCCATTATTAATTCCCCCTTCCTTTTTCATTTCCATAATATTTCTTATCTTAAGGGACATAATAGAATAATTGTTGTATATATCAAAATGTCATAAACAGATGGAATAAAATAAAATCATATTCATATTTATTTCTTTTAACATTATCATTCCATAATATTTTATTCATGATTTCATTTTATAGACTCTCATTCCCCATGAAAGCACATATTGTTAACAACAGTCAGTATAACTAGATAAAATAACCTGAGATGGGGTGAATTTGGGTATTATAGATTAATACAACATCCACTTTTGTATCCTGTTTCATTGTTAAAAAAACACTCTTCTCTACCTTTCCCATAGAAATGTATGAAAAGAAATGAAATTTTGAATGAGACACAATGATTTTACATGGTTTACCCTCATTAGGATGTCTAAGGAGCATATAACAATAATGTGTCGGTGTACCAAAATTAATTAGGATCACTACCAAATCAAGGTTTAGGATAAATAACTTCTATTCCATTATTCACAAATTTTATAATGTTTACGGTCAAATTTGAACTTTCCAAAAAGACACTCCCTAATGATCTCTCAATGGATCACTACCAGTAGAAATGATCACCTTCTTCCTCTTCCTTTTCTCACTGCTCTAGAAAGGATCCCCATATAGTTTATGGACATACTAGTCTATTTATTATCAATAATGACTATATCATTAACTTAATGTAGATCCTCTATTGATGTTCTTTATAGGATTCTCTTTCACTTCTTTTAAATCAACTTGATGCAATACATACACTTTCTAGAAAACAGGAACATACTTATTGATATTATATAAATAAAAATTACATCTACAATGGTAATATCTTTAATATAATCTAAGTCTTCATTCCACTACATTTATTATATATTTGAATAAACCCCTTATATAGGTACTATAAAATGGTTCATATACTATGTCTTAATCTTCATCTTCAGAATTCAGATAGGACAACGATACTGGTCACAAGGTAATGTAGTCATGTATCTCCAAAAATAATATTGTAGTGTGGTACCACCAATAAAATACCTTATAATGAAACACCTAGTGTGATATTCTAGAGCATATCATTACATGAGATCCTCACACATACCCTATTCAAATTTTTCTTGAGCTCTGGGCATGAACCCCAGGCATATACCCCTCACTTGAATGATAGATTGGATTTTTAATAAGATTTTTTAAACACGAACTATAATTACCCAAATATTACAAACATCTATATTAATTCAAAATTGAAAAATATTATTAAGAAAATAACAAATAAATGACATGAATTTATAGTTATAGTATGTTTTGAAATTGGAAAACACAAAAAATAGTTTATAAGACATTTATATTTTATCCCAATTATTCTAGTACAACAAGACCCCTTTTTGAAAAATATTACTTAATACCCTTATTAATATTCTAGGGAATATAAATATAAGAAAGAGAGATCATGGATGATAATTAAGGGTAAACAATAGAGATATAAATTATATTATAATCATATGACATAAGAACATAACATTTAAAAATCATATCATGCATATAAAAGACCATGATATCATGTCATGAGATAAATCATAAAAGCTAACAAAGATTCAATGAAAATATTTCCAAAAGTTATAACATAAGACATGGAATTTTTGGAATACACATAGCATAGAAAATATATTCATATTAGTTTAAGATAATTTTCAATACCATCATTTTAGACAATGTCCATTACTAAACCATGTTCACTTCATATTCCAGCCCTGAATTACTGAACTGGGTTCATTTCCCATTCCATACATGTCTATATCATGATATATACATATTTACACATTAGATTGGAGGGAGATATAGGTCCCACACATCTTATAAGGAAATAACTATTCTGTGTTCCTCAAAAACATAAATCATTCATCTTAGCATTACTCATTGATTATAATTGGTATCTTGAACATAATTAATTTATAAGATAATCCATATAAAACAAATGGAATTACTAAAAATATTTCCATCATAAACCTAAAAAAATAATAGGAACAAAAGGGATAGAATACATGGAATATAACCCAATGAAATAATTTTACCTATATGAAAAATAATATTGACAGAACACTTGAAATTAATTCTTGAGAAATATATCATTTCTTCTTCATAAATGTTTTCTATTTTTAAATATTCCAAGAAAATTTTAAATGAAGATATTTTATATGAAAAAAATACAATATATTGTAAAATAATATTCATGTAAATAATATGTTAAGAAAACAGAAGAATATTTTTATTCCATATAATTTAAAATGAAATATTTTCTTGAAATATTTTTAGAAAGTCAAAATGTAACTCACAATTAAAACGAAGAAGGATTAATTTAATACCATTTAAAAAAAATTAACCAATGTATAAAATTATATTTGAACAATTTTGGAAGAATATATAAAAAATATTTTGGACTACATATTTAGGAAACATGGGAATTAATGATAAATATACCCAAGTAAATACTTTCATATAAACCATCATAGATAATAATATGATTGAAAATTATCCCATACCTTAGATATTATAGAATCTTAATCAATCTAAACCATCTGTATAATTATTTAAATAATTTCATAGAGTTTTTAAAGAATGATATTCATTTTTATGATTTCATATATGAGCATATTATAACTTATTTAATAATATTTCATTATTAATCATTTTCCGGGTTCAAATGGATTCATTTTATTATGCATGTTTTCTCAAATAAGATCTGATTATCATTAATTGTTTATTGTTATATCACTTATAAAATTATATTGATATTATACATATCATATTTATTAAAAATATAAAATCATCATTTAATAGATATAGTACACAATGAATCGCATCACATCATGGAGATGGTAGACCATACACACACACAAGAAATGATATCATTCCTTTAATTAAAAAATAGTATGGAAGTGGGTGGTATATATATTGTTATAGAATAAATATCTTATTATAACAATAATATATCATTACTATTTTAATAATTATATCCATACCATTAAATTAGGGGTGAAAAACATATTACACCATGGGGTGGACATGATAACTCATATGTATGCACGCGAGGAAATTAAATTTTTTTGTCGGATAAATAGAAGGTGGAATATAGTTGTTTCATAATAATAATAACATCTCAGTATATCGTGATACTAAAGATGTTAATTTATAATGAAATAACATAAGAATAGGATGTATGAGAAGAAAGAAGTTTGAATAAATCGATAGAAAAGATTACCTCTTTTTCAACATGCTCACTCCAAATCACCTCTTAGAGAACTAGAGTAGGAATTTATAGATGAAAAGTGTCATGAACCGACCCTACCCAGGCTCGAGCCGCAACTACCCTAAGCCCGCTTCCATAGGCCAGGGGCTGGCGACCAGCACCAAAGGCACAACAACTCAGGGAGGCCTTTTCCTAAGCACCTATACACACACCCACGCAACACACTCAATGCAAAAGTACATAGTAGAAATAAAGGTAAAGGGAAACTGGTATAATTAAACCACAATGTGCATCGACCTCTAAAAGTACAAAGAAAGTGCTGAAAGTAACTGAAAAAAAGGGGCAAACATGCACCCAACTAGAAAAGTGCCACAACCCGAAAACAGGTAAATAGAAAGGAAAACAACTGGGAGGGTCCTCCACCTAGAACCCGACTCTGACCACCGCACGCGGTTCATGCACCTGAACCCCTAATCTCCACTGAAGTCATGACCAACCTGTCTGTCATCTGTAAGGGCACACCAAGTGCGGGCAAAGCCCAAGCAGGGGTGAGTATAAAAATACTCAGTAGGATACCCCGAAGGCTCGAGGGAAAAACAAAGGAGGTACCGAAGGGTGAGAAGTAGAGCGAACATGGAATAATAGAGGAGTACAAATGAAGGTGCGGTGAAGAGTAACAGCTCAACCCAACAAGAGAAAGGTAGAAGGCTCGTCCTAACACAAAGATCTCGGAATAGTGACAAGATGAGCTTCTCGTCGAGCTTTCGCTGCCTATAGCAGGAGAGTGGACTCATCCAACCACGAGAAGCTAGACGCGGAAAGCACGTGGCATACCCTGCGCATCATTTCCTCTCTTGGAAGGAGAGAAACCAAACCAGAGAAGTGGATACCAGAACATGGAATATACTAATCCATATTCTCTATCATGAAGCCCAAACAAGACCAAAAGGGGATCTCCATCCCGTAGCTCAGCCCAATAAAATGAGTAGCCAATAGTCCCAGAAGTAAACACCATTGATGCCCAGCATCCCGCATGTCTTCCCCAAACTACAAGTCAAGGGGCTCAAATCACTACACCTCAACACTATTCACTTTAGGTGGCACTGACTCGCCTGCATTGTATTAGGTCGTGTCACAAGGACGCGCCTTGGTGGGGAAAGCACCCCTCGTACATGAGAGTTCCGGGTTAAGTAAAACCACACCTCATCACTGCCCCACAGTCGAGAGGTCTCCTCAAAGTCGAAGTTGTCACATCACTTACCCATACAAACAAGGGACCCGCTCCGGTAGTCATGGAGTAAAGCCACAGACTAGCCTAGTATAAAGGACGGAGCCTGGAATGCCAACAAGTGTCCCACTGCCTAGCCTTGCTAGAGGGTAATTCATAATTTGATATCAGGTGACCCACTGCCCAGCCCTGCTGGAGGGTAGACCCTAATTCATCATCAGGTGACCCACTGCCCAGCCCCGCTGGAGGGTAGACCTTAATCCATCACCAGGAGACCCACTGCCCCGCCCAGCTGGAGGGTAGACCTGGAATAAGTCGACTTGCAACCAACTGCCCAGCCTTGCTGGAGGGTAGACCTGGAACTAGATGATGGGTAACCCACTACCCAGCCCTACTAGAGGGTAGACCCTAAGAGGTCGTCGGGTGACCCACTGCCTAATCTCTGCTGGAGGGTAGACCCTATGTGCATCGGGCGACCCACTGCCCAGTCTCTACTGGAGGGTATACCCTAAGACAGTCGGGTGACCCACTACCCAGTCTCTGCTGGAGGGTAAACCCTATAAGTTAGTGATCAACCTACTACCCAACCCTACTGGAGGGTGAACCCGAAGAAGTCGATGAGTAACCCACTGCCCAGCCCCGCTGGAGGGTAAAAATCAGAACTGCTCTAGCCATCTCTACTGTAGGGTACACCACTGGCTAAACGAACACGGAGTGGGTATCGCGCAACCACCCAACTCCAGAGAAACTGACCCAAATGAGGTTCAGTGCCTACCCCATCACTGGGTGTCACTAGCACCACTATCGGGCGATCCATCGAGAATGGAACCATGGGGAGACCACTCAACCATGCTGGTCAAACAAACGAGCACAAAGCCAGGGGAAAACTCCACCCTGCTAGTCAAACAAACGAGCACAGAGGGACCCTCTACGCCACGAGAGGTCAAAGTACGCAAAGCTGAACATGGCACGCACTTGGGGCCCACACGACGTGTGGCCCCAAGTAAACCCCAACCAAGTGCACGAACGTCTTAGGTACAAACCACACGTACCTCCAAGCACTCTCGTATACTCCCAGAGTATAACACGCCTCCAGCCCGGGGGATGTCGTACACACGGCACCCAACGTCAACGTGAAGGTGTGACGTAAAATTTCCAACATGATACCTCAATGACTGGGGCACGAACAATCACATGTCTTCACTCACACGATAGTTCACGCGATCACACGACAAGGGTTCTCTGCAAACACGGCAAGAAAAACAGCCATCAGAGCATCTTTCACACTTCCACACATAACAAGATCGTGCAAGAGGCTCCGCACAACCAAGAGGATCACACAGTTGTAATCCTCTTTGAAGAACACGCGAGATAGACTACTCACTCGCCTGAAATGGTCAACCTGTGCAAATTGTACTATTCAACGTAACCAAACCCATGTGGGGCCCATCCCAAGATCCCGAAACTGAACAAACGGATCATGCCATTACGATACACTCGGAAAAACACATGGGATTGAATACTCAACTGCCCAAAATGGATAACCGGTGAAAAAGGTACTATTCACCACATCCGGGTCGGTGGGACCCACACCACGTCCCCGAAAAAGGTTGGGCGAACTGTGCCATCGCAATTCTCTCGGAAAAGCACGTCAAATTGACTGCTTACTTGTGTGGATCAGGTATCCGGAGAAAAAGATGCATTCCGGCGCACTGCACACGAGTGGTGCTTCGTGGGACCTGCAACCCACTCCCCAAACTCAACGGACAGATCACACCATTACGATCCTCACGAAGAAGCAAACAAGACGGACTATTCACTTGTCCAGAACGGTCGCCCGGTGATCAAGATGGAAAATTACCGTCGACGCCCAAACGACCCTCGTGGGCCCCGCACCCTCGTGCCGAATTACAGCGGGCAGATTCCATCGTTGCATTACCCTCGGAAAAACATCCAGAAATGACTGCTCACGTGCCCTGAATGAAAGTTCGATGAAAAATTCGTGAAACGCTACACGCAGCTCAAAAGACGGGTCGTGGGGCCCACGCCTCAACTTCGGCTTCAACGCCCGAAACCACCCTAGAAAACATTACCTCGGCGCCAGGGTCCCAAAAAAATTGATGGCACTCAGAGCGGACGTTGGATGCACCCGCGCCGCTCAAAACAAGATTCCTGGAATGACGTCAATCCCCTCGACGTACGTGTCGCACCACCGAGGCCTATAGTTTTCGGAATTAAAAATTCCCGAAACCATCTCAAAACGATCCCCTAAATCATAAGGATGTGTCGCCGTAGATGAGACGCAAAACAGACGCCCGGATCGGAAAATACGGGCGTCCAAACCCTGAGGGCAGGGCCCCTGGGGCTGGAACGGCCTGAACCGGTCGGTCCGGCCGTTCTGGGCCGGGTCGCGGTCCAACCGTGTGGTCCGGCCACGGATCAGCAGACCGCGCACCGACCGTCCTGTGGACGGTTGCTTGGTCAGCGCGAAGACCCATGGCTCGCGGGTCTTGCCCTTGCGCGAGGGGGGGGGGGGGGGGTGCGCCGCGATCGCTGGGTCGCCGCGCCCTGGCGGCTCTGCCTCGCCGCCTGGAGCAGCCGCCTCGCGCAGCTGGCTTTACCTCGCGCTGGTGCCCAGCACCTCGTGCTCGGCTGACCCTCTGCCGAACACCCGCCCCGCCAACCGCTGGAGCCACCCGCGCGCTGCCGCCTCCACCAAGCCGCGCCGCCGCTCGAACTCGCCGGAACCCGAAAAGCCGCGAACTACGACATACGATTGCGGACACCACGGAGCTCGGAATTCGAATCCGAAATATGCATTGAAAAGGGGATAAACTCTAATACGTAATCATGGGTTTTTTTTGAAAATTGAACAGGAAATCAACGTATAAAATTGAATCCAATGGATGGTTCGGAAATGAAAATGCAACCAATACCTCCTACCTTGTTGGGCTTCACCCGACGCTTCAAGGGCGATCCGCCGCTGCGTCGTTGCCTTTCCGGAGAGGAGGAGGAGAGGAGAAGCTTATCCTTCTTGGTTGAGCTCCTCTACTAGGGGGAAGGGGAAATGGGGAAGGAGAGGGGTGGGGTTAGGGATTAAATAAAAGAAATTAATTACATTTTTAATTAATTTAACCCCCAATTTATCCCGCACCCGAAACACTCGGCGGGGTCAAGGTTAAGCCTCCCCTAGGATAAAAACCACCTCTCGATCACAACGGTGGTATTGGAATTTTAATCCAAGGCGCCGTTCAAAAGTTATAAAGATAAATGCCCAAAGTCGCCAAATTACAAAAACGCCCCTGGGGGCATTTTTCACAGACGGGCCGCGCCCGCAAAACTTACACCCATCCTATGGTAAATGGAATGCTCCGAAGTCAACGGTGCCCTAGGTTTTCCAATCCGAGCCACCTTTTATGAGATACCTATGTTTAACCATTAAATGAATAAATTAATTAATTAATTTATCCGTTTAACGTTCTGAAAGAGAGCGAGGGGTCCAAAAATCCCGCGCTGAGAAGTTTTATGTCATTAGTAGGGTAAAATACCATGTTGGACCCATACGTACACTTGGATCTCTGATCCAGATAACCGTGTAGGAGTTATCTCATTTATTTGGTGGTTCTAGTGTGAATTCACTGAAAATATAATTCCGGCCACTCCGAGGCTCGGAATCGCACGCCGTCTGATTGCACAGCTCTGAAATATCATCAAGAATATTCTAAAGTCTTTCACAGAAAAAACCAGGTTCTTACATCATTCCATACTTCATGATATTCATCCTCGAAAAGAAAAACACGGTAGCAACACAGGGTACTAAGCCAACACCTGCTTTTCCCATACCCAGAAGAACCCACGCACAGCTCTGCACCACCGCACACAGACCAAAGGATTGGTCAATTCATGTGAGGTCGGACCTTGCCAATGTCGTGCACCCACTCCAGACTTCGGGGTTAGGGAAAGGCGGTAGGGTACCTCACCATCCCTTTGCACGGTCTCAAATGGCCCGAAGGCTCTCGGGGGTAGCTCACCTCCCCGACCAAGCCTCTTCGTCGCATGCCACGGCTGGAATCACCGCCTGCACGTGGAACAAGGCCCAGTGATTCCCTCCTTCAGAATATCCATATGTTGGAACACCCAAGGATATCTGGTCATGCAAGATTCCACAACCGAGGCTCTCTTACAGGCTCAAAAGGTGAAGGAGTCGACACCATCGACTAGAGGAAAAGGTCTCACGCCTTTTTACATTACCAACACAGGGTTACACTCGATGCCATGCGTCACCTTGGTAACACCTCAAGTAAGGAGCAGGGAGGAAGTAATTTCACACACAGCGTCTACCAACTCTACTGCAAATATTAGGAGATCTGTAGCATACCTCTTACCACCACCTGCTCCACAGGATCATAGACATCCAAAACCCGTGGCTGTCCATGGTCCCAACTGTCAGCTCCCAGAGCCTGACGTGGACCGCCTAGTGGTGACGGGAAGACCTCGTAAGTTCGTACTCCACTTCCAGCTCCTTCCGTCCTCTTCTAGCACCACCTCTATGGGCACTAATCTGATCACGGTGCTGCCTCTACCGTGGTGCTGTGCATGCTGCCTGCCCGAAGCTCTCAGCAAGTCGGGTTGGGCAGTATCGTGCCAATGGTGTCGTGCTTCCTCCTTCGTGGCCTGCATGGCCATTTATTTTCATTGAGGGTGCGACGGTGGCCCTTGCGCCACTGGTCTCTTCCGCGTTCTACCTCCGATCGTCGATTCTAAAAATAGCATGATCTAGTAGAGGGTCATCGGGCCATGTTCATTCCACACACGCCCTCTACATTAACTGATAGCAACAGGCCGAGACAAATCAAATAAAAACAATGAAGAATTGGGGCACAATTTTAATCCATTAAAATTGAAAATAACCCCTACCTCAATAATTTTCGTCGCATGTTGGGCATCGCGGAAGATGACGTCGCAAAGAATGGTGTCACATAGAATGTCATTGATTCCGTTGATGTCGAAATAAGATTCATCATTGTTGGCGACATTCACCGCGGTGGTTTCTCCTCCCTTAATGTGGAGGAAGAATAAGATTGAAGAAGTTTCTTCATGTCCTTCTGGTAGTGGAGCGTTCTTCGTGTCGAGAGTGGACAATGTTCTTTCTTAAGATAATAACACCAAACTATATTTCTCCAGAGTTCCCCCCCACAAATTATTTTCTAAGACCATAATAAAAATAAGCTCTCCCAATTTATATAAGTCACATGCCATTTCAAAATAAATCAAACTCTTTAAGAAGATGTTAATTAATTAATGAATGGTGTTGTCATAATAATGACACAAATGGGAGGTGGAGAGATCTCATAAATATGGGGGAGTTGTCATAATTAAACAAGGGAGTTTAAAGGGGGGGGGGGGTTTGAGAGTTATGGGAAGAGTTTACACAATAAATGAATGGGGTTAGTGATGGTTATGGAATGTGAATGGTTGGGTCTCGTGTGGGGCCTACCTCCCAAATATCCACACTTGGGTAGTTAGGTGGTTGAGGGTCCCACACATATATCCCCTTTGTAGGATAAAACTACCATAGATAAAAATAAAATTGTTCTAAAAATTTTATTTATTTTAAACTAAATCCCCAATTATTTATTCTCAACCCGCTTTAAATGCAACTGCGGTAATGGTCTGCTTAAGCAATTACTGGCACTGCAGTTTCATCGATGCACTCAGATTTCAATTCCGAGAACCGGTTCAAAAGATAGGAAAACCAGATCATTCGTTCACTGAACGTACCTGAGATAAAAATCAGAAATTTATTTTAGGCACACCAGGCCTCAAAATTAGGTGGCGTTAGAAGCCAAAAACTTTTAAAATTTCAATGAAAATTTAAAAAAATTCCCTGAAATTTTTGGGTCATTACAACAAAGGGAAATTCATGTTCTCAATGTGTGTACTAATATTTATTTATTTTTTTATTTTATATATCATGTTCCCAAATATAATTTTATAATTCTGATATAATTCTATGAGTATTGTTTTTATACTTTTATTTAGTCTTATAATGGAATAAATGTTTTCAAAATTTCTCCTTTCGCATTAATAAATTTGAAAAAATCACTCATGTCTGTGTGTATTACCTCCACCATAAAAAAATATCTCAATTTTCATATAACTCTTTTATTTTTTTTAAAATATATTAAAATTTGATTCAATAAAATAAATGTATTTAAATAATATAATTTTTATTATAAAAAAATTAAATTATTAAAAATGAAACCACTTTCATAGTCATACACAGCCATTAATATTGATATGTTCATGTTTTGGTCGGTGTAACCACCAATTTGAAAAATTACTATAAAAAATTTCAAAGATTACTATGATAATGTAATTACTGATAAAATATGATATAAATATGTAGGTAATAGTATTCATAATATTAACAGAAATATTAAACTCATTAATTGATATACGGATGTTCACTCATTAAAAATCATTGATACATGCTAATCAGTCTTTTCATCTTTTAAGACAATGATAATAATTCCATAGAATTAAATTATAACATTATAAATTATTATGAAAACTTGATTATAGTACATTTTATGTTTTATGAATGATGAACATTGAGAGAAAGATTAAGAACAACATTGCTATTAGAAAACTAGTTAAAAAATATCATGACTACTCAAACACAATATTGAAAAAATATATATTAACTGAAGAAAATATATGTTGACAATAACCATAATTGAATTTTATTAAGGTAAATAGTTATGAATAAGGATATGAAATAGGTTGTAAGATAGTAATATTTTTATATATAATATTCAAGTGTTTTAGTGGGATTAATGAATTAAAGTAAGGGGTTGTTTGTCACAAAATTACATCCAATATAAATATTTCCTATTATGAGACATGATATCATCGATATGGTTTTATTAGATCCTGATGAATTTATTTTTCCATTATCATAAAATTTATGGGGTTTTATGATCCATGTGATGTTATTTATTTAAATTTCAATCAAATAAAAATATTCTAAACCTATAAGTGTTTTTGTTGTAGGATAGAAACTGTGGGTAAAAATACTACTAGAGGGGGGGAGATTTGTAGTTTATAAAAATTTGAGAAAACAATATTCCCACCATCTCGTTTTATAAAAAACATTATTAGAAAAAGATATGTTTTGACATACATTATAAACCAAAAAGTAATAATGATATAAAACACAATATGAACATTATTTAAAAATAACATAGTAGAAATTGGAAACATATTGAAATATGTATAATAAATAAATTTTTTTTTATAAAATATCATAAAATAGATCAATTTCTAAGAAGGATCATCACCATCACCCAAAGTGGTAATATATTATGTGAAATAAACTCATGTTATCCATGATTATAAACTTTTCGTAAGTTATATCATTCAACACCTTAGAATCCCTTCGTCAGCATGATAGGACATAACTCTGTCTCTATATCCTTGAGATCCCTTGATTAACCAGATACGACACACATTCAGACCCTCTCTTCCTAAGATCTCTCAATCACATAGATAGAAAAATATTAAATTATTAAAGATTCCGTAATGAATTTAAAAGGAAAATGGTCAAAATTATGCTTTAGGGAAACACATTAATGATTACAGTTGAATAGAACTGACCAAAACCATGTGGAAAGACTTCAATAATAACTTTATATCATTGTTCAATGACCTTATCATTATACTAAATATTTTGGTTATATTATTTGGCATTGGCATAAAAAACTACAATTTCCAGATTCAACACTTATCAGGATCAACATTAATGACTTCAAACAACCATATTCTCTTCATCTTGCATATCTATTCAACAACACTCTATGTGATGGTGGTTAGTTACAACCCCATTAAAATTGATTGAGAACATCTATCTATTAGGAATGATATATCTTAATCTGATATACTTTATATATGTTCTTCTATTAGGCTTAATAAAAAATAATCTTGTAAACTTTTAAAGGTCTCTTTCTGATAAATGAAATGTGATATACTCATCAACATAGCCAATCTATTAGTTATATTACATGTGATGTACACATCAACATTTTCTCTCTATTTTATAGAATTGACAAAATATGAGATGACCTATACTAGATTAAAATGTTCTATTTCTAGTGGTTACAAGGAGTAAAGAATTGATATTATATAGGTGAACATATGATGTATATGAAAGATATTATGATGGAAATGTGCATATAGAGTATATGATCCTGCCTTTTTATAAAATTAACCTTCACTACATTACACAAAACGAAGGATGATTAAGGTTTATTTTCTTGGAAACCAAAAACATAATACATGAAAACAACAAAACATTTATCTTAAACACTTGAAAGGCTTCTACTTATGTTCATCCTAGGTTCATTACTGCATCTCATAAACTGGGGACATACATCAAAAGAAATGTTGAGAAAAAGGCCTAGTAAGGGAAACAAGAGAAAAATTTTACATGTGAACTTGAGATACTTCAATAAGGTCATTAAAATAACTGTAAGGCATGAGAAAGAAATCATGAGATATGTCATAATAATAATAAAATTTTTCTTAACATGGAGTCTTGGCTACAAAATTTATTATTTCAAATCATTTCGTTTCACCAAGGTCCATCCCCAAGGTGTCATTAAATATTACCAAGGTTATTCACTAAGGTATCATTCTAATTGGTCATCTCTAGATATTAAATCTTTACCCAATGCATTGAAGCGATATTAGGGAGCACCCTTAAATTTTTCTTTATAATAATGTGAGACACATATATCATAATCAATAATTTCATAAACAACCCATATAGCATAAAAGAAATGAGTTTCATTTCATAATCATAACGTTTTAAAAACTGCTTTAATGACATGATCTTAATGTCACTATAAAACCACGGAAAGGGAAAGCGGGTTTCATGTATGTAAATACCAGAATTTAAAATAGAAAATTTTAGTATATATGTCAATACCCATATAGAAGATATATATTTGATTATTAACATTAAAAAAGAACTTTAGAAAAATATAGAGACATTTTGAGACGAAAATTCTGCAGTATAACGACTATGTTACAGGGTTTTTGAAAACATTGAAAAGAGAGGGAAATGGGGAAAACACTAACAAATGACCAATAAAAAAGTATAGGGACAGAATATAAGGGATTTAAGAACATGGTAATGAAATTTGAAAATATACCATATGAAATGAAGAACATGAAAGGAAGAAAAAATAAGATTTCTCTTATGAAAATTCTGCAGCCTAACAGCGTCACATAAACATCAACCAAAAATTAATTGATGAGATAAAATAGGGTCTCTTATCATATGAACATAAAAGATTAGTATGATAGATATTTAGATCATAGCCCAACATAATAAAAATGAACTTGAAAGGCTTGACAAGGAATTAGAACTTTGAAAAAGGAGAAAGGTGAAAGAACCACTTAAACATATTGGAGCCTAACGACGCCTCTTCAAACATCAAAATACTGAATTGAATAGATAAAATGGGGTCTATATTCATATGATCATAAAAGATCAGTATGATAGATATATACATCATACCACAACATAATAAAAATGAACTCGAAAGACTTGACATGAAAGTATAACTTTGAAAAATGGGAAAGTTGAATGAATCCCTTAAAAATTTGGCAGCCTTACGGCACCACATAAACTTCAACAAAAATTAATTGACGAGATCAAAAAGGGTCTCTCATTATATGAACATAAATTATCAATCTGATAGATACAATGATAATACCCCAACAAAAATTAACTTGAATGACTGGACAAGAAAATAGAACTTGATAATGAGTAGGGTGAAAGAATCCCTTAAAAATTAAGCATTCTAACGACGTCAGTTAAACAGTCTTAAAACGAACTGATGAGATTAAGAGGGGGTATCTCATCATATGAACATAAAAAATGACAATATTATGAATATATAATAACCTCCTCCAACATAATAACATGGTCATAAAAGAAATTACATAAAAGAGATCATTTGAAAATAAAGAGAGGGGTCGGATCCCTTACCTTAAAACATAACTCTTAAAACTCAATAGTTGGGACCTTGAGGGCTTGGCGGACCTTGGGAGGACTCTTTGGGAGGTAAGGAGAGCAGAGATTTTTTGGGAGATAGTTGGGAGTCGAATGTATGAGATGATGGCTTGGTATTTATATGGAAAGTGAGGGGACAAGGCATTAATGGGCCGTAGATCCCACTGTACAGCTGGCATGACGACGCCGGCCACCTCCACCGTGGCCTGGGCTAGCCCTGGCCCTGCGTCCTTGGCAGGACACGATGGTGTGGTGCTCCCTCCACCGTGGCCCGATTGGCTATGACTTTTATTTGAGGGTGTGATGGCGTCCATTGTGCCGCCGGTCTCTTCAACGTTCCGCCTCCAATTGTCAATTCTAAAAATATCATGATCTAGCGAAGGGTCATCGGGTAGTGTCTTTTTGGCCTGCACCCTCCGCGTTAAGTGATATCAATAGGCTGAGAAAAATCGAAGAAACACAATGAAGAATCGAGGCAGAATTTTAATCCATTAAAATTGAACATAACCCATACCTCGATAATTGTCGTTTCACATCAGGCGTCAAGGAAGACCGCGTCATGAAGAACGACATCTCGGAGAATGATATCGATTCCATTGACGTCGGGGGAAGAGTCATCGTTGTTGGTAATTCTCCCCATGGCGGTGTCTCCTCCCTTAACATGGACGATGAAGAATATTGAAGAAGTTGATTCACGTCCTTCAGGTCGTGGAGCATTCTTCGTACCGAGAGTGGACGATGTTATGTCTTGAGAGAGGAACACCAAACTCTATTTATCTTGAGTTTCCCCCCAAAAATTATTTCATAACCCCATAAAAAAAATAAGAACTCCCAATTTTTAGAAGTGACATTCCATTTCAAAATAAATCAAACTCTTTAAGTGGAGTTTAATAAATTAAAGAATGGGGTTTTCATAATAATGATACAAATGGAAGGTCGAGAGATCTCATAAATATGTGGGAGTTGTCAACATTAAACATGGGAGTTTAATGGGGTTTTATGGGGGTTATGGGAAGAGTTTACAAAATAAATGAAGGGGATAAAGTGGGTTATGGAATGTGGAACGTTGGAGCTTGTATGGGCCCCAATTCAAAAATATCCACACTTGGGTAGTTAAGTGGTTGTGGGTCCCACCATTAACTCCCATTTGTAGGATAAAACTGTCATAGATATAAATAAAATTCTTCTAAAAATTTAATTTATTTTAATCTAAATCCCCAATTATTAATTTCAATACGCATTAAATGCAACTGTGATAAAGGTCCTCATAAGCAATTATCAGCACTACTGTTTCATCGGTGCCCTCAGATTTCAATTCCAAGAACTGATTCAAAAGATAGGAAACCCACTCATTCATTCACTGAATATACCCGAGCTAAACTTCAAAAAAGTATTCCGGCACAACGGGCCTCGAAATCAGGTGGTTTCAGAAACACAGACTCATAAAATTTCAATGAAATTTAGAAAAAAATTTCCCTAATGTTTTCAGGCCTTTACATTACTCGCATCTCAGGGATTTACATCCCCGTAAAGCTACAACACACACTAGGGAAACAAGAGAAGGTACTATGAATGCATCTGAGCCTTTTTCTCCCATGAGACCTCCTGAAAGATCATATGCTGCCATCGAACCCATACCAGAGGAATTGATCGTCCATGTAGGACCCGCACCTATCGATCATCGATCACTACTGGGACCTCCGCAAATGTCTCCCCATCATCGATATCTAGCTCTCCATGATCTATGATGTAGTATGGGTTCTGCATGTATCTCCTCAGCTGAGATACGTGGAATATGTCGTGCAGAAGATGCAAATGAGGTGAAAGGGAAAGGCGGTAAGCCGCCTCGCCTACCCTGATGAGGACCTGAAAAGGTCTAATGAATCATGGAGACGGAATACCGCCACTGCCAAATCTCCATATACCTTGTTGAGGTGTGACCCGTAGGAAGATGTGGTTTCCATCCTCGAAATCCAGTGGTCTTCGTCTCCTATCTACATATGACATCTATCTGCTCTGTGCAGTCTTCATCCGCGCCTGGATGATCTCCACCTTCTCTGTCATAGCATGCACCATCTCTATCCACAAAGGATATCAGCAACGTGGCCAGATACTCTGTCACCTCTCATAGAAGCTGAATTACTGATCTCTTAATAAGAGCATCAGATACAACATTCCTCTTTCGAGTAGTATAGACTATCTCAAAGTCATTATCCTAGAAGAACGCATAACTCAAAACTCCTACTGCCACGAGGGTAAGGCTGGATGACTCATGAGTGATTGGATACACCTTCCTAAGATTGATTTTATCCTGTGATTCCTGGTTTTTCCTTTTCTCTGACAAAGGAAAACCTTATCCCAACATTGTATATAAAACAAAACCTTTTTTCCTAATACCGTCAACTTGTGTATGAACCGTGGTTTCTCAGTCCATACCAAACTAACGTCGTAAGGCCTCGACTCTACCACCAAGAGGTTCCAACCAAAACTCTCACCTCTAGGGTCAGATCAAAATATCGGCATAAGTGTGATTATGGAGTGATTTTCAAGGTATCTCCCGATGTGAGGGTCAAGTCAACAGCTTAACCGAAAACTCTGGGTCTGGGTCAAGATTCATGTAAGGAAAGAATGATTCATATCAATGTCTGTTGTTATGGTAGCTAATAATAGACATTGAACATACCTTGAATCATTAATAGATCCCTTTTGTCATAATCCTTGACCTTATACAGGTACTCTCTTCCCTTCCCTCCTGCTCCTAGAGCCTAGCGGGGACTACAAAGGTGGGAGGTTGTAACATGTCGAAATGTACACCCCACATGTTTCTCTGCTAGCTCTACTTCTATGTCTGTGGCCCTGAAGATTCATATGTCCTTAACACATACCCTTCGCAAAGCATTCCACATGCTCATGTTTCTGAGACTGACGCCAGTTTCTTGCTTTCCAACTACTAACATTCACAGGCTATTTCCACTCATCCAATGAATGCTCAACCACAAAGGATCTCTCTAGAATCCTAACATAAGTAGGAATGCATAGTGGGTAAGTGATGGCTCATATATCCTTAAACTCACCTCACTCAGATGTCCGAGCTCTAAAGCAATGATCGTAATGTAGTCCTCATGTATCAGGAATGATCGGTAAGCCTTGATGAATATTCACCTATCGACATGTCGTCCTGCCGAAGCAGTATCCGCTGAACTACATGTAGTGATATAGCAGGGACACTACCCGAATGTACTATCTCAGAAATCAGTCCATTTACGGAAGCCTCATCACTATACAGACCAATCTTATGGTCACTCATTGGAAAAAACTAGTAGATAATTCCACCATCCACTCTACTGGTGTCTTAACTAGGCGGAAAACTATAGAAATCACCTCCAGCCAGTCCACTGATGCCTGGGAATCTATCTCAACTCGTAAACTAGAAGGCCTCCAAATCTAGAACTCATGAAACACGCTCTGTTGGCGTGAACCATTCTCTATTATGGCTGGTGGTATCTTCTACCCAACGGCTAGTGGTGGTGCTGGTACACCACCCGAAGGTTCCAACATTGTAAGAGGGCCCATGCACCGTAGTCTCATCACTCTATGGGCCATCATTGGGTACTCTCTCAGAACCCCAAGTAACTGTCTACGTGGAGGCATCTTGAACAGATGCGACATGGTCAAATGATTTAATCCTGGTGGGATGACCTGGTTTGAGAAGACTTTAATGAAAACTTTTGGAAACACACGTAATCATTGTTTTCATGCACTGAGTCATATATCAGAAGTTACGGTCCTGGTGTATGAATATGTCGAACACCGCACCAACACTGGATTCCATGAACAAATAACCACACTCGGTATGCTTGACACTATTGCTTCAAAGAAATGAATATATAAGAGTCCTAAATTTTGCGGTACAACTGACTACATCGATACCAATTTGTCACGAACCTTCCTTAGGGCCCATGTCATGACTACCCCAAACCCACTTTCTATAGGATAGGGGCAGACGACTAGCACCTAAGGCATAAATCCTGATAAAATTGGAAGGCGTTGACTTTATGAACATAAACACACACAACCAGAGTATATGCGTAAGAAAACACTAAGAAGAAAACAAAAGTAGTGCTGAAAGTATGGTACTGGAAATACAAGCCCAACTATAAAGTATAAGTTAAAATACAAAATAGCTGGAAGGTGGCAGGAAACTCCTGGATCATCCACCATAGATCCTACCAGAATATTAGGTATAGATACTACATCTCCCAGATCGTCCACCATGGATCCTACCTGAAGGGTAGGTACAGATAGCCTCCTCAGCGCCCTCGTCCGTCCACCTCCTCTAGGTACCAACTCATCGTGAGGTCCACCTCTGGGTACCGAATCGTCTTCAGGTCCACCTCTAGGTGCCATCCAGTCCTCATACACTCAGCCTCCATCAACGTTGTCCATTGACTTCATCCAACACAATGAGGTGTGGGCATAACACCTGATGGTTGAGTATAACGATACTTAGAAGGGACCTCAAGACCCTCAAGGTCTCACTAAATCCAACAAGGATAAACCAAAAAGAACGATCTAAATAGATAACCATTACATATATATATTCCCATACATAAACCTATGTTATCATGTAACCCATATCAATCATGAGGAAAACACAAAGGTCATTGAATCTACTCAAAAAAATATTTTCATTATCAAAACCACAACTGTTGGAGAACTCCTCTTGTATCGAGTATAGTGGCCCTGTCATGACTCTGAGGCATTACTCACTAATCTTAGACATCTTAGCTACTCCTCCTGTTGAGTACCACGGGTCTGCTGCCAAATATTTGGTGCTCCGTCCGCTGTGGGTCTGTTTCCAAATACCGAGTGCTCCCACTAATAGGCTACAAAGGTACTTCTCATGTCAAGTACCGCGGGTCTGCTTCCAACTACCAGGTGCTCCATCCACCATGGGTCTACCGTCAAATACTGGGCTCTCCGTCCACTGGGATAATACAATCACTCCGAGTCGAATCGGTCAATGAGTCGTCAGGTCTACAGCTACTAGGTCTCTTCACTCCGTACACTCGTCTCCAAGAGGCTCCGCTCCATGAGCTGCTGGTCTTTACATAAAACTTCCAAGAAGTCTCACATAGAAGTAAGGTAATGTACCTCCTTGTTATAGGGGTCTCAATGCAATATATCGAAGATCAATCGGACGCACAGTCTTTGAGTTATTAGCTTTTTCGTTCCAGGGGCCCGGTAGGTTTTTAAACTAAAACCAACCAGACCATACTCCAATGTCATCTAAATCCAACATATATTATGCCAAAAGAACAGTCTCATCAAGAAGAATCCATCATAGTCAAATATACATCAATCAGATGTCATGTCCTCATGTTTTAAGTGTTTCCGCTCCAAGGTCCCGGTTGCAATTACGCTCGTTCCAAACCGGAAACCTTCCAAAGTCGTCCAAAACTCACTTAGCGTATCGCAAAAGGACGATCTCATCACGAGGGTCCCAGTGCCGCAGACGGCATATCGATCAGACGCGCGGTGTTCATGAAATTCACAATTAATTTAAAAGGGCCCGGTCCCTTAGGCCCGATGGGATGACGGGTCGGGTCGACTTGATTTTGGCGGGTTCGACCTGACAAAGTGGTCGGACTGGCCCAGTGAGTCGCGCTGCCTATCCCGAGCGGCGCAAATTAACCCGAAGGGGAGCGGCCCGACTGGGCACGTAGTCTGGCAGGCTAGGCCAGCCAGCCGAGCGGTCCGAGGGTTGGAGGCACTGCCCCGCCCCCCCCGGCTATCCGAACCGGCGGTGCCTAGCGGCTCTACCCTCTCAAACCAGCCGATCGTAGTGGCTACGACCTCCGAAACCGGCCGGCCTTCTGGCGCAAGCAGCCCGCACGGCGGGCTGCAGCTCTTTCTGCAGGGCGCCCTCCTGGTGCCACGGATCTGCTCTACCCAATCGACTGACAGGCCAGCCGGATTTCCAGAGCAGCGCCCTCCTCGCACCGTGGCTCCCCTTCACCCTGCCGGCTGAAAGGCCGACCGTTCCATCTGCCGAAGCAGCCCGCAAAGCGGGCCGTAGTTCCCACTGCACAGCTGGCGTGACGGCGCCAGCTTCCTCCACTATGTCCTGCGTTGGCCACAACCCCACATTGTTGGCACGGTGCGACGGTGTCGTTCGTCCTCCTTCACGCCCCTCTTGGACGTGGCTTTTCATTGAGGGTGTGACGCTGGCCCTTGCACCACCGGTCTCTTTCGTGTTCCACCTCCGATCGTCGATTCTAAAAAGATCATGATCTAGCAGAGGGCCGTCGGGCCGTGTTCGTTCGACATGCACCCTCTACATTACGTGATAGCAATAGCCCGAGAAAAATCAATGAAAAAAATGAAGAATCTAGGCACAATTTTAATCCATTAAAATTGAAAATAACCCCTACCTTGATAATTGTCATCCCATGTCGAGCATCGTGGAGGACGACGTCGCGAAGAATGGTGTCACAGAGAATGGCATTGATTCTGTTGATGTCGAAAGAAGACTCATCATTGTTGGTGACATTCCCCGTGGTGGTGTCTCCTCCCTTAATGTCGAGGAAGAAGAAGATTGAAGAAGTTGCTTCACATCCTCCTGGTAGTGGGGCGTTCTTCGTGTCGAGAGTGGACGATGTTCATTCTTGAGAGAAGAACACAAAACTCTATTTATCTTGTGTTTCCCCGCACAAATTATTTTCAAATTCCATAAAAAAAATAAGCTCTCCCAATTTATATAAGTGACGTTCCATTTCAAAATAAATCAAACTCTTTAAGTGGAGTTTAATTAATTAATGAATGGTGTTGTCATAATAATTACAAAAATGGGATGTGGAGAGATCTCATAAATATGGGGGAGTTTTCAAAATTAAACAAGGGAGTTCAATGGGGTTTATGAGAGTTATGAGAAGAGTTTACACAATAAATGAAGGGGGTTAGAGAGGGTTATGGAATGTGAATGGTTGGGGCTCGTGTGGGAACTACCTCACAAATATCCACACTTGGGTAGTTAGGTGGTTGAGGGTCCCACACATATCTCCCCTTTGTAGGATAAAACAACCATAGATAAAAATAAAATACTTCTAAAAAGTTTATTTATTTTAAACTAAATCCCCAATTATTTATTCTCATCCCGCTTTAAGTGAAACTATGGTAGAAGTCCACTTAAGCAATTACTGGCACTGCAGTTTCATCGGTGCCCTTAGATTTCAATTCCGAGCACTGGTTCAATAGATAGGAAAACCCGATCGTTCGTTCACTGAACGTACCGGAGCTAAACTTCAGAAATTTATTTCAGGCACACCAGGCCTCAAAATTATGTGGAGTTAGAAGCCACAAACTTGTAAAATTCAAAAAAAAAGAAAAAATTTCCCTAAAATTTTTGGGTCATTACAAATGAGGGAAAATTCATGTTCTCAATGTGTGTACTAATATTGATTTATTTTCTTTATTTTATATCTCATTTTCCCAAATATAAATTTATAATTCTGATATAATTCTATGAGTATTGTTTTTATACTTGTATTTATTCTTATAATGGAATAAATATTTTCCAAATTTCCCCTTTCTCATTAATAAATTTGAAAAAATCACTCATGCATGTGTGTATTACCTCCACCATTAAAAATATCTCAATTTTCATATAATTCCTTTATTTTTTTAAAATATATTAAAATTTTATTTAATAAAATATAATTATTTTAATTATATAAATTATATTCTAAAGTAATTCAATTATTAAAAATGAAACCACTTTTATTATCATACATGTCCATTAATATTGATATGTTCTTGTTTTGGTCGGCGTAACCACCAATTTGAAAAATACTATAATAAATTTCATAGATAACTATGATAACGTAATTACTGATAAAATATGATATAAATATATTGATAATAGTTTTTTATAATGGTAACAAAAATATTAAACTCATTAATTGATATATCGACGTTTACTCATTAGAAATCATTGAAACATGCTAATCATTCTTTTCATCTTTAAGGACCATGATAAAAATTCCATAGAATGAAATTATAACATTATAAATTATTATGAAGACTTGATTATAGTACATTGTATGTTTTATGCAAGATGAACATTGAGAGAAAGATTAAGAACAACATTACTATTAGAAAAATAGTTAAAAAATATAATGACTACTCAAACTCAATATTGAAAAAATATATATTAACTGAAGACAATATATGTTGAAAATAACCATAATTGAATTTTATAAAGGTAAATTTTTATGAATAAGGATATGAAATAGGTTGTAAGATATTAATATTTTTATATATAATATTCAAGTGTTTTAGTGGGAGTAATGAATTAATGTAAGGGGTTTTTTGTCTCAAAATTACATCCATGATAAATATTTCCTATTATGGGACATGATATCATCGATATGGTTTGATTATATCCGGATGAATGTATTTTTCCACTGCCATAAAATTTATGGGGTTTTATGATCCATATGATGTTATTTATTTAAATTTCAATCGAATCAAAATATTCTAAACCTGTAAGTTTTTTTTGTAGGATTTTAAATGTGGGTAAAAATACTACCAGAGGGGGGGGGGGGTGATTTATAGTTTATAAAAATTTGAGAAATAAAAATTCCCACCATCTCGTTTTATAAAAAAACATTATCAGAAAAAGATATGTTTTGACATACATTATAAAACTAAAAGTAATAATAATATAAAACACAATATGAACTTTATTTAAAAATAACATAGTAGAAATTGGAAACATATTGAAATATGTATAATAAATAAATTATTTTTATAAAATATCATAAAAATAGATCAATATCTAAGAAGGATCATCACCTTCAGCCAAAGTGGTCATAGATTATGTGAAATAAACTCATGTTATCCATGATTATAAGCTTTTCGTAAGTTATATCCTTCAACACCTTAGAATCCCTTCGTCGGCATGATATGATATAGCTCTGTCTCTATATCCTTGAGATCCATTGATTAACCAGATACGACACACATTCCGTCCCTCTCTTCCTAATATCTATCAATCACATATTTAGAAAATTATTAAATGATTATAGATTCTGTAATGAATTTAAAAGGAAAATGTTCAAACTTATGCTTTAGGTAAACACATTAATGATTACAGTTGAATAGAACTGACCAAAACCATGTGGAAAGACTTCAATAATAACTTTATATCACAGGTCAATGACCTTATCATTATACTAAATATGTTGGTTATATTATTTGGCATTGGAATAAAAAACTACAATTTCCAGATTCAACATTTACCAGGATCAACTTTAATGACATCAAACAACCATATTCTCTTCATCCAGCATATCTGTTCAACAACACTCTATGTGATGGTGGTTAGTTACAACCCCATTAAAATTGATTGAGAACATCTATCTATTAGGAATGATATATCTTAATCTGATGTACTTTATATATGTTAATATATTAGGCTTAATAAAAAATAATCTTGTAGACTTTTAAAGGTCTCTTTCTGATAAATGAAATGTGATGTACTCATCAACATAACCAATGTATTAGTTATATTACATGTGATGTACACATCAACAATTTCTCTCTATTTTATAGAATTGACAAAATATCAGATGACCTATACTAGATTAAAATATTCTATTTCTAGTGGTTACATGGAGTAAAGAAATGAGATTATATAGGTGAACATATGATGTATATGACACATATAATGATGGAAATGTGCATATAGAGTATAGCATCCCGCCTTTTTATAAAATAATCCTTCACTACATTACACAAAACGGTGGATATTTAAGGATTAGTGTCTTGGAAACCAAAAACATAATACATGAAAACAACAAAACATTCATCTTAAAAACATGAAATGCTTCTCCTTATGTTCATCCTATGTTCGTTACTGCATCTCATAACCTAGGGACATACATCAAAAGAAAGGTTGAGCAGAAGGCCCAGTAAAGGAAACAAGATAAAAATTTTACATGTGAACTTGAGATACTTATATATGGTAATGAAAAGAACTTTAAGGCATGAGAATTAAATCATGAGATATATCATAATAAAAATAATTTTTTTTTAACTTGTAGTTTTTTCTAAAACATTTAATATTGACAATCATTTCGTTTCACCAAGGTCCATCCCCAAGGTGTCATTAAATGGTCATCTCTAGAGATTAAATCTTTACCCAATGCATTGGAGTGCTATTAGGGAGAACCCTTAAATTTTTAATTATAATCATGTGATCCAAATATATCATAATAAATAATTTAATAAACAAACCATATAGCATAAAATAAATGATTTTCATTTCATAATCATAACGTTTTAAAAACTGCTTTAAAGACATGATCTTAATGTCACTTTAAACCGACCGAAAGGGAAAGCGGATTTCATGTATGTAAATCACTGAATTTAAAATAGAAGACTATTGTATATATGTGAATACCCATATAGAAGATAGATCTTTGATTATTAACTTAAAAATAAAATAACTTTAGAAAAAGAGAGAGACATTTTTGAGAGGAAAATTCTGCAGCATAACAGCTATGTTACAGGGTTTTAGAAAACATTGAAAAGAGAGGGGACATGTGTCAAACATTCATAAATGACCCATAAAACAGTAGAGAGACATAATATAAGGGATTTAAGAACATGGTAATGAAATTTGAAAATATACCATATGAAATGAAGAATATGAAAGGAAGACAAAATAAGATTTCTCTTATGAAAATTCTGCATCCTAACAGCGTCACATAAACTTCGACCAAAAATTAATTGATGAGATAAAATAGGATCTCTAATCATATGAACATAAAAGATCAGTATTATAGATATTGAGATCATACCCTAACATAATAAAAAGGAACTTTCAAGACTTTACATGGAATTAGAACTTTGAAAAAGGAGAAATGTGAAAGAACAACTTAAAAATTTGGGAGCCTAACGGTGCCACTTAAAACATCAAAATACTGAATTGAAGAGATAAAATGGGTTCTATAATCGTATGATAATAAAATATCAGTATGATAGATATATAGATAATACCCCAGCATAATAAAAAGAAACTTGAAATAATTTACATGAAAGTAGAACTTTGAAAAATGAGAAAGGTGAACGAATCCCTTAAAAATTCGGCAGCCTAACAGCGCCACTAAAACATCAACAAAAATGAACTGAAGAGATCAAAAAGGGTCTTCATCATATTAAAATAAATTATCAGTATGATATATATAGTGATCATACCCCAACATAATGTAACTTGAAAGACTGGACAGGAAAATAGAACTTGAAAATGTGAAGGGTGAAAGAATCCCTTAAAAATTCGACAGCCTAACGGCGTCACTTAACCATTCTTAAAACGAAATGATGAGATTAAGAGGGGGTATCTCATAATATTAACATAAAAAGGGATTGTATAATGAATATAAAAGAACCTCCTCTAACATAATAACATGGGGCATAAAAGAGATGACATAAAAGAGATCATTTGAAAAGAAAGAGAGGGGTCAGATCCCTTACCTTAAAACGTAACTCTTAAAACTCAACGGTTGGGACCTTGAGGGATTGGGGGAACCTTGGGAGGACTCTTTGGGAGTTAAGGATACCAGAGCTTTGTTTGGAGACAGTTGGGAGTCGAATGGATGTGAGGATGGCTTGGTATTTATAAGGAAAGTGAGGGGACAAGGCATTAATGGCCAAAGGACACCTCATTGGTGGTTTTGAAAAAACCATGGGCTTGCCCATGGTATTTGACCATGGTATTGGCCACTTTGGACACCTCAAACCTTATATTACTTTTCATAAGTCGACCATATTGATTACATACTTAATACATCATTCAATGATGTCATTAAACACCCATAACTTAAAAACTGTATTTTCACTATTCATCGAAAATTCAACTTTCTCAGAAATGTCCCAAAATTTCACCTTAATAAAATATTGGTGCTCTGATTTCAAAAATGAACTCCATTTTATAAAAATAATTTTCTAAATATTTTTAATTTAATTTTTAAATAAATACACTATTCACCGAAAATTCATTTTTTTCAGAAAAATACCCAAAAATTACATTAATAAAATATCGATTCTATAAGTTCAAATATGAAATCCATTTTATAATAATAATTTTCTAAATATATTTAATGTAAGTTTTAATTAAAAAATTCTATTCACTTGAAAAAACTAATACGTGACTAATAATCTATGAAACCATTATTTAACCATTTTATTGAATCTCATTACTTAATCAAGGTGCCTAGATTATGTTAATACATTATTTAAGTGATATTACTAATCCATTTGGTCACATTACAAATCCTAAGCATAAGATCACTATTCATAATTTACTATTCATCAAAAATCATGTTGATCTTATTAGACTCTAAATTTTTTACTGAACATAATTGTAGAAGACCATTTGTTCAATATCATTACAAATTTTTAATTATTTAAGGTTTACATACATCATTTTTAAAATATCCTTTTTCTAAATTTCATCAAAATATGCATACTATATTTATCCGGTCATTTGAAAATTCATTAACTTCATCATAAGAAGAGATTAAAATTTTCATTTAAAACTAAGGATTACACAAGGTAGTTACGGTCTCCTTACATAGCCCCTTATCACACTAGCATAGGACCAAAGTGTAAGGTGTTCTAAGGTGAGAGAATAGAGGGAGGCTCGGCCAACATCACACGAGTAGTAATTTCTATCAGTTTGAACTTCTCACAATGGTGATTCCGTTCTAGCTTCCCACGATGAAGTTCGGCTTGGGTTTTGTCCAGAGCAAGGCATAGTGATGCTACCTCCTTCCCAAGTTCTGTTAAATGTGCTTCGATCGGTCCAAGACTATTGGGTGAGGCCATCAAATATTCGTTCTATATTAATTAACCAAGATTACTTGTATTAAGTGAAAATAATTGAAACGTTTAGTTTCCAGCGGTCATATTGTCCAATGGTCATATAATATTCAAAACCCAATGGTCTCTTTTTAATTATACTCATGTTATCAAATGAAACAGTTTTGTTGAGTATAAAAAATTAATTAACACACAAAATTAGGAAACAAGATTTATTCAAAATTTCGGGTTGTTACAATCATCCCCCTTAAGAAATTGTGTCCTCACAATTTTTAAATTTGGGTTTTAAAATTTCATTGAAAGTCCCAAATCAGAAAAGGAGTCAGTAAAACTATTACTTTAAAAGAAATAAAGGGAAGTAAAAAGGTCACCCAAGTTAACCCATATTAAGATTCCATGTAGGAAAACATAGATATGGGAGAAGAAACAAAGGGTCAAGTTCCTAGGGAGAGTGATAGAAAACATGATTATGGGAAATTTAACCATGAGAAAATCACAAACATATGATGTGTGTAAATGGTCTTCGATTAACCAGTAGGAAATGTAAACCAACGACGTTTTTGTTTTAAGTTCCTTTTCATTTTTTTGAGGAATTAATTTACTACATAGAACAAAAACATAATGAAATATACCTACCTTTATGTAGAGTTTCATCCTTTAATAAGTCTCTACCAAAAATAATCTTTTCTCCGAACGATGAGAATTCAAAAACACTTGGTCTCATCAAAATCACAATAATCATCTTCTAGCGAATCACATAATCCACAAAATATTTACTATCTATTTCTTCTATCTTTAAACATTATCCCAAAAACAGAAATGGTAAGGTAAAACAACTCTTCAAAAAGAAAGAATCCCATTGGAATGGAAACTAATTTTAAATCTTAAATGTTCCATGGTACTACCCAAAGTTCATCATAGACCATTCCATAAATAATGATCCTTAAAATTCCTCAAAATAAACCAAAATAAGATTGAAACCCAAATACAAGAAGGATTTGATAACATAGTCTTCCAAAATAAACTTCATTATTCATCTCTAAACAACATCATCCACTCCTAACATCTTATAAAAGTTGCTAACCTAAACATATTTTACCCAAGATAGGTTAATCATTTCAATAAGTAACCTAAATTACTATAAGTCCACCTTAAATTCATTGTTTCTTCAAAATATAAGTCAACCTTACTCCTCAATGAAAATACTGTAGTATTCTATTTACCTTGATCATATAGGGTTCCCAAAATAGTGACTGTTTTCCAAAATAATAATAATATTTTAATCCCATAATCATCTCTATCATATTAATACGGGAATCGCCACATTTCTTATCACATTGGTTGTTGGGACATGATCTTCCATTTCCCGCCATTAACTAAGAAAAGAACGTATAATTAGGGGTCTTAAATACATAGCAAATAATCATTAGAAGAAAACATTAAGCATAGAAGGATAAATTTGTAGAAGAAAAGTATACCCTGACTTGTGATCCCCTAGGTTCCAAACTAGGTTATCCATGATCATATATTCTTATGTGATACTTTATTTTATTTTATCTTTTCTCCTTTAATAATGGTTTATACTAAGCTTATGAATTTACCAAAGAATATCCCCTGGGATTGTTATAACCAAGAGTGAAGTAAGGCCCATTGTTGTGTACCAGTTCCCGTTCGAGTCTATCTCAAAGCAGTGTTTTCAGGTTTTACCCCTTTTTACATTTGTGCCAGAGCCACCTCTACCTACTCGTATCTAGACAGGGATGTATTTTCTAGGCAACCCCTTACTCAATACTCACCAAAATACCTAGAAGACTTCCAATATTTAAACATTTATATAGTGTTCGTCCTAGATTTTTCATTTCCTAATTTTAAAAAATAACTAAACCATCCTTTGATACCAACTATAGCATCCCGCCTTTTTATAACAAAAACATTCATTACATTACACAAAACTGAAGATCTTTAAGGTTTAGTGTCTTGGAAACGAGGAACATAATACATGAAAACAACAAAACATTATTCTTAAACACTTGAAAGTATTCTCCTTATGTTCATCGTAGGTTCATTATTGCATCTCATAACCTAGGTACATACATCAAAATTAATGGTGATCAGAAGGCCCAGTAAGGGAAACAAGAGAAACATTTTACTTGTGAACTTGAGATACTTCAATAAGGTCATGAAAAGAACTTTAAGGCATGAGAAAGAAATCATTATATATATAATAATAAATATAACAATTTTCATAACTTGAAGATGTGGCTACAACATTTAATGGTGACAATCATTTCATTTCACCAAGGTCCATCCCCAAGGTGTCATTAAAAATTACCAAGGTTATTCACCAAGGTATCAGTCTAAATGGTCATCTCTAGAGATAAAATATTTACCCAATGCATTGGAGGGATATCAGGGCGCACCCTTAAATTTTTCTTTATCATCATGTGATCCACATATATCATCATAAATCATTTCATAAACAACCCATATATCATAAATGAAATGGGTTTCATTTCGTAATCATAATGTTTTAAAAACTGCTTTAAAGACATGATCTTAATGTCACTTTAAACCCACAGAAAGGGAAAGCGGGAATCATGTATGTAAATCCCAGAATTTAAAATAGAAAATTTTGGTATATATGTGAATACCCATATAGAAGATAGAGATTTGAGTATTCACTTAAAAATAAAAGAACTTTATAAAAATAGAGAGACATTTTGAGACGAAAATTCTACAGCATAACGGCTATGTTATAGGGTTTTAGAATTCATTGAAAAGAGAGGGGACATGGGTAAAACATTCATAAATGACCCATAAAATAGTAAAGGGAAAGAATATAAGGTATTTAAGAACATTTTAATGAAATTTTAAAATATACCATATTAAATGAAGAACATGAAAGGAAGACAAAATAAGATTTCTCTTATGAAAATTCTGCAGCCTAACGGCGTTACATAAACTTCAACCAAAAATGATTTGATGAGATCAAATAGGGTATCTAATCATATAAACATTAAATATTAGTATTATAGATTTAGAGATTGTACCCCAACATATTAAAAAGGAACTTCAAAGACTTGAAATGGAATTAGAACATTGAAAAACGAGAAAGGTGAAAGAACCACTTAAAAATTCGGCAGCCTAACAGCGCCAGTTAAAACATCAAAATACTAAATTGAAGAGATCAAATGGGGTCTCTTATAATTTTATCATAAAATATCAGTATTATTGATATAGAGATAATACCCCAACATAATAAAAAGGAACTTGAAAGACTTCAAATGAACGTAGAGCTTTGAAAATTGAGAAAGGTGAACGAATTCCTTAAAAATTCGGCAGCCTAACAGTGCCACTTAAACATCAACAAAAATGAATCGACGAGATCAAAAAGGGCCTCTATTAATATTAAAATAAATATTAATTATGATATATATAAATATCATACACCAACATAAAGTAACTTGAAATACTTGACAAGAAAATAGAACTTGAAAATGAGAAGGGTGAAAGAATCCCTTTAAAATTCGGCAGCCTAACGACATCACTTAAACATTATTAAAACGAAATGATGATAGTAAGAGGGGGTCTCTCGTCATATGAAAATAAAAAGCAAAGTATAATGAATATAATAGAATCTCATCCAACATAAGAACATGGAGTATAAAAGAAATGACATAAAAGAGATCACTTGAAAAGAAAGAGAGGGGTCAAATCCCTTACCTTAAAACGTAACTCTTAAAACACAATGGTTGGGACCTTGAGGGCCTGGGGGCACCTTGGGAGGATTATTTGGGAGGTAATGAGACCATATCTCCATTGTAAGAGAGTTGTTAGTCGAATGGATGAGAGGATGGCTTGGTATTTATAGGGAACGTGAGGGGACAACGCATTAATGGCCAAGGGACACCTCATTGGTGGTTTTCGAAACCCCATGGGCTTGACCATGGTATTTGGCCATGGTATTGGACACATGGGACACCTAATACATTATATTACTATTAATAAGTCGAAAATTTTGATTACATACTTAATACATCATTTAATGATGTCATTAAACAGTCGTAACTTAAAAACTGTATTTTCACTATTCATCGAAAATTCAACTTTCTCAGAAAAGTCCCAAAATTTAACCTTAACCAAATATTGATTCTATGATTTGAAAAATAAACTCCATTTTATAAAAATAGTTTTCTAAATATTTTTAATATAATTTTTAAATAAATACACTATTCACCAAAAATTCATTTTTTTGAGAAAAATCCCCAAAAATTACCTTAACATAATATCGATGCTCTGAGTTCAAAAATGAAGTCCATTTTATAAAAATAATTTTCTAAATATTTTTAATTTAAAAATACTATTCACTCGAAAAAAAACTAATACTTGACTACTAATCTATGAAACTGTTATTTAACCATTTTATTGAATCTCATTACTTAATCAAGGTGCCTAGATTATATTAATACTTTTCGTTAAGTGAGATTACTAATCCATTTGGTTACATTACTAATCCTAAGCATAAGATCACTATTCATAATTTACTATTCATCAAAAATCAAGTGGATATTATTAGACTCTAAATTACGTATTGAACATAATTGTAGAAGACCATATTTCGAAAATCATTACACATTTTTAATTATTTAAGGTTTACATAAAACATTTTTAAAATATCCTTTTTCTAAATTTCATCAAAATATGCATACTATATTTATCCGTTCATTTGAAAATTCTTAAACTTCATCATAAGAAGAAATCAAAAATTTTATTTAAAACTAAGGATTACACAAGGCAGTTACGGTCTCCTTACATAGCCCCTTATCACACCAGCAGAGGACCTAAGTGTAAGGTATGAATAGGTGAGAGAATATGAGGGAGCCTCGGCCAACATCACACGAGTAGTAATTTCTATCAGTTTGAACTTCTCGCGAAGGCGATTCCGTTCTAGCTTCACACGATGATGTTCAGCTTAGGTTTGGTCCAGAGCAAATCCTAGTGGTGCTACCTCCTTCCCAAGTTCTGTTAGATGGGCATTGATCGTCCAACACTACTAGGTGAGGCCATCGAATCTTCTTTCTATATTAATTAACCAAGATTACTTGTATTTAGAGACAATAATCAAAACGTATAGTTTCCAGCGGTCATATTGACCAATGGGTATATAATAGTCAAAACCCAATGGTATCCTTTTAATTATACTAATGTTATCAAATGAAATAGTTTTGTTGAGTATAAAAAATAAAATAACACATAAAATTTGGAAACAAGATATATTCAAAATTTCGGGTCGTTACATAGAGATACGAGTATGTTTGATAGAGATCACACCAAACACCATAGTTGCTTGAGTTGAATTTTTGCATTCCCAAAGGTTATTATATACCAACATATATGAAATAGTGATTTTATTTTTTTTAATGTTATTAATGCTCTTAGGGTCACAACATTAGGACTATGTATAAGGATTATGTTTTCCAGGAATGTTTTATTCCAAAATGAATAAAGAGTGATAAAACTGCATCTAAAAGAGTTTTTATGAATTCTCAAAGAGTTGGGAATTTTTTTACATAATGTCCTTATGATATTTTTCTGTGAGTGGGAAATTTTGGGATATACACTGAAATGGTTTTCACCAAATCATGGTGGTTCTTATAGATGTAATGGATAATATTTGACATCACTATTTTCATTCATATGATGCATGCGCTCACAATGTCCACTCCTACATAGTTTTTATCTATTAAAAATCCATTATGAATAGACTTAATATGGATTTCATGTTTATTTAATGATATTAATGGATTTTTTATATGGTAATAAACAAATTACATTACGTTTCATGTGAATGATGTGTTTTATTATGATGTAACACATCATTAATTGATCTATACGGGTTATGATTCCACTTATTTTAAAATTAAATGATTACAACAAGGTTTATTATCAACACTATGAAATATATCTTCACTGTTAGTTATCTGTTAAATTGTTTTTGAAAAGTTAATAGAACAACTTTAGAGTGTAAAGATACTCATGAAATATCATGGGATTTTTGTACCAATTTAGTCTCCTTGGAGGTAGGAATTATTTGTTTTCTTATTTGGTGATTTTCATAAAACAAGACCCATTGACAAAGAATAACATCGATACTACTACACATGTGATACAAGTATTCCATGTTGCAAATTACTACATTAAATTATATCTATATTGTATTCCATGTGAATACATTGTAGAAAGATCGTGATGAGTAGTCTTGATTGGTATTTATTTTTTCCTCCAAGCATACATGTAGAAAATATTAGTTTCATGTAAAATAAATTTCATATTTTTTTTAGAATTTACGATGATGGAAATTTCCAAGATTGTTTTTATATAACTAATATAACTTGAATTAATTAATTAATCAGATAACTAATTGGAATTATTAATTTGTTTTTATATTAATTAATGAGTAAATTGTAGTTAATTACACTTATATTGAATATTTTTATTCATTTCATGTGTGTGGGTGATGATTAGTTAATACTAACATATCTATGTGATTAATATCCATTTAATTTATTATTATTATTAAATTATGTTAATATCCAATACGTCATCCAATTTTATCATTATGTAAGGTTTTACATGCCCAAAGTTTCTTTTATGTAAAACCCATAAACCAATCCTTTAGTTTTCTTCACCTATATGTGAGTAAATAATATTTAATGGATGGAGGTGTTAAGAAATTAGAGGTGGTGTAGGTTTAGAGACACGAATAACCGATCTAGGAGGTTCACAAGAGAATAAGTGGAATATTATAGCATGAACCTAGTTTCACTTGAAGGTGATTTTCCCCTGGGGTCAAGGGTTAGTTTAGTATCCTCAAGATAAACTAACCATAATAGAATCTTGTGACCATACAATATTTATTATTTCATTTTTATGAAGTTCAGTGGCTAATTTATTTATCGATTCTTTTTTGAGATCATATAGATTATTGACTTAATGATCATGAATGATGGAGTTAAAGTAAATTAAATTGCATGTACTTTTTTCATGGAATGATTAATCACTTTATTAAATCTAATTAATATAAACAAGACCATAATAAAAATAAAAATGAAACATTTATGCATATAAAAATTCCTCAAATAAATATGTTATGTTGGTATAGCCTTACACTACATAAGTTAAAATTAAACCATTGTTCAAAGTGATTGACCATCCAATGTAAATGTGTTTTCATTTACTAGTTAAATTTAGGATGATGCTTAGATTCAATTCAATTAGTTTACATCAAAGGCTGACTTCTAAAATAAAACATGGTTTAGATTATAGGTATGATTCATTGAAATCCTTATCAAATATTTTAGGACTGAGGATTCCAATCAAAAGATCATGGAATTATGAGTTAATATAATTGGAAATTAATGATTATCTAAAACCATTAAAATAACATTTTAGAACATTTTTTAGTTTTGAGAAGGGTAATGTAGATCATTTCCACTAGAATATCCATATGACAAGACTCTCCAAAACCAATGGGGAGGTTTATTTGGTTTTTTGAAAATATTAGGAGATTAAGACCCTTAAAATTCAGTTATCTAAAGTTTAATCCACATAAGGTATTGATACATTGATATTAGTTAGTCCTTGAAATATCATGTCATGTTACTTTAGCTATTGCACTATGATCCATATCAAATAAGGATAACATTATCAACAGATCAACATTGTAGGAATGGAAGAATCGATATATATACAACATTTCATGGAGTCCTCAATGTATAATGATCCTAAATGTAACATGAGGATATGAATATGTATAGAATCATGTCTCACATTCAGGATATTTATCAAGAGAATGTGATACATGACATATATGAGATATTTGACACACTATTCACGTGGAATGTTGGAGATTTAGTGGTGATTGGACCTTATATAGTCGAAATGATTGATAACATTGAATAATTGTCCATATTGGGCTTCGTAATCCTAGATGATCTACCTTAAAATTGAATTATATCCTCACTACCTAAGAGCTTATACAATATCATTTTTACTTTTAACATGACAATTAGTTATTAGAGTCTTTCATAACATCTTAATTTGGGTCACCAAGTTGGTAATTACCTGGGGGTGAAAGTCATGTAGTCCATTTAGAAAATAACAAAATTAATATCATGGAAAATTGAATCAGGCCTCACAACAAGATTAAGTTTCCTAAAAATCATCCTTCCAAGAAGAAAAATATCCTATTACATGAAAAGTAATAAAATGTGTTTTTTTTCATGTGCATAGCTTGGACATTTTATGAAGAAATTTACCCAATTAATGAAAAAAAGAGAAGCTCAAGGTGTGTTCTTTATCAAGTTTCATATTTATATATGTACAAATTGGGTATTAGAAACATATTATGGTTCTCACATATATATCTAGAATTAAGAAGAATGTATATTTTATAAAATTTCTAGAGAAGCGGCAGATATTTGGGACACCAACGGATCATAACTTTTTATTCATTCTATAGAAGTCTACTGTAACACCTGAATGTTTTGATGAGATAATTTTTTTTAATAAATTTTAATCTTCAGTAGATTGATTTCTAGGAAATTGTGAGTTGAAATGAACCATTATATTCCCATAATATATAATAACCCTTATATCCTAGTATTTAGGTCCCCAGGAATAATTATAACTAACTATTTAAAATGCATTATGAATTTATTGGCCGTTAATTATTTATGAAAAATATAAATCAATTAGATATTTATATTTTTGGGTGAATTACATTTGGTAATGACATTAATGAGATTTATGTGTCATATACTTAATAAAATATTTTCAATATTCATCCAATTGATATTTTATTAATAGGATATTAACAAAACCTTATTTCATGTATAAGAACCTATTTTTTATTAAAAGTTTAATTTTACACCATTGAATGAAGAATGTTTTTTAAATTAATCTTTTGAAAAATTAGTTATATTTTTAAGACAACATAACTATGCTATTTTGAAGCGGGTTTTAAAAACTTTCTTTAGAAAAATTTCTGATATTTTTTCTGATAACATTCATCTTTTGATGAATATTAAAAATATGCTACATTTTAATGAAAACAATATTTTTTATCATCATGATAATTTATATTGTTAATTTATAATATTTAATTACTTTAATGTATAAATAGAATATATTTTTACCATTTAATATAATTTATGTCATTATCATTAATTTTATAATGAATTTATAGGTAAAACATTTCTATCTTTTGAAATGATTTAACTTTAAAAAAATCATATTCTCATTGTTATAAAGAGATTAATTTCAAATAAATTAAAAAAACTTATGTGTTTTGAATTTGGAAAAATTGATTCCATATTTGGAATCATAAGGTTTAAATTTTCTGAATAAGTATGTTTTATTTGTGGAAATTATGAATAATAACTTCAGTAATTATTTTATTTACCATGGTTAAAGGGTAAACCTGATAAATAGGGGTAACAAAATAATAAATTAATAATATAAGACTACCCTAAAATGTTACGTAATCTAATTGGATGAAATATTTCTGATCCTAGGAATCCTTAGATCAATTGTTTAACCCCATGGATTTACATGGATTTGAAAATCTCATTGTATAAGAATTAATTTATTGTAAAGATAATTACAATTTAAACATACATCTCTTATTAAATTGTTTTTAATATAGGATTATATAACTGATATCTATTCTTATAAATACTAATTAAAAATATAACAATATATAATACATCATGATATTTAAATAATAATTTTTACAGATTATATAAATAGTATTATTTATGAAACAAATATGATGTAGTTATTACCTCATTAATGAAATATTTAATTACATAAATTTATAAATATTTTAAAAAATGTTATATGGTTATTTTGATGTCATAAATTAATATTATGAATGAAATTGAAATATTTTATTTGAGTAAATTCCTTTTTTTAAGGAATGAAGTTCTAAATAATTTGTAAAAAGTCAAGTATGAATAGTGTCCAAAATTGACACAATTCATAACATAAAACATAAAATATTTCATTAAATGATAATAAATTCCAAAAAATATAATATTATAAAGAATAGTTAATATAAATCCAAATGCATCACAAATTATTTTTTTTGGGTCATTTTACATGATATGATAATTACATTATCCCACAATGTGTAAATAACATAATATCACGGTAAGATACAAAGGGTAAAACAATGGTTAAACAAAAATGATAAGGAAAAGAAAAATATTCTAAACTTTTCCAAAAATTATTAGATGATGGGTTTTCTACCCAAAATCATCATATATTTGAAATAAATAAATTTTTGACCATTTTTGGTAAAATTGAATTTATAAAAATTAATAATTAGACATTTTCATAAAGTGACCCTATCCTCTCTTATAAAAGGGAACCTCCTCCCTCTCTTATCCACTACATGTTGAAACTTCAAGATCAACCAAACCATGAAAATTTCTAGTATAAACCTTTTTAGTTACATTCTAGAGGTCTTATTCTTCTCAAAAGAACATCTCAAGTTACTTAAGAGTAAATATAAAGGAGGAACGTCGAGGAAGTTGTAATCTCTTTTACCTATTCATTCAAATTTCATTCATCTTCTAATTCTTTTAATTTAGTTGTTTCATTAAAATTTAATAGTATATGTTTCACTCATATACTTTTATATTATTATAAATATGAAACAACCCTATTTCACCTTCTATCCATCCTACTAAAAATGAAATCACCGCTCGTGCGTACGTACGACTTACTGTCTCTTTGTCGTGGTGTAATTTGGTTTTCACCATCACCCTACTAGGATAAATATAATGGTGGAAATAATAACTATATATTATTAAAATAACATGAAACTAATTCTATGATACTATAAACCAACAAATTAAATTCCACATAACAATTATTGGAACAATATCTTCACTCGTGCGTATGTACGACTTTCTCTCTCCATAGTGTGTTGTGATTCGTTTTTCATAGTCTTCAATAAATCATGATTATATAAATGAATTGAATGAATAAATGTGATATATTTTATTCTAATACCATGAATTAAATGATATAACGATAACCAAATATGAATAATAACTTATCCAACAAAAAATGCATAATAATGTAAAGCAGTTAATGCCCGAATAATGTGTAACAATGAAATGTTACAATCAAATGGATGAAAATATAATCATAAATGTTATCATAAAAATTATTATGATTATGGAATAAATCAGTATCATTATTTATATCATTATACATGAGGTTCTGATACATACAATTCATATCAGACCTAAGGCATGGGATAACATTGCAAGACTCTTTTTTTATGTGAGATTGTTTATATATATGTATTTAATGGGGTTATATTTATCATCCATTTACATGTTTTAAAAAAATGTTTTCATGAAATGTTTAATATTCTTCTATATATATTTAAAGTAATTTTTACCCTTTTTTAATTTTACTATGTGGTATGGAAGGAATCGTTCTTTTATTTACTATATGAGGTACTTTTGACATTTCTAGAAAAAATAAAGAGGATATAGTTATTTTTAACTTATTTAGCTTGAATGAGTTTTTACATATTCATAATTCCTTATTTACATTATGATTCTACTACAAATTTACAATTTTATTCTCAATTAAATTTTTTTCTTTTAAAATTTCATGAAATTTCGTGAAAAAAACGTTTTTGAAGAAGAAAGAATATTTTCCTCAAAATTAATTTCAAATGTTTTATCAAAAATACATTACATATGAGATGACATCGTATTATGTTTCTATCTCAATTATTACTTTTTTATGACTTTTTCTCTGATGTAATTATTTTATGAAGTCCAATTATCTTATTTTTAATGGAATAATGTTTAAGAATCCCATTTTGTTACATGGGTTATGCTATGATGAATGATTTATGTTTTTGTGGAACACATAAGAATGGTTTCATTATGAGATGGGGGGACCAATATATCCCTCCAATGCGTTGGGTAATGATTTATATCCCATGAGATAGGCTTGGATGGAATGACAATTAAATTCAAATTAGTAATACATGGATAGAATGTGATGTGAACTTGGTTCAGTAGTATAATTTTTCCACTATAATAGTCATGGAAATGAGCCTTAACTAATAGGAAATGTTTTTTAATCTTTTTTGTTTATGAAACAAAGATAAATGAATTATGTTATTATTATTGGGATTACATTTCCCTTCTATGATTTATCCCATGACGTGATATTATAATCTCTTGTATATAGGTTATGATTTTCAAATGTTATGTTATTATGAATATGATATGAATGATATTTCCTTTGTTTACCCTTAATGAGAATTTGATCTCATCTTTTTATATGTTTCTTTTCCCGAGGTCAAGAAGTAGGGTATTATGTATGATATTCTATAAAGGAGTCTAGTTATGATGAAATAAATGGGATATAATGTAAATGATTTATGAAACTATTGTTTTGTTTCCCAGTTTCTAAAGACAATACTCCTATACACTCCTTTAATGGGTTTGTTACATGTTTTAATAAATTTTGAAGTAATACCAATTTATGTAAATAATGGGTCACTAAAGTTGATATCAGAGGAATGTTATTTTTATCATTTGTATACTAGAATGAGAATGCCTTAGTAAGAACTATAAAGATATTTATATGTATAAGATTCAATCCTACTATTTTAGAAATGACTATGAATAAAAAAGGATAAAACCTAATGTTTCTTAAATTGAAATTTTATTCTTAATTATGTGGTTTTCCTAATATTATTAGTGTTTCTCACACTATTCTTATTGGTTTTAGTGAATTTTTGGAACCGGAAGGAACCACGTTAATGATGAATTTGATGAGAATTATATTGATTGTCCCCCGAAGCAAGAAAATGTTATGCGATCTGAACTATAAAATCTTATAGCTTTTCCAACAGAACATTCTCGAGCTAAGAATCATGTAGTACTTCCAAATTAACAAAGGAAAGAGAATCATTTTGTTGAATCCTTCATGAGTCTGTTTTCACCATCATTCAGCAGGTCTTCTGATCCATTAGTGGATCAACAATGTATCAATACCATAGAAAAGATATTTTTAATTCTACAATGTTCTAAAAATGTTATGGTCATCTTAGAATTATTTTTTTATAAGGTAAAGCTAATTGATGGTGGAATATTATCAATAATACGAGGTAATGAGATGAAATTGAGTCCATGTTGTGGGACTAGTTGAAGAATGTATTTTTCAATAAGTACATTACTCGTATCCTATGATTAATGTTGGAGAAGGAGTTCCAAGAACTTAAGCAAAAGGATGATGAATCCGTTGGTACCTATGAAGAGAATTTTGCAAGACATGCATGGTACGCTTCTAGAATTATTATCCAACCTAAGAGTAAGATTTATCGAATGTTTAGTCACTTAGAACCAAGTATATAAAGGGAATTGACCATAAGAGACTTCAGTAATATGAGGAAATTGCTCGATGTGTTCTCATGTTTGAGATAGATATTGGAGTAACCCATCAGGCATATTGGTTTGATAAGAAGACGAAAATGGAATTCAAAGAAAAATTTAAAGACCGCACTAAAATAAAGATGATCTTTCCCATATGCATAATGTGTGGATAGAAACATAGAGGGAATTATATTAAATGGTCTAGTAAATGTTTAAGTGTGGAAAAGAAGGTCACCAAGCAATTGAATGCCGAATTGATGGGAAACATATGTCTACTGATGCGAACAAAGAAAAGGCAGCACAAAATGCACCTCTTACTCTACAATGTTATCAGTGCAATGAAATGGGGAATTATTTTAAACAATTCCCTAATACAAGGGTTGTTGATTAAGATCAATATCAACAAACTCTTATGGCCAAAAAAATGAAAGTCACATGAAATTATTATTGGTGAAATGGAGTACGATAATGAAGTGGTGAAAGGTACACATACAATACAATATAATGTATAAAATGTTTTATTTGATTATTGATCCACCCACTCTTTTATTTCTAAAGAATTTTCTAAGGGTATCACAATATTACCTCAACTATTAGACATTTAGTTAGCTGTGACAACTCTTAATGGCACAATGGTCGCAACACAAGTTTACAATTCTTCTCAAATTGATGTTTGTGGGATAGTGCTTCCTACAAATCTTGTGATCATTCTTATAGTGGAATTTTATATGATTCATTGAATGGATAAGGTTTCGTTATTTAGAGATCATATAAATTTAAAAATAAGGGAAGTCACATTTCATATTCCAGATCAATCTATGATCATTTATCGGTGCAAGGATGAACATAAACATCCATTGAAAATTTCTTCTATATTATTAGTTTTGATTCCAATAAATAAAGGCTATTTATCTCAAATGGTAGGGGAGAAATAAAGGATTAAGAATACTTCCATTATATGGTAGTTTTATGATGTCTTTCTAGTGGTATTTCTAGTTCTTCCACCAAAGCGTGAAGTTGAGTTTTTAGTAGAACTCATACCAGGTGTTTTGAAAATTCAAAAACACCTTTTAGAATGGCCCAAATTGAGTTGTAGGAATTTAAGAAGATACTAAAATTGAATATTGATAAAGGACTCATACACCCTAGTGTGTCACCTTGGGAAGCACCTGTATTATTTTTTATGAAGAAAGATAGATCAATGAGACTCTGAATTGATTATCATGAACTTAACAAGATCACTATCAACAAAAAATATACCCTTCCACACATTGATGATTTATTTGACCAACTACGCAAAGCTAAATACATTTCCAAGATTGATCTTCATTCAGTAAATCATCAATTAACTGAAAAAATAGAGGATAAACTAAAGACAGAACTCCATAAAAGGTATGGACAATATGAATTTATAGTGATGACTTTTTGGTCTTTCTAATCCCCCTACAATCATCATGGATCTAATGAATATAGTCTATAGAGACTCTTGATCTTTTTGTGGTAGTCTTTATAGAATATGGTATTGTCTATTCGAAGAGTACAAATGAACATGAAGATCAATAGATAATTTTATTATATAACCTAAGAAATAAGAATCATTATGAAAAATATTCCATGTGTGAATTTCGGATAAAACATGTTTCATTTTTGGGTCTCATTATTTCAAGAGAGGGGATATTTGAGGATCTAGTAAAAAAAATTGGTTATTGAAAGTTAATTAAGACTAAAAACATTAGCTGAGATACAAATTTTTCTTGGTTTGGCTAGAAATTGTCGACGTTTTGTGAAAGAGTGTTTTCTGATAATCTAATCAACTCACCAAGTTGAATCAGAAAGGAGTTAAGTTTGATTGAATGGAAGAATTTGAAGAGAATATCAAAGAGAAAAAAAATAAGGTTAGCCTGTGAACCTGTGCGCACACTGCCTTGTAGTGGAGAAATGTTTGGGATCTACAGTGATGAACCAAGAAGGGTCTTGGGTGTGCTCTCACGTAAAATAATATGTTCATAGATTATGCCTCACAGTAGTTGAAGATCCATGAGAAAAATTACTAAACTTCTGATTTGGAGTTTTCTACGATAATCATTTCAATAAAGATATAGAGGCCTTATCTTTGTGGTGAAATATGTGATATTTAAACATATCATAAAAGTTTAAAGTATATTTTTACACAAAATGAGCTAAATATTCACCATAGAAGATGTTTGGGGCAAATTAGAGATTACGACTACTCAATACATTACCACCCTGGGAATGAAAACAAGGTGGAATATACATTAAATCGAAAAGGCCATACTATATTATCCATGATGAGGGCCACAAAAGATCCAATATTTATGGATTTTCAACGGATGTATCTTTAAATTTTATTGCGAGAGGAGAAATCTTATCTTTCCCAAATAAATGTTTAACCATCTATACAAGTGAATATTAAAGAGTCTCAAAATGAAGATCTGGAGTACCAAAAGAAGGTGAGAAATGTTCTTGAATTCAACCATGATTGTGATGAAACAATAAGTTTTGTTGACCAGGATTGTGTTCCTCCAATAGTAAAACTAAAGGAGGATATATTGGATGAGGCTCATAGTTATTAATTCTCTATTCACCCTAGAAAAAAAAAGATGTATATGGACCTAAAAGTGTACATCTGGTTGGATGGAATGAAAAAACATGTCACTGAATATGTCACTCAATTCATGGTTTTTCAGCATGTTAAGGAAAAGAGACAAAAGTCTAAGGGGATGTTACAAAAATTACCCGTACCTAAATTGAAATGAGAAAACACCACTATGGACTTTATCATTAGACATCTGAAAACATCCAAAGTAAATAATGCTATTTAGGTTATAGTTGATCTCCTTAAAAATTCAACACACTTCATTTCTATTATAGATTATTTCCCCCTTGATTAGTTTTCCCATATATATTTCAAGGAAGAGGTAAGATTGAATAGAGTACCACATTCCATTATATTTGATCAGGATATGATGTTTACCTTGAACTTCTGTAAAATTCTTCAGCATGCTCTGGATACCAATTTATTTTACAGCATTTCCTATCATCCTCAGACAGAAGGTCATCCTGAAAGGACAATTCGAACTCTAGAAGACATGTCTAGAAATTTCTCTATTGATTTCAATGTTGGTTTGGATCAACACCTACCATTGGTGGAATTTTCATATAATAATATATTTCACTCTATTATTATGATGGCTCCTTATAATTACCAACCTGAAAAAAGTTCATAACTACAACTTGGTGGGATGAAGTTGGTGAAAGAATGTTATTCGGACTTGATCATTTTGATGAAATGACAGAAAAGGTCTGATCTATTCAACAACACATAAGAGTAGCTCAGATTCGACAAAAAAGTATGCTGACAACTGAAAAAAATACTTAGATATTGAAGTGGGTGATAAGGTTTTTATACAAATATCTCCCAGGAAGAGAGTAATGAGATTTGGAAAGAAGGGTAAGCTAAGCCCTAAGTATATCTGTCCATTCGAAATACTGGATTGTGTTGTGAAGGTAGCTTACCGATTGGCACGCCCACTGAATCTCTCTCAAGTGAATGACGTGTTCCATGTATCTCTCTTGAGAAAGTACATACCCGATCCTTTACATGTTCTATGTTGAAAAGTCATACCGTTGAAGCAAGATCATTCTTATGAAGAACAACTAATAGAGATTCTGGATCATAGCGGGAATGTTCTATGAAATAAGTCCACTCTCTTAGTTAAAGATTTATGGAGGAACCACCAATTTGATGAAGCTACATAGGAACTTGAGGACATGATTATAGATAATTATCATCATCTTTTCATTTCTAAGTGAAAAATTTTGAGGGCAAAATTTAGTGGGGTGGGGGGGGGGGAGAATGTAACACCGGGATGTTTTTATGAAATTAATAATTTAAATAATTTTTTTTATTTTCAGTAGCATTATTTGAACGTAATCCTGAGTTTAAAAGAACTTTGAAATGTGCTTAACATAAAATGTCCAATGTAACCTAGCCATTAGGTTACCATGAATTATTATAAATAACTAATGAAAATTCAATATGAATTAAATGGCTGTTAATTATTTATGAAAAATATAAATAAATTAGAAATTTTTAGTTTTGGGTGATTTAAATTTATTAAGGAAATTACTGATATTTATGTGGTATATACTTAATAAAATATTTTTTATACTCATTCAATTGATATTATAGTCATATGGTATTAAAAAACCCAATTTTATATATAAGAACATATTTTTTATAAAAAGGTTAATTTTACACCTTTGAATGGAGAACACATTTTAAATTAAGATCTTGAGACATTAGTAGTTTTTATAAGAAAATGTAAACAAGTTATTTTGAAGTGGGATATAAAAATTTTCATTGGATAAATTTCTGATAATTTTTTAATAACTTTCATGTTTTGATGAATAGTAAAAATATGCGAATGTTTAATTAAAAAGAAATTTTTCATCAAGATAATTTATATGGTTAAATTATAATATATAATGGTTTTTCATTATAAATAGAATTTATTTTTATCATTTTATATATTTTATGTCATTGGAATTAATTTTACATTGAATTCATAGGTAAAAACATTTCAATCTTTTGTAGTGTTTAATTTTTAAAAAACCTATATTATCATTTCAACAATGGGATTAATTTTAAATCAATTAATAAAGCATCTGTGATTTGAATTTGAAAAAATTGATTTCATATTTATAATCATAAGGTCCAAATTTTGTGAATAGTTTACTTTTATTTTTTGGACATTATAAATAGTAACATTGGTAATTAATTATTTACAATGATTAAAGGGTAAATATGGTAAATAAGGGTAAAAAATAATAATTTAATCATCTAAAATTAAACTAAAATGTGTCCTAATCCAACTGGAAGAAATATGTTTTACCGTGGTAATCCATGGGTATATTTTGGGACCCCATGGATTTACATGAACGTGAAATGACATTTTATAAGAATTAATTTAATATAATGATAATTAAAACAAAAACATATATATTTTACTAAATTGATTTCAATATAGGGTTATATAATTTTTCACTATTATTATAAATATACATTATAAATATAAAAATATTTCCTAGATCTTGGTATTTTATTTATAATTTTTAGAGATTATATAAAAATAATATTTATAAAACAAATATAATGTAGTGATTACCTTATTAATGAACGATTTAATAAAATGAATTTATAAATATTAAAACAAATGTGATTAGGTTATTTTGACGTCATCAAAGAATTTTTTGTATGAAATTGTCATATTATATTTGAGTAAATTCCTTATTTTTTGATAATAATGTTTATATGAATTTTTAAAAACTCGTGTATGAATAGAGTCCAAAAAACGACACAATTCATATCTTAAAACATTAAATAGTTTGTTAAATTATATTAAATTCATCAAAATATATGATTCAGAGAAATGGTTAATATTAGTCCAAATGTGTCATTAAATTTTTTTGGGACATTTGGCATGATATGATAATTACATTAACCCATAATGTGTAAAAACATAATATCTCAGTAAGACTAAAAAGAGTAAAATAAGGGTTCAACCAAAAAGATAACAATATAAAATATTTTAAACCTGTCCAAAAATTATTGGATGATTTTAATTGGAAGGATAATCATCATACCATTTAATTATGTAAGTTTTGGACCATTTTAGTCAAAATTTAATTTATCATAAATTAATATTTTCAGTGTTTCCTAAAGTGCCCATATCCTCTCTTATAAAAGGGAACCTCCTCACTCTACTCTTCTCTTCATTTGAGTCCTAAAGATATGAAAAACCATGATCATTTTTCTTATAAACATTCATAGTAACATTTTAGAGTTTCTTTACTTCTCAAAAGAACAATTATAGTGCTTGAATAAGAAATTTAAAGGAGGCACGTCGAGGAAGGGGTAATTTGTTCTACCGATTGTTACAAATTTATTTTTTCTTATACTTCTTGTTCTTTTTTATTTTCATTATAATGTAATATAGTCAATATAAATCATATAATTATATGTTATTATAAATATGAAATAACCTTATTTCACCTTCTATTCACCCTACAAAAAAGAAAATCACTACGCGTGTGTATGTACGACTTACTGTCTCCATGTCGTGGTGTTATTTGTTTTCACTATGACCTTACATGGATGGGTAAAACAGTTAAAATAATAACTATATATTATTAATATAACATGATACTAATTCTGAGATACTATAAACCATCAAATTAAATTCCACTTGACAATTATGGGAATGATATCATCGCTCGTGCCTTTTTACGACTTTCCATCTCCACGATGCTATGTGATTCGTTCTAAATACTCTTCATTAAATCATTATTATATAAATTAATTTAATGAATAAATATGATATATATTTTACTAATACCATGAATTAAATTATATAACTATTACAAAATAGGAATAATAACTTATCCGGAAAAACATACAGAAGAATATAAAGCAGTTAATGCATGAATAACGTGTAACAATGAAATGATTCACACAAACAGATAAAAAAATAATCATAAATGTTTTCATAAAAATGATTATGATTCTGGATTAACTTAGTAACTTTATTTGAATCATTATACAATTGGTTCCAATACAGATGAAGCATATTGGACTTGTGGTAGAAGATAACTTTGCAAATCTCATTTTTATCTGAAATTGATTAAATTTAAGTATTTAATGGGGGTATATTTATCATTCATATCCAGGTTTTCAAAAAATATTTTCAATTTTTTTTATATTATTCTATGTACATTTAATGTCAATTTTATCCATTTTTACTTTTAGTATGTGGAATGAAATTAATCATTCATTTGTTTACCATACGAGGTACTTTTCATTTTTCCAGAAAAAGTACGGGGATAATTTTTTTTAATTTATATGACATGAATGAGTTTTTACAGCTTCATAACGGCTTATTTCCATGAATCATCCTCTACACCTTTAGAAGTCTATTTTTAATTAAATTCATTTCTATTAAAATTTCATGACATTTTGCGAAAAGAAAATGATTTTAAAGACGAAAGGATATTTCCCTTAAGAATTAATTTCAATTGTTTTATGGAAATTACATTCCATCTAAGAGGACAACGGGTTATATTTCTATCCAAATTTTTACATTGATATGATTTTCGGTGAGATGGAATTATTTTATAAAGCCCATTTATCTTATATGGATCATGTTATGATGGCATGATGTTTAAGAATCCCATTTTATTACATGGGTTATTCTATGTTGAGTGATTGAAGTTTTTATGGAACACATAAGAATGGTTTCATTATGATATGGGTGGGACCTATATATCCCTTTAATGAATTGGGTAAAGATTTATATATCATGATATAGACATGGATTTAATGGGAAGTAAATATGGTTCAGTGATACATGTTTGGAATAAGGAGTCAACTTGGTTTAGTAATGGACTTTGTCCGCTATGATGGTCTTCGAAATATGCCTTGAAAAATATGAATTTATTTTCTATTCTTATGTGTCTATGTCAATTATTTTAATGTCTTATGTTATGATTATTGTGAATACATTTCACTTCTATGATTTATCCCATGACATGATATTATATTCTCTTATATAAAGGATACGATTTTCAAATGTTATGTTCTTATGAATATGATATGATTGATATTTCTTTTTTTTACCCTTAATGAGCATTCGAGCTCACCCTTTCATATATTTATATCCCCAGGTCATGAAGAAGGTCATTAAGTATTATATTCCAAAAGGATACTGGTTATGATGAAATAAACAGTAGTGAATGTAGATGATTTATGTACGAGTTATTTATGTTTCCTAGTTTCAAAAGACAGTATACCTACAAGGTCCTATTATGGTTTTGGTTTATGTAGAAATAAATTCATAATTAATATCAATGTATGTAATTAATGGGTCTCTATATCTACCATATTCTATGTAAAATTCAAATTATCTTAGTTTGAAATGATATTCATTATGTACCAACTATTAATAAGAATATAATTTAGGTATCCTGCTATGATATTTATGGTTTTATTTTTATGATTGGAAATGAATAATATTTCATTAAGAAAGAAAACATTTATTTTTTTCATATTATCTAAATACTATTATTTATATATTAGATTAAATAAATTATTGAAAATTGATAATGAATATAATTTTCATGACTCATTTAACACTTAGTTGTGGAATCTCTATTATGGTGTTGTAAATTAGATACATTTGAAAAATATCTATAATGATGGTTATTTATACTCTATTATAGTACAAACACTTGAATGATACGATGATTTTTTACAATTATTAATGACCAAACCTCCATTTTGTGGATAAGATGATAGAGAAATAGAGATTATAGAATTGGTACACATTGATGTGTGTGAGAATTTTCTAGTAGAATCTTGAGATGTATATTCTTACATCATATATTTTATTGGTGACTTGAGTATATTTGGTTATATTTATATGATATGGTGTAAGTATGATTTACATGAGAAATTAAAAGTGTTCCAGATTTAGTTAGTGATTCATCTTCTTAAGAAGATAATGAATAAATAATCTAATCATGGTGGTGATTATTTTATCCGATACTTTATTGGATTTCTATATGTGTATTAGATTCTATATTAACTCACTCCACTATATATACCATATTGTAATGGTGTTAGTGAAATGAAGAAACATTCCTTTCATGATATTTTATGGTCGATGATGAGTTATAAAACTCTTTCAATACCATTTTAGGGATATGAATTACACACTATAGTAAACACACTAAATGTTGTAATAAAAAAGTGACAAAAAATATTCTCTTTAAGTTATGGTGTTGAAATAAATCTAGTTTTTTCATAAAATAATACATTGATTTGTTTTTGGTAAGGATATATTTTGAAACAAACTATAACCCCAAATCATAATAAATATCTTTATAAGGAATCCCAAGGAAATAAGTTGTACTATCTTTACGAATCCTTATATAAGAAGTTAACCAAGAAAATACATCTCATATTTTATGAAAAAGGATCACATCCTCAAGAAGGATATTTGGAGAAATATTGAAATCAATTAATTTGATGATAAAGAGTCATAATATTTCGTATAATAACATATTCAATAGGTTCCCATGAAAGATGATATTTCTAAAAAATATATACAAAATATTTCTATAGTTGATAGAGAACTGAAAAGATATAGTTTTATAATAACTAATGTTGATGTCTCATTATTGGTTGAAAATAGTTATGACCTTTTCATTAAGGATGTATAATAGAGACATGTATCTACAATATAGAAATATGATGAGTATTTTGAGATAAATTACATGTATGGGAACAATGTTGGGGCTTTGGTTTATCCATAAATGTAAATCCCATTGGGTGAAAATGGGTATCTAAGAAAAAAAAGTGGCATGAAAGGAAAATTAAATACATATAAAACATGTATATTTGGTAATGTATTTAAAAAATGTTAAGGAATATCCTATAATGAAACAATTTATCTAAAATACATGATTAAAATCAATTAAAAACCTTCATATTATTGCATCATTCCATGAAAATAATTTTCTGTAGAAGAATATCAAAGAAAACTACATTAATTTGAACCATTAGGAGGATATAAATAAGACAAATGTAGAATGGTTTGTGACCCTAGGTAATACCAATAAGTATTTAAAGTTACAGAGATCTAATTGGGGATTTAATAAAGCATCTGGTGTGTTGAAAATTTAGTCCAATGAATATATAGTGTAATTTGGTTTTATTAAGAATGAGGACGATCCATGTATTTTCAAGAGGTTTTGAGGAAATGTGGATATTACCCTAGTAGTATATATCAATGGAATATTAATTATTATAAAATACATAACTCTCTAATAGTTTTATAAGAACAAGTTTAAGATATTCTAATCCATGATGGTCTTAGGTAAAGTAAATAACATTTTACGTGTCAATATAATTCATAATATATTTAAGTGGCTTATTGGGAAAAGATAAATTAAAAAAATTGAATTTATACTAATGATATTTAGCGTGGAACAATATAATAGGGCATAATTTCATGTGTCACATGATATACTTATTTCCAAATAACATGTCATTCAAATCAATAATAATGTAATAGAATCAATTTGATCCCATACATTTCTATCATAGGATCAATCTTGTATACCATGTTATATAATAGGATTGATATTCCTATTACTTTGATCAAGGTAGGACGATATAATGATAATCTATGTGAACAGCATTGGTATATTATTTTGTCTATCCTTAAGTATTTGAGGCATACTAAGAATATCTTCATGGCATATGGTGTTTATGAGTATAAATTCATCAAGGATTATATTGATGATATATTTTAGATAGATTATAATGATATGATGTCATAGTTAAAATATGTATTCAGTATTGTAGGAGATGTTAGTTGAAAGATTTCAAAGAATCCAACCATGGATTATATAGTGGATTCTGATTATAGACAACTTGTGATATAACCAACAATGTTTATTGAATATGTAAATTTTTATATGATATTGTTGGAATTCCATATTTTAAAGACACTAATACATTATATTGTGACCTTACCATAACTATGGATCCTGAAAAGGATCCATGGAAAATCGAATGAACAATACAAACTCTAAAAGTATCACCTCTTGAGGTATTTTTTAGAGGTGTGATATCATGGTGAGAATAAATTCTAAAAAAGATAATATGGATGACCCAGTGAATAATTCCCCATCGTAGGAGATGTATTAACATCATGTGATAACTAATAGAATGAAGGTTATTAGAATTTGAATCTTGTGAATGTTGGGGTCTACTAGAGTTTTTTCCCTAGAAAAAACATTTGTGTACCATATAATTCATTGTATTAATTATATTAAATTTCTATTATCTTTTTACCACATCCATATTTTTATTTTTCATGAAATTGAAATTGAAAATTTTCCAAGGGTACTTGTCACACTAAAAAATATTAAAACATCACCACTATATGAGAACCTATAATTTACATGATAATATTCTTAAATTTAGTTTTGATATCCATATGATATCATTTTAAAATATGTCAATGAAACATGCTATCAGTGGTGGAGACACATAGAACATTGATATAATCTCTCATTTTTCATTCCCTTGGTCTTTCTAAAGAATGATATTATGAGAACATAACCATCCATTTGTAAATACACACATTTAAATATATGTCATTGGATGTTCGTATTTGTAAATATTTATATTTTTCCTTTTAAATTAATGTTATTAACAATGTATATCACGAATCATGTATTTTGATGCATTAATGAGAATTATAATGAAATACATTCATTGTGAAGTAGAATATGTTGGGTGATTCCTGAGTGATATGTTAATAATTAATATTTTTAGAAAGGATTTTTCCGTTTTTATTTGTAATGGAAGTTGTTATCTATGCTTCTTTGATGAGAATGGACACCCCTAATTAAATATATGTCCATGATAATCTCTGGGTAGGTTCATTTTAGGAAATTGAAAGAATGATACACAGAGAAAATTGGGTGATGGCATCAATATGAAACCATCTTGATTAATGATATCATGATAAAGGCATTATACTACACAATGAGTATTATATTCTATCTCTAATAGTACCTTGGAATTTTTACTGATTTTAATCTGAAAATTCAGAAACTTCTTCCTATTTCCATAAGTAATGGGTCCTAGAGTTTCACACAATAACTGTATCAAAAATCATGGTTAAAATACTATTTCAATATATAATGATAGAATAATCATTATTCCCTATTTTTGGTTTAATAATTAATCCATGTTAATTGATCATTGTGAATTAATCACGGATTATTCATACGAATAAATATTTGAGTGAATTAAATATAAATATTATTGTGCACGATTTAGTAAAAATTATATTTTTTATATTTATCATTGAATAATTCTATAGTGTTTATCAATTAAATAAAATCCATTATTCATGGTTTAGTAAATACCGATGAGGTTAAAGAGTCCGAATTTAAAATCCCGAATGGAAATTATATATAAAATATAATCTAATTAAATATTATTATATTCATTTCAATATTTATATTTTTCATTAGGTATTATTCATGTAATGATTGTAATAATATAATAATAATAATAATAATAATAATTAATATTATTATTATTATACTTGAGGTTTTCTGAGAAATAAATAATTGGATAGGGACTTGTGTATAATTACTAACCAGAACCTAGTTCTACAAATACATGGTTATATCACTTTCAAAGATTAGGTTCTTATTATGAACAATAGGCTTTGAGATAATTCTTTCAATCCCTAAGAGAGAATCATCTAAAGAACACAGTCAAGAACTATGGAACTAATATTCCTCCTCTCTCACAAGTCTGTGTGAAAATTTAACAAATATTTTATCCATTGAGAGATTCTTATTGTGATTATTGACGTGAAATGTAAGTGATTAGGATTGACTTTTCGAGTTCCCAAAAGATTATATGGGGATGTTTTCAAATTTTAGATCGTTTGTGGATCATCATTAGTGGTATTATAACCTTGAAACCTATGATATAATTACGTTATTCGAGAGTATTCTTCCACATCATCATTGAATAAATAATTACAAGAAGAGGTAATTATAAATATTTCATTTAATTAATTATAAATTATATGTTATGATCCTATCTTATTTGTTTCAATGATTATATTTACAAGAAGAGGTAATTATAAATATTTCAATTAATTAATTCTAAATTATATGTTATGATCCTATCTTATTAGTTTCAATGATTATTTTTATAATAAAATTTGAATTAATTCTATTGGTTATAACATTATTCATCCTGTATATCTCATATTATTCATTTATTACCATAAAAATATGAGTTGACTATGCACACTAGGTGTCGTCATAGTTTTTAAAATCATCAATCATTTGAATAATTTCATCCAAATAAGGTAGTAAAATGATGGAATTATGATCAATTTACTACTTCTAATAGTATAATTGATTTGAGTTACTTAATTAGAATCCCTTCTCCATAGTAAAATATTTATACATTTAGTTTTATTACCTTGGAACTTATTTCAACCCATAGAGACTTTTTTGGGTCTACACGAAAAGTCTTCATTATGATGATCCTAAAAACCAGATGGTTTTTTCATATAGATTTATTACTCCATATCTCCATGATGAAATTTATTTTTTAAATATATCAATTTTAGGCTAAATCCTTTAGAATAAAACAAAATTAACACTGCTCAAAAGGTAGTATATCCAACTATCAATGTTTTTCTAAATTTAATTCACTTTTTATATTAAATCCCCTTAGAAATAAACTTTTTTATACCACTTACTAATATCATATACACCCTCTAATGAAAAATACCCACTTATTATCAAGTTTTATATTTCTATGTGGCATTTTCACTAACTCACAGGTGTTGATCAAATGAATTAATTCCAATTCATCTTTAATAGTGAACTACCACTCACTATAATCTATGAAGTTAGTCACTTATTCATCCCATTTTAGTTATCATATATATTTTATAAGAATTAATTTCATGTTAAATCTATAAATATCCACTAGTTTCCTAACTCTTTTAACCTTTATAATGATACCTACTACTCTACAATTTTATTAAGTAATGTATCTAAAATTTTATTCCTTTGAACTCTACACCATACATCAACATTTCTGGTTCTCTCTGGTATATAATATGTTTATCTCACTATAAATGATTATATTATTTCCCTAAAATTTCCTCTACACATTTCTATCATTTATTAGTTTCATATACATAATAATTCAATATAATTTCTTTACTTTTTATGCATCCATTCAGATTAATTTGAAATGATGTTGATACTTTTCTTTAAACTTCTTTCACCATTAAATTATCGTCCATACATAAGACCTGATAATTGGACATCACATTTATAAAAAAAATTAAATTATTCTTCTCATGATCCCAAATTAATATAAAAATGTTCATCATCATAGCCTATGAAGAAACTTGTATGAGATTCAGCATCAAGATTATCTCTTTATTTTCAATCTATACGAATAAAATTTATAATTAAAAAGACCATGAGATGTGTTAAATACATTACTTTTAGTATCTATAAGATTCATTTAATCTATTATCCTATTGGATATCAAGAGTTTTAACTAATTAAAAAATTTGTGGAACCAATTGATTCTTCAAAAAAAGGCATCATGCATCCTTGAATGTAGATTCAATCTCGGTACCATTTCCGTGGATGTATTATTCAACCATTCAACTATGGAATTTTTATCCACTGTTCTTGAAAAAATATTACATTTCATAATTCTAACATGATTATAGATGTTTTGTAAACTTATTATGGTACACTCACCTATATAACATTCTCTTAAGCATTTCCTCATTCACAATATTTCCTTTTCAACCATTGATTTCCACTGGGCCAACACTCCAAAAACATTAGATTATTCATTAAAAAAGTATATCCATACATTATTTATATAGTCATCAATTTTAGTAACAAATTATTGCAACATTTTTTAAGAATTACCAGATGTATTCCCCTAGGAATTTATATACACAAGTTCCATCTTTTGGGTTTTCCACATTCTTATGAAAATATTAAATCATCCTTTATATTTCTTCTCATGTATACAACTCTCCCAACTCCTAATGTTATAATGTTCCATATTACACACACCTATATATAAAAAACATTCCATAAAATTATCATGATGGGGCCCATGATACCAATAACACCAAGATATTTTAAAAGAATAACATTATCTTTAATAGCATAAAAGACACACAACACTTTTAAATGAAGAAAAAAATATTATTATGTAAATATGACTATCATAACGTAGTTATTGAATTTTTGTGTATGAATATGAATTAAAACATTATTCAATATATATATATAGTTAATAAAATTATAATTTTTTTATTAACTCTTATGAAATAATAATTTATTTCTTTTTTAAATTCATCTAATGGTTTAAAAAATGCTTCCTTTAAGCATGATTTTAAATTTATTTTTTAGGAAAATAACAGAAATATTTTTGAATATTTTATAAATATTATAAAATAAAATGAATTTAATTTATAAAGTCAATATGTAAAAATCATCATACAGTGATGTTTTATTAATTTTAAGAAATGTTTTATTCTTCGATGAGGGGTAAGAAAATTGTTATTTTTATTGAATATTTTTTCATGGCATTAAAAAGATACATAATATTGTAAAATGGTTACAAATATCAGATATCTAATGTTATTAAAAATCCAATTAAGTTAATCGTAGTTTATTTAATGGTTGAATATGGTATAAAAACATTTTTATACATAAAATAAATTTTCCTAAAAAAATTGTTTTCTCACATTTTTTTCATTCTCTATGATTAATTTCTACCAATAATATAATGTGAACCTTGAAAAATGGATTCCATATTTTGAATCATTAGGTTCAAATTTGGTAAATAATTACCTTATATTTTGCATCATAATTAATAGTAACCTTTGTAAATACACATCACTATGTTAAGGGTAAAACAGAATAAATTGGGTTAAAAAGTTTAAATAAGGATTTATAATTTCTCTTAAACATTCTTTTATTATATTTTATATGTTTATTTTGTTATTTTCCAAACAATTCCTATATATATGGCCACATGGTGGCATATTTGACTATGACCTGTACTTTTATTAAGTAAAAGATAAATTCTAAAATGTCATACTCTTGACATTAATATTTTATCATTAGGGTTTAAAGATTTTATATATGGTTATAAATGTTATTTGAAAGATGTATTAATTTAGTTTACCATATTAATTTACTTTTAAATTATACCTATTGAATAATTACCCTAAATTCTTATGCAACACCGACATAGTATGAATTCAATTAATACAATAATAAAAAATTGATTTTTGGAATATGAATAGAAATAAAATTTTGTTAAAATATTTCATTAAAATAATTATATATATATATAACATATTATCAATGTTTTCAAGGATCATATTATAATTCTATAATTTTCATGTTGGATTAAAAGATAAATTAATTAAATAGTACCAAAAATCACATTAATGATATTTCATGTCAAATAATATTTTGTAACATTTTGAACAAATCATAAAAATCATAAAAGGAGACAATTGTGAGGAAAAATGGAATAATAGTTTATACATTTTCCATTTATGATCCAATTTTTAACTTATATGTAAAATTATAACCTTTTAAGAGTGTAAAGGTTATTACCATGTTTAGGGTTAAAATTAATCAACTTAAGTATCAAACTAAACTATATTTTTTAAAAAATAACTTAAACTTGTCCAGATTTATTTATTTGATGTAATGTAGACCCAATAATACATTATATTTAAATATATATCAACTTGGAATATTTTTTATAGATAACTGAATTTATTATATTTTTTTTTTAAGAAATGCCAAGAGTTCTTCTCCCATTACATATAAAGGGGAACCTATCCATTAACTTATTTAAATCAAATTTAGCCTTATATAACAACCAAACCCTACCAAATTATCTTATAAAATTATCTATACACTAATTAAATTTGTTGGTATTCTTAAAAGACCAATTTATGGGTACACAAAAATGGATCTAAAGGAGGTCTCTGAAAGAATTTGTAATAATCTTACCTGACCTTCTTCAATTTTTTTCTTTTAAATCCTCTAAATATATTATATTCTTTATAAAAAATGAAATTAGGTTTTGTAATTATACATATATATTATTAATATTAATAAAACACCTTTATTTACCATTTCCCTTGAAACATGAAGTGAAAAATATTGCTTATGTGTTGGTACGGTTTACCGTCTCTACGAACCCATATAATTAATTTTCCATCACGAACATTCAAGGATGTTTTCTGTGATGGTATTTATGTTTATATATTATTATTACATAATAATTATGTTTATTTAATTATAATATCATATTTAACTTCTAATTTATTTGAAAATAATAACATTACCCATTCATACGTGTGGACTACCACCTTCACGTAGGGATGGTATTCATTTTACATTTCTTCATTAAATGGATGGACATAAGGATATATTTAATGAATATATAAGATATATATGATATTTTAATGATTATATATAGGTGAATTATTATTTAATTTTTTTCCTTTAATACATAGAAAATTTAAAACAATGTTCATCCATGTATACGACTTTCCATCTCGAGGAATGACATAATGCATTTTTATATATCTATTTTTTATGGAAAAATAAACCAATATACAATGAATTTATATAATATTTATATTATGACTAAAATTATGGATATGATGATTCCAATAACATGTATATGGACCAGAACTACCGTACCGAAATTCGCATGACAAAATGAAAGAGTAAAGATCTGAAAAAGATGATTTTAATAAGTAATTATTGATAAGAGAGTATTGAAATTTTATAATTTGATAACAAATGATATTATAATTTTGGAAATTACCCAGTTATATATATAAATTATTAATTTAAATTTATTATACTAGATGTTAATAAAATATTGAAGAAATTAAAACGTGAGGTAAGGGTTTATCATCTCAATTTGTTTTCTTTGAGACAAATGTTATGTTATTTACATATATTCTTATATGAGGTGTAAGTAATTCCCTTTGACATGTTATATCCTGAATTTATTTATATTTATGATATTTGTATTTTTTATTAATGTTATTCTCTCATTATTATTTTTATTCAAAAACAAGCATACGTGTATTGGTTTTACTTCATAATCTCATTATTCACAAATATAGTTTATGTTTATGTTTAGGATGAGTGAATTTCTTGATCTAACTCTCATGAATATCAAAAAAAAATTTATCTAGGGGTTATTTATGGAGATTTTGATTTTTTCTTTCATATTTTTCTCTTTATGTACACAAGAGACTAAAATAATATTTTTATGTAAGAATGATTTTGTTTTACTATTTCGTTGGGAATCATTCTATTCGATGTCCAGGTTATATTTACAAAAGATTCAAGCATGTTTTACTATTATATAATGAATATTTAATGTCATTTTTACTCATGGTTGACTTTTTAAAAAATGGATTAAAAGAATATTTATTATCATTTTTGGAATGATATAATTTTCAATATTTTATAAAAATGTGGAAGGAATCTTTATTATAATTTACAGTACATGAATGCAATTTATAACCACCAGGACTACTCAATGTTTGGATGATTATCTTAAAATTTTACCAGATTATTTTAAAATAAAAAATTTTAATTAATATTTTGGAGATTTTTATATTTTAAATAAGTGATTTTAAAATGAAAAAGTAATTTTACAAAAGAAATATTCCATTGATACTTTATAAGAATTTTCATCTAAGTTGACATCCTTTGATGTAACATTTGTTTGACTAGTGATATGATCCAATGATATTATCCTTATTTATTCTCTCATGGTTTACTATTATGATGATGTGATGTTTATGAAACCCATTTTTATTTCTAGTGGATTATGTTATGATGAAAGGTTAAGAGCTTTCATGATATTGTAGAATACAAGTTAATGGATTCTGATTATTTTAATATTGGTTCTATTATATCTCTTCACTGGATTGGGTAAATATGAACAACTCATGAGATATATATGTTATGCATGAACCTAATTTCATTTTCACAGTTTTATTTATGGACCTAGTTTTCCTATCTATAATATTTTTTATGAACCTGGTTTTTATGTCCAAAATATTATGCATGATACTGGTCTTGATCTATACTATATTATGCATGGAACTAGCTTATGTTCATTAGTTTATGTGTGGAACTGATCTCGTTCCCTTAAAATAATGAGTGAACCTATTTATTTTTATACATGTTCAGAATATTTTAATCATATTTTTTTCACATTGTTCTTTCAATTTTATACTCTCCTAGATGATGTTCATTTCTTAAATTATATTTTATGTCTTAGGAACTTCCAATATTTATTCCATGACACTGGATTATGATCTATTATATACAATTTGTGGGTTTCAAATTTCAATATAATATTATCCTACCGTTATGATCATGTTGTGCTAAATTGATCATCATTATCACCATTTTTTACCCCTACTGAGAATCTAATCTCACCCTTTATTTTGTTTTATTTATTAAGATATGGGGAATGTTTTATTTCAAGTATGTCTTATAAGAGTAATATATTGAAGTATATGTGTGGGATATAGTTAATATAATTCAAGAAATAAGAGGATTTTGTATCTAGTATCAAAACACACTAATCCTTTATGATTTTGGAATTTATTAGAATGTTATGTATTAAATATTCATCTAAATAGTGTAATATTTATATATGATAATTATTCCTTATTATAATAAAAATTTATAAGGATTTCAATTACTAATTCATATAGTTTAAAGAATAGTACCTCCCACTACCCTTTTAGTTAGATATAATGTTCCATCCATTACTCCTATAGCTATAATAAGAGGGCCTTAAGTTATTTTACACAGACCACTAGCAATGATTATTCCATAAATAGATTTAGTCAAATTTGTTAATGAAATTAGATATTTTTTTGACAATTTCAATATATTTTACTACATTTATCTCTAGGAAACTATCATAATTCAACAATATTTTCAGATCACCCTTTCCCACTATTTGATGAGATTTATCATCCAGTAGATGAACTATTATAAATTATTTTAATATAAAATTTATTATACAACACTTCCAACTATTGGTGTGGATAGAGGATCTAGAATATATGATCCAAGAATCTACTCGTGTGTTAAAACTCATAAGTAAATTGGTGCTACATTATGTAGTTGAATTAATAGGATTTAATAATCCAAATGTTGGAAAAATATAATATAATTTTATATTATGTCAATATATCATGAGATGAAAACATTTACCATAGATCAAACAAAATATGATAGGTGTGGAAGATTTAAATTTTAAGGGTCTATGACCTCCCATTGCATTAAATTTATAGTTTTTTTGTTAGAGGTGTTTAGGGGAGGTTATGGGAGTTTTCAGTAGAAGTTGGAGGTGCATCAAAGCTGCCTCAGGAAATACACATTTTTTTAGTGTATTATAGGATGTGAAGGTTCGCTTCACATATTTTCCAGGTATGTTAATGAGATGATGATCATTATGGTTAAATAATATAATGGAGAAACATGTTTAAGTTTAACCTTGAATCTTGGAATTATATGATGTAAAAGTTAATTACACGACATTTAATTATGTGATGTTTTACAATTTTAATGGTTTTAGCCACTAGGTTTATTTATCAAACACAAAAATTGTATCTCCTCTCATTCCAAGAATTTTACAATTTTCTCTTTCATAGTTTGGAGATTTCTATTGATGGGGATTGATCCTTGGGCTCTTTTCTTCAATCCTTGGTGAGTTCTCCATTCTTTATCACTCGTTTCCTTCCATTATTAATCAAGATTTGATAATGGTGGTGTATATTTGGTTTAGTGGTGTATTTGAGTTTTCTTTTGATAGATCCTTGGTTAGGTATATTTTTATGCATAGTTCTCATAGTGGAGTTTTTCTTCATAATCATTATTATTCACTCTATGATGTGCAACGAGTGGATAAACCTTCATCGTGGTAGGATTTCACTCATATTCATTTATTTTTTATTATGTGGGAGGGGGTAAATTTTGATTACCTATTGGTTATGGTTGTGCTACATTAATTAAATATAAATATCTGTTTAATCAAACTGAAATGAGAAAATGGGGTTCGATTCACATGCGTTTACAACATTGATATTATATTGTCATATTTTGAATTTAATGATCTTGATTCCCCAATAAAAAATGTGGCATTTGGGGGATTTATTTATGCTAGATATGTGTTCTATGATTTTTGTTTTTGTTTTAATTGTTTGGTATCACCCTAAAATAGAAATTTTCTACCCATCTATATTTTTTTAATAAAATTGTTTCCCTGGGATTCTTACTTTTGTGATAATTCCCTAATGAAATAAAGTGTATTGTGATAAAAGTATCTTAGTAAATTTTAAAAATTATCTTAACATTTTGTGATTTATGTGGCCTTGTTTGGGGGATAGATATTTATGGTTGGGGCTTTTGGGAATGTTGGTTTGTTGGACATTCTTTGTGGAAGTGAGGCAGTGGTTTTTTGGCCGATCTTTTGGGGTGACAAGGTGTATTTGTTAGGGATAGTTAGTTTCTTGTGACATATAGTTGTGTTTTTGCAAGATTAACGAGTAGTGATGGAATAAATGTATTTTTAATAATGTTTTAAATGAAATGGGTTACATGGGTTAATGTGATGGAAATTTTATAATGGAAAATTAAATGATGTGTTGTGTGATAAAATGTGTTTGATGATAAATAATTATATGAAGCGATTTGAACCATCTGAAATTCCCTTTTTAGATACTAATAAATGAATTTAGAGCTAGTAGCAAAGTGTGTAAGTCAGGAGTTGGTTAGTGATTCTTTTTAATCCCATAAGATGGGCTTGTGTTATTATCTCCATATATATGTCTGTGATATATATTCTTGGGATTTCTATATGCACCATAGAAATGTTGAGAACTATGTCGTCAACACCCACATCATCACGAGGGGGTGCTTTTCCCAACATCTTAGTTGAAGGATGGATGAATGGCCACCCACTCTTCCCTACTCCCTACTCCAGGAGATAGCTGTCAAATCTTCTTTGGTAATTATGTGATGATAAGTGGTATCCTAGTTGTATTCAGGATGCGTTGTGAAGTGGTGTCCCAAGTGTCTCTAGGAAGAGTTGTGATGTGCTTTCCCAAATGTATTCGAAATGAGATGTGATGTGTTATGAGGCCCAGGTGTGTCAGGGTGGTATGTGTTCTGAGACCCAAGTGTGTGATTTTGGGATGTTTTATGAGGCCTAGGTGTGTGTGGGTGGGATATGATGTGGTATATTTGGAAGAGGTGGGTGCGCCATGATGTTTTCTATTGGGGTGTGATAGCAGCTAATCAGTTTGAATATGGTGTGGGGTACCATATAATCAATTTTATTTACATCGTATTATATTAATTAACATAGATTATTTCTTGAATGTGTATTGGTGATGTTGGGTTGGTTTCTGTACTTAATTATGAGCATTTTGGTTCTTTTTTTTTCTTATAGGTTTATTATAATGATTCTTTAACATGTGTATGAATGAAGTTGGTTTTACAACTGTGTATAATTTTATGCTTAAACCATGTATATAAAATATTTTTTTGGTTTCCAATATGATTTTGTAGATAGTGCTAGCCCTTACTAACTCATGATCCTTGACATTTTTTGTATCATTTATTTAGGTTTGTGTTTCTGTATCTACATTTGGGATTTTTATATGTATCTGTTCAATTTATATATAAATGTGGGATGGTTTGAGTTTCAATTTTATATTATGTATTGGATTTGTTTTGGATTATTAATTCTATATTTTTTACTTTTTTTCATGTGAAGAGTAATGCTTTCCATGTTCTGAGATTTGTATACCCATGTGCTAGTTAGAAACCCAAGACCTACTAGAGGCAGAACTTAGGATTTATCATCCCAATCGTATCATTTATGTATCTTTGGAGGGATGGGGTCATGACAGAGTGGTATCAAAGGTAATGGTTGAGATATTAAATGTAGTTTTCTGTAAGGAATAGTAAGGATTGCATGGGTTGGTAGAGAAAAAATATCATATAATCTTCAAGTGTGACATAGGCCATAGAAGGCTAGCTAGGACATGAGATATTAGGACCCCCATGATCAGATGTAACAAATATGAGCCTACCAAATGTCCAAGTGGGGATACAATTCTTATATTGTAGAGACATAAGAGAATTACATGCATCAAAATGACATGTGTTTTTATTTTATTTGGGTTGTTTTGGGAAAGTAGAAATGGATTAAATGAATTAATTTGATTAAATTTAATTAAAATATATCATAATGAACATCCATACTACCAGGCATAGGAATTTATTTGCTTAACATTCAACCATAGATACTATTCATCATTATCATGTGCCTATGACAATTGGGGTTCAGTAGGTTGATGTGGTAGGTCAGCGTAGAGTTGATCCAATTGAGGAGGAGGGTCAATGGTATAGGAAGATTCATTCTTTTCAATGGAAGGAATTGGGTATGTATGAGGGTAGTGTTTGATACGTGAATATATATAACTAGCTATAGGATCTCAATATCTCTTTTAGTTTTATCCATACCCCAAAGAATTAATGTGTCCCCTTGGTAGTTATTCAAATTTTAGGACTTCTAAAAAAGTGATGGATGTTGTATCTTGGAGATGTGGAAAGTGGAAGATGTTTTGTGGGTTGAATTCCAAAAAGGAGTTCTGAGCAGAGTTCCTTTCATCATCCATGAAGGCAGTATAGAGGAATGAGCTTCATTCCCTACATTTGGGAGCATGATAGTGTGGGAGTTGGGAATTAAGTTCAAAGACCTTTTGTTTTTTCCCCTAGATACTTTTTCAGGTGAGGAGTCTCCTTTGTGACATCTTGAGGAGGAACTCCATCATTTTATAAATTATTCAGTTACTCATCTATGTCTCCAACATACCCAATAGTTTAGAACAAGGAAAATGTGGTCAAGAGAATTCAATTTTATGGAGGTTTTTTATGGGAAGGGAACCAGTAGGGTTCCTATAATGGTAATGTTGTTTGTTGCAGGTCTCAGGTGCTAGGACCATTGAGGTTTTGACCATCCTGGAGTCAACCTTGACAGCTTCCATTTCAACATTCTGGATTCTGATCCTTTATTGTGCGGTTAGGGATGATGTGTTTTTTCTATGGGGTCCAAATTAATCATTAGTAACTGTTCCCAGTGGATTATTGAGATAATCTTGGCCATGGAGGACATGTTCAACATCATCCTTAACAACAGTTAGCAATAAGGCCATTGTAGTACTAGGTAATGTAGGCTTATGCACTACTGAGGTGATATACATCTTGTAGAGGCCTAACTACATATATTCCTCATGTTCAGGGACTATATCCCTAGAATGAAAATTTTTGATCTCATCTTCAAATAGTTAGAGGACATGGGCAAGATCAGTTACACATAGTGGAGGTATCAATTCAAGAGGGGGAAGAGATCATCAGATGTATGATCGGTTTGTTTAGTACTCTTTTTTCTGTAGATTTTAATTTAGTTTATTTTTACTCCATTATTGTACCCAATATATCTTATTCTATGGGACAAGATGTATACAAGATTCCCATACCCCTAGTGTTTACTATGCTAGTCAGAGGCCATAATATCTTCTTTGATGTGTGCTGGGATATAGAGAAATTATGGGGCCACATTAGTCATGTGAGGATTATTTATTTCTATATATACAGCCATATAATTTTATCCATAGAATTGTCTGGTTCTATTATGTAGGTTTTCATATTTACTACTTTTATCAAAGAGTTGTGTTTTTGGATGTGGATGGTCAGTGTGTGGTTTTCTTTTATGAGAGGAGTTGTTAGGTGGGAAGTTAGAGTATGGATCCCATTAATTCCATTCAGGCTGAGTTGATAATGGGATCAATTGACGTTGTGATGGTACAGGTTCCTAGGGACATTTGGGATTTCAAATATGTTTTTCTTAATGAGGTTCTGGCAGTACCCCTCAACATGATGTTGAGTTCAGGATATGCTTACTACATGGTGCTTTTATGATTTCAATGTATCCTTATCAGATTTCACCTTCTAAGTTGTGGGATTTGAGGATTCAAATAGATGATCTAATGCAGAAGGGCTTCATCTGACCAATTGTGTCATCGTGGGGTTCTCAACTAGTCTTCCCAAGTAATGAATATTGTAGTTTGAGTTCATTCATAGACTACCAATGGTTTAATCTGGTGACAGTCAAAAATAGTTACCCTCTTCCAAGGATAGAATATTTTTTTGAAGAATAGATAGGGGTGGTATGGTATTTTATGATCAATGTGATGTCGGGATATCACTGGTTGAGGGCGAAGGAGGGAAATATCCTAAATAATTTCTTCAGGTGAACATTTGGGAACATCATGTTTTTAGTTATTCTATTCAGTGTTCTTAACGCTTTTGCTATATTCATGGGGCTTATGAAATCTATGTTCCATTTTTCCTTGGACCCATTCTTTATCATGTTCATCTATTATATCATGATCTACTCGAAGTTAGAAGAGTATCATGCCAAGAATCATAGAGATTTCTTGCATGTTCTTTGAAGCCACCAGATTTATTAAATGTTTCCGAAGTGAATGTTCTGAAAATGAGAGGTGAATTTCATTGGGCATGTGGTGTCTCAACAGGGTGTGGTATTAGTCCGGTTGAATATTGAAGTAGTTTCTTCTTGGAGGACGCCCAATAATGTTGCATAGGATCATAGTTTTATCTTCGTCATTATCTATTATTGGAGTATTGTACTCATTTTTTCTAGATTTCCATCCCTGTTGATAGCTTTGTTGAGAAATGATCAATATTGTTTGTGGTGTGATCAGTGCCTGAATATATTTTGTTACCTGAAGGGGATGTTAGTTAGGGCTCCAGTGCACTAGTTTCATGAAAATTAAGTGGTGTTTTTGGTGTTTTGTGGTGCTTCCTGTATAGGATTAGGGTGCATATTGATACAGTAGAGGGAAGTGATATCTTATGGGTTTAGGTAGTTACATCCCCAAGAGCGTAACTATTCCACCCATGATCTAGAACAAGTGGATGTTTTGTTCCCACTAAAGTTGTGGAAGCCTTACCTCATTAGGGAGTGCTTTGGGGTTTCCAAGCAACACAATATCATGAGTTACATCATACCCTAGCATGATCTGAACATGTGATAATGTAGGAGGGTGAAGTTTCCTTAGACTTATGAATTTGATATCTCCTACACCTCAGGAATGGGGAATGCAATGGGAAAGTCATTGTACAGGATGCGGTAGAAGGGTGTTGTTTGGGAGTCATAAGATTCTTAGATAGAAATGGTTGAGTTGGAATCATTGAACATAGATACAAGGGTGGGTGGTGGTAGAGGTTGTTTGTTTTAGATAATAGTGAAATATTCTATGATACAGTAGGTGGAGGAGTCCTACTAGGAAGACTCAGAGGCAGAGGTGATGTGCAATCATTTTTTCCGTGGGGATTCTCTAAATGGATGGTCGTAGGATGGTTGATACCAGATTTTGTATCATTAAAGGATTTTTATTCTGATAGTAATGAGAAATGGATTTCTCCATGAGTTCTATATAACACCCTTGGTGGTACACCCATGAATTTGTAATATTTACTATGTTATGAGTCTTTAGTTTTTGTGGTCCAGTGTGAAGCGGTAAGTGGTGAAGTTTTTGACATGGTTCATTGTTTTCTAGCAGGTAAAGGAAGAACATCATATTCCTGGTGGTTTGTTGCAACCCTTGGATGTCCCTGAGTGGAAATGGGATTCCATATGGATGGATTTTTTCACTGGGTTACCCAAATCTCAATTAAATTGTGATGTTATCTATGTGATAGTAGATTGATTGAAAAAATCAGAACACTTCTAAACTATCAAGGGGTCGTTCATGGTGGAATCCATGAATAAGAGTTACATGGATGAGTTGGTGAGGTTTTATGGTGTTTTGATGTCCATTTTCTTGGATTAGGATGAAAAATTTGACTTATGATTATGGAGGGTATTGTAGCATGATTTTGGCACTCAATTACACTTTAGCAATGGTATCCTCCCACATGAATATTGGTATATGGAAGAGACTATCTAAATGCTGGAGGATATGTTTCGAGCATCAATCTTGGACTTTGGTGGACCTTAGGAGTAATAGATACCTTTGTTATAGTTTTCTTATAATAATTTATACCACTCATCCACGGACATGGCTTTGTTTGAATCATTGTACGGATGATTTTTTTGTAATTCATTATTCTAGATAATGTTTCGGGAGGCATACGTTCTTTGTCCTGATGTGGTGCAGAGAATGGAAGATAATACAATGATTGTTCGTGAGAGGATGAGGTTAGAACAAGACCATGATAAGATTTATGATAATCACCGGGGGATGCCCTTTTAGTTTGAGATTTGGGACCACATGTCCTTGATGGTTTCCCCAGGACATGGCTTGTGGGGTTTTGGCGAAGGTAATTAGATTTATTCCAAGTATTTTGGGCCCTTTTAAGGTGTTGGGGTGATTTGTGAATGTGGTGTATGAGTTGGAATTGCCATCAGAGTTATAGAGGATCCATGACGTCTTCCACATCTCATAGCATCATCGATATGTTCATGATGACTCTCATGTCCTTGACTAGGGAGAGTTGGATATCATTGATGACGTGATGTTCATGGAGCATCCAGTGGAGATCCAAGACTGTCAAGAGAAGGTATTGTAAGGACATAACATTCCCTTGGATCATGTGTTGTAGAGGCATGGTGGAATAGATGAGAGTAATTGAGAGTGTTAAATTCCTATGAGTTCCCTATACCCTGAGTTTTCTTGATTTTTTTTCTCTATCTATCTTTGTGATGTGATGTGTGGATAGTCTTGTTTTAGGAGATGAGTTGTTTTCCTTGGTTTGTTCTGTGTGTGGTGCGATGTGTGATAAATTCCTAATGTATGAAAAGGGGACAACCTAATTCCTAATCAATATTCATTTGATATTATGTGATTAGAACTGTGCGGGGGAGTCAATGGTGCCCATAGTGGACAATATCATAACATGGAAGATGTAATTCCCTAATTTGCATGTCCGGGATGGTTCAATTCATTGGTTGAAGTGGTTGTTGTTTTGGGATACATGGAGATTTTATGGGGTTTTTAATGGTTTTGTGATATTGTGGTTGTGTGGGAGGAGGTTTTTTGAGTTTGTGTGAGATGGTTTTGGTTAATTGGTTTGGCCTGTTTGGCTATTAATATCATTTAAGGTATGATGATATCCTTGATTGGTATCTCACAGAGTGGTTTTTTAGACACCTTATCTTCTGGGATTATTATTTGATTCATGAGGGTGAGAATCATTTGAGTGGTATATGATTTAATGGAATGTTCCCTCATAGTCCATTACTTTTTATTTCTTGTTGTTGGAGGTGTTTGAAGGAGGTATCAGGAGGTTTTAGTGGAATTTGGAGGTTCACCAGAGATACTAAAGTAAATATAAACCAGTGTTACTGTATCTAATGATATGAATGTTGGTTTCATATATTTTCATGGGCTGTTCATGATGTGTTATGATTATTATTCAAATAATAATAATTGATTCCCTTTTTAGCAGAACCCGGAATTCCGTAATTACATGATGTCAATGAAAATTACACATCATTTAATTTCCTAAATCTGTATATTTTTAATGGTTTTTGATTCTCCGGATATTTCTCAAACCATATGGGAGTAACATTCCACTCATTCCAGGTGTCTGCCCACCTTATCCTTCATTGTTTGGGTATTTCCTTCTATGGGGATCAATTCGTGGGCTCCCATCATCAATTTGTGGTGAGTTCTCCTCTTGTTCTCACTTGTTTCCATTCATTCTTCTTTGGGGTTTCACTATAGTGGTGTTTCTATTGATTGGAGAGAATTTGGGTTTTATTTTGATGGATACCTAATGTGGTAAAGGCTCATATGTTGTTCTCACGGTGTAGTTGTGGCTCACTGGCATTCTTTTTCACCCTGGGATTCCTAGCTAGTTTCCAAAGAATCATTAAGGGAGGATTTCATTCATTGGTATTTATTGTGTATCATGCGATATGGGATTTATTTTTTCTACACAAGGGTTATGGGTTCCCTTGATTAATCAAAGATAATGAATTGGTAAATTGAATTAAAAGGGTAAAATGGGCCTTTATTCACATGGTTTTATAGCTTTGATATTTTATTATGATATTGTGAATTGTATGGTCTTGATGCCCCACTAAAAATCATAGATATTGGGGGATTTTGTTTCATTGGATATGTGTGTTGTGATTGTTTTTTTAGGTTGTGATTATTTTCTGTCACCCAAAAATTAAAATCAATTAACAACGTCTATTGGGAAAATAAAATGGTTTCCCTAGGATTTTATCTTTTGTGGTAATACCATAATGAAATAAATTGGAATGTCATAAAGGACACTTTATTTATCTAAAAAATGATCTTAATGTGTTGTGAAGTGTATGTCATGCTTGTGTGTCAGTGATGTATGGCTGGGAATTGTGGGGATTATGGTTTGTGGGCCAAGAATTTTAGGGGAGATGATGTGTTGGTTATTTATTGATGATTTTGGGGTTTGAAGGTGTGTTTTTTGTGGATTATAGGTTTCTTTTGACATATGTTTTCTTTCTAATAAATTCTTAATTAGTGACAGATTAAATGAATGTTTAATAATATTTGAAATGGATTGGGTTTCCTTTATTAATGGGATGGAAATTTTTAAATGGAAAATTAAATGATGGGTTTCATGATTAAATGTGGTTAATCATAAATAATGAAATGAAGGGATCCTCACAATCTTAAAAGGATTTTTTAGTTACAAATAAATTAATATTGAGGTTTTAGTAATGTGGGTAATTCATGGGTTTTTTGTCATATTTTTTGTAAACCCATAGTTTAGGCATGTGTGATATTTTCTATATTTATGTATAAAATGTATATTATTTTTCTTTTTATAAAAATATCACCAATGTTGAGAACTATGTGAGAAACACCGACATCATTATGATAGAGTTTCTTTACCAACATATTTTTCATGGGATGGATGGATAGCCACCCGCTCTTCCATGAACCATCTTCTAGGCAATGATGACCAAAGCTTCTTCGGGTAGGATGTGATGATATTTGGTATCCTATTTTTCTTCTGGGTGTGTTTTGATTTGGTGTCCCTTTTTTCAAAAGGATGAGTTGTGATGTGCATTCTCAGGTGTCTTTGGGATGATATGTGATGTGTTATGATTCCATGGTCTGTGCGGGCAGGATGTGTTGTGAGGACCAAGTTTGTGTGGGAGGGATGTGATGTGGTTTATTTGAAAGAGGTGGGAGCACCAATACATCTATTTTTTGGGAGGGAGAGTGGGAATGATAAAATGGTGCGGGGTAACCTATAATTGATATTATTTACTTTAAATTATATTACATGATTTGAATTATTTGGATCGAATTCAATGGTGAGGTTGGGATGGTTAGTATACATGTTTAAGTGCTATTTGGTTCTGTTCATTCATATAATAGAATTAGTATTCTTATTTCACATGCTCATGAGAAACTTTTTTTATCCAATGGAGTATACTTTTATGCTCACACTATGTATATATAATTATTTTCGAGTTTCTAGGAGGATTTTGTGGACTGTGATGGACCTTACTTGCTCAGATCCTTGATATCTGTTTTATCACATCTTTCGATTTACATTTGGGTATCTACTTTTGATACTTTTATCTGTATGAGTTATATTTATACATTCTTGTGAGATGGTTTGGGTTTCTCTTTTACATTATTTCTTGGAGTAGATTTAGTTTATTCACTCTATCTCCCCATCTTGTTTTCTTATAAAGGGTAATTCCTCCCATATTAAAGTTTATACACCCATGGTGCTAGATTCCTACCCAGGGCATACTGAAGGAAGAAATCATGGTTCATAATATATCTCCACACATTGGGTTATCTTTTGAGGTAGTGGTTCATGGAATACCTCAACTCTAATCTCTTGAAATTCCTTCTGATCAATATTAACCTAAACAATTAGGTGAGAACCCTCTTTCATCATCATTTAATGAATTCCAGATGATGATGAAGTCTCACACCGTAAGAGATATTAATTTAGAATAAATCTCTAGATATCATTGTATTTTAGGTAATCATTACTACTGAAGTTAATTACAATTATTTACATTCCCTCCTAGATTATAGTAATGAAGAAAATATTAATTTCTCTCGTACATCATCTTCAAATGATAACATTATAGACTCAAGATTGGTCCTGAGATTTTTTTGAAAATAATTCACATTATTAGTACAATATATTTCGTAGATAGCTACACGATTAAAAACCATCACATCAATCATACCTTATTGAGTTATTTTTTAATGTCATAGACGATTTATGGGGAAATTATTATCTTCCTTATAGTTTTATTTTCCACGATTTTATGACCTATATTCTTGTCTAATGACATCTGTAAGAATGCTAAATCATTTCTGTCTTGTTTTTCCTATTCACCATTCTCCATTAATACATTAAATGAAATGTATTTGAGTTAGATTTTAATCAAACTTAGTGGGTTGTTTTAAAAAAAGGTTTAAAATGTTATTTCAAAAGAAATGTTTGGTTTTCCAAATATTTCATTCATGTTTATTTTAGTTAAGGGTGTAGTGTATAAAAAATGAATCATGTGATGTGTAACCTAAATTTTTTGTAAATGGTTTTTTCATAAAATTATAAGTAATCCCAAACATTCCAATTTTGAGTTTTGATTTGGTTTGGTTGACCATGTGATGGATATTAAATTTTTCTAATTTAGTGATTCATTTTTATATTCCTATTTACTATGATTTCCATTCATTTTATCACTTATTTCATAATGATAAATGATATAAAATTATTCTTATATAAGATCTTACCTTGGGTGATGTTATTTTCTTGGGATTTAATAAGAGATGTGGGAGATAATTCATGTTAGGCCAATAAGATTTTAGTATACTAATGAGTGTCCATCCTCCCATATCTTTTTGGTTTTTTCTTTCTATTGACCTTACCTTTATGGTTTGTAATTGTCCATTGATTTTTAGCTATTGGTTTGGACTATTTTCATGTATGGATACTATATTGGATAGATTAATCATTGATAGGGATATTAGGAAGGGTTAAAGTGTTGAGAGATACAAATTTGGGTTATTGAGAGGAGTGTTATTCCCTTCCCCTAATTGATGTCAAATTACTGCCTTAACAAAATTGGGTAACTATACATGTACCGATAGATGATTATTTATTGTGTTCCTAGCAATTAGAATATTCATTGATACCTTGTACAACCTCAGTGGATGATGATTAGAATGATAAGAATTATTTTTTTTATTTTGTGAGGTTTTTAGTTTGTTGAATTTTCGTGGTTAGGATTTGAATAGCTCTTGTTTTTATCTTCCCCATGCGAGTCTGGCCATAGAGAGGTTGATATCATGGCATTAAGAGGGATGTTAATTAACACTTGTGAAAAAATAGTGGGTCATATGAGATAAATCAATCCTATGTTACCATAAATACCATCATGGGGTAAGACAATTCCCATAACACACATTTAATTATTGGATAATGATAATAGTTTTTTGTCATATATGAGTTATCATGTATCCATAGATATATTTCATTATACTACAGGATATTATCCCATGTGATAATAGGAGACTCATGAGATAGTGATTCTGGTGCCCTATATATAGACTAGAATACAGTTTCATTAAAGATTAATGATACGATATGTGGTATGGAATGAGAAGTGGGATTTATAATTTCATAATGTTTCAGATCATTCTTTGTATTGTCCATTTTTTATTTTTTATTAATGATCAAAAGTTATTTTATTATATGGTCATTATTTGATTTACATTTTTTGTTTTTTTTTGGGAAATTTCAATTAACATATTGACTCTATTCAATTTCATATTATTGAGATTCATGATTTATATTTTATATACCATGATATTGTATATTTTACTTCCTTAGTGGGTAGTGTGGTGCTTGATGGGTTAGGTGATATTCTGATGAGCGAGACATGTGTATATAGTAAGACATATATTTGATTATATCTAATGTGTTGTAAACCTCATTGGATTACAATGGAATTCATATTATCAACCATATATAGGTGATAAATTCCCTAAATGATGGGTAGTTAAAGTATTAGTTCTTGGGTTATATGTGTCTAATAGCCACACGTGATTTAGTTTAGTTCATATGTGCATGAATTATTATTCTTTTAGATGGGTAAGTATCAGGATCATGGATTTTACACTGCCTAAATATTTTAATGCACATCCACTTGATAACTGTAACAATCAGTCTGTTGTGGTGTGTGGATGAATTGTACTAGGTCATTGGACTCATCCCTTAATTGAATATATGAATTTTTTTATTTAAGTGGTTATACCATATGTGATATTTTAGGGTCATGTATTTCTTGGAGTTATACACATTGTTTTGGCTTAAAACGTTATATAGGATGAATATTTGATAGGATATACATTGTGAGTTATTCCAAAGGCTATTATAATTTCATTTTTTTCACATATAAAGAATCTACATTTTCTAGTGTTCCATATATTTATTTAATATTTATTGATCCATATCATATACTTTTATTTTCATTATTTTCCTATTTAACCTGGACACATAGCGTATTTGCGATGCTACTTTAGTATTGAAGACTACATGGTCCCTCTAAACTCCTATGTTAACAAAAACAGGTATATGTTATCCATTTTTTTGACTACATCAGTATGGGTTTTTAGTAGAATTGGGAATGACCTAATTTTATTTATATTTTATTAAATTCTCTCTAAAAGAATTTCTCAACTCATCACTCCATATAGTTGGCCTCGAGCATATGGGGATGTATTCTTAAGTTCATGTGTCTCTATCTATGCCATTGTGGTCGAGGAGTGTAACAGATGGATTTTCTTAATCTTCCTCCCACGGTGTTATCCCAAGGATTATAGAATTCGAGAGGGATTTTGAAGGGATTTTAGAGTTGAATTATGTGGTTTTCCACATATAGAATAAAAACACCATTAAGGTAGGAACAATGAAGGTTGTAGTTAGATTGTTTGGGGATGTGAGGATGGTGCAACAATTTTAGATCTTGGATATTTTGAGTTGGTTTTGTGGAGATGTGGTGAACCAACGGGAGTGAATCAGCTAGAGTGAACATGACTCAAGGATTTTTTTCCTAGTATTTCTCTCTTATGCGAAACTTAAGGGAGAACCATTCCCTTGGAAGATTTTTTGGTGATATATAGAGGCTGTCGATGTATTAATTTAGTGTGATGGACACCACACTAAGTCTAGTATACATTTTTTTGGGTATGATGAATTATAAATTTCCCCTATGGGAAACAAAGACCCATAAAATTCCAAGGTATATCCTTTTTAGTGGGATGTATTTGTGAGTCAAGGTGGAATTCATAGAGAAGTTGAGTTTCTTTTGAGGATAAGGAAATAATGATCTAGTGTCTTCCATACTACAGTCTTTTGTGTGGAAGGTGAAAAATAGTGATGTCATTTCTCTTCTTCTATAGTGAGAGGTCATGATGTCCATATAGGATTTTGGAATTTTATTCACTAGGTAATAGTTTATGGTGTTGTGTTAGTTATAGGATATATTTAGAAAGTAACAAAAAACATCATAAATTAGGAATTTGGTAAACCAAAATTTAGATATCCCATTAAAATGAGTCACTTTGGACATAGTTGTATTCAGTAATACATTTTATAATTTTTTAGGTTTCTTCTACAAATAAAAGTCCGGATCATCCTTGTATTAAATTTCCCCATCTTCCTCTAATCCCAAGTATACTGCAATCCCTCTTAGAACCCTCTATCCACTCCATCTACGAGACTAAACACATTGGATCATTAGATAAAAGTATCATGATTTAATTTAATATAATTTTTTATTATCACTATATTTATTTTATTTCTTATTTAAAGAGTATTTTTCATTGTGTCATATTTATTTTATAGTTGAGATTCGATCATTCATTAATGATGGGTTATTTTGTATAGGATCAAAGTTGTGTTCTATGATGTTTGGTGGTGGATGATCATGAATTCTTCTATTCATGATCGGTGTTCTACTTGACACATTAAATCATGTTTGTGTATTTTATAATTATCCATTTTAGGTATTGAAGTGAAAGTATCATGTTTTAGAATATATGTATAAATAGTGGGATCATTCTATTAGAAATAATAATCAGAGTCAAGAATGATTTGAAAGAGGTATTGTGATCTCATCTATTGACACTTTATTAAGGAGACATGATTTTATTTTCATGATAATGGGATATTTACATGAAATGAATGTTTTTTTAGAATGATTTATAGAGTTAAAATTGGGGAAAATAGTAAATCTAGAAATAAATAACTAATTACTTAAATAAGAAGGAATTTTTTTATCATTCATCATTCGAAACTATTGAATATAAAATTATTCATAAAGAATGTTTATAGTTGTTTTTTAGCTTTCATAGATTCCAATTATAGGTTTATTATTGATAAAACTTTATTATAATTATTTTTTAATTAGAGATGGTAATGAAAATATTATTTATTAGAGATAAAATGTTAGGGATGAGAGAGAATGTTCTTTCTTAAAAGATCAAATTCAATTTAGTTATGGCCTTGACAACCCATTTTATTTTTTTACTATAAATATGTTTATTTTCCAATATGGATGATCTCGAGAGGTAGATCCCTTACTACTATTTTTCTTTAACATAGTATGTTTGGGATGCTTGGTGATGAATTAATGGGAATCTGTGGCATAGATAAATATTATAGTTTCTCTTATTTCTAGAATATTGTGATGGGTTGATGATTTGATTATTGGTATAGGTTGAGAGATGTTTTTTCCTAGGGTGATTATGGTTCTCTTTTATTAATGTTTACTTTATACATGTTTTTTTTGGTTTTAACTATATTCTAATGTTTTTGTATCAACAATGAGGGAATCCCCCCATAGTATCATAGGATGAGTTCCAGAGTACTCAGACTATGGAATATAAAATTAATTAATACTGAACTCATGGGATGTATTTCTATGTTTTTAATATGGAATAGTTGAAACCATTGGATGGTTGGATTAATGATCTAAAAATCATGGGGATGAAATTATAAAATTATAATGGAGATTATAACGTATGATTTTTTAATTAATTTAATATATTAAACTAGAATTTGGAATTGGTTTCTAAAATGAATGAGTGGGAATATTTAATTAATAGTGAATATGGTTAAAGATGTTAAATCATTATTCTTGTGTGCATGTAGGAGATCTTTTTACCTAGGCATTAACAAAGGAATCCAGGTGTCATGTGGAAGATAACCCCTATTGAGTCTAAGGCCATGTATTATCCATTAGTGTAGTTGTACATGATAATATTATTATATTTTAATGATTTCATATGCTCCACAACCTGATTTTGGTGGGTAGCTGATGCCCATATGTTTTGGGTATTGATGTTTTCCATGATATATTATTTAGTGAGGGAACAAAGGACTAAAATATACTTTTCCTTCACCCTCACTTCAACACTTCATGATGTGTAGGTGTATTGGGTTAACAATGGATTAAGTTATAGGTTATGTATCTACACTAGCTATTATGTATCCTAGTATTACTATTCTTGTATGTTCCGGATGTAGTGTCTTGAGTTTATAGCACATATTTTTATTTCAATAATAGTGCTTGTAGTTTCTTATAAGGTGTACATTTAGGGGTTGTGATGGATTGAATTATAATGCTTGATACATGTGATGTAGATTATTCCAGAATTACTACATTATTATGGATGATATTATGAGGAAGATGTGCTGATATGGATATATTGATTGATTCCAACATGAGATGTTGAGCAATGTGTTTGACTAGGATTGGTAGGGTCAAGGACTAACCCATATCATATGTGACTTGATATATGGAAGGGATAGTAGGAAAAGAAATATGGAATTGGGGTGTGAGTGCGGTAAGCCTGTAGAGAAGTGGATAAAGTTCACCATTTATTATTACATGTTTTATATGGATATGATTACTTCTATAAGTTACATGGTAATCATAACATAGTGAGTATGTGATGTAGTTTCAACCATTTATGTAATGAGTTTTCATAATTTGATTATTCATTGCAATTTATTATTTTTATTTTATATTTGAATGATATTTTCTATGGAGGATCATAATGTGTATACTGGTTTCTAACCCTATTTATATATAGATTATTTTTAGGTCCAAAGGATCTAGTTGGTGATTGAGTTAGGCGTTACCAAATCATGGACTTATTTAGGAGATATCAAAGATTTTAATAATGGGTTATTATTTATTATTATATTTTAATTGATTCCATGTATGGAATTACATTCATATACATGGATGGTTTAATGTTAATATTACAGAGTGGGTTAGTAGATATCACCTTGTCTCTTGTCCTTAAATTTTATAAAGAGAGAAATTCCACCAATTTATATACATTATATTACCTTGATTCTAAGATATAACCAATATCCTATTAATGGTAGGCTTCATGGGTCATCCCTCTCTTCATTCATGGCCTTTGAGGGGTGCCAATGGATAGGGTCATGATAGAGTGGTATGAGAGCTAACAATTGAGACATATTATGGAGTTTGGAGGCTGGAAGTGGTGAGGATTTCATAGACTAGTAGGCAAATATTATCAACTAGACTTAAAATGAAATTAATATAACACAATATAATAAATTAGTATATCTGTCCCATTATGATCCTATGAAATAACCTTTTATATTGTTGACCTTGTTATGTGTAATGATGTTTTTTACCTGGTAGAGGCTTAAGTAATGATCATGCATCATAGTTGTTTTTTATTGAGATTCAATTAGGATGAAAATTAGAATCAGTTTTAAAATTAATTAATTAATTAACATTGAATATCAAATATTTATGTTTTAAGACTCCATAAGTTTTTTTTAATTTATGACAATAGAACCTATTTTATGTACCCATATATTTCTTATTTAATATGCTCAGTAAGATGTGCAAGAATACTACTGTAGAGTTGAGATTGATGATGAAAAAAATAGGGGGGAACTCAAATAGTATTAACACCATGGTACATAGAATTGTGAGGGATCCATATCAAATCAAGAGACAAAGGATTTGTTAGATATTTTGGATATTTAATTCATTTTAATACAATTAAATTTAGAGAACTAGATTTTCATAGTCATGATGATGTTGTATGGGGTGGGTCTATAGTTGTGGGTTTTTTCCATAGGGATCACAAGGAGTCATTTGTTACATGGGAAAAGTTATGAGATTTGTTTGATGTTAAGATTCATTCTTTGACCAGGGAGTTTTCTTCTTGGAATGCGATTCTTACTCTATAACAATGAAATTTGAATATTTTGGATTTCAATATCTAGTATAAAACCCACTTTTATTATGATTTAGAATATCTCCTAGATGAGGAGGATAGGGAGATTAATTTTTAAGAGGCTTTGTATCAAGATATTAAGCACCATTTCACCCCATTCATGTTGTTGAAATATCACAAGTTGTTATGGATGGAAGATTAATTTTATATAGTTATATCTCTGAATGTATATTTATGGAAGGGTGGTCAAAAAGACTTTCCATAGAGTAAATATATGCTCATAAGTTCTCAATTTATTGGAATGTAGATGATTCAGACAGTGGGAAATCTATTCCATGAATCTTCATCCCATTTCACTAGGGTTGGAGTCACTGAAACCATTCTCAATGGATCCTACCTATTTTTTCATTCTTTTTGAGTTCATAGAAATTATAATCTTGAGTTTTCAACATTCATTAGTTGTCAGCATGGAGCAGGAGACCCTGTAAAGGATCAATCATTAAAGTAGTATCCTATGAGGTAGTACCATTAGCAGTAGATATCTATAACATTTCTTTAGGTGAGTCAAGATAACGCATGCACATGATTGCCCATTGATTCCCATTATACATCGGGAAAATAATAAGATCGTGGTTTTGGAGGAGGTCACAATCAATTCTAGAGAGGTCATGGAGCTATACATGGTCATATGAATGCCTTAGGGTTTCAAACACCATATGAGATTGATTTTATATGAGGTGTTATCAATTTATATTCTATTTGTGAGCATTTCTTGGATGATTAAATCTATACACACTGCTTTATTAAATCCAAAATAGTCCCTATTTTAGGAATTTATGTGATGAGACTTCCACTGATCATGTTGTTAACTATACACATTTTTTATGACCTATATTGTGTGATGTGTGTATATATTGTTTGTTAAAAGTGGTAAAGTATTTATCTTCGGAATATATATTATGTTTATAGATATAGGTGTATGACCTCGTCCAAAATGTATATTATCGATGTTCTATGAAAGATATTATAGATTACCCTAGGACATGTATTATATTTTATGATGATGATAGGGATAAAGTTGCACGTGTTTGTAAATATACCCTTAGATGGGATAGGGGTGTGTTGAGTTATTTTCTTCCATGCTGGTTGAATTATGCTAATTTTTTTGAAAGATTATCCTATTGTATTTCTTATGGTTGTAGAAGAGTAGCTTGATGTCAATCCAAAATAGTTTATGGCACTAACCCCTTGAAGATAGATAAATGTTTTTATAGAATTATATTAGTGTGTCATTATAGTATCGATGTATCTATATAAGATAATTTATTTTCTGTTACATGAGTTTGAAATTTAGATTAATATTCTTCTATAATGAGGCATTATTATCTCTAGTGTGTTACCTTAGGGTGAGATAATTTTGTTCATAAATAATGTATATGGAAGTGTATATTTGTATATTGATTATTGTCTTTCAATGAAAGTGTAGTGATGAACCATTACTACATTCTATGGATTAATGAATTATTTTATTGGTTGAAGGTACAAAGTTGGTTATCAAAAAAAAATTTGTCTAGGGTTTCAGTATATGTGAGTGAAAGATGAACACACTTTAAAGCTTACATCCTGATATCATTATGGGAACTTCATGTTTATTATATTTCTATTAGTTGTTAAAAAGTCACCCATATTGTTCATAGGATTTATGAATGTATTGCTTCATGATTTTCTAGATCAATTCATAGTGGTGTTTATCGAAGACATTGTTATGTTCTATAATTAGAGTTGTATTATATAGTCTATATACAAGCTCTTTGTAGAGTTATTCACCACTATCTACAATTTGAGAAGTTAATGATGTGTAATTTTTTGGGATCATGACATATATTTATTTGGACATGTTATGTCTTGACTTGTATTATCAATGGATAATTTAAATATTAAATTTTTTTTCATAATTCTCCAACAATAATTTTATTCTAATTTGATGTTTCTTTAATCATACTTGTTATTTTAGGATATTAGATCAGTGATGCTTTTTGTTCTCTGTTTCACGGTAGTCTGATAGAGCTTCAGAGATTTATGCCAGGAAATTTTATTATCCTCTGTAATCAGATGAGTTGGATTGTGGGGAAGGGTGAGCTTAATTTATTAATTGATAATTAGGCTATGATTTTTCTCTATTGTCTAGAAATTAATATTTTGAATTGCAATATTTAATAATCCATCTCTTTACCTCTGTTTATTTTGGTACCCCTCAAGGATGATAAAAAATACTTTTTTTCCCTATCTGTTTTTCTGAGGAGTATTATTAGTGAATATTTTTTCCATCCACACATATCCCTTTCAGTATGGTGGACATTCATAGTAGATTTCATGCAGAACATGGTGATAATGATGAGGTAGGTTTCGAGAAGCTTTAGTGCAATGATATTCCTATAAAATAAAAATTTATGGTTTGAAATATTAATCATAATTATATTTATATGGATAGTTTGGTGAAAAAGAGGGGTATCTAATTGGAATCTCAATATAGATACAAATCCTCTTCCCTGGCTTAAATAGTTTCGCATGTTTTTTAATTGAGAATGGGTAGGCTATATGATGAATTTATTGGGTTGTTTTGTGGGGTATGATCTAGAAGTGGATAATTTTACTTGATTTTTATAATAGTAGATTCACTAAATTGGAGGTCTTGAAGGTTAATTTCAAATTTTCTTCTTCTTGCTGTGGGGTTTTACGCTATTTAGGGAACAAAAAATAATTACATGTTTAATGATCGTCATTTTTCATCTTTTTTCTATGAAGGTTAAATAAATATGAATCATAAAGGATCTCTATACAAGAGGTAGAATAGGTGTCATATTCTGATAATTCTGATAGGGCTCCCATGGAGTATGTTTCCATTATGTGTGTTATAAAAGGTCATTTTGTGGATGAAATCATATTAAGGGCTGATCTTATAAGAAGGGGATCAACAATGGTGGTAATTTTCTCCATAATAATTATGGAGAATTTATGGAGGTCTTCATTGTATTTTATATACGTGGTACTTCTCTTATATAATATACAAAATCACTTATCAATGACACCTTATTTTTAGGTTTTATAAAATAATTATTCATGATGTTGAAATGGGTTCAGATTTACTACATGGATTTCTCACAAGTCTGTCTGCACCACAATGTTCTTTTGATTATTAGATTTTATCATGTAAAAATCTATTGTACTATATTTAGGATATGAAGCATACATGGAATTATGGAAATAATGTAGCTAATTTGTTTTGGCATATCAAGGGTATCATCATGTCACTATTTTGATTTTTTGACCAGGTTACTCCCCAAAGATGGTTTGTGTATTGTAAATATGATTCCCTGGGGATCCATGTTTTCTTCCTAGCTATTTTTCGTAGGTATGGAACCACATTTAATATAAAAAATTATTCCATGTGACTAGTTATTATAGGATGTTCATACCCAAATTATCTCAGATTCCGACTACATTGAATATCTTTACCAAAAAGGATAAAGATTTATTTTGGGGTAAGAAATGTCAGGATACCTTCAATTGTTTAAAGTATAAGATGATATATTTTATTATTCGTCATTTTCTATTGGATTTAGTTACATTTAAGGATAATTTGGTTGCTTCACATCCAGATATGTATTATGTTCTGATATATTGGATAGATGTTATCTCTTATAAGTCTCAGGATTCATGGCCTCTTTAATTAAACCACACAACTTATTATCTTCATCTTAACAGAGTTGTGTTTTCCTTGTATTTTTTATTTAAATAACACATTAGAGAGTGCTTTCTTTTCATCATAGATCAAAATATCATGAGGTATATATTCTGCCCAAAAAACCCAGATATTTGGAAATAAATTTCTATGGAAATATTACATGATTATGACAACATGATTTATTATACATCATGGGAATTGAATGCTATGGATGATGTTTCGAGTAATAAGTCTTTAATTGATCCCTTTTTGAGTATATTAATGTTTATAAGGAGATTGAGGGTCTCTCAATGATCCAACATGAGAGGGAAGAATTTTATGCCAGAGGGTCTCATTATCAGCTGATGGTTCATTCACTTTCGGTGTTGAAGGTAGAGTACTACCACTTGGGATAGTCTAAGTAAGAGGTCTATAAAGATAGGCTTGTTTATGGAAATTCACCAATTAGATTTTTTGAGGATGATTAGAATGAGTTGTTATTTTATAGGAGACTATTCACTAATTTGGTGATGTAGGAAGTGGTTCTCTAGATGTTCCAAATTTCACCCTTAGAGGCATATCTAGGTGTTTTTAAGATTTATAATAACTTGAAATTTTTTTTTGTGGTCTATAATTAATAAATTAGATTCATATTTTAGGTCTATAGGTTTTTCTTATTGAGGGTGTGGATGATTAAAATGTTTCCTGTGGCTTTCTTGATCCGATTGATTTTCTGTAGTGGAATTGGATATAATTCTTGATGTGCTTCATAAATTATTTTCCTAGTTATTCTAATGGTAGTGATTCTCTATTAGTGATCATGGACCACATAAAAATTCATCTCATTTATTTTATATAAAATAGTCTAAATTAGTAAATGTTTCATTAAGGTAATATCCTGGGTATGTGGTGATACTTCATGGGGTTCTAAAGAAGATTATCTATAATCAATATCCCTATTCACATATAGTATTTTGAGAGGTTCCCAACATGATTTTATCTCTTATTAATTTCTTATCGCCTCGTTTCATCCATAAATTTATGGTTCGATAGTGTAGATGTTCCATAATTTAGAAGAGATATTGTGTTCATGTATTCTATGTCCAGGAGGTTCATGTGTGAGGCACATAACCTTGATAGAGTTTTCATAAAAATAATGCTACTTTTACACTATTGGTTTGGATCTATTTAATGTTTTTTATGTCTGAACATTCCAATAATTTTAATATTGGATTGAGGTTTGAGAGTTATATATTATCACATAGGAATTATGAGAAGTAATAAAAGTTAAGGTGTAAGTAATCTATATGTCAATAAAGTTGGAACAACATCTTCATAAGTCTGATGATAATTATAAGTGGAGTCTTATGGGGTTTTATTTTTGATATCATGTATTCTTTAAGATATATCCTTATAATGGGTGGTGAAGGCTTAGTCATGGTAGTAAGGTCTCTCCACAATTATTATTCCTTTTGAGGTGGTAGATAATGATGGTGTTATAACATATCTATTGAATCATCCCCCATAGCTGAGCGAGATTTAATTTACCTTTCATGAGTCTCAACCTTAGTGATTTTTATATGAATATTCACATTTCTTTAATTATAATATTATGAATGTTTTAGAGTATGGTACATATGCATAGTGGTTTGAATAGATTTAGGAGATATTAGAGATTTTTTTTGGGAGTGATATAATTTTGGTTCAAGTCCTATGGTGGCATGGTGGATTCAAAGAGATCACTTGGAAGTGTCAATCATATATTGACACTCTATATCCCAAGTTATTCGATGATTCATTCTTTCTTATTTTCTAATATGATTTTTATAACCTTATTTGTTTATTAGTTGATGGTGGTTCTGTGATTTTACACAGAAGTTCCTTATAATGAATTGGTTTAGTTCTATTCTAGAGATATCATTCAGAGATATTTTTTAGAATATGTTTTGATCCATATTTATCTTCCTTTCCATGATTTTTTAATTATCAAGGTTGATAATTGTTTGAGAGGAATTTGATATAAGGGAATGATTTCCCAACATCCCTCCCTTTGTGGTTTCCCAAGGTTCGTAGGTGGAGAGGGGTGTATGCGTTCTCATGGTGGGAGGTGAGTTCTTTTCTATTTACAAGACTACCACACTGTGGTGGTAGATGTGGAGATGACCATGGGGTTATCATTTAGTGATATGGGTGTGGTGTGGCCTTTTTGGTGTTGGATATTTTGGTTCTTGGGAATTATGAGTTGGTTGGGTGGTATTGAAGTACTCCATAGGGAATGAAATTAATAGAGTATTACTTTTTGTAGTTGTTTTTTTAATGATTCATCCCCTATAATCAATTAGGAGGAGATCTATACTTTTGTAGGATAGTGTGGTCTTGTTTGTAGGCTGGTGAGGTATTCCATTTGTGAGAGGAAAACCAGTCCAAGGACTTTAGGCATTTTTGTGGGAGTGGTTCTTGAGGCATATCCTTTAATAAAAATGGGGACCTTTAAAATTTCTAGACCTAATAGATTTGTATGGGAGTGCTTGTGAGATTCGGTGGAAGTCACGGAGAATATTTGTTTTGCATGAGGAGGGAAAAATGAGATGGAGTTCTGAATATAGGTCCCTTTAGCGTGGACGGGCAAACCAATGAATAAATTTCCCCTATGATATGGTGATAGGAAAAAGTTTCCTATTGGGCATCTAAAACACTATGTATCACATTTTGGTGCATGGAATGGTGATGGTCAAATGTAATTTAGAAACAACATTAAATTATAGCATAAACCAAGGATTTAATAATAAAAATATAGATCTCCCTTTTACTAGATAAATTATGAGTGTAGTGGGAGTAACTACACTATCATTGATGTTTATTGGGATTTATCAATATATATTAGTCGAAATCATCATTTTTTCAAATTTATTCTTATTTTTAAAACCCTAGTCGACACCTATCCCACTCACAAACCACCATCTTCTTCCATGAAGAGTCTAAAAACAATAAATCATTTCTTCAATGACTCATGGGTAATGGTCATTTTATTTACTCTTATATATATATTCCTTGTATTATTTCCATTAGAATTATTTTTTCATATGGTATTACTATTTTAGTATCTAGATATGGTTTTTTCTTAATGTTTGGTTTCTATGAATAGGTCATGTGGTGGTTTCCCTAATGTTTGGTTGTGGTTTATCCTCAATTATTCTATTCCTAAGTGTCATTATCCTTGAATCGTTAAAACAATTTAGTGTATTTTTTACATATCATTTTTATGCTCACAAGTGAAATTATTATTTTTTATCATCTTTTGGTAAATGGTGGACTCAACCCATTAAACACAATAAATATAATAAAGAATGAATTGGAATTATTATTTTGAATTCATTTATTGATTATTTGTTGATGTAGGTTATTTTAACTTTCTACATAGTGTTACATCTACATTCTATAATTTTGTTGTTGCTTATCATATTATATAACCATGAAATATAAAAAAAAGAATATAGTTGGTAATGATTAACTGATTGACGAACTAGGCATGAAAATTTGATTATTTTACTTCCTTTAAAACTAATAAGTATAAAATAATTAATAGAAGAATAATTATGGTTGGTTCTTAGATTTTATAGATTCGGTTCATAGGATTCATATTACTAATACATATACATATTGAATAATATAATTTAAGACATTAATGAATATTTTTCAGATATAAATGTTCATGGTTGTGTGAGATCATATTTTTATTAAAGGCTTAAATGCCATGGAGTTATATCCATGATAACCCCTTTAATTTTTCTTTCAAAAATATATTTCATTTACTAGTAAAATTTTTCTAGGATGGTAGATCTCTTGTATTGTTTTTTTGTGATCTGAGTACATTTGGGATATTTAGTGTGTAGATTATTAGAAAATGTGGTATATTTTGATAATGAGTTTTTCATGAATGTAAAATAATTGGGGTGGCTTGTTGATTGGTTCATTATTATGGGTTGAGAGTAGGGTTTTCCGATACATTTTTATGTTCTATTTTATGGATGTTTGTGATATGGTATTTATTATGAGTTATAGCTTCCTGATATAGTTGGTGGTCACACAAAAAGTTAATCAACTTATTGTAGATTAGAATTATTTAAAGAGTAATCAAATAAATTATTGGTAAATAAAATAATAATATACCCAATGATTTAGTGTTTTTTGGTAATATAGAATAATGAAAACCATGGGATGTTTGGTTTAATTCTCTTGGGATTATGTGATTGTAATGTAGAAAGTGTAATAGAAATTATAAATCGTTTATCCTTAAATAAAAATAAATAAATTAAACTAATTTTTTTAGGTTTAACATATAAATGAGTAGTAATTGGTAATTTTTCTTTTATATGGTTAAATATGATGAATCTTGATTCCTATGTGCGTTTAGAAGATCATGTGTCATAGGAATTTGCAGTTGAAACTAGATGTTATGTGGAACAATAGCTATAGTTGATTATAAGCCCGATCATTTTCCATCAATGTGGTTGTTAATGATTATATTTTAATATTTCTATGATTTTATATAATCCACCACCTAATTCAGGTGAGCAAAAGAAACCCAGATGTTCTGGGTGTGGGTTTTTTCTCAATATATTTGTTGTTATGTGAATAAATTACATAATTCTCCCCCTTATCCTCTATTTCATCAATGTTTCATGATATGTAGAAACATTCAAGATGAAATATATTAATTTTTATGCTCTGTGTCTACATTGGCTATAATGGATCATGATTTTACTATGATTTTATTTGTTGGATGTAGGGTCATGATCTTGTAGCACATACATACATTTAGAATATTGTGACTATAGTTTCATTCAAGGTTGAATTTCATGGGTTGCAATGGATTGAGTAATAATGCATGAAACATGGGTTTTAGTAGCTATTGGACATAACATATTGTTATAGATGTGATAGTGAAGATGATATGATAATATTGATATATAGAATAATTTTTACATGAGATGATGGGAATTCTGTTAGTCTAGGATTATTAAGGTATGCCTAGTCCCATATCATAGATGAATTTATATATGGAAGGTATTTTAGAACAAGATATTTAGAATTGGTTAATAAAGGTTACCAACTAATGGGGAATTAGATGCAAGACACCATTATTAAAAATATTTTTCATATGTATGTACTTATTTTTATTCATTACATGGTGATCAATCCATATTAAAAATGGGATATAGTGTCACCCATTTAAGAAAATAGTTTTCTTACCTAATAATTCACTAGTATTTAATACGATTCATTCACATTTAAATGAGGGGTTCATAGGAGGATCATACAAATATACATGTATGCTCACCCTATATATAATTATATTTTTTTTTCTAGGCAGAATAAGTTGGTTGGGGATTAATATGGGTACTAATTACTTGTATAGTCATTCAAGAATCATTGGAGTATAGGGTCTCAACCTATGATTTATTTTTCTATTTTTAGTTATTTCCTTGTTCAAAATTACATTCATATATTGATATTATTTATTATTTAAGTTATATAGATTTCTGATGTATATCGTATTTTATATTAACCTTATATAATATATAGTCGTTAATTCCTCCCATAGGTATGAATTTTTTAATCTTGGTACAAGTCTCAAACCTATTTCCTATTAGTGGTGAGGTCCATGGTTCATCTCTCCATTAATTACCAGCTCAATAGTGGTACCAGTGGCAGGTGTGGTCTAAGATAAATTGAAATGAGTAAAATCATTACAACGTGGTATCAAAGAATGTGTTGGGATTTGGATGTGTTCGTTTGAGTTGGGGATAGGTTTAGGGAATTGGGATATAGTCTAGGTGTATGCTTATCATGTATATCATTAATCAGACCAATGTTTCTAAGGAATGCCACGATTTATGAGTAGATACTCTATGTACAAGTGATGTTTTAGAACTATATTAATAATGTGGGGTGGTTGGGACGCAAATAGAATTTTTGGGATTATTGGGGATCTATTTGACATCTTCATGCATCATAATAGTGACATTCTTAGGGAATGATTAACATGCCATTAGACATTTTTCGAGATCTTAATCCTTTATTAATTAACAGAATTATTAATCTAATTTATATTTTTATGATCACATTATATTTTTTATTAAATACATATATATTAGAGTGGTTTTTTGTGGTAATGTGATGTATTTATTATTTTATGTGTAGTTTCTGTGTTATAGGAAATTGTCTTCAAGGGTGTTAGATATTATGAAAAAAATTATTTTTAAAATAAAAATATTGTTGTGGAATTATTTGTGTGTTAAATGGGTGGGGGATTATTATGTGTGGAGAAATTTGAAGAAATAGTTTTGTGATGTATTTAAAAATGTGTTTTTAGAATGATATAAATTTCTAAGGATAATAAATCAATGTCTAGTGATTTTGGAATTTTGATTTTGGGATAATACCTCTAGATAAAATGGATTGGTTTCAAGAAAATAATTTTTTTGGAATATATGAAATGGTTTGAGATGGTTTTCAAAATAAGGAACTAAAATTTTTATAAACCAAGAGTGTCGGGTAATTATTATAAATAATGGGCTATAAAATTGTAATTTCTTTTTTTATATTATATAACAAGGTTTTTTCATGAGACCTACATGATTTAAACAAAGAAGATGGGCGTTGAGTAGAAAATTTGGGTAGCTAACTGTAATTTTACTAGTTTCATGTTTGGGATAACTTGATGTGACTTTTAGTAGGTAATTCCTAGGTCAGGGAAAAAAAAAAAGAATTATTTTCTTATAGTTGGTTATTTTTTGTCGGTGTTAGGTCCCACAATGTGTACGATGGTAAGAGATGGCGGTGAATTTTCACTCATCCATATATCAATGTAATTAAAATCTTAATTTACCATATTATGGAATAATTTATTAAAGAAATTATGACTAAAAATTAGTGTAGTGCATTTCTAGATTGTATGTATTATAGAAAAAAAAAGAAAGAGCACAAGTAATTTTAAAGTAGTTCATATCCAAATGATCATATATAGATTTTTAAAACTCTTAACCCATGATCATGTACATTTGTTATTATATACATTGTTATAATGGGTTTATACCAAACCCAATCTTTTACATGAGATTATACATAAACTAATAATTTAGAAGATAAATACTATCATAAACTCTAGCTTCTTTACATTTTGATGCATAAATAAAAACATAAAATATTCACACATTAATACATAACATAAAATATACCTTTTACTAGGGAATACAAATACTTGTTTTTTTTTCATTTTGGTTTGGTGATCATAACTAACAAATTGATTTTTAACAGAGGTATAATCAGTGTTTGAGTTGTATTAAAAATTGATAAATAACATTACAACATAATACAATATATTAATAAAATGAATAAAATAATAAAACCATTGTATATATGGTTGGGGTTTCTAGTGCAGAAAATTTTAAATTTGAATTCTTAGTTTATTGAATAAATTGACCTTCAGGAAATCTAACAATATAGATTAGAAACAAGGATAAAATTAATCTCTATAATATTTTAGCACTATAATATAATATATTTTAATTTCAGTTTCCACTGCTTGTTTTTTTTACATCCTAATATAGATAATTCTTTAAAAGAAAATATATTTGTTTGTAACTCATCTACTCTCACTAAAATTTTTATATTTAACATTATTTTGATAATTACTTAACATAACAATCGTTAATCATGATGTCTTGAAAAAATTAACATAATGTATGTGACTGTTACTTCATTTATGATTTTCTTTATAGCAAGAGTCCATTGTATTCCCAAATTTCCCATTTAAAATGTGTTTTAAATAAAAAATAATCGTAATTTTTCGTATATTAAATTAATATCAACGTGACTTCAAAATAAAACTTGATATGTAATTATCTTTGTAATGTATTCATTTGGTCTTCTTAATAATGTGTTCAATGCTGTAATGTATCATCACCGTTTTTTTAAATGGAATTGTAAATTCAATTCTTAGTTTATCCATGTTTTTGATACATTATCGGATCGGAAAGGACACTTAAAAAAATATTTATATGTTCTATTATTTTTTAAACTATTATTAAACTACTTCACGATATAATGATGCATCCTTAACATATCTTTCATTAACTAGACAATATACAATCACTACTAACACTTCCATAGTGTATAACTCAAGGTGTTCCCCCTTCCTAACATATCCTTAAGATAATCTCCACACCACCAATCCTATATGATTTATCTTAAATACAATCTCAATAAATCCACATACTTATGTTTTATTCTATCTTATCCTAAACCATTTAAACCATCAAAATTTTTGATTGACCACAAATAGTTCAATTCTCAATATCATTGAGGCTGTTAAATAATGTAAAAACATACAAACAATAAATTATCCCAAATTTGAATCTCATAGATTCAATGTTGTGAAATAAATTAAATAAAGAAAGAATTAAAATACACAAAAATACTGTCATTATGTAAATTACATCAACACAGTGCATATGGTATTCTCCTAGTGCAACAAACATCTAAACTAATGTAATATAAATCTCAAGCCCAATATTTCATCCAATATCAATTTATTATTAACATTAAATTTATGTTAAAAAGATAAAATTACTAACATGATAAATTAATATATACACAAAAAAATAACTAAATAGTGAAATAAACATAATAAAAAATAAATAATATTAACAAATAAGAAAAAATAATTAGAGGCATTTTTAATTGTCAAATTACATAATTAAAACTCTAAAGGAGCCATATAACATTACCATTTCGATTTTAATAATTATAAATCATGAAAATACTATCCCCCTTTTTATAATGATTAATTATAAAGAAAATACTGATTATGTAATATAAAACTCAAATGACCAATAATAAAAAATAGATTAAGCAATATAGACATGAAATATAAAAATAAACACCTTCCAATATGTTAAAAAATAAAATCATAGTAAACAGTCAATACTGCTATTATTCGATATTAAATGATAACAATCATAAATTCACTAGAGTAAAAATTAATATTCATGATCAACATAACCCCCCCCCCCCCCAACCGAGTATTTCATTCATGAAAATTATATGATAACGATGGATCCATATTTTGAACCCTCTATATGAAAAAATATTAAATGTTTCATGACACTAGTTAAGTATATTAAAATAATTGATAATGATATGAAAATAATTAAATATGAATCAAATATTTTGGAATATGTAATGCATAAATGATAAATAATGTTCACCACTACACAACCAATATAAATATAAAATAATTTATGTATTTCTTTCAAAACAATAGTTAAAACAATAAAATACATAAATTTTGGCCACCATAAAAATACAAAAATAGATATGTTGAGTGGTTTAAATTATAATAAATTATTTTTATGTTTTTTATTAAATGAAAAAGAGTGAAATTTTAAAATATTTTAACTCACAGATGATATAACAACAAATATATTTTTGATTCCATGTGGTTATCTAAATATTTAAAATAATTAAATGATAATTCAAACTAGGTGTAGATCATAAAAAAATATTAGCATAATGACCATATAATAATTGTAAAAAATATTAGAATAATAATGAACCGTTTCAATTCAATTATTTGATTTCCTATAATTAGTAGAAAACAGAATGTTTGTCTCTGAAATAATGTTATAAGAGATTGGATTTTTCAATCTATATAATTCTTTTTTTGATTTGAGCTATTATATTTTTAAATATTAAAATATCCTTTTTTACAAATTTCAGCACAAAAAAACACATCCTTGTTTCCAAAATTGGTAATCTATAGCAATTAATTCTCTTCCATTATCTTAGAGACATTATCCATGACACATTTTTATTACACCTTCTCACACTAAAGTTTTTTATTATTCATAGTGGAATATTTTTTTTAATTTCAAATTATTCTCTTTTAATTTCTCATATTTCTATCTATAATCTCTATAATGTACATTCATTTATCCATTTCATATTTATGAAAAATATATATATTATATAAATATTCATAATTATAATTGTAATAAACAGGGTAATAATATCAATTAGAATTTGAAGTGCACACAATGGTAGATGAAGATGTTACCTTAATGTATTTAGCAATTATGAACACATTAACAGAGTGTTTCCCCCGATATATGATGAAGTATAAGACTCATTAGAATTTGAATTATACAATCTAAAATTTATCTTCTTTTATCTTCTCCTTAAACAATTTCAACTAATGTGTCTTGGATTTTTACACTGAAATAACCTATATTGTTATGATTTTATATGGTATAATGATTATCCTACAATTTATTTTCTGGATCTATTTTATTTTAGGACTATAATATATCTAGAAATTTAAAAAATCCATCCCTAGAATTTTTACATCCTACAGAAAAAATAGATTAAAAAACAATATAAATTTTTTAATCAATAATGAATGTAAATAATCATAAATCCAAAGGCTTCTATCTAAAACCATTTGTTAGGCCCCAAAATGTATGATGGAAATAGATTGGGGTGAATTTAAAATATTAAAAATATCTGGGTAATTAAATTAATAAATAAAAATATATAGGGATAATAGACTATATAATTCAAGTATAACAAAATAATATAGTTAATTTTTATAGTGTATATAATAGAACAAAACAATTAGTCCAATAGATTTTATTTCAGATTAGATCCTATAAATAATACACTATATATTCATAGTCATGACCCATGATCATGGAAATCCACTATAATTTATCCTTTTATAATGGGTTTTTACCAAAAACAAATATTTGTATAGGATCAGACCCAACCCATACTTTACAGGAGAAGTCACAACCTAAACTCTATTGTTCAGAAATGGAGGAATAAACAAACTCGGTGTTTTTCACACTAGGTTGGTAAACCAAAACTCCACCTTTTATCTTTAAATGAAAAACATTATTTATTTTTTTATTCAAGTGATCATAATCAACATATTTCATTTTAATGGTGGAATAAATGATGTACGAGTTATGTTACAACTTAATAAATGAGCATATAACATAAGGAAATACCATATAAAAAATAAATAAAATAGTGAAACTAGTAAATTTATTATATGGTTGTACCGGATATAGAAATGTTCAAATTCATCCCTTAAATGATGTGTACGAAAATAAACCATAAATAAATACAATTTATTTATTAAAATTAAGGAAAAAATTTAACATTTCTACATTTAAGCACATAATTATACCATTTTCGGATTTCTGTTATAAATAAAAATTTCTTAAATTTCATAATTTATATAATTATTTAATGGCCAATAGCTTTGGTTGAAACTTCTCAATACTTCATAAATATTCAATGTTAAACTCACGTGGTTCATTCGATGATTTCCTCAATAATATATAATCAAATTGATAAAAAAATTATTTAAAGGACTATTACCTTAGATTAAATATTTCCACATTTATTTTTTATCACATTCTTGTATTTCACTTTCATACAGAGTTATTTTACAAATCTAATCTTATATATTCTGTTATAAAATATTATATTCAACGTGTCCTCATAATATCACTTAGCATGAAAATTTATTCTTATCTTAGGCTATTTTCCCACATAATAATTCATTTGACACATTAATTTAATTTCACATTTCTATTTACATGAAATTATCACTTAACACTTAGTGAATCCATGTCCATGATATTCTATTGTCTTGATAATGTTACAAAAAAAAATTATTCCACATTCTATTATTGTGTAAACATAGTATCATACTACTCCATGATACAATTTTTCATCCTAAAAAAATAATACATCAAATAACCAATACATTTTCACCACTAATACTTTCTTATAATTTAACATGAGGTGATATTATCTATTTCATGTATCCTTATGCAAATTTGCACATCAATAGTTCTAGAACAAAAATAAGCGTGTTTATTGTTTAATGTTGAAATGTTGTGAGATTGTGATGAATTGAGTATTATTATAAGCCAATATTTGTGATTTTAGGAATAGTTTAAACTTATTAAGGAAAAATATCATTATGGTGGGAATTTTGAAATGGTTGTATGATTTTAGTGAATTTAAACTAAGAGATGGGTTAGATCATTAATATCATAACATATGAGTGATTTGTTTTATTCTGAGTAGTGTAAGGTTTTTATGGTCATTTTTATGATGATTAATTACATATTTTAGTGGATTAGTTTTAATGGAAAAAATACTTGAAATATGATATATGGTGTTGGTGAAGGAAAAAAGGGAAGAGGTGATTTCAGTAGGCCATTGTGTACTCAGTTGGATTTCACCATGAATGAAATTGAGGTCCAAGCACAAGGATTCCCCATTGAAAGGATATATAGTGGCTAGTTTCCTCTATTGGATACCTATTGAGGGAAAACAATTTACTTATTGGGGTTATGATATGTTTTAATATGGGTAAACCATCTTTTTTTACTTTATCCCATATTCATTTTTTGAGGGTGGGACATCGGGGTAGACTATTATATATATTATTCCTTTTCTATATTCCAAAAATTATTGACAATCAAAACCCCCCATGAATATAGGAGATTAAAGAGTCAACTATTTCCTAAATCATCAGTGATATATTCTACTTTCCCTCCCATTTCTCCTCGATTTCCATTGATTTTTGTTTTCTAATTCAAGAAATTGATATGAAATCACATTATAAAATGATAGAATCAAATAAATATTAATGATATTTCATGATAAATTCCTAGATGAGATCATAGATAAAGATTTTCATGTAATAATTAATCATTTTTATAGAAATATGTTGCTTGGAGATCATATATTAGGGTTTTAGGAAAAAATGATTGAAATTGACCATCAAACAGGACTCTGTAATTAGTGTTTTTTGAGGATTAGGTTCTTGGATTCATCTAGAGTGGATTACATATCATGGTTCATGGTTTCAAAATTAGTATGTCACCCAATGAGTTTTTCATTAGTTATTCCATAATGGGAAATTAGTTTATTTAGATAATTGAATAAATTATTGTGGTTTATGATTAAGATAGGTGTTCAATAGATCAGCAGTAGTCAACATGAGCATAGGATTTGAAAAAGAATCATTTCATGTTTACTAGACATTATATTAATTTGTGCCTTTTTCATTTGGTCGTTCTATGTTTGTGTGATTCCATTATTTTCAGTCATATTGTGGGGCTATATATATTGTTGTGTGACCTATCCTATAACTTATGATAGAATCACATCAACCGAATATTTAAAAAACCATATATTTTACTAAATTGTTAGTGGTTGGGGCCTTGGTCAAATGATAATCATTTAACTAAAATATGATTTTCATTGGTTGATGTGGTTGTTTTTTACTAGGTTTTAAAAAGATATTTTTTATCTTTAAAATGTGATTTCAAAGGAAATAGTTTTTCATTGGGGTTTTCTTAGGGAAATTACATTGGTTTAGAAATGGGTGTGAAATGGAATTTCAAAGGAAAAGTGTGGTTTTAAAAAGTACATAAACTTTGGGATCGTGGAAAATGAAATAATATAAGTAAATATGGAATTTGTGGCCTTTTTCAAGAAGGTTTGTAAAGGGGTTTTGATGTTGATTTTAAATGAAATCCATAAGTGGATGTTTTGGGGTGTGTTTCTATATTGTTGACATTATGAGGCATATAATCTATTTTATAAACTTTTATTCATATGTATATGCATATTGACTATTATTTCGTTATATGTTTTCACATATTGAATTATAATCCATGGTAGCATATGATCCTTGTCTGGGACCCTCCCTTGGGTGATGGGATTATATTTAGACTTCATGGATTTACAGAGTGATGTGTGAGATTTCCCACTATAATACTATGGGATGTTGGTGTTTTCAGGAGTGAATACCCTCTTTTTCTTGTGGGAGAAACCTTTTTATTGACCTCAACTATGAGTTGGAGAATTTTTCTATGATGTTTTTATTCATGTATTGGGCTTTTATCAAGGATAGAGATTCTACTAAGATGAAAAATCCTCAGTAGGGATCTCATGATATGATTAAGTGATAAGATATTCCTCAATTATAATATTTTAATGAGAATCAGTATTATAATTTCCCTAAACCTATATGCCCATATGTATTGTTAAAATCATACAATTTACACTTCTAGAATTTATACTAATGTTAGTGACCCAAATTTTCACCATCAAAATCTAACAATATCAGAATCAATTATTGGATCCATTACATTCTCAATGACCTTTTAGGTTTAGTGTTTTAGATAATTTTTATAAACTCTTAACATCATGGATTCATAAACAACTTGTCCATAAAGACGAACATCATTTCCCACTGTACCCAAATTTTTATATTCCAAATTAGTTCATCATCATCATCCATATGTAACATCCTATATATTACTCATTTAATATCGTTCTTGATAACTTGGAAAATATTAATCATAATAATGTGGATCTAAAATTCTTATTAAGGGTAAATATAAGAATTACATATTATACGTTATGAGATAGAAAAATATTAGAATAAGGGTATGATGACATTATTAAAGTGAAAGAGAATAACATTAGAATATTCATACCCATTAATATTATGATCATCAAACATGAAAACATAGAATAAGGATTTAAAATGTAAGAGTAGTCAAAATAAATAAAAATAAGACACGTGATGTCAATCCTGACCAATTATATCATTATAACCCTATATAAATCATAAAGAAGACATTTTGGTATCTTCGGATTATTATCATTATAACACATATTAAACCCATGTTAAAAATAACTATATCACAGTTAAATCCATAGGAGAACCCATCTGGTTACTCCTTCCCTCATGACCCAATATAAAAGGAATATTACATAATGAAATAAGTGATATCTGGTCACATCTATAATATATGTTATACTAGGATCACCTCGTTCTTTCTAGGAACACCCATCATATATTCTTTAATAATCTCACCTAGCACTATTTTGGTGCCTCAATGATCATTAAAAATACCCAATTATCAGTGATGACTTAGTAAATAGAGCATTAATTTCGTCATAAACTCCTTAATATAATATTTATTAATTTCAGAACATAATTAAACAATGGAAATAATTTGATCTCATAACAATATCCTAGAAAATTATAATCCTATGAAAAATAAATGAGTTTTATAATAATTTATTTGAAAAATTATTAACCCATGGACATAAAACCGGTTCCTTACAAATCTCTTTGAAACATTATTCACCCATAGAAATGAAACGGGTCCCATAAAGTTCTATTTGAAACATGATTAACTCATGGGATAGAAATAGGTTCCTTAAAAATCTATTTAAAACTTGTCTTACCAATATAAATATACAATTTTAATGAGTATATTGGTGAACCCATAACTATCAATAATATACATGAATCATTCATGAATAAAGTACAAAAATAGTTCAGTTCATCATAAACATATAAAAAAATTGAATCTTTTCATAACATCATTATCCTTTGGAAAAGAAATAGGTTCCATGAAAATATATTTAAAAAATGAAAAACTAAAGGAAAATTAATAGGCTCCATAAAAATCTCATTTGAAACATGATAAACCCATGGAATGGAAAGAGGATCCTTAATAATCTCTTTTAACCATGAATAACCGATGGAAAAGAAACAATTTCCAGTAAAATATTTTTGAAACCTGATTAATCCATTGGAAATTAATGGGTTCCATAAAATATATTATAAACAAGACTATCCCAAGGAAAAGAAACAGGTTCTAAAACAAGATATTTGAAACATTATTAACTCATATGAAAGAAATTGGTTCCATAATAATTTCATTGAAACATGATTAACTGATAGAAAAGAAACATGTTCTGTAGAAATCTATTTGATGCAAAACTAATAAATACAATGAATGAATGAGTATGGTATCATTAGAAAATACTCCCACTGGAGCATATGTGAAAATAATAGTTCTTAATGTCGATGAATATAAATACCATTAAAATATTATTAAAAACAATCTTGAAAAAAATAAACTTTTAATTTTGAAAATAAATTCAAAAAAAATATTCTTGCTAGTATTTAAAAAAATAATTTATTTGAAATCAAACTTGTAATAAATGAAAAGACACTTCAAGTAAAATAGTGGCCTTGATAATGGGAAAATTCATTAATTTTTAAAATGTAAAAAATTAGCATTCATTTAAAAAAATTTAAAAGGGAGTTAAAAGTAACTCAGTTGTAAAATGTTAAGATATTTTATTTAATTTCTTTTAAATAAGTGCAAATACCATATAAACTATATTTATTAAATAATTTATTTTTATAAAGTACATATTTGATTCTATTGGAAGACATGGATATGGAAGGGAAAAACATCTAATCTGAAACAAAATACAAGATCATTATCACTTAAAAAGACTTTATGATGTTTCTTTAAAAAATAATGAATGAAAAAGAAATAAAAAATCATGAAAAACATTAATAAATAATGGAGAATAAATATATTATTTTAAATAAAATAAGATCATAATATTTCCTCTACAATAAACATCAATATAATCTAACCTGAAAAGAAAGGATATTTTAACAAAAAGATTATCCCACATTAGTGATCATTTTCAATCATAATCACCATAAATGAATAAAATCAATTAAAAAATATTATTAATCATGAAAATAATATGTTTCATTATATAAAATTTCATAGGGTAGTATATACACTTCACAAATTATTATAGTTTCATTTCATAAATTCATGTCTTAAAGAAAGAGAATTGGATATGAATAACCCTTAAAAAATCATACCATTAGATTTTAGAAATAATAAATGAATAAATTATATATATCAAATATAAAACCACATAAGATAATTTGAAATATTATATAAGATAACAAAAAATCATTACTCATATAATCATGAAATAATAATGTCAATAAAGAAGTAATATAACACAATGAAAACAAAGCGAGTTTAGAAATTCATTACCAATAGGTAAATGTCATATCAATTTCCATTGATTGGAATAAATAAAATAGAAACCTAAAATAAAATGATGTATAAAGGATTCATGATATTATAGGTATGTGGCTAGTATAAACACCACATAATAAAAACTATTGGTTTATATGGAACATGTGTCATAGAAATTAAAACTGTGAAGATAAACCCTTACCATGAGTCCAAACGTTCCATTTGTGTAATTTTACTCATGAGTAATAGTATTATATAAATTATTTTATTTATTAATAACATCTTATAGTTTTAATTTCTTATATGTAAATAATTTATCTTTCTTATTTTTAATGACATATGTAAATACTTAATCAGTTAATTCCTTATCGACTGTTTCGAGGACATTTGGTACATTGTTTCAAAATGGATTTGGTGTGTTGATTGTGGTTAAAGAGGAAATTATTTCAACATGTACTGAATAATAAAAATGAAATATTTATCATATATATACATCAATTATAATTAAAAAATTTCATGTAATATGGTTATGAAAAATGAACTACACTACAATCATTGAGTTTGTAGGACATATGTATGCTTGAGTGTCATTTCAATTTTTCAACAATCACTATTGGATGAAGGTAAGTAATATTTTAACATTCCAGAACGATCATTATATCAAAAATAAAATATTTTTTTATTAAATATACTTAGATACATCATCCATTTGTTTGGTGCTGGAAAAAAGAATCGCATCGCTTCATTGAGGTGGTAGTCCACATGTTTACATCAATAGGGTTATCATTTTTTAGTGGCCAAAATAAAATAATATATATTCATTACATGATGATAAATATTTCATTAATATCGTAATTATGTAATTTTAATCTCATATATTCATCATATTTAACTTCATCACCATACATGTAATTTGATAGTGAAAAAAAATTCACATCACTTTGTGAGGTAGTAGTTCACTGTACACACGATCCAAATTATCATATATCTCAAATAATGGGATGTAAGAAGGTATATGTTATATAATAACTGAAAATTATAAATATGTAACAAATATAATATATATATATATACTTTAAATCCACCATTATAACAAGTATTTATAGGTGATGATGGATAATGAATAACATTGGTTAGCGTGGTAGTAGTTCGTCGTACACACGATTGATTATTTCGTATCCCATTTGATGGAATGAGAGAAGGATTTGAGTTATTATATTATAATTATAACATATCAGTAAATGGGATATATTCAATACTTTTTTCATAATAATTTATTAATAATTTAATGAGTTTGAATAATAAATATAATAAAAACACAAAGTTAAACATTATATGACTTCTCCAAACAACCACCTTAGGTAAGCACCAAATTAATTAATAGGATAGATTTGTGATTAAAATAATAGATCTAGGTAATTTTTAGTGATGTTAGGAATATATATAGGTAGCTATTGTCCTTTGAAAATGTTTTTATGATGTTAAGGGGAGAGCATAAGAGGTGGTATTTTATTAATGACAGAGTGGTCCACAAGTAAATCTTGTAAAGAAAAAGTTATATCAACATTTTACAAATTAAAAAGGCTCAAAAATATAATATTATATCTAATTTTAAATTATAATATCTATATATTGATATAATATTAAATTTAGATGTGTTTTTAGTTCATTTAAACCATTATATTTTTAGTTCAAGCCATGGTAACTCGTTTTCACCATAAGTGTGATAATTAATTTTTACTGTTTTCAATATTCATTATAGTCAAAAAAAATTACGTGAATTGATATTTTGAAATATTATTATTCAAAATATGGAATAAAATTTTCTAAATTAAATTCAAATAAGTTGGAAATTTCAATTTTAAAAAATTTTAGATAGAATAATAAATATTGTTTTTAAGAAGTATATTTTTTAAGAATAATAAGACATTATATAAACTATGTTACTACCAATAATAATTATAAAAATATAAATTAATCTATATTTATATATAAAATATAAATTAGTTTTAATTTATTCCTAGTTATGGCTTTTTAAATAATTAAAAATGATAAACATTATTCACTTTATAACAATTTTTTTAAAAATGATTTTCAAACACCCAAACATACGTATACTAAAAATACAATATAAAGATGATTAAAATGAAATTAATTGGATTAAATATAACTAATGAATAATTATGTTACTCTAAATTATTTTGAAAACATTATGGTACTTTTAAAATACTTTATTTATTGAAAATAAAAATAATTTTTACAATTTTATTAATATTTTCACTATTCACTGAAAAATCAATATTCTCTAAGAAAACATAAATTTATAACTAAATTAATTTTGATATGAATATTTCCAAAATGATTTTAATTTTCCCTATGATATTTTCAAATTTCATGAAAATTATAATATTTTACTCATAAAAATTAATAAAATTCATTTTAGAAGAAAACATAATTTTAAACAACAAAATTAATTAACTAAAAATTGTTTAATTATTTACATAGAATTTTTATTTATTTTATTATTTATTATGAAATAAATATATTTAATAATTTTTTTAATAATTTTTAAACTGTCTAATTTTACATATAGTTTATAATGATTATATATTTTTTAGTCATTTAAGCTCGATGTTATGTATTGAATACACCATGAAACATAATGATCATATTTTAAAATCTCATGGTGTTACAATGAGATCATTTGTCATTGATTATGGATTGTTCCATTTGTGTGATAGAGTTACTAGAAACCTGGATAGATGATATTTTCAATTGTACACTTAACTTTTGGATTGTGTATCGATACCAAAAGGAGTTGATGTCTTGGATGACCTCGGGGGGTTAAATATTATCTTGAGTAGTAGAGATATTTTGATATTCTTTGGTCATGTATTTATTAGATTTTCTTAGTTATCATATGAATCATGGTAGTTGAGCTCTTCCTCTACAGATCTATTGACACATTTTAGTGAATTTGGAGGAACTTTGAATAATGGTGGCTGACCCATTAGAGGTGACATGATTCTATCAGAGGGATGATCAAATTTTCATTTATAAACTCCCTAGACAAAGTAGAGTGGTTAGCCTTTGTGTTATCTCATGGTGGAAGTGTATTAATTATAATAAGTCTTTATAAATATTTATAGTTTATTATTTATTTTTTAAATATTAAAATCATGAAAAAATACCCTATAAAGAAAAAAAATAAGAAAGACTGCGCAAACAGAACAGTGACAAAGTGAAAGTGTGTCAATAATAAAATAAATGATTTTTAGGTTGATCCACTTTTCTACTGCCTATCTTAGATCTAATAAATTTCTTAAATCATCACTATTCGACATCACTCTTTGAATGATTTACTTATTGACTCAAACACATCTTTTATTGAAAATAATGAACACTCATGAATGGTATCTTTCTTAATGAATATATTATTCTCCTAGATTGCAACAATAATCACTAAATTAAGTCTTTTAATAAATCATGCATTAGAAGATAAAATGATGAAACAAAGGTCATCAAATAAAAAATCCACACTTAATACAATATTTCAAGAAAAAACAATTGAAGAAGAGTAAAATGATAAATGTAATGATTGAAGAAAATAGATCTAGTGATGATGTTTATTATTAAAACCACCACATTATCCTCACTATCAGATAATATATTTGGAAGCAATTATTGTGATATTGATTTTTATATCTCTATAAGCTTTAAAAAATCACTTCCTGGGACTATTTTACAGAGTTATCAATTCATTTCTAAGGATAGGATAATAAATAAATAATAACATAAACCTAATGATTTTATTTTTAAATTGAAATTATAATTAAAAACTCTATTTGAAGTATATTATATATATCAAATATATGTGATAAATACATTATTTATATGAAAAAGTAATAATATTTATTATTAATTATAAACGTTAGGCAATCCATATGATATTGACCTATGATTACATTTATTTTCACTCTGTACTACTCTTATGACCCTAATAATTCTTGATCTGAATCGGCTCCAAGAATTCAGTTCACATCACCCTATCATTGGAGGATTATAAATGGTAGAAATAAATATTATTAATATTATAATATTTATCAATATGAGTTATTATGAAAATTCTTCCGGCCCACCTGTGTCTTGTGTCATCCCCAAGTATGATTAATGTTGAAATTTATCATGGTAAATTTAGTGTTTTAGAGCCTTTCAGAAGCTGTTATAATGGATTTTATGGCACAATGACTTGGTTTCAATGCCTCACCACACTATATGTGACTATATGACTATATAGTGGGTTTAGGCATATAAAATAGTTTCCTATCGACCATTCAACATTTCTGTTCGCTGATAATGTGTATAGGGGCACTCAGGTTGATCCACGATGAGGATACTTTTTTAAATAGTCGATTGTTTTTGTTTTTTGTTTTAAAGGGGTTTTTTTAAAATATTATAAAAATTTATTAGTGTATGATATTTGATTTAAATGTATAATAAATGTTATGGTTAATTAATTATTGGGTTCTTATGATTATAATATCCATGTTCTTTACTTTATATTACATTAAATTAACACCCACTTAATTAGATGATCTTGATAGGAATTCTGTAGTGTTATGAATGTAATCCATATATTAACTTAAATAGGGTTTTAATCAAAATCAATGTTTTTTATAGTAGTTTATTTAGGGTTCATTAAACATAGTTATCCAAATTCTAGAAAAACATGGCATTAATCCATGATATTTTAATTTTAACATACCCAATGTCGGATGAAATAATATTCAATTAGAAAAAGATCCCAATCACATAACATCCCAAACATATTATTCACCATATTGAATTATTTACTCTTACATTTAGTTGGTAATTAGTATGGTTTAATATTTTTATGGTGATGAATTATAAATAGCATGAAATTAATGGGATAAGAAATGAGTTTTGCATTAAACACACACAGACACGATGAAGAGAGTTAAAAAAAATTCGATTGAATGAGAATGATAAATAAGGGTTCGTATTAAAACTTTTTTTCTAAAAAAATAAGATCATTAATATTAAAAACTATATTTTGGAATATTATATTAGATAATGAATAAGTCACATTAATTTAATCAAAATTACAATATAAACACTTATGATATTACAAATAAATAAGAACATAGATGATCATGAAAACAATGAGAGGATAAGAGGTCTCTAAAGTGAAAATATGGGTTTGGAATGTCCTCCTAGGATTTGGGAAATTATTTTTTCATGCCAATGTATCCTCTTATGCTCTAAAATTCAATCCCCTTATAATGATAAGAGTGGGAAGTATTTATAGCCTAATGTGGTTGACTGTTTTCATTCCAAATATTCCCCTCCACTTAGATCACCAATTTATCCATCTCGGAAGTTGAATCATGAGATATCTTATTCATCAATGTTTTATATAATGATTTCTAATTTCCAATCTAAAAAATTGGTATCCAATACAGTTTTGGATCTAAAGTTATGTATATTTTGGAAAATCATTTTTTGTTGTCCATGTTTTATCATGTTTTCTTATGGTCTATATGTGAATGAATTTTAGGACAAGAAGATACCCTCAGATAAAAACTATTTATTATAAAATTAGAAACACATCAATCTTAAATTTCAAACAAAAAACCATAACATAAATTGGATAATTATATTGGGATAAAACTCATGAATGGATGGGAATTTTTAATTCCTAGACAGAATGGTGGGATAGACTTCAAAACGTCATTTTGGGTCCCATTTGGTGGTGTTGAGCCTTAAATTTTTTATCCATTATTATTTTTTATATTAACGAATATATCAATGAGTTTTATAAAATTTGTGCTTCTTGAGTGATCCAATGAATTGTATTATAATGGTCGGTCTAGTTTTCCAAATAGAATTGTTGGTCCTTTTATGGTGTTTATATGACCCATTAATTACTCAAATTGAACAAATATCCCTTCTAATGATATGTTGGATTTTTCATTAGGAGCTATGAATATAATAAAAACATTATTTTTACTTTTATCTTGTTATATATGATAAAAAGATTAATGCGATTTTTAATTAAATAAACTAAAACATTTCTCTTCTTATGTTTTTATAACCAAAACATGAACATATATAGGGAATTAATAATTTTTAATTAACAATTATATGTTTCGTGTAATGTAAAATCATGAATTACTATTTAATATCAAATCCCCATACTTATTAATATTCATTTCCACATGTAAATTAAATATAAAAAAATATCTATATCATTTTCACTCACTATTGAATATTAATTGTTTTCACCAATCAGGGGGGTGTACAATAGTTCACTCATTCATAATGAATTACACACAAAAGTATAAAATAAATAATGTTAAAAACTAAATTTTCAAGCTCAAAATTATAAATAGAAAATGTTTTCACTCATTACCCACTTCTATGAAGATGATAAAAAACTTATTTACAGAGGTTCACTTATTAACCAACCAAGAGAGAAAATATTAGAGATTAAAGGAGACCTCATATTCCATTCCATATTATAACGTTCATAATAATCAAGTGGTATTATTATGTGGTTTCAATGTCTATGGGACTATAGGATTATAATGGACTAAAGACAAGTAAAGTGGGGTAAAACGCCAACATTGAAAAATGAATGAAATTTTTTTTTTCTAAATAAAGCATGGAAGTAAATGGAAACACATATTTAAAATGGAATAAATATATGAAGGAATATATGTGCGGGAGATAATTTTAGTTGGCGAAATGATAATATATATAAAAAAACACAAAACATCTCCTATCGAGTTAAGAAAATATGATGAATGTGATATTTTCATTTTATATTTTCATTTATTTTTCATTTTTTCAAAAGATGAACCTGAAAAAAAAAATCTAAAACTCATCTCCCAACTCGTATTTGATATACTCATGAAAATAATTCAAATTATTATAAAAAGATAAAAGGTTAGAAATGAGTGATTTTGGACCTTCCCAAGGCACAACCCAATATTTATTTTGTTTTGTTTTTTGATATTAATGTCATTTTTTTCAAAATTTTCAATAAAATATAAAAAATTACATAAAAGTAAATCAATTCCCAAAACTCCCAGAATGAAAACCACTCCCCCCACATAAATTGATTCTTACCCTCTCAATTATGATAACACACATGAAATCCATAAACGAATACCCATAATGAATCCCATTAACCCAACACATAAATTTCAATAATTCATGCAATGAAAATACATATAGATGTTTTGTGGGACATGTGTTTGGGATTGTAATGTTGATATGAAAAAATAGTCTCCATTGGTTCCAAGGGGATTTGAAAATGACGGTCAATATAAGGGTAATTGGAGGCTATATGGTGATTTTTATTCTTATGTGGCTGAGAAAATTCCTCTATCATAATAATATATGATAACATAAGAAATTCAACTTGAAGTTCCACAAATACAAGACTCGCAATTAGGGATGAAAAAATACACAATATTAAAATATGGTTATTATTGAACTTGGTATGAACAATGATGGTATTCTTAATGGTTGGGGAAGAATAATTTTCCATATAAAAATAGAACACTAAAAATTTATTGTTCTTGATGAAAAAATAATTTTACCTTATTTAAGATGAAAATAGAAAATTTTTAAGAAGGAAACAAGTCATTGGTATCCCCAGAAATGTTTAAAAACATGAAAATTTTAATGGTGAGAAATTATGTTTTTTATTACTTTATATCTTTTAGTTTGTATAGTTTTTCTAATAAAATAAACATCCATATCAAAAGAGATAGAATGAAGATGGTTTATTGAAGAAAGTTTTTAAAAATGAGAATGAGAGGGGAAGAAGAAGAGAGATAGAGTGATATGGAGTTTAAGGACAAGAGGTTCCCCTTAATTAAGATTTAGTGGGTGTCTGTCTCCATCTAGTGGTGGGTCGGTGGATATTGATGTGGTTCCAAGGGTGTGTTCCCTTTCATTGTGATTATTTAGTAGATGCCCATTAACTGTGAATTTCTTTTCTTAAGAAGGGTATTATAATTTCAGTGAACAAAATGGTAGAACATTATTATTAAGAAAAATGACCTTACCAATTAGAATTAAACATTCATATGTTATATTGAAATCAACATTTAAAGAACGTTACCATTTAAAATTCAAGGAATATCTTTCATAGGTTGTATTTTTTTATGGAGTGCCTTTTCCTTTTCTTTATAAATATTGTAATTATTATACGAATCTAGGGAATGATCTTCAAATTCATTCAACTACAAAATATCTCATCACCATATTTTTTACAAACAAAATTTCATGTTCTAAAAACCCATGATAACAATTGTTGTATTTCAATTGGAGAATGACATGACTTTACAAAAACTATACAAAATAGAAACATGAAAATGTGTGTTTTATAAGTACATTGATAATACTAATGTGTGTCACTAGGTCCTTCAGGCCAGTCTTTTATAGTGGGATTAAAAATTCTCTCAACCACTATTTTCACATCATTTTTAGAATGTTCATCCATTATATTTTTTGGTGGTAACACTCATTTTATGTTTTATGTATAACCTTATTCATTTCCAAAAGGGATTCCATGGTCTGATTATTGATATGAGTTCCAAAGTCACTTATCAAGGCACATGGTCTACCAAATCATTGAAAATTTGAGCTTTCAGGAACTCAATAATAGTACGTGCATCATCATTCCTAGTGGGTTTGGCCTTGACCCACCTTGAAACATAATCAACCACAAGAAAAATTCATGAGAATATACTTTAAGGAGTAAATGGTTCTATGATATTGACTCCCCAATCATCGAAGATCTCGAAAAAAATTAAGGGATTTTGGGGAATTATATTTATTTTAGAAATTGTACCAAACCTCTAAAAATGAGACAGGATTTACAGAACTCATGTGTGTCCTTAAGATGTGATGGATAGAATAATCTTAATTAAAGGACCTTCCACGAGGTCCGTTTTAGTCCAACGTGGCCACCAACAAGCATTGATGGGAATGAATTCTATTATTGATTGTTCATCTTAATAAACACATATCTTAATTAACATGATAACCCCATATTCCCAATGTATATTATCTTCCTAAAAAATGAATTATTAATTGATTTTTAGCATCACTTTTTATCTTTTGAAAATATTTCAGAAAAAGTAAAACAATGAAGTAATTTTCAATTTGGGAATACCATGGTAATTTTGGATGGAGTGATGATAGGTGTTCAATTGGAAATTCAGGATCAACTATTCTATAACTAGATGAACTAGATATTTTACTCTGGTGACCATCCAAAGGGTTTTCTTTTCCATGTTTGACACGAATCCATGTTTTAAAATCATGGAGAATTAAGATATACCTTATTAGCCTATGTTTATAATGAATATTCATAAGTAATAACTTTAATATTTAATGGTATGCAAAAATGATAATTTTGGAACATAAGAGATATGGTAGGAATTTTTCAAGGGAAAAATTGCTAAAAGTTCATTTTTAGTTAGATTTTAGTGAGATTTAGTTTCGTCCAATGATTTTTAGTCATAATAGATGACATGAGGAATGTTTTCTCTTTATTGACCAAGAACTACCCCCAATGGCCCTATTAGTAGCATCATACATCAATTCAAAGGTTATGTAAATATATTTGTGTTGGATTATTTGGGAATATGTAATAACACTAGTGAAAATAACAATTTAATGTCAGTATTTTTATTTTTGACGTTAGTTTTTAACTGACGTCTGGAATGTAAATGTAAAAAATCTGAATTTCAGTGTCAGTTATTATAAATGTAATTCCTAAAGTAATATCCTTAAGGGTTTCGGCATCGGTTTTATCTAAAACCAATGTTGAAACCCGGTCAAAATTGAAGATTCTGCTTCGGTTTTACAAAAAAACTAATGCTAAAGGTCAATTCAGACGGGTTTTGGGATTTTGTTTTATCGAAAAATGACATTAAAAAATATTTTTTGGCTTAGGTATTACGTTAAAAAAATTAAAATAGACGTACCTGAAATTTACAATAGGCTCATTGATGGTTATTGTTGAAGCATTCATTTGACTATTGGTAGGTTCAATCACCTAATATATCATAATAGTTAGTTTTTTGAACCCATATGTATTATTATTTATAAATATTAGAATATACATACCTCACATCCTAATCAGACTTAACAAATAGTTCGTAAAAGTAGATCGAATATGGGTCATTTCATATTGGGATTAAGACTGTTAATCATTGAATACCTATAATAATATTGAATAATATGAGGATAAAAAATTAAATAATATGGTAGAAAATATAACATATTTAATAAAACTAACCTTTTGAAAATCATTATTTTCCCCATTTTTGATTATCTCATACATGAATTGTAAAATATAATATCCATATTCAACATTTCCATTTTGATGATTACCCTGTAGTTATAAAACAATAAATTTAAAATAAATACTATAAATAACAATAAACTCAAAAAAAATATAATATAAAAACTAATTACTTATACTTCCACCTATTTGACTTTCTTTAGTTTCTATACTGACATGTATTCCTAGTTAAATTGTTCCATGAACTGCATTTTCATATATATGAATTAATAATTCAAGTCTAAACAATGAAAATTAAACATAATGAGATTATTAAAAATAAATACATACTTGTATAATAAGGTGGGAAATGGTTTAAAAATTGTTCCTAATAAAGAGAAAAACCAATATAAGGTGCATTCACATGTGAAAAATACACCAAATATCCAATTTCCCCTACAATAAAAAAATTTCAAAATTAGTGAAATTATAATTATTATTAGTTCATAATTATGATTATTTTATTAGTTATCAAGAAATGGAATAAACCAGCATTTAATCTCTATCTATGATAATCTCTCAGATATATATTGTACTCTATCAATATTCTTCACATTTACGACTTCCCTAGAAATTTACTCTTGATCAATAAAATTGAAGAATTTATATTCTTTCATTTTGTAAAATAATATTGTGTAGATACCTAAATTAAAAAAAAGTATAGTTAGTCAATTTTAAACCATCTTTTATTAATGAAATAGCAATTCAAACGTCAACACACATACATGGAAAACAACTACACCACACTCTACCCAAGCTCTTCAAAGTCAACTAAATTCATGGTATCTTCTTTAATAATTCTCAATTAATAACATTGTCCACATATATCGGGCATCATCCGAAACTCATAGATATAAATCAAGAAAGAAGAAGCCTCAAAAAATCATTGTAACCCAGAAGAAATATTACAAGGTTCCAAAGCTGACTGTTCCATAACATTTTGTTGCATTTGGGCAGTTTCTTTTTCATTCAGATATTCTTATATAAGTTAAATGTAAGAAAACATTACAAGTAATTTTGAATCATTTTTAATTCATATTTAAAAAATACATTCCTCATATTAAATATAATGTAGAAGACTATTTTTCTAATGTAATAACTGGCTCAGACGTTCTCCAACACAGGTGATCTCCTCAGTAAGAAATGGTAGTAGAGTAGTATGATCTACAAAATCAAGTACCGATACTCTAACTTGAACCATCTGCATAGGCTGATGGTGTATCGTGTCCCCTAAAAAATGCATATGTCCTAAAAAAACAATATGTACATGAGGATCTTCAGCAAATAAGTCACAATATGAGGCTTGATTCGTGTGAGGAGGCTGAGGCTCAAAGTTAGAAGATGGGGTAGGGTAGTCTGGGTGGGCATACTCTGAAGTAAAAATATGAAAAAACTATATATTAGTGTTTATAATTTATAAAATAGAAATATTAATGAAAATAAAATCATAAACCTTGAAAGGGTGCACAGATGGGGAAGGATAAGTAGATTGGGAAGGGTAGTCTAGGTGAGGAGGATAAGAAGGCTGAAGAATGAAAAAGGTATATTAGGGTTTATAAATTATAAAATAGAATAATTGATGAAAATAAATTAATATACCTCGAATGGATGCATAGATGGGGCAGGTTAAGCAAGTGGGGAAGAGTAGTCCGGGTGAGTAGGCTGAAAAGGCATTAAAATAAAAAAGTTATTTCAATGTTTATAATTTATAAAATTGAAAAATAGATAAAAATAAAATAATTTAGCTCGAATGGTTTCATAAACGGGGCGGGGTATGCAGATGGGGCAGGGTAGTCTTACTGAGTAGGCTGAGAAGGTAAAAAATAAAAATTTATATTAGTGATTATAATTTACAAAATAGAAAAATTCATGAAAAAAGAATAATATACATGGGAAAGCTACACAGACTGTGACTTTCATTCCAAGTGTTATAATAATTCATTTTGCACTGCTTCTTGAATTTGATCACTGATAGACTGTTTCATAACTTTCATCTCTTCTTTTAAGGATTCTATTTATGGGTCTCTTGATTTCTTACTCTTACCAAAAACCTTCTAAATACTAACACCCACCTGATATCTTCTAACATGGCTGGTGTGTTATTCCTTTCCCAAAGCAGTGGCTAGGATTTCCATCCAACCCTTGGGGATAAAAGAGACATGTGTCTCTTGCTCCTAATGATCATCTAGAAATGAAAAATAAAAAAGTTATATTAGTGTTTAAAATATATAAAATAGAAAAGATGTTAAAAAATAGAAATTATTTACTTACAATTATATCGCCACTTGCTGAGCTTCCTCTATAATATACTATTCATTTTTTCATCTTCTTGCACGTTTCCAATTCTCATGGAGATTGGGAGGAGATGGAGGACCATGCTGGACCACTTCTGAACCACTACTTCATTGAGCTCTTAATGCTTCAAATTTTTCTTCAATACTTTTCTTCTCCAAATACGAATACCATACACATGATAGTGTATGAGGGTATAAATTTATCAACTGGATCTTCTTATGAGATCTCTTAGAGGCCTGTTATATAAAAATAAACTACTAAGTATAAAGAAATATATATCATAACTTTTAAAATATAAAATAATAACCATACATGGGATTTCTCTTCCTCACGACTGTCAAAAAATTTCTTCCATGTATAATCATATATAAATAGATACTTAAGATAGGGGCTTCCAACCTTCTCTTTCCAACAAAATAGTTTTTTTCAGTTTTGTTTTAAAATCTCTCCATCGAACTGCTGCTAAAGAGAGATGTATTTTCATAATTTCTTTGGTTTCCTCAAAATTGAATGTTATCTATAATTGAATAAATTTACAATTTCATTTAAAATATATAATGTTAGAAAAATGAGATAAAATAAATAAATTAAGATATTTTACCGTCACGACCTCCCAATGCTATTACTTAGCCGTCATGTCCACTATCTTCCAATCAGGATATAAAATACTAATCCTGCAACGGATCTACATCGCATAATAATGGACAAACTGTACTGAATTTGGGCCAACTACATTATTATTATCATCAAAATGGATGTGTACGTTTTCATCATCATGAGAAAGTTATGGTTTTTAGAAAATGTTTAATACCATGTTTACCAACTTGAGAACTTGATTTTTGAGTAGTAATAGGAGAAGTCTCCTCTGCTGGGGACACATCAGTAGTCCTATAATTTTTTTTTAAAATTAACATTTATATTTCATTAAATAATTATATTACTGAATATTTAATAATATGTCAAAATAGAATCACCTCATTAACTTCTCCTCTCTATCTTTATCTGACATTTATAATAGAAATGAAATTTTGTATACCTGCATATCATTAGAAATATGAATAATTTAAAACATGGAACAAAAAAATAAGTATTTAATAAAAGAGGCATGCATTTGTAAGTTTCAAAATCGAAAACAAAATATAAATATTTACCAAAAAATTAGGAGACTAATTTATTGTTTTCCCACATGCGTTCATCATGATAATTACGTATTTCATGCACTATATCTTTCTTATAATCATTGTAATCATCTAGAAATTGCGTAATAGATTAATATGGATCATGTAAATCACTAACATCATCATCATCATCCTCATCACACAAATGGTAAATAAGTTTTTACAAAAAACTGACCACTTGTTTCACATGTGTCTCTATGATAAATGGTTTCTCATTGTAATTCAATATTTTCAAATAAACTAGTTTAAACCCATATTCATCATGTTTTACACCACTATTACTATCAACAAAATAACACTTAAAATAGTGACTCAAAATTAAATATAATCAATTTCTCATATGTTTTCAGGAACTCCAAAATATGATGTAGATGCAGAAATTTGTTTTTTATCTTTGGCACTCCAAAAATGCACTGCTTCAACAAAAACAATCACACAACTTTTCTAAAATTTACACTTATCATCCAATTTTTTTGTGTAATATGTATAGACATTGATATCAATACCAGGCCATGTGATCACATTAAGAGATGGTCCCCCTGCTAACCACTTAAATGATACTGATGCTGATATATATGGGGTGACTTTCTCTTTAAACAATGAAACAAATGTCTTCATATGATCAACCATCACTCACCATTCATTTCCTTTCCGATATCATAAATTTAATTATGCAATATGTGAGGATATATATGATTGAACCTCATCTGTGTTGTTCAAAATATATAAATGTGTATGCACCACTTCATCACATGGAAGGAACTTTACCTTTAAGCCATAAACCCCTCTACCTTCACTATCAACATTCATATGTCATGATATAGGCAGACCATTATGCCCCACCTCATACAAATAATCAATACGGAACTCAATAATCTATTCTGATTCATATTTGTGAACAATAGAGGCCTCTGGTTGATAAGTATTTTTAACATATACTTGCAAAATTTTCATATATCATTCAGAAGGACACATCCATCTTAAATAAATAGTCCCACATATTCTTATCTCACGCACCAAATGAATCAGCAGATGAACCATTATATCAAAAAATGTGGGTGGGAAATACATTTCTAGTTGAAAAGTAATAATAGTTGCTTCAATATCCACAACATGTAACAAATTTAGATCAATGACTTTACTACAAATGGATTTGACGAAATTACATAACATGATGAAAGTTTTTCTGACCATTGTCATCAATATACCCTGCACTGCTATAGGTAGAATTTGTTGCATCAACACATGAAAATTATGATATTTCATAACTATTAATTTAAAATCCTTCAATGACACGAAATTATTCATATTTTAAGAAAAAACACTAGGAACTTTCTTACCATGAAGACATTGAAAAAAATCATCTTTTCAATCTTTCTTAATGTGTGACTACCAGGAGGTAAATATGTTCTATTTCTTTTCACAGTGGGAGCTAACACTAAATGAATTCTCATTAATATAATTTCCAATCTACCATGCAATCAATCCTTTTTCATTCCTTTTATGTCTACCAAAGTTCCAATCAAACTGTCACATATGTTTTTCTCCACATGCAAAACATCAATGTTATGTTTTATCTCTAAAAATATCTAATAAAGTAGTATGAAAAAAATAAACTACTTATTCTAGATATGTTTTTGAAAAATAGAAATTTTTCTCCATTCTAATGTAAAATCAATATCTTTCACCATGTCATAGTATTCTACAACTGACAATGATTGAGGGGGAAGTTTGTATTCCTGAAAACCGGTAAATTCTTTTTCAATATATGATTGGGATGATCAGTTTACAAAAATCTTCGATGTCCCACGCATACTGTCTTTCTTCCATTCTTTAGTTGATAATATGAAGTTGGTTCATCACAAATTAAACATGCTTTATTTATCAACCCAAACTTATATTACATCACCATTAAATAATTTTATAGATAATAAACATAATAGTATTACACATAGTGGATACAAAGGTTTAGTGTCATTGGAAAATTAAGACCATAAATAACAATTACAACATCAAGAATAAACATTTATTTAATTTCTTCTTCTCAAGGTTTTTATTGGAACTTGTACTCTTCGTATTACATACAGTCACCTGAGAATATACATCAAAAGGGGTGATCTAGAAGCCCAGTAATGGGATAGAAAAGAAAAATATAGCATGGGGTGAGCATAATAATAACATGGGAAAAATATCATGAACATAAGAGGAATTATAAATATAAGATGTGAAATGTTGCAATGCATAAAAATGAAACATTATGTCTTAGTGGTAAAATACCAAAAATACTTATGACCATGCTAGAATCTTGTTCACACATCATATCACATTAACTCATGAGATTCACCACTTTACCCAATGTATTGGATTTCTGTATAATTTTGGGCATTCCCATCACATTGAAACATTCATATTGTGCTATATAATTCTAGGTGCACCCGTCACATCATAACATTATCATTTATCATGCATTAAAAAATGATCATATAACACAAAAAACATAACTAAACCATGAAATTGAATTGGTTTCATCTCATAATAACACATTTATAAACATTGCGTTCTTTAAAAAAGTTGGAATAATATACATGTTACAAGAACCGTCATTCTTGAATGAGAAGTAAAAGGTGTGTTCATTAAAGAAGACTTATTTTATAAATAATTTGGTTTTTCATAAATACCAGTGAAAAAAAAATTAACCTATAAAGGTAATGGAAATTATGAAAAAATTATTTTTTAGGAGTAATCATATAAAAAATGGAGTGAAAGAGGGAGAACCTGAAGGATGAAATTTTTGTTCGAGAATTTCCCATTACCTTGTATCTGAATGCTTCCTTCTCTTTAATTTCCTATATAATGACATTATATTAATTAAGTAGAAATCCAAAACTTTTTTACATTAATATGTTTCATTATGGTTTCATTAAGTGATTTTAAGTCCCTTTGGATGAGTTATAGAGTTTAAACACATTTTTCGGCAATGTTTGTTTTCATGGTTTTCTTGAGTGGTTCACTTGTATTCATAAATTGAAGTTTGGGTAGAACCTGTGTAGACATACAGAACATATATTAAATTGTATTAATGACATTACAAAATATTGAGTCATCTTATAATGAATCATATTATATGAATGTAGATTAATCACTAGATACGAATTAAATGATGATTGCTTGGATTAATTTGATCGGTTTTTCAATCATAATGAACTTATATTATTTTATCACTAAAAATATGGTCATAAGATATTTATAGAACATTATATATGATATAATACATATAATTATTTTGGTTCAAGCATAAAAATGTTTTCATTACTAGATCTGAAGGTAGAAATGGAAAAATAAATCATGTCGTTCTTGAAGGTGAAAAATTAACAACTCACGAACAATATTCACATTAATAAAATAAAAGGAAGAGGGAAAGCGTGTTGGGTGAGATAATATCCCATTAGCATCATAAAATTCCACTATATGTATAATACTAGAGTTAAAATACCATTTGGATGAATATAGTTGGGGAGATATCAAGAAATGAACTTCAACTTTAATGGAAATTAAAGGAGAAGAGGGAGAGAAATTACCTCTTAAATCATCCAATTGAGATTCTCCTTAAAGAAGCTAGATTTGGTATATTGATGAGACTCGAAGCCTTTGAACGTGGGAGAGGGGCAAGGGATGATGTTTGGGAAAAGTTTAGAGAAGTTTTGGTGCTTGAGAGGTGTGAGGAAATGAGGGTGTGAAGGGTGGATTTTATACTGAAGGGGAGTGGGGTTTTTTATTATAAAATTCATTAGTTTATTAATTTCTCCTAAGAGAAGGAATAGTGAGTCTTGAAAGACCTATAATAGTAATTTTAGCATGTTTTACTAAACCAAGTGGGATTACATCAACAAAACATCACACATGACTCTATATTTATCTTATTTTTTAAAATTATGATATTTCACTATTCATAAAAAATTCATGTATTTCAGAAAAATCCCAAAACTTTACCCCATAAATTTTTTGACGTGTAGAATCCAAAAATGAAGTCAATTTTTAAAAAAAATTTAAAATATTATTAATTTAGTATTTAATCAAAATCTAGGTTTATTACTAAAAAATTAGTTTTAAAACACTCATTTAATTATTCTAAAATATAGTTACGTCATACTTTGACATGACTATAATCTTCATACTATCATAGTTAAGGATACTATTAATTATTTTATATCACTATTCATAAGGCTATGTTACTATTCATAATTGTTGGTTTTTATTCACCAAAAAATATTTTTGATTTATTAGACTCCAAAAAACAAGTTCAACACAGCCCTGTATGTCAGAATTTCAAAATTCTAAACACAGAAGTGAAAAACATATGATTAAATTTTACTTATCACTTCGTAGATAATTATGTTGTGTTTTTAGGTTATTTTATAAAAAAATTAAAAGAAGGGAATTTCCATTGAAAAACTTTAGGTCGTTACATTCATCCCTCGTTAAGAAATTTCGCGTCCAAAATTTCACTTTATATAGATAGGTTAGGGTGTTTCTCCTCATTTTCCTCTTCTGGTTCCCAAATTTCTTCTTCAAACTTATGGTTCCTCCACAAAACATTGACAAGATGGTTTTTCATGTTGTGTAGAACCTTATCTCTCCAATCTAGAATCTTTACTGGTTGCTCCTCATATGAGTGATCATCTTCCAACTGCACCACCCATGAGTTTAGTACATGTGAGGTGTTTGGTATGTACTTCCACAGTAGTGATATGTTAAACACATCATGAACTTGAGCCATACTCGGTGGAAGTGCAAGTCGATAGGCCACGGCTCCTATGCGGTCAAGTATCTCAAAGGGGCCAATGTACCTTGGGCTTAACTTCCCTTTCATCCCGAATCGCGTGACTCTCTCCCATGGAGTTATTCAAATGAAGACATTATCTCCAACATCGAACTCCAATTCCCTTCATCGATTGTTATCATAGCTCTGTTTTTGACATTGAGTAGCTTTGGTGTGTTTTGGGATGACTTGAACCTTCCCTGTCATCTATATCACAAGATCGGGTCCAAGTAGCTTTGTTTCTCTAAATTCATGCCAATAGGCTGGAGTTCTACATCGCTTTCCATGCAGTGCTCTATATAGAGACATATCTATAATTGATTGGAAGCTATTGTTGTATGAGAACTCAAGAAATTGAAGATGTTGATTGTAACACCCCAAGATTTCATAGTGTGTTATTTCTTCAAAATAATTCAATAACTTGCACTACACACAACACTGAGTTCAATCACACCATGACTTACAAAAAAAAGCCATTCAAAAGAGGTTATGAATAGTATTATCTAAATTTTAAACTTTATATAATCCTTATAATTTTAGAATCCATATTATGAGTTTCTTAGATATAATGCAAGAACAAATTCATTTTCAGTATTGCACTTTTATCAACTTTTAATAGTGAACCCTTTTTAAATACAATATTTTAAACTTTTTGACTAAATGGGGACATCAAAAATTTAAAATGAAACATCCCAAGCTTCCACGGTACACTTTCTTTGAATAATACAGTAGCGTGTGTTGTACGCAACCTTGAGTTTTAACACACACCACAACCAATCAAACTAGCCGTTATGAATAGTAATACCTACTTTTTAAAATTATATATATTTTATATTTTAAAATGTACTTCATCTTTGGATTCGGAATATCGAATTTAGCCTAAGGTGAAATTTTGGTACATTTCAGATAACTTTCATATTTTGATGAATAGTGAAAATTAGTAAATTTTAATTAAAAACAACTTTTTTAATCAAAATAATTAATAGTGATAAATTATGAATTTTAGTGGTTTTAAAGTATATTTAGAATATATTTTTACCATTTAATATAATGTTGGTCATTGGACATAATTTTACAATTAAACCGAACATAAACAAGTGTCAATCTTTTGATAGTTATTATCTCTTAAAACACGCTTTTTGTTTTGACAGCGGGAATTAATTTTAAATTAATTTCTGCCACTTCAGTGTTTAGAATTTAGGAAAATGGATTCCATATTTGGAATCAGTATGTTCAAATTGTGTCAATAGGTAACTTTTATTTTTAGACATTTTGAATAATTACTGTGGTAAATATTTTATTTACCATGGTTAAGGGTAAATCCGGTAAATAAGGGTTTACAAAATAATATTATAATAATACTAAATTACCCTAAAACGTGTCTTAACTTTATTGGTTGATACATGGTCGACCATGGGAATCTTTGGGTCTATTTTGGGACCCCATGGATCCACTTGTAAGTGATAATGACACTTTATTTTAATTAAGTCAAAATGAATACAAAAATGACACAAGCATATATCTTTTAGAAAAACAATTGTTACATAGGGTTATATAAGTTGGACTTTAGATTATAAATATTAATTAGAAAGATAAAATGATTTTCTACATAATGATATTTTATTTATAATTTTTATACATTAAATACATTATTTTATTTATGACACAATGATGATGCAGTAATTACTATAATAGTGAAAAATTAAAATAATTGATATTATAAATACCCAAATAAATATAATATGAAACTTTTAATGAATTAAACTAATTTTATAGGATAATATGATATATTAGGATTGATTTAATTGACTTTTTTAGAAGTAATCAATCTGTTATGAGTTTCACAAAAATCAACTATTGAATAGTGTCAAAATTGACATAAAAGAGTTCTTAAAACAAATATTATATTATTAATTGATATTAAATTCCTAAAAATCTAAGGTTCGGCCAAGAGACTTATATCATGATAGGTTCATCATTAATGTACCACTTGGGGGTCTCTTGGATGTATATAGTATGTTTATTGACCATATTATATAAAAATACAAAGAGACATTGTAAAAGTGAAACTAATTAACTTAGAGTTAATACTTAAAGATAAGGTTAATATAAGTACCCAAACCTGTCTAAATTCTATTGGTTGAGTGGTTTTCGACCTATCCCCACCTTAACCTTTGAATAATAAGCTTTGGAGCCATTAGAAACCGAATATGAATTTATTATAAATTAATATTTCTGGCTTTTCCAAAGGTGCCCCTCACCCCTCTTATAAAAGGGCACTCCTCCTTCTCATTTCTTCACACCTTCAAAGCCTTTTGGTTCGGCCAAACTCTGCCCAAATACTCTCCAAACATCCCTCACTACAACCTAGAGGCCTTAGTTTGATCAGAAAGCCAACCTAAGGAGCCCTTTTGATCAAATCAAAAGGAAGAACCCGAAGAAGAGGAAATGATTTCACCACCCTTTTCTATGTTCATTTCTTCTTCCACATCTTCTTCCTTTGTTCTTACCATTATAAAATAATAACTCCAGTATCTCACATATACTGTGATGTTATTATAAGTATGGTACAACCATATTCAGTATTCTATCCACCCTTTGAATAACATGTCACCATATGTGCGTACGTACGGCTTACCGTCTCCACGTCGTGGTGTAATTGTTATTCAATATAATATTATTTGGATGGGTACAATAATGATGTGTAAGTCATGTAAATAATAAATATAACATGTTAATGATTCTGTATATATGATATACCATTCATTTATATATTATTTTAATATCAAAAGAATGATATTGTCGCTCGTGCGTACGTACGGACTACCGTCTCCACGAACGCGATGAGATTCATTCTCCATCGTAACCATTCAAGTATAATTATCATTTGATGATTTAAAAATGATGTTTAAGGACTAGATATCATTCTGGATATGAATAAGATACAACAACCATGGCTTATGTAACAAAACATATAAAGAAAATGAGTAAGTTAACACCCGAAACGACAATAATTCTAAGATATTATTAACAAATCAATGTTAAAAGATCATATATGATATCATATTAATATATATGATTCTTGTATAATTTAATAACAATTATTTCACCATTATACAGGAGGTTAACCTACCCCAACCAAAGAAAAGTACAAGGTAAGGGTTTATTTCACAATCTCTTCATTATCCGAGGTTGTTTATATGTAATAATCTACTGGGATCTCTTTATCATCAACATCCATGTTTTCATAAAAATGTATTTCAAAACATTTTTATTATTTACAAGAATATGGGTTAAAGTCATTTATAACCTTGTTTGACTTTTTATAAGAGGAATCTTTCCATCGTTTTCAAAACAAGGTCCTTTTAACCTTTTCGACAGAATTAAGGTAAGAATGTTTTTTTTAACTTATACGGCGGGTGCGGTTATTTTCCGCCGTTATAAAATCTTCAAAGCTTTCCTTACAAGCTTATAATATTATTTTCAAAGAAAATTTTTTATTTCATATGGCTCTCAAATGATTTCAAAAATAGAAAGATATATTTCTCTAAAAAGTGTTTTGATTTCATCTATGTCAACATCCTTTGATGGATTTTACGCTTATTTGAAGTTGATTTATTATACAAAAATTCTATATTGTATTGAAGGTTTTGTGATATGTTTGACTGTGGATGTGCTATTTTTATACCATTCATAGTTTATGGTGAAATTATTGACATTTCGTATGCTAGTTTTAATACGAATTTTTATGTTATGTTTAAACCTTTTCATATGGGAATGCATTGGACTTAATAAGTGACGGGTGGAGCCCGCTATAGCTCCTCGATGCATCGGTAGGTCTCATGAGACAAACTAGTGTCTTGGAACAAGGCCTTGACAAAATCTTATTTGTAGTCTTGGCACGAGGCCTTGGCTATGTGGTTATGATAGTCTGGAATTATGCATTCCAACATTATGAAAGTGGTTATTGATTTTTTGCATGTGATTATTCGATTAGTAGAATATCCATGTGAATAATTAAATGGCATTATTTCATTTTATTTATGCCATACCAGGTTGAAAGTTCATGTTTAAAAGGCTTTTGTTTTAGTTATACATTGCCTTAAATGTTTATTCTTATTGATGAAAGTTTCCGCTATATTGTTATCCTTATTGGGCATTTGAGCTCACCCCTTTTCTATGTTTTATTTTTCCCAGGAAGTGAAGATGTAAGTTATGAATGACCTGTAGGGATATTATGAGGGGATTATAGTGTGGACTGTGGAAACATTATGTTGTTGTAGTAGTTTTTCATTTTATGATGTCATGTAAAACTTATGAATATATCTAGTGTTTCCAAGGCTACTAAACCAATCGGTCTATCGAAATTTGATCTTTCTTGTGATCATGACAATGTTACGAAGTAATGCACCGACTCTGGGTAAATGGGGTCGGGGCGTTACAGTTGGTATCAGAGGAAGTTTAGTACAAACCTTGGAAACTAGATGTAGATAAACTCTGATTAGAGCACGTAGACCTAAGATGAACTTTCAGGATTAGTATAGAAGAACTTCCTAGAATTTTGGTATCGTAGAGATTTTGTGAGTTTTCCGAGCAATACATCCCTGTCTGGATACGAGCAAGTAGAGGCGGCTCTGGCACAGATGTACCTAGGGGTAAAACCCGAAAACAACGCTTTGAGCTAGACTCGAACGGGAACTGGTGCACGACAACGGGCCTTGCTGCACTCTTGGTTACGACACTCCCGGGGGATATGCTTAGGATAACTCTCATTTTCTTTACAAATCATTATGAAGGGTTTATGAGTATATACTTCCTCAAAGAAAACATTTTTATGATTATGGATTATATCCATAAATAGTTCAATTTATGTTAAGTGTTTTATAAGTATGGGATTATGTGTTTTGATTCATAAACTGATCTAGTTTATGCCATGGTATAGAAATGGCGCCCAGTAGAAGGAATGAGAACTCTAGAAATACACATGATTCAAAGAGAAGGAAGGATCATATCTTTCATGGTCTTAAGCTAGAATTTATAAGAGAAACAGTCTCCCATGTATTATCATCATATGAAGAAATAATATCATGTGTTGATATGATATGTAAAGAGTTTACTGAGTCCTATGGCTTTGAAGGGAAGCAAGAGAAGAAAAGGATGGAAGAGAGAAAGATGGATAAAGGGAAGAGGGAAAAGAAGAATTTTCCCATATGTGGTAAATGTGGAAAGAAACACTTTGGAACTTGCCTGAAAGGAATGGGAGTTTGTTATAAGTGTGGAGGAAAAGGGCACAAAGTACGTGACTGCAAGGGTAAGAAAATGGTTTTAAATGTACAATGCTTCATTTTCAAGGAGTTTGGACACTACGCGAACCTATGTCCCAGTCATCAGACTATGCCGCAAATGATGTTATTGGATAATAACCAAGTTATGATACTACCACAGATGAAGAGGAATGATTAGAGTTCTTATGTTGATTATGTCAATTGAGTTTTGTATCAACAATGTACTTTTTATAATAATTATGGAGTATATAAGGATTGTACTGCAGTACTATTTCATTAAGGACTTGAGATTGTGTGGAACAAAGAAAAGTGACTCAATAGCAGGATAAATTTATGGAAAATATATGGTTGAGAGAAAGATAAACCATAATATGGTTCTGATACCGAGTTAGTGATTTTATAATAATACATGATTGATTTGGATAAATTATGTTGGATATACTTGACTACCTTGAAACTGATTAATGATTTGTATATTCCATCATTTTTTTTGGGGTTTAAAACATTTTTGGATTGATGAAGTATATCCAGCATTCTATATGGAATAGGGGAGCATGAATGTAATCAATAAGGAATATGGTAATTCAAGATGTTTCAGTTCATTAAAAGAATACAAGATGAAGGTATTCATATGCTATTACGGGGTAAAAAGGATCTATATTATGTTTACCTTCTTTATAAATGTTGGACTGTGAGTTTGGATAGAAGTATTTTGGATAGTTCTAGTTTGGATTATTTTGGATTACCATAAAAGGACAACCCGGAGGTCGGGCGGCAACCCGTCGCGTCCGGCAAGGCTGCGAGACTTGAACCCGCAACCGAAGGGCGACAAGGGTGTATCACCTACCACTGGCCCATGAGATGTCCTGGATTATATAATGTTGTTTTTTTTAAAGATCTGGTAGATGAATTATAGATTCATTTATTTTGGAACCCTGTACGAATAGTATAAATAAAAAAATTACATTCTATTATCTTTTAGAGTGAAAGATGAGTTTGTGGTAGAAATTTATTAATGGATAAAACTCTAATTATAAAGTAAGTATATCTCCTTATGATCTTAGCCAATCTCATAAATATATTCCTCAACATTAATAAAAGGAACTTAGAACAAAAATGTTGTCCTAGATGGTACCTTAAATCATCACTAATTTATGGCTTTGGGATTGTTGGCCTTTTCATAGCCATGTTCTCTACCACTCTCCATCAGATAATTGATGGTTAGATTTCTCCTCCATATCCATATTTTCCTACATGGAACCCTAGTATGTGTTATTTTCGGTAATCTTCATACTTTCCACTCTTTATTTTAAATAGAGGCCACATTAATTCATTTTTCGATGTGGGATTTCAACTAAGATATTTTGAAACGTCAAAAATGTGTTTTCCCAATACCCTATATTTTGTAGAACCAATGGTACTTCAAATCATCATAGATTGATGAGTTTAAGGACCTAAATTTTATACTTTTTTGTGATTGATGACCTCAATCACTACCTATAAATATTTACGTTTTTCCTCCAATTATATGTCTCTAATTGCCACCAATGTTCTCCTAATCAAGATCATAATTTGGTGGTGACCCTTTCATTTCTCTTTTCCTCATATTAAGACTAAATTTTAGTAACCCAATTTCCGATGTGGGTTTTCCCACAAATATATTTTCTATTTTCAACCTTTTATTTTCGAAGAACAATTTCAAATTGCGAGGATGCAATTTATTGAAGGAGGGGAGAATGTAACACCCCAAGATTTCATAGTGTGTTATTTCTTCAAAATAATTCAATAACTTGCACTACACGCAACACTGAGTTCAATCACACCATGACTTACAAAAAAAAGCCATTCAAAAGAGGTTATGAATAGTATTATCTAAATTTTAAACTTTATATAATCCTTATAATTTTAGAATCCATATTATGAGTTTCTTAGATATAATGCAAGAACAAATTCATTTTCAGTATTGCACTTTTATCAACTTTTAATAGTGAACCCTTTTTAAATACAATATTTTAAACTTTTTGACTAAATGGGGACATCAAAAATTTAAAATGAAACATCCCAAGCTTCCACGGTACACTTTCTTTGAATAAAACAGTAGCGTGTGTTGTACGCAACCTTGAGTTTTAACACACACCACAACCAATCAAACTAGCCGTTATGAATAGTAATACCTACTTTTTAAAATTATATATATTTTATATTTTAAAATGTACTTCATCTTTGGATTCGGAATATCGAATTTAGCCTAAGGTGAAATTTTGGTACATTTCGGATAACTTTCATATTTTGATGAATAGTGAAAATTAGTAAATTTTAATAAAAAACAACTTTTTTTATCAAAATAATTAATAGTGATAAATTATGAATTTTAGTGGTTTTAAAGTATATTTAGAATATATTTTTACCATTTAATATAATGTTGGTCATTGGACATAATTTTACAATTAAACTGAACATAAACAAGTGTCAATCTTTTGATAGTTATTATCTCTTAAAACACGCTTTTTATTTTGACAGCGGGAATTAATTTTAAATTAATTTCTGCCACTTCTGTGTTTAGAATTTAGGAAAATGGATTCCATATTTGGAATCAGGATGTTCAAATTGTGTAAATAGGTAACTTTTATTTTTAGACATTTTGAATAATTACTGCGGTAAATATTTTATTTACCATGGTTAAGGGTAAATCCGGTAAATAAGGGTTAACCAAATAATATTATAATAATACTAAATTACCCTAAAACGTGTCTTAACCTTATTGGTTGATACATGGTCGACCATGGGAATCTTTGGGTCTATTTTGGGACCCCATGGATCCACTTGTAAGTGATAATGACACTTTATTTTAATTAAGTCAAAATGAATACAAAAATGACACAAGCATATATCTTTTAGAAAAACAATTGTTATATAGGGTTATATAAGTTGGCTTTTAGATTATAAATATTAATTAGAAAGCTAAAAAGATTTCCTACATAATCATATTTTATTTATAATTTTTAGACATTAAATAATTTATTTATTTATGACACAATGATGATGCAGTAATTACTATAATAGTGAAAAATTAAAATAATTGATATTATAAATACCCAAATAAATATAATATTAAACTTTTAATGAATTAAACTAATTTTCTAGGATAATATGATATATTAGGATTGATTTAATTGACTTTGTTAGAAGTAATCAATCTGTTATGAGTTTCACAAAAATCAACTATTGAATAGTGTCAAAATTGACATAAAAGAGTTCTTAAAACAAATATTATATTAATAATTGATATTAAATTCCTAAAAATCTAAGGTTCGGCCAAGAGACTTATATCATTATAGGTTCATCATTAATGTACCACTTGGGGGTCGCTTGGATGTATATAGTAAGTTTATTGACCATATTATATAAAAATACAAAGAGACATTGTAAAAGTGAAACTAATTAACTTAGAGTTAATACTTAAAGATATGGTTAATATAAGTACCCAAACCTGTCTAAATTATATTGGTTGAGTTGTTTTCGACCTATCCCCACCTTAACCTTTGAATAATAAGCTTTGTAGCCATTAGAAACCGAATATGAATTTATTATAAATTAATATTTCTGGCTTTTCCAAAGGTTCCCCTCACCCCTCTTATAAAAGGGCACTCCTCCTTCTCATTTCTTCACACCTTCAAAGCCTTTTGGTTCGGCCAAACTCTGCCCAAATACTCTCCCAACATCCCTCACTACAACCTAGAGGCCTTATTTTGATCCGAAAGCCAACCTAAGGAGCCCTTTTGATCAAATCAAAAGGAAGAACCCGAAGAAGAGGTAATGATTTCACCACCCTTTTCTAAGTTCATTTCTTCTTCCACTTCTTCTTCCTTTGTTCTTACCATTCTAAAATAATAACTCCAGTATCTCACATATACTGTGATGTTATTATAAGTATGGTACAACCATATTCAGTATTCTATCCACCCTTTGAATAACATGTCACCATACGTGCGTACGTACGGCTTACCGTCTCCACTTCGTGGTGTAATTGTTATTCAATATAATATTATTTGGATGGGTACAATAATGATGTTTAACTCATGTAAATAATAAATATAACATGTTAATGATTCTGTATATATGATATACCATTCATTTATATATTATTTTAATATCAAAAGAATGATATTGTCGCTCGTGCGTAAGTACGGACTACCGTCTCCACGAACGCGATGAGATTCATTCTCCATCGTAACCATTCAAGTATAATTATCATTTGATGATTTAAAAATGATGTTTAAGGACTAGATATCATTCTGGATATGAATAAGATACAACAACCATGTCTTATGTAACAAAACATATAAAGAAAATGAGTAAGTTAACACCCGAAACGACGATAATTCTAAGATATTATTAACAAATCAATGTTAAAAGATCATATATGATATCATATTAATATATATGATTCTTGTATAATTTAATAACAATTATTTCACCATTATACAGGAGGTTAACCTACCCCAACCAAGGAAAAGTACAAGTTAAGGGTTTATTTCACAATCTCTTCATTATCCGAGGTTGTTTATATGTAATAATCTACTGGGATCTCTTTATCATCCACATCCATGTTTTCTTAAAAATGTATTTCAAAAATTTTTTATTATTTACAAGAATATGGGTTAAAGTCATTTATACCCTTGTTTGACTTTTTATAAGAGGAATCTTTCCATCGTTTTCAAAACAAGGTCCTTTTAACCTTTTCGACAGAATTAAGGTAAGAATGTTTTTTTAACTTATACGGCGGGTGCGGTTATTTTCCGCCGTTATAAAATCTTCAAAGCTTTCCTTACAAGATTATAATATTATTTTCAAAGAAAATGTTTTATTTCATATGGCTCTCAAATGATTTCAAAAATAGAAAGAGATATTTCTCTAAAAAGTGTTTTGATTTCATCTATGTCAACATCCTTTGATGGATTTTACGCTTATTTGAAGTTGATTTATTATACAAAACTTCTATATTGTATTGAAGGTTTTGTGATATGTTTGACTTTGGATGTGCTATTTTTATACCATTCATAGTTTATGGTGAAATTATTGACATTTCGTATGCTAGTTTTAATACGAATGTTTATGTTATGTTTAATCCTTTTCATATGGGAATGCATTGGACTTAATAAGTGACGGGTGGAGCCCGCTATAGCTCCTCGATGCATCGGTAGGTCTCATGAGACAAACTAGTGTCTTGGCACAAGGCCTTGACAAAATCTTATTTGTAGTCTTGGCACGAGGCCTTGGCTATGTGGTTATGATAGTCTGGCATTATGCATTCCAACATTATGAAAGTGGTTATTGATTTTTGCATGTGATTATTCGATTAGTAGAATATCCATGTGAATAATTAAATGGAATTATTTAATTTTATTTATGCCATACCATGTTGAAAGTTCATGTTTAAAAGGATTTTGTTTTAGTTATACATTGCCTTAAATGTTTATTCTTATTGATGAAAGTTTCCGCTATATTGTTATCCTTACTGGGCATTTGAGCTCACCCCTTTTCTATGTTTTATTTTTCCCAGGAAGTGAAGATGTAAGTTATGAATGACCTGCAGGGATATTATGAGGGGATTATAGTGTGGACTGTGGAAACATTATGTTGTTGTAGTAGTTTTTCATTTTATGATGTAATGTAAAACTTATGAATATATCTAGTGTTTCCAAGGCTACTAAACCAATCGGTCTTTCGAGATTTGATCTTTCTTGTGATCATGCCAATGTTACGAAGTAATGCACTGACTTTGGGTAAATGGGGACGGGGCGTTACATTGATCCCATCCACCTTTGAATTCTAGAGAGTATGCTCTTAGCATATCTTCAAGAATCTGAATAGGTTTTTCAGACTAGTTATCAGTATGGGGGCGATAGGCCTTGCTGAAATTTAATTTAGTACTCAAAGAATGTTGAAGTCTCTTCCAAAATTTAGATGTGAACCTTTGATCATGGTAGGATACAATCGATAGTGGAACTCTATGCAGTATCACCACATCCTTCACAAATATTTTTGCATGTTTCTCAAGAGAGATATCTTCCCGAATATCAATAAAATGGGAAGTATTAGTGAGTCGGTCAACCACAACCCATATCCCATTATTTCCCTTCGATATCTTTCAGAGACCCATGAAAAAGTCCATAGTAACATTTTTCCATTTCAACATGGGAATACGCAATGGCTGCATCATACCTTTGAACCTTTTTTTCTCATCTTTACCTTTCTGACATACTAAGCACCTTGATATATATTTTGTAATCTATTTCTTAAAGTTTTCCCACCAGAAGTGTTCTTGGAGAACATGGTACATCTTGGTACTCCTAGGATGGATAGATATTGTGGAGCTCTATGGATTACAATAGCTCCTTCTTTATCCAGGGTGATGAAGGAACACAAAGCCGCATTCCAAACCGAATCACACCATCATCGTCGATATGGAACTCTTGCAACTTCCCTTCTTTTACTGCATTTACACTATTTTGTATCTCGACATAATCCCATTGTCCTAATATTATGTTGGATTGATGGTTGTGCAGTCATTTGGGAAAGGTAGGATGTATCCCCTACCCTTATGATTTCCAAATCCATTCTTTGCATATCCAAGAAGTTAGGGTCTCTCTCAATTCTCCAATGGACAAAGTAGATGGTTCTTTTCTACATAGTGCATCAGCTACCTTGTTCACCATTCCGGGATGATAGTGTATAGAGCAATCATAATCCTTGATTAGCTCTAACCATCTCATTTAATTCATTTTGAGCTCCTTTTGTGTGAATATACACTTTAGGCTCTTGTGTTTGGTGTATATGTCACACTTCTTGCCATAAAGGTAGTGCCTCATGATTTTCAAGGAAAAAATCACAGCTGCCAGCTCTAGATCATGCATGAGGTAGTTCTTCTCATAGATCTTCAATTATCGTGAGATGTAGGCTATCACATTGTCATTTTTCATGAGTATGAAACACAAGACTTTCTTTGAAGAATCACTGTATATCAAAAATCTTTCTCCACTTTTCGATAATGTGAGTACAGGTGCAGTGATTAGCATTCTCTTTAGCTCCTTTAAGCATCCCTCACATTATTCCATCCAGACATACATTACCCCTTTCCTTATTTACATAGTTAAAGGGCATGACAATCGTGAGAATTTTCTCACAAAACGTCGGTAGTACCCAACTAATCAAAGAAAACTATTGATTTTTATGACACTAGAGGACCTGGGCCATTCCTTAATCACATTTGTTTTTTAAGGATCCACAATAATTTCCCTCACTTGTGATCACAAGTCCCAAGAACGTGACATTCTTTGTCCAAAAGTCACACTTGCTGATCTTGGCATACAACTTCTTCTTTCTCAATATTTCCAACGCAAGTCTTTGATTTTCTTTGTGTTCCTCCTTAATCTTGGCGTATATGTGAATATCATCGATAAACACTACCAAAAAAATTTTAAGGTAATGTCTAAAAACTCTATTCATCAAATCCATGAAAATTACATGGGTATTATAATGTCCAAATGGCATCACAAAAAACTCATAGTGCCCATACCTTGTAAGGATGGAAGTATTCTGAATATCTTCCTTCAACAAAATAACCTAATGATATCCAGAATGAAGATCCACCACTGAGAAGTATTAAGCTCCTCCTAACTTATCTAATGTGTCATAAATCCTTGGTAGAGGATACTTGTTCTTTTTGGTGATCTTGTGGAGTTCCCAATAATCGATACATAGACACATTGTTCCGTCCTTCTTCTTCACAAAGAGAACTAGTGCACCCCAAGGTGATGCAATAGGGCGTATGGACCCTTTGTCCAGAAGCTTTTGCAGCTGCTTCTTTAACTCCTATATTTCGATAGGATCTATGCTATATGGACACATTAAGATAGGAGTAGCTCCATGAATGCGTTCAATTGAGAACTCTACCTCATGATCCGAGGGAATTCCCGGTAACTCTTCAGGATATACATCATCTTATACCCTCATGATTGGAATATCCAAAAGGTTTGAACTTTTCGTTCACTCAACCATTTGGGAGAGGTATGTTTCGTTGTTGGGAATCAAAACCCAAACAATTGTAGGATTTTTCAAATGATATTCATGATCTTCCTTGCTTTTATAGAGGAGCACGGGAATGTTTGAAATATGAAAGGATATTTTCATTTCCCAATAGTTGATATGTGATCTATATAATGATAGCCAATCCATTCCCATTACAGCATTTAATTAAACCAAAGGAAGTATTACAAGAATTAATGGAAGAATCTTCCCACATATGCAAAGAGGAGAGAAGTCAAACACTAAGGATGCATTGAATTCACCACTTTCTATTTTTACAGATATCTCTATATCAAGGTTATGGGGATTCGATTATATTGTTCTAGAAAACTTGCAAGAAATAATGGAATGCCTAGAACCAGAATCAAATAAAACATTCCATTCATGAGTGAATAGGAAGTGTAACTTGTACTACTTCATTTTCTTGCTTCACTTCTGTAGTAGTGATGGCATAAACCAACCCTTTTTTCCTTTGTCCTTGGTGGCTGCTGATGATGATTTCCCTCAAGAACACGAGGTTCAGTGCACTGGTTTGTAAAGTTCCCTAGCTCCCTACAGTTGTATCATTGAACCATGAGTGGTTCTCCCCTTTCATTAGCAACATTATCCTTCCTTTTCATGTCTCTTTTACATTCATGAGCATGATATCCTTTTTCCCACACATGTAGCATTTCCCCATCCCATTAAGGTAGTTACCATGGGAAAACTTCCCACATTTTTTGTATGTGGGTCGTTGATTTTTCTTCCCACTTTTGTCATTAGATCCTCCATCTTGAAACCCCATGTTTTGTTCTTATCCCCATAGCCATGGGACCATTATACAAACTCCATCTCCACTATGAGAGCACATCGAACAAATTCTTCATAACTCCCAAAGTCTTGAATTTCAAGATCCTTTTGAAGGAGTTTTTTAATCCAATAAAGAATATACCAATTCTTCTATCATTATTGATAACAGAACCTAAAGCATTCCTTGAAAGACATTTGAAATTCACTTCATTGGTTTTGACAGATTCCCCTTCTTTTTTCTTGAGCTCTATTAATTCTATCTCCATCTTCGTGTAAAGAGTTATTGGGAAATACTTATTAAGAAAAATTATCTTAGAACAATGATTAATAGAAAAGATCTTCTCCATGGATATGAATCACTATTCTGCAACTAGAGGGTCGGACGATCCACTAATCGTCGGTGGTCGTTGCCGCATAAAACAATCGATAGCCAGTCGCTCCCTCTTAGGTGAAGGTGGATGTTCCCCATTATTATGGATATTGTTCATTACCAGATATAATTGTGTAAGAATCACCATGAAGTTCTAAACTCTGCTTCCCAAATCATTAGGGATGTCATTCGGGCAATCGTTGCATTGTCCCTTGCACGAGTTTTTGGCTTAATTTCTCCTGGTTCCCACTATTTTCTAAAATAGAAAAGGTTAGAACAAAACATAACTAAACAAGCAATGAATAAATTATTCATTTAAATAATTTATTCCAAAAACATAACATATGGGATCCATATGTATATATTCTTGTGTGCATATTTGTACTTAGTCTCATGCTACAAGTTATCTCTACGGTTCAGTAATCCTAATTCCCAAATTTACTAAACCTTTCCTCTGATACAATCTATAGAGACCCAAAATTTTAATACATTACTATTACATCATTTTAATGACAAACAACATAATAGTATTCCACATAGAATATACAACGTTTTAGTGTCTTGGGAAAACTATAACCATACATAACAATTACAACATCAAGCATAAACATTTATTTAATTTCTTCTTTTCTAGCTTCTTATTGGCACTTGTTCTATCCATAGTACATTTTGTCACCTGAGGATATACATCAAGAGGGGTGATCAAGAATCATAGTAAGAGGATAGATAAGAAAAAAAGGCATGGGGTGAGCATAATAATAACAAGGGAAAGAGATCATGAACATGGGAGGAAGCATAAATATAAGACATGAAATGTGGAAATGCAAAAAATTGATACATCTTTTCTTAGTTGTTAACTACCACACATACATGTGAACCATGCTAGAATCTTTTTCACACATCATTTCACATTTACTCATGAGAATCATCACTTTACCCAATGCATTGGAGCGATGTTTAATTCCGGGCACACCTGTCACATTGAAACATTCATATTGTGCAATATAATTCCAGGGGCACCTGTCATATAATAACATTATCATTTATCATGCATGCCAACATGATCATATAATAGAAATAACATAACTAACCCCTGAAAAGGAATTATTTTTATCTCATAAGAAAACATTCATAATCCTTGGGTTCCTAAAGGAAAGAGGGAATAACATACATGTTACAAAAACCATCAATAACGAATGAGAAGTAAAAGGCGTGTTCCTGAAAAAAGAGTTCTTTTGGAAAACATTTTGTTTTTCATTAATACCACTGACAAGCATGTTATTACAGAAAAAGAAAGAATATTATGGAAAAATTATTTTTTAGGAGTAACCATATCAATAATGGAGTGTAAGAGAGACAACATGAAGGATGACATTTGGGTTTGAGAATTTCCTCTTACCTTTTATCTGAATGCTTCCTTCTCTTTAATGTCCTGTAAAATGACTTTATATTAATTAATTATAAATATTGAACCTTGAGTACATTAATATGGTTCATTATGGTTTCATAAAGTGATTTTATGTGCCTTTGGATGAGTTATATATTTTAAATACATTATTCGAGAATGTTTGTTATTATGGTTTTCTTGAGTGGTTCACTTGTATTCTTAAATTGATGTTTGGGTAGAACATGGGTAAATATACATAACTGATAGTACATGTTAGTAATGATATTATAGGATATTAAATGATCTTATACTTAATAATATTGTATCCATGTGTATGAATCACTAGATAAGAATTAAATGATGATTGTTTGGGTTATTTTGAGCGATTTTTCAATAATAATGAACTTTTTTTATTTTATCACAAGAGATATTGTCATAAGATAGTTCTGGAACATTAAATTAGAGATAATACATATAACATGATATGTTTCAACTATAAAAATGGTTTCATGGCCATATATGAAGTTAGAAATGGTAGAAAAACGCATGTCATTATTGAAGGTGATAAATTAACACCTCAAGAACAACATTATCTATAATAAAATAAAAGGAAGAGGGAAAGGGGGCTGGATGATATAATATCTGATCAGATTCATAAATTTTTTGTAGTTTTATAATATTGGAGTTACAATACCATTTGGATTAAGATAGGTGAGTATTGATAAATAAATGAACATGAACTTGAAAGGAAATTAAAGGATAAGAGGGAGAGAAGTTGCCTCTAAAATCCTCCTCACGAGATTCTCCTTAAGGAACCTAGGCTTTATATTTTGATGAGACCAGCTACTCTAGAATGTGGGAGAGGGGCTAGGGAAGATGTTTAGGTAGTGTTTAGAGATGGCTTGGAGCTTGATAGGTTCGAGGATATGAGGGTGTGAATGTGGATTTTATAGTGGAGGGGATATGGGTTTCCTTAATATAAAATTCATTAGTTTATTAATTTTCACTAAGACAAGGAATAGTGCATCATGAATGACCAATACTTGTAATATTATCATGTGATCCCAAAACAAGTGGGCTTACATCATCAAAAAATCACCCATGACTCTATAATTAGCATATTTAGATTATTTTTATTAATTATGGTATTTCACTATTCATAAAAAAATCAAGTATTTCAGAAAAATCCCAAAAATTTACCCAAACCATTTATGACGTGTAGAATCAAAAAATGAAGTCCATTTTTCAAAAGTAATTTTCTAAATATGATTTAGTTAATATTTAATTAAAATCATGATTTATTACTAAAAAAATTTAAAACATTCATGTACATATTCTAAACTATAGGTACATCATAATTTCACAAGAATATTATTTTTATACTATCATGGGTAAGGTTACTATTAATTATGTTAAATCACTATTCATAAGGTTATGTTACTATTTGTAAGGATATGTCACTATTCAAAAAAAATTATTTTTCTTTTATTAGACTCCAAAAAATCATCTTGAACAAAACTGTGTATGTCATATTTCCAAAATTCCAAATACAGAAGTGACAAACTTATGGTTAAAGGTCACTTATCACATAGTAGCTCATTCTGTTGTTTTTTCATGTTATTTATGACATAATTATTAGAAGAGAATTTCATATGAAGAACTTTTGGTTGGTACACTTTAAATCACTTAACACTATATCCAGATAAGTTTCCATATATAGGAAAGTCGTTGATAGTGAACAATATCATAGCACGCAAAAGAAAATACTCTTTCTTATGTGAATCAAAAACATTAACACCTTCCTCCCATAGCATTCTAAAATCATCAGTCAATGGTGAAAGATACAAATCAATATCATTTCCTGATTGTATTTGTCTAGAAATCATTAACCTCATCATAACATATTTTTTCTTCAAACATTGATGTGTGGACAAGTTGTAAACTACCAGAAAAACTAGCCATAAACTATTTTGTCTACTGAGGCTCTGATATGGATTCATTCAATCATTACACAATCCCATTCTGATATTTCTATATTCACTTCCAAAATCATGAAATTTCTTATCAAAACTTTTCCACTGTAGTGAATCGACAGAGAGACGTAAGTTACCGTCAGAGATGCGCTCATCTAAATGCCATATTAACCATTTTTTCATCAATGGAATTTTCAAATAGACACCTCAAATAAGGAATTATTGGAAGGTACCAAATTTCTTTAGTAGGTGTTTTGATTCTGGTTCCTAAAAATGAATCAGAATTGAATTATCAGATTTGTATGCAAAAAATATTGGATGATATCATTTGAAAGTAAAAAATTGATTTTTCATGACATTAGATGACATCACATGAGAATGAATCTGAGTTGAATTTCCCATCTATATTATAGCATGATGTCTAACATGTAGATAAACTTGATAAATATTCATTTTATTTCCTATAAAGTGCACTATCATTGGGGAAAGCATGTATCTCTTTATACCCCAATCCCATTGGTCATAATAATATCTCTACCACATAATTAGAATCTTGTAGCCCATTTCCTTATGGAAGTATTACTTTTAAAAGGTCAAGTAAACTGGAGAAAATGTTATCACTCCACCATTTTTTTCATTTTTGTTAACTAATCTAAAAAATGATAATATCACTCTATATTTACTACAACCTGGGAAAATGGTTTATCAGAATCTCCATAAAATCATTCAATAGTTGGTATTTTTTCGATTGTTTCAACACCTAAATCATGAACTAATTCTTTTATACGATCATCTACCTCACTATGAATTTTTCATCATCATTGGATGTTGAATTTTTAGTTCCTTCACCATCCCAAATCCAAATTGTATAATTAATGCTAAAACCATAAAAATTGATATGATCTTTGATTTATCTGGAGTTTAGCATTGTCATGTTTACACACTTCATACATGGATAGAAAATAAAATCAATGTTTTGATGATGTATTTTAGCGAATTCCAAAAAATTATCTACTCCTTTTTCATATTCACTAGTCGTTCTTCGTAAACGAATCCAATTCTAATCCATTAAAAACCTGATAACAAAATATATTTGGTGAATATAATAAAACATATAGACATTTAAATATATATCCAATAAATTTTAAACAAATAAATATTTAATAAAAATAATTGATAATCAGTTAGAAAACATCAGATATGAAACACATTTACAAATAGTAAACATTTTATTTTTGTATTATATACATGTGTGTTATATTGATATTATAATTTAATTATAATATCTTTCTTCTATAATTTATTAGTTAATTTTACATAGTTTTTGCATTATTTTGATGTTGAATGTGTCGTATGTATTGAAGATTGAATCAATTTAAAGGATTTAATAAGTGAATTTGGTGAAATTTAATTAGAGTCATCGTAAAAAGTTTCAATTTGATGACAGGATATTTAAGAAAGTCTTTCGACAGAATATTTAACCATGTACTAACACATTTATAAAATATATATACTAATAATTGACGCAAATAAATAACAAAATTAAATGATAAATAATTTAAATACAAAATAAAAAAAATTAAAAAGTTTAAAGTTTAACCCGAATGGAGATCCTCAATCCAAACTGTGTTATGTATAATGACATGGAAGAATAAACACTGCAAAATCTATACCAAAAATGATAATACTAACGAAAAATAATGGTAAAAAGCAAATAAAATCGAACCACCACTAAAAGTCACGTAAAATAGGGTTATGGAAGAAGAAATAAACAATAGATGATAAAATAAGAAATGATAAAGAAGAATGAAAACCGAAAATCGGAAAATGGACTAAAACAGTCAACAATGGCTGTCGAAGGACAAAAATAGGGCTTCAAATGTCATTGCGAGTCGAAGGCGCCGCCACATGTTTTGATTTTGAAGATCCAAAAAAATGAGGGTTTTGAGAACCCAAAAAATTTTAAAATACTTTCGATGTCGGTTTTGAGGAAACCAACGCACATAATCTTATTTTTTTTTATTTTCAGTGTCAGTTTTGGAAAAAACAGACACCAAAAATATTCGGGTTTCGTATTTTTGGCATTACTTTTGGACAAAACTGATGCCAAAAATAGCACTTATGGCATCAGTTTTCCTCAAAACCGACGCCAAAACATTTTTGTTGATTTTCTGCATCGGTTTTCACAAAACCACAACGAAATATCATCAAATAATGGCTTCTGGTGAATGTTTTCATAAAACGGATGCCAATAAGTTCCCTAAAATACTATTTTCATCGGTTTATAAATAAACCGACGTTATTACATCAACGTTAAATCCCTTATTTCCAGTAGTGTAATAAAAGTTTTCTAAATAAAGGCTATATTGAAAGCCTCATCAAAATAGAATGTAGCATCATTTTGATGTATCTGAGTGAGTGGGAGAAAAATCCTGCATATGTTATGGATAAATCAATGAAAGAAATTAGTATGAGCAAAGAATGAACAGATTTGTTGAACTGTTTTGGGTTAAATAAGTGTTTGGACAACCATAAATTTGGTAGGATTGACTTGAATAATATATTGTTAAATTATCTACCACATAACAATCCCATTGGTTACCATGAAGTGATATTTTTCAACATTCAGCACAAGGTTTCATTTGATACCATTTTTTATGAATAGAGAGAGTAAATGAAAGAATGATTAAAATGAATCACAATAAATGGTAAATTCATCCATGAAAACCTCCACGGAATTCTAAATTAATTCAGAAAATATACTCATCTTACAACTCTATAATGTTTTAGGATCATTTCAAAGGCCAAAAGGCATTCTCCTCTATGCATATGTTCAGAAGTCTCAAATGAATGTAGCCTTTTCTTGGTCTTGAGGTGTGATTAGGATTTTGAAGTAGTCATTGAATCCATCATAAAATAAATATATGTGACTTTCCACCTAATAATTCTATAATTTTATCAATGAAATGAATAGGGTAGTGATCTTTCCATGTTTTATAATTAAATTTCTGATAATTGATGCATACATTCCATTTTTTCACCTATGTGGTGACCACAACTCTGTATTCATTTATGGCAACAATTTTTGTACAATTTTTAGGTTCCTCTTTAATTGGACTAACCCATTCACTGTCAAAAATTATTGTTTATATTAAATCATAAAGAATCTTAGTAATATCTTCCTTATCAACCTCAAGTATCATCAGATTGAGTCTTCTTCGAGGTTGTTTGATTTGATTGTATGATTCTTCAAGAAGGTTGTGATGCATTCAAAGGGAATGGTTGATTCTCAGTTTTTCATCTAGGGTCCAAACTATGGTATCTATTTTTTCCTATTACACATGAACATGTTTAGACTATTCAGTACTAGTAAGTGAAATATATATGATTATGAGATAAGTGTGATCATTGAAAATAAATTCATAGTTCAGGTTTGCGTGTAGGTGTTTCAAATAAGATTCATTCTTAATTTATAATCTAGACAACTCAAGAATTCTTGAAGGGCTTTCAGTTGGTTTTGATTTATTTACCATAATATTATCCAGTTTAGAATATTACATATATGATTTGATATGGGTTTCAAGAGAGTTTTCAAGATCCTCGAGATTGAATGAGTCTATGAATGAGAGTTCAACATTAAAATCACCATTCATGTCTTGATTAATCATTGTAAAAAATTCATAGCCAAAAATCACTATAGATTATGATGAACAAGATGATATGGGGATTAATCCAATATAAAAAGTGTAATTTGAATAATTGATTGAAAAGGAAGAATGATCCTGTGATGGGAATTTCATGGATTGAAAATTGTTGAACATAACATGTTTGTCACTAAATTTCATAGATAAGATGACTGCATGGACATCAATAATTTTTCTAGATTTTAGTAGGAATGGTCTACATAAAATTAGGGGAGATATAGAAGAGGTCATCTATCCTACCAAGCCATGGACATAGAATTACTATATTAACATAATATAATTAGGTTTAACAAGGATATCATCAATATTACCCGAGGACAAGTTGTGATTCTAATGGATAACTAGATGATAACACCTAATGGGTTCAAGGGACCTAGACCAATGCTAGAGAAGATGGATTTGGGAATGACATTTATTAAGGATCCTAGGTCTACGTGTGAATAATCAAAGTTGTAACTCCCTATTTGGTATGGAATTATAATGTTCCCTAGACATTTTCACTACATGGGTATGGAATGTTATGTTTAATCATTCTCAATGGTTCTATGTTGTCTCTTATGGGTGAACGATTCCTTAAAGTAATTTAAATACCTAGGGATTTTATTGATGACATCTAAGAGTGTAATTTTGACCTCAACCTATATGAAAAGGTTTTGAATTTCAGGATCAGGTTCAAAAGACATCATTAGCTTAAAGATGTATTGAAGAAATAGAATTGGGTTCCTTATTGGAATGGGAAGATGTGAGGGAGTGGATTCATGTTTTTTCTATATTTATGATCTTTTCATCTTCAAGATTAGCATTCAATGATTCATTTGATGATTTATCATGTGGAATGGAAAATTTTTTCTATATTGAAGTGAAATTGAACATAAATTTCCCTTGGGGTTGGTCAATGGTAGAGTTGGGAGTTGGGAATAATTGGATTGTTGCTTTAGGTTGAGATGGGATTAATGATGACCAATTTGGGTCTCAATGGTTTTAAAGAAAAAACTAGTGAAGGAGGAATGATATTCTATAGTGTTTTACATAGGATTCATGGAAGAAATGGAATTTCCCATATTAGTATTACCTTTATTTTGGTTATTGTGAATTTTATTTCATTAGATTGCGAAAGGGGAAGGCTGATTTTTTATATTGGTATCCTACAGGAGAAAGAGGAGTATTGATTTTCTCATGATGAGGTATAAAAGGATTTGATTGTTGGAAGTTACCACCACCATGAACATATTGGAAGTAGTTTAGATTTAATGGTGGAAACTAAGGTGGGTGAGAAATGGGATTACCATACTACAATAATATGTTAAATGTAAAATGGAAGGGCTTGGAGTGGGGTTGGTTGAAGTTTCTAATGAACTGAACTAATTTATGAGGGTTCGTGTTCCCCTAAGAATATGATGAATTGAGCTCTATTAGAATATAAGAGTCATATGGTTCAACTTGAATCTATGAACATGTGTTGGTTGGATATTCTAGTGAGATACATATTCCAAAATTCATGATAGGTCCTGTGAATAGAGATTTTGGATATGATGGGGTTAGTGATTTCAGAGCCACAAATAGCTGTCTCACGAGACCTGTACGTTCACTCATCCACTCGGACATCTTGTTAGGCATTATGGAATTATTCCCTTAGACTGTTTTAGAATGGGTATATTCTTGAGTATGGGATTGATGGATATTAATATCCATATTGATTATTCTGTCTCGGGTAGCAATAACAGTTTTATCAATAAGAGAACAACCACATATAGAATCAAAAAGAGTTCCCTCTATAGCCAATATCCCCTTATAGAAGAATAGGATGAATAATTGTTCAGGGGTTAAGTGATGTGGTATGTTTCCATAAGCATTTTAAAACTATCCCAGAACTATTGAAGTCATTTATTGGGGAATTTTTGTATACTACTTATTTCTATTCAGTTAGAAGAAATTCATGAAGAAGGAGAAAATATATCTAAGCAGAGTCACTCTACATCATTCCATGTGGTTGTGAAACATTGAGCGAGTTAGTTAAGACATCACATGGAAGAGTATAGATATAAGAATTTGAATTTTCAGAGTTTTATTTGTTCTTCATAAACCGATTGAGGCTTCATGGTAGATCACTCCACTTGGAACTCTTTGATGTGAAGATGTGGATCGTCACAAGATTTTCGGTGATAATGAGGTAGAAAATGAATCACACCCGATTTTTATTTTAAATAAGCCAAAATATTAGGATATTTAATACTAAGGGGTTAGAAATTCATATCCAATGAAACATGTCCTTTTGAGGTTTGATCCCTAGGATTAACCATATATAGAAAACAAATTTGGGAAATTAATGGATATTGATTGATTTTATTATCCATAATATTCCACCAAAGTTGATTAATTGATCTCTCAATTTTTGAGTTAAAATATTTGATATATTTTCTGAGAGTCTATGGGACATTCATTGTAAATTAGGATGGATGAGGATGGTGGTTTTTTTCATTGTGGTTTTTTTTTCAGTTTATGATTTTTATGAACATGCATTTTTTCCTTCGTTGTTTTTTTCAATTATTTTTTTCTTTTTTGTGGTCTTATTTTTAAGAAATGAAAAACTACCAAAAATACATCACACCATCTGCTAAAATGTTTCCATTGGAAGCACAAAATATTTTCTCCTATCGAACATTCAAGGGTCTGGTTCTCCGCTATTGTGTATTGGAACCGTCATGTCTAATCCTCGGTGATTGTACTTTTTTAACAGTTGATTGTTTTTTTCTTTTAAAAAGGGTGGTTTTTTGAAAAGCCTAAATAAAATGATTAGTGGATGATTATTGATTCAATAATTTGATAAAGATTATGGTGAGTTAATTATTTTGGATTTAATCTTATGATATCCTTGATCTTTTCATTATATTTCATTAAATTAACTATAATATCAAAAGATGATTTTGATTAGAATTCCCCAGTGTTATGAATTTAATACAATAGATCAAATAACTGGGTTTTTAATCTAAATCAATGACTGTTTATGATTGTGTTTTTATGATTCCTATAACAATTTAAATTCACATACAAAACAAAACAATTCATTAATCCAGGACATTTTATGTTTATCATACACAATATTTTCCTAAATAATATTCAATGATAAAAATTTCTCAACCACCTAATATCCAAAAATTATAACCCACCATAATGAATGATTTTGTTAGATATTAAGAGGATCATTACTCTAGATTAAAATTATTATGGTGATGAATTATAAGAAAATTTGAAAATAATGTGATAAGAAAAACGGTGTGCAACAAACACACACACAGACAATGAAGAGAGTAAAAACCCCATTGTTGATTGAATGAGAAACTGTAAAAAGACAATACATTTAAAATTGATTTTAAAACCTTTAAGTAAATTAATATTATGAATTATATTTTGGATTATTATATGATATAATTAAGAAAAAATATATATCAAAACAATATTACAATGAAAACACTAACGAGATTATAAATAAATATGAACAAAAAAACGTGAAAACAAAGAGAGAAAAAAGGAATCTAAAGTGAAAACAGGAGTTTGAAAGGTAGTACCAGGGCCTTTTAATGGGTTTTTTCATTCTAATTTATACTTCTTTATAATAAAATGATAAAAAATTACAAGGTGAATATGGGGATATATTTATTACCCAAGGTGGTGGGCTGTTTGCATTTAAAATATTCCCATCCATTTAGCTCACTTATTTGGCCATCCAGACTCTTAAATGTTTAGATATATTATTCTTAAAAGTTTTATAAATTTCTGAGCACTATAAATACTCAAACATTTTCAGACAATTAACTTTTGTACCCAATGTTTTCTCTATTTTAGTAAACCATGTGCTACTCTCTTTCTTTGTGTCATGTTTTTCTATAGTCTAAATGTGAATACATTTTAGTCCATAAATATTACATAGTTTATAAACCATTTATTCTAAAAAAATAAACCAGAAAGATCTTATATTTCACAAAAAAATAATATTCTGTCAATTGAATTAATGGATTGGAAGGAAAATATAGAATGTTGGGATGTTTGTAATTCCCCAATAGAATAGTGGGATGATATTCAATACATCATTTTGGCCCCTTTGGGTGGAGTGGGGAATTAAAAATTTTATCCAAGATTATTTTGGATGTTAAAGAATATATTCAAGAATTTAATAACATTTTGGAGTTGGTATTGAGATTATAAATTTTATCATCATGGCCAGTCCTGTTTTATCAATTGATTTGTCAGGCCTTCCTGTGGGGTCCATATAGCCCTTCAATTGGATGAATTGGAAAAATATCCCATATAATTATATGTTTTATTTTTCATCAAGAACAATAAAAATTAAGAATCACATAAATTTTATTTGTATGTTGAATGATATTATCAAAACAATAAATTGTATTTTAATTAAATGAACTCGATTAATGCTCTTCATATGTGTTTATAATAAAATCCAAAATGTTGATTAGATATTAATAATTTTTATGTGACAAATATATGTTATTTGTAATTTAAATTCATGAATGAATATATAATATCATCTTTATTAGTTTCATTTGATATATTATATACATTTTAAATCATTTAATGCCCAAACTATTTGAAAATCAAGTAATATTTATAGCATTACCCACATCCGGTTTCAATATATCATTGGATTCCTTTGATATAATCAGTGAAATAATTCCCACTTTAATAATTCTTATAGATTAATTATCTATATAATATTTTAAAATTAAGAAACCTATATGGCTTACTGAAATCCTAAGCCTAAGAAATCCCTATGGGTATGTGGAGCTTGTATTAACTACTTTGGCTAACCTCATTCCAAACCCAAATAGTTTATACACAAAATTTCATTGACATAAGTATAATTTTTTGAATCATAGAGACTGAATTAAATAGATAATTAGACATGATATGGAGCCATGTCTTGAAACTCTATGATATATGAATGATTCATGAACTCTTAAATTTTTACACATGTACATCATGACTTTAGTTCATTTCATTGAGAATGTAGTGATTTGGTAACTAGAGAATATGTTTGACTTCCCTTGTGTCTTTATTATGATAGCTTAAATAATTTTAAACATCAAACAAATTATATATTCCCATTAAGAGAAATGAATATATACTATTCATAAGATCTAAGGCCCCATCCTCGTAATTGTTTTCCTAGAAATGAATAATCAATAATCAATGGTCTTCATAATTGAATCCTCATAAGACACTGACAATGTTTTGATACTAAATAAGAGTTTAATGGTTAATATGACTACTAGAATTAATATGTTATGGTTAATAATATTCAGTGAGAAACAATAGGAAAAACTCTTCACCAATATTCATCAGTAAGATGCTCTTCTTTATCTCAATTAATCTACATTCAATATGTAATGATCATGATCAAAATATTATTTTTGAGTTTTAGGATTCGTGATCCATTCTTAATGAATCAAGGTATTCATCAATTTAACAATGACCACTTGGTCTAAATCCTGGCCTTATTAATTCTTTTTATATCTCACCTAATCTACTTTAAAATGATATCGGAATCCATTTTACTCTTATGGAGATGGTGTATCATCCTTATAAAGATTATATGTGTGATGAATCTAACATTGTTGTATTTTACACTAACACAGTTGATATTTTTCACTCATATGATAATGAGTTTGAAATGTATAAAACATATCACAATGACATGTATGAAATAATGCTTCACTCATATACTAATATCCTAGTGACTCATACACAACAATGATAACACTCATACATTACTATAGGAGGAATTATATGAAGTGAAACTTTGAAAAATTATTAATTTACCTAAGAAAATTAATTTATACAGAATGAAAAAAATTTTGATCACCTAAAAATCTGTCCAGTTAGATATTTTATATCATCAATAATTAAAATTAAAATTCATTATCTCCATAAATGAAATTTTATAACAAGAGCATAAAAAACTGAAATTAATAATTCCCTTAAACAAATCCTCTAAAAATCAATTCTAAATAATTATTCAATAAATTTTTTAGAAAAATAATTAAATACATTTAATTTTTAAATAAATGGCGTTTGAATTACTGAACATTTATGTAATTAAGTACTAAAAACACTAATTATTATTATTCATGAATTAAAGTAAAATCTCCACTCAATATAACCCAAAACAAATTATTATCAATTAAGGGACATATTGATTAAAAATCATTATAATTTCATTAAAAATATTTGGAAAACATGTATTAAAATAAATCCATCTAAATGTCCCCACCATTTAATACATTCCTTGACCTTCAGTAGCCAGTTAATCTTATTTAGTGACTGGAAATTAATATTAAAAAATATAAGATCTATCTTCCCAACCAAGAGGTAATTTTGAAATATTTTTCCCCTATGAACTCTATAAGGTTTGAAGTGATGATTTATCCCCAAAAAAGAAAAGTTTAGCTAAAATATGGAATATAGTTGTAATGAATTTGATTCAATTTAGATATTTTCAATAGATTTGAACCTACAGAACTTTACATTTTATTATTCTTATAAATTTCCCTTTTTATCCATGTTGATAATATACACATATTTTATAATCATGTCATAACAATAATGAAATGATTGATGGGGGGGTTTAATAATTAACAAGAAAACATAATATACTCTTCTAAATGTTTAATAAAAAAGTAAAAATCTCATCCAAAATTATGAGTTCATTATTAGAGCATTTGAATGTAATTTTTATCATTGCAAATCGAATAAACAAATTAATATTCATTTTACATTTTAAAAAATCCTCCAAAAATTATACCAATTTTTTTCAAATTAAATTTAGATTATGTTATCTAATGAAATACCAAGAGATGTAAAAATATAGATACCTTAATGATAGAAAAATAAATTCTAAATTTTAGAAATAAATTTTACCATTGAAAATGAATATTAATTCTAAAACACAGAATATTTGAAAACATTTCAATGTATTTTTGATGTTTACTTCATGAAGCCCGATTTAACAAAATATTAAGACCCCACTACAAAAATTAAATACCAATATTATCCTTAATATTTAACATCATGGAATATATAAAAATTAATATAGATAATATTTAATGAAAATTTTATTTCTATTATAAAAAATACTTGTTTAAGGGGATACCGTGAATGATAAAATGACAAATATCATAAAATCCCAACCAATCAAAAAATAGTATTATGGAATAAATTTTCTTGGTGGTGAATAATTTCTAATAATTCAATGTAAAATAATGATTTTGAGAAAAATGAAAACTTAAACATGAATTTTTAAAATGTTTGAAAAATGAGAACAACCCACCATAAAAAACCTGACTCTAACAATCAATGATATCATAGAAGTGGTAGTAACTCATATAATTTATCTAGAGATTCTAATATGAAATGACACTTTATAAAAATTAAAACCCATCTAATTGAAAAAAACTAGCATGTTGAAAAGTTTTAATTACTAAATTAGTCGAAAAATATATATAATTCAAAAAAAATCTCAAAATGTAGACTCTTTAATCCTTTATGTTTAGATAAAAATAATTTCCTCTTATCTCGTATTGAGAATAGTATATTGTCTTTTAATTCTATTTTATTAATTTTTATACAAATAAGTTTATCATTTAAAAAAATTAACTTATAATAAAAAGAAACTGGTGTTAAAATTGTATTGAATTCCCATTTTATGTGTATATAGTATTCAACTTCTATTATCTATGAAAAACTAATTGATTTTCTTCACCATGTGTCTAATATTATGTTCTCTATGTGAAAAAACAATAATTTTAAATTCATTTAAAACACAACTGAATACCCACAATGGAGTACCTGGCCAATTCAAAATCTTCCAAAATAGAAAGATTACTGTAAATTAATTTTCATTACAAAATAATATATAATTTATCTGAAAATATAAAATATATCATTTTATATAATTTTCTCATTACAAGACAAAAATTTTAAAATAATTTCAAATATACTTATGTATTTAAAACAATTTTTTTTGAAATAAATATATTAATTATTATTTAACATGATTGTTAATAACACATATTATATAAATCATAAAACCCATAAATTTTAGAACATAAAACTAATTCAGCATGATAAACACTAGGTACCAGAGAAATAATATCTGATTTTGATTAAAAATATAAATAATATAATATTATAAATAAAAAAATATTATATTTCATAGATTTCTATATATAGTTATATTTAAACAATAATATATACATTCCAATAAATTATATACCCATCCCAAATAATTATTTTTAATAATGTTATATGAATTCAATCTCAGAAAAGTTATATGGTTGAAGGATTCATCACAAGTAATCAATTATTTATGTGGAACGAAAATTAAAATTTTTATTTAGAACTAACAATATACTACTAATTTACTTTTCTAAAAGATGAAAAAATAATAACATTAGAAAATTGTAAAAAAATAAAACAAAACATATTTTTTATTCTATATGATCAATAACATATTTTGAACATCAAATGAGTGTCCAGTTGTTTTCCTTTATTGTCCATATATAATATAAAAAAACCCATTCTTAAACCAAAACTAATCATCTTATAAATAAAAAATTATAATTAATGTATGAAAATATTGGGATAACATGCCAAGAGGTGCTGTACATAGACTCTTCACAACTGGACAGTCTTGAGATTATCCCCAATAAAATGGTTGGTGTGGCATCATTTTTAGATACCACCAAATTCTTCGACATCAAATGTTGTTCAACTTGTATTTCATTCTGATTAACCCTCTATCAAGTATCTGCAAGGTCCCTCCCCTGTGTTATAACAATTATTCCTCAATGGATATGAGGAAAATGAGTAAAAATCCCCACCCTCAATATAATGAAGAAAAAGTGTGGTGTCTTCTAGTTCTGAAAATAAAAATCATATATGTGACTCTTTATTTACATTAGTTTAATAAATTAATTATTAAATAAAATATAAATTAATTTCAACATATAATTATCAACTAGTGAACAACTTCATCAACCACTCTTCCTCTTTAAAGGCTCCAAAAATTGTAAATTTCAATCAGGAATGGGTGTTTTAGAAGATCATCAACATGTGTAATGTCATATTTATTTTGACTCTATATGATCTCAAAAAGGTTAGATTACTAATAATAACCTGTAAAGATAAAATCATGATTAATATTGGGATCATGATATTTAGAATATTGTAGAAAAATAGCCACTTTTTTAAAAAATCCAAAATTGATATTTATCTTTTCTATTATGTGCTTTGGGATTATTTCCAATGTTGGTTAAAAGTACCCATAAGCTTCTAAACCTTAATAAAATAAAAATACATTATTTTTTGTATTATGTAAAAAATAGAGGATTTATTTTTTTTATATAACTTATTTATGAATTCATTTGGATGTTCATTTAAGGTAAAATCATCAAAAATATAATTTATGAATAGTTGATCCTCTAATGAAATTATATCATTCAATAATACAACATACCAATCCAATGTAAATACCTCTAAACATCTCTAAAATTGTTTATTTTTTCCTTTCATGATTAAAAAAATGGATGAGTCATATTAAAAATAGGCAGCTCCATATCATCTTGAAATTATTCTTCAGAGTCTTCTTCAATAGATTATGGAGGATCAAATCGACAATTTTGATCCATTTGAAAAGATTTGGATTCTTGTGTGAACAATTTTATTGGAATCTAATCAGGGACCAAGTCATCTATAATGGGCATGTTTCTGATGCTTTTTCCATTGTATGCGTCCATATTTCAAGGATGTGCTGTTCTATTTCGCCTAATTCACGCTTTTTAAAGGAAGGCGGAATCCATTGCTTATTTTGGGAAATTTACTCCTTGATCAAATAGGGATGATGGTGTTTCAATTCCTCCTTATGTGGATTCCTCCTAGGAACTCGTTTCCTAGTCCAAGACTCCATCCTAGACATAATATGTTGTTTTGTAAACTCATCCATGTCCCATGTCTTCATTAAGGCTGGTTAATTACATTACTTCGGACAAGAAATTACAAGGGGACAAGTCATGGTAGAAACCTTCAATCAGCGGAGTAGTAATGTTCTAAATCACTGGTGTGTCCAGGCGTTGGAACACATTTGCGTCTGGATTTTTCCCCTTATGATTGGGCTTATTGAGGGAACATAACCCCAAGGCATACCATGTAGAATGTGGTAAATTTTATACAATAGGAAAGTATCTGATGTTGTATTGTGATAACTATTTTTAACATATGGTATTCCGCGAGTTTAAAATTTTGCAGAGAAAAAGCGGACTAATTAAGACATTGATAAGAGTGGATCAAATGTGTGAAACCCTAGAAGGGAACACAGATGCTAGAGCTAACACGTGGTTAGTCAATCGGTTAATTATAGGAGTAGTGAGAAAGTGGGTGTCGGGATCTCACCAGGATGTGGTGGCCTGGGCAAGAATCAGGATGGATATGTATGGTTGAGTGGATGGAGAATGATATGGAATTCTAGTGAGGATGATGGTGATGTTGGGCTTGAACCTCATAGAGGATCCCTACATATCCATGTGGTAAGGAATCTAAGACCACATAGTTTAGGATGGGGGAATATAATAAGGGTGTACACATAGGAAAAATACTCGATGTATACTAGGGCTTATGCGCTGTTAGTGACTATGTTGGTTTCATTACACAGGGGAAGACCAGATTTGTGGCACCCAATAAAGGGGACTACAACTATTTACTGTCAATTGTGGACTGTAATGGATTACTGTTGGATGGGAATCACAATGGATTACAATTTATTATGGATGACAATGGATTACTGGTAGATGGGGATTATAATGGCTTACCGCTGGATTGGTATCACAACGGCTTGTGGATGGATGGGGATCACAATGACTTACCGCTGGATGGGGATCACAACGGCTTACCCCTAGATGGGGATCACAATGTATTACCATCGATTGGGTATTGGACCTCATGGCAGCTTCCTTTGTACGGTTTAATGGAGACAAGGTTCAAATCCCATGTAGTTTGAATGGTTACAGTCATATGTCTTTCATGATTAAAAGGGGTGTATAGTTTAATATCATGCAGGACAAGGGTGGACCAACCTGGAGTGGTCAGGACTTATGGGTATTGGGCTTGAACCTCATTGAGGCTTCCTATGTAACTTTCCTAGGAGACAAGGATCAATTTCCCTGTATTTTGTTATGTTATTGTTTAACACCATGCAGTATGAAGGTGAACCGAAATAAAGGAGTTGGGAAAAGTAGTTGTTCGGATTGAACCTCAAGGGGGATTCCTAAGAACCTTTCATAGGAGAAAATTATCAATTTCCACATATTTTAGGATGATATAGTTTAGTCTAATGCATGAATAATGTGACCTGATGTGAATAGGTCCAGATAAGTAGGTGTTGAGATTGAACCTTAGGGAGTCTTCCTATGTACCTTTATTAAAGAGGGAATGGATCAAATTCCATGTAGTTTGGGATGGATTGGTGCTTACATGCTATGAAATCCCAACAAAGATTACATGGTCAATGATTTCTCTAATACTATGTGAGTCATGCTCAGTGTGAGAAACAACTGGCACCAATGACCAGATGATCACATCATGAAATGTTCTTCCACAAGAAGTGGATTAGGGGTTACACGTGGTTAGCATCCCAAAGATGAAACATGGGCTTATGTGTGGTTAGAGGGCCAGGAAGATGGAGGTTGAGACATACTCTAGGATGGAGGACCAATGGAGAAAAATCCCAGAGGGAGAGGTATGGGGTAACGAAGTTCCTTTTTCCCATCTCTCCTCTGGTCATTGGTACTGATGAATAATTTAGAAGTAGGAATGCTACCTCCCTCAAGAAAGTATAGGGTCTTACACAATGTTGGATTCCCTTCCCTATGGACAGACGCTTCTCTAAATAAAGGATCTCATTCCATGTGGGGAATATTTCACCTCCGTAGAGATGAGTGGGTGTGGATAATGTCTGAAGTGGGGAGCCCAACATGTATGATTTGTGGGGTGAGGCCACAGATTAATGTCATTTGCTGAGGATGATGGTTCATGGAAGTTTAACGTCCTACAGCTAGGATGAGGTGGGTTCACTCAGCAGCCCAAGGAAATACATAACTAATACCCACCCACCCTTGGAGAATTAAAGAAATCAACAATGTCGTGGCGAGGAGGAGTTTTGATGTAATCCATTTAGGGTCCCATGTTAGCGTGGCTATGTGAAAAAGACATAGTAGTTAGCATGCATATTCGAAGAAGCCTAATGATATGCAATTCAATGTAAACAACCACCCAAGGGACCCTGAAATCACATTGTACAAATATAGAGGGTTGTAGGGGAGAAGGATTTCCGAAGCAAATGGGTTCACATGAAGGGACCTTGCGATACTCTAGTGATCCACATAGTAGAGGAATGTTGTGAAGAGATATGATTCGTGTAGTGGAATTGAATAGCCTAGGCATATGGAATTGGTTCATATGGAGGGTTCTTTCCAAAGTGAAAAGGCTTTCGAAGAGTAAGACTATACTATGAAAAAATACCTTGTAAAGAATAGCACTGCGAGGCAATGTGCATCACGAAGCACAATGATCTCACCATAGCATGTGGTTAACATGTGCATGGAAGGTACATTACAATGCATGAGAGCTTTGTGAATACCTGAGTCCCCTTAGGGATCTTATTCTATTACAATGGACCATGGGCTATGTGAAGGGCATCCCTGATTTAAGAGGGGTTGTATTTGATCTAAGGGAAGGGTACTTCTCATTGCTCAAGTACCTAGAATATTTCATTTTTATCAAGGATTCTCATGGGAAAAGGTTCATTGTGATTTGAGATTAGAGAAGAAGAATAATCAGATTATCCATTTATTGGGCTGGGGGGTGCTCGATATTTATAGGAGAGGGGTGGCATGAAGCATGGACAACACTGTATGAATCCAAATGGTGATATGTGATTGGCCATGTATTATGTCCAGCTTGACAAATACACTGAGTTGACCGTCATCCTCTCCTCATTGTGGAGAACTCTTGGATTCCCTTCACGATGTTTGCAGAGGATTCCCTCAAGTTCGACGGGTTCACGGAGGTTGATTTGGCTCCCTCCATGGCGTGATGCTTCTGGTTGATTGCATCGAAACCGTGGAGACTCCTACCTCTTTACTCCGATGTGACCCCAAATGGGGCATTGGCTTTGCATCATCCATAGTGCTGTAGGACTCCGTGAATGCCATGGTGCTATGGTGCTCTGTGAATGGGCTTTGTTAGGCAGCATCTTTGGAATTGGTTTTCTCAATAATTCCTTTTCCTCTGCAAATATTTTGGTTCCCACAAATGCCTCCCCATAGACTTGGATCTGGGGAGAAAACGAGGATCTATGTATCAGTGTCAATATACATGAATTTTTAGGCCTATCAAAGAGAAAAATCATGAATCAAGGTTGTGATGTGAAAGAGAAATGCGCTAGTTGAGAGCTCCGCGAAGCTCACAATGGCCATACTCCATGTGAAGCAAGGGGGTTTGTTGGCTATAAAATTTGGAGGCTGACATCTCTTTTTTTCTTTCTAGTCTATGCATTTTCATGACTGTGATATCAATTCACAATGATTCACATGCTCTGCGATCGTTATTTTGGATCAAACTCTCGACTCCATGATGCACAGCAAGTCATTCAGCTTTGTGAGTGTGCACTCTACAGCTTGTGTCTACGAAGAATGTAGCAGGGATCTATGCCATGTCTCTACGATTAATATTAATGATAGAGCTTTGTGATCGAGCTTCGAGATCCTGGAAAAAAATTCAAAAACATAAAGACTGAATAGCTCATTAGGAAGCTGCTAGAGGGCCCTTGTAGATGTCTCCCAGTGAGAGGAAATGGAGAATAAACCTAGAATTGGGTAGTATGTGTGGAGCCATTTAGACTCGGATTCCCTGGTGGAGTTCCTATCATAGAGTCATAAGAACTAACCATTGTGCAATATTATGACTCTATATGGATCTGGTCTACAGGATGATGTTTTTATTCTTGAAGCGAGAACAGATGATATGGCTTACTGGTTCAGGGGTATGTCGTGCTAGTGAAATTGGTTTAGGGAAGCTGACGAACGTACATAGGAGGATTTCACACTACTAAATACCGACTTCTTATATAACAACGTGAATTATGTTCATAGGAAGTAATTTCTTATAGCGGCAACTCCCTACTCTACCACACAATTCGAAAGGTGGCCATAGGGAACCTGGAGAAGGGGTGGACTGGGGAGTGGAATTTTTTCTACAGTGGAAACATCACAGATCATTGGATGTGGGCTTACTTGGTATGTGCCTCGTGCAAGTATCTTGGGGTTGAGGTGAGGCGAGTGGGCCAGTATGAGGAAACCCGGGCTTCACAATTTCACTTCTAACAGCCAAAGCAGCTGATGCTGGAGTAGTTGAGTATTTGGTTGTCGAGGACCAATACATTCCACTATCACCATGGAAAGGTTGATATCATCATCTTGGAATTGCACCAAATCATGGGGGTCCCAATACTGGGGGTAGTGTACAATGAGTTCTTTCCCATAATGAACACATGGGAGGACCCAGAGGTGATGTCTCCAATAAAAAAGGAATTGATGGACCTACTGCATGGGGGAGGACAAGAAGATGGTGGGAGATGTCCACTTTACGTGGTGGTTCAATAAATTCTTAAATTCCACTGAAGATAGATAGTTTACTGTGAAGCCTTGGACCTGCCTGAAGGGAGTTGATAATGGTAAGGAGCACTCAATTTGGTAACTCCTAGGGGATAGCTAGTGGAAGACATGGGGATTCAGAGTTAGTAATGAGCAGCAACCAGTGGTTAGGTTGGTTGAGTTCATTTCTGAGCTAATTTGTGGATGGATTCTTCTAGTGAGGGACACAAACATTGGCATGTGACCAAGCACGTTTATCATGATGTCCATGTTTGTGATGGGGGAGTGGGTCAACCTGGTAATCCCAATTCTCTCAATGTTGTATAAGGTTTTCTGGCACATAAACAAAATGATGAAGCCCCAGAGGGTATGCAGATCATTCCATATTCTTAATGGGTGGATAGAAGCACATATTAGTGGTGTCAATGAATATATTAATCCCATTTTCCCCCATGATCAGACTTCCGACAGACCATTATGAATGCGATGGGGAGTTTTCTGACCAAGATGACCATGAGGTTGATGCTGAACTGGGTCTGGAATGTGGATGAGTTCAACTTCCACTTATTCCTATTGCTAACAAGTCTGTTCACTAATGATGTAAAGGGAACAAAAGAGCATTGGTTTTACCTCATGGCCTTTCCATACATATACATGGAGGTGTGGTTCAATTGTAAGCCCCTCTACAAGTAGTACACCATGCATCGTTTCACGAGGCAGTTCTTGTGTATGCAGTGGCTGACCCTGCAGGTCTACATGGGATTGAACCGTGAGGATCACTCGTGTGTGATGAGGTAGATGTGGGTCCTGTTCACACGAGATGATGGGAAGATGTGGAACGAGATACCTCCATCCACAGCTATGTACAGGATGGCGAAGGAGTATGCCAAGATCTAGGAGGTAGCCTAACTAGGGGAGATGCTGAAGTAGCAGACCATCTCTACCAGTGATGAGGTTCCTCCACAACACCAAGGATAAGGCCGAAAGGTGGCAAGGACTTCCTATCATGGCTAGGATAAAATGGCAAAAAGTCCAACACCAATCGAGATGCAGGTGGTATTGGCGGACCCGGTGGTCTGAGAGGAGAAATGTTATCTAGAGGGGTGGCTATTGAGGGGGCTCTATAGGGTACCCAACCATGCTCCGAAGAAGTGGTCTCAACACATAGACATTCCTGACAACGTTGCCTTCCCAGAGGCTTGGGACATCTAGGATATCAACAAACAATTCCTCAACATGTCTGAGATGTGGATTCATCTGAATCATCTTGAGATGGATTTTCTAGGGATTGGTCCTGTCAGGGTTGGCATTTCATTATCCCAGACGGAGGGGGAGAATTACCTTGTTGATATAGATGACTTTGTGAAATTCTTGGGTGCATTGCGCCAAATAAAGGATCATGTGATGGGGATTCTCGATTGAACCAACCATCAACATTTATAAAATGGAACAATTGAGAGAGTGATTCCATTTACTGGAAGAATCAGATGAGTTCTCTTGGTGGGAGGAGGCCAGTGGAGTGAGCCCATTGATGGAGAGTGAACTTGGAAAATCATACCCAATGTTTGAAGAGTTTGTAGAGGCCCTTGAGGTAATCCCTAAACCATTTCCCCATAGTATTCATCTAGGATATTTAGGACTTCTCAACTAACATCTGAACTATCCAAGAGGGTCTCACACACAAAACTGACTCCCACTCAATAGTTGATGCAGCTACAAGAACATCGGGATTTGTACCCATTGCTAAGCGATTATCATGCCCAGCTAGGTCATGACACCCAGGGTGGTCCTCCCGGAACCATCGGACATCCCTACAACATACGGGAGACACTCCTCGGGGTCCTAATGGAAACAAATCAAAATAAAGACTAATTATTTGACCTCTATAAGTCCCCATAATGAATTTTGTAACTGTCATCCATTGATCAAGTTTACTAATTTCCATGCACTTTTTGTATTCATAGTTCTTAAAATTGTGTGGGATTCCTTGGATAGGTTGGTTAGAGATCCTGAAACTAAATTCTCTAGGGGAATGCTAGTGGTTGTGGAAGAAGAAATCTGTACTAACCAAACTACATTGTTTCCAATCACAAGTTTTACCGTCAGTAGGGCCGATCCTAAAATCATTGTGTTGGAATCCAAAAACGATGACCAATCCGACTACATGGGTCCTAACCTACCTATTCCTACATCGGATACAGACCCTAATGATGAGTCCATGTAGTCATTACCCACATATGAACCGACCAAACCTATGGACTAGGACAATATGACTTCTGATGAATATTAAATAAAAATCATCCATCTTCGGTCATGGAAGCTGATCAAGTGCTTTGTCGGGGAGACCCCTAAAGCACAATGAATAGGCCAGATAGGGATTCTTAATTTACTGATTGACTAAACAATGCATAGTTTGAGTGGATGCCCAGTATCCGCATATGATAATCTATGATTTAAGTGTGGAGAAGATTCAGAAGCATGATTGGGGCCTTGGTTTAAGTTGACAGCAAAGGAAATAAGCGAAAATCAAGAGGCTCCAGGAGGCCGAAAATGAGATCCAACATCTACAAGAATGGGCGGATGAGTATCCAATTTTATAAACATAAAATTGGGCCTTATATCATGGCTAATGTCCCATATATAATAGGCCAATGAATGAAGGATGCTGTCCTCTGGGGAGATGGAAACTATCTGAGAAGACAAGGATCGAGATCAGGTCAAGGATGAAGAATTTCACCCCATCGCCGTTAAATAGGAACAAGATCTAAACAGGAAAAAAAGAATCCTAGATGCCATAATCTAGAGGGGGGAATAGATGGAATTTTCTATTAAAGAGGTCAAGCCATCAATGGAAGGGGTAATTCCATGGGTGCTATAATGTATAAAAAATCACAAAAATACATTAAGGCTTTTATTTTTTATGTAGGATGCATGCATGACTTCATTTATTCGTCTTGGTTTTCTGTATTTCCATCGTATTTGTGAAATATCCAGAAATAAATACCTATGATCACATGGGTTGTTCCCCATGTGAGAAAATGGGGTTGATTTCTATGTTATATTATCTCAAAATGAGAGTGCTGACCAAGATTCAGGCATCTAGGGTTATAACAACCAATCCGAATTACTAAGAAGAAAAAGGGGGGCCTGACTGGAGGATGAATTTCTCAGAATAATTAAATTTCCATTTTCCCAATGTGCTCTGGTGCATGAGAAGAGTAATGCCAAGGGAGTTAGAATCAATCCGTACATAGGGGATTGGAATGTATGAATGATGAGGCCCAAAATTCGGAAACTTGTGTGTGAGACATGACAATGAAGGGTAACTATTAACTGTGTTCAAAACATAGTATCACTTATGTGTTAGCCTGAAATGGGGGTAACAAATGAGGGCTGACTGTTGACCATGTTCAAAACATGAGGGCTAAATAAAAATGGAACCCTCTAGACTTCTGGAACGTTAGACCAAGAATGTAGACATGCCATGGGCTGAGCATCCGTACTGTTTGTAGGTTCCTTCAGTCATGAAATAGGACATGGGTACAAATAGAGGGCGCACAAAGCATGAAGTTTGGAGTGATGTGTTATACATGTGGAGTCCATCACTCTTGAGATTACACCACCATGCTGAAAACAATTCAGGTGGGGGCATCAGTTTGATCAGGGATCATACCTACTTTCTGAAAGGATCACTCTAGTGAGAACCTTGAGTGGCCTACAGTTTTACATCATTCCAATGAGGACGATAGACACGTAGTTTATCATTTTATAGTAAGTGCGATGCATAGAATATTTTAATGTTATATGACTAGGATTCCACAAATAGTTTTAGGATCATACATCCTGGACCAATAAAAATAGTTTAATTTCATTTTACATGGACTGTAGGATCTTAGTTTAAGGTCATAAATAATGGACCGTAATCAGGGTTTAGGGACCATAATGGTTAATAACCATGAGGATGGGCTGGAGGCTAAATTCCGGGGCGTCGTTACGTATCCCATAAAGATGAGAATCAAGACAAAAATAGATCATGAAAACAAAGTGTTTAAGAACCAATGATGGTAGATAAATCTTCTCTGGTGAGGTAGCTAACACATCCCATAACTATTAGAGGGAATATTGAACTAGTTCAGGGTAGAAAAATAGTTTCATACCATGCATCATGGACATGTGGACTCATTTAGTTTAACATAAAATGGTAGGATATAGCATGAATGGGGAAATCCCAGAAAATGGGTACGTTATGTGATAGAAATATACGAAAATTAATATGGACTTGGAATCCAAACCACACCACATATATTGAGATATATATTTTGCCCGGGGAAAATTGGTTGGGAGTTACAATGTATCCCATCCGGATGGGAATCAAGCCACATGTAGTTCTGGGATCATCGTTTAATATATTTTGAAACAAAAACAAGAGTCAAACATCTTCCCCAGTACATGCCCCACCAAAACTACTAAGCCCACATGATTCATGCTCTATGTGGGGTAAATTGTAGTAATGAGACTTTCCTTAATGCATCATGGCGTAGAACTGACTGTGTTGGAATTCCACCTTAACATAAGGGATTGGAACGATGTGAGTCATGACGCCTGAGATCTGGATCGCAATGACGGCAGCGTGACAATAAAGGATAGATGTTAACCATGTTTAAACCACCACATCCATTTCACGTTAGCCTAACATGGGGACATACAAATTAAGGTTGAAAATTGACCATGTTCAAAACATGATACCTACCACCAAATGTCATTTGGGGCCTTTCGGTGAATTGTCCCAAGATGATAGGTGAGCCAATGTGGCATAGACCAGGCAGTAAAGGGGGTCCCTTTAGACATCGAATAGGGTGATGATCCAAATAAAGGGGTCATGAAGAATGAACATGAAATGAGTGAATTTCCAAATGAAAACTCCATGCTTTGGGTTCTTTTCCACAATGCATTCATGAATGCCAATAATACATGTTAGATATAGGAGGTTGAATCCCTTTCCAAGAACAATGGTAATGGGGTCACATGCTCTTAACTAAAGGTTGTAGTGAAGACCATTAAGAGGGAAATTGATTAATGCAATGTGCGTATAGTGGAAATGTAATCGCACCTGATGCATATCACCCATAGGGAGATCTTAGTTCAAGGACATAGAATTCGAAGGAGGTTGGGATAAGGAATGGGAGGTAGATGGGGTGGTTTTTTCATAACCTGAGGTGAATGAGAGCCTCTGAGGTATTCCCCACACCACATGTTCCCAAAAGTTTTTGGACTATGGAGTCAAAAGAATGGGGTAGGATTTAATATTTTTGGGGATGGAACTATAGACGGAATGTCCATGTATCCTTATGTGTCCCATTAGTAGGGGAATCAATCCACATGTACTTTTGGGAAATGTTGTGCAGTTTTACATCTTTTGTAAAGGATGTAGAGAGATCTTATTTCTAAGGTCCTAAAGCTTGGACCATATTTGGAATGGAGGGAGGGTTAAATTTCATGCAGTAATTATAAAATCCTATAAGAATGAGGACAGTAGGAGTCCATATTACCATGGGCTCCCTGGGGAGGTTTTAGGTGAGGGGATTAGAAATGAATGTTATGTTTGGCCAAATAAAAGTGTGTGGGAATTCCTACGTATCCCATTTGAAAGGGAATCAAGACACATGTACTTATATAAGTAACATTCTAGGCTACAAAAACCAGGGGAAATAATGTATTTCGGTTCTAGAACACAAAACAAAAGAAGCGGCATTTGATAGATCATGGTTGTCTATTAGGATGGATGTGTGTCTTTTTTTGTGAAGTGAAAATCCTTGGATGAAGAATCAATGCTTCACTTCCAGAATCAAGATATATGTACGCCTCGGAAAATAGAATGCAAGATAACGACTACCAAACATGATGTCCCCTCGAATGAGGACATCACATTGTTGTGCCATTTTTCATCATGCATCTTGGATGATAGTGTCAAATTTTAGGGTTGTATGATTGGACCAACCCATGCACTTTAACGTTGTATGGAAAAGATGCATCATTTTAGAAGAATGTGGGAGTGGGTTGTATAATTTAATTTCATATGACTTGGTCACAAACAGAAGAGTGATGTTATGGAGGGTAATACACATAACATGATAAAGAATACCCATCGCGAATGAGGACACTGAGTCAACCCCACACCATGTGCAATCCTAGGAAATAATCATTGTTTCAAGGGCTAAAAAAGTCAGGGAATATGGGGATAAACCCAAAGACGAAATGTCTGGGTGTTCTTATATATCCCATGAGGATGCGAATAAATCTATACAAAGTTCTGAGGGTGCAGTTTAATGTCATGCAGGAAAAAAGGGAGGAGAGACTCGATCATGGAAGGGGATTACATGTTGCTGTTATTTCACACATGATGTGAACGAGGAAACAAGCCTGCACACACCACACCATGAAAACCTATGATAGTCAGGGCCAAAAGGCCGAACAGAAGAGACAATTATGGGAACCTAAGCTGGACTTCAAGACAAGATGCTTAGGCATTTCTACATATCCCATGAGAATCAGTATAAAGATATATGTTGTTCTATGAGATGTGGTTCTTACACCTTGTGGAAAGTGCATAAAGAGATCTAAGTTTAAGGTCATAATGCTCGGACCATAGAGAAGGGAGACTTTTCCAAATGGACAAAAATATTACACAAATACCTAATCCCACATGAGCTACATTCGATGTGGGAAAAAAGGGTTGAAAAGGTATTTGAAATAGATGAAATACATGAAAAGTGGAAATCGGTGCGGAGCCCCAAATGACACCTCACTGTGGCTTTTTCCCCCTAACACGCAAGCATGCATCGTGGCATAACACCAAGAGTGTCAAAATTCAACTAAGACATGATGAAGTTGAAAAATATGTGAATCATGCAACCAATATTTATTTCTTGATGCGAGTGGGGTGACAATAGAGGATAACTATTTACCATGTTCGAAACACATCATCCTTATTTTGTGATATGAAATGCGAACAACAAATGAGAAATGAACACTGTTCATATTTGAAATTCAGTACATTTATCAATTTTCTGTTCATGATCCTCAAGGACGTTAGCCCAAAATGTAGGACAACCCTTAGTTCTAACATTTGTACCATTTTCAGGTACTTTTGGATGTTAATGATTATGAAATCCAAAATTGAGGGCAACATAAAGCATGAAATTTGGGGATAACATGTCGATTTAGAATTCAACACTATAGGCCCTGATCTGGAGTGCTCCTATAAACATTGGTGAACTACCAAGGAGGGTTGAGGGGCCTGATTCAAGAGAATCCAACTCAAGATGTTAAGTGTAAAACAAGGGAAGGAAGACCTCTCAAGAGGGAGAGGTGTGTGGTTTGGCTATTAAAAACCAGATACAAATAAGGAATTGGAGTCCATAATATATGATATACCTCCTCTTGATGAACATGGGTTTGGGGGATAGAATGATAAAGTGATTTCTGAGAAACAGGGCTAGACTCGGAGAATAAAGGTTTGGGCAGTCCTACTTATCCCATGAGGATGGGAATCAATCCGAATATAGTTCTGGAAGTGCCATGAAGTTTAACATCATGCGGTAAGGACATGATGAGGAATGAGTGTGGAATGTAGAGTAACCCAACGTTAATGATGACATAAGCCATCATATGTCATAACCTTCATTTGAATCAGATCGAATTTGAATCAGATTTTCAAGAGGAAGGGGACATGAACATAGGACAGACCCGAAGACCAGATGTCTGGATTTTACTATATATCCCATGATGATGAGAATCAAGAAAAACATAGTTCTCAAGATATCATTTAGTTTATCATCATGTGGTAATGACATTATAGATCTTAATTTATGTTCATTGAACACATACCATATTTTCCTAGTTTAAGGTCATTTGTAAGGAAAAAATGAGTGTAAAGAGAGAATCAGAGTGCCTACTACGTGGGAGTCCACAAAATAAAAAAAATGATAGAGGATAACTTCTTACCATGATCGCAGCACAGTATCTGTATCCTATGATTAGGAATGGGGAAAAACAATTGAGCATCTACTGTTAACCATATTCACAACATAGGACTCGTATCAATTTTTTTATCAAGATACTCAAAGACGTTGGCCCAAAATTGTAGGATAAACCTTAGTCCAAACATACTTATTTTTCAAGGGTCCTTTGGGAAGTGAATGATGATGGAAACCAAAATTATGGGATGCGCAATGAATTAAAGGACATGTGTCGTGTAACGTCTTGCAACGTAGATGATAGATGGAAGTGAGATGACTCAAGGGGATATGTGTGGCATGGAATAAATATCCTATTGTGAATGGGGACATGGAGTCCACACCAACTCACAAAATAAAAAATAAGTACGTGTTCCAGGGGGCTAAAAAGGTCGAGGTACTTGTGATTGGATGTTCATTACAATTTATAGTTTAACATATTGTGGTGAAGACGGTGAATGATATTAGTTTAAGGTCATAGAGCATGAAAAATAAATACATGACCCATTATGTGGTTCTTGTTTTACCAAATATCCAAATCCCCCATGAGCAATGATCTGTGTGGGAATCAAGAAAGAATATCATTATTTCCCCAACATATAAGGGTACGACAATGAGGGGAGGTGACTAAGTAGGGTCTACCCTAACTTGACAAACACTCATACCTGAGGCAGACTGATGTATGAAGGGATAAATAGAAAAAATAAATCACGTCACCCAATATTTGTGACATATAGGGGTGGTGATAATGATTTGGGTTGGATGTTGACTACATTTGAAACACGACATCCACATCATGTGACCTGGAATGGGAGAAACAAATGAGCATCGACTGCTGACTATACTTGTAATGTGGGACTTGTATCAAACTGTCATCCAAAATCCTCGAGGATGATGGCTCCAAATGGTAAGAAATCCCTATGTACTAGAATCCATGCTGTTCAGGGGGCCTTTTAAATGAAAAAGATAATGAAGAAATAAATAAAGGGATTTTGTGAAGCATGATTGTGACTATGTAGTATAATGTCATGTAGGATGAAGAAAGTGGTGGAGATATCCATTGAGTGGGATATGTGGTGTGTTCATGATGAATTCAATGTTAATGAGGGAATATGTGTGCACCACAACATGTGTTTAGACCAAAGGGGACATCCTGATGTTCGGGACTGGGCCTATGGGAGAATTTTCCAGGCATTCCTATGTATCCCATGAGGATGGGAATCAAAATGTACGTACTTCTGAAAGGGTCTTGCAGTTTAACGTCGTGCAGTGAGGATGTGGAAGGATAGAAGAATGAGAAGGGAAATATTGTGACACAGTCGTAATTCCACCGTGATTGGGGGCCAAAGAAGCCTACATTACACCATGAAGGATCCTCCAATATAACTACACCCAGGGGGATAGTAAAAGATTATATTATCAGGGCTAGACGCTAAGACGAGGCATCCGAGCATTTCTACATATCTCATGAAGAAGATAATCAAGCCATATATAGTTCTTGAAGAGTCCATGTAGTTTAACAATGTGAAGTGAGGAAGTTGATACAAAGTGATCTTTTATTAAGGTGGTAGATATTGGAACAAAATGGTATAACTGTCGCTCATAGTTTAACGTTTTGTTAGACGAATGATGAGTAGTGTGGAATCGTTCAATTTGGATGAATCAAACATTTTAATGTCATGTGGCAAGGATAGAAATATTTAAGGTCATGTAGGACTATATAGATCTTAGTTAATGGTCATAAAGCTCATAATGTTTTGTATTATATCATCATGTGGGATGACATGCAGTTTAATGTAATGCATGACATAATAGTTAATGGTCATGTACGACCATAGCATACTCAAGAAAAGTATTTCTTGAGGAATTTGGAATTGGTGGGAGGAGTTATATGCTCACCACCCATGGTAACTAGAGAGTACGTGCCATTAGGGTAAATGTTGAAAATAATGTAAGGTCCTTCCCTTTTAGGCACTATCTTGGGTGGTTTTTTACTAGGTATCATTATTATTCTAAGGGCCAACACCATGTCACATTGCAATAAAAATAATAGGTGAACATTCTTGTCAAAATATCTAGTTATCTTGTTCTGATGTCTTTTTAGACTGTGTAGAGTATGAATCCAATTCTAATCGAGCACTTCCAAATCAGCAAGATGGATTTCAGCTACCCTATCTGGTTTTTTCTAATTGTATATAGATGTGTGTAATGATGGAAATTCAATATTGATGGGTAGGAGAACCTCCATTACATACATCAGAGAGTATGGGGTCACCTAGGTGGAATTGTGAGTTGTCTTTCGATAGGCCTAGAGTGCGTTGGAGACCTTATCCAACCAACTCTTCTTGTTATGACCAACCATTTTATTCAAGATGTTGGACATGGTTTTGTTAAATGGCTAAATATTAACATTTTATTCTTCATGATTGAGAAAGGTATGGTTTGAACAGATGTTGCTCATGGCGTACAATTTCATTAACTCAGCATCACAGAATTTGGTGTCATTATCAATGAGGATGGTGTGAGGGAGTCCGAATTGGTAGATTATGTTGGAGTTAAACAAGTCAACAATATAATGGGCATTGACCTCCTTGAGTTTAATTGCCTCGCCCACAAGGAAAAAAAATCCATAGAGGTCTGGATGAACCTGCACTGGCAAGCTCTCACTATTGGATATGGTCCCATGATGTTTATTCCCCAGACCACAGTGGACCAAGAGTACATGGTAGTGTGTAGATGATTTGGAAGTCGATGCAATAAATTATCAAGGACATGGAATTCATGTAACCTCTTAGAAAACTAAATATAGTCACAGATTATGAAGAGACAAAAATACCCCAGTGTCCAGATCTATTATGATAGTTTCGGCCTGATTTGATGAGGCCTGCTAGAACCATCATGAACTTTTTTCATGGCCAGAGATGTTTCTCCTCCATGAATAAAATGGAGGAGTACATCATCAAATCTGTATTTGTAAAGGATCTGCTCAAGACCAAGACCACTATAGAGAGTAAACTAAAACGAACAACATCATATTTGATCATGCTTGGATTGATCTTCTAGAAGACTGCCGTGCCTGAGGTACTCAATAAAGTGGGTACTCCAGTCAGGAGTCACTTCCATCACAATGACAGTGCGGCCTGTGGATCCTAACGTGGAGGCACCAATGGTAATGTAACATACATGGGGGCTATCATCGTCATTCAAAGTGACGGGGGAGATAAATCTCTCGTGTTCCACATGGATAGTCAAATAATCCTAATCAATCCCCATAAGAGATGTAGTAAGTCTGGCCAATGCATCAACTCGACCATTCTAGGATCGAGGGACATGGGTATTTTCTAGCCAAGACGGGAACAACACCACCAACAAGTGTGTACATTCCATAAGTGGTAAAACATAAGGATTCCTGAATATATAGTCACCGTTGATCTATTTGATGACTAGTTCACAGTCCCATTTCACATGAAAGTGTTGGAAAAAAATATTGAGGGCCAGATCAAGGCCAGTAATGAGGGCCTAACACTCTACCTCATTGTTTGTGCAACCTTATAACAACATGAATGAATATCATAGAACAAATTTTTCTAGAGTTATAAAGATGTTACCTAGGATCACTCTATTGAATCCTGGGTCCTTGAGTATTCTACCAGTTGGACTTCAAAAAGTTCAATAGAAGTGCATATTTCATCACGGAAAGACTTGGTCTACCAAGAGGATCTCCTCATCGGGAATATCATGATTGAGTGAATGGTCTATGGGGGATGTATGGGAAGAAATGAAGTCTTCCAAATCATGCCCTTTAATAGCCTTCTAGGGTATAAACCTAATTTATAACTTCTAATGGATGACTACCCACCAAGCTAAACATCATGTAACCATGGATCCATTCAGGATGTACATTAGCATATTCACTCTGGAGACTAGCTGTATCTCATGGTTCTGCAAGTAATGGCACAATGTTTTCACTGTGAATACCAGCATAAGGCATTATTTCTCAATAGGGGAGTATCTGGTCCCCATATCTAGGAGCATGTGATAGAGATAATATATATTGTTCTCAATTCCCTCATTGTTCTTCTAGGCGAGAAGGGAGCCAAGAGATCCTTCTAGAGAGGACACATAAAGGAACAACAACTCTCCAGAAATGGTTCACATCTGGAATGGAGGCTGCAATAGATACTTCTTGATTTCCTCAAAATAGTTCTAACATTCCTCATCCCACAGATATATATTTCCTTTCTTTATGATATGATAAAAGGGCTTACAATTCCCGGAAAAATTCACGTTGAATTGGTGTTTGTAGGCAAAGTGTCCTTGAAAGCCTCAAATCTCTCGAATGTTTCTCATATGAGATATCTAACTGATGGACATAATCTTTTCCTGATCATTCTCACGGCCTCTATATCTAACAATGTGGCGGAGAAATTTTCTGAAGGTGACCCCAAAGGGAAACTTCAATGTATTCTTCATTAAATGGTGAGAACAATAGAATATGAACACTTTATCATGGTCATTGAGATGGTTCTGATGCTGGTGGTATTTGACCACCAGATCATCAATGTAGCATTCCACCAATGTCCAAATGAATCATCTTAAATATTAGATACATGGGACACATATTAGTGGATCCTTCATTCATTAGAATGAAGGGAACAACCCAGTAGAAAAAGTACATTGTGGTGACCTGAAGGCTATAGAATCTTCATCCTCGGGGGCCATTTGAATGAGGTTACACCCAGAATACCTATCCATGAAGGAGAGATCCTAGAACCCAGTGGTGGAATCAATCCATTATTTTGTCATAGGAGGGGGGAAATAATCTTTTAGACAATGATAGTTAAGATCCTAAAAGCCACTGCAGACTCTTATCAGTCTTCTCTTCTTCCTGATGGGAAAACAGGGTGGCTAACCATATTGGATACTAGATAACCTAGATGAAATTAGATCATATAATCTTATCAACCATGGTCATGATCAAGATACCACAAAAAAGATGCATCTTTTTGGGAGGTTGTTTGAACCCATGATGATTTTCCAAGAGTTCGAGGTGGTGGGAGATGACCATAGGATCTAGTTCGGTCATGTCATTATAACTCCATTAAAACACATCATGAGGATAATTTAAGAAGCCTGTGTAATTGTGTTTCTCTTCAGTAGGCATAACGGCACTGAACAATGTGGGTTTCAAATCCGACTCGTTACTGATGTTCACCTATACCAATTTATCGCCCATGACGGAGACAACCTCTTCAAATATAGGAGGTGCATCTTCTAAATCATCTTCTCCACTTATAAAGTAGAGATCCTCAATTTGAGGAGATTGTTATGAGTCAACATATGATTATGGGATGTTTTTTCCAGCATGAGTGGTAGTAGACAATGCATCAGGTGACTCTTGTGCTGTCAAAACCATAGTGATAAAAGATGTTGATCTGATTCCATTTGGTCTTCAGCCCATGGGGCCACGCTTGTTGGTATCAAAGAAATAGTGGCATGTCGCCCTAATCTAGTTTTTCACAGCCTTGAAAAACAAGAAACAATGATGTATTCTTTCATTTCTAATGGTGGACATCTCGATACCATAGAGGTGAAGGGGTTTGTTCGATCACCTGAGAATGATTCGTGTAGGAATTCGAGGTGATATAATAGCATCCCCTATACTTGGGAATGATATTACCCCTTTATCTAGAAACAGCCAAACATTTCTCTAGTTCCAGTTTTGTAGCCTCCAATCGGAGAATTTATAAACTTTAGGCATCATCCAGGTCTGTTCACAGGTCAGTCACAACTGTAGCTTTTTCAACCTCGTTAACCTGAATCTTGTTGTCGTTGCTCATTTAATAGTTTGCATCCAGATAGGGGTCTTTAGAAGAGGAAATGGAGACATATTACCATAGAGTACTCCCACTAGACCACTAAGGGGGTACATAATGAATTAGTGATACCATGATGGAAATACCACATGCATGTGAAGCCATGGAATACCAATCAATGAATTGTAAGCGGTGTCTTGGTAGACAACCATGAACTAAGTGCGAGCCAACAAGACACTGAACTGGGTATTCAGGTGGATCCTGCAAACCAGTGTTTGTTCTGTCCTATAATAACGTTGAATTTTCAGGTCAGAGAGACTCAAATCATCCATGGACAACCCCATTTTTCAAATTGTCTTGTTTAGGATTCAGTTGATCCAAGAGCATGTGTCAACAATATGATGACGAACCCCCATGCCATTTAAGTGACCAGTGATGTACAGTGTGGGGATGTTCCCCTATATTAGAGAGCCTTCATATTCTCTATAGAAAGAGATAATGGCATGAAATTCAGCATTCTCGACTGGCTCAACATGGAAGGCATCTGTAGCTGCTAAATCTATCTCAAACTGGAGGAGGATTCTTAATGCTTCGGTGAGGAATTAACCCTTATACACATAAAATAGAAGGTCCTCATGGATATACATCCTAATAATAATGTTGTAATGTTTCTTAAGTACATAATTCTTTGGTGCTAAGTGTGAACTTATACTTATAGGAGATCATTCTATTGGAGGGGGTATGAAAGGCACATCCAGCTGAGGTGGTGGCTTGATGGTGTTGGGAATGTCCCTATGATCCCTAGTCCAAGATCATGGAGAGACTACTAGATGTTGGATACAAGAAAGATGGAAATCCATAATAATGCGTGGATGATCACGTTGTATTTGGTGTTTCTATGGCTGATCATGTATAGCAAATGATGGTGAAGGTGAACTTGCTGACACAAGAAGAGAAGGTTTTTCCTAAAGAAGTCTATGTTGGGACTGTTGTCTTGTTTTATTATCATGCACAACCAAGAAATAATCAATAAATGAGGCATTCCAATGACCCATATAACCACGGCTCCATCGACACTGGTGATGGCTAGGAATTTTTGGAGGATCCGTCTAGCGCTCACCATTTTTAGGAATCAGGTAATGGTTTACCAGCTCCACGGTGTTAATTAAAGTGTACCCTTGATCATCACATGAAGAATACTCTTCCATTGTATGGATTCCGTGGGTAATTTCTATTTTTGAGGTAACAATGTTATAGACAGTATGAGATGATGATGGAATCATGTGGGGATTTTTTTCCCAGGAGTTGCCGACGTTGGCCCTTTTGAAAACGGGAAGACTAGGATGCCGAAACAAAATTAGTGGATGCGGGTGACACTGTGTCTTTTGAAGGCTCAATTCAATTCATACATACATGGATAATAGCATGGGAATGTTAAATAGGTTTATGAGCCATCAAATCGTCATACTTTTGAGAACCGTAGTTGGGAAACTAATTCCACTAACCTTCACTGTCACTTCCACTGTACGGCTTCACGAATACACATGCCACCTATTTTAGAACTAGACCTAACCTGATTATATTGTTATCAGGCTAGTTAAGAAGCCATTCTTTAAACTGATTCACTGGCTGAGGTTGTGCCCTCAGATCTAGTGATAGGGGTAGTAATTGTGGTGATCAGTGAGATCCAACACTACATGCCTTCTTCATTCAGGAAACCATAGAAATCCCATATTATAAGGAACTTTAGAAATAACTATGGACCTGATCCTCTTTGAATGGGTATGTCCAGTTTCTCCTATTCGAAATGGGGTTTGGTAACCTAGCCTTGTCAAGGGGCTAGGGGAGCCTGTCGAGAAGGTGTAACCTAGTTATCTTGCCTAGGTGGTGGCAGCACATTATGTGTGGGAACATATCAATTCTGAGGTGGTCTCTTCTTGGTTGAAGGGTACACCAAAAGTGGAGGGCCCCTATGAGGCAGTGGAGGTGGCTCCACTAGTAACAAATACATTTTCATAGGGGCCTCTATTTGGGCCACCGTGGCGGGTTCAGCCTTAGTGGCCCTTCTAGTGAGAATTGTAGGAGGTATAGAACGTTCTTGGGTGGACTCTTACAAGGCTTCCTCTTGATTCTGGTCCTTATTAGAGAAATATTATAATCCCCCAAGTAATTTTGAGTAATGAGAGATGGGCCCAGTTCAGTCTTGGCATTACACACACACATTGTGAATAGCCATTCCTAGGTCAGTGGCTTGTCTAATGAATAGGTAAGGCCTTTCAACTGGGCAAAGATATCAGCAACGCGATCATCACGACTCTACATCGACATGAAGAGGTATTCACTACATGTCTTCCAGGTGGTAGAGTTGAACTGGTAAATAAAGAGTATAAGGAGGTCTTCCCAAATCGCAACCAACCCAATGGCTAGCTGGTTGTATGAGACAAAAAAAGCCCCTTACAATGTCTATAAAAAACTCCAATGTATGGAATACACTTTCTACGTTGGGGTTCATAGAATAGGTCCACCCTTCAAGATGAAGTGGGCTTGATGATACATCAACTAACTCATTTTATTAAAAAGAGAAATAGGGAGGTTTCTGAAACTAGGGGTCTGGGCATATCATCATGCCACACTAGATATAACATTCCATCAGTCATGATTTCAACCTGTCGTGTTTCTAATGCCACGAGGCTAGAAATAAGAACTTCCATTAGATCATCTGGGCATGAACTACTGTCTTGATGAGGGTCCTTGAACACCTGTGAATTGGAAGGATCTTCAACATGATAAGAAGGGCCAACGGCTCGTGGAGTGGCTACTTGGATAACCTGTGGGGAGTCTGGGGGAACCTAAGCTGGGTCCTAAGGATTATCACACCCGTATTTGGGGACACAAATCACACTCTCTTTCCATAATCTATGGGTTCTACCATCTCCCTGTGGGAAGGATGGTCAATGTCACCTTGGGGAAACTCGCTGGGGGAAATTTGTATCTTCCCCTGCTACCCCGGCTGAGGATCCCTGTAATCCAATGTCCACTCCTCGAAGAATTTTTCAGGGAGGTCATTGGAAAAATTTCTATGCTCCATGATCTGTTAATGGAACACAACCTTTTCGGGATCAACTTTCATCTTATGACCTGAGCTGTATGGGTTAGAGGGTTTGATGGCCCCAAGTTGCTCTTTTCTCGTATTGGGATTCGGTCGGAAGACTAATGACTCGGTGGTCACAAGAAGGCCCGGTATATTTCTCTGTTGGTGAGTAAGCCTTCATAGTAGATCCAATAGGTGTGGCACTCTTCCAGGGGTAATTTGTCTTCAAAGACATTTGTCTCTATCTCTTCCACTGATATGTTGGCCGTGTTAAATGTGACTCTACCTGGAGGCATACCATCAATATCACCTACAAAGTCAGGATGGCATCATATAGAACTAAAATGGAGGGCGTCATAATGCCCCCAACCATTGACCGGAATGTGGGGAGGGGGGGGGGGTAATCCATCATTATAATTCAATGGAGAACCTTTAATCCCTAAACACATCGAATCTATAGGGCTTGGTGGATACTGGGAAACATAGGGCACTGGGCCATATGGAGCACAAACAGGATGACCATACAAAATATCAAGTTAATCTATTCAAAGTGTGATTCAATCATGGGGTAAGACACTAAATGATAATAATGACTGATGTCTGTCACCCAGAGGGTTTGGTAAAAGTATGTGACATATTCCTTCCAAGGTGATTCGGGTGCACTGATGTACGTGGTTGCAATTGGCCAAAACAACTCTAAGAAATGATCCACCCTAAGGATGTCCAAAAATCACATCATCATAGAATCAGGATCCATACCTTGGTTGCAAGTCTAATCAACTAGGGGCAACTGCAGGACCAGTAGAAGAATTTAATGAACTACTGAGACAGTAGATAGGATGGTGGATAATATAGTGAACGGGATTACAAGCCACCGTATCTTGAGCTATCCTGCAACAAATAAAAATATTGGGCCACCACATCCAATTAAGATGTATTGGAGACAAAATATTCTTTTTCAAAGGCTGAAATTACCGATGTTGGGTCATGTTGTTGTTAATTCTTTATCATTTCCTAAAATAACTCTTGAGGATCTCTGGTTAATGTGGATAATGATATTGTTGATGATAGGGAGTATTGCATGTCCAGAACCTCATAAGGGGCCAAATATTCCTCCTCCTATATGTATCAACAGAGGAAGGTGGGAATCTAGTTAACCTCACATTCTGTAAGGAGGAGACTAAAATTCCTCATTCCCGCCAAGCCCTCAACCTAGAGAATCAAGGTGAGGGTTACATTACTGAGTCACATTTTTCCTTAGATTCTGAGAATAAGATGGGGTTCATTGCAGTCTGAATCTCCTCGGTGTTCTTTTTATAACCTTAGAGACCTACCCTCCTACCCCAAGATGGATCATTGGGACAGAGTATGTTTTTTGATTGAGGAGGTCCTTCGGTTGAAATAATATGGTGGTGGAGAGGGAATCTGTCAGGATGATCTGGGGTTCTAGGAGAACTTGGATAAATATAAAAGGGAATATAGAGAGGACCTCTATTTCCATAGAAAAAATCTAGGATGGAGTCTTCGTAGGATGTGTTGGAGTGGGTAGGACCGGTGATGGAGTAGGTAGTATCATGGGTAGGGCCTCCAGGATTATTTCCATTAGAAGTGTCAGTACAAGGAGGGTCATCATATCAGTCAATCTGAACACAGGTAAGACCTCCGTGTTGGGATCCCATGAATTGAGGAAAACCACCGGTTCTCTGATTTCTGGGATGAGAAGGACCTTCTTTGATTGCTGTAAGGACATGGGGAAGACCCGCATGCTGGCGGTTTGACCAGAATGGTAGCATATTCTCATCGGTGTCCTGTGACAGGTGGAGCGACTCCATACCTGATGTGATGGGTATGAAAAATGCTTTCATACTAGGTGTCAATGTATTAGGGAGGAAATTCTCTTGCATTGTTGTTTTCATGAGGAAGACCCCCATTCGAGCATGGGAGCGGGGAGGACTTGTACTCTCATTGGTGGTGGCATAGATAAGACCTCCATATTGGATGCCAATGCCACTGGTCAGCCCACGATGGGTGCCACCTATGTTGGTGGAAAAGAGAGACTACCCAACCAGCCTTTGGGGTGGTTGGGACCTAGATCTTGAATGGGAATATGTGTTCCCCTGTGTGTAAAAAATAGGAAAATGATGATACATAGTAGTGGTTTCATGGGCTAGGGTAGGTGTTGATGACAGTGACGAACCTTGTTGAGCATCCTCCTTAGCTCACGCTCGACGCTGGAATTAGGTTAACCGGACTAGGGCCGGTGGTGTAGGTGCATAACTAACCTGCTTCTCGACCTATGGGGCTAGGTGGCGGTGCTGACACGACCTGGTGGGATCCCCTGAAATGGGATTCCAGCTGGGCTGGCCATGGCATCCCACACCTCATTAGCACATGGGTGGGAGTCGTCGAAGATTTCTGTTGTGAGACTCCAAAAATAATGATACATGGGGGTGTGTATCCCTGGATCACTATGCGGTCCATGGGGGCAGTGGTGATGGAAAGGAATAGAAGCCTTTATGTCTTGACGATCCATATCCAAGGTCGGGATAATCCCCTCCTACCCATATCGTCAAATGATATCATTAATTTCTCTTCTCTGAATGAATTCATATAGGGAGATGGGACGTATGCACCTAGAAACTATGGATGTGGAGGCTATCGTGAGAGAGATGAGTCCACACATGATTTTAGCATTGACATTTACTATTACCCTACATTGGTGCGTGGGTTTTTATTGGTTTCCTGTCATGACATAATGGGTCCTGCAATGCAGGGAGATTTATCAATTAGTTATAAAATAAGGAAATTGACATCTAGTGCCCCGGTGTCATTCTGTATTCCTTGTTTTGTAATAACTATCCACACTGTCAACATTTCATACCGAGATGTCCAACATTCAACTGCCCTAATTTCTAGTGAGTTTCATAGCAGGCCCACTATTTTTTTTGGCAGGACCTACAGCCAGATAATTGGATCTGGTGACAAGCTAATGCACCGATGTCTCAATCACTACTAATCTCCACACTGAGGAGACTAATTTCACAGCAGGTTCACCATTTGTGTTTCTAACACTTTCTTCAGGGAGCACATCTGTCTTTCTTGGATGCAATGTTCTTTTGACATACAATCTAGTTTTCCAAAGGCATGCGACATCTGTCACTATTTCAGGGGGGTTTTCTCCCTGATTGAAATGAAGTGATGGAATGTTGGTTCCTCCTTCCATGGAATCATTTTCAGAGATCATTTCCTAGTATGGGTCTCCCTCATTAAAAAAGATGTTGTTCGTGAAACTCTTCTCAGTGCCATATCTTTATGGATGCAGGATAATTACGCTACTTCTATTAGGACATTCCAAGGGGTCTAGTTAGGGTGGAAAACATTGGTCGTGGGAGTAGTCATGTTGGAAATCCCTGGCATGTTTGGACACTAGAACATTGTTACGTCTATTTTTCTTCCCATTATGATTGGGATTCTCAAGGATGCAGAAGCCCATGGCATCCCACAACGAATGTGGGTGACATGTTCTCACCAGGATGTGGTAGCCTTGGTAAGAATCAGGATTGATATGGATGGTTTATTGGATGGATAATGGTATGGAACGGTCATGACGATGATGGTGATGTTGGTATTTAACCTCAGGGGGACTTCTTATGTATCCCCTTAGTTGGGAATCAAAGTCCATGTAGTTCAGGATGGGGGAAAATAATCACGGTGTACACATATGACAATGACCTGATGATATACATGTGCTTATGCGTGATTAGTGGATCAGATTGTTATAATGACACGGGGGTGGACCATATATTTGAGTCCCAATCAAGGGGACTACAACAGTTTACCGATGATTGCAGACTAAAATCACATACCACTGGATGGGGATCACAATGACGTACTATCGATCGGGATCACAATGACTTACCAATGGATGGGGATCACAATAGATTAATGCTGGATCGGTATCACAACTATTCAAAATTGATTGGGTATCACAACAGCTTACTACTGGATGGGTATCATAATGGCTTGCCACTGGATGGGGATCATAATGGCTTCCACTAGATAGCAATCACAACAGCATACCGGTCGATGGGGATCACAACGAATTTCTACTAGATGGGGATCACAAAGGCATACTTATTGATGGGGATATCAACATCTTACAATATATTGGTTATTGGACCTCTGGGAGGCTTCCTACATACCCTATCTAGGAGACAGGGATCAAAACCCATGTAGTTTGAATGAGTAAAGTTTAAGATCTTGATGGAAAAAAGGTGAATACAGTTTAACATCATGCTAGATGTGCGTGGATTGACATGGAGTGGTCATGTCCAGTGGGTGTTTTTCTTGAACCTCAGGGAGGCTTCCTATGTATCTTTCCTAGGAGACAATGATCAATGTCCACATAGTTAGGTATGATACAAATTAACATCATGCGGGACAAAGGTAAGCCAGCGTAAAGGGGTCAGGAAAAGTAGGTATTGTTCTTGAACCATAGGGAGGGTTCTTACGTACCATTAATAGGAGACAAGGATCAAAGTACACATAGTTTTGGATGATACAGTTTAACTTCATGCAATGGAAAATTGACCTGATGTGAAGGGGATGGGACAAGTAGGTGTTGGGTTTGAACCTCATGGAGGTTTTCTATATACCATGCTTGAAGAGGTCAAGGATCAAAGTCCACGTAGTTTGAGATTTTTTGGGACATACATGATAAGGTGGCCTAGGAAAAATTCCATGGTCAATGATTACTCTATGCCCATGTGAGTCATGTTCGGTTTGAGAAATAAGATGAAGCAAAGACCTGAAGATCATGTTGTGAAAGGTATGTCTGAGGGATGTGGACTACGACTTATACGTGGTTAGTGGATGAAAGTTGTAATAGGGGCATATTCAGGGTTAGTGTCCCAGGGAGATGGAGGTTGGTACTAACTCCATGATGGATTCCTGATGGATAAAAAGACCATAGGGAGAGATATGGGGTAACTAAGGTCTCAATCTGCATCTCTCCCTTGGTCTTTGGCACTGAGGATGATAAGAGGAATATGAACGCTACCTCCCATAAGAAAGGATATGGTCTCACAACCAAGGTGTTTCCCTTCATCACAGATAGACACCACTCCAATAATGAGGATGTCATTCCATGTGATAAAGATCTCACTCCCGTAGAGTTGATTTGGAGTGGAGAATGTCCAAGGTGGGGATCCCCACGTGTATGATGAAAGGGGAGAGGCCATATTTTAACATCATTTACTAAGGACGATGGTACATGGAAGTTTAATGTCCTACATCTTAGAAAATATGGGTCCACATTGTACCCCTAAGACATACGTAACTGATACCCACCCACCCTTGGGGAAAGGGAGGCATCAACAATGCTATGGTGGGGTTGTGTTGGGAAGTGATCCACTGAGGGGCCCACATTAGTGTGGCTATGTGAAAAAGTAATAGCTCTTAGTGTTCCTATGTGATGAAGAATATCGTTGAGCATCACAACATAAAGAACCACCCAAGAGACCTTGAAATCACTTCGTACAAACATAGATCATCATATAGGAGAAGGGTATACAATGAAAATGAGATCACAAGAAGGGACCTTAAGAAGTTCTGATGGTCTATGTAGTAGAGGAACATTGTGAAGGGGTATGCTTCGCGAAGTGGAATGTCCTAGAATAGCAATATGGTATAGGATAATGTGGAGGGTGCTTCACAATGTAGAAATTCTTCCGCGGAGCAGGACTCCCTAATGTAAGGATACCTTATAAAGCATAGCACTGCAAGGAAATATTCTTAACAAAGCACAATGATCCTTCCTTAGCATGTGGTTCACATGTACATGGAAGGTACTTAGCGAAGCATGAGTGCTTTGAAAATAACTGAGTCCCCTTAGGGATCTCCTTCAATTACAATGGACCATGGGCTACATGAAGGGCATCACTCCATGAAGAGGTGTTGTATTTGAGAGAAGGGAAGGGATCTTCGAAATTCGTAAGTACTAGGAAGATCTCATTTTTCTCATGGTTTCACAGAGTAAAATTTTCTTCGATATTTGTGAGATGAGAAGGAAAAAAGTAAGATTATCCTTCCATTGGGCTTGAGGGGATCCCGATATTTATAGGTGTGGGGTGGTGCGAAGCTGGGACAACTTGGTATAAAGCCACATGGTTCTCCACGATCGTCCGAAGATTTTGTCTAGTTCGTCATAACTGTAGAGTCTACTGTCATCCCCTCCTTAGCACAGAGCTCTCATGGGTTCTCTTCGTAGTGCTCACCGAGGCTTCGGTCATGTTTGATGTGCTCATGGAGGTCTATTCGACTCCCTCCACATCATGAAGCTTTGAGTAATTTCTGTCGTAACAGAGGAGCCTCCTGCCAATTTAATCTCTAGAGACCAAAAAGGGGGATTCATCTTCATTCTAGATGTGGTGCTGTAGGGATATTCAAATTCCATGGTGCAATGGGGCTCCACAAATGGGCTTCATGAGGAATCCACTGTAAATGTTTTTCTCTATGTGACCTTTTCTTTTACACATATTTTGGCACTATGAGGGATGTTAATCAATTATTATTACAAAGAATAATGAATATATTTCTTAGTTTCTATATATTACTATAAATATGAGTAATAAATTGTGAATATGTTTCAAATCCATGAGAGTCCATAACTATTGTAAAATATAATTAAATGAATGGAAATTATTTAATAAAATTAATAATGATACCTGGTAAGGGAATTTTTTTTGGATCATCGTATTATGAGACTAGATAAAATTTTATTTATGAGCACCATAGATATAACATAGTTTCTATCTATGGGGTAAAATCATGGAGGTTTTGGATTCACCATATTAAACCATTAAAATTTTTTAATTGTAATTGTTTATTTTGAAAAAAGTAAAAGAATGAAAAAATTATGATGAAAGAAACAATAAAGGTAGATGACCCAAGAACGTATAAGTGGGATAAAGGAATAGAGTGTTAATGGGAAGCTAGACAGATCCTTGGGTGATCCACCTTTTTACCAACTATCATAGATATGTTGAATAGTTTGATTCATCCACTATCAAGACAGAATTAGTGAATTATCGGTGTCTTCGCTCAATTACCAGTCAAACCAAATATAGTAAACAATGTATCACAATTGTTTTTCTAAATTCATGAAGTATTCTATTATATGATAATTAGGATCACATAATAAAGTCATTTTATAAACTATAAATCAATGGATAAAATGATACATCTATGTTTATATAGTCACAGTAACATGGTTGAGACACTCCTTCTAGTGAGATAAATTATGAAGAGTTAATGGAATAAGGCAAAGAGAGAAGAAAAGTAATTTTTTCTAAGTGTGCTATCATAAGCCTCGTTTTACCATCATTTCTTGATAAGATTTTCAAGGTAATAGTGATATAATTGATAATTTAATCTCCAGTCATCTTAAAAAAATAACTTCCACATACATTTTTAGTAGTTTTTTCCTAAATGTTTAAAGGTAAAATGAAAGATCCTAAAAAATATAAACACAGTGATTTTACTTATAGATAGAAATTATAATTATAAATCCTTATAGAATAGAACAATATATCCCATATACATTTTCTTGACACCTTATTTATGGATGAAAGATGAAAATATTTACCAGACAATATAATAAGAAGGTGATCGGTGTGGCATTAATCAATAATGATATATATCTTTTCCTAATATAGATCCAGTGATCCCAACAAAACATAATCATAGTCATTTTTTTGATTGTTAATACTAATCATATTCACATTATAGGACTCCACATGGTAATTATAAATTTTTATCATATTCTTCATCTGACTCTAGATTATTCCCCCCATAAATTACACATCACAATGGATATCTTTCATAGGCCCCAAGTAAAAAGAATATGATAACGTGTTTCATTAAATTAGGTATATGGAAGACTCACTAGATAATAACTAGTGGATTCCTGAAATACTAACATAGTTCAATGCTTCATATTACTGATAAAGTCTAAGTGGATTTCTAGGTGAACTCAATTTCAATTGACAGTTTCATTTAATATGAATTTATTAAATTCACAAACTATTTGAAAAACATGTGACATATCTTGTAATCCCCCTTCTAGTATCAATATATCATATAATTCCTTTGAAAAAATTAGATTAATAATTTACTCTTGTTTCTTTACCAATATATTCATTATTCTTCAACCATGTTAAGCTAGAGTAACCTCTATTGGCTGGTTGTGTATGCATTCACTACTTTGGATGAGATCGGTCTATACCCAACTGGTTTACAATTTTAAGTACATATACCAATGATTTGTTTCTGAGATTAGAGAATTATTTGAATATTTATTTATTTATTCTTTATCATCATTGACTAATGCTCTATGGTGTATGGTGGGTTCATTATCACATAAATTTTCACACACAAACATAACATCATGGGTTTTATTCATCAAGAACAATATGGATATATCGCCACCAAATTGTATTGAACCAACTTATATCTTCATATTTCTAACTTCAATGAGTAAAATCATAAATAACATAATATTAAACCATTAAATATCAGCATCCAATGCATTTATAGGAATTGAGGCTCCACTATCTTCGAAAACTGATTAGATAAAAAAATCAGTGATCAAAGGTCTTCAACTTTGAATCTCCATATTACATTGATAATGATATATTAATATGATGATTTCATAGGTTAACATGGGTTACAAAATTAGAAAGTCATGGTTCATCCCCTTGAGTTAGTAGAAATGAAGAACTCTCTTCACTAAAGCTCTTTATAATCTCTCTCATATTGATCTAAATTTATCATTATCTAGACTCAGATGATCATGATCAGTAAATGGGAGAGAGAGTTAGTCTCAGTTATACTTTCTATGTGAAATGAGGTATCTAATAGTTTGTCATAAACCTGTCACACAAGATCTTGTCTTTATCCATTCTTTATATAGCCTAACTAAATGATTTTAAAAGTGATATTGGGATCTATTTTACTCTTTCCAGAATGGGCAGCCATCATTTAAAATATTGGACATGTGATGACTCATACATTATAATTTTTGAAAAATTTATAAAGTCCTTCGAAATGATTCATATGTAGTACCTCAAAATTACTTATAATAAATAAAATTCACTCATATTTCTCTCTCTCATAGACTCATACAATGTATCACCCAAATGTTTTTATGAAATGTTTTCTTTAGATAATTTTTATTATTCAATATCTTGTGTTGCACCTAATAACACGTTTAAAAGAACCACATGATTCCATTGGTATAAAATAATCATTATAACCTTGATGTTATATTATCATAAATAAATATAACTAACTCATAAAAATTTATGGTGAATTTTTTGGATACAAATTATTTATAAGAAAATATTATCCAATTAAATTCAAAGGAAATATTTTTATTTTTTTATTAATAAATAATGTTAATTATAATTACTAAATGAAATTAATGAAATATTTATGTTATATATTTGGGAAACTATGTTTTACATTCAACCAATAGGACTTTTTCCATAGGATATGAATAAACCTTATTTTATATATAAAAATCTACATTTTTCAAAAGGGTAATTTTACAACCTCTTAATTGTGAACCATTTGTAATTTAAACATTTAACAAATTAATAATTTTTATATGAAGGTATAAACATTTTCTTGAAGAAGGATATAAATATTTACTTTTGATGATTTTTTGATATTTTTATGATAACTTTCACATTTTTATGAATAGAAAAAATATACAATATTTTAATTGAAAATTACTTTTTCATTGAAATAATTTATATGGTAAAATTATATTATTGAATGATTTTAAATTATAAATAGATTATATCTTTATCAGTTAATAAAATTTAGTTCATTGTCATTAATTTTACATTGAATTTATGTATTAATCATTTCAATCATTTGCATTGTTTTACCTATTAAAATTCATTTTATAATTTCAATGATGAGATTAATTTTAAATTAATTAAATCAAATTTTTTGTTTTGAATATGGAAAATTTTATTCTATATTTGGAATTAGTAGGTCCAAATTATGTAAATATATTTCTTTTATTTTGGGACATTATGAATAGTTACTTCAGTAATTTGTATTAATATAGTTAAAGAGTAAATCATATAATTAAAGGTAGAACTATTGTTAAAAATTTACACAACAACTTTTACTAATATCATTAGATCTCCATTTTTTGACATAAATCATCCTTGGGTTAAAATGGTATCCTTTTAAAGCAACTTTGATGAGATTAAGACATTAAATTTATTGTATTTTAAGAAAATCTAAATATGTCTTAACGAAATAATAATAAATATATCATTTTTAATATAAGATTATCGAGAATTTAAATTAGAATATAAATAATCATTAGAAATATATGATTCTTTTCTTTATCATGTAAATATCTTTTTATCTTTCCATAAATAATCAACTACCTTAACAGCTTATACATTAATGATTCCGAAATTACTAAATTATTGATAAATTAATAAGATAATTTTTATTAACATGATTATAATCATCAAAAGATAAGAACAATTTAAAAAATCTTATCAGTAGAGTATATAGAGTCTATTTTAATCCATGGTTCAAGTTATTGAAAATTTGGATCCATATATAAAAATTTATGAAACATATTTAATTTTATTTAATGTGATGTAAAAGTTGTCACATTCATGTTTTAATAAATATAACATTTTTAATTTGTGAATTGAGAAAATATTTTATATATTATATGTAATATTATTAAATATAGAGGACATATATTTTTTATATTATTTTATTTTTAATTTTTATTCAATAAAAAAGTATATTAAGTAATTACACAAAACTAATGTTGCAATTATTTTATTAATAGATATATTAAATAAAATTTATTAAATTATTTAAAATAAATATAATTAATGTTTATTATGATATCCATTTAATTTTATAGATGAAATTGAGATCTATAAAATATAATAAAATATTATGTTCGATGTTAACTTGTTATCTATTTATTTTTAATGTTAATGAATGGAATGTTGTCACTATTTACACTATTATTTATTTATCAAAATCATGTATTATTAAATTATTTAAAAACCATAAAACATTTTTCAAAATAAATATAATAAATATTATATATTATAAAATTTTCCAAAGTATTAAATTATGGTCTATTAGACATCAAATAAGTAAATATTTCTCCCTTTTAATAATGATATATTTTTTACCTTAGTTTAAAATTAAATTGAATAACTATGTTTTAATTAAAAAAATAATTTCTAAATTGACATAATAAACTTGTATAACATTTATTTGTTGATTATATTACAACATTATTTCATATTATATTCTAAACAAATAAATTTTGGAGGTTTTTTTATTCGGTTTGAAGTTATATATTTTGAAATTCCAATGGTTCCTCAAATATCAACGACAAAAGGGAACATCCCTCATTTTTTTCATAACTCTATGATCCTTAATGATCATTCATTGCCTACCCATTTAGCTTCTCAACTTCCCAAGTCACATTATGGACTTTATGGTCTTCTCAAAACACCATCATTAGTACATTTAAGAACAGATCTAGAGGGAGCTCACTGAAGAAGAGGTCATCTCTTTTGCCGACTCTCTCACGATCATTTCTTCTTTTAATTTATATTACTTTTTTTCAATAATTAAATAATAACTCCAGTATCACCTATATACTAAGATGTTATCATGGTTATTTAACAACCTTACAATACCTGCTATCCATCCTTCAAAAAAATCACCACACGTGTGTACGTATAACTTATCGTCTCCATACCATAGTGTAATCTGTTTTTCACCACCACTTTTCTCGAATGGCTATAATGATGGAAATAATAATGATATATTATTATTAAAAATAGATATTTATTTTGTCAAAATATACATAACATTTATTTTCATACAATTTTATAATTAATGTAATGATATTGTCGCTGTTACGTATGTACTTCTTATAGTATCCATGATGTGGTATGATTCATTCTACAGGATATCCATTAAAGGATGATTATATGAACTTATATAATGAATAAATATAATATATATTTTTTTAATATAATTTAGGAAATTATATTACAATAATATATAATGAATAACCAGATCTTATTTGAAAAATCATGAATAAGATAATGAAGCCGTTTATATGAAAATAACCAGTAATAATGAAATGCTAGTATCAAAATGATGATAATATGGTTATACATGATATCATAAATATTTATATGATTATATAATAACTGAATGAAAATATTTAAATCATTACATAGGAGGTTCAAGTATGTACAAAGGATATCATACCTAAGTTAAGTGATAATTTCACAATCTCATTATTATTCAAGATTTTTTATAAGTATGTATTCACTAGGGTATATTTATCTTCCATTTACATGTTTTAGAAATATTTAATATCATTTATTTTATTATAAAAATATTTAAATTCAATTTTACCCATTTTTTAATTTTTAAAAATTGTATGAAAGGAATATTCTGTTGTTTTTTGATACAAGTAACATTTTGACTTTTTCGAAAAATTCACGAGAAGAATATTTTATTTAACTTATATGCCATGATATGTTTTAAAATTTTCATAACACCATATTTTGTTGAATATTTATTTACATAATTTTAATTTTATTTTTAAAGACATTATTTTCATTTAAATTTGTGTCTTATTTTGTGAAAAGAAATTTTTTTTGAAGAATAAAGGACATTTTCCTCAATAATTAATTTCAAGTGTTATATCAAAATTATTTTCATCAATGATAGAATTACTTAATAGGGTTTTGTTTCTCGTATATTATCTCTATTATTCCCATGATTTATTTTTTTTATAATAGAATTTTATTAATGAAATCCATTTCTTTTATATGGATTATGTTATGAAGAAAAGATTTTTAAGAAACCAATTTTATTCTTTAGGATATGCCATGATGAATGATTTATTATTTTGTTTAACATATAAGAATTATTTCATTATGAGATTGGTAAGACAAATATATTCCTCCAATGCATTGGTTAAATATTTGTATGTCATGAGACAGATAGATCCAAAATGATAAATGATCATAGTTCATTAATAAAGTGTTGAAAGAAGAAGAAAACCTAGATCAGTAATGGATTTTATCCACTGTGATGGTATTTGAAATGATCCTTGATTATTATGAAATGATTTTATATGATTATGTGTATAACAAAAATTCCATGTCTTATTTTATGACTCGTATGAATATTTTTATTGATTATTTATTAATTTTTCTAATTTAACCAATGATATGATATCATAATATATTATATGAATGATAAGATATTAATGTTTTATGTTCTTATGACTTATGATTATGATATTATTAATATCTCCCTTTTTTACACTTACTGAGCATCTGCGATCAGCCTTTATTATATTTCTTTTCCCCAAGTTGTGAAGAAGCGTTCTTGTAAAATATATCAATAAGGGGTCTTGATATGAAGGAATAAGTGGGGTGATAATGTAGATATATTATGAACCAATTGTCTATGTTTCCAAGTTTCAAAATACACTGAACATATACGGTAATGTAATTGTTTTGTTATGTTTTGTAATGAATATTCATTAATTATAAGGTAATATATATGTTTGTAATGTATGGACGGTTATGATTGGTATCAGAGAAAAGGTATAATTATCCTTTGGATACTAGGATGATAAAACATTAATAATAACCCTAATGATATGTTGACGTATATGTTACAATCCTGGTGTTTTAGAAATGATTAGGAATAACATTGAAAAAAACTACAGTGATCTGAATTGAAATTTTATTCTTTATTATGTGGGTTTAACATTATGATTAGTGATTCTCATTCAATTATTCCTAATTTTATTCAATTGATAGAACCCAAAGGAACCACGTTAACATTGAATGTGAGGGGAAATGAAATGATTTTCCTCATAATTAATCATATGATTTTGGAGATAGAATGGAAAATATTATTAATATTCTCTCAGAACTTTATCAATCAATGAATCATATAGGAAATCCAAATAAGAAAATGTGGGATCAACATTTTATTGATTCTTTCATATTGAAACATCCACATTCTTTTTTTGGGTCTTTGGATTCACTAATGAATGAAAAATAGATTAATACCTCTAAAAATATTTTTTAATTTTTCCAATGTTCAATACATGATAAATTCATCTTGGAATTTTATTATATCATAGGTAAAGGTGAACAATGGTGTAATCTTATCAATAATTTGAGAAAATGATATGAAATTGAACCCATAGAAATGTAGGAGTAGCAGAACATATTATTCACAAAGTTCTCTCCACATATTATTACTAACGATTTTGTAGAAGGAGTTACATGAAGTTAAGGAAAAGTGAGATGAATTGGTTTTCACCTACAAAAAAAATTTTACAAGACATGCATGGTAAAATTTTTGAATTGTTATCTTACATGAGAGTAAAATTGATTTATTCTTTAGTGGAATAAAACCAAGTCCATGAAGGGAATTGGACATAAGGTACTTAAATAGCTATAAGGAAATCATTTTATGTCCTCTTAAGGTTGATATGGAGTTAGAGTAACCCATTTATCCTATGGGTTTGATAAGAAGATAAAAATAGAATTCAATGGAAAATCTAAACACCACAATGAAATGAAGATGATTTTTCACTTATTCTCAATGTATGGAATAAAATATATAAGAAATTTCCATAGAGGTACAAGAAAATGTATTAATTGATCCAAAGAATTTCATTGGTAAATTGAATCCCATGATTTGGGAAAAAAATGTCTAATGTTGAGAATTAGGAAAAGGCTACACAGAATGAACCTCATACACTTAAATTATACAAGTAAAAGTAACTAGGGGAATTGTTCCAAAAAATTACATAATCTAAGGTTTTTTGAAGATGATCTATGTAGGTATAATATTATGGCCAAAGACAAATTAAAGTTACATATTATCACTATCGGGGATGTGGAATATGATAATGAAGTTGTGAAAGGTACACTTACCATCCACTATAAAGTATAAAATGTAACGACCCAAATTTTCATTAATGGAAATCCCAGTTGATCTAATTAAATGTCTCTTTATGTAAAATGATTATATAAAATGGCATATTCTAATGTTTTATGATAATAATTTTGACCGTTGCTAATATAGCCATTGAATATTGATCACATGATTAGTATAAATATAAGGCTTTAACAAATCCAATTTAATCAGAAAAAATAAGCAATGGACTCAGCTAGTAGAATTGCTCCATAGGAAGCACATTTTTTAGAGCATGGAAAAGTGGTGGCGTCCTTGGGTTTTTCTCTTTACCAATCCCAAGCTGATCTTCATCATGTCAAGCTCGAATGAGACCGCCTACGGGAAAAGTGGAAGTTGATAGAGATTACCACCCGAGTAATGTTATCTAAGCCACCCCAAGAGTCTGTCACCATCGCACACCATACCCTTAGGACTTATGTGACTGTTTTAATGGGTTATGTAAAAAATCACTAGTACTATGTTCATGTATATTATTGTTTTGAATATAATAATGAATATACCTTCTTGTAATTATTGACACTTTGTAAATAGTTTTTTAAAGCACAAATAGTATTTTTTTAAATAATATTTAGATAAGAAATAAATTTTGATGAATTAATGGATTTTTGAATTAAATAATATTTTAATAAAGTATTATTATTATTATAAAATTAATTTTTATTATATATATATGATCATATAATTTTATGAATGCAATTGTAATTTTTATTTACGTTTGAAAGCCATTGATGTCAAACCCAGTGAATTTTCAATAAATGTTGGTTTTTATTTTAAAAGTGAAAATTAACATATTTATAAATATTTTTAGATAAATTAAATGTTATTTTTGAAATTAGGATGCCAAAATTATCCAGCAGTAAATTTTTCATAATTTTCCGAGACAGTCAAATTTTTGGGTGAAAATTAAATACCGTATAAATATATAACGTGTTTTATGACATCATAATGAGCCAATAGTGATGTAATAAAATACTATAAGCTTTATCTTAGGCCAATATATATTTTACCATTAAAATATGTGATTTTGGGATTGTTTGACTTATTTTACAAAGAATTAATGGACCCATCAAGAATTATTAAATATCTTGTCTTTTTAAATTATTTTCCATGGTAGTGTCACTCACCTCCACATACGCAACCCCATTATTATAAGAAGTTAGGTCTTTGGCCTTATAAAATATTGTTTTTATCTCCCATTTTCCAAAAACCATGGGCAAAACCATGAGATGATTTCTGGTTTGGATTAGTTTAATGTAAGGGGTACCAAACCTAAATAATAAAGAATTCACTCACCTTTCCTATATAAACCCACCCAGGCGTCCACTTCCACCTCACTAAAAGCCTTTGGAGTTCGTCCAAACCTTTCCCTACTCTCTCTAGAATCCTCCCAAGGTTCCCCATGCTTCCAAGATTCCGCCCTCAGGCCTCATTAATGACTTTGGAAGCACACTTCCATGTAACGGTTTTTCATCCTTTAACTTTTTTTGTCCAATTTTGTTAATATTGTTGTGCCCTTTTAATTTCAATTATAAATGATGGGGTATGGTTTTGAACATATTCCATATTTGATTCTTATAGTTTTAATAATGGGAGACCCCTTTATCTCTCATTAAAGGCCTCCCATGTAAACCCATTATAATGCCCAAATTTCAAAAGGAACTTCTCTCTCTTCATTTACATTCAAGCAATACTTTTGTATCATGAATATAAATTCCATTAAAATCATTTGGACAGGTATCTATATGACCCCCTTACTTTCCATTTCATTTATATATGATGAGACACCCCTTTCTTTCTCATCAACCATTTTTATGAAATCTTATGTCATGCTGTTACACTGCTGAAATAGCACCGATTTTCTAAGCCAATGCCTTTGTGTAATGAATACCATGCCCATTTATCCATCAAGGGTATTTACCTTTATGCACATTTACTTACTGATTATAATGTATCATGTATGAATTCCTCATTCCTTTATCATTAAATAAATGATTATGTTTAATGAATCCATGTTTTGATGATCCATGTGGCACACTTATGCACAAAATGAAATGTTTAAGAAGGGTGCACCCTTATAGCACTCCAATGCATTGGGTAAAGTATAGTATCATGATACGTCATGTGCAATTAGTGTTGACTCATTCTAATTCAAGTGCAACAAGGGTTTAGTAATTCTTCATGTGCAACGATAATTTACTCATTCTTCTTGTGCAATAGGCCTTGGCTCATGCTAATTCCATGTTAAGTGTTGTTTCCACATTTCATTGTTCTAATTATCATGATTTTTCATTCCTTTATGTCTTTGTTTCTCTTGTGATTTATTGATATGCTTATTGTCTAACATGTATTTTACTCCTCATGTATTCCATGTTCATTCCCTTACTGGGCTTTATAGCTCATCCTTTTTTATGTGTGTCCTCAGGTTATCCCATGCAATGCTAAGTACGAGGGAATATTGTGGTCATGTAAAGTAATTTTTCAATAAAGATGTTTTATTTCATGTTTTAAGTTGTTATGTGATGATTCTAATCCCCATAGACAATATACTTCACGATCAACCATGTTATATCACGTGAATAGTTTATGTAATAAATCATGTTTAAGTTTGTAATAAAAGTAGGGTTGTCATAGTTGGTATTAGAGGATAGGTTTAGTTATTTTTGGGATTTGGATTAGAAAACCCTAATAAAGACATAGATACAAGACTAAGTATAATAAGAACATCCATATGTTTTGGTAAGTACCGAGTTAGTGGTTTATCATACAAATACATCCCTGTATCGATACGAGCACGTAGAGGAAACTATGCCACATATGTATCCTAAGGGAAAAACCCGAAAACCCTGCTTTGAGATAAACTCGAATGGGAACTGGTGCAGGACAATAGGCCATTCTTCACTCTTGGTTACGACACTCATGGGGGATATGATTTGGTAAATTCACAAGCTTACTAGGAAACCTTGTTATGGGAATAAAAAAACCCCTATGAATATATGTTAGAATGTAGATTATGAAAATCATAGATTGAAGCCTATAGACTCATGAGTTAAGGAATTAAAGTTAATTTATAAGTCATCAAATTTTTTCTTTGGATTACCCTTTATGTGTAACCCCTAATTTTCCTTTTATTCCAGCCAATGGCCAGTAATTGGAGGACTCGTGCTAACAACTGATGTTAAGATCATTGTGATGACTGTACCAATGAGATGCCCAATCTAATGGGAGTGGGAATCGCAAACATTGTCATGCTTATCTCTCAAATAAATCAATCTGTTAATAGAAACACAGGTCAAGAGGAACATCCAAACCCCCCATAAGAAGGAACAAGTCACTATCAGGAGCTTCATGAGACAAAGGCCTCCATCTTTTAGTTGATCAACTGATCCCACAATCATTGAACTATGGATCAACTCCATTGAAAATATCTTCTCCATCGTTCAATGTTCTGAACAAGAGAAGTTTCTCCTGGTGGATTATCGTATGGATGGTGAAGCTGATCAATGGTGGATGTTAATCAAAAATAAAAATCTTGGGGAGGAGATGGAGGTGTTAGAATTGAAGGATTTCTTGATATATTTTTCGATAAATATTTTCCGCACACACTCCATCTTAATATGGAAAGGGACTTCCTTTCCCTGAAGCAAAAAAGATGAAGAATCTATTGTAGCATACGAGGACAACTTTACAAGAATTTCACGATATACTTCTCGCTTTTAAATTTCCCACGAATGAAAAGTTGACCTCTTCTTTGGAGGGCTAAAGCCTAGCCTACGGAAGGCATTAGTGATCCGTGACTTTGACAGCTGTGAGGAAATTATCTGATGTGCCCTCAAGGTCAAAATGGAGATCGAGGAATCACATGGTTATGATGGGGACAATAAGCATATAGTGGATTTCAATGCTGGCTATCTGATGGATAAATCCAATGGTTCTAAGAAGATCCAGCACCCCACTTGCCAAAAGTGAGGAAAAGAAGCACCATGGAATTGCCTCAAGGGGACGAGGAAGTGCTTTAGGTGTGGAAGAGAAGGGCACCCAGCTCTCAACTATCAGCAAGAAAGGACCTCCACTGTGACAGAGGAGAGTAACACTCTATTCGAACCTCAACACGTTGTTCATTACTACAAATGCAAAGAACTTGGGGATTTTTCAAATCAGTGCCCTAATCCATGGGTTTTCGAAGGCAACTGGCAACCACCAAGGTAGCAAGGAAGAGATTTTTCAATCACTTCTACTAAAGTGAACCCCAACAACAAAGTAGTGACAAGTACTCTAGTTATTCATTCAATTATAGGGAATGTACTTTTTCATTCATGTTCTACGAATTATTTTATTTCTCGAACGTTTAGAAGAACAATCCCAGCACCACCCCAAATCATGGAAGTGAAGATGTCGGTGAGTACACCAAATGGGGAAATCATTGCATCCCATAAATTTAAGTCCCCCTTGTTATAATCTGTGGATTGAATTTCCCGGAGAACCTCTTTATACTCGATCTGGTGGAATTTGATGCAATTCTTTACATGGATTGTCTTTCCTTATATAGAGCCAACCTAAATTGTTAGGAAAGGGAAATCACACTCCATATGGAGAATCGACCACTGATTTATTACAATTGTAAGGGGGAAGATGAATCTCCATCAGCTCCATCATCTCAAGCATTGATATTAATACCCTATGAGCACGCGTATCTGGCTCAGATGATTGAGTCCAAGAAAGAAACTATCCTTGAAGAAATGCCTATTGTGAGGGAATTCGCTGAAGTGCTTCCCGAGGAACTGCTTAGTCTTCCTCCTAAAAGAGATGTTTAATTCTAAATTGAACTTATACCAGGGGCTCTACAAATAACCATGATTCCATATATAATGGCTATCTTTGAACTTGAAGAGCAGAAGAAACAACTACAGGAGAATCTGGATAAATGGTTTATACGCCCAAATACTACACCATGGGGTGAACCAGTCCTCTTCGTCAAGAATAAGGATCGGTCAATGTGGATTTTCATCGATTATCGTGAGCTCAACAAAATCACGATAAAGAACAAGTATCCTCTCCCATGATTTGATGAATTTTTTGATCAGCTGCGTGGAGAACATTACTTTTCCAAGGTGGACTTGAGGTCATGACATTATCATGTAAGGGTGAGGAAGGATGGTATCCCCAAGAATGCTATTCACATAGGATACGAGCACTATGAATTCATAGTAATGCCTTTCAGACTCACTACTTCTCTAGAAATATTCATGCACATGATGAATAGTGTCATTAGAGATTATGTCAACAAATTTGTGGTAGTCTTAATAGATGATATTCTAATATATTCCAAAACCAAGGAGGATCATTAAGAGCATTTAATAATTGTACTAGAGACCTTATGCAAGATGAAGCTCTATGAAAAGTACAACATGTGTGAGTTCTAGATGAAGGAGGTCTCATTAATGGTCCATATCATCATAATAAATGGGATATCTGTGGATCCCTCCAAAACAAATGCAATTGAGGGATGACCAAGGCCAGTATCGGTAACAGATATATGTAACTTCTTAGAGTTAGCTAGATATTATCAATGTTTTGTGAGAAATTTCTCACAATTGTCAAACCCTCTTACCAAGCTAACTCCAAAGGGAGTAAATTTTTCTTGGAGTGATGAATGCAAGGAAAGCTTCAAAGAGTTGAAAAAGAGGCTTATCACTACAATCGTTCTCACTTTACCCACAAGTGGGAAACCTTTTGTGGTATTTAGTGATGCTTCGAAGACGGAATTAAGATGTGTGATGATCTAGAATGATAAGTTGATATCATATGCCTCAAGGCAGTTGATAATCAATGAGCAAAATTATCTAACACATGATCAATAGTTGGCAGCGGTGATCTTTTCCTTGAAAATCATGTGGCATTATCTCTATGGGGGGAAATGTGAGATATATTTAAGAGATCTGATGCCTGACGTCCATGGAAATTGCATTAATTTTTTTTTGGAATCCTTAATACATAACAAAAACCAACACTCAAGGATCGTAATAGTTTAGTTTCTTTGGAAACTCAGAACAGAATCTTCTAATCGTTGTGAAGGATATTCAACATCTCCCATAAAGATATTCCCCTTTAGTTTTCTTACCTAAAACTTTTCTTTATATCTTAGGGAAAAGAAATCATATAATGGGTGAGCTTAAATGCTCAGTAAAGGTAAGAATGGAGATAATAAAACAAACCATAAATTTGAACCTATAACATGAACATAATGTTTAAACATCAAAATCTTGAGCAATGACATAAAACCAAGCTGTACAAAAGGAATAAATACATCAATCATGATAAAATTTCATGGGAGTAAAACATGTAATTGTGGAAACTATTAGGAACATGATATGATTTCCATAGTATCCAAGGAATTTCTGCCAATACCATCTTAGTGGACAATGTCCCTTTCTGAATCGAGTTCACTCATCATTCCAGTCATGTATCACTGAACTAGATTAACATACCGTTCCAGCCATGTCTATCTCATGGGATATAAAATCGTTACCCAATGCATTGGAGGGAGATATAGGTCCCAACCATCTCATATTGAAATCATTCTTATGTGTTCCACAACATAAACATAAATCATTCATCATTAACCAATGAATAAAATGGGTTTCATAAACATCATTCCATCATCAAATAATCCATATAAAAAATTGGAAATAATTTCACCATAAGAAAAATAACACCATGTAAATAATAGAGACATTATACATTATACATTAACATTCTCAATAATGTCATATTAGATGGAAATAGTTTTGATAAAACACTTCAAATGAGTTCTTGAGGAAAAAATCCTTTCTTCTTCAAAATTATTTTCTATTCACAAAATTCCATGTAAATTTAAAAGAAAAGGACTTTTGTTGAAAATAATAATTAAATCTTGTAACGGAAGGTTTATGAATATTAGGCGTTATGAAATCGTACAAATCATTTCATGCCGTATCAGTTAAAAAAACATTCTCCTCGTAATTTTGTCGAAAAAGTCAAAAAGTTTCTTATGTGGTAAACAAAAGAAAGATTCCTTCCACAGCACAAAGTAAAAGTCAAATATGGGTAAACATGATATTAAACATAAATTGAATAATATTAAATACTTTATGAAAAACATTTTATGTGCATGGAAGAAATATATAACCCCCGTAAATACTTACAAATAAACAATCTTAGATAATAATGATATTGGAATAATTATCCCTTATCTTAGGTCCGATATTCTTCGTAAATATATGAACCTCCTGTATAGCGATTTAAATAATGTCATTGACTTATTAAAAAATCATATTAATTGTTATGATATCATATATTGTTCACTTATGACTTTATATTACCAGTTATTTTTTAAATTCCATGTTAAAGCAACGTTTTAGGTAAAATCATTTTTTTATCATACTTGTTTAGACTTGTTGTTCTTGATATTACTATTACTTATATCATTATTTAATTACTTCCAGATTTTAAATCATAATTTTTATAACATATATATTCATTGTATATATATATATATAATAGATAGATAAATGAAATGAAATACACTGTTCATGGAGACAGTAGGTCATACGTACGCATGAAAACTGTGTTCTTTTCCTTGTTGACTTGAATGGAATTAAGTAGATGACATACAAATATATATATATACATAAATCTTGTAGAATTATTATGTCATATATTTCATCATTACTTATTATATATACTATATAATCATTCTTTAAATTTTAACATGGAAAAAATGAATCTCATCACGTCGTGGGGACGGTAATCCGTACGTACGCTCGAGCAATGATATCATTCCCATATTTATTGAATGGAATTGAAGTGGTTGATATAATATCATAGAATCAGTATTATTTTATAATAATAATATATAGTTATTCTTTACACCATTATACCCATCCAAGTAAGGTGGTGGTGGAAAAACTTATTGCACCATGGCGTGGTGACAGTATCACTTACGTACGCACGTGCGGTGATTTCATTTTCCATTCGATGGATAGAAGGTGAAATGGGGTTGTTTCATATTTATAATAACATATCATTATATTATTGATACTGATGTTATTACTTTATAATGAATCAACTAAAGAAGAAGAAGCTGAATAAGAATGAAATCTTGAAAGAATCGGTAAAAGAGATTACCTCTTCTCTGACACAACTCTTTTAAGCTTCTTCTTAGGGTACTAGAGTTGGCCTTTTGATAAGACAAGAACCTATATGATATAACTAGTAAGGTTTAGAAGAGTAATTTTCCAGGTTTGGCTTAGATTCAATGCTCAAAAGGGTGTGAAGAGAAGAGGGGAGGGGTGCCCTTTTTATAAGGGAGGAGAGGGGCACCTTAGGGAAACATAAAATATTATTTTGTAATAAAGTCATATTCTATTTTCAATAGCTCCAAATTGATTTATTTACAATCTAAGGTGGTTATGGATTTAAAGACTCTCAAAAAATAGGTTTTTGAAAAGTTTAGGTTACTATTTTATCCTTATCATTTAGATTTAACTCTAAGTTAAATAATTTAACTTTTACCGTGTCTTTTTGTTTTCTTACACCATATGGTTAATAAACATACTATAAAAAGAAAAAAGAACCCCAAGTTGTTTATTATTAATATCTATATCCTTATCTAAGTCATTTTACTGAACCTTATATTTTTATGAAAAAAATAATAATTAATAATATAATATTTGTTTAAAAAACTATTTTATGTCAATTTTGACACTATTTGATACATGATTTTTTTTAAATTCCTAACGACATTATTAGTTCTAAACAAGTTAATTAGATCAATAATAAAATGTCATATTTTCCTAGAAAAAAAGATTAATTCATTAAAAGTATAAAATTACATTTATTTGGGTATTTATAACTTCAATTTTGTTAATATTTCATTAATAATGTAATTACTACATCATCATTGTGTCAAAAATAAATTAAATTATTTATTGTATAAAAATTATAAATTAAATACCATTAGGTAGGAAATATTTTTAGTTTTTAAATTAATATTTATAGTCGAATTTATCTTATGTATAACCCTATATTAAAATGTTTTAGTTATTAAACATTGATTTTGACTATTTTAACCCTTCTTAAAATAAATTAATAATAAATGTCCTAATATAATCCATGTGTACCTAAATGGTCATATTTTATTCCTAAGGTTGTTTTCGGTCGAATTAAACTTATCCAATAGAATTAGGACATGTGTTAGTGTAATAATAATATCAATTTTACCTTAATTACCAGATTTACTTTTAACCGTGGTAAAAAAAGTAAAAATTTACTATTCACCAAAAATTATTTTTATCTTATTGAACCACATATTACTCCTTGATATTAACTGTGTCTCTCGGATTTTTGAAATTCCATTAATAGAAGCGGTAAAATTAATTTTTATGAATATTTTCAAATTTTCCTAGGAGGTGGGTAAAAGACAGTGAAATGTTCATTAAAATTATTATATATCTAATTTTTTTTAAAATTACTCAAATAAATTACATTGAACATATATAGGTATTATGTTTCAATTTTTACATAAAATAAATTTAAATAAATTAAATAATTATTTAAATAAAAAGTCAGTTTTTAAATAGTAACCCCGTGTTTTCACTATTCATCAAATATTGAATGTTTTCCAAAAAATACCAAAAAATATCCCTAGGCCAATTTCGATACTCCGAATCAATGAATGAAGTCCATTTCAAAAGATAAAAATTAAAAAAAATTCACAGATTGGGTATTAGTATTCATAACTGCTAGTTTATATCGTTGTTTAGTAAAACTCTGTATTGCGTACAACACACTCTATCGTGGAAGGTTGCAATTGCGTGTAATGCAAGCCAAGTCAGGGATGTGTGTAGTGAATTCTCTTTTTTTGTAGCATACAACAAAAGACATCAATGAAATTAAAAATAATATTTTTCATAAAATCTCGGGGTGTAACATTCTACCCCCCTTAAAATGAATTTCGCCCAAGAATTTTTTTTGGGGTAATAAATGGTTTACTATATAAAAGTTTCTTTCATAGAAACCCACATCGTAAAAAGGAATAATAAATCTTCATTTTAAAATGGGAAGTTAGAATAATAACAGTCACCCAATTTAACTCAGCACTCGGTTTCCACATAAGACAACATCGGTGAAAATATGGATACAGAAGAGAATTATAACCATGAACATCTGATGAAGAGTGGTAGGGGGAATGGCTTTGAAAAATCCATCAATCACAAAGCCATAAATTTTTCATAATCTAAGGTACCATCTCATTCGTCTTATAATAGGGCACTAGGAAAGCATTTTTGGTTTTCATGATCATTTCCCTAATGTTGAAGAAATTGAAATTAGAAGAAATAGTTTCTTGATTTTGGAACAATATCACAGTTGGTCATTCCATGGACAATTTCCACTTCAACTCTTAAATAAATGATATTGAATTTGTCATTCATGAAGTGTTAGAAGATCGTGTGATAGAATGATGGCTCATTCAATCTCTCTCAAACAAAAGGTTTGAAAAAGTTTTAAAAAAATACATAAGTCCATCCATAGTGAGATTAATCGTATATGGATCCTAAAATGGACATATACTTCATATATCATACTTCTTAATAAATTAAAACTAGTTTTCACTAACCTGGGACTTCATGTAGGCCATTGGTAGGTGATAAAGGTCTGTCACACTTCGTTTGTGGGTTCGATTCCCACAGCCTTGTCCGACATGACGGGTTGTCTCTCGTTATGTAGGTTGTCCCTTTTCTAAAACTATACTATTACAGCATTCTAGAACTAATATAAAAAATTTATAGCCTTAAACAATACTATACGATGTCTAAAATAATGCATTCCAATCATTAGACTTATCCAAAATACATCTGTCCAATCTCATAGTATAATGAAAACGATAACTGGAAAGGTCACATAACAAGAACATGAATACCATCATTTACCCCATATATATCATAAGATATATCTTGGTGATCATATTCCAAATATATGAATACCTTAATCATGTATTCTCATGAAACAAAAATTACCCGATAACCTTAGAGAAAACATGAATTCTATCAAAAGTTAACTCTTTCATCATAATAAAATCCCAAAGTTTCTATATACTCAATCCATGAAGTCAAATTGTCCTTATATCATTCATGAGCTCAGTAATACTATCAAACATCTCATTATATTCATATCCATTAATTATTCACATATCATCTACTTTCCAAAAATATTTGAATAACCTTTCATGGTTACAGGTACCATTCAACATATAATTTCAAATACTTTTGGATAAAAAATAGAGTAACAATCCTTAGATGCGTCTTTATTCCATTGTACCATTACCTATACAACATAAATCTTGAAAAAAATAAATCATTCCTCTACCTTCTTAATCCATTGGCTGAGCTTCATTATTTATTTCATTTCACATATCATGTGTAGTCTCTTCATCATCATCAACATAATTAATACCCCTATGACCATGTTGATTCCCTTTATGAGACTTTCCCTTCGGGCATTAGTTTGTATAATGCCCATACAATCTACATTTAAAACATTTAATCATTTTTCATGTCGTAGTAATACCATTATACTTGTCCATGGTGTTAACTGAACCTTTTCCTTTGCACTTAATAGCTTTGTGTCCTTCTTTTCCACACCCAAATCATCTTACAGTTCCTTTGAAACATTCTCCTTGATGCCACTTCCAACATGATTTACATCTGGGAAATTGAACATTGTTTCCCCTATGATCATCATGAAACTCTATCTTTTTCTTATTAGCTGAGTCGGGAAACATACCAAATTTGAGATTATTGATCATATTATGAGATTGATGATTAGGCATAATAATGATATGTGCACTTCTAGATCCAATTTCATTTGGTTCCTCATGAATAATACCATTCCATTGTCCATCATTTCCTCCATTATCATAAATCTTCCTGTTTCCAGCCATTTTTTATAACCCAAAAAGAAGAGTGTGAGTGGCCAAAATCATAATCAAGGGGGAGTAACATCAATATATAGCATCTTAGGTTTAATTCTAATATCTTTACCATAATTATATTACTATAAACTATACTTATAATTAACCTTAGGGACATCCCTATACATACATTAGAAATACCTCTAGGTATTTCACTAAAGTTTTCGCATCCTAGTTTCGATAGGATAACTAAACCTTTCATCTAACAACAACTGTAGAGACCCAATGCCTGACGTACATAGAAATTATATTTCTTTTTAGGAATACTTAATACATAACAAAAACCAACACTCAAGGATCATAATAGTTTACTGTCTTTGGAAACTAAGAACTAAATCTTCTAACAGTTGTGAAAGATCATCAACATCTCCCATAAAGATCTTCCCCTTTGGTTTTCTTACCTTAAACTTTTCTTTATATCCTGGGGAATAGTAAACATATAATGTGTGAGATCAAATTATCAATAAAGGTAATCATGGAGAGAATAAAACAAACCATATACATTTGAACGTAAAAACATGAACATAATGTTTAAACATAAAAATCTTGAGCAATGACATAAAACCTAGCAGTACAAAAGGCATAGATACATCAATCATGATAAAATAAAACGGGAATAAAACAGGTAATTGTGGAAACGATTAATCACATGATATGATTTCCATAGTATCCAAGGCATTGTTTCCAACACCATCATTGTGGACAAAGTCCCTTTTTAAATTGAGTTCACTCCTAGTTCCAGTCCTGTATCATTGAACCGGATTAACATACCATTACATCCATTCTATCTCATGAGATATAAAATATTTACCCAATGCATTGGTGGGAGATATAGGTCCCACCCATATCTTATTTAAACCATTCTTACGTGTTCCACAATATAAACATAAACCATTCATCATAACCCAATGAATAAAATGGGTTTCTTAAACATCATCCCATCATCACATAATCCCTATAAAACAAATGGATATCAATTAATCATATGAAAAATAACACCTTGTAAATAATATATAAATTATACTTGAAACATAAACATGCTAAATAATGGAATCATAGATGGAAAATAGTTTTGATAAAACACTTGAAATGAATTCTTGAGGAAAATATCCTTTCTTCTTCAAAATCATTTTATTTTCACAATATTACATGTAATTTTAAAAGAAAAGAATGTCTTATGAAAATAATCATGAAATATTGTAAAGTAAAATTTATGAAAATTATGCATTATGAAACTGTAAAAATCATTTCACTCCATATAAGTTGAAAAACATTCTTCTCGTACTTTTGTCGGAAAAGTCAAAAAGTTCCTTGTATGGTAAACAAAAGAAACATTCCTTCCATAACACAAAGTAAAAGTCAAAGCGGGGTAAAAATGAAATTAAAAATACATGTAAGAATATTAAACACTTTATGAAAAAAATTTTATGGGCATGGATGAAAAATACTACCCCTGTAAATACTTACGAATAAACAATCTCGTATAAGATTGAGATTGGAATAATTATCCCCTACCAAAAGCCTGATATACTTCATACGTATCGAAAACACCTGTATAAGGATTTAAATAATATCATTGACTTATTACAGAATCATATTCATTGTTATTATATCATATATGGTTCATTTATGACTTTATATCCCCCGTTATTTTGTAAAATCTATTTTAAAGTAGCGTTTTGGGTAAAACCGTTTTATTTGTCGTACTTGTTTAGACTTGTTGTTATTGATATTATTATTACTTATATAATGATTTAATTACTTCTATAATGTAAATCATGATTTATATATCATACATATTCAGTATATATATATATATAATATAGATAAATGAAATGAAATACATCGTTCATGGAGACGGAAGGCTGTACGTATGCATGAACGCTATTTTCAATTCCTTATTGACTTGAATGGAATTAAGTACATGACATACATATATATATATACATAAATCCAGTAGCAATATTATGTCATATATTTTATGATTACTTATTATATATACTTTATAATCATTCTTGATTTGTTAACATGGAAAATGAATCTCATCACGTCGTGGAGACGGTAATCCGTACGTACGTATGACTGATGATATATTTCCCATATTTATTGAATGGAATTGGAGTGGATGACATAATATATTAGAATCTGTATGATGTTATAATAATCATATATATTTATTCTTTACACCATTTTACCCATCCAAGTAAGGTGGTGGTGGAAAAATTGTTTACACCACGGTTTGGAGACGGTATTATGTACATACACACGCGCGGTGATTTCATTTTCTGTAGGATGGATAGAAGGTGAAATGGGGTTGTTTCATATTTATAATAACATATCAGTATATTAGTGATAATAATTTTCTACTTTATAATGAAACAACTAAATAAGAATAAGCTGAAGATGAAATAAAACTTGAAAGAATCAGTAGAAGAGATTACCTCTTCTTCAACACACCTCTTTTAAGATTCTTCTTAGGCTACTAGAGATGGTCTTTTGAGAAGACCAAAACCTCTATTATATAACTAGAGAGGTTGAGAAGAGAAATTTTCAGTGTTTTCCTGAGCTTCAAGGCTCAAAATGGTGTGAAGAGAAGAGGGGAGGGGTGCCCTTTTTATAAGGGACAAGAGGGGAACCATTGGAAAACTTAAAATATTATTTTATAATAAAGTCATATTCGGTTTTTAATATCTCAAAATTGATTTATTTCTAAGATAAGGTGGTTATGGGTCTAAATACTCTCAAAAAATAGGTTTTAGAAAATCTTAGGTTACAATTTTATCCTTATCATTTAGATATACCTCTAAGTTAAATATTTTAACTTTTACCATGTCTTTTTGGTTTCTTTGGATATATGTTTAATACACTTACTATAACAAGACAAAAGAACCCCAAGTGGTTCATTATTAATTTATAAATCATTATATATGTCATTTTTATAAAGCTTATATTTTTAGCGATAAAACATTAATTAATAATATAATATTTGTTTTAAAAAATATTTTATGTCAATTATGAAACTATTTGGTACTTGGTTTTTGGGAAATTCATAACTGCATTATTAGTTCTATAAAAGTTAATAAAATCAATAATAACATGAAATATTTAACTATAAAATTAGTGGAATTCATAAAAAGTCTAAAATCACATTTATTTGGGTATTTAAAACATCAATTATGTCAATATTTCATTAATAAGGTAATTACTACATCCTCATCGTGTCATAAACAAATTAAATTATTTAATGTCTAAAAATTATAAATAAAATTCCATTAGGTAGTAAATCTTTTTAGATATCATATGAATATTTATTGTCTAATTTATCTTATGTATAACCCTATATTAAAATGTTTTAGTTATTAAACGTTGATTTTAACTATGTTAACCCTTCTTTAAATAAATTAATAATAAATGTCCTAATGCAATCCATGTGGACCTAAATGGTTATATTTTATTCCTAATGGTATTTATGGTCTAATTAAACTTATACAATAGAAATAGAACATGTTTTAGGGTAATAATAATATCATTTTTACCTTTAAATAACTTATTTACTTTTAACCATGGTAAAAAAAGTAAAAAGTTACTATTCACCAAAAATTATTTTTATCTTATCAAACAACATTTTTCTCCTTGAAATTAACTGTGTCTTTGGATTTTAGAAATTCCACTCATAGAAGTGGTAAAATTATGTTTTATGAAAATTTTCAAATTGTCTTAGGAGGTGGGTAAAAGACGGTGAAAAGTAAAATAAATTTTTTATATATATAATATTATTATTAAATCAATCAAATAAATTACATTGAACATATATTGGTATTATATTTCATTTTTGACCTAAAATAAATTTATATAAAATAATAATTATATAAATAAAAATTCGGTTTTTAAATAGTAACCAAGTGTTTTAACTATTCATAAAAAATTTAAATTTTTCAGAAAAATACAAGAAATTCACCCTAGGCTAATTTCGATATTATGAATCCAAAAATGATGTCCATTTCGAATGATAAATTTTATAAAATTTTAAAAATTTAGTATTACTATTCATAACAGTTAGTTTATATCGTTGTTTAGTGAAACTCGATATTTCTTACAACATACGCTATAGTGGAAGGTCGTGATTGCGTGTAATGCAAGCCAAGTCACGGATGCGTGTAGTGAAACCTCCTTTTGGTGTAGCGTTCAACACAAGAAATCAATTAAATAAAAAATTATATTTTTCATAAAATCTCAGTGTATTACATATATACTGGGTACAAAAGTCATAAATATATATTCACACAGAAAGAGATTAATATGCATCAGAGAAGATGAGAATTGAGAAAGGATTATGACTCTTCCGTACATTACCACCCTATGAAAGCAAACAAGGTGGAAGATTCCCTAAGTAGAAAGGACCCAACGATTCTTTCAATGATGAGAATTGAGATGGATCTAATCTTCATAGACTTGATGAAGATGGACATGGGAATCATTAATAAGGGAACATAATCAATCCTTTCATAAATGATTGCTCAACTGTCTCTTTTGGAAAGGTTAATGGATGATCAAAAGGATGATGTGGGAAATCAATAATAAGTGGAAGCTATCAGAAAAGGGAAATCCTTGGAGTTTAATGTTAATGAAGAAGGAATTGTGCAATTTTGGAAAAGACTATGTGTTCCACCATGTCCGGAGCTGAAGATGGAATGTTTGGATGATGCACATAGTTAAAATTTCCTTATTCACCTAGGGAGCGCAAAGATGTATCGAGATCTCTAAGAAAACTTTTGGTGGGATAATATGAATAAAGAGATCCCTGTATATACATCAACGTTCCTAGTGTGACAGCAAGTGAAGGCAAAGAGGAAAAATTCTAAGGAGATGATGCAACCATTTCCCATACCAGAATGAAAATGGGATAACATCACCATGGTCTTTATCACTGGACCTCCAAGGACATACAAAGGCAACAATGAAATATGGGTTGTGGTGGATCATCTTACAAAGACTGCAAACTTCATTTCTATTTGGGAGGACTTCTCATTGGATCAACTAGCACGAATATATATTAGGGATGTGGTAAGGCTGCATAGAGTACCACTATCTATTATGCCGAACTGAGATCCAAGATTCTCCTCTATGTTTTGAAAGAGTCTTCAAAATGCTCCGGATACTAAACTGAACTTCAGTATGGCCTATCATCCTCAAACTGATGGCCAATCCGAGCGGACTATCCAAACACTTGAGGACTTGCTGAGAGAATTCTTAATGGACTTTAAAGGAGGATGGGATCAACATATTCCTTTGGTTGAGTTCTCTTATAATAATAGTTTCCACTCAAGCATCTAAATGGCACCATATAAAGCCCTTTATGGGAAAAGGTGCAGAACACCGGCGTGTAGGGATAATGTCGTTGAACATAAGCTTCTTGGATCGGAAATGGTCAAGGAAATGGTGGAGAAGGTGAAAACCATTCAGAAGCATATCAAGGTAGCCCAGAGTTGATAGAATAGTTATGCAAATAATCGTCGACGGAAGCTTGAGTTTAAAGTTGGAGACCTGGTTTTTATACGCATATCTACATTGAAGAAGGTGATGAGGTTTGGAAATAAAAGGGAAGTTAAGTCTAAGGTACATCGGACCCTTTGAGATTCTTGATCATGTAGGGGATGTGGCTTATGGACTAGCACTTCCACCTACAATGGTCAAAGTAAATGATTTCTTTCATGTATCACTCTTAATTAAGTACATACTGGACCCTTCACATGTACTCTCTTCTGAGGTGGTATAGTTGGTGGATGATATTTCTTTTGAGGAGTAACCAGTGAAGATCTTATATCATAGAGAAAATGCTCTAAGAAATAAGACAATGCCCCTCGTCAAGGTGTTGTGGTGAAACCACAAGTTTGATGATGCGACTTGGGAATCAGTAGAAATGATGAAGGTGAGTTACCCACATCTGTTTTAGTGTAGGAAAAGGAAAATTCAAGGGATAAATTTCTTAAGAGGTGGAATATTGTAATACCCAAAGATTCATTAATGGAAATCCCACTTGATCTAATAAAACATCTCTTTATATAAAATGTTTATATAAAATGTCAATTTTTTTGGTTTTTTTGTTACGAATTTTGACCGTTGCTAATATAGAAGTTGAACAGTTATCACATGATTTGTATAAATATAGCGCTTTAACAAATACAATTTACTCTGAAAAAACAAGCGATGGCCTCATCCAGTAGAATTTCTCCATACGAATCCCATTTGTTGGAGCTTGGAAAAGAGGTGGTGTCCTTTGGTTTCGATCTTGAACAGGCCCTGGATGTGCTTCATCATGTCAAGGTCAAACAATATAGTCTATGGGAAAAGTGGAATATGATCGAGATTACAACTCGAGAAATGCTATCTTATCTACCCCTGGAGTCTATCACCATCACACACCTTACCCATAGGTCTTACGCGGCTTTTTTAAGGGTTTATGATCCAAATTACTAGTACTATGTTCTTGTATATTATTTTTTTTGTATATAATAATGAATATACCTTCTTGTCATTACTGACATATTTTATATTTTTTTAAACCCAAAATAGTATTTTTTTATTTAATATTTAGATAAGAAATCAATTTTGATGAAATAATGGATCTTTTAATTAAATAAAATTTTAATAAAATATTCTTATTATTATTAGATTATGTTTTATTAAATATAATTGATCTAATAATTTTATGAATGCAATTGTAATTTTTATTAAGGTTTGGAAGCCATTTTTGTCAAAACTCGTGAATTCTCAATAAATGTAGGTTTTTATTTTAAAAGTTAAAATTAAAATATTTAGAAAATTATTTAGATAAAATAAATGTTATTTCTAGAATCATGATTTCAAAATTATCCAATGGTGAATTTCTCATAAGTTTATGAGGAAATCATATTTTTGGGTGAAAATTAAATACCGTTTAAATACATAATGTGTTTTATGACATCATAATGAACCAATAGTGATCTAATAAACCACTATAATCATTTTCATTGGCACATATATGTTTTACCATTAATATAATGTGATTTTGGGTTTGATTGAATTATTTTACAAAGCATTAATGGACCCCTCAAGTCTTATTAAACATCTTGTCTTTTTAAATTATTTTCCATGGGAGTGTGACTCACCTCCACATAAGCAACCCCGTTATTTTATGAAGTTCAGACTTTGGACTTATAAAATATTGTTTTCCTCTACCCTTTTCCGAAAACCATGGGCAAAAAACATGATCTTAATTGTGGTTTGGATTACTTTAACGTAAGGGGTCCCAAACCTAAATAATAAAGAATTCACTCAACATTCCTATATAAACCCACCCAAGATACCACTTCCTCCTCACTCAAAGCCTTTGGAGTTCATCCAAACTCTGCCCTAATATCTCTAGAATCCTCCCAAGGTTCCCCAAGCTTCCAAGAAGTCTCTCTCAAGCCTCTCTCAAGCCTTTGGAAGCACACTTCCAAGTAAGGGTTTTTATTCCTTTCACTTTTATTTGTCTAATTTACTTAATATTGTTATTCCTTTTTAATATCAATTATAAATTCTGGGGTATGCTTTCTCACATCTTCCATATTTCCCTATTATAGTATTAATGATGGGATACCCCTTTACCTCTCATTAAATTCCTCCCATGTACACCCGTTACTATGCCGAAATTCCAAAAGGAACTTCTCTCTCTTCATTTACATTCAAGAAACACTTTTGTGCCATGAATCTGAATTCCATTAAAGATGTTTAGACATGTATCTATACGAATCCATTACTTTCCATTTCATGTATATATGATGAGACAACTCTTTCTCTCTCATCAACCATATTTATGATTTCATATGTCACGTCGTTACGCTGCAAAATTGCACTGATTTTCTAAGCCAATGCTTTTGTGTAGTGAATACCATGACCATTTCTCCATCAAGGGTATTCACCATTATGCACATTTTCATATTGATTACAATGTTTCATGTATGAATTCCACATTCCTTTATCGTAAGAATAAATTATTATGTTTAATGAATCCTTGTTTTATGATCCATGTGCCACACTTATGCATGAAATAAAATGTTTAAGAAGGGTGCGCCCTTATAGTGCTCCAATGCATTGGGTAATGTATATTACCATGATATGTCACGTTCAAAGAGTGTTGGATCATTCTAATTCAAGTGCAATGAGGTTTTACTCTTGCTTCATGTGAAATGATAATTTACTCATGCTTCATGTGCAATGATAATTTACTCATGCTTCATGTGCAATGGGCCTTGGATCATGCTAATTCCATGTTAAGTGTTGTTTCCACATTTCCATGTTATGATAATCATGATTTTTCATGCCTTTATGTAAATGTTTCTCTTGGACTCTATTGATATGCCTATTATCTAACAGGTATTTTACTCCTCATGTATTCCATGTTTATTCCCTTGCTGGGCTTTATAGCTCACCCTTTTCTTTTGCATCTCCTCAGGTTATCCAATGCAATTCTATGTACGAGGGAATGTAGTGGTCATGTAAAGGATGTTTTCAATAAAGATGTTGTATTTCATGTTTTTAGTTGATATGTAATGATCCAAAGACTAAAATACACTAGACATCTCGATCTTCCAGTTTGCCTCAACTGAATAGTTTATTTAATAAATCATGTTTATGTTTTTAATAATATCAGGGTTGTCATATAAAATGATTAATTTGACTATGGATCCACCCAATCATTTATTTTTGAATATATTTTATGGGTATCACTATATTAAATCAATAATTAGGTGTTGAGTTAGTCGTGAAAAATTCTAATGGTACAATACTCACATCAAAATTTTATAATTGTTCTCCAGTTGACGTTTTTGGGAATTTTATACCTAAAAATCTTGGGATCCTTATGTTAGGTTAATTTGATGTGATTATTTCTATGAATTAGCTTTCCCTATATAAATTTCATTGCAATATCCAAGTATCGTATGTCACATTTATTATTCTAGATCAACTTATGATAATATATCGATGCATGGATGAGTATGATCATCTGTTGAAATTTTATTCCATATCATGGGACATTGTTCTTATATATAAATGTTATAATTCATAAATTATTGAGTAAAAATTCAGAATTAAGAATACATCCATTTAACATGAGTTTCATGATGTATTTTTGGGAGAATTTCCATGTCTTCCCCCAAATCATAATGTCAAGTCTTTAATTGAACTCTTACCAGGTTTTATTCTAATTTAAAAGACACCATATACAATGAACCTTATTGTGGTGTGGGAATTGAAGATGCGACTCCAAGAGAATCTTAAAAAAGGATTAATATTCTATATAATGTCAACTTAGGGTGAACTTGTTCTCTTTGTTAATAATAAATATGATAAATGAGACTTTTCATTGATTATCAAGTACTCACCAAGATCACTATCATGAAAACAATATAATCTTCATCTCATTGATGATTTATTGAACCAACTACGTGGAGCTCAATAATTTAACATTATTTAATTCACTCAATATAACATCTATTAAAGGTAAATGATAATATTCCAAGTATTTAATTTCATTCATTTTATGGAAACTATAAATGTATAGTGAAGCTTTTTGGTCTGATTAATTCCCCTGCTATCTTCATGGATCTAATGAATATAATATTTAGAGACTATCCTGATCATTTTGGGGTAGTCAATATAAATGAAATTACTTTATATAATTAGATAAATAGCATGAATATCAAATGGTAATTGTATCGAAGACACTATGAAAGGATATGGTTTATTAAAAATTTACCCAGTGTAAATTGTTTCTCCAGAAAGATTCATTTTTGGGACATATAATCTCATGATAGGGGATATCTATGGATCTAGTGAAAAAACATAGTTATTTAATGTTTGTCTAGACCATAAAAGGACTCAGAGTTCCAAATTATTCTTTATTTTGAAAATTTATATTGACATTTTTTGAACAATTTTTCATTAATATCTAATACACTCAAAAAGATGACTAAGTAAGGAGTTATATTCTTGTGGATGAAATAATGTGAAGAGAATTTCAAGGAGATATAAAGACGGCTAGCTAGTGAACCTATGCCCACACAACCTTATAGCGGAGAAATGTGTCTGATCTATAGTAATTCATCCAAGAAGGTTTCGAGATGTGTTCTTATGAAAAATGATATTGTGTAGCTAATTCCTTCTGACAATTGAAAAATCCATGAGAAAGATTACTTAACACATGATTTTGAGTAATCTCTGATAATCATTGAATTAAAGATATATAGGCTTTATCTTTATGGTGAAATGTATGATATTTATATGGATAATAAAAGTTTAATGTATATTTTCACAAAAAAATAGATGAATATTCACTAACAAAGATGGTTAGAGTTCATTAAATATTATGAGTACTTGATATATTACCAAAATGGGAAAGAGAACAAGGTGGAAGATGATATGAGCCAAAATGACCAAGCTCTATTATCCATGATGAGGATCACAAAATATCAAATATTTAATGATTAGAGAAGGATGGATCATAAAATTTTAATGCAAGGGGAGAAATATTGTCTTTTTTAAATGAATGCTTAACAATCCATACAAGTGAATATTAAGGAGGTACAAAAGGAAGATGTGCAACTAGAAAAGTATGTGATAAATGTTCCATAATTCAACCATGATTTTAATGGAATAATATGGTCCATGAGTCATTGTGGTATTCCTCCCATAGAAAAATTAAAAAAGGGTCAATTAGATAAGGATCATAACTCTTTACTCTCAATTCATTCTAGAAGCATAAGGATACAAAGGGACATGAAAGAGTATTTCTTGAGGGATGAGATGAAAAGATTTTTTTAAATATGTCTATTTGTGCTTGAATTTTTAGAAAGATAAGGCTGAGAGATAGAATTCTAATAGGATTATACAACTATAACCCATACTAATATGGAAATGTGAAAAAATTACTATGGACTTTGTGGTCATAAATCTAGAAAAATCTAAAGGACATAAAACTATTTCAGTTATAGTAGTTTTCTTTAATAATTGTTACCCTTAATTTATATTTGAGATGATTTATATCTTGATCATATTTCTAGGATATTTTAAAGGATGTTTTAAGATTTCATGGAGTACCACTTTCAATTTAATCTGATCAGGATATGAGGTTTACCTCAAAGTTGTGGTGATGTATTTAGTAGGATTTGGATACAGAGTTACGTTTCATTACAACATGTCACCCTAAGATAGACAGAAAACCTAATAGGATGATTCAAACATTTGAAGAGATATTAAGATATTAATCTATGGACGAAATTGGTTTTTGGGATCAACACCTTCCTTTGGCATAATTTTCATACAATAATAGCTTTCACTCCAGTATTCAGATGGCTCCTTATGAACCCCTATATGGAATGAAGTGCATAACGTCAACATTATTATATGGTGGTGGGGAATGAAATTTATTAGGACCTTTTATTTTTGATGAAACGTTTAACAATGTTATATCTACTCAAAAACACATAAGGGCATCTCAGAGTCAACAAAAAATTTATGCTATCAACCTAAGAAAAGATCTTGATTTGGATGTGGGTGATAAGGTGTTTATATGAATATTTCCCTTGAAGACAGTAATGAAATTTGGAAAGAAGGTAAAGTTGTTCCCTAGTTACATCGATCCTTTTGAAATTTTGGATCTTGTTTGGATGGTGTCTTATATATTCGTGCTTCCACCAAATCTATCTCATGTTTTTGATGTGTTCCTTGTATATATCATAATAAATTTCATACCTAATACTTTATATGTAAAAAACATTGATGTTGTACTTCTAGAGAAATATCATTATTATTAAGAACAATCTATAGAGATTCTGGATCATAGAAAAAAAGTTCTATGAAAAAAAGACCAGTCACATGGATAATGTTTAATTGTAGAACCACCATGTTGAGGAAGTTACATGGGAACTTGAGGATGTGATAAGGTAGATATATCCCCATATTTGTTTATTTAGTATATGAATCACTAGGGAAAAATTCAGTTTAATGGGTGTAAAACGTAATGCCTAGATGTTTTTATGACATATTTTTCATAAATGATTTCGATTCTTCAAGATATTTTGTTATATGAAATCGTGATTTTAAACAATCTATGAGATTACATTGGTAAAAAATAGCCATTATAAACTAGGATGTATACTAAGTAGAATAAATATTACTAACTTATGAAAATGTATAGTGAATTCTTTTGATACCTATTATTTATAAAAAAATATAAACCAATGAAATGTAATGGAAATATTTGTATTTATGTATTAAATAATTAATTTAATTACTATTATTAAATGAAATTAATGAAATATATATGTTATATATTTGAAAAAATTATTTTTATATTTTCACCCTAGAAATTTTAGTAATACGATATTAATAAATCATACTTTATGTTTTAAACCCATTAATTTTCCTCCAAATCACTATTTTTATTTTAATATAATCCACATTGAGGATAAAGTAGGAACTATAGTTAGCCAAAACTCCTTAAAATGGGAAACATATCTAAAATTCAATACTAGTTCACAGATTTAAAAATTAAAAGATTCATCACCAAGGGAACCATCACATCATCAATAGATCATACACATCAAACTGCTGCTACAACAAGGATGGAAAATCAAAATCACAATATCATCATCATCATCACACATTGTCATTATCACATCATTATTTTCCTTTATGAAAATTATTTCCATACTCATAATTACTAGAGTCACCACATTGTAAGGGGGATTCCAACTCCCCCATAGAACCCTCGAAAATATCCACAATGAAAGAATCATAACAAAAAATAGCACCATCAAGAACTGCTCACGATAGACTAGACCTCCCATGTCACCCGAACCACTTCATCCACTATTGAAAAAAGTACCATATCCGTTTTCATAAAAAAAATTCAATATTAATGAAACCAAACAATGATAACTGTGTTCGTGACACCTTTTCATCACCATCAACATCGACTTCAAGACCCCATCAGAAACAATGATCACTAGAAAATAAACCCAAATTGAACAATTTGTAGAGCGATCATAAAAAATAAATCTTGAAGAAACATAGAAACTATCAACTATAAATAATAAGAATAAAGCCTAATTAGAACATTCAAACAAGTTGTTAGAAACACAAGAGAATACTGACTAAGGACACATAATGTGTAATGATGTCGCCCCACCTAATATCCAAAAACATCAATGAATCCACTGTACCAGATTCAACTAGGATAGGTTCCATGGAACACAATGTTTGATTAGGATTTTGAGGGATAGAGGACTTTGGTAACTAACATCATAAAGAGATATGGAACACAAAAGCATAGTAAACAAAAAAAATAACCGACTCTGGTAGCACTGGTAACCTATTATCCACAGAACCACAAAACACAAAAACTCACTATAACCACCAATCATGCTCTAACCAAGAGATACATAAAGTCAGATAAGGTTAGGTTAGGCTTTCACTGACCTAGATCTTCCACAGCACACAACCATCAATGGGAAGACAAAAGGCTACGAAACGATTGGTAAAAATAGGAAATATATGAGAAGAATGGAAATAGAATGAGGTGTCAAAAAATAGAAGTAACATATAAATCAATGAGGGCCTTGAAACCTATGGGGAAGCCATGTGTGGAGATCCCTTGGAGAATTTGGAGCCATCCTCAAAACCAATATTTTTCATAAAGGTAATTTTACAACCTTTTAATGGAGAACCCTTTTTAAATTAAATTTTTTACAAATTATTAATTTTTATATGAAACCATAATCTTTTTATTTTTAATTGGGTCATAAAAATTTAATTTGGATGGGTTTTTATACTATTCTGATAACATTCATATTCAAATGAATAGTAAAAATATACCAAACTTTAATTGAAAACAACTTTTTTCACCAAAATAATTTTTATGGATAAATTATATTATTTAATGTATTTAATGTATAAAAGTATTATATTCTTATATTTTAAAATAAATTAGGTAATTAGTATTAATTTTATATGGAATTTTGATGTAGATAAATTTAAATATTTTCCATTGTTTTAACTCTTAAAACCCAATTTTTTCTTTTTGACAATGAGATTAATTTCAAAATAATTACAAAAACAACCATGTTTTTAATATTTAAAAATGGATTTCATATTTGGAATCATTACTTACAAAATATTTAAATAGGTTTTTATTTATTTTTGGGAATTAGGAATAGAAATTTTATTAATTTTTTATAATACAGTAAAGGATTAAATTGTGTAATTAATGGTAACAATAATGTTATATAATTTTACAAAAACATTTTAAAATATAATTGGATGACTTGGTTTCATCCAAAATCATTCTTGGGTAAATATGGTATCCTTTCAATACCCTTTGATTGTAACGCCCCGACCCCAGCTACCCAGAGCCGGTGCATTACTTCGTAACATTGGCATGATCACAAAAGATCAAGTCTCGATAGACCGATTAGTTTAGTAGCCTTGGAAACACTAGATATATCCATAAGTTTTACATTACATCATAAAATGAAAAACTACAACAACAACATAATGTCTCCATAGTCCGCACTATTATCCCCTCATAATATCCCTGTAGGTCATTCATAATTACTTCTTCACTTCCTGGGAAAAATATTAAAACATTGAAAGGGGTGAGCTCAGATGCTCAGTAAGGTTAACAATATAGCGGAAGCTTTCATAAATAAACATTAAAATTTAAGGCAATGTATAACTAAAACAAAATCCTTATAAACTTGAACTGCAACATAATATGGAAAAAGTAAAATGAGATAATGTCATTCACTTCTTCACATGGATATTCTACTGGTCGAATAATCACATGAAATATCAATAACAACTTTCATAATGAGGGAATGTATAATGCCGGACATTCTGAAACATTTTGTCAAGGCCTCAGCCAAGACGTCTAAAATGATTAAGGCCTCATCCAAAACCATAAATCAAATTGGGAAAGGGCCTCAGCCAATTCCACGTCTAGTTGTCTCATGAGACCTACCGATGCATCGAGGAGCTATAGCGGGCTCCACCCGTCACTTATAAGTCCAATACATTCCTCATATGAATAGGTTTAAACATATAATAAACCATAACATAATCGTATCACATTAGACATGCATAAAGGAACATAAAATTTCCACATTTCAATCACATGATATCAATACAACACATTGATATAATAAAAACGCTTTCAAAACCATTTTCAATACCAAAATAAAAGAAAGTTAAAACATTTTATTTATTTTTCATTAAAAAAAATTATGGCTTGTAGTGGAAGCCGAAACTCAAATAATGGTCACGGCAGCGGAGAAGTTGTTGTTTCCGCATAAGTACGGAAATAAAAACATTCCCTTTTGTCGTTTATCAAAACGCTTCGTATAAAAAAGATTCCTTTTGAATAAACGTAAAAGTCAAAGGGGTTTATACACCGTATAAAATAAAGTTGTGTATAAAACGAAATATGCCTCAATGAAAGGAGATTGAGATGAAGTCCTTACCAAGATCATTTTTAAAATAAAATAGATATATTATGTATATTCACAATAGGTACACATAAAGAAAGTAAAAATACAAAATAATACATAATAATATCATGACATAATTTGAAAGTAGGAGATTAACCCAAAGAATGGAAATTAGTTTATGAAATTCCCTTACAAAGAACATTTTTAAATAAAAATAGATATATTATGTGTATTCCTTATATGTACACATAAATAAAGTACAAATAAAAGATATTACATAATAATATCATGACATAATTTGAAAGTAAGAGATTAACCCAAAGAATGGAAATTGTGTTAAGAAATTCCCTTACCTTGCGTCTTGTCCTGACTCGACCGTTCTTTAACCTCCTGAATAATAAACTAGAGTTAATTTATATTTACTTAAGAACCTTTTTAATTTTCATTATTTAATTTATATCACTTATTACCATGTTATGAACATTATTTAATTATTTAAGTTAATAACGGTCGTTTTGTCGATCTTTGGTACTTGAGTCAACAATAAACTTCTTATAATTACAAGTTGTTTATGTGGTAGAATATCCATTATCTCCAGAATTATATTCATGATTTAGATGTCATATATATCATATATATCCAGTATATACATTCATTTATAATATTACGTAACATTTAGAGGTAAGAAATGAAATGCACCGTTCATCGAGACGGTAAGCCGTATGTACGCATGAATGCTACTTTCATTTCAATTTCATATTTAATGGAACGAAATCATAATGAAATAAATTTATAATATAATTCCAGTATAATATATTGTATAATACCATTTACTACATCCTTTATACATCCCACATATGGCATTAACGATTCAAATCACTTTGAGGGGGCGGTAGTCCGCACTTCCTAAAATGAAATTATCACGTTTTACCCATAATGGAAATCATAAAGTATGCCATAAATGAGAAATACAGAAGCATAAGTAAAACATAAACATATTATATATCATATATAAAAATAGTTACATATTATAGGCCACCTTTGAAGGTGTTATATGAGTGTTGAACAATCATCCTTTCGTGAGACAGAAATTTTCCATCCACAGAAACCGTATGTTCTTTAACCATTAGATGTAGTTGTGTGTAAGTGTAGCTCGAATCCTTCTAATAACAACATCCTAGTATATTGAGGATACTGGTGATGTTACAATAGAAATGAATAAAAAGATTTTAGGGGGTCGGAGAAGAAAAATAAAACAAAACAACATTAGAGAAGCATTACCTCAAAATCGGGTAACTCTATTTGATTTGAGCCAAAGGCTTCCTTGGGAAGCGTTCTGCCCAAAGTGAGCCTTCTAGGAGTAAGAGGGGAAGTTGGGAGAGTATTTGGGCAGAGGTTGGACGAGAAAAATGGCTTGAAAGTGTAAATGAGGTGGGAGAGGTGGGGGCCTTTTATAAGTGGAGAGGAGGGGCACTCTTGGAAAGTAAAGAAAAGTCACATTATTATAAAATGAGTTTCGGATTTTAGAGGTCTCTCACTTATATAATTCGAGGATAATATGATAAGGGTTCGAAATATACCCATCCAATAGGTTTTTGACAAGTGTACACTTTGGATTTTACATTATCGTTCCATTTTATTTAAATCGTTAAATAATGAGGTCATCGCTGCATCATCATGATGTCATAATTAATTTAATTTATTTAATGTCTAAAAATTATAAAAAAAAATACTATGATGTAGGAAATAGTTTTAGCTTTCTAATGAATATTTATAATCAAAATTTTGACTTGTGTATCCCCACTTAAAAACTGTTTTAGTAAAACAACTCATGATTGTGTCAATTTAATTTTAACATTAAATATATATATATTAATGTCATTTTCCAACCAAAGTGGCTCCATGGGGTCCCCAAGTTGACCCATGGGTTGTCTTGGTCGGCCAGACTCATACAATAGGAGTAGGACAAGTGTCATGCTCTTCTCATATTATTAAAACATTATTTTTACCTTAAACTACACTAATTACCTCTAATCACGATTAAGAACTTAAAAGTTACTATTCACCAAAAAATTATTTTGATCTCATGGAACCAAATTTTACTTCTTAATGACAACCATGTATGTCGGATTTTTGAAAATCAAATCACAGAAGTGGTAATATTTCATTTAAATGAAAAATCAGTTATTTAACTACCACTTAGTGGTTTCACTATTCATCAAAAATTGAAGTTTTTCAGAACAATGCCAAAATTTCACCCTAAGCTATAATTGATATTCCGAATTCTAAAATGATGTCTATTTTAAAAAATTACAAACATATAAGTTGCATTATTTAATTTTATAATTAATTTTCGCTGTCAGAACAAATAGCGTGTTTTAAGAAACAATTTATATCAAAAGATTGGCAATTGTTTATGTCCAATTTCAATGTTAAATTAATTCTAATGAACACCATTGGATAAAATGGTAAAAATATATTCTAATTATACTTTAAAACCACTAAATAGTATAATTTATCACTATAAATTATTTTGATTAAAAAAGATGTTTTTAAGTATTTTTCACTATTCATAAAAAATTAGAAGTTCTCAGAAAAATACAAAAAATTCAACATAGGCTAATTTCATTATTCCGAATCCAAAAATGAAGTCCATTTTGAAATATAAAATTTCTATAATTTTAAAAAGTGGTTATTACTATTCATAACGGCTACTTTGATTAGTCGCGGTGTTTTAGAACTCGAAGTTGCGTACAATGCATGCTATTGCATTATTGAATGAGAAGCCTATCATGGAAGCTTGGGGTGTTACATTCTCCCCTCATTCAATAAATTGCGTCCTCGCAATTTGAAAATTTTCTTTGAAAATAAAAGGTTGAAAATAGAAAATACCTTTGTGGAAAACCCACATCGGAAATAAGGTTAATAAATATATAACATTAATAGAAAGCAAGATAAGTACAAAGGTCACCCGATATAGCCCATTCTAGGATTCTATGAAAATATGGATATGGAGGAGAAACAAACCATCAAGGTCTGATGGAGAGTTATAAAAAATAGGATTAGGAGAAATTTTAACTACAAGAAAATCACAAACTTGTGATTGGTTAAACGATCATTGATTCCCCAGTAGGAAAAGTTAACCGACAACATTTTTGTTCTGAGTTAACTTTTTTAAAGTTGAGGAATTTATTTAGGAGATTTTCTAAGAACGTAAGGGAATATACATACTTGTCAAGTAGACTTTCATTCTTTAATAAATTTTTACCACAAACCCATCTTTCACGCTAAAAGGTAATACAACTCAAAAATATTATATTTATCCTAATTGTATGAGGTTCCAAATATTAACACATACCATTTAGATTAGTAAAATTATTTTGTAATAACCAGGGACTTCCTGTAGGCTGGTGGTAGGAAATAAAGGCCTGTCGCACTATGATTGTGGGTTCGATTCCTGCAGCAGTGTCCGACGCGACGGGTTATGCCCCACCCTGCAGTTTGTCCTTTTCCTAAAACTATAATATTATAATATTCTAAAAATAATCTTCAGAAATGTTTTAACCTTAAACAATATTATCAAATGTGCAACTTAATCCATACCAACCTTTATAGTTATCCAAAATACCTATGTCCAAACTTTCTCTAAAAGGTATCTAAATTACAAAATCAATTGTAACATCAGATTCCCCAAAAAAAGAAAAGTTTCTCTTATTGTCACATACTAAAAATATGATTACCTTAATCATATTAAAACCTTACTAAAATCAACAAGTACTGAAGTAAAATCCTTATATATATATATATATGTCACATTATTCTAATAACCAGAATATAATCCCTCAGTCCAAAAGCACCAATACAATAATTATTCTGCTTCAACTATAGTAACAGCATGAGATTTTCCATGATTTCTTGGCCTTTTCTGAGGTAAGTTTCCCTGACACTTATGAAATTCATTTGCATAATGCCCCATTTCCCTACAATTGTAGCATTCAACATTGATAGCCTCTTTCTTTCCCTTGCAATCACGCACCTGGTGACCTTTTTCTCCACATTTGTAACAAACTCCAATTCCTTTTAGGCAAGTACCAGGGTGATTCTTCCCACAATTATCACATAATGGAAAATCCTTCTTTCCCTTTTTCCCTTTATCTGTCTCCTGTTCCACCATTCTCTTCTTCTCTTGCTTTACTTTGTTGTCATAAGACTTAGAGAATTCCTTTTCTGTCTTGATAGCACATGAGACAATATCTTCGTATGACGAGAAGGATTGTGATACTAAAGCTCGACGGAGAAATGGTTTTAACCCATCAAAGAAACGATCAATCTTACTCCTTGGGTTACATATATAATCAGCAGCATGCCTCGCTAACCTTGTAAAGTTAGCCTCATACTTTGCGACATTCTAATCCTCCTTCTACCTCAGACTCAGAAATTGCCTTTCCATATCTGCTCGATGGTCTCAAGGAAAGTATTTTTCTAAGAATAGCTCTTTGAACTCCTTCAATTCCACGTTTGTTAATTCATCATCTTCCTTCATGTTTTGAATCAATGACCACCATTGATCAGCATCTCCAGTGAGGTGGTAAACTACCATGATAACTTTTTCCCTTTCACTGCTCCCCAAAGCCTGAAATATTTTCTCTAGGGAATTTATCCATTGCTCGGCTACTAAGGGATTTGTACTCCCATTGAACATTGGTGGTTTTTTCCTCATGAATCGATCTAACATTGATCCTCCACGCTGTGGATCAGGGTGCTCTATAAGGGTAAGGATATTATTCATAACCTGAGTAAGTTGTCCCAGTATGGTGATTAGCTGATCGAAACCAGTTGCATCACCAGCCCCACTATAATTATCTTGAGTAGGAGGGCAATCCCTACATGGAGTGCGTGAATTGATACGGTTTCCATTTCATCCACTAGGTTCCATTTCTAAACAATGGCATAAACTAGATCAGTTTATGAATCAAAATACATAATCCCATACTTATAAAACACTTAACATAAATTGAACTATTTATGGATATAATCCATAATCATAAAAATGTTTTCTTTGAGGAAGTATATACTCATAAACCCTTCATAATGATTTGTAAAGAAAATGAGAGTTATCCTAAGCATATCCCCCAGGAGTGTCGTAACCAAGAGTGCAGCAAGGCCCGTTGTCGTGCACCAGTTCCCGTTCGAGTCTAGCTCAAAGCGGTGTTTTCGGGTTTTACCCCTAGGAACATCTATTCCAGAGCCGCCTCTACCTTCTCGTATCCAGACAGGGATGTATTGCTTAGAAAACTCACAAAATATCTACAATACCAAAATTCTAGGAAGTTCTTCTATACTAATCGTCAAAGTTCATCTTAGGTCTACATGCTCTAATCAGAGTTTATCTAAATCTAGCTTCCATGGTTTGTACTAAACTTCCTCTGATACCAACTGTAACGCCCCGACCCCAGCTACCCAGAGCCGGTGCATTACTTCGTAATATTGGCATGATCACAAAAGATCAAGTCTCGAAAGTCCGATTAGTTTAGTAGCCTTGGAAACACTAGATATATCCATAAGTTTTACATTACATCATGAAATGAAAAACTACTACAACAACATAATTTCTCCATAGTCCACACTATTATCCCCTCATAATATCCCTGCAGTTCATTCATAATTTACTTCTTCACTTCCTGGGAAAAATATTAAAACATTGAAAGGGGTGAGCTCAGATGCTCAGTAAGGTTAACAATATAGCGGAAGCTTTCATAAATAAACATTAACATTTAAGGCAATGTATAAATAAAACAAAAGCCTTTTAAACTTGAACTTCAAAATAATATGGAAAAAGTAAAATTAGATAATTCCATTCACTTCTTCACATGGATATTCTACTAGCCGAATAATCACATGCAATATCAATAACCACTTTCATAATGAGGGAATGTATAATGCCAGACATTCTGAAACATTTTGTCAAGGCCTCGGCCAAGACGTCTAAAATGATTAAGGCCTCAGCCAAAACCATAAATCAAATTGGGAAAGGTCTTTAGCCAATTCCACGTCTAGTTTTCTCATGAGACCTACCGATGCATCAATGAGCTATAGCGGGCTCCACCCGTCACTTATTAAGTCCAATACATTCCTCATATGAATAGGTTTAAACATATCATAAACCATAACATAATCGTATCACATAAGACATGCATAAAGGAAACATAACATTTCCACATTACAATCACAAGATATCAATACAACACATTGATATAATAAAAACGCTTTCAAAACAATTTTCAATAGCAAAATAAAAGAAAGTTAAAACATTTTAATTATTTTTCATTAAAAAAATGATGGCTTGTAGAGGAAGCCAAAACTAAAATAATGGTCATGGCGGCAGAGAAGTCGTTGTTGCCGTGTAAGTACGGAAATAAAAACATTCCCTTTTTTATTTTAGAAAAACGCTTCGTATAAAAAAGATTCCTTTTGAATAAACGTAAAAGTCAAAGGGTTTTATACACCGTATAAAATAAAGTTGTGTATAAAAAGAAATATGCCTCAATGAAAGCAGATTGAGACGAAGTCCTTACAAAGATCATTTTTAAAATAAAATAGATATATTATGTGTATTCACTATAGGTACACATAAAGAAAGTAAAAATACAAAATAATACATAATAATATCATGACATAATTTGAAAGTAGGAGATTAACCCAAAGAATGGAAATTGGGTTATGAAATTCCCTTACAAAGATCATTTTTAAAATAAAATAGATATATTATGTGTATTCACTATAAGTACACATAAATAAAGTACAAATAAAAGATATGACATAATAATATCATGACATAATTTGAAAGCAGGAGATTAACCCAAAGAATGGAAATTGGGTTAAGAAATTCCCTTACCTTGCGTCTTGTCCTGACTCGACCGTTCTTTAACCTCCTGAATAATAAACTAGAGTTAATTTATATTTACTTAAGAACCTTTTTTATGTTCATTATTCCATTTATATCACTTATTACCATGTTATTAACATTATTTAATTATTTAAGTTAATAACGGTCGTTTTGTCGATCTTTGGTACTTGAGTCAACAATAAACTTCTTATAATTACAAGTTGTTTATGTGGTAGAATATCCATTATCTCCAGAATTATATTCATGATTTAGATGTCATATATATCATATATATCCAGTATATACATTCATTTATAATATTTCGTAACATTTAGAGTTACGAAATGAAATGCACCGTTCATGGAGACGGTAAGCCGTACGTACGCATGAACGCTACTTTCATTTCAATTTCATATTTAATGGAATGAAATCATAATGATATAAATTTATAATATAATTCCAGTATAATATTGTGTATAATACCATTTACTCCTTCCTTTATACATCCCACATATGGCATTAACGATTCAAATCACTTTGAGGGGGCGGTAGTCCACACTTCCTAAAATGAAATTATCACATTTTACCCATAATGGAAATCATAAAGTATGCCATAAATGAGAAATATAGAAGCATAAGTAAAACATAAACATATTATATATCATATATAAAAATAGTGACATATTAATGGCCACCTTTGAAAGTGTTATATGAGTGTTGAACAATCATCGTTTCGTGAGGCAGAAATTCGCCATCCACAGAAACCGTATGTTCTTTAACCATTAGATGTAGGTGTGTGTAAGTGTAGCTCGAATACTTATAATAACAACATCCTAGTATATTTAGGATACTGGTTTTGTTACAAAAGAAATGAATAAAAAGAGTTTAGGGGGTTGGAGAAGAAAAATAAAACAAAACAGCATTAGAGAAGACATTACCTCAAAATCGGGTAACTCTTTTTGATTTGAGCCAAAGGCTTCCATGTGAAGGTTTCTGCCCAATGTGAGGCTTCTAGGAGTAAGAAGGGAAATTTGGGAGAGTATTTGGGCAGAGGTTGGCCGAGAAAAATGGCTTGAAAGTGTAAATGAGGTGGGAGAGGTGGGGGCCTTTTATAAGTGGAGAGGAGGGGCACTCTTGGAAAGTAAAGAAAAGTCACTTTATTATAAAATGAGTTTCGGATTTTAGAGGTCCCTCACTTATATAATACTAGGATAAGATGATAAGGGTTCTAAATATACTCATCCAATAGGTTTTTGACAAGTGTACACTTTGTATTTTACATTATCTTTCCATTTTATTTAAATCGTTAAATAATGAGGTCAGCGCTGCATCATCATGATGTCATAATTAATTTAATTTATTTAATGTCTAAAAATTATAAAACAAATACTATGATGTAGGAAATCTTTTTTGATTTCTAATGAATATTTATAATCAAAATTTGGACTTGTGTAACCCCACTAAAAAACTGTTTTAGTAAAACAACTCATGTTTGTGTCAATTTAATTTTAACATTAAATATATATATATATATTAATGTCATTTTCCAACCAAAATGCCTCCATGGGGTCCCGAAGTTGACCCATGGGTTGTCTTGGCCGGACATGACTCATACAATTGGAGTAAGACAAGTTTCAAGCTCATCTCATATTATTAAAACATTATTTTTACCTTAAACTACACTAATTATCTCTAATCGCGATTAAGAACTTAAAAGTTACTATTCACCAAAAAATTATTTTGATCTCATTGAACCACATTTTACTTCTTAATGAAAACCATGTATGTCGGATTTTTGAAAATAAAATCACATAAGTGGTAATATTTCATTTAAACGAAAAATCAGTTATTTAACTACCACTTAGTGGTTTCACTATTAATCAAAAATTGAAGTTTTTCAGAGCAATGCCAAAATTTCACCCTAAGCTATAATTGATATTCTGAATTCAAAAATGATTTCTATTTTATGAAATTCCAAACATATAAGTTGTATTAATTAATTTTATAATTAATTCCCACTGCCACAACAAATAGCGTGTTTTATGAAACAATTTATATCAAAAGATTGGCAATTGTTTATGTCCAATTTCAATGTTAAATTAATTATAATGAACACCATTGGATAAAATGGTAAAAATATATTCTAATTATACTTTAAAACCACTAAATAGTATAATTTATCACTATAAATTATTTTGATTAAAAAATTTGTTTTTAAGTATTTTTCACTATTCAGAAAAAATTAGAAGTTCTCAGAAAAATACCAAAAATTCAACAGAGGATAATTTCATTATTCCGAATCCAAAAATGAAGTCCATTTTGAAATATATAATTTCTATAATTTTAAAAAGTGGTTATTACTATTCATAACGGCTACTTTGATTAGTCGCGGTGTTTTAGAACTCGATGTTGCGTACAATGCAAGGTATTGCATTATTGAATGAGAAGCGTATCATGGAAGGTTGGGGTGTTACATTGATGATATTAGATAATTTGATTTATTTTTATTAAAGCATAGTTAAATATGGATTACTCACTTTTGAAAAACAATATCATTTTTAATATAAGGTTTTACAGAAGGTAAATTTGACTAAAAATACTCATTTGAATGATAATATGTTTTATTTATAATGTAATTATTTTTAAAATTATTTTGAAGTAAATAATTACCATAATATCTTATACATAGATGATGTAGAAATTATTTAATTGATGAGAAAAAAATAAAATAATTTTTTTTAAATAATAATTACCATTAAAAGACAAGAAAACCTGACCAAATCTTATTTTTCGATTATATATAAACCATATTCATCCAAGGGTCATGATAGTGACCATTTGGTGCCATATAGAGAAGATTACGACACTTATAATATTTTATTTAATGTTATGTTAATATTGTAACATTCATGTTTTAATAAGTAAAACATTTTTAATGTAAAAATTTAAAGAAGATATGTTCAATTATAAGTATTCCTGTGAAATATAGGGGACATACCTTTATCATAGTATTTTCTTATTCAAATAGTATTTTTATTAAATAATTAAAAAATAATTTATGTTATAATTATTATATTTTTGAAGATAATAAATAAATGTTTTTAAAAATATTAAAATAAATATTATTTGGGATAATAAATTTATCAAATGAATTTTATAGAGTACCTTGACATATGATTAATATAATTAAAAATTTTGTTTTAACTTAAATTTTTTTATTCATATATTTAAAATCAATTAATTGTTTAGTATCTAAATTGATGTTATTGTTTTTTATCAAAATAATGTATTATTAAATTTTATAAAAACAACAAATAATTTTTTTAAAATATTTAGAATAATTATTATATGTTCTAAAATGTTATAAAGTATTCGTTTATGGTATAACTAACAACTAATAAGTAAATATTTTTCCCTTTTAATATTGAAAATTTTGTTATCTTAGTAAAAAACTAACTAGAATTAATAATTGTTAATTAAAATGATAAGTTATAAATTGATAGAAAAAAATGTATAAAATTAATTTATTGATGATATTATGACCTTAAATCATATCATATTTGAAACTAAGATATTTTGGAGTTTTTTATGTGTTTTGAATTCATATTTTTTGTAATTCCAACAGTGCCCCCAACCTTAACTAAAAAAGGGTACCTCCTACCTCATTTATTCATAACATTTTGAGCATTCAAGATTATCCATAACTGTCCCATTTACCTTATAAACCTTCCTAGTGACATTATATAGGTTCTAGTCCTCTCAAAAGCCCATCTTTAGCTCCTTTAACAGGAGATCTAGAGGGAGCTCTCCCAAGAAGAGATAATCTGCTTCACCGGCCCTCTCAAGACCATTTATCCTTCCACATACACTTAATTTTTTGTTTAAATTATCCGGTATTAACTCTAGTATCACCTATATAATGAGATATTATAAAGGTTATATTAAAAACTTATTTCACCTTTTATCGATCCTACAAAAAATGAAATCACCACCCATGCGTACATACGACATACATTCTCTACACTATGGTGTAATATGTTTTTCACAACCACTTTAATTGGATGGGAATTATGATTTAAATAATAACAATATATGCCTATTATAACAAGATATTTATTATAGAAAAATATATATACCATCCACTTACTTACCATTTCATAATTGAAGGAATGATATCATCATTCAAACATATGTATGACCTACCATCTTTATGATGCGGTGCGATGTGATTAATTATACATGATATCCATTAAATCATGATTATATAAATGTATATAGTGAATTAATATTATAGATATCATATTATTTTAATTCTAGTAATCACATAACCATAACCTATGATGAAGAGTTAGAAAATATCTAATAGAATATGCATAAAAATGAAGCCTTTTATACCCAAATAATGAGTAATAATGAAACGTTATTAAGAAACAAAGGATAATATGACCATTTATGATATCATAAAAATGAAAAAAAATTGAATAAGTAAATGAAATTAATTAAATAATTATATAGGATGATATTATATATACAAAGGATATCAGACCTATTTTTTGGGATAATATCACAATCTTATTATTATCCAAGATTGTTTAAATGTAAGTATTTACTGGTTTATATATATCGTCCAAATCCATGTTTCCTAAACATGTAATATTATTAGAATTATTAGAAAATTATTTAAAGACAATTTTACCCTTTGGTGAATTTTTTAAATTGTATGAAGGAAATATTTTTTAATTTTTTGATATAAGGTTCTTTTTTACTTATCTGGGAAAAGTATGAGAATAATTTTTTTTTAACTTATATCTCCTTATGGGTTTTTATGTTTTCATAAAGGCATATTTCCATGAAGGTTTATTTAAAAAATTTCATGTTTATTTTGAAAGATATTTTTTTCATAAAACATTGTTTGTCATTTTAAGAAAAGAAAATATTTTTAAAGAAGAAAGGATATTTTCTTCAATAATTCATTTCATGTGTTCTATCAAATTTATATTCTATCTAAGATAAAACTCTATAAAATAGTTAAGTTTTAGGTATATTATCCCTATTATTCTTAGGTTTTATTATTTTTATAATTTAATTTCATTTATGAAATCCATTTTTTTATATCGAATATGTTATGATAGAATGATTTTTAAGAAAACCATTTTATTCTTTGGGTTATGCTATGATGAATGAGTTTTGTTTTCTGTGGAACATGTATGAATGATTTTATTATGAGATAGTTGAGACCTATATCTACATCAAATGCATTGGGAAAAAATTTAAATATCAATAGATTGATAGGGTTAGAATTGGATATGTTATCGGTTTCATAATATAGGGTTGTAACCAGAATTAAACCTGGTTCCGTAATAGACTTTGTTTATGATGACGGTCTTGACAATGAGCCTTTAATTATATGAAATTATTTTCTATTATTATGTGTATTCAAAAAATTCCATGTCATATGTTTTGTATTTTTTTAATATTTTCATTGATTCTTTATTAAAATTTATGATTTATGCCATGATATGATATCCTGATCTTTCATATGCAGGATAAGATTTTAAAATGATATATTCTTATGACTAATGATTATAATACATGTAATATATCCCTTATTTGCATTTATGGATCATCCGATCTCTCCTTTTATTATGAATCATTTTCCTATGATTTTGAAGAATATTTTACAAAGATATGTCAAAAAAGGGGTCTAGATACGATGGAATAAGTGGGAGACAATGTACATGTATTATGAGAACGATGTTTATCTTTCCAAGTTTATAAAGTCACTACACCTATATAGTCATGAAATCATGTATGTTATGTTTTTTAATGAACGTTATTAAATTTTTATGTAATATATATTTATGTAAAGTATTGGAAATTATATACACAATAATAAAAAAAAGTGTATGTTACTCGATGGGTACTTATATGAAGAAAAACCTTTTCAAATAGATTCAAGTACATTGTAAATTTTATAGATATAAAATGAAATGAATTAAAATTATATAAAAAAGTATTTTCACATATTAATTTTCCAATATCAACAATTAAAATAAAATTTATTATTCCATCGAAAGAATTTTTTTAATAAAATTATAAAAGGAATTCAGAATTTATTAAAACCCCCCAAAAATATAAAAAAAATTCTATAAAATTATTTCCATTGATGATTTATAAGAAATTAATTTATTTAATATTTATAAAATTTAAAATAATGAACATTTTAGAAATTAAATACAAAAAATAAGGGTTTTTATTCAAAAATGGAAATATTGAAAATATTGAATCAAAATGATAAAAAATTAATTACAAATAAATCAATTAATAATTTGGATAAAAATACACAATAATTTAATTGAAAAATAGAAAAACATGTATCAAATTGAAACAACATAAGAATGTGATAGAGGGATTCATGTGATAGATATATCTAGGGTCCTCCAAAGGGACTATCTATGGTAAGATCCTAGCCTTAAGAGACACTTGTTTATTGTTTGTTAATAACAGTTTGATGTGTGATTTGAGTGGTCAGTGTGTAGCTGAATATTTTTTCCATCATACAGTGGGATCCATCCCCTATGATAATATTAGATTCATGGGACCATGAAATAGGTTCTCTATTTGAATCCTATCATATAGAATCAATGAGTACTAGTGAGATTATATAATATCGGGTGAGAGTATCAAGTTTTTTATATCTTATGGTTGGTCCCCATTTATAGTTTTCCCATTTGTTTTATTATCATATGTTATTTAGATTATATTTATATTTTTTGGGACCTCTTTAATTTTTCATTGTAGATATCATTGGATCAGTCATTATTTACCATAATATTTTGAGAATCATTTTATTGATGGTATGTGCAGAGGATAATGAGTCTAGTGGGACTATGATGAGTGATCCTTATAGATATAGTGAGACTTATTTGTGATTAGGTATGATGTGTTGAGATATATTTAGTATAAAATTTTTGTTTCATTGTTTCATAAAGATAATTGATAAATATATGTGGATCTTATCCAAGTGTATGCGTAGTTCCAATGTGTGTTTTGGAGGTGCGTGTGTATTTTTGTTGCGTGGGATGATGTTCCATTCACATTTGAAATAGGTGTAATATTTTCAAGTGGTTGATTTAAATCATCATTAATTCCACACACTCCCAAGGTTTTTTGGCACACCCATTTCATTATAGAAACTCCTAGACTATTGAGGTGTGTGTAAGAATCCAATTGGGTCCTTAGAATCACCCCCTACCCGCATAAGAGCCAATGTTAATGATATTTATTTACAATTTATTAATTGATTATATAAAAAATATGTTATTGATGAATTATTTATTATTGTACATAATTTATAATATTTAATGAATTTTTATTTTTCATTTCAGGTTTAGTGTCTTTCCCTAGATTCCACTAAATGGTTCCCCGAGCCAGTAGACATAACACATCCAGTGTACCCCCCATAATTCCAGAGACTACCAACTAGCAGTCATGGACCAATGACTATCCATGGGGAGACTATTCCCTCATTGATTATATTAGAGTAAAAAATATATATGGAATAATTAATTGATGAATCACTCACTATATTATCGGGCCAATAACACGTTGCAGGAGAATCAATATCAACAGAAAAATAGCGGAGGAAAATAACAACAAAAATGCATGATAAATAAATAACTTGTGGAAACTAATAATAAGTAGATACAAAATTATGATGATCATGGTAATGTATCTATATAAAAGTGTGAATGGGGTACAGGTTTTATTGACATATAATATATGCTACTAATATAAAAAAACACAAAAATGATAATGTAGCTACTTCTAGTATTGTGAGTATTGGCCCAGTCCACTATTCCTTTTTTCCATCCGACTAGTGGTATTTAGGAATCAGATGTTGGTCACTTCGGTATATCTATATCTACATTCATTAACACTTCTTAGGTATCAAAGGCATCCCATGAAGAGTTTTAGATATAATATTATAAGTCCAGAAACAACGGTGTCTAGACAAATTCATTTTGTCCAATATAAAATCAATGGTGTTCCATAGTTAATAAATTCAAGATTGGAATAGATAAATAAGTACACTGGACTGGGTTCCACTACAGACACCCTTCCAATTATACCTACATTGTCACATGACATGGTGTTTGAACCATGGGATCCTACACATGTAAAGTGAGTGGGATAATGTGATAGGGGGTGAACATCCCCCAAACTTGTTATTTGGCTTGGAGGGCACTTCCTTGATTACCCAAGTTCAAGGTTCATTTCTTATTCAAAACATTATCTTCCCTTTCAATTATGTTAATCCATTTATCAATTATTATGATTCACCCAGTTACCATCCATTGAAAGTATCACATTAGGGGGTTGGTATAAGTCCAAATATAATGGATCCCATCCAATCTGACCCAAGAATGAGGTCCTAAGTGTCACTCTAAGCATGGTGTGATGGAAACATGAACTCGACTATGAGTTTTTCCCTAGTATCTAACATAGTGGCTTGACTCTCTCTTATGGAATGGAAAAACCAACATGCCACTAATCCCATCCATGTGGTCTCTAATAGGGAACCAGGGTCACTTGTCTTGAGGAAAAAAAGGAATAATGCTCAATGATTCTATCCCAGACATAGCTAGTGTCACCCTTGACATGTTTACAAATCATTAAAAATTATGACTATGGAGTGACGAACCCATCTTGTACCTATTTAAGTAAAAACCCTCATTTCAACATCATCATAATGTCAGGATATGAATTTTCTTATTCATTCCATATTGTTTAACCAAAAAAATGTCTAACTTGAATGGAATATTTTTCATGGAATTCCATTGAGTGATTCATTTATAGCATAAGGAATAATGAAAAAAAACCTAACCTGTATTCCAATTCATTTAGTTCAACAATTCCATTTATATCATAAATGGAAGGGTCCTAGCTTAGGGATAAACATTAGATTCAACTCAATTAATTAATTTTAGGAATTATCTATAAGTTAAAAAACATTTAAGGGTTGTGTAAGAAATTAGAAATAAATTGAAAATAGGCCTCAACGGTAGAACACATCTATTAGGGTGGTCCATGTCAAAGAGGTAAACCTCAGAGAGTATTCTCAAGTAGTTAGGATCATATTACATAGGAAAACCCATTTGGAATAATTTATTTAACTTTATTGGGGAATCATCAGTATGGTCTTATGAGTGGTGTAACGAAACAAAATATAAAATGAAATGAAACTAGAGGGAAATAACTAGATAAACTGCCTTTGTCATGTAGTGTTTCCAATATCCAATATTAGTATTTAATTCAATCTGGAATGGGACATATCAAAGAAATATTGAAATGAACCAATAATAATGAAAATGAGCTTACACCAAAATAAAATAACAGAGGAATAGATAAAAAAGGAGAAATAGAATTGTTGAGATTACCTAAATATTTATAATGGTTCTAAGGACGACTGATTTGGAGCCAGTATAGATAAATTCTACCAATACCTAATAGGGGAGGATGAAGTGTATTCATGGGAGAGGGAGGAGTGGATCAGTGGAGAAAATGATAAAGGGAAGGATGGTTTAACGATGAAAATTCTCTAGTGATAATTTGTATACTCACTAACATAGGTAGGGGTGTACAGTTTGGTTGCACCATTAGCCAAAATACGTGCCAAACATGTGAATGGACTCTATCCAAGATATCTACAATCATGCATCATCGTGAACCTAGGGTCACATAGTTTCATACAAATGGGATAAACCCATCAACCAACGATCTCCAGGTGCACGGTTAGTGAAATTATGTGGGCCAGGCTACATGGTTTCTACTAATTGTGTGGCCTAATCTTCCTCTTCAAATATAAGGGTTCTAAAAAAAATTTGAACACCCTCTAGGCCTCCTAAAATATATTTTGAATCATTATTATTGAAAAACCAATGAATGTAAACTAAATAAATGGTTTTTACATTTGAGAAGAGTCAGTATGTTACAACCTCACCCCATAAAAAAAAATTAATCCCAGAGTTTCCCTTCGAGGGTGGTCAAACATCATCTAAGAATGGTTTCAGACGTTATACATGTACATCAGCCTCCCCTCCCATGTCATGTTTTTTTATATTTTTGTGCTTCCATAGTACTGAGATGTGATGAACTAACCTACCATGAAGATCCTTCAGGCTCTAATTAATGATACATATCATTTTCCCCTCAATGGATGCATCTGTCTCAATCCCAATATCTGCAGGAGTCAACGAAAGAGATAGTTCATCATAATTCCATTAATGGTATGATATGTGGAAGATGTCATGTAATGAATTTTACCTCTATGGTAAAAGAAAATGATAGGATACCAGCCTCACTATATCCACTATCGTGAAAGGACTGATGTATTAAGGCAATAACATACCCTATATATGAATTCATCTATGACCTAATATAGGTGACACTCACTAAAATACGAAATGTCCCACATCAAACTCTAGAGGTCAAATATGATGATAAGTATAAGACTACTGCATAGTCTGATCTATAACCACATTCTTTTGAAATAGCTAAGCATTCACTAAATCCTTCTCAATGAGCACATGAGCCCCATATCAGCTGGTGAGGTATCCTTAATTGCACCCATGAAACCCAGGATCAAAACCAAGTAGAGGCATATTTCCATGTAGTGTAGGAGTAATGTAGACGTTATTGTAGTATGCACTATATTAGTACAGTAGGGGAATTGTACATTTTACAGGTACTGTAGCAGAACTGTACACTATACAGGTACTAGAGTAGAAACTATACACTGTTCAGGTATTGTAGTAGAACTGTACACTGTGTTGGTGTGGTAGTAGAACTATACACTATGCGAGTACTGTAGTCGGTGTTGTAGTAGTTACTGTAGCAGGTACAGTTCGGTACTATTGTAGCTAGAACTACTCACCTTGGGCCACTGGTTTGGGCTTAGAGTCCTTACGGCTTTCGGGCCACCCATCCCTTCGGGTCATTAGAGCATTATGTCCACCTTTTAGGCCTTCGGGCCACCTCAAGGACTTAAATCCAAATGAAGTTTCCCCAGACATACATTAAAAAAAATGAGTATTCTTATAAAAGGATTCAGAGTAGGTGGACTCACTAGAGCATAGCCAAATGGATTTTTCAGAATAAGAGGGTATGGCTATGCCATCAGGACCATCCTATGCTTGCATGGGAAGCATAGCTAGATGGCCATGCAAAGATAGAGAGCTACTATATCGATGTAGATGTTGTAGAGGGGATGTTCCTTATAGATAGTCTGGTGGAATTATCTATGATCTTTTGGTCATGTAATCTCCTAAGCCTACAGTTCAGGTAATCTATGATCCTACGGGCCTTGAAAGGGTTCCCCCTCATCCCCTGAATTAGGGGTTATAAAAAATCAATAAAAATGATGGCCTTAAAGCCATGTGGGATAAAGCCTTCTCAGTAAGATGAGGACCTAATATAGCTTCCTCATGTACCTCTGACCAACCTATAGGTGAAGATAATGACCAACCGTAATGGAACTCATATAGTTCCATCTGAATTGTTTCTTATAAATTGTTTTTGTTGTAAAACTCATTCACGGGAATACTATCTACCCATGATCCTCCAAAAACAAGGATTTGATCCCAATGCATATCCTCTAACACTCACATCATCCACTCAGACTACCCATCGGTCTGACAGTGATATGTTATACTCAAGATCACTTGTAAAGATAAATCCATTTGAAACATCTTTCAGAACAATGGAGTAAATTGGGTTTTCAGGACTAAAAAAATATAATGGGGAACACCATGAAGGAATACTATCTCCCAGTTATAAAGCCTCATAATCTCATGGACTGAGAAGTTCTCTCGAATCGGTAGGATGTGTTGTAACTTTTTCAACCTATCGATGATCATCCATTCTACATCATTGCCTCAAGGGGATCTCAAGAATCACTTATTGAAATCCATGTTTATTTCATTCAATTTAAACTCACTACTTAAGAGAGTATATAGAAAATTATTTGGTCGTTGGGGCTCTACCTTCACCTACGGCAGGTGGATCACTATTGGATAAATCATACAATCTTCTTCTTTATACCCATACACCTCTACTGATTATGAATGTATCAATACATCAGGATAATACCAAGATGAACTTCCCAATTACAGATATTAGATTGATGCATCTCCCCATCCCATATATCAAAAAGCACATAAACATGCACATTGATGAGTTGGATCTCAATCACATCAACAATCCATCCATGTGGCAAATCATCACCTTCGAAACTCTCCTAAAATATGAGGCCCTCAAGACCAAATGAAATCCTCACCCGGACTCACACCCAAATAGAATATGTCCCTGCCATAGTTTCTATGACTTGTTTCTAACACTATTATTGAGCCTCTAGGTGTATATCAGAAAATAGATCTAGCAACTCCCACTCATCTTTTTCCTCCTTAATGTCTTGCGTATGAGTCCTCCAGATTAGGATATCTGCATAGTCATTTCCCTTCTTAGGTCAGTAATCATGTATAAAGTCGAACGACTGCAATTTTTCAACCATACTACATTGCTACTGAATGAAGTCTCACTATATGGATATATATTTGAGACTTTTGTGATCAGTGTAAATGAGGAACCACTTATCCAATAAATAATACCTCCAATAGGGTAATTAATAAACCTTTTCCATAAGATTTAGGTCATGTGTAGGGTAATTACTCTCATGAGGCATTAATAGGTTGACCCATATGTTTCATCCCACTGAACTATCATCACTACTATCTAGCCTAATTCATGAAGCATCATAATAAATAGTATACCATAATTCATGATTAGGAAGAATCGAGATCAACCTTAATGACATTCTTCCCCTTAACTCCTAAATAGATTTCTCTCATGCCTTAGTCTTGTTGAATTTCACTCCCTTGTTAGTCGTACCGGTAAGAGAAAACGATAAGTTAGAGAAATCATAAATGAATAGAGTGTAATAGAAATCCAGTCCGAATAATTTGTGTATATTTAAATCATTTTTGGGATGCTCCTAGGAATCCAAGATGCTCACCATTTCCTAGTCAACTGACACACCTTCTTCTAATAATATTTGACCCAGTAAGTGAACCTTGTTGTTCAAAAAGATTCATTTTTTGAGATTTTCATATACTCGGTTCACTCTTAGGGTATTCAACATGATCTCAAGGTGATTTGAATAGTTCAATATACTACAAAAAATCAATAACATGTATTCAATGAAGACACCCATTATGGAATCAATATATGAGTGGAAAACCAGATTCATTAGTTCCACAAAGAGTGTCAGCGCATTCATTAGGTCGAACAAGAAAATCATATACTCGTACCAGTTGTACATACTTCGTAATATTGTATGTGGTATGCATAATGGTTTCACATGCACTAGATGATAGCCTGACCTCAAATCGATCATAGAAAATTCTCTTTCTCCTCAAATATGGTAAAAGTGGTTGTCCATATGAAGTAGTGGATTCTATTTCTTTAATGTAATTCAATTCAACTAGTGGTAATCCACACACAACCCAAGGGTACCATTTGTATTCATGGTTAAAAGGATAGTTGGAACACATGTAAATGTGTTGGGTCATATAATACCCATCAGCTCTTGGTCATCAAGCAATATGTTGTGTTCTTGGAGATTTTTAGGTGTAATCCTATAAGGAGGAATAATCATCGCTTGCACACATATCAACATATCAACGGTGAAATCGACCACTCTCACTGGAGGTAAACATGATAAATCAACTGAGAATATATCCCAGAAATGAAATACAACTGGAGGGGATCACAAAAACATCATTTCATACTCACTCATAAAGAGACCGGTTGAATGGGTTGTAACACCCCCAATCCTAGTATTCCTGGGTCCAGTTCAACATTCCTGGATATCACATTACCCCTTATTTAGTGTATGTGATTTCCTATAGTGATTTGAAATACACCCAATGAAAATATCAATCCAAATGGGTGTGATTAGGTACAAGACTGTCTATATTGTGAATGACATCGAATAAGGTCATCTCTAGGATAAAAAACACCAATGAAAAAGATAAAAACCTATCTAAAGGGGGAACTCCATGAAATGGCATATACCTTTTTCATGGACCCCCAATAGGGTGTCTAGAGTCATCATCCCTGTGGAATAATCTATCACTATGACTAAACATCCCATAACTGCAACTAATTGTAAATAGAGAGATGCACCTATATCAAAAAATGAAGATATAAAAGTGATGGCAACCAGTATAATACCTCTTACTATACATGGAAATTGACTCTAATCATATAGCATAGGATGCAGTACATAAATATAGCCTAACAATGACCCTGAGATGCTACCTAAGTAGCCTGAGAAAGTACACTCTACTGACAATAATTCTATGAGGTTACATTTACCATGACCACCTTCTCATCTTGACTATCCTATAGATTAACAAATTCCAGGCAACCATGGTGTCCCTAATATTTATCCTAAAGGCGATGTTGGAACTAAAACAAATTCACTTGGTGCAGGATGAAAGGATAGGCATAAATTATGGAGGTTGGTCATCCTCCCACAAGACCGACACTTGATCAGGTTCCACTTACACAAGATATTTAATGACCTAGACTCTAATAATGGTGACACACCTCATAGCATTCAGTGCGTTCCACCTGAATGCTACTTCCACTTCATGTAACCCAAAAAATACCACTTCCTTCCCCTAGGTAAACCTATTATTTACCTAGAAACTAAACTACCCTAGATTACATTATTGGATTCCATCAGGTTTTCTTATGCGATGAATGTCTGGTTAGAAATATCTGATATTTTGGTCAGCCAAATGATGTTCCCCTATAATGAGATGGAATATGGGATCCCATCCTTAAATCTTCTCACAGTCGTCATATCATTTCCAGACAAAGTTATAGAAAAATGGTCGTAATTAGGTGAAATGAGATAAATATTATATGTCTGAAAAATCACCATGTTGATGGTTCATGAACTCCACAAAATTTTCTATTTTCAAGGTATGCAGAATTGAGTTATAATAAAACGATGTCTATATGTCTACCCAATCCATACCAGAATATTGACCAGCCTACGAGAGGACATCCCACCAAATATTATTGGAGACTTGAAGCATGTTAGTGGAAATATTAACTCTTTACTATGGAGGAATCTTGATATGATAGCCGATACAAATCGTGGCATATAGCCATGACTCAAAAGCCTATGGTCTTCCATCTGTGAGAAAGTGGGAGGTTACTGCTGCTAGAACTCCTTATTCAAATCTTTCATAGTAGGGGTAGGTTGGGTAGCACCCTAAACAGACTGCAAGAAATAAAATAAATAGACATGAAATTGGGCATCGATGCCCAGTAGAATATCTTAATGTGGTTACTAAGGTGTCACTAAACGAGTTATAATGGGTGTCTCATGGCCCACCACCTTAGGTGTATGCTCATAACCACCATCTTATCATATAACACAAGGTCATAATTATTTCATTACACTACAATTTACAAGAACACGCATCAAATATGACTTAAAATACAAAATAAAACCAAATAATAAAGAACATGTACCAGACTTCCTAAGGCAAACTACAAACCCGAGCCTACTCTATGGGATAGGTCTTGGTTTTCAAAATAGTATACAAAAGGATCCTTTGAGAAATGGACTACATTACAATACTATGTTTGGGTTAGGTTCTAGGTCTCATATCAGAAATACTAGACGAAAATTTTTATTTTTAAATAATAATTTTTTTTAATATCTATGTTCATTTATTTATTTAAATTCCTTTAAATAGTTTAAGTTGATAGATCACCATTTCCAATCTATAAAGTCTTGTACCCAATATAATATGAAATTTGGAATCTACCTAATACTAACCATTACTTGTTGCATCCAATTTTTACCAATACTCTATGGATCAATGTTCCCTTACCGACTACTTATGTTTTTATCTTTAACCTATTTATGAAAACATCATTTTGTTAAGGAAGTAATGTTAAGTGAAACTTATTTTTTCATAGTCCTTAGTGAATTTAAACACAATTCCATATATAATAATAGTCAAATTACTAAAATATATAAAAAATGACAAGCCACAAAGTAAATAAAATGAAACATAGGAAATTCATGCATAATTTAAATTTGGCATGGCATAATTCATGAATTTTTAATCCAAATGTACCGTGTTTTATGTATGAATTAATACACACACTTGTATCATTGTTTTAAGACTAAACAATACTTAATAATGAATTTTACATTAATGAAATAACATAATACATCAATCAAACATTGGTGAAAAAGGTGAAACTATAATAACACAAGAAAAAACAAAATCTACCAATCCATGAAAATTGAGGTTTCCCCTATATGTGGGTTAGATACTCAGAGACATTAACTCATTACCAAATTAAAATATCCTAATATCATTTCTAATACCCAAAAGGTAATAAAAAATTGAAAAGGTATTGAATTAAACCTTGTAGTTTTCCTCCCTAGAAGCCACTTAACTGTATCCCTAGACGGTGGCCATGAGACCATAAGCGCACCTCCCTAAAATCCGGAGGCATCTGACTAGTCACAAGGACCTAGGGTGTATTTTTGGGAATACTATTCCATCATTTATCATATTTGAGTGTATATATTTATAAAAAATAAGAAATAGCATATGAATATGCTATATGACTGGACCATTAAGCTGTCATAGTGGAAACAATATTGTTTCCCTCGGAATTCGGGGATGTCCTTGTATTGGGAGGTTCAAACATTATGATTGGATTATATCGGGTTTTTTCTTAAAACTAGAAACGTCCTTTGATTAAACATCCATTTGGACCTACATTCTAAAGGCAGGTGCTCATTAGTTTGTGGACTGAGGAATCTTAGGAATTTGCATTGGTCAAGAGGATGGGAGGTCGGACTCATCACACCTTTTTGAGGGGAATTATTGTATACTTCGGGACTCTCTTTATATATTTAAGTTATTTTGGTGAATCCTTATTACATTAACAAGTATAAAATGAGCTTTTATATAGTCTGACAAACAATGATTAAATATGTAGGAAAAAATAGAGAATCTTTTATACGTATTCGAGGTTCTTCATCGATAGAGAATAATATGTATTTATTAGAGATTCTTGGTCAATGATATCCTTAGACACATTTATATAGAATTATCCTAATCATTATGATGACCATTCTGGTTTTAAAACCACTCAGTGGGGCACATGATGTTTCATGTCATCCAGAATGACATATATTATTTCAGAGTTGGGATCGAACCCGCAAATGGGCTACCTAAATATCCTTTATTTAGAAAAGGAATCAGAACCCATGTAGTTCGAGTAAGGGAGTATGATGTTTATGATTGATGGATCAAAGAAGGATGTCATAATTAAATTTCCACTCTTAGCTCACGTGAGTCATGCTCGGTGTGAGAAACAAGAGGTATTGGTAAAAATTAGACAATTGGGCCATGAAAGATGCAATCATAAGATATAATGTGGGACTTATGTATATATGACTACCCAGATAAATGAAGATTAGGATTTACTTCAGGGATGAAATCCAGGAATAGGGTCTATAAAGGTTTATGTGCTTCATGGAGATTTGAATACTCTAACTTGGGGATTACTCCTGAAAAGGAGGCCCAAATTAGGAGAGGAATTGTGATTGGGTCTTACTCCTGAGAATGAATCCCAGATCAAAGGTAAATTAGTACTGGTTAAGAGAAATTAAAACTGGGGCTTACTCCAGAAAAGGAGGCCAAGGTTAAAGGGCTTCAAAAATTATGGGACTTGGGGCTTACACCTGAAGAGGATGCCCATATTTGAGGCTGTGGATTATTCCTGAAAAGGAGGCCCAGGTTAAGAGTTATGACTGGGGATTATTCCTGAAAACGATGCCCAGTTTAAGAATTATGACTAGGGATTATCCTTAAAAGGAGGCCCATGTTAAGAATTATGACTGAGCTTTATTCTTGAAAAGGAGGCCCATGTTAAGAGTTCTCTCATCTTAATGTTTGAGGTTTAATGAATGAAATCTCAATCTTTAGTGACATAAAGTTGTGTAAATCACTATATTTTGAGAGATATTCCATACAATTCCTTTCAGATAAGGAAGTCAAACCAATAAACCATGCCATAAATGACATTAAAGAGTGTCTTGAAGACTGAATTTTTAATAATTGAGGTGGAATGGATTAAGTGGGGTGAAATGGTCAAGAAGGGAACTCAAAAAGGCAGGGGCGCGCAAGTCCTTGCAGGCGCGCATGTACTGCGTGGGCACGCATGCTCGGTCACGCAGGTATACAAACGCGACACATGGGTACTTTCATGATGTTTAACCCGCAGGGTAATACTTGAGCACCTCTTGGATAAAGCTTTTAGAATCATCTTGAAGTTCTTTCAGAAGAGCGGAATGCAAGTTCTATTGAACGATTTTATGCGGCGCGCAAGTGGGGCCATTTCCCTTAAGGTTTGACCACTCAGGTGGTCAAGTGTTGATAAGTTTCAACACTTAGGCCTTCCTCCCCCTATTTAGATCTTTAGTTCTAGGTAAGAAATTACATTGGAAGTGCTTAGGAAGTTTTGAGAAGAGTCTAGAGCACCGGGAGCTCAAATCTAAATTCTGAAAAAACTACCTCCTCAAATGGGGGGCCCATAGGGTCTATTTATAGGCTGTAGAAGACCCGGGTGGTTATCCATTAGGGTGCGCAATTCACTTGGGAGACCATTATGCATTGCGCAAGTGGACTTGCGTGAAAGTGATGGAACTTGCACGACACGTGTTCTTTTGAAGCATTGTTCATACCTTTTTCGTTTTTTGATGTTTCCTTCAAAGGATGAATCAATTTTTTCTAAGTCATTTCCCTTTACATTCTGTTAGACAATGTGAAGAAAAACTAGTGTCAACCAAAGTACCCCCCTCGGAGTTGGATCCGAAAGAAATGAGGATGTGACTCTGAGGAAATCAAGAATCAAAAGGTAATTGGGGCATGCAAGGCTGGGTGCGCAAAAGAGCTTTGGGCGCGCGGGGTCTGCCATGTAGGGGTATGACCTATAGGCGTGCAGGGTAGAGCACGCGGGGCTCTAGACACGACTATAAATATGGGGCTTCATTCTATACAAAGAATATGGATTTGAATCTTTCGAGATCTCGCCACGCAAGTTGAATTTTCCAGACAAGTTTCTCTGTTTCCCGCTGTTTCGTTGATATCGCACTGCTGTCAAGGTACCTGGGCCTGCGCAGTGATACTTGCACGCCAAATAATTTCGCAGCACATCCATACTTGTGCGCCATGTTTTATACTTGCGCACCTTAATGCCTTAGCAATTTTTCTGAATTCTTTCACAAATTTTATGAAAAAATAAACCCATTTAAGAGTTAGTTTATTCAACTATTGTGCAGATTAAATGGATCTCAGGAGAATCAAAACATCGGATAGCAAGTGGATTAATGACATGATGAACATTGTTGGCCATGATTACTATGATATCTGCGACAAAACTATCCCATATTTGGCTAGGTACTTGAAGAATTGTCATATTAATTTCCCAAAGAGAATCTACCTCTCTCTGTATGGTCATGGTCATCTTCAAGGAGTCAATGTTCCAAATGAAAATAAATATACTCCTGAAATGCAGATACACTGCTACTTCTCTATTTCAGTTATGATGTGAATTAAGAGGAAAAACATTGGTGTGAACTTTCAGATTTTCCTTTCATGCCATTTCCTTGCAGATATGAAAATGGAAAACCCATGGGCTGAAATGTTTTAAGCAGCTGGTTGGTGGAGAGAAGACAAACATTGAATTAGAGCAATATCTAAAAAGAGTACTCTCTCCAAATGGATATTTAATTCCAATGCTCCATTATCAAATACATGTATCCATCTTCCAAGTCTCTTGGACATAAACAGAGTCACTATTTGATCAGCAGAAAAGTTTCTCAAAGCGCACTCAAGGACATCCTTTTACAATTGTTCCAAGAAGATCTAGTACCACTGCATCTCTTATTGTATCTAATTGAATGAATAAATTCTAGGTGGTTGCTGATGAAGCATGGGATTCCGTAAATCAAATGAAGAGCTACGTCGAAAGCCTTTTGTAATTCTTGAAAAAGGGAAGAGTCTCTAGTCTGTGGATGTCCCTCTATCTCGTGTGTATCAATGAAAAACACTTTCATCTTTAATCATGTGTACTTGCATTCTTTTGCTATATTCTTTAAATTTTACCTAGACCAATGGGCCTAGTAATCATAGTTTGATTTTTACTAGGATTAATGTAAATAACCCTACAAACATTAATCCTTTTAACTGCTCAATATTACATAAATCATACAAAATGTATGTTTAGTGAGATGGAACTTGACCTTTATTCAGAGTTCCCTTGTCTTTTGTGGGCAGTTTAAAGTCATGCACGTCGGACATAAGGAGGCTAATGATTAATATCGAAATAGCTTTGACCGAATGAATTATAATTGACTCAATTCATTGATGATTTATCTGAAAACATATTACCATACCCATGTATGAGGGAAAAAATGTAAACTATAGCTTAAGAATATTTGAATCCGAGGAATGATATGAAAAAGAAATATAAGGAATCAGAAGAAGTATATTCCAAGAATGAAGTTATTATTATTTAAAAAACCCGTTAGGGGGTTGAATTATGTCGGGACACCTAAGGGAATTGGCTGCTTAGTCAAATAAATAGCAACTTTTGGCTAACAAGTCTGTTTTGTAGACTGTTTATGTAAGGCCGCCTAAGGGCTTGTGCTGCATAGTCAGGAAAAAGTACTCTCAGAAATTTACCATTGTACTTCTAAAAGATGGTGAAAGTTTATGGGGATTCAAATTTTACAAAGTATAGAGTTCGATGTATGGAAAGAGGTACTTGAATATGGAGAAGATATTTTTGAACAAGACTATCAAAGAACATGATGGATATCACTTCTACGAAGGTCTGACCCAAACATAGGTAAGGAGAATATAAACCATATACTTGAATACTTTCAGATCATGAAAAAGGATATGGGACAAATATGTTAAGGATGAATATTTTTACAGATCCATACAAACTATCATTTAAGACCAATAAGGACAAAAGAGGCTTTCTTCATAATAATGAATTTACCAATATCTGACAAACCCTTTAGGGGGTTGAATTATGCAGGGCCACTTAAGGGCATTGGAAGCATAGTCAGATAATAATATCTTTTAGCTAACAAGTCTATTATGTGGACTGTTTATGCAAGGCCGCCTAAGTGCATGTACTGCACAGTCAGGTAAAAGAACTCTTAGAAATTTGACATATTTGTGACTAAAAGTCAAGAAAAGGGGTATGAAGATCTGAAAATATTTAAGGTTATAATTATGACACATAAATATGGGTATTGTTCAATATATACAGAGATACACATATCAATGCTAACCATAATCATGTTGTGGCTGGGTCCTGACTGCAAATGTTGGACTTCACTACGTATCCCATAAGGATGGAAATCAAGCCATATGTAGTTCTTAAACTACATTTTAACGTCATGTGGAACAAAAGGATTAGAGATCTTAGTTTAGTGTCATAGAGCTTGTACCATTATAAGAAATACACAGTGTGTGTTTTCATGTGGTCTTTTCAGCCAAGGGACAGATAGTGGAATTTGGGGTTAGGCACAAAAGACATGGGTTTGGATTCGAGGGACACTCGAACGTTCCTACGTATCCCATAAAAATGAGAATCAAGCCCCCGTAGTTCTAGAAACACCCTCTGTACAAATTTGGTTCGTACATGTTAAGGGTGAAATGGGAATTTTTAGTACAATGATGGTTTAACCCAAGATAAAAGGTTTAGGCATTTCCATGTATACACGTAGTCTTTGTAATGAAACATGACTGAAAAATCAATGTAAATAATGGTTCCCTCTCAGGTGAGGGTATGAATGAATATTTTTTCTTATTTTCATACTGGACAAAAGTGTTGTATAGTTTAACGTTGTATAAAAATGAAGAAAGTGAACCAATGTAAAGATATTGATTCTAGGGGCGGTTTCACGAATCAACATCATATGAGATGGATGTGAACCGATGTGAAGAGATTTGTTTTGGGGTTGAACCGTAGGAGGTTGCCTACGTACCCAGCCTAGAAGGCAAGGATCAAAGGCCTCGTAGTTCAATTGAAGAATGAATTAGTTGTCAAGTTGTTTTTTGTGGACAACAACCTAAAAAAAGATGTTGGGACTTACACATGGTTAACGGCCCAGAGAGGGTGTTCTGGTTGATGTTTACTCTAATCTCACGTTAGTCATACTCGGTGTGAGAAACAACAGGTAACACCAACCGTAACGATACATAGTTTAACGTCATGTAGGACATATCAAGGACTTCTGTACAGTTTAATGTCATGTAGTTAGGACGTCATAGTTTAACATCATGTGAGATGAAAGTAAAAATAGTTCAAGGTCATATGTATGGACTATTGATGATGAAGATTAACGTCTTACTGGACGATGGTGCAGTTTAAGGTCATACCAAACCATTTAAGGAACTTTATCACAGTTTTACGTCATGTGGGATGATAGTAAAAATAGTTTAAGGTCATATGTATGGACCATTGATGATGAAGTTTAACGTCTTGTTGGATGATGATGTAGTTTAAGGTCATACCAGACCATTTATGATGATGTTTAACATCTTGCTAGACGATGGTGCAGTTTAAGGTCATACCAGACCATTTATGATATATATTTTGTGTTTATAAATAATACTTCTTAAAAAACATGGCATTGTTTGGAGTAGTGATGAATTCTCCATCCATCGATATTATTGAATAAAATGCATTGGAGTAGACCCTATGTATTGAGTAAGGTCCTTCCCATTTTGGATCATGATTGGGAGGTTTCTTTCCTTGTATCATTGGTGTTCTGAGAACTAATACCAATTCACCCTGAGTGAATGAACGCAGATGAACTTTTTTGTTAACAGCTCCTGCTATTCAATTTTGATATACTTCCATGTGGTGCAAAGTGCTCAATCTTTTCTCATCTAACCTTTCCAATTCATTCAATTTCTTTTGAGATTGTTCATCTGTAGATGACTGATCACAAATGGCTACTCTGAGCGAAGGAAATTGAACTTCAATGGAAAAGACGGCTTCAGTTCCATATACCAGTGAATATGGAGTTGACCGAGTTGCAGTGCAGGTGGTAGTCCGATAAGCCCATAAAGCATGAAAGAGTTTATCAGGCCATGACCTCTTATCTTTATCTACCATCTTTTGCAGTATGTTTGAATGAATCTTGTTGAAGGCTTCTATCTGGCCATTGGCCGCTGCATGATAACGAGATGAATGGTTGGATTTTATGTTGTATTCTTTATACAACCTCTTCACCTAAGATGAACAGAAGTTGGGGCCATTGTCCATTAATATGGTATGAGAGACCCCAAATCTGGTAATGATGTTAGACTTGATGAAGCTAACAACGCATTTAGAACTAACTTCCTTGAGAGCTATTGCCACTGACCATGTGGAAACGAAGTCAGTAGTAGTAAGAATGTACTTAAACTGTTTGGTTGTAGCTGACAGGTAAGGTCCCACCACATCCATTCTCCATGTAGAAAATGGAAATGGGTATTTAGCTATGTGAAGCAACTATTGAGGTTGATGAATAAAGTTGGAATATACATGGAATGAATGACACTTATTTGTGAAATCGACATAATCTTGTATCATTGAAGGCCAAAAGTATCCATGCATTTGAATCTGATCAGATAGTCTATGTCCACACTGGTGGGCACCACAGACTCCTTCATGCACTTCTATAATGATAGCCATTGTCCCTTCACCATCAATGCATCTGAAGAGAACTCCATCAAAACCGTGTTTGTAACAAATTTTCTCTAGGTGATCTGGGCTATCATATTGAGTAAAATTTACCACACATTGCTGGATTTGATCTTTCTCAGCTCTATCAGGTGGAAGTGTTCCATTTTAAAGGTATTCCCTGATAGGTGACATCAATCCTGTAGTATGACCATATGGTTCAGGAATGGGACTAATTTCATTAATTTCCTCTTTTTTCATTTGAACATAAGGTGAAATTGCATGATCGTGGGAAATTATGATATTTGTCTTGTCCTGGTCTAGATCTGCCAGAGTTGTGGCTATATTAGCCAGTGCATCAACTTGATCATTTTGTGATCTTGGGACATAAAAAAATATCGATTTCGATGGGAATTACGCCATTAACTCTCTTACGTAATCATAAAAAGGTATTAGTTCTTCATTTCAAATGGAATAATCCCCATTGACTTGTTTGATTACCAGGTATGAATCACCTTTCACCTTTACGTGATTCAATTGTGCTTGAAGCGCTAATTCCAAGCCTGTGATGAGAGCTTGGTATTCTGCTTCATTATTGGTACCACCTTCCCACAATAAAAAGGAATAAGGTAACACTGCCTTTTCTGGAGAAATGATCACAATTCCTACGACACCTTTTTTGAAGTTAGGATTTTCCATTTTCCTCCCTGTTGGACTTCTGGAACCACCATCAAAATAAATTTCCCATGCCTGAGGACTTTCTTGAATAGAGAAGACTTCTTCATCAGGGAGTTGAATATCTGAAGATGTGTCTTCCAATGAAGGGTGTTCAGCCCAGAAATCAGCCAAATATTGGCCCTTTATAGAATTTTGAGACACATCCTGAATGTCGAATTGCTGCAAAATAACTACCCACCTTTCCAGACGTCCCATAAGCATCAGACAACTAAGGATGAATTTGAGTGGGTTATTGCGAGATACCAATTGGACCTCGTGATGTTGCAGGTAGTGTCTCAACTTCTGAACTTCAAATATTAATGCTAGGCAGCATTTCTCAATTCTTGAATACTGGGTTTCTGCTTCAAGCATATTTCAAATGAGATATTAGAGGTTGTTTTCATTCCTAACATCATTCTTTGGAGCAATAAAGGCACCCAATGATCACTCTAGAGTTGTCACGTAGAGGATAAGTGGTATTCCTTTAATAGGTGGAATGTGTACCGGTGGACACAAGAGGTATTTCTTGAGAATATCGAATGCTTCCTGACATTCTTCAGACCACTGGTAAGTGACTCCCTTCATCATCAATTTGTTGAAGGGTAAAATTTTGCCTGCCAAATTGGCGATGAAACGCCGAATATAGGCCAAGTTTCCTTGAAGTCCTCGTAATTATTTCAAATTTTGAGGAGGTGACATACCACGGATTGACTTGGTCTTATCAGGATCGACTTCAATACCACGATGGCATACATCAAAGCCGAGAAATGTTCCTAAGGTTAACCCAAAAGCACATTTTAAGGGGTTCATCTTCAAATTATGTTGTCGAATCTTGCGGAATATGACATCCAAATCATCCAAGTGATAAGAACATTGTTTCGATTTGACCACCAAATTGTCTACATTGCATTCAAAAAACTTCCCTAAGAAGGGTTTGAATATATGATGCATGGAACGCTGATACATTGCACCTGCATTCATTAAGCCAAAGGGCATTACCCGGTAGAAAAACACACTCTGAGGGGCTCTGAAGGCTGTGGATTCCTCGTCTTCTGGGGCCATTCATATATGATTATATCTGGAATATTCATCCATGAAGTAATGTGTATTATAGCCAGCTGTTGCATCAATCAAAAGTTCTGTAATCAGAACTGGTAAATCATCCTTATCAAAATGCCAATTAAGATCTCTGAAATCGATGAAAACTCTAATTTGTCCATTCTTCTTCTTTAAATGGAGAATATTTTCCAACGACATGGGATATTGAACTTCTCTGACGAAGTTAGCTGTGATAATCTTATCCACTTCATCCTCAATTTTGGAAGCATAATTTGGGTGTGTTCTTCTCGCGACTTTCTTAAATCCTCGATGTTCTTCTAGTAAACCCAAATGATGTGTAGCAACATCAGCATCAAGTCCAGGAATTTCTGTATAGTTCTAATAAAATATTTCTCTATTTTTCTTTAGAAAGGAAATATACATCTCTTTCTCTTCAAGAGTCATGGGCGCACTGGTTAATGTGGGGCTTGGATCTTCTTTTGTACCCAGATTTATTTCTCTGAGTTCATCCATAGTGGTAGAGATAACCTCTTCAAATGCTAGAGGAGCATCTCTGAAATCTTCCTCTTCTTCTTCATCATGTGTTATTTCTTTAGTTTATACTTGCATAGTATATGATAAAGAAGAATTTTCATGATCATAAGAGATGTCAAAATTTTCACATCTTGAAGAAGAAGCCTCCATTTCCGACCCGATTGATGATGAAGGGTCTTCTTTTGTTATTAATGAGAAGATGATGGATTAAAAATCGACATCATTTTTCACCTCTGATATTGCAATAACTTCTTCTAGCTTAATTGGTGAAGTATATACTTGTTGGATTTCAGCAGATGAAATGAATACATCACCATTTGTGCTTTCATCACTGCTTGGTGGGTTACCAATTTAACCCATGTTGTCTAGCTCGATTGTCGTAATTGACATTATGGATCCTTCCATAAGAGTATTGTTATTTGGGTCTATCTTGTCAACTTGACTGATAGGCAACACATAATCTGTACTCACATGTGTAAATGGATTTATAGGAATATTCTCCAAACCATATGGAGCATTAACTTTGGTAATCTCCTTTGTTGTGGATTTCTCCCTTCCCTTAATGTGATAAAATTCTGCCTCAACGTATTGAGACTCACATGTCTTGAATGTGGACTTATCACCATATAATGTCCCAACATGACCATTGAAACAATATTTGAGACATTGATGGTATGATGAAGGGATAGTCACATGTTGATGTAGCCAGGGTCTTCCAAGCAAGATGTTGAAGGCTGAGTCTCGATCAACAACCATGAAATCTGAATTGGATACATGATCTCCAAACGGAGTTATGAGTGTAACTTCTCCCAGTGGTTCTAGTTCATTTTTATCATATCCTTGTAACATCATGGTAGAAGGAGATAAATAAGATTCTTTGATGCCCAATCGACGAAGTGTACGAATGGGCATGAGGTTAACTCCTAAACTAATGTCAATGAAATCTCTTCGGACGTCTACACCATTGACCTTTACAGATAAGTACAAAGGTCTAATATTCCCATGCACAACATCATTATCATCTTTATTATAAAAAGATATTACTACCTGGAATTCTATAGGATTATTCTCCATGTGATAGACTTTATCTGCAACAATTTCAGTTTCAAACTCTTGAGGACTTGAAAAAGCCTCGATGAGTGCTTCCCGAAGATCTTTTGACAGATTCAGAGCATCCAGAATTGATAACTTGGCTGGCACATGGTCCAAATGTTTCAATACATCATACTTTTGATCCATAGGTCTGCGTTTCCCAACAGGAATATGTGGTTTAGCAGTTACCTTGGAAGCAGATGTTTTGGAAGTTTATGCATCTTGTATAGGGATAGGAGTTGGGAATATCCCTTGTTTTGGAAGATTAGACCGATTAGATCCATTTACATGTTGAGAGGAAGAAGATGGAATCTTCACCCGATCATCCAGAATAATTGTGCCAGGACTGAATTTGCTATTGTTAGATGAACTTTCTTATTCTCGCTGAGCTCACTGAAGGGCTCTACCATGATTTTCTGCTCCGTACACAGTTCTAGTAGGGGTAGAATTGTAATAGAGGCTTCTGAAAGATCCACATCTTCCCCTATATCCAGAGCCTCTGAAAAATCCTCTGATTCCCCTATTTGATACAGTGAATTCAAGCTTATCGAAATCGAAACTAAAACAGGAATATGGATCTGTTAATTGAATAATATTAACAGAAACGAAGATTAATTCTTCATCTGATGAAGACTCTGCCTGATTAGCTTCATTAGTCTATGTCGTTTGGTGGGGTGGTGCCCTTGGATTTGAAGTAAATGACATGAAGTCTTCCAGTGTCAAGACAACATAGGCTTTGACACATATTCATCTTCTTCTGATTATTTTTCATTCTTTGAATCATGTCGTTTCTTCAAGGACATTCCCTCTGATGAAGGGTGATTTTCCACAACATTCATGGAAGAAGACACAATTGGTTTCTTTATTTAAATTTGCAAAATATAATGAGTTTGGTTGATTGTTTTTCTAACCATCCAATCATCATACTTTTGTGCATTTTTTATTTTTATTTCATGTCATTCGCCTTTCTCTTCTAGAACTGTAGCAGTGAAACATGCTACCTGGGCTAAAAAGCCTTTCAGTTTGACTTGTCCCGAGTCTACCACCTTTTGCAGGAGTTCATTGAAGACAAAACACTCTTTGATGGGATGCCCCAACAATTGATGAAAGGGTCAATAATTGGGACGGTCTTCAACTCATTCCTTGTTTGGCCTCTTTGGATTTGGCAGTTGAAACAGATTATTTTCTAGAGCTGAAATGAAGTAACCAGGAACATGTTCATTTCGGAAAGAGTATGTTTTGATCTTCAAATCCCCAAATTGTTTTCGTCTTTGATCTCTTTGATCATCTGGATGAAATGACCTTTGTTGTTGGCACTCAAGAGGTGGAGCCCTTCGAGAAGATGAAGGTTTGAAGTAGAAACAGGTACATGTGCTTGTTTAAGCCTAACTGTAGCAGTTTCTACATTACCCATTCTCCTTCCTAGAGCTGATAGAATTACACAAGATTTAGCCTTAGCCTATATAATGGAATCATTAATTTGATGAGATATTTATGTAAGGTCTTGAAACCCAACTGTGTAATTCATAGGGATCAACGGCGTGCATAATTCGCCGCGCACATTTTCCACACAAATTGGCAAAAATTTCTCTTGATGGAGTGCTATTCTTAGGGAATATGTCAATCCCTTCCAGCGAGCAATGAAATATGAGAACCTTTCATTCTCCCTTTTCTTACATTTATTATGATTGAAAAATGTTGTCTTTTTCAATGTTGAGCTGAACTGAAGAAGGAATTTTTGACAGAGATCCTCCCATCCGGTAATTGGCCGGGATTGCAAGCATGTACACAATACAAAGGATGGTCCTTGCAAGGTCTGTAAGAAGCATCTGAGTTTTACTGCTTCTTGCTGCTCTAGATTTCCCATAATAGAATCACAACAAGACATGTAATGCCTCAAATTCTGTTCATGGTCACCTGATCCATTGAAAATAGGGAATACATGGCTTCTAAAAATGGATGGAGGAGAGGTTGAATCTACCCATTCAGGGTACACTTTCTTTTCTGGGTGAACCTACTCATGTTTCCCTTCCATAATTTCTAACCGAGCTGTTAATGATTCAATTATATTTATTAACTTTTGAGAAACATCTAGTTGAACTTGGACTTGGGTAGGTGCAATGATTAGAGCTTGGAAAGATGTGATGGCTAGTGCTGCAACTGATGGTAGCACTGCCAACTGTTGTTGAACTTGACATGTATGATTAAACATGTGAGGGTGTACTGATATAGTGGGATATTCTTGATCCATCTCAGTAGCTGAAACAAATTCCCTTGGTTGACTGACTCCATCATGCTCACGATGAAGACTAACCTGAAGTAGTTCTGCATTCAACCTCATTAATTCCTTCATTTCATCCTCCTGTTGTGAAAACCTTTTCTCTAGTGATAGAGATCGGCCTTCCCCAGAGGGAGGATATGTAACCTGATTCTTTCCCCTCCCTTTGTAGGATCCTTTTCGGAGATGGGTAAGTGGGTTACTCAAAGGATTTCCTAGGTTCTGAGTAATCCATTGATTTTGTGTACGCACACCATCTTCATTTGTGTCGGTGCGTACATATTCTTGAGCAGGAACCTCTTCATTTTAGTCCCGTGAGTGAGCCTCATCTGGTGGATCAGCAACAACAGCATTGATGATGTTGATTGTTTCATAATGCATCACATCCCTTATATCAGAATTTCTGTGATATTGTCTTCATCCATGTCTTTGATCAAACATTTCCTTTTGTTGATTGATCCCTCAGGAACTTCTTGACGAACAGTAATTTGGAGTGAATCTCTTGATAATTTTTCTCTCTGTTCCTCTTGAGGCTTCTTCCCCAATCCAGAAAAGACTAAATTTCTATGAGGAGGGGATTAATGATTTCAAAAATTCCCCAGTACGGTGGACTGGGGCATTTCCTAGTGTTCCAGCTCAATTCCTCGAATCCTATTTGTTGATTATAAGGGTTGGTTTAAAAGATTCCCCAGTCTGGAAAGATAGGATGGCTCTTGACATGCTATGATAGAGACTTTCTTAATAACTCTCTTGATCATTTGAACATTAGTGTGAAAATTAACTGAATGCATTAATATGTATCCACTTTTATCACATGGTTCAAAAGACCGTTGGATAATTTCTGACACTTCTGTCACTTGATGATGTTCTTGCTCCATATGAGAGGCTTGTTCAATATTCTCGTTTTCTTGATATAGGAGTAATTCAAAAACTTTTTCTTAGTATGTTTGATATTGAGAGGAACTAGTTGAAGCCTATTCTTGGGCATGCTTTTTATTACAAACAAATCCCATTGACTGTGGCTAACCATGGGAAATAACATTACATGAGACCATTTTCGGCGGGCTTTACTGACTGGAGAGCCCCGTGAAATGTAGTGCTCCATGAACACCCCATCCTCTGACATGAATACCAGATGGGGCATTGGAAATTAACTAACACAATCTTCTTAGTGGGCCAAGGCATGAACATTGAAGGGCTCTCTACTGCTTTTCAGCCTTCAGATATCGAGAGACTGATAGAGATGCCAAATCAATCTGACGTTGTAACCCTTCTATTATCTTAAGATGATTTTAATATTCGACATAAAATAATAATTTCTTCATCAACTGACAGAGAGTTTTCCATATGTTGAGACGAATATCATGAATTCGATCTTCTGTCAACATCTTTGGAATGTCATACTGACAGTTAGCCAGAGTCCAAAACATGACTGGTACTTTACCTTTTTCCAGTTGTTTTCTCTTGTTCAACATTTCCTCTTTATCATTCAATCAAGATTCTTCTACATGATTTGACCAGAGTTGGTGTTTCCTTATTAATTCATCGGATTCAACAAGATTGGTAGAGAAATCATTGATAAAACTAGAATATTTATGACTTAGGGGTGGTTCATAGAATGACCTACACCCTGGGCTATCTTCTGATTGAGAAAGTATTTCACCAGCTAGCGATGAAACAACAGACATGACTAGTTTCACATTTGCAAGTGCCTAAAGATAAGAGGGATTTCTCGTCAATACATCGTCCACTGGAGCATTTTTTGGGCAATGTGCATCACTACTGTAGAGAGGACTTTCACAGCGAAATTCATCATCATGGGGAGGACCACCATAATAGGATACAAAAAAAGATTAGATCTCTTGCTCCTTGGTCTTCTGACCACCCAGAGGGTTCCTGTGGCTCTCATCTGAAGATGAAACTTCAAGATCGACCGAATTTTCATGAAGCTAGCCTTCATGAGGAAGTGTCTGTTGAAGTCCTTCGGAATTAATGTTCCCACTATTGGGAAATGAGGGAGTAGAATTTTGGATTCCAACAGATAATTTCATAAGGTCTTCAAGAACTCCAGCATCGAGGAAGGCCTTGTTACAGATTGTCTCTTGATCTCTTGACTGTGTTGGGCGGGTCTTTTTCTTAGAGGCCTTCTTACTCTATTTGGAAACCACTTGTTGACGAAAGTGGCTTCTCTGAGCAAGTGTATGTGCCTGATCAGGAAAGATGGCTAGGTCAGGCTGACGATCTCCACTCAAATCAAGTGTATCTGCCTGACTTGGTTGTTTGTTTGATATGGGGGAGTATTCCCCACAACCATCTTGGTCTGGAACATATGTGTCTGTCTATTTTGAAGTGATCTGTTGATGTGTCACTCCACTAGTAGGGTTATATTTATGTGTCATTCCTTGAGCTGCCGCTGAAGTTGTTATAATATCGTTGCAAGCGTCTAGAATATGAGCAGGGATTTACTTCTGCTCTTTCACCATTGATAAAATATGCTAGGTGACTTTAGTTGCCGAAATGGGGATATATGTCCATTCTGTGCTTGGAGTAGGTGTATGTGCCTTCTACAATCCTCGTTTTCTTGTTAGTGAATCTTGACAGTACTCAAGTGTGGGGGCAGAGAGTTGAGTCTACCTCCTGTTTGTCGCCGGAGCATTCTGACTGACTTCTCCATGTGCTACCTAGTGAGACTGTTGGTAGGCTTGATTAATACTACCAGGTGTATGTTCCTGGTGATTACACTTTTTCGAATGTGGTTGACGAGCTTCATCATATGTAGTCAGACGAGCCTGCTGACTATCTGATGATGAATAAACAGGTGTACGTTCCTGCCTATAGTACTCCACCAGAATTGGCTGGTGCGATTGGTGTGATGCGGCCAGACGAGTCTACTGGACAACGGAATTTAAACGGGTAGGTGTATGTGCTCGCTCATTTCTTGCAACCAAGTTAGGTTGGTGGACTTCTCTGGAGATGGCAGAGATGAAAACCTGCTCACTGTTGACCGGATTCCTCTTATGGCAGTTCGTCCTGCCTGCTCGGGTTTGAGAAACCTGATCCAAACTCCTGGATTTGGTACCCTCGTCATGTTGATGGCGTATTGCCGCATGAGTATGGTAGAAATTGTTGATAGGATCCCTCAGGAAGGACTCCTGATTCTTTGAATTAAGGCCCTGAGGGACCTACTCATTCATCTCCCCAAAATATGGGAGTGAAGGGTGATTTTGTTCTGAGGATAACAACCAGAAACGGTTAGAAATGGTAGTTAGCACGACCTGCTTCATGATGACTGGTCGTCGTTGTTCAGAATACCGGTGTGATTTGTTCACTTGGAGGGATTGTCGGGCAGCCTCTATAGTTGGGATGGTACCGTGTTGACGGTTCTCCTTAACCAGCGCATTTGATACCCAGTGTTGAAGACGCTGAGTAGGTGATGTCATCTTCAGAGCGGACGACGATCCAGTAGGAGTAGCAGTAGTGGAATTTGCAGAAGTGGTATTCACAGGTGTGAAGTTCGGAGCAGCCATTCTCGAAATGCAGAAGATCTTGGAAAAGAGTGCTGATTTGATATGACAGACGTAATCAAGATAAATTCAGCCACTACATCTTTTGGATGAGCACATATGTCAATTATTGTTTTTGTTGGTCCTCTCATTTCGTTTTAAATAGGGGCCTAACAAATAGGTAAACCATAATTTTAACATGGTTAAGGATTCAAGCCGGGTTAACCATTTTTTGTTTCCCTCGGAATTTGGGGATGTCCTCGTGATGGGAGGTTCAAACATTCTGATCGGTTCTAACGGGTTTTTTCGTAGATCCGAAAACATCCAATGATTCCACATCCATTTGGACCTACTTTCCAAAGGTAGCTGCTCATTAGTTTGTGGACTTATGAGGATTAGGAATTTGCATTGGTCGAGAAGATGGAAGTTCGGACTCATCACACCTATTTGAGGGGAATTATTGTCAACTCTGGGACTCTCTTACTATATTTAAGTTACGTTCATGAATCCTTATTACATTACCAAATATAAAATGATATTTTCATTAGTCTGACAATCAATGATTCAATATGTAGGAAATTTATAGAATCTTTTAAATTCATTTGAGGTTCTTCATCAATAGAGAATCATCTGTATTTATTAGAGATTCTTGGTCAATGGTATCCTTAGCCCATTTATATAGAATTATCGTGGTCATTATGATGACCATCCTGGTTTTAAAGACACTCAGAGGGGCACATGAAGTTTATTGTCATTCAGAAGGACATGGATTATTTCAGAGTTGGGATCGAACTCGCAGATGGGCTACCTACATATCCTTTATTTAGGAAAAGAATCATAACCCGTGTAGTTCGAGTAAGGGAGTATGGGTTATATGATTGATGGCTAAAAGAAGGATGTCATAATTACTTTTACACTCTAAGCTCACGTGAGTCATGATCGGTGTGAGAAACAAGAGGTATTGGTAAAAATTAGACAATTGGGCCATGGAAGATGCAATCATAATAAATAATGTGGGAATTATATATGTATGACTGCCCAGATAAATGAAGATTAGGATTTACTTCCGAGAAGAAATATAGGAACAAGGTCCGTAAAGGTATATGTGCTTCATGGAGATTTGAATACTCTAACATGGGGCTTACCCCTAGAAAGGATGCACAAATTAGGAGAGGACTTATGATTGGATTTTACTCCTAAGAAGGAATCCCAGATCAAAGGTAAATTAGGACTGGTTAAGAGAAATTAAAACGGGGGCTTACTACTGAAAATGAGGTCCAGGTTAAGGGACTTCAAAAATTAAGGGACATGGGGCTTACTCCTAAAGAGGATGCCCATATTTGAGACTGGGGATTATTCCTGAAAAGGAGGCCCATGTTATGAATTATGACTGGGGCTTATTCATGAAAAGGAGTCCCAGGTTAAGAATTATGACTAGGGCTTATTCATGAAAAGGAGGCCCAGGTCAAGAGTTCTCTCATCTTAAAGTATGAGGTTGAATGAATGAAATCTCAATGTTTAGTGACATAATGATGTGTAAATCACTAGATTTTGAGAGATATTCCACAGAATTCCTTTTAGATAAGGAATTCAAACAAAGAAACCATGCCATAATATTCTTTTAAGAGTGTCTTGAAGACTGAATCTTTAATACGAGAGGTGGAATGGCTTAAGAGGAGTGAAATTTTCAAGAAGGGAACCCAAAATTGTAGGGGCGCGCAAGTCCTGGCATACGCGCAGGAGCTGCGTTGGCACGCAAGTTCGGTCATGTAGGTATACATGTGCGACACATGGGTACTTGCAAGAAATTTAACCATTTGGGTAATACTTGAGAGACTCTTGGTTAAAGCCTTTAGAATCATCTTGAGGTTCATCCAGAAGAGTGGCGTGCATGTTCTATTGAAGGAGATTAGGCAGCGCACAAGTGTGCCCATTTCCCTTATGGTTTGGCCACTCAGGCACGCAAGTGTTGATTAGTTTTAACACTTAGGCCTTCCTCCCCTTCTTGAGATCTTCCGTTCTAGATAAGAAATTACCTTGGATGTGTTTCAGAAGCTTTGAAAAGAGACTAGGGCACCGGGATCTCAAATCTGAATTCTGAAAAAAAAAATCCTCCACGGATGTGGGGCCCACATGGTCTATTTATAGGATGAAGATGACTCGGGCAGTTAACCTTTAGGGAACGCAAGTCACTTGCGTGACCATTATGCGTCACGCAAGTGGACTTGCGTGACAGTGATGGAACATGCGCGGCACATGTGCTTTTGAAGCCTTGTTCATGCCTTTGTCAATTTTTCATGTTTTCTTCAAAGGATGAATCAATTTGTTCTTAGTCATTTCCCTTTACATTTTGTTAGAAAATGTGACGAAAAAGGAGCATCAACATGTATCAATAGACATATAATATCATAATAATAATAAAAAAATGAAATATAAATAAATAACTAGTGAATACTAATAATTTGTAGACATAGTGTGATGATTATCATGATAATGAATCTATACAACAGTTTTAATGGGGAATAAGTTATATTGGTATATTCCTCATGCTAATAATATATAAAAATTACAAATATGCAAAAAAATAGTTGCAAATAGCATAAAGAGCATAAGTTCAGTCCTCTTCACCGATACTCTATCATAGTACTGGTAATTATGGATCATAAGATGACTGCTTTCCTTTATCTTTACCATCAGTCATGAAGACTGCTTGGGTACTAAAGACGGATCATGTACGGTGTGAAATATAATCCCAGTGGGCCAACAGAAATGGTTTCTAGACTGATATATTTCATTCTATATATAATTAATGGAGTTCTATAATTAATAAATGAAATATAGAAAATGATAAATAAGAACATTAGACTGGATTTCACTTAGAAGAGTAATATAATTCTACATGATTCAACATAAGATAGTGTTTTAGAACCAAGGGATCATTCTTGAGTAATGTTAGGGGATAGTATAAAATGAGGTGGACTACCACACATCTTGTAATTTTTTATTGAAGACACTCCTTGATGTCCCAATCTCAAGGTTCATTTATTATTCAAAACATTTTATTCCATTTTTATTTAGTAAACCTCATTATTGATTATTAAGATTCACCTTGATCCCATTCATGGAAATTATATGAGAATCAGATGTATGTCTTTAGGGGATTGGTCTATGACAAAATACAAGGGAGTATATCCAAGGTGAAATTTTAATGAAATCCCATGTCTCACCTTTGAAATGGTCTGATCCCAGAAGGAAATCCCCTCCAATTTTATCTGTGCTATCACACATAGGGGCCCAAGTCTCTCTTGTGGCATCGAATGAAAAAAATTCCATCGATCCCATCCAAAAGGTATCCCCTAGAGAATCTGTGTTACTCATTGGGAAGTAAAAAACGAATAATTATTTAGAGCCCATCCACGGAATAACTTGTGCTTCCCAAATGTTTTTATAAGAAATTAACAATTCTAACTAAAGAGTGATGATCATTCCAGAAAGGTGTTTATGTTTGAACCCCTCACATCACCCTTGACGTAAGTTGAGGATATTACTTGAGTAACCAAGACATACCAATTACCAACACGAATTTACAACTTGGATGGAATGTTTTTTTTCTGAATTCCATTGAGAAATCCATTTATGGCATAAGGCATAAGGCACATGGACTAACCTCTTACCCAATTCATTTGTTTCAACCATTAAATTTATAGAATAAAGGGTAGGGAATATATAAAAACCCAAAACATATTAAACTAAATTAGTTAACTCCATACGTTAAATATATTGTATCTAACTGTAAAGGGAATGTAGTAAAGTGGAAACAAATAGAAAATAGTCCTCAAGGGTTCAACACACCCATTGACATTATGCAAGTCAAGAAAATCAACCTCTGAAGGGGATTCACCCATATCTAGGATAATATTACATATGAGAAACCATTTGAAATAATTTCTTGAAGGGTTTAAGGGAATCGTCTAAATGGTCCAGCATGCAATATAATTGAGAAAATTATAAAATGAAATGAAACTATTGGGAAGGAAGCATAACACTTAATGTGTCCTTGTAGTGCTTCCCTTTTCTAGCATCATTTTTTGATTCAATATAGGAAAAGAGATATTGAAGAAATAATGAAATGTATTTAAAATAAGGGAAATTATCTTTTAAATAAATATCACTATTGAGGAAGAGAGAATCTAGAAAGAGAAAAATGTGTATTATAGAACATACCTCAATCTCTTCAATTGATCTGATGGTGAGAGATTTAAAGATTGCATAGAGAAGTTCTATCAAATCCTAAGAGAGGAGGAGGACTCTTCATGGGTGAGGGAGGAGAGGTCCACTAGAGAAAAGGGAAAGGGGAGGAGGGCTTAAATTTAAAACATTTTGGGGGGAAAATTGGAAATTCACCCAGCCAAATAGGGGATCATGGTTTTCCCACACAGTTCCCCAAAAAGTGCGACAACCATATAAATGACATTTTTCCAAGAGATCTGAAATTTTATACAACTGTGATCCAAGGGACACTGAATTTTAGAAATGATATGTGGTCCCAAGAAACCTATTTTCTAAAGTGAGACATTTAGAGAAACTATGTGGTCTAGGAGTTACATTTTCTATATTCTAGGTGATATAGTTTGCCTCTTCAAATTTCATGTATCTAGGATTTGAACAACCCCTAGACACCCTTGACAAATCCTTGAGTCCTTTAAGATTCAACATTAGTGAAAACCAATGAATTTAAACAGAAAATTGTTCTCTACCATTGAGAAAATCTATGGCATTATAGAAGAGGATATTTTGGATCCCAGTCTGTAATCCACGAGCTTTGGATTGTCCACTAGTTAGATGAGTCATTCAAATTATTATTTTTTAGATTTAGAAATAAAATATTTTTTAAAATCATCAATAAAATGGGATCAAGTAATTTTCCTCTGTAATACTGGGAGGAGTGATAAAGGACTTGTGTAAATATTTTTATGAGCATAACCTAGGTAACATGGGTTGATGTTTATGATCCCATGTATAATATATATTGAAAACAGAAATTGAAATTTAATTCTCAATCGGGTATAAATGTATTTTTAAATAGATATTTCAACTGAAATTATAATAATTTGAACACCCAAATGTGTTTTTTATGAGGGTTGAGGCCCAGGAGCTACATCAGGTTTTGATATAATCCATGAGGTCTTCTAGTAGTGAAATATTAGTTTTGGGTGAAAATATCCTACTGTTCATGGTTGACACATGTTTAGCACCAAATGTTCTCCCTAAACCATCTCGACTATTTGTTAAGCCACATAGTTTGTTTAATCCATGAAAGGGATCCCATAAAATTGTATAGTTGTCTATAGAGTAATAGAGGTAACCACACAATTCTCTCATATTTGGTCAAACTGTGTGTTTTAATCATTCTAGATAGTGGAGTGTTTTGATAGCGTGTTTTCGTTTTTTTCACTTTGTTTTTCTAATTTTTGACCAAAATGGGTGCCTCATTAAAAGGGGGAAATTATAATTTTTCTTCCACCCGTAAATGGGTTTCACCCCATTTTTATTCTCCATTCAACCTATAGCACTTCCAGTACATGACCTCCTCCTACACCATTTTTATATTGTAGTTCATCCTCACTATAAGCCCAAATTGAAGAACATCACATACAATCAAGGGAATATATAAAGTTAATATCGGTTTATCTTCCTTTTTAATTTTCATTAACTATATCATATTCCCATCATTTATGTGGGATATGCCCTATTACCATGGTGTTTTTTTGTTTTCTCATTTACTCTCATTTTATATCGATTCAAAGTTAAATATTAGATGAGTGAATAATACTATGAATATGGTTAGTGATATATAAGTATTTACCAAAAATTATTTCAATTTATAAAAATTTTCAATGTTCCACACATCAAAAACTCATATTGTTACCTATAGATTGTTATTTCATTTAATCAATTATATAATTATGATTCTAGATGTAATAAAATATTCCCTTAAAACTTTTATGGTTGATATCATCAACAAAAACCACACATCATATTGATTTTGGATTAACACTCAGAAAAACTTTACATCTATGAAACCAAAACATCACATAAGGTACATTTGTATTGACTCTTATTGAAGCCTCAACTACTATTCCCAAATTAATGAACCCATCCCTTATGGTGTGTTTGGAATGTCACAAAAAATGGAAATATTAAATTGACATTATGGTGAAATTAAAAAATTATAGAGCCCAATGTGTTCTCTGATTATGTACTCTTTATGATAAATTGACTTATTTAATTATAAAATTAAATAACTACCTTTTTTGTAACCTTAGGAGACACTTACAAGGTTGTGTTTTAATTTAATAAGAATCTTATAATTAATTCCATACTTTTACTTATGAACTATTTCTACGGTAAACATGAGATAAATAATTAAAATAAATGGTATTGGTAATTTCTGATATCCTTTTCAAATGAGGCAATTTTTGGAAGGTTTATATAGAACCTAAAGACTTATAATTAATGATAATGTTGATATAATTTTAATTAATGACCTTGACCATGATAACTATTTGATTAAAATTTTCTTTATATATTGTCATTCTTGAGAATAGTTAATATAATTAGAATGATTAAGGTTATAATAAGGCCTTCTATGTGTAAAAAATGGATTCTAGTTTAGAATTCCTTGTATTAAATTGATGGGCACCACATGATTCATTGATGAAAATATCAAATGGAATTCATTGGATCCATTTAATGCCAAAAATTTGTGAATTATTCAAGCTCAGCTAGACACTGTTGATGGAGACCTACTAAATTTTACTCACACCATGTTGGGGTTACCCTTTGTTAACCAAGAATATTCCATGGATATAGGTTTTAATCATGTATAATTCCTCTTTATGGTTACATGTGTGGGTATAAGGCATAGCATGGAATAAATGTTCAATGTGTATACTCTCAATACCTTCAAATGTTGGGTATTTTATTTATTTTCTTAATCATTTATCCATATATCCATATTATATGTAGAACATTCTATTAGTTTGGAATTACTAGTACACATATCATCTTATGTTCTTTTAGTATTGTATTTTATGGGAAATATAATGTTTCTAGTTAGATAATAATATCTTTCAATATTCTTAATATTTTATCTATAATTTTATTGTACTTATTATTGATACATAGGGTATAGTATCCACATTGTACAATCATTAAACCCTCACTATTAGTTATAATCCTCTAGTTTTTGGGAGGCACACTTGAGAACAAGTAGACGCCCAGGTTTGGATACATTTAAGTGAAATGGTCCCACAATGTCACAAATTGGTCTCATATATATATATATATATATTATTTTATATAATATACTTGGCTTGGTATACTAGATACTATTAATTTTTCATAACATGGTAAATAGACTATGTCTATGGATGGTAAACCCATACATAGGGGAATGATCACATTTCCAGTGATGGGACTGTTGTTCATTCTGTTTAGTATTTATGTTGATTATTATTTCCCCTTGATTGAAAATTTTCTCCTATCCACTGGATACTATTTTATGGGATAGATTTATTGTCTTGGTATAATAATATATTAGCTGTGCTTATTAATCATTTCTTGAAGATAAGAATCACATTCCATTAGTATGAATAACTTGATTATTAATATTCCATTGTTGTGCGGTTATAATACTTTTTTATAGTAATGGTATAAAGATGTTAAATATAATTTCTACACCAATCTAAATTTTCTCTTGGAATAACTTGTTGGTTTAATTCTATCTAAACAACCAGAAGTAAATTACATAAATGATTTTTCCTTAGAGTAGATAATTAATTGGCCTGAATGGAATCTATAATGGGAAAGGAAATTGGATTTGTTTTTAAAAAATCTACGTAATTACTTATGGATTTCAATTAAATGAGATTCTAAATTTGACTTTTGGAGGGGTTTCCTTAATAACATGGGAATGTATGCCCATATAGATAAATACAAATGTAAAACACTTTCATCTTTAATCATGTGTACTTGCATTCTTTTGCTATATTCTTTAAATTTTACCTAGACCAATGGGCCTAGTAATCATAGTTTGATTTTTACTAGGATTAATGTAAATAACCCTACAAACATTAATCCTTTTAACTGCTCAATATTACATAAATCATACAAAATGTATGTTTAGTGAGATGGAACTTGACCTTTATTCAGAGTTCCCTTGTCTTTTGTGGGCAGTTTAAAGTCATGCACGTCGGACATAAGGAGGCTAATGATTAATATCGAAATAGCTTTGACCGAATGAATTATAATTGACTCAATTCATTGATGATTTATCTGAAAACATATTACCATACCCATGTATGAGGGAAAAAATGTAAACTATAGCTTAAGAATATTTGAATCCGAGGAATGATATGAAAAAGAAATATAAGGAATCAGAAGAAGTATATTCCAAGAATGAAGTTATTATTATTTAAAAAACCCGTTAGGGGGTTGAATTATGTCGGGACACCTAAGGGAATTGGATGCTTAGTCAAATAAATAGCAACTTTTGGCTAACAAGTCTGTTTTGTAGACTGTTTATGTAAGGCCGCCTAAGGGCTTGTGCTGCATAGTCAGGAAAAAGTACTCTCAGAAATTTACCATTGTACTTCTAAAAGATGGTGAAAGTTTATGGGGATTCAAATTTTACAAAGTATAGAGTTCGATGTATGGAAAGAGGTACTTGAATATGGAGAAGATATTTTTGAACAAGACTATCAAAGAACATGATGGATATCACTTCTACGAAGGTCTGACCCAAACATAGGTAAGGAGAATATAAACCATATACTTGAATACTTTCAGATCATGAAAAAGGATATGGGACAAATATGTTAAGGATGAATATTTTTGCAGATCCATACAAACTATCATTTAAGACCAATAAGGACAAAAGAGGCTTTCTTCATAATAATGAATTTACCAATATCTGACAAACCCTTTAGGGGGTTGAATTATGCAGGGCCACTTAAGGGCATTGGAAGCATAGTCAGATAATAATATCTTTTAGCTAACAAGTCTATTATGTGGACTGTTTATGCAAGGCCGCCTAAGTTCATGTACTGCACAGTCAGGTAAAAGAACTCTTAGAAATTTGACATATTTGTGACTAAAAGTCAAGAAAAGGGGTATGAAGATCTGAAAATATTTAAGGTTATAATTATGACACATAAATATGGGTATTGTTCAATATATACAGAGATACACATATCAATGCTAACCATAATCATGTTGTGGCTGGGTCCTGACTGCAAATGTTGGACTTCACTACCTATCCCATAAGGATGGAAATCAAGCCATATGTAGTTCTTAAACTACATTTTAACGTCATGTGGAACAAAAGGATTAGAGATCTTAGTTTAGTGTCATAGAGCTTGTACCATTATAAGAAATACACAGTGTGTGTTTTCATGTGGTCTTTTCAGCCAAGGGACAGATAGTGGAATTTGGGGTTAGGCACAAAAGACATGGGTTTGGATTCGAGGGACACTCGAACGTTCCTACGTATCCCATAAAAATGAGAATCAAGCCCCCGTAGTTCTAGAAACACCCTCTGTACAAATTTGGTTCGTACATGTTAAGGGTGAAATGGGAATTTTTAGTACAATGATGGTTTAACCCAAGATAAAAGGTTTAGGCATTTCCATGTATACACGTAGTCTTTGTAATGAAACATGACTGAAAAATCAATGTAAATAATGGTTCCCTCTCAGGTGAGGGTATGAATGAATATTTTTTCTTATTTTCATACTGGACAAAAGTGTTGTATAGTTTAACGTTGTATAAAAATGAAGAAAGTGAACCAATGTAAAGATATTGATTCTAGGGGCGGTTTCACGAATCAACATCATATGAGATGGATGTGAACCGATGTGAAGAGATTTGTTTTGGGGTTGAACCGTAGGAGGTTGCCTACGTACCCAGCCTAGAAGGCAAGGATCAAAGGCCTCGTAGTTCAATTGAAGAATGAATTAGTTGTCAAGTTGTTTTTTGTGGACAACAACCTAAAAAAAGATGTTGGGACTTACACATGGTTAACGGCCCAGAGAGGGTGTTCTGGTTGATGTTTACTCTAATCTCACGTTAGTCATACTCGGTGTGAGAAACAACAGGTAACACCAACCGTAACGATACATAGTTTAACGTCATGTAGGACATATCAAGGACTTCTGTACAGTTTAATGTCATGTAGTTAGGACGTCATAGTTTAACATCATGTGAGATGAAAGTAAAAATAGTTCAAGGTCATATGTATGGACTATTGATGATGAAGATTAACGTCTTACTGGACGATGGTGCAGTTTAAGGTCATACCAAACCATTTAAGGAACTTTATCACAGTTTTACGTCATGTGGGATGATAGTAAAAATAGTTTAAGGTCATATGTATGGACCATTGATGATGAAGTTTAACGTCTTGTTGGATGATGATGTAGTTTAAGGTCATACCAGACCATTTATGATGATGTTTAACATCTTGCTAGACGATGGTGCAGTTTAAGGTCATACCAGACCATTTATGATATATATTTTGTGTTTATAAATAATACTTCTTAAAAAACATGGCATTGTTTGGAGTAGTGATGAATTCTCCATCCATCGATATTATTGAATAAAATGCATTGGAGTAGACCCTATGTATTGAGTAAGGTCCTTCCCATTTTGGATCATGATTGGGAGGTTTCTTTCCTTGTATCATTGGTGTTCTGAGAACTAATACCAATTCACCCTGAGTGAATGAACGCAGATGAACTTTTTTGTTAACAGCTCCTGCTATTCAATTTTGATATACTTCCATGTGGTGCAAAGTGCTCAATCTTTTCTCATCTAACCTTTCCAATTCATTCAATTTCTTTTGAGATTGTTCATCTGTAGATGACTGATCACAAATGGCTACTCTGAGCGAAGGAAATTGAACTTCAATGGAAAAGACGGCTTCAGTTCCATATACCAGTGAATATGGAGTTGACCGAGTTGCAGTGCAGGTGGTAGTCCGATAAGCCCATAAAGCATGAAAGAGTTTATCAGGCCATGACCTCTTATCTTTATCTACCATCTTTTGCAGTATGTTTGAATGAATCTTGTTGAAGGCTTCTATCTGGCCATTGGCCGCTGCATGATAACGAGATGAATGGTTGGATTTTATGTTGTATTCTTTATACAACCTCTTCACCTAAGATGAACAGAAGTTGGGGCCATTGTCCATTAATATGGTATGAGAGACCCCAAATCTGGTAATGATGTTAGACTTGATGAAGCTAACAACGCATTTAGAACTAACTTCCTTGAGAGCTATTGCCACTGACCATGTGGAAACGAAGTCAGTAGTAGTAAGAATGTACTTAAACTGTTTGGTTGTAGCTGACAGGTAAGGTCCCACCACATCCATTCTCCATGTAGAAAATGGAAATGGGTATTTAGCTATGTGAAGCAACTATTGAGGTTGATGAATAAAGTTGGAATATACATGGAATGAATGACACTTATTTGTGAAATCGACATAATCTTGTATCATTGAAGGCCAAAAGTATCCATGCATTTGAATCTGATCAGATAGTCTATGTCCACACTGGTGGGCACCACAGACTCCTTCATGCACTTCTATAATGATAGCCATTGTCCCTTCACCATCAATGCATCTGAAGAGAACTCCATCAAAACCGTGTTTGTAACAAATTTTCTCTAGGTGATCTGGGCTATCATATTGAGTAAAATTTACCACACATTGCTGGATTTGATCTTTCTCAGCTCTATCAGGTGGAAGTGTTCCATTTTAAAGGTATTCCCTAATAGGTGACATCAATCCTGTAGTATGACCATATGGTTCAGGAATGGGACTAATTTCATTAATTTCCTCATTTTTCATTTGAACATAAGGTGAAATTGCATGATCGTGGGAAATTATGATATTTGTCTTGTCCTGGTCTAGATCTGCCAGAGTTGTGGCTATATTAGCCAGTGCATCAACTTGATCATTTTGTGATCTTGGGACATAAAAAAATATCGATTCCGATGGGAATTACGCCATTAACTCTCTTACGTAATCATAAAAAGGTATTAGTTCTTCATTTCAAATGGAATAATCCCCATTGACTTGTTTGATTACCAGGTATGAATCACCTTTCACCTTTACGTGATTCAATTGTGCTTGAAGCGCTAATTCCAAGCCTGTGATGAGAGCTTGGTATTCTGCTTCATTATTGGTACCACCTTCCCACAATAAAAAGGAATAAGGTAACACTGCCTTTTCTGGAGAAATGATCACAATTCCTACGACATCTTTTTTGAAGTTAGGATTTTCCATTTTCCTCCCTGTTGGACTTCTGGAACCACCATCAAAATAAATTTCCCATGCCTGAGGACTTTCTTGAATAGAGAAGACTTCTTTATCAGGGAGTTGAATATCTGAAGATGTGTCTTCCAATGAAGGGTGTTCAGCCCAGAAATCAGCCAAATATTGGCCCTTTATAGAATTTTGAGACACATCCTGAATGTCGAATTGCTGCAAAATAACTACCCACCTTTCCAGACGTCCCATAACCATCAGACAACTAAGGATGAATTTGAGTGGGTTATTGCGAGATACCAATTGGACCTCGTGATGTTGCAGGTAGTGTCTCAACTTCTGAACTTCAAATATTAATGCTAGGCAGCATTTCTCAATTCTTGAATACTGGGTTTCTGCTTCAAGCATATTTCAAATGAGATATTAGAGGTTGTTTTCATTCCTAACATCATTCTTTGGAGCAATAAAGGCACCCAATGATCACTCTAGAGTTGTCACGTAGAGGATAAGTGGTATTCCTTTAATAGGTGGAATGTGTACCGGTGGACACAAGAGGTATTTCTTGAGAATATCGAATGCTTCCTGACATTCTTCAGACCACTGGTAAGTGACTCCCTTCATCATCAATTTGTTGAAGGGTAAAATTTTGCCTGCCAAATTGGCGATGAAACGCCGAATATAGGCCAAGTTTCCTTGAAGTCCTCGTAATTATTTCAAATTTTGAGGAGGTGACATACCACGGATTGACTTGGTCTTATCAGGATCGACTTCAATACCACGATGGCATACATCAAAGCCGAGAAATGTTCCTAAGGTTAACCCAAAAGCACATTTTAAGGGGTTCATCTTCAAATTATGTTGTCGAATCTTGCGGAATATGACATCCAAATCATCCAAGTGATAAGAACATTGTTTCGATTTGACCACCAAATTGTCTACATTGCATTCAAAAAACTTCCCTAAGAAGGGTTTGAATATATGATGCATGGAACGCTGATACATTGCACCTGCATTCATTAAGCCAAAGGGCATTACCCGGTAGAAAAACACACTCTGAGGGGCTCTGAAGGCTGTGGATTCCTCGTCTTCTGGGGCCATTCATATATGATTATATCTGGAATATTCATCCATGAAGTAATGTGTATTATAGCCAGCTGTTGCATCAATCAAAAGTTCTGTAATCAGAACTGGTAAATCATCCTTATCAAAATGCCAATTAAGATCTCTGAAATCGATGAAAACTCTAATTTGTCCATTCTTCTTCTTTAAATGGATAATATTTTCCAACGACATGGGATATTGAACTTCTCTGACGAAGTTAGCTGTGATAATCTTATCCACTTCATCCTCAATTTTGGAAGCATAATTTGGGTGTGTTCTTCTCGCGACTTTCTTAAATCCTCGATGTTCTTCTAGTAAACCCAAATGATGTGTAGCAACATCAGCATCAAGTCCAGGAATTTCTGTATAGTTCTAATAAAATATTTCTCTATTTTTCTTTAGAAAGGAAATATACATCTCTTTCTCTTCAAGAGTCATGGGCGCACTGGTTAATGTGGGGCTTGGATCTTCTTTTGTACCCAGATTTATTTCTCTGAGTTCATCCATAGTGGTAGAGATAACCTCTTCAAATGCTAGAGGAGCATCTCTGAAATCTTCCTCTTCTTCTTCATCATGTGTTATTTCTTTAGTTTATACTTGCATAGTATATGATAAAGAAGAATTTTCATGATCATAAGAGATGTCAAAATTTTCACATCTTGAAGAAGAAGCCTCCATTTCCGACCCGATTGATGATGAAGGGTCTTCTTTTGTTATTAATGAGAAGATGATGGATTAAAAGTCGACATCATTTTTCACCTCTGATATTGCAATAACTTCTTCTGGCTTAATTGGTGAAGTATATACTTGTTGGATTTCAGCAGATGAAATGAATACATCACCATTTGTGCTTTCATCACTGCTTGGTGGGTTACCAATTTAACCCATGTTGTCTAGCTCGATTGTCGTAATTGACATTATGGATCCTTCCATAAGAGTATTGTTATTTGGGTCTATCTTGTCAACTTGACTGATAGGCAACACATAATCTGTACTCACATGTGTAAATGGATTTATAGGAATATTCTCCAAACCATATGGAGCATTAACTTTGGTAATCTCCTTTGTTGTGGATTTCTCCCTTCCCTTAATGTGATAAAATTCTGCCTCAACGTATTGAGACTCACATGTCTTGAATGTGGACTTATCACCATATAATGTCCCAACATGACCATTGAAACAATATTTGAGACATTGATGGTATGATGAAGGGATAGTCACATGTTGATGTAGCCAGGGTCTTCCAAGCAAGATGTTGAAGGCTGAGTCTCGATCAACAACCATGAAATCTGAATTGGATACATGATCTCCAAACGGAGTTATGAGTGTAACTTCTCCCAGTGGTTCTAGTTCATTTTTATCATATCCTTGTAACATCATGGTAGAAGGAGATAAATAAGATTCTTTGATGCCCAATCGACGAAGTGTACGAATGGGCATGAGGTTAACTCCTAAACTAATGTCAATGAAATCTCTTCGGACGTCTACACCATTGACCTTTACAGATAAGTACAAAGGTCTAATATTCCCATGCACAACATCATTATCATCTTTATTATAAAAAGATATTACTACCTGGAATTCTATAGGATTATTCTCCATGTGATAGACTTTATCTGCAACAATTTAAGTTTCAAACTCTTGAGGACTTGAAAAAGCCTCGATGAGTGCTTCCCGAAGATCTTTTGACAGATTCAGAGCATCCAGAATTGATAACTTGGCTGGCACATGGTCCAAATGTTTCAATACATCATACTTTTGATCCATAGGTCTGCGTTTCCCAACAGGAATATGTGGTTTAGCAGTTACCTTGGAAGCAGATGTTTTGGATGTTTATGCATCTTGTATAGGGATAGGAGTTGGGAATATCCCTTGTTTTGGAAGATTAGACCGATTAGATCCATTTACATGTTGAGAGGAAGAAGATGGAATCTTCACCCGATCATCCAGAATAATTGTGCCAGGACTGAATTTGCTATTGTTAGATGAACTTTCTTATTCTCGCTGAGCTCACTGAAGGGCTCTACCATGATTTTCTGCTCCGTACACAGTTCTAGTAGGGGTAGAATTGTAATAGAGGCTTCTGAAAGATCCACATCTTCCCCTATATCCAGAGCCTCTGAAAAATCCTCTGATTCCCCTATTTGATACAGTGAATTCAAGCTTATCGAAATCGAAACTAAAACAGGAATATGGATCTGTTAATTGAATAATATTAACAGAAACGAAGATTAATTCTTCATCTGATGAAGACTCTGCCTGATTAGCTTCATTAGTCTATGTCGTTTGGTGGGGTGGTGCCCTTGGATTTGAAGTAAATGACATGAAGTCTTCCAGTGTCAAGACAACATAGGCTTTGACACATATTCATCTTCTTCTGATTATTTTTCATTCTTTGAATCATGTCGTTTCTTCAAGGACATTCCCTCTGATGAAGGGTGATTTTCCACAACATTCATGGAAGAAGACACAATTGGTTTCTTTATTTAAATTTGAAAAATATAATGAGTTTGGTTGATTGTTTTTCTAACCATCCAATCATCATACTTTTGTGCATTTTTTATTTTTATTTCATGTCATTCGCCTTTCTCTTCTAGAACTGTAGCAGTGAAACATGCTACCTGGGCTAAAAAGCCTTTCAGTTTGACTTGTCCCGAGTCTACCACCTTTTGCAGGAGTTCATTGAAGACAAAACACTCTTTGATGGGATGCCCCAACAATTGATGAAAGGGTCAATAATTGGGACGGTCTTCAACTCATTCCTTGTTTGGCCTCTTTGGATTTGGCAGTTGAAACAGATTATTTTCTAGAGCTGAAATGAAGTAACCAGGAACATGTTCATTTCGGAAATAGTATGTTTTGATCTTCAAATCCCCAAATTGTTTTCGTCTTTGATCTCTTTGATCATCTGGATGAAATGACCTTTGTTGTTGGCACTCAAGAGGTGGAGCCCTTCGAGAAGATGAAGGTTTGAAGTAGAAACAGGTACATGTGCTTGTTTAAGCCTAACTGTAGCAGTTTCTACATTACCCATTCTCCTTCCTAGAGCTGATAGAATTACACAAGATTTAGCCTTAGCCTATATAATGGAATCATTAATTTGATGAGATATTTATGTAAGGTCTTGAAACCCAACTGTGTAATTCATAGGGATCAACGGCGTGCATAATTCGCCGCGCACATTTTCCACACAAATTGGCAAAAATTTCTCTTGATGGAGTGCTATTCTTAGGGAATATGTTAATCCCTTCCAGCGAGCAATGAAATATGAGAACCTTTCATTCTCCCTTTTCTTACAGTTATTATGATTGAAAAATGTTGTCTTTTTCAATGTTGAGCTGAACTGAAGAAGGAATTTTTGACAGAGATCCTCCCATCCGGTAATTGGCCGGGATTGCAAGCATGTACACAATACAAAGGATGGTCCTTGCAAGGTCTGTAAGAAGCATCTGAGTTTTACTGCTTCTTGCTGCTCCAGATTTCCCATAATAGAATCACAACAAGACATGTAATGCCTCAAATTCTGTTCATGGTCACCTGATCCATTGAAAATAGGGAATACATGGCTTCTAAAAATGGATGGAGGAGAGGTTGAATCTACCCATTCAGGGTACACTTTCTTTTCTGGGTGAACCTACTCATGTTTCCCTTCCATAATTTCTAACCGAGCTGTTAATGATTCAATTATATTTATTAACTTTTGAGAAACATCTAGTTGAACTTGGACTTGGGTAGGTGCAATGATTAGAGCTTGGAAAGATGTGATGGCTAGTGCTGCAACTGATGGTAGCACTGCCAACTGTTGTTGAACTTGACATGTATGATTAAACATGTGAGGGTGTACTGATATAGTGGGATATTCTTGATCCATCTCAGTAGCTGAAACAAATTCCCTTGGTTGACTGACTCCATCACGCTCACGATGAAGACTAACCTGAAGTAGTTCTGCATTCAACCTCATTAATTCCTTCATTTCATCCTCCTGTTGTGAAAACCTTTTCTCTAGTGATAGAGATCGGCCTTCCCCAGAGGGAGGATATGTAACCTGATTCTTTCCCCTCCCTTTGTAGGATCCTTTTCGGAGATGGGTAAGTGGGTTACTCAAAGGATTTCCTAGGTTCTGAGTAATCCATTGATTTTGTGTACGCACACCATCTTCATTTGTGTCGGTGCGTACATATTCTTGAGCAGGAACCTCTTCATTTTAGTCCCGTGAGTGAGCCTCATCTGGTGGATCAGCAACAACAGCATTGATGATGTTGATTGTTTCATAATGCATCACATCCCTTATATCAGAATTTCTGTGATATTGTCTTCATCCATGTCTTTGATCAAACATTTCCTTTTGTTGATTGATCCCTCAGGAACTTCTTGACGAACAGTAATTTGGAGTGAATCTCTTGATAATTTTTCTCTCTGTTCCTCTTGAGGCTTCTTCCCCAATCCAGAAAAGACTAAATTTCTATGAGGAGGGGATTAATGATTTCAAAAATTCCCCAGTATGGTGGACTGGGGCATTTCCTAGTGTTCCAGCTCAATTCCTCGAATCCTATTTGTTGATTATAAGGGTTGGTTTAAAAGATTCCCCAGTCTGGAAAGATAGGATGGCTCTTGACATGCTATGTTAGAGACTTTCTTAATAACTCTCTTGATCATTTGAACATTAGTGTGAAAATTAACTGAATGCATTAATATGTATCCACTTTTATCACATGGTTCAAAAGACCGTTGGATAATTTCTGACACTTCTGTCACTTGATGATGTTCTTGCTCCATATGAGAGGCTTGTTCAATATTCTCGTTTTCTTGATATAGGAGTAATTCAAAAACTTTTTCTTTGTATGTTTGATATTGAGAGGAACTAGTTGAAGCCTATTCTTGGGCATGCTTTTTATTACAAACAAATCCCATTGACTGTGGCTAACCATGGGAAATAACATTACATGAGACCATTTTCAGCGGGCTTTACTGACTGGAGAGCCCCGTGAAATGTAGTGCTCCATGAACACCCCATCCTCTGACATGAATACCAGATGGGGCATTGGAAATTAACTAACACAATCTTCTTAGTGCGCCAAGGCATGAACATTGAAGGGATCTCTACTGCTTTTCAGCCTTCAGATATCGAGAGACTGATAGAGATGCCAAATCAATCTGACGTTGTAACCCTTCTATTATCTTAAGATGATTTTAATATTCGACATAAAATAATAATTTCTTCATCAACTGACAGAGAGTTTTCCATATGTTGAGACGAATATCATGAATTCGATCTTCTGTCAACATCTTTGGAATGTCATACTGACAGTTAGCCAGAGTCCAAAACATGACTGGTACTTTACCTTTTTCCAGTTGTTTTCTCTTGTTCAACATTTCCTCTTTATCATTCAATCAAGATTCTTCTACATGATTTGACCAGAGTTGGTGTTTCCTTATTAATTCATCGGATTCAACAAGATTGGTAGAGAAATCATTGATAAAACTAGAATATTTATGACTTAGGGGTGGTTCATAGAATGACCTACACCCTGGGCTATCTTCTGATTGAGAAAGTATTTCACCAGCTAGCGATGAAACAACAGACATGACTAGTTTCACATTTGCAAGTGCCTAAAGATAAGAGGGATTTCTCGTCAATACATCGTCCACTGGAGCATTTTTTGGGCAATGTGCATCACTACTGTAGAGAGGACTTTCACAGCGAAATTCATCATCATGGGGAGGACCACCATAATAGGATACAAAAAAAGATTAGATCTCTTGCTCCTTGGTCTTCTGACCACCCAGAGGGTTCCTGTGGCTCTCATCTGAAGATGAAACTTCAAGATCGACCGAATTTTCATGAAGCTAGCCTTCATGAGGAAGTGTCTGTTGAAGTCCTTCGGAATTAATGTTCCCACTATTGGGAAATGAGGGAGTAGAATTTTGGATTCCAACAGATAATTTCATAAGGTCTTCAAGAACTCCAGCATCGAGGAAGGCCTTGTTACAGATTGTCTCTTGATCTCTTGACTGTGTTGGGCGGGTCTTTTTCTTAGAGGCCTTCTTACTCTATTTGGAAACCACTTGTTGACGAAAGTGGCTTCTCTGAGCAAGTGTATGTGCCTGATCAGGAAAGATGGCCAGGTCAGGCTGACGATCTCCACTCAAATCAAGTGTATCTGCCTGACTTGGTTGTTTGTTTGATATGGGGGAGTATTCCCCACAACCATCTTGGTCTGGAACATATGTGTCTGTCTATTTTGAAGAGATCTGTTGATGTGTCACTCCACTAGTAGGGTTATATTTATGTGTCATTCCTTGAGCTGCCGCTGAAGTTGTTATAATATCGTTGCAAGCGTCTAGAATATGAGCAGGGATTTACTTCTGCTCTTTCACCATTGATAAAATATGCTAGGTGACTTTAGTTGCCGAAATGGGGATATATGTCCATTCTGTGCTTGGAGTAGGTGTATGTGCCTTCTACAGTCCTCGTTTTCTTGTTAGTGAATCTTGACAGTACTCAAGTGTGGGGGCAGAGAGTTGAGTCTACCTCCTGTTTGTCGCCGGAGCATTCTGACTGACTTCTCCATGTGCTACCTAGTGAGACTGTTGGTAGGCTTGATTAATACTACCAGGTGTATGTTCCTGGTGATTACACTTTTTCGAATGTGGTTGACGAGCTTCATCATATGTAGTCAGACGAGCCTGCTGACTATCTGATGATGAATAAACAGGTGTACGTTCCTGCCTATATTACTCCACCAGAATTGGCTGGTGCGATTGGTGTGATGCGGCCAGACGAGTCTACTGGACAACGGAATTTAAACGGGTAGGTGTATGTGCTCGCTCATTTCTTGCAACCAAGTTAGGTTGGTGGACTTCTCTGGAGATGGCAGAGATGAAAACCTGCTCACTGTTGACCGGATTCCTCTTATGGCAGTTCGTCCTGCCTGCTCGGGTTTGAGAAACCTGATCCAAACTCCTGGATTTGGTACCCTCGTCATGTTGATGGCGTATTGCCGCATGAGTATGGTAGAAATTGTTGATAGGATCCCTCAGGAAGGACTCCTGATTCTTTGAATTAAGGCCCTGAGGGACCTACTCATTCATCTCCCCAAAATATGGGAGTGAAGGGTGATTTTGTTCTGAGGATAACAACCAGAAACGGTTAGAAATGGTAGTTAGCACGACCTGCTTCATGATGACTGGTCGTCGTTGTTCAGAATACCGGTGTGATTTGTTCACTTGGAGGGATTGTCGGGCAGCCTCTATAGTTGGGATGGTACCGTGTTGACGGTTCTCCTTAACCAGCGCATTTGATACCCAGTGTTGAAGACGCTGAGTAGGTGATGTCATCTTCAGAGCGGACGACGATCCAGTAGGAGTAGCAGTAGTGGAATTTGCAGAAGTGGTATTCACAGGTGTGAAGTTCGGAGCAGCCATTCTCGAAATGCAGAAGATCTTGGAAAAGAGTGCTGATTTGATATGACAGACGTAATCAAGATAAATTCAGCCACTACATCTTTTGGATGAGCACATATGTCAATTATTGTTTTTGTTGGTCCTCTCATTTCGTTTTAAATAGGGGCCTAACAAATAGGTAAACCATAATTTTAACATGGTTAAGGATTCAAGCCGGGTTAACCATTTTTTGTTTCCCTCGGAATTTGGGGATGTCCTCGTGATGGGAGGTTCAAACATTCTGATCGGTTCTAACGGGTTTTTTCGTAGATCCGAAAACATCCAATGATTCCACATCCATTTGGACCTACTTTCCAAAGGTAGCTGCTCATTAGTTTGTGTACTTATGAGGATTAGGAATTTGCATTGGTCGAGAAGATGGAAGTTCGGACTCATCACACCTATTTGAGGGGAATTATTGTCAACTCTGGGACTCTCTTACTATATTTAAGTTACGTTCATGAATCCTTATTACATTACCAAATATAAAATGATATTTTCATTAGTCTGACAATCAATGATTCAATATGTAGGAAATTTATAGAATCTTTTAAATTCATTTGAGGTTCTTCATCAATAGAGAATCATCTGTATTTATTAGAGATTCTTGGTCAATGGTATCCTTATACCCATTTATATAGAATTATCGTGGTCATTATGATGACCATCCTGGTTTTAAAGACACTCAGAGGGGCACATGAAGTTTATTGTCATTCAGAAGGACATGGATTATTTCAGAGTTGGGATCGAACTCGCAGATGGGCTACCTACATATCCTTTATTTAGGAAAAGAATCATAACCCGTGTAGTTCGAGTAAGGGAGTATGGGTTATATGATTGATGGCTAAAAGAAGGATGTCATAATTACTTTTACACTCTAAGCTCACGTGAGTCATGATCGGTGTGAGAAACAAGAGGTATTGGTAAAAATTAGACAATTGGGCCATGGAAGATGCAATCATAATAAATAATGTGGGAATTATATATGTATGACTGCCCAGATAAATGAAGATTAGGATTTACTTCCGAGAAGAAATATAGGAACAAGGTCCGTAAAGGTATATGTGCTTCATGGAGATTTGAATACTCTAACATGGGGCTTACCCCTAGAAAGGATGCACAAATTAGGAGAGGACTTATGATTGGATTTTACTCCTAAGAAGGAATCCCAGATCAAAGGTAAATTTGGACTGGTTAAGAGAAATTAAAACGGGGGCTTACTACTGAAAATGAGGTCCAGGTTAAGGGACTTCAAAAATTAAGGGACATGGGGCTTACTCCTAAAGAGGATGCCCATATTTGAGACTGGGGATTATTCCTGAAAAGGAGGCCCATGTTATGAATTATGACTGGGGCTTATTCATGAAAAGGAGTCCCAGGTTAAGAATTATGACTAGGGCTTATTCATGAAAAGGAGGCCCAGGTCAAGAGTTCTCTCATCTTAAAGTATGAGGTTGAATGAATGAAATCTCAATGTTTAGTGACATAATGATGTGTAAATCACTAGATTTTGAGAGATATTCCACAGAATTCCTTTTAGATAAGGAATTCAAACAAAGAAACCATGCCATAATATTCTTTTAAGAGTGTCTTGAAGAGTGAATCTTTAATACGAGAGGTGGAATGGCTTAAGAGGAGTGAAATTTTCAAGAAGGGAACCCAAAATGGTAGGGGCGCGCAAGTCCTGGCATACGCGCAGGAGCTGCGTTGGCACGCAAGTTCGGTCATGTAGGTATACATGTGCGACACATGGGTACTTGCAAGAAATTTAACCATTTGGGTAATACTTGAGAGACTCTTGGTTAAAGCCTTTAGAATCATCTTGAGGTTCATCCAGAAGAGTGGCGTGCATGTTCTATTGAAGGAGATTAGGCAGCGCACAAGTGTGCCCATTTCCCTTATGGTTTGGCCACTCAGGCACGCAAGTGTTGATTAGTTTTAACACTTAGGCCTTCCTCCCCTTCTTGAGATCTTCCGTTCTAGATAAGAAATTACCTTGGATGTGTTTCAGAAGCTTTGAAAAGAGACTAGGGCACCGGGATCTCAAATCTGAATTCTGAAAAAAAAAATCCTCCACGGATGTGGGGCCCACATGGTCTATTTATAGGATGAAGATGACTCGGGCAGTTAACCTTTAGGGAACGCAAGTCACTTGCGTGACCATTATGCGTCACGCAAGTGGACTTGCGTGACAGTGATGGAACATGCGCGGCACATGTGCTTTTGAAGCCTTGTTCATGCCTTTGTCAATTTTTCATGTTTTCTTCAAAGGATGAATCAATTTGTTCTTAGTCATTTCCCTTTACATTTTGATAGAAAATGTGACGAAAAAGGAGCATCAACATGTATCAATAGACATATAGTATCATAATAATAATAAAAAAATGAAATATAAATAAATAACTAGTGAATACTAATAATTTGTAGACATAGTGTGATGATTATCATGATAATGAATCTATACAACAGTTTTAATGGGGAATAAGATATATTGGTATATTCCTCATGCTAATAATATATAAAAATTACAAATATGCAAAAAAATAGTTGCAAATAGCATAAAGAGCATAAGTTCAGTCCTCTTCACCGATACTCTATCATAGTACTGGTAATTATGGATCATAAGCTGACTGCTTTCCTTTATCTTTACCATCAGTCATGAAGACTGCTTGGGTACTAAAGACGGATCATGTACGGTGTGAAATATAATCCCAGTTGGCCAACAGAAATGGTTTCTAGACTGATATATTTCATTCTATATATAATTAATGGAGTTCTATAATTAATAAATGAAATATAGAAAATGATAAATAAGAACATTAGACTGGATTTCACTTAGAAGAGTAATATAATTCTACATGATTCAACATAAGATAGTGTTTTAGAACCAAGGGATCATTCTTGAGTAATGTGAGGGGATATTATAAAATGAGGTGGACTACCACACATCTTGTAATTTTTTATTGAAGACACTCCTTGATGTCCCAATCTCAAGGTTCATTTATTATTCAAAACATTTTATTCCATTTTTATTTAGTAAACCTCATTATTGATTATTAAGATTCACCTTGATCCCATTCATGGAAATTATATGAGAATCAGATGTATGTCTTTAGGGGATTGGTCTATGACAAAATACAAGGGAGTATATCCAAGGTGAAATTTTAATGAAATCCCATGTCTCACCTTTGAAATGGTCTGATCCCAGAAGGAAATCCCCTCCAATTTTATCCGTGCTATCACACATAGGGGCCCAAGTCTCTCTTGTGGCATCGAATGAAAAAAATTCCATCGATCCCATCCAAAAGGTATCCCCTAGAGAATCTGTGTTACTCATTGGGAAGTAAAAAACGAATAATTATTTAGAGCCCATCCACGGAATAACTTGTGCTTCCCAAATGTTTTTATAAGAAATTAACAATTCTAACTAAAGAGTGATGATCATTCCAGAAAGGTGTTTATGTTTGAACCCCTCACATCACCCTTGACGTAAGTTGAGGATATTACTTGAGTAACCAAGACATACCAATTACCAACACGAATTTACAACTTGGATGGAATGTTTTTTTTCTGAATTCCATTGAGAAATCCATTTATGGCATAAGGCATAAGGCACATGGACTAACCTCTTACCCAATTCATTTGTTTCAACCATTAAATTTATAGAATAAAGGGTAGGGAATATATAAAAACCCAAAACATATTAAACTAAATTAGTTAACTCCATACGTTAAATATATTGTATCTAACTGTAAAGGGAATGTAGTAAAGTGGAAACAAATAGAAAATAGTCCTCAAGGGTTCAACACACCCATTGACATTATGCAAGTCAAGAAAATCAACCTCTGAAGGGGATTCACCCATATCTAGGATAATATTACATATGAGAAACCATTTGAAATAATTTCTTGAAGGGTTTAAGGGAATCGTCTAAATGGTCCAGCATGCAATATAATTGAGAAAATTATAAAATGAAATGAAACTATTGGGAAGGAAGCATAACACTTAATGTGTCCTTGTAGTGCTTCCCTTTTCTAGCATCATTTTTTGATTCAATATAGGAAAAGAGATATTGAAGAAATAATGAAATGTATTTAAAATAAGGGAAATTATCTTTTAAATAAATATCACTATTGAGGAAGAGAGAATCTAGAAAGGGAAAAATGTGTATTATAGAACATACCTCAATCTCTTCAATTGATCTGATGGTGAGAGATTTAAAGATTGCATAGAGAAGTTCTATCAAATCCTAAGAGAGGAGGAGGACTCTTCATGGGTGAGGGAGGAGAGGTCCACTAGAGAAAAGGGAAAGGGGAGGAGGGCTTAAATTTAAAACATTTTGGGGGGAAAATTGGAAATTCACCCAGCCAAATAGGGGATCATGGTTTTCCCACACAGTTCCCCAAAAAGTGCGACAACCATATAAATGACATTTTTCCAAGAGATCTGAAATTTTATACAACTGTGATCCAAGGGACACTGAATTTTAGAAATGATATGTGGTCCCAAGAAACCTATTTTCTAAAGTGAGACATTTAGAGAAACTATGTGGTCTAGGAGTTACATTTTCTATATTCTAGGTGATATAGTTTGCCTCTTCAAATTTCATGTATCTAGGATTTGAACAACCCCTAGACACCCTTGACAAATCCTTGAGTCCTTTAAGATTCAACATTAGTGAAAACCAATGAATTTAAACAGAAAATTGTTCTCTACCATTGAGAAAATCTATGGCATTATAGAAGAGGATATTTTGGATCCCAGTCTGTAATCCACGAGCTTTGGATTGTCCACTAGTTAGATGAGTCATTCAAATTATTATTTTTTAGATTTAGAAATAAAATATTTTTTAAAATCATCAATAAAATGGGATCAAGTAATTTTCCTCTGTAATACTGGGAGGAGTGATAAAGGACTTGTGTAAATATTTTTATGAGCATAACCTAGGTAACATGGGTTGATGTTTATGATCCCATGTATAATATATATTGAAAACAGAAATTGAAATTTAATTCTCAATCGGGTATAAATGTATTTTTAAATAGATATTTCAACTGAAATTATAATAATTTGAACACCCAAATGTGTTTTTTATGAGGGTTGAGGCCCAGGAGCTACATCAGGTTTTGATATAATCCATGAGGTCTTCTAGTAGTGAAATATTAGTTTTGGGTGAAAATATCCTACTGTTCATGGTTGACACATGTTTAGCACCAAATGTTCTCCCTAAACCATCTCGACTATTTGTTAAGCCACATAGTTTGTTTAATCCATGAAAGGGATCCCATAAAATTGTATAGTTGTCTATAGAGTAATAGAGGTAACCACACAATTCTCTCTTATTTGGTCAAACTGTGTGTTTTAATCATTCTAGATAGTGGAGTGTTTTGATAGCGTGTTTTCGTTTTTTTCACTTTGTTTTTCTAATTTTTGACCAAAATGGGTGCCTCATTAAAAGGGGGAAATTATAATTTTTCTTCCACCCGTAAATGGGTTTCACCCCATTTTTATTCTCCATTCAACCTATAGCACTTCCAGTACATGACCTCCTCCTACACCATTTTTATATTGTAGTTCATCCTCACTATAAGCCCAAATTGAAGAACATCACATACAATCAAGGGAATATATAAAGTTAATATCGGTTTATCTTCCTTTTTAATTTTCATTAACTATATCATATTCCCATCATTTATGTGGGATATGCCCTATTACCATGGTGTTTTTTTGTTTTCTCATTTACTCTCATTTTATATCGATTCAAAGTTAAATATTAGATGAGTGAATAATACTATGAATATGGTTAGTGATATATAAGTATTTACCAAAAATTATTTCAATTTATAAAAATTTTCAATGTTCCACACATCAAAAACTCATATTGTTACCTATAGATTGTTATTTCATTTAATCAATTATATAATTCTGATTCTAGATGTAATAAAATATTCCCTTAAAACTTTTATGGTTGATATCATCAACAAAAACCACACATCATATTGATTTTGGATTAACACTCAGAAAAACTTTACATCTATGAAACCAAAACATCACATAAGGTACATTTGTATTGACTCTTATTGAAGCCTCAACTACTATTCCCAAATTAATGAACCCATTCCTTATGGTGTGTTTGGAATGTCACAAAAAAATGGAAATATTAAATTGACATTATGGTGAAATTAAAAAATTATAGAGCCCAATGTGTTCTCTGATTATGTACTCTTTATGATAAATTGACTTATTTAATTATAAAATTAAATAACTACCTTTTTTGTAACCTTAGGAGACACTTACAAGGTTGTGTTTTAATTTAATAAGAATCTTATAATTAATTCCATACTTTTACTTATGAACTATTTCTACGGTAAACATGAGATAAATAATTAAAATAAATGGTATTGGTAATTTCTGATATCCTTTTCAAATGAGGCAATTTTTGGAAGGTTTATATAGAACCTAAAGACTTATAATTAATGATAATGTTGATATAATTTTAATTAATGACCTTGACCATGATAACTATTTGATTAAAATTTTCTTTATATATTGTCATTCTTGAGAATAGTTAATATAATTAGAATGATTAAGGTTATAATAAGGCCTTCTATGTGTAAAAAATGGATTCTAGTTTAGAATTCCTTGTATTAAATTGATGGGCACCACATGATTCATTGATGAAAATATCAAATGGAATTCATTGGATCCATTTAATGCCAAAAATTTGTGAATTATTCAAGCTCAGCTAGACACTGTTGATGGAGACCTACTAAATTTTACTCACACCATGTTGGGGTTACCCTTTGTTAACCAAGAATATTCCATGGATATAGGTTTTAATCATGTATAATTCCTCTTTATGGTTACATGTGTGGGTATAAGGCATAGCATGGAATAAATGTTCAATGTGTATACTCTCAATACCTTCAAATGTTGGGTATTTTATTTATTTTCTTAATCATTTATCCATATATCCATATTATATGTAGAACATTCTATTAGTTTGGAATTACTAGTACACATATCATCTTATGTTCTTTTAGTATTGTATTTTATGGGAAATATAATGTTTCTAGTTAGATAATAATATCTTTCAATATTCTTAATATTTTATCTATAATTTTATTGTACTTATTATTGATACATAGGGTATAGTATCCACATTGTACAATCATTAAACCCTCACTATTAGTTATAATCCTCTAGTTTTTGGGAGGCACACTTGAGAACAAGTAGACGCCCAGGTTTGGATACATTTAAGTGAAATGGTCCCACAATGTCACAAATTGGTCTCATATATATATATATATATATTATTTTATATAATATACTTGGCTTGGTATACTAGATACTATTAATTTTTCATAACATGGTAAATAGACTATGTCTATGGATGGTAAACCCATACATAGGGGAATGATCACATTTCCAGTGATGGGACTGTTGTTCATTCTGTTTAGTATTTATGTTGATTATTATTTCCCCTTGATTGAAAATTTTCTCCTATCCACTGGATACTATTTTATGGGATAGATTTATTGTCTTGGTATAATAATATATTAGCTGTGCTTATTAATCATTTCTTGAAGATAAGAATCACATTCCATTAGTATGAATAACTTGATTATTAATATTCCATTGTTGTGCGGTTATAATACTTTTTTATAGTAATGGTATAAAGATGTTAAATATAATTTCTACACCAATCTAAATTTTCTCTTGGAATAACTTGTTGGTTTAATTCTATCTAAACAACCAGAAGTAAATTACATAAATGATTTTTCCTTAGAGTAGATAATTAATTGGCCTGAATGGAATCTATAATGGGAAAGGAAATTGGATTTGTTTTTAAAAAATCTACGTAATTACTTATGGATTTCAATTAAATGAGATTCTAAATTTGACTTTTGGAGGGGTTTCCTTAATAACATGGGAATGTATGCCCATATAGATAAATACAAATGTACCTGATTCTATCCTTGTAGGTAAATCTTATCACCCTATACCTATATAATTATACCATTAATTTTAGTGTAATTAAAGTATCTATTATTATAAATAAAAATGTTCAGTGATGGATTTGGAATAAATGGTATGTCAATTATATATTTTATAGGGTTGTACCTCTATAGATTTGCAATAAAAACCCATATAACTAAATACTTATATATCCAATTTTACCCATGTAGGTCGGCCATGGAATATTATTCCTATGAGATATAACCATTAAGGATTTGTTAAATTTTTAATAATTTAAATATTAATGAGTTTTACTTAAATGAGATACCAATTATAAATTATAGAGTGTTTCCTAAAAATATTTTAAATGCATAACCATATAAATGCACCTTGGATGGAATAAAATGACCCTGAAAGGACAAAGTTTTCTTTATATTCCATAGTACCTATCCAATTGGGGATATATTGTTATTAAATGGGATGGTTATTTAATGTTTTTGTAGACACTCGTACATATTTTGAATAATAATATTGTTGAATCATAAATATAAAATAACATTAATTGTATAAAAGACCATTTCTTGTTTTTAGTTCTTGTCAATATGATGTCATAGTTAATTAAAAATCTAGTTAGATCCTAAATATAATTTTCCTCTATAGCGTACTTTTTAAATTTTCATTAACTGATCCGAGTTATGAGATCTTTTGGATAATATAATGGTATAAAATATATTATAATATCTTTTACCTATAAATATGTGAGTCATCAACTAATTAATATTCCAAGAATAGTTTATGAAACATTTTTTATATATGTCCTTGACATTTGATTTATCTGATCCTCTTTTCAGTTATATTAAAAACAATAACATCATGAATGGATTAAATAAAAATATTTAATTATATTGATAGAAAAGGACCTAGTGTGGGTGTTATTTTTAGAATTCCTCGAGAAATTCCTTGTATCGGAATGTGGAAATTTCCATTGTGTCTCAGTCAGCTTCTTTGTTTTATGTTGGTCAAATAGGTTTTACAGGAAATCCAAGTGGCCTTTTTTGGTTTGACCCCTATTTTAGAGCATATTATTTTATCTATGTGAGGGGATAATAATGTATTGTGTACAACCCATAAAAATATGAATCTTCAGTTGATTATTTTTCAGAGTGTTATGTATAAGAATAATTTTTCTTATAATATTGGTATAATATCCATACTTTTACTTATTTGACTATAAATTTTTTTTAAAGATAAACAAAAACATATTGTTACAACAAAGGATCAAAAGGTTTAGTGTATGGGAAAAATTATGACCACACATTAGTTGTACCAAATAAAACATAAACAATTATTTAAAATTTTCTTCATTATCCTTTTAAATGATCTTATTCTCCTTAGAAAATATAAGAACCTAATTATATATCTTAATGAAATTGGCGGCCTACAAGCCCAATAATGGATGAAATCAGGGAAATGAAACCATAGTACATGTGGGAGAATAATCCAAATCATCATATCATAAGCATATGATCATTATAAAAATCATGAAGGATACAAATGATAAATTCATAGAATGTGGGGATACTAAATAATGAATAATCATTTCATAGTGACCAAATATCAAACATAGTTCGGAACAAAGTGAGAATCATGCCCACACAAAATATTTTCTCATTATCTAGACATAATCATTATGAACAAATTTATATTCACTTTCATGCATAAGACAAATTATTTAATGAGATACAACACATTAGCCAATTAATTGGAGGTCTATGTAATTCTGATCCCACAAATCACGCTATAAATAATCAAAATAATGCTTTCCATGTAGAATGTATAACAATAATAGTCATTAATTAACCCATGGAATGGAATAAGATTTATAAGGATTTCATAATGAAAAAATTCATTAATAGTATTTGAGTTTCCCAAATGAAAAATTGAGATCCTACTTTGGATTAAAAACCAATTTTCTTTGGATAAGAAGTAACACATGAGGAGTCAAAAATTAGTTTTGGAATGAAAAGAATTTTTCAAAAAAAATTTGTATTTGAATTAATAAATTACACTATAAACATGTATATCATCATAAATTAAATAGAATAATATTGAAATTATATTTTTAGAATATTATTGGAATATCCATACCAAATATTTCATGAAAGTGGGATAACCAAAACAAAAGGACTTGGGTTTGATAAACCTCTTACTTTAAATCCATCTTTATTTCATCACATTAGTTATTAAATAATAATAATATTAAATTTGTTGTAATAATAAAGTAAAAGTAACTTATAGTAACTTATTTCACTATATATAATTTATAATATTAATATTATAATTCATAATTTTAATTATTGATGTTGCATCATTTTGATATCAGGTTTTACATAAAATTCCCTTTTTTGGAAAATTTTTTGTTTTTTTTGTTCAAGGTATGTATAAATAAGAATTATTAATTCCATAATATTAAAAAAAAAATTTATAAATTTATATATAATAAATTATTGATTTTATCTTGATAGATGTTTTTTGATAAGGAAAGAACATGTAAATGCCTGTATTGGCAGTTAACTGATTGTTATATAGAACTTTGTCCAAAGAAGGATAAGAATTGTTATAAAATATTAATACGTAAAAAATATAATATTTATTATATCTTAACAACATTAATATAATTTTACCATATTTTCAGATTTATCATAATTTTTTTAAAAAGGGATTGATAAAGGGTTGAATTATAGTGGATAACATAAATATGATTTGATGATAACATACCCTATTTATGGGGTTTCTTCCCTTGTATGAAACTATAATCTCATGATGATAAGAGTTGGGTTACTACAAAATACCCCTATTATACAATAGGTCATCATGGGTGTATTAAATGGTTTCATCCTCCCTTTTTTACTTCTATCACACTGCATTTACATGTTGTCATACCAAACAATTTGAGGTGAACTTAGAAATATATTTCTTCATGTTGTCCCAATATAACTATTCCCAATGATCATAATTCATCTTGGTACTTCTTGGATGGATGTATAATTAGAGTTATGTGCATTATTAAACAGATATTTATTTATCTCAGGTGATGTAAGAACATAAATTCTAGTTTCAAATCAAATGACACCAACCTCATCGATGTGGATCTCATGTAGCTTCTTCACTAGTTTCACCTTTATTTGTATATCACGATAATTCGTCTGTGACTCCTGGACCTTCTATTAAATAGATGGTTGGGAAATAATTTTGGAAAGGTAGGATGTATTCCCCATGTTTATTATTTCTAGATCCATCCTTTTCATATCCATGAAGATAGTATCCTTCTCAATCTACATCGTGGATATGGTATTTGGTTTTTTTCTACTTAGTGTATTAGCTTCTTTGTTCATGTCTCCCCAATGGTAGTGAATAGAAATATTTTAGTCCTTGATTAGATATAACAATATTATTAGATTCATGTTGAGATCCTTCTATATGAATATAAAATTTATACTCCTTTGATAAGTAAATATGTCACACATATCACCATAGAGATAGTGATGAAAAATATTTCAGGTTAATATAAAATCTACTAACATTAGATAAGGAACATGTATTTATTTCTCCTGGATATTCAACTTGGATGAGGTATAGACTATCATTTTTTCATTATTCATCATCACACAACCCAAATATCTCTTTAATCAATTACTTTATATAATAAAACACTCTCCACTTATTGTTATTCTGAGTAAAGGCACAATTATTAGCCTATGATTGAGCTATTTGTAGTTTTACATACACTCTTCTCTTTGGACATACATTTCCCATTTTTAGATAAATATATTTAGGGGGATACATAATCAATAAAAATTACTCTCAAAACATCGATGGTACCCTAATAATCTATGAAAACTATTCATTTCCATAACACATGTGGTTCTAGGCCATTCTTTGATTGCCTTTTTCTTTGAAGGGTCTATATTCCCCCACATGTGATCATGTGCATGAAGAATGTGATTGTTTTCATCCCAGAGTCACAAATTCTATACATATAAACCATTTTATTAATCTATAATTTCACTAGTTTAATCATTACAAGATTTTCATGTTTCTATATTCTATTGGAGTACATGATAATATCATTAATAATCACAACAAAAAAGTTTCCTATATATTCACTAAAAACATTTTTCATAAAATATATAAAGATAGAATTGGAATTAGTAAGTTTGAAGGAAATAAATGTGAACTAATAGTGTCCATAACTTGTATGAAAATAATTCGTATGAATATATTCCTTCTTCACCTTCAGCTAATGAAATCCTAAATTAATATCCACATTTGAGAAGTATTGATCTCCTCATAGTTGATCAAACAAGTATTCAATACTTCGTATTGGATACATGTTGTTTATGGTGATCTTATTGAGCTCCAGATAATTGATACAGAACTACACCTATCTATCATTTTTCTTGATAAGGATCACTACGACCCCCAAGGAAATGCACTATTTAATATGAACCCTTTTCCCAAATATTCTCCATGAAGATTTTGTAACACCTCAAGTTTAATCGGTCCATCATATTGGGAAATTTAGAGATAGGAGTGGTTCAATGTATACCATATGTTGAGAACATTACCTCATGATGTTGGGTAATTCTAGGAAACTATTTTGGAAATAGATCAGTTAATTCCCTCATTATAGGAATTTCCATCGGGTTGATACCATCCTTTGACTCAATTATTAACTAAATTATGCTTATTATATGGTATCAACTCCCTCACCCTAGAGGTACATTATAGTGGAGATACATGATCATTATTTAATTTTTAGAGTATCATGATATTGATTAGTATATGAAAATTTGTTTCATTTATTTGATATTTTATGTGTGATTTATATAATAATAACCAATCCATTCCGAATATAGTGTTGAATTTCACAAAGAGAATGACTAATATATTCAATATAAGAATAGTCATAATTCCTCTAACATGAGAATATTCTGATACTTATTGTTTAATGATTGAACCACTAGATATTTTTTTAAATATCTATACTTAAAGGTGTCGAGTTTTTTTAAAAAATTCTAGAAAATGTATAATATATAAAAGAATGAGTAAAATCATAATCAAACAAAAAAATTTCCTTTCTTGGGTAAATAAAAATTGTAACCTATGTGAATTCATTTTTATTCTCCAATTCAACAGTAGTTATGGAATAATATTCCCCTTTCCCCTTTGGATTTGGTGGTTACAAAAATAGATTACCCATAAGGACCCAAGGTTTAGTGCACTAGCTTGCATAATTCCCTTTCCCCACTCAATTAAAGCATTAAACCATGGGTGGTTCATTAGGAGATTTATTTATTTCCTCCATCATGATGGCCAAATTATTCATTTATTTTTTTATATTTCTAAGAATGTTGTCCTTCTATCCCACACTTGAATCACTTACCAATCCCTTTTATGAAATTTTGATGATGTTTCTTCCCACATTTTGTCATGTGGGTGGTTGGATCCGCTTTCCTCTTTTTTCATTTAACCGACCAGCATGAAGCTCTATTTATATATTCTTATCTCCAAAAAATGAGACCATTCTCCAAACTCCATATCTATATTGACATCAAATAAAACTACTTTAATATAACTCCCAATGAATAAGATATCTACAAAATTTTAAAGGTTAGGTTTTATTCCACTAAAGAGTCTATTTATTTTCTATCATTTTTTTTAAAAAACACGTGGGACATATTTAAATACTTGTGATGCTTTCCTCATAACTCATTATAGAGTCACATTTTTTTGATTCATCTCTAATAATTCTCTCCATGTAATTTTTCAATGAGATTGAGTGATATACATATTAAGAAATATTTTCTAAAATTTTACCCACTCCGTATCTTATATTTCATATTTTTTCTTTGTGTTCTTTATCAATTCCCAACATTGATCGACTTCTTCATATAAATTATAGATAGATAGAGTCACCTTATCCATCTCATAACAGTAAAAAATATAAAATATCATCTCCATCGAGTTAACCTGCTATTCCATGACAAGTAGATCAGATGTTCCACTGAACCTTAGTGGTTGTTACCGCATAATGGAATCAAAAGACAATTGTTTCTTCTTATGTGAAGGAAGATGATCTGTATGACTTAGGTTATTTTTCATAGCCTGTGATAGCTAGGTGAACATCTCTATTAATTTTTTTAACTCCAACTCCCTCGATATTTGGTTTTTCATTTTTAAAATCATTTCATTTTTCCTCAAATAGATTTCTGTCATGGTATCTACTGGTTCCCCCCATTTTCTAAAATATAAAATTATTAATGAAATACATCAACAATGAATTAATAAATAATTTCTTATTTTATAAAATTAACTCTAAATTCATATCTTACGAGATCCATATGTTAATCCTTATTCTAAAATTAGTCTTCTAGGATGTTTTAACTATAAAATGAATTATACATATGATATCCCCAAATGTTTCCAATCCTAATCCCAAAATAAATTAAAATACACCTATGATACCAACTACAATGAACCTTTTTTTATTACATGAATATTATATCGTTTTTATAATAAAAAATATAATTATCTTACAATTCAGGATCCAAAGGTTTATGTTCTTGGGAACGTTAAGATCATACATCAATTATACATAATAAAAACTATTTATTTATTTAAATACCTCTCATGTATCCATCTAAAATATCACAGTATACTTATAATAGGAAGACACCATGGTATATACATCAAAGAAATGGGTGAGCTTCAATCCCAAAAGGGAAGAAATAATAGAAAAGAATCAATAATACATAGGTGATAACAATCAACTTCATCATATCATAAGAATAGAATCATCATCGACATCAAGAGGTATACATATAATAAAATCAATGAATTAGGGGAACATAAAAAATGAAAGACCATGTCATAGTGGTCAAATACCATACATATTTGTGAACAAATCTAGCATTATTTTCACACATAACATATGGAATAATCATAACATTATATTTTGAAAAAATATATCATCATTTTCATACATAATAAATATTACATCATGAGGTACAAGGCATTACACAATTAATTAGAGGGATATATAATTCTAGTCATATCCATCACAATATAAATGATGAAAATCTTGCATACCGCATTGGATGTATTCCAATCATAACCCTGAAATAACCAATGGCATGGATTGAGTTTCATAAAGACATAATAAATAATACATTGATGAATAATTTGTGGGATTCCCAATGTTATATCTATAACTGTAATAAAATATACTTTTTCTTTGAATATCAATAGTCATAAGAGGTGTTGATGATTAATTTTTGAATGAAAAGAACATTTGAAAAATCATTTTATTTGGATTAAAAAATCAATTTTAAAACATTATTATCCACAAAATTATAATGTTAAAAAACTAAAATGATATTTATGGAATAATAGAGAAATATTTTCACCAAATATTTCATTAAATTGGGTATCCAAAAAGAAAACAAGTTGGGTTTGAGAATTCCCTTTCCTTAAATCTCTCATTATTTCATCACTTTCTACGAATCTTGAATTATAAATCATAAAGTTATTAATACATTGAAATTGCATGGAATTATATTTATTTATGTCACTAATTATCAATTATAATCATTTTATTATATTTCTTAATTTCTATCTTTTAATTTAAAGCATTTTGATTTCAGGTTTTCTTTATAAATTTTCTATTTCTCTTTGATTTTTACATTATTTCGCATGATAATTTATAGATAATATGAATAAATTATAGAAGTATGAAATAAATATATTTATATATATATATTTAATAAAAAAGTTATTTTAACCATTAATATGGTAGGTAAAAATTATTGAATTTGGAAATGTCATCTTTTGTGGTAAACAGACCGTTATCGGGAATATTGTCTAAAGGATGACAAAGATATGTATAATATATAAATTATTGAAAAATATAAATTTTAAAGTAGGTAAATGTAAATAATATAATGATAAAATATTTATTCATTAATCATTGAATATAATTCTTTTCAAATGGATTGAGACATAGAGTAATAGAATTGGACAACACAAAAAAGAGTTAATTAAAATAAATACCCTCTTCATGTTATTGCTTCTCTAGTATGACACTCGAATCCCTTGATGATTGGATTTATATTTGACACACACCTATCGTAGGGCATGGAAAAACAATTTTTTCCTAAGTTAAAATTTAGTAATGTGGTTGACCTAGGATGTCTCCCGAAGAGGAGTGCACACAAAACAGTTTTTCACTTTAAAACTGGGGAAAAAATTTTGTTAAAGGAAATTTGAAATTCAAATGATTGAAATACTATGAAATTAAAAGGGTGATTAGGTCGGGGTCAGTATCCTAATTATAATGCTATCCTTGTTCAATTTAATTCAAACCTCTTCTTCATAGTTGATTAATGTGAGTTTCCACAATCGTTTCCTCTCACTTCCTTGGTGAAATTGTAATTGTGAGAGAAAACCTTACCAAGATCTCAGTTTGGTCAACTCTCCTTCCATGTGTAAAATAGTTGTATTGAATATCCTTAATTGAAATGGGCAATACCCGATCGGGTTTTGTTTGTCCCAAAAAATCAAGAACATTCACTACACCTTTTTACACGTACTGACGATCGTCGAGTACTTCACCACTAATTCCTGGTTTATTCCATCGTATATAAACCAGAAATTAGTGGATGGAGATATTGATTATTTTACCATGGAAAAAATAAATAACAGAATTAATATTCAAGAACGATCGCAATTTATTATAAAATCCTCTATAATAAATTGAAAACAACTTTGAAGAAGAAAGAAATTTATTAAATTGCGTCCAAGAACTCAAGGATTACAATGTAGAAAACCAACCCTTCCCCAATCACTCCAAAAGTTTACCCCACCATGGTAAGGGTAATCGAGTTGAATGGGTAAGAAGAAGGCATTACAAAACTACGAAAAATAAAATAAATAAAAGAGGAATCTGAAAAGTTCTCCTTCTTGGTGTCCCAGAAGGAATGGTGTGGAGAATGGATGGAGAATGGATTCATTGAGAGGGTGGAGCTCTCCTCCTTTTATATCCATAATGTTTCCCCCGAATGTCGACGTGTTCTATCCCCATTAAATGACATCTTCACGCATTGAGCCCTTCTTGAATGTTGTTTATAATTACCTTGGCCATGTCCCCTAAATATTCCAGCGGATTTGGACAGGTATTCCGAGAGTTATGTCCGTTTCACAATGAGAATTTATTCTTTCTAGTCAGACTCTCCAAAACGAAATCCTCCGGATTAGGGTGCTTTAATGACCCCATAAACGGCCAATTAACTCGGTGCTTCCTTCATAAAAGATTCTCCAAAACTCCTTTCTCGTCCACCCACAGAATTTCACAAGCTTGGGGCCCACAGTGGATGAGTTATGGATCCCACATCAAAACTGGGAAGAACTGAAAATAGTTTTCTTGAGCCAACTTGTGAGCTTCTTTTGAACTTTCATATGGCCGATTCAGATTTTGGTCCAAATATATTAAATGAATCCATGGATGTGTAGAATCTGGAAAAGAAGGAATTTTTCAATTTGGATCAGTGTAGATACCGTTATGGCCAAACTATCGAAATAATGTAAAACTGTTAAAAATCCAAAATGGAAAATTTTTAATATTCATCTCAAAATAACACCATTATCAAAAAAAATGAAACAATTCAGCTTAGAGGAACATTTTATTGGGTTTAAAACAATTATATTCAATATAAATTAATTGAAAATATTTTATCTATCAATTCCCCCACAGTTAGTACTAGGACTCCTGGACAAGTAAAAATCAAATCAAATCAAATCCAAAACACATATCAATGAGATCAATCAAATCATTTTCAAGAAACAAAAAGATATCATTCCTCAGAAAAAACAGTTATTTCAAGTTCTCCATTTAAGATTTTAATATATTTCCACTTCATTTCTTATCCCATGCACAAAAAACACCTACCTCACATGAATTTTCTCTCATCTCACAAATGTAAAGGCTGAACATGGATTTTCTCATCCAAACTCACACAAGAGTAACCATAGGTTTGATAAATTCCTACTTCTCCACCCGATGTGATTCAAGGACATGTGTTTCTCATGAGGAAGTTTCAGGGTTGTTCTGTGGCTTCCGGTTGGTAGTATTTAGAGGTTAAATGTTCTGAGGCTGAGAAAGGAAGGCTTGGCTCTTGTTGAAGAAAAATTGAAAGATTCTAGTTTTCACTCAAATATGGTCTCCTTCACATCCCCTTTGCTGAAAATAGGCTCCATCATCATTCAATCAGCTCAGCAGAAAACATTTCAATATTTTCAAACATAATTTTTTTAAAGCTCCAGACAGACACAACATTCTTTTTACATTGGATGCTCCAGAAAGGCACAACTTCTCTTTTCATAAAAGCTCTAGAAAAGGCACAGCTTTCAATAGAATAATTTTTCAGCATCACACACATCTCTTACACAATTTATTTTCCACCCAAAGTATAACCAAATGAGGTAGTAAACCACAATACATCTTCCCCCACACTTAAGTTCAACTAGATCATGCAATTTTACTTCAAGAGCAGGTATGATAGGGAAAATTGGCTTGTAATGTGGCTAACCTAACAGGAAATTCATGGCTACCAGGGGATACAATGAAGTATAAATGTAAAGGTGGGCCATAATGAAAATGATTATTCTAAAAAGGGGGCTTCAAACAAAACAAATGCCTCAGTCATTTAAAAAACACGTACCCCAACCCTCAAGTTTTGAAAGGAATAAATCAAATTCTGGTTAAAGCAAGCATGGTCTGGTTCTCTCAAGAAATGAGGTGAATGAATGGAATATGACAAAAATGGTTCAGAATCCTCACATGAAAGTTATTTCAATGATATAGACAGTGAAATATGGCATGAGATTCAAAAATCAGTGTACTTTTCTTGAATTTCCAAAAGATTTGAACTTGAAACAAAGTTATTTCAACATTCATTTAAGATCAGTTTCATGAAATAGACTGGTTCACTCATTGACATGGGTTTCAAAAATGGTATTGATAATCATTTCAGCTTAAAAAGTTCAGAAACACACCAAAAAATGAAAAATAAACACAAAAAAATTTGAAAATACACAATTTTTTTTTTAAAACAAACATCAAATAAAAATTCAATACTACAAAGGTTCCCTCCCCCACACTTAAATGATGCAGTGTCCTCGATGCATTTAATTGGATTTAAAATGTAATAAGATTTCTATTTGAATCACAACAGCAAGAAAATGTGAAGGAGAGGTACAACCTGATGGATCTTATTGATAAATAGGTTGGAGGAGCGTGATCTCCTCCAATGGCTCTGATGGTAGGGTCCCAAGGAATTTCATCAACCTATGTCCATTCACAGTGAATGGATCCTGCTCTCCATCTTCATAATCTGCAAAACACCAAAAGGATATACATGAGTAACAATAAATCAACCTTCCCATCTGGAACGAAGTTTACCTGGCATCAACTTGAGTCTTGAGTTGAGTAATAACACTTTGTCTCCTTGAGAGAAGTATTTTGGTTGGATCAGCTTGTCATGGGACACTCTTGTTCTTTCTTTTTAAATCCTTCAATTTTCAAATGCTTCCCATCTTATTTCATCCAGCTCTTTCAACATCAATATTCTCTCCTTCCCAGCACTTTCAAGGTCAAAATTCATTTTCCTCACAACCCAATACGCCTTATGCTCCAATTCCACAGGTAGGTGGCAGCTTTTCCCATAAATCAGCCTATATGGAATCATTCCTATCAGGGTTTTGTAGGCTGTCCTGTAAGCCCATAAGGTATCATCCAACCTTTGGATCCAATCATTCCAGTTTGGATTAACAGTATTTTCCAAAATTCCATTGATTTCCCTGTTTGAAACATCATCTTTCCCATTAGTCTGTGGATGATAGGGAGTTGATGTTTTATGATGCACCCCATACTTCGTCAGCAATGTCTCTATTCTCAAATTGCAGAAGTGAGTCCCTTGATCACTGATGATTGCTCTGGGCACTCCAAACCTACAAAATATGTTAAACCTAACAAAATCACAAAAACCTTTAGCATCGTTAGTTCTGGTTGCTTTTGCTTCCACACATTTGGAAACATAATCAACTGCAAGCAAGATATAATAATTTCCAAATGACATCGGGAAAGGTCCCATAAAATATTTCCCCCAAACGTCAAAAATGTCACAAAAAGTCAATGGGATTTGGGGCATTTCTTGTCTCTTTGAAATATTTCTTGAAAACTGACATTTTTCACATATTTTACAAAATTCATGAGAATCTTTAAAAATGGTGGGCCAATAAATTCCAGATTCTAAAACCTTCCTTGCATTCCTCTGTGGTCCAAAGTGGCCTCCACAAGATAATGTGTGAAAAAAATCAAAGACAGATTTAACTTCACTTTCAGGTAAACATCTTCTTATTATGTGGTCATTGCAAATCTTCCAAAGGAATGGATCATCCCAAATGTAATATCTAGATTCAGCTTTTAGTTTTTGAATATAGTGATGATTGAGATGAGATGGGACATGAGATGTTACCAGAAAATTGACTATGTCAGCATACCAAGGCACTTCTCCTTCAATCAAGTACAACTGCTCTCTTGGAATTTGATCATTCATTGGGTCTCTTTCTGGAACTTCAATCTCAGCAGTGTTTGGTAGTCTACTTAAGTGATCAGCCACTTGGTTCTCAGATTCCTTCTTATCCTTGATTTCTATATCAAATTCCAGCAGTAGTATAATTCATCTCAATAACCTTGGTTTAACATCAGCTTTCTTCATCAAGTACCTCAAAACTGCATGATCAGAAAACACAGTGATTTTAGTTCCAATAAGATATGATCTAAATCTTTCTAAAGCAAAAACAAATACAAAGAACTCTTTTTCCATGGTTGTATAATTGAATTGGGCCGCATCTAAATTTCTCGAGGAATATGAAATGACTTGTGGTATGCCCCCAATTCGTTGAGAAAGGACTGCTCCAACTGCTTGGTTAGAGGCATTACAAAGTAGTTCAAATGGTTCTTCCCATTTGGGAGGCTGCATCACGGGTGGTGAAATCAATCTCTCCTTCAACTCATCAAAGGATTCCCTACATGCACCATTGAAATCAAAATCAGCATCTTTCAAAAGTAATCTAGAGAGAGGGAGATAAATCTTACTGAAATCATTGATAAACCTTCTGTAGAATCCTGCATGTCCTAAAAAAGATCTAACATGTTTCACACAAGTATGGTAAGGTAATGAATTTATTACTTCAATTTTTGATTTATCCACTTCAATTCCATTTTGGGAAATGACATGACCAAGCACAATTCCTCTTTGAACCATGAAATGACATTTTTCAAAATTTAAAACATGATTTTTTTTTCAATGCAGGTTTTCTAAACTTTTTCCAGATTTTTCAAACAATGATCAAAAGAATCTCAAAAAACTGTGAAATCATCTAAGAAAACTTCCAAGCAATTTTCAATGTGATCAGAAAATATACTCACAATGCACCTCTGAAATTTACCTGGAGCATTACATAATCCAAATAGAATTCTTTTATATGCAAAAGTACCAAAAGGGAATGTAAATACGTCTTCTATTGATCCTCAGGAGCAATGGGTACCTGGAAGTAACCTGAAAATCCATCAAAAAAGCAATAATGAGTTCTCCCTACCAATCTTTCTAACATCTTGTCAATGAAATGGATGGGGAAATGATATTTTCGAGTGACCTGGTTCAATTTCCTAAAATCAATGCACACTCTCTAGCTATTTTGAATTCTCATAGGGATTAACTCATTCTTTTCATTCCTCACAGCGGTCAGGCCATTTTTTTTGGAACGACATGAATAGGGCTGACCCACTGCGAATCTGAAATGGTATAGATGATCCCAGCTTCCAAGAGATTCTCGATCTCCTTCTTTACAACCTCCATCAAGGTGGGATTCAGTCTCCTTTGGGGCTATCTAACAGGTTTTGAATCTCCCTCAACAAAAATTCTATGTGAGAATATTTTTGGGTTAATTTCTGGGATGTCACCTAAGCTCCATCTTATTTCCTAGACATTCTCTCTCCAAAGCTCAATCAATTATTTTTCTTGGGTTTTAGAAAGATTATTAGCAATTATCACTGGTAGTTTCTATCCCTCCCTATGGTATACATATTTCAAATCAGTGGGGAGTGGTTTGAGTTCCTGGTTAGAGGGATTCTCAAGGGATGAGACTAAATTGATGTTTTCCACTTCCAAATTTTGGACCTCCTGCACACAAGAAACCATATCATCTTCCTCATTATTTATAAAATCACCAAAGAAGTCAGATTTTACCTCTTCCTCCTACATGAAGTTAGAATCTCTAACATATTCAGCATTCACATTTTCAATGATATTTCCAAGGGGAGAAGTCTCTCCTAAGTCTAAGAATTCATAGAGCATACCTGATTCATCAATTCATTCTGCACCACCTTCATGAGAAAGTGAAAAGAGGGAGTGATCATCTGATGGATGCCTCATGGATTCAAAAATATTGAAGTTGACCGTGCTCTCTCCAAACTCCATGGTGAGTGTCCCCTAATGGACATTGATGATGGTTTTGGCTGTCTTCAAGAAAGGTCTCCCCAAAATGATGGGTGAATGTGATGGGCTCCTATCTTCTTCCATATTGATCACGTAGAAGTCAGCTGGGAATAAAAGACCTTTGACTTTCAGAAGTACATCCTCCAAACACCTGTAGGAAAAACTGTGGATCTGTTTGCAAGAAGTACCACCACTCTTGTGGGCTTCAATTCTCCCATCTACAAAGAAGTGTATACCGAGTGAGGAAATACATTAATTGAAGCACCTAAATCACACAAATCATTAGTGAAATTTAATGAACCAATGGTGCATGGAATGGAAAACGTCCTTAGATCTTGACATTTGGTTGGAATCTGTGGGGTGATAAGGGCTGAGACACATCTTCCCAAGTTGATTATTTCATTCCCATGAATCCTTCTCTTTTTGGTGCAAAGATCTTTCAAAAATTTTGCATACCTTGGAATTTTTTTAACATCTTCAAGTAGGGGGATATTGATTTCCACTTTCTGGAAGGTGTCCAGAATTTCTTTTTGAAGTGCTTCTTCATGCAATTTCTTTGATTCGATCATCCTTGTTGGAAATGGTGGGGGTAATTCTTTCTTCTCCCTTTGTTTTCTTTGCATTGGTGTTTCTTGTTTCTTATTCTGTGGCCTATCCTTCTCCTCCATCTCTTCCTTTTCATCTTCTTGGTGGATTATCATAAGAATTTTTGAATCATTATCCCTTAGAATATGTGGTATTATTTCAGGTTTAGGGTTGGATAGAGGTGGTATTTCTTTCCACTTCTTGTTATGATTGCACTGACATTCTCTTTAGGATTTGGCACTGTTTGGGATGGAAGCTTCCCTGGATTCTTGGACATTATTTCAACAAGACTTACCACTGTGTCTGCTAGTTTGTTAACCTTATCTTCTAGGCCCTCATACATGGATTGTAGCTGTTCCACATAATGTTGTGTGCTGGTGGATGGTTGTTCATATGTCTTTCTTTGGAATGGTGGAGGCGGAAAAGATTTTTGGTGTTGGAAGGGCTATTTATTAGATTGTTGTAAGAGAGGGGGGTTCTGGTATTGCTGCTGGTGGTAAGGAGGTTGACTGGGGTGCTAGTTAAACGGTCTCACTTGGTTTTGTTGTTTCCCATATCCTTGTTTGGATTGCAGTTGATTTTGTGGGAATTGTCTTTGTTGAATGGCCATAGCACAGTATTTTGTCCCCTGTATCTCAGGGAACTGGTCAGTATAATGAGTGGAAGAATAACATAAACCACATACCTGAGCTGAAGCTTGTTGTCCATTTTCTTGTGTTACATCCATTTGACAGACTAATCATGCAAGGTCATCAACTTTGGATTCAATCAATGTAGATGAAACAGATGTTTTTACCTCATGTATCCCTCTGGTTCCCATTCCACTTAGTACAAATTTTTGCGAGTTTTGAGAAATCTTCTCAATTAGTATTCTGATATCTGCAGGAGACATGTCAATCAGGGACCCTCCTTATGAGGCATCTAGAAGATTTCGATCATTATCCATAAGTCCTTGGTAGAAGAACACGAGGAATTGGTGTTCCTCCATTTCTTGATGTGGGCAGCTGGTACATAGCTTCTTGAAGCGCTCCCAGTACTCATAGAGTGTTTCTCCAGTTGATTTCTGTATGATGTAAATCTCATTATTTATGGTAGGGCTCCTTGATGTGGGAAAGAATCTTTGCATGAAACGTCTTTTTAGGTCTTCCTAATCAGTGATCTCCCCTGGTTGTAGGTTGTACAACCATTATTTATATATTCCTTCAAGTAAGAAGGGGAATGTCCTCCACTAAAATTGGTCTCCGGGTGCTCCTCTTGGCCTGAAGCTTGAGCAAGTGTATCTGAATTCCTTCATATGACGATTTGGATATTCTCCTCCAAGTCCATGAAACTATGGAAGCACATGAATCATATTTAAACGTAATTCAAAATCATTTGGTTAAGTGGGTGCAATTAGTTGGTTATTTTGAATGGAAAATTGTGGTGAACATAGATTACGCAGGGTTTGGTTGGGATTTCTAGCCATGATTTCAGGTGCAGAGTGAACACTAAGAGTTTTACTTGAATCTGAGAGATCTATTTCTTCAAAAATTTCTGGTATATTTCTTTTTCTTAGTTGGGTTAATGTTCTTTCGATTTCTGGATCATATTCAATTAATGGTTCTTTTGAGGTGCGGGTCATTCAATTTAGTTTTTTTGTTGCACTGCCTCCCCGGCAATGGCGCCAAGTTTGACGAACGCCTGTCATAGGGTGTGGAAAAACAATTATTTCCTAAGTTAAAATGTAGTAATGTGGTTGACCTAGGATGTCTCCCGAATAGGAGTGCACACAAAACAGTTTGTCACTTTAAAACGGGGGAAAAAATGTTGTGAAAGGAAATTTGAAATTCAAATGATTGAAATACTATGAAATTAAAAGGGTGATTAGGTCAGGGTCGGTTTCCTAATTATAATGCTATCCGTGTTCAATTTAATTCAATCCTCTTCTTCTTAGTTGATTAAAGTGTGTTTCCACAATTGTTTCCTCCACTTCCTTGGTGAAATTGTTATTGTGAGAGAAAACCTTACCAAGATCTTGGTTTGGTCAACTCTCCTTCCATGTGTAAAATAGTTGTATTGAATATCCTTAATTGAAATGGGAAATACCCGATCGGGTTTTGTTTGTCCCAAACTATCAAGAACATTCACTACACCTTTTACACATACTGACGATCATCGAGTACTTCACCACTAATTCCTGGTTTATTCCATCGTATATAAACTAGAAATTAGTGCAGGGAGATATTGATTATTTTACCAAGGAAAAAATAAATAACGGAATTAATATACAAGAACGATCGCACTTGATTATAAAATCCGCTATAATAAATTGATAATTTTTTTGAAGAATAATGAAATTTATTCAATTGCGTCCAAGAACTCAAGGATTACAATGTAGAAAACCAACCCTTCTCCAGTCACTCCAAAAGTTTACCCCACCATGGTAAGGGTAATCGAGTTGAATGGGGAAGAAGAAGGCATTAAAAAACTACGAAAAAGAAATAAATAAAAGACAAAGCTGAAAAGTTCTCCTTCTTGGTGTCCCAGAAGGAATGGGGTGGAGAATGGATGGAGAATGGATGCTTTGAGAGGGTGGAGCTCTCCTTCTTTTATAGCTAGAATGTTTCCCCCAAATGTCGACGCATTGTATCCCCATTAAATGACATCTTCACGCGTTGATACCTTCTTTAATATTGTTCATAATTCCCTTGGCCGTGTCCCCTAAAAATTCCAGCGGATTTGGAGATGTATTCCGAGAGTTATGGCCGTTTTACTATGAGAATTTTTACTATCCAGTCAGACTCTCCAAAACAAAATCCTCCGGATTAGGGTGCTTTAATGACCCCATAACCGGCCAATTCACTCGGTACTTCCTTCATAAACGATTATCCAAAACCTCTTGTGCTTCCACCCACCGAATTTCACAAGATTTGGGCCCACATTGGATGATTTATGGATCCCATATCAAAACTAGGCAGATCATAAAACAGTTTTCTTGAGCCGAATTGTGTGCTTCTTTTGAACTTCCATATAGCCAATTCAGATTTTGGGCCAAATATTAAATGACTCCATGGATGTGTAGAATCTGGAAAAGAAATAATTTTTCAATTTGGAATAGTGTAGATAATTTTATGGCCAAACTACCGAAATAATGTAAAACTGTTAAAAATCCAAAATGGCCAATTTTTACTTTTCAGCTCAAAATAACACCATTATCAAAAAAAATGAAACAATTCATCTTAGAGGAACAATTTTGTGGCTTTAAAACAATGATATTAAATATAAATTAATTGAAAATATTTTCTCTATCAATATTACTAAAGAATAACCCTATGGATTATAAATGGATTAATGGAGATTATTGTGCTATATATTAGGCTTTTGAAATGGTGGGAGGAGGAGTTTTCTAATGGGAGGTAGAGGATTTATTTATACATTAGAAGATGGTATTTTTAGAAAAAAATAATGAATAAAATAATATATCCATGAAAAAACATTCAATAGTGAATTTTTGAGAATACATATAATATTTTTATATAAGATATTGTTTTATGAATTTGAAAACATTTTCAATTGTAATTTTATAGTTTTTTAGAATTTATACTGTAAAAATAAAAATTGTTCTTTTAAGAAAAATATTTTGGCATTAGGATTTGGAAATTGTATTTTTGTTTGGAAATTAAGTTTATTTTAATTTAATGAATTGTTCATGAAAATAAATTCATTATTTCAATACATCATGATTTATAAATTATTATTTTATTATTACATCCTAAATGATTTAATTTAGGATTCACTGGTTACAAGTAAAGATGTATTTTTACTATTCACCAGAAAATTAATGTATTTCAAAAAACTAAAAAACACCCTTTGACTATTTTGACCTAATGATTTCAAAAATGAGGTTAATTATATAGAATTAAAGTTCTAGTGTGCTAATTTATATTTATAATAAAAAATTATGATTTTTACAAAATACTTTAATATAAATTTTATTAAAAATATGCTTACATCTTCTTTGAGGTTTTTAATAAATATATTTATTTTGTAGAATTACAATATTTATATTTTATTAAAATCATCATAAAAATTTTTATTTATAGCAAATAAATTTTTTTAGAGGTAAAATTATATTTGTAATAGTTGGGTTATTATTACCAATGGTTTGGTTAATATTCCAATGGTAATATTAATTTTCCAACAAACAAATTACCTTCAACAAATACATCTACATTTAATAATTCAATATTCAAATAAATTCTTCTTAAGGCTTTATATTTCCATTTTCTATATATTTTTTTAGTTTATTAATATATTTTGTATTTTCATTCATTTTTTTATGGTGGGATGATTCTAGATGATTGCAGTGATCCATAGTTTCCCATTGTAGTTTTTCTAGTTTCTTTTTTTCCCATTGTAATATTCATCATTTTAATAGGCTTATTATTTTACTAATGTAACAATTTATATTAATTATATAATGAATATTTTGTGTCCATATTCGCTCTATCTATTTAATACTGTATAATATAATATAATATACATTTATATCTGGAAACAAATATCATTTATAAACTCTAGGTTGTTACATTATTCCCGCCTTTAGAGATCTTAGCACCAATGTTTCATCTCATATTATCAGTTATGAATAGTTGAGGGTAATTTTTATACATTTTATCATCTAGATCCAATGTATCATTTTCATATATATGGTCCATCCAAAACACATTAACATGGTGAGTTGTTTTTTTATAGGTCAATTTCATTACTGTTCTAATATCCACCAGATTCTCTTCAAATGAGAGTTCATTCTCTAGTTTTACCACCAACAAATTTAGAACATGTGATAGTTCTGGTATTTAATTATTCTAGAGAGATGTGTGGAAAACATCAATAACATGATACCTATTTGTTGGTAGTGCCTGCCAATAGTCCACTACTCCTTTGTTATAAAGGATCACAAATTTCCCAATGTAACATTTTATAAGATTTCCTTTCTATCCAAACCACATCTATCTCACCCATAGTGATATTTTAATGAATCATTTCTCTCTGAAATCAAACTATAATGATTTCATTTCCTTTGATGGGTTTCATCCTAGATAGTTTTCCAAATCTATCAGGACTTTATATATTATGGGATGGAATAAACCTTCTATATTATCTCTTGCAAAATATTTGGCTCGAGTAGCTTTCAATCACTAACTCCATACCAAAAAGTTTGGGTTCTAAATTTCTTCCCATACTGTTAAACATGAGGATACATTTTAATACTTTAGTTAAATATATTGCTATATTATAAATTAAATAACGGAATATATTGATTCCATAAAAAAAATTATTTCATTTTTGATTATCTTAACATGTTCTAAAGTGTCTAAATAGTCATTTTATATTTTCCATCTATTTAGGGGTGATATACCATGTTGAAATCCAATATAGTATTATAATATTGTTGAATATTTCTCCAAAATATATATTTGAACATGAATAATGATCAATTATGATCAGAATTGGAAACCCATGCATTCTCCCAACATTATTTCAGTATATATTATAATTTTGTTTCATAAATAATCAAACCAATTAGCGAGGAAGTGGGTAGTCATTGTGAGTGGACCCAATAGATCCCATAACATATTATTTCCTTTGGATGTATTAAAGAGACCATTGATAGAGTCAATAGTGAAATTCTTATATTTCCACACTGGTAAATGAAAAAATTGTATCATCCCTTTGGTATTTTATCTCTATTCCTAAACATTATGAGATACTAAGAATAATAATGTGTACTCAACAATATCCTTCTTTATTTCCCCAATATATGAGTTCATGAAGATCTAAATACATCACCGTACTTCTAATATAAATAGAGAAATATTATTTATACACATTATACCATAGAATTTTCGTTATATTAGGTGATGGAGGCACACAATGTCCATTTCGAAATCGAATAACTCTATCATCATAGATTATGAAATCATATAGATTCATAAATAATTTCACCTTAATTTGAATATCAAAATCATCTATTTTTTCTTAATTTATATTCTACTATATAGATGGTTGAAAAATGATTTATGAAAAGTATGATGTATTCTCTTTCATTGTTATTTCTAGATATATCCTTTTCATATCAATAAATATAGGGTATTTCTCAATCCACATATTGGATAACGTAGGAGGTTATTTATTGATAATAAAATCATATACCTTTTTCACATTTCTCAGATTGTAATGAATAACGAAATCATATACCTTAATTACCATTAACTATATTCTTTGACAGATGTTTAACTCTTGTGCTCTGAATATATAATTTAAACTCTTATGATTGGTATATATGTCACACTTATAACTATAATGATAGTTTAGGTAAAACTACATTGGAAATATGATAGCTAGTAACTCCAAATAATTGAAGTTTATTTTTTCACATGCATTTCAACTATCATGTGGAAGAGGCAATATATTTTTTATTCATCTTAAATAAAAAACACAAGAATTCCATTTATGCAGAAATTTATATCACAAAACATTCATCAATGTTTTTAGTGTGACTCTAGAAAAAATTATTATCATATACTTGAGCACATTAGTCCATTCCTTAATTTTTCTTCCAGGGATATTTTACCCCATTCCATGATAACATAGGTTGTATACTAAAAAATTATGGGAATGTTCTCATAAAATATCAGTAGTACTCTGTTATGCTTTGAAAACTATGGATTTAAGTAATATTAGAGGGACAAGGCCATTCCTAAATTTATTTTTTATTTGAAGGGTCAATATAAATTCCCCAACATATGATCACATTCCTAGATAATGTGACTTTCTTCAACCAAATTACACACTTATTGAACTAATAAAACATATTAATTTTTAATATCGTGAACATAATCGTTATATTCTCAAAATGCTCATTTTTTAGAGTAAATGATAATGTCATCAATAAGAACTACCTAAAATTTTTAGATGTAGTCTCTAATAAACATATTAATAAACAATATAATTATTTTAAAGGAATTATTATGTCTAAATGGAATCACTGTGAAAACATAGTGTTCATTCCATGTATAGAAAGAAGTCTTATAAATATATTCTTTCTTCACATTTCGTTGATGATATCTAGAATGAAGATACACATTTGAATGTTATTGAGCTCTTTTTATTTGATTGAAGAATACATTAGTCCTTTGTATATTGTCCATGATCTTTATGATGAATTTTTTGATATCCTATAAATTGATATACAAACACATTGATCCATCCTTCTTCATGAAAAATTTCATCATCCCACCCCAAGGATATGCAATGGGTCCTAGGAACCCTTTTTTTAAATGCTCTTACATCAACTTCTTTGACTCCTGTAGTTCAATCAGGTCCATCCTATTAGGTTATTTAGAAATATTAGTGGCTCTATGTATTAGTTCTACTGATACCATTACCTAATAATATAGGGAATTTCAGTGTAACTCATTGAGAAATAGATCATTGTATTCCCTCAAAATGGTCATTTCCACTTGTTTGATACCTTCATTTTATGCAAAAATATTGTAAATGAATGATTCCTCACAGGTTATAATCACAAAAACCATTTATGGATTTAATAAATTAAATTCATGATCATAATTTTATTTATAGTGGATCATCGAATTGTTTGGACCATGAAAATAGATATAATTTTCCTAAACATTGATGTGAGATCTATATAAAAAATCCTATTCAAGCCCTATATAACATAGAATTTCACCATGTAAATGACTATGAGATTCACTGGATGAATCTTCCCAAATACTCTAATATGAGAACAGTAAAAAATTTTGTTTGAGATGATCACACCAATTGGTGTTAATATACATATCTCCACATCAAGGTATTGGGGAATTGAATAAATACATCTAGAAAACATGAAGTATATAAATGAATGCGTAGAACCAAAATTATAAAAATCTTTTTCAATTATTGAGTGAGTAGAAAGTGTAGATTTTTTTACATTAGTTTAATACTACAATTTAGTTTTAGTAATAAAATATCGGTCAATTTCAATTTTTTATTTTGTGGTTTCAAATGCTAATTAATCGCAAGGCCCCGGGGTTTAGAATACTAGCTTTCATCGTTCCCTTTCTACCTAATATTAAATCATTAAACCATTGGTGGTGTATTAAGTGATTATTTCCATTAATCCATTATATTGGTCAGATTATTCATTTATCTTCAACATTCGTGATCATGATGTTCTTTTACCCCATACATGATGCATTATCCTATAACTTTTAGTACATTCCCATTATATTTCTTCCTATATTATTCATATATGTGTGGTTGGATCATATTTCACCATTTTTTTATTTTAACCACTAACATGAATCTCCAATAATATATTCTTACATTTAAAACCATTGGTCCATTCTCTAAACTCCATGTAAACTTTTTGTGAAAATCATTTTACTTTTTCATAACACACTAAGTCTGTGATAGTAAAATACCTTTTTAAGGGGTGGTTTTAATCCACTAAATAATCTATCTATTTTTATAACATTTTCTATAAAAAAACTCAAGTATTATCTTGAAATACATTAGGTTTTTTCCTCATAAATCATGAGAGATTAACATTCTATTTTTTACCTCTGTGAAATCTCTATCCATCTTGGTTCGACGATTTTGAATAAAATACTTATTAAAAAATGTTTTCATAAGGTCTTACCACTACATATCTTCTTTTTTATCATTTTGAATGGTGTTCTTTATCAGCCCCAACCATTGATCATCTTATCTATCTAAATTAATGATTCCTAATGGAACATTCGCTTTATGAGAACAGTGGATGAGAAAAAAGATATTCTCCATTGAGTTAAGTCACTATTCCATGACAAGTGGATTATAAGTTCAACTAAACATTGTGTGTAATATTTTTTATAATGGTCTCAAATTCATGTTTTCCATTATTAGGAAAATTCAATAATTCCACATGGATCATGTTATTATTCATAGGTAATACATCTGGGTAAGTATCACTATAAATTTTTGAACTCCACCTCCCATGATATTTGTGGAGTCATTTATACCATCATATCATTGTCCCACATATGGTTTGTTGGCCTATTTTCTCTTTGTTTCAACCATTTTCAAAAATCCAAAACTCTTTAATAATATTTAATTCAACAATTTTTGAATAAATAATTTATTATTGTACACAAATAATTCGGAAGGAATATTTTATGGGATCCCTACATTTATCATTTTTAAAAAATGATTCTTATAGTATATTTTACCTATAAATAGACTTATACTCAGGTTTTCACTAATGTTTTATAATAATTATTCATAAATTCACTAATTCATCATTATAATACATAGTATAGTAAAACTAATTTTCCAACCAGAATATAATACATTTTTAAGTAAAAACATAATAGCGTTACAATCCATGATCCAAAAGTATAGTGTCTGGGAAAATTAGAGTAATAAATCAGTTATTCAAAATATAAAAATAAAAAAATTATTTTAATAATTATTATTTATCCTTATAAAATATTACATTCTCTTTATTACATGTATTCAGTGGATATTATACAGTAATGAAATAAGTGATCTATAAGCCCAATAAGGGTAGGAATAAAGCAAATGATCTAATATAAGTGGGTGGGAATTACCAAAATCATCCTATAATAAGAAAATATCCAATACAAGAATCATGAGTGATATATATAATAAATCATCAAATGTGGGGATGTATAAAAAATGAAAAATCCGATCATATAGATCAAATACCGCACATACTAGTTAATAAAGCTAACATCATCTTCACACAAGATATATGTATATAATCATAACATTTTAATTGTGAACATTGAGAGAATATTGATAATGACTAATACACATTATCTCATGAGATAAAAAAAATTAAAAATTATTTAGAGGGTTATTTTATTTCAGTCCCATGCACCACAACAGAAATACTAAAAATCATTCATTCCCATAGAACATATAACAATTATAGTCATAAAATAAACCATGGAAGGGAATGTGTTTCAAAAACAAATTATAAATAATATATTGATGAATAATATTTTGGGTTCACAACATGAAAATTGAGATCAAACATTTGAATAGAAGGTCTATGTTTTTGGTATAAGTAACATCACATGAGGAGTCAATGATTTTTTGAATGAAATGTGTTATATGAAGTTATTTTTATTTGGATTAGAAAATAAAGGTTAAAAAAATTATATCCTTGAAAATAAATTTGAATAATATGAAATTATATTACAAGAATATCCATCATCACGATTTCATGAAATAGAGATATCCCAATGAAAAATATTTGGGATCATGAAACCCCTTTCCTAAATATCTTGTTTTAGTTATTCGATGTTACACGTCATGAATAATAAGCATAAATTTATTATAATATTTAAATAGAGGTGAATTATATTAATTTATTTCACTATTTGTCAATTATAACCATTGTATTATATTTCTTATTTTATTTAATTTGATGCTGAAGTGCTTTGATATCAGGTTATCTTTAATAATTTCCTTTGACTAGATTCCTCTATTTTTTAATGTAATATATATATGTAGAATAAATAATTGAAGATTAAGAAATTTATATTTATTCACTTATATATAATAAATGATTTATTTTCACCATACAAAAGGTTTGTGACAAAAACAATACATTGTAAATATCCTCATTGGTGGTTAACCAACCATTACTGGTAACTTTGTCCAAAATATGGGAAAGAGAGTTAGAAAAAATATATTTTTAAGAATATATTTTTTATAGTATGTTGAATTCAATAATATAATTTCACCATATTACCTGACTAATCATTGAGGAATTTTTTTTGAATTTGATAGATATTGTGAGGAAAAGAATAGGAAATAGAAAGAAGAGTTGATGAAAATATAGCCTCCTATTTGGTTTTCTTCTCTTGTATGACACTAGAATACCTCAATTATTAGAGATGGATTACTCTATAATACCCATACAGATTATAAGGGGATTAATTTAGAGTATTTAGGGAGACTGTATTCCTTGTATTGGGTTGGAGGGGTGGTTCTATAAGGGGAGGGAGAGGTGTTATTTATACTTAAGGAGAGGGGAATTTTTAGAATAAAATATTGAATAAAATACAATGTCCAATGTAAATTTTGTAATAGTTAATTTAAGAAAAATATAAATCATATATTATAATAATATAATGGTTTAAAAAATATATTCCAACTTATAATTCGAAATCAATAGTTTCTTGAAATGGAATGAGGAAAAAAAGAAAGAAATGATATTTTAAGGGATAATTTTTTACTTTAGACTATGGAAAATGATTATTAGGTTTGAAAATTATATCTATTTATTTTTAAAAAATAATTTGTGAAATTATATTTATTTTTTCCTATTTCAATGTTGTAAAAATTACTAGGTCATCATTATATAGGGAATGAAGAAATTTATGATACATCATTTACGAAAAAACTGTATTTTGACTATTCACAAAAAAATTAATGTGCTTCATAAAATTACCAAAATATCACCCTTAAATTTTTTTGAAATTATTATTTAAAAAATTATATTCATTTTATTGAAATAAATTTATCATATAAGTAATTTTAAAATTTTAATATAAAGCTACGATTTTTTAAAAATAACATAAAATATTATTTACAAACAAATGTGCTTATATTTACTTTCGGTTTTTAATAATAATATTTATTTATTTATTTTAATTATGATATATATTTATTCACCTAAATTAATCTTTATAAATAATATTTATGTTGAAAATTTATTATTTTTAAGTAAAATAATTGTTTCAATGGTTATGTTATAATTCAAAGTGATCAGGTTAATATTCCCAATGGTCAGGTTTCTATTCCAATAGTTAGATTACAATTCTAATGGAAACATTACATCCTATAAATAACTCTATATACATAATTCATTATTCAAATCAATTCATATCAAGGTTCTATATTTCCATTTTTTTATAATTTCAATTTGATTACTAAATTTTTTTCTCTTTTCTATATTATTGTTCATGGGAGGGATAATTCTAGAGGATTTATGTAATCCATATTTTCACATTTTTGTTTTAAAATTTTCTATTATTTGTAACCTTAAAATATTTTTCATTTTAATAGAATTTTTTTATTTTTCTAATGTAATGATTTTCATTAAATAAAGGATGGGTTATTGGTTTGTTGATATGTTAAATGTATATAATTTTGTATAATATAAAATAACACAAATTTATTTCTAGAAATAATTTTAATTTATAAAATCTAGGTCATTTCAGTTGGGCTTGGTTTGGTCTACTAGTTTATAAAATGATGCCTCGAGTATATGGGTTAAGATACAATAAGTTGATCCTTGATGGATATGTGAACAATTTTGATTCAATTTTTTAAGGGACTGATATTCCTAGAGAATGTTAAATCATTTGTTATGTTGTGTAAATGTTTTTTGGTGATTTGAAAATAAATAGGTCATTATCCTTGTTAATATATATGTGGGATATTGCGACCCGAGATTTATCTTTTGGTTTATTCTATCATATATCGTGAATTTGTAGTGAAATTGGGCATATGAATAAATTTAAATGGGTACACCCATTGCATTGATTTAATAAAAAGGTAGTATGAATTTCCAAAAATGGAGCCTATTGAATAATGAAATGGAATAATGAGTAGTGTGTGGTTCTTTGATAATTAGTAAAGTATCGAGGAGGATTGAATGATGTGATCATCTAACACCCGGTAAAGTGTTAATTAAAAACTAATAATAAAGGTGTAGTGGGTTATTGAAGGATACATTCACTAGTCACTTATCAATTAGTCTGACATGGGAATTTAGAGGAAACTATGTTGTCTTAGTGCTAGGGACAACCTTGAAAAATTATCAGGTTCTGAAACACCAATGATCTAATTTTGAATCATGAGTTTAGTGTTCATTTTTGATTATGTACATGACCATGGATTGTGATGAGTGTTATGTGTGTATTTAAGTATAGGATTTTCATATTTATGATTATAAGTGGCTATATTTTCATATTGGAAATTGGTTAAAAATTATATTCCACTTCCAAAAACTATGTTTCGTGGTAGATAAAGTTTGTTCCATTTAAACTAGTTTTACTTTATCAATAATGTGATATCTAAGATGCATTGATGATAGAGATCATAATGATCATCTTGGGATGTGGCTCTCATGGTATGCATATTTTGCCTACATGAGAAGATTTATGAGATGATAATAGTAGTTTTTTCATGTCAACAAGTATTCAAGGTTGAAAAAAATTAAAATTACAAATAGAATTTGGACTTGGATTTTATTATAGTTGACGAGGAAAATTAGATATGGGATTGGGATTAATTATGATTCCCCAATATACATAAGTGGCTTTGAAGTCTCAATACTCATTTTGGGGGACAATTATGGTTTTGGGTGATTCGATACCCACCATATGTCCATTTTGATAAATGGGACCCATATCGCTAGTGTGTCCCCCCTTTCATAAGGTTAACACGAATTTTTATTATGTTTATTAATGGTAAATTCTTGTTTTATTAAGTAACTAAATGTTATCTAGGGATTTATAAAGTTATTGATGGTTGATTGGATATTTAGTATGTTACTAAATTGTGACATGAATGTTTCATTTGTTAATTAAGGTTAAATAAACTATTTCTTACATTACTAATGGGTAACTGAAATATTTATTAATTCACTAAAGGGTAATCCAAAAAATTCACAAGTTGTTGGGTGGTCACATGTTGTTTTCATAACTTACTGAATGGTATCTTGAATCTATTTCAATTTAATAATAGAAAAAATTATTTTTTTATAAGTTATTAAGGGATAAATAAATATTTCATAAGTTAATATGGCGTAAATCAGAAGTCTTATAATTTACTAAAGGTTAGCTCAATAAATCTTTTCATTCATTGATGGGAGACTCAAATTTTTTTTATAACACCAAATGGTACATGAAATTTACATTATCTAATATAGGGTAATCTATGAAGTTATTTGGATCATGGAATTTTACCATGGTATAGTCATTAACAATGAGTAGCATATATGGATGTTCATGGGTTGTCTCTAGGTGAAAAGGAATCATGATCATGTATTGATGACATGTAAAAAGTTGGAGTCAGTCATTTTTAGATGGTTCGTCAAGAGGGGATTGAATTTTTTTCCCATGTGAAATTTACATCATTAATTAGAAACCAGATTGGGAAAATCATGGAGAGTTAGTAATCTTTGATCAGATATTGTCTTGGATTTTCAAGGAATATTTAACATGATTAGTGTAATCTTTTTTATGATAGATAATCAATTTTTCTTCAAAAGGGAAAAACTAAGAGATCGTATTGAGTTGATGGTTCTCTCATTTGTGATTTGGTAGGGTATGTTGGGGTCTATACAGAGTGAGTCTGTAATCTGATGAAATAATTATTGGATGGGAAATTATGATGGTTGGAGGTTCCAAGGATTAGAGTTGGACTTGTAGGCTAAGATCATGGATAGGCTGCCCTATGATAGGTAGTATAAAATCTCAATGGTGTAGTTTTTATTCTTTAAATTGTTCTATGATGAACATGAGCATCGGTTGAGGGTTGATCATTCCCGTGTCTTCTATTTGGTGTTTTTATTTGGGAGTGTATCGGGTAATTGAATGTAGAATAGTACCATTTGAACTGAATTTTATGATCATCATAGCTTGAGTGTTGTTCTTGGATTTACAACAAGTATTCTTAGTGATGTGACGTTCAATGGTATGGTGGTTATAAGATCCAATTGTTTTGAACAGGTTGGTAATCCTTAATAAAACTGAATTTTAAATCTGGTGGATAGTGCATTTTTAAAACCAAGAATCCAAATGGAACTCGAAGAATACAAACACCTTATATTATTACTTTTTGGATTTGTATTGAGGCCCATAATGTACCACATGTTCTTGGAAAATCCTCATGAGCTTCAGGATTAAAAATCAATGTTTTAAGAGAAAACAATATGGGTTACACAATTAGTACACAATTTGATTTTACCTTACACCCAGCACCATGTGGACTACATCTTAAAGAACATTGTTTGTTTAAGTCAAGAAATGGAACCCAACAAACCATGAAGTTTTCATTAGAGTTGTAGAGGTTAGATCTTAGGTGGAACATTTTTTTTCAAATCATGTATTGTAAAAAATATTATTGGGGGTGTTTTTAGATAGTGAGTCCTTATAGTTGGTGAAGTTTTGTCTGACCGTGTGACCAAAATGGTATCCTCAATAAACGGGGAAATGTTATCATTTCCCCCCTCTACACTTAAATGGGTTTCAGCCCACTTTTCTCTCCCATTCCCCCAGCACCCACTCCAAGGTTCTCCCTTCTTATTCACCCATCCTCTATATGATATCTTAATCATTCTTTGGTAAAATTGAACATCATAACTTGTGATAAAAAAACTCAAAAGATATATATCCAATTTAGATTTATTTATTTGGTTCCTTTTCTATCTACTTTCTTCACATCATTTATAAAGGTAATTCCCTATTACTATGGGTTTTTTTAAGTTTCTCATTTCCACTCAGTTTGTCTCAAATATAAAAACAATACTAGATGAGTTAAGATTCAAAATAATAATGTGGGCGATCTATATTCTTTCATCTAAAAATATTAAATTTTATAAAATGTTTTGTTGTTCGATACGTCAGAAATATTAAGTGTCTCATATAAATTGTTATTTACATTAATTTATAAACTATGGACTGAATGAGATATATTATAATTCACCCTTACACTATTTTATTTTGACAACCTAAACTAAGACTACCCCTTTGGGCGAGTTTGAATTAACACCCAAGACGACCTTACTTATTATGAAATCAAAAAAACACATAAAGTCTATTTTTTCTCGACTCATATTAAATACTTGATTACACTTACCCAATTAATTAGTACCCCCTTTTGGTGTTATTAGAATGTTATTTAAATAATTAAAATCATAGATGTATGATAGGGTATCATCAATAAATGATTGACCCTAATTTATTCTTTTATTATGCACTCTCCAAAATAAATGAGGAAATATAATTTCCAAATTATATAAGTACCTTGAGGTAAATATTAATAGACACCTAAAAAGGTTGTTGTTTAATTTAATAAAATTATTTTAATTAATTAATTATTACCACTAATGAATTATTTCTATACAAACATTTGGTTATATAAATCAAATTTACATTGTTGGTAATTTATGGTATATTTTTAAAATGGAATTATTTGTGGAACATGTACAAAAAACCTAAATATTTGTAACTAATGAGAATTTGGATATAATTTTAATGAATTCCCCTAATATTGAGAAATAAATGATTTAATTGTTGGTGTTATATTATCTCCCTTGAGCATAGTTAATACAATGAGGATATTTATGGGTATAGTGATGCCTTCTATGGGAAATACATCGATTAATGTTTCTAGTGGAATGTGGGAACCCGATGGATGCCACACAATTTCCTAATGAAAATGTAAATCTTGAATTCAGTGGACCATATCAATGTATTAAATTCATTAATGTCTCAAAATGATTATCAATGATTCACCTATAAACACTGGAAAATAAAAATTCATAGGATAAGCTCCCAGGATTCAGCTTGTAGTCCTTAGACATGTACTCCCTTGGATTATGATATTAGATTCACATCATGTCAATCCAAATATTACCTTAATCATATCCCTAAATATGTATTAGAGAATTCATAATGAGGAAATACTTTTATTATTCCTTGGATTTGTTTTGGTACTTGTTCTTGGACATCTGGGATTGCATCTATGGGTAATATGATTAATTCGATATACTAAATAATTTGGAAGAAGTGGGTGTTTTTATTTACTTCAACTCCACATTATTTATTTATTTATTTATATACTAAAAAATATTTTTATTTCTAATCCTATATAGGTTATACAATACACATCATAGACTGTGGACTACTGAGTTTTACTCGCAGCTTTTTAGGGCACCACATGGTACTTGGGTAGATCTCATGGCAGTAGGATAAGACCATGGATTGTGCCTATGTAAAGTTAAATGATTGGGTCTACAAAATAGCATGGTATAAATGGTCTTAGCATTAACATAGACTACCATTAGGATTTAGTTCTTTTTTTATATATTTTATCATTTTTCAATCTAGACCTATTGTATGTATTAATTTCTATTAGTTTAGACTCCCTTGTATAAGTAACATCTTATGTTTATGCATGGATATATTTTATGAGAAATTTAAAGGTTGTTATTAAGTTATTAATATCTTAATTTTTTCAGCCTATTTTTTCTTGTTATCGGATGTACTTAGTATATATCTAGTTGGCAAAGTCTCTCCATACAACTGTGATTTGACCTTCACTCTATGTTGGCATCCTCTAGAGTATGGGGTGGCACAATTTAGTATATGTGGCCTCTCACGTTCATTTATTTATCAGTGAACCAATCCCAAGACAATATATAGGTTGTTACATAATTATAAACTATAATCCATAAAATATTTCCTATGTAAGACTCAAATGGTTTAAATATTTTTTATGACATGAAAATAATAAATACATTCAATTCCCAATGTTTTCCAACTCCCCAAAATTAGCCACCAAATATTACACAACCAATGTCAATATTAATCCCAAAATATCTTAATTAACATACCTTTAAAATTATCCTAATTAATTCCTCTAAATTATATTTTTATGTCAAATAATAATATATAATTTTTTTGTAAATTTCATTAATCCTTCGAATTTACATTTATCAATTAATTCCTTAAATAAATAAAAATTATTACCCTCATAATCATGTGATGTAAATATAATTTTTTAACAAAAATTATTATATATACATGTAAAAGAAGAACATAAATAAACCAAATAAAATATCAACTTCATTAAAAAACGTAATACATAGGGGTTACATTTCTCCGTACTTGTTGAATTATAAACCAAAATACCATGGGTAGATCCTATGTTTAGAAAATAGGATAATATTACTTCATATAAGAGTCTCTTTGAAAATTATCCTCTTACATTGATTCATAAATCCATATAATTCTCCAAAAAATAAAAAAATGTTTCCTCTAATCATATTTTCAATAGAGTTTGTGAGTCAGATTTGCATTCCCATATACAATGTATTGGATTATAACTAAACTCATTCCAAATCTAGGATATAAAGTCATTAAAAATATACATATATAGATATAAAAACTAGAAAAATAAATAAATATTGAAATCGTGTTTTTGTATTTCCAAATAATTTTCAGCTTCACTAATATGTTGTATGATTTGAAAGGGTTTTACATACCCTGAAAACAACTTTCTTTATTCCAAAATCATCTATTTTACAAAATTTATTTAGACTCTCAAAAACACATTATTCCCAATATATAAATCCAATGATCATCCTAATTTTTTAGAGTAATACCTTTCCAAAAACCAAGTTTAAATCAATTAATTTTCAATTAATATAACTGAAGAAGTTGTCTCTTTCACCACCAGAGGTCTATGAAGAGTATTTTCACTAGTCTCAACCCAACACAATAGTTACCAACATGTAATTAATATAACACTCCAAAAATATTCATATGAATAATTTATTGATAAATGATATTAAAATATATATACCAATGAAAGATAATCCTAACACGATTTTAAAAATATGAGTACCCAAGTGCAAAGAATATCTTATAGAATTTGGAAAACGTTATTCATTGATGAATCTGTCTGAGGGTGATAAGCTATACTCATTCTTAATTGGTTTACCAAGGTAATATAAAATCCATTCCAAAATATAAATTTAATCATAGAGTATTTATCTAATAAATTATATTTTAAACCACCATAAAAGTCACCTACATTTTCCATGAAAATGATTCTATGGTTACCAGTGGAAAATGTTTCTCAAATATGTTCGAAATTTGTATGTTTCATATGTAAATCAACCACTACTGAAACAATTTAATATACCTATCTTAATATATGTAACCAAATAATTAAATATATGAAAATATCATCCCACATATATATCAAAATGGTTCATGTAAATAACAACATAATTTTTTATTGATTCCTGGAATTTATTCATTGAAAAGATGAAAATCAATAAATAAATTCTAAAATATCCTTTATTTTCCCTGACCACCACAATTGGCATCTACTTCGATGATAAATCATGGTAGATTTAGATTTCATATTCCATCATGAATGGTGAAATGTTTCCAAACACATATTTATTCAGTTCTATATGAACCATTATTGTATTTATGAAATATTTCTCTAAATCTGATGTAATTTAGAAATCATCATTGGTATTCCCAAAATATATGTATTTCCACATACTCTTATAATCTCCATCTCATAATTGTTTCTCTCTTACATTCACAATTAAAATATAAAGTCATTATAACTTGAGAGGGAAACATTTTCCATTGTTTCATTCGTCTCTATATAAAAATATGCCAATAGACACAACAATATCACTTTTTCAAATTCTGTCACAACATGTGTTGGATTATTTCTAAGCACCTGTAATGAAATTTTCCTTTACTAAGATATATTTTTATATCAATATCAAGTGTTTAATAAACATTACCATCCCGTGTTGTCTCATGTTGAGACCAAACTATGATACAATTATTTTAAACTCTTATGGTTAGAATAAAAATTAATGTTTCCCCAAATATCAAATTCCTACAAATATTCAAATCATGGAAAAAATAATTAATTCCAAATCTTGTAATGTATAAGTCTTTTCATTTTTCACAATTAATTGGCTCACTACTAAAATATAATCAACACACATGAAAATATCTGCATGATCTTATCAATGTGTAAACAAGTATCAAAAAAGAGTTATTTATTTGGAGATTGAAACTTGGAAGATACAACACCCAAATCAATACACTTCTAAACACACATAGAATATAACTATATTAAGAAAAACATATAAATGAAAACCGAGTCATGTGAATAACCCATGTTTCAATGGATAATACTTATATCCTAATCCATATGAGGGGACATGATGACTCTTTTATTAAAGTAACCATATGATGATTACAAATCACATAAATCCTATAAAAATGAACCATTCAAATATTAAATTATAGGACCCAACAAGTTCATATGGTCGTCACCACCCTCAAATTTTATGGTATGAAGTCCACATTCCTTGATCTACATGGATGATCCTTTATTTATTCAAGAACATCCACCACGTAAAATCCTTTACTCAATGAATTATATTATCTTCTAAAACATTCACAGGATGACTATTATTAAATTTTCTTTTTCCACTATCATATAATGACTATATTTTGATTGAACAAGGTAAATGTTTTCAACTACCTTTTTACTATACCTTCGAAGGACACTCACTAATTGTGTTTCCTTTTTGTATTGTCCATTATTCATAGTCAATATAGTCCCTCATCATAAATTTATCCTAAACAATGGTTTCTACTACTTCACCATCACCATCCACACTTTTAAAATTAGTTATTTTGAGTTTCCCCTTTTGGAAGACTTATATATGTTCTAATTTTATTTTCATGAATAAAACAAATAATCATCTACAAGGGAACCATCTTCCATGGTCACCACCATGTCCCCATTAACTTCCATAGAGTACTCTCTACCATTTAATCATTATTTTGACATATAATAGTTTTTATATCACGTTGGCTAGATATTTGAATCTAACTATGGTATAAAATTGACTCATAATATCTCATAAAATATCCATTGTAAAAAATTACACTAAATTATCCATCCCTTCAATATTTCATAGGAACAACACTCCATTCGAAAAAATATTATTTATTAATTGATACTTTAGATAAATATAATTCCTCCTAGAATGGAATTTATATTTTGTATGTAATTTAATCACTCTTTTTGAATCAAAAAAGAGCATATCATCATCATGAATAAGTCTAAGGTGTTCCAATATCCCATTAATCAATATAAATTCATTTGTTGTTTTCATAAATGTGAAATATTTCACTTCATTTATTGGTGTAACACCTCATGCTTCCACAGTATACTTCTCTTTGTATAATACAATAGCGTGTGTTGTACGCAACTTTGAGTTCTAACACACCATAACCAATCAAAATAGTTGTAATGAATAGTAATACCCACTTTTTGAAAATATATAAATTTTATTTTTCAAAATTTAATTCATTTATGGATTCAGAATATCAAAATTAGCTAGGGTGAAGTTTTGGTATTTTTCTGAAAACATTCAAATTTTTTATGAATAGTGAAAAACACTGAGTTATTGTTTAAAATAAAAAATTTATTTAAATAATTATTTATTTTATTTAAATTTATTTTTGATCAAAATAGATACATAATATCTATATAAGTACAATGTAATTAATTTGATCCAGTTTATAATAATTTTAGATATATAAAAACTTTATTGAACTTTTTACCGTCTTTTACCCACCTCCTAGGAGAATTTGCAAATTTACATAAATATTATTTTAACCACTTTTGGGAGTTGAATTTTGAAAAACTGAGAGACATGGTTGATATCTGTAAGTAAAATGTGGTTCCTTGAGAAGAAAATAATTTTTGGTGAATAGAAACATTTGAATTTTATTTACCACGGTTAAAAGTAAATCAGATAATTAAGGGTAAAAATGATATAATTATTACCATAACACATGCCCTAATTCTATTAGATACGTAAAATTTGATGAAAAACATCATTAGGAATAAAATATTAACCTTTTTGGTAAACTTAGATTAGATTATGACATTTATTATTATTTTATTTAAAGAAGAGTTAAAAGACTAAAATTCAATGTTTAATAACTAAATGATTTCTAATATAGGGATACATACAATATAAATTAGACTATAAATATTAATTAGAAAGATAAAAAGTTTTCATACAATATTTTATTTTATTTATAATTTTTAGACATTAAATATTTAAATTTATTTATGACACAATGATTATGTAGTAATTACTGTATTAATGAATGATTAAAATAAATGATATTATAAATATCTAAATAAATTTAATATGATGATTTTAATGAATTACACTATTTTTTTAGGTTAATATGACATGTTATGGTTGATTAAATGTATTTACTTCGAAATAATAATGTGGATAGGACTTTAAAAAAAAAATTATTAAATAATATCAAAATTGACATAAATGAATTTTTTAAAACAAATGAAACATTATTGGATAATATAAAAATCCTAAAAATCTATGTTTCATAAAAAATACTTTTATAATGATAGGTGAATCATTAATGAACTATTTGGGGTTCTTGTGGATGTTTATAGTAATTTTATTAACCATACGATATAAAAAAACAAAGAGACATGGTAAATGTGAAACTATTTAACTAAGAGTTAAATCTAAAATCTAAGGTTAATATAGTGAATCAAACCTATCTAAACACTATTGTTTGAGAGGTTTTAGATCCATACCCACATTATCCTTTGAATAATTTTTTTGGGATCCATTAGAAATAGAAAATTATTTTATTATAAAATAATATTTCTAGCTTTTCAATGGTGCCCCACACCCCTCTTATAAAAGGGAACTTCCCTTCTCTCTAATTCACACCATCAATGACATTTGGATTGGAAGCCCATAGCCCGAATACCCGCTACACTATCCTAAATTCATCCTAGAATCCTTACTTTAGTCAGAAATCCAACCTAAAGATCCCTTTTGATCAAATCAAAAGGAAGAACCCGAAGAAGAGGTAAATATCTCACCACCCCTTTCATGTTTTTTTTCATCCACTTATTCTTTCCTTGTTGTTTCCATTCTAAAATAATAAATCTAATATAATATATATACTATGATGTTATTATAAATATTTTACAACAATATTCATTATTCTATCCAACCATTGAATGACAGGTCACCATACCTGTATATGTATGACTTACTGTCACAACGTTATGGTATTGTTTATACTAAATACATTACTATTCAGATGGTTATAATAATGATGTATAAATTATGTAAAAAATAAATATAACATGATAATAATTCTCTATATATGATATAACATCCAATTATATATGATTTTAATATCAAAAGAATTATATTATTGCTCGGGCGTACGTACGGATTACCGTCTCCATGAACATTAAGAGATTCATTCCCCATCGTGTCCATTGAAGAATAATTTTCATTAGTTGAATAAAAATATTGTTTAAAGACTTAATATCATTCTTAATATGAATAAGATACATCTTATCCATAATAAACATTACTTACATAAAAAATCATATAAAGGAAAGAGAATCAGTAAACACCTGAAACGACGATAATACTAAAATATTACTAACAAAACAATATTAAAAGATAATATATGACATCATATTAAAGTATACGATTCTTTTATAATTTAATAACAACTATTTAACCATTATATAGAATGTAAAACTACCCTCTACAAAAGAAAATGTACAAGGTAATGTTTAATTCTACAATCTCTTCATTATTCGAGGTAGTTTAAATGTAAATATCTAGTAGAACCTATTTCTCATCCACATCGATGTTTCTTAAAAATATATTCCAAAATATTTTTACAATTTACTAAACAATGGAATAAAGTCATTTATACCTTTTTTGACTTTTTATAAAATGGTTTGAAGGGAATCTCTGTGTCTTTTTTCAAAAAAGGTAATTTATAACCTTTTCGACAAAAATAATGTAAGAATGTTTATTTTACCTTATATGGCGGGTGTGGCTATTTTCTGCTGTTATAACATAGTCGATGTTTCCCTTACAATATTATAAGAATATTTTCAAAATAAATATTTTCATAACTGATATAAAAATAAAAAGAGGTATTTCTCTAAAAAAGGTTTTGATTTCATCTATGTCAACACACATTGATGGATTTTAAACTTATTTGAAGTGAACATGTTATGATACAAAACATTCGTATTGTATTGATGGTTTTGTGAGATTTTTGAATGTGGATTGGTTATTTTTACACCATTCATGGTTTATGTATAATGTTTTGACATTTTATATTCTAGTTTTAATACGAATTAGTATGTTATGTTTAAACATTTTCAAATTAGGAATGCATTGGACTTAGTAAGTGACCGTTGGAGACCCCTATAGCTCCACAATGCATCAGTAAGTCTCATTAGACAAACTAGTGTCTTGGAAAAAGGCTTTGGAAAAATCTTATTTTTAGTCTTGGAACAAGGCCTTGACTATGTGGTTATTATGTATGGCATTATTCATTCCATCATTATGAAAGTGGCTATTCATATTTCATTTGATTATTCGAATAGTAAAATATCCATGTGAGTAAGTAAATAGAAATATTTTGATTTATATTTACCATATTATAATTATGTTTATTTTGAAAAAGCTTTTCTTTTAGTTCTGTAAATTTCCTTAAATGTTTATGATTATTTATGAAAGTTACCGCTATATTGTTATCCTAACTGAGCATCTGTGCTCACCCCTTTCTATGTTTTATTTTTCCGAGGATGCGAAGAAGTATATTATCACTAACCTGTAGGGATAGTCTCTGGGATCTTAGTGTTGTCTATGGAAATAATTTTGTTGTAGTTTTCCATTTTATGATGTAATGTAACCCTTATGAATGTATCTAGTACATCTAATGCTACTAAACTAATCTATCTTTTGAGACATGATCTTTTGTGATCATGCCAATGATACGTAATAATACACTGACTCTAGGATTCTTGGGTCACAACATTATAGTTGGTATCAAGGGGAGGTTTAGTAAAAACCATGTAAACTATATTTAGATAAACATTGATTAGATCCATATCCTTAATATAGACTTTGAGAATTAGTATAGAAAAACATCCTAGAATTGTGGTATTGTAGAGTTTTTGTGAGTTTTCCACGAAATACATCCCAATATGGATACGAGTAGGTAGAGGCGAATATAGCACATATGTACCTAGGGGTAAAACCTAAAAACACTGCTTTGAGCTAGACTCGAATGGGAACTGGTTCATGACATCGGACCTTACCACACTCTTGGTTATGACACTCCTTGGATATATGTTTAGGATAATTATAACTTTAATTAAAAACCATTATGAAGGGTTTATGATTATATACTTCCTAAAAGAATTTTTTTTCTGATTATGGATTATATCCATATATAGTTCAATTTATGTTAAGTCTTTTACATGATTGGATTTATGTATTGTGATTCATAAACTAAACTAGTATATGCCATTATTTAGAAATGGAACCTAGTATATGAAATGAAGACTGTATCAATGCACACAATTAATGTCGATATTTCCCTCCTACTCGAGATAATTATAGTGGAGATGGTGATGCAACTTCTGCTGATAATCTAATCACTATACTGGGAAAACTTACTCTGGTTATGAATAATAACCTTACCCGTATAGAGCACCCTAATCCGCAGCGTGGAGGATCAATGTTAGATCTCTTCATGAGGAAACAACCACCAACATTAAATGGGAGGACAAATACATTAGTAGTTGAGCAATGGATAAATTCCTTAGTGAAAATATCCCATTCCTTTGGGAGTAACAAAAGGGAAAATGTTGTCATGGCAGTTCACAACCTCACTGGGGATGCTGATCAGTGGTAGTCATTCATTAAAAACACAAAGTATGATGATGAAGTATCAAATATGGAATGGAGGGAGTTTAATGAAATTTTTATAGAAAAATTCTTTCCTCATGAACATTAAGCAGATATGGAAGGACAATTTTTGAGTCTGATGCAAAAGGAGGATGAGAATGTTTTAATGTATGAAGATGACTTTACAAATTTATAGAGGCATGTTGCAGATTATATACCTAAAAAATGAATTAAGTTTGATCATTTATTTGATGGGATATAACCATTTCTCTGTCAATCATTAGTCTCACAATATTGATAGTCATATGAAGATATCACCTCATGTGCTATCAAGACAGAAGAGTAATTCTCTATGTCTTATGACTTTAAACCAAATAAAGAAAAGAAGAGATCTTCTGAACACTCTGGAAATGGAAATAAGGTGATGAAGGGAAAAGTTGAGTATCCATCCTGTAGTGAATGTGGAAGAAACACCCTAGTACTTGTCTGATAGGAATGTGTTTCTGTTACAAGTATAGTAAAAGAGGCCACCTAGATCATGATTGCAAGGGGAAGAATGAGGCTGGTAATATTGAATTCCACAATTGTAGAGAAAGGGGACATTATGAAAATGAATTTTCTAAGAATCTGGGGAACTTACCGAAGAAAATTCCAAGGGATCAAGGAAAAAATTATTCTTTCCCTACTGATGAGGTTGAAGCTCCGAAAGATGAAGTGGCAGGTAATTTAATGGTTTCCTCAAGGTTATCCAATGCTTTATTGGATTCTGGATCATCACATTATTTCATATCTTCCATGTTTGCCAAGAAAATTAGATATTTCCAATTTGATTTAACAAGGAATTTGTCAGTCAAAACTCCTAGGGGAAGTATCATTGCCACATAGTTTTGTAAATCCGTTCCCATTAAGGAATATAAAATTTATTTATCTGTTGATCTCATTGTCATACCCATGATTTAATTTAATATAATAATAGATATGGATTGGATTTCAGACCATTATATGAAAATTTATTATAACAAGAATGAGGTTAATTTTTTTGATGATGATAAGAAGTACCTTATCTTTAGAGATGAAATGTCACCACCTAATTATTATCTAGTTCCACCCCAATAGCTCAACTAAATTCAATTATTGGGGAGTAAGAGAATGAATTAACTATGTGTGAGGGAAATAATGTTGAAATGGAGGATGTACCTATTGCGCAATAATATGTGGATGAGTATCCAGAAGATTTACCTGGACATCTTCCAAAATGAGAAATTGAGTTTTCTATCAACTTAATTCTCAGTTCAAGGCCCATATCGAAGACCCCATATAGAATGGCCAATGTGGAATTAGTGGAACTAAATAAACAACTAGATGAATTGAGTAATAAGGGATTTATTCGCGCAAGTGCTTTCCATGGGGAGCCCCATTTTATTGTAAAACAGAAAGATGGATCTATTAGGTTTTGCATTGACTACATGAGGTCAAAGATATAATAATATAGAACATGTATCCCCGACCTCGCATTGATGATTTATTCGAACAAAATCATGGAGTTCAATACTTTTCAAATATTGAACATCGATCTGGATATCATTAGTTCTGTGTGAAAAAGGAAGATATTACGAAAACAGAATTTCAAACCAGGTACTGGCATTATGAGTTTACCTTAATGCCTTCTAGATTGAATAATGCTCCCTCTATCTTCATGGATATAATGAATAGAGTTTTCAAGGATTATCTTGATGACATTGTAGTGGTATTTATTGATGATAACTTGGTATACTCAAAAAGCTGCAAAGATCATGAAAATTACTTGTGTATTATTCTATAGACTCTTAGAAGGCATTAATTGTTTGGAAAGCCTAGCATGTGTGAATTTTGTCTCATGAGATTTATTTTTTTGGCCATATTGTCTATAAGGATAGAATCTCCATTGATCCATCTAAGACAAGAGAAATACAAGAATGTATAGCACCGATGAGTATATCTGAGTACATAGTTTTATTGTTTTAGTAGGTTATTATCGAAGATTCGTCTAGAATTTTTCCCGGTTGGCTAACCCATTAACAATGCTCACACGAAAAGGGGTTAATTTTTTTTCTGTAAAAAACAGTGTCAAGAATGTTTTAATGAACTAAAGATAATATTGTTCAATGCTCTTATATTGACTCTACCATCGGGTAATGATGGGTTTCTTATTTATTGTGATGCTTTAAATAAAAAACATTGTTGTTTCTTTACGTAGAATGATATGGTTATTTCTTATGCATCCCGATAGATAAGAATTTATGAGCAAAACTATCCTACTCATGATCTTGAATTAGAAGCACTAATCATTGCTTTGATGATATGGAGACACTATATATATGGTAAAAAATGTGAGATATATACTGATCATAAGATATTGAAGTATGTTTTCTTATAGAAAGAACACAACATGAGGAAAAGAAGGTGTATTAAACTAATCAAGGAATATGATTGCACTATACACTACCACCCACAGATGGAAAACAAGGTGGCATATTCTTTGAGCAGAAATGATCCTGGAGTTATGAACCAGATGATAGTTGAAAAGGATAATATATATAATGATCTTGTAAAGTTGGACATGGGGATAACAATGGGAGGTGAAACATCAAAACCTTTTCAAAGGGTTGCCAAACCATATTTTATAGAAAGGATAAAGAGTTCTCAGACCAATGAAGAAGATTTTCAAAAGAAGATTAAAGATATGAATGATGAGAGATTGAATGATTTTGTGTATGAAGATGGAATTTTGAAATTTGGGAAGAGAATTTGTGTTCCCGATATACCTGATCTAAAAAGGGATTTTTTGATGATGCTCATAGTTCCAATTTATCTATACAACATAGTAGCACCAAGATGTATAATGATTTGAAGGAACATTTTTAGTGGGACAACATGAAGAGGGAGATTACTAATTTTGTGTCAAGATGTATGGTTTTTCAATATATGAATTCTGGAAGGAAACAACCTAGAGGAGTCAGGAAACCTCTTCCCATACCTGTGTGTAAATGGGTTAATATTATGATTGACTTTTTCATGGGACTACCAAAGACTCCTAGAAGAAACGATGCAATATGGGTAATTGTTGTTCGTCTTACCATGTAAGCAAATTTTCATGCTATAAAAAAGATTTACCATTTGAACCTCTAGAATGATTATATATTAATGACTTTGTGAGGCTTCATGGAGTAACCATATCAATTGTTTCTTATCATGATCCATGTTTTAAAGCAAGATTCTGGAAAAGTCTTTAGAACGCAATGGATATTGAACTTCGTTTGAGCACTACCTACCACCCCCAACTGATGGAAAATCATAACGGATTATTAAAACATTATAATACATGTTAGGATCATGCTCACTTGACTTTCAAGGTATGTGGGATCAATATTTACCTTTGGTAGAATTTTACCATAATAATATCTTCCATTAAAATATTCAGATATCACTATACGAAGAGTTATGCAGAAAGTGATGTTTCACACCAACCTTTTGGGATGATGTTGGTGAAAGAAAACTCATAGGCCCAGAACATATGGAAGAAACGATGGAAAAATTGAAGGTAATCCAAAAACACATCAAAGCATCTCAAAGTAGGCAGAAGAGTTCTGTTGATAACCGAATGAAGGATTTGGAATTTCAGGTTGGAGATCAAGTTTTCTTGAAGGTATCTCCCTGGAAGGGTGTTATACATTTCAGTAAGAAGGGAAAATTAAGTCCCATGTATATCAGACCTTTCGAAATTCTAGAACGAATTGGGGTTATAACATGCCATTTGGCAATGCCTCCATGTTTCTCTAAAGTTCACGATGTGTTCCATGTATAATTATTGACAAAATATATGCCTGACCCAACGCATGTACTCACCTATGAGGAATTAGAACTGGAATCCAATCTATATTATTGAGAAGAGCCTGTCAAGGTTCTTGATACAAGAGAACATGTGCTGAGAAACTGGATGACTCCTCTGGAAAATGTTCTATGGAGAAACCATAAGATTGAAGAGGCAATGTGAGAACCCGATGAACCTATGATGAAAAACCACCTGATTCATTTTATGCAGTAATATTCTAGAAATTTTTAGGACAAAATTATTTTAAGGAGGGGAGAATATAACACCCCAAGATTCCACGATATACTTCTCTTTGAATAAAAAATAGCATTTGTTTTATGAAACCTCGAGTTCTAACCCAACACAACCAATCATACTAGCCACTATGAATAGTAATACCCACTTTTTGAAATTTTATATTTTTTATCTTTCAAAATGGACTTAATTTTTGGATTCGGAATATAGAAATTATCTTAGGGTGAATATTTGGTATATTTTTGAATATTTTAATTTTTGATTAATAGTGAAAAACACTGAGTTATATTTTAAAACTGAATTTTTATTTAAATAATTATTTAATTAATTTAAATTTTTTAATGTAAAAATAGATACATAATACATATATATATTCAATTTAATTCATTGGAGTCAGTTTATAATAAATTTACATATATAAACATTTTATTGATATTTTTTACTATCTTTTACCCACCTCCTAGGAGAATTTGGAAATGTACATAAAACATAAAATTATCGATTCTGTGTGTTGAATTTAAAATATCTGAGAGACCTGGTTGATATCAGTAAGTAAAATGTGATTCAATGAGATGAAAATAATTTTTGGTGAATAATAACTTTTAACTATTATTTACCACGGTTAAATGTAAATTGGGTAATTATGGGTAAATATGAGATTAATATTACCATAACACATGTCCTAATTCTAATGGATATGTATAATTTGAAAAAAATAGGAATAAAATATAAACCTCTTTGGTCTACTTGGATTATATTAGGAAAGTTATTATTATTTTATTTAACGAAGAGTTAAAAGAGTTAATTTCAATGTTTAATAACTAAATCATTTTTAATATAGGGTTACAAAAAATATAAATTCGACTATAAATATTCACTAGAAGGATAAAATGATTTCCTGAATAATTTTATTTTATTTTTAATTTTTATTCATTAAATAATAAAATTTATATATGACACAATGATGATGCAGTAATTACAGTATTAATGAAATATTAAAATAATTGATATTATACATTCCCAAATAATTTTAATTTGATTCTTTTAATTAATAAAACGAATTTTAATGGTTAATAAGACATGTTAGGGTTGATTAAATGTATTTATTTTCATTTAATAATTTTTTTAGTACTTTAACAATAATCCACCATTAAATAATGTCAAAATTGAGATAAATGAGTTTTTAACACAAATACAATATTATTGTTTGATATAATAATCCTAAAAATATAAGGTTCCACCAAAAGACTTATATAATGATAGGTGTATCATTAATGAACCACTTGGCATTCTCTTGGAAGTTTATAGTATGTTTATTAACCATGTAATATAAAAATACAAAGAGACATGGAAAATGTCAAATTATTTAACTAAGAGTTAAATCTATAAGATAATGTTAATATAGTGACCCAAACCAATCTAAAACATATTGGATGTGATGTTTTCAACCCATAATCAGCTTATCATCCTAATAATTCATGTTGGAGCCATTAAAAACATAAAATACTTTTAGTATAAAACAATATTTCTAGCTTTCCCTAAGGTGCCTTTCAACCCTCTGATAAAAGGGCACTACCTCTTCTCTCTAATTCACACCTACAATTCAATTTGGCTCTGCCAAACCCTACCCTAATACCCTCTAAACTATCCTAAATTAATTCTAGAATCCTTAAATTAGTCATAAATCCATCCTATAGTGCCCTTTTGGTCAAATCAAAAGGAAGAACCCGAAGAAGAAGAAAATAGCTCACCACCTCTTTCACATTTTTTTCCTTCCACTTCTTCTTTCCTTGTTGTTTCCATTATAAAATAATAATTGCAGTATATTCTATATACTTTTATTTTATTATAAATATGTTACAACCATATTCATTATTCTATCAATCCTTTGAATATAATGTCACCATACGTGCATCCGTACAACTTACAATCTCCACGTCATGATGTAGTTGTTACTCAGTACATTACTATTCAGATGGGTATAACAACAATGTATAATTGATTTAAATAATAAATATAACAATATAATGATTCTGTATATATGATATACCATAAAATTATATATGATTTTAATATAAACATAATGATATTGTCACTCATGCGTACGTATGGACTACCATCTCCATGAACACGATGAGATTCATTCCCCATTGTATCCATTCAAAACTTATTTTCATTAGAGGAATAAAAATAATTTTTAAAGACTTAATATGACTCTGAATATGAATAAAAAACATCATATCCATAAAAAAAATTACTTACGTAACAATGAATATAAAGTAAAACAAATTATTTAACACCTGAAATGACGATAACACTAAAATATTATTAACAAAGAAATATTAAAAGATCATATATGATATCAGATTAATTTATATGATTCTTTTATAATTTAATAAAACGTATTTCTCCATTATTCAAGAGGTTACACTAACCTCTACCATGAAAAATTACATGTTAAGGGTTAAATCTACAATCTCTTCATTACCCAAGGTTGTTTATTTGTAATTTTCTACTGGGAACTCTTTATCATCCACATCCATGATTCTTCAAAAAAAATTCAAAACATTTTTAATATTTACTAGAAAACGTGTTAAACTCATTTATACCCTTGTTTAAAGTTTTATAAAATGGTTTGAAGGAAATATTACTACTGTTTTCCAAATAAGGTACATTATGAGTTTTTTGACAAAATTATTGTAAGAAATGTTTTTAGCTTACACAATGGGTGAGTCTTCTCCTGCCATTATAAAATCATCTACGATTACCTTACAAGCATATAATAATATATTAAAAATAAATGTTTTCTTAAGTTATCTAAAAATATAAAGAGATATTTCACTAAAAAAGGTTTTGATTTATCTATGTCAACATACTTTGATGGATTTTAATATTATTTGAAGTCGATTTATTATGATACAAAACTACAATATTGTATTAACGGTTTTGTGATATTTTTGACTGTGGAAGAGTTATTTTTACACCATTCATGGTTTATGGATAATGTATTGAAATTTCTTATTCTAGATTTAGTATGAATGTTTATGTTGTATTTAATCCTTTTCATAAGAGGAATGCATTGGACCTAATATGTGGCGAGTGATGCCTGCAATAGCTCCTAGTTGCATCGGTAGGTCTCATAAGAAAAACTAATGTCTTGGAAGAAGGACTTGACAAAATCTTATTTTATTCTTGGCACAAGGCCATGACTATATGGTTATGATGTCTGGAATTATGAATTCCATCATTAGGAATGTGGCTATTGATATTTCATGTGATTATTCGACTAGTAGAATTTCCATGTGAATAAGTAAATGTCATCATTTTGATTTATATTTTATATATTATGATGAATTTTATGTTGAAAATATTTTGATTTAGTTCTATACATTGTGTTAAATGTTTATACTTATTTATTAACGTTTCCAATATATTGTTATCCTAAATGATCATCTGAACTAACCCCATTATATGTTTATTTCTCCAAGGATGTGAATATGTATATTATGACTGTCCTATAACAAAATTCTATGGGATCTCAATGTTGTCTATGGAAACAATTTTTTTTGTATATTACCATTTTATGATGTAATTTAAACCTTATAAATATATCTAGTCCATCCAAGGATACTAAACTAATCAGTCTTTCAAGACTTGTTCTTTTGTGATCATGCCAATGATACATAATAATGCACTGATTCTAGGCTTCTAGGTTCGGGGCATTAAAATTGGGAGTAAAACAACTAGTCAATGCTTTGATATCAAATAACTCACAATATATAAAATGTAAACATGTTTTTAGTTGATCATTTACACGTATAAGAAATATTTTATCCTATAAAACCTTGAAGTGACTCATATATGTATGGGAAATGTTCCAAGATTCCAAAACCATTATATACTATATATTCTTCCTCATATCCACACAATGTACTCTTATGTGGTTTGTAATGTATCATATGACAAATCCCACTACATATGAATTTTAAGTTCATGTTCAAACCATGAAATTCATCTGGATTCCTATCAATGAATCATATATAATAATTTCCAATTATTCAACCATATATTCATTCATGGTTCCTTCTTTATAGAATATAATTCTCAACCACGTTCATAGAAAATTTTTCACATCACTCATACAAAACCATTCCACCACCTTCTAAATGGACTCCAACTGGACCATGTATAATTTATTAGAGCTTATGTATCTCACAATCAATCTCCATAAAATACACTTTTTCTAATCAATATCCTTATTCATGAAATATTTAGAAAATTCATCCCCAACCTAATGAATTCATTACATTTTCAGACTAGAAATTTGTATTATATCAGCATAGAGATGTATAATGATGAAACTCCCATTAGAAAGTATCTTCTCTTAAGAGAAACAGTATGTATTTCTCCAAATGAATTTATAATCCTTTATAGATTCAATAATGTACAAATAACATTTACTTGGAACCTCAATCAAAATATATAAGATTTTATTGAATATGAATAGATAATCATAGTTCTGATTCTCTACAAAAACAACATGTTGCACTATATTTTTTTCTTTGTGTTAGTCCCTGCATAAGATTATTTTCTTCTTGTAAAAATATTATAGATGAAAATTATCCATGGAAAAAATATTTATCACCATATAAATAGTGATATGACTAATTAATAGTGAAAATATCTACATAAAATATACACATTATATTTATTGAAAATTATTTTACCACTTCAATAGACTTCTACCATTATTAACAATATGCTTCTTCCATTAGTAATGCACCCATTTACATTGAAGAACTTCCTTCACAGTAGGTCTTCCAAAATTGTCCCACGACTTAAAAACATGATGGGAATTATTTTCATCCCTCTTGGATAACTATCACTTATATTAGTATTTCATGCATATGATATCCTTTGACAACTTAGGATGTTTTTCATTTAATAGAAGTAAAAAAAATGAATATCACATTTATAACTCTCCACTTGGTGCATCACTCTGTTATATCTCTACAACTACCTCGGTGTCTCAACTCCTTTTACTACTATAATTTATATTCATCAATATTTTAAATATATTTCTATGGATTCTATATTTCTTCAGTTTTATAATACCTTTTTCCTCAACAATGACATCATAAGATGGATTCCTTCCAAAAAACCCTTTGGACAGTTTGGTGTTATTGGTACTCACACATTTCAGGAATTTTTTTAGATATCCATAATTGTTAGACATGAATCCATTTGAACATCACCCAATTATATTAATTTTCTCTCATCATCATTATCTACTATTTTTCAATAATTCTAAAAATTATATCCAATGATGATCACATTCTCTATTCTGAATAACATGTGAATATTTTTACCCCAGATCGAAAAAAAAATCTTCAACATCATAACCATTAATTTAACACATATAAAAATTAATCTTCAGTTTGAATCGTTACTTATTATCAATATTGGAATAGGATAGAGAACTAAATTCTTGTAGGTCAATGAAATAAAACTTACTTATTATCTAGTATAACATTGTGAGCTCATATCCCAATGATGAATATGTATGTCTATTGATTAAGTATGTTGTGGAAATTAAAACTTATGCGCAAAAAACCTCAGGGAAACACACATCAAGCCTCATGGACTTTAATATTTCATCCAATAACTACATTATCCCATCAGTGAATACATTATGTTCCTGAGTACCTAGTTCAATATTCTCAATTCATATTTCCTTTCTTTATTAGATCCTTTAGAATTCTCTACTTTAGTACACTATACCATATCTGATTAAATTCACATAACCATATAAATTGTCTCATTTTAATCAATGTCTCTACATTGGATGTAAATTATCAATAAATTTAAATTTTTTTGATGATGAAAACCCACATTTCTCATGTTTTGTCATTAATGAATGTTATGTAGTAGAATAATCCACTATGATAATGAAACAAATTTAGTCCCTATATATATGTTTTTTACTTACTCTAGATAAATTTAATCAGTATATTTCATTCAATTTTTATTGGAACCATCATCTATTAATTTATATTTCATTCCTTACATGTATTTTACTCCATTCTCCCTTCCATTATCATCCCCTTAGTTATAATTAATTTCATTCTATTCTTACAGAGTTGTCATATATGGCCATTATATACCTTCAAGGGTGCTACTTTTACACCATGAATTACAATTTCTAATACCCCATTTAGTTATAGAGTCATTTTAATCAATAATATTTATATAGTAATGGAGCCATGTGAAAACATCCACACTCAATTCTTGTATATTTTTTAGAAAACCTCATTATCATCTTGTTGAATAAAAACCAAATTATCTGTTAAACGAAAGATTTATCATACTAATATCAACCTCAATAAATTTTTGATTGTAATAAAGTTAAACAATTATTGAATATAAACTATTTTATTCTTGATCTTCCAAAAAATATTCCCTACTAAATGTTTTTTAAATATAGTTATTCAAATATCATATTTTTTAAACTAAGTGAAATGAGGCTCTAGAGTCTATCATACTCATGTGAACTAGGGAAACAAGGGAGTATCCAAACTTATCATTTTATATTATGATATCCTCTTATTTATGTGTATCATCAAATATTTAGTATGCACTAATAGAAGTTCTTCTTATGTTGACCTTTATTCCCACAATTCTTGTACATGGGACAACATTCTTCCATGCAACTCTTAATTTGACTTATTATTTCTTTATAGTTCCTCTGAACTAACCATATTTTGGATTTTCCCATTATATACTATAAGAGGTTACAAATGTTTCATTGATATCCTCTTGATGAAGTTATTTACTCAATATTAGGTCTCTAAAATTAGCAAACACACATTCAGTCTACCTTTCTCATGTTAATCACAATGGTGACCATAACATAACATGATTCCAAAAGTGAAGAGAGTAACAAAAATTCTCATTTTGGATACATAAATTTCACCTTCATTGTCATTATCTATTTTTTTATCATTATGAAGTCATTATTATGATCAAGGAAAATTATTTTTCGGAAATCCATTTATTGAAAGGATTCTTTAGTTTTAAAACATTCTTCGTCATTGTAGACATCTCATACATGTTAGTAGGGGACCTCAAAAGTTTTATTTAATGTTTACTTTATAGATAATAAAATAAATATTTTCGGATAATAAAATATATATCAAACCTTATGATTTATTTTCCAACCACTCAAGTTATTCAATTTTAATTTCTTTGGAATTCATACCAGTCAATTGAGTATCAATGTTCAACTATAGTGGGAAATATTCTATATAAAACTTTCAAAAATAATGAATTTGTTTCATCAAACATATCTATCCAATCATTACCCTCATTTAATATCATTCCCTAAAAAAAATTCAATTCTTAATATATTATATATATTGTTGAAAAAGATATCATGAACAACTTTTTGATATTATCTTATAAGGTAAAGGTTATAATAATATTTTTGATATTTTTTTAAAAACACCATTAATGGGCCTATCTATTTATAACACCCCAAACATGATATGATACCACTTGTTATACTCCCATGTATTGTATGATAAACCCCTTGATGATATTCATCAGAACGTAAAATATTGGAATCAAAGTATTAATAAATTCTCCCATACTATAGAGACAATAACGTGGCAGTTAAAATATATAAATCAATGCAAAATAACACAAAACCACCCACATAAACAAGGATAAAAACTATTAGAGGGAAACAATATAAATAAAAATTAAGGAACAATATAAAAAAATTTATGCGGTTTATACTTACATCCTCATGTATAGGAGAGAACACATCAACTCTTTTATTCTAGTAAATGAAATAATATTTTAATTTTCTCAGTTTATTTGAAAAAAATTATCAAACCCAATATTAAATAGTAGGATATATATGGTAAATACAATAATCAATACCCTTTGAAACTCCTGGGATAAATTCTATTTTTCCCAATATATAGGGATGATTCTATGATTGATCAAAAAGATCATCAATTTTGGGTAAGAGGTGATTATTATTTATAGTAAACTAGTACAACATTTAGTAGTTTATTTAAACTCACTATATACTATATTATTTATTAGTTACTTGAAATAATGCTACAAAAGGAGAAATGATTAGTTGAATGCATCCATTATGTTTGATTTTCTAGATGAATCTTCAATTACATTAGCTGAACCAGAGTCACCTGATATTATAGAAAAGAAATTGTGGGTTTTTAAAAAAATACAAATAAAAAAATACAAAAATCTTCTTTTTGGTAATAAAAAATATTTAATGGAAATATAAAGATATTTATTCACCACTATTACAAGTAGAAAAATACTACTACCCTCCCATCACCCTTATACAAACCCTGATAACTAAAATTATATAATTCCAAAATCTCTTTCATTTATAACACCCCTATTAAAATTAGTATCTCATTCACCCAAGAAAATGTGAATGGTCACATTTGGAATCATAAATTTTTTTGATGATAGAAGTCAATTTGGATTCTAAATCGACAAATCTTATCCATTTTCATAATTATGTCATACATTTCATTCCCATTTTCGGAAAATTACTTTGAAATTTCCATGTTTCTACCATTATCAAATAGTATGGATACATAAAATCTTGATAAACCCATTATCCCATTAGAGTAACAATACTAAGAGAATAAAATATGAAATACACTCATAATAAAATGTTATAAAATAAGTATGTAGTGATAAATACACAATATTATCATGTATACATAGAAATAGAAATAATTGATAAAATAATTGGAATTGAACCTCACACCATATAATGTCATTCATCTACCTTTTCTTCGCCTACTAATTTCTCAGTTGAAACTAGGTTCCCTTGAAAATTATAAGGTGAATGAAATTATTGATGATGAGGTATTACCACAATACAATATGTCCTAGATTCAGCCTATTTTAGTCCATCATTTGACATCTTTTCTCCCTACACATGTTATGGTTCTCTTCCATTACTTTATCATGAAAATAGCTTATAACATTACTCAGGTGGACCATCTTTCCACATTTGAAACATGAATGAGGTGGTACAAATCCCATACTCCTATAATGTAAATTTCACAACATTATAATTTCTTTTTATAATTATAGATCTAATTAATTTAATCAATTAAATAAAAATTTCAATTGATTTTTATGTGAGGAAATTCAAAAAACCTTGTCTTCAGGAGTCCCACTTCACCAAACTGGAGATACTCTTGTGTAAACTTCTCTTGAGATATGTTAGGTGATGATTCTATGGATTTAATTGAATGTATTTTATATTTACCATATTGGAATTGAAGTTATTCTATCCCCCGATTACCTGCATAATAATTATAGGAACCCAGTATGTATATTTAGTGTCTACCTCCGATAATGATGTTGTACCACCTCTGCATAAGCGGGTAGTTTTAGAAGAATAATCTTAAGGTATATCTTCTCTCAAATCTACATAAAAAATCTATGATACATAATACATTAAATCATTTCATGATCCGAAAGATACTAAACAAGACGATAAAAAATGATAATTACTCCAAAAGAATTCTACCTTACACAGAATAGAAAAACATATATGCACTATCCAATTTCAGTTCATCTAAAATATATTATAAATTGATGATCTTCTTGAAACATTTATATCCAAGATCATTATTTTACCCTACTTCCTTGATTGATTTCAAAACATCAATCATGGTTCCTCTTACAAGCAAGGTCCATGCTTAAGCTTCAAGGTGATAGGTTTTTTATAAACTTAAGGATATGATTTATCTTCCCTCTCTAATATGCAACTAGATTTATCCCAACATCACTGTTAAATGACGATGGATGTTGCATAAAAAAATTTAGGCTCAATATTCTTCTCTTTTAATATCCCAATGAGTTTCTATTATCAATACTTGGATAACTTTCACAATTAATGTGACCAATTAATGATCTATAAATAATCTTTCTACCACCAATTTATAAAAACTAGTCAATATAATTTTTATAAGTACTAATATATATAATATATGATATATATTCAACGATAATATATTTTAAAAATAATAATCACAAGAATCATATTCTATTTATGTGTCGGTGACATGTAAAATCATTTATTTGGCAAATCCCATTTTCTATTAAATAATTTTAATAATTCAAGAAGGATCTTTAAAAATATAATTTAAAAATTAAATTTGAAAAACTAAAAATAAAGATTCATTATAAATTTATCCTATAAAAACCATTTCATTTATGAATATAGTCATATGATGGAGATCCTTTCCATTTATATCATGATGAATGATCTATTTATCGTTTTGACCAATTATGGTTTTTATTGGAAAAGAAAAAATTATCCTACATGGTAATCATCAAACATTAATTTTACTTAAATTTTTTTAATAGCTTGAATCTAACCATAAAATTTTTAGTTGAATCATTTTATTGGTTGATTTTGAGTTATGACCATACTATTCTACACAAAAACTAGACTTCATAAGACTCAACTGAAAACCATTCTCAGATATAATTTTATCATGAACTAGTCTGGAAACCCAAACTGAGTCACCATATGGCCTCATTTATGCATCATTTATTATTAGAGGTTATTAAATAGTATCAAGAGATAAAATAAACAATCAAGGAATTATTTTCCCTTAAATTATGTACCTCAATATAAGCAAAATTTCTTGTTAATTATAAAAGTAATATATTAAAAACTTCATATATTTTACAAAAATTCAATATGTTCTTTTAAAAATCAAAAAAAGATGTTCCATGATATAAACTAAATCAATGTAAATAAATATATATCTGGTAACAGACACTAAACCATCCTACCATGTCACTAATGTGTATCTATATCTCTCAACTGATAAATAATTTTACATTTCTCTTTTCATATATCACAAATGATATTGTATATATACCCACTAAGGTGTGTATATTGGGGATGTATATAAACTAAATAGGTTTTATCTAAGTATCAAATAAATATATTTTCATAAAAAATAATTAATTTAAATTCCAACCAATAATGATAAATCAATACAGTTTTATTAGAATTTTTTTTCCTAAAAGTAATTAAAAAAATATATATAAAAAACCTTTTTCTCATAAATCTATATTTCCCATAACACATTATAAAACTTATTTTTTTTCCAATATTTTAATCTTTAATAATCTATAAATTTTTCTGAATCACCAAAAACTCTCTGTTTCTCAGGAAATCACTAAAAATACATCATTTCTAGAAAGTTATATTTATTAAATTCATAATTATATTTTTATTAAATACTCATTATCTTGATTTATCCTATAAACCATGTTATACCATGTTAATGAACATAACTCCCAACCCTTAATTTTTCAATGATAATGACTAAGTTACTATCTTTTGACAATTTCTCCCATTAACACACAATATTTAAATTAACATTTTTACTATGCTAGAAGAATAAGGGTTTTCATAATAGGTCTCACAAAAACCATTTTTTACCCATGCACCCTAATAATGTAAAAATTTTGAATAATTTATATTAAATCCAATTAATAAAATATAATGATTCAATATGTACTTTAATAAATATTTTCATCCAAAAAACAGATATAAAAAATCCTAGTGCATTACAAAAAATGCATTCCAATTAATTTCATTATTATAAATAATTATCAAGCATAAATGAATTAGATATCTAATAAAAAGATTAAAATACACTTGTATAGATGATATTTTCTATTTTTTCTATAGATTATCAAATTGGGGATCCTTTAAAAGTGTTCTAAAAATCCACAACATGAGAATCATGTATAAATATCAATTCAAGAATAAGAGGGTAAAACACTAACTATTGGGTAATTCAACATGGGAAAATCCATATTGATATTACCCTATACAACTACATATTAAATGGTGTGTGACCCTAATATTTTTCATGACCCTAGATGCCACAAGACACTACCCTATGTAACCATATGGTTATAAAGTGTGGTGGGTGGAATCATAGATGGGAAATATAAAATTAATTTTCATGAAACTCATGAAAAAATAGGACAACCTATATACAATTTTATAAAATGTTTTTTCAACGTATCGTTCATGGAAACATTAAAAAATTGAACATAAAAAAGAAACCAATCTTTGGGATACTCGATATAACTCAATTAATATATATATATAACAAACCACTATACATACCTCAACTCCATGAATGAACCTTTGGCATCAAATCCACTAGATATCTAAATTAAACAGTTATCTCAAACTCGTGATAGGTCACATAGAAATAGGTATGATAAATTATTATCTAATTTTTTATAATTCTTCTCATATAACTCTCCATTAACCTACCATGAGGAACCTTATTTTTTGAGTTAAGACACTTATTAAATTACCAAACCATTATATAACATTTCTTATTAAACCAAGAAAATTGAATAAACCATGTTAAAAAATTATCCCTATCTACCATAATCCATGGAAAATCCATTAATAAGGGCTAATATGTGGTAATTTATTCTCATGATACATCAGATATTAATCTTTATTAGTTCTCTAATCATGTAACTCCACTTTATTAAAAATCAAAAATTAAATAAATTGTTTTAATATTAATCACATAATTTCTCCATCGTCATACCTTAAATAATAAGGCAATTAATTTGTATTAATTAACTATTTATCAACATTAATAAAATTAAATTTTTTTCTGATATGTTTTAAATATTTCACGATAACCCATACCAATTATTTCAGTTATAAATAATTTAATAAACCCTATCATAATATGAAATAAAACATAAAATTATGATTGAAACAACCAAAATTTAATCATATATACATGGAAAGTACACTTCATTAAATAAATAAATAAATGGTTTTTATAGAAAGTCCTTGAAAAGATGTTTTTTACACATATTTACCTTGTTAAATAAGAATGTAGAAAAATTGGTCTATTTCTGGTTTACTTAGATATATGAGATAATATGGTTTGAATATGTTAAAATTTATATGCCTATTTTTTTTATTAATATAGAATGTGTTTTGAATGAAAAAAATTCTTCTATAAAGATACAAGTTTCAATGAAATTATTTCTATAATCTTCTCTAAAACAGTGTATTTTTTATTGAACATTTATAATATATTTTAATTTTGGTTTCCACTAACAAACATTAAGGTATTATCTTGTAACAACTGACTTTTTTCATTTAATATTTTTTTTAATTTTTAATGAATATTTTGGATGTTTGGTGATGAGTGAATATGGGATTTTGGTGCTTAGGGGGATCTGTTCTTATATATTAAAAATTAAAATCTATTATATCACAGATAATCAATTTTTCTAAAATAATGAAATAAATTATGTACATAGTCTCATATAAGAGATATGAAAGTGTTATTGAATTTGGAATGTGGCTTTTACCGTATGTGAGACCTGATCATTGTTGGGTATGGGTTGTTTTTTTAAGTACTATGATGAGTGGAATAATAGTTAAATATATAAATTTATTTATTCATTTGTTATAAATAGTTTAAACAAAACTCTCAACTATATATGAATCCTTATTAAAAACCCAAGGTTTATTTTGCATAACCCTAGGGATTTGATATAGATAATAATAGAAGAGAGCCTTTGTGCAAGAAAATAAGATCATTGATCCATGATTGATTTTCAAAGGATCATCTATACCAATAAAGGGTATGAATCTCTCTAATGATGATGTCATCCATTATTCATCAATTATTGATACAAATATGAGTAAAGATGTTTTTTTATTAATCCTATTTTGTCATTATAACAACCCGAGATTTTATGATAATTATTCCTTTTAATTTAATTTATGTCTTGTGTTGCACAATACACTAAAATTATCTTGTGCTATAGGCAACACCATATTAGCTTGCAGTATACACAACAATATTCTTTGCTCATATTACACAGAATTTCAAGTTCGTTTTGTAGAAATTATTCTACGAAACATTACGTATAGATATTGTTTAATGTATTAATAATTTTTTTTTGATTATGTTATACACAACAACAAAGGGATCTTGCACTACATGCATCATCGACTTGGCTTTCGTTACACGCAATCTTGACCTTCCTTGATAGCGTGTGTAGTACGCAATATTGGGTTTTCACTAAACAACATTATATTGTTATAATATTATTATGGATTACCCATTATTAATAGTATTAAAAACATTTTGAACATTATTATTCATCTTACACATTTTCTAAAACATGTTATCTGAACAAAATTAATTTTTCGAGTAAAATAAGTATTTTTTAAAAAATATAGTTTTGCTGCCTTTTGATGGCGCACCCATATTAAATATAGTTTTTTAAAGGTTTATAAGTTTAATTTGACAAAATAAAAATCTTATTTGGAATCAGGATATAAAAATTTACTTTGAATAAATTTTTCATATTATTCTGATAACTTTCATATTTTAATGAATAGTAAAAACACGCTATATTTTTATTGAGAAAAAACTTTTTTCATTGTAATAATTAATATGGTCCAATTATAATAGTAAATTGTTTTAATGTATATGTAGAATATATTTTTACCATTTAATATAATTTATGTCATTATAATTGATTTTTCATTGAATTCATAGCTAAAATAATTTCAGTCATTTGTAATGTTTTTAATTTTAAAACTCGTTTTCTTTACAACAAGACAAATTTTAAATTAATTTCCGCAAATTATATGAATTGAATTTGAAAAAATGGATTCCATATTTGGAATCAGTAGGTCAAAATTATGTTAATAGGATACTTTTTATTTCTGTTCACTATGAATTGTAACTATGGTAAATTTTATTTACCATAGTAAAGGCTAAGTCGGGTAATTAAGGGTAAATATAATATTATAAAATTACCCTAACACTTGTATTAATATAACTGTATGATTATATTTCTTCCTAAAGAATATTTGGGTCAAAATGAAATCATTTGGAACCCACTTTGATTTGATTAAAACCTTTAATTTATTTTATTTTAAAGAAAGTGAAATATGTCTCACTCAATCTTTAATAAATAGATTATTTCTAATATAAGGTTATATAGAATATAATATCGATTATAAATACTCATTTGAAAACTAAAATGTTTTTCTTTGTCATGGTAATTTTTTTGTTATTTTTAAGAAATATTTATTTACCTTAATAGCTTATACATTAATGAGGTAGAAATTATTTATTTAGTGAAAAATAAATAATATAGTTTTTATTAAAATAATAATACCTATCAAAAAGACTCGATATATGACCAAACCTTATAGGTCGATTATATATATACCCCAATCATCCAAGGGTATATTTTTAGACCATTTGGATCCTTATATAATAGATTAGGACATATATATTATTTTATTTTAAATGATGTCAAAGATGTCACCTTCATAATTTAATACATATAACAATTTAAATGTTTTTATTTTAAGATGATAAATTAGAGTAAAAATATTCTTCTGAAATTATTTATATTTATATTCATTATAGGATTTTATTTTTAATTTTATGAAACTAATATGTATATTAAAGGATTATACAAAAATGATGTAGTAATTGTTTTATTAAGAGAAATATCAAATAAATGGTTTTATTAATATTAAAATAAACATTATATGAACTAATTAATGATCTAGAAAAATTTTATAGATGAATAGGACATGTTAAGAATCTATTAAAGTTTTTTTTGAATATTTACACTGTGTGAATTTTATTTAAAATCAAATAAATTGATAGTGTCCAGATGAACACAATTGTTATTTTATAAAAATAGCATAATATTAAATTGATTAAAAATCACATAAATATTTAAAAATTATAAATTGAAATTTATATGGTCTAAAATGTCATAAATTACCAAATTATGGATAATTTACAAAACATAAGTTATTATTTATAATACTTACAAATCTAGAATATTATTACCACAAATAAGAATAAATAAATTAAATAAGGATAAATCAAATTGATAAGGATTAAAATAAATACCCACCAAGTCTAAATTTTATTGGATGATGATATTACAAACTTATCTCATATTATCTTCTAATTGAGTATTTTTTGAGGTTTTTAAGTGGGTTTGTAATTTATTATAAATTAATATTTCTTATGTTTCCAAAGGTGCCCCTATCCTCCCTTATAAAAGGGAACCACCTCCCTCTCCTCTTAACAACACTTTGATCCCTAATTCTCCGACAAACCCTATAAATTTCTCTTCTCCGCTTCCCTAGAAACATTATTGAGGTTCTGGTCTTCTTAAAAGACCAACTCTAGTCCTTTAAGAGGATGCTTAAAGGAGGTGCGTCAATGAAGAGGTAATCTCTTCTACCTATTCTTTCAAGTTTCTTTCTTCTTCAACATCTTCTTCTTTAGTTGTTCAATTATAAAGTAATAAAATCAGTATAACTAATATACTTAGATGATATTATACACATTAAACCACCCTATTACACCCTCTATCATTCCTATGGAAAACAAAATCACCGCGCGTGCGTACGTACAGAATACCGTCTCTACTTCATGGTGTAATCTGTTTTTCCACCACAACCTTACATACATGGGTATAATGGTCTAATGAATAACTATATATGGTTATTATTACATCATAATTACTCTGAAATATTATATCTTCCACTCCAATTCTATTCAATAATTATGGGAATGATATCATCGCACTGGCGTATGTACGGACTACCGTCTCCACGAACGCGATGAGATTCGCATTCCATGATAAACCATTCAAGTACGATTATAAAGTATATATAATAAATATTTATGAAATATATTACATAATAATGATACTGTATTTTTGTACATATATGTTTCATTTAATTATTTCCATTCAATTCAATCAGGAAACAAAAATAGTGTTCATGTGTACATACGACCTACTGTCTCAATGAACAGTGTATTTCATTCCATTTATCGATATATCATATATATTTATATATTTAATATATATTATACATAAATATGGTTTTATATTCTGGAATTAAGTAAATATGGATATAATTAATAATATCAAGAAAAAAAAATCGAAACACGCATGATAAAGGAAACGATTTAACATAAAACACAGCTTTAACATTGAATTTAAAAAAGAACACATGATATGATGTCATAAGTGAACCATATATGATATCATATCAATGAATATGATTCTTTAATAAGTCAATGACATTATTTAAATCATTATACAATATTTTCGGATACATATGAATCATATCAGCATATGGTAAGGTATAACTTTTCCAATCTCGTTTTTTATCCGAGATTGTTTATTCATAAGTATTTGGGGTTATTGTTATCATCCATACCAATGTTTTATAAAAAAAATTTCATGTATTTTTAAAGTCCTTTTTACCCAATTTCTAAATTTACCACATGTTATGAATGTAATCTTACTTTTTTTACCACAGGAAGAACTTTTTTTACTTTTCTGAAAAATGTATGAGGAGAATTTTTTTTTAACTTAAACGGCATAAACAGATTTTTATGGTTTCATAACACCTCATTTTCATGAAGATTCATCTACAATATTTAATTATTATTTTCAACAAAATCATTTTCTTTCAAAATTTCTTGGAATTTTGTGGAAAGAAACTTATTTTGAAGAAGAAAGGATATTTTAATTAAGATTTCATTTCAAGTGTTTTATCAAAACTATTTTCCATCTAAGATGACCTTTTTTAGTTTGATTATGATTCAAGTATAATGTATCTATGATTTACATGGTTTCAATTTTCTTATGATGAAATGATATCTAATTGTTTTATATGGATTATGTTATGATGGTATGATGTTATGAAACCCATTTTATTCTTTGGGTTGTGAAGAATGATTTATGATTATGTTGTGTCACACATAAGAATGATTTAATTATGATATGGGTTGGACCTATATCTCCCTAAAATGCACTGGGTAATGATTTATATCTCATGAGATAGACATGGATGGAACAACATGTTAATCTGGTTCAGTGAGACAGGGCTGGAACGAGGAGTGAACTCGATTCAGAAAGGGACTTTGTCTACTAAGATGGTCTTGGTAGTAATGCTCTGACTACTATGGAAATCATAACATGTGATTAATTGTTTCCACAATTGCATGTTTTTTTCATGATATTTTATCATGATTAAAGTTTTTTATGATCTATTCCTTACATACATCCATGTTTTATGTCATTTCTCAAGATTTTGATGTTTAAACATTATGTTCATTTTAATTTTAAGTTCAAATGTATATGATTTGTTCTATTTTCACCATGCATACCCTTTTTGATAATTTGAGCACACCCTTTATATGTTTTCTTTTCCACAGTATTTAAAGAAAGGTGTTAGGTAAGATAACAAAAGAGGAAGATCTTTATCGGGGATGTTGAAGATCATTCACCACGATTAGAAGATTATATTCAGAGTTTCCAAAGACACTAAACTATTATGGTCCTTGTGTGTATGTTTTTGTTATGTATTTGGTATTCTTAAAAAGTAATTTAATGTCCTTGTATGTCATGATTTGGGTCTCTACAGTTGGTATCAGAGGAAAGGATTAGTCAATCATTGGATACTAGGATGTTGAAATTTTACTGAAATCCCTAGAGATATTTCTAATGTATGTCTAGGGATATCTCTAAGGTTAATTATAATTATAGGTTATAGTCCTAGAATTACAGTAATGATATTATAATTAAACCTATGATGTTAGATATTGAAGTAACTCCCCCTGGATTATGAATTTTTGCAGTCAAACTATTTTTTTTTTGCATTTTAGAAAATGAATGGAAACATGAATACTCAAAGTAATAGAGGATATGGTGGACAATGGAATGATATTCTTCGTTAGAAACCAAATGAAATATGATCTGGAATTCCACATATCGCTATTATGTCTAATCATAAAACTTATAATATGATCAATAATCTGAAATTTTGTAAGTTTTCTGACTCACCTAATAAGATAAATATGGAGTCTCATGATGATCATAGAGGAAAGAAAGTTCATTTTTTCTCATGTAAATCATGTAGGAAGAGGCATCAAAGAGAACTTTTCAAAGGAACTACAATATTTTTTAGGTGTGGATAAAAAGGGCAGAAATCTAGTAATTGAAAAGAAAAGGTTCAGTTTACACTATGGACAAGGTTAACGGTGTTTCTTAGACATCAAAAATGGGTAAATGTTTTAAATGTGGAATGCATGACCAATATGAAAACCAATGACCTAAGGGAATGTATCATTAAGAGAACCAACATGGACGTATGAGAAGTATTTATGTTGATGATGATGATGAGTCTACAAATGATATGTGAGATGAAAGAATTATTCAAGATTGGTAAATGGTTAAAGAAGGTTTTGGAATGATTACATGTTTATCAAGAGTAATGTTTTATATGTAATCTCATAGTACTATGGAATAATGAGACATCTAAGGATTGTTACACTATTGATTTTCATTTTGTTTTTGAAAATATATGTTGACTGGTACCGGTAACCATGAAAGGTTATTTAGATATTTTTTGAAAGCACATAATAAGTGCATTAATAAGGGATATGGAGATAATGAAATGTTTGATAGTATGAATGAGCTCATGAATGATATAAGGAAAAAGTTATATCATGGTTTGAGTACACTGAATTTTGTGGATTTTGGTTTGTGGAAAGAGTTATCTTTTGACTTCATTCATGTCTTCACTATGGTTCTATGATAATTTATGTTTCAGGAGAATACATGATTAAGTTATTCACATGTTTGGAATGTGATCAACAAGATATATCTTATGATATATGGGGGATAAATGATAGAATTAACTAGCTTATTATGTGTCCTTTCCAGTAATAACTTTTTTTGTACTATGATCTTGGACTGAAGTATTTTGGATAATCCTAGATATTGGAATGAATTTAGTTATACATAGATAGTATTGATTAAGTCTAGAACATTTTTTGATATAATTTCTGTAATGTTATAATAGTGTAGTTTTAGAAAACGGACAACCTGCAGGACGGGTGACACCCCGTTGGGTCGGACAAGGCTGTGCGAATCGAACCCATAACCGAAGTGTGACTAGCCTTTATCACCTACCACTGGCCTACAATAAGTCCTTGGTTAGTATAAATTAGTTTTAATTTATTATGTGTTATGATATATGAAGCATAAGTCCATTTTAGGAACCATATACGATTAATCACACTATCGATGGACTTATGTATATTTAATAACTTTTTATAACATTTTGTTTGAATCAAATGGAATGACCCATCACTCTATCGCTTGATCCGTTAACACTTCATGTAAGACAAATTCAATTTCATTTCATTAATATATGAATTGAAAATTGTTCAAGGTATGAACAATAGAGAGATTGTACAAAAATTAAGTATTTCTCTTAATTAAAAAATTATTCAACATTAGGGAAATGATATTGAAAACCAAAAAATTTGTCTTAAGTGCCTTCATATCTGATGAATTACATGGTACCATAGATCATAAAAAATTTATGGCTTTGTGACTATTCACTTTATCATAGCCATGTCTTCTACCACTCTCTATCAAAACATAATGATTAGATTTCCCTTCCATATACATATTTTAACCTATGTTATCCTATGTAGAAACCTAGTGATTAGCTAATTTGGGTAACTGTTATGTTTCAAACTTTAGTTTTTAAAGATAAGTTTTGGTATTCCTTTTTACGATATGGGTTTCTATGAAAGAAACATTCAAGTGGTAAACCATTTATAACCCCGATGAATTTCTAGGAAAAAATTTATTTTAAGGGGGGTAGATTGTAAGAACCTGAGATTTTATGAGAATTAATCTTTTTAATTTCATTTATTTCTTGTGTTGTTCTCTACACCAAAATTATCTTGTGCTATACACAACACCATATTAGCTTGTAGTATACGCAACATTATTCTTGGCTTGTATTACACACAATTTCAAGTTCATTTTGTAGAAATTATTCTATGCAACATTAAGTATATATTTTGTTTAATTTATAAGTGAATTTTTTTATTATGTTATACCCAACAATAATGGGATCTTTCACTACACAAAGCCTTGGCTTGGCTTGCGTTACACGCAATCACAACCTTCCTTGATAGCTTGTGTAGTACACAATACCATGTTTCACTAAACAATGATATATTGTTATAATATTATTATGGAATGGCCATTATGAATCGAATTAACTACATTTTAAACATTATTATTCATCTTACACATTTTCTAAAACATTGTATGGGAACCAAATAAATTTTTCGAGTAAAATTTGTATTTTTCAAAAAATTTAGTTTTGCCGCATTTTGATGGCACACCGACATTAAATCAAGTTTTGACTGGTTTATAAGTTCAATATGAAAAAATAAAATTCTTCTTTGGAATCAGGATATAAATATTTACTTTGGATAAAATTTTCATATTATTCTAATAAATTTCATATTATAATAAATATAAAAACACGATATATTTTAATTGAAAACAACTTTTTTCATTGTAACAATTTATATGGTTAAATTATAATAGTAATTTTTTTAATGTATAAATATAATATATTTTTACTATTTAATATAATTTATTTAATTATCATTGATTTTACATTGAATTCATAGGTAAAATAATTTCAATCTTTTGTAATGTTTTAAAATTTAAAAATCATTTTCTTAACAAAAGAATTAATTTTAAATTAATTTCTGAAAATAATGTCATTTGAATTTGGAAAAATGGATTCCATATTTGGAATTAGTAGGTCCAAATTATGATAATAGGATAGTTTTTATTTTTGGTCACTATGAATAGTAACTACGGTAAATTTTATTAAAATAGTTAAAGGTAAATCCGGTAATTATGGGTAAATATAATATAATAAAATTACCCTAACATTTGTCATAATATAATTGGATTATTATATTTCTTCCAAAAGAATATTTGGGTCAAAATATAATCCATTGGAAACCACTTTGAAGTGATTAAGACCTTTAATTTATTTTATTATATAGAAAGTGAAATATGTCTCACTAAAACTTTAATAATTAGATTATTTTTAATATAAGGCTATATAGAATATAATTTCGATTATAAAAACTCATTTGAAATATAAATTTTTTTATTTAACATGGTAATTAATTATTAATTTTTAAGAAATATTTAATTACCTAATATCTTTTACATTAACGAGGTAGAAAATATTTTTTAATGATAAATTAATAATATAGTTTTTATTAATTTAATAATACCTATCAAAAGGACCAAAAACTTGAGAAAAACATATTGGTCGAGTATATATATACCCTAATAATCAAAGGGTAAATTTGTGGACCATTTGGATCCATAAAAAAAAATATAAGGACATTTATATTATATTATTTTAAATGATGTCAAAGAAGTAACCTTCATAATTTAATAAATATAACAATTTAAATGGTGTGATTTTAAGATGATATATTTGTGTAAAAATATTCTTATTAAAGGTATTATATTTAAATTAATCATAATTTTTAATTTCTTATTTTATGAAACTAATAATTATATTAAAGGATTATACAAAAATGATGTATTAATTGTTTTATTAAGAGAAATATCAAATAAATGGTTTTATAAATATTAAAATAAACATTATTTGAACTAATTAATGTTCTACACAAATTTTCTAGATGAATATGACATGTTAATAATATATTAAACCTTTTTTTAATATAACCTCTGTGTTAATTTTATTTAAATTCAAATAAATTGATAGTGTCAAAATGAAAAATATTATTATTTTATAAAAATAAGATATTAGTAAATTGATTAAAAATCTCATAAAAATTTAAAAATTATAAATTGAAATTAATATGGTCTAAAATGTCTTGAAGTATCAAATTATGGATAATTCACACCACATAAGTAATTATTTATAACAATTTCAAATCTAGAATATTATTACCACAAATAAGATTAAATAAAATAAATAAGGATAAATCAAATTGATAAGATTTAAAATAAATTACCAACAAGTATAAATATTATTGGATGATTATATTACAATCTTATGTCATCTCATTTTCGAATTGAGACTTTTTTTTAGGTTTTTATATGGGTTTGTAATTTATTATAAATTAATATTTCTTATGTTTCCAAATGTGCCCCTCTCTTCCCTTATAAAAGGGGTCCTCCTACATCTCCCCTTAAAAACAATTTGAGCCTTAATTCTTTGCCAAACCCAGCCAATTTCTCTTATCCACTTCTCTAGAAATATTCTTGAGGTTCTCATCTTCTTAAAAGACCAACTCGAGTCCCTTAAAAGGAATCTTAAAGGAGGTGGGTCAAAGAAGAGGCAATATCTTCTACTGATTCTTTCAAGTTTCTTTTTTCATCAAATTCTTATACTTTAGTAGTTTAATTATAGATTAATAACATCAGTATCACTAATAAAATTATATTTTATTATAAATATGAAACAACCCCATTTCACCTTCTATCCATCCAATGGAAATCAAAATCACCGCGCGTGCGTACATACGGAATACAGTCTCCACGCCGTGGTGAAATATGTTTTTCCATCACCACCTTACATGGATCAGTATAATGTTGTAAATAATAACTATATATGGTAATTATTACATCATACTATCTCTGATATATTATATCTTCAACTCCAATTATATTCAATAATTATGGGAATGACATCATTGCTCGTAACGTACGTATGGACTACAGTCTCCATGAGGGCGATGAGATTCACAGTCCATGATTAACAATTAAAGTATGATTATAAAGTATATATAATAAATAATCAGGAATGATATTACATAATAATGATACTGGATTTATGTACATATATGTTTCATTTACTTAATTCAATTCAATTCAGTAAAGAACCAAAAACATCATTCATGCGTACGTACGGCCTACCATCTACATGAATGGTTTATTTCATTCAATTTATTGATCTATATTATATCTTTATATGCTGAATATATATTCTATATAAATTATTTTTTTTATTCTGGAATTAATTTAATCACGATATAAGTAATAATATCAAGAACAAAAAATCGAAACACGTATGATAAATGAAATGATTTTACCAAAAATGCTACTTTAACATGGAATTTACAAACAAACGGGTAATAAGAAGTCATAAGTGAGCCATATATGATATCATAACAATGAATATGATTCTATAATAAGTCAATGATATTATTTAAATCATTATACAGGAGGTTCAGATACATATGAAGCATATCAGACATAAGGTAAGGGATAACTTTTCGAATCTCGTTTTTATCCAATATTGGTTATTCATAAGTATTTGGGGTTATTGTTATCAACATTAACCATGTATTATAAAAATGTATTCATGTATTTTTAAAGTCCTTTTTACCCATTTTTTAAATTTACCATATGTTATGAAAGGAATCAAACTTTTTTTACCACATGAGGAACTTTTTGACCTTTCTGACAAAAGTATGAGGACAATGTTTTTTAAATTATACAGCATTTACGGATTTTTACGGTTTCATAACAGCTAATTTTAATGAATCTTTATCTACAAGATTTCATTATTATTTTCAAAAAAAATACTTTTCTATAAAAATTGCATTGAATTTTGTGAAAATGAAATTATTTTGAAGAAGAAAGGATATTTTCATCAAGAATTCATTTCAAGTGTTTTGTCAAGACTATTTTCCATCTTAGATGAAATTATTTAGTATGATTATGTTTCGATTATAATGTCTCAATGATTTACATTGCTTCACTTTTATTTTCACTAAATTATATCTATTTGTTTTATATGGATTATGTTATAATGGGATGATGTTTATGAAACCCATTTTATTATTTGGGTTGTGATGAATTCTTTATGTTTATGTTGTGGCACACGTAAGTATAATTTCATTATGAGATAGTTGGGACCTATATCTCCCTCCAATTCATTGGGTAAATATTTATATCTCATGAGATAGAAATGGCTGGAACAACATGTTATTCTAGTTCAGTGACACAGGACTGGAACGAGGAGTGAAATCGATTCAAAAAGAATCTTTTTCCACTAAGATGGTCTTGGAAGTAATTCCTTGGCTACTATGGAAATAATAAAATTTGATTAATGGTTGCCACAATTAAATATTTTTTTCACACTATTTTATCATGATTAATATTTCTTTATGATCTATGCCTTACATACTTCTATGTTTTATGTCATTTCTCATGATTTTGATGTTTAAACATTATGTTCGTGTTTATTTTAAGTTCAAAGGTATATGATTTGTTTTATTTTCTCCATGCTTAACATTACTGAGCATTTGAGAACACCCTTTATATGTTTTCATTTCCCCAAGATTTAATGAATGGTTTTTGGTAAGGAAAAAAGGAGAAGATCATTATGGTAGATGTTGAAGATCATTCACCACTATTAGAAGATTATATTCCGTGTTTCCAAAGACATTAAACTATTACAGTCCTTCTGTATCTATTTTTTTAATGTATTTAGTATTCCAAAAAAGTAATGTAATGTCCTTGTACATCAATATTTGGGTCTCTATAGTTGGTATCAGATAAATGGTTTAGTCAACCTTTGGAAACTAGGTTGCGAAAACTATAGTGAAATCCCTAGAGATATTTCTAAGGTATGTCTAGGGATATCTCTGAGGATAATTATATGTATAGGTTATAGTACTAGAATTATAGTAATGATATGAAAATTAAACCTAAGATGTTATATATTGAAGGTACACCACCTTGATTATTATTTTTTCCTCTCACACTTTTTTTTTGGGTTTTAGAAAATAGATAGAAACAAGAAGATTCACGATAATGGAGGATATGATGGACAATGGAATGATATTATTCATGAGAAACCAAATGAAATTGGATCTAGAGGTGCACATAATGCTATTATGCATAATCATAAATCTCATAATATGATCAATAATATCTACTTCGGTATGTTTTTTGACACAGCTAATTAGAGAAAGAAGGAGTTTCATGTTGATCATAGAGGAAAGCGAGTTCAATTTTTCTCATGTAAATCATGTGCGAAGAGGCATCAGGGAGAATGTTTCAAAGTAACTGGATGATTATTTGGGTGTGGAAAATAAGGACACAAATCTAGTAATTGTAATTTAAATGGTTCCATTAACACCATGGACAAGGATAATGGTGTTTCTAAGACATCAAAAATAGCTAAATGTTTTAAATGTGTAATGTACAGGAATTATGCAAACCAATGCCTTCAGGGAAAGTCTCATCAAGAGAATCAACATGGTCGTTTGGTTTGTATTTATGATGATGATGATGGAGAGACTACAAATGATATGTGATATGAAATAATTGTTCAAGATCGTTCAATGGTTAATGAAGATTGTGGAATGATTACATGTTTATCAAGAGTAATGTTGTATAAGTAATCTCTGGTGCTCTGAAATAATGAGACATCTAAATATTGTTACACTATTGTTTTTCCATATGTTTTTGAAAGTATATGTTGAATGGTACCGGTAACCATGAATGGATAATCAGATATTTTTAGAAGGCACCTAATATGCACATAAAGAAGGGATAAGGAGATAATGAAATGTTTGATAGTATTAATGAATTCATGACTAATATAACGACAAAGTGATATCATGGTTTGAGTATATAGAATTTTTGGGATTTTTATATGTGGAAGAGGATCCTTTGGACTACATTCATGTTTTCACTATGGTTCTATGATAATTTATGTTTCAAGAGAATACATTATTATGTTATTCACATGTTTGGAATGTGATCAATAAGATATATCCTAAGATATATGTGGGATAAATGATGGCATTCACTTTCTTATTATGTGACCTTTCCAGTAATCATTTTCTTTATACTATAAGCATGGACTGAGGTATTTTGGATAAGCCAAGAGATTGGAATGAATTATTATAGACATAATATATTATTGTTTAATGTTAGAACTTTTTTAGATATAATTTCTGTAATGTTTTAAGAGTGTAGTTTTAGAAAAAGGACAACCTGCAGGATGGGAGAAAACCCATCGTGTCGGACAAGGCTGTGGGAATAGAACCCATAACCCAAGTGTGACAGGACTTTATCGCCTATCACTGAACTACAAGAAGTCCCTGGTTAGTATAAATTAGTTTTAATTTATTAATTGGTATGATATATGATGTATAAGTCCATTTGAGGAACCATATATGATTAATCTCACTATCGATGTACTTATGTATATTTAATATCATTTTCTATCCTTTTGTTTTAGACAAATGGAATGACCAATCTCTCTATCGCATGATCTATTAACACTTCATGGAAGAAAAATTCAAATTCATTTCATTAAGAGATGACGTGAAAATTGTTCATGTCATGAACAACAGTGAAATTATACAAAAATCATGTACGTATTTCTTTTAATTAAAAAATTCTTTAACATTATGGACATGATCTTTAATACCAAATATTTTCTCCTAAGTGCTCTCATATCTAATGAATCAGATGGTACATTAGATCATCCAAAATATAGGGCTTTGTGACTATTGGCTTTATCATAGAAAAGTCCAATACCACTCTCTATCAGAACATGATTGTTAGATTTCTATTCCATATACATATTTTAACATATGTTATCCTATGTGGAAACCCAGTGATTAGTAAATTTGGGTAACCATTTCATTTTATACATTAGTTTTTAATGATAAGTTTTTGTATTCCTTTTTACGATGTGGGTTTCTATGAAAGAAACATTCAAGTAGTAAACCATTTATAACCCCGAAGAATTTCGAGGGAGAAATTAATTTTAAGGGTGGTAGAATGTAACAACCTGAGATTTTATAAGAATTATTATTTTTAATTTTATTGATGTATTGTTTTTTACACTACACCAAAATTATCAAGTGCTATACGCAACACCATATTAGTTTGCAGTATACACAACACTATTCCTGGCTCGTATTACACACAATTTCAAGTTCATTTTGTAGAAATTATTCTATGAAAAATTATGTATGGATTTTTTTTAAATTATAAATGAAAAAAGTTTTGATTATGTTTTATGAAACAACATATAGAGCTTTCACTACATGCAGCATTGGCTTGGCTTGCGATACACGCAATCACGACCTTTCATGATAGCGTGTGTAGTACGCAATACCGGGTTTCACTAAACAGCGATATATTGTTAAAATATTATTATGGAGTATCCATTATGAATATTATTAACTACATTTTGAACATTATTATTCATGTAACACATTTTCTGAATCATTGAATGAGAAAAAAATAAAATTTTCGGGTAAAATAAGTATTTTTAAAAAAATGCAGTTTTGTCACCTTATGATGGCACAACCATTGTAAATCTAGTTTTTGACAGGTTTATTAGTTCAATTTGTCAAAATAAAAATTTTCATTGAATCAGGATATAAAAATTTACTTTGGATAAAATTTTCATATTATTCTGATAACTTTCATATTTTAATGAATAGTAAAAACACGCTATATTTTAAATGAAAACAAATTTTTTAATTATAATAATTTACATGGTTAAATTATATTATTAAATTGTTTTAATTTATAAATATAATATAATTTAACCGTTTAATATAATTTATGTCATTAGCATTGATTTTACATTGAATTTATATGTAAAATAATTTCAATCATTTGTAATGTTTTATCCATTATGGAATTGATTTCTTTGATTTCTTTGATATCATTACTAATAAATGCAGAGACATAAATATGATGTGTGATGAAAATAACTATCTCATCATGACTAAATCTACTATATATGTAACATCATTAGATATTATATCTACTTTGGTGTTATGTATATGTGGGATGTGGGATAGTATTGGTTCCATGGGGAATTTAAATATCAACCATCATAAATTATTAAGAAATGGTATTAATTATTAATTTTTTGATGCCATATTCATTTTTAATTTTCATGATCACTAATTATAAACCTCCCATACAATTTAGTCAAGTAACATGTATTTATTTTTCCAGTACCAAGACATCAATGAGGGATTGGTATTCTTCCTCATTATTGGTACATCCTTCTAAAAACATAAAAGAGTACAGAATAACAACTTTAGTTTAATTAATTAATATAATCCAAAATATAACCCTATAGAGCTTCAAGTTGTCTATCATAGTAACTATTATGACTATACAATTATAAAAAATGTATATATCCCATTTCTAGGAGGTTTCATATGTGGAGAATACTTGTTAATTATAGATATTCCTATCTAATTTAGACTTCTTTTGGATAAGGTGTTCTATATATACATATTCTAATAATTTTATATTAATATTATTTTGAAATAAGAATTTTATGTAAAATTATTATATAATAACCATCCATAATTATAGGATTATTATTACAATAATTACATTAAGTACGTATTTGATCAGATTAATATGCAAGACCAGGTGGTGCTCATGGTTATGTAAATAGTGTCTCAACTTTTGCACTGTGGTATCCAATTCCAAACAGTTTTCTCAATAATTGAATACATATTCTCAACATAAATTTTTTTTTCTAAGAAGATAAATATTAATATCCTTTCATGTATCATTCATATGATCACGGATGGTGATAGGTGATAGTGATAGGTAATCCAAATAGATAATTATGGGATTTACTTCTACATTTTGAAAAAATACCAGTGGGTGGAAAATGTACTACTTTGGATCATTGAAAGATTTCAAATAATTTTCATCCAACTGATAAGTGAACCCTTCATCATTAAATTTTGAATAGAATCTACTAATATTAGAGGATATATATGAAATTCAAAATATAATTGATATATCATTGGTGTCCATTATATTAATTAAGGTTTCAATGGGGTTAAATATTGAGCATCAACTTATTCTTTTTGTGGTCGACCATGATGATATGATGTCATACAAATTAGATGAAGAATATTCATCATGTTCTTCGAAAATATCTTATGAATAGGTTCATTTTCAATACGAGTTAAAATATGTTTTTTTAAATCTATGAGAATATCTAAAAGGTGTACATAGTTATATTGGGACTTGAGAACTATATTTTCTATGTTGTATTATGTAGTATTACCCAATGAAGACATGGAAACATGGGTAATTTGACATTGGTATTCAAGGAAAATATTATATAAGCCAAAGGGAAATATTTGGTAACAATATCCCCCTTGAGGATCCCTAATGGTAGTCACATTATCATCTATAGGGGTTATCCCGATCTATATATACCAAAAATACCTCTCTGTAAAGGATAGGGATTGAAAACTATATATTTCAACCATAACTATTTTGTGATAAGATCTAGTAAATCATCCTTTGGGAAATGACCGATTAGATCATTGAATTTAGTACAAACATTATTTTAATAATTCTTTTTATTAATGAAGACAATGTTGTAATGAATGTTTATTCATATAACATTCATGATAATGTTTTATTTAATCTTATTATAAAAAATCGATTTTACCATGGCATTATGGTTTAGATGGATTATCATTTCTTCATATGGATAGACATGTTGATTTTTTGGTAGACATAAATGATGGGTAACCACATGGGGATATAGATCATGAATTTCCATTTAATTCCCTGATAATACATATATGTACATTTTAAAAATGATAAGTATCTCTTGTATTATTTAGGAGTCATGGAACCATTTGTCAATATAGGCAGATGTTCTTCTTTTATACCCTGATTTCATGTACATAAGTTCATGAATAGTGGTTGAGAAATATTCATAAAATTATAGAAGATCGTCATTGATTTATTCCTCTTCCTCTCCACCATTATCTAGAGTGGAAGATAGACTAACACCGTGATATATAGGAGATGGAACATGGTAAGGTCTAATTCCATCAATATCACATCCTTCTTCATAATGGTTGGGTTTCATGCATTTGACACCATATGAAGATAATAAACCGTTACTTGAATCCAATTTTTCATAAATTATTCATTTAAAACAAATTAGATATATTAGGTTATGTTTTTTTGAATGTCATTTTCACCTATTCTTGTGTAGAGTAACACATATGAATTATTGATACATATGAACTACAAAATGATAATTTTCTCTATTGGGAGTGATTGTTCAGTGGAAATATTTTCTTGTCCATATTATGAGAGGAATGTAATTTTATAACTTCATCCATTGGTTAATATGACATATTAGATTCCTATATATTGATACTTTTCCTCAATTTGGTTGATTAACAACAAAAAATCTCTAACATGTTCAATCTAGGGATTTATTGGGGTAATATCCAAGACATTAGGGGTAGTAATATCTATGGATTTACATATCAATGACTCTTCCCCCTACATTTTGTAGTAAAATTAAATTATTTAAAAATATTCCTAAGAATGAAAAGGGGATATTTCACATTACAATATCACATGATTCTTATCAATAGATTATTTTAAATACCAGAGATATGATGAGGGTGCAAAAACATGCATATGATTTCATAAAATTCCATGAAATACATTGAAATCATTGTCTTGGAAGGCCATCATGAACAATGAGTCTTACATGAGATCTAAAAATTGGTTTCATATCCTGATTATTTTTAGTTCTCTCTTATAACTCTTCTCAAACCCATGAATTTTTTGGTTAGTAGGTGGAAAATAAAATCACATGTATCCTTGACATCATAGGGTTTATATCATGATGGGTTTCATTCTAGAACCATTATCAATTATGTCTCAATGAAAATTCATATTATCAATCATTAAATATTTTTATTAATTATTATTTTGACAATATATAGATATATCCCAGTCTTTTATTGTGAAATAAATGGCAACGGTACACTTAGTAGAGATGGTATTTTCTTGATATATCTTAGTCACAACAAAATTATCCACAAACTCTATAATACCAAATAGATATTCAATGAGGAATTCCAAGAGTTATTTTCAAAGGTGGAGGTCATCCAATATTGAGAGTCTATCTGAGATGACATGGAATCATTTTAATATATATTAATTTTATTCTAGAGGAATGGACTTCCTATCATGTGGATTCTTCCTATCTTAAATCACATAGGATAAAGATTTCAGTGACAAAAACTCCTTCCACTAAATATAAATGTGTGTGTCATTATTATATATTTGTTGGGTTTCACTAACTTCTCTATATCTCAATAACTACTAAATATTTATCTATCAACTAATCATTCAACAATTATGATCGGGTTATAATGAGACTTAAAAATTCATGATCAATCTGATATAACCTTCATACTTATTAAAGCGCCTCTTCATAGTTTTCAATTGAATATATATAAATTCATAATAAATTACACCTAACCATCAAGGCCAATAATAATTTCATTATCCCCATCCTATATGGAATCATACCCAAATATATTTTGAGAAAAAGAGTTTATATGGGCCTCCATTATCAGTGAAGGGCTCTTTAAAGTGGATTACATTGATTAATTTATATCACAACTCCTGAAATGATTAAAAATTATATTTGGTCTGGTAATACCAATCCTCCCAGTGGAAGGGGTAAGAAATATTTAATATTTTAGACTATATTAAGAACCCATGTATGCTCCTCTTGTTATTCACTATTATAATGAAGCTATTATAATCTTTTTTAAGGATGGTTGTGATGATACATATGTGTCATCAGGTATTTCAAAGGGAATTATGGTCAAATATGGTTCATTAATTCCTTAAATGATGATTTCGTGTAAACTATTGACCTATATATTGGTGTTTCTATAATTAATTGTAAATAAATGAATTCTTGTGACATATTTCCAATATCTATGTACTTTTGATGGAATAAAAAAAGACATAGGTCACCTATGATGGGGATTTACCCATATTTATGTGTATGGTGTCAATACTATTAGGGAGTATATACTTTATGATAAAGAATTCCTAGATATTATGCCCTAACATCTGATGGAAGGGGTTGTAATCAAGGAGACCATTTAGATTGAATTACATCGGTCTTCTTGTCTTTTTTGTTTAAACTATGTTCTTCCCTAGTGTAGTGATACAAAATATTTGATCCAGATCCTTTAAAAATTTATAGGACATGTTCCCCATATCTTTAATGTTCATGGTATTTGGGTCCTTATTTCCATCTTGATGAGGGAATTCTTCCAAAATTTTGTGCTTAGATGATTACAACACATTATATTGAGTGGGTTTAGGATTTTGGTATGTCATTAACTTTTATTTTAGAATTTTTTTTAGTTTATGGTTTACTAAATTTATTCACATGAACTAATGATGTTATAAAAAATTCCATTTGGAATGCTAAATTGCATATTACAAGAGCTATGATATAGCTGCTAATTCACAAAAAATACAATCTTATTTCAAGAAAATGAGTAGCATCAGAACTTTATCATAGAGATATTATAGAAGTATATCAGTTGATTATTCATGGGGAAGCTATATATTCAGTGAATAATCTATTAATTTTTCGATGGTGATGAAGTCTAAAATCGTCTGATTTTTACCCTATTATCAATTTGGGAAGTATTTGATAATTTTATTTATTATTATTAAGAATAACTGGTAAAGAAAACAACTATAGAAAACTTCTAAATTTTTTATACACTTGGTTAGTAGGACTTTGTAACTGGGAAACACTGGATATTCTTGAGTTTTCAGGAATCATATAAGCTTTTACACTTTCTGATGATATTATGATCCCATTAAGGGGTTCAGTTAAGATAATAAAATTTGATTTATTACTATGGATCTATTTTACCATTAAATATTAGGGATGCGGGATCCCTAATCTTGAGTTGATGAGTAATACTTTCCAACAACTCTAGATATGATTTTATATCTAACTAAACATGTGCACATTTATCTTTCCATATTTCTATTAGATAACTCAAATACTCACTAGAGTCAAGAAAAATTTTCATCACCATTTCTTAGGATGATGTTCAATTAGAGGTAGGGGTAATAGATTAAAAAGTCAACACACCTATGTATATTGATAATAATAATCCTGAATTATCATAGGGGGCAATCTTGAAATTTCATTAGTTGTTTCCTTAGTATTAAATGGTAAATGTGATCCAGAGTAATAAATAAAAGTGTTTTTATCATAATGAAACCCATTAATGGGATATTTGAATAAATGGACCCCACTATTTCTTGTTGAGTGGTTCTTTATTATTTAAGGGTATTTCCCAAAAGATAGATATTATCCTTGTCCTTTAAATTTTACTCACTATGTGAATCACCTTTAAGATTTAGTACATTATAATATCAAATTTTCCAACATAGATTCATACTAATCAATTTTTATTTCATAAGAATGGGCCAGAAATTATTTTCAAGGTGGGAATGTTTTGGATGCATCTACACCATTAATTTTATCATTAGTTGAACATCATTGAGTAGGTAGTAGTATGATGTTTAGAAGAGTTCTCATGTTTTGAGTTTTCATTTGATATATGGAATTTATTCCATATTTTTAAATTTCAGTGTTCACTAAAATCTAAATTTAATTATACTAACCAGCTCCTTTTGTTTTGATGTTATGTTCCATTTTATCTACATACTTGACATCAAAAACGTTCACCAACACAAACCATATACTGAGAATAAAATCCCATTCACATCATTCTAGTATTTGGATTTATCATTCTATGAATATCCTTTATGATATGGGTCATAATCTTCATTCATATATATATTTTTATAGAATTTCTTGACTTATGAAACCTATGATGTTTTCCCTCTCTCTATTTTTTTTATGTAGGCTTGATGGAGTCCCAAATGATCTTCATATAACATGTTCATAAGGAAATGAATCACATAATGGTAGTGGATGAAACATTGAGGGAACATATTCTAATGTTTCCCCATTTATGTAAAAGAATAAAATACTTGAATAAGAGGGAGTTAATAATTCCCCCAGTATTATGGGATGGGGTATAAATTACCTTAAAAATATCAATTTTGACCTCTAATATAGATTTAATTATTTGAGGTGTAACAATGGTTGTAAAAATACCCATAGTTCTGAGGGCTGAGGGTGATCTAGAATTTCCCATTAGAATGTTATTAAGAAATTTGCGGCCATTAATCATTTTAACCTGGAATTTATAGGATGATGCACCTTTTAGGGTGCGAGGTGCACGTTGTCGAGGGTTTATTAGTGATTTCGTGTTTCACCTTCCTCAAGTTGGATGCCTTTTTGGCCTTCCTATAAGGATGATATAGAATCTAGTCAAGGAATCACTCATATTGAGCACACCATTACTAGGAATTATGGATGTTGAGACTACATTAGATGGAAAAACTATCATATGTGGATTCAATAGTTGAGACATGGCCTAAAGCGATGTCATTACATGTGTTCCCTAAAAAACATTATTGTAATGTGAACATAGTGAGATGTTGAGACCCATATCAACCCCATAATTTTATTACACATAGAATGTCTAGTGTTGATTATTCTCTAGTGAATTTCATGGCGGGAGGTAATTATTGTGAATCTGAACTCAGTTTTTTATTTTTTTACTTAACAATGAAACCTTGTACACACCCTATGGCCGATCTCTCAATGAGGTAATTCACACACAATTATTTGTTTATTTTTACAACTTATAAATATGAATATACAAATATAATTTATAGTAACGGTGTGGGGGTGTTATGAAGTTCTTGATAATAATATCTATTTTAATTAATTCCTAATGAAAAGTAAAAAACTGAAAAAAAATATTTCAATGAGAAAAATATGATTTCATAAGGAGTTCATATTGGTGATATCATTGTTCACTAAATTGTAATTCATTATATCCTATTTAGTGTAGTAAGAAAGACCTACCACACAACACCATCACTGTTTGGATTGTTACCACCCCAAAATAATTCTTTTTCATGTAGGTATATACTATTCCTAACTCAGCAAGGATACATCGTTCATGACTAGAACTCTCTATTACAATATCAACTATACAAATGACATAAATAATGATAGGAATAAATATTAAGAAATATGGAAAAATACAATATTATAAAAAATCGAGTGAGAACTCAATGTAAAAGGTTTAACCACTAATATAATTCATAGAATGGAATAATGATAGATATAAAAGAGAAATAACGTTAGTCATCCACCATTTTTAACCTTAAAACTACTTCAGTTATTAGTTTTCAATTTTATTTGATATAAGAAACTCTAGCGTGGGAAACAAAATTGATAAGAAATAAAAGAGAAATATAATAAAATTAACAAATATATATATATATATATAATGATTAATAACAAAATACTTAAACTATAGTTATAACCCTCCAATGAGAGAGTTAAAATTCATTGAATAATATATAAATATTATTTACGTAGGTGAGGATGGTATAATAAATAATATATTACAAGGTGAACCCTTCTTCCTTAGGAATCATATTTATGTCCCACAATTCTAGGTAAGGGATCTCATTTATGATCTATAAATTCCTTCACATGATTGATAATGTTTTATTTTATAATTGAATTAGAACAAGTTCTATATTGAGAATTACATAATTTAGTTTTTTTCATGAGGACCATGAGATTCTCCCTAGAATTGGGAAAAAATCGAATCCACTTTGATCTTATTTATTTTCACCACATACATCCCCATAACATGGTGATCTTTCGTTGGCTACTTTGGAGCTAAACTTGGCACTCATGCTTGATCTTCATCTACGATCATTTTTAATAAAACTACTTTACAAATGTTGATATATATTTTAAATCACATTCCAATACCCTAGGAGTGAAAATCTATGGATATTTTGAAATCACCATGGATAAAATTACCTGTAGCACATTTATAAATTGCTCATTTATTCATTCATGCTACACTATAACCACCACGACACTTTGACAGTTCTAGTTTTGACATCAAATGTCTCTTATAAGCTATATGAAACTACTCTATAGCATAGTGGTTCCCAATTCACTCTAGGATATAAAAAAATTACATCAAATTCATTGAAAAAATTTAATGTTTTTATATTTTAATAAATTCCAAAATCTATTGAAAAAAACATAAGAATCAAGAAATAATCCGTTTTCATAATTAAATATAAATTAATCTAAAAATAAAAAAAATAATTTACAATAAAATATGATATTTTGGGGATATAAAATATTGAACTATCAGATAAAATATGAGGAAATATAATTATTATCTTTCAATTATAACTAACCTTTTCAATCATGGGAAATATTTTATACTATTGTTAAATAAACATCCCAAGGTATAAGTGGAATGACCACTCAATCCTTGCACCAATAGAAAATATCATGCTTCATAAATTGATCAAACTTACGTAAAACCTAAATATCATAAAATTTCATTTATCCTTATATTAATCCATATATACATGATGTACCTACCTCACCATAAATGAATTTATCCCTCACTCATGGATTATCATATAGATCATTAATCATTCACAAGTAATGAATGATATCCATAGCCTTGTTATCATACTTTAATTTGTACATTTTATAGTGGTAAATGTGTCAATCATGATGAATTATCCTCATTTATTCTATTGAAGATATTAAATAGGTGAAAAAAAATAAAAACATCAATGTTAAAATGAAGAGTGTTAGGCTCTAAATTAAATTAAATGCTTCAAAATAGTTTCCCGCAATAATATGGGGCACCAAAGTTAGATAAAAAATTATTCAACACTAAAAAACATATTTTTCTTTATTTTGTAGTCTGTAATTGATTATTTTACTATAAAGTGAATAATCCTTCTATATTACCTCACATTCGATATTTTTTCTCCTTTATCACATTTTTTCTTTCAATACAATTTTTATTTTTTCAGTGATGAGAGTATTATTTTAGTCTTCAAATAGTGGTGAACCCCTTAAATTTATTTTTATTTTTATTTTATCCCACCCATACATCTTTACAAAATGAAATTCATCACAAAAATAGTTTTAATATTATTGATAAATTTTAATTCTATATTATAAAGATCCATCCAGATAAATAGAATGTAACTCATATTTTCCCTTTCTCACACTTGAGTTCAAATGTAATCATTTATTTTACTTCTTGAATAGATTATAAATAGATAAATAAACTTTAATTTGGATGCCTAACAATATATTATATTAATTTTAGGGTCCTAATAATGATATTATGTATGTGTACACCAAAATTGGAGTTGAATGGAAAAAGGGATTTCAAAATGATTCTTCAAACATACTTGAAACGTTAAATTATCTGTAATATCTTTTAAAAATATAAACATTTCATGTTGTGGATCAAAAAACAAGAATTAGTACTGTCATGATAAATTGAAATGTAAATAATATTTTAAAATTTTATTGATACCTCATAGGTTGGGTAATATCTTCATATTGAATAGTACTGGTTCCCATGATTATTATAATAAATAAACAAACCTTAAAATAAATTATACAAAATATGAAAAAATACATTGAGTAGTCATTTAAATTATTGGTAATTCCAATTAATTAGTGTTTTAAAAAATACAATGATGGTCTGATGTTTCTAATGTATTTATTAATCTCAAGAATCCAAAAAACATTGAAGAAACATAAAATGAAAAAAAACACGAAAAATTTTACAAATTAATTTAATCAAAAAAAATTCCTAAACATATGTTCATACTGCCACGAAAATTTAACAACCAATTCATTTAATTTGAACATATTCTGAATAAAAGGGAAGAATAACCATGGAGAAGTAAAGATATAAACATTGTTCATGTAATGGTGGATGATTTGATTTATGCTCGTACATACTGCTAGATGAATACTATAATAAATCAATTATCAAAAATAATAAATTTATTTAAATAAAAATGTGGAATGGTAAAATAAGTAAAAAGATAAAACAAGGATTGATCCACCAAGTGATTACTGGTTCTTGACTACCTCTAGTAGGTAGTTTCAGTTTTCACCCAAAATTAGATGTTGTTAGGGAATTCCTTAACCCTTATGACCACATATATTTTCTTCTACAATTAATTACTTCATAAAAATTAAGGAATAATCCATGGATATAATACTTCAAGTGCATCACCATTGAAATATAGTAAAAATTTTATGTTGGGGTAGGAAAATGAAAGGGTTGTCTTATTTTGTGGTTACTTCATATATGTCATCCTCTTTAATTTCAACTATGGAACATCAATTTATTATTAAATTTATAATTTTAAAGAAGTGTAGGTTAGAAAAGTTTTAAAAATTGAATAATATTAAAACATGCAGAATCAATAAAAAAATACTCCATTTGAACATGTCTCCTTGGAATAATATTTATTTAAGTAAATCCATTGGAACTCAATCATAGAAGGTTAATATGTTTCTTCTTCTTCATCCTCTAGGGAAAACCATGTGTCCGTCAAATAAAAAAGGCTAAATAAATGGGGGATAATATTCTGTTTATTTAATATAAAATTAGAACTAAATTATTATAAGAAAATATTAAGCTCCCTAGTTGTCTCATCTTCAATTTCTTCTTCTTTATGTTCTTAAACTTAGATTTGTGTCATAAAAGTTGGATGTTGATATTCAATCACCTCAATAAAATTCAAAATTCTACCATATGGGTTGTGTCTTCAACATGACTTGGCCTATTAAGGCCTCTCCCAAGATAGTGGAAATATAAGAGTACACCCCAATCATACCACTAATAGGAAAGGGGGAGAGTAGAAATTGTATAAATATCTCAAAATATTGGGGCATTATTATTTACTAACATGAAATGGCTAAAAATATACAATACATAAGATAATTAAAACACTAGTAAGTTATATAAATGATAAAATGAATTATACATATAGAATTAATGAGACAACATTTATAATTGAATCCTTCAATGTAATTATAATTTAAATGTTTTATAATAATATCTATAAATGGAAAATCATATAGAAACTAGTCCACAGTATAGGTACTCTGTAATTAAAACCTAGAAATATAGTACACCTCTATATCCACGATTCACTATTCTCTAAAATTCATCACCCACCATCACCCGTTGTTAGCCCCAAATAATCAATTAAAACAATAAGACTTCTAGGCCATCTCTTAACTAATTCATCAACTTTATAGACACAAAAACTATGGTTACATGATGTATTTAGTGGTAAGTATAACCATTCCCAATATGATTCTCTGAAAACAACCAAGAAAACAGTGAAACATGTCGTATTATCTATTAGTATAAGTGGTGTAGAAGAAGAAGATGTAAGTCATCTCAGAGATCTTGGTACTAAGTGTGTATGGAAAAAAATTTAAAAAAATAGGTTCTCCCAATCACTAAAAGTATTAAGAATTTTTATAAGTCCCAGTAATCCGAGCTATAACCCTTTTTAGAAGAACACCATGAGTAACCTGAAAACTCAGTTGACTATAGTGTCCATGAAACCTAAAGTAAATATCTAGCTACAACATCTCATCATAAAGGAAACCCCTATGTTTCTATGAAAAAAAGACCTCTAGAAGTATATAATGTACTTAATTCCATCAAACATACCACCAATAAAAACAATAAGGGAGATAACACTCATCAATAAAGCATTCTCACCCAATAGGAGAGCATTTTACCCTTTGGTACATCAATACCAAATCATCGATTATATTTTTGAAATATGAACCTATATAACAACTATATACATATAATGGATGATCCCATATCTCTATATAAAAGGGTTGAAAATACCATCTCTTGTGGAGGATACAAGGATTATGTGACTTCATTACATAGGTATAAATACCAATTTATGTTTGATTCTATTGTTATGTAATGGAAAATAAATTATGATCCTATTAGATCCATAGGTAGTCAGTATTACTCTTCAACACCATGGGGAGTGGATAACTGACCCCACCTTGGTATTTTGAGAAGAAACCATTTCAAGATGAAAATATACCATCCAAGTGGTTTTCTATTAACAAAAATATCATAAATAAATACTAATATTTATAAATTCATTTCATTTTATAATGATATATTAATCCCATTACATATATTTTTCTTTATAAGTCCTTCCATAATCATGTTATTTTAGAAAAAACACACACTATAGACTATACGGACATTCATAACTATATCTGAACAAGAATACCTGATTAGTAGGTGGGCCTCGAAGGAGTACAAGGAATTCTCCTTAGTCCACATATTTAGTGGCCATAAAAGTGAAATTCCCATTCAATGGAGCCCCCCATGGATTATAACGACCCATTAACATAGTGTGTAGGCTACTTTAAAGGTCATATATAACACATGGTGGCACTCATTGAGAACCATAGTTTCAATGTAATGTTAATTCTAGGTACTTAATGTGATGACCTATCCCATATGGTATATGAGGCCGAATATCCTTATAGATTTTTACTTCCTATAAACATTGAGTAGTCAGCTAAGGTTAACATATTAGGTGATTCAATCACACAGTTTGCGATATATAGTATTTTTTTAAATACTAGTTGACATATCTCCTAGGGCACACAAAATCTGTTTTCCCAAATGACACACCAAGTAGTTGATATTTTTTTACTGAATTTCATGTATATACTTAAATCAACCCCATGTCCACCAAAAACACCTGAAATCATGTTGCAATCTTGGTTGAACACTTCGATTAATGTTAGAGATTCATCAAGAGTTGATTTCTAGCTATCATGCATCTTATTAAAAACAAACACCTTTCCAATCATTATTAATCACCTCTCAAGAATCATACCATGATATCAAAATATGAATTTTAAAAACCAATTTTCAATACCCCATTCAACAAAGTCAATGGTTTCAGCAGAAAACAAAAAACCTTGATCATGGTGTTTTAATAAGATTAAAATTGGACATAATATAGATGAATCTTCATCCAGAACATGTATGAAAATGAATATTATGAAGAACAGTGGGGGAAACCAGTAAAATAATTTGACCAAAAAACAGGAATCACATTATGCACATGGATGTTTATTATTAGTGAATAAAATGAGGAATAAAAATATAAAAAAATTAATTTTAGAATTATTTATTTCGGATTGACACTATAAATAACTACTAAATTGGTAGTGATATAATTCAGTTGATAAATAAGAGAACCAAAAATATCAATGATTTTTAAAAATCATGGAGAATTGAAAAGATATAAAATAATTAAATTATATATATGGAAAAAAAATCAACACTTAGATTCCATTTTTGTTTCCACTTATTCTTTCCATTGACAATGGTATAAGACTAATCCCATCCTCTTTATCCATCAGCATCACCACAAAGATATGAATCTATATTCCTATTTCTCCCAGTTTTGTGTTTATTTTATAGGAAAAATATAAAACTAGATAGAACAAATAACATTTCTTTTAAAGGAATTGATCTATAGTTTCGCCATAATTAAAAAATTAATTTATTAAATTATATTTAATAATTTAATCCACCCATGATGACTAACATCAGAGAATCCCAATGAAAATGAAAATAAAACCTCTACTAAGGTAAATACCATGATTTGAACTCAACCACAATCTCATTTTTTCAATGAAATGTTTGACATAATAGATATAATAATTTCAAAAAACACTCTTTCATATAATATAAATATTATATTATTTTTATTAGATTTTTTAGGCCTTGTGGAAAACTATTTTCAATATCAGCTAAACCATAGGTGGTAAACACTATTATATAGAGAATATGGATAATTTCATAATTTTTATGAATTCATATTAAAGGTTAAAATTTTTATTTAAATCATGGGGAGGTCCCACGATTTTATTGAAACAAAATTAATAAATATATAATATAGGTAACAAATCAGTCACTACTCTTATATGAATATCTCTCTATAGTGTTTTAATGATAGAAAAAACCAAATGTATTTATTTCCATTTCATTTCATGTATTTTTAGTTTTTATGTTTGAAAAAATCATAGGAAGTTTCCCATAAAATCCATATTATCAAGAGGTATATAGTGTTTTTTTAATAACCACACATGTTGTAAATAACTGACACCTAGTGGGATATCACCGACTAGCTAGTGGACTTTGGAATAGATATTGATTCTTCCTAGATCCCACTATAAATTTAGTGAAAACTATCTGTAGTCCAGTGATGTCTGGGAAGCAACCACAACAACTTATATTCCCACTATCCAACTAGTGGATCCTATGATATAACTGGTGGAGATTATCTAAAAAGTCATCATAACTATTAAGGTTTGTTCCCTTAAACTTTTCTCGACTACCAATGACTCTTATTGACTCTGAATACCTCCAAAATCATGAAGGGGGAATCTATACACTTTATATAAATCCAATTAATGGCTTCTATTATATTATAAGCCATATTGAAACTACTTTTCCTTCTCTAGAGCCCTAATATTTCATTTCATTATCATATTAAATATCCCCTTCATCCTTATTATCAATTCTCATATTTTTTAATCTCTTTATTATATATAATTATGATTGTGAATATTATTGGGGTTGTGGTTAATAAACCATGTCTTCTCTATTATTCTTCATGGGGGGTAATTACTTCCAATGTGAATGTCTTGGTATCTCGCTACCCTTAATTTGGAGAAGTGTGGGTTTCTAACTGCAACCACAAAAATGAATTTGTTTTCAGTTTCATGATTTCTCCATTGAAAAAAAAATTATATCATACTGGGTATCCAATCCACCATTAAATCCTTAGGATAATTAAAAAAAATCAATGACCATTAGGGGGGATAAAACTGAAAATGTTATGGGTTTTGTTTCATCTCCTTTATCAATGAATTGGTCTGTGGCAATTATATTATATTTTTGGAATACTTATATATTTAATTTTATTTTTTCTTATTTTATTCCATTATATATTTTTAATTTCTAAAATACAATTAATTTTTTTTCCCTTTTTCCATCCTTACATAGATATGAATTTACATCCACCCAAAATTAAAACTTTTTATCAATGAAAAGGAATCCAATGATTCTCTTCTAGGATGAAGATCGCAAAGAATGCCAATGAAGATCCACCACACCATCAGACTCACTTCATTATATTGTAAAATTTCATTCTCTTAGAGGAATCATTACAAAACTACCAAGGAATAAAACATAGCCATTTATTTATGAAGACATAAGCCCAAAAAATCCCTCTAGGCATCACAAAACCTCCGCTATTATGTTCTTGAGAGCCCCCACTCATTGTGGGGATGACCTTAACGTAGTCTTATTCCCTTATGATCAAAGTTGGACCACTGAGGCACATGATTATTCATGATGAATATATCAATTATGAAACACTCCCCCTGATCTCCATGAATCCCTATCCTTCAAAATATATGATCTCCATGAAGTCCAATCCTTCACGGTGCCCCGAGCTCTGTGAAGATTTATCCATTAGGAGACTATAAGAACCGTGAATCCCCATAATTCAGAAGACCCTATGGTACATGAATCCTCTTCCTTCATGAGACCTAACCATTATGAAGCTCCATCACTCATGAACCCATGATCTCCACTATAACCCTACCTCCACGTAGCTCATTCCCTCTTTCCCTCTAGTCCATAATAAATGGGCATGTTCCCCCACACCCATGCTTAGGATAACTGTTAGGATGTGGTCCCATGTGTCTAGATAGGACCTTTGGCTGTCATCTCTAAAACATATAAGAAACTAAGACTCGCACCATAATCTTTTTAGGTCGGGTTGAGGGAATTTTATTTTTTTCCCTTATACAGCATGAACATCCACCCATCAACTACCATTAGTTGAGATACTATTCTACCCACCATGAAATACCTTTAGTTGAATTACTCATCATTTTCCCTATCCAATTAATTGAGTTAATATTATCTTCTTGGATCCTATGAGTACTTTGATTCGATAAACTCTTAAAGAAACATGCCAACCCCCATCACCTGAATCCTATACCAGGTTGAAGCTGAAAGGGACGCTCATGTGTAAGTACCACACCATATATTGCTAGGGATATTCTACCAAGTATCCCTATAAACATTTATGTAACTTTTAGAATACCCTATCATTGAAGAATATGATGCCTCCTACGAAAAAATCAGATTCCTTATGTAATAAGCATAATTTGCCCAAGAGTTCTCATTACATGAATTTTAAATGTATCATACCCTATCATTCAAGAATATTATTCTTCTTGTGAAAATAATGAGATTCCTTATACATAATTGATAAGATCCCCTATAGTCCTCAATACATGAATTTAAATTGTATCATACCTTAACATTCATTAATAGTATGCCTCCTCTAAAAATCAAGATATTCCTTATGCATCAAGTATAAGATACCCATTTGTCCTAATTACATTACTTAAAACTATAGTATACCCTATCCTTCATAAATATTATTCCTTATGCGTTAATAATAAGATTCATCATGAAATGATCATGATAATACATTCATTATTCCCCACTATATGACTTTATACTATAACATAGACTATTCAAAAAAAACATAGGATTCTCCATGTGACACAAATGAGATTCCTTTTGCATCATGCGTAAGATGCCACTCACCGTGATCAGGAGACAACTACTAAACTACCCCCATGGGCCGCCCCATCAGGTATAAGCCCCAAATAGATTCGCATGACACATCAGCAGGTCGAGATGCCATCATGAACTGACATGGGGATGAAATCATGGGAAACTAATTGTATAAGACCCACACACTGGTTCATTCCACATAATTTTAAATTATAGCCATACCACATACAATAAACATGGTATTATCTCATGAAATATCATGAGGATTCAATGATGGGAATCCCAACGCATAATACCAACACACTACGTCCTTTCACATTATGTTAAATTGTAATCTTACCTCATGAAATGCGCATGGGATTCCCTAATAGCCTAATATTAGTACGGCACCTAGGTAGCATCAATGCATAATCCCTATCCATTACATTATTTCTCCTAAAATCATTTGAGAATCTCAATGCATAAAACCCACAACATTAAAAAATTGAAATCTTATTACTAAGGAAATCATCTATGCATAATCACTTCAAATCACTCATTGATGATTTTTTATGACAATACCACCTAGTCTGATACTTCATCTAGTTTTTTCATATCAATAATGACTCAAATTAGCTTAGAGTTTAGTAGATATCATGACATATATATCATTCCAAACCATCAATGGGGTTCATGTCTTGTGTAAGCCTCAATCCCCACCTCAAATGGGCCTCTTTCTAAGGGTAATCCCCAACCCTTACAAACATCATGGGATTTGATTACCAACAAACAGGGATACATAGGAAGCCACCCTAAGTACTAAACTGTACATATAAATTCACCCCTTCTTCTTTGGGCCACACCCCTTATAATATCAAAACCCATACATGGGGGACCACACCTTTTATATGTCCCTAATGGTTTCTTCAATGCATAACCTCCAAACCAACTCCAACCAAGATAAATCCACTTAAAATGTGCATATTTCACTTGTAATACACACACCATCCCTCGTCAATAATCCTTCCGAGGAATGAGAATCCTTGCTGGATGATGTTAACCAATATGTACTAGTCTTTTCACATGACCTTAAACTGTAGAATCAAAATACATCAATTTTGATTCCTATCCACAAAATTGGGTGTGCAAGTGCCCTCCCCAAGGATCCATCCCTACAGTGTTAAACATATGGTGTTCCATCTAAGGTATGTACAACCTTGGGCCTATATCAAGAGGCATTTTGATCCCCCAATCCATGGTTCAACTGAAGGGGTGTTCTCACCCATCATCATATGCATTCCATATTCCCTCCAAATTAAACATGTCATAGATCTTCCTCCATGGGGTGCTCTGATGCACAACTATGGATCCACCCCCATGAGGTGTTCTAATCCATCATAAAAATATCTAGGTATTCCCTCATTGAGACACACCTTATTTATTCGCCTCCATGGGGCATTATGATTGACCTTATGCCTCCATAATTTGATAAACTTGTTCCCTAATCTATCTCAACCAAACATTCTATTTTCTCTTAATATGACACTACACTTGTGACCTGATCCCGAATACCGACCCAAAATTGTAAATATGGTATTTCTAAGACATAAAGACTTGGAATACTTACATACATGTAAATAAAAACACCATGGATGGAACAAGATGGATCATGTTCCATTTATAAGATGCGTCATATGAGATGCTTGCAAATTCAAAATGGGAAGATGGCCCCTAGCATCAAATACCTCATGATTGACATGGGATGACTTAGCTCACATGATTAAGATTACTAAAATGAGATTTCCACTGAAGAGGAAGAATATATAGGTTCACAACATAATTAGAATCCAAAGATTCTCAAACATGGTTGATGTTACCAATTACTCTAAAAAAGGTTGTTTCCCTATTAGGAAAAAGCACTATAGGTTACAGATGTCCAAAAAATGATGGAACTGAGAATTATTTCAAAAATAGGACATATGTATATGATTGAGAATTAGACTAGGCAATGACTTCCAAGGAGGAATCCATGGAAGGATGAGACAAAATAACATCATCCCATTTATATCACGGATCCAACCTCACCATCCATCATGGTAGATGTCAACTGCCCTTGAAAATCGATAATTCATGTCCTGAAATGTATGTATTTGTGATGATGTACACCCCATCCACAAAAGCGTTGGAAATAGAAATGGTTAAACCAATGTAAAACTCTTCTACTTCAATTATGAGATGATCAAAACAATCTAGCCTATCAAAATTGAGGCATATATAATTTAAATCTTCACTCTGTCTATGAGAGGATGAATAGAATTAGGTGTGTGAAGACCAGGCATAATTGGTGCCTCAACGACAATATTGCTCTCAAGGGAATCATAGGGGGAAACCACCCCCATTACATCGACTCTTTAATGACACAACTGTCCTAAAAGGCCATGTTTGGGAAAACCAACCCCACTCCATTAGCACCTATCAAACATCAACACCCTCATAGGATAAGAAGTATAAAACAACCCTATATTCCATCAACTCCTTGCTGATACCGTTTCCACCATGGGATGCATAGGAGGACACCACCCCATATTCAATTGGTTTCTCACGGACAACACCACACTCATGGGTCATGCAGGTGTTAACCACCCCCATTCCATCAACACATCACAGACACTGCCACACTCATGGTCCATACAGGGGGAAACAAAACCCCATTCCACTAATACCTCACCGACATAGATTCCCTCATGGACTGTGTAGGGGAAAACAACCCGGAAATACATTGGATAGTAACAAAAATTTCCACCTTCAAGAGATGCACAAGGGGAAACCACCCTTTTATTACATCAGTTCCTCACCGAAACTACCACCCTCGAGGGACATTCTAGGGGAAACCACCCCTATTCCATAGTATACTAATTGAAAATGCCACCATCATAGGAAATGTAGGGGGAAACCACCCCACTGCATTGGATCCTCATTGAAACCACCTCCCATATGGGCCCTATATGGTAAATTCACCACCCACATTCTGATGTAATATTGTTTTGTGTGACTCTCCTCATAGTGTTCTAATGATTTAATCCCCAATGATGAAGAAGAATGAGATGCTTGAGTCACATATACAATAAAAACTACTCAGTATATTCCTACTAGGCCGCATTGGCACCATTATTAATAGACTTTATAGACTGATGAGAAGATTGAATCAATCCCCAAAATGATAGATATAGTCTACTACCCTTCATGTCGACACCATGGGAAGACCCATAACATTTCATGATAAGAGGAATCTTCTTTATCTCCAATGACCCCTTCCACCACCGCCGTATACCACAAGATAATTTAAATAGGATAATGGGGATCCGTATCTTCTTTCTTAGGATTTAAAACCCTTTAGCTTCACATCATGTCTAGGATGACTCTCCAAATCGTTTTCAGCACCAAAAACCATTAACACCCTTCCCATGGTGATGAAAATCATCCAGTGAGGACTTCTTCCTCAAACTACTCTTAGCTGGCATGAAGAACCTCCCAGTTTCCATTGTTATCTAGTGTACAGTCACCCCACCCCACCCCTCACACCACTATTAGTTATAATGGAGGTCCTCCCCATTTCTATCATAAGCTGATGTGGAAGTCCTCCCTACAACACCATTATCATGAACATACATCCTCCCTATTACCATCATGAGCCTGTGTGAAGGTCCTCCCTTCACTGATATTAATAGGAATGGAGTTCCTCCCTATCACCATCATCATCCCGTGTAGAGTTTCTCAATGTATCTCAATCAACATGAACAAAAGTTCCTCCCTATCATCATCATCTTCATCTAGTGTAGACTTCCTCCCCACATCACTATCTAATGGCACATAGATCCTAACGATTTCCAGCATTATCCAGTGTAATGGTCCTCCATTCATAGCTACAGGCAATAAAAGGACACCCCCTTCTCCATCATCATTTCTTGGAGGATCCCCCCTTCACCAGAATCAGTAGGCACAAAGGTCTTCCCCATCGGCATCATTAGCTCTTACGGAGGTCCTCTCTTCACCAGTATCAACTACCATATAAGTACTCCCATGGACATCATTGGAAAGTGTAGACATCCTCTGCACACTACTATTAGGAGGAATTATGGCCCTTCTCATGTATATAATCATCCAGTGTAGAGGTCCTCCTCACACCACTCCTAATGGGAATGAATATCCTCCTCATCTCTATCATTAATAAGTGAGGAGGTCCTCCCTAAAACACAATATGTAGGAAAGGAGGTCCTTCCAATATCAATCATTATCCTAGGAATAGGTCCTCTCTAGAACACTATCTTTAGGCACAATGTTCCTCCTTGTTTCCATAATCGACCAACGCATATGTCCTCACCACAACACTATTGTCTAGAACCTGTTTTCTCCCCATCATCATCATCACCCAATGAGATGTTTCTCCCCACACATCTATCTGTGGGAAAGGAGGTACTCTCCATAACCATCATCAACAAATTATTAGTTCCTCTATGCCCCACTATCATCCAGTATAGAGTTCTCCCCATCGAAATCATCATCCGGTGTAGAGGTCCGCTCTACACTGTTATCAACTACTATAGAGTTCCTCTACATCATATTGATCAGTTATTAAAGGAATCCTCACCAAACATCAATTAACAAGAACAGAGGTCCTACTTATATGAATAATTAACTAGTTTAGAGGTCCTCCCCTGCACTATCATTATCTAGTGTTGGGGTCCCCCCCCCACCCCCATCATCCACAAGTGAAATGGTCACCCCAGCACCTCTCTTAGAAAGAATGATGTATCTCCCCACCACCATTATCATCTTGTGTAGATATCCTCCTTGAAATGTTATTAGTGGTCATGAAGGTCCACCCCAACATCATCATCATCTAGTGTGGAGGTCCTCTACACAATAATATCAGCAGGTATAATGGTCATCCCCTTTTAAATGATCATCAAGTGAGGAGGTCCTCCATACACTTCTATCACAAAGAAAAGTGCTCCTCCTCATTTCAAACATGATACTGTGTGGTCGTCCTCCACAAGACTCTATCAGGAGGCACACTGGTCCATAATCTTTCCATCATCATCTAGTTTAGAGGTCCTCCCTACTCTACTATCAACATGCGCCAAGGTCCTCCCCTCTCTATCCTTAACCAATATGGAGGTCCTACCCACACTTCTATCAGGAAGAACAGATGTCCTCACATCCCCATCACGAGCCAATGCAGAGTTCCTCAACACACCAATATATGTATGAATGGTGGTCCTCCCCATCATCATCACCAGCGAGTGAAATGGTCATCCCCACACATATTTCAACAGAAACAGAGGTCCTCCCCATTACCATTATCATCCAATATAGAGGCCCTCCTAGTGCTGTTATTTAAAGGTAGCAAGGTCCTCCTCATCACCATAATTTTCCAGACCATAATTCATTCTCACACCACTTTCATCAACCATTGAGGAGGTCTTACACACACCGTTATCATTAGGAAAAAAGGTCCTCCCTAACATGAACAACATCCAGTGTTGAGGTCCTCCTCATTCCAATACCAGTACGTACATATTCCCTCCCTACCACCATCATCATCTAGTGCAGTGGTCCTCCCCACATAACTGTTGGAAATAATAGAGTTTCTACCACTCACCATCATCATCCATTAGAGAGGCCATTCCCACACCACTATCATCTGGTATATAGGTCCTCCCATTCACCATCATTACCCATAGTGGAGGTACTCCCCAAACCACTAATAGTAGCAATGGTGGTCCCCTATATCTCTATCAATAACCAATGAAGAGGTCATACCCGCATTTCTGTTAGTAAGAAATGAGGTCCTCAACATAACCCTTATCATCTAGTGTGGAGGTCAACCCCACACTGCTATTAGTAGGAATCGATCCCGTCCTAGTTTCCATCATCAACTAGTGTGGAGGTCCTCACTTCTCTGTTATAAGAAGGCATAGAGTTTCTCCCTGTCGCCATCATCAGCCAATGTGAATGTCCTCTCCACAATGATATCAACAGGAACAAAGGTCCACCCCATCCTCATTTTCAGTTAGAGTAGAGGTCCTCCTCACATTGCGATCAATAGAAACATATATCCTCATTATTAACATCAGAAACTAGGGCGTAGGTCCTACCCACATAGATATTAGTATGAATTTAGGTCCACCCCATTTCCATCATCTTCCAGTGCAGATGCCCTCCGATTTTCTATCATTATCTGGTGTGGAGGTCTTCTCCATACCACTATCATTAGGCATGGATGTCCTCCCATTTCCATCATTAACTAGTTTAGTGGTCCTACCCACATCGCTAATAGTTGGCACATTGATCCTCCCCATTTATATCATCATTCATTGTGGAGGTCCTCCACACACCATTATAAGAATCCATAGTGGTTCTCCCAGTCTCCATCATTAGCCACTACGGAGGTCCTCCCCACACCACTATTAGCAGGAACAGAGGTTATCCATGTCATTTTAATCATCCATTGAAGAGTTCCTCCCGAAACCATAACAAATAATCATGTGGTCCACCAAATGACACTACGAATCCATGCGATGGTCCTCCCTCCACAGACATAAAAAAGCATGGAGATCCTTCTGATTCCACAACCAATACATGTGGAGGTCCTCCTAGAACCTATATCAACTATGATAGAGGTCCTCACCATGCCACTACCAATGTTTATGAAAGTCATACCTTCACTGAAATCATCAAGCATGGAGGTCACCTCATCCCACTATCAATATGTGTTTAGGACATCCCATTGCCAACATAAAAAGGAATGGAGGAAGTCATCATGACATGACCAATCTATGCAGAGGTCCTCTCTATAATGACATCAACAATCATGGAGGTCCTCCCCATGCCACCACCAATCCATGTGGAGGTTCTACCCTCAATGAAATTATCATGAATGGTGGCCGTCCCCATTCCACAACCAATCCTTATAGAGGTCCTCCATGCACCGATGTCGACCATTTTAGAAGTTATCCCCTTAACAGTACAAATCCATGTGGAGGTCCTCCCCATAATGACATCAACTAGTATCAGGGTACTCCCACTATCAACAAGTATGAGGTCCTCCCCGCACTAACACTAGCTGTCACAGAATTCCACCCTATTTCAAAGACATTCTTTTCTCTGTAGAACCGTCCTAGGGAAGAAAGGAACTTTAGAGTCATCCCCAAGGGTAGGTCCATTGTGTCCCTGATCTGGTATCTCTTCATTATATGATTCCACTCATATTGGCTTTCACGCCTCCAGTGCACCATATTCCGATCATATTGACATTACAAGCTACCACACCTCTAAGTCAATATTTCTTCATCATACTGACACCACATGATTCCATGCCTCTAGGGAACTATTTCCCTATTGTACAAAAAATTTGGGATTAAATTCATGTAAGGAACCATCATATTGTCATACGATCATTCTGAACTTCAACATCTCCACAGAAAAATCTCCCCATTGTGCTAATGGTATAAGATAAAATTCATTATGGACTCCATCTTCATGTCTAACTAATGATCTAGGATTCGATTCCTCTCGAGACCCAAAATCTTTTCTTACTGAAATTCCAGGATTCCATGCCTCTAGGGAACCGCCTCCATGTCATATTGATGTTCCAGGATTCCTAGTATCCTGAGATTGATCATTCAATAATACTGACACTCTATACATATGTTCTTCCCAACCACCATTGCCTCTTCTAACCAATACTCAAGGATTACATGCTTCCTAAGCATTGTTATCCTCTCGAACTGATGATCTATGCATCCAAACCTCCTGGACACCATCCCCATATTATACAAACATTCCCAGCTTCCATACCTTTAGGACACAATCGCCCCATTATAGTAACAGTCCAGTCTTCCAAAATTCCTAGGCACCATCACCCTATCAAACCAATGCTCTAGGTCTCCCCTCCTCATGGGCCCCACATCCCATTTGAACCAATAGTATATAATTCTACACCTCTTGAGTGACATCAGCCTTTCATGCCACTATTCTAGGATTCAATGACTCTGGGAAAAAATATCCTTGTCATAACGATTCTCCATGATTCCATGCCTTTAGGGCTTCATCACCCTCTCAAACTGATGATTTATCTTCCACAGCTCACATGCAAAATTTCCCTATTTTACCAATTTTCCAGCCTTCCATGCCTCTAGGTCACCATCAACTCATTTTACCGTTGTTCCAGGATTCCATGAATTCCGTGTAACATCGCCCCACCATACCAATGGTCCAAGATTCCCTGGATCCTAGACACCATCACCCCATCATACCGATGATCTAGGATTCCACGCCTCCCAAGCTTGGTCAACCAATCAAACTGATGCACTATGATTTGATGCCCCTTGGGATCCATCACCCTATTGAACCAACAATCTAGGATTCAATGCATCATAGGTTCCATCTCCCTATCATATCGACATTCTTAGATTCCACACCTCTAGGGTACCATTTCGCTATCGTACTAATATTTTATGCTTCCTAACCTACAAGGATACATCACACCATCAAATCGACTATCTAGGATTCCATGAATTTGGGCTTCCATCACCCCATCACACAAACATTTGAGGCATCCATGCCTCCTGGGCCCATTCTCCCCATCATACAACAATTTGGGATACCATGTTCATGGGATCCATCACCCCATCATGTTGAAGATCTAGGTTACCAAGACACCACGGCTCCATAACCCAATTGTACTAATGATCCAGGCTTCCAATCCTCAAGGCACCATCCCACCATCGTAACGACATTCCAAGATTCCATGGCTCAAGGGCTTTATCACCCCCAACATACGAAGGATATAGGCTTCCAAACCACCTGGGTGCCATCACCCAATCATATCGACATTCCAGGATTCCAGGCATCATGGGCTGTATCATCTCATCATTTTAATGATCTTGGAATCCATGGATCTAAGTCACAATCTCCCCATCGTACCAACATTATAGGCTTCCACGTATCCCAGGATCTATCACCCTGTTGTATCAATAATATCAGTTTCCATGCCTACATTGAATTTTCACCTCATTATACCTATGTTCCAAGATTCCATACCTCTATGGTGTCATCTCAATATAATATGTAAATTTACATCTGTAGGTATCCATTTCCCCATCATACATACAATCATATCTTTTTTTCCTCCAAGCCACCATATCCCCATCGTATCAATGTTCTAGTCTTCTACACCTCATCAGAACCATCACCCCATCATACCACATTTCCAAAATTCCTCACCTCTTGTGCGCCATTAACCCATCGTAGAGATGATCCATTCCTCATTACACCAAGGAAAAATCATCATGTCATACCAACAATCCATGCTTCTATGACTTTTGGGCACCATCACCACATTGAAATGAAGCTTCCTAATTTCAGGCCTCCCATGTTCCATGTCCATGATAAAGAAAAATCCAGGTCTCTATGACTTATGGTTTCAAAAACCATGTAGTGCCGAAATTCTAGGGTTTCATACCACCAATGAACCATTTCCCCATTAATCTAGTGATGAGTCAACATTCTTGGAGAACTAACCAGAAACTTGGGGTACTCTATCAACCATACCACTGTCAACCACCCTTCAACATTACATATTTCCCCAACCACCTATGGAGAACTCCATGTCACTCAAACCACTACATGAGGATGTGAGTTCATGTTACTAGGTTCAAGACACCAATATACCATCAGGTGTGTCAGGTCAGCTGTCCCTACGACATATGCCAATAGAAACCACATAGGTCCTTCCCATGAATCTAAAACAATCCAATAAAATGTTATCCAAGATATATCCATGCTCCCACATTTTGAACAAATATGCGAATGCTGGGGGAAAATATTAATGTATTCCTATATAAGGATCCCCCTTTATCCTCAAGGAACAAAAAACATTTGATTGGGGTGGTGATATGCATCCCTCTAGCACCACAATCCTTGTAGTAAAACATTAATGTTTCATAATGTTAAAATGCACAGAGACCCCCACCCTTGTTGTATGATGTTATACTATGGGTATAATTCTTGGTCACATTATGATAAATTTTATGATTTTAGCATCAATTTTATGGAACCTAAACCCACAAAAACAATATTCAAAGCTATGTGACCTTAAATGAAATATCAAACTCATCCTAATCACATGATGTTAAACTATATGATGCAATTTTTATACAGTGTGATGTTAAACTATGTGCCCATTGTCCTCATCACATGATGTTAAACTGTTACCTTTCCCTATGCGTAGAACATGTGATTCCTGATATTATATATACAAGAAAATTTGGCATTCCCATTTCATGATGTAATATGATGTAATATCACGGGCATCATATAGTAGAGCACTCTGCATTTGGTGGCAGTCCATTACCATAGAACATTCGAGAACTACCTTTGGACCCCATATCATTGATAAGGGATTCAACTCCCTCAATCTGATATGCCCCATATATGTTATCACATGTGCTATGGTGTAGAACCTAAAGTGTTTAGTTCTGCATGGTCATTCTACCAATTGATCTCAACACATTCGGTCATCATAGATTTTGATCCTCATAATCCTCTAAATCCAAATGGTCCCCCAACGATGAATGTGCCTAGCCAAAATGTCTTTCCTCTAATCCTGGGAAAAAGCCTTTCAGGTTCTCATGAAACAAATGATGATAAATGTGTTTTGATCATGTAAAATGGTTGATTCTACATCTATTTTCCCATCCATGATCCATGTGGTTGTGGAACATGTATTTTGAACATTCTAAATAGTTGTTCCCCACCCTTGAGTCACCCTACATTCATAGTTCAGGTCTTAGAAGTCTTAAATTACATCCTTTCCACCTCCCTATGATTTGGTAGAATTACAACACCATTTTTGTTACGCCTCTGTGCATCTTCTCACATTCAGTAATTAGGTCATTGTCATTGGGAAATTCTAAATATATCTTATCTATGCCCCTACAATGTGCTTCCATGTTTCAGGAAAATCCTCACCACTCTTTATTTATCACACTGAGCATTAATCACACAGGAATAAGAGTTTGGGTAGGGTGTATACACATACAGTCAATTCACATAGAATTTTTTTTCCAAAATATAATAACTTAATCTAATAGCCTATTCATGGTATAATAAATTTGACCATAAACTAGGATTCCAAATACCCCTCATCATAACTTTAAACTGTTTACAATACATTAAGGGGTTGTGTTGTGTGACATAAGTCTTTTTGGTCCTCATTCACAAAATTTTTTTCCCATCGCTCCATGAAAATACCTTTTGGAAAACATCCCATAATGATCCAAACTCCATGACCTTAATATAAGAGTTGATGTCCCAACATCATGGCTTTAAACTATTTTAGAGTCTCCAAGGAATGTTTCATGTGACATAGGACTCATTGATCCCCATTAACGTCATGATATACATTTAATTCCCCACATATTCTTTTTGGTCGATAAACACCTCTTATAATCTAAACACTATGACCTTGAACTTGGAGCCCACATCTTAGGCACATGATATTTAACTATGTACCTGTTATAAACTCAATGACCATAAAATAAGAGTTCATTTCCAAGAATCATGAATTTAAATAGTATATTGGTACACTAAGTATTATGTAGTGTGATTCTTAGAATCCTATTCCCTCATTCAAATTGGTTTTTTTCTAGTTCGTCAGACTACAAATATCATTTTGATAAGACTCTCCCATATGGTCTAAAACCTGTGACTTTGAACCATATGTCTACACCCCAGGAATACGATGTTCAACTAGGTAAATGGATCAGTATCTATATACTTAAACTATGTTCTTATGATCCTCAAATCATAACCATAAACTATTTCTTAGTTTCCTCACGGGACTATGTTCTATGGTGTTGGGCCTCTTGGTCCCTTATTCAGGTAGGGTTTTTCATAACACCACATTACCTGTATCTTATTAAGGCACACCCCCTTCTCTTTAGTGTATGCTATATGACCTCAAACTAATAACTCTATGTCCAAACTCCATGACCTAAAATTGAGAGACTATAGTCTATGAGACATGACCTTAAACTATTTATAGCAGTTCCAAGCTTTATAAATATAAATAGTGTTCATCTCATATAATACAGCTTATATGATTTTAAACTTAAAATACTAACATTCTAAATTCATGACATTAATCTATGGTCTTATATTGATTTAAATCCAAATTCCTCTAAAAAATATATGATCTTTTGGTTTTTCACCAAACATGGGATGCCCCATGATAAGCATGTGATGATTTAAATTGCGTCTTCATAGAGGATCACCCATACCGTTGTTGGTCACTTTCCACACAATGTTTTAGAACACCATGTGGATTGATTCCCATCCACATGGGATATTTAGACACTCCCAAACTCTAGACTTATCATTTATACCCCCAACTAAGAATTCATAAACCATGTCAACCTTTAGACCAATTTACAATATGTGAGCCAATTTAGCTCCATTCATGTTGGGTATTTTCCCACACTGTACCACATAGCTCCCCATATTGACAACATCAGTCCAAGAAACATAATGTTAAACTTTTTGATACCCTTTCAAATGGTCTAGACCATATAACTTAAATAGTGTGGAAAATGTTCTATGAATGTGTGATATTGAATTGGGATTATTTTCTTCTCATTCACTTCATGTTTTTTTACCTCACCATGTTACACATATCGATTTGGAGCTCCCTCACCATGTTCTGAAATTTATGACATTATAATATCTAGAATTTTCCATCCAACAAAAATTTAAAATTTTTTCCATAGTTGAGTCCATACAACCATAAACTATGTGAAATACCCCCGTCACATGACATTAAACTATGAGATACAACTTGATCACATGATGTTCAGTTGTACTATTCCCCATCCTCACCATATAATATTAAATTATTTTTCTATCAACCTCAATGAATGATGTAAAAATGCACGGTATCTAAGGCCCTCACCTAATATGTCCTCTCCTCTGATACTAGTTTTCTACTACACTATTCACATTTTCAGTTGTTGCTCAACATCTGAGATGATTCTTTCATGGAATATTAACATCACCTTTTTTAGACTAATACTCCTACACAAATGTGATCTAATCCATGGTAACATAAATCAAAGAGTTTTTTAATCCATTTGAACACCACAACACTTTATTTCCTTGCTTCATGTTCCCCTTATATTGATCCTCATCTACCTCTATATTAAAGGGACCCCTAAACACATGGTTCATGTACAAGGCCCACTATCTATTATGGTCCAATGTTTTATTGGACTTGGGATAACATTATCATATATGTTCCATGTTTCAAACATGGTCACAGGTCGACCCTCATTTTTTTATCATCATTAGTAGCTAATGATATTGATATTGTGTTTTAAACATTGTATTAGTTATCATGCATTAGCATGAAATTGTAATTGATATGAAAATTCATTGAATTGTTATTCAAAATATTTATTCTTATTTTTTAGGTAGAATTAAATTCTTTTTGTGTTACCCCATTCACGCACTAATGCATGGTGGAAAATAACGTCGGATGTTCAGAGTCCCATTCTCTACCCACAACCCTGCTCGGTCAGATCACTCAAGATAGTGATCGATGTACCGTTTTGATCCCAATGATTCATAATATTTATAAATATTGTATAGTAATATTATGGATATACAATAGGACCAAAGGAAATAAATATCCTCATCGTTTTCTTCATAATGTGATATGCCTCCCCTTCAATGTCCTCCTTAGACCCTATTATGAGTAAGAATTTTTTACACCAAAAACAAATCTTATAATGGTCCAAAAATTGATTATGTTGATCATGGATTTTATATCACTTCATATGCTTTAATTTTACATGTCATAGATCCCTAACAATGTTACATATCAGAAGTTATGTCTGTTTGAAGTCAGGATTTCAAAACTATTCGCAAAAAAACCTTTTGTGAAAGTTTGTTCATGAAGGTCTATTCATGAAGGTTTTTATGGATTTTCATTCATAAAGGTCAATTTTTAGAGAAATTTTTCATGGATATATCATCATGAATAGGAAAATAATTAAATTTTAACCTTCAAATAGTGACATTTAGATTTTGGGAGCCTCATTCATTCTTGAAGTTCACATAGCATTGCAATGAAATAAATTCATTGTGAAGAACAAACTCTAAAAATACCCCTACATAACTTCATTTGAAGTAGTATAGGCCTATAGGATGCAATATTCTGCTATGAATTCTTTAATCTCTTTGGATTCATGTGGGAATATTCTAGTAATACCGATGGAATCATGGAACCTCCTCTTGTGTGTTCTGAGATCCCCCACCTATGGTGGGGATGCCTTTAATGATGGCCAATTACCTTACCAAAAAAGAAAACCATATGAGGACTTATAGAATTATCGATGAATTTATCCTTCAAGAAGAACCCCCAAGATCCAGAAATACCCATTCTTCATGAGGTTCTGAGATCAACAGATCCCCATCCTTCACATTACCCAAAGATCTGTGAAGCCTCATCATTTAAGAGAGCGTGATCTCTATGAAGCCCCACCCTTCATGTGACCCTGATCTATAAAACTCCACCATAAAATATGATTCACTGAGCACTAAGAATTTATATCCATTGTTGACCCCTAATCCATGCAAAACCCCTACTTTCACAAAACGCTTTCCCCCGTACAGTCTAGCATATACCATAGAGGTCACACCCTCTAATACTCACTCAAGATCAGTTTCGGGATACTGTCTCAGGCCTTTGGTTCAGTCCCTTCACTACCTTCACTGATCCATATTAAAACTGGGGAGTCAGAGCATGATATTTTAAGCTCGTTTAAGGAAATTTTATGTTATACAGACCAAACACCCACCCTCTAACTACCATTAGTCAGTATAAATCCTTATACTACCCTAAATAACTTTGTTTTCCATAATCCTTTAATTCCCTTTCCCATGTCAGGAGTTATGATTTTTCTCTTGAATACTCTATGTACCTTGATTCCTCATAACCTTCATCATTTATTTATGAAATATATGTGAGTACAATGGACAAGGCCTCTTAAGGTGGTCTATAGTGTTGAAGACCTAAAGAATCACCTCTAACCAAATTCCCACATTAATAAGGAAGGATGTTAACACATGTATAGTTCTAAAAGGCTTACTCATTATTTGAAATGGAGGAATGATAATATACTATAATATTTCCTTTATTCCATGAGTGTATGAATTTTTTATTGAAATAAAGACCCCAAAAGTTTCTAAAAATGTATGCAATAAACCACTAGACAACATTAACTTCCTTTAGGGAGTTAAAATGTTTTATGAAGTCTAATTCAATAAAAATTAATCCAATTTTCTACTAACATTATTTAAGGATCCTAGTGAGAACTTCCAAAGGTTCAGCGTTTTGGGTGTGTCCACTTCTAAATACTACTGTGAATGAAAAAATGAAATTACCCAAGGAGTCTTGGACCACTCCTCCTCCATGCATGATCCCCATGGAATGAGATCCATCAATGTTGAGATTATAGCCTAAAATATTGGTATTTCACTATACTTAGTGCCCTTGATGAATACTCCTAGCTGGAGGGGATGTGTGCATACCTTCCTATATAGGTTTTAAGGAGTGATAATCATTCCATTTCTTCAAAAAATAAACAAAATATATAATAAAGTTCTTTTTTATAAAGAAGAGAATTTTTCTAGCACACAATAATTAGAATGTGAATTTTACTCCTGGAATTCAAAATTCACCAGCACAAAACAATTAGAATGAATCCTTTTTCTTTACTTGTGTGACCACACTGGTCCCAGCCCTAGAACCATAAGTTCAAATGGTAAAAAAAAACACTATCATGAACATGAATTATGATGAAGTCTCCAATGAATTTCTAAACCCCTGGAGCCCAATATTTTTCATAGAACAAGTGATCTTCATTTTCACACATTAGATTTTTCCAATAGGAACATCAAAACAGAAGGATGATGCACATTATTTTGTTGTTCTCATATGTGGGAAGAGATCCTTTTTATAACTTCAACATAATAAAATTAAATTTAAATGGAATTTCTCTACACTATAAGAGATTTTCCCACTAGTTCTCTGGATATGTGGAGACATGGATCATGTATAGTCCATAAAAAAGAAGGTACTTGTAGAGAATTCCATAAAAAATTCATCTATCTAGTTCATATTTGACATTAATAAGATCAAATATTTCACATTGAATTTTATACAGGACCATATTGAATAGAAATAGGTAGTTACTTTCATGACTTAAGAGGATATAAAATACTAGAAAAATGCTAAAATTGATCATAGAGATGATGCATTTGTGGCGCCAAAAGGATATTTCTCCCCTCCATGTAATCCTGCGGGGGAAACTCTTGATATTATAATAGTGAGGTTAAACCACACTATAGATGTATCTTCCAACTATATCCCGTCCCCTGAATGTATTCCTCCATTTCTTTCCCCCAGATATAATCCCATTCAACAACATCCCATGCATTGTTTTTCATGCATACCATGCAAAGAGTCGAGGTTGTTCTTAAAATTAATACCTATACCAAGGGAAGGATTTTAAATTATCCTCTAAGAATCCCAATGGTATCTTACTCCATCATTATCATCACATATAAATGACGATAAAATAGAATATATATATATATATGAGAATACATCTTTAGGAACACTTATCACTGATAGGTAATGAATCCAAATATATTACGGAACATTATTAAAGAGTGTTATGTCCCCCAAAAGATAAATATCAATACTTATACTACATTATGTTTCTCGATATTTTCCAGTAATATAATCAATGTGATGTATTATAATCCTTCATGAAGAGATAGGGTGCCTAAGATAAGGCTTGGGAATACTCTTATGATTGATTTCATTACTATTAGACATCACGATTATCCTCATGTCTATTAATATATATGATATGTAGAGTTTCTTCTTCACTTTATTGATAAATTTTCCACTCAATCTAATATAATCATCATATTCCATGTTCATCCCTCTAATATACCTTCTTCTAGCATTCATGAAAATTATAGTGTCACCTACAAACATGATATGTGAGATAATAATAGGAAGAGTCTTGATTTTATAGGGTTGATTAATGCCACATGAAATGATTCTATTAATATATATACTTATAAAATCTGGTGATAGTATAAAAATAGTAAGAGTTAAGTGATCCACTTGTATAAGACCACACATCATTTTAAAAAATCAATAATTATTCTATGAGAAGGAGTTGGCCATCCTAGTAGAGATCATGCATATGTAATGAAGATTAACTGCCCACGTGGAAAATCTAACCCTGAACAAATCCTTGAAAATAAAATTCCATTTAACATGGTTATAAACCTTATCCACAGCCAACATTATGATCATGTTTGATCCAAGAAGCATTTTATGGATCTTTTTGACCAATTAATAGGTTAACGAGATTTCACCATGGATCATTATGACTATCAAAAATTTATTATATTCATCAGAAATTGAACCAAGAATATGGATCATGATTTTGTGGTTGATGATGATGGAAAGATAGTTGAACATTAATTTGCACATGAAAAGGGGTTTCTAGTGTTGGAGTAAATTGGGGTCCTTAACGTTTGGTATGAGGAAGAGATTGGTAGCACATGAACCACAAGGCATACTGCCACCCCAAAATATGTTCTGAATGGCCCTAATCATATCATACATAAATACATAACAGATAATATATAAAAGACTCTTAGAAATCCATCAAGTATAGGTTCAATTTTTAGGTTGAGACTTATCATTAAAATGGTAACCTTTTCCTCCTTGGGAATTGATTCAATGAGGACATTCATAGCTCTTGAAACTAAAAAAGCGACCACTCTAGGATATTTGAGGATACCTTTAAATTCTCGTAACACATACAAGGATTGGGACCAGCATGAAGAGAATCGAAGTCAGATTATTCCATACTCCCAACAATATCCCATTCATCAGTGTAAGAATCATCCTTTAGTAATATATTTGTTTTGTGCAACCGTAATTTCTCTTTTAGACAGGCATAGAAAAAATTTGTATTTCTATCTCATTCATGAATCATTTTAATCTATGACTATTAATGCACTAAGGGATCATGCTGAAGGATAGTGTCAGCTATTATGGTTTTTATTAGAGATTTCAATGAACATAATGTCATTTAAGTTATTCTCTATAGTGATCCTATCCATTTACAGATATTATTACATGATTTCAGGCATACATTTCCATCAAATACATATAAGGATAATAAATTAGAGTGACATTGTATGATTGGGTACATAAATAAACATCATGAAACAAAGATAATAACATATCTCATATAATTTTATTAATGATATTCTAACTCCCATTAATCCCATAAATATTCAGAGGACAACCCAGAGAATACATGAATAGAAGGTATTATCTAACAATCCCTGCGAGGGAATAAACATATGAATAAATAATGCACATCAGTTAGAAGACATAAGATGATATCATAAAATTCATAAAACATGAAAAAATATGTAATTATAATATTTATAATATGGTTAAATATATTAATGGAATCATATGAATGTGATATAACATGACATAAAAATGATTCAAAGATAAATTCCACAACTATATCACATGGTGGATAAAGTCCCTTAAAGGAATTCAGTTCACTACCTATCCCTTCATGATGTATCATGAGACTAAAAATTACCCAATGAAATGGAGTTATATATGGGCACACAAATCATAACATGTTCATGCATATCTGTTCCACAATAAGAATCAATCATGAGGTATAAACATAAGGGTTACCTATGGAACAAATTATGTACCATAAACAAGTCACAAGGAAAAACCAAAGTGCGTATCATAAAAGAGTTCTTGAATTAATGGATTTAAAAAATAAAAGGACATTAGATAAAAAATAGGAATAGATAATTATAAATTATGTCCAAATTATTAGAAAACTTTTAAATAGAGTTTTCAAGAAACATTTGAAGTGAACCACATTAGTGATATTTTCAGGGAAATAATTAATGAGTATTTAAAACCGAAAGGTTATATTTGATATTAAAAAAATTAGAAATGAGACAAAAAAAATTTTCAAGATAAAATGAGTGATTTTATAAAAATTATGTAATGTTTATATAGATTTTGGGGTTTTCTTTAAAATGGGTAAGAAATCGGGATGTTCCCTTATATCGGGCTTAATTATCATGAAGAATTAAGAAGAGATCATTATGAAACATGTATTCACCCATAAAATAATGATGATATGATATGTGTAAATGATTTTTGGACATATAAAAATAATTATAGAATATGTATATATAAATATATAGGAATTATATTGGGGTAAATAGAGAGACAATGTAACCCGTAGGAGAAATGAATGTTCGGTGAGAATCCATTTCCATATGTTCGAAAGTGTCTTGTACTTGATCTTAATTTCCAGGATAATCAAATTATATCCATTAATTAATTAACTCATAACATTATATATATGATTTTTAATTATTATAATTTTATTATTCTATTTTATGGCCTATTCTATTACTTATAAGATATGATTTTATCATTTTGTAGCGTTTGACTCCTCTGTTTTCCTGATCCATTTACTAGTATACATCTATGGAAAATCATGTAAAAAGGGAATGGTTATCCAGAATTTAAATTATATTATATTAATGGAATTACATATTATTAAATATCAATATAAGTAATTTTTTTATGTGTGGGGAGGAAGAATCATTCGATTAATCATTAGTGATGAAGGTTAGTATAAATTGTTGAATTTTTTGTCATTACAAACTATATCAGTTTTACTAATTAATATTATGTATATTTATTAGTTCAAAAAAATTAACTGATATACAATAAATATATTATAATCTTTTTTAACCATATAAAAAGTTTTATAACCATCCATGAATGCTACATTAAAAACTTAATTCAGATTTTTCAGGAAGGTGTTAAATCGTCACCTCACAGATGATGTTTCCATTTTTAGAATAAAAGAAGAGAGGGGAAGTAATTATGATAAGTTATTCAATTAAAATATTTATATTAAAATAAATTAAAGATATTATAGTTTCCATGTCACTTTGATAATGGTATTTTATCAAAGAATAATAAAATAACCCAAATTGAAAATAAATTAATAGAAAGGAAATAGGTTTTTATCTCATGAATTCTCCTCCTTTTGAACCTCAATGAAGAACATGAGTTTTTTTATTATATTGAAAAAAATTATCATATACAATAGGGAGAGACCTGAGATGATTATTGGAGATAATTTTTACATGGATCCAATCATTAATGGTGTAAGGATATGAGGAGGAGAGGGGTGGTATTTATAGTAGAAGAGAGGAGTGGTTTCTCATTATTTTATTCAATAGATTATTATTATAGATCAATGTTTGGAATATTTAAAGAAATATGACTAAATATATTAAAATAATGAATTATGGTTTGATATTATGGTCTTAAATCATCCATACATCATCTATGACTCAATAATTTATATATTTGTTAAATACCATAAATTACTATAGATAACTATTCACCATAAAATTCAACTGTTTTAATAAATATCAACAATTCACCCTAACCATTTTCAACCTGTATAATTTAATAATGGAATACATTTTATAAAAATAATATTATAAATATGAAATATTTACCTTATAAATAAAATCATCATTTATATTAAAAATTAAAATTTAAAAATTAAATGTTTTTTATAACACACACAAAATTTATTATGGTCTCAAAAAATTATCCTACAATAATGTAACAAAAAAATATTAATATATGGACACATTTTATGTAAATGAATTTTTTTAATAATTATATCAATTATACCATTGTAGTTAAAGATTTATAACTTATAAAAATATCAACACTTAATTTATTATTTCTATGATATTTATTTTCTTATTCTACAATATTGATATATCAATTTTTTATTTATAATATATCAAAATCCCAATTTTTATTTCATTGGTGATGCTACATTTCTATTGGACAATTTACTATTCATAATGGTCACATTAATATTCCAAAGGTAATGTTATTATTTGAATGGTATATGTTTCTTAACTTCTAAAAATACCTCTAATTTCATTCATTCTAATTTTATAATGTTTTTCTGGTTCTCTTAATGTGATTTTATGGGATAATACTATATGATATAATTCTGATAATGGAATTTCCATTAATAAAATTTTATGACATTATATTCTTCCCCCATATGAAACATCACCCTCTAAATTTAAATTTTCATTTTTGGTTGAAAAATGGTGATAGTCCTTCTCCTTTGTCGCTTCCTCTCATTCCAATGTTGCCTCTTCATACTTGTGGTTACACCATAGTACATTGACCATGTGAGCATGCTTATTTTTTTGAAATTTATCCATATAGTGCAAGATCTTCACAGTATTATCCTCGTAGGATAGATCATCCTCCAATTGTGACACCTTTGAATTCAGAACATGTGAGACATCTTGTATGTACTTTTTCAAGAGGAATACGTGGAATACATCGTGTAATTGAGTCATCATAGGTGGAAGTTATAGTCAATAGGGTATAGATCTAACAAAATCAAGAGTCTCAAGTGGGATAATATACCTGAGACTGAGAAGTACCTTCTCCAAAAATCTCATAATCTTGTTCTAAATTGACTGTATGGGAATACAATATATCCAACCTCAAACTATAGGTCTCGTAAACAACTATAAACAATGATCTGGTTTCAACTATGGGTTTCCTTTATGTACTGATGAATTGTTTTCACCTTCCCGAAAATTTCTCGATACTTTAAATTCATAGTAGCTTATGTTCAATAAATTAATCTCAATACATTAGTGTCCTACATATTCTCCAATAAAGGGATTCATATGGATCAATTTGAATTCTTGTCTGGAAACTATTGTTTTAGGAGAATTGGACCAGTGGAATATGTTAGTACCATCAACCTTTGAAGTCCATAAAAATATTCTAAAAATATTTATTCTAGTTTCTGAATAGTCTATAAATATTGGAAATCATTTTGAGGATGATATGCTATATTGATGTTCATTTCAGTGTATAGATCATGTTTGAAACTCTACTAGAATATGGAAATGAATCTTTGATCTCGATTGAATATAACTTATAGTTGTACTCCATTCAAGATTAACATTTAATTGATGTATATCCATGGTATGTGAACTTTTGATAAGTCCTCTTAAGTCGTGATAATGTGATAGTTTATTTTAAGACAATCCACAAGAACCCATATATCATTATTTCCAATGAATGTCTTCATATGTCCAGTGATAAGGTCCATGGTTATTTTTTCCTGCTTCCATATTGTTATGGGTAACGTTCCATCATCCCATTATATTATTTCCTTTCATATATCAGTTTTTTACATTCCAATAACTTTTATGTTTATTCAGTGATCTTCAACATCTTATTTTCACAAAAATAGTTTTCTTGGAGTTCTCGATATGTCTTGCTGATCCTTGGTAAATAGAGAAGGATGAGCTATGAGCATCATTTAGAAGATCCTTCTTTACCTCTAAATTTTATGGTACATATATTCATGACCCAAATATTATAACATCATCCTCATTAATTTTGAACTAATTGGATTTCCAATTTTTTATAGCACCCATTTTTTTGAATTTACACATCATTTCATTAAGAATTCTTTATTTTCTCCATAAGGGATGGTTGAGAAATAATATGAGAAGGGATTGATGATGTTCCATTAAAATTTATTCCCATATTGATCCTTTGAATTTATTTGAATATTTGATCCTTCTCAGTTGTAATCATTCATAAACATGTCATATCTTTTATAAATAATTTATATACCACCTTATTTTCTTTACTAGAATGGTAGTGGGTTTAGCAGTAATAATATTTGATTAGATCTAACCATATTATCTAATGTGTATTAATATCCTTCATTGTAAATATAAATTTTAGTCTCTTATAATCAATATATATATCTCAATATTCTCCCTATAGAAAACATTTTCACCATATTTTCAATGAGGATATCACAAATTCCAACTCCATATCATGCATGGGATAATTTTGACCATGAATTTTAAACATCCTTGCAGTGTATGCGATCACTTTATAATTTTTTATCAGTACATATTCTAATACATTATTTTATGAATCACTATACCTGAAAAATAGTTACCAAATTGTTGAAATATAAAGACCTTATGTACTCAAAAGACTATTTTCAACTATTTGAAGTAGTATTCCCTAGTCTAGAAAAAAATAACTTCTTTTTGAGTCATATTGGTTATTCTGTGTGAAAATCATGGTATTTTCTTAAAAATCCTAGTAAATATCTATCTAGACCATGGAAATTATGAATATCCATTAAAAATATTTTCCTAGGACACTCTTCAATTGATTTTTTTTGGAAGCATCCAAAAATATTCCTTTTGGATGATAACATGCCCCAAGAATGATAGTTCCTCCAACCAAAAATCACATTTTTTTACATTTCATATAGTTAATGGCTTCATGATGTTTTTAGTATAGTATTCAAATTCTCCTCATCTTCATCCTTGTCCTAGCAGTATACCATAATATCATTAATACATACTACCACAACTATTTCAAGGCAATCATTGAACACTCTATAAACTATGGCCATGAATATTTATGGATCATTAGTGAATAATAATGAAATCACAATGAAATAATAGTTATTATAAATCATTTTAAAGGTTTTCTTGAGAATATATTCCTTCATCTCCTTTAATTGGTGATATCCTGAATGTGGGTTCACCTTATCAAAATAACTGGCCCCAAAATGCAGATCGAACTAGTAATCCATCTATGGAATGGGACTCTTTTCCTTTATCATGATTTTTTAGAGATCACAATAATCAATCCAGAGGCACATTGATTAATTTTTATTCAGGAACGATATCACCAGTTCATCCCTTAGTGAAATATTAAACTATATAAACCCATTATCTAGATTCTCCTATAGATTCTTCATTTGTTATTAAAGCTCAATATTGGTAAGGCGTCTTTAACATTGGAAGAGATATAGGAAGAAATTCAATTGATAGCTCAACCTATCAGTCATGAGTAATATGAGTAAATTCATTAGGGAATAAATCTTTGTATTCTATCACTATGAGAACGTCTTTGAGCATGATTATCCCATTTTCTCAATCAGTTCAGCTAGATAATCGTTCACATAAAGAAAAAAATTTCAAAATTTGAGATGAAGATTATAAAGGAGATTCAACTTCTTCCTTATACTTAAACATAATTGGTGGATTCTTTACAGTGTGAAGAGTGATCTAACATTACTGAAATTCGATGTTGTCTTTGTTTAAATGGCCAACCTATTATTAATATAGCATAAATATGTACCAAAGGATGTAGGACAAGATTAACTGGGAGTCTAATTCCACAAAAAAATGGGAGGAGTTATATACTTCAGATTCAATAGTAACCCCATTTTCAATTCTCATAGATAACATAACCTCAATATATTGAGGTGGGGTTAGAATAGTTATACTAAACATTAATGTTATTAATGAATTCATAGAACTAAATCAAATGGTATATTCATTATTTTTAAATTAATAATTAATAGACGTATGAAAACATCACTTTTGGGTTCCACCTTAGCAGTACTGATAGAAAATGACCTTCCACTTTTCCATGGAGGTTGTTGTTGTTTATTTACAATAAAATCTCTTGTCATAGGGTAACAGCTGATAGGATACCCATGTTACTTAATGTTGAAATTGAACAATAAAATATATGTTTTGATCTTAACATTCCATTATTCTTCTTTATTGGTGGGATTCTTAATATTACTTTTGTATTTATTATCCTTATACCCCTCCCTTCCTCATATGAAGCATATCATGGACCCCTTTAATAACACTAGTAGAAATTGTGACTTGAAAATCAAAAATATGAAGTTGATTTCATATGAACTGATACAAAATATGTTTTCACAGACTTATTGAAATCATTATTGTTTAAAAATGATGCTAAAAAGGATTTAAATTTGGGGGTTTCATATATTTTATTATGAAAACCAACACCAAAGTAGCCATCAATATCATTTTATTGTCGGTTTTGACAGAAGACGAAGAAATAAAAATTAAAAAAAATTGCACGAGGTGTTAGAAAGCCGACTATATTAATTAATGAAAAATATTACTATGTGTTAGATCATTTTATAATATTAAATTTGACTATTTGTGGAACTAAAATGGATTAATAGATGATAATTTATGGCCTTTAAATGTTGGTCTTCTTTATAAATTCTCTTAGAGAAGTTCAACATCCACTATTCTAAACATTTGATCTGTAACTATATTTAGATCCATGACCAATAAGTTATAATATTTGGAAATTATTTAAAACTTAGTAATAATTTTTTAATTTCTCTCATCTATTTCTTTTAAAACAACACCAAAAATATTTTTTTAACATTTTTGTGTCAGTTTCTTTAATAACTGACACTTAAATTGATACAGCTCGGTATTTTTGAAATTGGTTTTGTAAAAAACTAATGATAAAAAAATTGAATCCTTTTTTGTGGGATTCTTTAAATTAAAAACCAAAAATGATAATGATAGGAACTTTTGGCATCTGTTTTGAATAGAATTTATGATATAAATATCATTCATTGTGTAGGATTGATATTTCAATTTTTTCACAATGTGTATTTCACTTTTAACAATTACACATAAAAAATTCATTAAATCCATTATTAATATATTCTTTTAATATATATAAATCCATTTTCCCTTTCATTCATCACTTTCGACCACTTCTATTCAATAAAACATTCAACACAAATTCAATAAATGTTTTGAACATGGAATATTTTCTAATCATATAATTTATTTACTATTATTTTCCTTCATTGTAAAAAATCTCAATAATCTTATTTATAATCTCGATTGATTCTGATGATCAGGTTATAAACATAAAACATCTAGATGAAATTTACCAACTGTTGTGAAAAATTTATTATCGTTCATTATTTTTATTGTTTAATGTGTTATACTATTAGAATAAGAGATATGATGATAAACAACCTATCATTTTGGTGGAAGCTCTGAAAATAATCGAAATATGTTTGAATACATATGATTATTTTATTTAATTTTGGTTTAGGTAATTGTTTATAATTTTTATCACGTTTTATTAAAAATGTGTTTTTTCCCTTTGAAACCATGAGATATCCAACTTCTGATGACCATAATTTTTTTAAGCATAACTTCATTTTAGCTCCTAGACTAGTAAAATCAAAGCAAAGTAAATGATCTCAAACATAGTAAAATTTTACATTATTTTTATAATTTTTTATTTTAAAAAATGACACCAAAGAAATTTTTTGTAAACTTTTTGGCATCAGTTTCATTAAAAAACAATACCCAAAACAATATTGATTGGTATTATTGGCATCAGTTTTATAAAACAATCGTCACCAAAAACCAATTTAAATCATCTTGGTAATTGGTTATAAAAAAATATATGTTTAAAGGTAAAGATATTTTATTTATGACATTTTTTTTATAAAAACCAATGTCAAATGTCCTATTATTTTTTTTGGTGGCTTCAGTGTTGGTTAAAAACCGATGATAAGGTCCATTTTTATACTGGTGGATGTTTCCAGGATACTTTTTCCCACACATTTAACAAGTAAGAATTTTGGTATTCTTTCAATCATGTGATTAATATATTGATACATCCATATTAAAATTCATGTTCCACATTTCATCACAGTGCCTATGAGACCACTGAGAGATTTTAATAACTATTCCAATATTAAGGGAACAACTCAAAATCCCCTCATAATTTTAAAAGTATTCACTCACCAAAAATTTTCAAAGACTCATATTTAGTCTGATAAATATAAAATCTACCATAATTTTGGTGTTAATGAAATTGGTAGAGGTGTATCATATAATCCTTGTGAATTTTTTCACATACACCTGGACATAATCATCTCTCTCTTTGTTTAGTCTGATGAAATCCCTTTTTTTCTTAAGGAAGAGGGTACATGGAAAACATTTATGAAAAATATTTCATTGAAATATTCTCATTCCATGGAATATGTTTTTCCATGGAATTTGTGTTCCTGACCAGCTTCCACTATTGAAAAGCTTCCCCATAAAAAAGATATACTACTAGTAGAACATTCTATTCTTATGAGCACTGATGTACATATAATATCATTTCAATCGAGGTAATCTACTGTTCCACAAGGAGGATATCATGAGATCCACTAAAAATGGGTGGTATTTTTAGATAAATAATTCACTTAAAACATTATCTCTATTAATAGGATGAGGTAATTCCACACAATTCAAGTTATTATTCATAACTATATCAAACTGAGCAAGTATTTTCATGAGGTGTTGATCACCTGTTCGAATCCTACTTGGAAAATAGTTAGGGAAATAATCCCATTTCCTATCAAAATGATTTTTGGCACATGTCATTCTATTTCTATCCATTAACTATACAAAATAACTTAAAATTAGGGGGCTTGAATACATAGTGAATAAACATAAAGAAAGAAAACATTGAACATATAAGGATAAATTAGTAATGGAAAATTATATCTAATATTTTTATACCCAAAGTTTCAGTATAGGTTATCCAAGGCGGTAAAATTATACCTAGTGTTTTTACTAAAGTTATATAGTCCTAATATCAAAATCTAACTAGACCATGCTCTGATACCAACTATAGAATCCCTATCCTTTTACAAAAATAAATACATGATTTTAAGAATAATTTACCATCAAATACATCAAAGGATCATAAGGTATAATGTCATTGGAATATTATTTACATAATCACAATCACGTAAGAAAAATAATTAAATATCTTATTTAATCATCATAATGAACTCCTAAATCCCTTTTAAACCTTATATCTGCATAGGATAACTGGGGGAATACATAAACAAAATGGATGAGCTGAAAATACCAGTAAGAAAATAATCCAATGAATAAACATTTCAAATGGATTAAAGGAAATAACATAATATCATCAATAGTATGGAACATGAATGAAAATGGAGAATTATAAAATGTATTAAATGGTAAAAAATAATCATGGAATCATAGTAATTTGGAAGAAATATATTACATTATATAAAGATGACTCATGTCTAACTTCCAAGATTATATCACATGGAGGACAAAGTCAAATAAAGGAATAGGGTTCACTCCATATCTCATCATTACATCTAATGAGAATAACAATTAACCAATTAAATGGATATCTATCTGGGAATAACCATTTGAACATGTTCATGCATATGTGTTCCACAAGAAGTATCTATCATGAGGTGAAAAGATAAATTTTACATAATGAATGAATTGGGTGTCATAAACATTTCACAAGGCATAACCAATGGGAGTATCATAAAAGAGTTCATGAATAAATGTATTTAATTAGTAAATTGATATATATTAATTAAAATAGGATTATACAGTAATAAATGATTTATAAATTATTATAAAAACATTTAAAATGAGTGTTTAGGAAACATTTGAAGTGATCCACTTTACTAGTGTTTAAGGGAAAGCATTAACGTGTATTTAAAATGAAAAAGAAATAATTGTTTGTATAAAATCAGAAATGAACCACGATTTTAGTTCATTTTTAAATTAATTATTTTAATAAAAATAAATGTGTCTTTAAATAGATTTCAGGGTGCACTTGAAAATGTGTTGGAAATGGGGAAGTTCCCTTTAATCGGGTTTTCTTATCGAGAAGAATTTAGAAGGGATATTTATGAAATATGTATATACCCATCCTAGAAGTATGATATGATCAGTAAACATGATTTTGGGACATATACATAGATTTAATTATCTAAAAATAAAATTCAATTATATTAGGGTAATGACAGAGAAAATGTAGCCCAAAGGATAAATGCAAGTTCAGGGAGTATACTTTACATTATGACTGAAAGTGTTCTGATTTTGATCTTAATGTCCAAGATAATAAAATTAGATAAATTAATTAATTATGTTTTAACATTTTATACATTTATATTACTTATTATAATTTTATTATTTTCTTTTAATGCCTTTATGATGAGATATAATATAAGATTTTATCTTTTGTGAGTATTTGTTTCCTTTCTTATCATGATCAGTTTACTCGTATACATGTAAAGAAAATCATGTAAAATGAAAATGGAATTCCATAATTGACATTATATTTATTAAATGAACATATATATTATTAAATTTCTATATAATATTTTAATTTCTATTTAGGGTAAGGATGAAACATTAGTTAAAACGTTAGTGATAAAAGTTAGTTTGTCTTACTGAATACATGGTCATTATGACCTATGTTTGTTTTATTAATTAAAATTATATATATATACTGGTTAAAGAAAACAAAATATATTTTAATAAATATATTAAAATCTTTTTTTACCATATAATTGTTTTATGACCACCCATGAATGCAGAATTGAAAAATAAAAACACACAGTCCATGAAAGCGTTAAATCAGCACCTCATAGACGATGTTTTCATTTTTTAAATAAAATAAGAGGGGGTGATAAAATTTGAAGAGATTCTAAATTAACAAAAAAATTATAGTTTATAAAATATAATAGATTTATCATTTCACTTATATATGGAGGGTGAGTATAGAATAAGAATAGAATTGAATTGAAAAGAAATTAAAATAAAAGGAAAGAGGATTTTACCTCTTGAATTATACTCCTTTAGAACTTCATTTTGGAACATGAGTTTGATAATTTATTGGGACCAAAGATATAAAATACCAAGTAAGTAATGAATAATAGATATTTTTATCTATGTATATTATTTAATTAGATAGTGTTTTAGAGGCATAAAATGAGAATAAATCCAATCTTAAGCATGGAATACACTAATATTTTATAAAAGATTGTTTTACTGCCTTTTGATGGAAAACAATTTTTAAATATATATTTTGACAATTTTATAAGCTATGTTTGTCAAAATAAACTTATTCTTTATTATTGGGACATCAAAATTTACTTTGTGTGAATTTTTGGTATTTTTCCGATAAAGTTCATTTTTTAATGAATAGAAAAAATGTTGTATTTTAATTGCAAAGAGATTTTAAATCTAATTTATTTATATGATTATATTATTTTTTGAATTGTTTTTTAAGTTAAATTAGAATATATTTTTACCATTTAATCCAATGGTGGTCATTGGAATCAATTTCACTTTGAAATTGGACTTAAACTGGTGCCAATCTTTTGATACTTATTGTTTCATAAAAACACGCTATTTGTCATGACAGCGGGAATTAATTATTAAATTAATTAATTTAACTTATATGATTTGTATTTTTCAAAATAGACATCATTTTTGAATTCGGAATATCAAATATATCTTAGGGTGATGTATTGGTATTTTTCTGAAAAACTTCAATTTTCGATGAATAGTGAAACCACTAAGTGGTACTTAAAAAACTGATTTTTTTTAAATGAAATTTTACCACCTAAGTGTTATGAATTTCAAGAATCTTACTTACATGGTTTTAATTAAGAATTAAAATGTGGTTGAATGGGATTAAAATAATTTTTTTGTGAATAGTAACTTTTAAGTTTTTTAATCGCGATTAGAGGTAATTCGTGCAATTTAAGGCAAAAATGATATTATAATAAAGTGCAAATACCTAGACACATGTCCTACCCTTGTTGGATATGTCATGGGCGACCAAGTCAAGCAATGGGTCAACTTGGGGACCCCATGGAGCCACTTTGGTATGAAAATGACATTAATATCTTTTTATTTAATGATAAAATTAAAATGACACAAACAAGAATTGTTTTACTAAAACAATTTTTAAATGGGGTTATACAAGTCCACGTTTTGACTTTAAATATTAATTATAAATATAAAAATATTTACTACATCATGATTATTTTTTTATAATTTTTAGTCATCAAATAATTTAAATTATTTATGACATCATGATGATGCAGCGATTGCCTCATTAATAAAGGAATTAAATAAAATGAAAAGATAATGTAAACTCTATGACCTAAACAAGTACAAAACCTATTGGGTAGGTGGATTTAGAACCCTTATCACCATAACCTATAATTATATCAATGTGGGACCTTTTTAATCTGAAACGTATTTTAAAATAAAGTAACATTTCTTAACTTTTCAAGAGTGCCCCTCCTCTCCTCTTATAAAAGGCCCCCACCTCTACCTACTTATCCACACATCCAAAGACTTTGGCTTGGAAAAACCCTTCCCATTTTGTCTCTACACTTCCCAGTATTACTCCTTGAAGCCTCAATGTGGGCGAAGTCTTCCCAAGGAAGTCTTTGAGCACAAACCAAAGGGAGTTACCCGATTTTAAGGTAATGTCTTCACTTGTGTTCTTTTGTTTTATTTTGCTTCTCCAACCCCATAAACTCTTTTTATTCATTTATTTTGTAACCACAACAGTATCTTCCATATAATAGGATGTTGTTATAAGAAGGATATGTTCTACACTTACACACATCTACATCTAATGGTTAATGAACATACTATTTCCGTGGATGGCGAATTTCTGCCTCCCGAAACGATGATTGTTCAACAATTTTCTAACACCTTCAAAGGTGGACATTAAGATTAAACAATATTTATATATGATATATAATATGTTTATGTTTTCCTTAAGATTCTGTATTTTTTATTTTGGGCATACCTTTATGGTTTCTATATGGGTAAACGTGATATCATCATTTAAGGAAGTGCAGACTACTGCCCCCTCAAAGTGATTTGATTCGTTAATACCATATGTGGGACGTATAAAGGATGGAGTTATGATATTATATATGATATTGCACTGGATTTATAATATACCTTTATATCATTATGATTCCATATCGTAAAATACGAAATAGAAATGGAATCACCGTTCATGCGTACGTACGGCTTACCGTCTCCAAGAACGGTGCATTTCATTTCTTACCTCTAAATGTTATGTAATAAATGCATGCATTTACTGGATATATATGATATATATGATATCTACATCATGAATACCATTCTGGATATAATGGATACATGAACAACTTGTAATTATAAAGGGTTGATTTTTGACTCAAGTACCAATGATCGTTAAAATGACCGTTATTAACTTAAATAATTACATAGTGTTCATGACATGGAAATAAGTGATATAAAAGGAATAATGAAATTGAAAAAGGTTCATAAACAATTAGAAATTAACTCAGGTATATTATTCAGGAGATTAAAGAACGACCGAGTCAAGTCGGACCCGAGGTATGGGACATCGTCTCAATCTTCTTTCATTGAGGCATATTTTATTTTATACACAACCTTCTTTTATACGATGTATAAACCCCTTTGACTTTTACGTTTATTGAAAATTAATCTTTTTTATACGAAGAATTTAATAAATTACAAAAGGGAATGTTTTTGTCGTACGTATGCGGCAACAATGACTTCTCCGCCGCCGTGACCATTATTTAAGTTTCAGCTTCATCTACAAGCCATACATTTTTTAAAAAGAAAAATAAATACCATGTTTTACTTTTATTTTATTTTGGTATTGAAAATGGGTTTCATAATGTTTTTATATCAATGTGTTGTTTTGATATCTTGTTATTGAAAGGTGGAAATGTTATGTTTCCTTTATGCATGTTTTATGTAATACAATTATGTTGAGGTTCTTGGGATTTATTATGAAGATGGGCGGTTTCATGATAAACTATGGGCGGGTGAGCCCGATATAGCTCTCCAATTCATTGGGTAACGCAAAGGAGTGAAACGTTAAGGTTTCTCTGAATATATTTAGGGAATATACTGTGATGGGTATTCCAAACGTAACCAAGAGGGTTACTCCCTATGTAAGAATGTTATGAATGCCTCAAGTTACCTTTATGTCTTCTGATTTCTTTGATTTATTCATGATTTGATGAGGTATGTTAAAGTGATTATGTGTTATGGGTAAATTATGATTTCATTCTTATGTATATATGTACCCATGTTTCCATTCCATATTTTTATATCCCTTACTGAGATTTTTATGCTCATCCCATGTTTTTGAAATGTTTTTCACAGGTCAAGGGAAAGGTACATGATATGATGATAGTGTTAAGGAAGTGTCCAGAAAGAATCCATGTTTAATTTTAAATATGTTTCCATTTATGGGAATAATGAATACTATATTTTATGTAAAAACATTGTTTAAATGTGGAATGTAATGCATTTTTTATGATCTAATTATCTAAAACTCTAAACCTTAAAAGATCCTCAAGGTGTAAACTTGTAATAACTCATGATTAAGTAATGTTTAAAGATGGGGCATTATAAAAGAATCTTGGACGTGGGGAAGAGTCTTGGAAAGTTAACTAGGTAAAATTTAGACAGGTCTCAAGGCTTGAATGGTGTGAGGAGGAGAGGTGGTGAGGGTGGTATTTTTAGTGGAGGAGATGGGTGTTTACATATTATTTTATTCATCGGTTCATTATTTTTCCACAATAATATGAATAGTTTGAGAATTATCACTAAATATATTAAAATAGTGAATTATGGTTTTATATTATGGTATTACATTAGAGATACAACATATATGACTCAATAATTCTTGAGTTTGTTATATACTGTAAATTAACGTATATCGCTATTCACAAAAAAATCATCAATATTTGAAAAAAAAATCACCCTAACCTTTTTTATGTGTATAATTTTGAAATGGGGACCTTTTTATGACAATAATATTCTAAATGTTCTAAATTTTTTTTATAAATAATATCATCTTTTATTTGAAATTTGTTTTAAAAATTATAATGGATTTTATAGCACATTAAAACACTATTTAAGGAATCATAATATTATCCTATAATCTTATGACCAAAAAATATTAATTTATGAATACATTTTATTAAAATAAGTTATCTTTTAAATCATTATATTAATTTTAAAAATGTAATTAAATATTTATAACTTACAAAAATACCAACACTTAATTTATCTTTTATAAGACAATAATTTACTTATTCCAAGATATAGATATATCAAAAAAAAAATTATAAGATTCCAATTTTTTTTTATTTTCATAGGTGAAGTTTTTATTCTATTTCCTAGTTTACTATTCATAAGGGTTATATCACTACTCAAAATGTCAGGTTACGATTCTGTTCGTGTAGGTTCTTAAATTTTTAGAAATACCTCTTATTTCATCCATTCATAAATTATAATGTTTTTATTGTTCCCTTAATGTGATTTTATGTGATTATAATATATGAAATAATTCTAATAATGGGATTTACATTGATAAAAGTTTTTGTTAATTATAGATAAAATCCTCAAGAAACTCCCTAAACCACATCATTTGAGTCCAATACCAGGTTGAATGAAAAGGGACACTCTTGGGTAGTCCTTCACTAGCTATTTTTATGTATCTTCTACCTAGTAGTACTCAGTACATGGCCTTAAACTATACCATACTCAATAATTCATGAATAGTACACCCCCTATGAAAAACATGAGATGGATTATGCATCAATCATAAGATGCTGAATAGTCCTAGCTAAATGAAAATAAATTACCACATACCCTATTAATCATGAATATGATGCATCCTATAAATAACAAGAGATGAATTATGCATCAATAATAATATGAATAATTTTCCTCACTATATGATTTTAAACTATATCATACTCTATCATTTAAAAATAGGATGCCTCCTATGAAAAATAAGAGGTTTTCTTATGTATCAGGCAATAGATGACCAATAGTCATCCTTGCATGAATTTAAACTATAGTATACCATATCATTCAAAAATAACATTCCTTATGCACCAAGTATAAGATTACACATGCCATGATCATGAGAATACATTCCCTAGTCGACACTGTATTACTTCAAACTCTACCATACATTATTTGAATAACATACGATTCTATTATACAAAACAAGATATGAATTATGTTTCCAGCATAATATGCATCATGCCATGATCATGATATGACTTCAAAACACCCCCATGTGACACGTCATCTAGTGTAGGCCCAAACCATTTCCTCACAAACCATTAGCATGTAGAGATTCCCTTGTGACCTAACATGAGGATGAAATAATGGGAAACTAAATGCATAAGCACCAAGAACCATTTCCTTCCCCAGGACATTAAATTGTAACCTTAAATCATGAAATTCATATTGTATACCCTCATTACCTGACATGACGAATAAATGATGATGATCTCAATTCATAATCCAAACAAACTACATCATTTCAAATGATGTTGATCATTAATATTACCTCATTATATGATAATTTGATTCCATCATGGCCTAGCATGATGAAGGATCCCAAAAAGTTTCCAAAAATGAGCCCCATCCACATAACCTCTACTCCTAGCAACCCCGTGCACTACAATGTGGAGGTCCCATACTATTCAAACCAATAGAAATCCTCTTCTAAGGGAAGATTTCATGCATAATATCCACATTATCAATCATTGATTATTCATTCACTACATTAATGTTAAATATACAGATTCCTCTTATTTATCACATTTAGGAAGTCTCAAATGGGATTAGAGGATAACAGCTATCATGAAATCCACACCATTCCAAACCACCAATGGGCCTCCTATCCATATTAATCCTCATTATGCACCTTAAATAGAACTATTTATGTAACATACCAAGTAAATAAAAAATAATACATTTGAATGTTAATTAATATTTGTAATTTAAATATTTATTTTACATTAAAGGGGATACTATGTTCAATAGCGTACCTAATACGCAACATTGGGTTTCATTGAAATCCTAAATTACAACTAATAATATAATATTAATATTTTTAAATGGTAGTTATTGCCTAGACATTGTATCAGCATGAATGAATATAACTAACTAAAATATTATTATACATGTTTGTTAAATGTTTTATCATTAATCCAATAAATGATAGAGGCTTAAAATGTGAATGAATCTAACTTTAAGCATAATTATCTTTAAAAGGTCGATTTATAGGCGTTTAATGGAGAACACTCTTCAAATCTATCTTTTTCAATCATATATGCTTCATTTTTCAAAATTAAATTCTTCATTATAATCATTAACAACAAGATTGAATTTGTATAAATTTTTGGTATTTATCTGATAAAATTCATGTTTTTTATGAATAATGAAAAATAATGTATTTTAATTCAAAAGTTCCTTTTTATCTAATTTATTTGTATGGATAGATTATATTTTTAATTTGTCTTAAAGTTTAATTAAAATATATTTTTACTATTTAATATAATGTTGGTCTTTATAAGTAATTTCTTTTTGAAATTGGACATAAATACGAGTCAATGTTTTCGTAGTTATTTTTTCTTAAAAACACTTTTTTTATTTTGAAAATGTGAATTAATTTTAAATTAATTTCTACCACGTCTGTGATTTGAATATGGAAAAATTGATTATATATTTGGAATCAGTAGGTCCATATTGTGTAAATATGTATCTTGTAGTTTTATAAACATATTTATTTCAGTAAAAATTATATTTACCATGATTAAATTGTAAATATAATAGATATTGGTAAGATATAATTTTATAATAATATTAAAATACACTAAAATGGGTCCTAATACTATTGTATGATACATATCAAACCATGAGAATCATTGGGTTGATATTGGGACCTCATAATGCCACATGGGAGTAATAATGACATTTTATTTTAATTAATTTAATGTAAATAAATAATGACATAAACAAATATCTTTTTGTAAATAAATTTTTACATGGTGTTATATAAGTTATAATTTTAAATATAAGTATTCTATATAAATATAAAAATATTTCATAAATCATGGTATTTTTTTATAATTTTTGGACATCATATAAATTAAATTATTTATGACACAATAATGATGCAATATTTACTTCACAAATAAATGATTTAAATAAATAAGATTATAAATATTAAAACAATTTCCAAAACCTGACCAATTTTTATTGGATTATTTAATTTTGACCACAACTAATCGTAACATTGATATTATTGAATATTTGACCTTTTGAAACTGAATAAGAGGTTATAGTAAAATAATTGTTTCAAACTTTCTTAAAGAACCCCTCATCTCTTTACAAAAATCCCTCAATTCTAACCCATTTCCCACAATTCTCAAGCCATTTTCTCAACAACCTCTATTCCAATAATCTCCCAAGATCCTTATATTCAACCTATAAGTATTACTGTAGGAATAAAACACTTCAAGAAACCCTTTTGGTTCCAACCAAAGGGAGTTACCCAATTTAATGGCAACGTCTTCTCTGAAGTTCTTTTGTTTTATTTTACTACTCCAACCCCATATACTCTTTTTATTACTTTATTTTATAACAAAAATTGTATCTTCAAAATACTAGGATATTTTTATATGAATCATTCTAACTAGACATACACACAGCTACATTAAATGGGTAAGGAACATAATTTTTCTGTGGATGGAAAACTAACGCCTCACGAAACGATGATTGTTCAATTATCTCCCAATGCCTCTAATGGTGGCCATTATGATGGAACTGTATTTATATGTGACATATATTATGTTTATTTTATCTTTATTCTTCTTTATTATTTCATTTATATCCTTCTTTTATGGTTTCCACAATGGGTAATCACGATAATTTTATTTTTGGAAGTGCAGACTACCGCCCCCTTAAAGTGATATGACTGGTTAATGACTTATGTGAGATGCATAAAGGATAGAGTTAATGATATTGATTAACATATTATACTGGAATTATAATATACATATGTTCCATTATGTTTTTATTAAATTAAAATACGAAATGGAAATAAATGTAGTGATCATGCGTACTTACGACTTACCATCTCCATGAACGGTGCATTTCATTTCATACCTCTAAATGTTATGTAATAATATAAATACATGTATATAATGGATATATATGATATATTTTATATCTAAATCATTAATATCATTCTGTAGATAATGTATATTTGACCACATGTATAACTTTTAATTATAAGGTGTTAAGTTTTATTCAAGATCAAAATATCAATGAAACAACCGTTAATAATATAAATGATTACATAATGTTTATAACATGGTAATAAGTGATATAAAATGAATAATAAACTTGAAAATTGTTCCTAATTGAGTTATAAATTAACATTAGCTTATTATTTAGGATATTAAAGAACGATCGGGTCAAGTCGGACACGAGATAAGGGACTTCGTCTCAATCTCTTTTCATTGAGGAATTTTTTGTTTTATTCTCAACATTATTTTATATGGTTTATAAATTACTTTGAAATTTCATTTAGTTCAATGGGAATCTTTTCCTATGAATCATTTTACTAAAATAAAAAAATGTTTTTTTAACGTAAGCAATGACAACGACCTTTTCCGCTGCTGCTAGTATTATTTGATCGTTGCCTTCCATAACAATCCGTAATGTTTTTGAAAGTAAAATAAATACTATAAAGACTTTTTACAGATTTTGGTTTTTAAAATGGTTTTGACAATGGATTTTTTATGTCAATATATTTAAATTATATATTTTGATTAGAATGTGGAAATTTTATCTTTCAATTATGTTTATTTTCTGTGTTATGAATATGATATGGTTCTTGGGCATTGTTTACGTATATAGATGGTTCCATGATAATCCTAGGGTGGGTGAGCTCGAGATTCCTCTCCAATGAATTGGGGAATGTAACGAAGGTAAACATGAATGTTTCACATGCGTGATTTAGTGAATATATTGTGATGGGTATTCCAAATGTAACTCCCTACGCAGTTGTGACAGCTACAATGTAAGTATGATATGGATTCCACAAGTTACCTTTATGATTTATGTTTCTATGTGTTAATCATAAATCATATGATTTAGTAATGTATGTTAATGAGCTTATATTATTTATGTAAAGATGAAAAAATGTTTTAATTAATTGTTTTATAACCCTTATTGATATTTTTATGCTCATCCCATGTTATGAAATGTTTTCCACAGAACATAATGATGAATTGGATCAAGTATGGGATCAAAGAAATGTTATGATGTCTAATACATGGAACTAGACATGACTCTATTTTTCAAGAGTTTTTATTTTTTGAAAAAAATGTAAACTCAGTAGAATATTTTACTTTGTAATCTTTTGAGATGTAATATATATGTCTTAATTCTATAAAACTCTAAACGAGAAATGATCTTCAATGTGAATTATTCATTTAATTTTATATTATCTAATGATTTGAGCATGGGTCCTTATAGTTGTCATCAAAGGGATGTTTAGATAAGTTTAGGAGTAAGGGTATTGTTATATTAGTAAATATAAATTAATTTATGTTAATATTGAAATGATATAGCATTTACAGATTACCATGTTTATTTGCCTATGATTTTTATGTGTTCAGAATAGTTTTATGAAGTGGAAATATGGTAGCTATTTTGGGACGACATCCGGAGGAAGACAACCATCCAAATCAGCAACCTGAGATGGTCAAAATCCGAACTAAATAGTTTGTTGCAGTGTTGGTATAGAGGAATCAGGCAATAAATGGTGGTGGTATCCATGCACGAGATCATCCAGATCAACCATAAGGAAACGTGTAAGTAGTAGAGAATTTTAATGAGGCTACATCCACCATCATTCATAGGATCATCTGACACTGTGCTAGAAGAAGGGTGGATTAAATTGATGGAGAAAATTTTTATGTCATTGGGTGTTCAGAACACCAAAAGGTTAGTCTTGTTATTTACCGTTTTGATGGTGAAGCTGATCAGTGGTGGTTGATGGTGAAAAATATCTGGGATAGAGAGGAGATTGGTGCTCTTGATTGGGATGAATTCAAAGGAATGTTAATTGTGAAATATTTTACTAAGGTGGTTTAAATTATAATGGAAAAACAATTGCTTGAATTAAGTCAGGAGGATTACACAGTTGCTTCGTACGATGAAAAATATACATGACTCTCAAGGTATGCTCAGAATTTCATATGAGATATTGAGAGTAAAATCAATAGTTTTTACTCAGGATTAAATCCAAAGTATCGAAGGCCTTTAGCTTCTCGTGAGTTAAAAAGTTATGAAAAACTTGTTCGTTGTGAGAAGAAGGTGGAAATGGAGTTTGCTGATGATCAGGTGTACTTTGATAAACAACAGAATAAAAGGTCGAGGTGGTATGCAAAAGGGAAGAACTCTTCAAAAAATATTGATGGTAAGAAACATAAGTTTATAGTTTGTGAAAATTGTGGTACAAATCATGCTAGGGAATGTCTTTTGAATTCTGGTAAGTTCTACTGATGTGGTAAAATGAGACATAAGGTTCAAAATTGCATTGAAAAAGATCATGGTAATGGTAATACAAAATATGATTTATAGTCAGTAAAATGATTTAAGTGCATTGAATGGGTCATTATGAAAATGTGTCTATAAAAAGATCTCAACTATGGAAAATCAGCTAGACTAAATGTAGAAGGGGGGGTGAAATCATTGGCAACTACTTTAGCAGATGTTGGTCCATCAAATGAAGTACTCTCCGGTACACTGTTTGTTTGTTCAGATTATGCTAGTGTGTTGTTTGATTCAGGGTCTACACACTCTTTAATTTCAGAGAAGACTTCTAGTAAATTGAAAATTCAATATAATCATATAATGATGGAACTTATGGTAAATTCACCTGGAGGGAATATTGAGACAAAAATAAAACATAAGAACCTTCTTATCCTTGTGTTGGAAAATAATATACCTTCAAACCTTATTGTTTTTCCTCTAGTAGTTTTTGATATTTTTTTGGGTATGGATTGGATTTCACGTTTATCATGCTATGATATAATGTAAAGCTAAAGAGGTTTATTTTTAGAAATATTTTCATTTTCTGTAATGGAAACAACCCTTAATTTTTATAACATATCAGTAAGCTGAGAATCTAGTATAAGATGGAAATGAATGTTAACTTGCTCATATTGTTGAAAATAAAATAATTATTGAGATTAATGATGTGCAAGTTTTAAATGAGTACCTTGATGTTTTTCCTTATGAGTTTTTTAGAGACCCAATCTTGAAGTAAATGGACACTACATTACATTAGCAGAATACCAAATACATAACAAAAACAGACACCAAAGGACCGTAATAGTTTAGTGTCTTTTGAAACTCGGACTATTATCTTCTAATCTTGGTGAAAGATTTTCAACATTTCCTATAAAGACCTTCCATTCTTTTCTTACCTAATACCATTATTTATATCCTGGGGAAAATAAAACATATAAAGGGTGATCTTAATTGCTCAGTAAGGGTAAGCAAAGAGAACAAAAAACAATCCATAAACATTTTAATACATGAATGTGAACATAAAATCTAAACATAAAAATATTGAGCAAAGACATAAATCTTGGAAGTATGTAAGGCATATATCAAAAAGGAACATAAATCATGATATAATATGATAGAGATAAAGCATGCAATTGTCGAAACTATTAAGCACATGATATATTTTTCATAGTATCCAAGGCATTGTTACCAAGACCATCTTAGTTGATAAGTCCCTTTCTTAATCGAGTTTACTCCTCGTTCCAGTCCTGTATCATTGAACCGGATTAACGTATAGTTCCAGTCATGTCTATCTCATGAGATATAAATATTTACCCAATTCATTGGAGGTAGATATAGTTCCCACCCATCTTATAATGAAATCATTGTTACTTGTTCCACAAAATATACATAAATCATTCATCATAACCCAATGAGTAAAATGGGTTTCATAAACATCATCCCATTATAACATAACATATATAAAACAAATGGATATCATTTCATCATAAGAAAATTGAAACCATGTAAATCATAGAGAACTTATACGTGAAACATACATATATTAAATAATGTAATCTTAGATGGAAAATAGTTTTGATAAAACACTTGAAATGAATTCTTGTGGTAAATACCCTTTCTTCTTCCAAATCATTTTCTTTTCTCAAAATGAAATGAAATTTTAAAAGAAAGGGGTTTTTTAAACTACTCTTGAAATATTTTAGAGGATGATTCCTGAAAATTAGGAGTTTTGAAATTTTAAAAATATGTTCATGACGTATAGGTTAAAAAAATATTCTCCTCATACTTTTGTCGGAAAAGTCAACAAGTACATTGTATGGTAAACAAAAGAATGATTCCTTCCATAACACAAAGTAAATTTAAAATAGAGATAAACATGACTTAAAATATACCTGGAATAATATTTTACACTTTATGAAAAACATTTTTATAGACATGGTTGAAAATATAACCCTAGTAAATACTTACATATAATCATTCCTGAATAAAAATGAGATTGAAAAATTAACCCTTACCTTATATCTGATATGCTTCGTATGTATCTGAACCTCATATATTAAAATTTAAATAGTTTCATTGACTTATTACAAAATCATACCCATTGTTATGATATCATATATCGTTCACTTATGTCTTTATATTACCCATTCTTTTCTAAATTCAAGGTTAATGCAGCATTTTGGGTAAAATCGTTTCATTTATCATGCGTGTTTCAACTTGTTGTTCTTGATATAATTAATTTTTGATGATTTAATTAATTCCAGATTTTAAAACATGATTTATATATAATATATATTCATCATATAAATTTTTTTGATAGATCGATAAATGGAATGAAAGACACCGTTCATTGCGACGGTAGGTCGTACGTACGCTTGAACGTTGTTTTCATTTCATTATTGAATTGAATGGAATTATGTAAATGAAACATATATGTACATAAATCCAGTATCTTTATTATATAATATATTTCATTATTACTTATTATATATACTTTATAATCATACTTGAATGGTTAATCATGGAAAATGAATCTGATCGCGTTCATGGAGACGGTAGTCCGTACGTACGCACGAGTGATGATATCATTCCCATAATTATTTAATATAATTGGAGTATATGATATAATATATAAGAATTAGTTTTATTGTATAATAACCACATATATATTTATTCTTTACACCATTATACCCATCCATGTATGGTTTTTGTGGAAAAACTGATTACACCACGGTGTGGAGACGGTATTCTGTGCGTACGCACGCATGGTGATTTCATTTTCCGTAGGATAGACAGAAGTTGAAATGGGGTTGTTTCATATTTATAATATCATATCATTATATTTGTGACACTTATTTTATTTCTTTAAAATGAAACAACTAAATAAGAGGTAGTTTAATAAAAAAGAAATTTGAATGAATCAGTAGAAGAGATTACCTCTTCTTCAACGCACCACCATTAATCATCAGGTTAAGGGACTAGAGTTGCTATTTTGAGAATAAAAAAACCTCCCGAATGTTTCTAGGGATGTGGAGAAGATAAATTTTTAGGGTTTGGCTGAGCATGAAGGCTCGATGTTGTGTAAAGAGGAGAGGGAGGGGGTGCCCTTTCCTAATGGATGAGAGAGGAACCTTTAGAAACCTCAAAAATATTAATTTATAATAAATAACACCCCACATAAAACCCTCCAAAAATAACTCATATTCTTAATTTTTAGAGATAGTTTTATAATATCATCAAAAAATAAAATTTATACATGTTTTAAATTTATTTTAAACCATATCAACTTGATTTATCCTTATTTAATCTATTTAATTTTATTTGTGGTAATAGAATTATAAATTTTATATTGTTATGAATAATTAATTATATATTGTGAATTGTCCATAATTTTATTATTTATAACCTTTTTGACTACATAAAGTTTAATATATATTTATTAAATATTTTTGTTATTTTTAAGCAATTTTATATTATGTTGTTTGTACAAAATAACAATAGTGTCAATTTTGACACTATTTATTTATTATAATTTAAATAAAATTAACATAGAATATATGTTATAAATAAAAGATTTATTATATTCATAACATGTCATATTTATCTATAAAATTCATCGAGCACATATAATATTTTATATAATAATTATTTTGATATTTTTAAAACCATTTCTTTGATATTTCAATCAGTAAAATAATTTCAACATCATAATTGTGTCACCTTTAATGATAATTATATAATACCTAAAAATTATAAATAAAATCAAAATAAATAGATAATTTTATTATCTTCTTGTATACTATTAATTTTGGATGTTTCATGAAGTTTATCACTAAATTAAAATTATTATACTTATAAGATTTAAGAGAGTGACATGTTGTCACTTTCATTAGTTTGAATATTAATTACATCATTTTCATGGTAAAAGGTCCATGAAATTAATCTATTCCTAACCTTAGGTGATATGGGTCGACTTTTATTAATCAAAAATATTTTGTTAACGTGTTAGGGTAATTTTACAATCTTATTTTTACCCTTAATTTTTCGATTTACCTTTAACTATAGTAAATAAACATTTCTGTAGTTACTATTCGTAATATCAAAAAAAAAGTAACCTATTAAAATATTTGGACCCACTCAATCCAAATATGGAATCCATTTTTCAAATTTCAATACACAAATGTTTCAGAAATTAATTTAAAATTAATCCCATTGTTAAAAAATGGGTTTTAAAAGTTAAAGTTTTGTCAAATATTGAAATGTTTTTACCTATAAATTCAATATAAAATTAATGGTAATGACATGAATTATATTAAATGGTAAAAATATATTCTATTTATATTTTAAAATGATTAAATATTTTAATTTAATCATTTAAATTATCTCGATGAATAATGTTTTCTTTAATTAAAATTTAGAATATTTTTACTATTCATCAAAATAAGAAACTTATCAGAAAATTATCGAAAATGCGTCCAAAGTAAATTTTTATATACTTATTCCAATGAAAAAATTTATATAGTCAAATTGAACTTATAAACATGTAAAAAACAATATTTAATGTGGATGCACCATCAAAAGGTGGGAAAACTGCATTTTTTGATAAATACTCATTTTACTGGATAAAATTATTTTGTTCTCATACCATGTTTTATAAAATGTGTTAGATTAATTATAATGTCATAAAATAAAAAATTTAGTTACTAATATTCATAATGGCTAGTTCATAATAATATTATAACAATATATCGTTGTTTAGTGAAACCTCGTATTGCGTACTACACACGCTATAGAGGAAGGTTGCGATTGCATGTAATGCAAGCCATGTTAGGGCTGCGTGTAGTGCAAGCTCCATATGGTGTTGCATATAAAATAATCAAAACTGATTTCATTTATACATTAAACAAAATCTTTACTTAATGTTGTGTAGAATAATTTCAAAAAAACGAACAACAAATTGTGTGTAACACGAGACAAGAATAATGTTGTGTATACTGAAAGAAAATACAGTGGTTCGTATAGCGCAAGATAATCTTGGTGTAGCATAAAATATAATATTTGAAAGAATTTAAGAAGAATATATCTCATAAAATAACAGGGTGCTACATTATACCCCCTTAAAATCAATTTCACCCTTGAAATTCGTGAGGGTTATAAATTGTTTATTACTTGAGTGTTTCTTTCATAGAATCCCACATTGTAAAAAGGAGTGCTAAAACATAATTTTAAAAATGAATATTAGAAAAAAAAATGGATACACAAAGTAAGTCATCACATGGGTTCCAACATATGAGATCATAGGTGAAAGTATGGATATGGAAGAGAAATCTAACCATCATGTTCTTATGGAGAGTGGTAGAGAACATAGATATGAAAAATACAATAATAAAAAAGCCATAAGTTTCTGTTGATCTAAGGTAACATATGATTCATCAGATATGAGGGAAATAGTACAACATTTTTGGGTTTCAAGATCAATTCCCTAAAGTTTAAAAAAATTGGAATTAGAAGAAACACTTTCTTGATTTTGGTAAAATCTCACCGTTGGACGTTCTTTGAACAATTTCCACTTCATATCTTAAAGAAATGATGTTTAATTTGTCATTCGTGAAGTGTTAGTAGATCATGTAATAGAATGATAGGTCATTCCATCTGTCTCAAACAAAAAGATAGCAAATGTTGTTAAATATACATAAGTCTATCTATATTGAGATTAATCATATATGGTTCTTAAAATAGACTTATACATCATATACAATACCACTAAATTAATTAAAAATAATTTATACTAACCAGGGACTTCTTGTAGGCTGGTGGTAGGAGATAAAGGCATGTCCTGCAGGTTGTCTGTTCTATTCCTACAGCCTTGTCTGACGCGACGGGTTGTCGCCTGTCCTGTAGGTTGTCCATTTTCTAAAACTACACTATTATAATATTACCGATATAGTATCAAAAAAAAGATCTAGCCTTAAACAATTCTATCCAATGTCCAACATAATCCATTCAAGTCTTTAGAATTATCCAAAATACATATGTACAATCTCATAGTATAAAGAAAACAATTACTAGAAATGTCATCTATCAAGAATTTGAAGACCATCATTTATCCCCCATATATCAAAAGATATAACTTTTTTCTCACATTCAAAACATTTTAATTCCTTAATCTTGTAATCTCTTGAAAAAAGGAATACCAATTGAACCTTAGTGAAAAACAAGAATGCTTCCAAAAGCTAACTATTTCTACATACAAAAATCCAAAAATATCTATTTACTCAAACCATGATATCAATTTGTCCTTATATCAGTCACGAGTTCATTAATAATATCCAAAATATTATTTTATCATTATCCATTCATTATGAGCATATCATCTTCTTTCTGAAAATATCTGAATAACCATTCATGGTTACTGGTACCATTCAACATATACTTTCAAATACTTTAGGTAAAAAAATAGTGTAACAATCCTTAGATGTTTCTTAATTCCATAGTATCATTACCTATACAACATAACTCTTAATAAACATAAATCATTCCACTACATTCTTAAACCATTGACCAAGATTCAATAATTCTTTCATCTCAAATATCATTTGTAGTCTCATCATCATCATCAATATAAATACTACCCATATGACTACGATGATTCTTTTTATGAGATTTTACCTTTGGGAATTGATTTGCATAATGACCATACATTCCACATTTAAAGCATTAAATATTTGTTAATGTCATAGAAATACCAATATCCTGGTCCATGGTGTTAACTGAACCACTTTCTTTGTACTTAATGGATTTGTGTCATTCCTTTCCACACCCAAAGAATCTTCCAGTTCCTTTGAAACATTCTCCTTGATTCCTCTTATCAAATTATTTACATGATGTAAATTGAACTTTCATTCCACTATGATCATCATGAAACTCCATCTTTCTCTTATTAGATTAGTCGGAATACATAACAAAGTTGAGATTATTGATCATATTGTGAGATTGCTGATTAGGGATAATAATTATGTTTTGACTTACATATCACGTTTCATTTGGTTGTTCATGAAGAATATTATTCCATTGTCCATCATATCCTCCATTATCGTGAATCTTCCTATTTCCGGCCATTTTCTAAAACCCAAAAAAGCATACTATGGGAGGTAAAAACAATGCTAGGGAAACAACATAATAAAGGGGATATACCTTCAATATAAAACATCTTAGGTTTAATTCTATGATCTTTACCGTAATTCTATGAGTATAACCTATAACTATATTTAACCTTAGGAAAATCCATAGCCATACCTTAGAAATATCTCTATGGATCTCCCTAACATTCTCAAATCCTAGTTTCCAAAGGTCGAATAATCCTTCCCTCTGATACCAACTATAGTGGTCTAGAATTACATCAAGTGGACTATAATTGATACCTATCTGGGCAATCCATGGGTGGTTACACCCCTTGGGCGGGATACACCACTATCCCCAGAGGCAGCCATTTCCTCATGAATCCCTCGGGTGAAGAGCCATGCTTCATCCAACGCTCACATGTGAGAGTTCCCAAGGATCAGATACATTCTTACCTCATTTTCCTCTGATACCAACTTTATAGACCCAAGATTGTTGTACATGGACATTAAATTACTTTTTCAGAATACCTAATACATAACAAAAATAGGCACCAAAGGACCATAATAGTTTAGTGTTTTGGAAACTCAAAATATAGTATTCTAATCTTGGTGAAAGATCATCAACATATTCAATAATGATATTCCCTTTTTTTCTTACCTAAAACCATTATATATATCCTGGGGAAAAGAAAAAATATAAAGTGTCAGCTCAAATTCTCATTAAGGGTATGCATAGAGAACATAAAACAATCCACATACATTTGAATGCAGAAACTTGAACATCAAATCAAAACATCAAAATCTTGAGCAAAGACCTAAATCTTGGAAGTTCATAAGGAATACATCATAAAATTACAAAAATCATGATAAAATAGCATGTAGATAAGACCTATAATTGTGGAAACAATTAATCACATGATATGATTTTCATAGTAACCAAGACAATGTAGCCGAGACCATCTTAGTGACCAAGTCCCTTTCTGAATCGAGTTCATTCCTAGTTCAAGTCCTGTATCACTAAACTAGATTAACTTACCATTCTAGCCATGTTTATCTCATGAGATATAAATATTTACCAAATTCATTGGAGGGAGATACAGGTTTCACCCATCTCTTAATGAAATCATTCTTACTTGTTCCAATAAATAAACATAAATCATTCATCATAACCCAAAGAGTAAATTGGGTTTCATAAACATCTTCCCATTGTAACATAATCCATCTAAAACAAATGGATATCATTTCATAATAAGAAAATTTAATCCATGTAAATCATATAGAACATATACATGAAACATACACACATAAAATAATGTCATCTTATATGGAAAATGGTTTTGATAAAACACTTGAAATGAATTCATGAGGAAAATATCATTTCTTCTTCATAACCATTTTCATTTCTCAAAATGCTAGGAAATTTTAAAAGAAAAGATTTTTCTAGAAAATATTCATGAAATATTATAGAGGAAGCTTCCTGAATATTAGGCGTTATGAAACTCTAAAAATCTGTTCATGTTGTATTAGATAAAAAAACATTTTCCTCGTACTTTTGTCAGAAAAGTCAAAAAGTACATCGTATGGTAAACAAAAGAACGATTACATACATAATACAAAGTAAATGTAAAAGAGAGATAAAAATGACATCAAACATACATGGAAGCATATTAAACACTTTATGAAAATTATTTTTATGGACATGGTTGAAAAATATAACCCCATTAAATACTTACGTATAAGCAATCCAGAATAAAAATGAGATTGAAAAATTATCTCTTACCTTATTTCTGATATGCTTTGTATGTATCCAAAACTCATGTATAATGATTTAAATAATGTCATTGACTTATTAAAGAATCATAATAATCGTTATTATATCATATATGGTTCACTTATGACTTTATATTATCCGTTCATTTGTAAATTCCATGTTAAAGCATTGTTTTGGGTAAAATCGTTACGTGTTTCTACTTATTGTTCTTGATATTATTACTTATATCTTGATTTAATTAATTCCTGAATTTAAACCATTATTTATATATAATATATATTTATCATATAAATATATATGATAGATCAATAAATGGAATGAAATACACCGTTAACAGAGACGGTAGGCCGTACGTATGCATGAATGATGTTTTAATTTCCTTATTTAATTGAATGGAATGAAGTAAATGAAATGTATATGTACATAAATAAAGTATCATTATTATGTATAATCATTCATGATTATTTATTATATATACTTTATAATCATAATTGAATGGTTAACCAAGGAAAATGAATCTCATTGCATTCGTGGAGATGGTAGTCCGTACGTACGCATGGGTGATGATATCATTCTCATAATTATTGAATAGAATTTGAGTAAATGATATAATATGTCATAATAAGTATGATGTTATAATAACCGTATATAGTTATTCTTTACACCATTATACCTATCCAAGTATTATGGTGGTGGAAAAATTGATTACACCACGACGTGGAGACTGTATTCTGTATATACGCACACGTGGTGATTTCATTTTATGTTGGATGGATAGAAGTTGAAATGGGGTTGTTTCATATTTATAATATCTTATCAGTATATTGGTGACACTGATTTTATTACATTATAATGAAACAAATAAATAAGTGGAAGTTTAATAAAAAATAATGTTGAATGAATCGGTAGAATAGATTTCTTATTCTTCAACACACCTCTTTTAAGATTCCGCTTAAGGGACTAGATTTGGAATTTTGAGAAGACCAAAGCCTCCAGAATGTATCTAGGTAAGTGTAGGATAAAAATGGTTAGGGGTTGGTGTATCATGAATGCCCAATGTTGTGTAAAGAGGAGAGGGAGGAGGTTCCCTTTTATAAGTAAGGAGAGAGGCACCTTTGTAAACCTCATAAATATTAATTTATAATAAACAATACCCCACATAAAACCTCAAAAATTGACTCATATTCGAATATTATATTATATAGGGTTTTAATATCATCAAAAAATAAAATTTAGACTTGTTGGAAATTTATTTTAAAAATTATCAACCTGATTTATCTGTATTTAATCTATTTAATTTAATTTTTGGTAATAAGATTCAAAATTTTAAGTTTTTATGAGTAATTACTTATGTGTTCTGAAATGTCCATAATTGGATAATTTATAATAATTTCAACCATATAATGTTTAATTTATAATTTTTAAATATTTTTGAGATTTTTAAAAAAAATTATATTTTGTTATTTGTATAAAATAACAATAGTGTCAATTTTGACACTATTCATTTATTTGAATTTAAATAAAATCCTAAAAAATGATATCTTCCAAATAAAAGAATTATTATATTCATAACATATAATATTTATCTATAATATTAATAGAGTACATAAAATAGTTCATATAATAATTATTTTAATATTGTTAAAACCATTTATTTGATATTTCAATCAATAAAATAATTTCAACATCATTTTTGATGTTTCATGATGTTTATCACCAAATTAAAATTATTATACTTATAAGATTTAAGAGAGTGACATGTTGTCACTTTCTTTAGTTATAATAATAATTCAACACTTTTCATGGTCAAATGTCCATAAAATTTATCTATTCAAACCACTAGTTGATATGGGTCGAATTTAATTAATCCAATATAATTTTGGGAAGTGTTATGGTAATCTTACAGTCTTATTTTTACCCTTAATTACCCGATTTACCTTTAACTATATTAAATAAAAATTACTATAGTTTCTATTCACAATATCGAAAAAATTAACCTATTAACAAAATTTGGACCCACTGAATCCAATTATGGAATATATTTTCCAAAATTCAAAAAAAAAAGATTCAGTAATTAATTTAAAATTAATCATGTAGTTATGAAAATGGGTTTTAAAAGTTAAAAGATTGTCTAAGATTGAAAAGTTTTTACCTATGAATTCAATGTAATATAAATGCTAATGACATGTATTATATTAAATGGTAAAAAAATATTCTATGTATACTTTAGAGACATTACATATTATAATTAATCAATATAAATTATCTCATTGAAAAAAGATGTTTTTAATTAAAATTTTGCGTATTTTAACTATTCATCAAATTAAGAAAATATCAGAAATAATATCAACAATTTATCCAAATTAAATTTTTATATCCTTATTCCAAATAAGATTTTTATATTGTCAAATTGAACTTATAAATATGAAAAAAAAAGATTTAATGTGGGTGCACCATCAAATGTTAGCAAAACTGCATTTTTTAAAAAATACTCATTTTACCCGAAAAAATTCTTTTGTTCTCATACCTTATTCTATAAAATTTGTAAGATGAATTATAATGTCATAAAATTGAAAACGAAGTTACAAATATTCATAATGTATAGTTTATAATAATATTATAACAATATATCGTGGTTTAGTGAAACCTGTTATTGCGTACTACACACGCTATCGAAGAAGGTCATGATTGCGTGTAATGCAAGCCAAGTTAAGATTGCGTATAGTGAAAGCTCCTTTTTGTGATGCATATAAAATCATAAAAACTTATTTCATTTATACATTAAAAAAAATCTATAATTAATGTTGTGTGGAATAATTCCCAAAAGAACCAACTTGAAATTATGTGTAACACGAGCCATGAATAATGTTGTGTATACTGCAAGCTAATATAGTGTTGCATATAGTGCAAGATAATACTGTAGTAGCATAAAAAATATATGAAAGTAATTAAAAATAATATATCTCATAAAATCTCAGGATGTTACATGTTTCTTAGTATTATACCTGATCAAGATGTTGAATTTACTACTGACTTAGTGCCTAATGTAAAACCAATTTCAAAACCCCCTTATCGAATGGCTCAAATAGAACATTTAGAGTCATATAAGAAATTGAATCGGTTATTAGATAAATTTTTCATTTAACCTACGACATCATGATGGGGTGATCCTATTTTATTTGTTAAAAGAAAATGACTCAATGAGACATTTAATTAATTATTGAGCACTGAATAACATCACTGTTAAGAACAAGTATACTTTGACTCATATTGATGATTTGTTTGATCATCTCCAATGAGCACAATATTTTTCGAAGATTGATATGAGTTTGGGGTAACATCATTTTAATGTAAAGGAAGAATACATTCTGAAGACAGTGTTTCATTCCAGATATGGCCATTATGAATTTTTAGTTATGACTTTCGGTTAACCAATGTACCTGCTGTATTCATGGATCTTATAAATAGAATTTTCTATGAGTTCTTTGATATGTTTTTGGTTTTGGTCATTGATGATATTTTGGTTTTTTCTAAAAGAAAAGAGGAGCGTGAAAGTTATTTAAGGTTTCTCTTGAAAACATTAAAATAGGAGAAATTGTATGCGATATTTAGAAAGTGTGAGTTTTGATTACAACATATTTCATTCTTGGGTCACATTGTTTCTGAATATGGGATAATTGTTGATCCTGCTAAAACAAAAGTTGCTGAAGAATGGCCAAGAACCAAAATATAACTAAGATACATATTTTTCTTTCTTTGGAAATTAATTACCAAAGGTTTGTCAAAAAAATTCAAGGTTATATAGTTCAATGGAATAGTTAATTTGAAAAGGTTTTAGGTTCATCTGGAAACAATAATGTGATGAATTTTTCCATGAATTGATAGAAACATTGGTGAGTCTCCAGTTTTGGGGCTGCCTTCTAGAAAGGGTGAGATTGTTATCTACAGTGATGCTTCGTTGAAAGGACTTGGTTGTGTCCTTATGTAGAATGACTAGGTATTTTCTTATGCTTCACCATAGTTAAAACCTTATGAGTAAAATTACCCTACACATGATTTGGAATTAGCTGTTGTAGTTTTTTCTTTAAATATTTGATGGCATCATTTGTATGGAGTGAAATGTGTCATATTTATTGACCAAAAATGTTTAAAGTATATATTCACTCAAATGTAATGGAACATGAGATAGAGGAGATGGTTAGAATTAATCAAAGATTATGATTTCACAATCTATTACCATCCATTAATGGAATATAAAGTGGCTGATGCTTTGTGTCAAAAAAGTAATGCTTCATTAACCATGCTACATTTGGTACGAGATCCTTTGGTTTTTGATTTGATGAATTTTTTATAGATGTTTTTGGTGAAGGAAATTCTTCTGTTTAGTTTCAGGTGTTCGTTGAATCGTCTTTGGAAGACAGAATTATGTGAGTGCAGATAGAAGACAGTTAATTATCGAAAAAGGTAGAGATGGTTCAGAAGGGTACATTTCCGGAATTTAACATTGATAATTATTGTGTTTTGAGGTTGGGGAAAATATTATTAATGCCTTGTGATTCACAGTTGAGGAATGAGTTGTTATGAGAATATCATAGTTCCCTATTTTGAGTTCATCCTGGCAGTACTATGATTTACAAAGATCATCAGGGAGTATTACTGGTGGGAAGGAATGAAAAGAGATATTCCCGATTTTACTATCATGTGTGTGACTTGTCATCAGGTTAAAGTAGATCGGCTGTTACCGAAAGGGATGCATTAGTATTTACCGGCATCAGAGTGGAAATGGGAAAATAAATCCATTTACTTTGTTGTGGGATTACCAAATACATATAGAGGTAACAATGAAATATGCGTTATTGTTGATCTATTGACTAAATCAACTCATTTTATTCCAATTCGGGATACATTGTCTCTAAATAAACTTTCTCCATTGTATGTTAAAGAGATGGTATGGTTTAATGGTGTTTCCCTATTAATTGTATCAAATCGTGATCTCTAGTTTACTTCTAAATTCTGTAAAGGCCTTTAGAAGTCGTTGGGTACTGAATTAAATTTTAGTAAAAATTTTCATCCTCAATCAGATGGGCAGTCATAATGAACAATTCAGATGTTAGAGGATATGCTACAATCTTATTCAATATATTACCATGGAAGATGGGACCAACATATTTCTTTGGTTGAATAATCATATAATAATAGTTTTCATTCCAGTATATATATGTCTCCATTTAAGGCATTATATGGAATGTGTTGTCGAACTCCATCTTTTTGGGATGAAGTAGGTGAAAGAATGATGATGGAAACAGAATTGGTAGATGAGATGGTAGAAAAAGTTCAGTTGATTCAGAAGAACATGTTAATAGCTCCAAGCAGGAAGAAAAGCTATTCAGGTAACCGGAGAATGGATTTATCTTTCGAGTTAGGTGATCATGTATTTCTAAAAGATTCTCCATGGAAAATTGTGAATGTTTTGGTAATAAGGGAAAGTTGAGCCCAAGGATCATTGGACCATATGAAATCCATGAAAAAGTTGGATCAGTTGTGTACAGTTTGTCTTTACCCTCAACATTATCTTAGGTACACAATGTATTTCATGTTTCAATGTTGAGAAAGTATATGCTAGAACCGTATCATGTTTTGAGCCTAGAGGTAGTTCAGTTGGAAGAGAATCTCTTTTATGAGGAACAACCGGTCCAGAATCTTGACCATAGAAAGCAAGTGTTTCAAAATAAGGTAATTTTTCTGGTAAAGGTTTTGTGGAGTACCCATAAGGTTGAAGAAGCAACATGGGAATCTGAAAATGTGATGAGGGATAAATACCACCGCTTCTTTTATAAGTGAATAAAAATTGCGAGGATGAAATTCCCAAAACGGGGAAGGATGTAAAATCTCAAGTAAATAATGAATAATATATTTGAATGTTAATAAATATTTTTAAATTAAATAGTTATATTACTTTAAAGGGGATTTTATGTTCGATAGAATACCCAATATGCAACATCGGGTTTTTCTGAAATCTTCTGTTGCACAATAATAATAAAATATTATTATATTTAAATGGTAGTTAACACCTAGCCATTGTATCATCTATAATGAATATAACTAACTATAATATTATTATACTTGTTTGATAAATATTTTTACATTAATCTAATAAATGTTAGAGGCTTAAATGTAAATGAATATAATTTTTACCATAATTTCCATTAAAATGTCGATTTACAACCTTTTAATGGAAAACCCTCCTTAAATCTAGTTTTTGAAACTATTATAAGTTCTATTTGAAAAAATAAAATTCTAATTTAGAATCAGAACATAAAATTTTACATTTGATTAAATTTTTGTGTTTTTCTTATAAAATTCATTTTTTTATGAATAATGAAATATACTGTATTTTAATTCAAAAGTGCCATTTTATCTAATTTATTTGTATGTTTATAATATATTTTTAAATTATTTTTAAAAGTAATTAGAATATATTTTTACCATTTAATATAATATTCGTTTTGGAAGTAATTTCATATTGAAATTGGACATAAACAAGTGCCAATCATTTGATAGTTATTATTTCTTAAAAACATGCATTTTGTTTTCACAACAGGAATTAATTTTAAATTAATTTCTAGAACTTCTATGTTTTGAATTTGAAAAAATGGATTACATATTTAGAATAATTAGGTTCATATTTTTTGAATACATAACTTTTATTTTTATATATTTTAAATATTTACTTCAATAAATATTTTATTTATCATGATTAAAGGGTAAATATAATAAATAAGGTAGGATTTAATATTATAATAATATTAAATTACCCTAACATGTGTCTTAACCCCATTTCATGATACATATCTGACCATGGGCATACTTGGGTCGATTATGAGACCTCGTGGAGCCACATGGGAGAAATATTGTCATTTTATAATAATTGATTTAAAGTAAAGACGAAAATGACATAAACAAATATCTTTTAGTAAATAAAATTTTACATAGAGTTATATAAGTTTTATTTTCGACTATAAATATTATATGGATTGAAATAAAAAATTTATACATCATGTTATGTTTTATATAATTTTTTTACAACAAAAAAATTAAAATATTTATGAGACAATAATGATGCAATTTTTACATAACTAATAAATTATTTAAATAAATAAGATTATAAATATTAAAACAATATCCAAAACCGGTACAATTATTATTGGATTATTTTATTTCAACCATGATTCATCGTAACTTTGATATTAACTAATTGTAGTCCTTTTGAAACTGAATATGAGGTTGTAATAGAATAATTGTTTCAATATTTCCTAAAGAGCCCCTCCTCTCCCTTAATAAAATGCCCTCACTTCTAACCCATTTCAATCTCTTATAAATCCTTTGTCTCATAAAAAATATGCTCCAATAATCTCCTAAGACCCCTCTTTTCAACCTATAATTCTTACCTTTATGCATTAAACCCTTCAAGAAATCCTTTTGGTTCAAACCAAAGGGAGTTACCTTATTTAAATGTAACGTCTTCTCGTATCTTCTTTTTTTTATTTTACTTCTCCAACCAACTAAACTATTTTTATTCATTTATATTATAACAAAAATATTATCATCAATGTACTATAATGTTTTTTTTAAATTATTCGAACTAAACATACTGACACCTCCATCTAATGGGTAAAGAACATAATATTTCAGTTGATGGAAAACTAACTCCTCACGAAACGATGATTGTTCAATAATCTCTAACCACATATCATGGAGTCCACGATGATGGGACTAAATTTATATATTATATATATTATGTTTATTATTTCTGTATGCTTTATTGTTTTTCATTTATATAAAACCATTATGGTTTCTATAATTGGTAAATGCGATAATTTAATTTTGGTAAGTGTGGCCTACCGCCCTTTCAAAATGATATGACTTGTTAATGCCTAATGTGAGAAGTATAAAGGATAGAGTAAATGATATTATTTAAGTTATTATACTGGAATTATACTATACATATTTATCATTATGTTTTCATTCCATTAAATTACTAAATTGAAATAAATGTATCCTTCATGCGTACATACTTCTTACCATCTCCATGAAAGGTGCATTTCATTTCTTACCTAGAAATGTTATGTAATAATATAAATACATGTATATACTGGATATATATGATATATATGATATCTACATAAATAATATTACTCTGAAGATAATGGATATTTTACCACATGGATAAATTTTAATTATAAGGTGTTCATTTTTACTCAAGTACCAAATATCGACGAAACAACCGTTAAAACATAAATGATTACATAATGTTTATAAATGAAAATAAGTGATAAATAATGAATAATAAACATGAAAAAGGTTATTAAGAAACTACATATTAAATTTATATTATTATTCATCTAATTAATGAATGACCGGGCTATGTCTAACACGAGGTAAGGGACATTATCTCAATATCCTTTTATTGAGGCATATTTTGTTTTATTCTAAACATTATTTTATACGGTGTATAAATTCCATTTTCTTTTTATTTAATTCAAAGGGAATCATTTCACACAAATAATCTTACTAAGATATAAAAAAAGAATGTTTTTTTAACATAAGTGGTGACAATGAACTTTTCCTCCACCATGAGTATTATTTGATCTTTGGCTTCCTTAACAAGTCGTAATGTTTTTAAAAGGAAAATAAATACCATATACTCTTTTTTCATATTTTGGAATTGAATATTGTTTTGATAATGAATTTTTTATGTAAATATATTTAAATGATATATATTTTTTGGAATGAGGAAAGGATATAATTCATTTATGTTTGTTTTATGTGTTATGAATATGTTCTGGTTCTTGGGCAGTGTTTACGTATATGGGTGGTTCTGTGATAAACCAAGGGCTGGTGATCCCAAGATGCCTCTCCAATGCATTGGGTAACATGACGAAGGTAAACATAAAGGTTTCTACTACGATATTTTGGTAATTTAATGTGATGGGTATTCCAAATGTAACTCCTTACATCGTTGTGATAGGTACAAATTTAAGTATGATATGGATGCCACTAGTTACCTTTATGATTTTTTATTCTATGTGTTATTCATAAATCATATTATTTAATGACTTATCTTAAATATCATAAGTTATGTATGTAATGATGAACTAATGTTTTCATTATTTGTTTAATAACCCTTAATGGGGTTTTTATGCTCATCCAATGTTTTGTAATGTTTTTCACATGACTTAAGGATGAATAGGGTCAAGGATTGGAATAATGAAAAGTCATGCTGTCTAAAACGTGGAACTAGACATGACACTTTTTTTCAAGAGTTTCTTTTTTTGTGAAAAAATGGAAACTCAGTAGAAGATTCTACTTTTTATTCATTTGAGATGTATAGTTATGTTTAAATTCTCTAAAACACTAAAACTAAAAATATCATCAATGTAAATTATTTATTTAATTCAATATTATGTAAGTTTTAAGGCTACGTCCTTATAATTTCCAAGTGTAATTTTCATCATTTCTGAACTATGTGGGCATTGAATAAAAACTAAATGGGATACATTGGAAGCCTCCTGGAGGTCCAAACCCAACATCCAAATTCGAATCCCATGTTTTTTGGGCCACATCCTTGATAAGATAGGGCCCCTCACCTAGGAGACCAAATCTTCTCCTGGCCCCTAAGAAGCTTCAATGCATAAGCCCCACACCTAATCTAACCATGATAAATCCTCTTACGATGGACTACATTCATATGTTATATCCATACCATCCCTTTTTCGTGCCTCTTTTGTTAAATGAGTGTGCTTAATGCATGATTCCAAACATCATAGACCAGTCCTATCACATGACCTTAAACTATTTAATCGATCTATGAGGGTTTTAATATCTCTCTTATATATATGGTATTTAAGAAGCCTCCATAAGGTCCAATCAAAACTACAATAATCTAATGGTATGCCCTCCAAGGTATGTACCACCATAGGTCGGTCTAAATGGGAATTCTTATCCATCAATCTAGGGATAACCTCAAAAGATTTTATCACCCATAAACCTAGGTGTTCAACCATCCCTCCTAGGGGTAGACCTCTTAGATCCTCCAATATGGGGTTTTCTGATCCACAACTGTAGATCCGCCTCAATGGGGTGTTCTGATCCATCAGTAAACTATCCAGATCTTTCATCTTTGAGATGTACCTTATTGATCCAACTCTATTGCGAATTATGATCAACCTTATGAATCAATATGTATATAACTTGAGGCTCAATCAAAATCAAACATACATTCTAATCCTTCTTCACAAAATACTAAACTTTCAACTTGATCTAGAATACCTACCTTATGTTGTAAACTTGGGATGCCTGAGGAGAAAATAATTTGAAGACATAGGCCCATAACGATAACATACACATGGATGACATGATATTCCATAGGTTATGTCCCTTTGATTCCTCATATGACATGAATTTGAATTAAAAAGGAGAAGGCCAAACATAGCATCATATACCTTGTAATTGAAACACGATTCCTTATGTCACATGCTTATGATGAATCACTTGATACGAACCCAAAAGGGGAATAAAATACGTGTTCCCAACACATGCAACATCCAAATATTCCCATCAAAGCTCAACATTACCATCTAATATGAATAAAGGATGCTTTTGAATCAATCTAAAGCAGTGTAATTAACCAGTGTACAAAAATAGATGGCACCATGAATGAGTTTCATGTACATGATTCAAAACTATGAGGGAGATCCAGACTACGAATCATTCTCAAAGGAGGAATCAATTGAAGTAAAAACTAATATCCTATCATCCGATTTAAATAATGGATACTACATCTCCATAAAAGGTGGTAGATCCCCCACTCCCCATTTGAAAATGTGAATTCATGGAATGAAACATAGGTCACTACGATGATGTGTACCCTAACTATAAAAGAATTTGAAATAATCCTACTCTCCACATACAAGAATAAATATTTCCGGTCCACCTCATAACAATTCCTAGGCCCACTACACCACAATGCATATATAAAAACACCAGGACACTCACACATGTGGGAAGAGTGAGGAGACACCACAGTCAACCAAAGGTGTGAAAAATTCTCCTCTATGAAATAATCATAGCATCCCGAAAACTAGATTCTCAAAAATATCCTCCAATATCGTATCAGACAACCCTCTATAAGAATCATAAACTTCAAAAACATTTATGTTATACTCTAATATCACATACCATTATGGGTTTGAGATCACAAATACTATCTTTACCCACTCATTATACATCCCAAAACAATATTTTTTTATAAGAATTAAACTCTAACATTTAGGCTGAGTCAACACCATAAAATGACAAACTGGATCTTCCCTTAATTAATACAATTAAGTATTCAATAACCCTAACATAATATACCTACATGAACTCATCATCCTACTCTGTAATATTCATGAACCATCCTTGGAAAATAATCTTGTGAATTGATTATCCTTTCGATAATGATCATCAATGGGTTTCCCTTTAAATTCATCAAGAATGTTGTCTATATACTTAGAAAGATAATTATCACCCATTCATATAGTTCACAATCCATGAATACTATTGGTTGGGTTTTTTTCATAATTACTAGTGGGTTGGCCCTACTCGCCCCCACCAAAGGTGTTTCCTCTCAATAATGTTAAAAGGTCCCACCTTATCAACTGAAATTCCAACACCCCATAAAATTTTAGAATACTATCATTGATGGCTACGGTGGGTACCCATACACATCCTACGCCATGAGTAAAATATGAAAAGACCCATTTCTTAAAAAATTATATAATCACATTACATGAAGGTTTGGTTGAATGAAGTTCAATATCATATGAAACTACCCAACTATTTTGGTTCTGATTAGAGAGTTCCAATAAAGTCTTTAGTTATTGAAGATACAATTCGGAATGATTTACTAATGTTAGTGTTGAAAAGTATGAGGGTTTTACTATAACATATATAAATTTTACCCTAAAAGTCTCCCACTAACACCCAACCATTAATATTTAATAGATATATCATTACAGATATCAGACATCTATGTTTATTTTGATGAATATTACCTAATTCGGTTCTTGTTAGAGTGGATTGATGAACTATCCATCTCTGACTTCACATACACAATGGGATCATCCCCAAATAACATTTTATACAAAATATCTCCCAATTAGGTCACTTACACAATGGGATCATCCTCTTTGTTTGTGTCCATATAGATCACCAATCCTAATAAACTCCTCTAAAATAGCATAAATAGGAATCAACTCATGGGGTTTGAGGTCCTTGATGTGAACCTGAACAAGGAACTACTATCTAATGGAGGGTTTAGCATCATCCTATAATAAACCATTAGAGAAAAAAAAACTCAGACATTCTCCATAGTAGAAATGTCGCTACATGATTTTGGGAAATCATTACCCACCAATGGCCCCGCATGCCAAATAGTAATCACTATGCATGAATCATCATTTTGATCATTAAATCATGAGCCCAGTGGAATAAAATGTATCATATATTATAAGGGTAAATCTAACACTATAAAATTATGATCCCTCCTTTTCCTATTGAATGAATCATATCAAGTCTATAGGTAGTCCAATAAAACATTGTGGAAATTTCAGACCACATAGAATGAAGGATCCATACATAGTAGAAAAGTGTGAGAAATAAATTCTTGGATCACAAGGGAAGTGAATCTCTCAACCAAGTCTAAGGAAACAAAACCACAACTATTTCCAATCCGTGACATGAGTCATAACTATATGTATTATATTCTCTCGATACTACATACCTATATGATATATATATCCTTGGGTAGAAACCTTTTATAAATTGGATGAACCCATTAGGATTAGAGAATATCTGGATGAGACAATACAACTCGAACATTAATGATAAAAAAACCATTATATGATTCATTAATCAAATAACTTAAACCATTAAATTGATTCCTTGGTTATCTAGTCTAACTAAATTATTATTAGTGTCATGGATAATGGATATTCCAGATATTGAACCAAGGATAGTATCATTAGTCTGATAACTAAACTAATATGCTCTTAAACATTGTTTCCAAAATTCCTAAACAAGTCCTCATATATAAAATTACACCAAACACTGTAACCATGAAAAACCATGCATTTATACCACTCTAACATGAAACAACCCACAAAGACCCTTAGCTTGTATGTGATAAGCCATGAGTGCCACACCAAGCCCACCTACAACATGAAAGAGGATGGTGACTAAAATGAGTAGGTATGTCACCCAAAATGGGATTATTTATCCTATACCCACCAACAATAGATACAAATAACCAAAATAGAAGGAAACAAAAGAACCATCATGATAAGTAAATGACTGTTTACCCCACTAGGTTTAATACATGTGGGTAAACCAGGGTGTGTAGAATTAAAACAACCACCACTTTTTATCTTTTTTTCGTCAAATAAAATAATATTCTCTATTTTTATAAGATAAATATTCTAATATAAATAAATCATGAATGAATCATAACAATTTTACATGGTTCACCCTATATGTGAAAATATAAGGAGTATACAAATAAAATTTTCCAATATAACAATATTGCATAGAATATAGTTGTGAAAATATTGAGAGTGGGATCATTATCCCTCATAGTTTACAATCATTCACACTTGAGAACATACTACCCACTCTTCTAAAAAGAAATCATCCATCCTTCATAATAATCCTCTGATGATCTATATAAAAATTGATTTTTTTCACACAAAAATTGGTTTTCCATGAAACAAAGTTTACTTCAAAATGATGGGTTTCAATTTTCTATATAAATTCTGTGAAATTATCTAATTTTTCTCACAGTCAGAATTAAAATTTTCTACGACATTCAAACATTTTATTAACTCCAAAACTTTTGCACAAATACTAAGTTTCACAATAATTTCAATATTTTTTGAAACTCACTTATTCAGAATGATAAAATAACCATTCATTATACAACTGATGTTTATGAAACTACGTCATGAAATAATTTTGTTCACAAAATTATTATATAAAATTATATCAACAATATATTCCAAGTCTTATTATATCCTAATTAGGGGATAAAATCCTATTTATAGGTATTTATAAACTTTTATGTGTCTTTCCCACCACCGAATCCCTTTCAAACAATTTTCTATGTATGAAAAACAAGGCGCCACCATTTTCTATTTACACAATAACTCCCTATCTTGGCACAACTTCTATATGAATGAAGCATATTAATAGAACATTTTTTTCTATAAATATTCCAAACATTCATGAATGTATTTAATTTTGTAGATATTGATTAGAATAATAAAAAATACCACTTTTAAAAAAAAATACACATGTTCATGAATACCTTCACTTTTGTGACGATCCTTTTTTTTAAAAAATTAATATTTTCTCTTCCATTAAAATTTTAGATGCAATATTTTAAAAGAAACTTGAAAAAATTATTATATAATATGTGTGACTCTATGAACACCATATAGATCATTCATAACCCATCTTGATAAATATAGAAATTTTTCTACACTCCATGAACTTCTTTAGCACTATTTTTCAACAAGAATATGAAAACATTGTCAACTCAATTTTTTATCAATCATAATATCCCAAAAACACCAAAACATTACATTGAGGGATTTGAACAATAATTACACCCTTTTTTATCGACAACAATCTAACCCTCATTACCATCTTTTCATAAAAAACTTGTGAACTATTTCTCTTCAACCATCATTCACACATTGTGACTCCAAATTTTGATCCAATATTTACATAACATGTACTCTAACTCCATATCTATCATGATTGGTATGAGAAACAAGGGAAGCATTAACGTTCATCCGTGAATAAATTTATCCTCATTACCACTAATTGTATCATTCTTAATACCAAATTTGTAATAGTCTTAGACCTTGATACAACTACACAAACTAGATACGGTAAATGATCAACTTAAGAACCCAATTTTCACTCCATTGGTGATTTTTTCCATTTATAGAATAACTTCACCATTACTATATTTTTTACCCCTATAACATTAAACACCCAAATCTAATATATTAACCCTTTCCCCTATTAACACATTTTATCTCCCATGTATTTGGTTTGATAAATTTATTTCCATTTTATTTACACTATTTCACCCCTTTTTTTCAATGAACCCATATGACACTACTTTATGGTATAAAACAAAGTAATGTTAATTTATCAAGGCATAAAAAAAATCTATCATACCACATAAATTTGGGTTTTAATATCCACACATTAATGATTATAGGGGGTAAACTGCCCTACTATGGATAAAAAATTACATTCAAACATATCTTTGGGTAATGACATTGCGAATACATGTTGAACAATATGATTTGTAGGCAGATAATCCAAATTCATTAGCCTAATATCCATTTTATCCTTTATTATGTGATAATTGATTTATAAGTCCTTACTTCTTGATTTATGAAATTTATTTTTTTCTTATATTATTATAAATTGAATTATCACAAATGAATATGTCTAGATAATTTTCCTTAAATCCCATGTATTATATATGGTGCTTCATCCAAATTTAATTTCTGAAATACTAGGTGGGAATAACATATACAGCTACTATAGTGCATAGAGAAATGTTAGATATTTTATTTTACGATAAGAAATACACATTCCACCATAATAATATTCACTACATTGTGAATAGTTTTTATTATCCATATAACTATCCTAGATGATGTCAGTAAATCCCAATAACTCTGGATTATATGTTTCTCTATAAAGATAAAAAAATCCACCATTCATTTCATATACAATATTATTCATTTCACTGCATGAAAATGGATTTATATAGGATTACATTGATATAAAACCACAATTAATGCGTTAAATATAATATAAACCAATTTAATTGTTAACTAAAACAGAATCTAAATGATCTACCTATATTCTATGACAATAACTGAATTTCCACTCTTGTCCTTTAAATAAATCACATGGGTAGAAAATAGTGCCTTTGTTTCCATGGAATAATCCATTAAATATAATTTATATTTTTCTAAGAATATTTATATAGAGTTGTGAATATATAATTAAATCTTTATTGTGACCCTCTCTTCTCATAAATTAACATTACATAAATTATGAGAAATACTTAAAAAATTATATAAACATTTTCCCAAGGAAAATACTAATATAGTTACTCTGGAAACATGGAAACTTAAACCCTGGTATATGAGTGAGCTACATTATCTTCAAATAGATTCTATAAGATTAGAACCCCTCTTAGAAACATCATACAAGAAATATATCTTCATAAACCTGGGAAGGAAACATAAAAATTACTGAGCTCAGATGCCTAGTAAGGGTAAATAAGGGATACATGTATGCATAATCAAGAGCATAAGGTTATGGGAACATGATAATGAGAATAGTAGGTCATTCCCTCTATATCAAAGATCATAAACAAGAATCCTAGAATAATGATTAGTAGTTCATAATACATGAATCATAATGAACATTATCTAGGAAATCATAATATAGGAATAAAACATGTAATTGAGAAAACCACATAATCATATATAATGATTTACACAGTATTCAAGGAATTTTTGTGGAGACAATACTAGTGGAAAATGTACATTACTAAACTATGTTCACACCCTGTTCTTGCCTAGTATTACTGAACTGATTTCATTCCACATTTCATCATTATAATACTAAACTAAGTCCATTTCCCATTCTAGTCATTTAATACTGAACTATGTTAATTTATCCTTACAACCTTGTCTATCTCATGGGATATAAATATTTACCCAAATAATTGGACAAAGATATAGGTCCCACCCATATAATAAAAAAATCATACATATATGAGTCAAAAAATCATAAATAAACATATCATAACCTAGAAAATGAAATAGAATCAAAAATATGTAATCATATCGGAACCCATGGAAAATATATAGGTTTCATAATAATTTCCTCAAAAGTAAAACCCATGAATGAGAAATTGATTTCATAAACATATAACTCATTAAAGAGAAATGGATTTCATAAACCAATAACCCATGAATGTGAAATTTATTTCATAGACATATAACCCATGGATGATAAACCAATTTCATAAACACCATGACATAATGCATAACAAATTCATAGAAGGAATTTGAATGGAATCTTAGATCATTTCCTAGAAAGGCCAGAGCTACATCGATGGATGTCATTTTAGATGGAAAATAATTTTTAAATGTCTCTCAAAAACAACTCTTGAGGAAAATATAATTTCTTCTCTGAAAAATTCTATTTAATACATAAAACCACTTGAAAATCATTTTCATAGAAAAGACATTTAAATATTAAAATGAATTCATAAAATATTTTTTCAAACCTTATCCTTTAAATATTATAAAATAATCCTCAAAATATTTTGAAATCTTTTTTCTTTGAAAATAAATTGAAAACATATAAATAAATCTTTAAAATATTTTGAAATCATTTTTACGTGAAATTCAATGAAATAAGCGTTGAAATGTTTTAAAGCACATTTCATTGAAAATACATAGAAAAGTAATAAATAAGGCATAAAAACATATGTAAAACTGTTTTCCTTGAAAACATGTAAAAAAGATTGAAATAGTTTTAGAAAAAAATTTCCTTGAAAATGACTTTTCAAAAAAATTCTTCAAAATTAACATTCTAAAAATACAGAGGCAGCTCTATAGAAATAACGATGGGTTAATATGTACATGTTGTATGAGGTAAAAAGAACATTCATTTTTCATGGATAAAATGGTAGAAAAAATGCCTTGTTCAGAAAGAGAGAAGAATATTCCTTTTCAAGTATTTTTATAATAAAAAAGGAAAAAAATTATATTAATTATTAAAGTATAATGGTACAATATTCATGGTACCCTTTGTAGAAAACAGTGACTTCTGACCGAATAGAGGTTAAATTCAGGATTTTGTAAAAAAAATTCTTAACTCTATTATGTCCCGAAGTTTAAAAAGATAGAACCAATACATGAATATATCATGAATAAATAAATTAGAAGAAAAATCTTGAAATTTCTTGACAGATGGTTTATAATATTTTATCATAGGATTCATAAACATAAATAATCTTGAAAAGTGTTGTTATTATTTCAATAAACTTACATCAATCGATTACATGGGATTATACTCACAATTTAAGAAAATGATATTTAAAAAAGTTTATAATACCTTGAAAATATGGATATTAATTATGTATCATCTAAAATATAATTATATATAACTCAAAATTAATTTAGTCACATAACAAAATATGAGTCTCGTGGATGGAAATTTGAGACAAAATTATTTTACTGATTTATTATCTTTTGAAAACTAAACCCCCTATAATAAATGTCATTGAAGGAATATAAAATATAACCATAAATTTAATAAAAATAATAATTTATCACATCAATGGTTAATATACACACTACAAAACATGAATGGGTGGAAAATAAATCATGTATCTCACAGAAAAAAAAATGTGATACGAAATCCCCTTATATTTTGTCTTGAATCTCATCGTACAAATTCTACCCCTATATAATAAATATAAATTTCTTATAAATCTGTCACATAAACATATTATTACTTATAATACCATATATTTTATTATTATGGCTTCATATTACATACTTATTAATAATCTTAAGTTAATTTCTCACATCAGGTAATATCCTCTTTTTTCATATGTCTTAATTTGTTTCAAATTTGGTCCTTATATTCATATCAGGATTTCAAAATTGTAAAACATGAATGAATTATAATTTATATTCAGTAAATGTTTATTATAATGAACCATATGATATTTATGTATGAAATAGAACAAACCATTCATAAAGACGGTAAGCCATGCGAACACATGAACAATTTTACTTTTTAATTATCATATTAAAAGAAAGAATGTAAAACACATATATGTATATATATGTATATTTAAACCTAATATTAAGGTAACTTTATTATATAATATATGTCATATATATTCACTAATACATTCCCTATAGTTTATGAATGAATCACATCACTATGAGGGGGCGGTAGTTCACACTTTCTCAAACAAAATTATCGTTTTTACACAAAATTAAATGTATAAAGAGATGTGTTATAAAATAACTACAAAAGATTAGAGATAAAATAAATATAATATATAAAATATTTAAATATATTTTTCACCACAATTTCCACCATGATAGGTGGTAAAGTAAAAAAATTAACATTCATCATTTTTTGTGGTTGTAGTTCGCCATACATATAAACAATAAGTTTGATACCTATTAGATGGAGGAGTGTATAATTTTAGGTAAAAACTTAAGAATAAAAACACACTAGTATATTAATGATACTGTTGTATTTATAAAATTATATAATAAATAGATTTTATGGGTGGATAATTGAAATAAAAGAAGGGATCTTGAGAGAAGCTGTTACATCTTAATCAGGAAACTCCTTTTTGTTTGTCCTAAAAGTGTTCCTTGGACTGATTCCATCCCAATGGTATTATTGAATGATAAAGGGAGGGGTTTTGATAAGTTTATTTCTTTTATATCTAATGATTCTAAGTGGATCGATGGTGTGAAGATGAGGGAGAGGTGGTGTCCTTTTATAAGCAAGGGAAAGGACACACATGACATTTCTAAAAATAAGTTAGGTGCTCCCACATTTTAACATAACAAAGTCACAAAAAACCAAAAATGACTCAATAATGGAAGGCTAATTTCTGAATAATGGTAATAAAATGGGTTTTGGATAAATTTATAAGTTGTTTTGGGTCTTAAATTTATGTTTTATTCTTTAGATAAGCATAATTTTACTTTAATAAAAGTAATTATTTTTAATAACACTCACTAATATTTTTGGGAAAAAAACTATTTTAATCTCATTATAAATTATAAATTATTTTGAATAAAAATTTGGTATCTATTATTTATATACTAATCATTAAATTTTAACAAATTAATTTTACATTAATCTCGCTTTCATAATGACACAACATGTTTTTAAAGTAAACATGTTCAAAGGTTTAATATGTTTTTATACCCATTTACAAATTTAAATTGATTCCAATAACCTAAATTGGATTAATTGTTAAAAATATTATGAGATTAAAATTTTAAACTAATTTAATATATAATATATTTTTTTAAATAAATTATATCAAAAAGGATTCTTGGATTAATATTCAATATTTTTCACTATTTATCCCAAAATGAATTTTCATAGAAAAATCCAAAATATTCTCCCAAATAGAAATTTAACATTCTAAATTAAAAAATAAATTTTATTTTATCAAATTAAATTTATAAATGTGTCTAAACATAATTTTATTATTTTTCATATTACGACATTTAAAATAGTTCATTTGAGAAACTAATATTTTTACATATATAAGGACTTTACTGAAAATTATATTATTCATCATCAATGGTTTTAATTAATTTAAATCCAATATTGAAAATATTTTAAAGTATTTATATTTATTTATATTACTATGTTTAATGTGTGGATTATAATTATATCATTTAAATAATTATATAATAAAAATACATTTCATAGAAACTCAATGTTGCATGTAATGTATGACAAATTATTGTTGAATGTTTCATATTCCATGTCAGTGTTGATTGTTTTGCATGACATGTCTATTTTATGTGAATTTTGGCCATGTTTCAAGCTAAACTTAGTGTTAAAAGTATTTAAGCTAACATTTATATTAGGTGTAGTTCATGATTAACTTGGTGTTGCATATAACACAAGCCAAACATGATGATTTAATATAAAATAAATTATTTTCATTATTACATGAAAGGAGGAATATCAAAATGTTTAAATAAATTTTAAAGACAATAATTCATAAAATCTCAATGTGAAAATTTTTTCCACCTTAAAATTAATTTCTGCTCAAAATTCATTCGGGTTATCAGAAGGTTTATTGCTTGAAATTTTCATTCATACAAACCCACATCATAAAAATGGGAAGTTAGATACCTGATTAGTATCCAAAGTAACATATTATAAGGTTTCAATATTGGTGAACATAGTTTGGGAGTGAATATTTGACATGGTGTGAAATCATAAATATTAGTGGCCAGTGATTGAGGTCATCCCTCATAAAAAGTGAACAATCAAAGAAAATATCAGGGCCTCAAAGTCTTAAATATTTGATGATTTATAAAGCTATCAGTTCAACAAAAATTAAGTTATTAATACAATTTTTTATCATTATCATATCTTTGAGTAATTATATTATTATCCATGAATATAAGGACATATATATACATGATATATTTATATAAACAAATTTTATTTGAAAAGGATACTCCCAAAGTGTTGTCTATTGCTCATAATGGGGACCCTATTGATTGTAATAACAACATGAAATCTTTTTGGTTCTCTTAATAACTATCTTCCCTCTATCAGCCATAGTTTAGTAGTGGAAAGTAAAATTCCCATTGAACTAATTAAGATAAGGATTTTCATCTTAAATTAGAGCCATATGATATAGAGATAAATCAAAATTATCATGTATATGTAGAAAAATATAGTTCTAGAGTGTCTCTTCAAGTTGATTTTGACAATTCTTAAAATCTTGAGGATGAATATTTGAAATCAAGGGATAAAAAGGGAAAAAAATAAATTATTTATTCAGATATTTTCATCACTTCGACTTCCAGAAAAACCCAAAAATTTAGGGATCATTCGAACATTGAGAGAACCATTATCACATGATCCCAAGCTACCACTCAGAACAAAAAAATTATTATACTCTCAAAGCCTGTATCTACTGAACATTTTTTTGTATCCAATAATTCAATGTACCTATAAGACTCTAATAGTGAGGATGACAACTGAAATTATATTACTTTTAGATATTCTTAACAATTTCAAGAGAAAAAATATTTTTCCAGAGGATATTTACTCTTGGATGTAAGATAATGATATAGCTGCTTTATGTTAATACAAAAAATGGTGATTTGTCTACTGATAAATACCATTAAATTAGAAAATGGATCTTTATCAAAGTGATGGAATAACTTAAGAATTATCCAAACATCAATTTCAATTATATTCCTTTAATACGACTCAACATTGTGATGAAGTTAGTTCCTGTTTGACTTGGTAATTCATTAAATATTCTCAGAAATTCAGTGTTTGATATGTGGATCCTTTATTTTTAGGATTCTCCAACCTATTTCAAAATATTTTAGAGATGGATGAATTTATCTTAGGATTTCTTGGATGGAACAATTTTTGTCTTCTAGGATGTTTTTTTGTTCTTCCCTATTGATTTGAAAGTCTTATTTTTGGTCATGTTATAGGTTGTGTGTGGATACTTTGTTAACTATAAATTTATGTTTCATGTCTCAAATTTGTTACGCTTCAAATTACTTTTTAATGATGTTTTATGGGATTTTTTGATGAGTTTATTCTCTACTTCATCATCTTTGACAAATGTATGTGATTCACAAGATTTTTTAGATGAGAAAACAATAATCCAATGTGAGGTTTTATTGATGATTCTGTGATGAACTATTTAAAAAGAGGATTTCTTCCTATAATGTTTAATCTATTGTATATTTATATAAAAATACTTTTCTAGTCTCTCAATGTTTAATGTGAAGGACATTAAGGATAGATACCCAAACATTGTAGTTATTCTAGACATTGAAAATGACACGCCTCATCATTTCTACATGCTATAATAAAAAAATCCAATGCATTAATAAAAAACTGGTTCATTTCATTTGGTCAGATACGGGATCAAATTGGAGTGAAGAATGACTTTGTTCAATATTTGGGTACATCACTCACTTTTTCTTCATGTTGAAATGAAATTCCAATTTTTGTTTAATTTTCTTCAGGTGTATGATCACAAAATATCATGTGTAAAATATATATTCTCATTTTATAGTAAATTTTGGGAGGTATGGGCTGGATGACCAACCCATATCTCATTATTCTAAAAAAAATTAATTCATTAGTTTTGACATTTACTATTTATAATCCATTTGTTACATTAAGAAATGGACTTCCATAAATTAAATTTCATGCCCAAAGAAATGAAATACACATTAATATGAGATTAAGGCCCAAAAGGAATAAAAGGTATAACTATTTATCTGTAACAATTCTTAAAAATATATATGGTTAATACATTAATGTCAAAATATTAAAAGTTACCATAAAATTTCATTATAGATAATTATTCATAAAAAATAATAATACATTTAATAAGACCTTGTGTAGACTAAGGGTGGGTGTAAAACTCTTATCATCTGTTGGTCATTGGTTAATGACCCATGACCTCGCTAGACTTGAATGGTTGTCACCAGATATACATAATTTTATTTTATAAAACAACAATAATATAATTTCCAAAATTAATAAGATGGAATTCCTTAAAATAATGATAATAAATATATAGTATTATAACTGATGTTTTTAATATAAAATCTATGCATAAATACTTCCCCTAATTTTAAATTAAAATTTTCTGGAATATTTAACCTTATAACCCTTTTGATATATGAAAATATAAAAACATAGAAATAATGTCATGAAATAATTATATCATTTATTCCCATGTATATAACAATGTATCTCTTGGTTTTCACATTCCAAACATGTGAATAATATCATCATATATCCTCTTGGAACAAGGTAATAACCTAAATAAGTAAAAAAAAATTTTGAAACATTTATAATTCAATATTCCAAATATTATGAGATATATTCCCTTAATCCAAGAAGATGTAATCTTCATCTATGATAGCATGAACTACTTTTCAATATGTCTTTAATTAGATATAAGGTAATCAGTACCATCCAATTTACTTATTCATATACATCAAATCTTTATCTAAACATCATCAACATAATATAAAGAATATATTATGGGTTATATTTCCCTTAATCATGTGTTTTTCATGGACATCACATTTTCATTATATCACATTTATATTCAATCAGAACCATTCATTGTGTTCATGTATATCTGTTGTGAAAAAGAAAAATTAAAAAATACATATATAAAATTATTATTGAATCCAAATACAAATAAACTTTTAACATTGTCTTTCATCTTTATTCCATTAACAAGGATACATCATCCTATTATACAATTAATCTTTCTTTTATATTTAATATGTATTATCACCATCATTATATATATAACCATTAATCCTACCAACATGTTGATTCTCTTCAGGAGAATTCCTTTTGGCACATTGAGTTGTATAATGACTATTTATTCCACACATAATACACTTAACCTTAAATTTTTTCTTAGAGATCCCAATATTCTCGTCCATTTCATTAAACGAACTCATCACTTTTCCCTTCCAGTCACTTGCTTCTGTCCTTTTTTCCACAGTCAAAGCATATTCTAATTCCTCTAAGATGTTTACATAGTTGATTGTTTCAAAATTCATAACACAATGGAAACCAAAAAAAATTTCCTCCATAGTCTCCATTACCAAAACTCCCGGCAAACTACTTTGTTATCTTCCTTGGTGAGTTTGATAGAATTTTAAGGTTCACATTTTTAATCATGTTCTAAGAAAAATGATTCGGAAGGATCAAAATATTTTCCAGTACAATGATCCTCATATGTGAATTTTCATTAAAATATCATCCATCACATTCAATGTTAATTAATTTCCTTTCAGTTCCAACCACTAACTAAAACCGAAATCATAATGTGAGCATTACATATCATAGCGGAAAACCATAAAGTCATGAAAATAATTTATTATTGGATGTTTAAATCATGAAACATTCCTTAATCTGTAACACCCTAGGATCATCATAGGTTATTCATTGACAAATTATATTTAAATAATTTATTATGGTTCTTGAAGGGTTTTTGAATTCCAAAATCATATCCATCATGAGTTTTAAACAAGGAGTGCATCAAGACCCATTGTCCTGTACCAGATTACACCGAGACAGGCCCAAAATATTTCTTTAGAGTTATTATTCCTATGTACGTCTATACTAATTCAGCATTCACTTTTAGTATCAAGAGAGGGATTTATTAATTGGAAACCAATCACTCTATCTGTTATTGAAATTCCAGGACACTTTCCTATGATTTTCTTTATCCTTAAATTTATCATTAGACATGTCATTCGTGTTATCCATACAGTTTCTCCTCATAGCATATAAAGATTAACTAATCCTTATCTTTGATACCAAATGTAGTAATCCTAAAATTTTAACCATTTACCATTACATCACATTTGTAGAAAAATTATAAAATTATACAAATAGGTTCCCAAAGACTGTATTATTATGGTGCCTTTGGAAACATGGAAACATAAACACTGGTACATGAGTAAGAAAGTTTTTCTAAAACTAGGTTATCCAAAACTATCACCCCACATAGACATATCATACAAGAAATATTTCTTCATAACCTAGGGAGATAAATATAAAATGGTCAGCGATCAGATGCTCAATAAGGGTAAACAACTGAGACATGTAAGCATAATCATACGTATAAGGGTATAAGAACATAATTGTGAAAATTGATAATCATACCCAACATAACAAAGATCATAATAATGAATCATTGAATAAAGCATGGTATTTTGTAATATATAAATCATAAATAACATAAGACAGGAAAGTATAATATAGTTATAAAACATGGAATTGTGGAAAACAAATAAGTATATATAATGATATTCCATAGTAGTCAATGAATTTCTAATAATATCATATTAGTGGACAATGTATTTTATAGAACTAGGATAATAACTTATTTTATCCCTGTATTACTGAACTGAGTTCATTACACATTCTAGACATGTAATAAGAAACTAAGTTCAACTCTTATTCAGGACCTGTAATAGTGAAATGAGTTCATTTCCCATTCCATCCATGTCTATCTCATGAGATATAAATCTTTACCACATGTATTATAGGTAGATATATGTCCCACCCATATCATAATGAAATCATATAAACCTATGAAAGAATATAATAAGAAATAATATCATAAATCATGAAATGTAATGGGTTTTATAAACTTGTAATCATATAATAACATATCGAGGAATATACGTATTTTACATTAATATCATCAGAAGCATAACCTGTGAAACAGAAACACAATTAACAAACATATTTCCTTGAACAGAGGAATACGTTTTATAAAAAACCCATTAAATAGAAATATATTTCATAAACATGTAACCCACGAAAGTGAAATGGGTTTCTATAAGGACTATGACATCAAGCATAACCCATTTTTAGAATAAATATGTATGAAACCTTTAGTTCATTTCCTACAAAGGCCTAAGTATTTTAAAAATATATTATCTTCGATGAAATATAATTTTGAAATATCATTAGAAAATATTTAATGATTAATATATCCTTTATTATCTTAAAACAATTTAATACATAAAACCATTTGAAAATTATTTGTTTATAAAATAAATTGAATTCTTATGAAGAAGACTTAAAATTAGTTTGTAAACCTTTTTTTCTTCAAAACGTATCAAATATGCTTCAAAATATTTTAAAAACATTTTTCATTGAAAACACATTAAAACATATAATGAAATATTGAAAATTTTCTGAAGTCCTTTTGAATTAAAATCATATGAAGGAAGCTTGATTTTTTTTAAATCAATTCTCTGAAATAATATTGGAATTTTAAAAATAATTCTTGAACAAATTTGGGAAAAAATTCCATTAAAACATAAAAAATGTGCTTTAAAAGGTTTTTTGGAAAAATTCCTTGAAATTTACTATTATAAACCATTTTATAAAAAACTATTCTTTTAAATCTACCACATAATCTTTAAAGAAATGATGGCAGGTGAATCCCAACATTCCATATGAGATAAAATGAACATTCCTTACTCATGGTAATACGGTTAGAAAATGTTTCTTCTTAAAGAATTGACATGAATATTACTTTTATGATATTGGTAAATGAAAAACGGGTAGAAACGTTTTTTAAAGACTAAATGAGAATGGAACTATATTCATGGAACCCCATTTAGAAGACATAGATTTTTCACCGAAGAGAGGGTAAAGTCGAGATTTATTAAAAGAAATTCCTCACTATATAATTTTCCAAATAGTATAAATTTATTACCAATACATGAATATTTCAGGAATTCTGAGAGGAGTAGAAAATTCAAGAATTTTATGGTGATATGGGTTATATGATTTCATCAAAGGAAGCATAAACATAAACCATCTTGAAAAGCGATGAGATTGTTTCAATAAACTCCTATCTCTTTGTAACTTAGGATTATAATATCCATGTAAGGAAAAAAATTATATGAATATTATAATATAATTATAATAATAATATTCATGATATATCATATAAAATGTAAATATGTACCCCACAAAACGAATATATGATTTTAACAAAACCTAAGTTTGAAATAATGAAATTGAAACAAACTATTTTACTGATTTGGTATCTTTTGAAACTTAAACACCATTGAATAATGGCCATATAATCGATATTTTAATACACATAACTTCATCTATAATAATAATTTATTACATCCATGGGAATTATACACATCACAAAAAATGATTGGGTGGTGAATAAGGCATGTATCTCATAGACATAAAAAGTTAGATGAAATCCCCTTAAATTGTTTCTTTACTCTCATTATACTAATTCCAACCTCATGAATAATAAATAAAAATTTATTATTAATATATCATTAAACTATATTATTACTTATAATATAATATGTGGTTTTATTATGCATTTATATTACCTTCTTGATAACAATTTATTGTTAATGTTCCACTTTTGGTAATCACCGCTTTGTTTTCCATATATGTCTTAATTAATTATATCTTTAATCCTTATATTTATATAATACTTTCCATAATGTAAATCATTATTTAAATATAGTTTATATTAATTATATTTTTATTATAATAATCCATAAGATATGGAAGAATTAAATGGAATACACCATTCATGGGGATGGTCAGCCTTACGTATGCCTGAATGCAATTTCTGTTTAATTGTTGTGTTGAAAGAAAGAAATTAAAAGACATATATGTATATAAATGTATATATATATACTAAACTATATTTATTTTATCATGTACTTTATATATATTCAGTAAATCCATCCTAAATACGTTTCATGTAGTGTGTGAATGAATCACATCACTTTAAGGTGGCGGTAGTCAACACATCCTCAAACAGAATTATCATATTAACAAAAAATAGAAAGTATAAATATATATATTTTTAATATAATTAAATATGATTAAATACATAATAAATATAATATATAACATATATAAACATAATTTTCATCATAATTTCCTCCTTAAGAGGTAGAATCGGAAAATTTAACAATCATTGTTTAGTGAGGTGGTAGTTCTCTTTACACAAAAACAGTATGTTCATTACCAATTAGATGGAAGAGTGTGTAAGTGTAGGTAAAACAATTAGAAATAAAATACTAGTATATGTATGAAAATGGTGTTTTATAAAAACATAAAATAACTATATTGTAGTGTATTGAGAATGAAAATAAATAAAGGATCATGAGAGAATATGTCACCTGCTAGTTAGGTAACTCTTTTCGGTTTATACCAAAAGCACCCATGGATTTAATTATTATAAAAGGTGTGATTAAAGAACTATGGGAGGTATTTTTGAAATATTATTTTGTATATAATGTGCAAACCTAAGTGTTTTTAATGGTATGAGGAAGAGGGATAGGTGGTGACATTTTATAGGGAAGGGAAAGGACACACATGGAATTTTTAAAAACAAGCTAGGTCTACCCATGTTTTTGCCTAAAAAAATTCACACCAAACCAAAAAATCTCATGATTTGAAGGCCTATCGGCTAATAATGACCATTAAATATATTTTACACAAGTTTATATGTTTTTTTAGAATTCAATTTAAGGTTTAGTCTTTAGTTAGGGATAATTGTACCATATTTGATTTAATTAATTTTAATTAATTCCACTGATATTTTTAGTAAAAAAAAAGATGAAATTTTTAAAAAATATAGATTATTTTGATTAAAAATATGGAATCGGTTTTTCCAAATTCTATTGACATATGTTATATAAATTAATTTAAAATTAATCACACTAATGGGAAGACACTCCTAGTTTTTAATGTAAAAACATCCAAGTGTTTGTAATGTTTTTATACAACTTTTCAAAGAAAAATTTTTTCTATTGAAAAAAATTGGATTAATTGATAAAAATATTATCCAATTAATATAGGAATGAAATTTAAAATATAATTTCACCTTATAAATATTTTTTATGAAAAAAATGTTTTGAATTAAAATCTGGTATTTTTTTAGTATTCATCCAAAAATGAAGTTTTTTATAAAAATCCCAAAAATTATATCTAAGATAATTTCAACAATATAAATTAAAAAATAATGTTTAAATTATAAAATTATATTTTTAAATGTGTCAAAAATTAATTTTCCTTATTTTAACAGAAGGGCATTAAAATAAGTTCATTTGTGAAAATAGTATATTTAAATATATAAGGATTTCGACAAAAAAATATATCATTCATCTTCAATATGTTTAATTAATATAAAAAAATTACAAATAATATTTTTATAACTATTTATCACTATTTATATTATGATGTTTAACGGGTGGATTATAATTATATCTTTGAAATGATTATAAAAATAAAAAGACATTTCATTGAAACTCAATGTTCTGTGTGAACTATGCCATGTAGGTGTTCTGTGTTTCATATTCAAATTTGGTGTTGTAGTGTTTCATACACCAATTTTTTGTAATATTTATCTTACACCAAGTCATGGGTTAGCCTCAGTGTTCCATGTAATGAAGTTAAAATTTATTTTGTGTGTAGTTCATGATAAATATTTTTTTTTCGTATAATGCATGCCAAACATAATGATTTATTATAAAATAAAATATTTTTAATGTCATGTGAAATAAAAAATATCATAATGTATAAATAAATTTGAATATAAATAATTAAAAGAAATCAGGGAGTCATATTCCTTGAATGTTTTGTAGACGAAGGGAAAGACTTTGGTTCTCCAAATATTTCCATTTCGAACTCTAATTTCATAAATTCTATAAAAATTAAATTATGACTCATTTGATCCCTTAACGATTTTGTTTACCACATAAACTTGTTTCATCATTATTTGATCATGATGATTAATATCATAGAGATTATAATCAATTCCACCACCTTAAAAACAAATATTCATTATGAATTTTTCTATTTTCGAATACCACACTTTGGGTCCATACATAATCCCATAAATAACCTTTTTCATTGAGGATAATTTTTCATATATTTATGGATATAAAAAAATATGGGATCTTAAGGTGAAAGTAATCTTCCATTACTCCATTGTCAAATTCTATCCCTACATTCATTTGTAAAGTGTTGAATTTGGTATTCCTTGGTATATCTAAGAATACTAAAATTATCTCCAACCATGACGTGGGTGAAAATGATTCATCCACATCAATTCCCTTAATTTTTAAATATCTCTTTCACAAAAGTCATTATTTATTTTGAATCATGTTTATGTTTTCATTGAGTTTGTTAAATAAAATCCATTTTTTCCCAATTATTTTTCTATTTTTAAGTCTTGAGAGAATCTCTCATGTCACAATTTTCTATATTTAGTCAAGAAATTTATTCATCACTTGAACCTAATTATCATCCCTAGAAAATTCTATAAAACACATCAACTCAACCTGAAAAGAGAAATATTATTATTTTAGAGACTTCAGCCTCCACATTTAAAAAGGCACTGTATTATCACTGATGAAATTCTTCTCATAATTTTCATCCATACACTTGGGATTTTTCCCAAATTTTGGTATAACATGACCCTACTCACCATAAATGATTATTTTAAATTTGTCTCGGTCAATTGTTCCCCCCATACGTGGGATAAATATTAATGATTATCCTTTTATATTTAATCACTATTTCACCAAATATTCTACTTATTTGAGTGACATAATTACATTAAATAAAAATACTTTAACACTTATTGAAGCCTTTATATTCATTTATCCTATTTAGGATTCCAATGAATATTCCTTCTCTCTATGAGATTCAAACTTCTTATTCTTATCCATGTCGATAATAAAACACCTAATTTAGAATATTAAAATGTACTTCAATTATAGTTTATTTTCATACCATTTCTAAAATATATTAATTTCATCCCTTGGACATAAAAACACTCTATTTAAAATGTAGACCAATGACAGCACAAGTTCTATCATTAATTTTGCAGGTAGTTCATTATTGATAAGAATTTTTTATACTATATTGATTACAATTATTTTTCACTTCTCAACCTCACAATTTTTATAATGAGTAACCCTTTAATAGACATGGAGACTTATCCCATGTTTTTTGACATAATCAACTACCTAAATATTTGTAAACATTTTCATATTATCTATTTTTTATTTCATAATATTCTCCCCAATAATATTTTTATTATTCCTCTAATACTGAGTAATGAAATAGAATACTTTTGATTAGTGAGTAATGACCATTATCCATGAAATTATATAAAATCTAATCAATTAAGAAAATATAATACATCATCCCACCAATAGAAATTGGTGATATATGTTTACAAACCTCAACATGAACTAATTGAAACAATGTTATCAGCTTTTATTAATATTTCCTTGTATATATTTCAAATAATATTCTATTTTTGAAAAATATCACACATTTGATCACAATTACATGATTTTTAGGGATATTCCCAGAATTATAAATTTTAACCAGGTCATTTAAGGATTTTTGGATCAAATGGACAAGATGTTTCTGATATAATATATTTTTTTTTCTTGAAAAAAAAACACATTTTTTCTTATACACAATATTGGTAGAGATTATTTTTTATATTATTACCCTATAACACAAAATAACCATATTTTATATCGACGATAGACATCATTTTGGTACCTTTTATACAAACCTTGAGTCAAACAACTAACTAAAACATAGAATGTTTTAACCAACACATTTTACAATCATGACATCCATATGTGTCATATATTTTCAAACTATCTTGGATTTTCTTAAATTATCCATCATTAGTTTTTTATCATTTCAAAATATATCCCCCCTCTATTTTTATACTTTATTCATGTGACATGACCCTTATTTCTCATCATTAGGGAAATTCAACTATTTTTTTAGGATCCACTTACTAGCATGACTAAATACTATAACGGTAATCTCTATAAAAACATTATGATTTGCTATTTTCATTTCCATTAAAGTATTGGGATTGAAAACTAGTGTCAATTTACATTCTTTAACTTCACTAAAGTATGATGGGTTGACATCATAATTCAAATCTATAAATTGATTTTACCTTTTTCATATCATCCTCAAATTATCCCTTAGAATTATTTATGGGAAATAAATTTCCAAATATCAAAATCATCCACTAAAAAATATTCCCCATTAAAATAATTCTTTTAAATATTTAACTATAATGAGCTACCAATTTTACTCATGTACCCTTCAAATATTGTTTTCTATGGAATAAATATTTTGAGAATGTCCCATATTTATAAAACACTAACAGTTGATATGAGGTGAATTCTGGTATGTCTCTATAATAACATTAGTTTTACATTTTTTAATATGATTAATTTGATTCTATGTCATACCTAATTCATCCTCCCGCATTAGATTAGGTACTTGAGTCATAGAATTAAACATCACTACCTTCTATTTTTTATCATGATAAATATATTATATTTCATTTGGATGCATCTTTTTCTATTATTAACACTTGTTTTCCTATTTTTTTTACCACCATTCCCCAATTTAACATTATATCACTTCTTTATAATCTTATCTCAAGATTACATATTAGGAATAAAGAGTATCTCTTAATGGTCAACATTTTATTATAGGCAAAAAACCTCCACATTAATTTATTCGATATGTTTAACATAATCTTTCACTATAATGGTTAAACTATCTATAAACGTAGACAATATTTCAGATTTTATTTTTTACTTATAAAAAATCTCTGCATTTTCTAGGCATTCTAATTTGTGTTTCTCAATCTTGAAGATAAACTCTAAATTCCCATCCTCAATCACTTTTACTATATAAATCATATGAAATTACACTACTAGGAAGCTGGGTTATCCCAAAAATTTTATACCAAATGTTCAATAGAACCTTTGGTAATGGGTTTCTTTACCAATAATTTATTGAAACTATCAGTAAAGGATGAGTTAGTAATGTATTTCCCATTGTATTGAAGAAACTTTTGGGAAATCTACAAATTATTCTCCCTTTACCAATAGTTTTTACAAACTGTTGGTAATTTCCATGATTTAGGAAGTCTTTACTAAAGGTTTGTCTAAACTATTGGTAAATATAACCTTTCCCAATGGTTTTTTAAAACCATTGGGAACATTTTCCCCTAAATTTCCAGTGAACCCGATCATATATCCACATGATTGAAGTGCTAAATTTGAGAACTAATACCTATTTCCCTCAGAAATGTTCTACCATATCCATCTTCAATCACAAATTTGTTTTGGTCTACACTTAAAATATTCAAGTAGTACCATATGGTTAATTTTTTGCATCTATTTTTTTTTGTTTTGAATTGGTTAAAACCTGAGGATCATGCAATATGCTACACAACAATTTCTATTTGATTTTTCTTCATTTTTTTGTTCTATTATCGTGTGTGAATCAATTTATTTGAAGTGAGGGGGTGTAAGTGGTGGGATGTGCAGTGGGTGGGGGTAGAGGGTGTGCTGGTGGGGGTGTTTAGGTGGGGGGTGCAATGAGTGAAGGGGATGTGCAGGTGGGGGTGGGGTAGGGAATGGGAAGGTTGGGGGTGGGTTGGGCTGGTCGGAGTCTATTAGGTGGTGATGTGGCAGTGGGGTGTATAGGTGGCAGTGGGGGGAGGGGGCTGTGCAGATGGGGGTGGGTGAGGGGGATATGAATGTGGGGTGTATTTGGTGGGGGTGGCAATGCATGTGGGTGGTGGGATGGGAGTGTGCAGTTTGGGGGGGAATGGGCAGGTGGGAGTATGTTGGGGGGTGAGGTGGGGGTGTACAGGTTGGGTTGGGGGTGGGGGAGGTGGGCTGTGTAGGTGGGGTGTAGGTGGGGGTGCAGGGGGGGGGGGGGCTGTGCATGTGGGGGATGCAGTGGGGGGGGGTTGTGTAATCAGTGGATGGGAGGCGGTTTGTGTAGGGTGAGTTTGCTGGGGGTGTGGTGGGGAGGGGGTCTATTTAGGTGTGAAGCCATCACTTCTATAGTTCCCCAATAAGCATTGGGAAGTCATCACTTATAGATATTTGGATAGTTTTGAGGCCTCTTTGGTTTTGGTTCCTGTCAAGTTATCTTGATGAGTAAGGCATCACATGACCAATAACTGACATTAACTATAAATGAAAAATTATTTCTCCCACAACACATTTTTCTAGAAATAATATATCGTTGTACAGTTGTGGGAGACTTTTAAAATCTAATGCCCCACCATTTTCCCAATTGAAAACTTGATAACATCATGTTATCAAGTCACTAATTCTACCCAATTAGATTTTCACTAAAAATGATATTCTAATCCTTAACACCCATCGTTTGTTTTTCATAACATGAATCACAGCCGAAAAAAATCTCATAGCTCTCAGTCACACCTTCATGGACAGACCACCCACCCCCTGGACACCCCCTACCCCCTCGACATCCCCACCACCCTCATGTACAGTGAGCCCACTACACTAGACACCTCGTACCCCTAGGCAACCCCGCCACCCCCGTGGATAGCCAGCCCACACCCCCCCCCCCCCCCGAACAACCCTGAAACCCTGGAAAGCCCCCCAAACCTGTGGATAGACCTCCCACCCCCTGGACACTCCCATCACCACCCGGACAACACCACCCCATGTACAGCCCCTCCCCCTGGACAGCCCCAACACCCACGTGGATATCCCGCCCACCCCCTGGACACCCTATACCCCATAGAAAGCCCCACCACCCATGTGGATATCCCATCCCCGATTACACAGCATCAAATAAATGTTCAATTCCCCCGATTTCCTGAATCCCCCATGCAGGTGAACCATAACCCGAGGGGTGCGCTTGACTTGGGGATCTAATTGGGTAATGAAAGGTATGACCATAGGGGTTCCAAGAATGAGTTATTGAACAGTATTTAATGTTTTGGAATGCCTATAACACATAATGGGATATGAGGCATGTTCCTCTTATATGAGACATATTGAAAATAAATATAAATAAATTTAAATTTAAATTTTGAGTACTTGTTCTTTGATTAATGACTTGGAATTCCTTGAAGAAACCAACCAAGGATTTATGTTAAAAAATAGCTTTTAATTCCACATTGAATCCTGTTGGATTCTTGATGATTTGGTTTAGAATACCTTTGGGATACTCTACCTTGTATTCATAGGGGTTTTGATATATGAATACTTGGGGAAGTGCCCACCTGAATTCCAAATAGGAGGAATCTCTCTTTACATAGGCTGGTAACTCCTTCCTCCCTATAAATCCATCTGAATTCAATCAATTTTTTAGATATGAAATCCAAATATCTATGTCTAAATATAGTTTTAATGTTTTTCATCTATTATTATTTTATTCTATTTTTACATGACCTAGACCAGGTGGTGACTTCTGTGGCATGAAAAACCCAATAATGGTAGTTTAATTTGTTTTCTATTTTCATTTTTTATTTAAACATACATTATTATATTAATAAACTTGATTTGAAGTCTTCATATACAATACTTTTAGGTAGTTAGTGAATCATATCGACTAATGGAGGTGCTGGTGAGATGTATCCCCACTCAAAGATGGTAAATGGTTTGTTTAGTCATATTTTCTCAAGGTGGGTAATGGATATAAGGATGATCCATGTGATGTTATTGGGGATATTTGGGGTAGTGGGATAGGTGTTTTTCCTTTTTTAGGGGTGGTGATATGGTTATTTCATTGGGCTTTAGTTTGGATATTTTGAATTGTACTAACTTTTCACAATATTACCATTTTTTAGCATCAATAAATTATTTAAAAAAACTCTTTTTACACATTCTTCATTTTTTATGAAAATCCATCAATTAGTAAAATATTGAACAATGTTCTATCAGGTCTGTGGTGTCTACTTGTATGTGATAAATAAAAAATTAAAAAACACATCTCTCCATAGATTTAGGCACACATAACTAAATTATTATATCTCTACATTGTTTTAATAGTTCACTACATAAACTAGAAACTTCATCTTTATCATTTACATAAATATATTTTCGATTAAACTTAAATCATATTGAATTTCTTATCACCAAATAACTTATAACAATATTTTTATAGAATGGATAGAATTTGGATGTATGAAACTGATCAGATTTCAAGCAATTTTCAAAACAATTTGGACAGATATTTTGGTTATTTATTTCACAATGCTTCAGATAGTGGTCTCATACACTGCCCATGTTCCAATTTTGTTGGTAGACCTTGGTTGAGCCATGAAAAAGTCAGCTACCATATAACCAAATATGGTTTTCAAGAAAACTACTATGTGTGGTATCTCAATGGGGATAAAATGAAATCTCAAATTGTTGATGATCAAAATGAAGGAACTGGACTGGATATTTTGTTAGATGACCGGTTTCTGTTTATTAATCATCATGAAAAATAAAGGATTTATACTCAAGAAAACATCAATATGAGGATATTTGATGCATCTAATGAAAATGATTATATTGTTAGGGTGAAAAAAATGAATGATGCTTCCACGACTCCAGTATATCGACAATGCAATAAAATGAAAAAACTGTAATTGTTAATCCGATTGATTCATGGAAAACAATGTATGGTATTTCTAATAAATCAATCGATTACATTCTTACATTCGTGAATTATTTACTTCTAGATGATGCATATATTCTCAAAAAAAACTCTATGGCATGGATGTTATGTGTGGAAGTTTTATTTTTAAGGAACAAGATTTGTGCTTGCCTAAAATATTGTAGTTTATTCTGGTAGGAAACCGCTGAATGAAATGATTATATAAAATATTGCACATCCCGTGGGAAGTCGAAATCTAATGGAACACCATCCCGCATGCCACAAAATGTAATGTGGACATTTCCATTGATCCCCAGACTCCGAAATCATTTTATATCTGATGAAATATCAATAAAAATGAGATGGCATGATATTGAGTGATAGAATACTAATAATGATTTGGTTCACCATGCAGATGGATTTTCATGGTAGAGATTTTATTCTCGATATACTGATTTTGTATCTAACATGCGTAATGTGAGGGTGGGTCCTTGATGTTATGGTTTTAATCCATTAGGGACGATTCTTACATTGCAGAACACATGGCCAGTGTTATACACATTAATAATCTCCCCCCATGGTTGTCTATAAAAAAACCTTTCACATTCACAAGTCTACTCCTATTTGTCCCTTCTAACCCCATCATTGATATTATCTTATACTTGAAACCATTAATAAAAAGAGTTAAATATTATTTCGGATGTGGGTGTGTGCACATAGGATACATTTTTGAAAGACATATTTCTAATGTGTGATGCACTTTTGTGGATGATCAATGATTTTCCGGCTCATCTAATGATGTATGGATGGGGCATGAAGGGAAAACTATCATGCCCTATTCATATGAAGAATACATGATCCAGAAGACTGAAACATCGTTATAGTCTCAGTTTTATGGGACATCAACCATTCTTTCCAATGGACCATCAATATATAAATAATCATCAATGATTTTATTACACCATAGAGATCGATGATCCACCTCAGTGTATGTTTCAAATAGATGTGCTTAATGAATTGAATGATTTCTGTTTTTTATTCGGGATGGGTCAAATGATATTTGGAAAGAGAAAGAATGTTTTCACTAAAACATGCTACAATTGGAGGAAGAGGAGTATCTTTTTTGATTTTCTTTATTGGTCAAAAAATTTGTTACGTCATTTATTAAACTTAATGAAAATTGAAAAGAATATTTGTTAAATGTTTCTTTCGAAACATTTAAATGTTAATGGAAAGAGAAAAGATTATTTATGGTCCTAGCGTGACTTGGTGGATTGGGGAATTAGACCAGAATTGCATCATGTGCATTTTAGTGAATATAAATGGCACGTTCTATGTTCTTCTTCTGTGATGAATCCAGTGAAAAAAAATTTCTATAACTATTAGAGACTATTATAGTTCTATATGGCTATTCAAAAAACATATCTAAACGGGTCAACAGAAGAGGGTTGAAGCTAAAATCATTGAAGACTCATGCTTATCGTGTTCTTCTTCATGAGTAGATTCCAATAAACATTCATCAAATTTTGTCAAAAAATTGAAGGGTGGTTGTAATTTTGCAGTTCCATTTGTTTAGTTATCTTTGTGCTAAGAACTGTTCCAAGCCTTTCTTGCAAACATGTTTTGACATATGCCCCTTAATTTTTTTGTGAGTGGGAGAAAATATTTCCTCCATCATTTTTCACTTGCATGTTGCATATGACTGTACATATTCCCACTAAAATAGTTTTCAACTGACATGTTTCGTTTAGTTGGATGTATCCAACTAATATAAATATTTACACATTAAATTCTTATGTTAGAAACAAGAATCACCCCGAAGGTTCTATCGTGGAAGGTTACATGGTCCAATAATGTAAGGATATCTGGTCAATGTTTTTGACTGATCTTACTACAAGAATGAACTGACCAATGAGAAATGATGAAGAACAGTATGATCAAATTGAAGCCAATTTTACATCACTTCTTCAAATAAGAGGAATTCCTAGATCATATACATTGAAGACATTAAACCTTGAATGGAGGGACATGGTGCATTGCCCAATTTTCTCCAACTATGATTTGTTCAATGACTAAATCAGGTAACCAAATTGAATATATATATCTTAAATATTTATTTGTTATCTATTCATAGTTTTAATCTAAAGGGAACACCAGACAATGATAAATAGAAAGCATCATTATTCATCTTTGAGAAGGAGGGAGACATTGCAGGGCAAAGAGTTTTCTTCTTGGTTAATATTGAAGGATAAAATATAACTGTTTAAAATAATTAAATCAATATTTAATTAATATTAAAATTCATTTATATTGAAGTTATTGAGTTTTCTTACTGACTCTGTCTCTATGGAAATATGATCTTTTTCTTATAGTCCTAATACTTTGGATCGTGACTATAAATGAAATGTTATCAATGGGTATATATTTATTGTCACTAAATGAGAAAAGAACATGAGAACACAACATGATGGTGTTATGGTTACTGCCACAACATATTGTTATTCCAGTGCATCAGATAGTAGACCATGATTTGAAAATTTGGGTTATTATGGAGTCGTTGAAATAATAATATGGTGGGATTATTACTCTCATGGACGAGTCACGATGAGGAAATGAAATTGGTTTGATTCGATGATGAGATAGGGAAACATTATTGATTATTGTGGATTTTATGTAATTAATATGACTCACACTCTTTCTATCAAATTACCATATAAATTGATAACAATGTATAAACAAGTCTTTTATGTCAAAGACAAACATAGACTTGCATTTGGTGTCATAGTTGAAGTAATTCGAAGACATATTTTTTATAATGGTGATGATGGAATTGACACCATCCCTACTACCATTGTGAATAATACATTTATTTATTTTCATGACCCCAATAGATCAATTGTTGGAGTTGACTGTGAACCTGATGTTATGGTGGAAATATATAAAATCATCCATTCATGTTATCAATTATTTTGGTTTACCTCATGTTGGGTAGTTTAGCTTGGTTCTATTCAAATTTATTTAATATTGATTACAAATATGTTGTATCCAACTTAATCATTATGTGAATTTTCAATGTTTATTGGTTGAAATTTTTATTTGAATTGCATTTTCTAATTTTGTATTTAACAGTATTAAAACCAATGAACCCAACTTTTATAACTTGGTGAAAATTTAAATGATTCAACAGTGATTTATATTAAATTTTTATGACTTTAAGGCCTATATTTAACATTTTACCAGGTAATGAACATTAGGGTTTGTATTTATCTACAAAACAAGTATTGAAACCTGTATCATATACCTAATCTAATGAAATTAAATTTTTCTTTAATTTTGACATTTTCTATTTAATATATGAATCTGGTAAAATCAATGTTCCATGATTTTAATAGAGTGATGAAACATAGTAAATAATCATCTTTCTAAAAATTAAATTTTATTATTACATCTTGTATGATTTATTGACTTCATTATATATTTTTGCATGTTCACCTGAAACAATGGCCAGTTAAATTATACAAGAATCCCGCTATTTCCTCTATTTGTTTTGTTTTTTGGGTTACACAATAGTTTTCATTTTCAATTTACTTCCATATTTGTTTTCAAATGCAATAAATGAAACCAATTTAAGAGAGGTGACAAATACAGATTATGGACAACAATCGTCGCATGACTGAGCTTGGAATTCCACCACTACTGTCTGCAGTGAGTATTTAATTTCAAATATATTTATTTAAATAATATATAATGTCATGTGATTAAATTTTTTAAACATTTTTTCTGGAACCATCTATTATCCAACCGTCATTTTATGAGAAGCCTAGTCATGGTCCTAGTACTCAGGGTGTTCATATGAGGGGTGTGGCATGTGAGCAAGGTGATCTGGTCGGCGTACCTGATTAGACCCTGCTCCTCTCACTAACATACCATCCATCCTATATTATAATCTGGTGTGCGTTAGGGTCACACGAGATATTTTGTCCTCCCATGTTTTCAACACCCTTTACATCTGATCCTCTTCACCTGTCTATACCATATTAGATGATGATTCCCACTCACATCCAGCATTTGGCTAGCCATTCCTTCCATATTCTTTTATTACTTCATCGATCTATCTTGGATTATATATTTCATCTTCTTCGACACCTACTCCGCCATAGTCTATCCCTACGGAGCATACATTGGGACTCACTCCATATGTATAGGGAGTTCTTTCAGTTTATGAGGATCCGACGACACCCATTAATCAGACTATAATAGTTATACGTATTCAACCCTAAAAAATTGTTACACCATTATATATTTTTATTATAATATATATTGATAAAATATCTGTTTTTATTTAATAATAGATACACCTACTGATAGGAGGAATGGGTGGGGGAATACACACATGCGTGCAGAGTGGAACTACCACACATTATTGATGGTGGACTACAGTGAAGACAGTCAGATGATTGAGAAATCCGGAAGCAATGTCGGAGTTTTTTGTGATGCTTTCCAAATACTCAGAAATCATTATTGTTAGCCCTCTCTCATGGAGACAGTTTCCAAATGAAGCCGAGGATAATGTTTGGGCAGAGATATGGGTAACAAAATTTGTTGTATTTAATGCAATATATTAATTTTTTTAATTATATGAATTAATATTTTGGTGTCAGCTGCAGTTTAATTTCCTCAATGGTGACGGTGCATGGCCAACATGTCTAAATGATCTAGGAGACCTTTGGAGAGCTCATAAGAATGCGTTGTACATTGGATGGTATGTAATAGTGGGAATAGAGTTAGAGGAAGTCCCTATCAAGGATTATTGTCAGTTAGTATAGTAACGACAAATGTTTACTCATTGGACGACTAGCCAATTTACGATATTAATCAAATTGGAGTTATTTAAATGAAAATTTTCATGTTTTTTGTTAATAATAATTATTGATTTTTATTTATTATGCATCTAGATGAAATAAAAAATCATTGACGTTATGAAATAAGTCCACACATTTGACGTAGAATGATGCAAGATCATTAGAGACTACATGTAGGATAATTTATAATCTTTCTTTATGACTTTCAAATTCTATTTCTTCCTCCATAATTTATTTTATTTCTAAATTTTGTTATATAATTTTAGTTATGTAGTTATAGTTTTTTTCATATACAATTTTTAATTATGGTTTTCTACATTAAATGTCATTTTAAATGCATAAATTGAATATAGAAGGATGTGTGCCTCTGGAAAATCTATTTATCTCGAGTAGAAAGAAGAATGATGGAAATTTGGTTAATGAAACGACTCAATAACTGATTGTAAGTTTTACATTATAGATATAAATTTAAATATCTATTTTGTAACTTAATAATCTATTTAAATTTGTAATAGGTTGCATTAGATGCCCTTGATGCCCATGAACCTCATAGGTTTGGGCCAAACTATCACTTATATCTTTTGTTGGGAGATGAGCACCCCAGTAGAGTATATTGCCGACCTCTGAAGAGTATAGATCTGAAAAGGTATTTTCCATCGTCATGTATGAGTTATAGTGCCACCATGTTTCAGAGCGTTGAGGAACATGAAGGATAAGATAAAACACGGGCCATAGAGACCGCAGAAAAGTCTTTTATGGCAAACACTGAATTTATGTAACAGATGGAAGCATTACATCTAACACGTCTACCAAAGTCCATCACTGCTTTTGATGAATATATTTCATCGATGAATTATATATATATTGCACTTTGTGTTAGTTCTAGTGGTGGTCAAGATGATGGCGAAGAGGATGCTGAGGCAGAGGAGGAGGAGACCGAGGAGGAGGCCGAGGAGGAGGCCGAGGTGGAGGAGGTGGTCGAGGAGGAGGTCGAGGCAGAGGAGGAAGGAGATGAGGAGGTCTAGGATGAGTATGAGCGTGAGGAGGAGGGTGGAGATAAGGATAAAGATTATGATGTTGATTTGGGTGATGGTAAAGATGATGGCGATCATTGTGACAGTGATGATGGATAGATTGATTAGATACATTTTTGACTGACATTACAGACCTTTAATGATTATTGATTTGTTGTGCATGATTATATGTGTGATTAGGTAGGTTACATTAAGTTTATTTTTTATCTAAAATAATAAAACCTGACTTGATGATTTACTATGAAATCCCCTTATTTAAATTAAATTGTCATTTGTAGTGGAATTTAAGAAATTTGTGGTCTTATTGGAAGTTGATAAAATGAAATTATTTTATTAACCATGAAATAATTTTCATAAAAAAAATGTAAATAAAATCCCATGAACATAGGAAAACACCCCAAATATCCCCACGGATAGCCCCCCACCACCATCCCTTCTCTATGGACACCAGATAGCCCCTTATACAATGCACGAACAGCCCCCACCCTCCTCCATGGACCCCAGACAACTACTCAGATAGCCTCCCCACCCTCCTTCCGGGACACCAGACAACCCCCCCCCCCCAACCATCCTGCCTAGACCGTGGACAGCACCCCCCACCCTCCCCCTGGTCCCAGAACAACCCCCATCTTCCTAGACCTTGGAAAACCCCCCACCCTCCTCCTTGGACCCCGAACAGCCCCCCCAGAGATCCCACAAATTGCCCCTTCACTCTCATCCATGGACCATGGACAGCCCCCCACCCTCCTCCTCAGACCTCAGACAGCCCCCTTCCTTCTTCGTGGACCCCAGACAGCCCCCACCCTCCTCCCTAGACACCAAAAAACCCCACCCCCCTCCCTGGATCCCAGAAAACCCCCGAACCTCCTCCATAGACCCTATGAACCCCACCCTCCTCCCTAGACACTGGACAACCCCCTAGAGATCCCCCCACCCTCCTCCCTGGACCACGGAGAGCCCCCCCACCCTCTTCCCTTGATCCTAGATAGCCCCCAGACAACCCCTCACCCTCCTCTCTAGACCCCATAAAGCCTCCCCCCGCCTTCTTGGACCCTAGATATCCCTCAACCACCTCTTACCATGCAAAACACCGACCCCATATATCCTTATCTTCCACTAGGTACCTCACAGAACTATGTATCACCGACATCATCACACCAATCACTACATCATGAGGTCACTGAGCTGAATTTAATAAATCTGAATAATTCACCATAAATACCATGCTAATTAACATTCCATTACTATTACTTCAGTACAAAGCACCGACCACCTACATTAATATCAGAGACAATGGCATGATTAATTCAGCATCTCACATCCCAATCTAAGCTCTCCGCAAGATTCACCCAAACACCCTATGTAAAAGAGGGATTTAGAGCTTCATAAGAAGATGATAGAAGAGTGAAATCCCTAATCAAAAAGTGGAATCATGGAGAGGATTAGACTCTCCCAGATTTTCAATCCGTACTTGACGAAACTCAAAATGCCCAAGGATAGAAGGAGATATGCCCTTTAAGAGATCATGGGAGCATTGAATCTTGTTGAAACTTTAGTACAAGGATCTATGGGTCATTTTTTATGTGTACGAGTCAACCCTTACTTAATCTGAGGCATAGTGTGGTCTGTACCACCCAAAGTGTCACAACTTTATTTTAAATGGACATCATTTTAATTGAAAACAAGAACTGACATTTAGAAAACCAGCCAAACGTATTCATAATGTGTTAATATATTAGCACAAGGATCCATGGGTCATTTTTGATGTGTACGAGTCAACCCATCCTCAATCCAAGTCACAGTGAGGCTGGTACCACTCAAAGTGTCTCACTTTGATTTGAAATGGACAATGTTTTAAGTGAAAAGAAAAACTGGGAAACGAAAAATCAACCAAACATTTTTGGATTGTGTTGATACTTTATCAAAATGATTCATGGGTCATTTGTGACATGTACTATTTAACCCCACCTAATTCCAAGGCATGGTGTGGCCGGTACCACTCAATGTGTCTCACCATTATTTGAAATAGACTACAAATTAAATGAAAAAAACAACTAGAAAATAGATAAAAGACCAAAAATATTCAGATTGTGTTGATACATTATCACAATGATACATGGGTCATTATTGATGGGAATGAGTAAACCCCACCTCAATCTGAGGGACATTGTGGCTGTTATAACTCAAAGTGTCTAACTTTTACTTGAAGGGGACAACAATTTAAATGAAAACAACAACTGGCATACGGAAAACTGACCAAATGTATTCAGATAGTGTTGATACTTTAAAACAACGATATATGGTTCATTTTTGACTTTTAAGTGTCAACCTTTCCCCAATATGATTCATTGTGAGGCTGCTATAAATCGTAGTGTCTTTCTTTTGATTAAAATGGACACCCTTTTAAATAAAAAAATGGCATTTGGAAAACTGACCAAATGTATTGAGATTGTGTTGATACTTTAGAAAAAGGATCCATCTGTTATTTTTGACGTGTAAGAGTCAACCTCACCTCAATATGTGGCACAGTGTAGCTGGTACCACTCAAAGTATCTCACTTTTATTTTAAATGGACACCATTTTAAGTGAACACAACAACCGGCATACAGATAACTGACCAAACATATTAGGATTTATTTTATACTATAACATAACAATACATGGGTCATTATTGACATGAATGAGTCAACCCCACTGTAATCTAAAGCACGATGTGGTCGGTATCACTCTTATTGACCTTCTTTTGTTTAAAGTGGACACCCTTTTAAGTAAAAACAACTGGCATATTGAAAACCAAACAAATGTATTCAGAATGTTTTGATACTTTAGAACAAGTATCCATGGGTCATTTTTTGATGTGTATGAGTCATCCCGGTCTCAATATAAGTAATAGTGTAGTCGGTACCACTACAAGTGTCTCAATTTTATTTGAAATGGATAACATTTTAAGTGAAAACAACAACTTGCATATGGAAAACTAAACAAAAATATTTGTATTGTGTTGATACATTATCACAATGATCCATGGGTCATTTTTGATGTGTATGAGTCAACCCCACCTCAATCTGAGGCATAATGTCGACTGTACCACTCAAAGTGTCTCATTTGAATTTGAAACAGACAAAATTTATCTGAAAACAAATACTTGCATACGTAAAACCGACAAAACACATTCAATTTCTGTTGATACTTTTTGAATATGATCCATGGGTAATTTGTGACTTGTACGAGTCAACCAAACCTCATCTAGAGGGATGGTGTGGCAGATATCACTTGAAATGTCTTTCTTTTGTTTAAAATGGATACTCATTTAAGTAAAAACAACTGGCATATGGAAAACCGGCCAAATGTATTAGGATTGTGATGATACATTAGTACAACGATCCATGGGTCATTTTTGATGTGTAAAAATCAACACCACCTCAAACCGAGGAACGGTGGGGCCAGTACCACTAAAAGTTCCTGCCTTTTATTTCAAATGGAAAACATTTAAAATTAAAACAACAACTGGCATAAATAAAACCGACCAAACACATTCGGATTCTATTGTTACATTAGGACAATGATCCATGAGACATTGTTGATGTGTACGAGTCAACCCTGCCTCAATCTGAGGCACGGTATGGTCTATATCAATCTAAGTATCTTTCTTTTTTTAAAATGGATACTCTTTTAAATAAAAATAAATGGCATACTGAAAACTGACCAAACATATTCGGATTGTGTTGATACATTATAACAAGGATCCATGGGTCATTTTTGATGTGTATGGGTCAAACCCCCTTAAATATGAGGTATAGTGTGGCCGATACGTCTCAATGTGTCTCACTTTTATTTGAAACAGACAACATTTTAAGTGAAAACAACAACTCACATACGGAAAACCGACCAAACGAAGTCATATTGTCTTAATACTTCATAAAAATGATCCATGGGTCATATGTGACATGTACAAGTCAACCCCACCTCAATTCGAGGAAAGGTGACGTCATTATCACTCGAAGTGTCTATATTTTGTTTAAAATGGACAACATTTAAGTGAAAACAACTTTCATACAGATAAATGACCAAAATAATTCAGATTGTGTTGATAATTTGACACAAGGATTCGTGGTCCGGCCTCACACAATCGACATCTCAGGTGAGGAACTCCCACTGATATTCTAAAACACATGACATTAAATATGACAAGGACAAATATTCTCCCTAAGCCACACAAGCTCATTAATAAACACCCATTATCATCATCACTATGTTCAATGACACCAGCTCCAAACCATGGGACATTATATTTTTGTTTTTTGAAGTCATTATTCCATTACCATATTTCGGTATTATTAGCTTCTAATTTTTGAATTCAATCGTGTTTGTGTTATACAAAATATAATTTTTTATGTATTCATAATTCTACATAACACATAAAAATATGTATTCAGATTTTTATGTATTATATTTATAATTGATAATTAAATTACACATGTATTAAATTCAGTATTCAATTATGAATTTAATTCTAGATTAAAAATGTAATTGTCATTAAAATTTTGAATTGAATTCAAAATCAATTATGTATGCTTATATTTAATGTTGGAGCCAAAATGCTAGAAGAAGACGAAGAAATGGAAAGCCTCAAGGGGATGCCTCATGAAGACCATTTATGGAGCCCCAATTGCATAGTTCCCGCCGTGAAGAAAGGAGGTGGGCCACTTCATGAGCTCTATTGACATTCATGAGCCCGCCGCAGAGCAAAGAGGTAGGACGCTCCGCCAACAGATTCGACGTTTGTGTCCCTGTCATGAAGAAAACAAATCCCTCTTCGTGTTGAGTGAGTGCAACATTGTAGCACCTCTCTCTTATAAATATTGGACTCCCTCCATGTACGTTGGGGGATCTTCTGACCATTAAACTTCATAGCTCATGAATCGCAATGAACCTTATGCTCTGTGAAACATAAGCTGTGTGAGGCACTTTTCTATGCAAAGTGACTCTCTTTTTCCTTGTTTTAACCCCCTCCCTTAAGAGGGATGCCTTTTATAGAGCCTAAGGGCCTCCTAAAATGATGTTGACCCCCAAGGGGACCTGGGTCGTCATGGAGACTTTATTCATCACGAAACACCCTTCTTGTACACATGATCCACATGATAAGGCGGTGTCACTGTACATTGTGAAGAGAATTTCTTCACGATACCATGAATCACAAGGAACCATTTCCCTACAAGGAAGTGCTCTATGAATTCCTTACCACTTCACGAAGCACCTCTTATATGCACCTCTTACCTATTCTTAGGCCGAGGCACCCCACCTCACGAAGCACACCCCTTCACAAGTGCCCTCTGCCACGTGGAGCAGTAGAGCTTCACAAGGCCCCAACCTATGAAACCATCTCCTTTGAAATTACTTTTCCCATAAAACCCTTTAGGTTTTCACAATGTGATTCCAATTTCCCTTGGATTATATTGCCCATTATGTTTCTTTGCCTCATGCTTCTTTTCATAGGCATGCTAACGACTATTTCTTCTTCGCATGGTCATTCTAACATGGACCCCCAATAGTTCGCTCCATAACGGTCCCTTACCACTACATTGCCTATCCCCTCTTTTCACTAAGGTGTAGAGGGTACCCGTTATGTAAGTCCTAGGAGTCCAGAGTAAATCCATGTTGTCTGATATGCAAGTCGTTAAACTGTCAAGCACCATCATCCTCAGTAGAAGATGTTAAACTATGTCCTCGCCCCCTGCCTTGCACGTCGGGTGCCCCAACCTTGGACATTCTGCACAACCTATGGTCTCCATGAAGATGATATCCTCCCTTAAAGGGGATGATATCCTCCTTATTAGAGTAAAATTTGTCTGCGTGTAAAGGACGGCCATCTCAGTGTAAGCCCCTAGCTTTTCATGCTGGAGGTATCCTCCCTGCTCCTCCTTTCTTCTTCGGTACCAAGGATCAGGGGGGAGGGGGAAATAGACACCGGAACTCTCCTTTATTTGGTAATAAATCCCTCTCCCACTGGGCTTTATTCCCATCAGTCCTCCATATTATAGTATGTCCCAACCCATTCAGGCCGCTAGCCATGCATAAGCCCCAGTTTTTTATTTGGGTCGTGATCACTTGTACACCCCATTCCACTTCCCACATATGCACATTTCTTGATGTGATTTCAGGTCATTGATGTCTCTTGTTTCTCACACCGAACATGACAACTGTGGGCTTAGAGCAAGCACTGACACTAACACCTACCTTGGGTAGCATATAGTATAATCCCCATGCCATTGGAACTATGACGATTTTGATCATTTCCATGGAAGATTACGAAGGAAGATTCCCCGAGGTTCATTCCCACCATCGTCCATCGGTCATGGTCTTCTTCAAGTCGGTACACAATGCTCCACACCATCCTAACAATGAGTACTCTGATCTTTCACAAGCTAGAGTACGTGGGACGCCTCCGTGAGGTTCAATCCCACCACCCATGGGACCCCATGTCCCCCTTTCACGTCGGTTCAATGACCCTCCTAAATTGTGAGGTCTCTGGTCCTTGCAATGACAAGGTATGTTGGAATCCTCGACGAGGTTCAATCCCACCATCCATTGGTTGTCCCGACACCCTTCACATCATTTCACCAACAACTTGGGACACATTAGAACGTAAGCCCAAAATTCCACCATCTAAACCACATGGCCATTGATCCTTACAAATGCATGGTATATAGGAAGCCTCCCTGAGCTGAAATCCCAACATTCTGTCACTCTGACCATCTTCATGTTAGTTATCCCCCATTCCAAATGACATTAAACTTTCGACCCCAATCAGCGGGAAGCCTTTGTTTTCCCTATCATCGGTAAGCCATTTCACATGAATCCTACCCTAAACTATGTGGTCTTTGATCTTTTCCAAGGTAACGTACATAGGATTCCTCCATCAGGTTGATTCCCACCATCCACCTGGACCCCAGGTCCTTATTCATGTTTGTTCACCGACTCCTGCCCCATACCCAAACATCATGGTCATTGAACCTTCCAAGGTATGCTACATAGGAAGACTCCCCTAATGTTCATGCCCAATAACCAATGGTCCCGACCACTTCACGTCAGTCCACCCCTGTCCTGCATGACGTTAAATCATATTCCACATTTTGATTACCTATTCTGCGGTAAGCTGTTGTGATTCTATTCAATGGTAGTCTGTTGTGATCATAGTCTTTGGTATGTTGTTTTCATCTTATTCAGCGGTAAGCCATTGACATCCTTATCCAGCGGTAAGCTGTTGTGATCCCACCCAGTGGAAATCCGTTGAAAGCCCCTATTGGTGGTATGCTTTCATCAGATGAACATCACGGACATTGATTCCCTTACACGAGGATACATAGGAAGCCTCCTCAAGGCTCAAGCCCAAAACCATCATCATCCTCATGGATGTTCCATCCCATTCACCATCCACTTCATTAAACTACTCCACCATCCATCCAGATTCTTAACTAGGCTGCCACATCAATGTGGGATCATGCTACCACATACCCCATTCTCCTTAACAACAACCAGAATGTCAACCATATGTTGGCCCCAACATCGGTGTTCCATCTATGGGTTTCAGCTATCTGATCCACTCCAGTCAGTTCTCTGATTAGTATTTTCCATTTCTGTTGGACGTTAAATATGCGAGATACCCTATGTTAATCATGCTAAGATGAGGAAAATCTCATATACATTCCCATGGAATGTTATTCCCTATGATTGATGTGGGATGCCTCAGCCTTCCGTGCCCTCGAGAATCCCTATAATAAGGGACCGAAGATAGATGTACCAGTCTCACAATGTTTAGACACGCTATTGATTCCAAACAGTACTAATACCCTGACCAAAGGTTGTTTCCCTCACTGGACAACATGGAATGTCCTGAAAGAAGTAGTGTAATTAACTAGTGTCTAGGAAGATATGGCACTAGGAACAGTTTCACAAAGAACGTATTAAATATATAAAGGAAACCTGGAATAGGTTAAGAGTACTGAGGAGGAATCCAAGGATGGAATAACCAAAATCCCATCATCCTGTTCCAATTAAGGAAAAATATTCCCTGAATAAAGAGCGTATTCCACCCACATTTGGAAATCGAGAATGCGGGTCAAAAGACAACCACATACCCCCATAATAGATAGACGTGCACACCCCAAAAAAAGCATCAGAAACAAAAATGGTGAACCCGATGTGAAATTCATCTCCAGAAAATGGAGACCAGAAGCATTTGAGGAATCAATTGATTGAAATGCCACCAGATCCAGTAATCTTGTAGTGGGTCCCACTAGGAAAATAACAGGCATGTTGTGAAGCATTTCAGATGTTAGGGTAGTAGAACATTGGACATTGAGTTCTGCGATGATGTGTATGGATCCCTCTTACCTACCATGAATGATGAGATGGTGTTGGGGAATTGGTCTTTGATTCCCTTTTTCTTTCATCAATGATGAGTGAATCTCCATACTTCTCAAAAATCATGTTTCTGCACTAGGGATGGGATCACCACCTTCCCATCGATGCATGGGAAATGGAAACACCATCATGGTTGTTCAGTGTGGCTCCACCTATTCCACAACGACCTCTACATATATGAACATGGGGCACCCATTCCCCCTCTCACTGTCCTATGACATCCAAAGAAGGATGATCAATGACCTCGTGCGCTAGTACGAGGAGGAGGGCATATTACCAACCCGGGATATGGACCACCTGGATCTGGAGGCATCTATGCCTAGCCATTAACGCCACCCCTGAGGGCCTCACAGGGAGCCATTAATACCCACCGCGACATATAACCATTTCCAGATCCTATCCCTGGAGCGCTTTGACACTCCGTACCTTACGCTGATGAGGTAAGTGATATCCATCCCATCCCAGTCAGAGTACCATTACAGGGGCTCCCAGCGAGGACTCCCACCCAGCCACGTCAGTTCCGGTGCTCAGTCTTGCTGGAAGAGGAGTAGGTAATCTATATACCTACACCAATGGCCCTGGTTCGTCCGACCCGACACTAGCGTCATGTGCAAGCTAATGAGGATGCCCGCCAAGGGGCGTCAATGTCGGAAGAAATTGTGTCATGAGCCACCACCAACTCATATCCTCAGTTCCCTGCATACGCAGAGCAAGGGAACTTATACACTTAGGCAGGATCGAGGCCCCAACCACCCCACATGCAGGCTGGGTCAACTCTCTTTACCGCTGGCACGAGCAGTGGCCTCCACGATCTAACCCACAGTGATGTCACCCAGTACGATGGTCCTCCCCATACCACTACGATAGAGAGCATGGGCCTTCCTCACATTGAGGTTTAACATGGATTTCTACCTCATTACACACCTAATCCAAGTAATTGTCTTCCCCGCAGTGGTGATACTCATCACAGAAGCCTCTCCCGTGCCCATTACACTGAGTATGGAATCATTCCTCCTGCCCTTGACCGCCGGTTTAGGGACATTACACGTCCGTTCTCTCTTCAACAGGGGGATCCTCCCTATATCCTCATAGTATCTAGTGAAGGTCCTCTTCCCAATAACCAAAGGGGTGAGGTCCAGCCATGCTCCACCTACACCCATCAAAGAGGTCCTACCCGTGTTCTACTAGACCGGTAAAAGGACCCCCACATATTGAGGTCGCTTGATAAAACATTTGTGGAAGTCCTCCCCATGCTTCTGTCATATCCAATGGAGGGCTTACCTACACCAGTGAAACCCAAGGAGGTACTCCCCATGTACCCTTTGACAATTATCCTGGTGCTCCTCATATCATGGTTTTCTTAGGCGGAAACCCTCTCTTCCCCAACAACAGTGCGGCTGAAGGACCCTGTGTTAGAAATCTGCCCTATCTTGAGGATCCACCAAGGGGTAGGATGGTGGATCATCACCTCCATAAGAAATTTTTTGAGAATGTCCAGATAGATATTAGAACATTCTTCTTCTGAGTATCTGAGGCAGAATATGACTCGTTGCGGGAGCCCTCCTCTCGCTCATTGGAGTCACGGGTCGGGGAAGGTATGAGGCGCATCATCTTGGCACTCCCGAAATACAAGGTCCATCGGATTCCAGCCTCCCTCCGCAGGTATATCCAGAAGGATAATTTTCTAGAAACATCTCATGTTACAGTCTAGAAATCACCACAATCATTACTATAATCGCTCTCTACCACGACAAGAGACCACATAGAACTATTCTAGGGACCAATGGCAGGTGAGCAACATCACAACATATCACAAGTATCCCTCGCCCCTGAGCCATGAAAAATGACCATTATCCCATATTATCATGACTTAACAGTCAGGTCGCTACACTCTTCGAAGGATAACCCGAGATTCGACATCCAGTCCGCTCGCTCACCATACTCTCCACCAGCCAGCCTGTCGTCTTAGCAGTTTACCTCAGTATCACTGTCAGTACCCTAGCCACCCCTAGTTGATGAGTAGGGTAATCAAGTTCCAAACCTTGAATCAGATCCGAGGAGCTTATAGAACATCCTCCCAGCGAACCACTTCCCTAAGAAGTTATGGCCCTTGGCAACACCGAATTTCTGCACACCGGAATCCCACACCCTGGATGAAGTTGACTATTTCAACCACAGCCACTCGGAGACACATTTATGTCTTTGTCATCGGCGAGTAGTTTGTCCCAGGATCCATGTTCATTTCAAAGACATCAACAGGCAATGTCGTCTAGCCGATTTGGCTACACTCCCTGTGGCCTAGCACCCTGAGTCACCAGGCCGCTGTACGGACCTCCAGCAGTATTGCGTTCAGGAGTTTCAAGGTACTTGGTAAAATTATCAAGGAGGACAACCCCACATAAAAATCAGTGGCTGGTGGAAGAATGATGCCCTCCTCGTTAGTCCTATATGGTGGAATACTGACTCGCTTGACAATATTGAGGACATGCCCCCAGGAAGTTTCACAGTCAACATGGACGACATAGTGGATGAGGAGGACAATTTGTAGCTTCTCAATGGAGACTTACTTTCCCCCTCCCAAGAATGCCACCACTATTGGACTGATTGGGAAGATTTACTAGTTAGTATAAGAACCTACTTGGTCTCCCTACACCCACCAAGGCATCGGTACTCATATAGAATTTCTGTAAGAGAAAAGATCATGTCGGAGCTGCCAAGCACTCCAACCCATCTGCCTCAATGAATAAGATAGAGGAGGACCCTGAGAAGGCCACAATGCGTCAACAACTTGTTGAGAGGAAGAATTTGGTCGATGAACACCTGACTGAATGTGCTATAGAGCGACAGATCGACTACAGTAATCCTGGGCCAGTACATTAGGGGTAGGAACAACATCCCCTCGGAGAGCTGCCCCCAGACAACCCTGATCATGCTGCTTCGCAGACAGGGTTGAAGCTGGATCTCATGGTAATAGGGTGCAATATGTCTCACTAAACACTCTAGAATGGAGCGGCAATCCAAGGAACCCGGATCGGGTTCCCCAACTGCCCTGCAAGTCTCCCCACTAGCTTCTCCACGAGCCACTGAGCCTGGTTACCATGTTGAAGAACCCACCAATACAGTCATGGTTAGGGATGCCCATTAAGACAGGGACCCCCTCCCAGATGATCCAATGATAGCACTCATTACTCCCCTAAAGGTGTTAGAAACGTGAAAGGTGGCGATCCCACCTGATGATAAGCCATATTCTCCATTGGTGGATGATATACTTGAATGTCAAGGTTTCGAGAATCCCACCTTATCCCCTATTAATGGGATGGGGGACCAGCCGAGGCACCTAGACCACTTCAACTCTAGGTGTGGGCCCATGTTAGGGACAGTAGTGTAGGAGGAGGCTACCATGTTCCAGTGTTTTGTTTAGACATTAGAGGGGATGTCATTCTTCTGGTACAAACAGCTCCCTGTTGGATCCATAACTAGATTGGAAGACCATTGTAGGAAATTCCTCTAGCAGTTCAGTTCCACCATGCAGAAAAAAAGTATCGCAAAACATTTCACGTGAAAAAAAATGCCTGATGAGCATGTCGCGGACTTTATCACTCGATGGAAGGGGCTCAAAAACATCCTTTACATTCCACTCACTCGTGATAAATTATTGCCGATGTGCGTAGGGAATGTCAAGATGGAACTGGTTCCTTCTCTGATCACCCAGAACTACACTAGAGGATTCTGAGAATTCACTAATAAGGCCCAGAGACTTGATGAAGCTCTGCAATAGGCCAGCCAGGGACGTCTGTTTCCCCCTATAATTCCAGTAAGGATGGCGGCCAGAGCCGATGTAACAACCCGAGATTTTATGAAAAATATTCTTTTTAATTTTATTAATGTCTTGTGTTATATGCTACACCAAAAGGAGCTTTCACAATAAACAGCTCTGACTTGGCTTGAATTATATGCAATCGCGACCTTCCACGATAGCGTGTGTTGTACGCAACACCGAGTTTCGCTAAACAACGATATGCTATTAAGATATTATTAAAACTAGCCGTTATGAATAGTAATAACCACTTTTTGAAATTTTGTAAATTTTATTTTTCAAAATGGAATTCATTTTTGGATTCTTAATATCGAAATTAGCTTAGGGTGATATTTTGGTACTTTTCGGATAACTTTCATATTCTGATGAATAGTGAAAATTACAAAATTTTAATTAAAAACAATTTTTTTTAAATCGAAATAATTAATAGTGATAAATTATTAATTTGAGTGGTTTTAAAGTATATTTAGAATATATTTTTACAATTTAATACAATGTTGGTCATTGGATGTAATTTCACATTTAAACCAGTTATAAACTAGTGTCAATCTTTTGATAGTTATTATCTCTTAAAAATACGCTATTTGTTTTGACGACGAGAATTATTTTTTAAATTAGTTAATGCAACTGATATGTTTTGAATTTGGTAAAATAGACATCATTTTTGAGTTCATAATATCAAATATAGCTTAGGCCTAATTTTTGATATTTTTCTGAAAACTTTCAATTTTTGATGAATAGTGAAACCACTAAGTGGTAGTTAAAAAACAGAATTTTTCATAAAACTTAATTTTACCGCTTCTGTGAATGGAATTCCGAAAATCCGAGAGACACGGTTAATATCATGTACTAAAATGTGGTTCAATGAGATGAAAATAATTTTTGGTGAATAGTAACTTTTTACTTTTTTTTACCGCGGTTAATAGTAAATAGGGTAACTAAGGGTAAATATGATATTACTATTACCCTAACACATGTACTAATTCTATTGGATTAGTGTAATTCGACCACAAACAAACTTATGAATATAATATGACCATTTAGGTCCACTTGGATTAGATTATGACATTTAACATTATTTTATTTAATGAATAGTTAAAATAGTTAAAATAAATGATTAATAACTAAAACATTTTTAATATGGGGTTATACATAAGATAAATTCGATTATAAATATTCATTAGAAAGCTAAAAATATTTCCTACATAATGATATTTTATTTATAATTTTTAGACTTTAAATAAATTAATTTATTTATGACACAACAATGTTGCAGTAATTACCCTTTTAAGGAAATATTAACATAATTGATGTTATAAATGCTCAAATGAATGTAATTTGAGACTTTTTATGAATTTAACTAATTTTATAGGTTACTATGATATATTAGTGTTGATTTAATTAACTGTTTTCGAACATATAATTCTGTTATGACTTTCACAAAAATCATATATCAAATAGTGTCAAAATTGACACAAAATAGCTTTTAAATAAAATATTATATTATTAATTGTTATTTTATTCCTAAAAATATAAGGTTCGGCCAAATTACATAGATAAGGATATATATATTAATAATAAACAATTTGGGGTTCGTTTGGCATGTTATAGTATGTGTATTAACCATATAGTGAAAGAAAACAAAAAGACACGGTAAAAGTTAAATTATTTAACTTAGAGTTAAATCTAATTGATAAGGTTAAAATAATACCCTAAACATGTCTAAATATTATTGGTTGATAGGATTTCGACCCATCCCCACTTTAGCTCCGAAATAAGACCCTTTGGAACCATTATCAACCGATTTTGACTTTAATATAAAATAATATTTTGAGGTATTCCTAAGATGCCCCTCTCCTCCCTTATAAATGGACACCTCCTCCCCCTCCTCCTCACACCAATTTGAGCACTCAAGCTCGGCCGAACCCTACAAAAATCTCTTCTCCACTTCCCTAGAAACATCCTAGAGGTTCTGGTCTTCCTCAAAGACCAATTTTAGTGCCCTAAGAGGAGGTCTTAAAGAGGTGCTTCAAAGAAGAGGTAATTACCATTACCAATTCTTTCATCATTATTTCTTCTTCCACTTATTTTTCTTAGGTTGTTTCATTATGAAGTAATAACATCAGTATCACTAATATGATGATATGTTATTATAAGTATGAAACAACCCTATTTCACCATCTATCCATCCTACGGAAAAAGAAATCACCGCGCGTGCGTACGTACGGAATACCGTCTCCACGCCGTGGTGTAATCTATTTTCCACCACCACCTTACATGGATGGGTATAATGGTGTAAAGAATAACTATACATAGTTATTACAAAATCATATTGATTCTGATATATTTTATATTCCACTCCAATTCAATTCAATAATTATGGAAATGATATCATCGCTCGTGCGTATGTACGGAATACCGTCTCCACGACGCGATGAGATTCATTCTTAATGATTAACCATTCATGAATGATTATAAAGTATATATAATAAGTACTAATGAAATATATGACATAATAATGATACTGGATTTATGTATATATATATATATATGTATTTCATCTACTTACTTCCATTCAAGACAATAAGGAAAGAAAAACAGCGTTCATGCGTACGTACGGACTACCATCTCCATGAACGGTGTTTTTCATTTTATTTATCTATCTATTATATATATATATATACTGAATATATATGATATATAAATCATATTTTATATTCTGGAAGTAAGTAAATCGTGATATAAGTAATAATAATGTCAAGAACAACAAGTCAAAACACCTACGATAAATGAAACGATTTTACCCAAAATGCTTCTTTAACATGGAATTTACAAAAGAACGGGTAATATAATGTCATAAGTGAACCATATATGATATCATAACAATGAATATGATTCTGTAATTAGTAAATGACATTATTTAAATCATTATACAGGAGTTTCGGACACATACGAAGCAAATCGGACCAAAGGTAAGGGAAATATCACAATCTCATTTTTATCCAAGATTGTTTATTCGCAAGTATTTACTGGGGTGTATTTTATCATCCACATCCATGTTTCATCAATATGTAATATTATTTACATCCACCTACAATTGTTTAAATCCATTTTTACCCTTCGGTGAGTTTTTAGTAATATTTATGAAAGGAATCTTTTGTCGTTTTTCGTACGAGGTACTTTTTGTCTTTTCCGACAAAAGTACGAAGAATGTTTTTTTTAACTTATACGACATGAATGGATTTTTTAAAAAGTATTTCCAAGAAGCTTCCTTTACAAGTTTTCAAGTTTATTTTTAATCAACTTCTTTTATTTTAAAGTCGTATGACATGTTATGAAAGGAAAAATGTTTTTGAAGTAGAAAGGATATTTTCCTCAAGAATGGAGTTCAAGTATTTTATCAAAATTATTTTCCATTTAAGATAATAAAAGGGTTCTGTTTTTATCCCTATTATTACATTGGTTTGATTATGTTGTGATGGAAATATTTTTATGAATTCCTTTATCTTATATGAATTGATTTATGATGTCATGTTGTTTAAGAATCCCATTTTTATTACATGGGTTACGCTATGATTTATGATTTATGATTATGTGGAACACATAAGAAAGGATTAATTATAAGATGGGTGGGACCTATATCTCCCTCCAATGCATTGGGTAAAGATTTTATATCTCATGAGATAGACAGGGCTGGAACAGTAGGTTATACCGGTTCTGGGAAATAGGACTGAAACGAGGGTTACTCGATTCGGAAAGGGACTTTGTCAACTAAGATAGTCTTAGCAATGAGTCTTGACTAACAAGAAATTATTCTCTATGATTATGTGTGAATGCCACAAAGTTTCATGTTTTAAGTTATGATTATTGTGATTACATTTCACTGCCATGAATTATCCCATGTTATGAAATTATGCTCTCTTTTGCAGGTTAATATTTCCAAAATGTTATGTTCTTATGAATACGATGTGATTGACATTTCTTTTGTTTACCCTTACTGAGCATTTGAGCTCACCCTTTTATGTTTTCTTTTCCCCAGGATATAAATAATGGTTTTAGGAAAAAAAACGGAAGATCTTTATAGGAGATGTTGAAGATCTTTCACCACGATTAGAAGATTACGTTCCGAGTTTCCAAAGACACTAATCTATTACGTTCCTTGTGTGTATGTACTAAGTATTCCGCAAATGTAATGTAATGTCAATGTACGTCATGTTTCGGGTCTTTACAGTTGGTATAAGAGGAAAGGTTTAGTCAACCTTTGGAAACTAGGATGCGAAAACGTTAGTGAGATCCCTAGAGATATTTATAAGGTATGTCTAGGGATTCCCCTAAGGATAAGTATACGTATAGGATATAGTCCTAGAACTATGGTAACGATATTAGATTAAACCAATGATGTTAGATATTTAAGTTACTCCCCCTTTATTATGATTTTTGCCTCTCACACTATTTTTTTTGGGTTTTAGAAAATGGCTGGAAACAAGGTGATTCACGATAATGGAGGAAATGATGGACAATGGAATGATATTCTTCATGAGAAACCAAATGAAATGGGATTTGGAAGTCCAAACATCATTATTATGCCGAATCAGCAATCTCATAATATGATCAATAAAGTAAAATTTGGTAAGTTCCCTGACTCGGCTAATAAGAGAAAGATGGAGTTTCATGATAATCATAGAGGAAAGAAAGTTCAATTTCCCCTATGTAAATAATGTGGGAAGAGGCATCAAGGAGAATGTTTCAAAGGAACTGGAAGATGCTTTGGGTGTGGAAAAGAAGGACACAAAGCCAGTAAGTGCAAAGGAAAAGGTTCAGTTAACACCAGGGATGAGGATAATGGTATTGCTACGACTTCAACAATGGTTAAATGTTTTAAATGTGGAATGTACGGGTATTATGAAAACCAATGCCCTAAGGGAAACTCTCATGAAGATAATCAGTATGGTCATATGGGAAGTATTTATGTGGATGATGATGAAGAGACTACCAATGATATGTGAGGTGAAAGAATTGTTGAAGCTCGGGCAATGGTTTAGGAATGTAGTGGAATGATTACATGTTTATCATGTGTAATGTTGTATAAGTAATCTCATGGTACTATGGAATAAAGAGACATGTAAGGATTGTTACATTGTTGTCTGATTAATGTTACCAGTATCCATGAAAGGTTATTCAGATATTTTTGGAATGTAGATGATATGCGCATTATTAAGGGATAAGGAGAAAATTAAATGTTTGATAGTATTCATGAGCTCATGACTGATATAAGGATAAGTTTATATCATGGTTTGAGTATATAGAATTTTTGGATTTTGGTATGTGGAAAGAGTTAACTTTTGACAGCATTCATGTTTTCACTAAGGTTTAATGGGAATTCATTTTTTTCAATAGAATACATCATTAAGGTATTCACATGATTGGAATGTGACCAACAAGATATATGGGGGATAAATGATGGTATTCACATGCTTGGTTGACGACATTTCAAGTAATCGTTTTCTTTATACTATAAGCATGGACCGAAGTATTTTAGATAAGCCTAAAGATTGTAATGGATTATGTTAACCATAAGTTAGTATTGTTTAAGTATAGAACTTTTTTTTGATATTATTTATGTGATGTTATTGTAATGTAGTTTTAGAAAAATGACAACCTGCAGGACGGGCGACAACCCATCGCTTCGGACAAGGCTGTGGGAATCGAACCCACAACCGAAGTGCGACTGTCCTTTATCGCCTACCACTGACCTACATGAAGTCCCTGATTAGTAGAAACTAGTTTTATTATATTAAGCAGAATGATATATGAAGTATAATTCCATTTTAGGAACCATATATGATTAATATCACTATAGATCGACTTATGTATATAATTTTTGCTAACCTTTTGTTTGAGATAGATGGAATGACCCATCATTCTATCACATGATCTGCTAACACTTCACGAATAACAAATTCAAGAGATGAAGTGGAAATTGTTCAAGGCACGAACAATAGTGAGATTGTACCAAAATAATGTAAGTATTTATTCTAATTCAAATTCTTCAACTTTAGGCAAATGATCATGAAAACCAAAAATATTGTCCTAGTGCTCTAATATATGATTAATCAGATGGTACCTTAGATCGTCACAAATTTATGGATTTGTGATTGTTGGCTTTTCCATAGCCATGTTCTCTACAACTCTCCATCATAACATGATGGTTAGATTTTTCTTCCATATCCATATTTTCACCTATGTGGAAACCCAGTGATTAGTTTATTTGGGTAACAATTACGTTTCATACTTTCATTTTTAAATATTGGTTTTGGTATTCCTTTTTACGATGTGGGTTTCTATTAAAGAAACTTTCGAATAGTAAACCATTTATAACCCCGACGAATTTCGAGGGTGAAATTCATTTTAAGGGGGGTAGAATGTAACAACCCGAGATTTTATGAAAAATATTCTTTTTAATTTTATTAATGTCTTGTGTTATATGCTACACCAAAAGGAGCTTTAAAAATACACATCTCTGACTTGGCTTGAATTATATGCAATCGCGACCTTCCACGATAGCGTGTGTTGTACGCAACACCGAGTTTCGCTAAACAACGATATGCTATTAAGATATTATTAAAACTAGCCGTTATGAATAGTAATAACCACTTTTTGAAATTTTGTAAATTTTATTTTTCATAATGGAATTCATTTTTGGATTCGTAATATCGAAATTAGCTTAGGGTGAAATTTTGGTACTTTTCGGATAACTTTCATTATCTGATGAATAGTGAAAATTACTAAATTTTAATTAAAAACAATTTTTTTAATCAAAATAATTAATAGTGATAAATTATTAATTTGAGTGGTTTTAAAGTATATTTAGAATATATTTTTACAATTTCATACAATGTTGGTCATTGGATGTAATTTCACATTTAAACCAGTTATAAACTAGTGACAATCTTTTGATAGTTATTATCTCTTAAAAATACGCTATTTGTTTTGACGACGAGAATTAATTTTTAAATTAGTTAATGCAACTGATATGTTTTGAATTTGGTAAAATAGACATCATTTTTGAGTTCATAATATCTAATATAGCTTAGGCCTAATTTTTGATATTTTTCTGAAAACTTTCAATTTTCGATGAATAATGAAACCACTAAGTGGTAGTTAAAAAACTGAATTTTTCATAAAACGTAATTTTACCGCTTCTGTGAATGGAATTTCGAAAATCCGAGAGACACGGTTAATATCAAGGAATAAAATGTGGTTCAATGATATGAAAATAATTTTTGGTGAATAGTAACTTTTTACTTTTTTTACCGCAGTTAATAGTAAATAGGGTAACTAAGGGTAAATATGATATTACTATTACCCTAACACATGTCCTAATTCTATTGGATAAGTGTAATTCGACCAAAAACAAACTTATGAATATAATATGACCATTTAGGTCCACTTGGATTAGATTATGACATTTAATATTATTTTATTTAATGAATAGTTAAAATAGTTAAAATCAATGTTTAATAACTAAAACATTTTTAATATGGGGTTATACATAAGATAAATTCGACTATAAATATTCATTAAAAAGATAAAGAGATTTCCTACATAATGATATTTAATTTATAATTTTTAGACTTTAAATAAATTAATTTAATTAGGACACAACGATGATGCAGTAATTACCCTTTTAAGGAAATATTAACATAATTGATGTTATAAATGCTCAAATGAATGTAATTTGAGACTTTTTATGAATTACAATAATTTTCTAGGTTAATATGATATATTAGTGTTGATTTAATCAACTTTTTTCGAACATATAATTCTGTTATGACTTTCACAAAAATCATATATCAAATAGTGTCAAAATTGACACAAAATAGTTTTTAAATAAAATATTATATTATCAATTTTTATTTTATTCCTAAAAATCTAAGGTTCGGCCAAATGACATAGATAAGGATATATATATTAATAATAAACAATTTGGGGTTCATTTGGCATGTTATAGTATGTGTATTAACCATATAGTGAAACAAAACAAAAAGACACGGTAAAAGTTAAATTATTTAACTTAGAGTTAAATCTAATTGATAAGGTTAAAATAATACCCTAAACTTTTCTAAATCTTATTGGTTGATAGGATTTAGACCCATCCCCACTTTAGCTCCGAAATAAGACCCTTTGGAACCATTATCAACCGATTTTGACTTTAATATAAAATAATATTTTGAGGTATTCCTAAGATGCCCCTCTCCTCCCTTATAAATGGACACCTCCTCCCCCTCCTCCTCACACCAATTTGAGCACTCAAGCTCGGCCAAACCCTGCCAAAATATCTTGTCCACTTCCCTAGAAACATCCTAGAGGTTCTGGTCTTCCTAAAAGACCAATTTTAGTGCCCTAAGAGGAGGTCTCAAAGAGGCGCTTCAAAGAAGAGGTAATTACCGTTACCAATTCTTTCATCTTTATTTCTTCTTCCACTTCTTCTTCTTAGGTTGTTTCATTATGAAGTAATAAAATCAGTATCACTCATATACGGATATGTTATTATAAGTATGAAACAACCCTATTTCACCATCTATCCATCCTACAGAAAAACAAATCACCACGCGTGCGTACGTACAGAATACCGTCTCCACGACGTGGTGTAATCTATTTTCCACCACCACCTTACATGGATGGGTATAATGGTGTAAAGAATAACTATACATAGTTATTACAACATAATATTGATTCTGATATATTGTATAATCCACTCCAATTCAATTCAATAATTATGGAAATGATATCATCGCTCGTGCGTACGTACGGAATACCGTCTCCACGACGCGATGAGATTCATTTTTAATGATTAACCATTCATGAATGATTATAAAGTATATATAATAAGTACTAATGAAATATATGAAATAATAATGATACTGGATTTATGTAAATATATATATATATGTATGTCATCTACTTACTTCCATTCAAGATAATAAGGAAAGAAAAACAGCGTTCATGCGTACGTACGGACTACCGTCTCCATGAACGGTGTTTTTCATTTTATTTATCTATCTATTATATATATATATATACTGAATATACATGATATATAAATCATATTTTATATTCTGGAATTAAGTAAATAATGATATAAGTAATAATAATGTCAAGAACAACAAGTCAAAACACCTACGATAAATGAAACGATTTTACCCAAAATGCTTCTTTAACATGGAATTTACAAAAGAACGGGTAATATAATGTCATAAGTGAACCATATATGATATCATAACAATGAATATGATTCTGTAATTAGTCAATGACATTATTTAAATCATTATACATGAGGATCGGACACATACGAAGGAAATCGGACCTAAGGTAAGGGAAATATCACAATCTCATTTTTATCCGAGATTGTTTATTCACAAGTATTTACTGGGGTGTATTTTATCATCCACATCCATGTTTCATCAATATGTAATATTATTTCCATCCACCTACAATTGTTTAAATCCATTTTTACCCTTCTATGAGTTTTTAGTAATATGTATGAAAGGAATCTTTTGTCGTTTTTCGTACGAGGTACTTTTTGACTTTTCCGACAAAAGTACGAAGAATGTTTTTTTTAACATATACGGCATGAATGGATTTTTAAAACATTATTTCCAAGAAACTTCCTTTACAAGTTTTCAAGTTTATTTTTAATCAACTTCTTTTATTTTAAAGTCGTATGACATGTTATGAAAGGAAAAATGTTTTTGAAGTAGAAAGGATATTTTCCTCAAGAATGGAGTTCAAGTATTTTATCAAAATTATTTTCCATCTAAGATAATAAAAGGGTTCTGTTTTTATCCCTATTATTACATTGGTTTGATTATGTTGTGATGGAAATATTTTTATGAAGTCCTTTATCTTATATGAATTGATTTATGATGTCATGTTGTTTAAGAATCCCATTTTTATTACATGGGTTACGCTATGATTTATGATTTATGATTATGTGGCACACATAAGAAAGGATTCATTATAAGATGGATGGGACCTATATCTCCCTCCAATGCATTGGGTAAAGATTTTATATCTCATGAGACAGACAGGGCTGGAACGGTAGGTTATTCCGGTTCAGTGAAACAGGACTGAAACGAGGGTTACTCGATTCAGAAAGGGACTTTTTCCACTAAGATAGTCTTGGCAATGAGTCTTGACTAACAAGAAATGATTCTCTATGATTATTTGTGAATACCACAAAGTTTCATGTTTTATGTTATGATTATTGTGATTACATTTCACTGCCATGAATTATCCCATGTTATGAAATTATGCTCTCTTTTGCAGGTTAAGATTTCCAAAATATTATGTTCTTATGAATACGATGTGATTGATATTTATTTTGTTTACCCTTACTGAGCATTTGAGCTCACCCTTTTATGTTTTCTTTTCCCCAGGATATAAAGAAAGGTTTTAGGTAAAAAAAGGGAAGATCTTTATAGGAGATGTTTAAGATCTTTCACCACGATTAGAAGATTAAGTTCCGAGATTCCAAAGACACTAAACTATTACGATCCTTGTGTGTATGTACTAAGTATTCCGAAAATGTAATGTAATGTCAATGTACGTCAAGTTTCGGGTCTTTACAGCTGAGCCCGCACAGTGGCCCAAATATAAGCCCCTAGAAAACTAGAAGTGGTACCAGTGGAACTTGCCTCGCATCCTCACAGAGGACCTCCACCATAGGCACAACCTCTATCCCCGCAGCATCCACATCAGAATTGGCAAGTGCCCCTGCATAATGCACCGCCAGTGCCTAGTAGGGAAAATCAGCATCCACCTCGTTGATAGGCTCCTCCAGCTCCTCATCATGGTCAGGCTCCAAGACCCCCCCTCTGAGAGAGGAGAAACTGGACCTACTCGTTCAATGACAATTAGGGCGCTGGTTACTTCTGTAGTGCCTTAGAGTAGGGGATTGTATGCTTTGCTGAGTACAAAATGCCGGAAGAGGAGAATCTCACTAATATCCCCAAAAACAAACCCTATCATCAGATCCTGAGGCACACCCTCATGCAGTGTTATGTGTTTAATGACTGGAATCAAGACAAGTTCGATAAAAACATAGTTAGGATTGGACCTGCCGCAGAATAAGTGGCGGGTGTCTTCGTATGGCTGGATAATAGCATCGACAGTGAGGATGAGTGGCATCAGGATTCCAATCATGGGTCCTAGAAGTATGATGACTGGATGGATCTCAAAATGATTTCCCAAGACCATGCTATCATCCGTGCATGCCTGATCAGCCAAAGCCTTCAGAAGACACACTCGCTACTTCTGCACTGTCGACCCAGTCAGCCTCCTCCTAGAAGAGAAAGCATCAGTAGCGAAAGGGAAAGCAATGCACCCCGCCAATGCCATCCTCATCCCACAATCTTAGTGACTTTATGCCCTCTGAGATGGGGGTTCCTCTAAGAATCCACCCTGTAGTGGATAACTCTTCAAGTGATAGATAAGGTTATGCATATATTAATACCATTGAGTTGGAAACCCACTATATGATTCCTGACGATGGGGAGTACGAGGCGAACTTCCCCAATGTCCCTAGTCGATGCCAACGTTGGTAGAGCTATGAAAATATGAGTCATCGAGGAACATCAGTTGGAACATCATGTCAGGCCATGCATGCCACTGAGACCAGATAGCAGTCCTAGTGTATATCTCACCATGCATAGCCTTTTCAGCCATTATCGTCGAGCCTCCCTCCCCCACTGTTTGGATTCTAGATCATGGAGTGTTACCTCGACCATACTATGACCAAGATCTCACTTCTAAAGGCCGATCTCTATTGTTTAGTCCTTATATGATAGATACTTTTCGGGCTTCAACTAGAAAGTATCAGGATATGCCTAGCACCAGTCAGTTGTCGGCCCAGCTGGCATGGCCTGCCATGCCTCCTATCACAGAGTGGCCTCCTGCAGCAGATGTTTGCGCCTGGTGTAACACCCCAAGATTTCATAGTGTGTTATTTCTTCAAAATAATTCAATAACTTTCACTACACGCAACACCGAGTTCAATTGCACCATGACTTACCAATAAAAAGCCATTAAAAGAGGTCATGAATAGTATTAACTAAATTTTAAACTTTATATAATCCTTATAATTTTATAATCCATATTATGAGTTTCTTAGTCATAATGAAAGAACAGATTCATTTTCAGTATTGCACTTTTATCAACTTTTGATAGTGAAACCTTTTTAAATACAATATTATAAACTTTTTGACTAAATGGAGACATCAATAAATTTAAAATGAAACATCCCAAGCTTCCACGGTACGCTTTCCTTTGAATAAAACAGTAGCGTGTGTTGTACGCAACTTCGAGTTTTAACACACACCACAACCAATCAAACTGGCCGTTATGAATAGTAATACCTAAATTTTGAAATAATATATATATTAATATTTTGAAATGGACTTCATTTTTGGATTCGGAATATCGAATTTAGCCTAAGGTGAAATTTTGGTACTTTTCGGATAACTATCATATTTTGATGAATAGTGAAAATTACTAAATTTTAATTAAAAACAACTTTTTTAATCAAAATAATTAATAGTGATAAATTATGAATTTGAGTGGTTTTAAAGTATATTTAGAATATATTTTTACAATTTAATATAATGTTGGTCATTAGACATAATTTTACAATTAAACCGAACATAAACAAGTGTCCATCTTTTGATAGTTATTATCTCTTAAAAACACGCTTTTTGTTTTGACAGCGGGAATTAATTTTAAATTAATTTCTGCCACTTCTGTGTTTTGAATTTAGAAAAATGGATTCCATATTTGGAATCAGGATGTCCAAATTGTGTAAATTGGTAACTTTTATTTTTAGACATTTTGAATAATTACTGTGGTAAATATTTTATTTACAATGGTTAAGGGTAAATCCGGTAAATAAGGGTTAAAAAATAATATTATAATAATACAAAATTACCCTAAAACGTGTCCTAACCATATTGGTGGACACATACCCGACCATGAGCATCCTTGGGTCAATTTGGGGACCCCTTGGAGCCACTTGTTTGTGGTAGGGACACTTTATATTAATAAAGTTAAAATAAAAATAAAAATGGCATAAGCTTACATCTTTTAGAAGAACAATTTTTACATAGGGTTATACATGTTGTATTTTCGATTATAAATATTCATTAGAAATATAAAAATATTTCCTACATAATGATATTTTATTTATAATTTTTAGACATCAAATAATTTAAATTATTAATGACACAATAATGATGCAATGTTTACCTCATTAATAAATCATTTAAATAAATAAGATTATAATGATTAAAATATTATCTAAAACCTGTCCAATTCTTATTGGTTGAGGTTATTTAGAATATGAGTCATCTTATCTTCGACCTCAATGATTTTTGGACCATTATAAACCGAATATAATTATATTATAAAGTAATACTTTCACTCTTTCCTAAAGAGCCCCTCTTCTCCCTTATAAAAGGAGACCACTTCTACTCATTCCTCACACCTCTCAAGCCACTTGGCTCGTCCAAACTCTGCCCAACTAAGCTCCCCACATCCCTCTCCTCCTCCTTGAAGCTTCCCCTTCGGCAGAAAGCATTTCAAGAAGTCCTTTGGTTCCAACCAAAGTGAGTTACCTAAATTAAAGGAGGTTAACCTACCCCAACCAAGGAAAAGTACAAGGTAAGGGGTTTTCATCTCACTCCTTATTCCCGTGAGATTCATGCCATATTGCCACCATCACCTTTTGTGTGGTGTATGTACTGCCCATAATTATATTCTTTGTGTAATACACTCTAATTTATGTGTATTTACATATTCATTTTATGATACCTCTTTCATGGGTTGTATGTTTCATAAGTTACCAAATTGGTAAGGGTTATTTCACAATCTCTTCATTATCCGAGGTTGTTTATACGTAATAATCTACTGGGATCTCGTTATCATCCACATCCATGTTTCTTCAAAATGTATTTCAAAACATTTTTAATATTTAAAAGAATATGGGTTAAAGTCATTTATACCCTTGTTTGACTTTTTATAAGAGGTTTATAAGGGAATCTTTCTGTCGTTTTCCAAACAAGGTGCTTTTTAACCTTTTCGACAGAATCAAGATAAGAATGCTTTTTTTAACTTATACGGCAGGTGCGGTTATTTTCCGCCGTTATAAAATCGTCAAAGCTTCCCTTGCAAACTTATAAGAATATTTTCAAAGAAAATGTTTTATTTTATATGGATCTTAAATGATTTCAAATTAAAAGGAGATATTTCTTTAAAAAGAATATTGTTTTCATCTATGTCAACATCCTTTGATGGATTTTAAGATTATTTGAAGTTGATTTATTATGATACAAAACTTCTATATTGTATTGAAGGTTTTGTGATATGTTTGACTGTGGATGTGCTATTTTTATACCATTCATAGTTTATGGTGAAATTATTTACATTTCGTATGCTAGTTCCAATAAGAATGTTTATGTTATATTTCAACCTTTACTTCATATGAATGTGTTGGACAAGTATGTTCCAGGTTGGGGACTGGTTGAAGTAAGCCCTCCAGGTTAGGGACTGGTAAAAGTAAGCCCTCCAGGTTAGGGACTGGTAAAAGTAAGCCCTCCGGTTTGGTCTCCGTTTATTAGAGGCACTCCGGGTTGGTGTCCGGTTATTAGAGGCACTCCGGGTTGGTGTCCGGTTATTAGAGGCACTCCGGGTTGGGTTCCGGTTACAGTTAGCCCCAAGGTCTTGGGACAAGGCCTTGAAAAGAAATTAAAGTTTAGCATTATGCATTCCAACATTATGAAAGTGGTTTTTGATTTTTGCATGTGATTATTCGATTAGTAGAATATCCATGTGAATAACTAAATGGCATTATTTCATTTTACTTTTTCCATACTATGTTGAAGTTCATGTTTAAAAAGGCTTTTGTTTTAGTAATTCATTGCCTTAAATGTTTATGCTTATTTTTGAATGTTCCGCTATATTGTTATCCTTACTGGGCATTTGAGCTCACCCCTTTTCTATGTTTTATTTTTCCCAGGATGTGAAGATGTAAGTTATGAATGACCTTCGGGGATATTATGAGGGGATTATAGTGTGGACTGTGGAAACATTATGTTGTTGTAGTAGTTTTTCATTTTATGATGTAATGTAAAACTTGTGAATATATCTAGTGTTTCCAAGGCTACTAAACCAAACGGTCTTTAGAGATTTGATCTTTCTTGTGATCATGACAATGTTATATAATTAATGCACCGACTCTGGGTAACTGGGGTAGGGGCGTTACAGTTGGTATCAGAGGAAGTTTAGTACAAACCTTGGAAGCTAGATTTAGATAAACTCTGATTAGAGCACGTAGACCTAAGATGAACTTTGAGGATTAGTATAGAAGAACTTCCTAGAATTTTGGTATTGTAGAGATTTTGTGAGTTTTCCGAGCAATACATCCCTGTCTGGATATGAGCAGGTAGAGGCGGCTCTGGCACAGATGTACCTAGGGGTAAAACCCGAAAACACCGCATTGAGCTAGACTCGAACGGGAACTGGTGCACGACAACGGGCCTTGCTTCACTCTTGGTTACGACACTCCCGGGGGATATGCTTAGGATAACTCTCATTTTCTTTACAAATCATTTTGAAGGGAGTATGAGTATATACTTCCTCAAAGAAAACATTCTTATGATTATGGATTATATCCATAAATAGTTCAATTTATGTTAAGTGTTTTATAAGTATGGGATTATGTATTTTGATTCATAAACTGATCTAGTGTATTCCATTGTTTAGAAATGGCGCCCAGTAGAAGGAACGATAACTCCAGAAATGCACATGATCCAAAGAGAAGGAAGGATCATATCTTTCATGGTCTTAAGCTAGAATTTATAAGAGAAATAGTCTCCCATGTATTATCATCATATGAAGAAATAATATCATGTGTTGATAAGATAAGTAAAGAGTTTACTGAGTCCCATGGCTTTGAAGGGAAGCAAGAGAAGAAAAGGATAGAAGAGAGAAAGATGGATAAAGGGAAGAGGGAAAAGAAGAATTTTCCCATATGTGGTAACTGTGGAAAGAAACACCCTGGAACTTGCCTGAAAGGAATGTGAGTTTGTTATAAGTGTGGAGGAAAAGGGCACAAAGTACGTGACTGCAAGGGTAAGAAAATGGTTTCAAATGTACAATGCTTCATTTGCAAGGAGTTTGGACACTACGCGAACCTATGTTCCAGCCATCAGACTATGCCGAAAATGATGCTATTGGATAATAATCAAGTTATGATACTACCACAGATGAAGAGGAATGATTAGAGTTCTTATGTTGATTATGTCAATTGAGTTTTGTATCAACAATGTAATTGTTATAATAATTATGAAGTATATAAGGATTGTACTGTAGTACTATTTCATTAAGGACTTGAGATTGTGTGGAACAAAGAAAAGTGACTCAATAGCAGGATAAATTTTTGGAAAATATATGGTTGAGAGAAAGATAAACCATAATATGGTTCTGATACCGAGTTAGTGATTTTAGAATAATACATGATTGATTTGGATAAATTATATTGGATATTCTTGACTACCTTGGAACTGATTAATGATCTATATATTCCATTATTGTTGGGGTTTAAAACATTTTTGGATTGATGAAGTATATCCATCATTCTATATGGAATAGGGGAGCATGAATGTAATCAATAAGGAATATGGTAATACATGATGAAGGTATTCATATGCTATTACGGGGTAAAAAGGATCTATATTATGTTTACCTTCCTTATAAATGTTAGACTGTGAGTTTGGACAGAAGTATTTTGGATAGTTCTAGTTTGGATTGTTTTGGATTGCCATAAAAGGAGAACCCGGAGGTCGGGCGGCAACCCGTCGCGTCCGGCAAGGCTGCGAGACCTGAACCCGCAACCGGAGGGCGAAAAGGGTGTATCACCTACCACTGGCCCATGAGATGTCCTGGATTAAATAATGTAGTTTTTATTAAAAGATCATGTAGATGAATTATAAATTCGTTTATTTTGGAACCCTATACAAATAGTGTAAATAGAATTTTTTTACATTCTATTATCTTTTAGAGTGAAATATGAGTTTGTGGTAGAAATTTATTAATGGATAAAACTCTAATTATAAAGTAAGTATATCTCCATATGATCTTAGCCAATCTCATAATTAAATTCCTCAATATTAAGAAAAGCAACTTTGAACAAAATTTTTTTCCTATATGGTACCTTAAATCATCACTAATTTATAGCTTTGGGATTGTTGGCCTTTTTATAGCCATGTTCTCTACCACTCTCCATCAGATAATTGATGGTTACATTTTTCTTCCATATCCATATTTTCCTACATGGAACCCTAGTATTTGTTATTTTCGGTAATCTTCATACTTTCAACTCTTTATTTTAAATAGAGGCCTCATTAATTCATTTTTCGATGTGGGATTTCAACTAGGATATTTTGAAACGTCAAAAATGTGTTATCCTAATACCCTATGTTTTGTTGAACCGATGGTATTTCAAATCATCATAGATTGATGAATTTAAGGACCTCAATTTTATACTTGTTTGTGATTTATGACCTCAATCACTACCTATAAATATTTACGTTTTTCCTCCGATTATATGTCTCTAATTGCCACCAATGTTCTCCTAATCGAGATCATAATTTGGTGGTGACCCTTTGATTTCTCTTTTCCTCATATTAAGACTAAATTTTAGTAACCCAATTTCTGATGTGGGTTTTCCCACAAATATATTTTCTACTTTCAACCTTTTATTTTTGAAGAACAATTTCAAATTGCGAGGACGCAATTTATTGAAGGAGGGGAGAATGTAACACCCCAAGATTTCATAGTGTGTTATTTCTTCAAAATAATTCAATAACTTGCACTAAACGCAACACCGAGTTCAATTGCACCATGACTTACCAAAAAAATCCATTAAAAGAAGTCATGAATAGTATTAACTAAATTTTAAACTTTATATAATCCTTATAATTTTAGAATCCATATTATGAGTTTCTTAGTCATAATGCAAGAACAAATTCATTTTCAGTATTGCACTTTTATCAACTTTTGATAGTGAATCCTTTTTAAATACAATATTCTAAACTTTTTGACTAAATGGAGACATCAAAAAATTTAAAATGAAACATCCCAAGCTTCCACGGTACGCTTTCCTTTGAATAAAACAGTAGCGTGTGATGTACGCAACTTCGAGTTTTAACACACACCACAACCAATCAAACTGGCCGTTATGAATAGTAATACCTAAATTTTGAAATAATATATATTTTATATTTTGAAATGGACTTCATTTTTGGATTCGTAATATCGATTTTAGCCTATGGTGAAATTTTGGTACTTTTCGGATAACTTCCATATTTTGATGAATAGTGAAAATTACTAAATTTTAATTAAAAACAACTTTTTTAATCAAAATAATTAATAGTGATAAATTATGAATTTGAGTGGTTTTAAAGTATATTTAGAATATATTTTTACAATTTAATATAATGTTGGTCATTAGACATAATTTTACAATTAAACCGAACATAAACAAGTGTCAATCTTTTGATAGTTATTATCTCTTAAAAACACGCTTTTTGTTTTGACAGCGGGAATTAATTTTAAATTAATTTCTGCCACTTCTGTGTTTTGAATTTAGAAAAATGGATTCCATATTTGGAATCAGGATGTCCAAATTGTGTAAATTGGTAACTTTTATTTTTAGACATTTTGAATAATTACTGTGGTAAATATTTTATTTACCATGGTTAAGGGGAAATCCGGTAAATAAGGGTTAAAAAATATTATTATAATAATACAAAATTACCCTAAAACGTGTCCTAACCTTATTGGTGGACACATACCCGACCATGAGCATCCTTGGGTCAATTTGGGGACCCCTTGGAGCCACTTGTATGTGGTAGGGACACTTTATATTAATAAAGTTAAAATAAAAATAAAAATGGCATAAGCTTACTTCTTTTAGAAGAACAATTTTTACATAGGGTTATAGATGTTGTATTTTCGATTATAAATATTCATTAGAAATCTAAAAAGATTTCCTACATAATGATATTTTATTTATAATTTTTAGACATCAAATAATTTAAATTATTAATGACACAATAATGATGCAATGTTTACCTCATTAATAAATCATTTAAATAAATAAGATTATAATGATTAAAATATTATCTAAAACCTGTCCAATTCTTATTGGTTGAGGTTATTTAGAATATGAGTCATCTTATCTTCGACCTCAATGATTTTTGGACCATTATAAACCGAATATAATTATATTATAAAGTAATACTTTCACTCTTTCCTAAAGAGCCCCTCTTCTCCCTTATAAAAGGAGACCACTTCTACTCATTCCTCACACCTCTCAAGCCACTTGGCTCATCCAAACTCTGCCCAACTAAGCTCCCCACATCCCTCTCCTCCTCCTTGAAGCTTCCCCTTCGGCAGAAATCATTTCAAGAAGTCCTTTGGTTCCAGCCAAAGTGAGTGACCTAAATTAAAGGAGGTTAACCTACCCCAACCAAGGAAAAGTACAAGGTAAGGGGTTTTCATCTCACTCCTTATTCCCGTGAGATTCATGCCATATTGCCACCATCACCTTTTGTGTGGTGTATGTACTGCCCATAATTATATTATTTGTGTAACACACTCTAATTTATGTGTATTTACATATTCATTGTATGATACATCTTTCATGGGTTGTATGTTTCATAAGTTACCAAATTGGTAAGGGTTATTTCACAATCTCTTCATTACCCGAGGTTGTTTATACGTAATAATATACTGGGATCTCGTTATCATCCACATCCATGTTTCTTCAAAATGTATTTCAAAACATTTTTAATATTTAAAAGAATATGGGTTAATGTCATTTATACCCTTGTTTGACTTTTTATAAGAGGTTTATAAGGGAATCTTTCCATCATTTTCCAAACAAAGGTGCTTTTTAACCTTTTCGACAGAATTAAGATAAGAATGTTTTTTTTAACTTATACGGCGGGTGCAGTTATTTTCCGCCGTTATAAAATCGTCAAAGCTTCCCTTACAAGATTATAAGAATATTTTCAAAGAAAATGTTTTATTTTATATGGATCTTAAATGATTTCAAATTAAAAGGAGATATTTCTTAAAAAAGAATATTGTTTTCATCTATGTCAACATCCTTTGATGGATTTTAAGATTATTTGAAGTTGATTTATTATGATACAAAACTTCTATATTGTATTGAAGGTTTTGTGATATGTTTGACTGTGGATGTTCTATTTTTATACCATTCATAGTTTATGGTGAAATTATTTACATTTCGTATGCTAGTTCCAATAAGAATGTTTATGTTATATTTCAACCTTTACTTCATATGAATGTGTTGGACAAGTATGTTCCAGGTTGGGGACTGGTTAAAGTAAGCCCTCCAGGTTGGGGACTGGTAAAAGTAAGCCCTCCAGGTTAGGGACTGGTAAAATTAAGCCCTCCGGTTTGGTCTCCGGTTATTAGAGGCACTCCGGGTTGGTGTCCGGTTATTAGAGGCACTCCGGGTTGGTGTCCGGTTATTAGAGGCACTCCGGGTTGGGTTCCGGTTATAGTTAGCCCCAAGGTCTTGGGACAAGGCCTTGAAAAGAAATTAAAGTTTAGCATTATGCATTCCAACATTATGAAAGTGGTTTTTGATTTTTGCATGTGATTATTCGATTAGTAGAATATCCATGTGAATAAGTTAATGGCATTATTTCATTTTACTTTTTCCATACTATGTTGAAGTTCAAGTTTAAAAAGGCATTTGTTTTAGTAATTCATTGCCTTAAATGTTTATGCTTATTTTTGAATGTTCCGCTATATTGTTATCCTTACTGGGCATTTGAGCTCACCCCTTTTCTATGTATTATTTTTCCCAGGATGTGAAGATGTATGTTATGAATGACCTGCAGGGATATTATGAGGGGATTATAGTGTGGACTGTGGAAACATTATGTTTTTGTAGTAGTTTTTCATTTTATGATGTAATGTAAAACTTGTGAATATATCTAGTGTTTCCAAGGCTACTAAACCAAACGGTCTTTCGAGATTTGATCTTTCTTGTGATCATGCCAATGTTATATAATTAATGCACCGACTCTGGGTAACTGGGGTCGGGGCGTTACACCTGGTGTAGAAATATGATGTCCTCTAGCAACTTTCTGGCATCCCGATGAGGTTTTCCATCCTAGAGGACCTTCTACTATCATCAGAAATGTGTGAGGACCTTGTTGAGGCTTTAAGAATCCCCCTTTAGTTTGAGTCGGAGGTAACAGCTGAAGAGACATTCCATGCAGAAGCGGTCGAGAACACTGAATGTCAGGCCATCATCTCATTATCCGGAGAGGATGAAGGATCTCCCATACAAGGGAATATTCTACCCCTGTACATCAACGACCAATTTAACAGTGTATAGGTTCTCCGTTGTCTTGTTGACACCGGCTCCGGGAATAACCTTATCCTAATGCAGACTGTGCAGAAGTTGGGGTTATCCGATGATGGAATAACTCACATTGACATAAGGATCAATGAATATGACAGGACTGAGTAGAACCTGGTTGGAAATATCCATTTGAAGACCCAGTTTGGTGGCATAGTTTCCACCATCGAGTTTATGGTTGTCTCCCAAGACACCACGTATAATGCATTGATGGGCAGACCATGGATCCACCTGCACGCGGCGGTCCTCTCATCATATCACCAATTCCTTAAATACTCTCTTAATATTTGAGTAGGTGTTCACAAATGTGATGCATCACCTTTCACCTCTTGTGATGCCTTCTACTAGGAATCCAACGATTATGAGAGCAAGTATAATTAGATTCAGGCCAGTGAGTTCAAACCCACCATAGTTGCAACTGACCCATGGGCAGGTCTGGATGACGCCTACGTATTCATGATCCATCAATTGGAGGCCACAACACCAACATGGGGGAAATTATTTTTGTCTTTGGTAAAATAGGGAGGCATATACCTAAGTCCATGTGATGGAGGAAAATCACCTCATACTCTTCAAAAAACTAGGCTCAGGTGATCATGGAGCCTCCTACCCTCATACAATATCGGGATGTCCACCCCATGGAAGTGACATTACATCATATGTGTCGATTTAGCTAGGATAAAATTAACCGTCTTAAGATGAAACACAAAAATTGATTTGATATCATCAAGCATGGCCCCAAGGGCCGAAGACCAGTTGTGATCAGATCGACTGCCTTCATGGCTATGGATTCAGCAGCACGTGAATCTCCCAATATGTTGTCCACTACTTCACAGGATGGTACCAGCCACCCGTTAGGATCTTCCAACCCATAAGAAGCTTCCCCTACTGGGGATCCCTCCTCTTCAAGAAAAGATATGGATTTGGAGGATGCTCCCCCTGCCTTCGAAAAAGCCGTCTCCGCCTCGGTCGATGAACACGTACAGTTGAACCATGGCAGTAATGCAGATATGAGACCCACATTGATCAGTGACTCAATATCCCTTGAAGAGCAGTAGTGATACGTGGACTTCCTTAAATAGCACTGTGACTTGTTTTCTGGGAGTTACAAAAAGATTACATGACTATATCCTCATGGAGTCGTCCAATGCCTCGGTCTCCCAAAAAATCATCACGGGTTCAAGCAGCCTCCAAGGAAGATAAACCCTTCCCATTGTGCCATAGTCGAGGCTGAATTTGACAAGTTTATAAAAGAAAAAATCATCAAAGAGGCCCATTACCCTATGTGGCTATCCAACATTATGCCAGTTAGGATGTAGAATAGACAGATCCGAGTCTACATCGACTTCAGAGATCTCAACTACCACTGTCCGAAGGACAATTTTCCACTTCCTATGATAGAATTGTTGATCGATGCAATAGCTGGGTTTGAAGCCCTATCCTTCCTTGATGGTTTCTCCGGATACAACCAGATCCAAATAGACCCCGAGGACAAGGATTCCACAGCTTTCAGGGCACCGCAAGGTACTTACTATTTATAGGTTATCCCTTCGACATAAAGAATGATGGTACCACCTATCAGTGGGCCATGCACAACATATTCAATCTAATCCTTGGTAAATTGGTGGAATGATATGTGGATGACCTGATGATCAAATATCACTAGTTCCATGAACATCTCAGAAACCTTGAGAAAGTGTTCGACTTCCTCTGTTCCCACCACCTGAAGATGAACCTGTTGAAGTGTGCCTTCGAGGTCACCTCTAGGTAATTTCTTAGCTTGGTTGTCCGGTACTGGTGCATCGAGATCGACCCAGAGAATATCAAGGCCATCTGTCAGATGCCATCCCCGAGTAATATCCGGGAGCATCGAGGTTTCCAAGGAAACTTATCCTACATATGTGGATTCATTTCAAATCTGGTTGACAGGTTTAAGTCCTTTTCTTGAATAATGAAGAAATGATCCACCTATGAATGGGACAAAGAGTGCCAGACTTTGTTCGAGGAAATCAAGCAGTACCTGCCCTAGCCTTCAGTCCTGATGCCACCAATCTCTAGAAAACCACAAATATTGTATGTGACTTCCCTAGAATGATTTCTTGGCACCCTTCTTGCATAAAAGAACAATGAGGGGACAAAAATATCATCAACTATCTCATTGGTATGCTCATCGATATAGAGACCAGATACTCCCCCATCAAAAAGAGCTTCCTTGCACTAGTATTCACAGTACAGAAATTGAGACAATACTTGCAACACCATGTGGTATAGCTGGTGTCTCGGGTAGACCCACTGAAGTACATTTTGAACCACCCCATGTTGGTTGTCCATCTAACATGGAGGGATGTATTCCCCCTGCAGTTGAACATCAGGTTTATGCATCAGAAAGCATTCAAGGGACAATCATTTGCAGATTTTCTATCTACCCATCCAACCCCTACAGACCAGTCCATGGACCTAGATATTCCCAAAGGGGAAATCCTCTTGATATATCTTGTAATCCCATGTTGGTTGATGCACATTAATGGTGCTTCCCAGAGCCCCACCATCAGGAGGATCAATTATCCCAAGATTAACATGGTAGGCTTGGGTATTGTCTTTATCACCCCGGTGCAAGCCATCCTGCCATACTCATTCCTATTGTTTGAAGGCTGCACCAATAATGAGGCAGAGTATCAAACTCTTATCATTGTCCTCAAGATGGCCCTCATGATCGATGTGACCCATTTTCATGTGAAAGGGAATTCTGAACTGGTCATAATGAAAATCAACAGTGTCTACGTCATTAGAAAACCAGATAGTATACCATTGTTGGAGCGCACCCTCCAGGTAATGGCCCGGTTTCCATCCTGGATAAAATTTACTCTTGTCCCTTGATCCTAGAACGGTTGAGATGATTCCCTAGACTTCATGGAGGCATCACTTGTATAATCGAGTAGGATGAAATAATTATACATGTGGCACATCCATATTCATTGCTCCCATAACCCTAGATGATGATGGAGTCCTAAGATTAAGCCATATTATAGATGAGACTCCATGTCATGACCCTCAAGTTCCTCAAATGGAGTGGTTGAAAAGACCCCCAACTGGAGATCCCCCACTGTCGAGTATCTTCAAAATCATTACCTCCCAGCTGATCAGGATGAGCGTGAGAAAATCCAACATTGCACACTGCAGTTTACCCTCCAGAGTGGTCTCAGTCTTGAGAAGATCCTCTACAATAATGGGTTTTTTGATGTTCTCCTATCTTGCATCCAAGGAGTCTAGATTTATCAGGTCATCCACGAGATTAACGCCGGTTCCTGTAAGGCTCACTAGAATGGGTTGAAGCTGTCCAATCAGATCTGGAGACAAGGATACATATGGCCCTCCATGTTCCATGATTTCATCAAGTTATCCAAGAGATGTCACGCATGACAGATTCTTGATAAATGCATGAATCGACCACTAGAACCTCTCCACTTGAACATGTACTCTTGTCCATTTGTGGTGTGGGGACTCGACGTCATGGGACTATATCCACCGGTGATAGCTTGCTAGTGTAGGTTCATCCTGACCACCACAGATTTCCTTTCCAAGTGGGAAGAAGCAGGTCTGCTCAAGGAGGTTAGGGACTATTCTATCACTGACATCGTGATCTCCAATATCATCTACGAGATTGGAGTCCCTCACACCGTCCTTATAGATAATGGCACCAAAATCTATGAAAATGAGTTTATGAAGTGGTATGCCTTGTACAAAATATTTTCTAACCATAACTCCCACTACCACATGCACGAAAATTAGAAAATTAAGGTGTTCAACATGAACCTCTCTATCATTCCGCAGAAAATGTTTGGTCAGAATAAGAAAAGTTTTCTAGACAAGCTCCCAAATCCCTATAGGCCTATCACATGACAAATCATAATTCTTCCCTGTTGACCCCGTATTCCATAGTGTATGGAGCTGAGGCCATCCAACCCGTTGATATCCAACTACCTTTGTTATGCACAAGGGTCTATGACTAGTAGTTTCGAGATAAGGTAGCTGAAATTCATCTAGCTGAATTGGAAGCACTTTAAGAGATTATTCTTCGTTCCCTAAACAATCTATAAAGGCATCATAATAATATAGCAAGAGTCATCAACAAGAAGTTTCGCCTCTGATCTTTCCTGCAGGTGACTTGGTATTGGCCCTTTGGGAACCAATGATCCCTGGTAGGAAACTACCAATGTTGGTGCCCAAATGGGAAGGACCACACATAATTCATAGGGTTTACCCCAATGGTGAATACTGCCTGTTTACCATGGATGGTGAGAATATAACTCTTCCCACCAATGCCAAGTTCCTCAAGCAATACATTTCCTGAGCATATTGTCTAGCACGACCTTAAACTAGGCGGTCCCGCATGACCCTAATCTGAATGATAGTCTTACATGGCCTTAAACTGCTTCATGCCGCATGATGATAAAATGTATTTTTTCCGTAAAAACGTTAAACTACATCTTTAGAAATATGTGTGTCTTGATTCCCATCTTCATGGGATATGTAGAAACCCTCTAGTGTTTTTTATTGATCCTAGCCCCCAAACTCTTCTCTTTGACTACCCCCTGGGTGTAGCTCCCTTGAAGGATCCCTGAATGATATGGTGTAGGGTTCTTTATCCCCACTCATGCAAGGATTATAAAGGTCACACCATGTGACAACTCCCCATTATTCTATCCCCCCACGTCCTCACCGCATGACATTAAACTGCATGGCCTTCAAGAACTATGTACAGATTGATTCCCATCCTTTTTGGATATATGGGAACACCTAGAAATTGCGTCTGATGGCCCATCCAAAACACAAAAATCTCCCCTTGGGTCAAGACATATGGTGCATTTGAGGTTTTTCCCTCAATAAATGTTGAGATCATCATGATTCCGCTGTATGTCCCATACCCCTGAGGTGTCCACATCTTTCACCAGTCTTCTTGACATTAAAATATATGTGTAAAACTATGCTTTACCCACTCATTTGATTGGGAATCCATAATCCTACCCATCTAGAAGGGCCCCCAAATGGCATGGATGCTAGGCCCATGGTCTCTCCTACCACATCAGGCCAACGCCTTAAGGATGTTGAGACAAAAATTAATACATGTTCTACCTTGTGAATATGGTCAGTAGTCGATTCCCATTTGTTGTTCCCAATCTAGGTCACTATAAAGATGATGTGTTCCAAAAATGGTCAACAGCTATCCTTTGTCTTTGGGATCCCCCCACGATGACCCAAACATTGAGTGTAGTGGTTCATTCATCACAATTGAATATCCAAGGGACAAACTCCCATCGAGAAATTCCAGTCACTTTACCACTATATGGCTGGTAAAGCCGAATCAAGCTCCTTCTTTCCATCACCAAGCACTGATCATGTGGGATTAAGAGTTTTGATGGGGCAGTAATCACATAAGAGGTCGTATGTATTACATTGGTCGAAAATCCTGGCCTTTGGCCCCTTGGTCTTTTCTAGCCTGTAGGCCCTTTCTGGCCCTTGGCCAAAGTTCTCATTTAGGGTTGTGTGGTGTGGAGCGGACTTATGTCCTCATTAACGTTAGGATATTTAGTCATTCCACACTAATACCTTTGAGACATCCTTCCCTTCATTTATCATCTATATCGTGACCACAAGCCTTGTTGTGCTTCTTGTTCCCAGTTTTGAGCCCCTGTCCTAGGATCTCTCTTAAGGGATTCTACGATGTGGTATGGGATTATGTCCTTATTCACGTTGGGTTACACGTCGTGCCATAAACCTCCCCTATTTGGCGTATCTTACAACATTCCTCATACTCACTACAAGACGTTAAATTGAAAACTGGTCAAAACATTCCGACCAAGGCCCAACCTTAGGCCCAATGCCTTTTTCGGCCGCTTGGCCTACTCAGGCCCCGACCCATGTTCTTACGCGGTGTGTATGGTGTGGTATTAGGTTATGTACTCATTCACATTGGGTTACTCATCGTTCCATACAACTCACCAATTTGGGGTACCTTACCCCTTTCCTTGACCTCACTGTCAGACGTTAAACAGCAAACTAGTTGTGCCATTATGACTGAGGCCTAGCCTCAGGACCCCATCCTTTTCCGACCACTTGGCCTTCCCGGGCCCCGACCCAAGTTCTTACCCAGAGTGTATGGTGTGGTATGGGACTATGTCCACATTCATGTCAGGTTACTCAATGTTCCGTACACCTCCCCTATTTTGGGGTATCTTACCATTTTCCTTGTCCTCACTACAGGATGTTAAACTGCAATCTGGTCCGACCTTTCCGAAGGAGGCCCCGCCTCAGGCCCCCAGCCTTTTCTGGACCCTTGGCCTTCTCAGGCCCTGACCCATGTTCTTATGGGATTGTATGGTGTCGTATGGCATTATGTCCACATTCACGTCGGGTTACTCACCAGTTAATACACCTCCCCTTTTTTTGGTATCATACCCCTTTCTGCATCCTCACTCCAAGACATTAAACTGCAAACTGGTCGGTCCTTTTCAACTGATGCCCAGCCTCGGTCCACCGGCATTTTCAGGCCCCTTGGCCTTCTCGGGCCCCATCCCATCTTCTTATGGAATTATGAGGTGTGGTATGAGATTATGTCCTCATTCATGTCGGGTTACTCACAATTCCAAACACCTCCCCTATTATGGGTATCTTACAACTTTCCTCGTCCTCACTGCAAGACGTTAAACTGCAAACTGGTCGGGCCTTTCTGACCAAGACCTAGCCTCGGCCCCCCGTCTTTTTCCCACCCCATGGCCTTCTCAGGCACCAACCCGTGTTCTTATCGGATTGTGCGGTGTCGTATGGGATTGTGTACTTCTTCATGTTGGGTTACTCACAATACCAGACAAATCCCCAGACGAGATACTTTATCCATACTTGTCCTCACTGCAAGAAATTAAACAACAAACTGATCAGGCATTTCCGATAGAGGCCCGGCCTCAGGCTCCTGGTCTTTTCCATCCCCTTGGCCTTATCAGGCCTCGACCCATGTTAGTACCCAGAGTGTATGGTGTGGTATGGGATTATATCCTCCTCCACATGGAGTTATCCGACATGTCATATTCCTCATGTATGTTTGGTATCTTATCCATTTTTGTCCTTACTGTATGACGATAAACTGCACATTAATCCCATCAAGAACTACGTGTGGCCTGATTCCTGTCCTCAGGGGATACGTAGGACTGCACAAACGTCTAGACATTGGGTCCAGCCCCGTCTCTATGAAATATCACTTTCACCATTTCCCCTTGGCCTACCCTTTCCCTTGGAGGGGAGTATATGGTGTGGAATTGGTCTATTTCCTCATTCATGTCGGGTTAGTAACGACCACGCCACGTACCTCTCCCTCTTATGTGTTCTCTATCCCTGTATTCTATACTTATCCCATAAAATTGTTTACTCCCAAGTAGAGAAACCTCCTTGACCCTCATTGATGATGCCCAAATCTCTATAAGAGTACTATGGTTCAACATTTGGAGTATCAAAATTTTATGTGGAATGCTTTCGCCAATTTTTCAGGCTTTGTGTTCCCCTTCATTTTGTCTTCCATAATCATCTACATCAGAAAGGACCCCCAAATGGCATGGATTCTATGCCCAAGGGATCTCCTACCATCATGATCCAACATCCTCTAGGGTTTTCGGCAACAAATAGATAGAAGTCCCACGTTGTGAATATAGTCAGCTTCTGACACTCATTTGTTTGTCTTCATTACAGGAAAACACAATATGGATGATGTGTTTTGAACATGTTCAATAGTCATCCTCCATCGTCATGCTAGCCCCATTAATCCTTGAATTTTGGATACATGATTCACATCATTGTCCACCAAATCATGTCCATGTGGAATATTGACACTCCTTACACTATCCCTCAATGTTTATTTGCACGTTAGGATGTCAAAGCCATAGTAAAGACATTATTCGAGGCTCTGCACCAACTCCCCTTCCCCATGGTCCTTGCTCCAAGACTATAAACCAAGATCTCTTTTATGACTATGTGTTACTTGATTCCCATCCTAATGAGAGACGTAAGAACACCCAGACATCTCATTTTTTGGTCCAGCTCAATTGGGATCTAGTTTTTCCTTCCCTATACACTCTTACATATATTTTGGCCCCTTGGACCAAGTTCGCTTTCACAGAACCATGTGTGGTGTTGTACGATATTATGTCCTCGTTCTTGTCGGGTATGTTTTATTACACCATTCACGTTCTCCCTTTATCCTCGTCTCTAATGTGTCTATTCCATATGATGATAAATTAAATGCCTGGTCCCATCACATGACCCTGAACTGTGACAATATTATCCTGGACACATGATAAGAAATGAAACTACATTCTGATGTCCTCACACAAGAGGACACCATGTTTCCTATCGGTCACACACCATACCAATTTTCAATGCGTATATATGTCTTGATTCTTCTGGTGATGCTGGGACGTTCCATCCTAGGCCTGTCACTTCACAGAAGAAAAATCCATTCATCTTAAAGGAAGAAAAAGATACATCAAATAATGCTTCCATTGGTGTGAGGGCCACACCCGAACGCCCCATTTTTCTCTCGCACTCGTACCTTACCATGCCACCCCTTTGAACTACGTATGGAATTATTCCCATCCTCAATGGATTTATAGAGAAACCCATGAATTTTACCTTGAGTCCATCCCCATGAATCATAAATCTAGTTCCTCCTCATTTTTGGCCCCATGGCCTATCCCCTTGTGGGAATACATGTAACTACAGCTTTGCCCTGAACATGTTCAGGACACCCCATGATGACATTGGGAAGCAGAAGCTCCCTTGTCAATGAGGTCCTGTATAAAAGTTGGTATGATTCGTGATCAAACTGATGTGCCCATCTAATGTACTTCCACCACGGTGGTGCATGTTCAAGAGTGTTGGATTATGTTCGAACAAACCAGCACTCCCCATTCCACGCATTGCGTGCCCCATATTCAGAACATCTTTCTCTTTCATGTCTACAGGAATCCCCTAATAGTAAGGATGCTCAGCCTATGGCCTGCCTATTGTCCTATTCAAGCATTCCATAAATCTAATGGGAGACAATTGGAGTCAGGCCCCATGGTTCAAACGGGGTCAGTGGTTGGACCTCATTTTATTCAACACTACAGGCCAAAATAATAAGGATACCATGTTTTGAATGTGGTCAATATTTATTCTTTATTTTCATGCCAGCCCCACCATGTTCTGAATCCTGTGAATTGTGATTCACACATTCCATTCCCATCTGTTCTAATTGATTCCAGTGCCCTTGGCATTACCATGTTTGTGAAAAAGAGGACACTGGGAAAATTTTAATTTGGATGTTCTGAGAGCATAAATATCTAGTCAGGTCTCTCCCATTTCCTCCTGGAAATCTGGGCCAGGTGTTCAACCCCAGGAATCCCAAAGCTTTCTTTTCACTCATACATTTGGATGTGGGTGATAAGGTGGTCATCCCTTGTTTCTCACATCGATCTCAACCCATGATATCTTATGGAATGATCGTTGGATGCTCAAAAAAATATCACAGGAATGCAATAAAACAATACCAATAACGGAACTCATGCAAGTTATGGCATCAAATGATAAATGCATGAATGTACATTTGAGGTTTAGTAATCATTACAGTATCCCAGGGTCATTTCCCCCCATTGACGACATAACCTTTTCAAAAGTTCAAAGCATCTCCTCCACCCTCTGGCTGGCGTCGTCCATGAGTTACTTCCTCCTGTTCTGCTCCTGATTCACCTCGGTAGCGATGGGACGCAATTCATTGACTGAAATATGGGCCCGCTCTACATCTTTTTGAATGAAAGTCATATCCTTAGAGGCTTGCTTCATTCCCTCTTTAGCCCCCTCCATCTATTATTTCAGCAATGATACAAGCTCTGATTCCGCGTCAAGGGATGAATAATGCTCATCCACCTGGGCCTATATCCATTGAACCTCATCTTCTGTCTCCTAGAGCCTCTTGATGTTTACTGTTTTCCTCTGCTGCTAGCCCACACTGAGGCCACAGTCATACTCATGAATCTTTTCCGCCATAAGATCTCGGATGAGCATGTGGAGATGCTGGGCATCCTCTCCCCCAATACATAGTTCACCCAGTCGCGAGTGATTTCTATCCACATCATCCAACCAAAGTTCTTGGGTGGGTGTCATAAATGAAGAGCTTGATCAGATTCCATGATTGGCGACAGACTATCCAACTATCCTCTTCATCAGAGGCCGTCTCATCCCATTCAACATGATTGGAAGGCTCAAACGTGGGGAACTCCCCTAGGAACTCTTCCGTAGGGTCCATGTTTGGTGTTTGATCGGGCATGGCGGGACCTGGACTATTTGATCAATTCTCCTCATTTGATCCTACCTTAATGATCTCGGATTCGGCCTCACTGATGGTACCACTATTGATCGTGAGCGCCACGCCTTGGTTAGTTTGGTGTTCCGCCTCGATGATCATCAGCATTCCCCTATGAAGTATACCGCAAGAATCCACAACCTACCTTGCCAAGGCGACCCATGCCATTTCAAGAACTATAGGCACAAAAAAAATTTCATGGACATCAGTAAACATGGTTAGAGGATAACAGTCATAAAATTGGTAGAGGGGACTTATAGAGATCGAATTACTGGTCTTTTTCTTGGGTTGATTTCATTAAGACGCTGAAGCGGGGACCCCTGAATATGGTTCGAAGGTTTGAAAACTCCAAAGGGGTTGCCTTAGGTATCCTATATCCGCTAGACGCAGATATTGATCCGGCGACAGTCATAGATCCCAAAGGTCCCCCATCTGCTTCCACTGAGGGATGAGAAAAAGTTCTGTATATAAGACTCTCCAGCACAGTTAAGATGTTCACAAGGAGTCTGTAATGACCTCAATGCAGGACTTAGAGAAGGGGGTTTTAGATTTTTTACCTCCAGGGCCTATGTGAACTCTTCATGATCTAAGTCCTGATCTCCAACATCTTCCTCCTCCAACGGGATCCCTCTCCTGGCCTCATCTTTATAAGAAGAATCTTCTGGTTCTTCTAGCAGAGGGAAGCGCTCTCTTAAATTAGTGACCAACTACTGCAGGGGAGTAGTGTGGTCCAACAAAACCTTGACACAATCCATCATTGGATGAGAGGCACCCCATGAATGCACAATGTCCTCCAGCTCTTCCAGGTAACATTCTGCCTCCGCCTAGGGCATCTTAAAGCTGGACCAGATAGGGGTATCATAGATAAATCTATACTTAGACGTTTTAGGTTCTTCCACAACTCAGTGGGTTGAATATATTTCCTATTGAATTCCCAGATGTCCCAGGCCTCTAGGATGATAGAATTCTCTAGCATTTCGATATGGCACAACCGCATCCCTGGAGCCTGGGTGGGTATCCTACAGAATCCTCTCAGCAGCCTCCCCTTTGGATGTCACTGTTCTTCTAGAACCGTGAGGCCCGCTACCATTGATAGATCTATGGATACTACCTCACCCTCAACTTGTATAAGCCTCACCTCCATGGGATCCCCGACACTGTGGGATACCATTGCTACCTTCTGGCCCAAACCCTGAGGTCAGGGAGGTTCTCTATCACCAACCCAAATGGTTGGTTGCTTCAACATCTCCCCTAGAAATACCACCTTCAATATTATGACATACTTCTTCACCAGACCAAATACAGAGGTAGGCAGAGGCAGTTCTTTCCAAATTTTCTCGTCTTCCCATGTGAACATGAGCAACATCTGCCTCATCCCACACGGGTGTTCCTCATGGAGCACCTCCAAATAGAACCATGGGGTCAGTTGCTGCATGCACTAGAAATTTCCTGGAAAACCAGTTTGTGGTGTACGTCTCACAAAGGGGATCAGGATCCACCCTTTCGACCAAGAATCGACCTTTAAAGGCCAAGAGATATTATCGGTTCTCTTCTGTTCTCTGGCCATCATTAGTGAATACCGTGGTCGGCAATGGGAATGGGTGAAAATTTAACTCTTCGGCCTTCCACACCCGGTTCAATATAAACGGTGTGGTCAACATGGTTGGAGTGCTCCCCACATAATTCAGGATTGATGGGTAGATGTTCGAGCCCAGAGGGGGGATAGGGTTTTGGTATTCTTAAAACCCCATGATATGTTCCGCTATCCACCCATATAAGAGGTGGAATGGCCAACATACCCTCTGTGGCCTCTTCCCCTTGCTGATATACCATAACATATTATGTAGTTTGGAAATAATCATGATTACTAGGTTGACCCACCCCCTGTTGCCAACGTGGATGCCATGGTAAATGTGGTTGGGCGTACTCCCATGTTGGTATCCCTCACTGGTAGGATCCAACCACAGATAAGAGCCATGATGAATTCTGCCAACCTGACAATTGTATGCTTCTCAATGATGATTCTAAACCCCCAGGTCATCCATTGGATGTCCTCCAACAGCCACCAGTACAAGTTCTCCTTGCTTCTTTGAGCCCCATTCAGGCTAGTCTGTGGCCTCACTGGAAACTGTTGGTCTACCGAGAAATTTATGAACTTCTTGGACCACCACATAAAAAGGAAGTCTCTCACTTCTTCTTTGTCCCCTCACCACAATAGCTCCATAAATTCCATTATCATCCATGGAATCTACTCAGGATCCTCCCACACATTCATGACAGGAAGGAATTCATCCTACATCTCCCCCAGTATCAGAACCCTAGAAATCTGGTGGGCATACCAAAAACTAATACCATCCTCCCAGTGGTGTAAATGGAAGGTATTGGTCCTTGATGACCACCTGCTCAACAACTCCATCAGTAGCTATTTTGGTTGATTGATGTGGAATTGGGAGGTACAAGTGACCTCATACAATCCCACTCTCCTAAGATAAGCCCAAAACTCCTCACATGTGGAACCTACCCAGTTGGCCTAGGCCCAATCGTCTGTGATGTTTTCTCCCTGGCACATGTCCCAATCCTCAGACCACCCCTTCCTTGGGTTCTTCAAAGATGCCTTCAGTTTCATGTGGTAAAGAGGAGGAGACATTCATGGATGCAATGCCTTCCCGTCGACATTATTCAAGTGGTTGTATAGGTAGTAAGAAACGACAGGTGAGAAGTCTTCCTGGGCATGGCCGTCAGCAACCCAGAACCATTGGAACTAGCATGACCTACTCATGAACCAGTAAGCGGGTTCTTCCCTACATCACTCATGGATAATGAAATCATACCTCATCCTGAGGACATAAAAAGGATAACTCTTACACAGTGGGTAGTTCTTCTGGATCTCCGACAGTAGTGCCACCAACAAATCAAGGTCAGAGTCCCACCAGACTAACTCTCCTAGACCCAGACATTTTTCCATCTTATACCTTTGGGCGGCATCCGTATGAACCCCTTAGGAAGCTTCTCGATGAGCCATTCAGTTTTAGAACATGGATGATTTTTGGGTTGGCTCGCAAATCTCGTTTAAAGAGAGTGTTCACAAAGCATGTTCATGGAGTCCTTCCTATGCCTTTGAACACATGATCGTGAAACACTATTGCAGAGTCAAAAACTCATTGTGCACCATGAAGGGAAGACGTGATTTGTGGAGCGCATCCACGGAGTACACTGAGTTTTTCAAATTGGGAGCATCAAAAAAAATTTCATAGAGAGGGGAAAGGAAAAAAGAGGGGTCATCTCCACTTTATATAGGCGAAAGCCTTCGGAGCTTCATGGCGTGTACAGTTTGCGCCGAGCTTCACGGCGCGCTTGGCATGTGCGTCACCTATCCACCTCACTAGCCCTCTTCATGAAAAAGCTTTGTGAATGACCGATGATTTTGGCGAATGACCCTCAGACATCAACTCTTGATTTATCTACGACTCCACATCTGAGGGGGGAATTTGTTAATGCCAAAATGGGAGAATAAGATGAAGAAACAAAAATACTCAAGCTGCTACCTCACGAAGACCATTTGTAGAGTCCCAATCGCACAACACCCATTGCGGAGTAAGGAGTCAGGCCGCTCCGCGAGTGCCTTTGATGCTCTCAAGATCTCCAGAGAGTAATTTGGTGGGACGCTCCATGAATTCATTTGATGTTCGCGAGCTCACCACAGAGAAAATAAATCCCACTTCATTCCGAGCAAGCACTGCATCGTCGTGCCTCAGCCTTATAAATAACGGCCTCCCCCATGTCCACAGGGTGGGATCATCCAACCATTCAACATCCTAGCTCTCAAATCGTGAGGTGCCTTTTTCTTAGTGAACCATGTGTTGTGCGAGGTACTTCTTCTCTACAAAGTGCCAGACCATTGTCTTGTTTTAACCCTCTATTTCAAGAGGGATGACTTTAAGGGAGCCTATGGGACTCCGTGAATGAAGGGGATCCCCAAGGGGACCCGGGACATCATAGAGAGTTTATGATTCATGAAACAACCTCCCTGTATATGTGCTCCACATGCTAAGGTGGGTCATTGTTCTTCATGAAGAACATTGCTTAACAATACCTTGCTTCGTGAAGAACCTTTTCTCTGCAAGGTAGTGCTCCGCAAATGACTTCCCACTTTACAAAGCACCTATGATATATACCTTTTCCCTATGCTTAGGATGAGGTGCCCAACTTCGCGAAGCAGAACTCATCGCAAGTACCCTCCGCCACGTAGAGTAGTAGGGATTCACAAGGCCCTTACTGATGAACACCTATTCTTTGCAATTCCTTTTACCATGTGACCTTCCAGGTATTTATGATGTGATTTCAAAGTCCCTTGGATGATATTTCTCATTGCGTTACTTCACCTCATGCATCTTCACATATGCATGCTAATGGGTATTGCTTCTTCACATGGACACGCTAATGTGGGCCCCCAAAAGTTTCACTCCCTATCTTCTCCTAGCCACAACATTACCTATCCCTTCTCTTCACCATGGTTCATAGGGTACCATTTATGTATGTCCTAGGGGTGCGAAGTGAACCCATGTTGTCAAAGCTGCATGACGTTAAACTGCCGAGAACCATCATCCTCAACACATGAAGTTAAACTGTGACCTCACACCGTGCCTCGCATGCAGGGTTCCCACACCTTGGACATTCAGCACACCCATTGGTCTCTATGAAGATGAGATCTTCTCTCATAGGGGATGATATCCACTTTATTAGAGTGGCATGTTTCTGCAGGAAATGGGTGTCCATCTCTGTGTAAGACCACAAATTTTCTTATTGGAAGAAACATCCCTGCTCCTAAATTCTTCAACAGTCCCAAGGAAAACGGTAGGGGGAAATGGACACCAGACCCCACCATTATTCGGTACCAAATCCCTCTCCTACTGGGATTTGTCACCATCGGTCCACCATCCAGGATTAATTCCCAACCTCTTCATCCGCTAACCGCATATAAGCCCATGTTTCCTATTAAGGTTACGATCACGTGTAAGCCGCACTCCCCTTATTGCGGATGATCCTTTCACAATGTGATCATCAAGTCTTTACTATCTCTTGCTTCTCATACCGATCGTGACTAACAATGGCTTAGATCTATCACCGACCTTGAAACCTACCTTGGTCAACGTAGAGGTATAATCCCCACACCATCCAAAATATGAGTAATTGGATCTTTTCCATGGTAGAGTACATAGGAAGCCTCCCTGAGGTTCAAGCACACCACCGTCCATTAGTCCCGACCATCTTCACTTTGGTACACAAAACCACACACCATCTGAACTATGAGGACTTTCATCTTTTCAAAGACAGAGTACGTAGGAAGCCTCCTTGAGGTTCAAGCCCACCACCCATGGGACCCTAGGTCCTCATTCACGTTGATTCACCTACCTTCCTTAACAATGTGGTATTTGATCATTGCAAAGGAATGTTACGTAGGAAGCATCCACGAGGATCAAGACCACCATCCATTTGTTGTTCTGAACCCCTTCATGTTTGTTCAACAACACCTTGGGCCACCTCAGAGCATAAGCCTCAAATTCCACCATCTGAACTATGAGGACATTGATCCTTAAAAAGCAATGGTACATAGGGAGCCTCCCTTAGATGAATTCCCAACATTTATTTGCTCTGACCATCTTCATTTCAGTTCGTTCATATCTCGAATGATGTTAAATTGTGGACGCCAATTAGCGGAATGTCTTTGTTTCCCCAGTCAGCGGTAAGTCGTTGCACAAATATCCTACCCTGAACTACATGGTCTTTGATCTTTATGAAGGTAAGGTACGTAGGAAGACTTCATGAGGTTAAGGCCCACCATCCAGCTGGACCGCAGGTCCTTATTGGCGTCAGTTCACTGACTCCTGCCTCATACCCGAACTATATGGACTTTGATCCTTGTCAAGGCAGGGTATGTAGGAAGCCTCCCCTGAGGCTCAAGCCCAACAACCAATGGTCTCGGCCACTTCACGTCAGTCCACCCCCATCATGCATGATATTAAATAGTATTGCACTTTTGATTCCCTATTGAACTGTAAGTCATTGTGATACTATTCCGTGGTAAGCCCTTGTGATCATATTCAGTGGTAAGCTATTGGGATATTATTTTGCGGTTTGACATTGACATTATTTTCCAGCTGTATGTCATTGCGTCCCCACCCAATGGAAATATGTTGAAAGCTCCAATCAGTGGTAATCCATCGTCAGATGAAATATGTGGAAATTGATTCCCTGCCACTAGGATACGTTGGAAGCCTGTTTAATTCTCAATCCCAAAACCATCATCATCATCATGGCAGTTCCATCACATTCACCTTCCACTTCATTCAACCGTTCCACCATCCGTCTTGATTCATACCTGGGCCGCCACATCCCGATGGGATCATGCCACATCATACCACAATCCCCTCAACAGTAATATGGATGTCAACCATACATTGGCCCCAACATCGATTTTACCTCCAGGGGTTTCACCCATTTGATCCACTCATGTCGGTGCTTTGATCAATCAGGTCTGTCTCCACCAGACATTAATCTTGCTGCATACCATGTGATAAACATATAAGTTGAGGAAAACCTCATATACATGTCCATGTCATATGATTCCCCAAGTTTGATATGGGATGACTCGGGAATTCTTATCCTCGATAATCCCTATAATAAGGTACAGAAGGCAGAAGCACTATTGGCTCAGCATCCAGACACGCTAGTGATGCCCAATGTGATTACTCACCTGGCCGAAGGTTGCTGCCCTAACCGGACCCCTTGGAATCATCTGAAAGAATCAGTGTAATTAACTGGTGTCCATGATGATATGGAGCAAGTAAGAGTTTCACGAACAATGTATTAAATCTATAAGGGAGACCCGGACTAGGTGAAGACTTCCGAGGAGGAATCCACGGAAGGAAGAACCAACATCCAATCATCCCATTTTGATCAAGGAGAAAATGACCCTGAATAAGGATTGGATGATGCTCACCTTTAGAAAGTGGGAATGCAGGGCAACAGATAGCACCACAGTCCCCGAAAAAGAGATGGACGTGCGCGCCCTGACAAAAGCGTCAGAAACAAATACCTTATGAATTACGTTTTAATTAATTATGTGTATAGTTTTAGGGTTAATTATGTTTGAAATATATTTTATTTATTTGTTTATATGTATGTGTTATAGTTGGTTATTGGAGTAAATTAGAGTTGGGAACCTAGAAATGCAGTAAGGGGGATCCTAGAAATGCAGAAAGGGCAGCTTGTAGCAGGCTGCTGCCTGAATTTCACAACAATGCCTATCCCAACGTTTTTAAAATAATGTCATATGGCTGTGAATGTGTTTGATACCAACAGTTATAGAGAAACTCTAGAAAAAAATTATTCCAAATGGTTTACAAATAATTTGGATATAGTGAAATTTTCATCGATTACCAAAGTTTTACATAAACCATTGGTAAAAGGATATACAGAACTATATTGCAATGGTTTGAAGCCGTAGGAATATAAATTTTACCAATAGTTTTGAACTGTTGGTGAAAATTTATACCAATGACTTGACATAATCATTGGTATAATGGATATTTCTTGACATATACCAACAATTTTCCAGAAACCGTTGGTATATGTGCTTCCCTACGACTTTCTTCCCTATGGTTTGGATAACCATTGGAATATATTATACCAACGGTTATCCAGACTTTACCAACAGTTTGGAACAATTGGTAATGGATTCATTTCCAGTAGTGTTAACTTATGGTTCATGTAATTTATAATTTCATAAAGATTTCGCATAACACTCATAAGTTTTCACATATCTTTACTTTTAAGAAACTCCCAATATTTTCCAAATCTCACATTTTTATGGTTGGAAAAGTTTCTATATTCAAAAGACTTATGTGAGAATAAATATTTCAGGTAATAAGTACTCTTAAATATATCTTATGTGAAAACAAACCATTAGTTTTTGTGTGTCTATCCTTTTTCAAATGAGGTCACAGGAGAATATTTATAATAACTTTTAACCCATCTAAATGTTTTTCCCTCTATACTATCCTTTTAAGTAACATTACCCATCTAGAAAATATGTCTCATCAATGGCCAATTTTCATGTGTAACTCAACATGTTTATGGAACATTCCATATATATGAACTAGGTTCAAAATACTCTATTTTACATGTTTTCACTAATTTTTTTCAAAAATAGTTAATTTTTTAAATATTGAATACGTGAAGTCAAACACCACTTTTAATGAAAATTTCACTAGCATTCAAAATAATTAAGATGCCTAAAAATATCTCATTTTCATTGAAATAAGAATTGGTTTTCCATCAGATTTTTGAAAACAAGAAATTTATGAAGCACATGGTACCATCATATCCCTTTACATGTGACTCCTTAGGAACCATCGAAAGATTTCAGAACCCTTATTCATAAATATTTAATGGTATGTATGGTCCAAGAAATTTTTTACCACTATTTTTTAATAGGAATATTGAAACCATATCTACTAGAGTTTTCAACAAACAATATAACCCAAAACACTGAAACATCACTTTGAGGGATTTTTTACAATTAAATCCAAAATAAAAAGTATATAAAGAGTGATTTTTTCAACAAAAATATGTGAAATATACAAGAGAAATAGTTCATTTAAAAATTAGTAATATTCAAATATATGATAAGCCTATGCATGTTACAAGTACTATGAGACCATACATCAGACACAATGGATATGACATCATTATGAATTACCATGATTCAGAATACATATTCATGAATTACAATGTGTCTTACATATATAATCCACAAAAACTATAATACATCCAGACTATCCCAAGACCTATATGTCAGTTACGCAGACACAAAAAGTGTGGGAACATGGCTTGTGTAAGGGTGTGTAAACAATAACATGTAAGATTACCCAAGAACAAAAAATTAAACAAATAAACATGTTAACTCGGCTATTAGAATGATATTTTACATAGATAAAGATGTAAAAAGGGATTCCATGTCTGTTCATAGATCTTGATATGGAAGTGTTATTAGGAGAATTAATATAAAGAACAATATATTTATTATCAACCAATGTAAGTATCATAAATTCAAAAATTAATTTTCACCTACCAATAGTATCTAATATGTAAATACCCATGGGAAACCTAAAATATTGGATAACTGAAATATCCATGAAAATTGATATTATCATCTAACTAAAACATCCCACCGTAGAGGAAACACTCTAGGTGTTGTGGGAAATCACAAGTCTCATAGATATCTATATTGTATAATAATGAAATAAACACTCTCACTCTAGAAAAAATGAAAGAGAGTCAACTCATTACTTAATAATGCTAAACTAATAAGGGATTATCCCAACAATTGGGGAATTGATACATAATAACTAGTTATATAACATAACTATCAATTTCTATAACATCTCTATACCTTTAGTGGATGATCCCACACCCCTATAATTAAAATGAAAACCAAATAATTACCATTTATAGTTTCTCATGATTTGTAATGGTGGAACCCAATGACATATATAAAAAGGTGATACAAAAAGTCTTTATAGAAGGATACCTAGATCGTGTGAGATCATCACATGGGTAAAAATACTGACTCAGTGTATAGGGGATAATAGTTCTAGGTATGTTGGTGGGAAAACCAACCTTACTTGATCAGAAAAAAATGGATCCCATGCCCTAATCCTATTGGGGGGATAACAGATCCTACATAGGTATAGTGATATAATACTATTCCCTTACATAACACTACCATCTTGTTGGGTTTCCATTTACCAATAACACATAATCTCAAAACATTATCTCTATAATATTTATATTAACAATAATTATCACATCACCTCATGCCATATATATGTCTTTAGAAGTAGGTACACCGTCATGTTTTATGTGAAAAATCCCTATAAATAATACCTGAACATCCAAAACTGATTTGAACAAGAAGACACCTATATTAGTTGGTCGAAGAAGGATAACAAACACTAACATCATGCCAACAGGTAGTGTACCCTAAAATGCAGTAATGTCCATATAGCTGTACACCATTGGAATTTTTGGATACCTAAATAAAATTTGTATGATAATATACATGGCATTTTTGAATAATTTTGATAAATTTCATGTACCATAGTCCACATTTCATTTTAATTAAGGGTACATGGCACGTGGTCCAAGCCTAAATGGTGAGTTAGGCCAAACATATTGTCGGAATGTGCACCTTGTATATGTTGAGCAATCAAACAAGGATCACAAAACCTATGTGTCAATCACATGTCATTTGATATTTAAAATTATACAATGGTATATACCCTATAAGTCTTGGTATAGATGATGTGTTTTCTTCTAAACTACACACCATGTAGTAATGATTTTTCCACAAATTTTTCTTGTTCTTAAAATCATCATAATGTTCACTAATGAAATACCATATCATATTGAAATCACCATTGACATCCCAAATTCAGGTGAAAACATCCTCTAATTTTCATTTTCATCCACCATTTTTCATATTGGAAACAAAAACATTTTATTCCACCACACATCACCTCTTTAGAATCAACTTGATCCATTACACATTTCTATTTATTTCGTCACTCATGAATCTCTAATTATCTATGATCTTTGATGTCATTAAAAATATGATAATTTGACCCTATGGGTTCTACCATGATTCAAAAAAACTAGAGAATGTTAAATCACTGTAAAAAGATGGTGAATGATTAGGAATCGAAGGAATCATGGTATAAAACCATAAAATCACATGATTGAGGAACATTGATGGTCATTTTTAGTACATTCATTGATCATGGGTATGGGATCTAAAGAATAAAAATAAAATTATATTGGTACTATAGTTATATAATTCCAATTAAAAATACAAAAACCTAATAAATATAAATGTTAGTGTATTTATAAATGAATCAGATAACCACTATTAATAATTATTTGGAGAAATAATGATGAAAAGGTACAATACAATGTAACTCTATCATTTAATGTCATTGTATGTCTGATCTCATCCACCCATTCTATGTTCATTTCCCCCCAAATCCCTCTCTATCACCCACTTCCTCCTATACGATTCAAATTGTTGGAAACAATCAACCATAAAATGATCATATAAGAGCTTTTATAAAAAATATATGTAGTGTTATAATATAATTAAATTAAATATTTAAATAAATTTAGTTAATAAATTTTACACACACATGATGGAGAAAAGCCGATAATCTTGATGCGGTCAAAACTAGCATCACTTTTAGTAAAAACTCCACCATTTAGACACAGCCAAGATCTCATTTTATCATTTTAGTTTTTGATTTCAAGACATAATAATTGATAAAATTTCCTTGAATGAATGATGAATTATATATTATTTTAAGTATTTTACTTATAAGGTTCATTGGGACTCTATTTTCAATGTAAAATCAACGTGAAAGTAAAATCCATTTTCTTGAACCAAGAGATCATTAATTTTTTTGAATTAATTTAGTAGTTTAAAACTAAAATTCTAATCCCTGTGAGGTCCCGTTAATTATAAAATTCATAATTTATCTAATTCTAACTCACGTAAAACTTAGTTAAATATGTCCACCCTACATAAAAAATTATTTCTATGAAATGGAATAGAATTAATACTCTATTAGAAATATACCCATATTGGATACCCATGGGGAGGCACCAAACCAACACACATTATTCCTTTGTCTTTGTAGGTTTTTTCAATAATTGATCTTTGTACAAAACAACCAAGTAATGAAAAATCACTTTCCATTCATGAAGAGACTATTTTCAATCATTTCGATGATTGAATTTACCCGAAACATGAATCTACTCCAACTAAGTCATTCCATGAATCAGATCCCAAATATAAACTCATTTAAATATCGTTCTTTACATGGAAGGAAATAAGAATGTGATATATTGTTAATATCCTATTGAGGGTATTTCAATTATTTTATCACTATCATGAGAGCCTCATTACCCTCTTATAAAGATAATTACTTATGGTTTTCATGTCATATAAATCCATCAACACCATTCCCTAACCATGAGTGCCTAATAGTTATCCAACATTAACACCCAACGAGTTTATATAATGTAATCATATAGAGTGTAAAGGTGTTTTCCCCATCATATTTTTCCTATGAGGCTACCATAACTATTATCATTCACTTATGATTTAAAATAAACATGGGATTACAATCCAAACCTATACATGAGCAAATATGGGAAACTCTATTATACACAATGATATCCAATAGGCTCGCACACATTATGATTGACAAACTAGTTTTATTATCATTTCCTATTAATAAAACCTACCAAAAAGCACAATTTTCATTACACAACCCTCATTTAGCTGGTCAAAGACACCACACTACATATCATGTTTCCAAACCCACCATAATCCAAATCAGATGGTCTTCACCCCTCCAATGACAATAATCTATCGACTACCAATCCTAAGACAACACCTAATGATATGACTAAAACCCACAACCCATAAGGAAACCCACTTACTCTACTATATTAAAAGTGTTTTCATGATATGATTACACACAAAAGGATCCACTAGTTGCTCCAAAATGATGATTTTGTACAATAATGGTATACTCTATCAATGAGTTCCATCATGATACTTATAAAAAACACAATGTCTATAACAACCTTCTACTAGGGGAAGTGGTCATCATGTACACCTCATAAAGGGAAAAAATCCATTATTTACTCTAGTTGATAATTCTTAGTGCTAATAGTCCACTAAATTAATATAACTATTAGACGGATCTCATGGAATAATGAATAGTGTGGGGAAACCATTATTCAAAAAAGGTGATAAGAATACCCATCGTTACAGTAACCACAATATCCCCAAAACTAGGTATTAAAGTGACTCATTTGAACATTAGTCACAAAGTCCTTTCCTAGAGGCAATGACTATCATGGTGCTCTTACAGTATAATAATCTCACTAATAATTATGGTTCCATCCTAAAAACCCCTATATTTACTCCATGATTTTAAATCCCATTCTATAATGGTTTGGTATAACTAATACTGTAATGGAATTTATGAGTAAACTACAACTAATTATTAAATGGAACATCCTTGAATTAATAAAATGAAGGATACATCCCACCATCCATAATACCATAGAAATGAATTTTTATCATGATATTCATTGTTGTAACATATTTATTGGAAATAAATTAGATGTATATATCAGCCTTTCTACAAGGTTTAACCACTGGTTACCCTTTGAATGAATATACACACTTCTCTATAAACATGTAATGTTAATTATAACTCATGAACATAATTCTCCAAGCCATTCCCACCACATTATTGTTGGTCGATCTTATTTTCTAGTGGGTTGTCCCTTCTCACTGCCAATAGAGGTGTGTTTATACAATCAAATAAAGGTCACACATCATTATCTTTAAAATAATCACCCATCAAAAAAGTAGATAACCTATTAATTTATAATGTGGGTTCCAATTAACCTCCTCATCCATAAGGAATCTCTGAAAGAAATCATTCTCTAAAAAGGATTGAATCACATCCCCTAAAGGGGTGACTAAATGATGTTCATCAATAGAGGAATATGTCTAGAAACTCTGTTCTAGTCAAGGAGTTAGACTAGATTCCATAGTTCTTAAAGGTAAAGGTAAAAATAATTTTCTCATGTCAGTGTCAACCAGTATGAGTGTACATTTAGAACAAAATGAGTAATAACCAAAACTACAACCACTGACACCTGACCATAATCATTTATTGTAATAATATAACACAAATATTACTACCATAAATCCACAACATCAAGGAACTAACCTATGTTTTTATACCTGGGAGTGGATTATCATGTTACCAATCTTCGACCACTCTCATATTATGGGATCTTCATTGAACAAAATTTCAATGAAAACAATATCTAATAAGCCACTATGACTAATAGGAAGATCTCATATTTCAATGTTACCACCCATGTGGATGGTCTATCCATGGAACCCCTAGATTTATTTTGGAAACAATTCATCTTAGATCAACACATCCTATATTCACCCAAAAAATTCATTCGAAAATTTTTCTATTAGGGTAATCTAAATTTGATAGTGTTATATTGGAAGCAAAACTATGACTTGCTAACTCGTTTGATGGAGTCTCCAACAAAACCATTACTCTCAATAAATTACAGCACCAAACATACTTATGAAGATCCTCACAAGATCTAAGGTATACAACTCATACAAAGACAATGTAATGCCACCCAATAAACTGTTTAACATCCTCTGATAAATCATTTCCACCAAAAATTCAAAATCCCTCCATAGTAGAGTAATCTAACCATGATGTGGAGAATACATAATCACTTAATGACCCACTATCCCAAATAAAAATATTGATATGAGAATTTATATCTATACTATCAAAGTGTGGTCATGGTGGAACCATGTGTTTTAGAGAACAAAAAAAGTCTATCTTATAAATATATGGATCAACTATTTAACGCTTGAGGCCTCCATCGTTAAAATAATGTTGAATACCCATTGTACAAGTAATAACATCCAACCTTGTATGAAATACTATTTAGACTTTAGTAGATATATTCCCTAATCAAATAAGGGTGAGAGTGAATTCCTCAAATAATTATCAAATTGAATCTATAAAATGAATCTCTAGAAAAAACTACTCATCTCTCATTAATTTTTGAAATTTGACCTAAACAAAAGAATGATCTCTTTAATAACCTACGTCGATATACAAAATATCTATTCGCTCGTATCACCATTTTTTTGAAAGGGTTAACCAATAAGTATTAGAGCATATCTTTATGATATCACACTTCAAAAATGGGGACGGTCACAATTGAATACTATATGATGCATGTGCAAACTTGATTATACCCCAAAATTGATTCCTTAAGGCTCTATGTAGATTAATATTTCTTCTATGACCTATAAAAAGGATATATTGACCACTTCACCAAAAATAGTATGCATTAAATTATAACTAAACCCATGTTCCAATTAACAAAATTGAATAATTTACCAAATAATTCCTAACATGAAAAAAAGTATAAAATCTATTCCAAATACAACACTATATTTTATACCACTCTAACATGAAACGGTCAATAGAGGCACCTCTTGGGCTAAAAGTAAGGTGATAGTTCCACCCTATGACCAAATCAAATAGGTCTAGGGATGCTAGATATAATGAGTAAAAATATATTGCAATATGGGAGGTCTTATCCATTAAAAAGATTAAATATATATAATTATATATCCAATATTCATTATAAATAAATAAATATGAGGATATATAAATGGTCAACTGAATGGTACATAAAGAATGTGTTAGATAATAAGTATAAGTGTAAGTTAGAAGGTAAATTCAAGGGACTCGTTTTATATAATAATATTTCAAATAAAAATATTTGATAACCTACACCACACTATAATTTCTCTAGTATAACACCCCATCCATAGTAGACATCACTATCATAATAAATCACCAAACTACGAAATGTATATCAATTTATCCCTAAGAACAAGCCTCAAATATAGAATGTGAACTCTAATTCCTATAGACCATCTCTATAAATATTTTTTACCTGAATTGACACGACACATATAGAGAGGTGATTATAAACATTCATAGTATGAAACCCAAAATCCATGAAGTAAAAAAACAAATAGGTTAGAAAAACACTTGAAATGAGCGGTGGCCCAGCGGAAGATGAAAAACAGAACACAAGTTAACTAATATATCTAGGTACAAAACATTGCCTAGTATAATGGAAAGAGATAAAAATCTTGACATTCTAAACACTATATTTTTTTGGGAGTAATAAAAGTTCTATACATATTTATTTTGTCTATCATGTGATAAAACCAAAGAGAAATCAAAAATCTCAACACAATGAACATTCCTTCAAACCAAAATTTAAAATCTAGTGGCAACATCATGTCCATATTGAAACTCCCAGAGTGATGTGGAAAAAACCAATATCATATATTTCTATACATTATTGAATAACAGTATCCCTCTATATCTAGAAATCATAATTGGGATTCCTGTCACCACTGAATCATTTTCTTTTATTGAGGGAGAACAACAACATCTGGTACATCAATTCTGATCCAGAAATTAAATAAGGAAAATATCAACTTACGAAATATATTTATACCTATAGTGAAGGATATTCTACCCCTACAGTCAGATTAATCCAAATTCATAATGTTTTATAATGTCTCATGAAATATATAGAATGATAATATCATCGAATATAAATAATAGGGAAATACCATCATTGGTGTAGGTTCTCAAACCATTCTGACATAATTATATTGGATTAAATACCAACTCCAAATATAGAGGATCATAGGCCTATATATGTTAGTGGAATTAGTGACACTATCTGATATGTGGTCATAGGATATTTTCTTAAAATCTAATGGGGTACGTTGTGTGAACCGACTCTCCCAATAGATGGTGAGAGGACACTATACCCCAGAACAACTCTTCTATTAGGAAGGGCTTCTATTTAGCACTAAAACTCAAAATCTAGGTTTGTTCTCTATAATGATAATGTATTTCATATATCTTTATTTACCTTGTATCATATCTATGTTTTTCGATTTAGTTTTAATATTACATTCTACAGTGATAAACCCCCAAGGATAAACATATCAGAAAACCAAAACCAAGTTCAAATAGAAATACATGACTATAAGGTGAGTATAGAAGGAGTACACATCATTCGACTTAGGACACATGCATTTTTGAGGAAAATATTAGCCTATACATAAACTGGAACTTAAAATAGCATGTATGGATCCCTCTACTTGACATATATGCTTTCATAGATGTTGTTTGGGTCCGGGGGTTGTACTGATCAAGTACCATCACTTATGTGTTGTTTTTATTCAATGAACATTATGTGTGGTACTGAAACACATAATTTTTTATATAAAATAGATTTTTGGGTGTTTCCTCCCTATAAATGATAATTATTTATATAATGGTTAAATTTTGTTTGAAAAATCTAATGTAATGTGATATTTAACTTTTTATAAAATCATATCTATCACATCTCCTAGGATGCATGTTGTGTCTTCTTCTAAATTAAATTATTTATAGTAAGTATTTTTCTATAAATCAAATCATTTTCCAGAATCCTCACCATGTAAAAAAATAATTCCACAAATAATACTACAATTATCCATGAACACAACGATTTAGGTGATAACTTCAAAAAAAGTATATTTCAAACCATTTTTCTTTAGATCGGAAATAAATGCCTTGACTTACAATGTGTTTCACCTTTTGTGAATCATATTGAGCTATCCAAATTCCACGTTTCGTCCTTCCTTATCAAATATACCATACATTATGATAATTTATTTCTTTAGAAATTAAAAAACATTAATATGGGGGTTCGAAAGACATTTCATCCCTACAATCAATAGTCAAACCACTATGAGATCATGGATGCTGATATAAACTTTGAAGAACTTTTAAAGTAATCCACAAAATCATAAGAGTGGATTACATTAATGGTCGGTCCACACATGAACATCATCCATAGTTTCTGAAATTGAGTAATCATAATAGAATGCATCCATTTAAAGGATTATTTAATTCTAATTTGTGACATTAAAAATGTAATAAATTGAGAGGTTTATGCTTAAGTTAAATATTTGGAGAACCACCATTAACCTTGATTGATAGAAATAAAAAATAATGAGGAAAATAAAAAAAATGAAACTATACCTCATAGAAAAATGATCATTGTTCAATTCTAATGATAATTCCACTTTATTATTTCTTGACACCACTGAAAACAAAATCTTACACTTTTGATCAATTATTATTTATAACATAATTTGACTCTATATCTCTATTCCTCACTCATTAGGGTTCATGCTGTCGACAATGGCGAAATAAATAAAGAACCAATAATATGTTTAATAAAGAAATAAACTTTTGTTTTCTCTATAATTAAATCAATCAATCAATTAAATTAAATTAAATTAATTAATCCACCAAAAAAATTAACACATTTGAATCATGATGTAAACAATACTAACATTTCTCTGAGGGTAAACACACCTCTACGAACTAAACTAAAATTATTATTTTCCCATCTATGGTATAACATAATAGGTATATTAATTTTCCATAATTTAACAAATGTGAAGTCCAATAAATTTATTGTTTTTAATTAATTATTTTCATGGATTTGTAGCACTCATTATTTTATGTCTTCTTATCCTAAGGGGTAACCATTATAATCTATAACATATAAAATCATTAGAATATTTTTCAAATCCTTATAAAGGTATAAAATCAACATTATACCCCTAGGGAGGTCATAAAGTAATTAAAAATTTTAAATTGAGCTATGTATCATTCTGGTAAAACCTGGGTCCCATCACTTTTCTTATAAATTATGATACTGATTTAAATGTACTATTTATTCTTATTCAATGATGAGATATTCTCATGTAATTTTAGTGATTATTAGATTTTCCCATATTCTTCCATATCAGTATAATATTCCACCTGTGTATTAGATTGCATGTACGATTCAAGAACCTCCTTGAGAAATGGTTAAGTATGGTTGGAAGAAAGTTCATCATGTAGTTTATGGTTGGCCTCCTTTGGTTATTCAACAAAATAATTAGGTTTAAAAAGCTTCACTTCTTATTAATTTTATTTTTTAATGTTCACAACATATAAATTTACTAGAAGTTAAATGGATCATCATATTTTTCATAGATCATGAAATTATTTTAGAATTTTTTTTCACATGATTCTTTAGGAACACTTCCCTGTTAAACACATCAAGACAATTAACACAACAATTTATTAAAAATATACAAGAAAAATGATTTCTTCAAAGAATATATTAATATTTAAAAATATTATATATTTTTTTGTTTTTGAATTTTTTGAATTTTTTTTTTTTGAAAAATAGTGTGTGAAAGCGCAGATCTTTCCCATTCATGATAAATAATTTATGTTTTTTATTTTTCAAAAATCCCATAAAATAATTTCTTATTTATCTAATAATGAATCATATTACAAACCATATGTTTAATCACATAAGGAGGTAACTCACAAACACTATTTTTTCACTAATTATATAAATAAATATAAACAAAAATATTAATATAGTGGGGGTGATAATAAATGCATGATATTAATATACATGTGAATGAATGTAAAATATACATAGGTAAATAAAATACAAATACTTCAGTGATAAATGATTGATGTCTTAGGGATTTGAAAAAAGGAGTTACCACTATATTAAAAATTTTATTCCCAATATACTATTAAACCTAGTGATCATGACCTATCACACTACACCCTCTTTATTAAATTGATACAACCCTTGACTAATATAATGCCCTAGCCTTAAACCTTACTTAATCTTGAGTTATTACAACATTACACATTGAGGATCTTTTCGGGTTTAGAGTTTTAGAGAATTAGATCATAAAACTTGCATTACATTCCACATATAAACAAAGTGGTTACATAAAGATAGTATTCTTCATTCCCATCAATGGAAACACATTTAAAATAAAACATGGATTATTTCTTGACTCATCCTTGACTCTATCATCTTATCATGTACCTTTCCCTAGACCTGTGAAAAACATTTCAAAAACTTGGGATGAGCATAAAAACTCAGTATGGGTTATAAAAAAAACATAGAAAGGAAACATGAGTTCATATATACATAAGAATGAAATCATACTTTACCCATAAAACATAGGCACATTAACATACCTCATAAAATCATGAATAAATCATAGAAATCATAAGACATAAAGGTAACTTGAAGCATTCATAACATTCTTACGTAGGGAGTAACCCTCTTGGTTACGTTTGGAATACCCATCACAGTATATTCCCTAAAATATCTTCGGAGAAACCTTAACGTTTCACTCCTTCGCGTTACCCAATGCACTGGAGAGCTATAACAGGCTCACCTGCCCTTAGTTTATCACGGAACCACCCATCTTCATAATAATGCCCAAGAACCATAACATAATCATATCACATAAAACATACATAAAGGAAACATAAAATTTCCACATTTCAATCACGAGATATCAATATAACACATTGATATAAAAACATTATGAAAACCATTTTCAATACCAAAATAACATAAAAGTAAAACATGGAATTTATTTTTCTTTTAAAAAGAAGGTATGTCTTGTAGAGGAAGCCGAAACTCAAATAACGGTCACGGCGGCGGAGAAGTCGTTGTCGCCGCATACGTACGACAAAAACATTCCCTTTTGTCGTTTAGTAAACGCTTCGTATAAAAAATATTCCTTTTGAATAAACGTAAAAGTCAAAGGGGTTTATACACCATATAAAAGAAAGATGTTTATAAAATAAAATATGCCTCAACGAAAGGAGATTGAGACGAAGTCCCATACCTCGTATCCGACATGACCCGACCGTTCTTTAATCTCCTGAATAATAAACATGAGTTAATATATACTTGCTTAAGAACCTTTTTCAAGTTCATTATTCCTTTTATACCATGTTATGGTCATCATGTAATCATTTAAGTTAATAATGTTCATTTTGTCGGTATTTGGTTCTTAAGTCAAAAATAGACTTATTATACTTACATGTTGTTAATTTGGTCAAAGGTTCCTTATATCCAGAATATTATTCATGATGTAGATATCATATATGTCATATATATCCAGTACGTACATGCATTTATATTATTACATAATCATTTAGAGGTAAGAAATGAAATGCACCGTTCATGGAGACGGTAAGCCGTACGTACGCATGAGCGCTACTTTCATTTATATTTCGTATTTTATAGAATGGAATCATAATTATATAAAGGTATATTATAATTCCAGTATTATATCATATATAATATCATAGTTCCATCCTTTATATGTCCCACATATGGTATTTAACGAATCAAATCACTTTGAGGGGGCGGTAGTCCGCACTTCCTAAAATGAAGATATCGTGTTTACCCATAATGGAAACCATAAAGGTATGCCCAAAATGATAAAAACATAAGCTTAAGTAAAACATAAACATATTATATATCATATATAAAAATAGTGACATCATAATGGCCACCTTTGAAGGTGTTAAATGAGTATTGAACAATCATCGTTTCGGGAGGCAGAATTTCGCCATCCACGGAAACCGTATGTTATTAACCATTTGATGTAGTTGTGTAAGAGTGTAGATCAAATAAATATTATAACAACATCCTAATATATGGAAGATACTGGTGTTGTTACAAAATAAGTAAATAAAAAGAGTTTAGGGGGTTGGAGAAAAAAATAAAACAAATGAACATGAGAGAATGAATTACCTTTAAAAGTGTAACTCCTTTTGATTTGAGCCTAAAGGCTTCCTTTGAAAGGATTATGCCCAATGGGAATCCTCTAGGATGAGGAGAGGGATGTGGAGAGAGTAAATGTGCAGGGGTTGGCCGAGCCAAAGGCTTGAGGATTGTGTGAAATGAGGTAGATGTCGGGGCCTTTTATAAGAGGAGAGGAGGGGCACTTTTGGAAAGTAAAGAAATATCACTTTATTTGAAAATGTTTTTCGGTTTTAAAAGGTCCCACATTGATAAAATTCGTGGATAAGGTGATAAGGCTTCGAAATCCACTCATCCAATTGGTTTTGGTCATGTGTAGTTCATAGAGTTTACATTATCTTTCTATTTTATTTAAATCGTCAAATAATGATGTCATCGCTGCATCATTATTATGTCATAAATAATTAAATTTATTTAATGTCTAAAAATTATAAAAAAACTACTATGATATAGGAAATCCTTTTAGCGTTCCAATGACTATTTATAATCAAAATGTGGACTTGTATAACCCCGCTTAAAAATTGTTTTCGTAAAACATATTATGTTTGTGTCATTTTCACTTTAACATTAAATAAAAAGTAATTTATGTCATTTCCCAAAAAAGGTGGATCCATGGGGTCCCCAAGTTGACCCATGGCTTTTCTTGGTCGGCCATGACACAACCAATAAGGTTGGGACATGTGTCTAGGTCATTTCATATTATTAAAACATTATTTATACCTTAAACTACCCTAATTACCACTAATCACGATTAAGAACTTAATAAGTTACTATTCCCCAAAAATTATTTTATTCTCATTGAACAACATTTTACTTCTTAATGACAACCATATATGTCGGATTTTCAAAATTCCGTACACATTAGTGGTAAACTTTCATTTAACTAAAAAATCAGTTTGCTTGATTACCACTTAGTGGTTTCACTATTCATCAAAAATTGAAGTTTTTCAGAAAATTACCAAAAATTCACCCTAAGATATATTTGATATTACGAATTCAAAAATGAAGTCTATTTTACAAAATTAAAATCATATAAGTCACATTAATTAATTTAATAATTAATTCCTGCTGCCAGAGCAAATAGCGTGTTTTTACAAAACAATAAGTATCAAAAGATTGACACCAGTTTAAGTCTAATTTCAAAGTGAAATTGATTCCAATGACCACCATTGGATAAAATGGTAAAAATATATTATAATTTCACTTCAAAACCAATTCAAAACATAATCTAATCATATAAATAAATTAGATTAAAAAGCAGTTTTGATGTAAAATGCAGTATTTTTCACTATTCATTAAAAAAATGAACATTGTCAGAAAAATACCAAAAATTCACACAAGGTAAATTTTGATGTCCCAATCATAAAGGATAAGTTTATTTTGACAAACATAGTTTATAAAATTGTCAAAATATAGATTCAAAAATGGTTTGCCATCAAAAGGCAGTAAAAAAATCTTTTAAGAATATTATTGTATTCCATGCATAAGATTGTATTCATTTTCATTTTAAGCCTCTATAACACTATCTTAATCATTAATAGACATAGATAAAAATATCTATTATTCATTACTTACTTGGGATGTTATATCCTTCCCCCCTTTAGAAAATTGCGTCCCCGCAATTTATTTACTTATCGAATAAATGGGGTACTTATCCCTCATTGCATTTTCAGATTCCCATGTTGCCTCTTCAATCATGTGGTTTTTCCACAAAACCTTTACCTGGTGAATCACCTTATTCCGTAACACTTGCTCCCTGTGGTCAAGAATCTGGACCGGTTGTTCCTCGTAAGATAGGTTCTCTTCCAACTGAACTACCTCTGGACTCAAAACATGAGATGGATCTGGAATATACTTTCTCAACATCGAAATGTGAAAAACATTGTGTACCTGAGATAAACTTGGAGGTAAAGCCACTCGGTATGCAACTGATCCAACTCTCTCCAGAATTTCGTATGGTCCAATGAACCTTGGACTCAACTTTCCTTTCTTACCAAATCTCATCACACTTTTCCAAGGAGAAACCTTGAGAAAAACATGATCACCTACTTCAAAAGATAGATCCTTCCTCCAGTTATCCACATAACTCTTCTGCCTGCTCTGAGCTGTTCTCATGTGTTTCTGAATCAGTTGAACTTTTTCTGCCATCTCTTCTACCAATTCTGGTCCCATCAACTTCCTTTCACCCACTTCATCCCAGAAAGCTGGAGTTCAACACCGCTTCCCATATAATGCCTGAAATGGCGCCATCTGTATACTGGAATGAAAACTGTTATGATATGAAAATTCAACCAAAGAAAGATGTTGGTCCCAACTTCCCTGATAATCCATAGAACAAGATCGTAGCATATCCTCCAATGTCTGAATTGTTCGTTCTGACTGCCCATCTAATTGAGGATGAAAATCTGTACTAAAATTTAATTCAGTACCCAACGACTTCTGAAGGCCTTTCCAAAAGTTAGAAGTAAAGCTGGGATCACGATCCGATACAATAGATAGAGGAACTCCATGTAACCTGACTATCTCTTTAAGATACAAACGGGAAAGTTGATCAAGAGAGAAAGTATCTCGTATAGCAAGGAAATGAGCAGATTTGGTCAAGCGATCAACAATAACCCAGATTGCATTATTACCTCAAGATGTCTTCGGTAATCCAACAACAAAGTCCATGGATATATTCTCCCATTTCCACTCTGGCACTGGTGAAGGCTGAAGCATCCCTTTCTGTAACTGCCGCTCTACTTTAACCTGCTGACAAGTCAAACACTTCACAGTAAAATCAGCAATATCTCTTTTCATTCCATCCCACCAGTAATACTCCCGCAGATCTCTATACATCTTAGTACTGCCCGGATGAACTGAAAACGGAGAACTATGAGCTTCACATAACAACTATCTCTTCAACTGTGAATCACAAGGCACACACAATCTCTTCCCAAATCTCAAAACACAATCACTATCAATGTTGAATTCAGGAAACTTACCTTTCTGAACCAGCTCTACCTTTTTCTGCAACTCACTGTCTTGCTTCTGTTCTTGCTTGATTCTATCTGATAGAGATGATCCCACTGATACCTGAAACAAAACAGAAGGACTTCCTGCACCAACAACTTCTATGACAAAGTTCATCAAATCCTTAACCAAAGGATCACGTTCTAAACTCAACATTGTTAATGAAGTATTACTTTTTCGACTCAAATCATCAGCCACTTTATTTGCTTTTCCCGGATGGTAATGAATTGTACAATCATAATCCTTGATTAATTCCAGCCATCTCCTTTGTCTCATGTTTAACTCTTTCTGAGTGAATATATACTTTAAACTTTTGTGATCAGTATATATTTCACACTTTACTCCATACAAATGATGCCTCCAAATTTTTAAAGCAAAAACAACAGCAGCTAATTCCAAATCATGTGTAGGGTAATTTACCTCATGAGTTTTCAACTTTCGTGAAGCATAAGCAATTACCTAATCATTCTGCATTAGGACGCAACCAAGTCCTTTCAATGAAGCATCACTGTATATAACAAACTCACCATTCCTGGAAGTTAGTTCCAAAACTGGAGCATTCACCAATCTTCTTTTCAATTCCTGAAAACAATCATCACATTCTTTTCTCCGGATAAACTTAACACCCTTCCGAGTTAGCTTAGTCATTGGACTAGATAACCGTGAAAAATTTCTAACAAACCTTCGGTAATAGCCCGCCAAACCATGGAAGATACGAATCTCGGTTACATTTGTGGGTCTTGGCCATTCTTCCACAACTTTTGTTTATGTAGGATCAACAGTTATTCCATCTTTAGAAACAATGTGACCAAGGAAAGAAATTTGTTGCAACAAAAACTCACACTTACTGAATTTCCCATACAGTTTCTTTTCTTTTAAGGTTTGCAAGATAACCCTTAAATGTTTTTCATGCTCCTCTTTAATTTTAGAAAACACCAAAATATCATCAATGAAAACCACCACAAACTTATCCAAGAACTAATGGAAAATTCTATTCATTAAGTCCATGAATACAGCAGGTGCATTGGTTATCCCAAAAGGCATTACTACAAATTCATAATGGCCTTATCTCGTACGGAACGCGGTCTTCGGAATATCTGCCTCCTTTACCTTCAGCTGATGGTACCCCGATCTCAGGTCAATCATTGAAAAAAACTGAGCTCCCTGGAGCTGATCAAACAAATCATCGATATGAGGCAAAGGATATTTGTTCTTAACAGTGATATTATTCAAGGCTCTATAATCAATGCAAAGTCTCATAGAACCATCTTTCTTTTTAACAAATAAAACAGGAGCACCCCATGGTGATGTGCTAGGTCAAATGAAACCTTTCTCTAATAAATCTTGCAATTGCTCCTTCAACTCTAAAATTTAAATTTGTGCCATTCGATAAGGGGGTTTTGAAATTGGCTTAGCATCAGGAACTAAGTCAACAGTAAACTCAACTTCTCGATCTGGTATTATTACAGGAAACTCATCAGGAAAAACATCAGGATACTCATTTACCACTGGCACATCATTAATCTGAACAGTTCCTTTATTTTCAACGATGTGTTCAAGGTAACATTCATTTCCATCATTCAAAAGTTTCTCGGCCTCTTGATATGTTATCAAAAGTAAGGGTTCATTCTTGTAAACAAACTGAAAGTCTTTCTGAAAAGAAAATTCTTTAGCTCTACAACCAATCTTAGCATGGTAAATAGAGAGCCAATCCATACCCAGGATAACATCAAACTCAAATAGAGGTAGAACAATAAGGTTTGCAAGTAGGTTCTTTCCACAGATAAGGATAGGAAGATTCTTATAATTTTTTTTTGCCTCAACACTTCCCCCAGGTGTTTTTACCAATAGTTCAGGAGTCATTTCTTGAGATGGTATTCCCTTTTTACTAGAAAAGGTTTCAGAGATGAAAGAATGTGTAGACCCCGAATCAAACAACACACTGGCATAATCTGAAAAAACAAACAAAGTACCTGATACAACTTCATTTGATGGCCCGACATCTGCTGAAGTAGTTGCAAAGGATTTCACCACCCCTTTCTGCTTGTAGTCTAACTGTTTCCCATCACTCAAGCTCTTTGCCGGACACACGTTTGCATAGTGACCCATCTCATTGCACTTATAACATTTCACTAACTGTAAATCAAATTTGGTCTTACCTTCACCTTGATCCTTTTCAGTGCAATTACGAGCCTTATGTCCCATCTTACCACATCGGTAGCACTTCCCAGAATTCAGAAGAAATTCCTTAACATGCCTTTTGCCACATTTATCACAAACTGGAAACTTAGTTCTCTTACCATCAGACTTTTTTGAAGAATTCTTACCTTTCTCCTGCCACCTCGGTCTCTTCTTCTGCTGGTTGTTATAGAACACTTGGTCATCTGCAAACTCCATTTCCACCTTCTCAGCACATAGAACAAGCTTTTCATAACTTTTAAACTCATGAGAAGCTAATTCCCTTCGATACTTTGGCTTTAATCCTGAGTAAAAACGATTGATTTTACTATCATGGTCTTGGATAAAATTTGGAGCATACCTTGCCAATCGAGTGAACCTTTCTTCATAGGCAACCACTGAGTCTTCCTATTGCCTCAATTCCAAGAATTGATTTTCAATCCTATGTCGAACAGCCTTAGGAAAATACTTCTCAAGAAACATACCATTGAATTCATCCCAGTCAAGAGCATCAATCTCATCGGCGTCCCTGATATTCTTAACCATAGACCACCACTGATCTGATTCACCCTCCAAACGGTAAATAGCAAGACTAACCTTTTGATTGTCTGAACACCCCATGACATCAAAAATCTTCTCCAGTGCTTTAATCCACCCTTCAGCTAGCACATGGTCAGATGATCCTCTGAATGATGGTGGATGTTGCCTCATGAAATGTTCCACCACTGACATGTTCCTCTGCGGTTGATCTGGCTGATCTCGTGCATGGATACCACCGCCATTTATCGCTTGAGTCAACTGCGCCATTACTGCAACAAACTGTTCAGTTCCAATTCCAACCATTTCTGGATGCTGATTCGGAAGGTTATTTCCTTCTGTATTCCTTCCTAGCACTACTTCCCTGTTTCCTCTGCGGAAAACCATTCTGAACAAAAATGTCTTAGATGAAGCAACATGGTAATCTTTAAATGCTATATCATTTCGAAAAAAATATATTTTTGGATAATCATTTAATAGAATTCTAACTCCTAATGTTATCTAAACCGACCTCTGATACCAACCATAAGGCCCCAGCCTTAAACCTTACTTAATCTTGAGTTATTACAAGATTACGCATTGAGGATCTTTTCGGGTTTAGAGTTTTAGAGAATTTGATCATAAAACTTGCATTACATTCCACATATAAACAAAGTGGTTACATAAAGATAGTATTCTTCATTCCCATAAATGGAAACAAATTTAAAATAAAACATTGATTATTTCTTGACACATCCTTGACTCTATCATCTTATCATGTACCTTTCCCTTGACCTGGGAAAAACATTTCAAAAACTTGGGATGAGCATAAAAACTCAGTATGGGTTATAAATAAAAAAACATGGAAAGGAAACATGAGTTCATATATACATAAGAATGAAATAATACTTTACCCATAAAACATATGCACTTTAACATACCTCATAAAATCATGAATAAATCATAGAAATCATAATACATAAAGGTAACTTGAGGCATTCATAACATTCTTACGTAGGGAGTAACCCTCTTGGTTACGTTTGGAATACCCATCACAGTATATTCCCTAAAATCTCTTCGGAGAAACCTTAACGTTTCACTCCTTCGCGTTACCCAATGCATTGGAGAGCTATAACGGGCTCACCCGCCCTTAGTTTATCACGGAACCACCCGTCTTCATAATAATTCCCAAGAACCATAACATAATCATATCACATAAAACATGCATAAAGGAAACATAAAATTTCCACATTTCAATCACGAGATATCAATACAACACATTGATATAAAAACATTATGAAAACCATTTTCAATACCAAAATAACAGAAAAGTAAAACATGGTATTTATTTTTCTTTTAAAAAGAAGGTATGGCTTGTAGAGGAAGCCGAAACTCAAATAACGGTCACGGCGGCGGAGAAGTCGTTGTCGCCGCATACGTACGACAAAAACATTCTGTTTTGTCATTTAGTAAACGCTTCGTATAAAAAAGATTCCTTTTGAATAAATGTAAAAGTCAAAGGGGTTTATACACCATATAAAAGAAAGTTGTGTATAAAATAAAATATGCCTCAATGAAAGGAGATTGAGACGAAGTCCCATACCTCGTATCCGACCTGACCCGACCGTTCTTTAATCTCCTGAATAATAAACTTGAGTTAATCTCTACTTGCTTAAGAACCTTTTTCAAGTTCATTATTTCTTTTATACCATGTTATGGACATCATGTAATTATTTAAGTTAATAATGTTCATTTTGTCGGTATTTGGTTCTTAAGTCAAAAATAGACTTATTATACTTACATGTTGTTAATTTGGTCAAAGGTTCCTTATATCCAGAATAGTATTCATGATGTAGATATCATATATGTCATATATATCCAGTACGTACATTCATTTATAATATTACATAATCATTTAGAGGTAAGAAATGAAATGCACCGTTCATGGAGACGGTAAGCCGTACGTACGCATGAACGCTACTTTCATTTCTATTTCGTATTTTATAGAATGGAATCATAATGATATAAAGGTATATTATAATTCCAGTATAATATCATATATAATATCATAGTTCCATCCTTTATATGTCCCACATATGGTATTTAACGAATCAAATCACTTTGAGGGGGCGGTTGTCCGCACTTCCTAAAATGAAGATATCGTGTTTACCAATAATGGAAACCATAAAGGTATTCCCAAAATGATAAAAACAGAAGCTTAAGGAAAACATAAACATATTATATATCATATATAAAAATAGTGACATCATAATGGCCACCTTTGAAGGTGTTAAATGAGTATTGAACAATCATCGTTTCGGGAGGCAGAATTTCGCCATCCACAGAAACCGTATGTTCTTAACCATTTGATGTAGTTGTGTGAGAGTTTAGCTCAAATAAATCTTATAAAAAAATCCTAGTATATGGAAGATACTGTTGTTTTTACAAAATAAGTAAATAAAAAGAGTTTAGGGGTTTGGAGAAGAAAAATAAAACAAATGAACATGAGAGAATGAATTACCTTTAAAAGTGTAACTCCTTTTTATTTGAGCCTAAAGGCTTCCTTTGAAAGGATTATTCTCAATGGGAATCCTCTAGGATGAGGAGAGGGATGTGGAGAGAGTAAATGGGCAGGGGTTGTTCGAGCCAAAGGCTTGTGGATTGTGTTAAATGAGGTAGAGGTGGGGGCCTTTTATAAGAGGAGAGGAGTGGCACTTTTGGAAAGTAAAGAAATATCACTTTATTTGAAAATGTGTTTCGGTTTTAAAAGGTCCCACATTGATATAATTCGTGGATAAGGTGATAAGGCTTCGAAATCCACTCATCCAATTGGTTTTGGACATGTGTAGTTCATAGAGTTTACATTATCTTTCTATTTTATTTAAATCGTCAAATAATGATGTCATCGATGCATCATTATTATGTCATAAATAATTAAATTTATTTAATGTCTAAAAATTATAAAAAAAATACTATGATATAGGAAATACTTTTAGCGTTCCAATGATTATTTATAATCAAAATTTGGACTTTTATAACCCCACTTAAAAATTGTTTTCGTAAAACATATTATGTTTGTGTCATTTTCACTTTAACATTAAATAGAAAGTAATTTATGTCATTTCCCAACAAAAGTGGATCCATGGGGTCCCCAAGTTGACCCATGGCTTTTCTTGGTCGGCCATGACACAACCAATAATGTTGGGACATGTTTCTAGGTCGTTTCATATTATTAAAGCATTATTTATACCTTAAACTACCCTAATTACCACTAATCGCGATTAAGAACTTAATAAGTTACTATTCACCAAAAATTATTTTAATCTCATTGAACCAAATTTTACTTCTTAATGACAACCATGTATGTAGGATTTTAAAAATTCAGTACACATTAGTGGTAATCTTTCATTTAACTGAAAAATCAGTTTGCTTGATTACCACTTAGTGGTTTCACTATTCTTCAAAAATTGAAGTTTTTCAGAAAATTACCAAAAATTCACCCTAAGCTATATTTGATATTCCGAATTCAAAAATGAAGTCTATTTTACAAAATTCAAATCATATAAGTCACATTTATTAATTTAATAATTAATTCCTGCTGCCAGAGCAAATAGCGTGTTTTTACAAAACAATAAGTATCAAAAGATTGACACCAGTTTAAGTCTAATTTCAAAGTGAAATTGATTCCAATGACCACCATTGGATAAAATGGTAAAAATATATTCTAATTTAACTTCAAAACCAATTCAAAACATAATCTAATAATATAAATAAATTAGATTAAAAAGCAGTTTTGATGTAAAATGCAGTATTTTTCACTATTCATTAAAAAAATGAACATTGTCAGAAAAATACCAAAAATTCACACAAGGTAAATTTTGATGTCTCAATCATAAAGGATAAGTTTATTTTGACAAAAATAGTTTATAAAATTTTCAAAATATAGATTCAAAAATGGTTTGCCATCAAAAGGCAGTAAAATAATCTTTTAAGAATATTAGTGTATTCCATGCATAAGATTGTATTCATTTTCATTTTAAGCCTCTATAACACTATATTAATCATTAACAGACATAGATAAAAATATCTATTCTTCATTACTTACTTGGGATGTTACAACTAAGACCTTCCAATGTAGAAAAATATTCTACCAAAAGAAGTCTAGGAGAAATTTTCTCTGAACAATACTATCTATGTGAAACTACATTGAATAATGGAAATAAATAATGCATGGTTTTAATATTAACTAAGAAGGAATAAGAAAAAAATAGAAGATATGACAGGTTTAACACTCATTGTAATCTATTTTACAAATATTTAAAATATTATAATATAATAATTAAAGGAATGAATGTGAAACTCTATATTCTTCAATCCCTACCAACTTTTGAATAGGAACCCTACTTAATTACCCATTTTCATGAAGACAAGAAATCACAGTGGGGGAAAACAAGATAATGAAAAAATATATAAACAGAAGTAAACTAATATATTTCTTAAAGACACAGAATAACAAAATCCTCAGACTACAGTCATAACCCTTTTATGAAAGAGTGTTAAAATCCATTAAATAATGGATAAAAATAGGTTAGCTGCAAAAAAATTGAACATAAATAGTAAATTCCATGGGAAAACCTCATCATGCATGAAGAACCGTCACATATCCTTATTCAATGTTGTTGAAATCATTTATGGTATTCAAATTCATCCCTATGAACAACTTATTTTCACCTTCCCATTAAATGACAACATACATTCTACTGAAAATATCTTAATTTATTTCAATCAATATGAAAATGGGTTGTTTCAATCCTTTATGAAAATACCTAATGCATTTTCACCTATTTATTATAACAATAACAATCACTAAGGAATGATGATCTCCAGTTTGTAGTTTTCGGAGTTGGACTAGGAACTAGTTCTCAAACTTCCACCATACCAGTTATGAATCAAACTATTTTATATTGTTGGATATCTCTTATAAAAATCTTTCAAAAAAACTCATTATTAAAATGTATGGATGTATAGAATTTTAAATAGCTTTCATAACATTCTCTATAGTGAAAATTAACTCATTTATTCATATCTATTTTAACATAATCAACTTCACACATAGGTAGTGCCAATTTTGACATTGAGTTTTTCTTATGAGCCATGAAACACTCCTCCATCTATTTTTTATTCGCTTTTCATTCATTTAATTTTAAAAAATCCTTAACATTCATTGAAAGAAATATCAATGTTGAAATTTTGAAATAAATTTTCACAGTGAAAGAAAAATAATTAAAACACAAGAATTAATCCATTGACAAAATTAAACGATAATTATTCTTAAAAAATATTTTGATAATTACACATAAAATATAAAAATAGATGGTATTTAAATGATTTAATTACTAAATAAAACATGTGAAAATAGGAGATTAAATATTTCCTTCAAACTACAAAGTCTAGAATATTGGATACCATTACAATATTTAATTTATTTTATATTTAATGCTTATAAATCTGAAATAATGTATCCTATAACATCACACTTAATGTTGGGACATTTTATATTTTCATGTATAGTACCACAAAATTTTGAAAAACTTTCAATCAACTATTATTTTTCATTAATTATATAAAAATGAATCAAAAAATAAAATTTAACTATTTTTGATATTTTCATGAAAAAAACATTAGTTCAATATTATTTTCATAAAAAAATTGCACATATCCAAATAGAAAAAAATTGTATTCCATGGTTATGTAGATTCATTTAATTAAAAAAGATTAATTGTTGAATCTATCCATATGAAGCTCTAATGTTTCATTAATGTGGGGAGAATAAATTTGTATAATGTTTTCATGATTTTTTATATATTGTGCCCATATATCAAAAAATATTGGTCTAGAAGATATTAAATTATCTATAGAAATATATAATATTTCCATGAAAAATTTCATTAGCTTCGGATCCTCAATATTCATCTTTTTATAGAGCCATAACTTCATTGGAAATTGATTTGTGAGAATTTTGAATGTCTTCTGGGCATACCAATTCATCTATAGTACTACGAAACTAAATTTTGTTATACATTCCCAATAGAAATTAAAATTTTATGAAGATTATATAAGATGTAAAATTAAAACATTATAGTCTATTTTATGTCTATATTAATAAATTTTATCGATTAAATATTCATAAACAATTAAAAGGTATAATTGGAGGGAAAGTTGACCACCTCTCCTGATTATAATTATGTACCTTATCTTAAATTCAAGGGTTAGCTATTTTTTATAAAAAAATATGTATATAATATAAAATTGTGTAATCCATGTTTATTATAGTGTAATTTTTTAATACTTTTGATTGTTATAATGATAATTTTATGTTTCCCTTTCTTCTTATATTTTTTTATTTTATTCCACAATATCTATAATACTTATGAATGTGAGTAACTAACTATAGTATTTCCTTAAGTGGTGGTCTCATCATTGTTCAATAATTTTATGACATCAATTATTGATGTATATTTTTATTTTTTAATAGGTAAATGAGTGTATTGAGGGGTGATAAGAAAATTCTACAAAAATCCATGATATTCCCAGCTATATTATTATATAAACTAAAAATCATTAATACCCCCCTTTTCTTAGGAAAAAACTATATATGATAGAGATTGGATTGTTTGAGAGATTAAATGTTTTATGATTAATTCAGTTCTTGGAAGTATTCATACTCTTGATTGTGGTGTGATTATCGTTTCTAAAAACTATAGGAGGTGAAATTTGGTATACTGAGAAGATTACATTTTATTTCTAAATTAATCTCAAAAATTAGGTAATGGTGGTTCTTTTATGATGGTATTAACTATCAAATATAATTTAGAAAATAAAAATGGATAATTACAGAACTCGAATAGATAACCATGTAAAATTGAAATATCCATGAAAACACTTAGTTACTTTATATTTCATTCCATTTTATTTCAACTAATCACCATTGTCAGACCAAACTAGTTTCCCTTATTAAAAAATATTATAAATATACCAAAAAACACAATAAATTTTTATGATCAATTATTACATAACATTAAAGGCTCCAAAAAAATGACATATACAGTCTCCCATTTTTCTATACTATGGAATGAAATATTATTTTCTCACACCTTATCATGAGTGTGCTAAAAATATAGAATCTTTTTCATGAATCCAATAAAATTAAATATCTCATTATTTATTTCCAAATAGAAAATATATTAATTCATTAAAATAAATTTTCAAAATAAAATAAAAAGTGAACCATTGATTAATTATACCCCACTGATGGTAGAGATTATTTTTTTATAAGTGGATGAATGGATTATAGAGCACAAACAACATAAATAATGAATTTGATGAACACATAAAATATTTAAAGAAAAATAACAAAAAATAACTTCTTAAAAACCTATATAGAAAATCTATGAAATATCCTACCAATTTCTATAGTTCCATAAAGTTATTGTTAAATAATAAAAATATATCTTCCCTCAAAATTTTTAATATGACATTAAAATGTTGTAAACTGAACTATAAAACCATTATCCCTATAAAAACTAAACAAATCTCCCCAATATACATTAAAGATTGTCCAGAACATTAATATGATCCATTGATGGTATTGGAACTATCACTAGATCCTCTTAGCTTTTTATTTTATATTATTAAAAATTGTATTTACTATCCTTTTTTAGGAATATACACCTATGATTTCCCTATATATTGATGATTATGGTGATGAAGTTACCATCATTAGGGAAAATATTATGTAGAAATTAAAATATTTAGAAATTCTCAGGGCTGTGAAATCTATATTTGACCTAATAGGAAATAATAACAAGGGGTCATATACATTTAAATTCTACTGATTTTAATATTTATAAAATCTAATTGTTAATTGAATTTATTTATTATTTTTATATAGAATCATAAATTATTAAACCATATATAATTGTTAACAATGAATCAAAATAATTGACATGTATGAATAAAAATTAAATCAGAATAATCCTATAGTGATATGATTTCATCTTATAAAACAATGAGAATATATATTATAGGAGTATAAAATGAAAGTTGATAGGGAGTACACCATCCCTATTTCCCCTCACCTAATTAATAGCTCAAAATTTTAATAATTATGGGGTGGAATAATTTTTGTCTTCACTTAGGGGTCACCATTATTTGTGTTTGATTATATCCCCTAAGAGAAATCATATATGGTGGTTCCAACCAGTGAATCCCTATCCACCAATGGATCAGTGATGGCTAGTTGTAACTATTTGTCCATTGGTAGTATAAACACATCTCATGTGGTACAACCAATGTTTATATTAACTATTTTAAATTCTATACATTCTTTAATTTTTCATATTTATTTGGTTTTATTTCATTTTTTTTCATAATATGGTAATCAAGATAGCAACTCATTTGCAAAAAATTAAAAATAAACTAGATTTTATTTCACCCTCTTATTTAATTCGTATACTATGTTTTACAAATATGTTGGTTTCACTAATGTATAGGGGAATGTCTACATGTTTATTAGTTTTTTTAATTTCTATCCTTTTTTAGGAATTTAGAGCAACATTTAATATTAATTATAATTTGTACTATTGAATTTTTCTATGATAGTTGAATTGATTTTAAAATAAATGGACTTTCAAATGATTATTGATGTGGAATAATTCCATGGAATATTGTTTCAATAAAAATTATGAGTTTCTACCCCCACTGAAATTCATGTCTATGATGCACTAACTCAAATTATTTTTCTATCCTATTGTTTTGTTCTATACAATTTTTTACATATTATTAAAAATACCATTACTTTTTTATAGGATCTTTAATTTTTTTGAGAAATAGAACTCATGAATTTTATATTTTTTTACGATTTATTGTTAATGAATTTTTTTTCAAATGAGTCAGACAGTTATTTTTATACATATTTTTCAATCTTAAGACCTTAACTTTTTAGAAATCATCATTTGTCACTTAGAAACCATGAATTAATATATAGTTTTAAACCATCTTATAAACAAATTTATACATTTATCCCTTTACATTTATTATTTTTCCATGATTATTTAATGTTTAATTGTGGAGGAAGTTAAACTAATATATAGTTTTATTAATCTGTTCATAACATAGTTTGTGTGGTCTAGGTTGCCATATAAGTAATTTTAATATGAAATAAGAATGAGTTAATTTTCTTCTACTATACTATAATTATTATTATATTTTTCATGTAAAAAATTAAGAAAATAGTGATCAGATTGAATTGTTCATTTTTCTAACCATTATAGTTTATGTACCAAAAAAAATTAAGGGATTTAACTATCATTCATCTACATTATTTTATTTTACTCTGGACATCATTGAATTTTTTTTAAAAAAAAGTGGGATAATTAGGATTAATAAATTCATTATATTTCATATTCATGACTCAGGTTCCATGTCCTGGAAAATGAGTGCGGTATACATATTTCAAGGGGAACTACATAAAAAGTATTCTTTATTTAATTTTAATATCCATTAAATTGTATTCAATAGCTTAACCCCTATTTTTGGACTTTTAATTTTTAAATATTTTCCCAACATAATCATATCCACTAAATCACCCTGAAAATATTCTCATGATTGAAATTATTTCATATATCACATCGTAAAGAAATGATTGTTTTCAGTGAAAGGTAATTTTTTATTAGATCATAGAAGGTTTTTTTATTACAATAAAATCTAAATGGTAGATAATAAAATGATAGGAAAATTACATTTAATATTTGATAAATAATAGTTTTTATTTTTTTAAATGTTACATAAATTCTATCATTGTTGAGTTTTTTGGAATATGATATGAATACATAATAATATTTACTTATGTGTGATAATTCATAATTTTATTAGTGTGATCAGATAAGAAATTATCCAATAGCTTCACTCTTAAATATATTATTTATATTTATTTTTTTTATAGTATCACATAATTTAATCACATTCCATTTAAACCTTATAATTAATTTATTATAGAATATTTAATTAAAAATGTTCAATTTCACTATTTTTTATATTTTCATGAAAAATATTATTTAATATTATTTTCATGACATTCATTATACTGATCCAAATTGAAAATTTTATTTTTTATAGGATTACACAGTTACTGTGATACATTTAAAACATATAGAGAGACAGTTGAGTTCAAAAATTAGAAGCCCAAAAAAATAATGTTACTGTGATAAATAAATCCATATATAGTTTACATTAATTTTTATTTTGGACACATATATCTAAACAATTATGTCAAAAATGGATCATGTTTTTTATTGAGAAAAATAATATACATGGGAATCAGTACAATATATGTTATTTCTCAATATCCTACCTTTTTCAAGGCCATAAATTCATAGAATATTGGGGAATAAAAATTTAATGATTTTAATATCCTATAGAATATGTATTTTGTAGTAATTCCTTAATGTTTTTTCCACAGTTTCAATAGTGTTTAAATTTTTAGGGAGAATAATTAAACTGTTTTTTTGTAAAAAAAAACACTATAAGATCACTTTATGAGATTCATCCATTTTGAATGCCATAAATATTTAAAAACTCATCTAAAGTAATAATGGGAACATCTCTTTCTTATAAAATTATATTCCACTTCAATTCAAGAGTTAACCATTTTTATGAAGAAAAAAACTAGTTTAACACATAAATAGTAGGTTTAATATAAGATTTGAGTTTTAATTTGTAATAATTTTGTGTTTTATAATAATATGTTTTCATTATATTTTTTCTTATATATTCTCAATATTATTTCACCAAATATGTTATACTGAAAATGATGAGTTACTAACTCTAGGAATGGCCTTGATGGAGGCTCTCTTGGTATTTCTAAATACAATATAATAAATAAATTATCATCATTTCTTGTTTTTAATGAGGAATTGGGTTCATTATGGGTTGATTTAGTGATATTACATAATAATATGACATTATCCATTGTTTTATTATATTCATTAATAGAAATAAAATACTCACATTTCTTAGATAGTCACTTCATTTAATGGAGTTGGTCAAGTCCAAGAGATAAAATGGAAAATGATGGATTTGGGTCATAGAAGTTGTCACATTCTTGATTATGGAATGTTCATTGTTCATGAATATTGTTTGAGGTGATATTTTTGTTCTAAAAACATCCTATAAGCATGATAAATTATAAACTCAATGTAGGTAATGGTGGTTCATGTATCATAGAATGAACTATCAAATAAATTTTAGATAATAAAATGGAAAAATAAGGGACCCATATTGAAAACATTATGATGAGATCCTTCCCTTTCCAAACCCAATTGATTATTTATTTGCATATTTTAGAATGAATTCATTCACCATTATAAAACCCCATCATTTTCATTTATTTTTAAATATAATAAAAATACCAAAAACATAATTAATGTTTAAAACTAGTGAGTAATGGACTATAAAGGCTCCTCAAGAATGATAACCCTGGTCAGCCACTCTATTTCACTATGAAAATAACTATAATTGTTTCCACCTTATGATAGGCGTGTGAAAAATATGAAGAGGATATATATAAACATGAAAACATTGATTTTACAAAATCATGAAATAGTTAATATACCCTCAGTATGATAGATCTATTCTATTGAGATTTTTTACTTTTTCCCAGAGGTTATGATAATGTTATTATATGAATTAATAATTCAATTACATAAGAATAAATTATTAAGGGTCGGCATTTAGAAAAAATATGATTTGTATTACTATTTGGAATATTCATTCAATATTACAATTAATTTGTCCTCATCTTATGTTAGGGGTTTGCTAAAAATATCGTATCATAAATGGTGTTTGCCTTTTACATTATTAAAAAATGAAAAATAATTCTGAACTTCCACAGTCATAGAAAGGGTGGATGGTCTCAAATAAGGAACAAAAGAAAATCATTAACATAGACTTTTCATTGAAATAGATGGGACACAATTTATCAATGATGAGGTTTATGGTGTATATAGACTCAGTTTACCAAGTAACTCTGGATTTGAGACAAACTTCATAAGATATTTTAAATGGGGAGTGAAGACCAGAAGACATTAAAAGTAGAAAATTAGGTTCTTAACATATATAATAATGAAACACATTGAGACTTCCTAGAATATATTTTATAATAAATTCAATCACTTCAAGAGAATATGATACACAAAAAAATGGGTTTAAGTGAAACATAATAATCTATTAAAATATTATTATTTAAATGAAACACTTATAACCAAGTAATTATGTTGGAAAGTATTAATTAGACTAAATACATTATAAAAATTATTTTATTTAATCATTTATAAAAATTAAATAGATATTTGTTTCTAAGAAATAAAATAAGAATCAGTTAAATGATAATTATAATTTTCCTGAAAATTATAATTTTCAATGAAAACAGTTTCATCGCTTCATTAACACTAATATAAAAATAAATTTTCTAAAGTATTAAAATGTTTATTTTATAAAAAAATTAATTTTTTAAATCAATAAATAAAAAATATTTTTTGGTAAAATTTTTATATTTACTTAAATAGTTTTAATTTTTGATGAATGATAAGAAATATTGATTTTTATTAAAAGATATTTTTTATTTAATGATTTTATAGATCCCATTTTATTTTTAATATAATTTAAAATTTATAATTATTTAAGTTTTATATTTATTATTCCAAATTAGAAAATTTAAATAAATTTATTATTGAATTTTGATAGAAAATTTTTTTATACATTTTGTAGTTTATACATTGGAAAACCTATTTTTATCCATTTTGTGGGTTTAATTTTAAATTCAATTCTTCCAATTTGATGAATTTAAATTGATAAAAAATCTTCCATATTTGGAATCAAAATTATTTTTAATTTCTAATAAGGTCAAATTAATTTTTTACCACTATGAATAGTAAAAACATTAAAAAATAACTACATAGGTTAATGTGAAAAACATCTTTACTCAGGGATAAAATATGAAGATAAGTGTTAAAAACAACCAATAAATATTTCAAAGCCCCTTTTCTAGCCATATATAAACCATAAAACCTTCACGGTGCGATGATGTCCCATTATATAGCTACATTTCATTTGACGAACATGGATACAAAATATTCTTTTAAAAAATTACCATTGTATCATCTCCACCACTAATAAATGGTTTCTCCCTTCTATACTTCTTAACAGATATAAATCTATTTTTATACACAAAAACATATCAAAATATCTCCCGTGAGTAAATATAAAAATTATATAGTTTTTTTATCCTTAATTCAAACCCTATGGTCCTGATGAGGATATCAAAAATGAGGTTTTTTCTAAGAGAAGTTATTTATTTTAACAAAGACTTCTCATTTTATTTTTTCCGTTTCCATCTTCAATAATGAGTTATCCCTTTAGAAAAAATAACAGTTGTATCATCCATATACATAAATTTTATTATGTTTATGGAATAATATTTATCCATATCATCTTCGATCAAATGGGAAACAAAATTATCAATTATATTTAGAGTGGAATAACAACTCACGACCTGGTGTTACATTTTTTCCATCAACACATATCAAGATTTTATATAATAAAAGGTAAAATGGATATATATAATATTTATGATATTATTATAATTGTTGAATTATAATATCATATATTCCATTTTTAACACCCATAGATATTAAAATAAGAAAATAATGTCTGATATCAGCTATGACACACTTCATCAATGATAGAGGAAAATACAACACCCTAAGACATTATGATATATTCTTTTTAATAAATTCAAACTATTCAATAGGTTTTGATAGAAAAATATTTGGTTTAAACAAAACATGAGACATTTTTAAAATATTAATATTTAAAAAGATGATTTTAACCAAGCCATTAAAATGGAGGATGTGAATAATATAAACTAAATTATGAATTTATATGGATTAAAAATTATATAAAATATATTAAATTGATATATATTTATTAAACCAAATATTAATAATTTAAATGTAAAATTATTGTTTTCTAAAAAACAGTTTTTCTATGAAAATAGTTTTGTCACTTCTTTAACACTTATCTAAAAATAAATTTTTATCAATTTATAAGATTTTTATTGATAAATTTAACTTAATTTTTAAAATCATCATATAAAAATTACATTATGTTTATTTTTTTAATATATTGAAAAGTTTCATTTTTTTAATGATTGGTGAAAAATACAAACATTTTCTGATAACAACCGATTATTTTAGTATTTTTAAATGTTAAATTGCATTTGAAATTGTTTTTGAATTAATAATAGTTATATAATAATACACTAAACACATAATATGTTATTCAAATCCATTTAATAGTGAATTTTTATATTAAAACCTTCAATACTTATGAGAAGTTTCTCTTTGGAAACTCGCTTTTTCATTGCATTTGCAGGTACAATTTTAAATTAAATTATACCAATTCAGTGAATTGAATTTCATAAAATGGTATAAATTTTTATAATCAGCATAATTTATACTATTAATTACATTATAATATATTTATTACTGAAATATATAGTAAAAATATTAAAAAGTTAATTACCATTATTAAGGTAAAAATGGGTCTACCGTGATGTTTATCTAAGATGATAAGTATCAAAAGGACCTACCAACATGTAAAATTATTATTTTTTAGACACAAATAAAAATTTTACTATCCAAACATTAATAATATGTTTATTTTTAATAATTTTATATATAAATGTATTTTTAATTTTGGATTCTTTTGGGAAATTTCGTAGTAATTTCCAAGAGCGTTCCCTTTTTGAACTTATAAAAGTTTATATCCTATATTTAATTATTCACTCCTCAAAATTAAATTTTCTAAATCAATCCTTTAAAAAATCAATCCCTGACATCCTTATACATTTTCTAGAGCTTATTCCTTTGACCCCAAAGACCAACTCTATAGTCCTTAAGTGGAGGTCCAAATGATTCTATTTCATTTTATATATTATTTTTAAACCATAAATTATGACATAACACATAAAATATAATAAAAAATATATCCCACATACAATGGTATTATCATTATAATGGAATAATATTTATATATCTCCTCCTCTATCAAATGGGAAATGAAATCATCCATTGTGCGTACAGTGGACTACCACCTTATGAACTGACGTTGTTCACTTTCCATTTCCAAAATTCTTGAATAGATATAACAATGAACTTAACATATGAATATTATATTTATGAAATTATTATACTTAAATAATTATGATATCACATATACATTATATCGTTAAATTCCATTTAAAATACTATAACATCACTTGTGTGTACAGTGGACTACCACCACACAAAGTGATGCGATTCCTTTTTCACAAACTATTTACATGGATAATAATAAGGATATATTTAATGAATATAAGTGAAATATATATATTTATATCATTTTTATAAAAAATAATCAGAAACTCCCTTACCCTCTCTCTCATTATGGGAATGATATTGTTTCTCTTTCGTATATATGACTTAACTTATCCATAAAGTGATGCGGACATTTTTCCTGACTACCACTCGATAAATGTAATAATAATTTATCTATTGTGTAAAATTTATATTTATAAAAAAATTATGATTCTATGTATAGTGGATTTATTTCATATTTTCAATAATCATATCCTTCATGATAAAACATGTTTGAGAAAAATAAGATAATTAACACCTGAAACAATGAAAATACTAAACTATTATTGATAAACATCTGGTAAAATGTTATAAAATAATAATAAATGATATTATAAATATTATTATGGTTTTGGTATAAAATAATAACCCTATTAAAATCATTATAAATGATTTATGGACATGTATGATGTGAATAAACCTTAATGTGAGAGTTTCTCATCTCACTTTTACTTTAATGAGATACATGTCATATTCACCACTTATTTACATTTTGTGTAATATATAATGACCCTTTGATATGTTATATAAGGAATATATTTATATTAAAGAGATTTAATTTTTTATTTTCTTTTATTTCTTTCATGGGTTTTATGATTCCAAAGTTACCAAATTGATAAGGGTTTATTTCATAATCTCATTATTATTAAAGATTATTTTTATTTCAGTTTAACATGGGGGAATTATTTGATCTTTGTAGATTCAATAAAATATATTTTCTTATTATATTGTTATTCATGATACTTTTCATGTAATTTTATTATTTTACCACTATTTGGTACTTTAAATAATTGATATAATGTATTTAAGAAAACCTAACTTTATTTCTCCCTTACGTTGAAAATCTATTTTTATAAAAATACTTTTTCTAAAAAGGTATTCATTATTTTAATATTTTCCAATTAATTTATTAAATAAATTTTCATGAAATGTTTAATTTTAATTGTTTTTCCAAGGAATCATCATATTTATCCTGAAACAATGCCAATTTTTATTTTCCTAAAAATGTAAAATCAATCTTTGTTGTAATGTGTATGAAATGAATATAATTTTCCACTATCATAACCAAATAAATTTTTTAAACTTTTTTTACATTTTTTCAAAGGTTATTTTAAAAGATAATTATTTTGAAAATTTTTGTAAATATTTTAATTGTTAATTTTATCATTTATAAGGTGAATTTCATCAAAATTGTTTTTAATGGACGTTTTATGGTATTTATATTCATCAACGGCATAAAAACGAATTTTAATAATTTTACACTAGGTATTTGTTGTATTTAAATCAATATTATACACTTTATAATTATTTTTATTTTGAATGAAAAATTTTATTTCGATTAATCATATTACAATTGATGGTTTATGAATTTGTTTATTTGATTGGTGTGAGTATTAAAATTTCATATGTCAGTTTTTAGTAAATATTTTTTTTGTTTTAAATCATTCGTATAAGGACTTCATTAGACATAGAGTGATATGAGTGAGTCCTTGTTATTAGATATTATGTCGATGCAATGATAGGCCTGTTGAGACAAATTAGTTATCCAAATTAGATGGGTGGAAACCCAAATATTTAAATTTTCACGAGAAAGCCCTATAAAGATTCATATGTCCAGTATTATGCATTCCATCATTATGAGATTGGTTATTTCCATGTGATTATAAAATTATATATTATATCCATGGATTTTTTTAATGTTTTTGGGATTATATATATAGATTTATTTAGTCATTATTTATTTATAGAATATTTTGCTCAAATCTTTACGTAAATGGAAGGTGCTTCAGTTATTTTCTTGATCTTATTTGTTCTGATTATTTATTTATGATATATTCCATTGTACTAAAACTCTTACTAGTCATTTTATTCAATACTTTCCCATGTTTTATTTTATCTATGATACTAATATGTTTTTTCTAATTGATATATGTGGATATAGTGAGGGTAATAATGGAATTCACAATGAAATCTATTTTTGTATTTTACAGATAAAATGTATGTTTAATGTAAAGGATGTATCTATTTTACCAAAAATGGTAAACTATTTGGTACTTTTGGAGGAGATGTCTTGTATCTAGTGCAAATTAAATAATGTATACAATGGATTCGGGTTACTGGTGTTTGGATCTTTGCAGTTTCTATGAGAGTAAGTTTAGTTGAATCATTGGAAACTGGATTTTGGAAAAAATAGATTAGGAAATATAACCCAAGGATATATGCAGAGTATAAGTATATAAGAAAATTATAAATTTTTGTTAAGGTATGGATTATTTAGTTTTCCTACCATACATCTATTCTTGATACTAAATTGATATGGTGCTGATATAGTTATACCAAGGTGGAATTACTCTAAAAAAGGATCATTCAGATTGAACAGATCATCTTCTGGTGCATGAAAACATATATTACAATGCACCTATTTTGACAGTCATGGGGAATATTTTTAAGATAATTCTATTTTTCTTTACCAGCCATTATGATGTATTTGAAAATAATGACATACCCATAGAAACCATATTTATGATCATGAGATTAGTTATTCATAAACTTCTTAATTAATGTTAATTCTTTTTTTATATTTGGGATATACATTATGTTTCTTAGTATTATGATCTAATATACTGTATCCAATCATTAAAAATGGTACTCAGTAGAATGAATGGGATCTTTATCAATTCTTATAATCCAATGTGTAAAAAATGATATTTTCATTAATGGTATTAATCCAATCATTAAAATGTAACTAATCTCACAAACATTTTAATTAAACAATGATAAAATACCAGTCTCTATCAAGACAATGTGATAATTCTCATTCTGTTATGGCTTCAAATAGAAGAGATAGAAGAATATAATGAAAGATAAAAATATTAATATGGATAGAAGGGAAAAATAATTTTTTAACATGTGATAATTGTGGAAAGAAACACTTATGTACTTAATGGGATTGGGAGATTTCTACATGTGTGGAGAGAGAAGAAATCATTCTTGTGATTTCAACGGTACGAAATAATTTTCTATTTTTCATGGTTTATATTTTATGGAGATGTGGAACTATGAAAATGAATCCCCAAGCGTCAAGGGAATCTGCCTCAACAGAAGCTAAGGGGTCATGGTCATGTTTATTTTATTACCATAGAAAATGTTGAATGATTATTGTTTTTTGTTTATAATATATAATTATGTTATATATGAGTTATCTATAAATGATATTATGGTTATAATAATAATTAAATATATATGTAATGTACTTTAGTACTATTTCAAAAAGGACTTGAGAAAATACATTGAATACTATCAATGACCAAAAAAAGTGTTCAGTGAAATATTTAGCACCCCTGAAGACACAATATCAAGGTAGGATAAACATTAATATTTACCTAATGTGATGATAATAATGATATGTCTATGGTATACTGATTTTGAAAATGAAAATTTTTAGAGGATTGATGGATTTTTCTATCTTTTTTGGTGTTTAATGCAGGTGTTGATTTATAGAATATAATCAACATCATATTATTATATATTTGGAAGTATGAAATATTTTCAACACATTTTTAAGGTGATAAAGGTATTCATATATTTTTATTGTGAAGTAATGTTCCAATTTATATTTTTCGGGTAATATATTTTTGAATTAGTGACTTTCCAAAAATAAAATTTCCTTTGAATTTGGACAGACAAATTTTGGATGAGTCATCAGGTTAAATATTTTTTGAATGAATTAAGTTTCACTTTGGGTGTTATTGGATAATTTTTTATAACCATTTTGGTTTTGAAAAATATCTTGGTACAGGAATAATGCATTTCCATTATTTTATCGATCTAATGGTCTATTATTATTAATTTTAGTTCTTAGGTTATAAAAATTCCAATAGAATATTCATTTATTATTATAGGAGAATGAGTAATAATTAATTGAGACTCATTAAAAAGGATGAAATTGTTCTTATATAATTATATTGAGTAATTATAATTTCTTATGTTCTTATTCAAGATGGTAATGGAATTAATCATCACCGGGTCAGATATCTTGAGAAAAATGTTATCCAAGTACCTTCATTTTTCATGAATCAAATAATCCCATAACCCATCATAAAATTATGGTTTTCTGTTATTTAAACATTTTTCATCACAAAAATTCTTTTGATCAATGATTTATAACACTCTTTTTTAATCCTTTAGTGACAGTATTATCTTTCCTATCCATTCTTTCATTTCCAAAAAATGTTCTACTACATGGAAACCTACAATTCTCTCATTCTATATAACATACATACTTACCATTTTCTCTTATAAAGGTGATGTTTTATTTATCATTTTCACAATTTGGGTTCCTAGAAATGATATTTTTAAATTTTAAACCATTTATTTCCATGATAAATATTAAATTATGAGGACACACATTTTTAAAATATTAAAATCAACTCATCAATATTTAACACCTTGATATTTTAAAATAAGAAAATTATGTTCAATAACATGTACGTCATGAGAAAAAAATCTTATATGAAAATATTATTCCATAATACTTGAGGATAAATTTATTTCTAAATAAATTCAATCTCTTCAATGTCATTAAATTCACACTACACTGGCTTTAATGAAAATGTGATAATCTAGTAAAATATTATTATTTAATCATTACCATTATAAACTAGATGGAAAGATGGTGGGTATGAATAGTTCTAAATAAATTAATAAACTAAATGGTTTACACTTAAATAACTTATATTAAATGGATACCAATTTATTCTATAAAAAATATTTACCATCATAATGTAATAGAAATGTTTTCTGAAAAACTACATTTTCAAAGAAAACAATTTCCTCTATTCTTGAATACCAATGAAAAAATAACTTTTAAAAAATATTAGAATATATATTACATATAATTTAATTAATTTTTTATATCATAACATCATAATTATCTTAAGGATTAGTTTTTTGATTTTTCTGACATGTTAAATTTTCAATGAATAGGGAAAAACAGAGAATTTTAATTAAAACATCCTTTTTGTTCTAATTATTTCAAAAGTTAAATTATATTTTAATCAGGTTTAAAGTAAAATTGGTTAAAAAATATTATTTTAAATAAAAACAATGTAATTGGAATCAATTTTAAAATTAAGTTTTATATTAAAACATTCTATACTTATGTGAATTGCAACTTCCGAAACCCACTTTTTTATTACGTTTGAGGGTATAATTTCAAATTGAATCAAGAGAATTATGATAATGAAATTTTTAAAAATAGATTTTGATATTTGGAATAAATCTAAATTATATTATATAATATGTTAATATTTATTTTTGTCAAAAATGAATCTTGAAAATGATAAAAAATAAATTAACCTCTTAAGATAAAATAGGTTTTTAAGGGGTCAAACTAAGAATATAAGATTTAAAATGTCCTAAAATCATGTCAAAATACTTTTTTCAGGATATATTTAGAACTTATAATATCAAAAAGTCAAAAATAAATTTATTTTTAAGATTTTTGAATGTGAATGACTTAATTATTCTAGATTCATTTGGGAAATTTCCAAGTAATTTCCAAGATGGTTCCCTTTAACCACTTTTAAAAGGGGACTCAAACATAACATAATAGCACCTCCCAAACCCATTTAATCAACTAAACCCTTCAATAAATATCATAATAATCCTTATACATTTTATAGAGCATCATTTCCTTCCAAAATACTAACCCAAGTGTCCTTAAGAGGATATATAAACTTGGTTACTCTTAAAGAATGTAATTATCTTAACGATCCTCATTATTTTTCATTATAATTTTTCCACCATAAATTATATATTAACAATTTAAAAATAATATCACTATTATATCCAATATAATTAGATATTTTTATGTTAATGGAATTATATTTATCTATCTTCTTCTCTATCTAATGGGAAACAAAATCATTGACTGTGTGTATAACTGAACTACCACATAACAAACTTATGTAGTTTGTTTTAAATAAACACATTTCAAGGATAGATATAATTATGGATTTAAAATATTTACATTTTATTAGTAAAATTATTTTAACTTTATAATTATAATATAACATATAACTTCTTAATTTATATTCTGTTTAAAATATGACAATGTCCCTCGGGTGAATGGTTGACTACCATCTCACGAAGTGATGTGATTTGTTTTTCACATACTCATTACTTGGATTATAATAAGGATAAAATGAATTAATATATTTTATATATATTTCATGATATAAATTATATAAAAATTTCCATACATTACGTTACTCCATTACATGTTAAGGTAATGATATCGTCACTTGTGAGTATGTACAACCGACTATCTCCACAATGTGATGCGACTCATTTTTGATGAACAATATTATTGAATGGTTTTATTAGTGTATATAATGATGAAATATGTTATTTATAATTTTAATATATTTTTATATATTAAGTATTTAATTCTTATTCTCATGAATCATAACTTTCATGAAAAACATATATGATAAAACAAGGCAATTAACAACTAAAACAATGAAAATTTAAACAAAATTCAAAAAAAAAGTGTAGTAATATATTATGTCAATATAATATAAGATATTATAAATATTATTAAGGTTCTGGTATAAATTAATAACATGAATAAAACAATTATATAGTATATGAACAAATTTATAATTAAAATCTTCCTTGAGGTACGAGTTTGGAGTCTCACTTTTACTTTTGTGAGACACATTTCATATTCACTACTTATTTCATTTATACGGTGCATGCACATCAAAATTGAAATTTTATATTGTGAATATATTTATCCAAATCGTAATAATTGTATAATTTAATATTATTTCATTTTCGGGGCTTGTGATTATATATTTATCAATGTGGTAAGAGATTATCTAAAAATATCATCATTATCCATGACTATTTTTATTTATGTTTTCCACGGGGCTATAATTTGATATCTATATCCTAACATAAATATATTTAGTTATAATATGGTTATTTAAGAATTTTTTTAATTAATAATACCATTATACACTCATTTTTACATAAATTGATTGATAAAAATCATTAATAAAAATCGAACATCGTTTCCCTCATTGGTCGAAAATATTGTTCCTCAAAATCAATATTTTCTAAATATGTTTTAAAAAAAGTTATTAAATTTTTAAAAATGATATATTAAATAAAAATTAATCCATTCATACATTTAAATAATGTTTTTAAAGGAATCATCATGTCCTTTTCAAAACAATTCCCATTTGGATTTTACTAAAGATATGAATAGAATCTCCATTTTAGTGTGTAAAACATGAACCTATATTTTCATTTTCATTAAAACTAGCTGTTTTCAAACATATTTTACATGTTTTAAAATTTTATTTTAAATTAAAAATATTTTCATTTTTTTGAACTTTTTTAAAGGTTATTTTAGAAGTTAAAATATTATTTTCCACAAAAAATGTAATAAACATTTTAATTTATTTCTATTCATAAATGAAACTGATCATTTATTTTACATATGATCTACCAGGTATACAGTTTATTAAGATCATACTAATTATTTATTTGGATCGTATGTGATAATTTTTATTGAGGCTGTAAAATTTTGTTCCCTTTCTACTTATTAATCTGGATGATTTATGATTATGTTTATTGTATTGGGGTAAGTATTATTATTTTATATGTTAGTTTTAAATAAAAATGTTTAAATTGAATATGTTTACCACTTTATTATGAAGAATGCAATTAAAATAGTAATTTATGGGTGTGATTTAGTTACTAATATCCCCATTATGAATCGACATGTCTCATGAGACAAATCAGTTTTCCAAATTAGATAGTTTTCTACTGAATATTTAATTTTTCTTGAGGATGGGCTTGACCAATTCAGAGGTCTGGCGATATGAATTACCTTATTAAGAGATCAATTATTTACATGATATTATTCAATTAGATATAATATCCATGGATAATTTTAAATATAATGATCTTCTTTATATGGATTTATTTGATCTTCATTTATTTCTACCATATTACTATATTTTTATTAACATAATTGAATTTGTTTTAGGTATTTACTTTTCTAAATTGATTATGCTTATTTATGAACGATACATTCTGTTGTATGCTTACACTTACTGAGAATTTGATCTATCCCCTTCTGTTTTATTTTCCATAAGATACCAATATGTGTTTTGGGATTGATATGTTAGGACATGCTGATGGGAATAATGGTTTTCAAAAATATAACATATTTTTTATTTTATTTTTATAATGCAATGTGAATTTCATGAATGTGTATAGTTTACCAATACTAGAAATATATTAGGCCTTCCAATATTTGAAAAATTATATCCATTTACAATGTAATAAATTATACATCATATCTGAGTAACAATATTTAGAGTCATTACCCATTCTTACATCTCATTCCATTTAAAATATTATAATGTCAATCGTGTGTATGGTTGACTACCACCTCATGAAGCAGTGTGATTATTTTTTAACATATTCTTTACATGGAAGTTAATATGGATAGACTAAATTAATAACTTTTATATTTATGATATGAAATTTGTTTCTATAATATATATATACCATTTATATCTCTACCATTTCACTCATTAAGGGAATGATATCTTCACTCGGGCTTATATACAACCAATCGTCTATATAAAGTAAGGCAATTCATTTTCTATGCCCAATTTTGATGATTTTTTTAAAATGTAACTAATGTGTAAATATTATATATAATACATTATAATAATTATAGATATTATGGATCAATATACGATTCAAAATAACCATAAATTTCATGACAAAACACACATGAAAAAATATAGAAATTAACACCTAAAACATTGAAATTAATTATATAATATTAACAAAAATGTTTTAAAATTTAACATGAGGATTTTATATGATGTTATAGAAATGAATATTATTCTATTATAAATTAATCACATAATTAAAACCAATATATTGGATGTTAAATCATGTTTAACCAAAAGTAATTGTGAGGTAAAGAACTTCTTATTAATTTTCCATCATTGAGGAATATTGTAATGTTATGAAGCTGATTTATTTAACATAATTTATATAAAGACCATTTTATATATAATATAATGAATAATTAATAATTCCTACTATTTTATGTATAGATTTTAATTAGTTCCTCTAAGGGTATTTTATTTGAAAATTACCGAGTAGTAATGAATTTTATAACCCAATTTATTTTCATTGGGTTATATTACTTCATCATTTTCATTGTGATTATAAGATTATATGTGTAATGAATTTCTATTATCTAAAATTTTATTTAAAATTTTTTTATAGAGATTTAAATTTTTTAAAAAATCTATTCATTTATTAATTCTTACTTTAAAATTATAATCATTGAAAGGGTTTATTTCACAATACTATTTTAATAAGGATTATTTATGCTTGAATTTATATTAATGTAAATTATTTGATAATTTTATTATAAATATTACTTTGTTCTACTCTACTTATTTATGATGTTTTCAAGTAATAATACTTTGTTCACTCATTAGTTCATAAAATTATTGAGAAGTATAATTAAGAAAATCAAACATTATTTATCGCTTTGTTTGAAAATCCATTTTCATCCAATGTAATTTTTTATAAAAATAGATTTCCAAAATGTTTTTAATATTATAAAAATGATTATTAATGAAATTCTTAACCATGTTTTATGTTTTTAAAAATATTTTGGAATAAATTATCATTTTATTTTTTGAAAGAATGAACATTTTTATTTTACTAAAATTGTGAAATGAATATTAGTTTTACTGTGGATGGAAGTTATGGATTTCCCACCATCATGACCAATAAATGTTTTAATGATTATATTATAAGTTTAAAAGTCTATTAATAAATACATTTATTTTCACAATATTTTAGGAATATTTTCTTACAAATATATCAATGTTAAAAGGATTTTTTTCACTAGAATGTATATATATATATGTTATGATATTTATATTCATCAATGTCAATGACCCTTTATATTACTTATAATCCACTAGGGATATTCTTTATTGATACCATCCTAATTAATTTTTTTGGGTTATTTATGATAATCATGACCAAGGAATGTTTTTACATTCACTTTTTTTATTCTTTTTTGTATCCATTAACTTTACCGTGAAATTTTCAGTTTCTTATGATCGCTATACATTAACTCCCTCTTATATATCCATATTATCAAAACCATAATTATTATTATTGCTAAAACTATGTACCATTTTTATATATGGTGTTAACATTGTATGATATTTTATTAACTGGTGAAATGTTGATAATGTATATTCTTTATTAAAAATAGATATTTTTTATAAGTCATTTTATTTATGAATTTAATAATTAATTAAATATATGGGGATTTATTTGGACATGTATTAATTCTTGGGGACTAGTTATTGACATACCATTAATGCATCAATAAACAAAATAGACTAATTAGTTGGCTAGCCATAGTTAAATTTGATTCTGGTGTATACATACACATCAATTTTAAATAGTCTTGTGAAAAGCCTTAAAAAATATGTACCATGATGGTTGAGGTCATGATTTCCCATAATAAATAATTAAATTTATTGATAATAAATTTTTTAACACTATATATGAAATTTCTATATTGATATTGTTTTTAGATGCATTAAATTTTCAGTTTACTGTTTAAATAGATTGTGTATTTATTTATTTACATTTCTATATTGATTATGATTTATTTATTCATGATTTTCATGTTCTCTAAATGGAATTTGTGTTTAGTTTCTTTCATTTTCATATTTACTATGCTTATTAATTGAAGATACATTCCAATATACTCTACCATTACTTTGTATTTGATATCACCGTAATTTTTTTCTTTTCACAAGAGTCCAAGAAGTGTACTAAGATTGATATTCAAGTACATGCTAGAGGATGTATTGATATCCTTAAAAAAGATGGTAATTTTTGTATTGAGATGTAATATGGTAAACATGTAGGTATGAAGTTTACGAGTACTAATAAACTATTCTTTATTTCTAGATATGAATCCTTTTATCTTATTCAAATGTCGTAAAGTATAAAACATCATCGAGAAAATGAAATCAAGTTAGTGATAGTTGGTATAAGAGGATGTTTACTAGAAACCGTGGGAACAAGATTTAGGAAATCCAAGATTAGTGGACAAAAATTATGATTGATTATGATGATAAGTGTATTATAATGGCCTATTATTTTTGTAAGGATGAGATTATGTGATTTTTCTAGTAATATATCACTAATTGGATACTATAATTGGGTGTTGTTCTAGAATAGATGTACTGAGGAGTAATAACTTTGAAAAAAGACCCTCTTAATTGACTCTAGAATTACATATTACATAAAAATGGGCATCAATTCACACTAGGGCTTAAACATACATTGTATATTCTTAGGATATTACATATTTTCTTTATGGACCATCATTAAGGATTCAAAAATATAATGAAAATGGATATCCTATGTTACAAATATGGTGTCTTAAATTGAAAAAAGGTGTGATGATTTTAACATCCTATAAATGATTATATCGGTTTACCACTACAATTATTGGTCCTCATACTATGCTTTTTTGGTTTTATTCATTAGAAATAACTTGATGGAATCATTGAAGCATTGAATGTGAAGGAAAATGTGGTGACTGTGAGCAACCAAATGGGGTGATTAGTGGAGTGGATGATAACATGATTATTCGTAAATATTTATCCCAAAATATTATTAACAACATATACCTAAACCAACTCCCAGACTCACCAAATAATAAAACGATGGAGTTCTCTTATAGCTCGACTGGCGTAGAGAATTAGTTAAAAATTATTGATTTAAATTTTTATGAGAAATGTGAAAAATAAATCCATGAAATTTTATAAAAGGAATCTAAAAAAAATTTATTTATGGAAAATATGGGAATAAATAAATGAATTACTGGGGAAATAAAATACATTTTTTTAGAATGATATAAATTTAATCCTCCGGATCCATTTATAGTACTTTGTGTTAAGTGTGAGCGAGCTTAGCATAATCCATGCCATTGCTCCATTCAAAATGATAACTGCTAGACAAAGTTGGGACCTATGTTGAAATGAAATGGTTGAGGAATATATGTATTGGGATTCCAAAATTATATTATTGATTTATGTTTAGTAGTGGTATTTTGGTTGAAAGAATTATGAAACATTAAAGGATTGTGGTAAATTTTATATGAATATATAACATAATTATCTTATGTGTTATGGATACCATAATTTTTTTACGATTATATAATTGATCAAAATTTCAAATTTCTAACACCCCTATGGGTATTATTTTATTATAGTCTACCAAGATTAAGGATATTTTGGGATTCATTTATGAAAATTAACCACATTGGTTTAATATATGTATATGTTAAACTGTTATTTAAGGAAGGATGACATTAATATTTATGGGAAAAAGTATAAATGTATTAGAGACCTTTATGTTTTTTGATATATTTTATGTTGAGGTAATTATAGATTCTGAAACATTGGGAAAGTTGTAATTATTATTATATTATTATTATTTTATATAAAGGGAAACATCCATTCCATCTAAAAACCCATAACATCTGGAAATTCTCTAGACTTGAACCAATAACTAATGGGCTATAAGGGAATAAAGACTACCACTGGCCTATGTGATGTTCTAGTTAATATATAATTGTTCATACATAAAAATTTTGATGAATGAATATTGATAATGAACTAGTGGTGTTACTATTTAGGATTAAAGATTAATGTATTATATTCAACATCTTGTTCTTACCACATTGGTTTTGGAAATTATTATTTAATAGGTGGAATGAATCATCACACTTCGATGGATCTAACTACGGATTGAAAGCTAATTTATTTCTTCAAGAATAGAAAAATAATTTATTCATATTGATTTCTTGGGGTAAGTGATGAAGTGTAGATTGATTAATGTACAACCAAAGGATCAAATTTCTCTCTAAAATAAAAATATAACAATTAATTATGTTTATTTATGTCAATAATGAAGATGGTAATGTAATTCCACAAAATTAGTAAAAGCTTCATGAAAAAAATGTTATCATATTATTTTATATCTAATGAAACAAATGGTTTTTTAAATCATCATAGATTTGTGGTTTTTGCGTCATTAAATTTATATTGATCATTCACTTTCTTTTGATCAAAGATCTCTATCACTTTCTATAATTAATTATGATTTTCTTCTATGTCCATATCATTACATTCCACTAATGATAAACTATTTAGAGTGATTATAGGTGTTATTATAGATGAAATTTTCAATTACAATCCAAAATAATTAATAATATTATTGATAAAAAATTTTATGATGTGTGTTTACAACAATGTTATTTTCAAATTTCAAACCCTTAACTACCAAGATCATTATAAAATTATGAGAAAACAATTTATTTAGGGGGTAGAATGTATCACCTAGATATTTTAAACTAATAAAATTGGATTGTAAACATATAAATGCATGCAACACCATGATATTTTATTAAATATTTTTTTTCTTAATAAATAAAATCAATTGGTCAGCTTGTGATGCATGCAATGCGAATTTTAAATGAAGCACAATTCTATATTAAAATATTATTATTAAAACATAAATATTATAAACAGGAATTTATATTGGGGGATGAATAAGAAATAATAAGATAAGATATTTATTTTTTTTTACAAATTGATAAAATGTTTAATTGAAAGCTGTTGATATGAAATAAAATAAGAATCGGTATATGAAAAATAAATGTTATCTGAAAAATTAATTTTCATAATGAAAAAAGATTCATTGCTTCTTATGAAATTATGTAAAAATTAATTTTTTACACTTATATAAAATTTATTTGAAAAAATGAAATTAATTTTGTATATCAGGAAAAAAAATTGTATAATGTTTTTTAATTTTTATGAAATTTTTCATTTTTTAATAAAAGTTATAAAATACATATCTTTATTAGAAACATTTTTCATTTTATGAAAATTTAAAATAACCATTTTATTTTAATATGTTATTTAAATTAAAATATTTTCAATATTGTATATATTAATTTAAATTAGGTCACTAGAATAATATTTATCTAGAATTTTGATAGAAAAACGTTTAAAACTATTTAAATATTTTTAGATTAGAAAACAACTTTTTCAGTGCATTTGTAGTTTTATTTTTGAATTTAATTATTCCACAGATATTAATTAAATTTAAAGAAAATGAATTCCATATTCAAGATAATAATATTATTTATTATAAAATATGGCTATCATAATTTTTTACCATATTGAACAGTGAACAAAGTAATAATTAATTACCTCGGTTCAGGTGAAAACATGTTTAAATGTGGTTAATGAAATAATAATTTAATGTTACTTCAAAAATTCTTAAGTCACATTTCATAGAAATATTTCACCCTTATATCCCTTATTGATAAATAATGTACTAATTTATAGCCTTCTGGCCTATGAAAAATGTGGGTACGCTTTATGATTTTCAAAAATTCCTTGTTTGTCCTCTCCCAAAAATAAAAAATGTACACTCCTTCTATTCACTTATATACACCTCTATGGGCCTTTGTTTCAACAAAAAAAATCTATAATCTCTTACCAAATCCCAAATAAACATTCAGTATCTTCTAGACTTCCTAAAATACCATCCTGTGTGTCCTTAAGAGGAGATCGAAAATGAGATTTCTCGAAGAGAATGTAAGTATCTTAAAAATATCTTTTTTATTTCCTATTTTTCCCCCATCAATTATTTCGTATTAATAAAAAAATTAAAAAAAATTTATAGTATAATTATATTCAATTACCTTAATGGATTAATATTTATCTATAACCTCATCCACAAAATGTGTAGTGAAATTATCGATCGTTTGTATGAAGAACTACCACCTCACAAATTTGTATAATTTGGTTTCCATAAAAAATCCTGAAGATTGCATATAATGATTTATTATACATATATATATATATATTATAATTTCTAAATTACCATATAACATATACCTTCTGAATTTTTATCCCTTTTATAATATAGTAATGTCATTCTAGTTTACTGCAAACTACCACCTCTCAAAGCAATGTGATTAATTTTTCACTTACACATTACAAGGAATGAAAAAATGATAAATTTAATAAATAAATATGATATATATAAAAATAAATTTATTATAAAAAAATATAAACCATAAAATTATTTACCATGTCATCCAATAAGGGAACAATATCATCACCCGTGAATACGTATTATCTACTGCCTCCGCAAAGATATGTGGTAATTTTCCATATACAATGTTTATTAATGCATCAAAAAATGAGTATAATGAGTAAATTTTATACTTATAACATTATTATAATTATCTATATGATGTTTATATATCTTATTCAAAATATGTAAAACCATCATGAAAAAATACACATGGGAAGACAATTTAATTAACACATGAAAAAATGAAAATAATGAAATAATATTTGAAAATTAGTAGTGAAATTGTTTCAATAAGACCATATATGATAGTTTAAAAATGAAGAAGATATTTTTATAAATAAAAAACATTCTTAAATCCATTTTACAAGAGGTTAAATTATGTTCCAACAAACAGAAGCATGAAGTAAGGTACTTTATCTCAATTTTCCTTCATTATTGAATATTATAACATTATATACCAAATTTACTTAATATGTTGTATATACATCCCTTTTGACATGTAATATCACGAATAATTAATTATTCATGGAAATTTAATATTCAATTTAAATTATATCATCAAAGGTGATTTGACAAGAAAATTACAATGTGGTAATGAATTTCATTACTCAAATTATTTTCATTGGGTTATAGTACTTATTTATTGTCTTTGATACTCTTTGATTATTTCTATAATGATATTTTATTACATTATGTTTTATAATCACTAAATTTATTTGTATTTTAATTTTATACACTTAATTGATATACTTATTAATTCATACATTATCGTTATGATCATTGCGAGTGTTTTTTTCAGAGTTTCATTTCAATCGGGATTATTAACACATGAATTCAAATTTAAGTAAATTATTTCATAATTGTATAATAAAATCCTTTATTTTTCTTAACCTATTTTTATCCATTAAATTTTCAAGTAATTATGACAATTTTTCACTCATTAAAATTTAATATAATTTATTTTTAAGTAAAATTATTTTCGAATTAATTTAATAATTATTTCTTTTGAAATAATTTTCAATGTTAATAGGAATTTTTTCAATAATGTTTTAAATGATAATTTTCTGTATTTCTATTCATCAATGAAAAATACCCTTATTTTACTTATACATTAGTGGGGATATGTTTTATTGACACCATATTTATTCCTTCCAAATATGGTTTATGGTCATTTTGACCATGGAAATTATTCACATATACTTTCTTGATTCAATTTTGTCATCATTATGTCTCCCCCATATTATGCACTTTCTTACAATAATTGGACATTAAAACTATCTTTAATAACCATATTCCTTATATTGTGGATATTATTACGGTGTGAAATTTATTCCATTTGTATATACATCGATTACATTGAATGTTATATGATTATAAAGATGAATATTAATAATTCATTTACCTTATTCAATATAGATATTTATTAGTAATGCATATATATTGTTCATGAATTAAATCAATCATTCAATTTTTAATGAATTATTTGGAGATACAGTGATGGATGGTGCCTAGTTATAGATATCTCATCAAGGTATTAAAGCTTCTTGATACGAATTAGTTGGTCAAACATAGTTAAATGGATTTTCTGTGAATATATACCCATGAATTTTAAACTATATTGTGAATGGTCTTGATAGTAGATGTATCATGATTCCTAAGAACATGACATATATTATTGAACCATTTCATTCATTGAGGATTTATAAATTATTATTATCAATAATATTTGTGCATTTATATCATCTTCAATAGTATTTAATTATTGATTTATTTATTAAATGAATTTTTTTCCTATTAATAATATTTCAAAATTGATTATGCATTATATATTCATGGTAGTAATTTTATTTAAATGCAATATGTGTTTATATATTTTTCATTGAATGATGAATATGTGTATTGATTCAAGATAAGTTCTGATGTACTTAACGCTTATAGAGAATTTGAAATCACCAATTGTTTTACATTCACAAAAATATAAGAAGCACTAAGAATGATGTGATGCGATATTATAAAGGGAATAATGATATTCTCAGAAACAATATGTTGTAATTTTAATTTAAAATTTAACAAGAAAATAATGTATGAATCTTGTTAAAAAATTTATTAAACTATTTCATCTCTTGGGATGTGATTCATTATATCTTATACCACTGTAATATTGCTGAAAGTGGCTTTGGGTGATTGAGTCGGGGATGTTATAGGGAGGGCCCTCATCCTTACAGTATATGGCATTTTGATGAGGCCCTTCTTAATGATCACTAGGTGGGACCTTCATGGTTTATTTTTGATTCTCCATTATAAATAGAACCTCCATTATTCATGAATGTTTCATCTTTTGGAGTATGTTTTAAATATACACCCTGGCAAGGGTCTTCATAATTTTTATATTTTTTTATCATTGGGAAGGCCTCCACAACTATTAATTTTTTTGGCTTTTTACATGGTGAGGATATGATATTGGTTGTTTTCTTTATTATAAGGAGGACTTATATTACATATTCTTAGGCGAGGGAATATAGAGTTATTATAATGATTTCTATGTAGTGGTCCTCCATAGTTACTGATTTCTAGTGGGTCAATGAGGGTATGACCTCCATGAAGATTAATCATTATATTATATGAAGGACCTATGAAACTAGCATCATGAGATGGACATTCATGATAAATTCAGAAGTTTAAAATTAATTTTATATATAGTATTTATTTATTTTTAACTTACTTTTTTGAGGAGATGTATTTAAAGGTAATTTTTTAAAAAAATTACATTGGTTACTATAAGTGATCGTAATACTGTTTTTTTTGACTTCCCACATCGGTTTTGTAAAAATTTGACCTGAAAGAAAACCTTTCACATCTATTTTTTTAGAAAACAAGAAGTTAAAAACATATTTTTCAGGTTAATTTTCGTAAAAATGATGTGAAACAACATCAATAACATTATTTTTTATAAAAATCAACATGAAATATTGGTTTTTAACATAAAATTTTAAATACACAATGTTAAAAATAGGTCTTTACATCTATTTTCTAAAAAATTATTTTTCAGAACATTTTGGACATCAATTTTTTAAAAACTAACTAGAAAATTAGTGGTCTCAAAAAGAGTTATTTCAAGTCAAAATATATTACATATAGTTCATTTTATGAATAAATAACAAAATATATTATTCCACATGATAAAATAAAAATTTTATACCTATAGAGCTGAAATAAATAAGGATCATTCAATGATATAATGAATATAATAAACAAATATTTCTTAAAATATCGATTACTCCATCCCGGGAAAATAAAAAAGGATGAAAAACAAAAAATTATCAATTAAAACACACAAAATATAGAAAAAATAATAAATAATTTAAATAATTTTCATGGTTGTTGAATATAAAGATGATATAATTTTATTCCATGGAAAAATATCATGGGCCAACCAAAGTATCTTCTAAGAAAATATTTTAGATTCTGAAGAGATATTTGTTTTTTGACAATGATCCGTAGAATGATTGTTCATTGTAAAAAAAAGAATAATTAAATTTTATATCAATTATGAAAACTAGTCAAAAAATATTAAATAATGAAAAAATAATTTCAAATACCATGATGATATATCTCAAAGAAGAATTAGTAGATTGATGATGATGATTGAATGAGTTGAGTTGGGGGAATGATGATGATCGAAACACTTGACAATGAAATAAATATATTTGGATCATGAAAAAAATAAATGACATGGTAAAATCAATCAAAATATCATAAATATTTGGAATCAATTGAAAATTTTGAGGGTGCGCTATTAATAATGGAATTCTGCATTCGTGTGATATTAAAATTTAACATTAACATGAGTTTTACGATAACCATAATAGAAATTTACTTTTTAATATATTATATAATTAAAATAACCTTTGAAATAATTTTTTGCACATCATTGTTATAATAACCAATGTGACAAACTATTTTATCTTGATAGTGTTATGGTAACAGGTGTGAAAATATAGTTTTTAACATCAGTTTTTTAGAAAAGATGATAAAAGTCAATTTTGACATCATTTTTTCAAAAAATGATATTAATAATGTTGACCAAATTTTATTTTATTTCCAAAGATTCTGTTTTATTGGCTGTGGAGATCAAACAATGTTATGGATTTAATGTTATGGCCCACGAAACAATGACTTCTCTAGGAGTTCATTTATAGATCTTCAACTTCCTACCCCCATAAAATTTTATCTTTAACTCCATTTTAGCTCCATGACTAGTAAAATTTAATATATGGAAGTTCAAAAAAATAAAATACTATTACTTCTTTATTTTTGAAAAACTAATGCAAAAAAGTGACTTTTAACATTAGTTCCTTGAATAAACGACTGTTAAAAGTATTCTAGGAGATCTTTAAATATAATTTTTTGATGAACCGATGTTAAAATTATGATTTTAGATCATTTTTATTAATTTTTGTAAATTTATACTTCATTTATAAAAATTATATTTAACTATTTATGGATCTAAAATTGAGTTACATACCAAATGTTATGTCTCTCAAAAGGTTGACTCCTCTAAGGCTTCTATTAGAGATGTTGAACTTCTAACCTCTATAATGTTGGATCTGTAAGTCTATTTTATACTCAGAAAACATAAAATCAAATATTTTGAAATTAAATACATCTTTTTCAATATATTAATGTTTTTTTTGAAAAAACAACATCACAGGTTAGTTTTAGCATCGTTTCATGAAAAAATACTAATCGAAGAATTAATCCACGAGTAATTTTAATGATTATTTTTCATAAACCAATGTAAAATGTAGGATATTAATTATAGTTACTAAATAAACAATTTTAAAAGTATTAGGCAAGGACTATTAATTTCATTTTTTCTAGAAATATTTAATAATGTGGAATTTTAACATTTATTATTAAAAAATTGATGTTAAAAATACGAAAATTAAATTCAATTTTATACTGGTGGTTTTTAATATTTAATTTGGGGACATTTACTTTTGGTTATAATTAATTATTATTAAAATATTCTTGTCTTCACCTCACCATGAGGAGGGCCTTTATGGCCAATTATCTATTATTTTCTACCAGTAGAAGGATGTTCGTAGTTGATATGTTTAGTTTCATAGGGAGGAAATCCTTATTGGTACTATGGGAAGGATCTCTGGAATCATTGATAATGGTGTCTTGCAGAAGACCATCATAGTTGATGCACTATCGAGGCCCCCCATAATTTTATGTTATGATATAATGGGTAGGAACTCTTGGTCTATGATTTCAATTACCGTGGGGAACTATCATGGTATAATATTGATACCCAAAAAGATCATAGTCTAAAGGGGTAAAAACCTACTCCGAAATCATTAAATTCCACTAAGGATCCCTTTTTATGATGATCTTGGTTAAATTATTGAATATAAAAGATATATTATAATTGGGTTTATGCAATTCATTCAACAACATTCATGAGTAGGAACCATTACAATAAGCTCCTTGATTGTTGTGGGGATATACTGATGGGATTACTTAATGTGAATCAGATTAGGGTTATTGACATTATCTTATGATTCAATATCCCAATTCAATAGGTTATTCCTCTTCAAGGCTATCCAAATTTCTACAACCAATTCAAGGATCATTGAGGTTACATATTTAATATATTATTGAGATGTTGGGGTTTTATAAAACTGGATACAACAACAATTATTTGGAGACCTCTATAAAATCTCATTATTAGTACTTGGGACTATGTTGAAATACTCCTCCAACTCCCAAACATAATGTATGCATGTGTTTTTATATTCCAGAGATAAACATCCAAAGATATTTAATATATAATAAGGTCCCACCTACTTCACTACAACATTTCATTAGTAGGATAAAATATGGGGCTTCATTTTCTATAGTTTTTAATGATGATCTTATAATTCATGGATAGATTCGTTTATGTGATATTCATGGATCAAGTCTTTCACCACCTATAACTCGATGGATTGGGTTAATGATAATTTACTTCTAGAATAATGGGTGATAGTGGACTTCATAAATTTATTGTATGTTGATTTCATCAACAATTGGTGTGTGGTAGCCCAATGTGTCATTTGGTTTCCACTAAATTGGATAGGAATATAAACATTAATGATGAATTTAGTGATTCCACTTTGATGTGATGGGAGATCATGAAATGTAAAACCACAAACAAAGAACCCATATGTGTAACATCTCAATAAGGAGTTTATGTTCAATTGATCCCTTTAACAAGTAAAGGGATTTATATCAAGTTTATCATTTACCCCCCCCCCCCTTGTTTTGACCCATGTTTTGATTGGATTTGAACCTACATTCTAATGTAAACTAGTCATTTTGACTTTTCAATGATGCTTCATATTGTGCATCAATTTATAGAATATTAGGGTATTGATAATTCATTAGGGGGTATTATTTACTAGAATAATACTCTTCAATATATTTGTGAGATATTCACAAAATCATTTCTCATAACTATTCATGATACCTTGGTCATAATATTGATAGACTATTTTCATGAATCAATATAAATTTTAAAATATCATTATCATTCCATATTTCCCTAACTTTTGCAATTTATTATGGTTAAAATCCATATGGAGATGAACTTTTTAATTTATAACTATCTAGGGAGGTGGTACGTGTTGGGGGGTTGGGATAGGATGCATTATAGGGGCGTCCTATTTATCCCCGTGATGGTAATTAGAATACACGTAGTTATGTTCCATCTAATGAGACACATCACAATATTTAAAATCTTGTTACAAGGACCATTGTGGTGACTTTTATGATCATGTATCCAAGGATAGTGGTGTCTGTTTTATGATTGTGTATTGGGGACTAATGATTCACATTTTAAGGTTGTTAAACAAAGACTAGGGTTCCAATTATAAAGTCATGAAACCATGAACATGATTTTATTTTTATGTTCATGCAAGAAAACCAAGATATCATATTGTTTAAGGTTATTAAATTAGGAATTTTTCAACAAATAATAACATCACGATTATTAGACTATTGTGCCAAAGGAACATAGATATTGTTTACATGGGACTTACCCATCAATGAATCTTTTTTGGCTCATCAATTTTATTAGTAACTACACAAGATAATTTATGGTCTGGGACATTCACTTTTTCCCCTGATATTTATAGTTTATTGATGGTTAATAAGGATGAGATCATAAATGATAACATGGTTGATGAATAATCATAGTTGAGGTCTGATATATGAGGATTTGATGGAATAATATTTATGAAGTTTCAACCTCATCAGAAAGAGGAATAACCCATATTTTCAATTAATTCAACACATGTATGTTAATTGGATGTTGGAAGGGGGTAATTGTACCATAGTGATTTATAATAACTGTTCTTTATGATATAAAAATTATATATATAATATTTCATGATGATGCACCATTGGATAGATGTTATCACATAATTTATGTAATCCTGAATTCATATAATATTGGATTTCGATGGGAATCGGTAGGGCTCTACAATGTCATAGGGTTTGAAGAATGGTAGTCAAATAGGATTTATAGAAGAATTATTCTATAAATAAATTACATAGATACACTATATTATGGATCTCATGTGTGATTCCTCATGAATATTTTATTAATGGGAGGCTTCGCTGATGTGTATTCTGAGGTTAGATGAGATAATCTCAAAGGATTACATTGATGAGGTTCTTTACATAGGAAGAACACTAATTTGTGAATTTTCTCAAACATCATTATTTAAAAAATATCATCCTCCTTGAAGTTTTTTATGGGTAATATTAAAGATATTTGAATAGAAACATCCAAGGAATTAGAAAATACATAATCAGAAACAACATTTTTGACCAAATAGAGCATTCAATTCGAAGCCACGAATTACACCCTACTGAAAATTATATAATCTGATGTTGAAAAAGATGTAATCTGATATGGTGAAGGATTTATTCTGATGTGATGAAGGATCTAATATAATGATAAAATAAAGGATTCATTATGATTTAATATTAAACCACCATGAATACGACCATCCTAATCCGATGTATCCATAATCCATTATTAAATTCAATATTCTATAGTCACAAAGCATACACACCTCATATCTACAATGTATCTCCCATACCATGATAATATATTATATTAAAAAATTATATCCTCTCAATTGTTTTAAACATTTATCCTTATTCATATGAATGGCCTACTATTATTTAAGATATTCCTTCATGTTGAAATTTATTTTCTGTATTTTAAAATAAATACAATTTTAAATCATCCATAAATTTTTATCTAGGAGTGTATTTTAGATCCACGGGCTATGAAATCGACATCTTCTAAATAAACTGGGCATCTAGCATTGGTATAACCCATAAGAGATGATTTACAAGGATAATAAACATTTATAATTACCAAAAAACTATGTTCTATGGATTCAACTATCATTCCATCAATAATGGAGGAAATACATAACGTACTAACAGTGGAGTGTTCACACCACCACATCACCAAACTACATTTTTTTTAAAAAAATACAGATAAAAAATTGGGTGAGAAATCATGTAGAAAATAAAGATACCATTCAATTATTCTTGTGTGGATATATTTTTTTCTCAAACTCGAACTATCTCATCTAAGGGGAGACCAAATAATTGATTTTTGGTAGTTTAAGGGATTTTTTTGTAATTAGTTTCTAAACTTGAAATTAATATTATGTCTAGATAAAATAATAAAATAATAATAGTTTACAAATATTAAATTCTCCATTCTAGAGAATTATAGGTTTTTATTGTTTTATCTAAATTAATTATCAATATTTCTTAGCAACATGAATTTTTACTTCATTGTTATAATATAATTAAAACATTTTTTGGAGTTATATTACGATAAAAATTTTTGAGCCAAAAATTATCTATAATACCCAATAAGTCATATATAAATATTATATCTAATAAAGAATATACGTAACCTATAAGTTTATACTTTATTATTATTAATTAATTTAAATTCCTATTCAATTAAAATTTATTATCATTTAAGAATAAAACAAATCCTTATTCAGTTTTCTCCATATTTATCATTGTTTTTTGGAAATGATTTTGTGATGATTCCGTATTAATTGTGCTTTATGTTATAATTTTCTCCTTCTAACTCATCTTATCCATCATTGGATTAAATAATTTCCTTTATTTATTTCCTTACCAAATTGATTCAACTTTTCAAAAGGATATTGAAGTGGTTTCTCTATAATTTCTATTTTATAGTTCTCAATAAAACAATAGTAGTTTGGGGATAACAATTATTCAATGATATATATTTAAAAATCACCATTACCTTGGAATATTATTTCTAAAAATCAACTAATGTTCTTTATCATCTTGATCCCATCATCATATACTGTATCTTCAATTTTAAACATGTTAAATGTGATGATACGATCATTTATTTTTTTCTTCACATTATCTATATAAAAGTTCACAGAGATAAGATAGTGATATATAAAAATTTAAGGCCTTGTTTTTTTCACAACACACATAAAAATTAGTGTCAAATTATGATTTTAAAATAAATTTTAATATCCACAAGTCATTTTTTATCACTCCTTACTCATGGAAGATTCTAGGGGCGGCATAAAAAGTATTGGGGACTTCGATACTTAAAAAATTTTAACACATATCATAGTATAATTTGAAAGATCTTAAATTATTCTAGAAAAATTGCCTCAGTTGGGATATTTTTTCATCTAGTATAAATCATAGGGTCTTTTGGGATTACATTTCATTTTCTTACGAAATAAAAAATTATAAATTTTTTTTATATTGAGTTTTTACATAGAAATATATAATTTAGTAACCATAAATGTATTTCATTATTTTATTCAAATATGATTATCCCAAAATATTTAGATTCATAATAGTCATTTTCTTAACTATTATAATTCAAAGAGACCTTAAATTCTCTTCTTATATTCCAATTTATGGTTATTCCACTACATGGATAGTTTCTATGGTACAATTTTTGGTGGCTAGTAACAAAAACACATTGCCTCATGATCTTGTTCAATGGATTGACAAATATTTTAAATTCAGAAATTAGATTTTCTCAAAATAAGCCTATAAAATTATACCAATATAGTCCTTACAACTAATTTGATGCAAAATTATTTTAATTCAACCCAATACTATTATTTTAACTCCACTATAGAAATTGACTCCCTCTATTCCATAACTATGTATATGTAAACACATAAAAAGTACAAAAATTTAATTAGAATGAAAACCCAAATAAAACTATAAAATTTTAATTTAATCTATGAATAAGAAAAAATAAACAAACCAACATGTACCTAACATCATAGACATGTTGGATTTATCATCATTTATTTTATTTGATTAATAGCATTTAGAGGTAGTCATCTGACTCTTTACTTCATGGTGTACCTATAGGATAATGTGAATCACCCATTGTAAGTTGAGATTCCCCTAATGTTCCACAAAATGATACATTATCTTGAATAAATTAATAAAGGAAAAAAGATAACATAGGTTGGTAGAGATTTGGATTGGAGCCTTTATAATATTCCACACAATATCTCATTATAGTGCCCCCCTTATATTTACCTCTGTGATCTTCCATCCATTAACTTGTACATTCATAACTTATGAGATAATTTCTTGGGGATAAAAATTGTGTATCCAAAAAAAATTATCCTCTTGATCATTTCATCTTTTGAAATTTTTTATTCAAAACTAGAATATGGAATTATGTTCTTAAAGTTAACATTTACAATTATACTTCCAAACATTTTCATTTGACTAAAAAATTAAATCTAATATATGAATCATGAAATTATAATATAGAAAATTGTATAATAAAACTTTAATGGGTAGCATGCAATATATATTTTATCATTCAATTGAAATATTCCCAATGAACCAGAACATATACCCTTAGTACATCATAAGAATGATGTATTTATTGAAAATATCAAAAAATATTCCATATACAATAATGCCAAAAATAAAATTTTCTATTTAACCATGTATCATATTGTATAAAAAACATTATGCAGCCATATCCAAAAATATATTCCAACATCTTCCAAAATAATTATTCAAAGAAATAACTGAACAATATTTGCATAGGATCATATGAAATACCTTGTGAATACCCATCCAAAACCCTTACAGATAAACTGTAAATTGCTTTTATGGAAATAATCAACGTCTAACAAAATCCCAATTTTGTCAATCAAAAAATATGACCCCATGGGACTTTTTAGTAGTCGTAAAAATATATGAATTCATAAACATATAAATTTGTCTAATTATATTCTTCTATAAAAGAATTGTTGTTACTCAATCTACAATAGGATTTACCATGATTTCCATCAAACACAAGTATCATTATACCGATGTCCACCACAAACATGAAATTTCATCAAGTGGATATGGTAATTAGATTATGTAAATCCCACATAAAATACTCATAAATTCTTGATTTTATTAGAATAAACATACTAGGTAGATGAATAATTCACATACCATTCACATTTATTGATTATCACATAACATTCCCCTCATCCAATCAATAAGAACATCATATTTTATTTTAAGAAACTGCCATATACTTCCTCAATATATTTCAATAATGGATCATATGTCATAATCATCACATTAGGGGAATAAAATAATCTTGGTGAAGCTATAACTATCAATATAATCAAAAACATACCCAACCACCCCTTGATTATCTAAGGATCAAGGATTTATTACGAAAATCGTTAATGTATGAAGTCTATCATAAAAATTATCTCAAAAACCATAGGTATTGTAGACTCTAAATATGATTCATGAACCCCTAATATTTCAAATATACTATATATAACACTCTACATGTTATAATTTATGGGTTATCTAATATGAAAATCAAATTTTTTGCCTTACCAGAATATTTGGAATCTTTATACAAGAATCCTACTCAGGATGAACATATCATATTTTCCAACCTATAATACTCCATAATGATCATTAGTTAGGGATAACTCAATGTTATTCTATGAGAGGGAAATTTTTATTTCACTTCATGAAATTTATATATACGTAGACACTCAAATATATGCGGGTGTGTCTACTTGAAACAAATGTTATATAATGATAAAGCATAGGTTACATTTTTAATTACATGCTACATTTTATATCATTCAAATTATTTAATAATACATTACAAAACCATACATAAGATCTTGTATAATAAATCACATATGATAGAACACTAGATTATCCGTATACCTTATATAACATCAAGGTTTTTGTTAAACTCCCTACATATCTATGTAATCCCTTCCATATGACTATGCGACCACATGATAAAACACTCCCTCTAAACTCTTCAGTAAGGGAAATTTTTGAAGCATTCAAATTTGAATAAGGGTTATACATTAGAATCATATTAAAAATGTTCAGTACATTGAACATGTTCATAAACTCTTTAATATTACCACTCAAATGTTACAATGTTAAGAAATTTAATTTTCTATGTAGAACTTTCCTAAAATCATTATCATAATTATTGGAAATATTTTCATTAATATTTTCTCTTAAAATCATGTTGTAACTAATGTAAAAGTTTATATTAATCATTTTCAAAAACATCCTAAACTCATTTAAGATATATTGGGATATAAATTTTGAAATATTACTAGAATATTATTTTATTAGTTAAATTTTAATATTTCAAAGTAAAAACATACTCTCATTATCATCATAGATACTATATTATCATACAAATATATTACTAATATACAAAAACTAATTTGTGTATAAGAAAGTAAACTTATTTCCATTAGTAGAAATACAAAATAGAAAATTTATTATATAATATATATCATGTGGTATTCTAATATGTTGTACTATTATATTAAAATGAAAAATCATCTTAATAATATTCCACAAATGATGGTTGGGTCATATCCCACTTATTTTAAAAGACATCTAGATAAAAAATATTGATATAGAATAAAATATTTTAATCCTAGTCTACATCTCAATACATGTTGTAGAATCAAATGAATCAAAAACCATGCGTGTTGAATCTATAATGTCATATTGTTTATAATAACACTCTATTAATGAATAACATCACTTATCATATAAGGGATAACAAATGACCATTTTCATCCATTAATAAATATTCATATGATCTTGATAATATTCATTTACAATCAAACCTATTATTAAAAAAATATCGGATTCATCATTTGAATACAAACTGGAAGCTTCGTCAATAATTTCCTTTATTTTGACTTCATTTATATATATAATACTTATAAGACATTAAATCAGTTTCATTTCCCTATCCAAATTGAATATTTTTTTCTATAACATGGGTACCTTACGTGGAAATTATATGTATTTTAACGAAACATATTAAATATTTTATAAAATTCTCCCATATGTAATCATTACTATCATTCATGGAACATTTTTAATGATTTGTAATACTTAATTTTTTCCCAATAGAAACATTTCTTTACTTTCCATATAACTTTTATTATTTTGTGTTGAAGTTTTTTCCTACATGTACTATCAATATAACAACATAATCAATATATCACATGTACTAGCTCATCTATTCTCAATGATTTAAGAAAATATTTTAACAATTTATTGAACTCATTCAAAATTCATGAACATTTATAATGATTAAATGATAATTAATTACTTAACTTTATTAATTGTTTTAATAAACCTTCAATATTTCCATGTCATTGTCATATCAAATCATATCTTGTATATGTGAGGATATTAATGTTACTTAGGTTATCATTGATATTATTATTTTAAATCATTTAGTGAATCATTATATTATTCTAATAATAATCAAGATATAACTATTTAAAAACATAAATTTTTGGTTTCTTAATTATAGGTTTCTCAAAAAAAATTGTTTTCTTTTTATTTATGAATCATTATTGGATATTAGTTTTACGATCTTTTTACAATAATCATATCCTTTTTCTAGGATTGATATGAACATTATGTTTGATAATGTTTTTCCTATTATATATAATAAATTCATTTATCAGATGATTATCATGTTTAACATTAATTTAATAAATAATTTTATTAAATGAAATTCAACTAAAAATAATTACCCCATTTAAAATAAACATATATATTAGTGGTATAAGATCAATATTTGACGAAAAAAATGATTCCACTTTAGTGTACATAACCCCATATATATATTTAGTTAAGAAATAATTCCAATCATATCTGATATGATTCTTGGATTTTAGAGTGTATATAACATTTTTAACCCAATTATATGGATATATGATCAAATTTATTTCCCTTTTATCTTACCTCAGAAGTTTTACTATCTACATTTAACCCAAATATCACTATGGGATTTTTTTCCTAATTCATAATTTTGGGCTTTTCCTCAATGCATTGCACAAGAAAATCTAGGGGAACATAGATTTAATTTCAAGACCTCCCCCTCTAAATATACCCCTACTTAGTTTGAAATGATAGAAGAGGGTGAATAACCCTCGAGACCTACCTCTAGTAGACCGCATGTTAGTGATAATAACTGAGGTTATAAAAATATCACATGTGGGAAGCATTAATCCATATAATATAGGATTGAGAGATAGGATAAACAACCATCAAAAAACCGATTCAAAAATATAAAAGTGAAATGAAAAACATCACACAATTCATGAAACATATAAAAAAATATAAATAAATTAGTCTAATAACCAAATATTCAAGTCATAAAGTAGTAACTCAACAACAACAACAAACCATGTTAACAATGTTCATCTTAAACCCTGAATACCTCCAAAAGACCTAAAAAATAATTTTATATATATGGATGATCATTAAAATTTAATCAGTTGTATAATACCCACGATCTCAAGTGTACATGTGAAAATAGAATAATAACACATCAGTCATAAAAACAAAGTTAGAAATAGGTAACTAAATAAGTCAGCTAACTAACCCTGACCACACCAAGGATCACTCACCAAATAATTCATCGTTAATAGAAAACTGATAATCAATAAAACATGAAGGATACCTAAATTCACTTTACTACTAATTTACTACTCTCACAGTCCAACATAAAATGTATTTTCCACCCATCCATTCCAAACATATCATATCACAAATCAGACATCTCTGATGTGGGTTGGGATACATCCCTACATACCCCACCATCAATAGATCTATCATCCCATGCAGCACCAATCATCACAAAATCACATCTCACCCACTGACACTCAAGACATAAAACCACATATCAACACATAACTAATAGTTTATGGAAACATAAATGTGAAGCAAACAACCAAAATTACTCCATCCTTGCATGCATGAACCCCACTAAATATCAAATCTTATCACAACCTTATCACTTCACACCTCAACTAAAAACACCTCATCTATCACAAAACATCTCGCCCGATGACACCTAGGACATCACTGCTGAAGGAAGTGTTGGAAAGTTAAGTTAGCCAAAAATCCATATCACCATAATAATATATTTTGGGTAAATCAATCGAAACCTAGAACCTTATGATGTTTTTAAGGTTATCCAATTCTAGTGGGGAACACATATATATAACAAAAATATATGATATATATATATATATCAAAAATTACTACACCAAAGGGTTCATAATAACTTTACTGGCACACATCCCCACCACCATTACCCACACATCAACTATAAACACTTCTACCACCACTAAATTAAATAAAACACACAACCATTATATAGAACTACACATTTCACATTCAATTACCACGTTCCTCCTTTTTCCAGAGTTAACAAGTTTCCATTAAACCCCCATTAATAATCCATTTAATTCATATTTAAATAGATCACTATTTAATTCACTTATCAACCCATTAATTTATTACATAAATTTAGAATCACACTTCATTAAATTTATAACTTCTAAAATAACAAAACACATCACAATATCCCTATAAAAAATCAAATCAACAGTCACCACAACACCATGTAAACCATCACAACCACACCATGTCAACCAAACCATCTTACCACAAAAACAAAATCTAAAGATTATCACTCTCCTAAACAATATCACACCACATCCATCACACACCATGGATATAATGCACCGCAACCATCACACAACTCAACTATCATACCCCAAAAAAATCGTACACAATGAAAATCACACACCACAACCATCACAAAAGATAAACTTATAAATTCCCATGCCACATCATGGCCAAACGACCACAGAATCCAAATCTCATGCATCACACAACCATTCAGTCACCTCTAACTCTAAAAAATAGACCAACCCATGAATGGTAACACAAAAACTGTAAGTGAGGTTGCCCGGTCAGGATTAATGTATCCATGAGAGGGAGAGGGGATGAATCTGTGATATGTTATCCTTTGTTTTTGTAAAAAAAAACCTTCACATCTTGTTAAATATTTCGTTACCTGTTTAACACAATTCAATCACACATCCAAAAAAACAGAATAATTATTATGGTTCATTACTCAAAAATAGTAGGTATGTCCTTGGTATTGTTTGGAAATAATCCAATACCCCAAAATCCACTAAAAAATATCCTTTGATGTGGAATACAATGAGTTGGAAGTGCCCATAAACATGTGTAGAAATATGAAGAATAGTAAAATAGTGTGTGTGCTTATTCAAGAATATAATGATTCAATACAATGTTATAGGTCTTCTTTATAATCTCCCAAAAATTTGATATTTCAAAACAATTCATCTTTTTCCTACCTAGAAGATGGTAAGAACCTCCCAGAATTTTTACTAATACATTGTCCAACACCTCGGTCCTATTTAAATGTTCATTTAGACCTGGTATAATGCTCATTGAATGATTTTATTTTCTTAAACTGGGTATTCAAAACATCCCTTTGTGATGCTCCCTTGTGATGAACCCTTGGCATAACTCACAGCCTTCATGAAGAAAACTACCATTACAGTACCAACTAGCTTCACAAAGCTCAATGATTCAACAAAAAATATCCCATTTTCATGAATAAACCATTACATAGATAATTAGAATCAATAAATAATTATGCTGTATTATTATGATAATCAATCTAGTATAGAAATCCTTCTTCACATAGCTCTTCTACCATCAACAAATTTGGGTGATTTTAGATATTCACTATTTTTTTATTGGAAATGTATTTGGGGTGACCTAATTTTTATAAGATCATCCATTAGTGATTCTCCACTATCTAAAACAAATTTTTTGGATAACTCAAAAATATCATAATGATTCTATTCTGTTCTCACCGTTCCTTAGATATTTTTAATTATTCCATAGATCACTATCAAACCATCCCACACATTCGATGCTCCACTTCCCATAATCACATATATTACTATCACCATTCTATATTCTCTATATCTTCTTTACATTGATGATTCTTATCATAATCACAGATATACCTTCAAATCCTTTATGCTCTGTGATGCTCTAATTTACTGTAATTGTGGAGATCATCATTAGAATGTCCAGGAATTCGCGAAACACCCTTCAAGACAACCATCTTCATAAAACACATACATTTTATATATTTTTCTAATTCCATCATGAATATCAATGATTTTTATGCTTTCAATCATCCAAATTTTAGACCCCAAAAATTTAACAAACACTGGGAAACTGTACAACCTTAAAACTCTACTTCAGAAAAACTGACCATGATGACTCACAATCATCCAGATAAATCATTATTTATGATCAAACTTGAATCCAATTAGAGTCTACTTTCCCCCATTTCCTTCAAAAGTAATTCATAACAATTTCTATAAATAATTTATTATATTTTTGAAATACAGACCAACAACGCATCATCTGATTTTCAAATGAAAGTAATGAAATGCACATGTCTTCCACTTTAACAAATCGAGTTTATTTCAATTCTTCACAAACTTCCGTGATTACGAAATAAAATACCTTAAAATGATACACATTTTTATCAGCTTGGTCCTAACAATCCCCCTTTGTATTATTTTGTCGACCATGACAAATAAATCACTAAACTTTGTAACCTTTGGAAAAAAGACATTGGTGTTCATAACCTCATACAATAGATTACTTATCAACAATTATAAGACTAAGTGAGCTAACACCTTATAAGAAATAAGATTTATTGATTTAAAAAAATATGTCATCTAAAATTAATGAATCATTTAATCATAAACATTCTTCCACATCTTCATCAATCCTAAAAAACAAAAAAAATTCTTTTATACAGCCACTCTAAAAAATATTTAGAATAGTTCACACACTTACATTCTAATTTGACAGCATACCCAACCCCCCCCCCCCACTTATGCATGCTTCTATATAAATAAAATTATTAACTAATTCTCTCCCTTGAAAAAACAATCCAAAGGTAAGATGAGATATGGTATAAAAATACCTAACTCATCCTTTATGTTAAGGAGGTTAGACACCCATCTGCAACCTCATTTTAGAAAATTCTTCCTTTAGTAAAGGATTTAGGAATATCGTAGAAACTTGTTATAATGTAGGAAGAAACTCCATCTTCAATTTATTCTTATCCAATTTTTGTTTTATGAAGTGGTACATTATTTTAATATGTTTTGAATGATAATGTTGTACCATATTCTTTGTAAGACTGATTTCACTTTTATTGTCACATCCGAAGAGAAAAGGTAATTTTACTTCAATATATAAGTCTTACAACAATGTTTTCATCCACATATGTTGTGTATTAGATTTAGTTGAAAAAACATTCTTAGATTCAAATATACATAGATTCATTGAATTTTGTTTCTTATTCTGTGATCTAACACAACTTTTACCTAGATGGAAAACTCCAGTAGATGTGGATCCTATATCATAAAAATTGACTACAGAATTTGAATTTGAATACCCACACAAGTCAATACATTTTGATTACTATACCTGATTCAATATTTAGTGTGCCTTTGATATATCTGAGAATTCATTTTCCAGCAATTAGTTGTGATTTATTGGGATAACATTGAAATATTTCACATAAATTAAAATCATAAACAATGTCAGGTCTTGAGTAAGTCAAATATATAAACATCCTATAATCATTTTAAACTATTTCTGATCGACATTTTTACCTTCACCATCTTTTGAAAAATTTGTTCCCCCTAAAATTGGTTTGAAAACTAGTTTAAATTTTTTCATGCCAAAATTCATAAGACGTTACTTAGAATAAATTTCTTAAGATATAAAAATGTGTTTCTTATTATATTAAATTAATAACCCATGAAAGTATTTCATGTCTACCAACATGGACATATCAAACAACATGTTCATCTCTGTCGAGACTGCAAAAGGAATTTCATGCATTTTGCTGTAGAATTCATGATTTGATCCTCACTTAGAAAAAAAATTTCAAGATCCAGTATAATATGTCTACATGATAGAAGAAGATGAATACATTATTTCCATGATCCTGAAGACTACACAAGAATGAGGGATAAGGGTAAACCCACCCCACCTCCAGGAGTTTTTTTTGGATTTCTATTATCGAGGAAGAATAGGTGTCAATACATCATAATGAAATTTATCAGTTTCCTCTAGGAATATTTAGTTTCTTACACTTATCAATAAGAGTTCATATCATTGATATATTTTATTTTTAGGGTCACGAAGCCCAAATGGACTTACTAATAAAAAATGTATTTCACTAAGAAGATATAAAATTTTATAAATGAATATGGGCCGCTGCACAAGTCCATACACGCAGGTCCCTCCAGGAAAGTCCATTCATGTAATTCTATCCATGCAAGTCCCTCCACACAAGTATCACCACAATAATCCTTTCACGTTGGTCCACCGGAATGTTCATAAATAGATCCCTCCACGTCAAATGTTTAGGGGATGACTAAACTATAATACATTGAATCCCAGAGAGGGAACTATCCCTAAAGGTCCTCTACCCATGTAGTCTATCACTATATGGGAGACCTTTCATAGCCCACCTCTACTATGGAATATCCTGAAGCCCATCACATGGGTGACCCATAGTTGGGTGACCCACACATGTGAAACCCAGACATAGGCGAACCACACTTAAGTGAGCCATAACTGGGATAGGTAGTTTGATCTGCCCTTGTAGTGCCTCAGAAACACACCAAGGGAGACCCATAATAGGACGACCTACTTGGATTACCCACACATGGGTGACGCACACCTAAGAGACCCATAATAGGGAGCCCCACATGAGTGATCCTGTTGTTCCATACCATGGGGGCTGCACTAAAGCATCTTACTTAGTTTTCGTGTTGGGATGTAGTGCTAGCCCTGTGGGCTTGTACCTTCTCTTCATTCACTAACCCCAATGAAAAAATGAGAGTCTTGCTATGAACATTTCAGGCTAGGTCAATGACATTTTCAATTTCACGCATTCTGAACCCCAATATTGACATCGGGAATACCTGGATTTGATATAGTCTTCCATACTCACTGGAATTCCTTGAGTTGACATACTCCACTTTGATCCCTTAACAAGTCACATGTTTAGATATTCATCTGAGATTCCTTAGGTTTATGGAGTAAATAAAATTATCAAGAAACTCCTCAGACCTCATCACATAACTCTTATTCCAATTTAAATCATAAATGGTCATAATAATTAGGAGTAATCCCCAACGATTCTTTAATATGAATACATCATGGTGTAATACCATATCCTTTCATATATGAGGTTGGGTTCCTACTCCTCTCAATGTCATTCACCTACATTTATTCCTTACATTTCATATTCGTCAAATATAAATTGTAGTGAATGGTGTACTGTTGCTTCAGCCTCTTCCATCATAGCCACGACATTTCCCACTGATGCCTCGTCCTCTTCCGCTATAAGCATGACATCTTCCATCCGGGAAGGAGAAATAATGTGTGGGTTTTTAAATAATTCACATCCTCTTGTTTCTTACATTGATTAGGAGTAACATGGACTTAGAGAACTTTAATTATTAAAACACCCTCACAATTCACATGGAAGAATAAACTATGAGAACTCTGATTGCCACCATAACTAGGATGCATAGAAAGCCTTATTAAGGATTATTGTCCATAAAATCTCATCAATAAAAGGAGAAATAATACCCAATTTATCAAGGAATCCTTCTTATATGTAACCCCAATTCTAATTCCCTTAATCTGGGAATCTCCCTTATGAGTAAGCCCCAGATTATGACTCCCTAAATCTCAATTATTTAAGAATTTCGTGTGGACCATGATACAAGGAAACCATCATTAGAAGTAATTACCATCATTTTTCTCAAAATGGATCATATTTTCTTGTGAGACTTACCAAACTACGTGGGCATTGATTCCCGTACAAGTGGGATGCATAAGAATCATCCATGAGGATCAAACCCAACATCCCAAATCATCCATGTTTTCTCTAGGACATATTTCTAGATGGGTCAAACGCAACTTTGAAACTCATATCCTTTCATGGTTCATTGGGCTGCTTAGATATAATTCACACAGCAATCATTGACTAGTTACCATCCACCTAGATGTTCTTTCCACAAGATGATTAAATGTATTGTTGGGTCCTTATCAAATGACCTTAAAAGGTATGATGTGTCCCATAATTAGGAATCAATCTACTTGGGTTTTGATTTATATTACAAGGATATGTAGGAATAAAAAATATGTGTTAAATACCAACATCAAAAATACATTCATCTCCCTGGATGGTGATAAAATCAGTAGTAAATTTCCGTCTCTCGAGATGATAATAAAATCTCAAGGGACTTTTGTCTACCTAGATTACAAAAAATTATAGATTTCCCCAATAAGTGGATTAAAACCAGTTTTTTTTCTAATAAAAAAACAAATATTTATGTATTATATGAGAGGATACCATAAATGAAGAACCTCATATTTATATAGATATCTCGATTGATGAAGAACCTCAAATACATACTGATGATTCTGACTTGTTTACATACTGATAATTGATTGTAAATTTCTAGGTAATCCTACATTATTTTTGGTAAATTAATAAGGATTCATGATCATATCATATATTTATATAAGAGAGACTCCGAGTAGTAAATAATTCCCCTTAAAATGGTATAATGATATCGACATCCCATCCTCTAGAATAATGTGAGTTATTATGCATTGGGAATCAAAATCCATTACAAGAGCCTGCCATTATAAATCATGTCACATTGGATATAGAATCATTGGGGGTTATCCGTTTTGTAAACAAATCCATTGGAAACCATTCATAAATAGTTATTCCTAACTAGAACACACATTTTGAGGTATATATTCTCTTTAATAATTCATTCAAAATATCATTCATCATTTAAATAAAATATAATGACATCAAAATAAACCGTTTTTATTAGAGAAAACTCTTGACCTTCATTGATGTAAATAATTCTCTCGACTCTTCCTTTGTTAAAACTTATCTTCCTTATGAGAGTATCCAATTTTGTATAATATTCCCTCATATCTTGTTTATCCCATATAAGGATTTATTCAACCTTCACACATGATATTCATCTTTCCCAACATTGTATCCATATGTTTTTTCAATGTGGACATCCTCATCAATATCCCCATTCAAAAATTTAGACTTCAATGAAAGTTGAAAAAAATATTTATCCTCATCGTGAAGAAATAAAAAGAAATCTTTTGATTATTTCTATACTCCCCACAGGAGAAAACATCTCATGAAAATCATTTCCTTCAATTTGTGAGTAACCTTATCACATTAATCTTCCCTTGATTCTTATCACTGTACCTTCTTCATTCAGTTTGTTCTAAAAAACCCATTTTGAACCAATAATTTTTTTTATCTAGCTTGGGTATGAGTTCCCAAGTATCATTGTTTTCTATCTCATCATGTTCATCATTCATATCTGAAACCTATTTAAGATTCATAAAATCATTATTCCCATCATTCAACTCAGCTATTGAATAATATTTAGTGTGTGTAACAAAATTTGATGTTCTTATTATTTTATCATTATGATGTTAAAAACCATTAATTTTATAAGCGTCAGATTTTATTATCAGCCTAATATGATCTATTTTTGTTTAATTCCCATCACATTAAATATCCATGTTAGATATTTCTCATTGAGTAGAATTTCCTATCATGGAATCATTATTGAAATGGATAAGAAATCATTTTTTACCCTTCTCAATTTCCATATCAACATAAGTCTATTTTTATTTCTCATCATTTTCGAAATATTTCACATTAGTAGAATAAAAAATTCATCCTATTTATTTTCTTAAACATCTATATTCTATTGTTTCTAATGTATAGAGAAGGAAAATTCCATCTTCTCCTCTTTTCTAAAATATTACATGGTTTCCACCTTTCTTTTGTATGAAGCATGGACTCCCATAAACTATTAACTTTTTCAAACATTGAGTATTCTCATAAAATATTTCACAAGATGTTTATCTAAACATAGACTATAGAAACATTTGTTTTGAATATACACAGTAGTACTCATGGCTTGCCTCCAATAGTAATGAGAGAGACCATGTTCAATTAACATAGTTCTTCCCTTTCCCATAAGAATTATATTCATTCTTTTAGAATCCTTTTTTTGTGTGTATGTTGAACTAAACTCATACTAAATTACATGATTTTAAACATAGTTTTGAAATTATTTATTCATATAATCACTGTAGTTATCAGTTCTCGACTTCTTCACCAAATACTCCAATTTTTTCTCTACTTTCCTCCTAAAAATCTTAAACATTTTTAGTGAATCTGAATTTAGTTTGATTTATATAAAAGATGTAATGTGAGTATAGTCATAAATTAAAGCGATGAAGTACTTATCTCCATTTATTGATAATTTTCTATTGGCCCACAAATATCGGAGTCAACATCATCTAGGTGTCATTTTGAAGAAATATCAATATTCTTATGCACAGAATTTGTAATCATTCCTTTTTGACAAATTGTTCAAAACCAATATCCTCATCGTGACAGAACTGTAATATTGTGGATGATTTCTAACATTGATAAATTTATAACATTTCTCTAACATATGTGTTTTATCCTTTTATTCTACAATTTATTTTTCTTCAACCATACACAAGTAACAACAGTTTAGTATTTCACCAACATAGAATAAGTTAGCTTTTGTACGTGGACCTCTTATAACTATATTTATGTATTCATCACTTTTCACAAAAATCCAATATTTTCTAAATATAAATTTTGTTCTCTCATAAAAATTGATTTCAAACAGTCACATGTTTTTGTTTCATCCCACAAACATATATTATTCCCTGTGATTACATTTTTTCTATCCCAATGATGGCTGATCAAACACCTTTAATACTCATAGATTCGTTATTTATTAATATAAATGTCCCTTATTTAATGTCTATAAAATTGGTCAAAAACATTATGTCTCACACTAAAATAGATGAACATCGACTGCCAATAATTCATGGTCATTCTCCATTTATAACAATCAAACCAGTTTCAATAAAATGATATTTTTCTTTATTCCTTTTCTTTCTTCACACCCATCTTCTGAGAATTTTTAAGAAATTTTTTGCTTGTAAAAAAATAAGAAAACCTTTAACAAGATATCCATGTTTTTCACATCTTTCACAAATAGTATATAGTGTTTGAAACCTATTCTCATCTTTCACACCAGCCTTTTTCATATTTCATCCAAACATTTTTCTCAAAAATATTCTTTTTAGAGGATTGACTCTCCCCTAAACATTAACTCTATCACCTGGGGAATAGTATTAATTTTTTTAGATAAAACAAAACATATTTTCCATATTTCATAATCCAACACAATACATGTACTATCTATATAAAGAATACTTGCATCTAAAATTGTCAGATTGACCAGTGTTGTGAGTATATTTCACAATAACCATCTTAATAGATCATTATTGAAAATCATCCTTTATATTTTTAAATGAGACTATCTTCTCCTGATCTGATTTTTTCAAGACTTATCAGTATCATATGTAATTAATATTTTTCCAAAAACAGGATTTTTCGAAACATGTAATTTTTAAAAAATTTCACTTTGGCCACACACATATCATTCCTGAATTTTTTCTTCTCTGAGCTAACTCCTGAATTCTTCTTAATCATTGATGGTAATTTTTTTGGTCCTTATTATTTTGATCCTTAATAGAACTTTCACAAATATATATGATATAGTATTTCAAACTTATATCACTCTATGCACCTTTAGAATATTTTTGATGTAAACGTTATAACTTTTATTATTTTTCCATCATCTTATGTTCTAGATGTTTATTAAATTTCCATTATTTCTCAAGGTAATAATTCAAATCATCAATCTATTTTACTGTATTGAATTTCTTCGGTGGAAAACCTTCTAAATTGATTAATGGGGAATCCACTTTTATCAAATTCCTATTTTCAATCTAATGCCTTTTGATATTTCTCATACATTCTTTCAACTCTTCATTCAAATGACTTACAAGTTGAGTTTCTTCATCTTTGTAAGGATTTATCACAAATTATTCATTATTCAAAACTTCAAAAAATATATTCTCTCCATATTTCTCAAAAAAAATATTCTTGGATTCAACTTCACTATCTTTTTATTTATCATCTTTATATAAGATGATTCTAATTTATGATATGTAGAAATTTTATCCTTTTCTCCAAAAAAATATTTATATTTATCTCTAAGTTTCTTCGATGATCTTCATTGCCTTCATTATTCATTATCACTATCTTATAGTTTCTTTCTTTGAGGGAAATGTTCTGCAATGTGCCCAATAACTCCTCCTTAAATAAATCAATTGATTTTTCCAAAAATATTTATATGATCCTCTTATCACATTTTTAGAAAACTAGGTTAAAATATTATAATGATTTCTATATTCCTCATTTCTAGATTCAGAGTCAACAACATAATCTTCTTCAAGAACCTTCTTAGTTATTTTTTTCCTATAAGATTTGATAGATATTTCTCTAAGATATTTTATTTTTATCCCCATAGTATTCCCCTTCTCATTTTATAAGTGATGATAGTTCTATAATAATTATCTAGATATCATGTTTCATGGTCTCTATATTCCAATGAGGAAAATTTAACATCAAACTTATCTGTCATAATTATTAATATCTTCCAAAAAACTATATAATCATATATCTTTTCACCCATACATATTATAGTATTTACAATGTCATTTACACTCGTACAGAATTCCCCAATAGATTAAAACAGTCCCATTTTTAGAATCATCATAATTCATGGACCTGATTTTTTGTTTTTTCTTTTTCACTTTTTTATTTCCATAATAGATGTTTTTCAGCTATCTCAAAAACCATTATTAGTAGAAAAATATTTCACTACTAAAAACTCACTTTCAAAATGTTATGAGAGAGAATAATTTTTATCTCTTCCATAATTCTCATGATTCAACTAATCAACAGGTGTATGGGGAAACTTGCATTCAATATGAAGAAATCCATATGTTGTGGCCTCATGAAATTCAAACCCAATATACATAAGATAAGTAAACATTATATATTTACAAATATGATAATTTTTACCCTAAAATATTGGAATACCCTTAATATTCACTCAATTTATATTTTCCATAACAATGACTCTTCAAAACATCAGCAATGAATAAACATAGGGAACTTAATCTGATACCAATTGAGGTTTCCCAAACAAGATTTCAGTATTAAAGAGATGGGGGAGTGAATCAGTGATATATTTTACTTTTATGTATCTTTTATTATGAAACAAACTTCACCAAATATTAATTTTTAATTTTTCCTATTAAACACAATTCTATCACACATCCTCATGTACACAAGAATGTACAAGGTTTAATACTCAATAATAGTAGCTATGTCCTTTTTTTGGTTTGGAAACAATATAATATCACAAAATCTATTAGAAAACAAATCCAATAATGTGGAATTAAATGATTTCGATGTGACCATACAATTATGTAGCACTATGAAAAAAATCCAATAGTTTGTGTGCCTATTCTATAACAAAATTATGTAATACAATATTATATTTCTTTTTGATCTACATCCAAAAATATTATCTTTCAAAACAAATCATCTATGTCCTACCCAAAAGCTCGTATGAACTTCCTGGATATTGTAATGATACATAATCTAATACCCCAGTCTTTTTCCACATTCACATAGACTTGATGTGATGCTCTCTAAAATCTCTGTTCACAAAAGCATAGTATTCAAAACAACATTTCATGAATCTATCATGCGATTCTCCCTTCATGTTTCTCACAACCTTTACGAAGAAAACTACCTTCGCGGAACTAGCTTATATCACGAAGACCACTTTTCAATAAGAAATATCCCCTAATTGCAGAGCTCCCATTACATAAGAGAACTAGAATCAGTCAAGAAATTATAATTCTTTTTGTGATGATCAGTCTCTCATAGAAATCCCACTCCACAGAGCTCTTGTACATTCAAAAATTCATTGAAATTTTACATATTCTCTAATTTTTTTCATACAAATTATGTGGGGGTCGCCTTATATTTATAAGCGCCGTCGTATAGGATGATCAACAATCTCTAAAATATTTTTTATATCTCTCAAAAATATCTTCACGATCCACATTCATGCACGATTCTCAATTGGGATTTTTCATTGTTTTAGAAAACACTATCAAAGTATGAATCACTCATGATGATCCACATCACATAATCACTGAGATTAACATCAATATTCATGATTCTCTATATCTTCCCAAAATTCATGTTTCTTTTCCTAATAGAGGACATACATTCAATTCATTCACACATCCTTATGCTCCAATTTATCACAATCATATATATTGTCATCATAATCATTATGCCGTCACGAAAAAATTCTTCATGAATCCAATATTCACGAAACTCAAACATTTTCAATATTTTCATATGTTCTTTAAAAATATACACATTTTTGATACATTCAATCTTTCAAATTATTGACTCCAAAAACATGGAAAACAGTGGGAATATGTGCCACCATAAAATTTTGCTTTAGAAAAACCAACCATGGTGATTCACAGTCATCCAACATTATCTTTCTTTCTAATCAAATGAAAACCTGATTGGAAACACATTTTATCCCTCATTCCTTCATAATTATTTCATGAAATTATTTCTAAATAATTTATTATATTTTTGAAATACAGACTAACACAGAATTATCATATTTTTCAAGGAATGTTTTATAACTTTCCTATCATTCACTTTAACAATGTGAGGTGATTTCATTTCTTCTCCAAATTCCTAGAAAAAAAGAGAACACCATAGATTGACACTCTTCCTTATCAACTTGGTTCTAACTATAATCCCACATTACCAAATAAATATCTCACCTTCCACAATTTATTAACAGGATTTTATCACATTGGTTATTTATTTAGAACTATTATTATAATTAAAACTAATTGTCAATGAAACCCAATTTAGTATCCATATATAATGTCATTAGCTTTTTATTTTTGGTTTCATTAAATAAAAATAGAGAAATTTTCCCATAATATGTCATCTACAATATAAATGAGTCTCACAATAATTGTAATTTTCATTATTGTCATCAATAATGCATTATGTCAAAAAAATATCATTAAAGAAGCAAGAACATACATTTACTCCCCATTCACATCAAAATTAGTTAATAAAAATTAACTATTTTTATTAATAAACCCCTTTATATCATCCCAAAGGGAGAAAAATATGAAATACCTAAACATAGCATATATAAATAGAGATAACGTGGATCCCCTACACCAAATAATCTTTTTTTTCAATTTTCTTCACACCACAGGGTGAAGAAAAAACAACCTAGAAACCAAATACTCCAAATTAAAATCTATATAAACGAAAAAAATCAATGGATCATCAATAAAATTTCCATGCATACACCAATAAAAAACCAAAAATACCATTAAAAATATATGAGCGAAGGAAGCAATGAAACAATAGATAATGGAATAATAACTCACCACCAATCACTAATGAACCACCTATAGAATCCATGAATCATGGTGAGGGGAGACATGATGGAAGATATCCCCAAAATCATAAATGGTTCATTCAAAAAATAGGAGGAAGAACTATTAAATGAGACCAAATATCTAAAAGACAAGTTATACACAAGCTATATTTTCTCTAATTCATGGTGTAATTCACTAGACTCCATGGATTAAAATCCATAAAAATAGATTCAATGTGTTAATTTATTATTAAAAGAAATTAATTGTGCCTCATATTCAATTAACAATCATCTAAATTACTAATTTTAAAAAATGATTCCTTTTTAAGATTTTCCATTCATTACACAATAGAAATAAACTATTTTCTAGAAAATATATAAAACATAAAATTATAAAATAAATACATATATTGCATCATGAATTTCAATTCTTCTTCACAACTACAACTATAACTTCTCCAGATCCATTGGAACCTCCTACAATCACTCTCTAACCACAAATCCAGAAAAGTAACAGGTTGGATTGATAAGGATTGCTAAATTAGATAAGTTATAAATTATTATCATCCATACGAATCAAAACCAAACCAAAATAATAGAAATGGGGTATGAAAAACCACCTAGTGAGATACATCATAGGGTTTACATTACACCTCAACACTACCACCATCCAAACAAACCAAAATAATATGTATATAAAAATATCACACAACCATATCACCATCTCTCATCGGGCACAACACCACACCAATTGGAACCATCCATAAGCCACTACCATTCCATAAACCCATCCCATCATCCTACATACCAAGATAAAATCCACCAAAACTGATGCAAAACTCTAACCTGAGCACTCAAATAAATGAATTTCATCTTCTATGAAAATATACTATCCAATTTGGGCAACAATGACTCAACTATATGATTTTAATAATTTCATAGTTTAATTTTTATTGATTAAGAATCAGGTTCTCTACTATTTAATTTCTTGAATATTTTTTCACAGATCAAAACATAAAGATAAAGTGAATCCCAGGAAACATCTAAATACAAACATCACATCAACGAAGAAAAATAAACAATATAATCTAAAAAAATTATATTTTGAGATTAAATTTTCATTTCTCACCCCAAGTATTTTTCTATAGGCCACCATTCCTAAACAACACAAACACCGAGTTAATGGTTTATCCATGAAGAAAATTATCTAAAAAATCCTATATATCTATTGTTTGAATAATGAATTTCATGTCATCCTTGACTCCCAACTCTCCTCATTCAATGATGTGAGATTCATCATTTGGAAATCGATGAATATAGGACATGTGGAAGAATGTATGGATCTTATCATGATTCAGTGGATGTTCCAACTAATACACCATAGTACTAATACCCCTCAATGCCTCAAAAGGCCCAATAAATCCGGGAGAAATCATACTACCCCTACCAAACATCCATTTCCCTTACTATGGGGAGACTCCCAAGAACACATGATATCTAACCCCAAATTCTACGAACATCCTCCTATGATCAGTATAGGTCTTTTGTGTAATGACCCAAAGCATGAGGTACATGGAAATTACATTACTTTGGTAGAATACTCAATACCTAACAAAAATAGACACCAAATGACCATAATAGTTTAGTGTCTTTGGAAACTCGGAATATAATCTTCTAATCATAGTGAAAGATCTTCAACATCTCCCATATAGATCTTCACCTTTTTTTTCTTACCTAAAACATTTCTTTATATCTTGGGGAAATGAAAACATAAAAAGGGAGAGCTAAAATTCTCAGCAAGGGTAGGCATGGAGAAAATAAAACAAACCATATACATTTTAACATAAAAACATGAACATAATGTTTAAACATCTAAATCTTGAGCAATGACATAAAACAAGGTAGTACGTAAGGCATAGATCATAATAGAACATCAATATTGATAATATAGCATGGAAATAAAACTTTTAATTATGGAAAAAAATTAATCGCATGATATTATTTCCATAGTATCCAAGGCATTGCTACCAAGACCATCTTAGTGGAAAAAGTTCCTTTCTGAATCGATTTCACTCCTCGTTTCACTCCTATAACACTGAACCGTATTAACTTACCATTCCAGCCATGTCTATCTCATGAGATATGAATATTTTCCCAATGAATTTGAGGGAGACATTGGTCCCACCCATATCATAATGAAATCATTATTACTTGTTCCACAACATGATCATAAATCTTTCATCATTACGCAATGTATAAAATGGGTTACATAAAAAACATCCCATTATATCACAATCCATACAAAAAAAATGGATATCATTTCATCATAAGAAACGTGTATAAATTTAATTCATAGAGACATTATACATGAAATATGCACATAAGAAATAATTTCATCTTAGTTGGAAAATGGTTTTGATAAAACACTTGAAAAAAATTATTGAGGAAAATATCATTTCTCCTTAAAAATAATTTTCTTTTCACAAAATTCCACAAAATTTTAAAAGAAAAGGATTTTATTGAAAATAACCATGAAAAATTGTAGATGAAGATTCTTTAAAATTAGGTGATATGAAACCGTAAAAGTACATTCACTCCATATAAGTTAAAAATAACATTCTCCTCGTACTTTTGTCGGAAATGTCAAAAAGTACCTTATATGGTATGTAAAGGAAAGATTCCATTCATACAATGAGGTGAAAAGTCAATAAAGGGTAAAAATGAATTTAAACATTCATGTAAGAATAGTAAACATTTTATGAAAACATTATTAGAATTCATGGTCATGGATGATAAATGTAACCCCAGTAAATACTTACATATATGCAATCTCAGAAAAAAATGAAATTGAAAATTTATCCCTTACCTTATGTCTGATATTCTTTGTATGTATTCGGAACTCCAATATAATGATTTAAATAATTTTATTGACTTATTGTATAATCATATTCATTTTTGTGATATCATATATAGTTTACATATGACTTTATATTACCTGTTCTTTTATAAATTTGATGTAAAAACAATGATTTGGGAAAAATCGTTTCATTTATTGTACGTCTTTCGACTTGTCATTCTTGATATTATTACTTATATCCTGATTTAATTAATTCCATAATGTAAAACATGATTTATATATAATATATATTCAGCATATACATATATATATATATGATAGATAGATAAATGGAATGAAATACACCGTTCATAGAGACGGTAGGTCGTACGTACGCATGAACGCTGTTTTCGTTTCCTTATTGAATTGAATGGAATTAAGTATATGAATAACATATATATATATACATAAATATAGTATCATTATAATTTCATATATTTCATTATTACGTATTATATATAATTTATAATCATTCATTAATGGTAAACATGAAGAATGAATCTCATCGCGTCTGGAGACGGTAGTCCGTACGTATGCACGAGCAATGATACCATTCCCATGATCATGGAATTGTATTGAAGTGTATGTATAATATTTCAGAATCAATATAACTTTTCAATAATCATATAGAGTTATTTATTTTCACCATTATACCCATCCAAGTGAGGTGGTGGTCGAAAACAGATTACACCACGACGTGGAGACGGTATTACGTACGTACGCACGAGCGGTGATTTCATCTTCCATAGGATTGATAGTAGGTGAAATAGGGTTGTTTAATATTTATAATAACATTTCAGTATATATTTAATACTGATATTATTAGTTTATAATGAAACAACTAAATAAGAGGAAGTTGAATAAGAAATAAATTGGAATGGATCGGTAATGGATATTACCTTTTCTTTGACGCGCCTCTTTTTAAACTCCTCTTAGGGAACTAGGGTTGGTCTTCGAAGAAGACCAGGACCTCATGTATATTTATAGGGAAGTGGATAGGAGAATTTGGTATGTTTTGTCCAATCATTATATCTCAATGTCGTGTGAGGAGGAGAGGGAGGAGGTGCCCTTTTATAAGGGAGGAGAGGGGAACCTTTGGAAAAACTAAAAATATTATTTTATTATAAAGTCATATTCGGGTTTTAATAGCTCAAAATTGATTTATTTAGAAGATAAGATGGGTTTGGGTCGAAAAACTCTCATCCAATAGAATTTGGACATGTTTAGGTTACTATTTTAACATTATCATTTAGATTTAACATTAAGTTAAATAATTTTACTTTTATCGTGTCTTCTTATTTTCTTACACTATAAGGTAAATAAACATACTATACCAAGCCAAAAGAACCCCAAGTGGATCATTATTAATATATATATCATTTTCTAGGTCATTTGGCCGATAATTATATTTTTTGGAAAAAAATAACTATTAATAATATAATATTTGTTTTAAAAACTATTTTTTGTCAATTTTGACACTATTTGGTAATTGATTTTTGTGAAATTCATAACAGAATGATTAGTTCGAAAAAAGTCAATTAAATAAAAAATAAAATGTCATATTAACATAGATTTTTTTTAATAAATATAAATTCTCAAATTACATTTATTTGGGCATTTATAACATCAATTATGTTAATATTTCACTAATAAGGTAATTACTCCATCCTCATTGTGCCATAAATAACATAATTTATTAAATGTCTAAAAATTATAACTAAATTACCATTAAGTATTAAATCTTTTTATCCTTATAATTAATATTTATAGTCAAATTTATCTTATGTAGAACCCTATATTAAAAATGATTTTGTTATTAAACAATGATTTTAACTATTTTTACCCTTCTTTAAATAAATTAATAATAAATGTACTAATCTAATCCAGGTGGACCTAAATGGTCATATATTATTCCTAAGGTTGTTTTTGGTCGAATTACACTTATCCAATAGAATTAGGATATGTGTTAGGGTAATAATAATATAATTTTTACCCTTAATTACCATATTTTCTTTTAACCGTGGTAAGTAAAAGTAAAAAGTTACTATTCACAAACAATTATTTTAATCTCCTTGAACAACATTTTAGCCATTTATATAAACCATGTCTCTTGAATTTTCGAAATTCCACTCACAGATGTGGTAAAATTATGTTTTATGTGAATTTCCAAATTCTCTTAGGAGATGGGTAAAAGACGGTGAAAAGTTAAAAAAAATTATATATCTAAAATTATTATAAAATGACTCCAATGAATTACAATAAACTTATATAGGTATTATGTATCAACTTTGACCTAAAATAAATTTAAATAAAATAAATAATTATTTAATTAAAAATTAGGTTTTTAAATAGTAACCTAGTGTTTTCACTATTCATCAAAAATTGAAAGTTTTCAAAAAAATACAAAAAATTCACCCTAGGCTTATTTGGATATTCCAATTCCAAAAATGAAGACTATTTTGAAAGATAAAAATTATAAAATTTATATAAATGGGTATTACTATTCATAACAACTAGTTCATAATAATATTATAATAATATCTTGTTTAGCGAAACTTTGTATTGTGTACTACACATGCTATTGAGGAAGGTCTTGATTGCGTGTAATGCAAGCTAAGTCAGGGCTGCGTGTATTAAAATCTCCATTTGGTGTTGCGTATAACATAATCAAAACATATTTCATTCGTACATTAAACAAAATATATACTTAATGTGGTGTAAAATAATTGCCACAAAATGAACTTGAAATTGTGTGTAACATGAGCCAAGAATAGTGTTGCGTATACTGCAAGATAATATGGGGTGTCGTATAGTACAAGCTATTATTGGTTTAGTGTATAATAGAAGACATTAAAAATAATATTTCTTATAAAATCTCGGGGTGTTACATTCTTCCCCCCTTAAAATGAATTTCACCCTCGAAATTCACCGGGGTTATAAATGGTTTACAAGTTGAATTTTTTTTCATAGAAACCCACATCATAAAAATGAATACCAAAACATATCTTTAAAAACTAATGTATAAAACGTAACAGTTACCCTAATTAACTAATCACTGGGTTTCTACATAGGATAACATAGGTGAAAATATGGATATGGAAGAAAAATCTAACCATCATGTTCTGATGGAGAATGGTAGAGAACATGGCTATAAAAAATCCAACAATCACTAAGTCATTAATTTCTTATGATTTAAGGTACCATCTGATTCATCTTATATAAGGGCACTAGGACAACAATTTTTTGAAAAAACCATTTTCCTAAACTTGATAATTTTTAAATAGAAGAAATAATTACTTTATATCGGTATAATCTCACCGTTGTTCGTGCCTTTAACAATTTCCACTTCATCACTTAGTGAAATGATGTTGAATTTTTCATCCATGAAGTGTTATCAGATCATGTGATAGAATGATGGGTCATTCCATATGTCTCAAACAAAAATTTAGAAAAAGTTATCAAATATACATAAGTCCATCTAGGGTGATGTTAATCGTATATGATTCCAAAAATGGACATATACATCATCTATTGTACTGATTAATAAAACTACTTTCTACTAACCAGGGTCTTCCTGTAGTCCAGTGGTATAAAATAAAATCTTGTTGCACTTCGGTTTTGGGTTTGATTCGCACAGACTTTTCCGACGTGACAGGTTGTCGCCCGTCCTGCAAGTTGTCCCTAATTCTAAAACTACATTATAATAACATTCCTACAATAAAATATAAAAAAGTTCTAGCCTTAAACAATACTCTCTTATGTCTATCTTAATTCATTCCAATAATTAGGATTATCCAAAATACTTCTGTCCAAGCTCATAGTATAAAGAAATTTGTTACTAGAAATGGCATCTACCAAGCATGTGAATACCATTATTTATCCCCCATATATCATAAGATATATCTTGTTGGTCACATTTCATACATTTGAATACCTTAATCATTTATTCTCTTGAAAAAATGAATACCCATTGAACCATAGTGAAAAACATGAATTCATCCAAAATTTAACTCTTTCCACATACAAAAATCCCAAAATTTATATATACACAAACCATGATATCACTTTTTCCTTATATCACTCATGAGCTAATTAATAATATCTAAAATATTTTTTTCTCCTTATCCATTCATTATGTGCATATCATCTTCTTTCCAAAAATATCTGAATAACATTTCATGGTTACCGGTACTATTCAACATATACTTTCAAATACTTTCGGGAAAACAATAGTGTAATAATCCATAGATGTGTCTTTATTCCATAGTACCATTACCTAAAAAACATAACTCTTGATAAACATGAATCCTTCCACTACATTCTTAAACCATTTACCAAGCTTCAACACTTATTTCATTTCATATATCATTTTTAGTCTCCTCATCATCATACACATAAATACTACCCATATGACCATGATAATTCTCTTCATGAGATTTTCCCTCAGGGCATTGGTTTTCATAATGCCCATACATTCCACATTTAAAACATCTAATTATTGTTGATGTCGTAGTAATAGCATTATCCTTCTCCATGGTGTTAAATGAGCCTTTTCCTTTGCACATACTTGATTTGTGTCCTTATTTTTCGCACCCAAAGCATCTTCTAGTTCCTTTGAAACATTCTCCTTGATGCCTCTTCCCACATGATTTACATGAGAGAACATGAACATTCTTTCCTCTATGATCATCATGAAACTCCATCTTTCTTTTATTAGCTGATTCGGGAAACTTACCAAATTTTTGATTATTTATCATATTATGAGATTGCTGATTAGGCTCAATAATGATGTGTGGACCTCCAGATCCAATTTCATTTGGTTGTTCAGGAAGAATATCATTCCATTGTCCAGCATATCCTCCATTATCGTGAATCTTTCAATTTCCAGCCATTTTCTAAAACCCTAAAAGAATTGTGTGAGAGGACAAAATCATAATCAAGGGGGATTACCATTAATATCTAACTTCTTAGCTTAAATTCTAATATCGTTAACATAATTCAAGGATTATAAACTATAATTATACTTAACCTTAGGGACATCCCTAGACATACCATAGAAATATCTCTTTGGATCTCACAAAAGTGTTCGCATCCTAGTTTCCAAAGGTTAAATAAACCTTTCCTCCGATACCAACATTAAACACCCAAAGCTTGACATACATGGACATTACATTACTTTTGTGTAATAATTAATACATAAAAAAATAGACACTGAAGTACCATAAGAGTTCAGTGTCTTTGGAAACTCGAAATATAATCTTCTAATATTGGGGAAAGATCTTCAACATCTCCCATAAAAATCATCCCCTTTTTTCGTACCTAAAACCATTCTTTATATCCTAGGGAAAAGAAAACATAAAAAGGGTGAGCTCAAATGCTCACTAAGGGTATGCATGGTGAAAATAAAACAATCCATATACATTTGAACATAAAAACATTAACATAATGTTTAAACATCAAAATCTTGAGCAATGACATAAAACACGGTAGTAAGTAAGGAATAGATCATAATAGAACATCAATCATGATAAATTTTCTTGGATATAAAACAAGTAATTATGGGAAATAATTAAACACATGATATGATTTCCATAGTAGCCAAGGCATTCCCGCCAAGACCATCTTAGTGGACAATGTCCTTTTTTGAATCGAGTTCACTCCTCGTTTCAGTCCTGTAACACTGAACTAGATTAACTTACCATTTCATCCATGTCTATCTCATGAGATATGAATATTTAACCAATTAATTGTAGGGATATATATGTCCCACCCATATCATAATGAAATCATTCTTACTTGTTCCACAACATGATCATAAATTATTCATCATTACGCATAGTATAAAATGGGTTTCATAAAAATCATCCCATCATAACAGAATCCATACTGCTGAAACTTATTTTTTATTAAGATAAACACTTTTGCGGAAAAAGTGTGAAACCGTAAAGTTCAACATACACCAAAAATAAAACAGAGCAGACAGACCAGAAAAGATTAACCAAGCAAAGATAACAACCGCCAACCCCAATGCAGCACCACTCGGCGATCCCATGCAAGCATGGTCCCTCCCGAGGGCAGAGCCCTACCTCTAATACAACCAAGTCCCGAATGGCCTGCAAAGAGGAAAGGGGTGTACTCCAGCCCATCAGAACCGATCTGGCCCTCCGACATTCCCACCCACATCCACAGAAATGGCAGATTCATTGACAAACAGTTTAATTCTTCCAGAACCCATATCCCTAAATAACTTCCAAGATAAAATGGATACCTGGTAATGTGGATCCTCCCTTAATAGATCTTCAAGTGAGGAAGTCATCTTGTTCCATACCTGGATGTACTCCTCCAGTTTGATCACCCCCTTGTTGAAGCCGCTAACCAGAATCATATCTTGTTTGTCAACCCATTTATATTGCTCGTCATTGAGATTCACGTCAAGGGTCCGCCCCATCAACCTGGCTGCATCCTCCTCCGAAGCATTGAGAAAAAGAACCTGCTCTTTCACCTTCTCATCCGAGGACAGTATCAAGTCCAAGGATGTGTCAGACTTGCCAGATGGAATAGGTTGGCAGCCGACACCGCTGTCCAGCTCCCCAGCCACTGCCCTTTTTGTTGACCGAGTCCTCATAGGAGGTGGAAGAGAGGAGTAGTCTCTCTTACCCCTCCTCCTCCTGACACGCCTATTGCTATCCCTAATTTGTTCTCCTTCAGAGTATCCTTTACTGACCTCCAAAGAATCTTCATAATTCTCCTCTTCCTCCTCCATCTCAGCAAGGATGGAAAATCTGTTGCTCAAGTTGACCGGGGTTCGAGTTGAAGAAGATGCTCCCCCAACCTGTATGGCCTGACTCAAGTCCCCATGTTCCCCAACAATGGTATGGGCAGAAATTTCCAAGGTGTCATCTTGCATAACACCGGTTTCTTCATCCCCTATCCCCTCCTGCAAAGCCTGTTCTGCACTGCTAGCAACTACCAGACCATTCTCCAACCGTTTGTCCCCCGCACCAGCCTCCATGGAGCAACTGGCAACATGATTGTGTGGCTTCTCAAGACCCCTACCCATAAACTGGAACGCAGCATTGTGGTTCAATACTTTAGAGTGACCAGTGTCCTTCCTGCACCTCTCAGAAACAAAAGGAGAAACAGTTACAGCATCCTCAGAAATAGGAACCTTACCTTTACCCTTATCCACACCAGCCTCCTCCTGAGACACCCCTGGCCCTATTGAGACACCGGCCTCACTTGACTTAGGGAGGTCCGAATCGGAGTGAGGCCGACCTGCAAGGGAGGTCTGGGCGCCACCATGTCCAGCATCCGTGGAGATTGCACCACCCCTCGGGGATACATCAGTGGGCACATCTGTGATCACAGAGGGTCGACCACCTGCAGGCTTTCTTCTACAACCATGTTCACCATGTCCTTGTCTGCGGCAATAAGAGCAGAAAGCAGTCCAGGACTCATACACAATCGGCTGTGCATATCTATACTCCTCCTCAACAACAATCCATACAAGTTCTGGTGGAACTCTTGAAATATCCATTTCAACACAAATCCTTCCCGTCATGGGATGCGACAGGGATGCAGTTCTACGATCACTACACACAAATCGGCCTATGGAGTTACCTATTGATCTCAGCAGCCCAGGATTCTGAAACGGGAGATGAAGACCAGGCAACTGAATCCAAATCGCTGTAAGGGGAGAGTCGCGGTTCATGTGGACATCAAATGACCAGCGGAGCAAGTGGAAAGGGAGGCCAGAGAAAGTTTCCCTCTTTCTCGACCAAGCCCTTCCCAGGTCGTCTTCATCAGCAAACAAAATAAGAAATTGACGAGGACCCATAATACCGACCTGCGCGCGATGTTCCAGGCCCCAATCCTCATTGACGACCTTGGAAAAGTGTTCCACCAGAGGTCGTCGTCTTGCAAAACGCACAATCAGAGCCGAGGAAAGAAGTGTCGACGCATCAGTGAATTCTCTAACCGAAACCGGAACTATCGGCTGACCTGAGATGCAGCCAGGAACTTTCGGAGCAACCTGGATTTCAGGAACAAAAAACCCCACATCCGACGAGTAGCGCTGGGAATCAGAATCTCCCAAAATCATAACATCAGGAGCGAGAGCAGAAGTCTGGGACCCCTCCCCTCCCATGGGAGGAGGGGCCGCGTCGGGCGGCATCGCCTTAGGGTTCGAGTGACCGCGTCGGGCGGCATCGCCTTAGGGTTCGAGGGGCCGCGTCGGGCGGCATCGCCTGTTCAGTGGTTCCATACAAAAAATGGATATCATTTCATCATAAGAATATTGAAACCATGTAAATCATAGACACATTATACTTGAAATATTCACATAATAAATAATGTCATCGTAGATGGAAAATTGTTTTGATAAAACACTTGAAATAAATTCTTGTGGAAAATATCCTTTCTCCTTAAAAATAATTTTATTTTCACAAAATACCACACAATTTTAAAATAAAAGGATTTTTTTGAAAAAAACCATGAAAACATGTAGAAAAAGATTCAATAAAAGTTGGCGATATGAAACACTAAAAATCCGTTCATGCTGTATAAGGTTAAAATAACATTCTCCTCATACTTTTGTCGGAAAAGTCAAAAAGTACCTTATATGGTAACTAGAGGAAAGATTCCATTCACACAATGTTGTAAAAAGTCACGAAAGGGTAAAAATGACATTAAAATTCATGGAAGAATAGTAAACATTTTATGAAAGCATTATTAAAATACATGTTCATGGATGATAAAAGTAACCCTAGTAAATACTTACGTATAAGCAATCTCTGATAAAAAAATGAGATTGAAAATTTATCTCTTACCTTATTTCTGATATGCTTTGTATGTATCCAGACCTCCTATATAATGATATAAATAATGTTATTGACTTATCATAGAATCATATTCATTGTTATGATATCATATATGGTTTACTTATGACTTTATATTACCCATTCATTTATAAATTTGATGTAAAAGCAGCGATTTTGGTAAAATCGTTTCATTTATTGTACATGTTTCGACTTGTTGTTCTTGATATTATTACTTATATCATGATTTACATAATTACAGAATTTAAAACATGATTTATGTATAATATATATTCAGAATATACATATATATATATGATATATCGATAAATGGAAAGAAATACACTGTTCATGGAGACCGTAGGCCGTACGTACACATGAACGCTGTTTTCGTTTCCTTATTGAATTGAATGGAATTAAGTAGATGAAATAAATATATATATACATAAATCTAGTATCATTATTATGTCATATATTTCACGATTACTTATTATATATACTTTATAATCATTCATTAATGGTAAACATGGAGAATGAATCTCATCGCGTCATGAAGACGGTAGTCCGTACGTATGCACGAGCGATGATACCATTCCCATAATCATGGAATTGTATTGAAGTGTATGTATAATATTTCATAATCAATATAAATTTACAATATTCATATATATTTATTTATTTACACCATTATACCCATCCACGTAAGGTGGTGGTTGAAAACAGATTAAACCACGACATGGAGATGGTATTATGTACGTACGCACGCGTGGTGATTTTGTTTTCCATAGGATGGATAGAAAGTGAAATATGGTTGTTCCATATTTATAATAACATATAATTATATTTTTAATACTTATTTTATTACTTTATAACGAAAGAACTAAAGGAGGAGAAGTTGAATAAGAACGAAATTGGAATGGATCGGTATTGGATATTACCTCTTCTTTGACGTGCCTCTTTTTAACCTCCTCTTATGGCACTAGGGATGGTCTTTGAAGAAGACCAGGACATCTAGGATATTTATATGTATGTGGAGAAGAGAATTTGGTTGGGTTTGGCTGATATTCATGGCTCAATGTGGGGTGAGAAGAAGACGGGGGAGGTTCCCTTTTATAAGGGAGGAGAGGGGCACCTTTGGAAAAACTAAAAATATTATTTTATTATAAAGTCATATTCGGTTTTTAATAGCTCCAAATTAATTTATTTAGAAGCTAAGGTGGGTTTTTGTTGAAATCCTCTAATCCAATAGAATTTGGACATGTTTAGGTTACTAGTTTAACCGTATCATTTATATTTAACTTTATGTTAAATAATTTTACTTTTACTGTGTCTTCTTATTTTATTACACTATAAGGTTAATAAACATAGTATAACAAGACATACGAACCCCAACTAGTTCATTATTAATATATATAACCTTATCTGATTCATTTTTCCGATGCTTATATTTTTAGGAATAAAAAAATGATTAATAATATAATATTTATTTAAAAAACTATTTTATGTAAATTTTGACAATATTTGGTTATTGATTTTTGTGAAATTTATAACAGCATGATTAGTTAGAAAAACTTTAATTAAATAAATAATACAATATTACATTAACCTAGAAAATTACTTTAATTCAAAAAAAAGTCTCAAATTACATTTATTTGGGTATTTATAACAACAATTATTTTAATAATTCATTAATAAGGTAATTACTGAATCATCATTGTGTCATAAAAAACATAATTTATATAATGTATAAAAATTATAACTAAATTACCATTATGTAGGAAATGTTTTTATCTTTCTAATTAATATTTATAGTCTAATTTATCTTATGTATTACCCTATGTTAAAAATGATTTTGTTATTAAACTTTGATTTTAACTATTTTAACCCTTCTTTAAATTAATTAACAATAAATGTCCAAATCTAATCAATGTGGACCTAAATGGTCATATATTATTCCTAAGGGTTTTTGTGGTCGAATTACATTTATCCTATATAATTATGACATGTGTTAGTGTAATAATAATATCATTTTCACCCTTAATTACCCTATTTACTTTTACTATGGTTAATAAAAATATAATGTTACTATTCACAAAAAATTATTTTCATCTCATTAAACCACATTTTAGTCCTTGATATTAATCGTGTCTCTCGAATTTTCAAAATTCCACTCATAGAAGTGGTAAAATTATGTTTTATGTGAATTTCCAAATTTTCATAGGAGGTGGGTAAAAGTTGGTGAAAAGTTCAATAAAATTTTTATATATCTAAAATTATTATAAAATCACTCCAATTAATTACATTGAACATATATAGGTATTATTTATCAATTTTGACATAAAATAAATTCAAATAAAATAAATAATTATTTAAATAAAAATTCATTTTTTTAAATAGTGACCTAGTGATTTCACTATTAATCAAAAATTGTAAGTTTTCATTAAAATAGAAAAAATTCACCCTATGATAATTTCGATATTCCAATTCTAAAAATAAAGTCCATTTTTAAAGATACAATTTTTAAAAAATGGATATTACTATTCATAACAGCTAGTTCATAATAATATTATAGTAATATCTTCTTTAGTGAAACTCGGTATTGCGTACTACACACGTTATCAAGGAAGGCCTTGAATGCATGTAATTCAATCCAAGTCATGGTTGCATGTAGTGAAAGCTCCATTTGGTGTTTCATATAAGATAATCAAAACTTATTTCGTTTATACATTAAAAAAATCTATACATAATGTTGCGTAAAATAATTTCTAGAAAATGAACTTGAAATTGTGTGTAACACGAGCCAAGAATAGTGTTGCGTATACTGCATGATAATATGGTGTTGCGTATAGCACAACCTATTCTTTGTGTAGTGTATAAGGGAACACATTAAAAATAATATATCTCATAAAATCTCGGGGTGTTACATTTTTACATCCCTACAACACCCTATTCCTCTCTCATACAAAGTGGATCTTCTCGGTCATGCCTTATACCACAAAAGGACCAAGTAATGATGACTCCTGAACATCTCTCAAGAACAATTGGTAATGATAATTCCACCCATACAACACCTCAAACACATAAATTTTCAGGGAATACTGATAAAAAATTTGTAAAAACTCTACCATAGATCAATACCTTTCCCACGATCCACCAAAATGTAACACAAAATCTCACAATACATCCTCTTGTACATGACTAGTCAACTCAATCTTCCATTCTGTCTGAGACTAGAAAGATATACTATGGTTCAACTGGGAGAAAATATAATTTTTTGACCCCATCTAGACTTGTGAGATAAAATGTGGTTCCCAATGAGAGATTATGGTAATCAGTTTTCCAGGAATCCTAACCACATCATCCATATACTGACTCAAAATCACATCTATAGAACTGACTCTCGAATCGCCAAAAAATAAGGCCACATCATCACTCAGTCCACTATCACCCAAACTGCATCATATCCAACTATATCATGGGGTAACCCAGGGGTAAAATCTACAGATATGTCTTACCATTTCTACATGCGGGTATTTAATGATGAAAAAACCCACTAGGATCAAGGTTCTCCAAATTCACCTACTAAAAATCTAGACACAATTCCACAGACTCTTACACTAATTATTTCACCCCAACAACCAATGATTCCTCTTCAAACAATGATACATAATTTTTAATCCATGATTTACTAACATGGATTAGATAAAAAACTCATAATGAACCTCATCATGGTCTACCAACAGAATAAAAAACCTCCCCTAAAATAATACACGATTTTGAAAATCCTCCAACGATCTTTTTGGAGTGTCACTATAGAAAACATGATCACATATAATCTATTCTTCTATTTATCCCCATAGAGACTCATCCACTAGCTACATCAATTGTTATTCAATAATCATTTGACAAAAAAATCATGGCTACAAATTTCTTCATTGTAATAATGCATTGATTCATGCCCCATTATCGCTTTTGAAACATCCAAAGAATCACAAGGAACATATTCTCAACAATTTTGAATAAAACAACTTTTAACCAATTTCCCTTTTAAAATTATGTAGTAGATATAAAAATAATATTCTCCATGAAAATCTATCCACTTCTACAAATGTGTATTCTAGTATCACTAGGAAGAGATATATTTCAGGCTCTTATGATCTTAAAAACCCACATATCACCCACGGATGATGTAATACCACCACATCTTCAGTGAAACTATATATATGTTAGCTCCAGATCCAGGGTGGAATAGTTACACTTGTGGGAAAATTTTTTTTGAGACACAGAAAATATCATTACCCTCTAGTGTGTCAACAAACATCCAAATACCATATGGGAATCATTATATAAAACCTATAAAAATAAACAGACGTTTTGAAAATGAAGAGCTGGCGCACTAAACAACATCTCTCTTAGGTAAATAAACATTGTTTGGAACTAATAAATACATATAAATGACAATCCCTTATGGGTTAACACTATTAAAGATTATAAAACTCAATTTAAATCTATTACAAACCTCTAACAATAACTTCCGAGACCAAGGAAAATTAGAACCTATATCATGTTTTTAAGATAAAAAAATAAACAACTATCACAATCATAGAAGGTTCTATGGATGCAAAATAATAATATACCACATGCCTATGGAAAAAAACTCTCACATTTAGAAATCCAACATAGATAGCTTCAAATTGAGATATTGGTGTCAAATGTCAAAAAAAAATATCTCTAAGATACTTTTCATGTTCCTCCTATGATTTCCAATAGAGAAAGATTTCATCGATGAATATAATGATGAAACTATCTATCAATTAATGTATCATGGATTTCATAAACCCCATGAACATTACAGGACTATTTGTAATACTAAATGACATTTCCAAGAAATCATATTTATCAAACTTGATACTAGATGCGGTCATTGAGATATAATCATCCTTCACCCACAACTGGTGTTATCTAGACTACATATAAATCATCAAAAACTATAAATACCTTATCCACTAGTTAAAAAATTATGATCCTTATAAAATGGTAATGGTTCTTCAACATTACCTGACTCATCATCAGGAATTTTATAAAAAACCTCATACTACCATCATTTTTTTGTGAAACAACACTGGGTACCCCCAAAGAGATACACCTGTTTAGATGAATCACAAATACATCATATCCAACACCGCTATACTCAACTAACACAACCCAATAGGTTCAATTTGATAGGGACACATAAAAATAAGAGACACACCAAGTATCATCTAAATCCAAAAGTAGAATACATAATTAGGGGTTGGGGTTACAATATCCTCTAGTAAAATTTCCAGTAACTCCTCAAAAAATATAGGAAATTTCATTTCCCAGTTTCACATTAATAGCTCCAAAAAATCAGGTGAATGTGGCTTTGGATTATTACCACCCATATAATATCCTATCTCACTAATAAATTCCACTCACTATCCCTCCCCATCTAAAAATGAAACTCTTCTATGTTAATAGTATAAGATTCCATTAAAAAATGTAGCCAATCAATGCCAAGGATAACACTATATAGTTGTATCTACAGCAAGAGGAAATCTTCCATGGATTGGTGATACCACATCACCAACCTATATCCTCGGAACACATCAATCAACAAATCATAAATTATTACTGATGTAGATAACATTGAGGGAACCATATGTCTCTCTAATTCGTATCCCAATGAAGAGAACTACGTAAGAGAATGACAAGAGTGAAATTATCCTAAATAAAACAAGCCACTCACTCACATGATTATATCATAAAATATTCATACCTAAAAAAACTCATGTATATACCAGTACTTCCACCTCTAACACGTGCATCTGGACAAGTCTAAATCCTCTTACTCTCTATTGTATTACCCCCCAACATGATCTGGCCTAGGTCCCCATGGATGGGTACTATCATAGTGCTTCCCCCAACCAAAACCATCTACTATAGTATATTATACAATGACTCATGGTCCATGTTACTAAAACTACCATGGAGGAAACAATTATAGCTAAAAAATGGCCAAAACACCCATCTAAAATTAGATTCCTTAGATGGTTAGGCACTGAGCTCGGATGGTACCATATACCCAATAGATATTGGGAAATGGAAGCATATGGAAGGTTATTAGAATCCACATTCGCCAAATGTAAATAAATAGATCTAGTGTGGTTGGTTCTATATTTGTCAATACCCTTACTGCATGAACACTCTCACACCCCTACATGAAGCCCATATCCACGAGACACCCTGAAGGATAATCGAAGAGAAATTATGTACTTGGTTGCCTATTCTTTATTATACACCTATATATGTATAGGGAGTATAAATGTAGTTACTAAATACCTAATTAGTAGGCCAAAAGTTTCAAAAAGACACCAAAATCTATACTCATCATCTAGAAACCCATCTGGGGAAAAGTGGATGAGGTCCTTAAAACTAATCCCAATCGACCACACACTTAGTCTCCCCTGTAGAAGGGATAAAAACTTCTAACTCTTCACTACATTTTTCATCAATGATTGGAAATACGGATAATTATAATTATTAATGATCATCCCCAACAATCCTTCCTCTTTTATATTACCCAGATATACCATCCACCTCTGATGTGTGGCTCCTCAAAACTGACGAACTTCCAAAGGCACCATGAACACATCCTAATATTGAATCTGATTAAAATATGTCTCATTATCCAATAACCAAAAAATTGTCTCAATATTTAAGATACTTCCATCATACATTCATATACACTTCTACTAAAATGAATGAAAATCTCACAGCCATGCCTCATCCTTATCTATTTGGTCAGACCTCCAACGATTAACCAGATCATCCTGTTGAACCTCAAAAACCAAAGCCACTCAAAGATGATGACTATGATACCTTACTTAAAATTAACAGAAACATCTAGACCCCATTATCATTGAACATTATCCCATGGTAATTTAATTCATTCAATTTAATGTCCAACCAACATCATATTCATTCATGATCACAATATATCATGACGCAAGTACCTATAATAGGTACACAAATAATAAGAGGATCCACCTCACTTGTTCATTTAATGAGAGCAGATTCTGACATTAGATCATGAGGGGTGGGACAAGGTCACATTAGTACTTGAAATTGGAGCTACACAAACAATCCTATACTCGCTGTTTTGGAAGCCATTGGTATCAGCTACCTATACAAACAGTTTGGAATCAATTTTTGGTATGGGAACCATAGAGAGATCCTATACTAATTATTCTGGAAAACTTATTGGTATATTTACCATGTAGTGACCTTATACCAACGGTTATTGCCAAAAACATTGGTATATGTCCTTTGTAGAGACCCTATACCAACATTTTATAAAAAACGGTTGATATAGGTCACTTATATGGACCTAAGGCCACAGTTTTTGCCAAAACAGTTGGTATAGGTCACTTATATGGACCTATACCAATGGTTTTGTTCCAAACAATTGGTATGAGTGCATTTTTGAGACCCTTTCCCAATGGTTTTGGATAAAAATTTTGTTATATGTCGACACTATATTATTGGTTTTGAAAAAACCATTGCTATATCTTAAAAAATAATGTTACCTATTCCAACAATTCTGAAAACTATTGGTATAGTTCTATACCAACATTTTTGAGAATCATTGGTATAGGTAACCATATTTTTTATGGTTTTTTTCAAATAACATTAAGTACATAAAAATTTAAAATACATGAATATATATATATATATTTATATATTTATATATATATTTGAAATTTTCTTTACAAAAGTCTTCTTAGGATAGTTTCAAAGTTGTTAGATTATAAATGGGAGGTCCTTGAATCAAATACCACATGGAATAATTTTTGAATTAACTATACCAACAGTTTTCTTAAAACAGTTGGTAAAAGTTTTTCACATAAACTATACAAATGATTTTATAGAACCATTGTTGTTGGTCTGTACAAACACTGCAACAGCTAATTCCCCTCTGAATTGTTGATATAGGATATGCCAATAGATTAGAGACCTATACATAGTCTTCCAAACTATTGGTATAAGGTTTTTTTAAATTACTTCATGTTCTAGCCGGTCTCCCGGACCTATGTCGAGTTCCCAGACCAATTAGAACTTTTTCCCTACCAACACAAGCAAACCTCACTATTCCTAACTCCATGATATAAATTGTCTCTAAAAACATATAATACCACTCTATCATCAACCCCTCCTTGAAAAGATACCCCTCATAGGCTGTTAAGGAGTTAAGAGAGAGAATTACCCCCAAGTCCTACCTCTAGTATGCCCTGGGTTGTTAAAAATCATCAAGGGTATAAACATATCAAATATGTGAGGCACTGTCCTCTATAATAAAGTATTAGGAGACAAGATAAATTAACACAAAACAAATCCAACGTATAATATAAAATTAAACCAGAATCATTCCACAATGCAAGAACATGTCTTTAAATAAAAATAAATGTATCCATGTACATAATAAATAGTAAAATTCATATTATACCGACTCAACAACAGATCCATTATGAGATAAAAAAGTCTATATTTCTCACCAAATTCCTCCTCAAAACATGAAACATAGTTTTATATGTGTAGGATGAGAATACAATTATACTGAGTTAGATTATAGCAAAAAGTCACATATTATCATGTGAAAACATTATACAAATGTGTCTGTGCACAAACAAAAGAACCAACATGTACTGAAATAGATCAACTAACTGCCCCAACATCACTATTCCCCCTCACCAAATGATTCATCCAATGTAGTAACATAATAATGAGGATTAAACGAAGGCTTCTTACCACTACTTCCAACTAACATGAAGCTCTTACGCCCCAAAACAAATTTCATATGCTTACATAGCTTCTAAACAGATAACATCATATACTAGCCATATGATATCTCCCTTTATTATATATTATTTTCCCTAGAATACAAAGAGGTGATCTATAAATTTTTTTTAGGAAATACTCAAGGATAATAATAATGATTTCACAAGAATTTAAATGTTTTATTTCATGTTTAAAATGTATTTTGAGAGCCATGTATGTATCAAGTCTCCCAGGACTACTATACTATTAAATAATTAGGATGTCATCCCTTTTATCGTATGAAAATTTAGTAAAATAACCACAATCAATAGGTTTCTAGATTTGGGGTGTTACATGATAATATACCCCCACATTCTCCCTTAAATGAGTTATAATTTCAATTGTGAGGATTCAATTTGTGGGGGATAATATAACTCCTTTATATATTTATGTATGATTACATTTAAATAAGTCAATGTGTTAGATAGCTTCCTCCACATGAAATAACGAACTTAAATTAAATATTGATATATTTAGATTAAAAAATATATATTTATATATTTCCATTAAAACATTCTTTTTCAAATAGTGGAAATGAATATGAGTAGCCTCTATAAGAAATAAATGAACATAGAAAGAAAAATATTCATTTAATGTGAATGAAATTCAATTATTTTATATAAAATAACTAATGATATCATTTAACATTAACAAAATTATTTTTCTAAAAATTTATTTTTATGCGATTTACATCAATAATGTATGATTAGTGGTTATAAATACTTTATATTAATAATTGGTTAAAAGCAGTATTTTCAGTGAATGATATAAAATAATTGTACTAATAGTTAATATTTTAAATTTTCATTTTCATTTTCTAATAAAAATATCCTTTCATTGTAATTTATTATGTAATTCAAGAATTGAATTTATAAATTTTAGAATTTTAATTAGAAATAATCGAAGTAATAGATGAATTTTTAATAAAAGTATTATCCTCAGATTAATTATAATATTTTTTTAATTTTTTTAGGTGAATTTTGAGAAATATAGATTTTGATAAAACTATTACATTTATGAAATTATCATAATAAAATATTTCCTTAAATACTTTTGAACACTTTTAATATATATATATATGAGTAAAATTAATATATTAATATAACAATATTGTTTCATATAAAACCCTTGAACACCATTTAGGAATCATTAGTAACATATTACTCTAAAAACTGTTTTTACTCAATTATATTAAAAATTAATAATTATAACATATAGAAATAAAATATCAGGAATATCTTTTCATAATTTAGTTAGAAATGATTAAGTTATATAATAATTTCAATTTTAATTTCGTTCATAACTGTATGATTACTATAAATAATGTTTAAAATCATGATAATTGTAAAACAATTATTTTCAATGAATTCTTTTATTAATTTAATTTATTTAATGAAATAAATTTAAATTTTATAAATTAAGAAAATCATATAATTTTTTAACACATATGAAATAATATTAATAAACATTAAATTGTAAAGGAATGGTAACTATGATGAAGAAGACATAATATTTAAAATAGTAATTATCTATAAATAAATGTTTTCCCATATATAAAGTATTTGAATTGAAAAGATAATAATTCGTATATAAAAAATATAATTTTACTACATTTATATTAATTTTTTATTAAAATAATATTTATGAAGAGGTTTTAATTTATATTTTAATTAATGAATAAATTACTTAAATAAAAACTAATTACAAATGTAAAAAACTAAAAACGGAAATAATCATATCCTAAATAAATAACTTCCAACATTATTTGAAAATGTGGTAAAATGATTTATTGATGATTTTTAAACTAAATCACACCCCACACGAAATTATTTAAAATGTTTATAGTCTTTTACTCTTTGGAATTGTATTGATATCATTGCAAATTAATGGTTATTCACAAAAGAACCATTTTCGTCACATATAATACGGGATGGCATACACCACATAAATTTTACACTTACTATTGAAATTTTCCTTTTAAATTTGTATAAATTACCTCCAAAGTGTTTTTTATTTTTAATATTTTTATCTCAATAGTATATCTTAATTCATTCACATAAAAGTAGATCTAAATGTGAAGATAGAGTGTCCAACATTAGTATTACTTATTTGTATAATTTTCCCTTTTAATATTCCATCACTAAAATTATTATATCTAATTAAATATAAGGAAATTTATATCATTTTTATAATAATTTTTTTGAATATAATAACCAATTTTTATTTCTCTCTATCCAGTAAGGGAAAAAATGTAGTTAGTGCGTTTGCACAGGCTACCACCTCCCTAAAGTGGCATCTGATGTGTTCGATAGTCTCCTAATGTGGTTGGGTTATTGATTTTATTGATTAATTAATATCATAAATATAATATAAATATGATATTAAATATTAAATTGTCATATATTTTTCCCACTTAATTTTTTTAAAATGGAATCACTAATCTTGCTTACGTGTAGACTAATACCTCCATAAGAAATCTGTTTCATCTTTCATCACAAAAAATCTAGGATGTATTTAAAAATATATTTAATGTAATAAAATATATCTTTAACTATAATAATATTCTAGATACTACTATCCTATTTTATGATATATCATACCATGATCAATATAGAAAAGGATTTACGTAAAAAGTATCCAAACATCCTCAGGTAACCGATGTAAGAAAGAATATTATGAACTAAATATAAAGAATATGATAATAAATATTATATATTAAAAAAATATATAAGAGAATTAGTTTTATAATAAGTAATATAATAAAATTAATTTTATTATTCATGATGTTATCACATGCACAAAATACATTTGGAACATGGTAATAATTTTTATTTCAATTTTATTTCATTGAGAAATATTTTATATTATGAAACTAATTTCATTAGTAAGAATTATATATTTATTATTTGAGATATAATATCCTGAAATATAATTTTAATAAATTTATTTTGTGTTTAATTAAAAGCAATATCTTTCAAGTGGTTATGATTAAAATTTTACTCAAGCTACAAGGTTTCATTGTCTCAGAACATTAATTCTGTTATACATGTTTATATTATGCACTACATTTTATTTTTAATAGTTTATTCACTATCTATGTATGTATATGTTTCATGTATTTTTTTATTTTTGGAAATATAAATCAAAAAATAGTTCCCTTTCATTAAATATCTTCTTACTAATATGTTAACATAGTTTTAAATCTTTTTGGTAAATTAATTTTCATTCACAGTGTTATGATAATTATATATAAATTATTTCATAAATGTTTGGTATATTTTTCCATTTTGTATGTTCTATTTTCTCATTATTTTCTTAGTATATACATTCATACCTTAGAAAACCTTTGAAATTTTTTTTCACTTCCTAGGATATGTTTTCTATATGGCTTATTGGAAACTCAAATATTTCGATTTGAGTTATAATTTATTATAATAAAATTTATTCTTCTATTATTTATTAGTTCATCCAAAAAAATTTACTATATAGTATTTTGTATTCCAATTTATCAAAAATATTTTTTCCACACTGAAAATGTTTTATTACCCTTTTTAGAATATCCTTTTTTCAACAATTGTAATTTCAAAGTATTAAATAATTACCCCTCATAATAATCTATTTTAACTTTGGATAAAAATTTATTATGGAAAAATTATGTTATTTCCAAGGATTTATTATTAGATATTATTTAAAGAAGTTGTCTTTTAGAGTTATTCACCACACCATATTGAAAATTACATTCTAAAGTGACCCCTATCTTTGTATCTTAAAAAATTCTAAAATTGTTATCTAAAAACAAATTTATTTTTCCACTTGTCTTTTCTTCACCATATTAAATAGGATTTTCCAAAATGGAGTTCTTGCTTCCAGATTTTATTAGTAATATATATTTACATTTTGTTAATTCGAACTCATTTTCCCATGTAATCCAATTAATTATCCATTATAACTTGGTCTAATTGATGAATTATTTTTTAATGATGTTTTTTATCGAAGAAAACATTATTTTATATTTACATTAATAAAATTTGGTTATTTAATTTTGTAATTATCTAGATTCATTCATTTGATAGTTTTTGATAATCTTATTTTTATATTGACTTAACTATATTCCACTACCCCATACGGTTTAACATGAAGAATTATTTAATAGAAAAATATTCCATTTCTTTATTGGGGAACTATTGAAATTTTTTATATTTTTTGTTCTAATATGGATATTAATTGGTTACAAAGGAATGTTGAATGTGTATTGTTTAAATAAGCACCATCTTTTTATAGTGGGATGTTGACAAGGTTGTCTCTTTCATTTTCATGGGAGAACTTATTTTCATTCCTTCTGTTATTATTCAAATAAGAATAATTATTTAAAAGTTACCACTATATTTTTTAACCATCTAAATTCTTCCTCAAAATGAGTTATGATCTTGTTATCCATTTTAATTAATTAGTGAAAAGTGTTGGTGTTTTGTATATTGTTATTCAAATTCAAATAATTATTGGAATGAAATTTTTATATTGTTTGACCATACGACCACTTTATCAAGATGGGTTATGATCAAATTATCCCTTTTTTGGGTATGGATAACTGTATTATCATTCATGGGGATTATTCACTTTTAATGTAGGTTGATTATGTTTGTAAATTATATATCTTTAATTATATATATTTTCACGTTTTTATGCAGTGATATATTCTTTATGGAATTGAATAAAAGTTATAATTTAATATTATTGTTAATTAATTAGACTTAATTAGCTGATAGGTGGGGATAAAAATTATATAGCTCCTCAATGCATCTATATGTCTCATGAGACCAATTAACCTGGGTTTTGGTTTTTAATTCTTCTGAAATTAATATAGTTCCTTGGAACATTTCCATGATAATAAGTATTTGATATCCAGAATTATAAATCCCATTAATAATAGATCTCCAATTATTATAATCCATGTTTTTCATTATTTACTTGAAGATAGCATTCCCTCAGTTTCAATTGAAAGTGAATTTATTCATATAGTATAATCCTACCACAATATCTATTATATCAATTATTAAATATTTAATAGAATTTTTCTCATTTACTAAATCATTGAGATCACCCATTATTATGTTTACATTTCCCTTGGTTAAATTATAAAATTATTTCACATGATAGGAATAAAATAAAAGATTATATTGGGGAATTTTGGGAGATATTGAAAACATAAGTTGGATTATATAGTGTATTATATAATAAAAAAAATTCTATAGTTGAATAAGACGTGGGATTTATTAGTTATTCATTATACTAATTCTATAAATCTATAAAACTACAGTTTATTCAAATATATGTAATGAAATATTTTGTTTAATTCATGTAATCATTGGATAGTTATATTTGGAAATATATAGAGGGTATGGAATCCCTTATGAAATGTATGTGTTTATGGTCATAGATCTAACAGTGTGGGTATAGGGAATCACATTATATACCCAAATTGATTGTTTAATATATTTATACATATAAATAAAAATCCCCATTATAAGGTATACAAAATGTTTTTTTTATAATGAATTTTAATAAAATAAAATCAATGATCCCAATAAGATTGTGTCCATAGTGAAAAATAACTAGCACCAACTATTCAATATAATAAATATTCCACCATGATAGTGAGAAGACAAAGAAAAATTCCACATACCCCATGATACTTTATTCAAGAGATATATAAATTTCATTCTATCACATAATACCAATTTTAATATATTATAATCTACTTATTAATTCAACCTCATGATCTAATACAAATAAAATTATATGTTAGAAGAAAAATAAATCTATTATCATTCCAATCATTTAACCATTGGTTTTTAGGATACATAAACACATAATATAATATGTGGAAGAAAAATAAATCTTATAATAAAGAATAAATATTTCAGAACACCCAAACCATAAGATAATATAATTAACAACATAATTGAACATACCTTTCACTATAGATCTAATATATTGTCTTCATAAACAATTCATGAAAAAGATAAAAAAAATGTTATCCAAGATATATCAACCCTTGATGTTTTATCCATATGTTGGATAAGAATAATCCAAAATTTTGGCATGAGTATCCTTGAATCCATAATATTCTACAATCTCTTGTGGATAAGGAATAGAGATGAATGAAAGATGTGAGGAGAGGGAGAATCAATCCTAGATTAGGTAGGGACTAACAACCACCTTGATGGTGTTTACTTTCTAATATATACATTTTGGGTGATCCCATGAGTTAATCCATTTGTTTATATTGAATATGTTAATTCTAATACCAACCATTCACTCATCACATGAATTCAACAGTTCTCCTGGGTCATTCAACATATGAAATGGGTTGTTTTATGATAGCCAGTAGAAGTGATTTGAAGGATTTTCCATTAATCATTATAATACATTTGAATAATATGTAGTGTCATGGTATCATATACCATACCATATAACATAGGATCTATGAATATTTATAGGTTTAAAATAATATATTCTATATCCTATCACGTGAACTTATCATAAAGAAAATAAATGTCACAATGCATTGGATTTAGGTTATACCTCCATCAACCTACTACTTGTATTAAATCCATAAAAACATGGTTTTATTTCTCCTTTTTTTGCATCATATACAATAACATCGGAAACCACATCCAACATTCTTTTTTTATCCTCAAAAACATTATAGAAATGTAATCAACATCTCCTTATATCCCATTACATGAAATACCTTGTGAATATCCATCCAAACTCTCTTTGGAAAAACTCTAAATAAATTTTAGAGTAAATATGCATGAAATAAAAATATCCTTTTAGTAATCCATTATGTCTGATCAGTAAATTCTTTGAAAAATTGAAAATATATATTAAGTTTTGAATTTAAAAATTTATGAAAATGGGATCCATTGGAAAACAATCAATTTAACACAAGATTCAAATGTTTCTATCATGATATCCATCAACAAAATGAATCTCTATACATGTTTCCCTTTTGAAATCATGTAAAACTAATAATTTTCATATTGTAGATTATTTTAATAAATTATGTTATCATGGTATGTAATGTTTTTCCATCCCATAATGCATCCTTTTATGCTCTTCATTATCAAGTATAGACTAACCATGTTGATGAAAACATAACATATTATTTATCTTTATTGATGAGAAAATAACATGACCCTCATATGATAGTTAAATACATCATATATAATACCTACTTATGATATAATATTTATTATTACATCACAATCAATGACTTAGATGAAATACTCTCTATATAAGCGGAGAGATCATATCTTAATTAATCTCCAAATGATGACATGATTAGAAACATACCCAACCACCTCCTGATTAGATAATATTTAAGGATTACATAATAAAAAAATATTTAATTATATATTTTATTTTAAATTAATACTATTTTCAATATATTTCCCCACATGTGACCACAATCTTAAAAAACTATTAAATAACAATAATTGACTATGATTCAAATAGCCTAATTGTTGGGTTGGAGAGTCTAAATATGAATAATAATTTTATGAAAAATTAAAAATAAAATTTTTAAGTAATAAATATAATTAATTTATTAAATAAATTTTTCATTTGTTATATTTTAATAACTTTGAATGGAAAATCAATAAATCTGTTTTATTTTTTAAAAAATACCTGTCTTATAAAAATATTTTTTAGGATTTTACACATCAGTAATAAGAAATATTTTTTGATAATTTTTCAAATCACATTTCAAAAAATTTACTTGATTTTTTATAACAATAAATAAATATTATATTATATTATAAATTTTTAATATAGTTATTTTTCAGTGAATAGTGGAAAATATTGATTTTGGGGAAAACTATCATCTCATTTCAGTAAATCAGGTCATTTAAAAGTATCATTAACTATTGTTTTAATTTTTTAATGTAAACTAATTTAACTTTTATTAATCTTATTGTAATTAATTTATTATAAATCAACATTATATTTTATATTGTTATAAGTTTATTTTTTTAGTTAAAATAAAAAAATGAAAATGTTTTCCATCCAATTTTTTATTTATATTAAAATATATTTCAAAAAATTATAGGAAATATATTTTAAAAAAAGGATATAATATTTATAATTACTAGTTAAAATATGGGTAAATATTTAATTTTTTTAGTCATAATTAATAGTAACATTGATATATGTTCATCTCCATAGAAATAGGTAAAACATGTTATTTAAGATAAAAACCGTGTTGTAAGGTCTCAAAATAAAAATATTTTTTTTCATTGATTGAGATTAATTCTACCATAGACATCCAATGTATGAAAATATTTCATTTTGATTCCACTTTCCTTTGATTTTGACCTTTATATTAATATTTTTTATTTGAAAAGATAGAAAATTGCACTCTATTTATTTTAATATTATTAAAATGATATCATTATCATAAAAATTAGATATGAATGGTTATACGTAGTTGTATTTAATAGGAATAATTTAATTTTTTGATAGTAATTTATTTTTTGTTTTTAGACATAGTATAATTGTCTTGAACACTTACACAATGCTGATGGAGCAATTCTGCAAAAAGAAGAGTAATAAAATAAATTAATTTAAAATAAGTAAAAATAATATATTTAGGTTGAATTATGATTACAAAAATATTTTATTGGTTAATATAATGTATAATTTATCGTGAAAGTGAATAAATTCAAATTATATTGTTTTCTAGATTCCTTTAAACTCATGATATATTAATAGTCTATAAAATTACTTTAAATGGTATTTTGTGTTTAAACATTTTACTTTTTAATGATTATAAAAATAAAAAATAAAATATTGACACAAGATTGTGAGAAATATTAGTTCCTATCATGAATGGTAAATTTAGGTTCCAATATCAATTATTATAACTACATTAAAATATCTTATAGATTGAGAAATTTCATATAATGAATAAGGTAAAAAATGGTTAATGATGAGGTTAAACCCCATATTTTGTTTTTAATGATATCCAAACACTGATAAATCTTATTGGGTGATTATTTTTATACTATATTATTCATATATTTTAATATATGAAATTATGAATCAATTTTACATGAGTTAAAAATAATATTTAATAATATGATAAGTATTTACACATTTATCACCAGCATCACTTATAATAGAGAACCATCTATCCTCTATTCCTCACATTTCATGAGCCACATAGCTCAACCAGTTAATAAAATAATTTCATAAAATATTTTTTCCCATATCAATGAGATGATTTTATTTCACTAAGAATATCCTAGTAAGTCTTATGCTGTAAGCCGAAAAAGGTTTCCAAAGAAGATGTATAACTCTAAATTGGTTTATTTCATTTTTTCCTTCTTATACATCATTCAATTGTATTAAAAACGTTCTGATATAATAATAGAATTTTATTACACATATTATAATTTTATTATGGAACAACCTTTATTTATCTCATTTTCCATCCTATGGAAAATGAAAACAAAACTGCATTTTTAATACGACCTATTTTCTCCATGTAGCGATATAATTCATTTTTCTTCACCACATTAATTACGTGGTTATAAATATGAAAGTAATTAATAAATATGATATTTATAACATAATTATGATTTTGAAAATATAATATATCATTTGTCTTCTTACCCTTCCATGCATTGTATATTGATAACATTACTCATGTATAAATGGGGACTACCACCGCAACAAAGTGATGGGATTCATTTTTCCATTACCACCCTGAATAGATTATTATAAAATTATATATAATGAATAAAAAATATAATAATGAAATATTAAAATGTTATAGATTATGAAACCATTTTGTAAATCATTTATCAATTAATAATATGTCAAAGTTCTAATGGAGAACTTGTCTATACATCCTTATGTAGTCGACATAAGAAAATACTATTCAATGAATAGATCTAAATTCATTATAATAAAAAAAAATTAAAAAATTTTAATATATATGATAATGGTTCTTAAATAATATTTAATATTTTTAAATACATTATATATGAGGATCAAACATGTAAAACTAAGAACAAACCTAATGTGAAGGATTTATGTTGTAATATCTTTTTATTTCTGGATTTTTATTGTTCATAATTCCTTAGTTAAAATGTTATGATACTTATCTATTAATCCAAACTTATTTTTATATACTATATTTAATTTTTGGTCTTACGTGTTTATTTTTCATTTCTTCTATTTTTGTATGAAGAATAAACAATTATGTACAATGTAAGGGAAATTATTTTAAAAATTCATAATTTTAATGTTTTCCTCCTATCCCTTTTTCATCCATGAAATTATTTTTTTATTTAATCAATATATAATTATTTTTATGGTAATGAATATTAAATAACTTTTCAACCATATTTGACAATTATAACAATGTTTTAAATTTAATCATCTTGTCTTTTTCTAAATAATCTACTTTTGGAATCATTACAAAACAATTGAAATGAATCATTATTTCTCCAAATTATTCTCTTCATAGTATTGAATCCCCCTTAAAACATTCCTCTACAACCAGGGTAATTGTAATAATGTTGTTAGTTATAACAAAACTTATTTTCTATATATCACAATCCACCATAATACCAGTAGTATCTATAAAAGTTGTACTTGGTCTAAATTTTTTATAATGACCTATGTTGTGATTATATCTCTCAGAAACCTCTTTAATAGAACATTATTGACCATCAGCCTTTCTATTTTAAAATTAAACTTTCTTATTCAACTATGATTTCTTTCTAGACTTATCATAACCATATGTAATTAAATTTTCTTCTAAACTCTGGATTTTTAGAAACTTCCAATTTTTCATCATTGTTAACATTGGCCACAAATATAACATGCCAGAATATATTCTTCTCTCAACTAACTCAGAAATTATTCTTAAGAAATAATGGTAGTTATTATTTATCCTTATTAATTTCATCCAATATAGAACTTTCACCAACATTAAAGATATATTATTTCAAACTTATATCCTTTTTTTCAGATTTAGAATGTTTTTTTGGGAATTTTCTAACACTTATTCTTTTTCATTCATCTTAACATCCTGAGGTTTTATATATTTCTTTTCTTTCTCAATGGAATAATTCAAATCAACAATATCTAATACCTTATTTAATTTCATATGATGAAAACAATCTTGATTGATTAATGAGGTATATTATTTTATCAAATTCCTATTTTCCTTATGAAGACACATGATCTTTCTCATTCATTATTTCACCTCTTCTTTCAAATGAGATTCATGTTGAGTTTATTCTTCTTCAGAAGTGTTTTTCAAAAAATATTAATTATTCTTATCTACAAAATAGGTATTATCTTTAGATTTATCAGAAACAATTCTTGGATTCAACTTCACTATCTTCTTATTTATCATCTTTATATAAAAATATTATTAATATTCATTTGTAGACATTGTATCCTTCCCCCTGAAAAAATATTTATATTTATATCCTAGTTTCTTCTATTATTTTCTTTTCCTTCTTTCTTCGTCATCACTGTCTTCTAGTTTCATTATTTGAGGAAAATTATCTGCAATGTGCCCAAAATATCCCCATTTAAAAAAATTCAATATAATTTTCCATATATATTTAAATCTTCCTCTTGTCACATTTTTAGACAAATAGGATAAAATATCATTAATATTTTTTATAGCTTATTGGAAAATTCATATTCAGCAACATAATCCTTCTCACTAACCTTCTTAGTTTTTTCTCTGATAAGTTTTGATAGACATTTCTCTAAGAGATTTTATTTTTATCTTCATATTCTTCTACCTTTTCATTTTTTAAGTGATTAGAGTTCTATAAAATTTTTACAAATATAATGTTTCATGGTCTCTATATTCCAATGAAAAAAATTTAGCATCAAACATGTCAGTTATATTTTATAGTACAATTTTACAATCTATAAAATCATATTTCCTTTCTTCCAGACATATGACAGTGCTGAGAATTTCATTTACACTCATAAAGAAGTCCCCAATAGATTAAAACATTTCAGTTTCAAAAAATGATATAATTCAGCATCAAGATTTAATGTTTTTTCTTTTTCATGTATTTATTTCCATCATAGATGTTTTTTAGCTATCCCAAAAACCTTTAGTTATAGAAAAAACATACAATATTTAAAAATCACATTAAAAAAGTGATGAGAGAAAAGAGTTTTCAGATCTTCCATAATTCTCATGATTCTTCTTATCAACAGGTGTAAGAGGAACCTGGTAATCAATAAGAGGAAATCTATTTGTTGTAGCATCAAGAAATTAAAATCAAACATACATAAGATAAATAAACATTATATCATTATAGATATGATAATTGTTTCCATAAAATATTAGAATACCATTACTATTCTCTAAATTTATAATTTCTAAAACAAAATATCTTAAAAACATCATCAATGAATCAATTTTGGGAACCTTCTCTAATACCAATTATGGATTCCCAAACAGGATTCAAGTATCACATAGAGGAGGGTGTGTATAAGTGATATCTTTTTATTTTATGTCTCATTTATTAAGAAACAACCTTCACCTACTATAAAATTTCTCTTTTCCTTATTAAACACAATTCAATCACACATTATAAGGAAAAAAAGAATTTACCAGGTTCACTACTTAATAAGAGTATCTAAGTCCTTTTTATGGATAGGAAATAATCCAATATCAAAAAATATATTAGAATAAAATCCTATAATGTGGAATAAAATGCATAGGATGTGAACTTACACATCTGTAGCACAATGAAATCAATCCAATAGTGTGTGCGTCTCATCTTTCACAAAATGATGTAACATAATGTTATGTTGCTTCTTGACCCACATCAATAAAATTATCTTTCAAAACAATTCTTCTTTATCCTAACCAAAAGCTAGTACGAACATCCTAGACATTGTAATGATACTTAGTCTGATACCGCAATATTTTTTCCAATTCACATAGACCTGATGTGATTCTCCCTGAATACTATGTTCACATAAAATATGTATTCAAAGATACTTTTCATGAATCTCCCTCGTGATTCTCCATTCACGATGCTCACGACCTTTACGAATATATCTACCTTCGTGGAACCAACATCCGTCACGAATCTCCCTAAGTCAATAAGAAATATGCCTATATTGTTGAGCACCCATAACATAAGAGAACCAAAATCAATCAAGACTTTATAATTATTTTTGTGATGCTCAATCTCTCATAGATATCCATCTTCAGAGAGATCTTCTACATTCACAAAATCATTGACATTTTACATTTTCTCTGATTTTTTCGAAGATATTAAGTGGGGTACACCTTATATTTATAGCCCCCCCTTATTATGATTCTTTATCATCTCCAGAACATTTTATTTGGATCTCCCAAAAAAATATTCATGATACTCATCCATTTTTGATGCTCCATTGAATATTGTCATTGATTTGGAGAGCACCGTCAAAAAATCAAGAACACCTAATGCTCCACTTCCCAAAATCACATAGATTATAATCAATATTCATGATGCTCTACATTTTCAAGGATTTCCTGATTCTTTTCATAATGGAAGAGGTACCTTAATATCCTTCACACAACCTAATGCTCTTATTTAACATAATCACAGTTATTTTCATCATAAGGTTCACGTATTCATGAAAAACCCGTCATGTAGTCAATATTCATGAAACTCAAACCATTTCCATATATTCATAAGTGCTTTTAGAATATACAAAGTTTTTTATGCTTTCCCTCTTTCAAATTAGGGACCCCAAAATCATGGAAAATAGTGGGAAACTATACAACCATAAAACATTTCATCAGAAAACCCATCAATGGTGATTCATAGTCATCTAGAATCATATTTCCTTCTGATCAAACCAGAAACTTATTGGTAGAACATTTTCTCCCCCTTTCCATCATAAGGATTCTGTGACATGTTCTCCAAATATGTTATTATATTTTGGATATATAGACCAACAAAGAATTATCAGATTTTTCAAGGAATGTTTTTTAACATTCCTATCATCCACTTTTAAAAAGTGAGGATATTTCATTTCTTCTCAAACATCCTTGAATATAAAAGAAAATATAATAAAATCATACTCTTCCTTATTTACATGGTCCTCAAAATGAGAAAACATGGTGAAAAAATATCTATGCTTCCATAGTTTATTAATTGGATTTTATCACATTATTTATTTATTTATCACTAGTATTATCATAAAAACTACATTTCCCTGGAAACCAATTTATTAGCCATATATAAATTCTTTATCCTTTTATTTATGGTGTGATTAAATAAAAACAGAGAAAGGGACCCACAATATGTCATCTACAACATAAATAAGCCTCTTAATAAATGAAATTTTCATTATTCTAATCAAGGATGCATTATTTCAAAAAAAAAAATCATTATAAAAAGTAATAATATATAGATACACCCCATTCACATCAAAATTATTTTATGAAAATTAATTTTTTTTATTATGGATACCTTTTATATCTACCCAAAGGATAAAAACTATGAAATAACTAAACATAGCACATATAAATAGTGATAAAAAGGATCCCCAGCCCCAAATAATCTTATTTGTATTCACTACACACCATTAGGTGTTGAAAAAACATCCTAGATATCAGAAACCCCCAAGGAAACCATATATCAACCTGAACTACATCAATGGATCATCAAAAAAATTTCTAACCACACCCAAAACAAAATCCAACAATACAATTGAAAATATATGAGGTAAAGAGGAAATGAAACTAAAGATAATGGAAGAATAACTCACCATGAATCACTAATGAACCTCCTATAGAACCCATGGATCATGGTGAGGGGATATATGCTAGAAGGTATATCCAAAATCCCACATACTTCCTTCAAAAAATAGGCAGAAGAACTACTAAAAGAGAAGAAACAACTAAAATATAAATTAAATACAAGCTATATTTTTCCACTTTCATGGTCTAAATTAACTAGAGTCAATTGATTAAAATCTATAATACTAAATTCCTGTTGGGAAGTTATTTTTAAAAGAAATTCATTGTACCTCATCTACAATTTACAAACATCATAATTACTAATTTTACAACATGAATCCATTTTAGGATTTTAATTTAATTGCACAAAATATATAAATTATTTTCCATACAAGACATAAAACAAACAATCATGAAATAAATACATATACTACATCATGAATTTTCATGCTTCTCTATAATTACATCTCTAACTCCCCCAGACCCATTGGGACCTCCTACAATCACATTCCAACCACAAATTAAGTAATATAACAGGTTGGAATTACAAGGGTTGTAAAAATAGTTACCTCTTAAATTTTTGTCGTCTATATAAATCAAAACCAAACCTAATGAAAATAAATGGGGTATAAACAACCAACAAGCAAGATACCTATTAGTGTTATAATTACACCTCAACACTACCACCATCCAAACACATCCAAACAAGATGTCCATAAATCATATCAAACAACCATATCACCATCTCTCACCAGGAACAAAAACACACCATTAGGAACTATCCACAACCTCTACCATTCCATAAACCCGTACCAACCTCCAATATACCATGATAACACCCACCAAAACTGATTTAAATCCCAGACCTATACACACAAATCAGGGAATTTCATCTTCTATAATAATATATCATCTTATATAGGAATCACCGAATCAACCATATGTTTTTAATCATTTCATAGTTTCAAATTTTTTATTAAGAATCAGGTTATCCACTATTTATTATCATGACTATTTTTCACATATCAAAATATCAAGGAAATGTGAATATAAGGAAACAACTAAATACAAACATCACATCAACAAAGGGAAAATAAATAATGTAAGCTAAAAAAGACTGGGTATTGATATTTCATTTTCATTTATCACCCCACATATTTTTCTCTAGGCCACCATTCCTAGAAAACACACACACTAAGAGAATGGTTTATCCATGAAGCATGTTCTCTAGAAAATCCAATATCTCTATTTTCTATTCCATGAATTCCTGGTCATCCTTGATAACCAATTATCGTCAATCAATGATGTTGGATTAATCATGAGGATATTAAGGAATATAGGACACATGGAAGAATTCATGGATCTTGTCACATTTTAGTGGATGTTCCATCTAATACACCACTGTACTAATACCCTACAACGACTGATAAACCCAATAAATTAGGGAGAAATTTTACACCCCTACCAATCCTCCTTTTACCCTATTGAGGGGAAACTCCAAAGAACACATTTTCTCCAACCTCGAACTATGAGAACCTCTTATTATGATCAATATAGCCCTTATGATGTCCCTACACCACCCTCATCCTCTCTCATACCAATTGGATCCTCTCTGACATTCCTTGTACCACATTAGGACCAAGAAATGATGAATCGTGAACCTCTATCATCAACTAGTGAGAATGATAAGACCAACAATAAAACACCTCAAACACATAATTTTCAAGAGAATAGTGATAAAAAAAATTACAAACTCAACCAGAGATCAGTATCTTTCCCACGATCCACCAAATTCTATCACACAAGTTAACAATATATCCTCCAGTGTGTGGCTGGTGTAATGCATCTTCCAATATATCTGAGGGTGGAAAGATTTACTAATGATAAACTGGGAGAAAAAATAATTTTTCAAGCCCCACTAGACTTGTGAGATAAAATTAGGATACCAATTAGAGATGATGGCCATCGATTCCCCATGAATCCTAACCACATCATCCTCCTACAAACTCAAAAGAGCATTTATGAAACTGACTATCAAATTGCCAAAAAATGAGGCCACATCATCAGTCAGTCCACTATAACACAAGCTGCATCATAACCTACCTGATTAAGGGGTAACCTAGTTGTGAAATCTACCAATATGTCTTACCATTTCGACTTGGGAGTATTTAAGGCTTAAAAAAACCACTAGGATCACGGTGCCCTGCATTCACTTACTAATAAACCAGAATCTTTTCCATAGACTATGAAACAAATTATTTCATACCTAACCACAAATGATTTCTCATAAAATCATGATACATATTTTTTAATATAGGATTCACTTCCATGGATTAGATATGAAACTCATAATGAACCTCATCATGGACTATGAATAGAATAAAATACCTCCCCTAAAATAATACCATCTTTTGAAAATCCTCCATCAATCCTTTGGGAGTATCACCATGGAAACCATAATCACATAACATATATTCCTATAAGTCTCCCCATAGAGACTATTCCATAATAATCATCAATTATGATTCCACAATCATCTGACAAACAATACATGGCTACAAATCTCTCCATTATAAAAATGATTTGAGGCATACTCCTTTACCCATTTCTAAAAATCCATAGAATCTCGAGCAATATCACCTAATGAATTTTGAATCAAACCACTAGTGACCACATCTCCTTTTAATATTTTCTAATGAATCTAAAAATCATAATCTATGAGAATCTGTATCCATGTCTAAAAAAGAATATTCATGTCTCACTGGGAGGAGATGTATTTCAGGAACTTATGGTATTCGAAACCCACATTTTACTCACTGATGATGTAGTACCACCACATATTCAGTGAAAACACTACATCTACACACTTCAAATCATGGTTTGAATAGTTACACGTGTGAGGGAAATAAAATTTGAGACACATAAGAGATCGTTACCCTCTAGTGTATCAACACACATCTGAATACCATATAGGACGAAATATAGACAACGTATAAAAAAGAACCCACCTATTGAAACTAAATCGCTGGGGCACTGAAAAACTTCTCCATTAAGAAAATGAACACTATTTGGAACTAATACAACCACATAAATTTCAATCCCTTCTTGGATAACACTTTTAAATAGTCTATAACTCAACTGAAATATATTAAAAACCTCCGACAATACCTATGAGACCATGGAAAATGAGAACCTAGTTTATTTTTTTAATATCTAACAAATAAGCAACTAACTGAATCATAGAAGTTTTTATGGATTCACAATAATGAGATAACAAATTTCTAATGAAAGAAACTCTCACATCCAGAACTCCCACTAGGATATCGTCCCATAGAGGTATTGGTGTCAAATGGGCTATTAAATAGATCTGAGATGTTTTGCATGATCCTCCTATGACTTCCATTAGAGCAAGATATCATCGATGAAGATAATGATGAAACTGTATTGTAATTAATGGATCATGGATTTCATGAGCTACATGAACATTACCGGTCTATTTGTAACATTGAAAACCATTTTCTGGAAATCATAGTTACCATACTTGATCATAGAGGTGGTTATTGAGATATTATTATCGTTCACCCTCAACTGGTGTTATCTTGACTACATATGAATATTTATAAACTATAAAGACCTTATCAACTAGTTTAAATCATTCATATCCTTAGATGAGGGTAATGGTTCTTCAACATTACCTAATTTAACTTCATGATTTCTATAAAAAACTCATATTACCAGTATTGTTTTTGGAAAACAACACTAGGGAAACCCAAAAAGATACACCTATTTAGATGAAATATAAATACCATAGATCCACCACTATCATAATCAACTAACACAAATCTATTAGTTCCATTTGATATGGATACATAAAAATAAGAGACTCACCAAGTATTATCTCAATCCCAAAGTCAAATACATAATTATTTGGTGGGGTTATAAACTCTTCTAATAAAATATCTAGTAACTCATCCAGTAATATAAGGACATTCATTTCCTGATTTTCCATTAATAGCTCCATAGACATATGTGAAAAAGGCTTTGGATTCTAGCCACCCATATAATATCCTCTCTCACCAAGGAATTCCACTCAGTATCCCTCCACAACTGATAATGTAACTCATCTATGATAATATTATATGACTGCATTCAAAAAATATATCCAATCCATGCCAAGGATAACATTGAATATATTTATCTACAGAAAGTGAAAATATTCCATGGACTAGTGATAACGCATCAATAACCTCTTTCCTCATAACACATTAAAGAAACAATCATAACTTATTATTAATGTAGAAAACACTGTGGGAACAAGAAGTCTCTCCAATTCATTTCCCAAAGAAGAGAACAATGTTGGAGAAACAAAAGAGTGGAATTATCCTAAATAAAATAAGCCAGTCACATTAGTAGATCACAACATAACCAAACCTCTAAAAACTCATTGATCGGCAGGCACTGCCACCTCTAACACATACATTTGAACATGCTAGAATCCTCTTCCTATCTATTGTATTACTCCTCAACTTCGATCTGGACTAGGTACCCATGGATGGGTAATATCATAGTGCTTACCCTTACCCACACCATCTACTATTGTCTATTAGACAAGAACTTATGGTCTCTGTAACTAAAATTACCATGGAGAGAACAATTATGGAAAAAATGGCTAGAACACCCATCTAAAATTGGCTTCCCTGGATGCTTAGGCACTGAGCCCGACTGGTACCAGATACCCTATAGATATAGAAAAAAAGAGAAGGACTATAGAAGTTGATTATAATCCAAATTATCCCAATTTAAATAAATATATCTAGTGTGGTTGCTTCTATATTGTCTAGAACCCTTACTTCATAAACACCGTCAGACCACTACTTCAAGCCAAAATCCTCGAGACACCCTGACGGATAATCGAATAGAAATTATATACTCGGTTACCTATTCTTTATTCTACACCTACATATGTATAGGGAGTATAAATGGGATGAATACATACCTAATAACATGGCCCAAAGTGTCGACTAGACACCACGCTCTAGACTCCTCATCTAGAAACCAATCTGGGAAAAACTGCATGAGGTCCTTAAATCTGATCCCAATCCACCACACACTAAGGGTCCCCTATTAATGAGATAAAAACTCCCACCACTTTACTAATTTTTTCATCAATTATAGGATCTTAGAATATGTATCATTCTTAAAGTCTATCCCCAACAAGAATTCCTCCTTTCTATTACCCAGATATATCATCCACCCCTGAGGTGTGGCTTCTGAAAAATGACTAACTTCCAAAGACACTGAGAACACATCCTAAGATTGAATCTGATTAAAATAAATATCAGGATCAAATAACCATAACTTTATCTCAATATCTTAGATAGTTATCTCATACATTCATATACACTTCTACTGAAAGGAATGAAAATTTCACAGCCATTCCTCACCCTTATCTATCATGTCAACACTCATATGATCAAAAAGATCATCCTGTTGAACCTAAACAACCTCAGCCACTCATAGAATATGACCATGATCTGCTATTTAAAATTAAGGGGAACATACTAACCCCCTAATAATGAATGAATTTTATACAAATATTATTTAATTGATTCATTTTAATGTCCCACAAACATTCTATTCATTCATGATCAAAATCCATCATGATGCATGTATCTATACTAGGTCAAATAACTATAAGAGGATCCACCACACTTGGTCAATTAATGAGAACAGATTCCATAAAGTAGATCATGTGGGGAGGGAAAAGGTCACATTAGTTCTTGAAATTAGGGCTACACAAACATACCTATACCAATTGTATGGAAAATTGATGGTATCAGCTACCTATAACAATAGTTTGGAAAAAACTATTGGTATGGGAAACATAGAGATACCCTATAATAATAGTTTTGGAAAATCAATTAGTATATTTACCACTGAGTGGACCTATTCTAATGGTTTTGTCCAAAACCATTTGTATAGGTCCTTTGTAGAGAGCCTATACCAACGTTTTCTCTATAAATATTGATATATGTCACTTATATGGATCTAAGAACATAGTTTTGGCCAAACCAGTTAGAATAGGTCACTTATATGGACATATACCAATGGTTGTGTTCAGAAAAATTGGTATTGGTCGATTGTTAAGACCCTTTCCCAGTGGTTTTGGAAAAAAATGTTGTTATAGTCCACACTATAAAAATGGTTTTGAAAAAACCATTGGTAGATCCCCAATAATAATGTAACCTATACCAAAGATTCTAAAAAATATTAGTACAGGCATATACTAAAGGTTTTGATAACCATTGGTATAGGTATCCATATTTTTATGGATTTTTTTCAAATAACATAAAATACATCAAAATTTAAAATAATTGTAAATAATTATATATATATTTATGAAATTATGTTTATAAAAGTCATCTTAGGTTAGTTTCAAGGTTGTATGATTATAAAGGGAGGTCCTTGGTTCAAATACAACATGATTTTATTTTCACATTACCGATAATAATAGTTTTGTAAAACCATTGGTAAATGTTTTTCATATAAACTATAAAAGAGATTTTACAAAAACATTATTGTCTGCTCATACAAGAACTACTATAGCTAATTCCCCTATGAAGTGTTGTTAGTGGATATGACCACAGTTTTGAGACCTATACAAACTCTTCCAAACTATTAATATAGTGTTTTTTTCAATTAGTGCATGCTATAGTAAGTCTCCCATCCATATGTCGATTCCCAATATCAATTAGCACTTTATCCCTACCAACACATGAGAACCTCACTATGCATAACTCCATTATATGAATTATCTATAAAAAACTTATGAAACCACTCTATCATCACCCCTCCTTGAAAAGATTCACCTCTGGAGCTGTTAATGAGGTAAAATAGAGAATGACCTCTATGTCCTACCTGTAGTATGCCATAGGTCGTTGAAAATCATCCTGGGTATAAACAAATCACATTTGTGAGGCACTACCCTCTATGATAAAGGATTGGGAGATAAGATAAATAGACACAAAACAAATAAAATGTGTAATATAAAATTAAACCCAAAACCATACCACAATTCATGAACATGTATTAGATTACAAATATATGTATCTGAATACATACCAAATAAAAAAATTAATATAATACCGACTCAACAATAGTTGCATTATAAGATCAAAAATTATATATTTTTCCCCAAAGTCATCCTCAAAACATGAAATGTAGTTTTATATTTTTAGGATGAACATACAAGTATACTAAGATGGATTATACCAAAAACTCATAAGTGATAATTTGAAAACAAAATACTAATGTGTCAGTGCACATATAAGAGAACAAACATGCACTTAAATATATCAACTAGATGGCCACAACCTTACCATTCCCCTCAGCAAATGATGCATCCAATGTAGTAACATAATAATGAAATTAAATGAAGGGTCCCAACTACTGCTTCTCCATAGACTTGTTTCACATACACACCAAAAAAATTTCTTATGCTCCCATCACTTCTAAACAAATCACAAAACATACTAGCCATTTGATCTCACCCTTTATTATACTTTATTTCCCCTAGAATACCAAAAGGTGATCTATAATTTTTGTAGTAAATAATCAGTGATAATAATATTTTTTTTAATAGAATTTAAATGTTTTATTTCCTATTATAAAATGTATTTTGAGTTCCATGTATGTATCTAGTCTCCCAGGATATCTAAAATATTTAATCATTAGGATGTGATACCATGTATCTTATGCAGATTTAGTAACATAACAACAATAAATAGGTTTCTAGAGTTGGGGTGTTACATGTAATGATACCCTGACATACTCTCTTAAATGAGTTATAATTAACATTTTGAGGATTCAATTTATGGGGAAGAACATAACTCCTTTATAGATTAATATAGGATTACTTTTAAATAAGACAATGTGATTGATGACTTCCACCACATGTAATAATGAAATTAAATTAAAAACTAATATATTTAGATAAAAATATAAATATTTAATTATTACAATCAAAATCTAGTTTTTGAAATAGTGGAAACGAATAGGAGTCACCTTTTTAAGAAATATATGTTAATAGAACAACAAATATTAATTTAATGTGAATGAAATTCAATTATTTTATATGAAATGACTAATGATATCATTGATCCTTAAAAAAAATTCTAAAATTTTATTTTTGTATGATTTGTATTTTTACTTCAAGAATATATGAATAATGGTGATAAATATTTTATATTAATAATTGGTTAACAAATGTATTTTCAGTGAATGATATGAAATAATTATAATACTAATTCATATTTTAAATTTTCATTTTATTAGAAAAAATTTAAATAATAAAATGATTTTTAATAAAATATTTATTCCCAGATTAATTTTAGAACTTTTCAAAAATAAATTTTTTGTGGTAAATTGTGAGAAATATGGATTTTAATAAAACAATTACATTTATAAAATTATCATAATAAAATAGTTCTATAGATACTTATGATACCTTTTATTATTATATATAGATATATAAGTAAAATAATTATTTCTATATTACAATGTTTCTTCTATAAAACCCATGAACACCATTGAGGAATCATTTGTAACATATTACACTAAAAAATATTTTTACTCAATTATATTAAAAATTAATTATTATTACATATAGAAATTAAATATTTCAAAAACCATTTGATAATTTAGTTAAAAATAATTATATTATTTAATAATTTCAATTTTAATTTTTGTTATAAAAGTACGATTACTATGAATAATATTAAAAAACATGATAATGGTATAGCTATTATTTTCAATGATTTGTTTTATTAATATTTTTTTATTTTTATATAATAAAATAAATTAAAATGTTATAAATTAATATTATAATATAATTTTTAACACATATTTAATTATATTTATAATCATTTAATTGGTTCAGAATGGTAACAAAAATTAATAGCTCATAATTTTTAAAAAATTAATTTTCTAAAAATAATTGTTTTCCCTTATATAAATTATTTTAATTGAGAAGATAATATTAATTATATAGAAATATAATTGAAATAAATTTATATTAAAATTTTATCACAATCAAATTTATAATGAGGTTTTAATTTATATTTTAATTAAATAATAAATAACATAAATAAAATCTATTTACCTAGGTACGAAATCTAAATATGAAAACAATAAAAACCTAAAAAAATAAATTCCATAATTATTAAAAATTGTGGGAAAATAATTTATTGATGATTTATTAACTAATTCTCACCTCACACTCCATTATTTCTAACTTTTAGTGTCTTATACTCCTAAGTAGTGTATTGATGTCCTTGAAAATTAAAGGTTATTCCCAATAGGCCCATTTTCTTCACATATAATAGGGGATCACTTACACCAAATAAATTTTACACTTATCATTGAAATTTTCCTTTAAATTTTTTAAAAATTATCTCATTGTGTTTTTTTAATGCTTTTACATCAATAATATATCTTATGTGATCCACATCTAAGGATATCTAAATGAGAAGATAGATTCTCCTACAAAAGTATTATTATTTGTAAAATTCTCCCCTTAATATTCCTGTTCCAAATATCTTATATCCCAAAAATAAGTAAATTAGTATAATTTTTATAATAAAATATATTTATTTGAATGTAATAAGCATTTTTTATTTCTATTTTGTCTGCGATGGGGAAAATGTCTTTAGTGCGTTTTCCTAGGCTACCACCTCCATGAAGTGGCATCCCAAGTGTTCTATAATCTCCCATAATGTTTTTAATGCTTTTTTTGATGATCTAATATCATATATATAATATAAATATGATATTAAATGTTAAATTATGAAATAAAATTTTCCTCTTATTCTTGGAGAAATGGAAACACTAATCATGTGTACTTATAGAATAATGCATCCACAAAAAATCTGTTTCAGTTTTCATCACAAACAATCATGGATGTAATTAAAAATAAATATAATTTAGAAAAATATATCCATAACACTAACAATATTCTAGATATAATTATTCTATTTTATGATTCTTTCTACCATGGTCAACATACAAAATGATTTACGAAAATAGTATCCAAACATCCTCGGGTAACTAATGTAAGAACGAAAATTATGTCATAAATATATAAAGCATGATAATAAATATTATATATTATAAAATTATAGATTAATTAGGTTTATAATAATTAAGATAATAAAATGAATTTTATTATTCATGATGTTAGCACATGTACTAAATGAATCTAGAACATGGAATGATTTTTTTTACCATTTTATCTCTTTGATAAATGTTTTGTATTATGCAATTAATTTGAATAATATGGTTTCTATACGTATTATATGATATATAATATCATGAAATATATTTTTAATAATTTCATTATTTGTTTTATTACTATAATTCTCTTTAAAGTAGTTTTGATTAAAATTTTACTCAACCTATAACAGTTTATTCTCTTAGAAGTTAATTCTGTGAGATATGTTTATATTATGTAGTATATTTTCATTTTAATAGTTTATACACCGCCCATATAGGTATATTTTTCATGATTTTTTTTAATTATGGAAATATAAATCATGAAATAGTTACCTTTCATTAAATGACTTTTTACTAATTTATTAACATGGTTTGAATGCATTTTGGTAACTCAAATTTCATTCACTATGTTATGATCATTGTATAGAATGTTTTTTAAACAATTTTGGTATATTTTCCCATTTTTTATCTTTTATTCTCATATTATTTTCGTATTATATACATTCTAACCTCAAAAAAAATTTGAAATTTTTTTCACTTCATGGGATATGTTTTCATTAAAGCATTTTGGTAACTCAAATATTCCCTCTTTAGTTATAATTTATTATAGTGGAATTTATTCTTAAATTATTTATTAATTAATCTAAAATATTTTACTATATAGTATTTTGTAGTCCTATTTTTCAAAATTATATTTTTAACACAAAAAAGGTTTTATTACCCTTCTAAGAATGAATGTATTTCAACAATTGTATTTTCAAAGTATTAAAAAACTTCATCTCATAATAAACTATTTTAACATTAGATCCAAATTTATTAGGGAAAAACTAGATTATTTTCAACATTTCATTATTAGATATTATTTATAGAGGTAATTTTTTTAGAGTTATTCACTTCACCATATTGAAAATTTCTTTTTTATGTTCCCCTAAACTTTGTATCTTACATTATGTTAAAAATGTTAGATAAAAATTGTAAGAACCCGGTTTTCCAATGAAATACTTTTAAATATTCATGATGATATTACAGAGAAGCACCTTCAGACGACATGCGATTCCGAGCCTCAGAGTGGCCGGAATTAAAATTTCAGTGTGTTCACACTGGAAACGCCAAATAAATGTGATAACTCCTAAATGGAGTTCCATATTAGAGATCCAAGTCTACGGATGGGTCCGGAATGGGGTGTTTACCCTAGGAACGACATAAGGTTTGTTGGCGCGGGATGTTTGGACCCCTCGCTCACTTTTGGAAGGTTAAAAGGATAAATAAATAAATTTATTTATTTATTCATTTAATGTTGAAACTCTATTATCTTTTAAATGGTGTATTGGATAGGAAAACTGATTGCACGGTTGAGTTCAAAATGTGCCGTTTACCATAGGAGGGGTATAAGTTTTGCGGGCACGGGCCGTCTGTGAAAAATGGCCCTAGGGGCGTTTTCGTAATTTGGCGTCTTTGGACGTTCAGCTTTATAACATTAAAACGGACGCTCAGAATCAAATTCTGAGACCACCGTTGTTCTCGGTAGGTGGTTTTTACCCAAGGGGAGGTTTAATTTTGACCTCGCCAAAGGTTTCTAATGCGAGGAAAATTATGAGATTAATTAATTAAAATTCATTTTAATTTTATTTAGCCCCTCCTTCCCTCCCCTCCCTGGTTCTCCCCTAGAAAAACCCCCCTCAAGGCAGCCCCTCCTCTCCCTCTCCTCCTCCGACTCCAGAGAGGTGCGGTGATGCCGGAGGATCCTCCATGAAGCTCCGGGCAATGCACAAGAGGTAGGAGTTTTGTTTTGAGTTTCTTTTTATTCCCGAACCTCCATTGAATCTCAATTTTTGCATTGAATTGTTTTTTGATCCTCGAACAATGTCCATGTATGGGTAGTACCTATTCTAATATCTCTGACGCATCTTTCAGTTTTGGTGTTGGATTTCTGAGGAACCTGCAATCATTCGCCAAAGATTGTGGGTTTTTGGAGGAGTTATGGGGTGTTCTGGCGGGTAGGAACGGCGACCGACCATACTAGGCGGCGGCGCGGTGAGCTGGACGGTAGTCGTGCAGCTCCATGCTGAGGGCGCGTCTCAGATGTGGGGCAGCGTGGCAGAGGCAGCTACGGACGGCGGCGAGGCGGGGTCTCGGGCGGCGCCAGCGTAGCACAAAGAGGGAGGGGGTCGTGGGGTGCGTGACCCCAGGCGCCGCGACCACGACCCACAGAACACGGGTCGCTGCGGGAAAAGGACCGGCCATTATGGCCGGTCAGTGGCGGCAGGGCACGGCCAGCTGGCTGCAGCGGAGTGAACTGGACTCGTGGCCGGGCCACGGGCCTGCTGTGGGCGGACCGGCTGGCCCATGCCGGTCAGTCCCAGGGGGGGTTCCCCCTTTGGATGTTCTGCCGCCCGCAGATTTCGCTACGGGCTTCTGTTTTGCGTGTCGTTAGCGGCAGCGCGGACCTCACGTTGAGGGGAACTCTTTGAGATGGTATCAGGAATTTTTAATTCCTGAAAAGAGGGGCCATGGTGGCGCGACACGTAGGTCGAGGGGGTTGACATAATTCCATGAATCTTGTTTTGAGTGGCACAGACGCATCCGACATCCGCTTTGAGTGTCGTTATTTGTGTTGGGACTCTGTCGTTGGTGCGAAGGTTTCCAAGGTGGTTTTAGGGGTTGAGGTCGATGTTGAGGCATGGGCCCCATGACACATCTTTTGAGCTGCGTGCTGCGTTTCACGAATTTTTCATTGGACGTCCGTTCGGGGCATCCGAGCAGTCGTTTATTAAAGTTTTTTTGAGGGGATTGCAATGGTGAAATCCGCCCGCTCTAATTCGGCACGATGGTGCGGGGTCCACGAGGACCGTTTGGGCGTCGATGATGATTTTCCATCTTTATCACCGGGCGACTATTTTGGCCCAATGAATAGTCCATCTTGTGTACTTTTTCGAGAGGATCATAATGGTAAGATCCGTTCGCAGCGCTTCAGGACCGGGGTGCGGGTCCCACGTGGTACCGCTCGTGCGCGTTAAGCGGGAATGCATCTTTTTCTCCGTATACCCATTCCACACAAGTAAGCTGTCAATTTGACGTTCTTTTCAGAGAGCATTTCAATGCCATAGTTCGCCCGACTTTTTTCGGCGACGTGGTGTGGGTCCCACTCAACCTGGCTACGGTGAATAGTTCCTTTTTTACCAGGTGTCCATTTTAGGCGATTGAGTAGTCAATCCAGTGTATTTTTCTGAGGGGATCACAGTGGTGTGCCTCGTTTGATCAGTTTCGGGAACTTTGGGTGGGCCCCACACAGGTTTGGTTACGGTGAATAGTACATTTTTCACCGGTTGACCGTTTCAGGCGAGTAAGTAGTCCATATTGCGTGTTTTTCCGTGAGGATTATAACGGTACGATCGGTTTGGTTGTGTGGAGCCTCATAATTGATCTTATTAAATTTGGAAATATGAAAGATGGCCTGGTGGCGGTTCTCCTACCATGGTTGTAGCGGACCCATGGCATGTGATCGCGATCACTCTTGGGAGAGAGATGTGAATATTTCATAAGATGTGGTCAGCCGTGCCTGTGCCTTTGAGTTGGAAATGTTACGTCACGCCCTCGCATTGACGTTGGGTGCCGTGTGCATGATAGCCATTAGGCTGACATTGAGGTATACTCTGGGAGTATACATGAGCACTTGGAGGTACGTATGGTTTGTACGTGAGGCTGTTTGTGCGCTTGGTTGGGGTTTGACTTAGGGACACATATCATGTGACCCCCATGAGCGTTCCGTGTTCTGATTTACGCACCTTTGACCTCTCGCGGCGTAGAGGGTCCCTCTGTGCTCGTTGGTTTGACCAGCATGGTTGAGTGGTCACCCCCTAGTTCCGTTCTCGGTGGATCGGCCAGTAGCGGTGCTAGAGAAACCCAGTGATGGAGAAGGGGATGAACCTCTTTTGTGTGAGTTGTTCTAGAGCTGAGTGGTTGCACGGTACCCACTCTGTGTTCGATTGACCGGTGTTGTACCATCTAGTAGAGATGGCTAGAGAAGTTCTGGGTTTACCCTCTATCGGGGCTAGGCAGTGGGTTACTAATCAACTTCTCAGGGTTTACCCAATAATAGAGACTAGGTAGTGGGTCACCCGACGACTCTTTAGGGTCTACCCTCTGGCAGGGTTGGGCAGTGGGTCACCCATCGTCTTGTTTCAGGTTTACCCTCCAGTAGGGCTGGGCAGTGGGTCGCCTGTCGACCTGTTTAGGGTTAACCCTCTAGTAGAGACTAGGAAGTGGGTCACCCGATGACTCTTGAGGGTTTAACCTCAAGCAGGGCTGGGCAGTGGGTCTCTCGTCATCTTGATCGGGGTTTAACCTCCATTAGGGCGGGTCAGTGGGTCACCCGTCGACTTCTTCCACGTCTATGCTCCAGCAAGGCTGGGTAGTGGGTCGCCTGAAGACTTATTACTAGTTTACCATCCAGCAAGGCTGGGCAATGGGTCGCCGGATGATGTATTATGAATTACCCTCCAGCAGGGATGTCTAGTGGGACACCTGTTGGCATTCCAGGCTCAGTCCTTTCTTCTAGGCTAGTCTGTTTCTTTCTTCCATGATTACCGGAGCGGGACCCCTGGTTACGGGTCAGTGTTGTAACGACCTTGACTTTGAGAAGCCCTCTCGACTGCGGGCCAGTAAAGGGGTGTGGTTTGAATTTCCCTATAACTCCCAAGTGTGAGGGGAAATTTCCCCACTGAAACACGTTCTAGTGATTCGATCCAAAACTGTGCAGGTGAGTCAAAGCCGCCCAAAGTAGATAGTGTAAAAGTGTGGTGATTGAGCCCCTTGGATTGCGGTTCAGGGAAGACATGCGGGATGATGGGAATCGATGGATTTTACTCCTTGGACTGTTGGCAACTCATTTATTGGGCTGAGCTACGGGCTAGAGATTACCTTAAGACGTTGTTCAGGCTCCTTGCTGAGCATAAGGATATGTATATACCTTTTTCCATTACCCACTTCTTGGGATTGGTTAATCTCCCTCCAGGAGAGACGAAGACGCACAGTGTATGCCACGTGCTTTCCGTGTCTAGCTTATCGCGGTGGGACGGGTCTACTCTCCTGCTATAGGTAGCGAAGACTAAACGATAAGTTCATCTTCTCACCATTTCCCGCTCCTTGTGTCTGGACGAGACTACCTCCTTTCTTTTGTTGGGTTGAGTTAGAATCACTTCTAGTATTCTACTGCACTCTCTGTTGTACTCCTTCAATTTTTCTGTGTGCTCTACAGCTCACCCTTCAGTACCTACTTTTTTTCTCGCGCAAACCTTCGGGGTATCCTACTGAGTATTTTTATACTCACACCTGCTTGGGCTTTTCCCGCACATGGTGTGCCCTTGTAGACGACGGACAGGTGGAGCGTGACTTTAGTGGAGCATTGGAGTTCAGAAGCTTGGACCGCATGTGGTGGTCGTAGACGGGTTCCAGGTGGGAGACTCGTCAACTATTTATTTTTGTTTACATGTTGCCGGGTTATGCCACCTTTTCTGGTTGGGCGCATGTTTTTCCCCTTTTTCCTTTTCATAAATTTTCTTGTACTGATTAGAGGTCGATTCAAATTTGTGGTATATATATATATATAGTAGTTTCCCTCTTCTTTACTTGCCTTTTCTTTTACTCTTCACTTCTGCATTGAGTGTGCTGCGTGTGTGTGTACAGGTACATAGGAAAAGGCCTCCTCGAGTTATTGTGCCTTCGGCGCTGGTCGCCAGCCCCTGGCCTATGGATGTGGGCTTGTGATAGTTGCGGCTCGAACCCGGGTAGGGTCAGGTCGTGAAAAAGTGGTATCAGAGGTGGTTCGTTCCTTGGGACGTTGTGTGGACGTACCTAAAAGAGGAATTGGTTGGGATCTAGGGAATCATTGTTAACGTGTCTCGAAAGTGTCTCTCAGGCCAGGGAGTCCGGTGATGGTGTGGCGGCCAACGTATCCATTCACCAGGACCCTGATAACCTGCTTGTCGACTCAGTATGCTGAGACAGTTGTTGCAGGGAAATTTTTTTGTTCATCACATAGGATTGAGTCTTGAATATCCTTCTTACGTCATCTCCCCATCATTGTTGTTGTTGGTATATATATTATGCTCATCTGACGGTGGCACTCCTTGATAATATTCAGGATGTCTCTTTGAAGACAGCCAGCCAAGATGCCAGCTTTATTGCGTGACGAAGACTCTGTGAGCAACGAGGAAATAGTCCATGACCCATCATGCGATCCCTTTCTTCAGGTGGGCTGGTAGGAGCACCCCCACCTATTGATCAGAAGATAGTTTCAGCAGAGCAGGCTGAGCTTGAGCGCAGGTTGAGCGCACTCCGTGAGTTCCAGCGGCAGAAACTGCTGGAGTTCAGTGTTGAGATAGACCCTCAGGCAGCAGAGGCTTGGCTCGAGATTGTGGTTTGCCTTATCAGGCTTGTGCAGACGCTGACAGATCAGAGAGATGCTTTGACAGCCACCCTTTTTTGTGGACCATCTTGGCGTTTTTGGAGTCTGGTGAATCAGTTTCTTGACGAGTCATCACTTTCGTGGGGAGACATTTAGTTTTTGTTCCGTGAGGAGTTTTTCCCCTCCTACTTGCGCTCCTTTCCGATTTAGGCGATCCTGCAGTTTCAGCAGGGAGGGATGACGGTGGCCGAGTGTGCGGCTAGTTTGGCAGACCGTGCACGCTTTTACCTGGAATTGATCCGTAATGACAACATCCGAGTGCGGAAGTTTGAGAAGATTCTCCACCGAGAGTTTCATGTTGTCATAGTACCATTGGAAATTTCCACATATGTCGGGGTTCTAGAACAGGCACTGGTGATAAAGAGCTTCCTGTCACATTCTAGAGTTGGTGGTTCCAGTAGGCACGTCGCAGCTGAGACGTCTGCAGCAGCTAGTCGGCGTCGGCAAACAGGACCTCTACGCAGGTGGCTATCTGACAACCAGATGCAGGGGCGTGGTCATACACCACAATGGCGCTGGAGGGAACCAGTGCATCCCAGAGAGAGTCTACGCTATGCGTGTGATGGGAGAGGTCACATGGCACGAGACTGCCCAACCCGAGTTGTTGAGTGCTTCGGGCAGGCAGCGGGCACACCACCACGGCAGAGGCAGCACCGTGATCGGAGTAGCGCCCAGAGAGGTGGTGCTAGAAGAGGAGTGGGAGGAACTGGTAGTGGAGGATGACATTATGAGGTCTTCCCCTCACCACTAGGTGGTCCACGTCAGGCTCCTAGAGCTGACAGTTGGGACCGTAGACAGCCACGAGCTTTGGATGTCTACTATCCTGCAAAGCATGAGGTGATAAGAGGTACGCTCTATAGCTCTACTACCATTGTGCAGTAGAATTTTTAGGCTCTTTGTGTAAACTTCTTTCCTATATCCTCCTTGTTTGATGTGTTACCAGGGTGACGCGGAGTGTCGGTTGTAACCCTGTGTTGGTAATGCAAAAGGTGTAGGACCTTTTTCTCTAGTCGATGGTGTCGAATCATTCGCCTTTTGAGCCTGTAATAGAGCCTCAGTTGTGTAATCTTGCGTGACCAAATATCCTTTGGTGTTCCACCATAGGTATATTCTGAAGGAGGGAATCACCGGGCCCTGTTCCAGGTGAGGGCGGTGATTCCAGTCGCGGTGTGTGACGCAGAGGTTCGACCGGGGAGGTGAGTTACCCCCAAGGGCCTTCTGGCCGTTTGAGACCATGAAAAGGGTTGGCGAGGTACCCTACTGCCTTGCCCTAACCACAAAGTCTAGAGTAGGTGTGCGACATCGGCAAGGGCTGATCTCGAATGAACATATCAATCCTTTGGTCCTTGTGCAGTGGCGTAGAGCTATGCAGGAATTCTCTAGGTACAGAATAGTTGGGTGTGGGCTTAGTACCCTGTGTTGCTCCCTAGTCTTTCTTTTCAGGGATGAAAATTTTGAAGGAGGGAATGATGTAAGAACCTATTTTTCGTTGTGAATGATTTTGGAATATTCTTGATGATAATCCAGAGCAGAGCCTTTAGACGGCGTGCGATTCTGAGCCCAGGAGTGGTCGGAATTAAATTTCCAGTCCGTTCTCACTGGAAACGCCAAATAAATATGATAATTCCTAGACATAGTTCCAGATCAGAGATCCGAGTGTATGGATGGGTCCTTAATGGGGTGTTTACCCTACGAATGACATAAGGTATGTCGGTGCGGGATTTTTGGACCCCTCGCTCGCTTTTGGAAGGTTAAACAGATAAATTATTAATTAATTTATTCTTTTAATGTTGAAACTGTAGTATATTTGATACAGTGGCTCGGATTGGAAAACTGAGGGCACCATTGAGTTCGGAATTTTCTGTTTACCCTAGGAGGGGTATAAGTTTTACGGGCGCGAGTCGTCTGTGAAAAATGGCCCCAGGGGCGTTTTCTTAATTTGGCGGCATTGGGCGTTTATCTTTATAACTTTAAAAGGAGGCTCGAAATCAAACTCTGAGACCACCGTTTTGCTTGGGAGGTGGTGTTTACCCTAGGGGAGGTTTAATTTTGACCTCTCCAAAGGATTCAAATGCGAGGAAAATTATGAGTTTAATTAATTAAAATTCCTTTTAATTTTATTTAGACCCTCCTTCTTCCCTCCGCTTCCTGGTTCTCCCCTGGCGAAACCCCCCTCAAGGCATCCCCTCCTCTCCCTCCCCTCCTCCGACTCCGGTGAGGTGCGGTGATGTCTGCGGATCCAACGTGAAGCTCTGGGAAACACACAAGAGGTAGGAGTTTCATTTTGAGATTCTTTTTATTCCCGAACCTCCTTTGAATCACAATTTTAGCATTGAATTGTTGTTTGATCCTCGAAAAAAGTCCACGTATTCATAGTACGTATTCTAAGCTCTCCAACACATCTTTCGATTTCTGTTTTGGAGTTCTGAGGAACCCACAATCATTCACCGAAGATTGCTGGTTTTTGGAGGAGTCCTGGGGTGTTCCGGCAGGTAGGCGCGACGGCCGACCATACCAGGCGGCGGGGTGTGCGACCCCGCGCACCGGCATAGCGCAAAGAGGGAGGGGGGCTGCGGGGTGCGCGACCCTGCGCGCCGCGACTGTGAACCATGTAACGTGGGTCGCTGCGAGTAAAGGACCAGCCATAATGGCCGGTCGGCGGCGGCTGGCCGCGGCCAGCTGGCTATGGCGGAGTGAACCGGACCTGCGGCCGGGCTGCAGGCTGGCTGTGGGCGACGACCCGGGGGGGTGGGGGGGGGGGGTTTCTCCCTTTGGAAGTTCTTTCGCCCGTAGCTTTTGCTATGAGTGTGTGTTTAGTGTGCCGTCAGTGGAACCACGGACCTCGCGTTGAGGGGAACGCTTTGAGATGGTTTTAGGAATTTTTAATTCACGAAATGAGGGGCCTCGGTGGCCCGACACATAAGTCGAGGGGGTTAACGTCATTCCAGGTATCATTTTTTGAGCGGCGCGGACGCATCCGACGTCCGCATTGAGTGTCGTCAGTTGCGTTGGGACCCTGGCGTCAGGGCAAATGGTTCTAGGGTGGTTTCAGGCATTGAGGCTGATGTTGAGCCGCAGGCCCCACGACCCGTCTTTTGAGATGCGTGTAGCATTTCACGACTTTTTCATCGGACGTCCGTTTGGGGCATGATTGTGTGGACCCACGAGGGCCGTTTGGGCGTCGATAGTGATTTTCCATCTTTATCACCGGGTGACCGTTTTGGACCAATGAATAGTCCATCTTCTGTACTTTTTCGAGAGGATCGTAACAGTGCGATCCGTTGGCAGCGCTTCGGGACCGGGGTACGGGTCCCGCGTGGTACCGCTCGTGCGCGGTAAGCGAGAATGTATCTTTTTCTCCAGATAACCATTCCACGCAAGTAAGTAGTCAGTTTGACCTTCTTTTCTGAGATCATTGCGATGGAATAGTTCGCCCGACCTTTTTCGGGGACGTGGTGTGGGTCCCACCCGACCTGGCTATGGTGAATAGTACCTTTTTCACCGGGTGTCCATTTTGCGCGATTGAGTAGTTAATCCCATGTGTTTTTCTGAGGGGATCGCAGTTGTGTGCCCCATTTGTTCTGTTTTGGGATCTTTGGGTGGGCCCCACATGGGTTTGGTTACGGTGAATAGTACATTTTTCACTGGTTGACCGTTTCAGGCGAATAAGTAGTCCATCTTGCATGTTTTTTTCGCAAGGATTATAACGGTACGATCCGTTTGGTTGAGAGGAGCCTCAAACATGATCTTATTAAATGTGGAAATATGAAAGGTGCCCCGGTGGCGGTTCTCCAACCGTCGTTGTAGCAGACCCATGGCATGTGACTGCGTGCACTCTTGGGAGAGAGATTTCAATGTTTTATAAGATGTGGACAGTCGTGACTGGGCCTTTGATTTGGAGATGTTACGTCACGCCCTCACATTGATGTTGGGTTCCATGTGCACGATAGCCCTTGGGCTGACAATGAGATATACTCCGGGAATATACGGGAGCGCTTGAATGTACTTGTGGTTTGTACCTGGGGCTGTTTGTGGGCTTGGTTGGGGTTTGACTTGGGGACACACGTCATGTGATCCACATGAGAATGTCATGTTATCCTTTGAGTACCTTTGACCTCTCACGACGTAGAGGGTCCCTCTGGGCTTGTTGGTTTGACCAGTAGGGTTAAGTGGTCTCCCCCTGGTTCCGTTCTAGGTGGATCGGCCAGTAGCGGTGCTAGCGAAACCCAGTGATGGAGCCGGTGCTAAATCATTTTTGGGTGAGTTACTCTGGAGCTGAGTGGTTGCGTGGTACCCACTCTTTGTTCGGTTGACTAGTGTTGTACCATCGTGTATAGATGGCCATAGCAGTTCTGGGTTTACCCTTTAGCGGGGCTGGGCAGTGGGTTACTCATTGACTTCTCAGGGTTTACCCTCTAGAAGAGATTAGGTTATGGGTCACCCGACGACTCTTGTGGGTCAACCCTCCGGTAGGGCTGGGCAGTGGGTCGCCCGTCGTCTTGGTTCATGTCCACACTCCAGTAGGGTTGGGCAGTGGGTCGCCTGTCGACTTGTTCAGGGTATACCCTCTAGCAGAGACAAGGAAGTGGCAACCTGACGACTCTTGAGGGTTTACACTCCAGCAGGGCTGGGCAGTGGGCTGCTCGTCGTCTTGATCCGGGTTTACCCTTCAGTAGGGCTTGGCAGTGGGTCACCCGTCGACTTCTTCCAGGTCTACCCTCCAGCAAGGATGGGCAGTGGGTCACCTGAAAAATTATTTCAGGTTTACCCTCTAGCAGGAGTGGGTAGTGGGTCTCCAGATGATGTTTTATGAATTACCCTCCAGCAGGGTTGGGCAGTGGGACACCTGTTGGCATTGCAGGCTCAGTCCTTTCTACTAGTCTAGTCTGTTGCTTTCCACCGTGATTACCGGAGCGGGACCCCTGGTTACAGTTCAGTGTTGTGATGACCTTGACTTTGAGAAGACCTCTCGACTGCGGGGCAGGACAAGGTGTGGTTTGACTTTACCTAAACTCCCAAGTACGAGGGGCGCTTTCCCCACTAACACAAATTCTTGTGACGCGATCCAAAACTGTGTGGGTGAGTCAGTGCCGCCCAAAGTGGATAGTGTCGATGTGCGGTGATTGAGCCCCTTGGCTTGCGGTTCGGGGCAGACGTGCGGGATGCTGGGCATCGATGGAGTTTACTCCTGGGACTATTGGAGACTCATTTCGTGGGCTGATCTTAGGGATGGGGATTCCCTTACGAAGTTGTTTGGGCTCCTTGCTGAGCATAAGGATATGTATATACCTTATTCCAGTACCAACTTCATGGGCTTGGTTATTCTCCCTCCAGGAGAGGTGAAGACGCGTGAGGTATGTCACGTGCATTCTGTGTCTAGCTTCTCGCGGTGGGACAGGTTGAATATCTTGGTATATGTAGCGAAGAATCGATGAGAATTTCATCTTCTCACCGTTTCCAGCTCCTTCTATCTGGAAGAGACTACCACCTTTCTTTTGTTGGGTTGATCTGGACTCTCTGCTTGTATTCTACTGCACTCTCTGTTGTACTCCTTCACGTTTCCAGTACGCTCTACTGCTCACCCATCGGTACCTCCTTTGGTTCTCCCTCAATACTTTGGGGTATCCTACAGATTATTTTTATACTCACCCCTGCTTGGGATTTTCCCACACTCGGTGTTCACTTGAAGACGACGGACAGGTTGAGCGTGACTTCAGTGGAGCATAGGTGTTCGGGAGCTTAGATCGCGTGTGGTGGTCGTAGCCGAGTTCTAGGTGGGAGACCCATCAACTGTTTCTATTTTTTACCTGTTACCGGGTTGTGGCACCTTTTCTAGTTGGGCACGTGTTTTCCCCTATTTTCTTTTTAGCACTTTTCTTGTATTAATTAGAGGTCGATGGACATTTGTGGTATATATATATAGGAGTTGCCTTTTTCTTTACTTTCCTTTTCTTTTACTCTGCACTGTTCCATTGATTGTGCTGCGTGTGTGTGTACAGGTACCTTGGAAAAAGCCTCCCCGAGTTGTTGTGCCTTCAGCACTAGTCGCCAGCCCCTGGCCTATGGAGGCGGGCTTGGGGTAGTTGCGGCTCAAGCCCGGGTAGGGTCGGGTCATGACAAAAACGTTTTTATTTTTTCACATGTATTATCTATACCATATTCAAATGAATTTTCCAAAATTGAGTTCTTAATTCATGATATATTTAGTAATATATATTTATATTTTGTGAATTTGAACTCATTTCAACATGTAATCCAATTCATTATCAATTCATGGGTGGTTTAATTGAATCATTATTTATTATGGATGTTTTTTATCAATGTAAACATCATTATATATTTACATTATTAAATATTGGTTATTTAATTATGTAATCATCTAGATTATTTTTTTGGATAGATTATGATCATCTTATTGTGATATTGACTTAACTATATTCCACTACTCCATACGGTTTAACATGAAGGATTATTAAATAAAAAAACATTCCATTTAATTATTAGGGATCTATTGAAAATTTGTATATTTTTTGTTCAAATATTTTTTTAATTGATTTCTTAGGAATGTTGAATGTGTATTGTACAACGATCAACCAACTCACTCTAGGGGGATGATGACGGGGTTATCCATTTTATTTTCAAGGGTAAACTTATTAGAATTCCTTATGTAGTTATTAGAATATGAATGATTGTTTGAAAGTTAACACTATATTGTGTAACCAACCAAATTCTTCCTCAAAATGATTTATGATCTTGTTATCCCATTTATTTACTTGGGTTGAATTGTTGATGTTCTATATATTGTTATTATAACTCTAGTTATTATTTGAAATCTATTTTTGTATTGTTTGACTATACACCTACATTCTCTAAATGGGTTATGATCAAATTATCCCTTTTGTTGACATGGGTACGAGTATTACCATTCATGATGATTTTTCACTTTTAATTTATGTTAATTATTCTTGGACATTATATATCCTTAATTATATAAATTTTCATGTTTTTATTCAGGGAAATATTCCTTAGGGAATTGAATAAAAGGTATAATTGACTAATATTGTAAATTAATTAGACATAATTTGGTGATTGGTGGGGGAAAAATTATATAGCTCTTCAATGCATCGATATGTATCATGAGATAGAATAACATATGTTTTTGTGTTTAATTATTCTCAAATTAATATAGTTCCTTGGAATATTTTCATGATAACATGTCTTTGATATCCATAATTATGAACCCCATTATTAATAGATCAGTAATTATTATTATCCATGTGTTATTTATTTACATGAATATAATGTGAACTTATTTTCAAATGATAGTAACATTATTCAAATTATATATTCCAACTGTATTACGTATACCAATCATTTTTAAATAGATACTAGAATTTGTTTCCTTTACCAATCCTTTGAGATCACCCATTCTTATGTTTACATTTCACGAGTTTAACTGAGAAAATTATTTCACATGATAGGACTAAAATAATAGAATTCATGGGGAATTTTTGGGATATGTTGAAAATATATTATAGATTAGGTAGTTTATTATACAATTAAAAAATTCCCCATCATTGAGGAAGAAATGGGATTTATTATTTATTCTTTTTTATAATTATATTAATCTATAAAACTAGAATTTATTCAAATATATGTAATGAAATGTTTTATTTAATTCACGTAATTATTGGATAGTTATGTTGGGAAATCTATAGTTGGTATGGAATACCTTATCTAAATTATATGTTTATAGTTGTAGATATTACAGTGTGGGTATATGGAATCACATTATATACCCAAATTTAATGTTTAATATGTTTATACAAATATATATATAAATCCGTATTATAAGGCAGAAGAAATGTTTTTTTAAATAATTAGAATCAAATAAAATCAATAATCCAAATAAGAGTGTGTCTAGAGAGACAAATAACTTTCCCCTACTTTTCTATATAACAAATATTCCACCATGATAGTGAGAAGTCCACGAAAAATTCCCCATACCCAAATATACTTTAGTCAAGTGATATTTCAATTTCTTCATAACACATAATACTAATTTTAATATACTATTATCAACATCATTATTGAAGCTCATAACCTAATTCAAATTACGAAACAAGGCATAAGGAAAAAAATCTATTATCACTCCAATAATATAACTATTAGTTTATTAAGGTACATAAAAAAATTATATAAGTAGTGGAAGAAATATAAATCCCATAATATAGAATAAATATTCTGGAACCCAAAATCCATAAAATAATATAATGAAAAACAGAATTGTACATACCTTTCACTTTTGATCAAATATATTGTCTTCGTAAACTATTCATTAAAAAGATCACAAAAAGCTTGAGAAAATATATACCCCTTCACATTTTATCCGTATTTTGTTCTATAATAATCCTACATTTAGGAATTATTATCCTTGAATCCATAATATTCTAGTATCTCTCATAAATAAGGATATGAGAAAGAAAAAAAGTTGTGAGGAGAGGGAGAATCGATCCTAGCTTAAGTAAGACCTAAAAACCACATCTATGGTGGTTACTTCTATGTATGGACATTTTGGATGCTCCCATGAATTAACCCATATGTTCATAATGTATAATTTAATTATAATACCAACGATTAACTCATCAAATGAATTCACCACTTCTCCTGTGTCATTCATTATATGAAATGGGTTATTTGATGATAGCCAGGAGAAGTGATCTGAAGGTTTTTCCATTAATCATTATACTGCATTGGAATCATAGCTAGTGGAAAGGTATCATATGTTATACTATATAACATAGGATATATGAATATTTATAGCTTTAAAATAATATATTCCATATCCTATCATATGAACTTGTGAAAAAATAATATATGGCCCAATGCATGGGATTTGGGTTATACCTTCATCAACCTACTCCAGGTATTAAATCCATATAAACATGGTTTTATTTATCCATATTTTCCTATCATATACAATAACATCTGATACCACATCCAAAATTCACTGTTTATCCTCTAAAACATGATTAAAAAGTAATCCAAATCACTTTATATTAAATTATATGAAATACCATGTGAATATACATCCAAACTATCCTTGGATAAACTATAAAATACATTAAGTGTAACTATATGTGTAAAAAAACTATTTAATAATTCATTATGTTTGATCTTGCAATTAATTGAAAATTTTCAAATATATATTATGTTTTGAAATTCAAAATGTATGAAAATGTACACCTTTAGAAAATAATCTATTTTACTCAACATATAAAGGTATCTATCAATATCTCTATCAAACAAATGTTTCTTTATACATGTGTCCATTTATACATCATGTAAAACTAATAATTTTCATATTATAAATTATTTTAAACCATTATGTGATCATGGTACACGATGTTTTTAAATCCCATAATGCAACCTCATATGCTCTCCATTATTCAATTATATATTGACCAAGTTGATGAAATCATAACATGTTATTCACCTTTATTGATGATAAAATCACATAAACCTCATATGATAGTTAAATACATCATATATAAAACATACATATGAATATAAAATTTCTTATACCATCGCAATCAATGGATTAGATGAAATACACACTGTATGAGTGGAGATATCATATCTTGGTTAATCTCTAAATGATGACACGGTTAGAAACATACCCAACCACCTCTTGATTAGATAGTACTTATGGATTACGTAATACACTAAGATTTAAATTTATATTTAATTTTAAATTAATTCTATTTTCGATAGATTAAACCACATGTCACCCCAATCTTAAGAAAACAGTAAAATAACAATAATTAAATATCATTCAAAAATCCTAATTTTTGGGATGGAGAGTATAAATAGGAATAATCAACAAATTAAATATTCATATGAAAATTTTAATTAATGGAAATAATTAATTTAATAAATAAATTTTACATTCGTCAAATTTCTGTAAAATGGAATGGAAGTTGAATAAATTCATTTTATTTTTTACAAATACCTCTCTTCTACAAACACTTCTTAGGATTTCACACATAAGTAATGAGAAATATTTTCTGATAATTTTTCAAATCATGTTTGAAAATTTTTAAATGAATTTTTATAACAGCACATAAATATTATATTATAGTAAATGCTTTGAAATTTTTTGAAAAGAAATATTTTTGGGTGAATAGTGAAAAATATTTATTTTGGAGAAAACAATCATCTATTTTCAGTAAATCAAGTTATTTAAAAGTGCCATTAATTTTTTAATTTTTTTATTTAAAATAATTTCACCATTATTAATCATACTATAGTTAATCTCTTACAAATAAACATTATATTTTATATTGTTATAAGTTCAATTTTTTTCTTAAAATCAAAATTTTTTGAAATTTTTTTCCTTGCCTTTTTAATTTATATTATAATATTTATATTAAAATTATAGGAATTAAATTATACAAAATGGATATAATATTTATAATTAGTAGTTTAAATTTTGGTAAATATTCCATTTTTAGTCATAATGAACAGTAACATTGATATATGTTTATCTCCATAGAAATAAGTAAAATAACAACTATATGGTAACGTCTCAAAATAAAAAATATTTTTTCATTTTTTAAGATTAATTCTACCATAGACATCCAAACTCTCGAAATATGACATTTTTGTTCCAAATTCCTTTGATTATGACCATTATATTATTATTTTATATATGAAAAAATAGAAAATGTCACTCTATTTATTTTAATATATATAAAATGTTATCATTGTCATAAAAATAAGATATGAATGGTCATACATAGTTATATTTAATATGAATAATTTATTTTTAGGATATTAATTTATTTTTAGTTTTTACAAAGTATATCACTGTCTTGAGCACTTACAGAATGCGGATGCAGTGATTGTGCAAGAAGAAGCGTAATCAAATAAATGATTTTAGAACAATTAAAATTAATATATTTATGTTGAAATCTGATTACACAAAAATTTATTGGGTTATTATAATGTATAATGTATGGTTAAAGAGATTAATTTCAAATTCCATTGTTTTCTAGATTCTTCTAAATTCATGATATGTGAATAGTTACTAAATTGACCTTAAATTGTAGTTTGAGTATAATTTTTTTAGTTTTAAATAATTATAAAATAAAAAAAATCCAATGTTGACACCGGATAATAAGAAATATTGATCCTATCATGCGTGGTTAATTTATATTCCACTTTTAATTATTAAAATTAAATTGAATAATTTTATATAGTGGGAAATTTGTTACAATGATTAAGGTTAAACATGGTGAGTGATGAGGTTAAACCCCAGATTTAGTTTATAATGATATCCAACCATTTATAAAACTGATTGGTTGATTATTTGTATACCATATTCTAAATATATTTTAATATTTTAAATTATCAATACATTTTACATAGGTTAATTGTTGCGCCCAAATTTACCCTACAGGTACATGGTTGTTGTAGTACAGGCAGGGGTCGAATCCACAGAGACCGAAGAAGAATCCTAGAGACACTATGAATTTGGAAGGATTTTTCTATGTGGTGGAAAACTATTTGGATTGATTTGATTTTAATAACTAGTGATTTAATTTAATGAAAAAATAAAAAAAACATACAATTACTTAGTCTGAAACAATTAATGGAGATGAGTTGATCCTAAGTTGTTACTAGGGTTAGATGGAATGTATTTATTTTCATATAACATTTAATTTCACTCATTCAAGATGCATCCACAAAATAATATAATTAATCAACATCATTCACCAATTTAATCCCAACTCAATTCCAAGACTTATCACCAATTCACTTGTAGGATCAATTTAATGATCACTCCAAGGAGTTGGATCACACTAGCACTCAAAATGCGTCATTGTTAATGTTGGCGAAGATGAAGATGAAAGTAAATCATCAAATGGAAATATTAAAATAATTAAATGATTATGAATTTATGGACATTAAATAACAACCAATAAACCCCAAAAAACTCCCTATGATCATCTCATAAGGGGTTATCCCTCCATTTATGCTATTCAATAAATGGAAACATTAAGTTGACTTAAAGAAGTGGTATTGAAATATAAAAATAAAACAATGAAGCAATCACTCCACCATTGTGTGTGTAAATTCACAAGTGCTGGTGTGAATAAGATCACACCTTGGGTTAACAATATCAATGTGAATGAAGAAGATATTTTATTTAAATCTAAGTTCATTCAAACAACATACATGCGAAAGAAGAACGTTACAAATGAAATTAGGAATAACAACATTATAGTGAAAGTAAAACTCCAAGATCCTTCAAATACTCCACTACTACTACCATAAATAAGAATTTTAGAAGTTTTGGCCGATCCCCCATCATCCCATGTGACTTTAATTTATTGTGTTTGGGAAAGGTGGGTGCACAATTAATGGAGATGTGACATTTCCACCCTTCCCCTGAAATGACATCCAACTTGCATCCACCAAACAGAAGTGCTGAAATCACCTTCTAGAAGGCCTAATTGTAGTGGAACATAGAATACATCAATGATTCCCCGAATGTCCCCTAATATCCTGCAATCATTCATCCCCAAATAATTTCGGGTTTTTGAGATATGATTTAAATGGTGGGATGTTTTGCTGGACCGCAAAATCTGGCCCAGACTTGCATATACAAACTGGGCCACCTAGAACTCCATTAAAATATTAATAATTCCTTGGGTCACTATTTAAGGAAATGTTTCCCATGATGTATTCTATCTCCAGCTAAATTTTGAGTCTCTTTGTGTTGGAATCATGGCTGCTATATTACTTTAATTGGGTTGTTGTCCAAATCACATCGTTGAGAATGTGGTTGGTTCAAAACCCACATTGGTGGTCTACCAAATTGAATATCCAAGTACTCCAAATAAATGAAATTATCCTTATATCATGGGATACCTGAAAAAAAATATAAACATAAAATCAATACCATTATTTGTTTTATGAGATGTTCAAGAAGGTACCATGTAATAGAGCGTTTTTAGTAGGAATTACAATCATAATGTGAAATAACGATCAAAGTGTAAAATATACCAATAATGGTGTATATGATTAATAAAGCACATGAATATTATGTTATAAAAAGTTAATATTAGCCTCTTTTTGGGGATAATAACACCCCCAAAATTTAGTTTTGCTAGTCCTGAGAAAAATATTTCTCAAAAATATGAAATTTTAATTCCCTTTTCCAAAAAAATTATAATACTCATTTCTCACCCTAAATCTCATACCAAAAAATTTATAAAACCTATCAAAATAATTTAAAACAAGATAGGTTTATAGTCATATTCCAAGCCCAATACCTTTCCTTTGTTCAAATTCATCGCCACATTTCATCCAATTTTGATTAAGCATAGGAACTATTGTTCATCACAATAGACATTGGGGTTAATTTTCATATAAAGGGAGAAAATATGGAAGCCCTAGTAAGAATGAGATTTTAATATTAAGATGAGTATTCAATTTTTTCTTTTATTTATTTATTTATTGTTTTTTTGTGTTTTTGGAAATTTACCCATGGTAATTAAAATTGAACTCAATCGAGTCATCCCATGTAGCACGACTTTACTGATGACTCCCAGGCTCAAAGACCTTACGGAACCATGTAAAGCTCACATATTCAAGCATCGTCTCGATTTAAATCAATCAAAAACAAATTCAAATTAAGAAAAATAGATACAAAATTCCTAACTCAAGGCTACAAAACTATGGAGTTGTGATCCCCAATTGTTGAATGCCACACATTATTTCAATCTATTTCTCAATGCACAAATTTATTTATTTTGAATACTAATGTTAATATTGAAATGATCACCAAACCTATGCCATTTATTATGGGACCCCAAGAACTCAAACTAATACCCAAAAATATAGAGGACGTGCATTTTGTTTTTTTATTAAATAAATGAAAATATAATGGTGAAAAATCACATCAAACAACCAAAATTTCCAAAATCTATGCACATAAACCTAAAAATTCATTAAAAGAAGAATCAAGGAAGTAAAATTATTTGATATCCAATCTCAGGGATTGCAATGTTTGTTATCATGTTCACGGTTAATGATATTTTTCCTTCCACACATTTTTTTGCAATCAAGATCAAAATTTTTACTTCATCTCCCCACATCATAGAATAACACTATCCCCAGTGTTTAGAGAAAATAACATTTATAAGGGGGGACAAGTTTAAAGAGGAAATTGAAAATGATAATCATGGAACAAATTCAACTGGTTTTTGAAGTTGAAGTTCATGATACTCTATAATACTCATTTGATCTCTTGGGGGTTGTAGGAACCTCCTTGATTAGACTTGTATCACCCAAAATAGTCCATGAACCATAAAAATAAGAACCAACCAGAGAAAAGAAACAACACAACGATTTATTTAATTCCATGTGACCTCATTTTTTACGGGTTTCCCTATTTCTTTTAATCAAACTAATGATACATTGTCTTCATTTCAATTTCTGGGTAAGGTATTACTCAGGGATCACATCGTGTGACACGGACGAAAACGGTGCTCCCCATTCATACCCAACCATACTCATAAAATAAGAATAGGTCAATAGAGTAAATTTTTTTAACCTACAAAAAATAATTAAAATAAAATAAACTAATTATGCATTGTCTTCTTTTAAATTTCTGGGTAAGGTATTACTCAGGGATCACACCGCGTGACATGGATGAAAACAGTTATCCCCTTTTATACCCATCCGTAATCATAAAATAAGAACAGGTTAATAGTATGAGGTACTAATTAAATGAATGGAAACATGAAAATCTCAGGTTTCCTCCTGTACAACGCTTTTATTAAACACCTCTTGCTTGACATGAATCCCCTAACATACCCAATACAAACTTTAATCATTTTAAAGACCACATATTTATCCACTTATACTTTATTGATATTGATTCTTTGTTTAGATCTATTATTATGTACAAACCTATGTTCTAAAATGAGTGGGAAAATTCAAGGAATATCAGCAATGGTTGATCTGGATTTATCTGTAGTCTTTCCTAAGAAATCAATTATCATTACAACTTTTTTTTTTCAAAAGAATATTGAATTCCAATTTAATGCTCCTGTTTATAATCTATGAAGGGATAAATTGGTGGGGAAGGAAGGATAATAATTTCAATATTGGGTTGCATAGGACATTCAAACATAGGTTGAGATTTTGAATCCAACACAATTTCATTTTCCAAATTTCTCAACAAAATTGGTTCCTTTAGAAAAGAACATTCGACCACAAAATTTGATATATTAGTGTCATGAATGTGTATGGACTCAATTTTTTTAATTTCTCTCAATGGTTCAGTGATTTTTGTTTTTAAAAAATCATCAATAGAGTTATACATAGGATCCTCAATACACGATGTCATTTTCCCTATTGTGAATACATGAAATAAATTTTCTCCTGATTTAAAGTCCCTTCAACAATTTGTTGATTCATTTCCCGTACCCCAAATCTAACGGTCCATTCTTCAATAAATTCATGAGAGGTTTGTGGTATACTAGACACTCCACCTAAGGTTTTGTAAGGTACAATTGGTGTAGGGATGAGTTCCTCACAAGAATTAATGCATTGTAGATCTAATCTCAAAGATGATACCTTATAACACATTATATCGATTTGATTACACAATTTTTCAATAAGTTTTTTCATATTAGTCTGGATAGAAGTTTGTAAATCATGACCTTCATTATGTTTTATCTCTTCAATCATCCTTGAGGGGGCTATAAATTGATCCATTAAACCATCATCGTCCCACTGATTGTACATCTTACCTGTTGTGTTGTAATTAACCAAGGGATGATCAATGAAAATTTCTAATTTAGGGGCTTCCCAAAATTGATTTTCCATTTGATCCCAGCATGAGTTTGTGACATGATAATTTGAAAGATACTCCATTGGAGGAGATAGATAGATGGATTCTAGATTCTCATGACACAAACAAATTGAAAGGGGTAAAGATAAGGGAAATGGAGGTGAAGAAAGAGAATTTGGGGTGAGAAAAGAAATTTAGTATCTATGGTGACTTACTTTGGTCCCCGAAAATGGTACCAAAATTTGGTAACACCTAAATTTACCCTACAGGTATGATATTGTAGTAGTACAGATAGGGGTCGAATCCATAGGGATTGAGAAAGAATCCTAGAGAGACTCTGACTTTGGATGGATTTAGTTATTCGATGGCCAACTATTTGGATTGATTTGATTTGAATAACTAGTGATTAATTTAAATAAAAAATAAAAAAACATACAATTACTTAGTATTAAAAAATTAATGGAGATGAGTTGATCCAAAGTTGTTTCAAGGGTTAGATTGAATGAATTTATTTTCATATATCATTTCATTTAAATAATTCAATATGCATCAACAAAATTATATAAATATTCAACATCATTCACCAATTTAATCCCTACACAATTCCAAGTCTAATCACCAATTCACTTGTAGGATCAATTTAATAATCACTCCAAGGAATTTGATCGCACTAGTACTCGAAATGTTTCATTGTTAAAGTTGGCGAAGACGAAGAAAAAGTAAATCATCAAATGGAAATAATAAAATAATGAAATGATTTTGAATTCAATCATATTAAATAACAACCAATCCACCCCATCAACTCCCTAGGATCAACCCATAATGGGTTATCCCCCCATTTATGTTATTCAATAAATGGACGTGGGAAGTCGACTTAAAGAAGATGGATTGAAAAAAAACAATGAAATGATCACTCCACCATTGTGTGAATAAATTCACAAGTGATGGAGTGAATAAGATCACACCTTGAGGAAATTAAATCAATGTAAAAAAAATAAATTTTATTGAAAAATAAGGCGATTTAAACAACTTACATGCGAAATAATAACGTCACAAAGGAAATTTGGCATACCAATATGAAAATGAAAGTAAAACTCCATGATACATCCAATAATCCACCACTACTGCATGAAATAGGAATTTTGGAAGTCTTTGGAAGATCCCCCATCTTCTCGTTTCCTTTAATTAATTCTATTTGGGAAAGGTGGCAGGAAAATTAATGGAGATGTGACTTTTCCACCCTTCCCCTGAAATGTCATCCATCTTGCATCCACCAAACAGAAGATCTGCAATAATCTTCTAGAACTCCTAATTGGATTGGGAAATATTATACTTAAATGATTTCCCAGATTTCCCCTAATATCCTGTAAACTTTCATTACCAAATAGTTTGTGGCTTGTGAGATATAATTTAAATGGTGGGATGTTTTTATGGGCTGCATAATCTAGCCCAGAATTGCATCTTCATCTTGGGCCACCTGGAACTCCATTAAAAAATTATAATTAGCATTGGACACTGTTGAAGAAAATGTTTCCCATGATGTCTTATATCTCCATATAAATTTTGAGACTCTTTTTTTTATTCATGGCCGCTACGGTACATTTATTGGGTTACTGTCCAAATCACGTCGCCCAGAATGTGGTTGGGTCAAAACCCACTTTGGTGGTCTACCAAATTGAATCTCCAAGTGATCCAGATAAATTAATTGTTTATTATATAATGTGAGAACTGAAAATAAAATATAAACATAAAATAAAGACCATTATGTGTTTTATGATTTGTTCAAGAAGGTACCATGTAATAGTGCATTTTAAGAAGGAATTACAATCATAATGTGAAATAATGTTCAAAATGTAAAATGCACTAATAATGGGGTATATGATTAATAAATAGCATGAATATAATATTATTAACAATTAATATTATCCTCTTTTTGTGGATAATCAGTTTAAAAAAATTATTTAATAATATGACAAGTATTTACAGGTTTATCACCCTTGTAAAATATAATAGGGAACCACTTATTCTCTCCTCCTCACACTTCATTAGACACTTACCTCAACCAGTAACTAAAATAATATCATAATAAATTCTATCCCTATATAAATTCGCTAATTTTATTTCATTAAGACTATTCTACTATGTCTTATGGTGGAAGCCAAAGAAGGATTCCAAATAAGAGGAATAACTCTCAATCGATTTATTTCATTTTTTTTCTTCTATATCATTAAATTATATAGAAAACAATATAATATAACAACATAATTGTATTCCAAATAATAAAATTTTATTATGTAACAACCTTTATTCATCTCATTGTCCATGCTATCGAAAATGAAAACAACACTCATGTTCACTATGACCTATTTTCTCCATGTAGTGGTATAATTCAATTTTCATCACCTCATTAATTATGTGGTTATATAGATGAATGAAATTAATATATATTATTATAATGACAATATTATGATTTTTTAATTATAATATATCATTTAACTTTTTACCCTTCTGTGCATTGTATAATGATAACATTACTCATGCATATATTTGGACTACAACCATAATAATGTGATTTGATTCATTTTTTCATTACCAACATGGATAAATTATTCTAAAATTGTGTAAAATGAATAAGAATTATATACATGAAATTATTAAAAATTTATATATTATAGATATCATTTCATTAATCTTGTATCCATGAACAATATGTCAATGTACTTTTAGAAAACATGTCAATACAACCTAATGTGGTCGACATAAGCAATAAATTCTAAATGAATAGATCTAAATTCATTATAAAAGAAAAAAATATTCTTGATAAAGTTTATTAATAAAATATTTAATATTTTTATATATATTATATAGGAAGATCAAACATTTACAACTAAATATAGACCTAAGGTGAGAGATTTATGTTGTAATATCATTTTATTTCTGGATTTTTTTTCATACTTAGTAAAAATTATACAACACTTGTCTAATAATTGAAAATTATTTTTTTATTATCTAATTTATTTGGGGTCTTACATGTTTATTTTTCAGTTGTTCTCTTTTGTGATGAATAATCAAAAATTAAGTTAAATGTATGTAAAATTATATTAAAAATCCATAATTTTAATGTTTTCCTCCTATCCATTTTTCATTAATGAAAATATTATTTTAAGTGACACAAAATATCTTTATTTATATGTTAATTATTATTGAAATTTATTTTCAACTATATTTGACAATCATTACAATGTTATAAACCTAATCACCTTTCGTTTTCTAAAAAAATTCTTTTGGAATCATTACAAAATAATTGAATGGAAACATTATTTTAACTTTTATCACACAAATGAAATTTTCCACCCTCATAAAAATTCTTTACATTGATGAATAATTTATAAGTCTCCATGGTTATATTCAAATGAAATATGTTTTTCAATATTTTGAGAATTTTTTTATTTAAAATGACATTCGAAACGAAAGTGTATTATTATCTTAAAGGAATGATAAAATATTGAAATTTATTTATATATTTTTTATTATGAAAATTTATAAGGAAGTTAATTTTAAATGTTTGACACTATTTTATTTATAAATGATATTTTACTACAAAGAATTATTTTATTTTCAATCAATGTGCTTCTATTAGAGATTTTATATTTATTGATTATAAATTATTTTTTATACCATTCACATTATTTTGATATTGTTATATATGACTCCTTATTATTCATTGAACATTATTTGTCTCCTTCATGTCTATATTTTCAATATTATGGATAAATTAAGTTTCAATCTTATTAATTTGATGATGTTATTACAAAATAAAATTTCCATATATGTATTTAGTTAATGGATTTTTATCAATATATTTATTTAATTGATAGAGAAAATATTTTATATTCTTGATTCAATACACATAAATGATGATATATAATAAATTTTGAGAATTAATAGTATAGATCATTAAATATATGAGGAATACATAGGATGTTCAAGTGATGTGTAGGTCTAAATTTTGAATATATCATCAATGCATAAACTTGTCTATAATGAAAAAAAGTGGATAAATTTTTCAGGTAATTGGTATATACCTATCTATAAAATGAATGTTTTTGCTTCAAGGAATTTTTAATGAATCGGACTGATGGGGCTCAAGAAGTGACTACTGAAATCCTAACTCCAATAGTCCAAGGGTTGGTACCTAGAAATATGTAGGCATATCACACACCTGGGTGGCATTTAACAAATGTACATGTAACCATGCACACATCTCCAGGATCATACAGTGCTGAAACATAAAACAAATGAACACATTGAATGCATACATATATAATTCCACCGTCATAGTGAAAATAAGGTATTGAAACACAATAGAAAAATACAACCCAAAAATAAAAGCTGAAAACCCTGTAAAACCTATAATAACCTAGGATAATAATATCAAATAAACCCACCAATAAAATACCACGATCAGTATAGAGAAAACTATGTTACACCTACTCTTATCTTCCCAAGACACCATCAAGTGGGCCATCATCTTCATACAACATGACACATTCCATTAGAGCCTATGTGCGGGTGAGTTTAACAACAACATATAGGACACCCCAAAAATACTAAATACCATGAAAAAAGAGTAGTCAGCACGTATTAATAATAATTTTTTTTTAGAAAAACTCAAATATAATATAGAATAATAATATGATTCTAGTTGGTCTCAACCAATGTTCTTACCACATGATTTTATTCAATGCATATTTGTAATTATTACTTTGAGAGAATCCACTCTACGAGTCATGTGATCACGGGTGACACTCAACCAAGAGGTCACAATAATTAGTCACAACTGATGAAAACTCAATAGTATTTGACAATCCTGATATTGATTTTGGGGATCAGACATAGGACTATTGGGGGACACCAAAAATTTCAATCTAGATCAACTATATATGTAGAGGATCTTATACCGATGATACTGAAAACCCTAATAAAATAGGATGTTAGATGGGGGATCAATGTCTTATGTAAGTAGGTCACTCTAATTCCACGAATCATGCAATGGGAATAATAATGAATAATATTGGATCATACTCTTTTCTCATGGATGGAAATCAAAATTCTATCTCAGAATCATCTTCCATAGGGGATCACAATCCAGAGGTTTTGATGAAATGTCGCAATATACCGATAAGGTGGTGGACTAAGGGAAAAATTTCATCTAATAATAGTCCATACTTAATAAATTGATGGATATAAACACACTAAAATGGGGTACATAACATGAACTGAGGGTACATTGTGTGTCTAGAATTATTTTGGTATACCCGTGTGTCACAACCTCACATGACATATAAATATAAAAATACACAACATGTATGTAAAGATAATCAGTGTGACTATATAGTACGGCAGCTTTCCCCTACTATCTGTATTTTACAGTGTACTAATAGCCATGCTTGTGTACCAAAAAATTTACACCTTGGAATTCAAATGTATACATGTTTGTTCATAAGTACACATATCTACCCATGTACTCAAACGATGTCTGTGTACCCCGATATTCTTGTCCCCATGTATTCTTATAGATACATGTTGAACTCCAAGATAATTAACATGGTGTGTGATCAGTTCCAAAAAACATGTGATATTTTCTTCTCTATGGAAACCTTATTTTAGAACCTCATGACCCACATGGAGCATGATCCCATATTATACATCATGTATCTATAAATTATTAGAACCCTCTGGTTATCCACCACATCATCCAAAAAAGACATTATCACCATTATTCCAGTTAAGACATCCTGATCCAATGGAGTCCAACCCTCCCATCCATAGAGGTCTGAATTTGGTGTTTTAATCCACTCAGAAACCACTAACATTGATCAATGCTTTCACCAATTTCTATCAAAATAGGTTGAAAGGGAACTTTCAGTCCATTTTGATCTTCCTTTGTTCAGACAATGTCGGCATTTTACCTCAAATGCAACCTCATTCATAGATCATACCCATGTTATTGATCCATTGCAATAAATAACGATTGTATAATGATAAAATATCAGGTATTTTTATAACTATAAGGGAAGTTAATTTATCATGATGAACATATGAGGAATCCATAGATAAATCCATAAACCATAAACATGAGAATTGAATGTCTGAATTTGTTCCTTTAGCCTCAGTCCATTGTCAAATAATTAGATGAACAAGGAGGGGATAATTAACGAACAAATAAATCTAAAATTAATAAATAAACCTCGAATGTGTGAATAAATAATTAATTGTGTAATTAATTTTTGTTCAACTGAGATGAAATAATGGGATGAATTGAGATATATAAAATATCCAACCGGATGATCAGATTGATTTCTAAAGAAGAATTATCCAATTATTTTTCCATTGGTGAAATCCCTGATCTTTAATTAAAAAAATCAACAATCTCGGACCGATATTATGTCATCCCATAATGATCCTCCAAAGGCTCCTTTCAATTCCAATGTTATCCAGATAATCATATGGATTTAGGAATAGTCATCTTTAAATAGGGTATTTTATGTCATAATTTTGAAATAAATAAATAAATAAATAATTTAATATACTTTTTATATGTTATCATGATAGAATTTTACTAAAATTCCAAATTACTATAATGATTATAGAATACACAGTGTAATTCCTATGCTCTAAACCCATAATAGCTTTAGATTTTCGATCTAATCCTCTTTTTAATAGTTATTCAATTTTTTTGAAAAACTATACAAGAATGATATTAAAATTTTTAATATACCTAAAATATCAATTATAAGATCAATATTCATTAAAATATCATGTCATCTATGTGTATATATTTAATATATATATATATAATATTATGATGAAATGAATAGAAAAATTATTCATTACATTATGCACACCTTAGATATTTTCATCTCGAAAACATAATTACCAGATAAAAAGATGAGGGTAATGAGATCACATATGGGTATCCTTTTCACATGTTCCCTTTTGAATGTTCACATGATACAATTGAACACAAGATATGGGAATTGACCACCCTTGAAGGATCCTTCATTGATGATCCTCAAACTAAACTAGGTACTCTACCAAGGTAGTCACATCCTCAATGTCCAACTCACCCCAGTTGATAATATGTGATATTTTATCCACATACCTACTTAGCTGGGATACTTTTAATAAATCATGTACCTAGTATTACTGTGGAATTATAACTATGTGGTTCACTACCTCACCAACTCTTCAAATTATCTAGGTCAGGAAAATATATCTTGTTGATATATTATTTCCCTAAACAAATATATGTTAGCCATGTCGAGGTCAGACCACAAAATATACATGGTGTCCCTCCTTGAACTCCAAATACCTCTGTCATTGGTCTGCATAGGACTTCTGACAACTATATGTAATCCTCATCTTCACTAGGATGATCTATAACTTCTCTGTCATTTCTTCCTGAAACATTCGTCCCATGAGTGCTGAATCACCTAGATCAGTACAATAGAGTGGTGATAAATTGTGTCAACCATACAAGGCCTCAAATAGGGTATTACTGATGGTGGATTTGTAGTGGTTATTTTACATGAACTCCAACAAGGGTAGGTGATCAATCCAACTAAATCCAAAGTCTTATATGAAATCTCGTAGTACATTGTCCATGACCTGAAAGGTACATTTAGTCTGCCCACCAATATTGGGGTGAAACTCTATGATCAAATGAAACATAATATCTAAGGCATCCTAAAATCATTTCCATAGTCATAGTGTAAAGATAGAATAATGTTCTAAATTGATCAACGAGGTAACTACATGGTTATGGACTACAAACGAAATGATCTATAATCAGAGTATCTATACTAAAATATTCTCTTGAATAACTATTAAGTAGTCCACCTTGGTGATTTCTCTATGATCACCCATATGGAATCATGTTCTCTAGGAATACATGGTCACCCCATACTGAAGTCCTGAATCACCCATCCCAATTAAACTTTTGATACATATGTTGTTGAGTTAAATTCCTGTTAACCGAGTGTTAGTCCTGAACTTTAAAACAAGTGAGGAATTAAGAGACAAAATCTAAAACACATATCTTCCTGCATGGACACCAAAAATACAATTGGATATCCTAGAAAATTGTTTCCAAACATAGATATACTACTAAAGGGAATATATGAAACTCTCTCATAAACTCTTAAAATTTAACCGGTATAGTCACGAATCCCTAAAAAAGGATAATGTGATACCGACCTTCAGAAATACATCAAGATCAAATATATTGGATATCAAATTCTATGCAATCTCACAATTGGTATCTCCATGCTAAGATTCCTTAATATGATGCAAAATTTTGGGGTAACCATCTACTAGAGATATGATGAACCATCCTTTCCCATTAAGGAGAACTCTATTGAGGCTAATTTCACTGATTCCTCATCCAAAAAAAGACAAAAAGATAACCAAAAAATTTTTAATCAAATTCCCTTTCCCAGGAGTATAGAAAATATCAAAGTCATAGTCTTGGAGGAACTCTTTCCGTCATCTTAGTCTAAATATTTATTCCTTTAGAGAGAAGATGTAAATGAGACTCTTTTATTTTTAGTAGATGATAAATTACTTGCCTATAAATTTGTGTATCCATGTATTCAATGAGAAGACTGCAATCGATGGATCAAGCTCGTGGGTCACATATTTTTACTCATGTAGTCTTAACTGACTAGACACATTGTCCATCACTTCCTACCAATACATCAGAAAAAATCCATGTCTAGTCCACAAGACATTAATGAATTCTATATAATCAATCCCATCCCCTATAAATCTCAATATGGTGGTTCTCGTCAATCACTTCCTCAACTCCTGAAAACATAATTGGAAATTTTCTTTCCACTCAAATGGATTCCCATTTTAGCTCAATGCTTTCAAAGGTTCTGAAACATTGCATAAATCACATATAAATAAAGAATAGTTCCCTTGAAAACCAAGGTAACTCCAATCCTTAGTAGCCCTCTTGGATGGATAAAAATCCTGCCCTACCTTAACCTTCATTACCCTCACTACCAATCATCATTCTGAGATGATATTTCATAGGATGTGGACCTCACAAAACTAGAACTGAAACTTATGGATCTTCTCATAATGATAGTTCTCATAGAGTGTGTCGCATACCATCAAATTTTTCCTTCATTATCATCCATAAAGCTTTAGTACACTAGTTCATCATCGATTAATACTATTATAAAACTATATAAGAAAGAATGGAATAACCAGTTTATGATTCCCATGAACACAAATGGGGAATTTTGTATGCTGAATGGAATAACTAAGTATTCATAATCTATATAGAAACTTATATATTTACTCTTCAGTTTATCCTCATATCAGAATCACATCTAGGGATAATTTGATTTGAGCTCATCTATTGAGAACTATCACACCTATCTTAATTGATCATAGTTTTCTTTGTTTCTCGATAATGAATAATTATTTTTTATAGTCACCTGGTTAAAGAACATGGAATCGACACATAACACTAGGCTCCCAACATCTATCTTGGTGAAAAAAACTGGGGATACCCAGGGGAAGTCACTGAGTCTCATGAAGCCCTTAATCTAAAAGTCCCACTACTACTCCCTCAGCTAACCAAGCTTCTTGAGATACATATGACATGTTGGTGAAAATATAATGACATCCTGGGGTGTAATTCAATACAAAATTCTATCTCTTAGTGGGGAGGAAATCTTGACACATTATTAGGAAATAAGTCCCTGTAGTCTTCCACCAACGAATAAAATTGGTATCCCTGAGCATCCACAACATCAAGAGTCATGCTAGAAATATGGGAAGTAGTCAAAAGTACTCTTCTATGCCTGAGATCGTCCTACATTGATAGGGATTTCATTTCACCCAAAAATGGAATCCTCATCGCATCACCATGGAAATACCACATACTATTCCTAAAATAGACGATATGGGAATGATTTGTAGATATCATTTTCAAAACGAATATGAAATCATAAGTCCTCATCAACTCTATAATGTGATTCCATTTTAAGCTGTCACCTCTAAGAATCAAATCAAACTATTGGAAAAAGTTTTCCATCATGAGTCACATCCTATAAGAGTCTCCATGAATAAGGTTCAAGCCAAATGCTCAATAAGAATCTCAATGTCTCAAACTAGAGATGTGGCATGAATGTAATGACTTGATCCTTTTCCTATAAGTACTACAGTTAAGGTATAAAATATAAAGATCATACATCCTATCATTCATTGTACCTCAAGGTCATAGACCCCTATAGCTTGATGTTTTATTCATCGTTCACTACCAAATCCCTAATCCTGGCATGGACCACCTATGAGTAAGGGTGGAAATAAGTGTAATATCTAACCAACTCATACTACTCTACCTACCCCTCTACCACAAAATTCATCCTATGGACGTCCTTGGTACTACATTTTCTTTTTATTGGGCGGTCTCTTGACCATCTCTTAATTAGCTATATGATGGGTCAAAACATCGTAAACAAGATATCATGGCCATAATAAATGAAAACATTGCCTCCCCCTCAACTTATTAGAGCCATTCTGATATCCATGAACCCCTGATTCTCTATCCTAGGATAGTCTCTTGTAGTGTTTGAGATACCATATCCTTGTGGCCACCATTGACGTCCTTCTATCAAGGTCTCGCCTATTAGGATTCCACTACCGACACCCACTCTCATGGTATTCAATGTCAATAATATATTCAATACTATGGATTTCTCATGAACTCTAGAATTGGATATAATTTAACGAAATATCTCAAAATCCCTAATATCTCATTGTATGCCCTACCCAAAGAACTGAGCTCTAGGGAATAAATACCAAAAAATATACATGGAGTTCTTTGAGAGATCATTAAACCTCACTAAATACTCACACACAGTCATATTAGCCTATGGTAGATGTAAAATCACATGTATGCACATTGGTCAAAATGTTGACAGATTAGATTGCTCCCTGAAAAGTTGCTCAAAGTATAACTAAGAGACACCAAACTCATCATGTGAATGAGTCACTAAAATCATCCATCACCCAATAGACCAATAAGGACAACTCTCCATGAGGACTTGCATCTATTTTATAGGTGTCCTCATAAGGATGATAACCCATGTGATAACCTCGATCTTTTCTTCAGTCACCTAGGGGTATAGATTGCCTCTAAATGGGGTGGTCGCAACCTTGGGATCTCATATGGTGCACTCAACCTGTGTAAATACTCATCTTGTACTAATGATTCTAACTACCACTAAATGAGTGGTGGTATTGATGCTAAACCAAATGGAGGTACTATCTCTCATACATTCATAAATATTGAAGCCTCATCACTTGATATATCATCCTCCTGATCATGTAGTGGAATCATAACTAGCTGTCGTCAAGAAGTAATACTGAAATAAAAAAGATGTTACATGGTCAAAAATTATATATAGAGAGTTTGATTAAGAATTCCATAGGAACCACACCACAATATTATATGATTCTTTTACTAATTATTCCTTGAGGGGATGCACCATGGTGACACAGTAAAATTATATAGTTCTAGAATAACCAAACTATGGTCTCCAAACTCCCTCAAATTGTGTATTTATCCTGTAATGGTGGTACACAGTCTTTCTAGACAACCCCTAGCGTGATTGTGTGTTTCAGCCTCACATGGAATGAAAATCTCAAAATTTATGGAGTTTAATTAAGGATACATAGTTTGTAGAGGTTTTTAGAATAATTTCTCATATAGTATTATCATTTTTGAATACATATAGTCATTACCTTGTACAATCTCTTGTACACATGTTCATGCTCCTGTATAGCTATCCATGCCCGATTATAATTCTTTTCCTGTGTATTCTAACCATGTTTGTATACCCTCTCTTTATCATTAATATGTATCAAACAAGTTTAATTTTAAACTACCATAATTGTTCACGTGAAATGTGATAGGTTTCACATAATGTGTGACCTTTTCTTCTGTTCATAAACGCAACTTCCATACCCAGGGCGCCACATAGAATGTTATCTTGAACTACACAACTTGTAACCATAAAATATCAAGAAATCTTATGTTCTCAAAATCGTCTATATGGACCACCAACACCATGATTTCATTGGGTAATCTGTGATCAAAGGTCATCTGACCATCACAACACGAGATATATGAATATAGGATTCAAATCCACTCGAAAAACATCACCATCAATCCATATTGTCACCATCACACGTCGAACTGGGTAGAATGAGAATATTGATTCTGTTCTGATCTACATATGATCATCCTCCATCATCTTTTCACCTCTATCTCACACTCGATCACATTACACATCTAAGGTATTGATCCATTGATTTTATCGATGGTTTGTGTAACTATTGAATACTGGGTATTCATCGATCCATATTCGAAATAAATTTCCCACAATAAAAAGAGGAAGAAATTGGGGAGAAATACATACCCCAAATACATATGGAATGAACCTTATCCCATTTTCAATCAGCCCCAACACATTTTAAAAGAATTATATTAACAATGTTGGAATAATTAATGAATAGATATGTCTATTATGAATATATCAACCCAAGATGAAAAGATTAATTCTTATTCATGGAAGTGATCTAATTTAAACTGGGAAAAAATAATGAGATGGAATCACATAAATAAAACATCCTACCCGGAGTTTGTATCAATAAATTATTAATAATGTACTATATTTTCATCATTGATAAGATCTATCAACTTTGATGGCACAATGATCCTCAATATCTATCCGATGTGATTAAATCCACCAATGATCCTTCAATGTCTCCCACCCAATGGATCCTATCAATCCCTAGGTTATATAGATAACCACATTGATTAACCTTTATCCTAATAAAATATAATATTATATGTTTATGTATTAAAATTAATAAATAAATACGTTAAATTTATTTATTTTCTTATTTTCATAGACGATAATACTTTACCAAAACTCCAAACATCAAACATGATTTTGTTATACCTAGGGTAAATGTCATGATCTGAGCCCAAATGTGTCCTCATATTTCCAATAAAAGCCTCATTATTATTATTTAGATTTTCTCAGGAAACTGTGCATGTCTACTATTAATATTTATAATATTTTTCAAATATAAATTCCTGTCCCACCAGGCCATGAAATTCAAAGTTGTCTCCATGAATGGCATAAAAAATAATCTATATAATATTCTAAAGTAAAAAATGATGAAATTAGATTCTTTATAGCCTTTATATTATGATTCATGATATAATGGTCCAAGCCATGATGTAAATATAATGAATGTTATGATTTTGGAATTCCCTTTATTGATATTCCATTTTTCATTGTTCATTTTATTTATATGATGATATTAAACATGGATATACATTGAAGTCATTTTTTGATTTGATGAAATGGTTTTTATTATACTCTCTTCTAAATTTATTATTAACCATTTAGTCATCATCACATCTACTATATGTTACCCCTAATGAGATTATAAGATCACCTTTTATTTGTTTTCCATTCCCTGAGATGTGAATAAAGAATCATTGAATGATTTTTCAAGGATATAATAAATTCTTTCTTACCCTATTTTAAATTATTAAAGTAATATAGATGTCATGTATGTATCTAGTTTATAAAGATTACTATAATGATTAATCATGGGTGGTGTAATCCTTTGTAACTGTTACCATTGTAATAATTAAGCACATTATTTGGGTTAATGGAATTAGTGAGGAAATATTTGGTATCATTGAAAATTTAGTTGGACCCTTGGTAATGAAATTTTTTAAAAACAATATCTAACATTAGTATTTATAAAACCCTTGGATTGATCATTAAATATTAGGGAAATTTAAGTTTCATATTCATAATTAATTCTGGTTAACAATGTATGTTCTATTATTTAGACGTATCTCCTAGAGGAGGGATGGGAATTAATACATTAGTTTAATCTATATATTAAAATATCATTCATTCTAAAACAATTGGTTTTGGAGATGAATTGAAAATGGAAATATTAGGGAAACTAACTCAGTTATAGTTTATTATCCATTCCAATATAGATCTAACAAACATGGGAGAATCTATATTGAAGGATCTTATTATTATATCAAACCGTGTATATTTAGTTACAAAAAGAATTTCCACAAAAGTAAATTCTCTTATTATACGAGAAAAGTGGATATTAATGAATTTTTAATAGATAAAGTTCGTGAAAGGAAGAAGATTCAATATCCCATGGGTCAAGAATATGAGAATAAGCACTTGATTAAATACATAATTGAATTGGAGATTTTTCAATCTTAGGGAAATTATATTATCACAATCATAATATTAATAATACGAAGAAAATCTATTAATGTATAGTACTTTAACTACAATGAGATGGGGCATTTTATAAACCCATTCCCTAATCATCAAGGATGAAAGTTATTATTTTTATAGTATATATTAATGATATTTTGAAATATTCAAAATAATTATGTAGAGAATAAAAATGAATTGGTAATAAATCTTAAAACATTAATAGAAAAATTATTTGTATCCGAAATTTACTAAGTGTGAATGTTTATTTTATGTAGTTTCTTTTTTGGAAATATTTTCTCCATGGATAAAATATCTATTGATATTTCAATGAAATAATATAACTATGTAACATTTTTCGTGGAATAATTTAAAATTTATGGATTTAAATTTTATCTAATTAAGGAAAAAATTGATAATATATAATGTAATTGTATTTATCAATGGTATTTCTATATTATGATTAAAAAACATCTTAATATTGTTCTAATAATATTTTATTGTCATAGAATGTAGAAAATGTGAATATAAGAATAATATGTTGAATGGTATCAAACACCCTAAAAAGTGATTCATATAAAAATGTGATGTTTTATGAGATATTTATTGAATAAATATAAAATAAATTTATCGTTATAAGGTGATATGAAAATGTGATACTTAGTAAATTCAACTATATTTTTTATTGTTTATTTGTAAATATGTAACTATGGTATATATATTAGTGATAATGGTTATTTGGAGGTAATAAAGGTGATATTATTTTGGAAGAAGAAGTGATAAAAAATCTCATTTATGGGTTCAAATTTAGTAAAGAATAAATTGAGTGTTTTTTTAACCATTGGTTATTATTAAAATTTCGGAGATTAATTCATTTTGGAATGATTATTTATATTAGTTATTATTTTTCATTTTGGTAAACATTTCAATTTTTGACATGTGGAATAACATTCCATCATTTTTTGGAAATAATTGTAAATTATAATTTTATTTTTTGGATTAATTCATGTAAAACCTATCATGATCATAATGATTCACATAAAATGATGAAATCATTCATAATATAACGTGATTTAATCATGTAAGTACGTTTTATCATAAAATCTATACTAAAAGAAAAGAAAATTCTAAATCATAAAAAAATTAAAGATAAATATATTAACACTTATGTAGAAATTAAAACTCAAATACCAAGGTATATTTTTATAAAATCAATTAAAAGAATGAGTCTTATATATGTACATTCAAAATAATTTTTCTATTTCAAAACATTGAAATTAAATTTTAGGGTAAAATCTATGTCCAATTTTATTACTATATTATGATATTTACAATTTAGAAATAAAGAATTAAAATAGTGTGGATGAAATTTATGTATTGTGGGGATAAATTAATAACATGAGATCATATATTATATTATGTTTTAAAATAACACTATGTTCAATATCTCATATCACACACATGCTTTAGCTTAAATTAGTTATGAAATAATATTATTCAAATATTACTGTTATAACTTATCCATTAAGTCGGTGTTAATGAATATGAATAACCACATAATCAATTATATTTAAATAAAATTTTACATAATAAAATCATTGAAGTAAATCATGAAAGAAACAATTCATATAATTCTTATAATAGGGAAAGGAATAAGAAATAGTTCGTTTTTAACATTATAAATACTTTTCATATAAAATTGGATTTTGGGTGTTTTATACATGGCTAATTATATAAATTTTTAATATATTCTAAATTTTTTTTTGATGAACTTAAGAATATTTTTAAATAATGATGTCAAAATAATGTTACAGTAATGTTTTCTGAATTTTTTTGGAATTATTTTGGTGAATAGTAAAAAAACTAATTTTAAAAAAACTAGCATTTTCTAATTCAATATATTAAATTTAAATTACCTTTAATTTTTTAGTTTTATTTTAAATTAATATAATATATAATTTATTAATAACTATATAATTAATTCAATATAAATCAATATTATTTTTCATTTTTGTTTATGTTCATTTTTATTTCTAAAAATGTATTTCTCTAAAAATATTTTCAATGTATCATGTGTAATTATATTAATATATGTTTCTTATAATTCTTGTAATTTAATCAAGAAATTTATTTATCATATTTAAAATTATGAGTTTCAAATTTTGTAAATATGGAACTTTTAGTTTACGTCATAATTGATAGTGACGTTGGTATATTTCTTCACTACTTTAATTGGTAAAATAGTTCAATTAACGTAAAAAATATGGGAAAAAGTCTCAAATTCATCCCAAAACATTCCTTTATTTCATTTTCTTATAATAATTTTACAATTAAAATATTAAATTTTAAAATACTACATTATTTTATTGTGAACATTATAGTATTATAAGTTTTGAAAAATTACTAAATATCACACTATTTATTTTAATATCTTTATTATATTGTTCTATGGAGAAAGAATTATATGAATAATAAATTTTGTTTGGGAAATGGCCAATTTATTTCTATATCAGTAATTTATTTTTCTTTTTAATATATACTACAATTTTCATGAACTCTTATGCAACGCCTACGCAACACCTGCCAAAGAAGTAAAATAATCAAATAAATGAAATTAAGAACATTAAATGTAATATATTTTTGTTGAATTAATATTTACAATGGTTTTGATGCATAATAATAATTTTGGAGAGAAATTTAATTTTATTATATTTAAATTTAATTTCTATTTTGATTCCATTAAAGTCAAGATATATTAATAGTTATGAAAATGGAATTAAATGGTATTAAATGTTTTAATTTTATTAAATTAAAATAAAATTTTAAAAGATCTATATTAATATAGATGAATTGGAAACAATCGATATTATCAGTCATGGATAATTTATTTTCCACTTTTAATTTTTAAAATTATTATCATATCTCTTAAATGGGGAGAATGTTTTTAGAACGATTAAAGTAAAATATAGTTAATTGGCGGGGGGGGGTTTAAAAAATTATAATGTTTTAAATGACACCTAAACATATATAAATTAATTTTTTTTAATAAATTGTTTCCACAACCTCATTATGTTTGTGTATATTTCATTATAGATTCATTTTACATGAGTTAGAAACTTGTTCTATATTAATATTTCAATTATTTACAAGTACACCACCCACCTAACTTTTAAATAGCATGAACCTCTCATATGTTCCATTCATATTATGGTAATATTAATTTGACCGATCCCTGAAAAAAAATGTATTAGATTCCTTCACTACATACATGATCTTTTTTTATTTACCTAAGACCATCCAAATAGGGCATAACGTGTAATCCAAATAGGGATTCTAAAGAATATGTATAACACTTAATTTAGTTTTTTTATTTTAGTTCTTCTTCTACCTTATTCATTTATTTTTAAACAATAATGATATAATAAAATAATTATCATACATATATTAATATCTTATTATTTTTTTGTAAAAAAACTATATTTCTATAATTTACCATCGTATGGAAAAAAAATCTCTCATTCATACATAAAAATTACCATAACTGTATATATTTATCTCATTTATAAAATATCATGTATAATTAGTGAAATAATTAATTATTTTTAAAATTTAATTTAAATCTCACATAACTTCCTATGGATCTCTATTTGTCTATAAGAACAGACTTTTATAAATTTTTAGACACCTACAAAGAGCCCTATCTAATTTTTTTTCTCCCAATTTTCTTATGTACCTTGTTCAATGATTCCTACTCATTCAATTCCAAAAACATATCCTCCATTTATTATACATAATTATTTTATATATTTTCCAAAATTTATTTTATGTCATTCATCAACACACTTTATTTCCCTTAAATATATCAATGAAATCCGTAATTTTTTATGACCATATGTAGGTGTAAAAATGTATATAGAATAAAACTATTATATTACTATATTAAAAATAATATAAATATATTTATAGAAGGTGAATATAATATAAGGTGAATTAGAATCTGAAAAAGGAAAAATATTTAGAATAACTCCTATATGAATGTCCACTCTCCCAAGGAATATGTAAAATCCCATGAAGGGTGAGACCTTCTATCACCCAATATGAGAACAATCAAATGTATAAATCCCCCAAACACAATCCACATTCCCTATTTAATATCCCATAAATTCTACTTGAAACCAAACACATTAATGAATATTATTATAAAATATTTCCTCTAGAAATTACACAATACATATCCCAATACAAATTGTCCCAAGTTTCCCCACATTCCGAAATTTTCTCCTTAAATCTAGACAATACATATACCAATACATTAATCCGTAGTCATAACCACATTCCTAAAAGTAAAAAACATAAATTATCACACTATAAAAATAAGATAATTGTACACATAATTTACTTATATTAATATAATGTTGATATATTCATTCATATTCAAATATTTAATTCACAAAGTGTTTTCTTCATCACATAAATGTAAAATGTAGGCATTATGCATTTTCACATAATTTGGAACTCCTGTATAATTACAACATTTTTAAATAATACATTTGGTATCACATACACATCAAAAATAAAAATAATAATTTCTGTTACACTAATACATAACATTTACATTCATTAATGATTTTAAAAATAGGATAGTTAATTAAGACTATTTTATACTATGTAACCAATACTCCTAGACAAATATTAGTTTCGATTACATTAGATGAATACTTGAATAATCATTTTTGACTCCCTATATACCATCCCTTCTATTAGTTTAAAAAAATTCATCGTGTACTATCAATATATATTAAAAAACCAGACATCACATTCAAAAATCATATTTTCTTATAACATTGAGAATTTTAGGTAAACACATTTTGAATATATTTAAATTTTTAAATTAGTTCTAAAATTTACATTTAAATGAAATCTTTATAATTAAAAGACTTAAATTAAATATTTTATCACATCCAGTCATTAACATGACAAATCACATTGAGTATATGAGTAGATATTAAAGTCCTTAGGTCACCATGCATTTAAATCTTTTGAAACATTAAGTTAATCATTTTATGAATTTCTGAGCAATCTTGATTGAAATATTTGAAAACTTCAATTATTTTGTACTTATTATTTGGTTAATCCAACAAATATAATTTTTTTATATATAAATATTTATTATGTTACCAGTATTCAAAAAAACTACATTAAGAATATCATTTTCAATGATTACCATGAGAGTTATGTATGATGGTGGTAATTTTATTCATATACAACAAATTATATTAAAATATATGTATCATATTATAAACATTTAAAAAGAAATTTTATTAAATATGTTCTAAATAAAACAATTAACCTATTTTGAACTCATTATATCCATTTGTGGACCAATAAACAAATTTTATTACTCATTTTTCTACATTGGTTATCCTATAACCACTAATTTATCTATGTATGGAATAATCACAATAATATCATGCATAACTCTTATATGGTTGACTTTATTGTTCTTTACCTAATCCATCACATGGATAAGATCAACATCATATCTCTGATATCCATAATTTTAGGGTTTCCAAATAAGTGTATCCTAATTCTCACACTAGGATTTAATTAACTATTAGTTAAGGATATTCATTTTAAAAATTCCAAGTACATGATTATACATGGGAACCCTAATTTTTTATGATCCTACATTTTGAATGACTGAGGTCGTAACATGTGCTTACATTAAATGAAATCTTACAATTAATATTACAATAAATAAGATTCATCCTCAATTTATTATCTCATATATTCATTCTACCTATATGCATGATTATAATTATTTATTTAGTAATGGTAATCATTATATAAAATTAATATGTTCAAACCATATTGATTTGTAACTCATTAAAAAACTCATATCTTGCATTAAAAACCCAGAATAAAATTCAACTATATTCATAGATAACAAATTCATCCTATTAATAAGGTATATGAATTCCCAAAATGTAATTAATTATAATTATATGAACTTAATAATTTCCACATGAGTAATACTGAATCCATAAATAATCAACCTTCATTTTTCTTGAAAAGGTATGACCCTATAGGCTCGTGAGTTTTCTAAAGTAAAGTCTCTCAACCCATGGATACATTACTCCAGAGAGATCTCAATTCCATAATATTTAATTAACTTCGTAATTAATAATCATAAATAAATACATTCAAAATTCAAGGTTATAGAAAACTAAATAAATTATCATACCTAGCATGTATCTACTTAAATAAATGTCTGATAACTAAGAAATATTATAAATATTTAAACTGAAATATACAATAATTTATAATAAAAAAATTATAATAATGTATAATGTTGTGGATACATTGAAAAATGGATAATTTATAAATTTAAATATGATGCAAATTTTTTGTAAATAATTTAACAATAAATTATTAAAATATTTTTTTAATTTATAAAACCATTAGTTACATTCCATAATTTAATCACATATAAAAAATTTATATTTATTAATAATATGAAGTAAATCATATTATTTCATTATATTTAATTTATCTTAAATATATATAATATTTCCATAAATATAAATATTTTTTATTCAAAATTTAGTATGTAAACAATTCACAAAATCTAAAATCAAATATTCTATATTTATTTAAACTTTGATTAAATCATATATCAAAAAAATTTGATGTGGTTTAAATAATTTCCTCAAATAAGATATTTTATCTTTAAAAATGAAAATATTTAATTTTTAATCATTCACAATTTTTTATATAAACACCTTTATTATTACACCCAAAAAAATATAATACCAGTGGGTCTGAATAATGGTAATTTTATTTTTTGACTTTCCCCACGTCAATGGTCTTGTTCTTTAGTTGTTGTGCAAAAACCACTCTTCCTATTGGTCATTAAAAAATAAAGAAAAAAGGTGATACATGTGATTTTATTTCATTCACCCAATGGATTAATCACATGATCATTCATGGGAACATGTATATGCACATGAAGCAAAAACATCACAATGTTTTCTGATTATATGTTTTAGGGAGGTAGCACCAACCCAGCTAGTGTACAACCATGAATCAATAGAAATATCATTTCTCCCCATATGGAATGAAACCCATTACTCCTATTATAATTATCTTATCCTCTATAGACTAATACTATTGTTACAAAAAATTTGGTCTCCTGATATGCACTAATTTTTTTTTGAATGACTCCACAAGGAGTCTAAGAAAGAGTGTCTCCTAGAAAAATTAATCATTTTCTTCTTTCTAGTATGAATGATGGATATTCTTCTATTCATGATACACTATTTTTATTAACTATCTTCAAGAATTTTACATAGAAAAACTCTTGGAAAAAACATCCCCTTATTTTAATACCATAGTCTTGAATTATCTACATATATCTATTTAAAATTGAATAACCAATATATTTTTTACAATAAAAAGTCTTCCCATTTTTTGTAGAGTTGGAAATCACCATTTTACTAACCATTATCTACTTTTTATTTCATTTTAAATTTAGGAAAAAATATCTAGTTTCCACATGAGAAAAAAATTTCCAAATTGAAGTAAATTATATTATTTATATTTAAAAGACCAAAAAATATCCTAAAATTTTATAAAATAATATACATTACATTCTTCAACTATATCAAGTAAAAAATAAACAGGACTTATAGTATTATAACCTCCACATTTCAATCACACTTCTTTCATAGTGGGTTAAATTTTTTAAATAAATACACTAAATCACCGGTAATCCTTTCCAAAATGATACATTATTATTACAATAATCTTGTAATATCAACTTAAAATTATCCATGCACATAAAATATTTTATTAACAATAATAATGTTTTATAAAATAAAACTGATGTTATTGTTTGTATGTCTTCAGGAAAAAATTACAAAGGGAATGATCCTTACAAAATACAATAAATCAGGCATATGAATATCCATCATTTCATAGATCCTTAATAACCACTCATTGATAGATGGCCCCAATGATGATAAAGATGATGAGATGATACCATTTATTTACTCAAAACAAAAATGGGGAAAAGGTAAATTTATGAGAAAACTAACACTTTCTTGTTTCTAATATAAAAATGTGGGGAATGTACAAACTAAAAATTATAATAAATTTTATGATAATGATGACGAATAATAATAAATGAATAAATTTTTTAGAGGAACGAATAGAAAAAGGAAACCCAATAATAAATTATTCAAGTTGATGAATATGTTATCTAAAGAAGATGATAACCTAAATGAAGAAAAATTAAAGGATTTAGAGGACTCTAAATAAATCTTAGAAGAATTTATGGTGGATGTTATATAAATAACCGACATTGAGTAATTAAGGTCGTAAATACAAGAATATATATTAGAGTAGATAATTATGTTAAACTAAAATCATCTCATAATGAAATTGAGAATTGGAGGGGTAGAACAAATAAATTTAATGGATTTTTTCATGAATCCTAGTTCTTTATCTATAAATAGGAATAATAAAATAATAAAATTGAATTTTATATTGAAAAACTCAAATCTGAAAATTCTAGAAACTCATATAATTAACTCATTAGGAGTCTAAATAATAATGAATATGATCAAATAAATGATGGTTTGATAACATCTCTAAATTATAGAATCAAAATAATTGAGTAACTCAATGTAAAATAATGATGAATTCATTATAGAATTTTGGAGATCATAAAATACTCCTTATTATAGGAATTACAATAGAAACATTGAGCAATTAGGTTGTTGAAGATGTGAAGTAAATTCCTGGGGAGTCTACCATAACGTTTTACACTATACAAAAATTGAATAAATTTTAACAAAAATTGAAAATAAATTGTGGGTCTTGAACATAATACGAAATCAATGAAAATTTATGATAATCCTCAAACACCTACTACTTAATGGAAATTTATTTAAATAGAATCACAATAGACTAAGATATGTTTTTTTTAGAACAATACACAATAAAAATACACTAAATGTTTAGTTATGTTGTTTTGGTAATACGGGACAAACAAAATATATTTTCTCCGTAGAAAAAAAACACTTTACAAGTCTTTATCAACAAAAAATATGGGATTTAGTTTATATTCATGATATTTTTTTACTGGGTATTATTTTTATTGAAATGATTTTGGGTAGAAATTAGAGATTTATCTATTAAAATTATTAACAACAATAATAGCATAAAAAATCATCAGGTTGGTCAAAAATCTAAAACATATTTTAATATTTATAAGTTTAGGAAGAATATAAGGTGATCATGGGTACACAAGATTATTCATGACCAAATTTAATTAACCAATGGTTTTGTGTCAAGATAAGTGATGTGAATAAGGAAAACATATCTGAAATTTATTTTATTAGAATATATGGATGTGAAACATAGTTTTTTAAAGAGGGTATACATATTATATGATTGGAAATAAATATTTTTCCCCTAGATAAAATTATTAAAACGATTTCGTATTTTTTTTTGAAAATTTCACAGTTCAGAAAAAATATTCTCTCTTGGGAGGACTAATTTAGTGGAAAGGATTTAATGTTAACATATATTATTTTGTTTGAAGTTCTCCATCACAATTTTTCTCATTTTTTACTCAACTATTTGAATTACTACATGTGGTGTAGCTTATCTAGATGTCCTAAAATATCAAAGGAATAGATAGATCAGATATTTTAAAAATTACAGAGAACCAAATTAATCCTATATCTCATAAATGAAGAATAATATACCTATTTTCTATGTTAGGAGAAATAAATTCAATTGAGGAATAAGTGCCTTGGCCACATGGTCACAAAATCCATAAAATACTTGGTGAAAAATGAAGGATCTCTAGACCCCCCAACACATTCATGAAATCATACTCACATGTGTGATACTTTTAAAAAAAGGGAGAATGTTAAAAATATTTTCAATCAAAAAGAATATATATTGATAAGATTTCTCTAGATTTTTTATATGGATGTGTGAGGGATGATGACAAAAAAACTCATGGATAGTAAAAGGTATCTTGGTTTACTAATAAATGAATATATAGTAATCTCAGGGATAGTGAACATTGCTCAAATATATGATGTGTTCTGGAGGGTCACTAATTACTAGAGATTGAAGGAGAAAATCTTTTGGGATGAAGCATCACAATTTACAATGAAATAATTGTATATATTTTACCAATAATATGATGGAATAGTATATTTAAAATCATGGGAAATTGCATCATGTTTCACCAATAAGGATTCCATAAACAACAAATTCACTAACAGAATATATTATAATACTAATAACATGGCATGAAAAGTGGTCATGGAAAAGAAACTACTATAGAAATATTTAAACATCATTTTCCACATATATATATATATAATCTTTATTATGTTGAATTAATATAATACAACTTATGTTATTTGGTATGGGAAGAGGCTAGCACTAAATTAGTTTCATTTTTTATGTAAATTTTTTAGCCTCAATAAATTTAATCATTAAAATTTAAGGGATTATGGATATATAGATAATTTCTATAGATATTCATCCATAAGAAAGGAATATAAATGATATAGAAAAATGTACTGGAAAATTATTTAAAAAAAAGATGTAATAGTTATTTAAAATTAGTGGAATTTTAAAACTAAAGCGAATATTTTGTAATGATGTTGTGCATAAACTAATAAATGAAGTGAAGACGAAGTGGGTGTATTAAAGGTTGATCTGGGGATATAGAAGTATCATATAAATTCTATGATGATGAGGATTATTTAGTGAAAATATCATCTAAAACCAAAAAATATATATAGGGTATAAATATCTAGAAACTAATTTACTAAGGACTAAACATTCCTAGTTTAAACTAGTAGGATGGAGGCTCAAAATCATATTTTATATCACATGTAGAGCCAAAATATTTTAGAATAATATAGATATGTCAATTGGGAAAAATCTATCACTTAATATCTTGAAAACAATTAAAAGGAACAAATATGGGAAGTTTTACTGAGGCTAAAAAATTATTATTAGAACTATGAGGGTTTTTAAAAAATATATGCTTGGAATATTGAAATATTACACCAGAAAAGGAAAAACATGTTTGTAAGGCATATTCCAAAATATAAAAAATTATTGTGGATGATGTATTTTCACCCACAACATGGATTGAAACCATAAAGTTTTTTGTTGGAACCACAGTACAAAGGGGATTAAAATTGAATCAAATGGAGATCTAATTATAAATTTTAAAATAATATCCTTGTAGTGGAGGTTTGTAAATAAAAACAAAATGTTTTTTTAGATGATGATTATGAGGAAAAGGTTTTCTATATAATTTTTTCCGTTTATGAATAAGAGGAAAATTGTATGGTACTCATGACTGGATTGGAATATAAGGATGGTTGTTTTAAAATGACAAGGGTATTATTACAAACACTACATAAATATGGAGAAATATTAGTTTTTTTGTTATTAATTGAGTTAATAGTATCAATTTTTAGTCTTTGATGTTGTAAAATGTAACTAACATTCAGAATACATGACGTATGAATCCAAAATGGATTTTATTTTTGTGTTTTAATTTTTTATTGGAATATAGGTGATCTAATTAAAGTATAGAATATCTTTTTGATAAAAATATTCGAAGGATGAGTTTAAAAGGATTTAAATGGATGAAACAAGCCTCATATAAACTATGATGGTGGTCTGAATGAAATTTTCAAAATATGAGGTTTGAAAATAGGGGTATATGAATCTATATTGAGATTTCAATGGTAGCTTCCTGTATTTGATATCCACTCGAATAGATTTCATATTTCCCATATGTCAAACATTCTGCTATCAAATATATCCAAAGGAATGTTGAATTCATTATATGAGATGAATACATTGTTATATCAACCACACCTTGGATTTTAGGCTATTTTGTTACATTACTTCACAACAATAGTTAGGATAAATATATATATATATATATATTATAAGGACTGGGCCTTAAAAAATTTCACTATCTATAATTTTGTGAATAATTCACATTGAGGATATTTTTAGATTTTGAGTATTAGAGAATTAGGCCTTAACTATTACATTACACCTCAAAAATTAAAAAGTAGACACTTCTACTCAGTTTCATTTTTTTCATAAAAATTAAAACTCTTGAAAAATATTGTCATGTCTAGTTCCATGTTTTATACTACATGACATTTCCTTGACCCCATTTTTGACCCTATTCATCTTTATGTCAGGTAGAAAACAATTAAAATATTTGGATGAGCATTAAAAACATTAGTAAGGGTTACAAAACAAAGGAACATAACATTATTCATCAATACATACAAATCAATGAAATCATTGTTTTCAATCATTAATATAACACACAAAATCATATGATTTATGTGTAATAAATGGAAATCATAAACCATAAAGTTAACTTGTGACATTCATATCATACATACATTATAGCTATCATAGCTACAAAAGGAGTTCCCTTAGAATACCCATCATAATATATTCCCTAAATAAGTTAGGATAAACAATAACATTTACCTCAGTCATGTTACCCAATTCATTGGAGAGCTATCTTGGGCTCACCCACCCTCGGTTTATCACAGAACCACCAATATACATAAAAAATTCCCATGAACAATAACATATTCATAACACATAAAACAAACATAAAGTAATGATAAAATTTAGACATCATTTAAATATATTGACATAAAAAATCAATTATCAAAACCATTTTCAATACCTAAATACGTAATATAGTATATGGTATTTATTTTTCTTTTAAAAAAATTACATATTGTTATAGAATCCATATATTAAATAATACTCATAATGGCCAAAGAGGTCATTTTCACTACTTACGTTAAAAGAAACATTCATTTATATCATTTAGTAAAATTACTCGATGAAAAATATTCCCTTTGAATGAAATTAAGATTCAAATGTGTTTATATAACATATAAAAGAAAGTCGTTTATAAAACAAAATATGCCTCAATGAACGGATATTGAGATGGAGTCCCTTACCTCATGTACGACTTGACCTGTTCGTCCTATAATCTCCTAAATAAAAAAATTAATTTATACATTCCTAAAAACCATTTTCAAGTTTCTTATTCCTTTTATATTACATATTAACATTTTATAAACAATATGTAAAAATTTATGTTAATAACGATCATTTTGTCGATATTTTGAACTTGAGTAAAAAATGAACTCCTTATAATTACAAGTTGTTAATGCGGTCAGAGTTCCACTATCTCCATAATGATATTCATGATTTAGATATCATATATATCTTATATATATATATATATTATATATATGAATTTATAATAGTATATAACATTTGGAGATAAGGAATGAAATGCACCGTTCATGGAGATGACAACTTGTACGTATGCATGAACGCTATTTTCAATTCTATTACGTTTTTAATGGAATGAAAACATAATGATAAATAGTTATATTATAATTACAGTATAATATCCCATATTATCTCATTAACTCCATCCTTTATACATTCTTCATATATCATGAACGAGTCATATCACTTTGAGGAGGTGGTAGTCCACACTTCCTTAAATAAATTATCGTATTTACCAATTATGGAAATCATAAAGTTATGATATAAATGAAAAATACAGAAGTATAAAGACAATATACATAAAAAATACATCACATATAAATACAATTCCATCTTAATGGACACCATAAAAGGTTGTAGGAGAATATTTAACAATCATTTCTTCGTGAGATAGCAGTTCACCGTCTACAGAAACAATATGTTCATTACCCATAAGAAAGAGGTTTTTGTAAGTGTAGTTAAAATTAATATCAGATAAACCACCTAGTATATTGAGGTTACTGTTGTTGATAAAAAAGAATTTATTAAAAAAAATTAGGGGGTTGGAGAAGTAAAATAAAAGAAAATAACATAAGGGAAGATGTTACATTTTAATCGGGTAACTCCCTTTGGTATGAACCAAAAACATTATTGAAGTGCCTTATGCCTAAGGTAAGTTTTATGGGTTGAATATAGGAATATTTAGAGCATATTTGGGATGATTTTTGCCAATAAATGGGGCTTGAGAGGTGTGAGTTATGGGATAGAGGTGAGATATTTTTATTAGGGGGAGGCGGGGCTCTTTTGGAAGGTTTGAACATATTAGTTTATTATATAATGATGTTCAGGTTATAAAAGTCCAAAACATTTTGAAGTAGAATATAAGATGACTATTGTTCGAAGTAAAATCATCCAATAAGATTTGGACAGGTTTTTTATATTGTTTTAATTTTTAAAATCTTATTTATTTAAAACATTCATTAATGAGGTAAACACTACATCATTATTTGGTCATAAATAATTTTATTTATTTGCCGTCTAATTTTTTTTAGAAAAATACCTAGATGTCTTAAATATTATTAGCATTAAAATTATTATTTATAGTTGAATAGATAACTTATATAACCCTACATAAAAATTGATTTACTAGAAGATATATGTTTATGTCAATTTTGTCTTTACATTAAAATAATTAATTTAAAGTGTCATTATCACTCATAAGTGGAACCACGGGGTCCCAAACATTACCCATGGATTCCCTTGGACGAAAATGTATCTAATAATAGAATTAGGACACATTTTAGGGTAATTTAATATTATTATAATATTATTTTTACCTTGAATTACCTTATTTACATTTAACCATGATAAATAAGAGTCAAAAGTTACTATTCACAAAAAAAATATTTTTATCTTAATCAACCACATATGAAACACTAATAACAACCATTATGTCATATTTTCAAAATTCAATTCACAGAAGCGGTAAAATTTCATTTAAATGAAAATTTTGGTTTTTAACTATTACTCAATGTTTTCACTATTCATGAAAAAATGAAGGTTTTCAAAAAAATACCAAAAATCCATCCTAAGATATATTTGATATTCCAAATTCAAAAATTATTTCTATTTTACCTAATTCAAAATATATAAGTTGAATTTATTATTTTATAAATAATTCTTGTTGTCAAAATAAAAATTTTGTTTTTAAGAAATAATAAATATAAAAAGATTGACACTTGTTTATGTCCAATTTCAAAGATGAATTTCATCCACTGACCAAAAATGGATTAAATGGTAAATATATAATTTAATTAAACATTAAAACCAATTAAAAATATAATATTACCATATATATAAATTATATTAGATGGATGTTTTTAAATTAAATACTGTATTTATCACTATTCATTAAAAATGAATTTTATCATAAAAATTCAAAACATTTACCCAAAGTAAATTTCGATGTACCTATTCTAAAGAAGAATATTATTTCGTTCAAATAAAACATATAAAATAGACAAAAACTTTATTTAAAGAGGGTTTACCATCAAAATATGGTAAATAGACCTTTTAAGTACTAATATAGTATTTAGGCATTAAATTATATTTATTCACATTTTGAGCCTATAAATTTTATTAGATAAATGTAAAAACATTTAACAAACATGTGTAATCAAAATATGGTCAGTTATTGTTCATTCTCACCAATACAACAGCTAGGCGTTAACTACCATTTAAAATGATATTATATTATTATTTTTCAATATAACTAAACGTTTTGTGTAACGTAAGATATCAATGAAACCCATTGTTGTATATCTAATACTCCATATAATATAGAATACACATTAAAGTAAAATTATTATTTAATTCCAAGATATAAAAATATATATGAAAAATTACATATTATTTATTTATCAAGGATGTTACACCCATCCCCCTTTTGACAACTATTCCCTCCCAGTTTTATTCACTTATCATAAAAATGTGGGTATCTATCCCTTATAGAATTTTAAGATTACCAAATTCCCTCTTCAACAATATGGTTATTTCATGAGAAATTTATCTGATTGATTTATCTTATACCGCAATACATGATCATGGCGGTCATGATTCCGGACTGCTTGTACCTCATAAGAGAGATTTTCCTCCCACTAAACTACATCTAGGCTCAATAATGAGATGGATATGTTATATACATTATCAAAATTGAAACATGAAAAAAATGTGTAATTGGGATAAACATGAAGGTAAGGCCAATATATACGCATCTGAACCAACTTTCACTGGGATTTCATAAGGTCCAATGAACCTTAGACTCAATTTTCCCATTTTACCAAAAAGCATCACACATTTCCATTGACAAAATTTGAGAAAGACATGATCACCTACCTATAAAAAGATTCATAATCCATTTATAATCATATCATTTCTGTAGGTTCTGAGCTATTCTCATGTGCTTCTGAATCCACTGAACGTTTTGACCATCTCTTCTACCAATTTTGGTCCCATCAATTTCATTTCTCCTACGTCATCCCAAAAATAATGAGTTCGAAACTGCTTCCCATATAATTATTCAAGTGGATCCATTTGTATAATGGAGTTAAAACTGTTATTATTTGAATATTAAACCCAATAAATATGATGGTCCCATCTACCCTAGTAATATAGAGAACAAACACTTATCATATCCTCCATGGTCTGAATTGTTCATTCTGACTTCCCATATGATTGCGGATAAAAAGATATACTAAAAGTTAGTTTAGTAACCAATGACTTATGAAGGCCATTCCAAAAGTTAGATGTAAACATGGGATCACTATCAGATACAATAGAGAGGGGAACTCCATGCAACCTGTCTATCTCATTAACATACAACTTAGAAAGTTGATCTAGATACAAAGTACCTTCAATAGAATGGTAATGAGTAAATTTAGTCAACTGCTCAAAAATAAACCGTTTTGAATAACTACCTCGAGGTGTTTTGGGTAATACCACAATGATATCCGTGGATATATTTTCCCATTTCCACTCAGGCAATGGAAAAGGCTGAAGCATCCCCTTTGGTATCTATCTATCTTCTTTAACCTGCAAACAAGTAAATCACCTCACAATAAAGTCCAAAATATCTCTTTTCATTCCATCCCACCAGTATACTCTCAATGATAGTTTTATATCTCAGTACTTCTATAATGAACTGAAAAAAGATATCTATGATCTTCACATAATAACTCTTTCATAAAATGTGAATCACAAGGCACACATACACTCTTCTCTATCCCCAAAATACACTCATTATTGATGTTAAATTCAGGAAACATACCCTTGTAAACCAAGTCTACCTTTTATTGTAACTCACTATCTTCCTTATACATTTGCTTCATTCTGTGTGATTGATATTATTTCACTGTCACCTGAATCAAAAGAGTGGAATTACTAGAACCATGAACTTATACTCCAAAGTACATCAAGTCTTTAATCAAAGGATGTTTTATCAATATTAACAAGGTTAATTTATCATTTCTATTACTACTTAAATCATCAGCCACATTATATTTCATTCCTCGATGGTAATGAATTGTTCAATCATAATCCTTGATTAATTCTAGACATCTCATCTTTCTCATGATTAATTATTTCTGATTGAATATATACTTCAATCTTTTGTGGTCATTATATATTTCATATTTTACTCCATAAAAATAAATCCTTCATATTTTTAATGCAAAAATAACCGCATCTAATACCAAATCAAATGTAGGTTAATTTAACAAATGAGGATTCAACTCACATAAAGCATAATAAATTACCTGATCAGTATGCATAATGACATAGCCATGTCCTTTCAACATTGAATCACTGTACCTAACAAACTCACCATTTATAGAAGGCACTTCCAAAATTATAGCATTCACCAATCTTCTATTCAATTATGTTAAACAATCATCTCATTATTTTGTTCAAATAAACATTACACCATTTTGAGATAACATTTTCACTGGACTAGATAACCATGCAAAATTTTCAACAAACCTCTAGTAATAACCCGATAATCTTAGAAAAATACAGATAAGGGTAATATTTTTGGGTCTTGACCATTCTTCAAAAACATTTTTTTATATGATCAATAGTTATGCCATCCTTAAAAATAATGTGACTATGGAATGTAATTTGATGTAACTGAAACTCACACTTGTTGATTTTCTCATTCAGTTTCTTTTCTTTTAAGGTTTTCACGATAACCCTTAAATGACTTTCATGGTCCTATTTACCTTTATAATAAACCATAATATCATAAATAAACACAAATACAAACATATCTGATGAGTAAACAAAGCGATCATTCGAGTAATCTATTCATTTCGGATTCTGACCATCTCATGATACTAAGTTGGAAGGTAATTTCATTCTGTATTCCATCACAGCACATCTACCCTATTTTCTCTACCAATACCCAATCTGAAAACAGAAATATATTAGTTGAAGCAACATGTTAATATATGAATTCTATATCAGTTCAATCTTACCATTAATGAAAAATAATTTATGTATATTAATTTAAAAATATTATAACTCCTAAAGGATTCTAAACTGAACTATAATACCAGTTATAAGGTCTTAGCCTTAAAACATTTACAATCATGAATTAATTGAATAATTCAGAATTTGGATATTTTCAGGTTTGTAGTTTAGAGAATTAATCCATAACTATTAAATTACATTAAAATTATTTGAATGTAGACAATTCTACTCAGTTTCAATTTTTTCATAAAAATAAAAATTCTTGAAATAAGAGTCATTTCTATTTCAAAATTTTGGACACCATGACATTTCCTTGATCCCATCCCTACAACTATTTATCATTATGTCCTATGGAAAAATATTTAAAACCCTAGGATGAGCATAAACAGTGTGTAAGGGTTATAAAATAAGGAAAGAAAACATTAGTCAATCAATACATACGAATCAATGAAATCATACTTTTCAATATTTAACTTACAACAAAAAATCATAAGATTTGTTAATAATAAATGTAAATCATAAATAATAAAGGAAACTTGTGGCATCTATATCATACTTACATTGTAACTATCATAGATACATAGGGGTTACGTTGGAATACTCATCATAGTATATTCAACAAATCTCTTAGGAGAAGCATTAACATTTACCTCTGTCATGTTTCCCAATGCATTGGAATGATATCCCAGGCTCACCGCCATAGGTTTATCATGGAATGACACATATACGTAAATAATTCCCAAGAACTATAACATATTCATAACACATAAAATAAAAATAATGGAAAGACAACATTTCTATAGAATTTAAATATATTGACATAAGAAATCCATTATCAAAACAATTTTCCATAAAAAATTACATAAAATAGTATATGGTATTTATATTGCATTTAAATTCATTACATCTTGTTATGGAATCCATAGATAAAATAATACTCACGTTGCCGGAAAAGGTAATTGTCACTGCTTTTGTTAAAGGAAACTTTTTTTTTCATTTAGTAAAATGCCTAATATAAAAATATTATCATTTAATGAAATGAAAAGTGAAATGTTTTTATATACCGTATAACTGAAAGTCTTGTATAAAACAACATATGCCTCAGTGAAAGTATATTGAGATGAAGCCCCTTACCTCTTGTCCATCTTGACCCATTTGTTATTTAATCTCCTAAATAATAAACTAAAGTTAATTTATACTTTCTTAAAAACCTATTTTAGTTTATTATTCTTTTTATATTACTTATTACCATGTTATAAAATTATGTAATCATTTATGTTAATAATGGTTGTTTTTTGGATATTTGGTACTTGAGTCAAAAATGAACATCTTATAATTACATATTGTTCTTGTGGTCAAAGTTACATTATCTCTAAGAATGATATTCATGATTTATAAATAATATATATAATATATATCCATTATATATAATTATTTATAATTGTACATAACATTTGGAGATATGAAATGAAATGCACTGTTCATGGAGATGGAACAACATACGTTCGCATGAACGCTACATTCATTTATATTTCATATTTTAATGGAATGAATAATTAATTATACATAAGTATGTTATATTTCCAATAAAATATAAAATATAATTTCAGTAACTCCATACATTATACGTATCACACATGGCATGGACGAGTCACATCACTTTGAAGGGGCGGTAGTCCGCACTTACTCAAATGAAATTACTGTATTTACCAATTCTGGGAACCATAATGGTTTGATATAAATGAAAAATAAATAAGTATAGAGAAACTATAAGTATAATATATATCACATATAAATATAGTTCCATCTTGAAGGCCACCATAATATGTGGTAGGAAAAGATTGAACAATCATCATTTCGTGAGGCATTAGTTCACCGTCCAGAGAAACAATATGTTTTTTTACTCATTAGAAGGAGATGTGTGTAAGTTTAGATATAATACATATATAATAAAAAACCTAGTATAATTAGGATAATTCTTTTGTTATAAAATAATTGAATAAAAAGAGTTTTGGGGTTGGAGAAGTAAAATAAAAAAAAGAACTTTACAGAAGATGTTACCTTTAAATCGGGTAACTCCCTTTGGTTTAAACCAAGGGATTTATTTATGTTCTTCTACCTATGTTAATCCTTCTAGGTAGAATAGATGGATCATTATAGCTTATTTGGTTAGAGTTTGGATGATCCAAGGGGATTGGGAGGAGTGAGTAATGGGGTAGAGGTGAAGGCTTTTTATTAGTGGGAGGAGGGGCTCTTTAAGAAAGTTTGAAAATATTATTTTATTCAATAAATATTTTTGGTTTCCAAAGGTCCAAAAATTATTAAAGTAGAAAATAAGATGAATCTTGTTCTAAATTAAATCACCCAATAATAATTGGACAGGTTTTGGATATTGTTTAAATTTTTTTATTTTTATTTATTAAAATCATTTATTAATGAGTTTAACACTATATCATTATTGTGTAATAAATAATTTAATTTATTTGATGTCTAAAAATAAATAAAAAACATGATTTATGAAATATTTTTATACATAAAATAAATATTTATAGTCAAAGTGATATCATATATAACACTATGTATTTTTTTACTAAAAGATATATGTTTATGTCATTTTTGTCTTTACATTAAATTAATTAATATAATGTGTCATTATACCTCTTATGTGGCTCAATGGGGTTCCAAAATCGACCCAAGTATTCCCATGGTGGGAAATGTATCAACCAATATGTAACACCCCGAGCTTCCACGATACGCTTCTCATTCAAAAATGCAATAGCTTGCATTGTACGCAACTTCGACTTCTAAAACACCGCGACTAATCAAAGTAGCCGTTATGAATAGTAACAACCACTTTTTAAAATTATAGAAATATTATATTTCAAAATGGACTTCATTTTTGGATTCGGAATATCGAAATTAGCCTATGTTGAATTTTTGGTATTTTTCTGAGAACTTCTAATTTTTTATGAATAGTGAAAAATACTTAAAAACAATTTTTTTAATCAAAATAATTTATAGTGATAAACTATACTATTTAGTGGTTTTAAAGTATAATTAGAATATATTTTTACCATTTTATCCAATGGTGGTCATTAGAATTAATTTAACATTGAAATTGGACATAAGCAATTGCCAATCTTTTGATATAAATTGTTTCTTAAAAACACGCTATTTGTTGTGACATCAGGAATTAATTATAAAATTAACTAATGCAACTTATATGTTTGGAATTTTTTAAAATAGACATCATTTTTGAATTTGGAATATCAATTATAGCTTATGGTGAAATTTTGGCATTGTTCTGAAAAACATCAATTTTTGATGAATAGTGAAACCACTATGTGGTAGTTAAATAATTGATTTTTCGTTTAAATGAAATATTACCACTTCTGTGTTTTTATTTTCAAAAATCTGACATATATGGTTGTAATTAAGAAGTAAAATGTGGTTCAATGAAATTAAAATAATTTTTGGTGAATAGTAACTTTTAAGTTCTTAATAGCGATTAGAGGTAATTAGTGTAGTTTAAGGTAAAAATAATGTTTTAATTATATGAGATGAGATTGACACATGTCCTACCCTCTTTGGATGTGCCATGGCCGACCAAGACAATCCATGGGTCAACTTGGGGACCCCATGGAGCCACTTTAGTTGGAAAATGACATAAATACCTTTTATTTAATGTTAAAGTAAAAAATGACACAAACATGAAATGTTTTACTAAAACAATTTTTACATGGGGTTATACAAGTCATATTTTTGACTATAAATAGTAATTTGAAAGATAAAAAGATTTCCTACATCGTAGTATTTGTTTTATAATTTTTAGACATTAAATAAATTAAATTATTTATGACATTATTATGATGCAGTGATGACCTCATTATTTAATGATTTTAATAAAATAAAATGATAATGTACAATCCAAGGCATACCTTATCACCTTAGGCACGAATTTTATAATTGTGGGACCTTTATAATCCGAGAAGCATTGTATAATAATGTAAAATTCTCTTACTTTCCAATAGTGCCCCTCCTCTCCTCTTATAAAAGGCCCCCACCTCTACCACCTTATTCAGACTTTCAAACCATTTGGCTCGGCCAACCTCTGCCAAAATACCCTCCCAACTTCCCTACCGTACTCATAAAAGCCTCCCTTTGGGCAGAATTCTTCCCAAGGAGGCCTTTGGCTCAAATCAAAAAGAGTTACCCGATTTTTATGTAATTTCTTCTCTAATGTTGTTTTGTTTTATTTAGATTCTCCATCCCCTTAAACTATTTTTATTCATTTCATTTTTAACAACAACAGTATCCTCAATATACTAGGATTTTGTTATAATAAGGATTCTATCTACACTTACACACACCTACATCTAATGGTTAAAGAACATATTGTTTCTGTGGATGGAAAATTTCTGCCTCACGAAACGATGATTGTTCAACACTCATATAACACCTTCAAAGGTGGCCATTAAGATGTCAATATATTTATATATGATATATAATATGTTTATGTTTTACTTATGCTTCTGTATTTCTCATTTATGGAATACTTTATGATTTCCATTATGGGTAAACACGATAATTTCATTTTAGGAAGTGCGGACTACCGCCCCCACAAAGTGATTTGAATCGTTAATGCCATATGTGGGATGTATAAAGGATGGATTGAATGGTATTATACACTATATTATACTGGAATTATATTATACATTTATATCATTATTATTTCATTCCATTAAATACAAAATAGAAATGAAAGTAGCGTTCATGCGTACGTACGACTTACCGTCTCCATGAACAGTTCATTTCATTTCTTACCTCTAAATTTACGTAATATTATAAATGAATGTATATACTGTATATATATGATATATATGATATCTACATCATGAATATAATTCTGGATATAATGGATATTTCACCACATGAACAACTTGTAATTATAAGAAATTTATTTTTGACTCAGGTACCAAAGATCGACAAAACGACCGTTATTAACATCAATAATTACATAATGTTCATAACATGGTAATAAGTGATATAAAAGGAATAATGAACATGAAAAAGGTTTTTAATTAAATAGAAATTATCTCTAGTTTATTATTCAGGAGGTTAAAGAACGGTCGAGTCAGGACAAGACGCAAGGTAAGGGTTTACTTCACAAACTCTTCATTATCCAAGGTTGTTTATACATAATTATCTACTGGGACCTCATTATCATCCACATCCATGTTTCTTAAAAATGTCTTTAAAAAAAATTTTACTATTAAATGGAAAATGGTTTAAAGTAATTTATACCCTTATACGTTTTTGAAAGGAATCTTACCGTCGTTTTCCAAACAATGTACTTTTTGACATTTTTGACATATTTAAGGTAAGAATGTTTTTTTTAACTTATACGGCGGGTGCGGCTATTTTCCTCCATTATAACATCATCGAAGCTTCCCTTACAAGCTTATAGGAATATTTTCAAAGTAAATTTATTATTTTATAATTATGGTACTTTTAAATGATTTAAAAAAAGAGAGATATTTCTCTAAAATAGCTTTGATTTCATCCATGTCAACATCCGTTGATGGGTTTCAAGTTTAATTGAAATTGATTTATGATACAAAACATCCATTGAACATTTTGTGAAATATTTGACTGTGGATGTTTTATTTTTATACCATCCATAGTTTATGGATAAATTGTTGACATTTTGTATGCTAGTTTTAATATGAATATTTATGTTATGTTTAAACCTATTCATATGAGCAATGAATTGGACTTAATAATTGATGGGTGGAGCCTGCTATAGCTCCTCGATGCATTGGTAGGTCTCATGAGACAACTAGATGTGGAATTTTCCGAGGCCCTTTACCTATTTGATTTATGGTTTTGGCCGAGGCCTTAATCATTTTAGACGTCTTGGCCGAGGCCTTGACAAAATGTTTCAGAATGTCTGGCATTATACATTCCCTCATTATGAAAGTGGTTATTGATATTTCATGTGATTATTCATCTTGTAGAATATCCATGTTAGTAAGTAATGGAATTATTTTATTTTAATTTTTCCATATTATGCTGAGGTTCAAGTTCAATAAGACTTTTGTTTATTTACACATTGCCTTAAATGTTTATGTTTATTTATGAAAGCTTCCGCAATATTGTTATCCTTACTGAGCATCTGAGCTCACCCCTTTCAATGTTTTAAAATTTTCCAGGATGTGAACAAGTATTTTATGAATGACCTATAGGGATAGTCAGAAGAGGATATGAGTGTGGACTATGAAGTCTTTGTTATTAGTTTTTCACTTTATGATGTAATGTAACATTTATGAATGTATCTAGTGTTTCCAAGGCTACTAAACTAATCGGTATTTCGAGACTTGATCTTTTGTGATCATGCCAATGTTACGAAGTAATGCACCGACACTGGGTAGCTGGGGTCGGGGTGTTACAGTTGGTATCAGAGGCAGTTTAGTACTAACCTTGGAAGCTAGATTTAGATAAACTCTGATTAGAGAACATAGCCCGAAGATAGACTTTAAGGATTATTATAGAAGAACTTCCTAGAATTTTTTTATTATAGATATTTTGTGAGTTTTCCGAGAGATACATCCATGTCTGGATACGAGCAGGAAGAGGCGGCTCTGGTACAGATATACCTAGGGGTAAAACCCGAAAACACCACTTTGAGCTAGACTCGAATGGGAACTGGTGCACAACAACGGGCCTTGCAACACTCTTGGTTACGACACTCCCGGGGGATATGCTTAGGATAATTCCCATTTTCATTACAAACCACTATGAAAGGTTATGAGTATATAAATCCTCAAAGAAATTTTTTTTATAATTATGGATTATATCCATAATTAGTTCAATTTATGTTAAGTGTTTTACAAGTATGGAATTATGTATTTTGATTCATAAACTAATCTAGTTTATGCCATTATTTAGAAATGGCGCCTAGTGGAAGGAATGGAAACCGTATCAATGCACGCACTTCATGTAGGGATTTGCCTCCTGCTCAAGATAATTATGGTGGAGCTAGTGATACAACTGGTGTTGATCAGCTTCTCACCGTACTGGGACAACTCACGCAGGTTATGAATAATAACCTTACTCGTATGGAGCACCCTGATCCGCAACATGAGGATCAATGCTAGACCATTTCATGAGGAAACAACCACCAACCTTAAATGGGAGTACAAATCCTATAGTAGCTGAGCAATGGATAAATTCCATAGAGAAAATATTCCATGCCTTGGGGAGTAGTGAAAGGGAGAAGGTTGTCATGGCAGTTTACCGCCTCACTGGAGATGCCGATTAGTGGTGGTCGCTGATTCAAAACACAAAGGAAGATGGTGACGTATCTAATATGGAATGGAGGGAGTTCAAAGAGCTTTTCCTAGAAAAATAATATCCTCATGACCATCGAGCAGATATGGAAAGACAATTTTTGAGTTTGAGAAAAAAGGAGGATGAGAATTTCGCAAAGTATGAGTCCAACTTTACAAGGTTAGCGAGGCATGCTGCAGATTATATACGTAACCCAAGAAGTAAGATTGATCGTTCCTTTGATGGGTTAAAACCATTTCTCCATCGAGCTTTAGTGTCACAATCGTTCTCAACATACGAAGATATTGTCTCATGTGCTATCAAGACAGAAAAGGAATTCTCTAAGTCTTATGACAACAAAGTAAAGCAAGAGAATAAGAAAACGGTGGAACAAGAGACAAATAAATGGAAAAAGGGAAAGAAGTATTTTCCATTATGTGATAATTTTGGGAAGAATCACCCTGTTACTTGACTAAAAGGAATGGGATTTTCTTATAAATGTGGGGAAAAAGGTCACCAGGCGCGTGATTGCAAGGAAAGGAAAGGGGCTATCAATGTTGAATGCTACAATTGTAGGTAAATGGGGCATTATGCAAATGAATTTCCTAAGTGTCAGGGAAACTTACTTGAGAAAAGCCCAAGGGATCAAGGAAAATCTTATGCTGTTACTACAGTTGAAGCAGAATAATTAATGTATTGGTGCTTTTGGACTCATGGATTATATTCTGGTTATTAGAATAATTTGATATATATATATATATAAGGATTGTACTGCAGTACTTGTTGATTTCAGTAAGGTTTTAATATGATGAAGGTAATTATATTTTTAGTATGTGACAATAAGAGATGCTTTACTTTGTTTGGGGAATCTGACAAATTGATTTTGGTATTAAGAGACCTTTTAGAGAAAGTCTAGACATAGGTATTTTGGATAACTATAAAGGTTGGAGTGGATTAAGTTGATCTTTGGATAGTATTGTTTAAGGTTAAAAAATTTATGAAGATTATTTTTGGAATATTATAATACTATAGTTTTAGGAAAAGGACAACCTACAGGGTAGGGCATAACCCATCGCGTCAGACAAAGCTGCAGGAATCGAACCCACAATCATAGTGCGACAGGCCTTTATTTCCTACAACTAGCCTACAGGAAGTCCCTGGTTATTACAAAATAATTTTACTAATCTAAATGGTATGTGTTAACATTTGGAACCTTGTACAATTAGGATAAGTATAATATTTTAGAGTTCTATTATCTTTATGAGTGAAAGATGAGTTGAAGGTTGAAACTCTAATTGTCAAGCATAAATATATATATACCTATATCTTATTCAATGAATAAATTAATTCTTAAACTTTAGTAAAGGGATATTAAAAAAAATGTGTTATCCTAATACCTTATGTCTTGTTGAACTGATGATATTTTAAATCAACATAGATTGAAGGTTTTGAGGCCCTCAATTTGAAAATTGATTGTGATTTATGACCTCAATCACTCCCTACAAATATTTAAGTTTTTCCTCCAATTATATGTCTCTAATTGCCACCAATGTTCTCCTAATTGAGATCATAATTGGGTGGTGACTTTATCATTTCCCTTTCCCTCTTATTAAGTCTAAATTTTATTAATATTATTTCTGATGTGGGTTTTCCACAAAGGTATTTTCTCTTTTCATCCTTTTATTTTCAAAGAAAAATTTCCAATTGCGAGGACACAATTTATTGAAGGTGGGGAGAATGTAACACCCCGAGGTTCCATGATATGCTTCTCATTCAATAACGCAATAGCTTGAATTGTACGCAACTTCGAGTTCTAAAACACTGCGACTAATCAAAGTAGCCGTTATGAATAGTAATAACCACTTTTTAAAATTATCGAAATTTTATATTTCAAAATGGACTTAATTTTTGGATTTGGAATATCGAAATTAGCCTATGTTGAATTTTTGGTATTTTTCTGAGAACTTCTAATTTTTTATGAATAGTGAAAAATAATTAAAAAAATATTTTTAATCAAAATAATTTATAGTGATAAACTATACTATTTAGTGGTTTTAAAGTTTAATTAGAATATATTTTTACCATTTTATCTAACGGTGGTCATTCGAATTAATTTTACATTGAAATTGGACATAAACAATTGTCAATCTTTTGATATAAATTATTTCTTAAAAACACGCTATTTGTTGTGACAGCGGGAATTAATTATAAAATTAATTAATGAAACTTATATGTTTGGAATTTTGTAAAATAGACATCATTTTTGAATTCAGAATATCAATTATAGCTTAGGGTTAAATTTTGGCATTGTTCTGAAAAACTTCAATTTTTGATTAATAGTGAAACCACTAAGTGGTTGTTAAATAATTGATTTTTCGTTTAAATGAAATATTACCACTTCTGTGTTTTGATTTTCAAAAATACAACATACATGGTTGTCATTAAGAAGTAAAATGTGGTTCAATGAGATTCAAATAATTTTTGGTGAATAGTAACTTTTAAGATCTTAATCGCGATTAGAGGTAATTAGTGTAGTTTAAGGTAATAATAATGTTTTAATAATATGAGATGAGCTTGAAACATGTCCTACCCTCATTGGATGTGCCATGGACGACCACGAAAATCCATGGGTCAACTTGAGGACCCAATGGAGCCACTTTAGTTGGAAAATTACATAAATACCTTTTATTTAATGTTAAAGTAAAAAATGACACAAACATGAAATGTTTTACTATAACAATTTTTACATGGGGTTATACAAGTAATATTTTTGACTATAAATTGTAATTTGAATGATAAAATGATTTCCTACATCATAGTAATTTTTTAATAATTTTTAGACATTAAATAAATTACATTATTTATGACATCATTATGATGCAGCGATGACCTCATTATTTAATGATTTTAATAAAAAGAAAAGATAATGTACAATCCAAGACATAAACTTGTCTAAAGACTCTTTAATGGGAAGATTTAGAACCCTTATCACCTTAGCTACGAATTATATAAGTTTGGGACCATTATAATCCGAAAAAAATTGTATAATAATGTAAAATTCCCTTACTTTCCAAGAGTGCCTCTCCTCTCCTCTTATAAAAGGCCCCATCCTTTACCACCTTATTCAAACTTTAAAACCACTTTTCTCGGCCAAACTCTGCCTAGATACCCTCCCAACTTCCCTCCCTTACTCCTAGAAGCCTAACTTTTGGCATAATTCTTCCCAAGGAAGCCTTTGGCTCAAATCAGAATGAGTTACCCGATTTTTAGGTAATGTCTTCTCTAATGTTGATTTGTTTTAATTAGCTTCTCCAACCCCTTAAAATCTTTTTATTCATTTCTTTTGTAACAACACCAGTATCCTCCATATACTGGGATTTTTTTATAAGAAGTATTCGAGCTACAATTACACACACCTATATATAATGGTTAAAGAACATACTGTTTCTGTGGATGGGGAATTTCTGCCTCATGAAACGATGATTGTTCAACACTCATATAACACCTTCAAAGGTGGCCATTAAGATGTCACTATATTTATATATGATATATAATATGTTTATATTTTACTTATGCTTTTGTATTTCTCATTTATGTCATATTTTATAATTTCCATTATGGGTAAACGTGATAATTTCATTTTAGGAAGTGTGGACTACCGCCCCCTCAAAGTGGTTTGAATCGTTAATGCCATTTGTGGGATGTATAAAGGATGGAGTAAATGGTATTATACACTATATTATAATTTAATTATATTATACATTTATATCATTATTATTTCATTCCATTAAACACGAAATAGAAATGAAAGTAGTGTTCATGCATACGTACGGCTTACCGTCTCCATGAACGGTGCTTTTCATTTATTACCACTAAATGTTACGTAATATTATAAATGAATGTATATAATGTATATATATGATATATATGATATCTAAATCATGATTATAATTCTGGATATAATGGATATTTCACCACATGAACAACTTATAATTATAAGAAGTTTATTTTTGACACAAGTACCAAAGATCGACAAAATGACCATTATTAAATTAAATAATTACATAATGTTCATAACATGGTAATAAGTGATATAAAAGTTATAATGAACATTAAAAAGGTTCTTAAGTAAATAGAAATTAATTCTAGTTTATTATTCAGGAGGTTAAAGAATGGTCGAGTCAGGACAAGATGCAAGGTAAGGGTTTACTTCACAACCTCTTCATTATCCAAGGTAGTTTATACATAATTATCTACTGGGACCTCCTTATCATCCACATACATGTTTCTTAAAAATGCCTTTCAAAACATTTTTACTATTAAATGGAAAATGGGTTAAAGTAATTTATACCCTTATACGTTTTTGAAAGGAATCTTACCGTCGTTTTCCAAACAATGTACTTTTTGACCTTTTTGACAAATTTAATGTAAGAATGTTTTTTTAACTTATACGGCGGGTGCGGCTATTTTCTGCCATTATATCTTCTTCGAAGATTCCCTTACAAGATTATAGGAATATTTTCAAAGTAAATTTATTATTTTATAATTATGGGACTTTTAAATTATTTCAAAAAAGAGAGATATTTCTCTCAAATAGCTTTGATTTCATCCATGTCAACATCCTTTGATGAGTTTTAAGTTTAATTGAAATTGATTTATGATACAAAACTTCCATTGGACATTTTTTGAAATATTAGACTGTGGATGTGTTATTTTTATACCATCCATTGTTTATGGATAAATTGTTGAAATTTCGTATGCTAGTTTTAATACGAATATTTATGTTATGTTTAAACCTATTCATATGAGGAATGTATTGGACTTAATAAGTGACGGGTGGAGCCCGCTATAGCTCCTCGATGTATCAGTAGGTATCATGAGAAAACTAGATGTGGAATTGGCCGAGGCCCTTTCCCAATTTGATTTATGGTTTTGGCCGAGGCCTTAATCATTTTAGACGTCTTGGCCGAGGCCTTGACAAAATGTTTCAGAATGTCTGGCATTATACATTCCCTCATTATGAATGTGGTTATTGATATTTCATGTGATTATTAGTCTAGTAGAATATCCATGTGAGTAAGTAATGGCATTATTTTATTTTACTTTTTTCATATTATGCTGAAGTTAAAGTTCAATAAGGCTTTTGTTTTAGTTACTCATTGCCTTAAATGTTTATGTTTATTTATGAAAGCTTACGCAATATTGTTATCCTTACTGAGAATCTGAGCTCACCCCTTTTAATGTTTTAATATTTTCCAGGATGTGAAGAAGTGTTTTATGAATGACTTGCAGGGATAGTCAGAAGAGGATATGAGTGTGGACTATGAATACTTTGTTATTAGTTTTTCACTTTATGATGTAATGTCACATTTATGAATGTATCTATTGTTTCCAAGGCTACTAAACAAATCGGTCTTTTGAGACTTAATCTTTTGTGATCATGCCAATGTTACGAAGTAATGCACCGACTCTGGGTATCTGGGGTCGGGGCGTTACACAATATCATGAGAACACAAGTTAGGTTAATTTAATATTATTATAATATTATTTTTACCTTGATTTATCATATTTGCCTTTAAACATGGTAAATAAAAGTCAAAATATTATATTCCCAAAAAAATTATTTTCATCTCATTAAACCAAATTTTAATTAATGATAATAACATGTATGTAGTATTTTCAAAATTAATTGAACAGAAGCGGTAAAATTTAATTTAAATAAAAAATTCTTGTTTTTAACCACTACTTAGTGTTATCAGTATACATCAAAATATAGAAGGTTTTTTAAAAACTACCAAAAATTTATCCTCAGATATATTTGATATTCCACATTAGAAAATTATGTATATTTTATAGAATCTAAAACATAGAAGTTGTAATAATTAATTTAAAATTAAATCTCATTGCCAAAACAAAAAGTGTTTTTATGAAATACTAACTATCATAATATTGACACTTGTTTATGTAAAATTTCAATGTGAAATTACATCCAATGACCAAAATTGGATTAAATGTTAAAAATGTAATATTATTAGAAATCAAAACCAATTATAAATATAATATAACCATATAAATAAATTATATTAAAACGGAGTTTGGAATTAAAATAAAGTATTTTTCACTATTTGTTAAAAATTAATTTTTTTAGAAAAATACGAAAAATTTACCCAAAGAAAATTTTAATGTCGCGATTCTAAAGAAGAGTTTTATTTTGTCAAATATATCATATAATAGTTATCAAACCTAATTTAAATATGGTTCTCCATAAAAAGTTGGTAAATAGTCCTTTTAATGAACATTAGAGTATTTATGCTTAAAATTAGATTCATTCACATTTTAAGTATCAAAATATTATTGGATAAATGAAAAAACATTTAACAAATAGGTGTAATCATAATATGGTTAGTTCATGTTCATTATCGCAAATACAATATCTATTTCATGACCCCCCTTCACCATGATGTAAGAAGAGACCACAGATTGTCAGACCGATCCCTCTTCAAGTTGAAGGAGAGATAATAACCCTCGAGACCCACATTCAATAGGTCCCGGAGTTGTGACTAGCACCAAGGGTATAGAATCACTCACAAAATGGAAGGCATTATCATTTTTCTTTAATAGGGTAGGGTGAAAAGATAGTAAATCCCAACAACACCAAAACAGGGGGTAAAACTAAAACCAAATACAGATATTCCCATATGCATGATACAAAAGTAAATAGAAAAAGTACCAGGAGACTACAAAGGTAATGTACCAATTAAAATAATCACAGCAACTGGAACTATCCCACTGTCTGAGCTACTATGGCCCTGCACGATCCCTGAAATCCTCTTGGAAACCTGGAAGCAGTTTATATATGTAGGGTGAGCATAAAAGTATAATCGTTAGGGAAAACCAAAGACTCCCATGCACAAGTGGGGAGGAACTCTAATGCCCCATAGAAAAAGATACAACCAAATAACCTAACACGGAAAACTATCCACCCAAGCCTCACCAAAGCACAATCCCCAAATAATGCAAGTCAAGTAATATATTGTAATAGCACATTGATGTTTGAGTACACTACGACACTTTCAAACTGGTTATTGAAGACATTCTACACATCAAAACAATCATTCCACTCTCACCGCAGTCCCACTGCCACACCCCGCCCGCACACACCTGGGCCGCAACCACACATCCCTCCTATAAACACCGGGGCCGCAACAACCATCCCACACACAAACACCTGATCCATAACCACAACGCGTAACCACGCCTGCAAACACCTGGGCCATAACCACTATTTCCACGCTTAAAGACACCAGGGCCCCATCCCGAAGACTCTTGGGAAACAACCTACCTGCACACAACTACGCCAACCACCACAACATCCCTACCCAAAGAATATTCGGCCATTCGAGAAAGGGAGCAGAAAAGGAGCTAATTACTAGCCACTGATATGATTGTTTCTCAAAAACACCCTCCCCCATGAAATGGGGGTGTCCGACACAAGGTGCTCAACAGGGGTGGGGTCCGAATAAGAAATATAAGAACTAAAATTATATAATTTATATAACAATCACTCATCCTATCCTAGGAGTCCCAAAACCATCTTAAGAACAAACACCCTAATTATTTTTCATTCACAAGAAACACCGAACCCACGACCATGTCACTACTCATCCAAAAAACTTTTCCCCATCGAGCACATTCTTGTTTTCATGTTCAAGAGACCAAATTTAAGTATATTTTGAACTACTAGGAAACTAATAGGCATAACCATAATCCAGAGAAATAGAAACACCAAAACAACAATTTGAGCATTCATATCTGGTTCTCTTGTAATGTCACAAAAAACGGGATCTGTGAGATCCATCAAAGAACTGTAACCTAAACAAGACTTGAGATATAGTCCCACACAATTTTAGATTCACAACCAAAAACTCTGCCACCACAGAGGATCCCATCCCCAGCCACATCACCCAATAAGCATCAAACAGAACAACACAAATACTACCAAAATAGAGTAGGGAAACTTCCAGGTTCAATAACATCGTTCATTATGTTCTTATTTCTGTTGGTTAACTGGGGAGACCACACAAAGATTGATGTTTTTTGGGCACCCATTTTACCAACCATGTTTAGTTGATTAACCAATTTCCATGTAACAGTCATTCAATCCATACAGAAGTAAAGGTTTCATTAGTGCTTAAGGAAATATCACCAACGACCATGATTTTCTGTGAATATAAGCCTATACAGTTCAAAACATATAGCAATTAAAAAAGTGTATAGTAGAAATGTCAAAGCACCCCATAATTCTTTAACAGTATATTTATTATCTTTTTTAAGGTTTCATTTCATCCATATCCACAGAAACAGTAGTTTACCCACCCCTCCTGATACAAATTAAGGAGATACGAAGGAAAATCCATACCTGGTTGGTCAAGGGTCGAAGAATGCTAAATAAAACCGGGATCATTCACCAAGGTTCCTACATAGATCTCTTCTTCTAAAACAACCAAGGCCAAATCTCATCATATTATACATCCACACACTTAGATATTCCCATATCGGGCATTGATATAAGAAACCGGGTGAAGCGGAGGAGTAGATCTAATTATATCTAAGAAACCAAACAAGAACGATCACATAACTCAAGAAACCATCTTCAATTTTACAAGAGAGGCCTTTAAATTACCTCCAAAACGCTTGGGATAGGTTCTCCTACCTTTGAGGGAGGGTAATCCAGAGGTATGGCCACATAAGGGCTTAAACGAGAATGTTATAGGCCAAACAGTTGAAATCCATAATTATAGGATCTAGATTTAAGTTCCCTCATGTGTTTCTTGCACGGTTAGACAAACTGTGTGGTTGCAACAACCTCACAAAACACTCCTTCCATGGTTAGGCCTTATGGTTAGACAAACCGTTCACTAATCATGCATTATCCACTGCCTCCAACACCATCCTCACTTGGTTTGGCCAAATGGTTTAGACAAACCGTGTGCCTCTCATGCGAAAGCTATTTCCCTTTAATTTCTCTTAAAATTCCACCCAAATGCACCCAAGTCACCTTAAAATCCCATAAAAACTCTAAAACTGCATTTTCACATGGTAAAGGGCTGGATAATTCTGGACCATTCCATCAGATACCTCTCAAATCATTCTCATCCTTTGGAATTAATACTAAAATAGGAGAGAATAGGGGGGGGGTCCGAACAACCACCTCGAAAGATACCTCCCAAGAGTAAACCTCATCCATATTTCAAACAAATATGGATACACTACCGCTCTTCTTCACCCCCAATGAAAGAACACAAGCATTTAAGGGTCAAATTGTGTTTTTATATGGGTTAGGGAATTATGTTCCTTCATGTTATGATACTATCCACATTGGGAGGCACTGACCCACTTGCATGGGTTTAATAACATCCACCTTAATGTGTCTTGATTAGGGATAAGGTCCTCCCCTCCCCAGAGTTCGAACTCTTCATGAATATTCATAGGATAAGGAAAACAACACATTCCATAGATAACATGGTAAAATTTCTTCATCACAATACAATATATAAAATAAAATAGAAAAGAACACAAAACAAATTTGGGTATTGGGTGTTCATTTATGCCTCCGATTCCTAGGTACTTTCCACGAGCCCACCATGCCTCCACAACACATGAACCAAAGTTATGGTCCTTCCACAAAGTATCTTCTCCTATCCATCCTCAATCCTCACTAGTATTTCCACAGACGTCACGCTGTCCTTGATATCCATCTTTCCCTAGTCAAGGACGTGTGAATCATTGTGTAGATACCATCGGAGTTGTGACACATTGATGACGTCATGTATTCTCTGTAGCGGTGGTGGTAGAGCTAGCTGATAAGACACATTTTCGACCCACCAAAACACATCAAATGGTCCGATAAACCTAGGAGAAATATTAATCCCCCAACAAAACCATTGTTGCCCACGCCGAGGGGAGACCTTCAAGAACACATGGTCCTCAACCTCGAACTCCAAGTGTCTCCTATGATTATCGGCATGTAACATCTGTCAGTCTTGGGCCACATTCATCCTCTCATGTATAAGATAAACCTTCTCTGTCGTGCTTTGCACCACCTATGGGCTTGGAACACCCGCCTCCTCGATGAGGTAATGCCACTACAATTTTAGTGTGAATACGACCGCCACATGCTCTAGATTGTGGGTGGAATAATTACGCTCACGAGGATGTAAATGTCTAGTCCCATAAGAGATCACTCCTTGTTATTACATCAGCACACACCCGAGCCCTTGTCCAGAAGAATCACAAACACCCCATATGCCACCCCTTCTTCTAGAAACCTCAGCACTGGGGAACTTACCATCATCTCCTTCAGATATCTGAAGGCTACCTCACACCGCTCATTCCAAATGAATGTCTAGTCCTTCTTGGTCAAAGTTTTCAAAGGTGCTGAAACTCAGAAAAATTTGGTTATGAATCTCCAGTAGTAACTTTCCAATCCAAGGAAACTATGAAACTTTTCCATGATCTTAGGTGCTTCCCAAGAAACAACCACTTCGACCCTTGATGGGTGCATCGTTATTCCCTACTTGGACACCACGTGCCAAATTAAGTGCACTTCTTGCATCCAGAACATGGACTTGGACAATTTCCCATAGAGTTGGTGCTGTCGGAGGACCTCTAAAACTGTTCTCAGGTGCTCAGAGTGATCCTTCTCTGATCTTGAGTAGATCAGAATGTCATCAAAAAACACGACTATGAACCGATCCAGGTATTCCCAGAAGATGGAGTTCATGAGTCCCATGATCACATATGGTGAATTTGTAACACAGAACGACATGACTACAAACTCAAAATTTCCATACCTATATATGAAGACAGTCTTCGAGATGTTTCCATCCTTCACCCTCAACTAGTTATATCCAGACCGCAGAATGATCTTAGAGAACCAATCAGCTCCCTTCAGCTGGTCAAAGTGATAGTCTATCCTTGGGTGGGGGTAACGATTTTTGATCGTTACCAGATTCAGTCTCCGGTATTATATGCACATCATGAGACCACCAACTGAATTATTTTCAATCAAGACAGGAGCACCCCACGGTGACGCACTTGGTCAAATAAAACCCTTCTTCATCAGATTGTCAATATGAATCTGCAAATCCTGCAACTTAGAAGGTGCCATCTGGTAGGGATCCATCGAAATTGCATGGGCACCAGATTTCAAGTCTTTCCCGAACTCAACATCACGTTGAGGGGTAGTGTCACCACCTCTTCAGAAAAGATTCCCATAAACACACCGATGATTCTTGGGACTTCCACCATTTCTGTATTGGTAGACTCCACTGACAGTTCAGCTAACAAGGAAAAAATGGTCTCCACTCACCGATTACCTTCCTAGTAACCCCGCTCGCCGATCAAAGACACATGTCGGCCGCCCAAGTCTGAAAACATGATCCTTCCTCAGAAGAATTCAATAATGGAATATAAAGAGATAAACCATTCAATTACTAGGATGACATCTTATGGATGTATGTACAACAATAGAAGATCCCTGATTAACTGATGTGGCCCTATCATCAGTATACACCCTCGACAAACATAAAACAAGTTGGTCTGACCGCCAACTATTGTACTCAACACCAGGGGCACTGGAAGGCTCTCAGCATCTAGACCCAGAGCACGAGCCATACATGGTGCAACAAAGGAGTGTGAAGCTCCTATATCAAACAAGGCATAAGAAAGAGGTCTAAACAAGATTATCGTACCTCGAACGGCTTCTATCCCTACTGGAACTCTAGCCTCCAAGGCATGTAACATCCCACACCCATCTCCCATACCCCTCGGCTGTCAGAAGCCTCCCTGACCGTGCCCTAGTTGAGGTCCCTGAGGAGCACCCTGAGGTCGGCCTCCTTTTGTGATGTCTTCCCATGGAGGAGCGGGACCTCGATGTCCCTGCGGCTACTACTTAAAGGGCTTGGCTGTATACTACTACGGCTGGGGTGGGTGCTGCACTGTCCCACCCCTATTTTATTGTACTCAGTCTGGGCACTAATTCTGAAGGTGACCATGGCTACCACAGATGAAGCATTTCGGTCTTGGGATTGAATGGAAATGGAGAGGACCGAGAGATCAGAACTGGAATTGCTGGGGCCTGCTCCCTACTGGTCGAAACCTAGAAGGCCCTGATGTTGGAGTCCTGCTACTAACGGCATTCCCCTTCGACGAGCCGAATTGGATTCCCTCTGATGATACACTTATTAGTTTTTGCATCCTCTCCACCACTTCACCTTTCTTCTAGACCACCAATTATGTTGGTAAGGTGAAGGGAATAACAACATACTGAAGAGAAGTTTGAAGTACCTCATCCAAACGTCTCGCTCGAGGATCCTCATCTAGAAAGTGGTTCGGAGAAAAGAAGAGAAGATCCTTGATCTTTATCACAAAATCTCTCACTAATATGCTCCCCTACTAGAGGTAGAGTAGCTCATGAATCTTCACATCCTTCATCGCGGAAGTGAGGAATTCTTCCCGAAACATCATCTCAAAGTCAGCCAACGTAACGTCATCCTCCCGCTTCTCATCGAGTTAGAGATTCCACCATTGACACACTGCTCACTGCATCTCGATTACAGCAAGAGGAACCCAGTAGTCCTTCGGAGCTCGAATCAAGCTGAAATCTATCACCAGCTCCTCTATCCATCTTTCTGTCAACATGTCTGAGGTGCCGCTCTCGTACTTCCCAAGGGCCAGTTGCTGGAAGGCACAACGAATACTCTACCACTGACCATCATCCTCCTCTCGGTCGGTCTTCTTGCTGATCATCTGTGTCAACCTCTTGGCCATTCATCGCACACACTACTCGTGTTCTTCTCCTAGGCCCCATATCTACAAGGTAATCAAAGAATACCTAAAACCGAGTAGTGTAGAATATTTTTCCTAAAATATCTTAGACATCTTATTCATTTTAATTCCCCAAAATTCCAATGAAACACAAGAACACAAGTCATCATGATCCATGCAACTTCCCGAGGGTCTCTACCCTGCAATCAGTGTAGCCACACTTGGTTGTTTGATAGGCCCAGTGTCCTTGATTCGGATCATGGGGGTCCCTAAAATCCCATGTCTTAGCCAGTCTTCCCTTGCTTATTTCACGGACCATAATTATCCAACACACTTTCCCTACCATCCCATGAAATCCTCACTGTTCCTAACTCCGAACTCCATACTATCTTTCAAACCTCTCCTCTGATACCATTCTGTCATGACTCTCCTTCACCAAGATGAGAGAAGAGACAACCGATTTCTAGACCCTTCCCACTTCATGTTGACAGAGAGATAACGACCCCCCGAGTCCTGCTTCCAATAAGTACCGGAGTGGTGACTAACAATAATGGTATATAATTGCACACTTGATAGAAGACATTACCCTTTTTCTTTAATAGGATTGGGAGATAAGATAGTAAATCCCAACAACACCAAAACTGGGGGTAAAATTAAATCCATAGAAAACTATTCCTATATTCATGTTACAAAAGTAAATACCACAAGTACAAGGAGACTACAATGGTAATGTACCAAAGAAAAGAAAAATAGCAACTGCAACTGTCCCACCTTCTGAGCTCGTACTACCCCACACGATCCTTGAAATCCTCATGAAAACCTGAAAGCAGTTTTATATACGTAGGGTGAGCATACAAGTATACTCAGATGGTAAAAACAAGGACTCATGCGCACAAGTGGGGAGGAACTCTAATGCCCCATGGAAAAAGAGATATCCAATGAACCTAGCAAGAAAAATTATCCACCCAAGCCTCACAAAGGCGCACTCCCCAAACAACGCAAGTCAGAAAATATATAGTAATAGCACATCAATGTTTGGGTACACAGTGCCACTTTCCCACTGGTTATTGAAGACATCCTACACTTCAAACCAATCCCTCCATTCTCACCGCAGTCCCACTACCACAACCTGACCTCACACACCTGGGCTGCAACCTCACATCCCGCCTGAAAACACCTGGGCCACAACAACCATCCCACCCGAAAACACCTAGGCCAAAACCACCATGTGTAGCCATGCCCACAAGAACCTGAGCCATAATAACTACTGACACACCCAAAAACACCTGGTCCTCATCCTGAAGACTCATGGGAAACATCCTGCACGCACATACCTGGGCCAACCCCCACAACTACCCTGCCCGATGAATCATGGGCTATAATGAATCTCATTCTGTCACAACCTACCTGACGAGTCTTTCTCTATTCGAGAAAGGGAGCATAAAATGAGATAAAAACCAGCCACTCATATGAGTGTGGAAAAAAACACCCTCCCTCCTAAAATGGGGTTGTTCTGCACTAGGTACTCAACTTTGGTGGGGCATGAATAAAAAACACAAGAACTACAATCATATAATATATATAATAGGAACTCATTCCATCGTAGGAGTTCCAAATCCTACTTAAGCAGAAACACCCTTGTTACTATTCATTCATAAGAAACACCGAACCCACGACCAGGTCACCACTCATACCAGAAAGTAATTCCCCATTGAGACCATTCTTTTTTCCAAGTTCATGTGATCCCATTTAAGTGAATTCTGCACTACTGGGCAACTAACAGGCATAAACACAAGCCATAGAAATAGAAAAACCCAAACATCAATTTGAGCATTAACATCCGATTCTCTTGTAATGTCACAACAATAAAGGAATCCGTGAGATCCCTCAATGTACTGGAACCTAACCAAGCCTCGAGATATAGCCCCACACAGCTTTATAATCAAAACCAACAACTGTGCCACAATAGGGGATCTCATCCCCATCCACATTACACCATAAGCATCAAACAAAACACCACACCTACTACCAAAACAGATTAAGGAAACTTCCTGTTTCAAGCACATCGTTTATTAGGTTCTTCTTTTTATTGTTTAACTGGGGAGACCACATAAGGACTGATGCTCACTGGGCACCCATTTAACCAACTGAGATTATGTGATTAACCAATTTCCATTTTACAATCACTCAATCAACATAGGTGATAAGGGTTCATTAGTGCGCAAGGAAAGACCACCAATGCCCATGATTTTAAGTGAGAAAAATCCCATACAGTTCACAATATATAGCAATTAAAAAATGGTACATCAAAAATGTCAACGCATCCCATCATTATTTAATATTCTATTTATTATCATTGTTAAGGTTTGATTTCATCTATTTCCAAAGAAACAGTAGCGTACCCTCCACACATTATCCACAGTAATGAGAGGTGAAGGAAAATCCCTACCTGGTTGTTCAAGGGTCGAAGAATGCTCAAGAAAACCAGACTGATTCAACAAGGTTCTTCCTTAGATCTCTTCTCCTAACACAACCAAGACCAAATATCATCATATTAGACAACCACACACATAGATATACCCATAACAGGCATATATATAAGAAAATATGTGAAGAGGAGGAGTATATATAAGTAGATCTAAGAAACCAAACAAGAGCGATCACATACCTCATGAAACCGGCTTCGACTTTCCAAGAGAAGCCTTCAGTTCGCCTCCAAAACGCTTGGGATAGGTTCTCCTACATTTGAGGGAGGGTAATCATGTGTTATTGCCACATAAGGGCTTAAACAAGCAAGTTAGAGGCCAAAAGGTTTAGATACTCAATTTTAAGATCTGGATATAAGTGTCAGCACAGTTTGCTCGCATGGTTAGACAAACAGTGTGCTAACCGTGTGGTAGCTGCTCCCTCACCTAACACTCCTCAGATGGTTAGTCCGCATGGTTAGACAATCCGTAAACTAACCATACATTATCCACTACCTCTAACACCAGCCTCGCACGGTTTGGCTGTATGGTTTAGAAAAACGGTCCGCCTCCCGTTCTGAAACTATTAACCCTTAATTTCCCTTAAAAGTCCACCCAAACACACCCCAAGTCACCTTAACATCCCATAACACTTCTAACACCGCATTATCACAAGGTAAAGGCTTTTAAAGGTCTTGGCCATTATAGTATAGGCATTAACTATCATTTCAAATAAAATTAAATAATTATATTTCAGTATAACTGAACTTTTTTTTGCAACATCATATTTCCATGAAAGTTGTTGTTGCGTATTGGGTACACCGTCGAACATATAATACACTTTCATGTAAAATTAATATTAAATTCATAAATATTTAAATAAATCTGAAAAATAACATATGCTTTATTTATCAGGGATGTTACATTGATTATTAGGTTTGATATTTGATAAAAAGTAAAATTTGTGAGATTTATTATAACTAGATAGTTCTCGAATACCTTGGATTAAAAGAAGGAATATTTAATATCATTATTCATGATGCAGGCTGCATATGTAGTGTCCTTAAAATATTTTATACTATTGATATGAATGTGAAAACAACTTGAAGATATTATTTTGGAAGACATATCTCCTCTTACAATAGAGTGTGAATGATTAGGTTATGTAAATTATAGAAAAAATAATATTTTCCATCAATTAATAATCACATAGAAATTAAATATCATTTCATAAGGAGATGCTGTAACAAAAAGTTATGAAGTTAGAGTATTTTTCTACTCAAAATTGAGTGGTTTATATTAGGACCAAGGAACCAACAAAGATAGATATTGAAAGAAATCATTTGGATCTTAAATTCAGACAAAATATTTCTATCTATTAGATTTGGGGAATCTACCATTACTCCATATGGGGACATATAATTATGGAAAGACATGATCTCTTTTTTTTATTAAATGTTTCAATATCAAAAAATTGGTTGTGAAATTTTAGAGAAGTGTGTTTTAGCTTCATTGATAAATGGGGAGAAGGATTTTGGGATTATTAGTGGGGGTACTATATTGGAAAGGAGTACAGTTATTAAATGATTAATCATTGGTATTCTGAGTATTGAAGTAGTAAAGAATGTGGGAGTGAATGAATGATTAATGATGTGTTTTACTGAGGGTATTTTCATTTGAATCTTATTTCACACATCAAAATTTAATCAAATTTGGTTAGATTTTTTGTTATGTGACTCATTGATACACTACATTAATTCTAGAGTTTCATATTATTCTTATGTTCAAAATTGATAGTTTCTGTAATTTCTTATATGTTTAAGATAAAAATATATTTTAAGGTTTTTAAAAAATCCAAAGTGGTGATTGTTGGTAAAAATTCCCATGGAGTTCTTTTTAGGTGTTTTAGTTGTCAATGATGTAGAAGGAATCTCTAATGGAATCTATCTCTGTATAACGAGTTCGTTTTTTAAGGGTTGGAAGAGGTCCAAAAGTGTTTTTGATTATTTATGGAATTTTTTTAAAGTTTTATTTTGAAATTTAGCTAAGACCCTCTGTGTATTAGTCATCCAGTAGTTGGATATATATTTATACAAGCCATTTCAGTGGTTTATATGATTATTTGAGGCTTTTATATATGATTCATTCTTGAAAAATGAGTAATTCTAGACTGCATATGGGTCATTTTGGGGATATTTATGCATTAGTAGCCTCTATATCGACATGCATATGAATTTTCAAGGATGAAGGATTTGAATAAAAATTAGTGTGCTCAGTATAAGGATAATTATAATCTATATAAATAAATGTCAGTTATTCATAAGGATGGATTTGTATAAGCATGTATGATCTTTGAATAGGGTTATTTTATTTATTTTGAAAAAAATTATGGTTCCTCATGTGTGTAAATCTGAAAAATGAACATTTATGTCTGAGTCCTAGAACTACAGGACCTCATGTGCATATCCTCTTCTGTATGTGGTTTCTAATTAGTATTGAGGGTCAAATTTCCATCAGGGGTGACACTATACCATTAGAATCGTATCCATATTCAAATAAGATAAAAAATAATTATCATAATTACATGTGTGAGACTATATATCAATATTTAATAACAGATGCACCACAAGTCATAAAAATGAATAACTATCTTCCCAATGTGGCAAGCCAAACCAAATGATATAGAGCACAAGGAAATAACTAAGTAGCATTGTGGAATTACCCATAGTATATCCTGGTTCAACTATGAGCTCCATTCTCTTTATCTCAACCATGTTCATTGGGCCCCTTATCCTTTCCTAGATCTATATATATAATGTCTTCAAAGGAAATGAGATTGTTGAGATGGGTGCGAGTAATATACCCAATAAGACACCGCCAATAAATCCATAACAAGTTTATAAAGGTATTTTAGGTTTATTTCACAATAACTATAAATGTGCATGAAATCATAAATAATCATATGTTGATCACCTATGTGCTAACAAAGCCTCCTTAAACTATTGATATACCTACTTTGGATCCATTCTTTAAGGACAATCATATTTATTTAAAATTTACCATGAATTATCCTCATAGATAGTGATCATGTAACTCAGTATACTAAAAGAATAAATTCTCAGGTGGGGCCACAAGTTCTACTAGTGAACATATAGTCGATATCCTCGAGGATTTGAGTTTCAGAACATTAATTATTATCCTCCAGAAATCAAATTTCAGGTTAGGTGAGAATATTATCATCATCCTACCCTCTAAGTCATTCCATAATAATCATCACCTCATATCATACACACTCCCCCTCAATGGTGTAATCATACCATTATGGTCCACCTGTTACGAGTACCAATACAGTACATCCATGGCATGGTAAATAAAAATAGTTGGGTAGAGAATAATAATTAATACCAAAATATTGCATCATAATTATCATGTAACAAAATTTTACAAAAAAATGATCAACATCAAGCACAGTTAAAATATTTTATTGGAATATTCATCGAATCAAGCATCATACACAAGTCACATTTTCAACACACATTCCCTCAAGAAATCCTTGACCACCATATTTTAAAAAAATTCCATCACAATATGAAATAATGGAATCAAGAGTATAGAGGTTTCTATAAATGTAAGAAAAATACTACCATAAGATTATTGATATAAATTTCATGGTTCATCAATGAATCATAAAATGAATCATGTCTTTGTATTAGTCTATTCAAAATAAAATCTATGTATTACTAGAATAAATTCAAATTAATTTATTTCCATAGGAAAAATTAAAAATATCACATGCGATAATATTTCTCCCTCTTAGATAATTACTAATTATCAATTTATTTCATGCATGTACTAACAATTTCCTCATTATAAAATAAATATAAATCCACATGTCACAATATTCGATCTCTCTAATATAATCAGAGATAATAAAACTGTAATTATATATTATTATTCATTTTTAATTTCATGTAATCCATTTAATAATTATTCATCAATTTTTTCAAATTGAATAGAAAGGATTATTTTAAATGTTGGAAAATAAAATTGATACTTGTAATTTATCCCTTGAAAAATACTTCTCTAGGAAAATAGGATAGATAGTTTATATTTTACCAACATATAAACTTAATGTAGATTGTAGTTTGATCAATATGGATTTCACATATCTTGGTTGATGGAAATTTAGTTCCCTAGACTCAATAGGATTTCAAATATGAAGGGAAAATGGTTCAGATTTTCTTTTATGAAGGAAAACATTATACTGGTCACAACACTATAAACCTAAACAATACATTATGCACTTAATTATAAATTCACTCAAATATTAAATGAATAGAAAATAAAAACTTCTATAAATATTATTTAGGAATATTAAAAATGTAAAATAGTTGATTCCCATAATTTTTGGTCAATAAAATCCTAAAACCATGATACAGGTTCAATTTGGACAATGAGAAAAATGAAAAAGTCGGTTAAATATAACATTTTAAAAAAAAGGGAACTATATAAGGGTAACATGATTTTACCCTTGGAGGTTGTGGATATCACATGAGGTTATTTGGATAGCCTTACACATCAATTGAAACTAATGAAATACCCTTATGCAGCTCATCCTATCATTAAATAACCTTTTGAAAATCAAGGTTTATTATACACAGAGTCATAGTAACCCATTAGATTCCTTTGAAAAAAGGGGTTTACCTATATGAAGTGTATCAAAAAATAATTTTATCCTTACACATAATCATGGTTACATTTATGAAACCCTTAGAATTACACAGTTACACTTATTTTCTCCCAAAAACCAGTCTTCCTAACGGTAGATTATATTTACCTTTCTTGTATACCCTCGTCCATGTGTAATGGAAAATGAAAAATTGAAAAATAACAAATTTATATAATATGAAATAATAAAATAAATCAAAAATAAGTTTTTAATATATTTTAAAATTTATAAATTAATAATTTTCCTCTTTTAAGGACTCATTATGCAATATAATTATTTCTAATAGTCTTTTTAAAAAAGCTCAGGCCACTAAGCTCGAACATCATACTCTTACTCCCATGTTTCCACCTAGATCCATCAATGCTAGAATAAGATCTGAATGAGGAGTTCCATGTTCATTCATATGAATTTATTTATTTGATATACATCACACACCAACTATTACATATATAATGCGTCAGGATCAGGTTCAATATCCTCACAATCAATAAAATGTGTAGGATTAGACATTTACCTTTGGATTTGAAACACATGAAACACCTCACAGATACAGTATTAGAGAGAATAAATATACCAAAGACAAAACATAGTTCTATTCTAATAGGTCATCATTAATTGTCTAAAATAGTTTAGATCTAGCATTGTGTACTTCCTCTCTCATTGATGTCCAAATTTGGGTGTCATTCTTAAAAACACCTAGTTTACAATAGTAAATTCCAATAATCTCCTCGTATGGTTGGAATAATACGTATTCATTCCTTGAAATGTGATCAATATATTTTTAATTATCTACACTATCTTACAGGTATCTTGTACTATATAGGGCCCCAAAACTTATTCTTCCCTGGGCTCATGCTAATAATGTGGTGAAGGAAATTTCCTACTATAAAAATACTCCTAAGGGTTAATACGAATGGAATAATAGAAACTTCTATTATATATGAACTAAAACAAGGCTAATTGATCGTCCCATAAACCACCAAAAAATAGGATGTAGGTTTGAATCAAAACAACCATATTATGAATTTTCCACTCCAATTATCCATCTATATATAGAAGGAATTTTTATCTCAATCTCACTTGAGTCTATAAATATTTAAGTAAGTCCTTCAAAAACCATGATGTAAAATATTTTTCACTAGAAAATAATACTTTTAGGGGAACTCCATGCATGAACATATAATCATGCACAAATAGATTCCCCATATAATCTATTAAATTATTCTCATGGAATAGAGGGAAATGAAAATTATTCATTATCCAATTTATAATCACCCAAATATCATCATGAAACATCAGGGCCTTGTGTAACACCATAAAAAATTACATCATTAATTCCCCCAATTTCACAGGGGAATAATATATTGATGATGAAAACCACAATGATAGTGGTGGTCGACCATTATCCTCTTGAAGGTAGGGAATTTACGGGGAAATCCTACAATGTACCTCATAATCCTTGTCCAAAAAAATTGATATATAATTTTTTTTGCATATTTATCACTACAAGATGAATATACCAACTAGAGGTATGAAAAAGTATTATTAGTAATTCCCCTATGGAAACATTGACCACAACTCTCCCCTATACTATGATTGCATCATCATTATCCAAAGTCAAACAAATATAGAGTAAACACATACTAGTTTTTCCTACACCACAACATGATCTGGTCCATCCTTCTAACCAGGATTAATCTAATCCACTAAATTGGATATTACCACTAATGGGGAGTAGTTAATTGATCTGTGGTCCTTGGAAACATCCACACTTTAATTGGTTAACAACCTCATTTTGAACAAATTTTCCGATGATGATTATTCAATAAATACATTGGATAAATCTATATTTTGGATACGAGAATCTACAATACCATTAACCTTACCTTGAGAATAATCCATCTCATATTAGAATGTATACAGGTACCTAATGAGTGCCAATGCCTTATTTTTTTGTCCTGTTATGTGATGGTATATCAAATTCTCTTATAGTCTGTGTACATACTAAACCTCCCATCAAAGAGATAGTGTCTCTAACACATCGTATTATAGACCATGTGTACTATATCAATGTCATGGATATGATATATCCTATCAACTGTTTATATGTGATGTGATCCATAATATATTACTTTCTCTTTCTTCATCGGAAATACACCCAAATCAACCCATAATGCATCACAACACATGAAATACCTGATCATAAACATAAGAAGAATTAACAATGAATCTATAGTCAACACCCTTTTCATCTTTATCAAATATTCCCCAAACAAATTTTAATAATTAAAAATAACTTATTTATTCATCAGTGTAGTCATTGGTGATGATAAAATGTACAATTCCTGATTACAATAAATATAGTATCCCGCTAGACTGAGAAATCTCTTCTACTCGAACACATTTTGAGGAAGTTTCCATGACATAACTGACTCAAATATAACTAGTTCCACTTTTATTAATGTCTTAAAAACCAAATTCTGTAAGAATAACACAACATGAATCCAAAAACGACACCTTGACATCTTGAAGAAGATGATGTGAAAAAATAATTCTCATGACTATCATTAAGTGTTTATATTCATCCTCTATGTTCGGTGAGTAAATGAGGGTATTTTTAACATAAACCAAGATGGAAGATTCATTATCTTGGGGGAATATCTTCTCCAAAATATCCATTAATTAGTTTGACACATTTCTCTGTCTAAATAGAACTACTAAATAATCATATAGGAAATACCTTATATAAAACCTCACCTTCATGATGTGTTCATCTCTAACTGATAGATAATGTTTGGATGATTGAGTGAAAATCATAATGAACCATTAAGATACATATAATTGATCAAAGAGATCATATTTATTCGGAAAACTATATATATTCTTAACTATAATCTAATTTATTTTTTAGTAATCTATATATATACTATGACTGGTTTCCACCTTGGTAAATAAGCGAGGTGCATCCCACAATGATGTACTTATCCTAATAAACCCCCCTATTACAAGTCTATGAGGTTCACCATGAGATCATTAAACTTGGAAGACACCATACGATAAGGGGGTATCTAATTTGGGTTCACAACTTACCCTATCTCTAACTCGATGTCAACTCCTCTATTAGGGGACGTTTTGTGAAGTTATCTGGAATGATATTCTGATAGAGTGTCAAAAATGGAAAAAATTATGAGGGGGATACCACAAATCATACTAAAGAGTCAAATCTAGTAACATGTTATATGATCTTCCAATGTTGGATCATTTCCAAACCCACTCTACCTACCATCAAATATCATTCTCTGATCATCTTTTAATTTTATCCCTTAATATATGTAAAACATACCTTCCTATAATGTCAATCAATGTTAATTGGAAACTACTCATCCAGACCATGCTAATAATCAAATAGAATCTTTTTGTCTCAAGAAACATAAATTCCCTGAGATTCCTATAACCATCATTGATGATCGAACACATTGTGTATCACTAATGGAGATATAATTTCAAACCCAATGGAGTGTTGATGAAAATAAACTCAAAAGATAAATTGATTAGTAAGTCAACTAAGATGATAAAATGTGTAATTTTAAAGTTGTGGGAATTTAATTACCTTAAAAATATGTATATTGCATTCATGTAATCAAAACCATACCTCAAACATTAGAGGACCCCTCACCACTGTCCTTTGGAGTATAACCGGCATCATATAATTGACTTTCCTTGCCTCTATGACACTGATCATGAGGTACATGATTATACCAATTCTTCATCATCTAAGTATTCTATTGAGGACCCTAAAAAAATTATTATGTTTTAAATAATACCTGTTTTGGACCCTTGAAGAACCTCATACATTACGCCCTACATACGAACTAATGGAGATTCCTAATCATTTCACACCATTGAATCATTCTCTAAGGTGTATTTTAGAACATGTGATAATGTCTGGCCATCATACAGTTGATGAACAATAGAAATAATCACATGGTAAATTAACGATAAGTATTCTTATCAAACTATTTACCACTATAATGTAGTACATCGTGGCTAATCATATCTATAATTTAGATGGTAACACTCTTCAAATAATTAGGAGGTTTACACACCTAAATATTGAAGGGTGTAAAAAGGTCAACTACTTGATCCTCCCCTAGAACCATTTTAGTTTTAAAGGGCTTTTGTAGAACCTATAGATTTTTTAGTGGGTATAAACTCTTAACCTAACATTTTTTATCATAATGAATATTAATGTAAAAATTTCCAGCCTTATGTTTACTATTTCTATCCAAGAGTAAATCAAAATAATGTACTTCGGTGAAATAAATAAAATATGCAGATATTATGAAGGACACCTATTGTAGCTCCATGGAATCCTAAACTCATTCTAGATTTAGGGAATCATGATATAATTACTTAAATAACTATCCCTTGAAGGTTTCCTACGTGAAACGCTCACATCTACCATCCAATACAATCACCCTTTTCCATCTCCTGGTGGGTCCTTATATCATGAATTATACAAGCTTTAAATTTTTATACATAAGTCTCTCAATGCGTTCAAATAGAACCTTGATGATTTCTATATATTCATATGAATCCAATCTCTCCCATGACTTTCAAAGTCTGGTTGATGTTGCGGTTATAAGTCCCTGGTGTAGTCAACCATGTACCTTAATGTCTCTCCACCATGGGTAGGAACAAACATAAAGACACTTGGTAGAGGTGGTTCTACTACCAAAACCACCCTCTTTAGGTGAAAAATTTTGTGTTGATATAGTCTTCTACATAATAGGAAGTTTAAATGGAGAATCCTCCCTAAAGAGAGTATCCCAACCTACATCATCTAGTGGTCTCATTAGTCTCCTTCCGGTTGGAATCTTCTAAAACATGAAGAAACATTTAGAAAAAATCAAAGTCATTAGTTTATATCCTATTATGTTTATAGGGTAACACATGGTTCTCCTGGGAGTCTACCCATAACTTATGGTGTATAACTACTAGCACTAACCATGGTATTAATCCTTATATGGTTTTCTTAATCATATATTTATGCATAAAACATAACATCATTTGTAGGTTCAAATTATTAATGTCAGTAAATATAGCAAAAAACCCTAAAAAATAGATATATAACTCAATTGAAGAAAATAAGTCTATAAAAAACATATAAAAAGGTTTGAACATTAAATTAAAGAATTAGTATTATAGAAAAACATGTATATATATGTAATGTGACACTACATTCTTAGTCATGATGCCTGAAAACACAGAAATGCCACAAAATAGTAATTGTAATCACATCAATGTCAACTCAAGAAATTAGTTAAAATGTGTTTTGCAAGGACCTAGAAAATTCTATACATGATTCCCATAATGACAATATCCTTTCAACCATTTTATCGGTTAATCAATGGAATGATGAAAACACTTCCATGACACTATTCTTTAACACCTTAGCACATACCTTTGGGTCTAATATAGAGAATCATAAGACCTCTAGCATTCCACCTGATATAAAAGAGGGTACCAACTAGTAGTGATGGTATGGTTTCCATCAGTCGGTAGACTATATCTTCATTATCATATCCATACAAAAATAATATAAATAATTTAATTATAATTACATGAGGAAGACTATATAACAAATTTTAATAATATTTGACACATGAGTCAGATAAATAAACATCCGAACTCATAAAGTAGAAACCTAAATGTGATGATATATTACTAATAATTAAATAACACTATGGAATTATCTAGAGTATTCCCTGGTACAACTACTATCTCCATTTTCATAATCTTCACCATCTTCCCTTAGCCCCTTTCCTTTTCTAGGATCCCTATAATTAATGTAGTGACATGCATCGAGATGCTCATGTATAGTGTGAGTAATAATCCTAGTAGGACACCACCAATGTGTACATAACAATTATATGTAGGTATTATAGATGAATTCAAGGATAATTATAAATTTACAATAAATATTAAACAATCTTTTGACATTCATCCATGTTCTAATTAATCTACCACATGTCCTAGTTGTACCTGCTTACACTCTATGCCAAAAGTATAATCATTGGTTATCACCAGTGATCAAAAAACTAGATAGAAGTATAGTGAAAATGTTTGCTGGTATCCTCAAGGCATGGAGTCTTATGTTTGACCATAAAATCGACTAGTGACCAAGAACTCGGTATTCTAATTTATTGATTTCTAACATGAATATCATTATCTAAATGATATCGAGTTTCACGCCGGTCCACAAGTCTATAACATCCCAACCCATCTCATAAGTAAGATAGTATCCAGACCAATTGGCCGCATGTCCTCAATCATGACTCCCCATATTCCAAATCCTAGCTACTAGTAGTGAGGGTGAGTGAAGGTGGTAGTGGGGAGACTATAAACTCTTGATCAGGGTAGCACAATGGTATAAGAATTAATAAATAACATGAAATAATAGATATAGTAATAAAATATGATAGGGAAGAAGAATACTAATATCAACTAGATATAAAATATATCCAATTATAATATACAATAGAATAATGCATGCCCAAATGATGATAAATATCTAAAAAATGTAGATATACAACACGTTACAAGATACAGTAATCAAAAATAATACCGAAAATCAGTAAAAACACTAGGGAAATCACCCCAAGCATCCCAAGATTCTTGGACATGTGCTCCTAACTCCTATGTACATGAAAAAACAAAACCATGAATCCATGGTCCTGCAAACGTATGTTTTACTTACATTCCCCATTGGAAAGGAATCTCGAGCAGGGTGTGAGAAATAAAACCAATAGGTTACAACACTCGATGTATACAAATTAATGTAGTATGTTAATATAAATTGAAGCAGTGTGAAGGTAATATAAAAAATAAACAATTTTGAAATAAACAACAAATAGAATGCTATAGTTCCAAAATGACACCTGGATGCTCTAATTGATTCGGCTCATGGATGTAAATTTTCTTTAATAGTAACTATATATATATAATAATAACATATACATAGTTTAGTTATATATTTCATCCACCTTTATAGACCATGTATGTGCAGACATAAGTGGGCATATACAAGGAATAATAGTTTTAGGCTATACTAGGGGTGTAAATCATTCATCATGACCACTCTGAATGAATTTATAAGCTCATGGCCAAGGGTACTTGCCCTGTATTTCATAATCAGTAAGATATATCATGATTACCACTCAATATGGAGAGTGTGTCATCATGTAAACACTCGAACTGTTGTGAGTGAACCTCTATGTTAATACTCACAATGGATGTGGTTCATCATAACCACAATCCACAAAGTATCACTGGTCTGAGATGCCATATCTCAACACCCAGTGTAAGGGAGTATAATTCCACAATGCCCAACAGATCCCTTACCATCATTCCACATCCCATTTAAGGAATACTTATATAAAAATAATAAAAACCAGATTCATGCGGCATTACATATCATGCTCTACATTTATTTCAAACAAAATATCAAGGCATGAATTATCAATTAAAGAATGTACTAATAATTCATTGAATGGTGTGTCCTTTCAACCCTTTATAATTATTTTCACATAATCAATTTAATATAGCCATGCCACATCATTTAAACTTTTAGAATCATTTACAGACAAAATTACATTACATCAATCCATTCCATTTTATACATTCCACTGAAATCTCTCATCGAAGGAAATCCATCTTGTCAATCCATACAATTTATATAATTAAAACAACCACTATGAATAAACTAATCAATTAATAACATGGAGATGTATCTATTAGAATATGGAAATTAATTTAACAAGGGAATAAGAGATACTAAGAAGTTACCATAAAAAATGGGCATCTACCTACTTGGAAAAATTCATTTATGATGTAAGAAATTCCCTTTGGAGGAGCATTGTTCAATAGTCTTTCTAGTAGGAATGATCCATTCCATTCACTTAGAATATTCAATGGTTCCATTTATCTTTTATAAAATGAGGGAAATTCCATTTAGAATAACTTGAGAGTCCATACACTAAATATTCCTCTTGACTAACATAGACATCAAATCATTGAAGAATGACCAAAGCATTAAGCTAATAACTGTTAATATAATTAGTCACCAAGTTGCAATTTTTAAGAGAGCTAACCGCATTGGAGGTGTTTGTTATAAAAACATGAAATTTGTTATCAAACAATTCATTTATAATAAATTATGTAATATAGTCACGAAATATATTTAATTTCATCATTTGAAAAATTTTATAAATCTACTATACAAAGAAAATAACTATATGATTTAATTTGACACTTAGGAGGTGCCATTCTCAAATGGAAAATATCCAAAAAGAGTAAATTATATTAATAAGAAAAGGAAATTGCTTAAACTGTGTCATTGCTATTAATTAATTTAATTATGTAAATAAAAATACAATCTAGAACACCCAAGTGGTGTAAACGATTTATTTTGGAGTCCTAACATCAATTAACAACACTCGACGAGAAATAATACATTTTTTGTTGATCAATTAAATATGAAGAACTCAATTAAAAGGAAATTATTGGAAAAAGGTAGGAACAGAAACCAAAGTAACTATTAATTATTCAATGGACAATTAGGGAAAATCCTTTTCCAACCTTCCTCATTCATAGGAAATTACGCTCATCCAATATCGATGGCTGATTATGTATGGTTTGAATTGAATTGACGAAATAGTTATTTTCACAAAAAATAGGAAAAATGATCCACAAAAAAATATTTCCGAGGATTAGAAGATAAAAATTTAATGGATTCAAGAGAAATTGACAGATTTCTAATTCAGATCTATAGAGTCCAACACCGTTTAATTCAGACATCAGATGAGTGAGATTCCTTGAATCCTATAAGGATGATCTCTGGAGCACACATATGAGTGGGATGAGATTCACACGACTTAATAATAAAGAAGAAATAAGGAAATAAGGATTCAATATCATTAAGGGTATTTTATCCATTTTATCCCCAAAAATCTTGTTGTGTAGTTTGGTGGCATAGCTTGTCCAAATTGTGTGCCAACCGTGTTGCTTTAAGTTCCAAAGAACACATCATCACAATGTTTTTCCAACATTTTTGGTCAAACCATAAACCAACCAAGAATTGAATAGTATGAGGTTGCATCATAAGTTGACATAACCTTATGGGTTAGAAAAATAGTTTGGTAAATCCGTAAATAGCCCATGTGGGGAACTTTTTCTTGTTTGATACAGGCCGCCCAGTTTTCTGATGGGGTCCTCATGGTTTCATAAAAACATAGTGCCGTGTGTAGATCACCCAAACCATTTATTTCTTGGTCACGCTGATCCCAACACTAAACGGGAAACCTGAGGAACGTCTCGAGCCTCTAACAAATCCTAGAAACAACACATTTAAGTGTTCCAACTCTCATAATTATGTTAAAAAGCTTTGTTCAAAGAAACGATTATCTAGTAAATGAAAAAAATAAAAGTCCCTTGGAATTTTACCTTGACTCAAAAAAAGGATCATTACAAGCTATATACCTTATCAATTATTTTCCTTGATAATCCTTTAGTATCAATGGAAACAACACCCAACCTATGAGAATCATTATGTATCATTAAAATTTATAAGATGTGTTTCCAAATTCCCCACACACCATCAAGAACTTCTTATGCATATAACACTTAGGCCACACAAAACCCTATCCAATTATCACTTTCCTAATGAAACACCAAAATGATGTCTACCCAATACCATTAATATAGATACATGATCACAACATCATATGTTTAAAAAAAATTCCAACGGTGCTCCCCACCTTAGGATTGAATTTATGTATGGGCCCATCCCAATCTATAGTACCTCCAACATCATAGTTTCTCACAAATAATGCCATATGTGTTATAAAAACATCCCCTTCTTTATTTATTTAACAAGGTGAAAATGATTACATATGATTCCTTATTAGAGTCCTTTCTAGAAATAAATGGTCTATTTTAGCTAAACTAAAATGAAACTGGTCATGCAAGCATTCCATGAAAGATACTCCCAACCCTTACACCACACTCTCCTTTACCATGTGACCTTCCTAAACTAGTTTCTTTTGACTGTATACATAAAAAACAAGGAAAAATGTTGAGCTACTCTAGCTAACTATCTAGAAAATTATTACCTTAGACTTATGGTGATTTTATAAAAAAATCCTCAAAATCCTTCTCCTATGGAATCTTGTGTTTACAATGAGAATACTCACCAAATCCCATGCCGGACTTTTGGTGATGTTATGTGATCACAAAATAATTCCATCATTTAAAATTTCATTCCTAATCATGAATAATTGGGTTAACTTAGTTCCAGCCTAGTAGAATTGTTACCCATTTAATATTTCTGTTAGCCCAAAAAAATTCTAGGACAACCTTATATTTATTTAACAGGAGTCTAAGGAACTAAAATAATGTACTCTATACTCCATTATCATTAAAGAAATGTTGGGACAATGAAAATATATATCCACATTTGATAATTGACTGACCACAGAGAGGCATCTACCTGAAGGTCAAGTCAATGGAAGATGCATTGTGTCCATGATTATGTCCAATGAATTCATACAAGAGAATCATGATACCAGCCAGGACTAAAAATGCCTCGATTAAAACAATTCATCCAGAATACAACCCTAATAGAGATCACAAAACAAACACAACAGCTATTAAATATTTAGCCTGAACTAATATTGACGCCCTCTTAGATCATCATGAATGACTAAAAGATAGAGGTTATGCTTGTATCATTTAAAAGAGTAAACTAAGTGGATTTGAATGTTTTCCAACAAACCAAGAAAACCAAAATAAGAATACTCGAACCACTACTAGTCAAATTTTAAAATAATATAGGCTTCAACTATTGATGAATAATCAACCAAACCACGAATCTTTCAACGCAATGTTTTCTATGATCATTCAATACATGTAATGAAAGTCCATCCAAGGCCAATGGTTTTTCATAGAGGAATCATAAAACAAAAAACCACTTTAACGTTTTTCTTCCTATTAAGAATTGACACGTAAACACGTGAGCTGACATGAATCTCTCTGCCATAGGAGTGTTATAGTCAGCTAAAGAAGGAAAACCTAATCTCTCATAAATATGCAAGATCATAAATGTAACACCCCATGCTTCTACGGTAGGCTTCTCTTTGAATAATGTGATAGCGTGTGTTGTATGCAACACCGAGTTCTAACACACCATAACTAATCAAACTAGCCGTTATGAATAGTAATACCTACTTTTTGAAATTATATATATTTTATATTTTAAAATGGACTTCATTTTTGGATTCGGAATATCGAATTTATCCTAAGGTGAAATTTTGGTACATTTCGGATAAATTTCATATTTTGATGAATAGTGAAAAATTACTATATTTTAATTAAAAACAACTTTTTTAATAAAAATAATTAATAGTGATAAATTATGAATTTGAGTGGTTTTAAAGTATATTTAGAATATATTTTTACCGTTTAATATAATTTTGGTCATTGGACATAATTTTACAATTAAACCGAACATAAACAAATGTCAATCTTTCGATAGTTATTATCTCTTAAAAACACGCTTTTTGTTTTGACAGCGGGAATTAATTTTAAATTAATTTCTGCCACTTCTGTGTTTTGAATTTAGAAAAATGGATTCCATATTTGGAATCAAGATGTTCAAATTGCGTAAATAGGTAACTTTTATTTTTAGACATTTTGAATAATTACTGCGGTAAATATTTTATTTACCATGGTTAAGGGTAAATCCGGTAAATAAGGGTTAAAATAATAATATTATAATAATATAAATTACCCTAAAACGTGTCTTAACCCTATTGGTTGATACATGGTAAACCATGGGCATCTTTGGGTCGATTTTGGGACCCCATGGATCCACTTGTAAGTGATAATGACACTTTATTTTAATTAAGTTAAAATGAATACAAAAATGACACAAGCATATATCTTTTAGCACAACAATTGTTACATAGGGTTATATATGTTGGATTTTAGATTATAAATATTAATTAGAAAGATAAAAAGATTTCCTACATAATTATATTTTATTTATAATTTTTAAACATGAAATAATTTATTTTATTTATGACACAATGATGATGCAGTAATTACTATAATAGTAAAAAATTAAAATAATTGATATTATAAATACCCAAATAAATATAATATGAAACTTTTAATGAATTAAACTAATTTTCTAGGATAATATGATATATTATTATTGATTTAATTGACTTTTTTCGAAGTAATCAATCTGTTATGAGTTTCACAAAAATCAACTATTGAATAGTGACAAAATTGACATAAAGGAGTTCTTAAAACAAAAATTATATTATTAATTGATATTAAATTTCTAAAAATCTAAGGTTCGGCCAAGAGACTTATATCATTATAGGTTCATAATTAATGGACCACTTGGGGGTCGTTTGGATGTATATAGTATGTTTATTAACCATATTATATAAACATACAAAGAGACATTGTAAAAGTGAAACTAATTAACTTAGAGTTAATACTTAATGATAAGGTTAATATAAGTACCCAAACCTGTCTAAATTCTATTGGTTGAGTTGTTTTCGACCCATCCCAAACATAACCTTTGAATAGTCAACTTTGGAGCCTTTGTAAACCGATTATGAATTTATTATAAACTAATATCTCTAGCTTTTCCAAAGGTGCCCCTCACCCCTCTTATAAAAGGGCACTCCTCCTTCCCATTTCTTCACACATTCAAAGCCTTTTGGTTCGGCCAAAATCTGCCCAAATACTCTCCCAACATCCCTCAATACAACCTAGAGGACTTAGTTTGATCAGAAATCCTACCTAAGAGCCCTTTTGATCAAATCAAAAGGAAGAACCCGAAGAAGAGGTAATGATTTCACCACCCTTCTCCAAGTTCATTTCTTCTTCCACTTCTTCTTCCTTTTTTCTTACCATTCTAAAATAATAACTCCAGTATCTCACATATACTGTAATGTTATTATAAATATGGTAAAACCATATTCAGTATTCTATCCACCCTTTGAATAACATGTCACCATACGTGCGTACGCACGGCTTACCGTCTCCACGTCGTGGTGTAATTGTTATTCAATATATTATTATTTGGATGGGTATAATAATGATGTGTAACTCATGTAAATAATAAATATAACATGTTAATGATTCTGTATATATGATATACCATCCATTTATATATTATTTTAATATCAAAATAATGATATTGTCGCTCGTGCGTACGTACGGACTACCGTCTCCACGAACGCGATGAGATTCATTCTCCATCGTATCCATTCAAGTATAATTATCATTTGATGATTTAAAAATAATGTTAAGGACTTGATATCATTCTGGATATGAATAATATACAACCTATCCTTTACAAAAATGTCTTACGTAACAAAACATATAAAAGAAAACAAGTAAGTTAACATCCGAAACAACGATAATACTAAGATATTATCATAAATTGATATTAAAAGATCATATATGATATCATATTAATGTATATGATTCTTGTATAATTTAATAACAATTATTTCACCATTATACAGGAGGTTAACCTACCCCAACCAAGGAAAATTACAAGGTAAGGGTTATTTCAAAATCTCTTCATTATCCGGGGTTGTTTATATGTAATAATCTACTGGGATCTCTTTATCATCCACATCCATGTTTCTTAAAAATGTATTTCAAAACATTTTTAATATTTACTACTATATGAGTTAAAGTCATTTATACCCTTTTTGACTTTTATAAGTGGTTTATAAAGGAATCTTTCCATCGTTTTCAAAACAAGGTCCTTTTTAACTTTTTCGACAGAATTAAGGTAAGAATGTTTTTTTTAACTTATACGGCGGGTGCGGCGATTTTCCGCCGTTATAAAATCTTCAAAGCTTCCCTTACAAGCTTATAAGAATATTTTCTAAGAAAATGTTTTATTTTATATGGATCTTAAATGATTTCAAAATAAAAGGAGATATTTCATTAAAAAGAATTTTGATTTCATCTATGTCAACATCCATTGATGGATTTTAAGATTATTTGAAGTTGATTTATTATGATACAAAACTTCTATATTTTATTGAAGGTTTTGTGATTTGTTTGACTGTGGATGTGCTGTTTTTATACAATTCATAGTTTATAGTTAAAGTATTGACATTTCGTATGCTAGTTTTAATACGAATATTTATGATATGTTTAAACCTTTTCATATGGGAATGCATTGGACTTAATATGTGACGGGTGGAGCCCGCTATAGCTCCTCGATGCATCGGTAGGTCTCATGAGACAAACTAGTGTCTTGGAACAAGGCCTTGACAAAATCATATTTGTAGTCTTGGGACGAGGCCTTGACTATGTGGTTATGATAGTCTGGCATTATGCATTCCAACATTATGAAAGTGGTTATTGATTTTTGCATGTGACTATTCGATTAGTATAATATCCATGTGAATAAGTAAATGGCATTATTTCATTTTATTTATGTCGTACCATGTTGAAATTTCATGTTTGAAAGGCTTTTGTTTTAGTTATACATTGCCTTAAATGTTTATTCTTATTTATGAAAGTTTCCACTATATTGTTATCCTTACTGGGAATTTGAGCTCACCCCTTTTCTATGTTTTATTTTTCCCTGGAAGTGAAGAAGTAAATTATGAATGACCTGCAGGGATATTATGTGGGGATATGAGTGTGGATTATGGAGACATTATGTTGTTGTAGTAGTTTTTCATTTTATGATGTAATGTAAAACTTATGAATATATCTAGTGTTTCCAAGGCTACTAAACCAATCGGTCTTTCGAGATTTGATCTTTCTTGTGATCATGCCAATGTTATGTAATAATCCACCGACTTTGGGTAACTAGGGTCGGGACGTTACAGTTGGTATCAGAGGACGTTTAGTACAAACCTTGGAAGCTAGATTTAGATAATCTCTGATTAGAGAACGTAGACCTAAGATGAACTTTGATGATAAGTATAGAATAACTTCCTAGAATTTTGGCATTGTAGAGATTTTGTGAGTTTTCCGAGCAATATATCCCTATCTGGATACGAGCAGGTAGAGGCGGCTCTTGCACAGATGTACCTAGGGGTAAAACCCGAAAAAACCGCTTTGAGCTAGACTCGAACGGGAACTGGTGCACGACAACGGGCCTTGCTGCACTCTTGGTTACGACACTCCCGGGGGATATGCTTAGGATAACTCTCATTTTCTTTACAAATCATTTTGAAGGGATTATGAGTATATACTTCCTCAAAGAAAACATTCTTATGATTATGGATTATATCCATAAATAGTTCAATTTATGTTAAGTGTTTTATAAGTATGGGATTATGTATTTTAATTCATAAACTGATCTAGTTTATGCCATTGTTTAGAAATGGCGCCTAGTGGAAGAAATGGAAACTGTATCAATACACGCACTCCATGTAGGGATTTCCCTCCTGCTGAAGATAATTATAGTGGGGATGGTGATGAAACTGGTGCCGATCAGCTAATCACCATACTGGGACAACTTACTCAGGTTATGAATAATAACCTTACCCGTATGGAGCACCCTGATCCGTAGCATGGAGGATCAATGTTAGATCGATTCATGAGGCAACAACCACCAACGTTCTATGGGAATAAAAATCCCTTAGTAGCTGAGCAATGGATATTTTCCCTAGAGAAAATATTTCAGGCTTTGGGGAGCAGTGAAAGGGAAAAAGTTATCATGGCAGTTTACCGCCTCACTGGAGATGCTGATCATTGGTGGTCATTGATTAAAAACATGAAGGAAGATGATGAAGTATCAAATATGGAGTGGAGGGAGTTCAAAGATCTTTTTTTAGAAAAATACTTTCCTCGCGACCATCGAGCAGATATGGAAAGGCAATTTCTGAGTCTGAGACAAAAGGAGGATGAGAATGTCACAAAGTATGAGGCTAACTTTACAAGGTTAGCGAGGTATGCTGGAGATTATATTCACAGGCCAAGAAGTAATATTGATCGTTTCTTTGATGGGTTAAAACCATTTCTCCGTCGAGCATTAGTCTCACAATACTTTTCATCGTACGAAGACATTGTCTCATGTGCTATCAAGACCGATAAGGAATTCTTTAATTCTTATGACTTTAAAGCAAATCATGAGAAGAAGAGACATGCTGATCAATCTGGGAAAGGAAATAAGGGGAAGAAGGGAAAGTTTGAATATCCATCTTGTGGTAAATGCGGGATGAAACACCCCGTTGCTTGCTTGAAGGGAATGGGAGTCTGTTACAAGTGTGGTGAAAAAGGCCACCAAGCTCATGATTGCAAGGGGAAGAAGGAAGCTACTAAAGTTCAGTGCTACAATTGCAGGGAGATGGGGCGTTATGCAAATGCATGTCCTAAGCGTCAGGAGAACTTACCTCAGAAAAGGCCAAGGGATCAAGGCCGGGCTTATGCTATCACTACTGCAGAGGTAGAAGCTCCAAAAGACGTGGTGGCAGGTAATTTAATGGTTTCCTCAAGTTTAGCAAATGCATTATTTGACTCTGGATCTTCTCATTGTTTCATATCTTCCCAGTTTGCTAAGAAAATTACATATTTACAATTTGATTTAATAAGGGAGTTGTCAGTTAAAACTCCTAAGGGAAGTATCATTGCAACAATGTTTTGTGAATCAGTCCCCATTAGAGCTCGAAAATTTTCTTTATCTGCTGATCTCATCGTCATACCTATGATTGAGTTTGATATAATCCTCGGTATGGACTGGCTTTCGGACTATGATGCGAAGATTTATTGTAAAAAGAAAGAAGTTACGATTCTTTATGATAATGATAAGGAACACCTTATCTTTAGAGAAGAATCATCACCACCTAATTCTTATTTAGATCCACCCACAGTAGCTCAACTTAATTCAATTATTGGGGAGGAAGAGAATGAAGTAACTGTCGGTGAGGAAAGGAATGTTCAAATAGAGGATGTACCTGTTGTGAAAGAATTTGTAGATGTATTTCCGGAATATTTACCTGGACATCCTCCAGAACGAGAAGTTGAGTTTTCCATTGATTTGATTCCTGGATCAAGGCCTATATCGAAGACCCCTTATAGAATGGCCACTGTAGAGTTAGTCGAACTAAAGAAACAACTAGAGGAATTGAGTAATAAGGGATTTATTCTCCCTAGTGTTTCTCCATGGGGAGCCCCTGTTCTTTTTTTTAAAGAAAGATGGATTTATGAGGTTGTGTATCGACTACAGGGAGATCAATGCTATAACGATAAAGAACAAGTATCCCCTACCTCGTATTGATGATTTATTTGACCAACTGCATGGAGCTCAATACTTTTCAAAGATTGACCTTCGATCTGGATACCATCAGTTGTGTGTGAAGAAGGAAGACATTTAGAAGACAGCATTTCGAACCAGGTATGGGCATTACAAGTTTACCGTAATGCCGTTTGGATTGACTAATGCACCCTCTGTATTCATGGATCTGATGAATAGAGTTTTCAAGGAGTATCTCGATGAATTTGTGGTGGTATTTATTGATGATATATTGGTATACTCCAAAACCTATGAAGATCATGAAAATCACTTGCGCATTATCTTGAAGACTCTGAGGAGGAATGAATTATATGGGAAGTTTAGCTAGTGAGAATTTTGGCTTCATGTGATTTCTTTTCCTGGTCATATTGTCTCTAAAGATGGAATCTCTGTTGATCCTTCTAAGACCAAGGCAATCCAAGAATGGCCAGCACCTTCGAGTATAACTGAGGTACGCAGTTTTATTGGTTTGGCTGGTTATTATCGACGTTTCGTCCAGAATTTTGCCCGATTGGCTAACCCCTTAACAAAGCTCACACGTTAAGGGGTTAAATTTGTTTGGATAAAAGAGTGTGAAGAATGTTTTGAAGAACTGAAGAAAAGATTAGTCAATGCTCCTATATTGACTCTACAATCGGGGAATGATGGGTTCGTTATTTATAGTGATGCATCAAAGAAAGGACTTGGTTGTGTCCTTATGCAGAATGATAGAGTTATTGCCTATGCATCACGACAGTTGAAAATTCATGAACAAAACTATCCTACTCATGATCTCGAGTTAGCAGCTGTGATCTTTTCTTTGAAGATATGGAGGCACTACCTCTATGGTGAAAAATGTGAGATTTATACTGATCACAAGAGTTTGAAGTATATTTTCTCACAAAAAGAACTCAATATGAGGCAAAGGAGATGGCTTGAATTACTCAAGGATTATGATTGCATGATACACTACCACACGGGGAAAGAAAACAAGGTGGCATATGCTTTGAGTAGGAAAGACCATGGAGTTTTGAACAATATGAGAATTGAAAGGGATCCAATTTTCATGGATCTAGTGAAGATGGACATGGGAATAACCAGGGAAGGTGAAACATCATTTCTTTTTCAAATGGTTGCCAAACCATCTTTAATAGAACGGATTAAGAGTACTCAGACTGATGATGAAGAATTTCAAAAGAAGATTAAAGCTGTGAATGATGGGAGATTGAGAGACTTTGTGTATGAGGATGGAATTTTGAAATTCGGGAAGAGACTTTGTGTTCCCAATATACCTGATATAAAAAGGGAATTGCTGGATGATGCTCATAGTTCCAATTTCTCTATACACCTTGGGAGCACCAAAATGTATAGAGATTTGAAGGAATATTTTTTGTGGGACAACATGAAGAGGGAGATTGCTGATTTTGTGTCAAGATGTATGGTATGTCAACAAGTGAAATCTGGAAGGTAACAGCCTGGAGGAGTCTTCCAACCTCTTCCCATACCGGAGTGGAAATGGGACAATATTACAATGGACTTTGTCATGGGGCTACCAAAGACTCCTAGAAGGAATGATGCAGTATGGGTTATTGTTGATCGTCTTACCAAGTCAGCACATTTTCTTGCTATAAGAGAAGATCTTCCCCTAGAACGTCTAGAAAGACTATATATTAATGAAGTTGTGAGACTTCATGGAGTACCCTTATCAATTGTTTCTGATCGTGATCCCCATTTTACTTTATGATTTTGGAAAAGTCTTCAGAAATCCCTGGATACTGAACATCATTTGAGTACTTCTTACCACCCTCAGACAGATGGACAATCAGAACGGACTATTCAGACCTTAGAAGACATGTTGAGATCTTGCTCACTTGACTTTCAGGGTATGTGGGATCAATATTTACCACTGGTAGAATTTTCTTATAACAATAGTTTCCATTCGAGTATTCAGATGGAACCATATGAAGCGTTATACGGAAAGAGATGTTGTACACCAACCTGTTGGGATGAAGTTGGTGAAAGAAAACTTGTAGGTCCAGAACTGGTGGAGGAAACGGTGGAAAAGGTGAAAGTAATCCAAAATCACATCAAAGCAGCTCAAAGTAGGCAGAAGAGCTATGCCGATAATCGAAGGAAGGATTTGGAATTTCAAGTCGGTGATCATGTTTTCCTGAAGGTATCTCCATGGAAGGGAGTCATACGTTTTGGTAAGAAAGGTAAATTGAGTCCCAGGTACATCGGACCTTTCGAAATTCTAGAACGAATTGGGGTTGTAGCTTACCGATTGGCAATGCCGCCAAGTCTCTCCAAAGTTCACGATGTCTTCCACGTATCTCTGTTGAGGAAATACATGCCTGATCCAACGCATGTACTCACCTATGAGGAATTAGAACTAGATCCTGATCTGTCTTATTGCGAAGAGCCCATCAGGATTCTTGATACGAGAGAAAAAGTACTGAGAAACCGGACGACGCGTCTGGTAAAAGTTTTGTGGAGAAACCATAAGATGGAAGAAGCAACGTGGGAACCCGAGGAACTTATGATAAAGAACCACCCAAGTCTTTTCATGTGATAAGTATTCTAGAAATTTCGAGGACGAAATTATTTGAAGGAGGGGAGAATGTAACACCCCAATCTTCTACGGTACGCTTCTCTTTGAATAATGTGATAGCGTGTGTTGTACGCAACACCGAGTTCTAACACACCATAACTAATCAAACTAGCCGTTATGAATAGTAATACCTATTTTTTGAAATTATATATATTTTATATTTGAAAATGGACTTCATTTTTGGATTCGGAATATCGAATTTAGCCTAAGGTGAAATTTTGGTACATTTCGGATAAATTTCATATTTTGATGAATAGTGAAAAATTACTAAATTTTAATTAAAAACAACTTTTTTAAAAAAAATAATTAAAAGTGATAAATTATGAATTTGAGTGGTTTTAAAGTATATTTAGAATATATTTTTACCGTTTAATATAATTTTGGTCATTGAACATAATTTTACAATTAAACCAAACATAAGCAAGTGTCAATCATTCGATAGTTATTATCTCTTAAAAACACGCTTTTTGTTTTGACAGCGGGAATTAAATTTAAATTAATTTCTGCCACATCTGTGTTTTGAATTTAGAAAAATGGATTCCATATTTGGAATCAGGATGTTCAAATTGTGTAAATAGGTATCTTTTATTTTTATACATTTTGAATAATTACTGCGGTAAATATTTTATTTACCATGGTTAAGGGTAAATCCGGTAAATAAGGGTTAAAAAAATAATATTATAATAATACTAAATTACCCTAAAACATGTCCTAACCCTATTGGTTGATACATGGTCGACCATGGGCATCTTTGAGTCGATTTTGGGACCCCATGGATCCACTTGTAAGTGATAATGACACTTTATTTTAATTAAGTTAAAATTAATACAAAAATGACACAAGCATATATCTTTTATCAAAACAATTGTTACATAGGGTTATATATGTTGGATTTTAGATTTTAAATATTCATTAGAAAGATAAAAGGATTTCCTACATAATTATATTTTATTTATAATTTTTAGACATTAAATAATTTATTTTATTTATGACACAATGATGATGAAGTAATTACTATAATAGTAAAAAATTAAAATCATTGATATTATAAATACCCAAATAAATATAATATGAATCTTTTAATGAATTAAACTAATTTTCTAGGATAATATGATATATTAGTATTGATTTAATTGACTTTTTTCGATGTAATCAATCTGTTATGAGTTTCACAAAAATCAACTATTGAATAGTGTCAAAATTGACATAAAAGAGTTCTTAAAACAAATATTATATTATTAATTGATATTAAATTCCTAAAAATCTAAGGTTCGGCCAAGAGACTTATATCATGATAGGTTCATCATTAATGGACCACTTGGGGGTCGTTTGGATGTATATAGTAAGTTTATTAACCATATTATATAAAAATACAAAGAGACATTGTAAAAGTGAAACTAATTAACTTAGAGTTAAAACTTAAAGATAAGGTTAATATAAGTACCCAAACCTGTCTAAATTCTATTGGTTGAGTTGTTTTTGACCCATCCCCAACTTAAACTTTGAATAGTCAACTTTTGAGCCTTTGGAAACCGATTATGAATTTATTATAAACTAATATCTCTACCTTCTCCAAAGGTGCCCCTCACCCCTCTTATAAAAAGGCACTCCTCCTTCCCATTTCTTCACACCTTAAAAGCCTTTTGGTTCGGCCAAACTCTGCCCAAATACTCTCCCAACATCCCTCACTACAATATAGAGGCCTTATTTTGATCAAAAAGCCAACCTAAGGAGCCCTTTTGATCAAATCAAATGGAAGAACCCGAAGAAGAGGTAATGATTTCACCACCCTTCTCCAAGTTCATTTCTTCTTCCACTTCTTCTTCCTTTGTTCTTACCATTCTAAAATAATAACTCCAGTATCTCACATATACTGTGATGTTATTATAAATATGGTACAACCATATTCAGTATTCTATCCACCCTTTGAATAACATGTCACCATACGTGCGTACGTACGGCTTACCGTCTCCACGTCGTGGTGTAATTGTTATTCAATATATTATTATTTGGATGGGTATAATAATGATGTGTAACTCATGTAAATAATAAATATAACATGCTAATGATTCTTTATATATGATATAACATCCATTTATATATTATTTTAATATCAAAATAATGATATTGTCGCTCGTGCTTACGTACAGACTACTGTCTCCACGAACGCGATGAGATTTATTCTCCATCGTATCCATTAAAGTATAATTATAATTTGATGATTTAAAAATGATATTAAGGACTTGATATAATTCTGGATATGAATAATATAAAACCTATCCTTTACAAAAATGTCTTACGTAACAAAACATATAAAAGAAAACAAGTAAGTTAACACCCGAAACAACGATAATACTAAGATATTATCATAAATTGATATTAAAAGATCATATATGATATCATATTAATGTATATGATTCTTGTATAATTTAATAACAATTATTTCACCATTATACAGGAGGTTAACCTACACCAACCAAGGAAAATTACAAGGTAAGGGTTATTTCAAAATCTCTTCATTATCCGGGGTTGTTTATATGTAATAATATACTGGGATCTCTTTATCATCCACATCCATGTTTCTTAAAAATGTATTGCAAAACATTTTTACTATTTACTAGAATATGAGTTAAAGTCATTTATACACTTTTTGACTTTTATAAGTGGTTTATAAAGGAATATTTCCATCGTTTTCAAAACAAGGTCCTTTTTAACCTTTTCGACAGAATTAAGGTAAGAATGTTTTTTTTAACTTATACAGAGGGTGCGGCTATTTTCCGCCGTTATAAAATCTTCAAAGCTTCCCTTACAAGCATATAAGAATATTTTCAAAGAAAATGTTTTATTTTATATGGATCTTAAATGATTTCAAAATAAAAGGAGATATTTCTTTAAAAAGAATTTTGATTTCATCTATGTCAACATCCTTTGATAGATTTTAAGATTATTTGATGTTGATTTATTATGATACAAAACTTATATATTGTATTGAAGGTTTTCTGATATTTTTGACTGTGGATGTGCTATTTTTATACTATTATAGTGAAAGTATTGACATTTCGTATGCTAGTTTTAATACGAATGTTTATGATATGTTTAAACCTTTTCATATGGGAATGCATTGGACTTAATATGTGACGGGTGGAGCCCGATATAGCTCCTCGATGCATCGGTAGGTCTCATGAGACAAACTAGTGTCTTGGCACAAGGCCTTGACAAATTCTTATTTTTAGTCTTGGCACGAGGCCTTGACTATGTGGTTATGATAGTCTGTCATTATGCATTCCAACATTATGAAAGTTGTTATTGATTTTTTCATGTGACTATTCGATTAGTAGAATATCCATGTGAATAAGTAAATGGCATTATTTCATTTTATTTATGCCATACCATGTTGAAAGTTCATGTTTTAAAGGCTTTTGTTTTAGTTATACATTGCCTTAAATGTTTATTCTTATTTATGAAAGTTTCCGCTATATTGTTATCCTTACTGGGCATTTGAGCTCACCCCTTTTCTATGTTTTATTTTTCCCAGGAATTGAAGAAGTAAATTATGAATGACCTGAAGAGATATTATGTGGGGATATGAGTGTGGATTATGGAGACATTATGTTGTTCTAGTAGTTTTTAATTTTATGATGTAATGTAAAACTTATGAATATATCTAGTGTTTCCAAGGCTACTAAACCAATCGGTCTTTCGAGATTTGATCTTTCTTGTGATCATGCCAATGTTATGTAATAATGCACTGACTCTGGGTAACTAGGTTCGGGGCGTTACAATAAACACCTTGATTCACACATGAAGAAACTTTATACCATGTTGACATACATCATATCATTGGGCATATGAACTAAAACTAAACTGACTAGAACACCAAAACATATTATCCTCCTAGAAGATCAACCATAGAATTGGGATGGACATGATTTCCTTTAATTATCATGTTTTTGTACTCTAGAGGTGATCTAAGAACAAAATGAAAAACTTGAGGCTTAACGATTTCCCTGAATTGAACCCCTTTGTTAGATCATTTAGAAAATAAATGTGTACCATGAATATCAATGAATAATTCCCTAATATTACATGAATAGAATGGAACATACTGGATGGTTCCTATAGTCTTTTTAGCATTATGAGTTCAAGTATCTGATGGCCCATGTAGAAACTAGCTCAAAATCATATTATCTAATATGATCGTAAACCAGACTGATGGCCTCCCCAGTCACCCAAGAAAAATGAAATAGGGTCACGAGACCTAAATGTGGAAAACCATTCCCTTTTAATTTCTAACCATCTAAAACAAAGAATTACTTAATTATCACACCCATAAAAAAGGTCAAGGATACCATGACCATCTGTCAGAACAATGGTTAAATCTTTAAGATAAGGTTCCTAATAGGGACAAAGATTCCTGAAGGATACCACACAATAGAATGCTCGTAGAATTTACCATGTAATTTCAATCTCTACATGTTATACCTACTATAAGAAACCCCATTACAAAAGCATAAGATTCTACCCTATCCCTAGGTTACGAAAAAAAATCAATAGGATCATGAGACTATCGTTTAAGTCATTAAAAATAAGAAGGCCTATATAAAATTACCATGTTTTTGTTCAATGTAGACTAAAAGTGGAAAACTTGAACTAGCCTTACATCAGGTTTTAATCAATAGTCACCACCTAGGGTTCCATTTTCAATCCATTGTATTTCATTAATTTTCATCAAGATTCAATCATTTTGAATGATTTAAAACTAAGAATCAAGGAACAATATGAATTCTTATCATATTTCCTTTTTAAAAATTTACCATTTATTGGAATCCTTTCATAATTAAGAAATTTATTATTTAAATTCAATTTTATGTTATAATAGATAAGATGACCTATGGCGATCCATTTTAACCAAACATGGTTAATCAAAATGAAACACAATAGTAGTTGTTTAATTTATCAAAATATTTCAAAACACTCATAGAGTGTTATATCATATGAAACATGACCTAAATGACTTATATGAGTACATTTTCACATTTAATGATTTATTCGATATGTATTATTAAGCCAAAGTAATAGCGGTAAAATCATTAATAAGACATCCAATTGACTTGAGATTAAAATTAAACAAATCATTATATTTAAAAATTTCAAAATAAAATATGGTAATATATAGTTTTCTGGTTATATAAGATGTTTTTTCACCAACCTATAAAGCATAAATAAAAATTATTGTCCTCATATTTGATCCAATTTAACTAGAACCAATTCAATTGAATTTTGAACATTAGTAGCCTTTACATTTAAACATTCTTCTCAAGATATTTATATACCAATCCCTAAAAATGGTTTGAGTAAATGGGTTTTCACTCCACAATTATAAGGCTCTCAGATAACATACAGCTGAGGATAGAATTTTGTTTAATTGAAAAAAAATTGACATTTAAAATTAACAATCATGTTTTCTTTACATTTTTAATAGTGTTATTTAAATACGTGTAAGACTCTAGGATGGTTCGAGTATACAGGTTACCTATTCCCAATCATAAATCTATCATAAAACATAAAAATAAAAATTGTCTCCTGTACAATCCTAAACCATAAATTCATCCCAGGAATCCAATTTTATATCAAAAAAACTATCACGCTATCATAAGAAGTAAACAAAAAACAATATTAAATTAAGCAGTGAATCATAATAAATAAGTAAAAATTCTAAAGAATGACTCAGATAATATAATCACTTAAGAATATTGTATATGAATGCATTCTAATGATAAAAAACATGGCATAACACTCATGGAAAAAAATTGAAACTAATAGGAAAGCTAAAAATGCAACTACAAGATATGTAAATTTCTAGGTGCCTAATATGATGCATGTAATTATTCATCCTTGCCATATCAAGACAAGGGTAAAATACCATAATTTCTACAAATACGTTTCAGTGGAAAGTGAATCATTCACTCAATGTGAATTCATGATCACCTTTAATTGCGAACAACATGAACAAATGTCCCATCTATGGGCACTTGGCCTTTCCCCCGTAAATGGGTTGATCACTCCCATGTACAACTATTTACCATGCACAAAACCATTCATAGTCACCTATCTAATATCCAAAAACAATAAGAGAATGGAAAAATATAGGATCTAATACAACATTGTAACCTCCTGAACCATCTCACCACTAAGACAATATCTAGATTGGTTGGTTAGAGGGCCTTAAGTGTGACTCCCCGTACACAAGAGGCCTCCCACTAGAAGTGAGGGTGTAAGACGTTGATATATGGGAGGCTATACACTCATGATCAAATTAGGATATCTGTATAATAGATTATAAATAATTGGAAATATCAGAAGTAGAAATTAAATAATGAAAAACCATTGGATGAATAATATAAAATGAATATAAAACACGTGAAATGCGAATATACAAGAGATCCATGCATCTCCAGCTGTTGATACTAACTAATAACAATATACATACAACATACTACAAGATACAATAAAAAATATGAATAATGGAAAGAAAAAAAAATACCAATGGGTGATCTCCAAGAGCATATCGAGATCCAACATAGTCAAGTGCTCATACCTCCCAGGTAGAAGAAGAATAGAACAAGAATGATTTCATGGTCATGTAATTATAAGGTCTAATCGGGTACCCAAGTAAAATGGAATCCTGAGCCAGGTGTGATAAATAAATCATTTTAGGTTACCAATCATGATGTCTACAACTGAATATAGTCCATGAATATAATGTAATGTATTCTGAAAGTAATATGAACAAATAAACTATATTGAAATAAACAATAACCATCCCACTCATTTTCATAAAGGCCACCTGGTGGATCTACCTTCTTATTCTCGTGGACATATTAAATGATTGAATAGTCACACCATGTATATAATAATAACATATATAGATTATATTAATATATTTCATCTACATAACTGAACCAATTCCGTTCTAACGTAAGGGACCATATACATGGAATACTTGTTTTTGGATAGGCATGGGCATAACACAGTCATTCATAACTAGTATGAATGAGCCCATATGATCAATCCAAAGGGAACTGTAATGTCTCATATTTATCTGCGTATTATTTTTAAATAATATATAGAATTATTATGAGATCGTTCATGAAGACGGCACATCATTCCGAGGCCTAGTGAGCCGAAATGGTCGTTTGAACCTTTTTTGTTAAGCGAGTTGGCACTTGTGCACAGTTGTGGCAGTTTCCAAACAGATGCCTGGATTAAAAATCTGAGGGAACCACTGCGTCTGGGTCGACTACTTTACCTATGAACAAGCCTAACCTCGAATGGTGCAGGTCGAGGGAAAAAGGAAATTTTTTTGGATGTTTTAAGCAAAATAAAATAAAATTAATTCACAAGTTTATTTTATTTCTTTCATGGAATCATCCACTGCAGTGTGGCAACATGGTAGTTGTTTAATTAATAAATGGCACGTCATAATGACTTGAGAATGGAATGTTGAACTCATTAATACCGTTACATATTTTATAATTTCAAATATATTTCAATTTTTATTGGGATAATAGAACATCAATCATTGGCGAAAGACTGAGAGAATCACTGCAGAAAAATCTTGGCAACAAACGACGACTGATAGAAGATGCAAATCGCTACGCCAACAAGGTTTGAGGATCTCAACGATGATAGTAGCATGGCCTCTTCATCATAGATCGATCCCTTCATGAGGTAGGGGTTTGTTATTTTTCTTTTCCCCTCTTTTGATTTATGTGATGAACGTCGATCAACCATGAACAAGTTGATCTGTGGATTCATAAGTTCTTGTGGGAGGGTTTTCATAGAGATGACTCTAGGGGAAATTAATCCATGTTTATTTTGTTGATTTTCTACTCCGTTTAAGCCTAATAATGGGATTATATCAATTCCATGACGAATGATGACATAGGTTCGTTCAGCTTTTTTTCGATTGGTTATCCATCCCATTTTCTTCTTCTCGCGCGTTCTTCGCATTCGTCGTGGGGTGATTAACAACGGATCATTGTGCTTCTATTCTGCAATGAAACGATCCCAAATTGAATAATTGACACCACAAGGACCTTGCAGAGGTGCCACAACAATGTCGGATGACGAATCAGACCAGATCGAGAAGGGTCGTTCGTCGAGAGTTCATCACGAGGAAAGATCAAAACATGTTTTCGGAGCCGATCGGAGGTCTAAAAACTACAGAACCAGCTTCATGGTGTCAAGGAAACCCAATACCCAGCTATCCCATGGTGATCGAATGACAGGATTGATGAACTTCACATCACCATAGGTGCGATGGTGGAGGTTTGAGTTTCTGGAAATATCTAGAATACACGACATGTGCTTCCGAAAAACATGCTATGTAGTACTGGGGGCGAAATCGGCTAGGGTTTAGGGGGATAACGAGGAATCACACGACGTGTGACCCTAGTCACACAGTGTGTTTGACATTCCCCGATGATCATCATGTATTTTGGGAAGTATATGGACATGGGATGATCTACACTGCTTCAGAACACGGGGTGTACAACATGGAAGTGGCGGCTACATGGGACTTGGTGTGTATCAAGGGGTGTACACAGACACGGGATGGAGTACACGACCGTGTACCCCATCACATGGCTAGGCGAGTCCAGTAACACGGGTCAACCCCTATACCTGTTATACAGGTTGATGACTGTGTATGGCCACATGGCCAGCGTACAGGGAGTCAACCCCAGTCACTCGAACCCGACATGTATACAACACTACACATCGGGTACTCCTTTTTCTACATGACCAACATTACGACATAGGCCGTTGAACAGGGATAGTACCCTGGGTCATACAACATGGTGTGTAACATTTCTAAGCACCGTCTACTTTTTGGAAAACGGCATGGTCCTCTTGTTCACCGTAACATGGACATCATTCGTTTCAGTCAATTCCCTTCTTCTCATGCCCTTGAAGGTTAGGAATCGTTCCCTTATACTGGAGTATGATTACTTTAGTAGGGGTTTCTGTGATATAGTCATGATTCCATCCGAGAGGCTCGGGCCGATATCTTTTATCAATTATTGACCATAAGTATAGTTAGGCTTCGACATGACCAACTCTATCCCACTCAAGAGTGTGTCTCTTGAAATGAGTGCATCTATCTATTGGAATCCTTCCAATCAAGAGTGTGTCTTCCATAATTAGTGTAACTATTTATTGTGATGGTTCTCATTGAATTGTACTTCTCAGACGGACATCATCAGAGGTTTAAGACTCATGTAGTGTGTTATAAGAGAATGAATGCTTTGTGGAATCTTCAATCTCATCCCCTAGTTGGGGGTATGAGGTTCTGTGACTTGTCTCTAGACTACGAGTCTTGGCTTTTAGTATATCTAGTTTGTGCTATATGTTTTGTAGATATATACTGTGCATAACTAACTATACCTTTATTTGTATACTGCTTTTTGGATTTCAGGGTCCTCTATAGAGTATTTTTATACTCACCCCAGCATGGTCTCTTCCCACATGTGTCACGGCTTGTTCATATGAGCAGCATTTTGACAGGGTTCAGGGTGGACCAGGTAGGACCGAGCTTTCTGAGTTCCCTACAGGCAGAGGCGTTCCTATGGAAACGAGCAGTAGTCCCAGTACCTGTTGTGTTTATAGGTTTTAATTTTGAATTTTCAAAATTTTGTTTTGGGGGGATTTTATTCTGGCCCAATTCACTTTAGTACTTTACTTTTTGTCTTAATCTATTTGTTGGGTTTAGTTGAATGCATGCATTTTGTTCCATAGTAGTTTTTACATTTCAGCATTTGTGGGCTTAGAGATGTGTGCATTTGTACATGTACTTAGGTAATTCCTCCCATGTTTGTAATATAATAACTCAGTGCTAGTCACCAGCCCCTGGCCTATTGGAGGCAGGCGTGGGGAGTCAGAGTTCGGGCCCGACTTGGACAGGTCATGACAGAGTGGTATCAAAGGTGGTCAGTTCTACCCTAGGACAAAGATTCTATGAAATTGGTGTGAGGTAATGTTGTTGAGTGTTTCAAGTTAGGATTTCATGCTAGAGACTTCAGTGTTGGTGTGGCCGCTGACATATCCAAACTCTAGGACTCTGATATCATGCTTCTTGAATCGGTGCACAAAAAATATGTTTGCGGGGAAATAAAAGAAAGGTACATGCATCATATAATAATGAGTTGTGTTTTCAATACCCTTTATGTCTGTTATCCAGATATACTCTTTGACTATGACACAACTTGTTTCATTACAGGATGCCTCCGCGATGCCTACCTGATAGGATTCAGCAGCATGATCATGAGGATGACCCCCTCAGTGATGAGGCTTCGATATTGGGACTAGTTCCCCTAGCATTGCCACCAAGTGGTGCACCTACTGTGACACTACCAGTGGAGTTGCCCATGGTACCAGTAGTACAGACCAATGAGGGGAACATGCTTAGCGCGCTCCATGAGTTCCTGAGACATATTCCACTAAGGTTTCAGGGTGTGCTCAACCCTCAGGCAGTTGAGGACTTTCTTGAGGCGGTGACTAGAGTTTTCCTTCTAGTGAGGACCCCAGCAGACGAGATGGTGAACCAAGGAGTGAGCCTTCTTCAGGGTTTGGTGGGATGATGGTGGAGTCCAACAATAAAGATTCACGATGAGAAGAGTCAATCATGTATGGTGATTGAACGACTCTTCAGGTAGGAGTTATATCTTGTTACGCTGAGAGAAGTACACATCCAAGAACATCTTCAGCTCCAGCATGGCGGTATGGCAATAGATGACTATTCATCAAAGATCACCATCCTTGATAGGTACTCGATGGATATGGTCAGGGATCAGTACATTAGAGCTTGGACCTTTGAGCGAGGTCTATGACGGGACATCCAATCTAGTTTCATTCCTCTATTCATTTAGACTTATGCGGGAGTCTTCAAGTGGTTCTTGGTGATCGAGATATCTTGGCATAGAAGATACATCCGACGACAGTCAGCTGCAGGCAGACAGGTGTGGAGACACCAATAGTGGGGAGCCAACGTCAGACAAAGTGATCTGGACATGGGATACATCAAAGGAAGAGCTAGGATAGAGGATCAACAATCCAGGGCTCTCAAGCTGTATCCTTTCAGCCTAGCAAGAAGCGATGCTACGCCTGTGATGGTAGGGGACATATCACTACAGATTTTCTAACCCATTGAGCTTCTGATATGGAAGTAGTGGTTGGACCACCGAGGCAGAGTATGAGAGTGGAGCAGATAGACCTGTCGGGCGGTGGACATGGAAAAAGAGCAGGAAGAGCTATGGGTGGTGGAATATGCTTTGACTTACTGCTTCCACCACCCCCAGGAGGTCTACACTAGGATCATGGAGCTAGGGGGCATGGACGGGGACATCTGCAAGTGGTCGAGGCGTACGACCCAGGGGCTCTATGGATTATTTGAGGTACGATCTGTGTCTTCTCTACATTATCTATCGTACATATAGAAACATGTGGAAATAATTATTTCATAGCCACATATATTGTATGAAACCTCAAGATTCTAGTAGAACCATTGATTCGATCCTTACGGTTGGAGACACCTACGGGGGGAGACTATACTTTCATGCACTATTGCAGATACTGTGATCTTACACTTGGAGATGAGAGTTTCGTTTGGAACCACATGGTGGTAGCGTCGAGGCTTTATGATGTCAATATCAGTATGGATTTTTTATCTTCCATCCATTACTAGATTGACTTTTTTAGGTGAAGTGTGTGGTGTGTCCACCATGATGGATCATGTTTTTCCATTGTCCGACAAAGGGAAACCCAGGCTGCACAGAATGAGCTTATGCATCGGAGAGTGAAACCAATCGCTCATGAGTTGGCTAGACTTTCCATCAGAGAAGTGGATGTTGTGGGCTCTGTGTTCCCATCAATAGTGGTGGAATATGAGGACAACATTCTTGATGATGTTACAGGACTACCTCTCTGTCGAGAAATCAACTTCTACATCGACTTACACCCCAAGACAACAATGATTTATTCATCAGCGGATGGATCCCATAGAGCTTCGCGAGCTGTGGTGAGTTTTAGGATTTGTAGAGAAAGGGTTTCGTGAGACCCTGCGTTTCACCATCGGTGGCCCCAGTCTTGTTTTCGAAGAAGGAAGATGATAGTCTGAGGTTATCGGTGGATTACCAGTGCCTGATCCAAGTTATGGTGAAGAACAAGTATCCAATGCCAAGGATCGATGATCTCTTCGACCGGCTGAGAGGGGCACAATGGTACTCGAAAGTGGACCATTGATCAGGCTATCAGCAGTTCAGATTACAGGATGAGGACATACAGAAGTCTACTTTCAGATGCTGCTACATTCACTATGAGTACCTGGAGATGCCTTTCAGCATGACGAATGCCCCACAGTGTTCATAGAACTGATGAACCAGATCATCCAACCATACTTGGACAGGTTCTTGGTGGTCTTCATCGAGGAAATCCTTATGTACTCAGCATCAGAAGAGGAGCATGCGAGATACCTTCAGATGGTTCTAGATGTACTTCGGGGGCACCAGCATTATGGGAATCTCTCGGAGTTCCAGTTTTAGATTTAGGAGGTCCACATTCTGGGCCATGTCATCTTATAAGATGTATTAGCTGTAGACCCAGCCAAGGTGGAGGTTATGTTCGCATGGGAGCCACCACAGAGTGTGACAGAGTTTCGAAGCTTCCTTGGATTGGTAGGATATTACCATATATTTATTCATTACTTCTCCCAGATATCAACACTAATGACCTCCTTGACCTAAAATTGGCAACCCTTAATAAGGAAAAAGAAGTGCCAATGGGATTTTGAGCAGTAGTGAAAGAGTTTGACGAGTGCCCAGTCTTGATATTGCTGGAGGAGGTTGTCGAGTCCATAGTTTTCTGCGACTTATCAGGGACCGAGCTTGGTTGTGTCCAAATGAAGAGGTAGTTAGTGATTGCTTATAGTTCTCTCTAGCTTAGGCCACATGATCAAAATTATTCGACCCATGATCTCGATTTGGAAGCGGTTTTCTTCACATTGATGATGTGGTGGCACTACCTAATGGGAAAATGTTTTATTGTCTAGTCTGACCACAAGAGCCTCAGGTACATCTTTTCACAGAAATATATGAAAATGAGGTAGAGGTGTTGGAAATAGTTCATCCAAGATTATGATATCAAGATCATCTATAATTTTCGGAAGGGGAACATGGTGGTGGGTTCTCTTAGCAGGACGTTGAGATCAAAGCTGCTGAGTGAGGAGACAGAGCAGTTGTCCACATTGCAGTTATCCTTCATGGATGGAGAGGATAAAACTTACCTACAGTCGATGGTTTTCACCTATCCACTATTACAACAAGTTATGTAAGCACTACATGGGTATTTAGGTTTTGTGGCCTTACATTCTTAGTTATACACAGGACATTCTCTAGTTAGATTTTCGCAAGGTGGGAGCACACTCTTCTTTTTAGAGGATGCACTATTGTACCGGTGGAGTTGTAGGAGGAGTTCATGAGGGAGTTTCATAAATCCCCCTTAGAGGTAAATCCGAGAGTGGAAAAGATGTACCAGGACCTCCAATGATAGTTCTGGTGGTCATGCATGAAGGAGGCAGTAGCAGAGTTCATTTCTCAATGCCTCACATTCCAACAGGTGAAGGATGATCACCAGGTTCCAGCGGGATTAGCTCACCCCTCGATGTTCCAGAGAGGAAGTGGGATGGAATATCTATGAACATAGTGAAAGTATTACCACGGTCATCCAAGGGGCATGATTCCATTTATTTGATAGTTGACCGACTCACCATGTCTGTCCACTTTTTAGTTATTGGGGAGCAGAGTTCCGTAGAGAGTTTGAGATGCCTATACATGAAAAAGATAGTTCAACTTCATGGTGTCCCCTACGCAATAGTATCAGACCGAGATTCCCATTTAATATCCCGATTGTAGAGGGGATTATAGGAGGATTTTGGGGATCACCTATGCTTGAGCACAATGTTTCATCCCCAGACAGATGGTCAGGCAAAGAGGACCATTCAGGTTCTGGAGGACATGTTGTGAGCATGTGTCATGGACTTTGGTCATAGTTGTGTGGAACACCTACCACGGGTGGATTTTTCATACAACAATAGCTACCACTCCACCATTAGTATGGAACCATTCAAGGCCTTGTATGGGAGACACTACCCATCTCCTCTTTGCTGGACCGACCCTAGAGAATCACCACTCATGGGTCCATAGTTGGTACGAGCTACCACTAAGAAGGTGCAAATCATCCAGGAGAAGATGAAGACTGCACAAAGCCGACATAAATCTTATACTGACACACAATGGAGTCCTCTGGAGTTTGAATAGGGAGACCACATATTCCTTTGGGTCTCACCTCGATGTGGGTTACAGATATTTGGCGTAGGTGGCATGCTGTCTCCAAGGTTCATCAGACCATTCCAGATACTGTGCAGAGTTGTTGAGTTGGCATACCACCTAGCTTTACTGCCACAGTTGCATTAGGTATATGATTTCTTTTACGTGTCGTAGCTAAGAAGGTACATGCATGACCCGTCAGACGTCATCAACTAGGGTGAACTGGACATCGGGGATTGAGTGACCTTTGCTGAGTACCCGTTAGAGATCGAGGATCGGCAGGAGAGGATCCTTCATGGGAGACCGATTCCCTTGGTGTGCATATAGTGGAAGGACGAGATTCTTCTGGAGAGAACATGTGAGTGGGAGGCCCCGATCCATGCCTGGTACCCACATCTTTTTGAGTATCCATTGTTTTGGATTTTCAGGGATGTAAAGCCCCAAGGTGGGGAGAATGTAATGTCCCTGCTTTTATCATGTATTATTTTTAAATATTATAAGGAATTATTAGGACACTCGGTGTGAAGAGGACACATAATTCTGAGGCCCAGTGAGCTGGAATGATAGTTTGACCTTTTCTTGTTAAGTGAGTTGGCACTTGTGCACGATTGTGGCTGTTTCTGAACGGATACCTGGATTAAAAATATGAGGAAAATGTTGCATCCAGGGTGGCCACATTACATAAGAATGAGCCTAACCCCATTCTGTGTGGGCCAAGGGAAAAAATTAAATTTTTCAGACTTTTGATGTAAAATAAAATAAAATAAATTCACAAAATTATTTTATTTCTTTTATGAAACATCCACCGCAGCACAACAATGGGGAAACTATTTCCTTAATAAACAGGACATCATAATGACTCAAGATTGGAAAGTTGGACTCATTAATACCGAATTATATTATTGAATTTAAAATATGTTTCCGTTTTTATTAGGATAATCCAATGTTGATCATTGATAAATGATTGAGAGAAACACTGGGAAAAACTCACGGCAACAATTGACGACGAATCGAAGCTGCGAATCGTTGCACCAACAAGGTTGGAGGATCTCAAAGATGATTGTAGAATGACCTCTTAATCATCGATCAATACATTTTGGAGTTAGGGATTTGTAATTTTTCTTTTCTCCTCTTTGTATTTAAGCAACGAATGCGGATCAACCATGATAAAGTTGATCTGTGGATGCGTACGTTCTTACAGGAGGGTTTTATTTGAGATGACTATGGGGGAAATTAATGCATGTTGATTTTGTTAATTTTATACACCGTTTAAGCCTATTAACAGGATAAAATCAACACTGTGATGAACGATGGTAGAGGTTCATCTTCTTTTTGTTTGATTGGTTTTCCTTCCCTTTTTTGCTTCTCACGGATTCTTCACGTTCTTTGTGGGGCGACAAAAAATAGATCTTTGTGCATCCGTTCTGGAACATAATGAACCCAAATTTAATAATTGACACCACAAAGTCCTTGTAGAGGTGGGATGACGATGGAGGATGATGAATCAGACCTGATTGCGAATGGAAATTCTTCGAGCGTTCTTTGCATGGGAAGATCGAAACATGATTTTGGAGCTGATCAGAGGTCATAAAACAACAGATTCATCTTCGTGGTGTCGGGGAGACCAAAACACGGGTGTTCCATGGTTATTGGACAACTGGATCAACAAACATGACATCACTAGGGGCGCGATGGTTGAGGTTCAAGTTTCTGAAAATTTCCAGAATAAACAACGTGTCCTTATGAAGAACACTCCATGTAATATTGGCGGCAGCGGCAAGGGTTTTGTGGGACACAGAGGAATAACATGGCATGTGACTCATATAACACGGACATAGGATGATCTTCATAGATTCATAAAACGTCATGTAAAGCATGGATGATGCGGCTACACAGGACTCGGTGTGTATCAATGTGGGGTACATGGACATGGGATGGAGAACACAACCATGTACCCCATCACACAGCCAGGAGAGGATAGTAACATGGGTCACCACATGTACCTATTACACGGGTTGAAGACTCTGTACGGGAAAATGGCAGGCGTACATAGATCCAACCTCATTCACTTGGAAATGGCCTGTATACGTACTACAAGTCATGTACTCATTTTTCTACATGACGAACCATATGACATGGGACGTGGAACACGGGAAATACCCAGGGTCAGACAACACGGTGTGTGACTTTAATACATGGCGTGTAATTTTTCAAAAATGGCATGGTCCTCTTGATCACCGTAACTTGGACATATGTTTTTTGGGTCAGTTCCCTTCTTCTCATTCCCTTAAAGGTCAGGCATCGTTTCCTTCAACAGGAGTATGATCTCTTCAGTAGTACTTTCTGTGATAGAGTATGCCATATATCCGAGAGGCCCAAATCCAGACCCTCAAACCATTATTGATTGCAGGTAGAGTCATGCATCAACATGACCAACTACACCGAGCATCTATCCTCTACCTAGTAGGTGAATTTTGGATGAGTCGCGGTATCTGCCATGGCCCTGGAAGTGATCCTCATCTGTGTATCATGATGTTTCCCACTCAAGAGTGTGTCTCTCATAATGAGTGAATCCATCTATCGGAATCTTACCACTCAAGAGTGTGTCTCTCGTAATGTGTGTAACTACCTCTTGTGACGGTTCCCGATGAATGGTACATCTCGGACAGACGTTATCAGAGCTTTAAAACTCATGGACTATGTTATCCCAGAACGAATGCTTCGTGGAATCTTTGAAATGAACCCCTAGATGGGGGTATGCGGTTGTGTGACTTATCTCTAGACTATGAGTCTAGGGTTTGAGTATATATGTTTTTTTTTATATGTTCTATAGACATATACTGTGCATAGCTAATTGTACCTTTACTCTTTTTAATGCTTTGTTTCTTTCAAGGTCCTCTGTAGAGTATTGTCATACCCACCTATGCATGGGCTTTTACTGCACGTGTCATGTCTTGTGAGGATGAAAAAACATTTGACAGGGTCCAGGGCAGACCAGGGCAGGAATGAACATTCTGAGTTCCCTACAGGCTGAGGCTTTCATATGGGTACGAGCAGTTGTCCCAGTTCATTTTGTGTTTACAGGTTTGAATTTGCAGTATTTAGACTTTGATTTAGTGGGATTGTATTCTGGCCCAGTTTACTTTAGTTCTTTACATTCTGTCATACCATGTTGGTTGGGTTTAGTTGTATGCAATCATTTTGTTCCTTAGTGGTTTTTTCATTTCAGTATTTGTGGGATTGTAGAAGTGTGTGTGTGTATAAGTAATTAGGCAATGCTTCCCTTGTTATTAATGTTCCAACTCAGTGCTAGTCACCAGCCATTGGCCTATTGGAGGCGAGTTTGGGGAGTTATGGTGCGGGCCCCACTAGGACGTGTCATGACAGGTACAAACTATACATATCATAATATGTGGGAGACATTATTCTTTTCACTCGATATGGTGAGTGTGTCATCATGTCAAAAGTCAAAAAGAAGTGAGTGTGTCTCCATATCAACATCAATAGGGACAAGGTGTGTCATTTTCACATTCCAAAAATTATCACTGGTGTGAGATGAGATGAATCAATACATGATGTATAGGATCATGATTCCTCCATGACCAACAGATCCCTTACAATCATTCCATATCCCATTTAAGGTGTAATTATTCAATAATAATAATAACCAAATCCATGAGGCATTTCCTCTCATGATATACATTTATTTAATCCCAAATATCAAATAATACCATTTCAATTATAGAAATCGCTAACAATTTAATGAATGCTATGTCATTTCAACCATTTAAAATTCATTTCACAGAAATAGTTTAATACAATCATGTAATATCATTCAAAAATTTAGAATCATTTGAGAAAGTACTTCCATCATACAAATCCATTCCAATTAATAAATTCAAATTTAATTACTCAAGGAAGGAAATCCATCATGTGAATCCATCGCATTTATTTGTTGAAAAGATCCATCATTAATAAACTACTCAATTGATAACATGCCATTGTATATATCAAAGCATGGAAATTAATTTAACAATGAACTATGAGGATATTAGATGGTACCATAGACAAATGGGCATTTACCTACATGGGAAAAATATATTTATGAAGCAAGACAAGCCCTTTATAGGAGATTGGTTCAATAGTCATTCATGACTGAATGATCAAATCTATGCACATATAATTTTCAATGGTTCTATTTAACATTTATAGAAGGTGGTAAAGTCATTATTGAATAATATGAAAATCCATGTATCAAACATGCTATGTAAATGAAATTGAAATCAAAGCCTACCAGAATGACCAAATCATTTGGACAAGCATGTTTAAAAAAACTAGTTACCACATTTTAATTTTGATGATATCACACCTCATTCGAGGGGTTTCATAATTTAAACATGATATTTTTTATCAATGAATTCATTAATCACAATTATGAAATTAATTGAATAACTATATTTCAATTTTTAATATGAATTTTTTTATAAATCTAAAACATAAGGAAAACAACTAAATGATTTAACATAAAAATTATGTGGTTCCATTCTCGAATGGGTAGCTTACAAAAAAGAGGAATTTCATTAATAAGCCAATCTGAAATCATTGAAATAATTTCCAAAATTATTTAACTTATTTATAAAAATGGAAATATAATTCAGCACACCCAAGTGGTGTCCGCGATTTTGGTTTGAAACCCCACATTAGTTAATAATTTTCAAAGGTAATAGTATTAGGTTTGTTGATCAATTTGATATGAAGAACTCAATTAAAATGAGATGTTTGGGAATGGATATTGCATGACACAATGAAACTATTCATAGTTCCATCTTAATTTAGGAAAAATCCATAAAACACTGTTGACGCTCCTTTCGTCACAGAATCTAAGGATCGGAAAAGGGGAATATCTGAGTATAAAGTGATTCATCCTTTGAAGAAAGATCAAAAATCGACAAAGGGATGAACAAAGAGAACATTGCCCATAGGTCGTGCAAGTTCCCTCATGGTCGCGCAAGTACACTTGCGCGCCGCCTAGTGGTCGTGCAAGTACTTGCGCGATGCCTTATGGTCGTGCAAGTGACTTGCGCGACCTAAGTGATAACCGCCCGGTAACCGCCCAGGGTCTTATTTTGCCTATAAATAGACCCTGTGGGCCCCCCATTCAGGAGGATCTTTTTCCAGAAACTCGGATTGAAGCTCCCGACGCCCAAGTCTCTTCTCAAAGCTTCCGGAACACTTCTAAGGTAATTTCTTACCTAGAACGGAAGATTTAAAGAGAAGAAGGAAGGCCTAAGTGTTGAAACACATCAAACACTTGCGCGCTGACTTATTTCCTTCAATATAACTTGAGCGTCCCTTTTCTGGAAGAACCTCAAGAAAATTCTAAAGGGTTTAAAAAAGAGTCGCTCAAGTATTTCAATGCTGGTTGAAAATAGCGCAAGTACACCATGTGCCGCGCAGGTATACCTGTGCGACCATATTTGCGCGCCCACAGAAAACTTGCGCGCCTTTCAAGACTTGCATGCCCCTCTCTTTTTGGGTGCCCATCTTGCCCATTTTTACCCCTCTTAAGCCATTTCACCTTTCCTTTTCAAGATTCAGTCTTCAAGACACTCTTCAAAGCCATTTATGGCATGATTTCTTGATTTGACTTCCTTATCTGAAAGGAATTCTGTGGAATATCTCTCAAAACCTAGGGATATAAATATCCTTATGTCACCAAATATTGAGAGTTCATTCATTTAACCTCATCCTTTAAAATGAGAGAATTCCTAACCTGGGTCTCCTTTTCAGGAATAATCCCCAGTTATAAATCCTTTAATCTGGGCATCTTCCTCAGGAGTAAGCCCCAAATTCTTAAAGTTCCCAATCTTGGGCATCCTCCTTAGGAGTAAGCCCCAATCAAGTCCTCTAATCGTGGGCATCTTTCTTAGGAATAAGCCCCAACCTCAAATATGGGCATCCTCCTCAGGAGTAAGCCCCAAACCTTAATCCCTAACCTGGGTCTCTTTTTTCAGGAATAAGACTCAGTCATAACCTTGGGCTTCCTTTTCAGGAGTAAGCCCCAAGTCCCTTAACCTGGGTCTCCTTTTCAGGAATAAGACTCAGTCATAACCTGGGGCTTCCTTTTCAGGAGTAAGCCCCAAGTCCCTTAACCTGGGCCTCCTTTTTAGGAGTAAGTCCCATTCATAATGTTGGGTTTCCTTTTCAGGAGTAAACCCCAAGACCCCTTAAATTTCTCTTAACCAGTCCTAATTTACCCTTGATTTGGGTTTACTTTTAAGGAGTAAAACCCAATCATAAGTCCCCTCCTAACTTGGGCATCCTCCTTAGGAGTAAGCCCCAAGATTAGAGTATTCAAATCTCCATGAAGAACATATAACTTTATTAAACTTGTTCATGGATTTTCTCCCTAAAAGTAAATCCTAAACCTTCATCTATTTGGGCAGTCATCCATACATAAGCCCCAAAAAAATTCTTATGATTGCATATTTCATGGAACAATTGTCTAATTTTTACCAATACCTCTTGTTTCTCACACCGAGCATGACTCACGTGAGCTTAGAGTGTAAAAGTAATTATGACATTCATCTTTGAGCCATCAATCATAAACATCATACTCCATTTCTCGAACTACGTGGGTTCTGATTCCTTTTCCAAAACAAAAGATACGTAGGTAGCCCATTTATGGGTTCGATCCCAACTTTGAAATAATCTCTGTCCTTTTAAATGACGATAATCTTCAAGTTCCCCACTGAGTGGCTTTAAAACCAGCCTGGTCATCATAATGACCAAGAGACTTTTATATAAAGGTTTTGAAGGATACCATTGACCAAGAATCTCTAAATAGATATAGATGATTATCTATTGATGATGAACCTTGAATACATATAAAAGATTCTCTAAATTTCTTGCATATTTAATCATTGATTGTTAAAACTAAAGGAAAGCTCATTTTATACTTGGTAATATAATAAGGATTCACAAACATAACTTAAATCTATAAAGAGAGTCCCGGAGTAGACAATAATTTCCCTCAAAAAGGTGTGATGAGTCCGACCTCCCATCCTCTCGACCAATGAAAATTCCTAAGCCTCATTAGTCCACAAGCTAATGAGCGCCTGCCTTTGGAAAGTAGGTCCAAACGGATGTGGAATCATTGGATGTTTCCGGTTCTACGAACTAACCCGTTAGAAACCGATCAGAACGTTTGAATCTCCCGTCCAGGAGGTCATCCCCGGATTCCGTGCGAAACAAAAATGGTGAACCTGACGTGAAACCCTAACCAAGTTAAAGTGATGTTCTTATTATTTGTTAGGCCCCATGGGCCAACAAAGCAATCATTGACATATGCTCATCCAAATGATGCAGTGGCCGGATTCATCTTGATTATGTCTGTTACATGGAACATGCACTCTTTTCTCAAGATCTTCTGCAAAATGGCTTTCCTTAAATTCACCCCTGTGAATACTGCTGCTGTGAACACCTCTACTGTGAGGTCTGCTGCTGTGAAAACCAATGCTGCTACTCCTGCTGGAACATCATCCGCTCTGAGGATGACATCACCAACTCAGCGTCTTCAACGCTGGGTTTCTAGTGCACTGGTTATGGAGTACCGTCGCAATGGTACTATCCCAACTCTGGAGGCCGCTCGTCAATCCCTATAAGTTAAAAACTCTACCTGGTCGTCCGGAAAACGGCGGCCAGCGATCAAGAAGCAGGCGGTGCTGACTACCGTCTCTAACCGTTTCAGGTCGTTATCCCCGGAACGCAATTTCCATTCACTCCCTTACTCTGAGGAAGTGAATGAGCAAGACCCACAGTACCTTAATTCAAAAAGACAGGAGTCCTTCTCAAGGGCTCCCATCAACAATCGCCGCCAGACTCGTGCGGTAGTGCGCCCTCAACATGATGAGGGTACCGACTCTAGGCATTCAGCTCAGGTTCCTCGAACCCGAGCAGGAAAGATGAACCGCCAGAGACGGAATCCGGTTAACAATAGGCAGGTTGTCATCCCTGCCATCTCCGGAGAAGTCCACCAACCTAACTTGGTGGCAAACAACAAGAAATCATACACACATGTTCATTTTAATTCCGCTGTCTAGCAGACTCGTCTGGAAGCATCAAGCCTATCCCGCCAGGAAATTCCGGCGGAGTACCATAGGCAGGAATATACACCTGCTTAAACATCACTAGTTAGTCAGCAGGCTCGTCTGACTACATATGATGGATCTCGTCAACCGCGTTTGACGAACTGTAATCAGCAGGCACATACACCTGCTAATACTAATCAAGCCTACCAACAGTCTCGCTTGGTAGCGCACGGAGAAGTCAGTTGGAAAGTCCCGATGACAAACAGGGGGCAGACTCAACTCTCTGCCTCTACACTTGAGTACTGTCAGGATTCACTGACTGGAAAAGGAGGACAGGAGAAGGCACATACACCTACTCCAATCCCGGAATGGACATATATCCCCGTTCCGGCGGCTGAAGTCACCAAACATATTTTGTCAATGGTGAAAAAGCAGAAGAAAATTACTGCTCATATTCTGGATGCTTGCCAGGCTATCATAACAGCTTCAACATCATCTCAGGGACAGACACATAAATCTATCTCTAACAGTGGAGTGACACATCAATGATTCACTCCGAAATAGACACACACATCTTTTCCAGTCCAAGAGGGTTATGGGGCATACTCCCCCATATCATACAGACAACCAAGTCAGGCACATACACCTGATTTGAGTGGAGATCGTCAGCCTAACCTGACCATCATTCCTGATCAGGCACATACACCTGCTCAGAGCAATCACTTTCGTCATCAAGTGGTTTCTAAAGAGAGTAAGAAGGCATCTAAGAAAAAGATCCACCCAGCACAGTCAGGAGATCAAAGGCCAATCTGTAACCAAGCCTTGCTCGATGCTGGAGTTCTTGAAGCCCTCAGACATTTATCTGTCGGAATTCAAGATTATACTCCCTCAGTTCCCAATAACATGAACATTAATTCTGAAGGACTTCAACAGACACTACCTCATGAAGACTTGCTTCATGAAAATTCAGTCAATCATGAAGTTTCTTCTTCACATGAGAGCTACAGGAACCCTCGGTGTGGTCAGAAGGCCAAGGAGAAAGAGATTTCATCTTTTGCTGTAACCCATCATGACGGCCCCCCTCATGGTGATGAACTTCGCTGCGAAAGTCCTCTCCGCAGTAGTGATTCACGTTGTCTCGAAAATTCTTCAGAAGACAATGTAGTGACGAGAAAGCCCTCCTATCTCGAGGCACTTGAAAACATAAAACCAGTCATGTCTGATGATTTACTATCGGCAGGTGAAACTCTTTCTCCATCAGAAGATAGCCTGGGGTTCAGGTTATTCTCCGAACCATCCCTGGGTCATTCATCTTCCATCATGAATAGTGATTTCTCTACAAATCTTGTTGAATCCGATGAAGTAACAAGGAAACACCAACTCTAGTCCAAACAGGTAGAAGAATCTTCATTTAATGATAAAGAGGACATGCTGAACATGAGGAAAAAACTGGAAAAAGGTGATGTACCAGTCATGTTTTGGCCTTTGACTGACTCCCAGTACGACATTCCAAAGATGTTGACGGATGATGGAATCCATGATATTTGTCTCAACATATGGAAAACTCTTTGTCAATTAAAGAAGAAAGTATTATCTTACGATGAATATGAAAATCATCTTAAGATAATAGAAGGGCTACAACGTCAGATTGATTTGGCATCTCTATCAGTCTCTCAGTATCCGAAGGCTGAAAAGCAATAGAGAACCCTTCAATGTTCATGCCTTGGCGCACTAAGAAGATTGCGTCAGTTAATTGCCAATGCTCCATCTGATGTTCATATCAGAGGATGGGGTGTTCACGGAGCACTACATTTCACAGTGCTTTCCGGTCAGCAAAGCCCGTCGAAAATGGTCTCATGCAATGTTATTGCCCATGGCCGGCCACAGTCAATGGGCATTGTTCATAATCAAAAGCTTGTTCTAGAACAGGCTTCAACTAGTTCCTCTCAAAATCAAGTATATAGAGAACAAGTTGTTGAATTGCTCCTACATCAAGCAGGCGAGAATATTGCACAAGCCTCTCGTCTGGAGCAAACACGTCATCAAATGACAGATGTTTCGGAAATCATTCAACGATCTGTTGAACCAGGTGATAAAAGTGGATACAGGTTAATGCATCCAGCTAATTTCCGAACTAAAATTCGCAAGATCAAGAGAGACTTTAAGAAGATCTCAGACATAGCTTGTCAAGAGACACCCCAGCTTGCCAGATTGGGGACTTCTCTAACCCAACCCTCAGAGTCAACAAATGGGATTCGAGGAGTTGAGCGGAAGCAGCAGGAACATCCCCAGTCCACCAGACTGGGGACTTTTTCAAATCCTCAATCCCTCTCTCAGAGAAAGTCAATATTCTCTCGATTAGGGAATAAGACTCAATAGGAATGAAGAGCCAAGCTATCAGGAGATTCTCTCCAAGTGACAGTTCTCCAAGAAGTTCCTAAGGGATCAAGTCAACGGAATTCCATGTCTCATCATGGACATAGAAGAAGACAATATCACAGAAATGCTGATAGAAAGGATTCCATGAAATTTGCATCCATTAATGTCATCAATGTCGTTGCTGCTGATTCACCAGATGAGGCTCAATCATAGGGATCAGACGAAGAGGTTCCTGCTCAAGAAGTTGCGCACACAGACCTAAATGAAGAAGGTGTGCGCACACGTAATCAAAGGCTTACCCAAAATCTGGGTATTCCTTCAAGTAACCCACTTCCCCCTCTCTAAAAAGGATCTAATAAGGGGAAAGGAAAGAATCAGGTTACTTATCACCCTTCCTATGAACAAGATCAATCGCTCTCATTAGAGAAAAGGTTTGCACAACAGGAGGAAGAAATGAAAGAATTAAGAAGGTTGAATGCAGAAGTACTTCAGAGTAGTCTTCTTCTAAAGAATGATAAAGTCCGACAGCCAAAGGAATTTGTTGTAACTACTGAGATGGATCAGGAATATCCTCCTTTATCAGTACACCCTTAGAGGTCTAATCCTACGGGTCAAACACAACAACGGTTGGAAGCACTACCATCAGTTGTAGCACCAATCACCACGTCTGTCCAAGCTTCATTCATTTCACCTACCCAAAACCAAGTTCAACCTGACGTTTCTCAAAAGTTAATAACTACTATTGAGTCATTAACAGCTCGGTTAGAAACTATGGAAGGGAAACGGGCGCAAGTTCAACCTGAAAAGAAAGTTTACCCTGAATGGGTAGATTCAATTTCTCCTCCATCCAGTTTTGGAAACCCTGTTTTCCCTACTTTCAATGGATCAGGCGACCCTGAACAACATTTGACGCATTACGTATCTTGTTGTGATCCTATGATGGGAACTCCAGAGCAGCAAGAAGCAGTGAAACTCAGATGCTTCGTGCGAACCTTGCAAGGACCAGCTTTTGTCTGGTATACAAGCTTGCAATCTCGGTCAGTCATCGGATGGGAGGATCTTCGTCAAAAATTCCTTCTTTAATTTAGCACAACTTTGCCAAAAATGATAGTTTACGATCTTACAAACTGCAAGCAAAGGGAAAATGAAAGAGACTCCGATTTCATTGCTCGTTGGAAGGGATTAACGTATTCCTTGAGTTTAGCACTCCCACAGGAGGAATTGTTGACAATCTGTGTGGCAAATTTGCGTGACGAATTACGCACGCCATTGATCCATGTGAAATACACAGGAGGGTTTCGAGACCTTACTTCAATCGCTCAACAGATTGAAGATTCCCTTATACAGGCTAAGGTTAAATCTCGTGTAATTCCATCAGCTCCAGGAAGAAGAATGGGTAAAGCAGAAACTGCTACAGTTATGCTTAAACAAGCACCTGTACCTATTTCTACTTCAAAACCTTCATCTTTTCAAAGGGCTCCACCTCCTGAACGCCAACAACAAAGGCTGTTTCGTCCAAATGATCAAAAAGATCAACGACGAAAACAATTTGAGGATATGAAGAGTAAAACTTACTCTTTCCGAAGTGAACAAGTTCCTGGTTACTTCATTTCAGCTCTAGAAAATAATTTGGTTCAATTACCAGTGCCCAAGAGGCCAAACAAGGAAGGAGATGAAGACCGTCCCAATTATTGTCACTTTCATCAAATGTTGGGGCATCCCATCCAGGAGTGTTTTGTCTTTAAAGACCTCCTGCAAAAGATGGTTGACTTGGGACAAGTCAAATTGAAGGGTTCTTCAGCTCATGTAGCGTGTATTACCGCTACAGATCCAGAGGAAGGAGGCGAGTTGTAGGAAGTCAAAAGAAAAACTGCGAAAAAATATGATGATTGGATGGTCAGAAAGACAATCAATCGGACCCATTCCATTTTGTGAACCAATTGAAGAAGCCAATTGTGTCTCCTACAAAAGCTGCAGTAAAGCCTCCATCAAAAGACAAATCCTCAAAAGGGCAGCGCAATTCAAAGAAAAAAGAGGAATCAGGAGAAGATGAGTATGTGTCAAAGCGTAAATTGTCTTTGACTCTGGCAGATTTCATGCCATCTACTTCAAAGCCACGGGCACCGTCCCACCAAACGGCACAACCTAAACAAGCTAACCAGGCAGAGTCTTTATCAGACGAAGAGTTAATCTTTGGTTCTGTTAATATGATTCAATTAACAGATTCATATTCCTGTCTTGATGAGCCTGAATTCCTTGTATCAAATAAGGGAACCCGAGGAAGTTCTAGAGGTTCAGGATATAGGGGAAGACGTGGATCTTTCCGAAGCCACTACTCTAATTCTACCCCTGCTAGCACTGTATATGCAGCAGAAACTCGTGGTAGAGCCCTTCAGTGATCCCAAAAAGAACAAGCAAGTTCTTCTGCCAATGGCCAACTCAGTTTCGGCACAGTTATTTTGGAAGACCGATTAAAAGTTCCATCTTCTTTGTCTCAGCAAGTAAATGGATCTAATCAGTCTAATCTGCCAAAACCAAGGATGTTGCCAGTTTCAATACAAGATGCATCAGCTTCCAAAGCATCTGCTTCCAAGGTACCTGCTAAACCGCATATTCCTATTGGGAAATGTAGACCTCTAGATCAAAAGTATGATATATTGAAACACTTGGCCCAAGTACCATCCAAGTTATCAATTTTTGATGCTTTGAATCTGTCAAAAGATCTTCAGGAAGCACTCATCGAAGATTTGTCAAGTCCTCAGGAGTTTGAAGATGAAATTGTTGCAGCTGAAATCTATCACATAGAGAATAATCCTGCAGAATTCCATGCAGTGATATCTTTTACTGATAAAGATGAAGATGATGTTGTGCATGGGCACATAAAACCTTTGTACTTATCTGGAAAAGTCAATGGTATAGATGTTCGAAGAGCTTTCATTGACAATGGTTCAGGAGTCAACCTCATGCCCATTCGTACACTTCGTCGATTGGGCCTCACGGAATCTGATTTATCTCCTTCTCCCATGATGTTGCATGGATATGATAAAAATGAACAAGAACCACTGGGAGAAGTTACGCTCAGAACTCAGTTTGGAGATCTTGTTTCCAATTCGGATTTCATGATTGTTGATCAAGACTCAGCTTTCAATATCTTGCTTGGAAGACCCTGGCTACATCAGCATGCAGCTATTCCGTCATCATACCATCAATGTCTCAAATACTGTTTCGATGGTCAAGTTGGAACATTGTTTGGTGATAAGGCCCCGTTCAATACATGTGAGTCTCAATACATTGAGGTGGAATTTTATCGCATGAAGGGAAGAGAAAAATCTACAATGAAGGAAATTACCAAAGTTAATGCTCCATATGGTTTGGAGAAAATTCCAATAAATCCATTTTCACATGTGAGTACAGATTATGTGTTACCTATCAGTCAAATTGACAAAATAGGACCAAATCAAAATACTCTTATGGAAAGATCCATAATGTCAATTACGACAATTGAGCCAGACAACATGGGAGAAATTGGTAACATACCAAGCAGTGATGAAAGCATAAGTGGTGACGTTTTCATTTCGTCTGCTGAAATCCAACAAGTCTATACTTTGCTAATCAGGCTAGAAGAAGTTATAGCAACACCAGAGGTGAATAATGATGTCGATTCTCAATCCATCATCTCCTCTTTATTTACCAAAGAAGACCCTTTATCATCAATAGGGTCGGAAATGGAAGCTTCTTCTTCAAAATGTGAAAATTTTGACATCTCTTATGATCATGAGAATTTCGTTTTTTCATCTACTTTGCAAGTAGAAATGGAAGAAATAACACATGATGAAGAGGAAGAGGAAGATCTCAGAGATGCTCCTCCAGCATTTGAAGAGGGTATCTCTACCACTGTGGATGAACTCAGAGAAGTAAATCTAGGTACAAAGAAAGATCCACGCCCCACTTTAACTAGTGCGGCCATGACCCTTGAAGAGTAAGAGATGTATATTTCTTTTCTAAAGCAAAATAATGATATTTTTTCATGTAATTATACAGAGATGCCTGGACTTGATCCTGATGTTGCCACCCATCATTTGGGTTTGCCAAAAGAACATCGAGGATTCAAGCAAGCCGCGAGAAGAACACACCCAACCTATGCTTCCAAAATTGATGCTGAAGTGGATAAGCTTATCAAAGGTAACTTCGTCAGAGAAGTTCAATATCCCAAGTGGTTGGCTAATATTTTCCATGTAAAGAAGAAGAACGGACAAATTAGGGTTTGCATTGATTTCAGAGATCTTAATCGGTATTGTCCTAAAGACGATTTCCCAGTTCCGATTACAGAACTCTTAATTGATTCGACGGCTGGATATGAAGTACTTTCTTTCATGGATGGATATTCTGGATATAATCAAATCCGAATGGCCCCAGAAGATGAGGAATATACAGCCTTCAGAACTGCTCAAGGTGTGTTTTGTTACCGGGTGATGCCATTTGGTTTAAAGAATGCAGGTGCAACATATCAACGCGCCATGCATCGTATCTTCAATCCTCTTTTAGGGAAATTTGTTGAATGCTATGTAGATGATATGGTGGTTAAATCCAAACAATGTTTTGATCACTTTGCTGATTTGGAAGTCATATTCCACAAGCTTCGACAACATAATTTGAAGATGAACCCCTTAAAATGTGCTTTTGGGGTAACCTCAGGAAAATTCCTCGGCTTTGTTGTACGCCATCGTGGTATTGAAGTCGATGATGAGAAGACCAAATCAATCCTTGGTATGTCACCTCCTCATAATTTGAAAGAATTAAGAGGACTTCAAGGACACTTAGCCTATATTCGGCGTTTCATCGCTAATTTGGCAGGCAAAAGTTTACCCTTTACCAAATTATTGAAGAAAGGAGTCACTTACCAGTGGACTGAAGAATGTCAAGAAGCATTTGATGTTCTCAAGAAATACCTCTTGAGTCCACCAGTACTCATGCCACCTGTTGAGGGTAGACCTCTTATCCTCTATGTGACAGCTTTAGAGCGATCATTGGGTGCCTTTCTCACTCAAAAGAATGATGCTGGGAATGAAAATAGTCTCTAATATCTCAGTAGAACTATGCTTGAAGCAGAAACCCGGTATTCAAGTATTGAAAAGTGCTACCTAGCATTAATATTTGCAGTTCAAAAGCTGAGACACTACATGCAACATCACGAGGTCCAATTGGTATCTCATAATAATCCACTCAAATTCATCCTTAGTCGTCCAATGCTTACAGGACGTCTGGCAAGGTGGGCGGTTATTCGACAACAGTTCGACATCCAGTATGTGTCTCAAAAGGCAATTAAGGGCCAAGCTCTGGCTGATTTCTTGGATGAACATCCTTCAGTGGAAGACACGTATTCAGATATCGAACTCCTTGATGAGGAAGTTTTCTCTATTCAAGAGAGTCCTCAAACATGGGAAATGTATTTTGATGGTGCTTCTAGAAGTCCAACAGGGAAGAAAATGGAAAATCCTAAATTCAACAATGTTGGTTTAGGAATTGTGCTGATTTCTCCAGATAAGGCAGTGTTACCTTATTCCTTTTTGTTGTGGGAAGGTGGTACCAATAATGAAGCTGAATACCAAGCTCTCATTACAGTCTTGGAGTTAGCGCTTCAAGCACAAGCGAATCACTTAAAGGTGAAAGGTGATTCAGACCTGGTAATCAAACAAGTCAATGGGTATTATGCCATCAGAAAAGAAGAATTAATCCCTTTGTATGATTACGTCAGAGAGTTAATGTCAGAATTCCCTTCAGAACCGACATTTTCTTATGTCCCAAGATCACAAAATTCTCAAGCTGATGCACTAGCTAATATAGCCACAACTTTAGCAGATCCAAATCGGGACGAAACAACCATCTGTATTGCCCACCGTCGTGCAATTTCACCTTATGTTCAAGTCATAATAGAGGAAATTAATGAAATTAGTCCCATTCCTGAACCGTATGGTCATACTACAGGATGGATGTCACCTATCAGGGAATACCTTCAAAATGGAACACTTCCACCTGATAGAGCCAAGAAAGAACAAATTCGGCGACGTGTGGTCAATTTTACTCCTTATGATAGCCCAAACCACCTCAAGAAAATTCTCTACAAACGTGGTTTTGATGGAGTTCTCTTCAGATGTATTGATGTTGAAGAGACAATGGCTGTCATAAAAGAAGTGCATGCAGGAGTCTGTGGTGCCCACCAGTTTGGACATCGACTGTCTGATCAAATTCGAAGGCTTGGATACTTTTGGCCTTCAATGATACAAAATTGTGTTAATTTCACAAAGAAGTGTCATTCATGACATGTATATGCCAACTTCATTCATAAACCCCCAGAGTTTCTTCATACAGCTAAATACTCATGGCCATTTTCCACATGGGGAATGGATGTGGTGGGACCTTACCCTTCAGCTACGGCCAAGCAGTTTAAGTACATTCTTACTGCTGCTGATTTCTTTTCCAAATTGGCAAAGGCAGTACCTCTCAAAGAAGTCAGTTCTAAATGCATTGTTAGCTTCATCAAGTCTAACATAATTACTAGATTTGGTGTCCCTCATACCATATTGATGGACAACGACACCAACTTGTGTTCTTCTGAGGTAAAGAAATTGTATCAAGAATACAACATTAAGTCCAACCATTCATCTCGATATCATGCAGCGGCTAATGGGCAGATAGAAGCCTTCAACAAGACTCTTTCAAATATACTGCAAAAGATGGTGGATAAAGATAAGAGGTCATGGCATGATAAACTCTTTCATGATTTATGGGCTTATCGGACTACCACTCGCAATGCAACGCGGTCTAATCCATATTCATTGGTATATGGAACAGAAGCAGTTTTGCCAATTGAAGTTCAATTGCCCTCACTCAGAATAGCCATTTGTGATCAGTTATCTACAGATGAGCAATCCCAAAAGCGGTTGAATGAATTGGAACAGTTAGATGAGAAAAGATTGTGCACATTGCACCACTTGGAAATCTATCAGAATCGAATAGCACGAGATTTTAACAAAAAAGTTCGTCTTCGTTCATTCATTCAGGGAGAATTGGTATTGGTTCTCAGAGCACCAATGATACCAGGAAAGAAGACTCCCAAGCTTGAACCAAAATGGGAAGGACCTTATTCAATACATAAGGTCTACTCCAATGGAGCATATTCTCTAATCTCAATGGATGGAGAACACATCACGACTCCAACTAATGCCAGATTTCTGAAGAAGTATTTTGTATAAACACAAAATATTGTTCCCAGATCCAAAACAATCACATTGGTCTATATTATGTCTGAGATGACATTAAACTATATTGTGCCCTAGCAACATGACATTAAACTGTGTGGCACTTTCATTTTTCCTACATGACACTAAACTGTATTTTGTCCTATCTACATGACATTAAACTATACAGAAGTTCCTATATTATGTCCGAGATGACATTAAACTATATTGTGTCCTAACAACATGACATTAAACTGTGTGGCACTTTCATTTGTCCTACGTGACACTAAACTATATTTTGTCCTATCTACATGACATTAAACTGTACAGAAATTCCTATATTTTGTCCGAGATGTCATTAAACTATATTGTGTCCTAGCAACATGACATTAAACTGTGTGGCACTTCCAACGTCCAGCATGACGATAAACTGTAAAAAGTCCCCAGAACTGATATCCTCATATTGATTCACCTTAGTTCTAGCTACATGACTTTAAACTGTACAGCAATGGTCCAGTATGACTTTAAACTGCATCTTCGTCCCACATGACATTAAACTGTGAAAAAGTTCCAAGAATCGTCCAGCATGACCTTAAACTGCATCATCCCTGGTCCATGTATATGACCATAAACTATTTGCAAATATGTCCAGCAAGACGTTAAACTGTGACATCCTAACTACATGACGCTAAACTGTATAAAAGTCCCTCACGTCCGAAAAGACGTTAAACTATATAATCATCAAAGGTCTATCATGACATTAAACTGCACCATCCACGGTCCATGAATATGACCTTAAACTATTCGCTCTTTCGTCCAATATGACGTTAAACTGTATTGTTCCCATCGTCCTAACTACATGACGCTAAACTGTACAGAAAGCCCTTGATATGTCCTACATGACATTAAATTGTTATTGTGTCCCTGCTACATGACATTAAAACTGTGCAGCACCAATATTCCTAACTGCAAGACTTTAAACTGCATAGTCCCTTTTTTATGTCCTACGTGACATTAAACTGTGCATCGTTAAGGTTGTTATTACCTCTTGTTTCTCACACCGAGTATGAATCACGTGATATTAGAGAGAACATCAACCATAACACTCCCTTTGGGCCACTAACCATGTGTAAATCCCAACAACATTTTTTTTATCATTGTCCCCAAGAACAACTTGATCATTAATTCATTCTTTAATTGAACTACACGGTCTTTGATCCATGCCCTCCAGGATGGGTATGTAGGCAACATCCCAGGGTTCAAGGCCAAAAATAATCTCTTCACAATCGGTTCACCACCATCTCATATAATGATGATTTGTGAAACTGCCCTTGGAATCAATATCTTTACATTGATTCGCTTTCGTCCTTGTTATATGACATTAAACTATACAACACTTTTTGTCCGGTACGACAATAAACTACAGTATTCTTTGATTTCTTCATTTGAGAGAGAACTATTATTGGCATAGATTTTTTTTTTCAATCATGGTTTTCATTTTTAAAAGACTACGTGCATACATGGTAATGCCTGAACTTTTTATCTTAGGTTAAAACCATCATTGCACTAAAATCCCCTTTCACCCTTCACATGTACGAACCAAATTTGTACAAAGGGTAGTTCTAGAACTACGTGGACTTGATTCCCATCCTTATGGGATACGTAGGAACATTCGAGTGTCCCTCGAATCTAGTCCCAAGTCTTTTGGGCCTAACCAAAAATTTCACTTTCAGTCCCTTGGCTGAAAATTCCTCATGAAATAACACACTGTGTATTCATTATTATGGTCTGAAATCTATGACCCTAAACTAAGATCACTCATACTTTCGTCCTGCACGACGTTAAACTGCATTTCAAGAACTACGTATGGCTTGATTCTCATTCTTATGAGATACGTAGTGAAGTCCAAAATTTCAATTCAGGACCCAGCCATAACATGATTATGGTTTTCATTGACCTATGTATCTCTATATACATTGGACAATACCCATCTTTATGTATTATAATCCTAACCTTAAATATTTTTAGATCTTCATAACCCTTTTCATGACTTCTAGTCACAAAAATTTCAAACTTCTGAGAATTCTTTTGCCTGACTATGTAGCACGTGCCCATAGGTGGCCTTGCATAAACAGTCCACATAATAGACTTGTCAGCCAAAAGATGTTATTCATTTGACCATGCAGCCAATGCCCATAGGTGGCCCTGCATATTTCAACACCATAATGGGTTTTGTTAAATAATAGTAACTTCATTCTTGGGAAGAATGCCTCTTTTGTCCTTATTTGTCTTAAATGACAGTATGTAGGGATCCGCAATAAATAGCCATCCTTAACATATTTGTCCCATATCCTTTTCCATGATCTGAAAGTATTCAAGTCTATGATTTATTCTTCTTTCCTACGTTTGGGTCAGACCTTCGTAGGAGTGATATTCATCCAGTTCTTTGATGTTCTTGTTCGGAAATATCTTCTCCATATTCAAGTACCTCTTTCCATACAAAAAACTCTATACTTTCGAAAATTTTAATCTCCATAAACTTTCACTGGCTTTTAGCACTAGGAATGTAAATTTCTGGGAGTTCTTTTGCCTGACTATGCAGCACGTGCCCATAGGCGGCCTTGCATAAACAGTCCACATAACAGACTTGTCAGCCAAAAGATGCTATTTATTTGACCATGCAGCCAATGCCCATAGGTGGCCCTGCATATTTCAACCCCCTAACGAGTTTTGTTAAATAATAGTAACTTCATTCTTGGAAACTACTTCTTCTAATGCCATTTAGCTCTTTTTCATATCATTCTTCAGATTCAAATATTCTTATGCAATAGTTTGCATTTTTCTTCCCTCATACTTGAGTATGGTAATATGTTTTCAGATAAATTGTCAAGGAATTGAATCCATTTTAATCCATTTCGGTCAAAGCTATTTTGACCTTAAACATTAGCCCCTTTTTGTCCGGCGTGCATGACTTTAAACTGCCCTCACAAAAGACAAAGGAACTCTGAATAAAAGTCAAGTTCCAGCTCACTAAATATACATTTTTTGTATGATTTAGGTAATATTGAGCAGTTAAAAGGTTAAAAGTTTGTAGGATTATTTTTAATAATCCTAGTAAGAATAAAACTATGCTTACTAGGCCCATTGGCTTAAGTAAATTTGAAGCAGGTAATGAAAGAATGCAGGTACAAATGATTGAAGACGAAAGTGTTTTTCATTGATACACAGGAGATATAAAGACATCCAAAGACTGGAGTCTATTCTCTTTTTCAAGAATTACATAAGATTGTCAACATAAGTCTTCATTTGATGTATAGCATCCTGAGCCTTATCAGCAGTTACTTGAAGCTCGTGCACTTGACCAGCTTCACTCTTTTCAGCTTGCTGAAGTGCCTTCTTAGAATCTGTGATGGCTTTCATGCCATTCATATGAGTTTCATCCAATGATTTATTAAGCTGATCAAGTTCCCCAGTAACAGCATCTAACTGTTGCTGGAGTTGCACCTGCTGGACGACCTTTTCTTTGATTTTTTGCTTCAGATCCTTCATCATGACAGCATAATCAGCTTCAGTCTGGGATATCTCAGCCTCAAATTCGCCTATGTTGACTGACAATTTCACTCTGGTCAAATCATCGCAACTTGTCTACACTTGCTCCCTCCTGAAAATGATCTGTTTCACCGCGGCATGGATCTTTTCATACCCAAAACCACCAAGTCCCAGTATAACAAATTGGGATGACAATCGAGAAATTTTTGATGGTAGCTCTTCTAAAGGCACCCCAGATATGATGTTCCATATGTTATTCCATGCCTTACGTCGTGAAAAGCTGAATGCTTTAAGCATATCTGGATCTGATTCAATATCATCGTCAGAAGGGGGTATGTAATCTGGAATTAGCGCGCTTAGGGAAGTGCCTTGTCCTACTCCTTCCCCCCTGACTTGTGCTTCTTCACATTCAATTCTCTTTGGGGTAGAGGCTGAGGCTTCATCTTCGGATCTAGCCATTGCAGTTGATGGTCCTGCATGATTAATTGAAAGGTTTAGTCAGCTTCAAAGGATAACAAAAGAATAGATTGTCTTGCGAATAAAGTACAGTCACAAATATTGTTATCCCTTACCCAAGGGTGGTTCAGCAATCTGAGAAGACTTCTACCCATCTTTCCCGGTTTCAATAGGATTTTCAAGATGGGTCTCAGGAGAGTTTATTGGATTTAGCTCTACTTGAGCTAATGTTTCTGCAATGATAGGGTTGACATCAGTGTCCACACCCTCTTCGGGCATTGACAGTTCAGCGGCTTCTACGGAAGAAACTGCATATTATTTTCCATCATGGTTAGAAGTATATTTTTTTTAAAAAAATTTGGGCGAAGGGTAGCACTCACGCCCAAGGTATTCTAAATCATATGACAACTTAGCATGATCATAAAATTCTTCAAAAGTCATTCCTTGATTCATCATTTCATCCAATGATACTTCAGAATCTTGGTTAGTCTCACCAGTGGGAGCATTTGCTACGACTTCTTGCCGAATTATGTCCTGCAACCCCTGACCCTGGACAACATCTTCAGTAGTAGGAGGGATACTGGGAATGGATGGTAGCTCTTCTCCAGGAGCAACCAAGTCAGCCTGGGTCTGTGATTGTTCTACAGCACCTTCCATGACCTTTGAAGGAGGGTCAGTCCCTTCCCTCAAGGGGGAAATTGAAGAAGCCCCTGCAATCCTCAGAAATATGAGTAACCATATGATTATGGGTATAAACTCATGATTGTTCGAAGGAATTACCACTGCTAATGAAACGTTTATCTATGGATTTCCTCCTTCGTTGCCTTGGCTTCTTTTGTTTTTTTGGAGTATCAGTAGTCTCCCTTATTGGAACTTGGATTGGCGAATGGAAGGCTATGTCCAGTGCCTCATTCATGGCCTGCTGGCCTGGAGATATCTTGCCTGGTTCGCGAGGAGAATCAGCAGCAGCCCCGATAGCAGTACCACCAGGGCTATATTGTGGCGAAGGAACCCCGGTTCCTTTCTTTGCTAGCTGCAAGATGAAGAAAATAACTTCCTTAAGTAACAAAGCTTCAACTGAAATCAAGTTGCAATGAAAATAAGGAAAGTAAACTTACATCTTCAGGAGCCATGTACTCTTGCCATTCCTCATCTCCAGAACCACCATCCCCCTCAGTGGTGCCACGATTAATCATTTCTTTCACCCGCCTGGTGATAGGAACCGAATTATCAGTGGCATATATGAGCATTTCCAGCTCTCTGATGTAAGCTCGCACTTCATTGGGGTTATCTCCATATTGAAGGTTTTTAAAGCTACAAGATTTCCTATTCCAGGAAGTCGTATTCCCTCACACAAATCCAGCCAGGCGGTCTCAGTATCATAGTATAAGCTCTGCCATAGATGAACAGCCTCTGGTCTTAGATATAAAGGCTGTGAGGAAGGTCCTACAATTTTTGATTTTAATCTCTTCCCAACTCCTGCAACTACAAATAGAGAATAAGAATGTAAGACATATTACATTATAAAGTAGCAGTGATTGAAATTTCTACAATGAAATAACTCACCAGGAGTTGATGGAGTGGGTCTTTTAACTCTGGCCGGAGGATTATATCGGGCACGAAACCGCTTTGCTGCCGGTTGTGCCTCATCATCCCCATCGTGATAATCCGATGAATCAGTTCTAGAAGAGGAGTCTGTTGAACCTATTTCAGGTGGAGAAGCGTCACCTTCATGAGGAAGGATTTCTTTCTCTACAGTCCTATTCCTCTTTCCCACTTGATATACTGGGTGATTCAATATCCCTTTGGGGTATGATGCTATCCAGTGTTCGGCATAAAATGTAGTCAGATTATGTGTCTCTTTTCCAACTGGTAGATCAAATACTGCCCCAGTCTTCTCTCTTGATGTCAGTAACCATAGTTTTCGAGCAACCATCAGATGTTTCTCTAACGTGACATGTACTGGAGGGGATACAACAATCTGTTGCAAACATTTTAATTGGCGTGAAAATATATATGGAGCATAGGCCTCACATATGATTTCTCCATCAATCCTGGCTACTAACACGCCATCCCTGCAAGCTAGCATGTATGCCCTCAAATCCAAATGGGTTGTCCCATCATCAACAAACCGCCCGGATGGCGGACTTCCATAAGGAAAGAAGTTGAATTCCTTATAAATTCTTAGTCTTACTTTCATGTCATAACCATTAACATCTAATGGAGCAATTCCAGAGAATGCTTGCACTGACGGTCTAAAAGAGCTTCCAGGAATTTGTAATCCATTCTGTATGTTGTAAGTCCGGAAGTGAGTGGAAATCCATCCCCACAAAACCTGGAATGGTCCCACTATTCTTAAAGGAGATTTACCCTGGATGACGTGAAGTAAACTCCTGTGAATCTTTGCTAAAATGGGGGTAGCTAACCCAACCATTTTTCCCTCAGCCAACTTTGCCGCAATGACGAAGGTCCCTGGCCTAATGCCTCCCTTCGAATCCATGACCGGCAAGAGATAAACACTGAGCCACATTGCCAAGAAACCCGCCAGATGAGTTTTCTTTGGAATTCTTTGATTCACTTCATATCCCCACTTTTCAAAATCTCCTTCTTCTAGAGTTGGCCAGAATGTGCCAGGACCTCCTCTCTTCTCAGGTTTTGGACAAGTGGTAGGACGTCTGGGCCTGGTATCCTTGGATTTCATTTTCTTGGATCCTTTTTCTTTTGGCTCCATCCCATTCTTCTCAGTAAGAAACACATTCATCCATTCTTCTGGATGAATATCTTTTCTAAAATGAGTTAATGAGGTCTCTGAACTCTTGATCCTGTGAAAGATTTTAAATAAATCTCGAGCCAAAGCAGGAGTCTTCTCTGAATCATTCCAAGTCACCTTGGGAGGAATGAATTCATCATACATATCGCCCAAGATTGGAGCTCCTGAAATCTTGTGGACATCCCACAAACTGATACCTACTTCTCCATGAGTCAAATGGAATGAATTAGTCACTGGGCTTCAGTGGATGAGTATCTCTGGCACGAAGTTATCATGTCTGTAAACATATGTTTGCCCAACCCAAACAGCCTCATATATTGCAGCTCTCTTAAGATCCTCAATAAAGTCTGTGCAAGTTTGTCGCACCCAGTATGCCCACATCCATGTTGGCTTCACACCTCCCCCAGGACGGAAATCCCAACTTTTCTTCCAGCCTTTGGATTGGTCCATCTGACCATTTCAGAAGATTGAAGGATGAAAATGTGGTTGAAGCTCAGGTGTTTGTTTTTTCAGATCTGGTGTGCAAGGGCTATGATGCATCACATAAGCCTTCTCCACTGTTCCAGCAGTTTGAAATACTCCTCCACCTGAGATATTTGCTGAAGCAAAATTGGTATAATTCTGAAACCACGAAAATGGAAGATAATTCTTTAATTATGGAATAATGACTTCTTGCAGATGACCATGACCATACAAAGGTAGATAAGTGCAGTGAGGAAAGTTGCGATGATATTTCTTCAGATACTTAGCCAAATCTGGAAGAGTACTATCTTTGACAGTATAGTAATTAGTGCCAATGATATCTATCATATCATCTATCCGCTTGCTAGCCAGTTCATCAATTAATCTAGGTCGAAGAGCCATTGAATCTGTACAGGAGTTGAATAAATTAAACTCTTAAGTGGGTTTATTTTTCATAAAATTTGTGAAAGAATTTGAAAAAAATGGCTAAGGCATTAAGGCGCACAAGTATGGAGATGGCGCGCAAGTGATACATGTGCCGCGCAAGTTTTAGTCGCGCAAGTATTTCCGCGCAAGCCCTATTACCATGCGAGTAGCGCGGCAGCGAGGAAACAGTAAAAAAAAAAGAGAGACTTGCGCGGCGAGGAAGACATGCGCGACGAGAGCTTGAGAAATTCAGGATCAGATGTTATCCACGGCCAAAAGCGGTGTATTTATAGGCTAGGAGGCCTACCTGCGTGCCGTACCCAGAGCGCTTGAGGCCTGCGCGCCACAAACTTGCGCGCCGCCCTCTGTGCACTGCAGACTTGCGTGCCTCCCTTTTCCTTTGGAGGGATTCGATTTCCTCAGAGTCAAATCCTCATTTATCTCCGGATCCATCTCTGAGGGGGGACTTTTGTTGACGCTCCTTTCGTCACAGAATCTAAGGATCGGAAAAGGGGAATATCTGAGCATAAAGTGATTCATCCTTTGAAGAAAGATAAAAAATCGACAAAGGGATGAACAAAGAGAACATTGCCCATAGGTCGCGCATGTTCCATCATGGTCGCGCAAGTACACTTGCGCGCCGCCTAGTGGTCGTGAAAGTACTTGCGCGACGCCTTATGGTCGTGCAAGTGACTTGCACGACCTAAGTGATAACCGCCCGGTAACCGCCTGGTAACCGCCCAGGGTCTTCTTTTGCCTATAAATAGACCCTGTGTGCCCCCCATTTGGGAGGATCTTTTTCCAGAAACTCGGATTGAAGCTCCTGACGCCCAAGTCTCTTCTCAAAGCTTCTGGAACACTTCTAAGGTATTTTCTTACCTAGAACGGAATATTTAAAGAGAAGAAGGAAGGCCTAAGTGTTGAAACTCATCAAACACTTGCGCGCCGACTTATTTCCTTCAATATAACTTGCGCGTCCCTTTTCTGGAAGAACCTCAAGAAAATTCTAAAGGGTTTAAAAAAGAGTCGCTCAAGTATTTCAATGCTGGTTGAAAATCGCGCAAGTACAACATGTGCCGCGCAGGTATACCTGCGCGAGCATATTTGCGCGCCCACAGAAGTCTTGCGCGCCTTGCAAGACTTGCGCGCCCCTATCTTTTTGGGTGCCCATCTTGCCCATTTTTACCCCTCTTAATCCATTTCACCTTTCCTTTTCAAGATTCATTCTTCAAGACACTCTTCAAAGCCATTTATGGCATGATTTCTTGATTTGACTTCCTTATCTGAAAGGAATTCTGTGGAATATCTCTCAAAACCTAGGGATTTAAATATCCTTATGTCACCAAAGATTGAGAGTTCATTCATTTAACCTCATCCTTTAAAATGAGAGAATTCCTAACCTGGGTCTCCTTTTCAGGAATAATCCCCAGTTATAAATCCTTTAATCTGGGCATCTTCCTCAGGAGTAAGCCCCAAATTCTTAAAGTTCCCAATCTTGGGCATCCTCCTCAGGAGTAAGCCCCAAGCAAGTCCTCTAATCTTGGGAATCTTTCTTAGGAATAATCCCCAACCTCAAATATGGGCATCCTCCTCAGGAGTAAGCCCCAAACCTTAATCCCTAACCTGGGTCTCCTTTTTCAGGAATAAGACTTAGTCATAACCTTGGGCTTCCTTTTCAGGACTAAGCCCCAAGTCCCTTAACCAAGGTCTCCTTTTTAGGAATAAGACTCAGTCATAACCTTGGGCTTCCTTTTCAGGAGTAAGCCCCATGTACCTTAACCTAGGCCTCCTTTTTAGGAGTAAGTCCCAGTCATAATCTTGGGTTTCCTTTTCAGGAGTAAACCCCAAGCCCCCTTAAATTTCTCTTAACCAGTCCTAATTTACCCTTGATTTGGGTTTCCTTTTTAGGAGTAAAACCCAATCATAAGTCCCCTCCTAACTTGGGCATCCTCATTAGGAGTAAGCCCCAAGATTAGAGTATTCAAATCTCCATGAAGCACATATAACTTTATGGACCTTGTTCATGGATTTTCTCCCTAAAAGTAAATCCTAAACCTTCATCTATCTGGGCAGTCATCCATACATAAGCCCCAAACAAATTCTTATGATTGCATCTTTCATGGCAAAATTGTCTAATTTTTACCAATACCTCTTGTTTCTCACACCGAGCATGACTCATGTGAGCTTATAGTGTAAAAGTAATTATGACATTCATCTTTGAGCCATCAATCATAAACATCATACTCCATTTCTCGAACTACGTGGGTTCTGATTGCATTTCCAAAATAAAGGATACGTAGGTATCCCATTTATGGGTTCGATCCCAACTTTGAAATAATCTTTGTCCTTCTGAATGACGATAAACATCAAGTGCCCCACTGAGTGGCTTTAAAACCAGCCTGGTCATCATAATGACCAAGAGACTTTTATATAAATGTTTTGAAGGATACCATTGACCAAGAATCTCTAAACAGATATAGATGATTCTCTATTGATGAAGAACCTCGAATACATATAAAAGATTCTCTAAATTTCTTGCATATTTAATCATTGATTGTTAAAACTAAAGGAAAGCTCATTTTATACTTGGTAATATAATAAGGATTCACAAACATAACTTAAATCTATAAAGAGAGTCCCGGAGTAGACAATAATTTCCCTCAAAAAGGTGTGATGAGTCCGACCTCCCATCCTCTCGACCAATGCAAATTCCTAAGCCTCATTATTCCACAAGCTAATGAGCGCCTGCCTTTGGAAAGTAGGTCCAAACGGATGTGGAATCATTGGATGTTTCCGGTTCTACGAACAAACCCGTTAGAAACCGATCGGAACAATTGAATCTCCCGTCCAGGAGGTCATCCGCGGATTCTGTGCGAAACAAACACCTACCTCATTGTTATTAAATCTCAATCATCTAATATTGAGCTCTGATTAGGTATGGTTTGAAAGAAATATTTGAAAAGAAAATTTGATCTGGAAATAGGGAAAATGAGCTCACACCAAAATCGTATAGTATGTTAGAAGAGAAACATAGAAAGGATTCAACATAAATAAAGATCTTACTGATGTGGATGCCTAGATAATAAAAACATTTGTGTCGGATATCAGATGAGGGAGATACCTAGAAGCCTAGAGGGAGGTTCTTGGGAGCTCACAGGTGAGAGGGAAGATCTTCATACGACTACTAGGAGAAGAAGAATGATGTAAATTAGGTTTAAAACTAATTAAGTGTAGTTTAATCATTTTACACACAAAAACCATGTTACACAGTTTGGTACCAAAACATAGCCAAACTGTGTGCCAACCGTGTGGATTGCACTGCCTAAGAACCCTTCATCAAATTATTTTTCCTGAACAGTTAGCCTAACTGTGTGCCACCACTATAGTGTATAGTGAAAGGTTACCTTCTATGTGGCAGTAAACTTGAATGATAGGTGAACTATTTAAGAAAATGTGTGATGCCCATGAGGGGCACTTATGATACTCTAATATAAGTCGCATGACTTACTACTAGGGGACATGCAGTTTTAGATGAATCATGTGCCCAATGCAGACACCCAAACCATTGATTTATGCGGCTTGAGGCTCCCTAATAGTAACGAGACACCTGAAAATCCTATATAGAAAATAACCAAGTCCAAAAACAAAACATTAATGTATTAAAAATATCATAATTATCTTCAAATAATCACTCTACGGATCATACTATCCATTAAATTCGAAAATTCAAATTTCCTTGGAATTTTACATTATCTCAAAACACGGGTTATTACAAAGGCTTCCAAGATCCTAAATTCTGTATGGGCCCAATATTTTCATCATTTTATGTTATGTGCTCATTCCCACTAAGTGGTAATCATACTACAATGGTCAACCTATTACAAGTAATAGTAAAATACCTCCAAATGATGGAAAATACATATAATTGGGTAGAGAATAATAATTCAAAGCATAAGACATCATCATAAGCAGATAATATCAACATAAAAAACATGTGATCTATATCAAGAAAGAAAACAACCTACACTTGAAATAACCATGGATGAATATATCACAAATGGGTCTCCTATGATACACATGTTACACCTTGATATATTATAATATAATTCTCTGCAAAGAAATTTAATCTCTTTCATAAGTTGAATTAAACAAAACACTGAGTCTAAAGGAACTATGATATACTATCAAAATATAATTATTTAATGAAATAGTTAGTTCATAGATACTGAATTTGTCAATATGAATAGTATTATGTGAATTATGAAATACATAATCCACCTACTCGATACAAATTAATTGAGTACATATTATGAAATAAGAACATGATTTTTAGTGAAGTTATTTTAGCAGACAAGGTGTATTTTCTTCAAAAGAATTTTCATATTTTGATTGATTGTAATATTTTATTTATAGAACTAAAATAAATTTTGTTTTATAAGAATAATATAATTTTTTAAATTGATATATCAAAATTATCTTAGGTTGAAAAATCAGTTATTTTTCCTGAAAATATTGTTAGATAGATGAATGGGGAAAATTTCGATTTTTATTCAAAACATCATTTTTTTTGAAGAAATTAGAAAATTCATTTTAATTAAAATAATTTTCAAGAAAAATTTAGTTATCTTATATTATTGACAATCAAATTATATTTATTTTAGTAATTTTCATGATTTAATTTGGTATAATAAAAATTTTATACATAATAATGAAATTTTATATAAAAAATTATTTGTATTTAATTTTGTGTTTTGATAATAAAATAGTTTCCAATAATATATAAATATAATTTTAAAAAGAAAAATCTATTTTTGGAATTAGGAATTGAAAATTTGGTAAATATTTCCCTTTCTATCAATATTAATAGTAATAGTTATAAAAGTTATCACCTCATTAAAGGGAAAAACAAATTAATCTATGTTAGGACAAAGGAGAAAGGTCATATTATTTCCTCATAATTAATATTTGATGAATTTAATTATAAATATATCACCATATTCATAATATTTATTTGTTTAATGGACACCTTTCCTAAAAAATGACCAATAAAATATTTTAATTCAATAATGTTATGAAAAATCAATCTCTTTGTTTTAAATATGTCGTCAGTGTTCATATAGGGACAAAAGAAATTTATGAATGAATATAAATTTATATTTTGATCTTAAATAAAAAAATAATGATTTAAATTTATTTATAATTTTTATTAATTATATAATTACATTAAATGCTTATACAATGACGTCTAGTATTTGTTCAATAAATAAAAATTGTAATAATTTATTTTAAAAATATCAAAAATAAAATAATATGAAGTGATTATTATGTTGCATGAATATTATAGATTAATAAGACATATTTTTTTTGTTTTAAATAACTATATTCTACTTATAACTTTTTCATTATGTCTTTTATGTAAAATAAAATGAATAGTGTCAAAATTAACAATAATGATACTTCATCAGATTAAAATTTTATTAAATTATTTAAAAATCATAAAAAAAATTATAGATGAAAAGGAAGATAATATATGGTCTATATTTTTTTATATCTTCCATTTATAGTCTAATTATCTCCCTACATGTAATATTATTACACCTTATGAATGAAAAATAAATTACTATAATTAATGGTGAAATATTTTAAATGTGCGGTTAAACCAAATGATAATGTTTAAAAAATTAAACCAATCAAATTGTTATTGGTTTTTGGAATTTAATCCCAAAAATACTTTTATTTTAACCCCTATCTGTTTGGAATCATTTTAAGAGATAGTGAATTTATTATATTTTAATTTTTAGATAAATTCAAAAGATGACCATCACCACATTTATGAAAGTGCACCTCTTTACATGTTAATTTCCACCACCATGAGCCTTCTTTATCAAATATTACCTAAAAAATATTTTATCAACATCTTTAGACACATTCCATAGTTTCCACTATTCTTAGAATTCCAAACCTAGGATCCTTAAGAGGAGATCTAATAGAGTTATCCCAAAGAAGGTGTCATCACATTAAAAGATTACTTTATTTTTAATTCCTATAAAAATCAAATAAATAAATTAAAAATAACATTAAATATTTTTATCAGTATTATAAACATATTAAATTTATTATTATTATGAAATAAATACTATCTACCCACTTTCACATCAAATGGAAAGTAAAATTATCACTCTTGTATATTTACAACATTCCATCTACGCATTAGATAACTATTCAATTTCTATAACCTTATTTCATGGATAGTTTTTATAATGTGTCTAATATAAATTATTTATAATTAAAAAAAATTATAATTCTGTAATTTTAACATCATGTCTTTTTCTTACCATCAAATTTATTTTAATACTTCACTAGTGCATACTTGTGGACAACCACCATTATGAAGCAATGTGATTTTTTTAATTTTCATTTTACAAGTATAGTAATAAGTGAATATTTCAATAATATTTTATAATAATGATATTTTAAAGGTGAATTATAATTTTCCTTTCTTTTATTTCATCCTTTTAAAAGTGCATACAACATTCATGCATACAATGGCCTACCATCTCCATGAATTGTGTCATTCATTGTTCTATCTATAACATTAATGGATGGATATAAATATGCATATAATTAATATATATTCTATTTATATTATGATTAAATTTTTTTATTAAGTAATAATAATCAATCTATAAGGACCAAAACTACATAATGTAAACATAATTGAAAAATAAAGCATTTATTACCTAGAACAATTATTTTAACAAAGAATATTTAACAAACAAGTGATAAAACTTTATAAGTAAATCTTATGTAGTTGGGGTTTGGCTTAGTGGTAAGCACCCCATAAGGCTACAAGGAAAATGTGGGTTCAAAACCCTTGGGGCGCAAGTTACTGTAGCGGTACTGTAGCAGAAGCGAAACTGTTCATTAGTAGGTACTGTAGCGGCGGCAGGGCACTGTAGCGGCGGTGATACTGTGTGGCACTGTAGCAGCAGGTTACTATTCATAGAATTTGAATTGGCCTTATAATTTGGGCCTACGGGCTATGTAATGGGCTACAATCCCACTGGGCGTTCAGGCTATGTAATGGGTTTCCCTTTACCTAGTTAAAAGAGGACTTTTCTTTGATTTAATAATAAAAATGAGGCTTCGACCCCAACCTTAAAAAAAATTATAAGTAAAAATTATAAGTTAATATATACATTAATTAAGTTATGTAATATATATATATATATATTAAATAAATAAATATATTTATATTTAAATGGATATTTTTATGTATATAAATGATGTTATTCCTAATGTATGGGGTTTTAAAACTCAATTTTATTTCCTTGGGTTATATTATTTCGTTATTATCTTTGATATTATATGATTATGTATGTAATGAATTTTATTTATATTATGTTTTATTTCCTATTTTTTTGTGTTTATATATATTTTATGCACATAATCAATTCATTGATTAATTCCGACTTCAACGATTTGACCTTTAACGAGATTTCATCTCAATTTACACTACATTGAGATGTATTTTGTTTTATGAACCTATCTTTTTTATAGGATGTTTCTACAACCCCTTTGATATGTTATCTCATGAATCTATATATATTCATGGTATTTTATTTTTTATTTATTTACTTCTTCTATTAGGTTTCTTATTGATAATTTCCAAAATTGTAAGTGTTTATTTTTGTAATCTCTTCATTATTCGATCATTTTGAAGTTATTGATTATACTGGGAGAAATATTTGATATTCCTATCCTAAACCAAATATATTTTAATATTATATTTTTATTTCATGATAATAAATTTATTCCTTCCATTTTCCCCTAATTATGTAATCATGTGAGAATAAATATATTCTTATAAAAAATTGACTTTATTTACCTCTTAGTTCGAAAACACTTTTTCTTTAATATCCATGTTTTATAAAAATATTAAAATTAAGGATTAAAAAGTAATACTATGATTATTTAAATTTATTATTCCTTTTTTACTTATTACTAATTTCATTAAAATTAATATTAATTTCAGTTTCTAAAAAATTGTGTTTATGAATTTATAAAAAATTGTGAAAGGAGGGTTCTCTATTATATTATAAGGCATGAATGGAATTTCCAACCATCATGAACCCTCAATTAATTTAATATTACCATAAAACATTACATGTAATCATTAAAATAAAATGTATTCCAAAATATATGTAAAATATTTTAGACTTTATATAAGAGGCTTCAAAGTGGAATATGTATTTTTCTCATAAAATTTTATAGCTATTTGTTTAATGTATTTTCATTGAATTCTATTTTTTGATGAATATTATGTTGAGGATATACTATAATTATAACATAAACTATAATTATTGGGATTTTATTATTATTATTATTATTTTGTAAATTATTTAAATTTTATATTCTAGATCTTCTAATACAGATAGTTATTTATTTTTATGGCATGGTGATTAAGATATATTGTTTTTTCATATGATGAATGTATTGAACAACATATGTAGAGGGAAGGGACCACTATAGCCTCTCGATTCATCAGTGTGTCTCATGAGGAAATTTTGTTTAGGTTGTGACAGATGCATTTTCCATTTATGTATATTTCATAGAAAATGACATTAATAGTATTTTTAGATGTCTTGGAACATGGAATCAGCAGTATGTTTCAGATGACTGTCGTTATTCATTCCTTCATTATGAAATCAGTTATTGACGTACGTGTGACTATTTTATTTTTCCGGATATTTATGGATACTTTTTTTTTCTTCTTCTTATTTTTTATATGGTATTATTTGATCATTAATTATTTTTTTCCTGTATTATTTATATCTTTTTAGCTTCTACTCTATGCTTACCCTTACAAAGAATTTTTTCCCACCACTTTATTAGATTTTATTTTCCCAAGATTCTCGTAAGTTTATTTGATCTTTTGGGATGTGATCTTTTGTATGTAGTACCAAGGTAATAAACAAAAAACCTACTCCGGGTTACTATGTTTGAGATATTTACTATTATTATAAAATTATTTTCTTATAATCCATAGTAATTAGATTATGTAAAATGTTGACTAGGGCATATAACATTTTGACCGACTTTGAGGAGTAGTCAATATATTAGATAACAATATAAAATTTTGGTAAGGCTTAGATCGAGGGGTTTTCTACTATGATTATTGTTGATCAAACAATGATTTTTGGTATTATTCTATGTTTGTAACTAGGAGGAATCATGTTTACCACAAATGTGATGGATAATGTAGTGACTATGAGAAACCAAGTTGAATGATTACTGGTGTAAATGATATTGTGGTTATGAATCACCAGTAATCATGATTTTTTATTAAAAACACACACCATAAAAAACTCTCAGATTCACCAAATATGTAAATTATAGAGTTTTCTGAGAGCTCGGGTAGTGGATACCATGTTGGAAAAAATCTCAATTTTCTTCTTGTTAGGAATGCAGAATGAGAAACCTCAAAAATTTTCTCAGAGGAATGACAAAAATAATTATGTGGGTAAGAGAAGGGAAATGGTCAAAAAATAATATAGAAAAAAATGAAGTTTTATATAGAGTAATATGAAGTTCATCCCTAGGTACTATTTATAATTTAATGTATTGTGTGTGGAAAATATGGAAATGATCCAATCTAATGACTTAACACAAGGGTCAACTTTGGGACCAGGAATGGACATATGTAATACATTACATTCATATTAATGAATGGATTTTTTTTTGTATTTGGATTCTAGAATGATGTTTTATAAGTGTTATATAAATTATATTATCAATGTAAAAATCATGATACATCTCATGATTATTCCAAAATATTTTTCCCTTCAGGATATACAAATATATGTTTTAATCTATTAAAAAACAATAAAATTCAATTACTGGTAACATGATAATGATTAGTTGGGATAAATAGATTACAGAAATTGATGAACTAAATGTGATAGTTTTGGTGAACATAAATAAGTTATTGATTTGATGGCAACTTTATTTTTGTCAAATCTGATGAATTTTATTTTATTTTTTGGATTTATGGAAATGGACTGTAATTCTATTTGAATATAATGTCCATATTATATTTTTGATGCATATATTATATTAACCCGTCTTTATATTGAATAAGCCTATTTACGGAAATAATTATTATATTTTAGATATTATATTTTTTAAGGATTATAAATTTTTTGGTATATGACTGACTAAAAATAATTGTAGATAAACATCAAATTAATCACAGAATTTTTTTAAAAAAATTATTCATGTTTAAACATTTTTAACATTCTTATGAATTTATTGAATAATTTTAGGTTAAGTTTTTTACCAGATGATCAAATTTAAACATTGGGAATTACTATTTATGTTTCATTTATTAATGTTGTATTTAATATTGTGATGGTTTATTCATTTTGGGACTTCTCATACCTAGTACAAATAATTTCTGGATTGATTAATTTATAAAAAGGGGATAGATAGATCAATATACTTTTTTGGATTATGCTATCAATTATAATTAGATTTTATTTCATCAGGAATGAAAAAATAATATTGAATACTCATTAGATAGGAAAATGATGAGATTGAAGTGGAAATTGATTAAAGGGTGAAATTATACATTCCAAGTAATTATATTTCATTATATTCTTATTATATATTGGTAAAGTAGTTCCTCAAATCTAATAAAAAGATATTGATTCATTATCCTATTACCTTTATTTCTAATGAATCAATTTTCTTTTAATAGAACATAAATTTATGGTTTTTCATGGTTTACATTATCAAGACCATGTTATCTATCACTATATCTTTATCCTTGGGAATTATTTTTATCTTAAATGCTCATAATTTCACTACCCATTAATTTTATCTATATCTAGGAACATGAATATGTGATATTTCATGAATCCTTTATGTTTCTCACTTTCCCATTTATAAAAATGATTTATTATCCCTTGGTACGATGTGGATTTTAACAATAGGTTAATCCTTTAATGACTCAGATGAAAATGAGATGGTGAAATATATTCAAGGGGATAAAATTTTAAGGCTTGAGATATCAGAATATAGTTCTCATTAAATCAATTTAATCACTTTGATTTGTTACATTACATGAAACTTCGAGTCTAAAAGAACTATGATATATTGTTAAACAATTACCATTTATTGTAATAGTTATTTCCTAAACATTGAATTAGAGGGCATTAATATTAATAAATGAATTATTAAATATATTAAATTAATTCACAATAATAATCAATTGATTATTCTTTAAGAAAAAAGTAATTTATTTTTAGTAAATTTCATTTATTCATCAGAATTATGTTTTATTTAAAATAGAATTTTATATTGTTTTGTTAGAGAATATTAAAAATAATTTTTTTTAAATAGAAAATATTAATATTATATGAAACAATATAATTTTTTAAATTTTATTATTATAAGTAGATTAAGATGAAATTTTCAATTTTTTCTGAAAGGATTTATTTTTAGTTGAAGAGTGAAAAATGCATATTTTTATAAAAAATTGTATATTTTGTTTCAACAATATAAAAAGTTACATTTTGTTTTAAAATTGTTAATATATATATATCTTATATTATTAATAATCCAACTAAATTAAATGTTATAAAATTTAGGCTGGAATATAATATAAAACATTTTTATCCTTAAATAAGAATTTTTAATTAAATATATTTTTTATTGAATTTTTTCAATTGATTTTACATTTTTTTCAACCACTTATAGAAATTTAATTTGATTAAATAGATTCAAAAGTTTTAATAATGATAATTAAATTTGGTAAATATTCCCCTTTTATTTTTTTGTCAATATGAATAGTTACGGTGATGAAAATTGATCATCTTGGTAAACATTAAATCATGTTAATCTTAGTTTATTCTAAGTGAAAAGGTCAGGATATTTCATATAAATTCTTATTATATGAATTTAATTAAATCCTCATAACTTTAGTCTTCAAATAGATTTGTTTACTGGTCACTTATCCATTGAATCAATGAATGTTACTAAATGTCTATCTCTTATTTTTAAATATCTCTTATGTATTCGTATAGGGGAAGAGAATGTTATTAATGAATATGAACTTCTATATTTATATTAATAGGATTTTTTGGTGATATAAATTTACTTCTAATTTATATTAATTTTATAATTTATTTAAATGAATTTGGAATGCCGAAAAATTATTTATTTAATTAATAAAAATATATTAAATGAATTTGAGAATATTTGGAATGATATAATTTGAATAAATTATAGTTTTCCATAAATTTTATAGATTAATATGAAATAAGTTTACCATTTTAAAGGATTATTTTTTTAATTCAAAATTTATGTTTTGGTCATTTAATTCATATTAAATAAATAGTGCCAATTTATATGCTTGATATTTTGTCATATTAATATATAATTATATTATTTAATAATAAATAATATTATAAAATAAAATATAAGGCTAAATTGTGGTCTAAATTTACATCACATTTCCATTTATTATCCAATTTTTTCCCCATATGTAAATATATAATGCTTTAGAAGTGAAAAAGTCATTATCATATTTAATTATCAAATTTTTTTAATTAAGGGGTTAAACGAAAAGATAAGGTTTAAAACCCCACGAATAACAATAAAACGTTTATTGGTTGATATAATAAAAAAAATCATAAATTATAATAAAATTAAATATCCATTTAAATCATTTGTCCAGAGGGTGACTTTATTATATATATTTGTATGAAATTCTGAAAGTGCACCTCACCTAAATTATAAATAGGAACCTTAACACTAGATTATTTACACCACTTTGATCCTTCTATATTAAACACCCCAAAAAATATCCCTTTTTAATTACATTATACATATTCCATAGGTGATACTCTTCCCAAAAGACTAACACTAGGATCCTTTAGAGGAGATCTACCAAAGTTGTTTCAACTAAAGGTAACCGGATTAACATATCAATTTATTTTTACATATTCTTAACCAACTCCAATTATATAGTATTTATCATAAAATAATGTGTTAATTATTAAAAATATTGCTAAGTGTTGTTGGGTTCATTAAATCCCTATTATTCACCAAATTTTTCATCAAATATAATTTTGATGTATCGCTCGTGCGTAAGTACAACTTATCATCTCCACGTAGTGATAAAATAAATTTCGATCCAACATATTTCATGGAATGTCATTTTGATGGTTTTAATTTTTTACATGATACATTTGAAATAATTATACTTATATATATATATATATATTGTCACATCTATCTTCTTACCCTATAAATATATTGGTAAAAAAAATGTCACTGATGCGTACATATATACTACCACCTCAATGTAGCAAGGTGATTTATTTTTCCGTTATGGTTTACATGGATGGTAATAAAGATATTTTTTTTAATAAATATGTAATAAAAAAATTAATGTGTAATTATGATTTAGCATTATTTTATTACGTCCGTTTAAAAGTGACATCATTGTTCATTTATATGTATGACCTACCATCTCCATGAACGGTGGAAATCATTTTTTATCTATAACATTTTTGGATGAATCTATGTATGTTTATAATTAAAAAATATTTTATTTATATCATGAATAAAATTTTGGATATTATTTTACCTTGATCAAAGTACACTGACCAAAACTACCAAACCAAAATATACATGATATATGAAGTAGTTATTACCCGATACATTGATTTTAATGAATAGTATTTAATAAAAAGTGAAAATAGATTCTAAGTAAATAATATATAGTATAATATATATATATTTATATATTTAGGGTATAGATATATAATTAATCTATAATTATTATATATCATTTTTGGAAACATATTAAGGTAATCTTACCTAAGGTATGTGGTTTCATAATTCATTTGTTTCGTTGGGTTATATTACATATTCATTTTCATTGATATTATAATATTACATGTAATGATATTTCATTATTTTATGTTTTATTTCATATTTTTTTTGTGTATTTACATTTGATACACATATTCAATTCATTGATTAATTGTCACTACAACCGTGTCATCTTTGTATGATATATCATCTAAATTTTCACGCCATTTAGAAAAATCTGGTATTATGAACCTATTTAATATTATCTGGCATATCTACTTCACATTTGATAAGTTATACAACGAACACCTTTATATTAATTGTATTTAATGTTTTATTTTATGCTATTTATATTATGGGGTTTATGATTCAAATGTTATGAATGTGGTAAGTGTCTATTTTGCAGTCTCATCATTCGGGATTATTTATGTTAATGTGTCCACTAGGAGTATTATTTCATATTTCTATATTAAACACACTATATTTTATTATAGTCAAGTTATCTATATAAAATACATGTTTTGTTTCATTTTAATCAAATTAATTACTAAATATAATAAAAATATATTTTTAGTGAAAAATGTATTTTTTTATCTCTTCAGTCAAGAAAACAATTTATTCAATATCAATGTTTCCTAAAAGATATTTAAATAATATTTTTACTATTATACTATTATTTTCTAAATTAATTGTTATGATATTTTAAATCATAAAAAATGATAAAAAATCAACACTCTTTTCATTTTCAAAACAATGTACTTTTTCACATTTTACCAAAAATGGGAAACATGTGTTTTCTTTTAACATATACAGCATGAATGGATTTTACCTATATCCTTACCACTCAATTATTTAATGTTTAAATTATTTTATAAGGATCATTTCAAAAAAAATAATTTCAATAATGTTTATAAAATATTGTTTACACTGAAGAGGTTATTTCAAAGTGGGATGGACATTTTCCAAAAGTAATTTTCTAGTGATTATTTTAAAGTATTATCATCTATGTTAAAAGAAATTTCTAATATTATATTGAGGACATTCTATAATGATATCATACACTATATTTATTTTGAAGGGTTATGATCAATTTTAATTTGTAAAATATTGATATTCAATATTTTACTACTTCTAGTATAGATATTTATTGATTTTTATGAAATATTTATTAGGTTGTATTTTTTTCATATGATGAATCCATTGGATATTATGAGTGATGTGTGTGACTGTTTTAACCCCTAGATGCGTTGGTAGTTCTCATTAAACAAACAAGAACTTGATTTGGATAATTCCTTACCCATTTATATAGATTCTTGGGCACATGTACTTGATATAATTTTAATATGTCTTCGAACACAGCCTCAATGGTATGTTACAGATGTCTTTATTTATGTATTAAATCATTATGAAATCAATTATTGTTTTCCAAGTAAGTATTTTATTTGTTAAGATATCCATGGTTAATTTTTAACCTATGTGATAATTTTTATATCATTATTTTATCATCTTATATTCATTTCATATTAGCAATTCCTTCTTAGCGTACGATGTATGCTTACCCATACAAAGCATTTATGTTCACACATTTATTATGATTCCTTTTCCTAGGATTCAAGAAGTGTATTATTATTTTCATTAACGAATATGATATAGTATATAACGGTGTTCTCAAGGAAAATATTATGTTGACTTTTATGTTTTTTAATATAATGGAATATTCAAGTATGTATCTCATTTTTAAATAGTAATAAACTATGTGATCCTTTAGGATTAGGTCAGATACATCTGGTACTAATGAAATAAAGTAACCATAGACTCTGTGTTACTAGATTAATGTTCATTTATATAGACACATGACTATAATATATATCCCTCAATAATGGTCAATAAGTTATATCAGCACAATATGAAATTGAAGAAACAATAATATATCGGTGCCTCAATGGGTTTGAAAATTCCTAAATCAAGGTTTTCATTATAAAGGTTGTGGTTCATTTAGGAATATTCTCCAAAATAATGTTCTCATACTTGTCAGTTTAAACCATTCACTAATGATTCCTTGTACTGATTCAAATTATTTTATTTACAAAGAGTGAAATAGAAATACTATATGCTATAATAGTTTCTCTCTCCAAGAAAATTTGCAAATTATTAATTTATGTTAGGCCATTTTTTATACTTTTACTCTTTTTATCATGATTTTCTATGTGATAATATTATATCTCTCAAGAATAAACTACGATAATCTTTTTGTAATTCATTATAATTATTCTTTGATAAATATGGTCAATAAATAATAATTCTTCCTCAATTTTTTCATAAACCATTATAAATGATAATTTTTAAAATAGAAGATGAAATAGGATACATTAGATTTACCACTAAAAAATTATACTCTCAAGATCATAACAGTGAGAAATAGTATTCAACACTAGAAAATTAGAAGAACCTCGTTTGATCAAGGAGGATCTCATAGATCTTGTGTGAAGGAAATATAGACCACCTAGACTGAAGATGTGATTAAAAATGATAGAATGTAATGTTACTACATTATTTTATTCAGGAATATCGTGTATTGGTTCACAACACTAAAAAATTCAAATATAATTAACAATTTTTTTTTTCATAAGTCAAATAAAGAATTTGAACATTTAAGAACTTTTATAAATATGATTTATGAGTTTTAAACAAGTCAATAAATTAATTCACATAATGTTGTATCATTAAAATCATGAAAACAAGAAACAAGTTTGTGATAGACAATGATAAATGTAAAAAAGGGTAAAAATATATTATTAACCAAAAATTGAACTATGTTATTGGAACATGGTTTTACAATTATGCAGCTCAAGGATATCACTAGAGGGTACATGGTTTCCATTATGCATCTTTTGAAACTATGTAACTACTATTACACAACTCAACATACCCTTACCAAACCTGTGGAAAATTGTGGTCACCTTTACATAATGGTTGAGTTACCCATATGCATCCATTGAAAATAGGGGCATATACTAACAAAACATATAGATAACTCAATTTATTAATATGTAAGAGATAAGTTACCTATATAAAACCCTTATAATTTTACATTTATGTATACAAAATTCAAAATAACCAGCATGCCTATGTGTAGAGTGTACATACCATTAGGTGGTCCATTATTCAAATGTAATAGTAAAAACGTCGTAAAATATTAATTTTCTAAAAATCCCAAATATAAATTATTTTCATTAGGGGATTTAATTACATTTAATATCGAAAAAGGTTACAATTCTCCACCTCTAATTAATTCCCATCCCCGTAAGTATTTATAGTGGTATTTTATGATCATCCCATGCCACTAAGTTCTAATATCAAACACCGTCTCCCATGTTTCCTCTAAGATACTTACATGATGCCATAGGATCCGAAAAGCAGTATCTTCTTCCTTCACGATACTTTATCACTATAATATTCAACTATCATGGAATATTACACATATATTGCATTTGGATCTAGCGTAAAATCCACATAGACAACAACACGTGTAGGATCAGACATGTATATTAGAAGTTAAGACACATCAAACACATAATACATACCTTACTTGTGTGAATAATGATTCATATGGTATTCCATTGTTCCACTCCACTCATAAATCTTGAAGGGTATAACATAACTTGGTTAAAGACTCCCTTTCCATCTCAATCATAGATTACCTAACTGTGGAGGCACTCATAAAAATATGGTCACCTAAATTGAATTCTAGAGGTATTGTATTGTGGTTAGAATAAGGATTTTGTCTAACTTTATATGTGATCAACCTATTCTGAATCAGATGTACTCTCTCTAGGTTATCTTATAACATACTGGTCACCATTAATATTTCCACACCAACCTCATGCCAAAAAACTACTGAAATACCTGGAATAATATAAAGATACTCATATATTTCCATCTAAATCAAATCCATGAATCTATTATTGTATGAAATCTCAACTAAGGATATGTGAGTATACGATGCTCCACTGAAATCTAGTATGCAATCCCAAAGTAAATCCTTGAATGTAAAAATTATTTTCGCAAACTATCCATCTTTTTAGGGATGGAACAATGTGATTAATATCAACTGAATACATTATTTCTTATGATATCCCATCAAAAAAATTTCATAAAACATTTATATATTTTAGAAAAAATAATCAAGATAGCTCCATGAATGTATACAATCTCATGAACATATAGTTTACCTATCTCATCCACTGAGCGATCCTCGCATATCAATAAGAAATGTGAAACTTCAATTAGTCAATCAAAAATCACACAAACATATTCACAGTTCCTAATGGATTTCAGAAACTCCATCACAGAGTCTATTATAACATACTCCCACTTCCACAATGTAAAATGAAGTGGTTGAAGCAAACAACAAAAATTTTGGTGCTCAATTATTATCCTCTGTAAGGTATAGAATTGGGAAATGATTCATGAAATGTCCCACTTTATCCATGGCCACCCAAAATCCACCTAAATAAATAATAAGAATTTTATTTCCTTATGATTCAACAACCACCAAAATGTATTTAAATATATCTTCAACTCTTCCTTGATTTAAGAGGGGACTATAGCTCTCCCACATACTAGGATCAAATTAGAAACATCCAATGACCACCTAAGCATTAGGTCACTGCCTTCTAACTATTCCTATATCATAGTACATTGTAGACCAGTATTTGGATCCACCTTCACAAGTTCAAATAATGAATATGTGACAACGAATGTGGAAAATTTCATCAATCACTATTCCTAGGAAGCATTGGCCCTCCAATTGGACAATATACTCATCAGACTCAATCATTCCACAGAAATTAATACACCAAGGTCATGAACTACTTATGTCTTATGTCTAAAATCATATTCCATGATGTTATGTGTAGATAGAACATAGGACATAACTAATTCAAAAAACTATAGGTATTGTAACCATGGACTTTGCGTCATTTTTGGTATCATTACTGAATATATAGTGAAGTATCATGTAGTCCAAGAGTAGAAAAAACCAGTAACCAAAGTTATCATGTCTCAAAAACATCAATGTGTGGACCATAGTTATCATATAAAAGTCATATTTATGATATTTTATCTCATAGGGTCATAGTTAATGTGACCCATAAGCTACAATCCACTATATATGAATCAATTATTCCCCTTAAGAAACACTTAACACATCAAAATAAATAGAATATCTGATCAGATGGTAAGAAAGAATTAACACTAGAGTTGTATTAAACATCCTATTCATCTTTATGAAATCATCCTCACACTGTTATGACCACTGAAACTTCACCCTTTTATGTATTTATAGCTACAGATAAGAGAGATAAATACTTTATAAAAAAATTATAGTATCTCAATAAGCACAAAATCTCTATGATCATAAATAGATTATTGGGATGTGTCAAGGAAATCATTACCTCATTTATCGTTTGGTATATTACAATACTATTATCAAAACCTCATGTCCTATGAATTGAACATCCATAATCCAAAAGTTAAAGGTCAAATTTTTTCACAAAGATGATGTGATCGAATCATACATCGGACATTCAAGAGGTGTATATTAGGGTGGTCTATGGTCAGTGAGTAAATGATGATATCATCAAGGAAAAACTTGATGAAAGCATAAATATATGGGTGTATAGCATTTCTTTGAAGATACATTAACCTGTTTAAAACCTTAATAAGTCCAAATGTAATCACCAAGTAGTCATATAGAAAATTCATTCTTTGAAACACTTTCTTCCAGGATGTCCTTATCTCTAACTCACAACTAGAGATAGCCTTATCAAATAAAAATCATAGAGAACCACCGGGCTCCCCAAAAATTATTAAATATATTTTTGATACTATGAAGTGGATATCTATTCTTCACTATCTCCTGATTCATTTTTTAAATCTACACAGAATTGAATATTGTAGTCCCCCTTCTTGGAAAACATGAAATATCCACCCCTCGGTGACGTATATAGCCTATCAAATACCTTCATTTATAATTCCATTAACTGAAACATGATATCCTTGAAATATTCTTGAACCATAGGATAAGAAGGAATCAAAATGGGATATGCATCTGGAACAATATCTATCACAAATTCAACTCCTCTATTTGGGAGATGTCCTATGAATTCATCTAGAAATATGTCATGATAAATATCCTAAATTAGAGGAAACTATGTAAGGTCTACCACTGATCCTATTAAAATATCCAAGCCTAAAATATGTGTTATGATCATCCCATGATAGATCATGTTGAATCCCACTACACCTAATCCAAATTCCAACTCTCTGATTATCACATAAATATCTCCCTTGGGTAATGTACAAGTTAAACATTCTTGATAATAATCAATGTGGTTTTGAAATAGATCAACTAGTCCATCATAAGTGTCACATAAAAACATTGAATCAATATAATTAAAATGTTTCACATATGTTTGTCACTGAAAATTAGTATTGGATAGTCTGGTTGTTCCTTTAAATGGAATACATTAATGCATAATAGTTATTATGGGAAATTATATTATAAGATAACTTGACCAATATACAACTTCTAGTGATAACTTGTGCATATATCCAGGAATTTAATGTATAAGTATCAAAACATGATATATAAATTTTCTATTTGATTAAAACTATTCATCAAATAGTAAACGGTCCCTTATAACCATCCACAAAAGTATTATATACTATATATACATACCAATCATTGCTTCATGACCCTATCCTTGATATATGTGACTCATTTGATCCATCATTGTCTGAGACAACTCCTAAGGACCAAGTTACATAATTAAGTCAATGATCACGCTATTCATGCACTCTTTTGGAGCTTCATCCTCGATGATTTGGATTCATACCATTGGAGATACCCAATAATACCACATTATTGATACTTTCTATAATGGGAAGTCAAGAACCAATGAGAGTGACAAACATCATAATAATTTAAGCACTATAAAACAATGCCTAACAATGCTAAAAATATATACTATACAAAACATATTTAACACTTCCATGTTGTATATTTCTGTCTTCCACTTTCTAATTCTAATTTTGATACTCACTGAACTAGTAGAGGGTCCACCCTCTTCAATATTAAAGAGTGAAAAAAGATAAACAACTTAGTCATCCTTCAATCCCTTGTCAATAGTAACGGTCATTGACAAAACCTATAAGTTTTTTAGTAGGTTGAAACTCAAAATCTATCATCTAATAACGAAAAAACGATATATCTTGAAGTTATAAGACTTTTGTGACACAATTAATCTCAAAAAATGTGAAAATTGATGAATATTAGTGAAACAAGTATAGTAATTTAGATACAATTACAGAACCCTACTAAAACTCTATGATCTTCACTGATCACTCTCTATTCTGTATATCAAGAAATAATACCACAATTAATTATCCCTTTAATTACTATGAGGTGGGACCCTCACATCTACCAGCTTATCCCATCACACCCACCTTCTCTTGAATAATCCCTATATCATGAACACATCCATATTCAACATCACATCCTTGGGATTCTAAATATTTTCAAATATTCCCTGGATAATATCTACCATCCCTCTAAATCATTTAACCCTTCATTTCCCTGAAACGATGGTCGTTGTTGGAGATATAATTATCTATCATGGTCAACCATGGATTTCAATTCCCCTTCCACTATAGGAAAAAACATGTGTACAGACTTCCAATTAAGGTGTGTGCAATAATTTTACTACTAGAGAAGGTGTTGGAAAATACTCAATAGAAGACTCTTGCACTAAATAAAATTGAATACGTACATCCTCTATCACATGATTATACCTGTCCACATTAGTTTATGGTTATCAATCTCTTTCAGGGTGTTTGTAACACCTTGAGTTTTAATGAATTATTATTATTTTTATATATTAAATTTATTTTATATAATGTGTAATATTTAGCACCAATTTAAACATTGTTTACACAAAACACTGGACAATCTTGCATTACACATGACACTGAGTTATACAGAAACATGATATATTATTAATATATTTATTTCAATTTGACTATTATTAAATATCTATTAAACTAATAAATATTTATAGTAATAATAAAATTTTAAATATTAAGTATAATGATTTTATATATTGGAAACATATTTAAAAATAATGTATTTTATTTTTCGATATGTATTTATATGTTTACAAAAATGCAATTTTCTAAAAAAACTACTTCTTATATTTTTTTCTAAACATTAATAAAATAAAATTTCCATAATTTTAAAAAATTACTTTTATGAAATTAAATTCATTTTTGAAATCATCATTTTGAAATTATCTTAGGGTAAATTTTTGGGATTTTTCTAAACTGTTTCATTTTTAGATGAATAATGAATAATAAAAAATGTTAATTTTAAACTGCCTTTTTGTTAAATTTATTTGTGAGGATAAATTAATTTTTAAATTGGTTTAAATGTAAAATTATTTACATAATATATCATATTACCCAATTTATGTCATTTGAATCAATATCATGTTTAATTTTGATATAAAACATTGTAAATTTTTGAAACTTTTCATTCAAAGACCCTATATTCTCACCAGGTATGTGGGATTAATTTGAAATTAAATATTTTAAATTACGTCAATAGAATTTGGAATATTCATTGTATATATGTAATTAAAAAAAATTTATATTTTATAATTATGTAAAATTAATTTTTTATCAAAATGAAAATTAAAACTAGTAAAATTATTTACTTTTGTTAACGAAAAAAGGGGATAACCGGGGGTAAAACTAATAGTATAAGGGAATCAATATCACAAAATATTTCTAATACCCATTTTATGGACATATTTTTAACATGTATATACTATTATTGATAATTTTCCATTATTTTATCCCTGTATCATAAAAAATGTGGATGAAATTCTTTCTTTCAAAAAATTACAAGTGAGCTGCTCATCACAATAATAAAAGGTTATCCCTTCTCTTATCCTATTTACACCTTAAAAACCATTATTTCGACAATACATAGCAAAATATCGTCCCAAATACCCTCATATCATCTTATAATCATTATTTTTAATAGAAATCCATCCTAGGAAGGATGTTGGTTAAACCTTAAAGAGGAGAGCCAATGAAGTTGTAATGTTTATCAAAGAGAGTTTATGTTTTATTCATTCATAAACCTCCTTGAATTATTATTATAGTATGATGATATAAAAAAGTATCTTAAATATAAGGATATTTTTTATGAAAATATAATTTCCAACAACCATCTCCACTTCCATATAATGAGTTATGATATCATCATTTTTGTGTACAGTGGACTACCATCTTATAGACCGATGTTATTCATTATTTACATTAGCACCTCTAATGTAAAGAATCTATTTTGTTTTTATTGTTTATATATTATATTTATTATATTATTATGATTTTTTGAATTAATATATCATACATAATATCATGGTTTTCATTTTTGGGAATATGATAATGTCGCTCATGTGTATGGAGGACTACCGCCTCCCAAAGCGATGTGATTTGTTCACGCTTTACATGGAAGGTAATAAAGATATGTTTTGGAAAAATATGCGACCTATATGGAATAAAAAATATCACACAATGATAATATATCATTTAACTTTCTTTCATTCAATCCTTTAATAAAATTGAAACAACATTCATGCATACGTACAACCTACTTTCACACAACTTGGTTTATTTCATTTTCTATCACTAGAATTTTTGGATTGATATATACTAATTTATAATAAATATATATGATAGTTATATAATGGTTACCATTTTAGTGATTACGTAACCATGATCAAACCATGAGGCCTAAAAATAACAAATTAAAACATCCATGAATAACAAAGCAGTTAATGCCAAAAACATAACTTTAACAGGTAATTAATAATTAATGAGTAATAAATGTTTTTATGAAAAAAATATATGGTATTATAAATAATAATATTGTTCTATAATATATTTATAAAAAAATTATCTTTATTATACAGGTGGTTAGAACATTTACGAAGGAAGTCAATACTTATAGTAAGATATTTTTGTGTAAATTTACTATTTTGGGACATATGGTATATTATACGCCTATATTATTTCTTAGTGTCAATATACATCCCCATTAACATGTCATATCAAGAATTTTTTATCCAAATTATTTTTTATGTTCATTATTTTATTACATCATGGGGTTTATGATTCAAGTTTAATAAATTGGTAATGATTTTATTTCACAATCTCATCATTTATTGAGAATGTTTATGATTATATTTCTTATGGTAAATTATTACAATCCATATCTCATGAAACTTATATATTATCTTATCCATTTATTATTTATGAAATTATAAATTAATAGTAAAAAAATTCACTCTTTCTTACTTAGAAGAATAAAGAAACTGTTTTAAAGAAAATATGACTTTATTTATCTCTTCAGTTGGAAATTATTTTTATTCTAAAACAATGATTTATAAAAGTATTTTCATAATTGTTATATTATTAACCTATTATTTTTAAAAGAAATTATTAAAAAAATTTGAAGTTTTTAACAAATTTTTTTAAGGGAATGTTTTTTTTTCATTTTAAAAATAATTCATTTAAGGATATTATTGAAAATGTGAATGTAATTTCGGTTTTAAAAAGTTCGACATGAAGAAAACTTCATATAGCCATAAGTATTATTTTCTTTGGAGAATACATTATATATTATCAAGGATACATTAAATGAAAATTATTTTTCAAATTATTTTTATTTAAAAAAGTGATTATTAATCAAAGGATATTTACCTCAAGAAATAATCCATGTGATTTTTCATTCAAAATAATTCTCCATCTATAATGAAAACATTTGAGGTATTAAAACAACAAACAATGTTTTTGATCCAAGAATACCATTATCACTCTTTATTTGTATGGTTTACGATGACATGATGTTTATAAAACTCATTTATCATCCATGGTTTATATCAGGATAAAATTCGCATGAATCTGGATTCTTTTCCATGGGTTATAATATGATGAAACAATGAAATGATTATGAAAACTATCTCATTTATATAGGTTATGATATGATGAAATTTTCATGAAACCAACTTCATTTCATGGGTTATGTTATGAAGAATGTTTTTTGATATTTTGTAACAAATAAAAATGTTTTTCATTATGTGATGGGTGGGTCCTATATCTCCCTCTTATGCATTGGGTAAATATTAATGTTATATATTCTCAATGAACACATTAGAGGTTATCCTATTCCAAGTAGAGGTCACACAGGTGGTTATCCCATGCCCAATGAAGGAACCCAGAGGGTTAGCCTAGGTATGACATGTTATTGTTGTCTTGGGGGGTAGAATATAAATAATATTTTCAAGGATTATGTGTCTGTCTTAAATCTATGTCTCATTCCAATTTTATGCAATCATGGATCATGTTCTTTGATTCCCTTATGATTTATATCTTATGAACCACCAATATATATTCCATTTCTCAATATTATGATATGTTATATATATATAATGGTATTAAAATGTTATGATCATGTTATAATACCCTTACGTTCATGGAATTCTTATAGATATCACCTATTTACCAATTCTAAGAATCTGAGTTCACCCTATCCTATGTTTCCACTCTATAGGTTATGATGAAATGTATTACATATGATATTTCATAGAAGGGTAATAGTTATGATTTAAATTGTGTGAAATGATATAGTTTACCTATAGTTCAATTTTTTATTTTTTCATCATTCCAAAGAGATAAAACTATTACTTTCATTAAAGCTGTGTTTTTATAATGTAATGAATAATCATAAAAAATGATTCCATATCTATGTATGATTGGAATGGGATTCTATATCTAGTATTAGAGTATATTTTTAGTTAACGTATTGAAAATAAGATGATAATATTTTAGTTAGATACCTAGTGATATTTTGAAGGATTTATATATGGATTTCTCTACGGATATATATATGGATGATCCAATGTGTAAGAAAATGTTCTAAAATTTTGGTAAAGGGTAGAGAAAGTGTATTTCAAGAAATTATATATGTGTATGTATACTATATAAGGATGTAGATTTAGTAAAATGGTTATTAAGTGTAATAACTCTAATAAGTGTTCATTTATCTATACTTTAACATCACCTAGCACATGAAAATAGACTTTCTACATACCTAGTATGACACTCCTGAGGGATATGCTTTGTAAATTCACAAAAACATTACAAACCATCATGAATGATTTAAATAGATGATGCCTATAAATGGTGTAGGATAAACCTAAGGTGTCATATATTAATAATGGTTTAATTATTTAGATTATTTATAAGTGATTTTTCATGGTTATGTGGTTCCCCCATCATGAATATTGTCTCTTACACTAGGATTTCCTATTTTAGCCAATGGCTAGAGCCTAATTGAACCATGTTAATGTCAAGTGTGATGAAAAATGAAATGATTTTCCTCCTAGGAATTAAAATGTTATTAGAGGTGGAATATAAATTATCATTGTTATCACCACACAATGTTCTCATTATTTGAATAATATTGGATATCCATATTAACAAAGAAGGGAACCACATTATACTGAGTCCTATATGAGGAAAGGACTTCCTTATTTTAGAGGTTATTATGAAACATTAGTTTCTGAACAATAGATCTACACCACTGAAATGATATTTTCAATTCTACAACGTCTGAAACGTGAAAAAAGCATTTTTTTCTATTTGCAGATTGGAAGGATAAAAGTATCAATAAGGGAATATAATATAGAATACAAGGAAAAAGCATAAAATTTACTCCATGGATTGGGATAAGTATAAGATCATGTTTTTTAAGATTTAAATTAATAATATTATTCATGTAAATATAGAGAAGTCGTTCTATAAGATAAAATAATAAGATAATGAATCTATTGGTAACTATGGGGAAATATTTAAAGATATGTGAGTAAATTGTATCGTATTATCATACAGCCTGAAATTGAGGTTGATTGATTCTTTAGTGGATTAAAAAGTCTCTAAATATTGTTATCTGTAATAGAATTTAGTAGTTATGAAGATATTATTTGATGTACCATGAAGGTATAAATCGAGGATGGAGTTACATATCCATCTCATAACATTGATAAGAGGGGAAAATATAATTTAGAGGAAACTATAAGAATTATGGTATAAAGATGATAGAATTTCCTTTTTTTGAAAAACTGTTGGAAGAAGAAAGAATGAAATATTCCTAATGGGAATACTGAATGTTTTTTTCATATAAGGAAATATCATTGAGAATCTTAATGATGATGTTATGGGAATAATTTATCTAATGATTTGAATAACAGGAATTCTCAATAGAATTCCCCACCTATAATACAGTGTTTCAAATTCAATGAGTTTGAGCATTATGTTATCTAGTTCCCAAATACAAGGTTTAAGGATCGTTATCAGTTCAAGTGTACTCTTCAGAACATTGATAAGGGTAAGATACATGTGATCACTATTTTTTATGTGGTTTAGGATAACAAAATGGTGAAAGGTATTCTTACCAACCACTTTAGAGGATCTAATGACTTATTTGACTCTTGATCTACTCATTTCTTCATATCTAAAGAATTTGATAAATGTATCAGTACTCCACCATAACAATTATTTGTGTAGTTAATATTAAAAACCATTAATGGTGAAATTATAACATCTCATGTATATGATTCTTCCCTATTTAAAATTTGAGGGAATGTGTGTCCTTTAAATATTGTCATTATTCTAATGGTTCAATTTGATGTTGTATCAGGCTTGGTTTCTATTTATCTACATTAATACCGATTCAATTATCAAGGAAGGGGAGTCATATATGATATTCAAAACTATAATATGATCACCTATAAATGTAATGATATGTACGAACAACTAATAGAGATAAAATCAATTTTATGGGACTTAATTCCAATTCATAAGGGTTGTTTACCTTACATTGTTGGGTAGAAACTCAATATTGACAATGCTCATATTTTTTGGGAATTTTTTGATGTATTTACATAACTTTTTCCTTGAAATAAACAATAAAATAAATTTATTTTCTCTATATAAGTCATACATTATGACATAATAATATCTATGTCTCACAATAGAATGGCCCTAATTGAGTTGCAAGAATTGAGGAAGCTACTTCAGAAAAAACATGACAATAGATTAATTTAGCCGTGTTTTTCACTGTTGTGTGCACCCATTCTTTAAAAAAATGAAATATATGTCAAGGTGTATTTTAATTTAATATTAGTAGATGAACAATATCACAAAAAAAAGAAAGTGTCATATTCCCCATAACAATTATTTTTTTATCAAAATCATAGATATCAATACTTTCCTAATATTGAACATCGTTATAGATGTCATCAATTGAGGGTCAAGAATGAGGATATAACAAATACAAAATTTTAGACAAGGTTTGGAAATAATGAATACATAGTGATTCCACAAGATCTTATCAGTTCCCCCACTGTCTTCATAGATTTAATAAATAGAGTATTTATAGATTACATTTATCCATTTTCGGTAGTATTTTCGGTGGTATTCATATCTATCAAAATTTAAATAAATATAACAAAAAATACTTGATAATTTTACCAAATTACATATTAAAGGAGAAAAAAATATGAAAAATTTAGCAATGGTGGATTTTGAAAAAAAATTGTTTCATTTTTTGTTTATATAATCTCAAGAGAGTGTACATCATTAGATCCATCAAAGACGTAGGCTATTGAATGTTGGAAAAAATAACCATGATAAATAAGATCAATTGATTTCATGTTTTATCTTGATATTATACATGTTTTAGGGAGAATATCTCATGACTATATAATCTTATGACCATGTTAATATTGATGGGATCCATGTTCCATTAGATAGATGAATGTGATGAAAATATCAAGGAACTAGATATAATATTAGTCAATGAACATGTTATTACATTTCCTTATATTTTATAAGGGTTTTTAATCTATATACATTAATATATAAAGGTATTGGGATGTGTTCTAATGCAGAATTAAATGGTTATAAATTATTCCTCATAACAATTGAAGAATTGTGAGAAAAATTACCCAACTGATAATTTAGAGTTAGCTATTGCAATTTTTCTATTAAATTTATGGACGAATTATATTTATGGAGAGATTTGTAATATATATACTAATCGGAAAACAATAAAGTGTATATTAAGCTATAATGAGTTTAATATAATCAATGTTTAGAGATTATTAACAATTATAACTACACAATACATTACACCTCTGGGAAAGAAAACAAGGTGGATGATGATTTCAGTCGAAAGGATCATATAAGATTATATATGTTGAGTATAAAAATATATCCATTTTTTTTATTTTTAAATTATGGACACTGAATTCTTTTTGGAAGGGGACAGATATAATATTTCTCAATTTAATTTTAAATTTTCTATTTAAGTGATGATTAAAGAGGCATACAAGGAATATTTAAAGATGTAAATGATGGTTAGAAATGTACTTGAGTTTATCATTGATTGTGATTGAATTATATGGTTTAGGAACTATTTATGTATTCTATAAATACTATGTTTAAATAATGTTATTTTATAGTAAGTTTATTGTTATTCATTCTCAATTCATCTGAGAAGTTTGAATATTTATTTATATTTGAAATAAAATATTCTTGGTGGGATGGAATGAAGAGAGATATTGAAGAGTTTGTATATTCATTCTGGGTATGTTATTAAGTTATATCTAAAATAAAAATTTCTTATGGGATTCTACATCCATTATCAATATGATAATTTAAATAGAATGAAAAATCACCATGAATTTTTTCGCTGGCTTCCCAAAAATTTATTAAGGGAAAAATATTATATGGGATGTAGTTTATCACCTTAATAAGTCACCAAAAAACATTACAATGAGAGAAAAATTATCTCTAGATCAGATTTCAGGATATACATTAAGAAAGAGTTAAGGTTTCATAGAGTACCACTTTCCATTATGTTATGTCACTATATGAGGTTTACCATGATGTTTTGGAAAAGTATTTTTAATGTTCTTGAATGTGAGCAGTGTTTTTGTATTTTCCATCTTCCACCGATAGATTTTTTGTCAGAATGAATAATTCGAACCTAGTAGGATATTTTTACATTTTTGTCTTTTGATTTAAAAGGAGGTTGGGATCAACACCTTTCTCTAATTTATTTTACATACAAAAATATATTTCACTCAAGATTTCATATGGATCTTTTTCAATTTCTATATTGAATAAAATGTATAGCTCCAACATATTGTAATGAGGTTGAATATAGAAACCTATTGGTACCTATAATAGATGATGTAATGTGAGAGGTGATCATAACCATTTATAAAAACATAAAGGAATCTCAGATTCAATAGAAAAGTTATCTGAATACTCACCTATGTTATTTGGAATTGGATGTTGGTGATAAAGCGCTTCTATGAATTACTCTGTGGAAGAAGGTTATGAGATTCTGGAAGAAAATAACATGGATCCCAAGGTATATTAGAATTTTTTGATATTATTAATCATATAGATATGGTATCCAATCAATTGGTGATTACAAATATCTAATGTTAATTCTATTATGTATTCCATGAGTCCCTCCTGAGGAATTACATACATTACCATTCACATGTGCTGAACTCAGAGGATAAATATATAGATGAATTCCACCCATATGAGGAATTTCTAGAGGATATTTTTGATCATATGAAAAACGTTATATGAAAAAAATGGCACTCACTTGTTTAATGTTTTGTTAAAAAAATACTAGTTTTAGGACACTACATGGGAATATGAGGATATGATGAGGTATATGTATACTCATTTTTTTGTATAAGAGTGGAAAATTTTTAGGCGAACATTATTTTTAAGGGGGATAGAATGTAACACTCTAAGGGTTTAAGAATTATTATTTTTCAAATAAATTTATTATCATTGATATATCATGTTACATTCAACACCATGTTATGTTTATCCTACATGTAGCATTGGTTTATCTTGCATTACACATGCCACTAATTTTTTAATAAACTTTCATATATAATTAATATTGTTATTTTAAAACAGCCATTATAACTAAACTATTAAACATTGAGATATTAATAGTATTTATTAATAATGAAATATTAAGTATAATTGTTTAATATAAAGTTATCATATTGATAAAAAGTATATATTTTTTGATAATTTCATTATTTGTTTTGAAAATACTACTTTCTCAAAATAATGTTTTTTATTTACTTTTAAAAAAATTAATTAAATTATTTTATCACACATTTAGAGAATCATTTTGTTAAATTAAACATCATTTTTGAAATACTCATTTCAAAATTATGTTAGGGTAAATTTTAAGGTTTTTTATGGAATGTTTCATTTTTTATGAATACTGAAAAAATACTGAATGTTAATTAAAATATAACTTTTCATTCAGTTATAAATATATTAATATTATATTTTAAGATTTTTTAAAGTATATTTAGTTCCATTATACATCCATAAATCCTATTTATTAAATTTTAATCAATTTTATATTGAATTTATATATAAAAACATTATATTACTTTGAGAGTTTTTTTAAAAACCTACATTCTATTTACGTTAGTATGATTAATTTTAAATTAAAAATTGAAAATTATGTTAATGGAATTAAGAAAATTTTATTCATTTTTTTGAATCATAAAAATTTATAGTTTATAATAATTTCAAATTAGATTTTTACCAAAATGAAATGTATAAATAGTGAAACTTATCTACCATGGTTATGGTAAAATTGGGGTTACCATCGGTAAATTAAAGAGAAAAGGGTTACAAATTAACAAAAACCTGTTAAAACCCCATTTATTGAAATCTTTTGACCATATAGATTATGTTATTGACAATGTTTCATTAATAGATCCATGTGACATTAAAATAATGTGGGTGAAATTCATTCTTTCAAAAATTACAAGTGTTCCACTCAACTCACTTATAAAAGGCCACTCCTTCTCCAATCCAATTCCCATATTAATTTTTTTAAGTTAATAAAATATCAAATAAAATCTCTTATTCCAATCAATTATCCTATAATTCTTATTTTAGACATAAATCCAACATAATATGTCTTTTCATGCAAACCTAAGTAGGATACCAGATGAAGGGTTAATGTTCATCAATGAGAATTTGTTGTTCATTTCTTCCTCTAAATAATGAAATTATTATTATAACATATTTATATAATAACCTCTAAATAATATATATAGATATATATATTGAGCTTTTTGATGTTAGGAACATGACTTAAAATATTATTTACTTCCATTAAATGAGTTTTGAAACAAACATTCGTGTTTACAGCGAACTACCACCTCATGAACCAATGTCCTTTATTTTTCCATTATCACATATAATGGGTGAAAATAATGATAGATTGATTTTCATAAATGATATTTATGTTATTATTATTATCTTTAAATTATTATATCACATGTAACTTCTTGATTTTCATTTATTGGGAATGTTATAATGTCACAGTTGTATACGACAGACTACCACCTCGTGAAGCGATGTTTTTTGTTTATGATTCACATGGCTGGTAATAATGATATGTTTAATGAATATATGTGATAAATAAGACATAAAATGATGTCCTTAATGATAATTAATCATTTAATATAAATTCTATTTATCTGAAATGAAAATGGAATGAACATTCATCCGGACGTACGACCTACCATCTCCATGAATGGTGTATTTGATTTTCTATCACTAAATTTCCTGGATTACTATAAATAAATATGAAATTAATATATAGTTGACTTGAATTTCATTGTTAAAATCTTGGATATTATTGTACCATGATCGAATTAATAGGTCCAAAATAACCAATAAAAATATATATGAAAAATAAAGCGTTTATTACCCAAAACATATCATTAACATGGAATTGTTAACAAATGGTTAATAAATAGTCATAATATATAATATATGGTATGATATTTATAAATATTGTTCTATAATATATGTATGATAATATTTTATTTATTATATAGGATTTTGGAAAATGTTTGATGGATATCAATACTTAAGGTATGTTATTTTTCTCTCAATTTTCATTCCATGAGACAGACATTATATCATACACCTATATCATTTCATGATGTGTAAATACATCCCCTTTGGAATATAACATCATTAATTTCATTATCCAAATTAGATATTATGTTCTAGTTTTATTTTCATTATTCATGGGTCTTATGATTCAATGTAACCAATGTAGTAATGGTTTTATTTCAGAATCTCTTAATCTATCATGATTATTTACGATTATGTTTCCGATTATAATTTATTATATTACCTATCTCAAAAAATCGTGAATTATCGTCATCTAAAGTAATTTGTGATATTTTAATGTTTTTGTACCATATTTCCACTCTTTGGTACTTAAAATAAGTGAGGTTTGTTTCAACAATATCTGACTTTATTTATCTCTTCGATCGTAAATATATTTTCATACAAAAACCATGAATTATAAAATGTATTAAAAAATGTGTTATTATTATCCAGGGTTTTTTAAAATAAAATATTATCCTTTATTAATATTTCTTAATTTTTTTTGATAATAATATTCATATAATTTTCCAAAAAATTCTTGTTTGGCTCGTATAAAAAATATTATTGGAATTTATGATTTAATGTCTACGATGTGAAAAAAGAATACAATAATCAAGACCGCCATTTTTATTGAAAATTACTTTATAATATTTAAATTATCAATTAAATGAAAAGAATTTTTAAAATGTTTTTATTTTTTAAAAGTGATTTTCAATGAATGTTTATTTTCCGCAAGAAACATTCAATGTGACATTACCTTCAGAATCATTTTTAATCTATGATGACGTACTTGGAGATAAAATATTCATTACCGGGGATATTATCTAGGGACACAATTGTTATTCTCTATATAAATGGTTTATGATGATTTGATTTTAAAAAAACCCATTTTTCATCAATGATAGTATTATTATAAAACCGTCTTATTTTCCATGGGTTATTCTATGATGAAATGATTAAGATTTAAAGAAACCTATTAGTTTTCAACATGTTATGATATGGTGAAATTTTTATGAAACCCATTTCATTTTAGGGGTTTGATATATTGATGTTTTAAGATCATCTATAAAGCATAATTATTTTTTCTTTTATTATACAGCTGGGACATATATCTCTCTCAAATTCATTGGGTGTTGATATCTTTTATATTATATGAAAGGGTACATGGGAGGTTATACCAAGCCCAGAATAGGGTACCCAAGAAGACATCCCAATAATGATGCAGGTACATGGGTAGTTTTCCAAAACCTAACATTTTGTGAATGTCTTGGTGGGTATCCTAGGCATAAATTGTTTTATGATTATTTGTATTCCAAAAAATAATGTCTTATGTAAATGTTATTCCACCATTGCCCATGTTCAGTAATTCCCTTATGATACATGTATTATGAGGTGTTAATATTTATTAAATGAATCAATTTTATGATCCTTGATATGTAGGTTATTTTTTTTAAAATGTTATAATCATGTTCTCAAACCCTTATGTTCTTTATATTCCTATATATCTCCCTTGTTTACCCTTACCAAGTATATATGGTCACCAATTCTTATGTTTCATTTCACTAGGATAAGAATAAATTTAATTTGTTTTGTATATCTTAAAATGTTTATAGTTAAAAAGATCGTCATGGTAGATGATATAGTTTACCTATGGTCCAATTGTTCATTTTTTATTTTTCCAAATAAAATAAACTAGAATGATCCTAATAAATTATTTCAAAATTTAATGAATATTTATAAAAACTTATGCAGTATGTTTTTAAGATAATCCAAGATAACTATAGAATTTGTAATGAAATAACATATTGGGACCTTCTTGGTCAATGATATGCTGAGTGTGGCTACCCCAATCCCACCTCCTATAGGTGTGGGTCTAAATACCAACATTATTTCTGCATAACAATCACAAGGTAGACCATCGACTAAGCTACCTATATAGAAGTACACATATCCCAGCCCATAAAATGACGAAAAAAATAAAACTGACACCAAATGCATGGATAATTCTATATCCCACAATAAGTGTAATAAAAATTATAGGTTGAAATAAGGTCCATATTCATGCCCAAAAAACTATAAATTGTTACAACATGATAGTAAGAGGGTACTATAGTGAATTTTGACGCCTAGTACAAACCATGATCTAACATTAAAAAATTTATGTTATGTATTCTCTTGGTCCATCAGGAACCCTATATAATTTCCAACCATCTACTTTCAACACAACATGTGTGGGTAGATCCCATGTTGGGGTGAGTATCCCATTTTCATGTTGGACACTCCAATATAATAAAGCATAATGAATCAATACTAGTATGTTCATCTTATGAAGTGTTAATCACAATATTATACATATAATAAAACACCTTGATATACTAAAAGCCAACAGCAATTCCCAAGGGATTGTCACAAACAAATTGCTTGCCTAAAATTCTTCTATAGTGTATGTATCCACACTTGATTGGGATAACTCACTTTTCAAGTCTAACAATAGTGATGGTGTCCATCTGAGAATTCATTCCCGTTATGTCTCTCCATAAGGATGTTGAAATTAGATGTCAGAATATATTGATAAATATATGGGATTATAGTCAGGGACAAGAGGTAATACTATATAACATAATTTTTATTACCCCACTAAGTAGGGGATCAATGTCCATGAACCATTTTTCATACAAAATTCATGAACCCCACCTAGGTAAAAAGATGATAGAGGATCCCATACCAACCTCACCGAGTGATTTCTAAAACTCTATCTGAAATTAATCCCTTCTAGAGGATCACAATCATTTGTTCAGGATGTAATTCGATGTTATACCATTATATGTATGGATTAGGTGAACACATCCTTAATAAAACTAGTCCACTCTAAGTGTAACCAGGTCTCCATGCCATATTTCATGAATTCCATGTTGTGTATTTTCATTACATGAAATTTCCCTTTAGCTTTGATTCCAACCGTGTTTCACAATAAATGGCCCTGAATATAGACACATGGACATTCATATGTATTTGGTCATGTCCCTACATTAGTCAATTCTCGATTACATTACTCATTTCATCTACTCTGACCATGTGTATGTAATATTCAATACCTTTTCTTATGTATCCCCTATGATACATGCTGATCCTCTAGGTAGAGGCCCTACATCATGTGATACTTTTCATATCCAAAAATTCCCTAGATCCATATCTAGGGTCCCACATAGTTTTTAATTTTATATTACACACCTAATATACTAGTATATCCCATAAACCATGAATCCACTTCATGCATCTTCTTCCAATCATCTGGCCTCTAACCCATCCATGAATCACACTAGTAAACATGGAGCTAGTCCATCCAATCCTTTACATTACCTCTCACTAAAATGTGACCATATTATTCACATGGAAAACCATCTATCACGCCTACCTATCATCCCATGTCAAATAACACATGGAGAACTCTGATCAAGTCATATTCTATCATCTTAGGTTGATCCCACAATAACTGTGAACCCGGATCAATGGTATCTGTATCATCCCAAGTAAGTAATGAATAATAGATATTTTTATATATGTCTATTAGTGAATTAGATAGTGTTTCATAGGCTTAAAATGAGAATAAATCCAATCTTAAGAAAGGAATACAATAATATTTTTTAAAAGATTGTTTTACTGCCTTTTGATGGAAAACCATTTTTAAATCTATCTCTGGACAAATTTATAAGCTATGTTTGTCAAAATAAACTTATTCTTTATGATTGGGATATCAAAATTACTTTTTGTGAATTTTTTGTATTTTTCCGATAAAGTTCAATTTTTAATGAATAGTGAAAACTGTTGTATTTTAATTCAAAACCTCTTATTAATCTAATTTATTTATATGATTAAATTATTTTTTAATTGGTTTTGAAGTGACATTAGAATATATTTTTACCATTTAATCCAATGGTGGTCATTGGAATCAAATTAACTTTTAAATTGGACTTAAAATGGTGTCAATCTTTTGATACTTATTGTTTCATAAAAACACACTATTTGTCATGACAGCAGGAATTAATTATTAAATTAATTAGTGTAACTTATAGGATTTGAATTTTTTAAAATTGATATCATTTTTGAATTAATAATATCAAATATAGCTTAGGGTGAAGTTTTGGTATTTTTATGAAAATCTTAAATTTTTTATGAATAGTGAAACCACTAAGTAGTAGTTAAAGAAACTGATTTTTCGTTTAAATGAAACTTTGACACTTTTATGTTTTGATTTTCAAAAATCCAACATACATGGTTTTCATTAAGAAGTAAAATGTGGTTCAATGAGATTAAAATAAATTTTTGGTGAATAGTAACTTTTAAGTTTTTAATCACGATTAGAGATAATTAGTGCAATTTAAGGAAAAAATGATATTATAATAAAATGAAAATACCTATACACATGTCCTACCATTATTGGATGTGTCATGGCCGACCAAGACAAGCCATGGGTCATCTTGGTGACCCCATGGAGCCAATTTGGTAGGAAAATGACATTAATATCTTTTTATTTAATGATAAAATTAAAATGACACAAACATGAGTTGTTTTACTAAAACAATTATTAAATGGGATTATACAAGTCAGAATTTTGACTATAAATATTCATTAGAAAGATAAAAAGATTTCATACATCATGATATTTGTTTTTATAATTTTTGGACATTAAATAAATTAAATTATTTATGACATCATGATGATGCAACAATTACCTCATTAATAAATTATTTAAATAAAATGATAAGATAACGTAAAATCTATGACCTAAACATGTCCAAAACCTATTGGATGGGTGGATTTCGAACCCTTATCACCTTACCCTCGAATTATTTCAATGTGGGTGCTTTTGAATATGAAACTCATTTTAAAATAAAGTAACATTTCTTTACATTCCTAGAGTGCCCCTCCTCTCCTCTTATAAAAGGCCCCCAACTCTACCTCCTTACCCACACTTTCAAAGCCTTTCGATCGGCCAGCCCCTGCCCATTTTGTCTCTCCACTTCACTCTATTACTCCTTGAAGCCTCACTTTTGGCATAAGTCTTCCCAAGGATTCCTTTGAGCTCAAACCAAATGGAGTTACCCGATTTTAAGAGATTAAAGAACGACCAAGTCAAGTCGGACCCGAGGTATGGGACATCATCTCAATCTCCTTTAATTGAGGCATTTTTTTTATACACAACCTTATTTTATGAGGTTTATAAACCCCTTTGAATTTTATGTTTATTCAAAAAGAATCATTTTCATACGAAGCGTTTACTAAACGACAAAATGGAATGTTTTTGTCGTACGTATGCAGCAACAACGACTTCTCCACCGTCGTGACCATTATTTGAGTTTCGGCTTCCTCTACAAGCCGTACCTTTTTAAAAAAATAAAAATAAATACCATGTTTTACTTTTCTTTTATTTTGGTATAGAAAATGGTTTTCATAATGTTTTTATATCAATGTGTTGTATTGATATCTTGTGATTGAAAGGTGGAAATGTTATGTCTTCTTTATGCATGTTTTACGTGATTCGATTATGTTGAGGTTCTTCGGCATTAATACGAAGACGGGTGGTTCTGTGATAAACTAAGGGCGGTTGAGCCCGATATAGCTCTCCAATGCATTGGGTAATGTGAAGGATTGAAACGTTAAGGTTTCTCCAAATATATTTATGGAATATACTGTGATGGGTATTCTAAACGTAACCAAGAGGGTTACTCCATATGTTAGAATGTTATGAATGCCTCATGTTACCTTTATGTCTTATGATTTCCATGATTTATTCATGATTTTATGAGGTATGTTAAAGTGCCTATGTTTTATGGGTAATATATGATTTCATTCTTATGTATATATGAACTAATGTTTCGTTTCCATATTTTTATAACCCTTACTGAGCTTTTTATGCTCATCTCAAGGTTTTTTGAATTTTTTTTCACAGGAAAAGGGAAGGGTACAAGATATGATTATAGTGTCAAGGATGTTTCAAGAAAGAATCCACATTTTATTTTAAATATGATTACGTTTATGGAAAAATTGAGTACTATCTTTTATGTAACCACTTTGCTTAAATGTAGATTGGAATACATGTTTTATGATATAATTCTCTAAAAATCTAAACCTGAAAAGATCCTCAAGGTGTATTCTTGAAATATCTCAAGATTATGTAATTTTTAAGGTCGGGGCCTTATAGTTGGTATCAGAGGTCGGTTTAGATAACTTTAGGAGTTAAATTCTATTAAATGATTATCCAAAAATATTTTTTTATGGTCAAATTGAAATGATATAGAATTTCAAGATTACCATGTTGCTTCGTCTAAGATATATCTGTGTTAAGAATGATTTTTCATAAAAGAAATAGAGCAACTTTTCTAGGAAGGCATACAGAGTAGAATGACATTTCAAATCAGTATCCTGAGATGGTTAGAATCAGAACTAAACAGTTTGTTGCAGTGATGACTCAGGTGAAAAATGTTGGTTGTTTTTAATGATGATATTTTGGTGTTTTCTAAAAGTGAAGAGGAGAATGAAACACATTTAAGGGTTATTTTTTAAACCTTAAAAGAAAAAAATTTGTATGGGAAATTCAGAAAGTGTGAGTTTTGGTTGCAACAAATTTCATTCCTTGGTCACATTGTTTCTAAAGATGGGATAACCATTGATCCTGGAAAAAAAAGTTTGTTGAAGAATGTCCAAGACCCACAAATGTGATAGAGATTCATAGTTTCGTTGGTTTGGCAGGCTATTACAGAATGTTTGTTAGAAATTTTTCACGGTTATCTAGTCCAATGACTAAGCTAACTCGAAAGGGTGTTAAGTTTATCTTGACAAAAGAATGTGATGATTGTTTTTAGGAATAGAAGTGAAGATTGGTGAATGTTCCAGTTTTGGAACTACCATCCGGGAATGGGGAGTTTGTTATCTATAGTGATTCTTCATTGAAAGGACTTGGTTTCATCTTAATGCAGAATGATCAGGTAATTGCTTACGCTTCAAGACAGTTGGAAACTCATGAGGTAAATTACCCTACACAAGATTTGGAATTACCTGCTGTTGTTTTCACTTTAAAAATTTGGAGGTATCATTTGTATGGAGTAAAGTGTGAAATATATACCGATCACAAAAGATTAATGTATATATTCACTCAGAAATAATTGAACATGAGACAGAGGAGATTTCTAGAATTAATCAAGGATTATGATTGTACAATTCATTACCATCCGTGAAAAGCAAATAATGTGGCTAATGCTTTGAGTCGAAAAAGTAATGCTTCATTAACAATGTTGTGTTTGGAACGTGATCCTTTGGTTAATGATTTGATGAACTTTGGAATAGAAGGTTTTGGTGCAAGATTTTATTTTGTTTTTTTTCAGGTATCAGTGAAATCTTTTCTATCAGACAGAATCAAGCAAGTACAGAAGCAAGATAGTGGGTTGCAGTAAAAGGTAGAGCTGGTTCAGAAGGGTATGTTCCCTGAATTCGTCATTGATAATGATTGTGTTTTGAGGTTTGGGAAAATATTGTGTGTGCCTTGTGATTCACAGTTGAAGGGAGAGTTGTTATGTGAAGCTGGTAGATCTCCATTTTCAGTTCATCCTGGCTGTACTAAGATGTACAGAGATCCGCGGGAGTATTACTGGTGGGATGGAATGAAAAGAGATATTGCTGATTTTACTGTGAAGTGTTTGACATGTAAACAGGTTAAATTAGAGCGGGAGTTACCGAAAGGGATTTTTCATCCTTTACCAGTGCCAGAGTGGAAATGGGAGAATATATCAATGGACATTGTTGTGGGATTGCCGCACACCCCTCAAGGTAATAATGCAATCTGGGTTGTTGGTGATCGCTTGACTAAATCTTCTCATTTACTTGCTATACGAGATACTTTTTCCCTAGATCAACTTTACCGTTTGTATCTTAAAGAGATAGTCAGGTTACTTGGAGTTCCCCTCTCTGTTGTATCTGACCGTGATACCAGGTTCACTTCTAAATTTTGGAAAGGCCTTCAGAAGTCATTGGTTACTGAATTAAACTTTATAACATCTTTTCATCTTCAATCAGATGGGCAGTCAGAATGATCAATTCAGACATTGGAGGATATGCTATGTTCTTTCTCTATGGATTATCAAGGAAGTTTGTACCAATATCTTTCATTGGTTGAATTTTCATATAATAGCAGTTTTCATTCCAGTATACAGAAGTCACCATTTGAGGTGTTATATGGGAAGCGGTGTTGAACTCCATATTTTTGGGATGAAGTGGGTGAAAGAAAGCTGATGGGACCATAATTGGTAGAAGAGTTGGCAAAAAAGGTTCAGATGATACAGAAACACATGAGAACAGCTCAGAGCAGCTAGAAGTGTTATGCGGACAACAGGAGGAAGGATCTATCTTTTGAGGTAGGTGATCCTGTTTTTCTCAAAGTCTCACCATGGAAAAGTTTGATGTGATTTGGTAAGAAAGGAAAGATGAGTCCAAGGTTCATTGGACCATATGAAATTCTGGAGAGAGTTGGATCAGTTTTTACCGAGTGGCTTTACTTGTGAGTTGATCTCAGGTACACAATGTTTTTCAGGTTTCGATGTTGAGAAAGTACATGCCAGATCCATCTCATGTTTTGAGTCCAGAGGTAGTTCAGCTGGAAGAGAACCTATCTTATGAGGAACAAATAGTCCAGATTCTTGACCACAGGGAGAAATTGTTACGGAATAAGGCGATTAATCAGGTAATGGTTTTGTGGAAAAACCACATGATGGAAGAGGCAACATGGGAATCAGAAAATGCAATGAGGGATATGTACCCCATTTTTTCAATAAGTAAATAAAATTCGGAGACACAATTTTCTAAATTGGGGAAGGATGTAACATCCCATGTATGTAATGAATAATAGATATTTTTATCTATGTCTATTAGTGAATTAGATAGTGTTTTAGAGGCTTAAAATGAGATTAAATACAATCTTAAGCATGGAATACACTAATATTTTTAAAAGATTACTTTACTGCCTTTTGATGGAAAACCATTTTTAAATATATCTTATGAAAATTTTATAATATATGTTGTCAAAATAAACTTATTCATTATGATTGCGAGATCAAAATTAACTTTGTGTGAATTTTTGGTATTTTTTCGATAAAGTTCTTTTTTTAATGAATAGTGAAAATGTTGTATTTTAATTCAAAACCTCTTTTTAATATAATTTATTTATATGAGTATATTATCTTTTGAGTTGATTTTGATGTTAAATTAGAATATATTTTTACCATTTAATCCAATTGTGGTCATTGGAATCAATTTCACTTTGAAATTGGACTTAAACTGGTGTAAATCTTTTGATACTTATTGTTTCATAAAAACACGCTATTTGTCATGACAGCGGAAATTAATTATTAAATTAATTAGTGTAACTTATATGATTTGAATTTTTTAAAATAGACATCATTTTTGAATTCAGAATATCAAATATAACTTAGGGTGATGTTTTGGTATTTTTCTAAAAAACTTCAATTTTTTATGAATAGTGAAACCACTAAGTGGTAGTTTAAGAAACTGATTTTTTGTTTAAATGAAACTTTGCCACTTCTGTGATTTGATTTTAAAAAATCCGACATACATGGTTATCATTAAGAACGAAAATGTGGTTCAATTTGATTAAAATAATTTTTTGATGAATAGTAACTTTTAAGTTTTTATTCGCGATTAGAGTTAATTAGTGCAATTTAAGGTAAAAATGATGTTATAATAAAATGAAAATACATAGGCACATGTCCTACCATTATTGGATTTGTCATGGGAGACCAAAACAAGACATGGGTCAACTTGGGGACCCCATGGAGCCACTTTGGTAGGAAAATGACATTAATATATTTTTATTTAATGTTAAAATTATAATGACACAAACATGAGTTGTTTTACTAAAAAAAATTAAATGGGGTTATACAAGTCTGAATTTTGACTATAAATATTAATTAGAAATATAATAATATTTACTACATCATGATATTTTTTTAATAATTTTTAGACATTAAATAAAAGAAATTATTTATAACATCATGATGATGCAGCGATTACCTCACTAATAAAGGATTTAAATAAAATGAAAAGATAATGTAAAATCTATGACCTACACCTGTCGAAAACCTATTGGATGGGTGGATTTCGAACCCTTATCACCTTACCCACGAATTATATCAATGTGGGACCTTTTGAATCTGAAACTCAATTTAAAATAAAGTAACATTTCTTTACATTCCAAGAGTGCCCCTCCTCTCCTCTTATATAAGGCCCCCACCTCTACCTCCATACCCACACTTACAAAGCCTTTGGCTCGGCCATCCCTTGCCCATTATGTCTCTCCACTTCCCTCTCTTACTCCTAGAAGCCTCACTTTGGGCAGAAGTCTTCCCAAGGAAGCCTTTTAGCTCAAACCAAAGGGAGTTACACGATTTTAAGGAGATTAAAGAACGACCGAGTCAAGTCGGACCCGAGGTATGGGACTTCGTCTCAATCTCCTTTCATTTAGGAATATTTTGTTTTATACACAACCTTCATTTATACGGTGTATAAAACCCATTGACATTTATGTTTATTCAAAAGGAATCTTTTTTATACGAAGCGTTTACTAAATGAGAAAATGGAATGTTTTTGTCGTACGTATGCGGCAACAACGACTTCTCTGCCACTATGACCATTATTTGAGTTTCAGCTTCCTCTACAAGCCATACCTTTTTTTAAAAGAAAAATAAATACCATGATTTCCTTTTATTTTATTTTGGTATTGAAAATTGTTTTCATAATGTTTTTATATCAATGTGTTGTATTGATATCTTGTGATTGAAAGGTGGAAATGTTATGTTTCCTTTATGCATGTTTTATGTGATACGATTATGTTGAGGTTCTTGGGAATTATTATGAAGACAGGTGGTTCTGTGATAAAATAAGGCCGAGTGAGCCCAATATAGCTCTCCAATGCATTGGGTAATGCGAAGGAGTGAAACGTTAAGGTTTCTCCAAAGAGATTTTGGGAATATACTGTGATTGGTATTCCAAACATAACCTAGAGTGTTACTCCCAACGTAAAAATGTTATGAATGCCTCAAGTTACATTTATGTCTTATGATTTCTATGATTTATTCATGATTTGATGTGGTATGTTAATGTGCCTATGTTTTATGGGTAATGTATGATTTCATTCTTATGTATATATGAACTCATGTTTCCTTTCTAAATTTTTATATCCCTTACTGAGATTTTTATGCTCATCAAAAGATTTTTTGAAATGTTTTTCACAGGACAAGGGAAGGGTATATAATATGATGATAGTGTCAAGAAAGAATCCATGTTTTATTTTAAATATTTTTCCACTGATGGGAAAATGAGTACAATATTTTATGTAACAACGTTTCTTAAATGTGCAATGTAATACATGTTTTATGATCTAATTCTCTAAAACTCTAAACCTGAAAAGATCCTCATGGTGTATTCTTGAAATATCTCAAGATTAAGTAATGTTTATGGTCAAGGCCTTATAGTATCAATCTGATTCACTAAGACAAGGGTGAACAAAGATTGGTTGCCATCTATTTTCCAAACCACTATCCAAAATTAATTCCATTAAGGAATAAATGATGAACATGGGAAGGAAATCCCAAAACACAAATATAAGGAACATATCTTGGATAATGTTTGGGCCAAGCTTTATTCATTTCATTTAGAATGTCAAAAAATAGAGAAATAGATTAAATACTATGATAATTCCCTCATATTCCTAGAAAATAATCTCATACCCACAACATGATTGATTCAGAAATCAATCCACTAGTTGATTTATTCCTATCCATCATAGGATAAAAATGGGGATAAATCCCCAAAAAAAATTCAATCTTCAAACTCAGATTGATAATCTATAAAGAATTGTTATATGGAATTTCCATTGATGAGATCCACAGATTCAATTGGCAGAATAATTTCCAAAGCATGATCTATTGATGTTTGTCCATAAAAGCTCATCCACTAACTCCCCTATGAATTAAAAGGTTGTGATGCTAACAAAAAAAATTATAATTATGTTTATATTGATTTATATTAAGTTTTTTTTTTGGAATCCCAAATAATAATTAAATTACCTTTTATTATATTTATTGTTTAGTTCCTCTTTAAAAATTTTAGAAACTGCTAACACATACAAAAATTATTCCATACAAAGCATAAAACTAACACTCTAAAATCAACATAAATATCATACTTTTGATTTGAGACTGTTTTTAGGATTTATTCTACTTTTTTAGAAAAATTACTTTCATATGATATCAATATATTTAATATTTTTCAAATATCTATTCTAATATATCTGAACCATAGAATCTCACACCGTCTTACTTCCTCGATCCAGGAATGTTACAATATATATTTAAATTATTTACATCAAAAAAACCAAGACATTAAATTCTACAAAATTGATGGATTTAAATTATATAAATAAAAAATTACTACAGGAATATATGTGGGTACTGAGCTCATATCTGAGTCTCCCTCCCCCAGGTGCTCTCTTGAAGATTCTCATGTTGATATTGGACACACACCAAAGAAATTTCTCACCCACAAAGTATCTCTTTCAACCGATCCCCGATCACCACTGGGTACTCTCCAAATATATCTCCATTCATGATGTCCAACTCACCCAAGTTGATATAATGTAATGGGTGATGAACATATTCCATTTACTATGGAACATGGAAGACACCATGTACCTAGTTAAACTGTGGTGGTAGAGGAAGGATGTATGCAACCTCTCCGACTCTACATGGTATCTAAAAAGAGTTAATGAATCTTAGGGATAGCTTTATGCCTCGGAAAATATCCATAATAAACTTTGTGGAGATAAATGAATGAACGCATGGTCTCCCTCCTATATCTATAATGGTCCCATTCATCAGTCCACATAAGAATTCGGAAGTCATTATGCAATCCTCAACCACACTAGGATGATCAAAACCTTTTATATCATATATCACACCAACTCTATTCCCATTAGTGATGACTCACCTAGATCAGTCCAACATGGAGGTAACCGATAAGGATTCCTATATAAGTCCTCAAATGGTTCCAAATATATCATATAATGGTAGCTGTTATTTTACTCAAAATCTACCATGGGAAGATAATCCTCCTGTCTACAAATTTTTTTAACAAGCTAGAACCCATCATGCCCTCCATAAATTGAATGGTATTCTCAGTTCGGACTCTGATCTATGGGGTTAGAGGTCATACTAAAACATAATTATGTCTCGTATAAATTCTGAAATATTATCCATAATTTCTTTGTTAAGTGAGAATCATGGGATAAAAATATCATCAAGGTATCCATGTAGAGATAGATTATCTCATACATGTTATGTCTTCCATAGCTCCCTACTGTACTCCAATCTCAAACAACTAAAAAATGGGCTGAAATTATAAGATAGTATATGATAACCAATATGTGTTCATGTCCTCATGATGTACATAGTATTCACATCATGAATTCCATTTATATTTCATCCCAATTCCACTATATAATATCAAGGTGTAGACATAGACTCGATGGAACCTAGTTCTCATCCTTCACTTGCTGACAAGTAAGGAATCAAGAGAAGACTCGACTATATCATTATTGATGTCCAAAAATAAAAACTAAAGTCAAAGGTCCTGTTACATCTTCTCCACACCTGAATATACAGCCAATGTGGATTTATGAAACTCTATAACCACCTCCTCCCACTACATCATGGGTAAAATCGTCAATCCTCTAAAAAGTATAGAATATTCCCCACCACCATATAATGCATCAAGATAATGTTTAGTGGATATATAAGTACATAAATTCTCATAGTCGTTATCTCTATACTAAGGTTCCCTATCATTTTGTAAAAGTATTGTCGGAACAACCATTAACTAATTATATGAATCATCAGCCTTGTACATTAATGAAAACTATAATGAGGCCAACTACTCGGACACCTCTTCCATCAACTGAGTAAATTTTTTCATGTTTAGAGCATCTTATACCACATTCCCATTATATGGAGTAACGAATATTTTAGTATCATATTCATAAAGGAACTCTATCCTTGGATCCTATCTCATGTTAAGGACCATTTGAGTGAATATATACTTAAGAATCATGTGGTAAAAATAGATGATAAATGTGTCACCCATAAGGACGTATCTCTGCATATTTAAGTCAAATACTACCACTTATAACTCAAGATAATGGGTCACACGTTTCTTCATACACAGTATCAACTTCCATCACCCACGGTAAATCACAAAATTCCCCTATATTATCATATAACCAAACCTAATCCCAGAATCATCACATAAAAATATATACTCAACACCCTCCTCCTGTAATATCATGATGGTGGGTGATCGTCAACCTCTCCCTCAACACCAGAAAATACATATAACACCATTCTAAATATAAAAAGGGTTAATATTCCTATTAAATGATGATAAATGTACATAAATACTATATAAATTGAAAACAAATCTCCTATAGTAATATACCATTACAAAGAATCTCTAAACCTCTTTCACACTCTTGGGTGGTACCCAAACTAACATTGGATAAACCTTTTCTACATCTATTTCTACACCATTGTAGGATATAAATTGTCCCAAAAAGTGGACCTTCTAAATATAGAGCTAAAACATAGAGAGCTTCCTATAACGATTGTTCTATTGGAGTGAGTCTAGAACCATCCTCCCCCAATGGCACGAAGGCCTTCATTTTACTGATTTTTGTTAACCCCACTTTCAAGGGATGAGGGGAACCCATAAAAGGTCAATAGACTCAGAGATTACATGGCCCATAGGCTTAGAAGATTACATGATGCAAAGGTCTTAGGGAATTCAACCAGACTATCTATAAGGAACTGCCCCTCCCTAGTATCTGCATCATGATAGTATATATCCACCATCACTTGGTCTTCTGGTTAGGATTCTCATGCAATCACAGGCCGGTACCGATGTCATTTCAATACCCTCGCATTCTGATAATCCATTTTGGCCCTCCTTTGGTGAGTGCACCTGCTCTGAATCCTCTTTTGGGGCTACTCCTTTTTTTGTATTGTGTCTATGTCAACTACATGTGTCCTGAAGGCCTTGAGGTGGCCCGAAGGCCTTAAACATGGTCTGAAATCCCTACCGAGCCGAACTACTAGGTGGCCTGAAAGCCTTAAAAATTCAAAGCCCAAACTTGTGGCCCAAGGAAAATAGTTTCAGCTTCTATAGTACCAAGAAGTAACTACTATAATAACTACCATAGTGCCCTCTATAGTAAAGAATAGTGTACAGTTTCGATACAGTACCGGTACAGTTTACAGTCTTCTACAATACATGCATAGTGTACAGTTTTGCTACAATACTACTAAAGGTCTGGTTCATGAGTTCTATGAATAGTACATGGGATTTCATTATGCCAAAGGAAATTACAACGTACTAATAGTGACTATTGTGACTTCTGAATGTTTTATTTGGAATATCATTAAATCATGCTCATAGATATTGATATGTTAACCTAAGGCTGATCGTTAGGGAAAAATTTCACCTATCTCAACTGATTGGAGTGGAAATCAATCCGTAGTAGTGGATAATTATTCTTTTATATTAAAACATTTTTCGAAATAAAATTCATTCCTAACCTCAAACCCCAATACGACTTCTTAGAATATAACACTTCGGATACTCTGGGGAAAACACTATGTCTCACGAACCCCTTCCTAAGAAAATACCCCAACTACAACCTCATCTCATAAAGCATTTCAGTATCAATTTGATTCACTGACATGGAAATTGGGTTCATCCCATCATGTAAGTCAATACATAAGTCTAACTCTTTGTTGGGTGGAAATCCTAGTATGCCATTATGAAATAAGTTCTCGTACTCATCCACCACAACATTAAAATGATAGCATAGATCATCCAATACTCCCCAATTTATAATAAAAAATTGAAATTGAATTGGTTTCTCCCTACTATAAATTATTCCATCATACTCTTCATGGGTGTCCTTCTCACCTACAAAGGTAAATGGCATCCCATAAATGTGGACACCATGAACCAACAACCTAAAATAGTCAATATGTGTATGAAAAGCATATAGAAAGTCCATTCCTATGATGAAATGGTAATTCTTCATCACTTCTTCAATGAAATCGCCAGGGAAAAACTCTCCTCCAAGTTTTACATCACACTTTAGGAAATGGTGTGTGATGGCTATGTCATCTCTGGTAGGATTCCCCATGCGTAAGGGTCGACCCAATGTCTCAACCAAAAACCCCTAGGTCTCAAGATTGTTATGTATAATGAAAAATGGGACACATTCATCTGTCTATAAAACCGATAAATATGTTTATAAAAAATAGTATAACCCTAATTGCCTTAGAAGCCTCTGGATTATAGTAATCTATGGACTGCATCTATCCACTCCCCTGAACAACAAATCTCAGAACCTCTAGGGGACCACATTGGGGTGGTGGTGGAAACATGTCTAACCTTACTCCACCTCCCACCACTATTTATTATACTATAAAATTTCCACCTCCCTATGGATATAAATACTCTAGGCATTACCTCTTATTTGGTGGCCCAACCACTATCTCTCATTCAGCCATATGACGGGTCAGACAAACTCACATGAGATATTATCAACCATCGCAAGAGTAGTACCACCTCTCCCAATACTGGTTGGAGCCATCGTGAGAGCCCAAAAAAATAGACCCTTTATCCTACTATTTATTCTTGAAATGTATCACATGTAGAAATCCTTTTATCTATCATCAAAAAACTACTATCAAATTCTTAGAACACTTTTTCCCACTCCTGGAACCCACTAAGGATGACTTCAGGACATGAAATATCTCTATCATCAAACCATTATATAGTTCCCCCTCATTAGTATGAATTATTTGAAGTATCGACCTAACTAGAATTTAAATTCATGGTCCCTACTCAAAAGTCCTACACCAGAATAAATAGATCCCAAACCAATGCAACAAGTGTCAAGAGATGTCTGTAAACCTCAATAAATAGTCATCCACAATCATTATTCCCTATCATGGATATAAAATCTCCTAGATGAGCACCAAAGACATAATATATGGAGAGTAATCCTCCATAAATATGTGATAAAACAATTTCCATGAATTATGAAACTCATCATACTATAAAACAACTAGGATCCCGCAATTCCCAACAGAACCCTGAAGGAGGCTCGACACCAGGCCCACCATCAGGTTTATAAGTTTCCAAGAGAGCTAAAAATACTCATGTAACTACATCAATGAGATTCTTATAATCCAATGATGAAGGCTCTCCACTAATCATAATGGGTAACTGTGGGTGAAATTATTGAAGTGCACTGATATTTTGAACGTCATCCACTAATATTGTGGGTATCATTAGGTGGTCGATTGGTGGAGGAATGAACGGTAAACCACACAGAGGAACTACCAACTAAATAAATCCCTATATTGAATCCTTTATATTAATGGTATCATACTCACAATCCTTCTGCTAAATCCTATCAATATAGTTTTGTGATGATATCTTAAAATAGACAAGATATACCACAATCAATGAGTATATCTAGGGATCTAACTCAGTAAGAACATGGAAACACAACCCATTTTTTTGATTCATGTAACAATTTTTTCCATACAACAAACATAGATATATCTCGAATATCAAGTTAGGTAATTAGTGTCCTTAGGTATAAGTTCATTTTCTGTGACACTAACACCGAAGTACCTAGCCTGAAATTCAAACTCAAATTACATAACACTATTTCCACAGAACCAAAAACAATATCATATCTTGACAAATTTGAAAACTCTGTTCCTAATGTGAAAAACCCTTTTATTAACACTCTATCATGAAAAAATCCACCAGGGCCTTCCTAGATGGTGATAAGATGATTGTGACTACCACAAGCCTACATTCAACAGGCTAGAGGCTGGAGACTAGCACTGAGTAGGAACAAAACTCACATTAGAGGTCTTATCGTAAGGTACATGTATGAACATAAACATATCAAATCCCATAAAATTATAAAATAAAAAAAGGATACCAAATGCATGCATACATCTAAATATGACAATAAAATTACAATTAAATACTTAGATGAAGTAAGGTACAAATACAATACCACAAAAAACTATAGAGAAGTCAAACATGATAGTAATAGGGGACTATAGTCAAATGTGATTCCCAATATGGACCATGATCTGTTTAGAAAAAAATAAGATATTAATTCTCCCATTACATTGAAATCCCCATCAAAAATCCATTAATCTACATAAGACACATGTCGTGTGGGAAGATACCATGTAGGGGTGACTAAGACAATACATAGAAGGACCTAGTCAAATCACCTAGAATAATGCATATGGATTAGTCTGATCATCAAATGAAGTGTCAATCATAATATGAAATATACAATAAAACATCTAGATATACTCATATTAAACACTAATTCACATTGTAAGGTTTCAACTACATCACCAACCTAAGATCTTTCCCTCGTATCTGTAATCACACTCATTTGAGATAACTCACTCTGCAATCCTGTTAGAACTAATTGACTTCATTAGAAATGTCCTGATTATCAAGAATCTCTATGTGGATGCCCATTCTTGAAGTCTAAGGAGATTGATACATTGATGGGGATCCTACCCAGTGACACAGGGTCATGCCGACAAACCTAATTTGTATTAACATTCTAAGTAGGGGATCGATGCCAACGTACAGTTGGTCATGCTGAATCCGAAAAACCCACATAGGAAAAATGATTATAGAGGATATCATCTCATCCTATTAGAGGGAATACTAAAACACTATATGAATCTAATCCCATGTAAATTATAACAATACTTCTTCTATTATGTAATTCAATACTATACCCTAATAGTGATGGATTTAAGGAACACACACTTTAGAAAAATAGTCCACATTGCGGTGAACATGGTTTCAAAAGAATATTTGAAGAAGTACATCATCTATAATGTTAGTAAGTGGTGTGAAACTTTGGAACTATTTCCACCCATGTATCAATACCCATGATTATATCTGGGATTACATACATGAGGTTGTACTTATGTATATGGACTTGTCTCTCTACTAGTCCATGTTCGATCACATTGATGAGCAAATGTACTTTGGCAATGTACATGTACGTGGAAATGACCATGCCCACGTTCTGCATGTGACACACATTGTGCCATATATTATTGGTCACATGGAATGTGACACGTGTCACATGGCGTGTGACACATGTCACACAATGTTTGATATTTTTTTATTTATGGAAATCTTAGCCCCATAGGTAGGGACCCACATGGCTAGTTCTTCTAGATAACATACCGTATTTACTAAAAGTTTAAAAAATACAAAAATCTAGTTCAAGTTTAATCATCATATTTAATGGCCTCTGATCAAGCAATGGATGACGCAAGTAAACATGGATTAGGTTTGACCGAACATTTCCACTCTCTCCTAAGATAATCTGAATATCTGGTTCACAAGAGAAGCCATCTGTCATGCCTCTCCATTTCTTCATGTCAATGATTTAACAAATAACTCTAATGAAATCATGATATGTCATATTAAATTGATCCCACCATTACCTAAAACCTGTATTTGATGTATCAATCTATTCCACAATGAAATGGGGGCACTACTATTGATTACCTGGTATTTTCTAAACCACCAGAAAAAAAGAATGCTGACGATGAATGAATGAAGAATAGGGGACGGAAAAAAATACATATGGAATATACCTCAATCTAAGATCATTTTGGACTGAATTCATTTTTTTTAATAATTATGAAATAATATATATAGCGTAAAGAGTAAGAGAATTCCCCAAATTCATAGAAAAAACTCCCTTACTCGAAATATGATTGATCTGAAAATCAATCTGCTAGTTGATTGATTTTTGTATCATATGATACAAAAAAGGTAAAAATATATGTAAAATATAAGCATATCCACTAGCTCCAATCTCAATTTCCAAGGTTATGAGGACCACCCAAAAACATGTATGTTATTTGTTTTGTATTGTATCTATTTAGGTTATTGTGTCATCTCAAATAAAAAATAATATATTTATATATTTATTTTTTATGTACACAATCAATTACTTTTTCAAAAACTCCTAATTCCAAAAAAATTATATAAGTCATAAGGTAAAACAGAAGAAATAAACTCAACATAGGTCTCATATATCTAAAATGATACCTTGTTTATGATTTATGAATTTTTTTTTGAAGACTACTAATTCTTCATATTATTATTTTTAATATTCTTCAAATATCAATTTTGGGATCACTGAGCCTTAGAATCTCATGTTGTCTTAGAACATAGCTATAAATATATTACACGATATATTTATAATCATTATATTGTAAAAATTCATAGATTTATGAAATTTAATAGAAAATTTATAAAAAATGTAATTTATTAGGGTAGATCTTATTCAGTCTATGGGATTGCACATTAATCTCTGAGGGGTATACACAAAACCCATGTAATATCCCTTGTAGAACTAACCCTGGTCTCTATACCTACACATTATTCATGGTCAGAAACAAAAACACACACACACACACACACACATATATATATATATATATAAATAACGTAACAACATTTGTAGGTTTAACTAATTAATTCCAATAGATATATCACAACAGCTTGGAAAATAGATGTTTCTATCAATTATAAATTACAAGTCCAACCCGAACTGATATTATAGTCATAGAATAAAATTAAATAATTAGTACACTTTTAAAAATTGATATATATATATATATATATGGAATAATACCAAAAATTCCTAGTCATGATGCCTGAATTCACCCAAATCCTATAAAATTGTAACAAAAATCACATCAATGGTAACTTGGTGATCATTTCATATGAGCTGGATAGGGGCTTGGAAACTCCCATATCTACGTATCATATATCCAACCTCCCTTATATCATATCGCAAGTTGGTTCAATTAAATGATAAAACTATGTTTTCATAAAATTTTGTAATTCCACAACCTAAAACTCTTAGTCTAATTCAGAGATCCACAATACCTCATGAATTCCTCCCCATAAGAAAGAGGATTATATCTAGCAGTTTGGGTCTCATACCTTCAGTGGGAAGACTATAAATTCGGTATCAATGATACTTAAAAATAACTTAAATATAATAATCATAATTATATGTGGAATACTACATATAAAAATGTAAAAATATATATCACTTGATTCAAATATATTAATGACTTGTATCCTAAAGTAGAATGACAAGACAAAGGAAATATAGTTCATGTAAATAAATAATTATAAGTACATGCTTAAGAGTATATCCCAATTTTTTTTACCAGCTTCATGTTCCTCAGCTCAACCATCTTCTATGGGCCCCTTTACTTTTCTGAGATCCTTCTACATGATGTATACATGCACAATGATATGCATATATAGGGGTTGAGTAACAAACATCGTTGTACAATGCCAATGTGTCCTGAAAAACATTTCACAATTAAAGTTGGTTCATTCTTTGATAACTACAGATGCACAAGAAATATTAAACATTTATATGTTTTGAACCCATGTGTTAACCACGAAACCAAAATCCCCAATTGTACCTGCATTTACTACATGCTGGAATGATAATCATATGTTGAAAAAACTAATCAATAACATTCCCCAAGTTTGGTGAAAATGTTACTCAATATCCTCATAGAAATGAATGTCACTTTGGTATATAAGGACAGTCACTAAACATGTACTCTCTATCACCATGGGATAGATTTTTGGAATGTTACTCAGTATCCACAAGGCATTGAGTTTCAAGTCAATCCATAAGGATATAAAACCCCTACCCTCCATACAGGTCCCCCATTTTCATATCCACATGTCATACACACTCCCCCTTTATAGGGTAATCATATTGTACTGGTATGACTACGATGAGTACCAAGATTATACATCCATACAATTAGACAGATGATAGTAAGGTAATTAATAACACATCATCAAAAGCATATAGAAGAAAGATATAACAATATGAGATCAACATAAATATTATAAAAATATACAATATAAATACTAATGGAATCATGTATTCCACATGTGTCACACAAACTACACACACCCACAAGCAATCACCATCAAGATGGGCCAATAACATATTACATTACAACAAAAATCAAGGAAACAAGAGTATATTAGGGCCTAAAATGGTATGTAACATCCTACATAGAGGTTATTGATTTCAACATAATGGTTCATCATGGAATATTATTTGTTACCGTATCTATATATTAGTTCGTTCAATGAACTCTCCACGGATTCCTAAAACCAATTCAAATTATTTTATTTCCTAATGAATAAATGGAAATACCACATGAAATAATAGTTTCTACCTACTACGTAATTTAAAAACTATTGAGTTATTTAATGGAATGTTCTTTCCTTTTCCTCCTCAATGATTAATTATCAAACTATATATGATAACATTTTATCACTTTATAATCATATAAGAGAGTCATGTTGAAATTATTTTTTATTATTATTTGATATTTCTAGGTAATGAATTTTTTATTTATTCATCAATAGTTTAAAAAATAACACAATGGAATAATTTAAAATGTTAATAAGTAATATTATACATGGGATTTATCCACTAAAAACATCTCAAGAAAAAATGAGCGAGAAATAGTGTTTTTCATAATTGGTATAAAAAAGAATAACCTAGTGGGAAGGAAATTCTAGGTCCTTGATGAAAGAGATTTAGACTACCTAGAATCAATAAGAGATAAAATATGAAGGGAAATAATTTGTGAATATTATTATAAGATGGAAACCTATGTACTTGTTCACAGTACTAAAAAACATATATAATATAAACAATTTAATTTGTTCTTTACTGAAATGTTTAATATAGATAATTTATAAAATTCCAAAAATATGAGTTTCACATTTTAAACAAGTCATAGAATTGATTCCTATAACTTTTTTCTTTCAAAATACTATAAATACAATATAGGTTCAATAAGGAAATCTAGAAGCAAAAAGATAGTGTTAAAATCACATTTTCCCTAAAAAGGGTGCCCTGTAAGGGTAACAAGGGTTTACCCTTGTGTCGGTCAATAATATCATGTGAGGTAACTAGGTTACCCTTATACATCCTTTAATACTAAGGAAAACCCCTTGCGCGTCTCATGATAACCCTACATAACTTTTCTAAAAACATGTTTAGCATTGTGTAGTGCTAAAGGTACCATTATCTTTCCTTTAAAAATAGAGGATTACCCTTACACAGTAAATAGAAAAATTACTTGACTCTTATTCAATGGATATGTTACCTTTATATAAACCTTATATTTTCATAATTTCCCTTAAAAAACTCCAATAAACTAGCCTAAAAAATGTTAGAGTGTAATTACATTTATATAGGCCCTATGTCATACGTTACAGTAAAAAATTGAAAAAACAATTATATAAAAGGTACTTAGAATGTAATCCAAAATGGGGTTTTAGAATATTTAAATATTGATAAATTTCATAGTAAGGTTTTCCCACTTGGCTCAGTCACCTTCCTCCTCATTTATGCATAGCTCGAGGAAAGAACATGCATAGTTTATAAACATGTAGGTTTATCCCCTATGAGAAATGAATATTCATCAGATTGAATATTTAGTTTTATGTAGATTATTCCCTATCCTAAATTTATTCTATCACAATTATGTAATGCCTTCACTTTTTCTATGTTGATATTGTAATTTTTTTACCTCACCATAATGTAGTAGCATCCATCTTCCCTCAGCTACCGTACATGGTTTTAAAAACCTTCTTCCATCAAAAATATTCATTGCTAATTTTCAACATATAATTGAGATTAATATCTTCAGTATGGTGTGAGATCATTCTTATTCAATGTGAAAAGATTTCTTGAAAAATATATTTTATTGATCCACTCTCTCTTCTCCCTTATATTCTTCTTATAGAAACCCCACACTACATACCATATCACATTAAATACTTTTAAAAAGTATGAAATTTTTTCTTCTTCTCATCTTCAATTTCCAATATAACAAATTAATATTTTATAGTATTTCCCTTTTTCAATTTATTCTCGTCAATAGCTTACACTTCACAGAACACCAAACATAAACAAATTATTAAATATTATTATTTAATTGTGATAGTAATCACCTATCCGTTTGTATGGTAGGAATGAATGATAATAAATAAATTGGGAATATATTTTTTACTCATGTATAAAAAATGAATTAATTTGTTACCACTTAAAATTAATTGAAAATAAAAACCAATTGATCATATTGGATTTGTTGTATAAAAAAACTTTTATGCCCACAGTTGGATGTATTCTTAATAAATTAAATGAATAACTATTAGTGAAAGATGGTAATGAAATTTATATGTATAATATTCAATCAATGTTTTATTTCATACAATATGTTTTATGGGCATAATATATTAATAAATTCAATTTAATCAAATAATATATATTTTCCTAAAAAAAATTTCTCCTTTAAATAGAAAACATAATTTAAAAAAACATTTGAAAATTTTATATATTTATTTTTCAAAAAATATTATTTATTAGTTAAATTAGGATATCAAATATATACTTGGATAACTTTTTTATATTTTTCTAATATGTTTCATTTTTTGAAGAAAAGTGAAAAATACTGTGTTTTAATTTAAATCTTAATTTTCATCAATGGATTTTAATATGATAAATTATATTTAAAATGTGTTTAAAAGTAAAATTGGATAAAATATACATATATTAATTTAATTTTTGTTATTGGAATCATTTAATTTTGAATTTTCATATAAATATACTTCAATCTTTTAATAATATTAACATTAAAAACTCACTTTCTCATTGCATATGCGAGACTAATTTTAACTATAAATTTTCCAATTATGTGAATTTAATTTTGATAAAATGGATTCCTTATTTTTAATTTTATGGTTAAAATTATATTTTATGTTAATGTTTATTATTTGGAAAAAAATTAATATGGTAAAAATAAATATTATTCGCGATATAGTTAAAATAATGAGACATATTAATGTTAAAAGGTAAAGGCGTAAAATATATAAAAAATACAAAATTTAACAATTTTTTTTTGTGTTTCTAGACTAAAACCTAAAATTTCAACCACAATTTCAGCCTATTTTATGTAAATTGATTCCACTTCAATGTGGTTTTCTTTAATAATAAAATAATAATTATTTAATCAATTAGAAAACCACCCCTCCTCATGTATAAATATCATCCCTCACCACCCATTTATCTTCACAAGACATGATGCACTAAATAAATGAACAAAAACCTATCTTATACAATGTCACCACGTCCAAGTGCTTCTTCTCTCACCCAATTACCAATTCTATGTTATTTAAGAGATACTTTAATGAGGTGATATCCAATAGGTAATTTTCTCCAGAAAACCTCTCTTAATATGTTTTATTCTTCTGCTCTACTCGCATCCAATCATCCATCCTAGAATAATAACTCCAGAATCATAAAAATTCAGTAATATTATTTTTGTAATTTAATATATAATATTCAACCCTTTTATTACCTTTTATTATTCAAATAATCTAAACTACTGTCTAAATTATGCCGGTTAATCACCTTGGTGAATATTCAGTTATTTTGTTTTCTATTACCACATACATGGTTTCTCTTAAAACAATTATTATGGATAAATAATATTATAATGTGTATATTATTACTTATTTCATTTTATATAACTAATATATAGTCAAAATATTAAATTACATGAAACTATTTTATGATGTCCATAAAAACTGCCTAAAATAAACTAAACATTTATCATTAACAATTTATCTAATGAATCATCCTCATATATGATATAAAATCTATAAATTGGAAAATTTACAATTATTTATTTCAATTGAAACCATTTAATTTCACTTCTAAATTATTATTTCTATAACACATAAAAATCCATAATTATTGGAAATGAACTAACCATGAAACCATGAAAGGAATGAACCCAGAACAATGAAAATTAGGAAATGTTATTATTAGAATGATGGTAAGATGTTATTAAATGGTAATAAAAGGTTTTTTAGATGTCAATATAGTTATTAATAAGTTAATAACATTATTTATTCACTTATATGTGAGTTTTGAACACATTTGATGGATGTCAAATGAGAAGTAAGTGTTCTCTTGTCTCACTTTTATTTTTGTGAGATATAATCATTATTAACCACTTATTTTTTGTATGTGGTGTATTTTTTGTGAATATTTATATATAATATCATTAATCACATTATATTCATGGGAGTAAAATTTCCATATTAATATTATTACTCTTATGTGCTATACAATTTGACTCATTGCAAGTGGTATTGAATTTCTTAACTTAAATTCTATTTATTGGATTGAACTCCTCATTCATTATTTTTTAAAGTTATGAATATTTATGAAGTGAATTTGGATTAACTTATTTTTTATTTAAAATTGAAATTGTCGATTTGAATAGTATACACATAATCTATTCATTTGATTATCACTTTTATCAGTGTAATTGTCTTTATATGGGATTATGTCTTAATTTACATTGTGTTGATACTTATTTGTTATTATTAATCAATTCACGTATATTTGGTGTATATACTATCCATTATTCAAGTAATCTATTTATTTATTATTTACACAAGGGATTTTATGTTTCAGTTATAATTATTTCATCCAATGGGGTTCTATGTATAATTTAATAAGTGATAAATTATATTGTACAATATCAAATTCTTTCTTGATTGTTAACATTCTCTTCAAATAATAAATTTATTTTAATAAATATTCATATTAAATTACATGTCTCATAAATATAAATATTATTTTATGATGGATATAATTATCGCCTTAACCAAATTCCATTCTTTACATACAATGTTTAGATTGAAATCAATTTGATAAATTTTTTAAATATCGATAAATCCGTATATTTTATTCAATATGAATATTTGGCAGGGAATATTATTTTTTAATTGAATTAACTATTTTAAATGTGGATAATTATATAGACATGCAGTGATTGGTGGGTCCAGAAATTATATATCCCCTCAATGCTTGACTATTTTCTTTATACAGAAACAATTGGCCAAATTTAATGGGTTTTTACCTGTAGATTAAATCACCTTATGAAAGTACTTGACTATTTTGGATCATGTTCTAGATACCTGATTTCAAATAATTAATAATTTCCTTCATTAAGATTTTTTTGTTATTATATTTAGGATTTTTCCTCTGAAAAAATATATGTATGCATTTGACTCATGGTTTATTAATTTAATGGCACTTGCTTTCAGTTATTTACCCTGCCTTATTGATTATTTAAATTGATTAATTATTGATTCTGATATATTTAACATTATTGAGCATTTTAGTTCACCATTATTTTGATCATTTTCTCCATGTTATGAAGAAGAAAACATTGAATGAGTTTTTAATGATGCAATATACTTTTTATTATCATGTTTTATGTTTAATTAACATTGTAATAAGGGAACTACATATATATCTAGTTCTTAAATTATACTAACTTCATCAATACTTATTAATTTTATCACTTATGTAAATTTAATTTTAAAATTTAATATACTAGCTTTGGGATATTAGATTTAGATTCTTTATAGTTGGAATCATAGAAACTTAAGTAGAACCCTTGGCAAATTTATTTTGGAAACCATGATTTAGAAAACTTATCCCTATAATATACATTGATGATAAGTATAAGTATATGATATTATCCTATATATTTTTTAATTACAACGGAAAACCTAGATTAAACATAAGGATTCATATATTGTGGAAATTTCATGATATATAAGTCCTATAATATATTCTCAATGACTAGGTATGACTAGTGATGCTTGTAATGTGCATTTTCGTTTTAGTTAACAGATGGAAGTAGAATAAATTCAGTTAATGTCGAATTCAATATATAATGATTTTATGAGAAACAAAATTTTAATATGATTGTGGTGAAGGATATTATAATAATTATATATAATTGTCAACTTTTCCTTAACTAACTCTCAGACTAACAAAATAAGAGAAGTATTGAATTCGTTGAGATATCATGTGGATGACACCATAGATGAAAAGATTATTTGGTTTCCTATATGTTTAGAATGTAATATTAAACAAACAAGATAATTCCTTATAGGAACGATAAGTTGTCTTGGCACTAGAAAATATTTCAATTAAGAAACTAGTTTATAAAATAATTTAAAAGTTTTAAATAATGGTCTCTCAATGATATCATCAATGATTGAATGTTTTAAAAGTGGAAGTCAATGGAATTCCTATGAGGGAAACCTCAAAATGGGAATCAGTAAGAATGTATGAGAAATGCTTATACAACTCATGATGAAGGGACTATATATGAAATAAAAAATTAGGGCTTATTAATGAAAAATACGATGAAGTGTAGAAAATGATTTAATAATGAATTATGATGATTAATGTTCTTATTTATTTTTATTAAAAAATTATTTAATCAATGATGATATGTTTATATGAACTATGAGATATATAAAGTGCTTACTATAGTACTTATATAAGGATTTTAATTCATTTGAGTAATATTACCAGTAAACAAGAGAAGTGATTCTATTCCAATTTTTTATTTTTTTTAAATCAAATGATTGATGGAAGATTACAATTAATATATTTTTGGTGATGATATAATAATGAATAATATATGTTTATAGGAATGTAGTTGTGACCGTGGAATTGGTTATGGATTATATGGTTTGTGTATTTTACAATATGTTTGGATTTATTGAATATAATAAACAACCTGATATTTTTCGAACAAAGAATGTTTTCATTAATTTTTTATGGTGAACGAGGTATTCATAAATCTGATATGTAAAAATAATATGTAAATTATAATATTTTGGGAATTTAATTTTATGTTTATTTTGAAAATTTAGTGACCTTCCTTCTAAATTTTTTGGACTTATTTGGACATTTTTGTTTTAGATGAGTATTCAGATTAACTACCTATAAAATGGATTAAAATTAAATTTGGATATTATTGTTTGTTGAAAACATTTAATAACCATTTTGGTTTTAATGTATATTTAATGGCTAAAGGGATAAATTTTGGATCTTAAGATTAATTAAAGTGATTTAGATATAAAAAATTCGTCTTCAATATCCATTTCTTGGAATAAGAAGTGAATATATATTTAAGTTCAACCAATGATTGATATTTTGATTGTTAAATTGAAATAAATCAAGTAATATTATTTTCTCAAGTGGCTATTTGGATATTAAATTAATCCAATAACACTCTGGAAACAAATTTGGAACAATAACATTATCCATATACAATTCTTAATGAGATATCAATGGTATTTTAACTCATCGTATATTTATTATTATGTGGTGCTTAACATTATAATGATCATGTTATATATCACTTTTCATCAAAACATTATAGTTATATTTATTTTCTATGTAATGGTTTTTACTTATCACTAATTTTATCTTATTAAAAAGTCAAATTTTTTGTGACCTTCATCATTCCCTTTCCCTATTAATACGATGATGTTTTATTAACCTTATTTTCGATGTGGGTTTCCCACAATAAAATATTTCAAGTATCAAACTATGATTTTCAAGATGATATTTCAAATTGTAAGGAATTAATTTATTAATGGAGGTAATAATGTAGCACCCCATTATTTTATGGTATGTCTCTTTTTTAATTTAATCTCTTTTATAGTTACATTACATAGAACATTATTCATAAACAAACGATTAAAAATTATTATTTAATTTCTATAGTTCTAACCTAGTTGTTGGACTGGATGGTTTGAATCAGATTAACTAAAATATGAAAATATATTTTACACAAGTTTATAAAATAAATTTATTGGTTACTAATTAATATTAATTCACAACAAAAACCAATTTAGCATAAAGGATATGTTTTATAGAATAACAATTTTTTTGCGCATAATAGAATTTTATCTTAATAAATTAAATCAATAACTACTATTTAAATATCACAATGAAATTTATATGTTATATATTAAATTATTTTTGTTAAATTATACAATAAGTTAATTATTTTTAGGATAATAATAAATCCAAATTTAAGCATAAAACATATATTTTTCTAAAAATAAATTTTTTCACATTTTAATGACATGATTATTTTAAAACAAAACATTGAAAATTTTATAAATTATGTGTGAAACATAATCTCCAATATTGAAATCAGGATATAAAAATTATATTCGGGTAATGTTTTTATATTTTTCGGATAAGGTTCGTTTTTTTATGAAAATTAAAAAATACTAAATTATAATTAAAAACTGACATTGCGTATAAATAATTTATAATGTTTAATTATTTTTTAATCCATATTAAAAATAAAATTATATAAAATATAAATATATTAATAAAATTTTGGTCATTGGAATCATATTCATGATGAACTTGGATATAACAATATATCATTCTTTTGATCGTTTTCACCTTAAAACCCCATTCTAATGGCTTATGTGGGATTATTTTTAAATATATGTTTTCCAATTGGGTGAAATTAATTAGGTAAGTTGGATTCCATTTTTGGAATCATAATGTCAAAATTATATTTTATTGTCATTTTAATTTTTATGCATAACAAAATTTTTGTGGTAAAAAGAATGATTTATCACTGTATAGGTAAAATAATGAGACTGGATAATGTTAAAAGATAAAGGCATAAAATGCCTAAAAACCAAAAACATTAATGGTTTTTGATATATATATCAACCTTAACTAGAATTAAAAAGAATATTTTTCATCTAAAATCATGTAAATTACTTCCACCTAAATTTGGGTGGCTTTAATTATAAAATAGTCTATATTTTTCAGTTAAAACCATCTTTCCTCAATTATAAATACCACCCATCACCGCCCCATTACTCCTAAAAATTCTTGATGATATCTAAATATCTCATGAACCATATAATATCCCCTACCCCCAGGACAAACTTCTTATAGTATCAACCAAAGAACAATTCCAAGGACATGAAGGTATCCTTCAAGGAGTTGATATTCAAGAGGTAATTTTCTCAAAGAATCTACATTAATTTTATTATTCTACTTATCCTCCCCTCCTTCATCCATCATGTAATAATTAGTCCAGAATAATGTACATACCATAATTTTATGACTTTAATGGATTATATTATATCCAACCATTTTATTACCCCTTCTCGTTTAAAGTAACAAAACTATTGTCCAAATTATGTCAGTTAACCACCTTTATGAATAATGATTTTGTTAATTTTCTATTAATGACTCTATAATGGGCCGAGGATAATAAATATATTATTACATTATTTTTTTGGAAAATTTAAAAATCAAATTATAATCGATTTATTTTAAATTCGAGTGTATTTGGATGACTAGGTACATAATACAAAAAACATGGAAATAGAATAAAAAATCTTTATTTTAATCATCAATAAATAGATCCTATATTCCATTGATATCCTATATATTCATAGAAAATCTTGGGGAATACATGAACAGAATAGATGAGCTAGAAATACATATAATTCTATAAAAATGTGAATAACAAAAATAAGATTTGTTAGAATGCATAATATGTTGATATAAAAAGGAAAGGATCATGAATAATTATAAGAAAGAATAGATAGTAGAGCATGGAGAAATTTAATAATGGAATCAAAAGAATGTATAAATAACACAAGTCTTGAAATAATCATGTGTTACATCAAACTAAATAGACCACATATGATGGTAGAAAAATTCCCATAAAGGAATCAGGCTCAATATCTCTCACAACATGACCATTCGTGAGAATAAGCAGTACTATCTAGGTGAAACCACCCTAAAATTTTCAAAAATATGTGTGCCACATGAAGAATAATACAGATGTTATGAGACATAAATATAAGAGCTCCCCATGAAAATAAGTGTGAATGATGATCATGTCAAAAGGATTAAGAAAAAATAATTTCATAATGGCTTCCATGAAATAATGGATTCAAAACATTCGTTGAAACACCCCAATATTTCTTTGTATGTTATTTCTTCAAAGTAATTCTATAACATGTGTTACAAGCAACACTATATTCCAGCACCCCTTGAATTACCAAACTAGCCGTTCAAAAACAGTTATTAATAGTATTAGCTGAAATTTGAACTGTATATGTTCCATATAAATTTAACATATATATTATGTGTTTCTTATTCATAATATAAGAAAAAATTTCTTTTTTAGATAAAAGAACAATTTTTTTTGAAAATGCAATTTTACTTCCTTATAATGGAAAACCAATTTTAAATCCAATATTTGTCACTTTTAGGCATACAATTTAACAAAATAAACTTCTTCATTAGAATTGGTACATAAATATTTTGATTCAATTTTTTTTTAGGTTTTTCTGATACCATTCATATTTGGGTGAATGGTGAAAAATACTAAATTTTAACTGAAAACAACTATTTTAATCAAAATAATATATAGTGTACAATTAGACCTTTGAATGGTTTGGAAGTATAATTAGATTGTATTTATATCATTTAATACAATGTTTGTTATTAAAAGTAATTTCACATTTAAATTTGACATAAACACACGTCAATTTTATAATAGTTCTTACTTTTTAAAAACCTGATTTTGGGTTTTGACAATGTAAATTAATTTTAAATTAATAAATAAAATTTCTCTGTTTTTAATTAGAAAAAATAGACTTCATTTTGGAATTCAGAATATCAAAATTCAGATAATGTGAACATTTGTAATTTTTTAAAAACATTATATTTTTAAAAAACACTGCGTTATTATTTAAAATCGACTTTTTCTTTATCTAAATATTTATTATATTTTAGTTTAATTAATGTAAAAATAGATACATAAAACCTATATATGTTTAGTGTAATTTATTTGAGTCATTTTAAAAAATGATTAGATATATAAAATTTTATTGAACTTTTTACCGTCTTTTACCCACCTTCTAGGAGCATTTGAAAATTTGCATAAAACATAATTTTACTGCTTATGTGAGTTGAATTTGAAAAATCCAAGAGTAATAGTTAACCTCATTAAGTAAAATTTGGATCAATTAGATGAAAATAATTTTTAAGGAATAGAAAATTTTGACTTTTATTTACCACGGTAAAAAGATAATAGGATAATTAAGTGTAAAAATGATATTATAAATACACTAACACATGTCATAATTCTATTGGATAAGTGTGTTTCGATCAAAAACAAACTTAGGAATAAAATATGATCCCTTATATCTACTTGTATTTGATTAGGACATTTATTATTATTTTATTTAAAGAGGAGTTAAAAGTGTTAAATTGAAATATTATAATTTACCATTTTTTCATATAGGGTTATACATAAGATAAATTAGACTATAAATATCATTAGAAAGATGAAATTAGTTCCCAAATAATGGTATTTTATTTATAATTTTTAGACATTAAATAATTAAATTTATTTTTGACATAATGATGATGTAATAATTACCTTATTAATGAACAATTAAAGTAATAGATATTACAAATATCTATATAAATATAATATGAGACTTTTAAGGGAATAAAATAAATTTTTAGTGTAATAATACATGTTAGGGTTGATTTGAAAAACAAATTTTAAGTGATTAGGTTTTTATGACTTTCATAAAAGCAAAATACCCAATAGTGTCAAAATTGACATAAATTAATTTTTAAAACATATACAAGAGTATTGGATGATATAATATTCCCAAAAATATAAATTTCATCAAAATGGGTTATATAATATTATAAATTTCATTAATTAACCACTTTTGGTTCTTTTGGATGTTTAATGTACGTTTATTAACCATAGAGTTTAAGAATTCAGAAGACACGGTAAAAGTTAAACTATTTAACTAAGAGTTGAATCTTAACGATAAGGATAAAATGGTATCCTTAACATTTCTAAAAACTTTTTTTTGGAGTATTTTAACACATAACCACCTAATTCTAGAAATAAATTCATTTGGAGCAACTATAAACCGAATATGAGTTTATAATAAATCAATACTTTAATCTTATCCTTAAGTGACCACCACCCATCTTATAAAAGGGAACTTACCCTTCTCTCAAAATGACACTTCCAAAGCCACTTGTATCAAAAAAAACATTACCAAATATCCTCCAATATTACATTAATTTATCTTAGAGTCCATAGTTTTCTTAGAAATCCAACATGAGGAGCCCTTTTGATCAACTGAAAAGGAAACACCCGAAGAAGAGGTAATAATTTCACCTCCCTCTTTCAAGTTCTTTTCTTCATCAACTTTCACATTCAATGTTATTAACATACCAAAATAATAACCCAAGTACATTATACATACAGTGATGTTATTATAAACATGTAACAACCATATTCATTATTATATCCTTCCAATTAATGATAATGTCACCATGTGTGCATACGCACGACTTATCGTCTCTATGCTATGGTGTAATTTCTTATTCAACACTATGTTATTTGGATTCATATAATGATGAGTAATATGTATATAATTATTGAAAATAACATGATAATGTATCTTTAATATTAATATACCATCTTAATCCTCAATTTTTAATCATTAGTTAAATTATATCGTCGCTCGTGCATACTTACGGATTACTGTCTCCATGACGCGATGAGATTCATTTCCATGTTCACCATTCATCAATGATTATAAAAATATATATTATTAATAATTTTGTAAAATATGAAAAAATAATGCTACTAGAGATATATATATTTATATATGTATTTATGTATTTATTTATGTACATACATATATCTTATCAACTTACTTATGTTAAATATGATATATAAACAGGAAAAACATTTAAGCGTATGTACGGCCAACATCTCCATAAACTGTGTTTTCTATTTCATATATCTATCTATTATAATTATTTATATTAAAAAATATATATGATATATAAATCAAGGTTTATATTCTGGAAGTATTTAAATCATGATCTAAATGGTGTGATCAAGAATCACATGTTAAAATTTGTAAGACAAAGAAAGAAATTATTACCTGAAGCTTTAATTTAACACAAAAATCATTATTAAATGGGTAGTATAAAGTAATAAAAGAATCATTTATTATATAATAAATATAAATATTGTTCTGGTATAATTTATTAACATACAATTGTCATTATACATGAGGTTAAATGTACCCTCGACCAAAGGAAACTGCAAGGTAAGTGTTATTTACTCAATCTCATTATTATATGAGATTGTTCATGTGTAATTATTTCCTAGGACATAAATATCATCGAGACCCATATTTCATATAATTATTTTCAAAAGTAATCTTTTATGGTATTATGGGAGGGTCTATTTAACTAGATCATCAAATAATTGTTTTAATGATTTATCTTTCAAAACCCTTTTAATTAATGCCTACATTTTCAAAATTAATTTAAGGATTTATATATATATACATGAATGTTTTGAAATGATAATTATTTTGAAAAGATTCAATTTGGTGCTGGAGACATCAATTATAAAATCTCTTTTAAATTACTTCCTTTATAAATTTTGTTACGTTTAAATAATTTCATGAAGATGGGTATTTCTCTCAATTCCTATTACTTTTCCTTTTCATCTATTTCAACATCCAATGATATATTTTAAACTAGTTTGAATATTATTTGTTATAGATAAAAACTTCGGTACTGTATTTAAGGTTTTGAGATATGTTTGACTATGGAGGTGCTATATGTATACAATTCGTGGTTTATAGTTAAAGTATTGACATCTCATAATATATTTTTAATGAGAATATTTATGTTATGTTTTAAACTTTTCATATGAGGAATGAATTGGAATTAGTAAGTGATTGGTAGAGCTCACTGTGTCTCCTCGATGCATCAGTGGGTATCATGAGTCAAACAAGTGTCTTGGAACAAGGCCTTGGAAATAAATTATTTGTAGTATTGGCAGGAGGCCTTGAATATGTGGTTATGAAGTCCAATATTATGCATTCCCTAATTATGAAATTAGTTTTTACATGTGATTATTTAACAAGTAGAATATCAATATGCATGCTAATATGGTAATGAATGATTATTTTTTCCATATTATGTTCATGTTTATATTTAAAAGGATGTTTCTTTTATTATCGATCTTTCGTTAAAAGATTATAGCTTCTGATAAATTATATACCCTTAATGAGAATTTGAGCTCACCCCTTTTTTATTTTTTATTTTCCAAAGATCCCAAAAAGTGATATATGATTGAGATGTAGGGTTAAGCTAAGGGAATAACGGCATTCTCAAAGTATTATTTATGATTTGTGGTATGTTATAAAGTGTAATGTAATTTTCATTTATGTAATCTATTTTCCATGAATGATAAACTGATTGGTCCTTTGGGAAATGATTCTTTGTAATAATGCCAATGTATTAAAATTATGCACTGAATCTGGGTAACTGTGGTCGGGGCGTTACAGTTGGAATCAGAAAATGTTTAGTAGAAACCATTTAAACTAGATTTAGATAAAATCAGATTAGAGAACAGTACCCAAAGATAGAATTTGAGGATTAATATAGAAGAACATCTAGGAATTTTGTATTGTATAGATTTTTTCAGTTTTCCAAGCAATATATCCTTGTCTGGATACAAGCAGGTAGAAACGGCTCTGGCACAGATGTAACAAGGGATAAAACCAAAAAACACTATTTTGAGCTAAACATGAATGAGAACTGGTGCACGACAATGGGCCTTACTGCACTCTTGGTTATGACACACCTGGGGGATATGCTAAGCATAATTCACATTTTCAATACAAGCCATTATAAAGGATTTAAAAATAAATACATCCTCAAAGAAATTTTTTTATGATTATTGATTATACACATAATAATTTTAATTTACGTTAAGTTTTTTCATGTTTGGATTTCTGCATTGTGTATCATAAACTAACCTAGTGTATTACATTGTTTAAAAATGGAACCCAGTAGAATGAATGATAACTCCAGTAGTATGCATGACCCAAAGAGTAAGATGGATCATATCATTCATGGTATTAAGCCAAAATTTAGACGGAAAATAGTCACCCACATATTCACATCATATGATGAAATAGTATCATGTGTTAATAAGATAACTAAATAATTATCTCAGTCCTATGAATTTAAAGAGAAGAAAGAGAAGAAAATTATGGAAGAGAGAAAGATAGATAAAGGGAATAGGATAAATAAAGATTTTCCCATATGTGATGACTATTGAAAGAATCACCTTGGTAAATGCTTGAATGGAATGTGTGTTTTTTATAATTGTAGAGAAAAAGGACCCCATGTACGTGACATCAAGGGTAAGAAAAAGGTTTCAAATGTAACATTCTTCATCTTCAAGGAGTTGGGACACTACGTGAATCAATGTCCCTGTTATCAGAGTGTATCGCAAGTGATGGTTTTGGATAAAAATCATGTTTTTATAATAGCACAGATGAAAAGGAATGACTAATGTTATTATGATGTTATTAAATAATTATGTCATTTCAGTTTTGTATCAATGATATACCAGTGATATGAATTATGGAAATAAATAAAGATTGTACCCCAGTACTATTTCATTGAGGATTTGAGAATATATGGTTCTATGAAAAGTGACTGAACAATATGTTAAACATTTTGGAAAATACATGGTTGGAGGAAAGATGATACTTTATATGGTCTTGATACTGAGGTAGTAATTTTGAAATAAGAGATGGTTTATTTTGATAAATTATATTAGATAATCTTAACTATCTGGGAACTGATTAATGGTTTGTTTATTTCATCATTGTTGGACTATTCAAAGTTTTTGGATATAAGAAATATATCTAGTATTATAAAAGGAATAAGGGAGCATTAATATAATCCATATGGTTTAATGGTAATTCAGAGTGTTACCATGTTTGAAAAGAATACATGATGAAGGTATTTACATGTCATTACGTGGAAAAATATCTTTATTGTGTTTACCTTCCTTATAAATTTTGTACTGTTTGTTTTGACATAAGTATTTTGGATAAGTCTAAATGTTGTAATGGATTATGTTTGAAATACGATACTATTTATAATTTTAAATAATTTATTATGAATACTTTTGGTTTTTTATAAAAAGGACAACCCCGAGGTCAGGAGACAACCCTTCACGCCCAGCAAGGACGCGAGACTTAATCCTGCAACCGAAGGGAGACAATGGTAGATCGCTTACTACTGACCAATGTGATTTCAATGTTTGTGTAATGTGTCTTTTACTTAAATAATATGAAAAATTAATTATAAACTCATTATTTTTGTAACCCTATAGGATTATGATAAATAGAATATTTTTAAATTCTATTATCTTTTGGAGTGAAAGATGATTTTTTGGTAAGAATTAGTTGACGGATGATAATATAATTGTAAAGTATATATTTTTTCCTCTTATTAAATGAATAAATTAATTATTATACTTTAGGGAAGGTATCTTAAAACTGAAAATGTTTTACCCAAATACTTTATGTTTTGTTGAACCAATGATATTTAAAATCATCATAAACTAATGTCTTTGAGGCCCTCAATTTTACATTTTTTTCCTTGATGACCAAAATCACTCCTAATATATTTTTAGATTTTCACTAGAATTATGTGTCAATAATTTCAACCAATGTTCTCTTAATTGAAATCATAATTTGGTGGTGACATTTCATTTCCCTTTCCCTCTTATTAAGACTATATTTTATTAAACCAATTTCTAATGTGGGTTTTCCACAAAAGTATTTTTCTATTTTTATCCTTTTATTTTTGAAAAATAATTTCAAATTACTAGGTCACAATTTAATAAAGTAGGGGAGAGAGTAGCACCCCATGATTTCATAGTACATTATTTTTTTCAAAGTAATTCAATAAATTGTGTTACATGCAACATCAAGTTCAAGCACACCACGACATACCAAACTAGCCGTTCAAAAGAGGTTACGAATAGTATTAATGGAATTTTGAACATTATATCTTCTATATAATTTCAACATATATATTATGTGTTTCTTATAAAGTAATATAAGAACAAAATCATTTTTTTAGATAAAAGAAGTATTTTCTTAAAAATATCAATTTTACATCCAACTAATGGAAAACAAGTTTTAAATACAATATTTGACACTTTCATATAATAAATTTTAAAAAAAGTACTTCTAATTTAGAATCACGACATAAAAATTTAGTTTCAATTTTTTTTTTGCTGTTTTTCCAGAAACTTTGATATTTGGGTGAGTAGTGAAAACTACTAAATTTTAACTGAAAACTATTTCGTTAATTAGAATAATTTATAGTATTAAATTATAAATATGAATAGTTTAGAAGTATAATTAGATTATATTTTTATTATTTAATTCAATTTTAGTCATTATATGTAATTTGACATTTAAATTTGACAAAGACACATGTCATTCTTTTGATATTTTTAACCTTTTAAAAACCCAATATTTGGTTTTGATAGAAGAAATTGTTTTTAAATTAATAAATACAACTTCTATGTTTTCAATTTGGAAAAATAGACTTCATTTTTGAATTTAAAATATCAAAAATAGATTAGGGTTAATTTTAGGTATTTTTCAAAAAATGTTCAATATTTGAAAAACAATGCATTATTGTTTACAACTATCTTATTATTTAAGTAATAAGTTATTTTAATTTAATTTATTTTAGGTATAATAGATAAATAATTCCTATATATGTTCAATTTAATTAAATTGAGTTTATTTATAATAAGTTTATATATATATATTTAGTGAATTATTTACCATCTTTTACCAACCTACTACGAGCATTTGAAAATTTGCATAAAACATAATTTTACCACTTCTTTGAGTTGAATTTCAAAACTCCAAGAGACACAGTTTGTAATATTAAGTAAAATGTGTTTCAATAAGAAGGAAATAATTTTGTAAATAGTAACTTTTGAATTTTATTTACAATGGGTAAAAGTAAATAGGGTAATTAAGGGTAAAAATGATATTATAATTACCATTACACATGTCCTAATTCTATTAGATAAGTTTATTTTGACCAAAAATAACCTTATGAATAACATATTATCCTTTACTTGCACATGGATTAGATTAGGACATTTATTATTATTTAATATAAAGAAGAGTTAAAAGTGTAAAATTCTATGTTTAATAACTAAATCATTTGTAATATAGGGTTATACATAAGATAAATTAGACTATAAATATTCATTATAATGTTAAAAATATATCCTAAATAATGGTATTTTATTTATAAATTTTATACATTATATAATTAAATTTATTTATGACACAATGATGATGTAGTAATTACCATATTATTAAAAGATTAAAACAATTGATATTATAAATATCTGAATAAATCTAATTTGATATTTTTAATGAATTACACTAATTTTATAGGTTAATATGACATGATAGGGTTGATTATAAAAATAATTTCGAAGTGATAAGGTTGTTATGACTTTTACAAAAACAAAATAACAAATGGTGTGAAAATTGACATAAATTATTTTTTAAAACAAACACTATATTATTGGTTGATATAATATTTCTAAAAATATAAAGTTCTTCCAAAAGGATTAAATAATATAATATATGTCAATAAATAACAACTTTAAGTTCCCTTGGATGTTTATAGTATGTTTATTAACCATATAGTGTAACAACACAAGAAGACAAGGTAAAAGTTAAACTATTTAACTAAGAGTTATATTTAAAAGATAAGGTTATTATAGTAACCTAAACATGTATAAACCCTATTGGTTGAGAGTATTTAGAACCATAACCACCTATGTGTCTAAATAAACTCATTTTGATACATTATAAACCAAATATGATTGTATAATAAATTAATACTTTAATATTTTCCAAATGTGACCCTAACCCCTCTTATAAAAGGGAACTTCCCCATCTCTAAAAATCATACCTCCAAAGCCATTCGGATTGGCCAAACCCTACCAAAAAATCCTCAAATCTTCCCTCACATGAACCTAGAGGCTTTATTTTGATCATAAAACCAACCTAAGGTTCCTGTTTGATCAACACAAAAGAAAACACCCGAAGAGGAGGTTATAATTTCACCACTCCTTTCAAGTTCTTTTCTACTTAAACATCCACTTTTTGTGTTATTACGATACCAAAATAATAACTCCAGTACCTTATAAAAACTTTTATTTTATTATAAATATGAAACAACCATATTCATTATTATATCCATCCTATAAATGATAATGTCACCATGCATGTGTATGTACGTCTTACCGTCTGCACGTTGTGGTGTAATTTTTTATTCAACATAGTGTTATTTTGATGGATATAATGATGAATAATATGTAGATAAATAATGAAAATAAAATGATAATGACTCTAATAATTAGTATACCATCCAATCCCACACCTTTTTATCATTGGAGAAATGATATTGTCACTCATGCGTTCTTACAGATTATCGTCTCCATGACGTAATGAGATTCATTTCCACGTTCACCATTCATCGATGGTTATAAAAATATATATTATTAATAAAAATAAAATATTTGACATAATAATTCTACTATTGATATAATTTTATATATGTATGTAGTTACATATATCTTATTCACTTACATATGTTGAATATGATATGAAAACAGAATCATCGTTTATGCGTACGTACGGCCAACTGTCTCCATAAATAGTATATTCCATTCCACATGTCTATCATTTATAAATATTTATATTCTAAATATATATGATATATAAATCAATGATTATATTTTTGAATTATTTAAATCATTATCTAAATTATATGATCAATATTAAAAAGTTAAAACAAGCATGATTAAGAAAGCGATTATTACCCAAAATGTAAATTTAACATGCATATCATTATTAAATGGGTAGTATATAGTCATAAATGAATCAAGTATGATATAATAAATATGAATATGGTTTTTCATAATTTAATAACATAAAATGGTCATTATAAAAGAGTTTAAATGTACCCTCGACCAATGGAAAGTGTAAGGTAAAGGTTATTTCCTCAATCTCATTATTATCAGAGATTGTTCATGTGTAAGTATTTTATTGGAAATACATATAATATGTACCCATATTTAATGAAAATATTTACAGAAAGAATATAATAAGGTTTTATGGAAGGGTATATTAGATTATATCATAAGTTTTAATGTTTTAAATATTTATCTTTCTAAACCCTTTTAATTAATGTCCATGTTTTCTAAATGATTTTGAGGATTTATTTATGTGGACACGAATGATTTGAAATGAAAATTATTTTAAAAAAATTCAATGTTTTATGGGGAACATTGATTCAAAAATGAATTTAAATTTACTACCCTTATAAATTGTGAGACTTTTAAATGATTTCTTGAAAATGGGTATTTCTCTTAAATCATTTAACTGATAATTTTAATCTATGTCAATATTCATTGAGGGATTTTAAACTTGATTGAAGTTGATTTATTATAGATTCAATATTCTTTATTGTATTGAAGGTTTTGTGATATATTTGACTGTGGATGCCCTATTTTTATACCATTCACGGTTTATGGTTAAATTATTGACCTCTCGAATGTATGTTTTAATATTAATGCTTATGTTATGTTTAAAACTTCTCATATGAGGAATGCCTTAGAGTTAGTAAGTGATGGGTGGATCATGCTATAGCTCCTAGATTCATCAGTTGGTCTCATGAGATAGACTAGTGTCTTGTCAAGAAAATTTTTATTTGTAGTTTTTGCACGAGGCCTTGACAATGTGGTTATAATGTCTTTCATTATGTATTCCCACATTATGAAATTAGTTATTACATGTGATTATTTAACAAGTAGAATATACATGTTCATGTTGATATGGTAATTTTTGGGTTATTATTTCCTTATTATGTTCAAGTTTACGTTTAAAAGGATGTTGTTTTTATTACACATCTTTCTTTAAGAGTTTATAGCTCCTTCCAATTTATTTACACTTAATGAGCATTTGAGCTCACCCATTTTTTATGTTTTATTTTCCCAGGATCCCAAGTAGTTTTTTATGATTGAGACACTGGGTTAAGATAAGGGAACTATGACACTCTCAAAAGGATTATTTATGTTATGTTGTATGTTAGAAAGTATAATGTAATGCTCATTTATGCAATCTATTTTCCAAAAATGCTAAAATGACCAGACCTTCGGGACATGATTCCTTATAATCATGCTAATGTATTAAAATAATGCATCGACTCTGAGTAACAGGGGTCGGGAAGTTACATGCATAAACATTAATATTGAAAAATAGGTTTTGAACTAATATGTTATTTTAAACTGAAGTGATAACAAGTAAAAAGAGTGTGTTAGAAACATTAGAATTAAAAAAAATTATTTTAGAGTAAAGAACATATTAAAGAATATATAATGTGGAAAAAGAAAAAAACTTTTATATAAAACATAACATCAACGAAGATATATTTTCATGAAAAAACTATTTATTTTTAAATATTAATTTGAAATTAAAATATATTGTGGGTGTTACTTTAAAATTGGTTAGAAATTGGGGTGTTCCCTTTAATGAGGTTTTATTGTCACAGAGAATTGAGAAAGGAACTTCCTAAAACATGCATTTCCACCACAAAATTAGAATGTAATGATCATTATAGATGAGTCTGGAACATATAAACACAAATTAAAAGAATTATTTACACTTAATGAAGAGTTTAATTGGGGTAAAGATAGAGTAAGCCTATCCTGAGGGAAAAAATTAGTGGTTCAGAAAGAATTAGTTACCTTATGTCTGAATGTGTTATTCACTTGATCATAATGTCCTGTATAATAAAATAAAATCATTTCATTAATTATTTCAGAACATTTTTTAATTTATTTGATTTATTATTATTTTCTTATTTACATTTATGGCTTTTTATATTATATATAGAGTCCAATTCCATCATTCGGATGTGTATATTTTTATTGTTTTTAATATTTGTTTACTTGTATAAGCGTATGGAGTTTCACATAAAATGAGATTAATTATACAGAATTAAAATTATATGTTATCAATGATCATAAAAACACAAAATATTTATATAATTCATTTTTTCATTGGAGATGAGGATGAATAAATTGTTAATACAATAGTGATAATTGTTTAGATTGTTTTTGGGCGGGTTTCACTCAAAATGTAATTATTTTTTTTAATATATAATATTATGTGTACATGTTACTTCTAGAATATAAAAAAGTAATAAAATAAATTATAAAATATTTTTCATCCATTATAATTGTTTTATGTCCAACCCTAATGTTGTTAAAGTAAAATGATATCTTTTTATCCTCGAAGGCAATATATCAATACCTCATAGATGATATTTTCATTTTTTGAGTAAAATCAAGAGGAGAGTAGACATGATGGAGAATTTTCCATTAACATAATAACATTATAGTATATATAATACAATAGAGTTATAATTACTATTTTTATAGAGTATGTGAGGATAGAATAACAAAATAAAAGAATTTTTAATGAAATTAAATGAAAATGTAAGATGATTTTACCTCTTAATATTATCCTTCTTGAGAACTTCTATAGAGAAATGGGTTTGGTATTTTTTTTATACCAACATAATTTTTACATGAGGGAGAGGATTTATATGTGTATTAAATATAATTCGGATAAGGGTAAAATCATGGAAGGAGTGAGGAGAATAGGTGATGAGGGGTTGTATTTATTGGGGATGAGATGTGTGTTTTCTCACTATATTATTAACTATTTTATTATTTTTCATAAAGACTAAGAATAATCTAATAATTATCACTAAATATTTTTAATAATAAATTATAATTTTATATTGTGCCTATTACATCATCCATGACTCAAGAAATAGAAATTATAACTTGTAAAGTGTATATACAAAAATTTATCATATGTTACTATTCACAAAAATTTCAACTATTTTAGAAAAGTCCTAAAAGTTATCCCTATCCATTTTTCAATGTGTAAAATTAAACAACTAACTCCATTTAATTAAAATAATATTATCAATATGGGAAATTTAGTTTTTTTTTCTAAAATAATCATTTAATTGAAAAATTCAAATTTTAAAATCATAACTGATGTTATAACACTTTTAATATTTAATTAATGGCTCAAAAAATATTTTTATAATCATAAGGGAAAAATTATTGATTTATGAATACATTTGTTTGAAAATAAATATTATTTTCAATTATTATATTAATCATAATATTGTTATTAAATATTTATGAATTACAAAAATACCATCACTTAATTTTTCATTTTTTAAACAATTATTTAATTATTCCGTGAAATAAGTTCATCATATTTTCATTTTTAATACACCAATATTTTATTTATACTTTCATATGTTAAGTTACTATTCAATTGGTTGAATTACTTTCTTAAGTGTCATGTTACAATTCAAAATTTCAACATACTATTTCATCGGTATAGGTTCTTTAACATCTATAAATACCTCTTATATTATTCATTAATAATTTATAATATTTGTATCAGGTTATCTATGTGATTTATAATAAAATGAAATAATTATAAGATGGGAAATTTTCATTGATATGTTTCTAGGTTGTTACACTCATTCCCCCTTATGAAATTTCTCCCTTAACATTTCATTTTTAAAACTATGGGAAAATAGGTGTGGGTACTTCTCCATTATTTATTCTTTCAGTTCCCATGGTTACTATTTGTACTTATGGTTACACCATATTATTTTGACCAGATGTGTATTATTGTGGCATGTAACATTATCTCTATGGTCCAAGATCTTCATTGGATTCTCCTTGTCTGAGAGATCATTCTCCAACTATACCACATCTGAATTTAGTACATGTGAGGGATCTGGTATTTACATCATCAAGATGGATACATGGAATTAATTGTGCACTTGAGACATGGGTGGTGGAAGTGATAGTTGATATTCCACAACTTTGACAAGATCAATAACCCTAAAGGGGCTTATATATCTAGTACATATCTTTCCTTCTTCCCAAATCACATGATCCTCTCCCATGAAGATATCTGGAGGAACACAATATCATTAACCCTAAACTCCAAGTCTCATTGATGTTTTTCTACATAAATATTTTTTCAACTATAGGGGCCCAGATATACTGTTGAATGGTTTTAATTTTTTCTACCATTTATTTGACCATTTTATGTACTATCAATATACATTCACTGACTTCATCTAATGATGCAGGTCTTATGAATCTTTTTCCATTAATGGATTAATATGGAGTTATTTGGTACTCAAGTGGATACTAATTTTAGGAGAACTCAAACAAAGGCATAGGTTGGTCCCATACTCCAATAAAGTTCACAGAAGATTATCTAAAAATGACCTCTATTGTGTAAATACTCTATTCCTATTGGACATCAGTATGAGAATGATAGATCATACTTACATTTATCTTAGCGTTTAGAGCATATTGGATACTTCTCTAGAACATGGAAGTGAATCTTGAACCCAATCAGATATAACTAATAGTGGTACTCTAGGAATCCTCACCACTTCTTTCATGTATTTCGATGAATTTTTATCTAGTTAGAAGTCCTCTCAAATTGTGATAAAGTGAACTATATTTGTAAGTCGTTCCACAATGACCCATATAGCATTATTTCCTATGGATTTCATTACAAGTCAGGTGAAATATTTCATGGTGTTCTTTCCCAATTTCCATTTTGGTATGGGTAATGGTTGCATCTTCCCCTTATAATTTTTATTTCCTTCATTCACTTGAAGACATATTAAGAATGTTTATGTATATTCATTGATCTCATTTTTCATATTGTTCTATCAATAGTTCTATTAGAGATCTTGATACATCTTTATAATCCATTGGTGAATAGATAATGTATATCTATATACATCAATCAAAATATCATTAATTATCTCTGGATTGGATGGAACACATAGTCGTGTCCCAAATATTATGACTCCATTGTCAATAATTTTGAACTCATTGGATTTCCCATTTTTGATATCATTCCATTTTTGATGAATTTACACATCATTTAATTGAGAATCCATTATTTTATCTATAAGGTATAATTGATAATCATTTTATGAATTATTTATGATTTTCCTTCTAATGTATTCCTACGTATATTCTTTGCAGGTTTGAGAAGATCAGATCTTTCTCAATTCTCATCATTGTTCTAGAAGCGGGATCCTTTCAACATAGAGAATTTGACACCTTATATTCTTTACTATATTGGTTTTGGATTTAGTATTCATAATATTTGATGAGATCTAACCATCTTTTATAGTTCATATTAATGTCCGTCAATTTTAATATATATTTAAGGAACATATTATTAGTATTTATCTCATACTTCTCCCAACAGATATAATACTAATAGATTTTATATAAAACTATCATAAATTCTATCTATATGTCATGTGTGAGATATTTGTTATCAGGAATTTTCATCATCCTTGAGGAATAGGTTATCAATTTAACATTTTTTATCATCACACTTCCTAATCCCCTCTTTTTAGTATTGATTTACACCATACAGAGTTCCACACATATTAGTAGTGTGAGCACTAGTGTTGTGAAAATCTATTTTTCAACACATTAAATCACTCTTCACATTTGTTGGATGAGACAAAATTTTCTCCCTTCTCATTCATCGTTGTTAGTGGGTTTGAAAATAATGAAATCTTCTTCACAAATCACTATTAATGCCTAGATAAACCTGAGAATCTATTGATGTCAATTATAGATGTTGACCTCGACCAATCATCAGTTTTATTTGTCTTGGAAGGGTCCATAGATTTCCCTTTTCCAGTGATAACAATCCCCAATAATGATACATCCTTCCCCTAGAACTCACATTTACTATACATCGTATATAGTTTCTCCAGTCACAATGTATTTAGAATAGTATTAAATTTATCCTCATGTTACTCTATGCTCTTGGATTATAACAAAATATCATAAATAATGACTACAACCAATTTTTCAAGGTTTTATATAAAGAGTATATTCATTAATTCAATGAATATTTCTAGAGATTTAGTGAGTCCAAAGGGAATCACTATGAACCAATAGTTTTCATAACTCATTAAAAAGATAGTCTTGGGAATATCTTCTTTCCCCATCTTTAATAGATGATATACGAAACAAAGTTCCACCATAGGGAAATAACCGACCCCACATAGCTAATCTAAAGTGGGCATTCTATATAAAATGCTAATCGACATTATCTGATGACTAATTATTTATTTCTTCCAACTCAAAAGTGGGCATTCTATATAGTTTCATTGATATAGGATAATATCCAAGAATAATTTCAATTGAGAACTCCACATATCGATCAAGAGGAAAACATGAAATTCATTAGAAAATACATCAACGTATTCCCTAATGATGGGCATGTATTTGAACATGATTTCCTCCTTTTTCTGAATCATTTGAGCTAGCTATTTTATCTCATTAGAAAAAAATATCCAAAATTTAGATAATGATTCAGAAATAGATTCACACTCCTCCATACACATGTATAGAATTGGAGGATGATATAGGATTTGAATATTGGTTTCCCTTTCCGGACATTTGATGATGGATTTTAATAATGATAGCCAATCCATGCCCAATATAGCATCAAACTCTTCCATATGATCTATGATGACATTTTTTGGGAGGTTCAGTACACAAACATTGCTAGAGGAGGAGTTATATAATTTGGATGCAACAATTTCCAATTTTTTGATATCAATGATTAATCAACCTTTATATGTTGAGAGGGTGTTTTAATAGTTCTATAAAACTTTCATGATATGAAAGAAAATGTTGAACTAAGATAAAACAGTATGTTCTCTATTCTTGATTGAATAACTACCATACCTTTCAGTATATCATTTTCAGGCTCCACTCTAGCAGTACTGGTAGCATATTCCATTCCTTGTTTCCTTGGAGATTGTTTTGTTAGATATCCTCCAACAATACATGGTGTAGAGAAATGGATTGCATAATTCCCATTTCCATTGTATTTGAAAAACTACATTATAGTCTCAATGATGATCTAAACCATATTTTCTTCCTTTTCATTAGTTTGATCCCTCAAATTCCTTCATCAGTTATTAGCCAATGTCCCCCTCTTTCACATTTGAAGCATATCATGGTTCATAGTATGCAGTTTTCTAGATTCTTATTCCCACTATTCATGACACATGGGATATTGGGTCGTCTTCCCATTATAAAATTTATTTGTTGATTCACAAATATTAAACAAAATATTCTTCTTCTTTTCACCGATCTAATGACACCATTGAGAGTCACTTATATACATTTCAACATTAAGGGAATAATTGAAAATATTTTCATAATAGTCCAAGTCTCAAACCACCAATACTTTTTGTAGACTTTGATTTAGTATTCTAAAAAAGTGATCCACCTAGCTCTCGGTGTTCATGAGAAATTAATAGGTGTATCGTGTAAGCGTTGTGATGTTTTCCTCAAATGATAAAATTGAATATTATTTCTTATTTCTTTATCCCAAGGTACTCTATTTCCCTCTTAAGATAGAGAATTTGGAAATAATATTTATAGAAAAACATTTTCATGAAATATTCCCATTCCATTGATTCAATTTCTTCCTAGGAAGTTTTGTTCTTGATCAATGTCCACCACTGATCCTCATTCCAAACAAAACAATATACCTCGAACACAAATTTCTCTTCTTATAGGCATTATAGGATAGATAATATCTTCTCAATAGAGTTAATCTGTTTTTCTATAAGGATCGGATCAGAAGATCCACAACAAATGGGAGGATTTATCCATATAAAGTATTCAAGTAAAAATTTTTCATTATTAGGAGAAGGAAGTAATTCCACATGATTAAAGTTATTATTCATATCTTGAGCTAGTTGAGTAAGTAATATCATGAATTTTTATCAACCATTCCCATCATATTTGGAATATCCTTAGAGAATTAATCACATTTCCCACCACATTGATTATTAGAATGAGTTCTTCTATATCCCTCTTTTAGGTATGTAAAATAATGTACAATCATGAGGATTGGATACTTATCTAATAAGTATATAAAAAATAATTAATTCATAAAATAAGGATAAATTTTTAAATTAAATGTATATCCAAACATGTGATACCCTATGATTCAATCAAGGTTATCCATGGTGCAGGAATTATCCCTACGGTTCTTACGGATGTGCTCTAGTCCAAATATCCAAAAATAATTAGACCATTCTATGATACCAAATATAATGTCCCTAGTCTTTTTCTCATATTATTATAGGATTATATTCTTAATTAACAAACAAATTACATGTCAATGATTTAAATGTCTAGTGTCATTGAATTATTTGGTATATAAAACTAAAAACATTTAAATAGAACAAAAAATATTTATTTTAATCATCTATAGAGAGAAAATATATTCTTTTGAGATCCCAAATCATTATTGGATAACCTAGGGAATAATTGAACAAAAGGGATGAACTGGAAGGCTGAGTAAGATTATAAGAATTAGAATAAAGCAATGTACATGTGTTTCAAGGCATAACATAATGAAATAAAAATGAATAAATTGTGGATAATATTAAAAATGAATAACTTATAGAGCACAGGGTCATGTAATAATGTGATCATAGTAATGTATCAGTAATATAAAACATTACATTATCATGATTCAAGGTCATCTTCCTAGACCATTGCACATGGAGGAAAAAGTCCCTTAATGGAATTATGATCAATCAGTATCGGAACATGAAGTCTTATGAGACAAAACAATACCCAATGAATTGGATAATTATTTATCCACAACCATCATAACTTGTTCGTGAATATGTGTTCCTCATGATGAATCATACACAAAAAATAAAACATAAACATTATGGTTACCGATGAAAAGAATTTGGTATGATGACCATGTTAAATGCCATAAAAAAAGAGAATATCATAATGGTTTCAATACAATACTGGATTTAAAAAATAAATGGAATTTAATAAGTTAAAATAGACATTTATCTTGATATTTTATTTCAAAATGAAGTGTAAAAATTTATATATTTTTTTAAGAAACATTATAAATAAAACATTGTATTACGGTTTAAGGAAAATATTAAAGAGTGATTAAAGTGGAAAATGATTAGTATTTTATATAAATCCAGAAATGAAAAGAGTTTAATTTTTATAATAATTTGATTGATTTTAAAATAATAATGGTGGTTAAAACAGATTATGGGTGGTACTTGAAAGTGGGTAAGAAATCGGGATGTTCCCTTTAATCGGGTTTTCTTATCGGGAATAATTAAGAAGGGAACCTCATAAAACATGTATTTCTCCATCAAAATAGATTGACTGGTATGGATACTTGAATTTTTAAAGTATAATCATAATTTTTGAACAATTATATACAAATAAATCAGAGTTAAACTAGGGTATGGAGATAATGAGTGTAACATGAATGAAAAAAATGGATGTTTAGAAATAATACCTTAACTAAGGTCTCAAATTGTTATATAAATGATACTAAGGTCAATGATAATAAAATTAAAACCATTAATTAATAAATAAAAATCCATTTTAAATTGTTTTTTATTATATTTTTATTATGTTCACTTATTTTTTTAAATGTGTTATAGGGTTTAATTCCATCATTCGGAAGTCTTCTATTTCTTGGTATTCAAGATTGGTTACATTTTATAACAATATAGAGGTTCATATAAAATGAGAATAATTATCCAGAATTAAAATTACCTGATATTAATGATCTTCTAAAAGATTAAATGTTTATATAATTCATTTGGTAATTGGGGTGAGGATGATTCATTTGACAAGTCATTAGTGATATCCTTTTTAAAATTTATTGTGCGGTTTTAACTCAGAATGAACTTATTCTTTTTTATTATTTAATATTATGTATATACATTAGTTATGGAGCATAAATAATGTTAAAAATGAATGTTAAAATCTATTTCAACCATTATAATGTTTTTATGTCCAACCATGAAATCTACAATGTAAAATAATATCTTTTCATCCTGAAAGGCGATAAATCAACACCTCGTTGATGATTTTTTCATTTTTAGAATAAATGTAAGAGGATAGTAGAAATGATGATGAGTTTTACATTAATGTGATAAAATTTTAGTTTATAAAATATACTTGAGTTATCATTCATTTTTCATACAGGATGTGAGTAGATAATAAAAAAATAATATAAACTGAAAAGAAATTAACAGAAAACGAATGGGGATTTTACCTCTGGATTTTTTCCTCCTTAAGAAACCCATTAGGGAAAGGGGTTTGGTATTTTTTGAGAACAAGGGATCCTAAATGCGAAGGAATGAATTGGGAAGAGGACCAGATAATTTTTTTTCAATGATCAAGGTTTGTAATGTGTGAGGAGAAGAGGTTTTTAGGGCTGTTTTCACATTATTTTATTTATTAGTATATTAATTTCTCTAATGACTATGAATATATTGAGAATTACCACTAAATATATTAAATATGGATATAGAAATATGGAATACGATGCTTAATTGTGGAGACCCAAATCCTGACATATATAAACATTACATTAATTTTGTGAAATACTTAATACATAACAAAAAACAAACACAGAAGGACTGTAATAGTTTAGTGTCTTTGGAAACTTAGAAAATAATCTTCGAATCATGGTGAATGATATTCAACATCTCCCATAATGATCGTCCCCTTTTTTTCTTTCCTAAAACCTTTCTTTATATCTTAGAGAAAATAAAACATACAAAGGGTGAGATCAAATGCTAAGTAAGGGTAAACATAGAGAACATAAAAAAAATCCATAAACGTTTGAAATAAAATACTTGAACATAAAATTTAAACATAAAAATCTTGAGCAAAGGCACAAATCTTATAAGTACAAAAGGAATAGATAATATAGTAACATTAGTCATGATAAAGTAGCATGGGAATAAAACATGTAATTGTGGAAAACCATTAATCACATTATATGATTTCCATAGTAGCCAAGGAATTACTGCCAAGACAATCTTAGTGGACAAAGTCCCTTTCTGAATCGAGTTCACAACCCGTTTCAGTCTTGTAACCCTGAACCAGATTAACTTACCATTCCATCCATGTATATCTAATGAGATATAAATCTTTATCCAATGAATTGGAGGGATATATTGGTCCCACCCATCTCATAATGAAATCATTCTTACTTGTGTCACAAAATAAACTTAAAACATTCATCATAACTCAAATAATAAAATGGGTTGCATAAACATCATAACATCATCACATTATCCATATAAGACAAATGTATATCATTTCATCATAAGAAAATTGAAACCATGTAAATAATAGAGACATTATACATGAAACATACACATATTAAATAATGTAATCTTAGATGGAAAATGGTTTTGATAAAACACTTTAAATGAATTACTGAGCAAAATATCATTTCTTCTTCAAAATCAGTTTCATTTAACAAAAATTCCATGAAATTTTAAAAGAAAAGAATTTTGTTGAAAATAGTCATGAAATCCAGTAGAGTACTCTTCTTGAAAATAAGGAGTTATGAAACCGTAAAAATTAGTTCATGTTGTATAAGTTAAAAAAACATTCTTCTCGTACATTTGTCAGAAAAGTCAAAAAGTACCTCATATTGTAATAAAATGAAATATTCCTTACATAGCATGTAGTAAAAGTCAAAAATTGGTAAAAACTTCCTTAAAAATACATGAAACTATTTTTAGAAAAAAACTCACATGGATAATAAATATAACCCCAGTCAATACTTATGTATAAGCAATCTCGGATAAGAATGAGATTGGAATAATTATCCCTTACCTTAGATCTGATATGCTTCGTACATATCCAAACCTCCTATATAATAAATTAAATAATGTCATTTACTTAATAAAGAATTATATTCTTTGTTATTATATCATATATGGTTCACTTATGACTTTATATTACCCGTTCTTTTGTAAATTCCATGTTAATGCAACGTTTTGGGTAAAATCATTTTATTTATTGTACTTGTTTGGACTTTTTTATTGATATTATTATAACTTATATAATGATTTACTTATTTCCATAATGTAAATAATTATTTATATATCACATATATTCCATATATATATATATAACAGATCGATAAATGAAATGAAATACACCGTCCATGGAGACGGTATGCCATACGTATGCATGAACACTGTTTTATTTTCCTTATTAAAATGAATGGAAGTAAGTAGATGACATATATATATACATATTTATGTATACATAAATCCAGTAGCTTCATTTTTTCATATATTTTATTATTATTCATTATATATACTTTATAATAATTCTGGAATTAGTAATCATGGAAAATGAATCTCATCGTGTTCGTGGAGACGATAGTCCGTACTTACGCACGAGCGATGATATCTTTCCCATGATCATGGAATTTTATTGAAGTGTATGTATAATATTTCAGAATCAATATCACATTAAAATAAACATATATAGTTATTTATTTACACCATTATACCCGTCCATGTAAGGTGGTGGTGGAAATCAGATCACAACACGGGGTGGAGACGGTATTTCGTACGTTGGCACGCGCAGTGATTTCATTTTCCATAGGATGGATAGAATATGAAATAGGGTTGTTTAATATTTATAATAAAATATCAGTATATGAGTGATACTGATGTTATTAATTTATAGTGAAACAAATAGAGAAGAAAAAGTAGAAGAAGAAATAAATTGGAAACAATCAGTAATGGATATTACCTCTTCTTTGACGCGCCTCTTCATAACCTCCTATTAAGGCATGAGAGTTGGTCTTTTGAGGAGACCAAAACCACTATATGGTTCTAGGGAATTTGAGAAGCGGAATTGGTAGGGTTTGGCCGATCATCAAGTCTCAAAAGGGTGTGAAGAGAAGAGGGAAGGGGTGCCCTTTTTATAAGGGAGGAGAGGGGAACCTTTGGTAAAACATAAATTATTATTTTATAATAAAGTCATATTCAGTTTATAAAAGCTAAAAATAAATTTATTTAAAATATAAGTGGGTATGGGTTGAAATCCTCTCAACCAATAGGTTTTATACTAGTTTAGGTTACTATTTTAACCTTATCATTTAGATTTAACTCTATGTTATATAATATATCTTTTACCGTGTCCTTTTGTTTTTTTACACTATATGGTTAATAAACATACTATAACAAGACAAAAAAACCACAAGTGGTTCATTATTAATATATATATACTTATCTAAGTCATTTGGAAGAACCTTAGATTTTTAGGAATAAAATAACAATTAATAATATAATATTTGTTTTAAAAACTATTTAATGTCAATTTTGACACTATTTGGTAATTCATTTTTGTAAAACTCATAACAGCCTGATTAGTTCGAAAAAAGTTAATTTAATAAATACTAACATTTCATATTAACTGATAAAATTAGTGAAATTCATAAAAAGTATAAAATTACATTTATTAGGGTATTTATAACATCAATTATGTTAATATTTCATTAATAAGATAATTACTACATCATCATTGTGTCTTAAATTAAATAAATTATTTAATGTCTAAAAAGTATAAATAAAATACAATTATATAGGAAATAAATTTTATTCTAATTAATATAAATATTAGAATTTATCGTATGTATAACCCTATATTAAAAATGATTTAGTTATAAACATTGATTTTACATATTTTAACCCATCATTAAATAAATTAATAATAAATGTCCTAATTTAATCCAAGATGACCTAAAGGGTAATATTTTATCCCTTAGGTTGTTTTTGGTCGAACTACACTTATCCAAAAAAAAATTAGGACATCTGTTAGGGTAATAATAATATCATTTTTACCATTAATTACCCTATTTAGTTATAACTGTGGTAAATAAAAGTAAAAAGTTACTATTCATCAAAAATTATTTTTATCTTATTGAAAAGCATTTTAGTCTTTGATATTAATTTTGTCTCACAGATTTTTGATATTCCACTAACAGAATGAGTAAAATTAAGTATTATGTAATATTTTAAACTCTCCAAGGAGGTGGGAAAAAGATGGTGAAAAGTTCAATAAAAATTTTGTGTCTAAAATTATTATAAATTGACTCCAATTAATTACATTGAACTTATAGAGGTATTATGTATCAATTTTGACCTAAATATTATTTAAATGAAGTAAATTATTATTTATATAAAAATTTGGTTTTTAAATAGTAACCCAGTGTTTTCACTATTCATCCCAAAATAATGTTTTCAGAAAAATACCAAAACTTCACCCTAGGCTAATTTCAATATTCTGAATATGAAAATGAAGACCATTTTTAAAGATAAAATTTAAAAAAATTTAAATAGTGGGTATTACTATTCATAATGGCAAGTTCATGATAATATTATAATAATATCTCATTTAGCGAAACTCGGTGTTGCGTATTACACATGCTATCGAGGATGGTTTTGATTGCGTGTAATGCAATCCAAGTCAAGGCTACGTGTAGTGAAAGATCCATTTCATGTTGCGTATAAAATAATCAAAACTTATTTCATTTATACATTAAAAAAAATATACTTAATGTGGCATAAAATAATTTCCACAAAACCAACTTGATATTGTGTGTAACACGAACCGAGAATAGTGTTGCGTATACTGCAAGTTAATACAGTGTTGCGTATAGTACAAGATAATCTTAGTGTAGTGTATAATAGAAGAAATCAAAGAAAATAAAAATAATTTATCTCATAAAAACATTGGGTGTTAAATTGTACCACTACTAGAAAATGGTTCTATACCCATGGTTTTACAGAAACCCATGTGTATAGAGTACCCATAGGCCCAGTGTTTTTCAAAACCATGGGTATAGGGTTTATATGGGGTCGTATAACCACGGTTTTTCTTAAAACCATGGGTATAGGTTTATTTTGAAGACTTATACCCAAGGTTTTGAAGAACTGTGGGTATATGTGTTTTTAATTCATACCATATACCCACAGTTTTGGATAAACTGTGGGTATATGGTATTTTCCAAAGATCTATACCGACGGTTCATCAAAACCGTAGGTATTGGGCATTTTTTTGAAGACCTAAACCAACGGTTCTCCAGAACCGTTGGTATAGGCTTCCCGCATTATGGCACAGAAATAAAATTCGGTGGCAAAACGAAAACAATTTGGTGGGAAGGAAAATATTAACAGTTTAGATTAATATATTTACGTAAATATATATATATAATCACAAACGTTTTGCAGCTCGGTTGGAAAAAGGTTATCCGCGTCTGCTGTAGGTCTCCAATTCAAATCCCCCTCACCGCGTTTTTTGAATTTAAATATCCATGTCGATTATATATATATATATAAGAAGATGTATTTGTATAAAACAAATATAATTCATATCTTTGTTTGTTGTTTGGTGGGGTGCGGCCGCGAGAATCTTCAAGAGGTAAGGGTTCAAAACACGCTAGATGTTTTTTTGGAATATTAATAATGCATATTAATATAAATGGACAGATATATGATTATATAATAAATTGAAGGCGCAACTCGGGTGGTCTGTTGGTGCGGGCGCGACTGCCAGCGCAATGCGAGGTCTGGGATCAAAACCCCATGGAGACAATTTTTTAAGATTAAATCCCCACAGTTCTCAAACAGTGGGGTCAATGCTGTTCCAGCATGTCCATGCACCTACCACGCTGTGGCATTCCTATCCCCATGGTTTCTTCAAATTGTGGGTATAGGTTGACCCCCCTATCCCGATGTCGTTCCATCCCACGGTTCCAAAAACCGTGGGTATAGCCTATACCCACAGTTTTGGGGGATATACCCACGGTTTTGAACAGTGGGTATAGGGAAGTTTTCCAGTAGTGTACCCCCCTTAAAATGAATTTCACCCTCGAATTTTGTCGGGGTTATAAATGGTTTATTACATTAGAGTTTCTTTCATAGAAACCCACATCATAAAAAGTAACACTAAAACTTACTTCAAAAAATGAATGTTAGAAACAAAATGGATACCCAAAATAACAAATCCCTTGGGTTCCCACATATGAGATCATTGGTGAAAAAATTTATATGGAAGAGAAATAGAACCATCATGTTCTGATTGAGAGTGGTAGAGAACATGGATATAAAAAAATCCAATAATCAAAAAGCCATAGATTTGTGATATCTAAGGTACCATCTAATTCATCAGATATGAGATCACTAGGAGAACATTTTTGGTTTTCAAAATCATTTCCCGAATAATGATGAAATTTTTAATTAAAATAAATACTTACTTTATTTTGGTACAATCCCAATGTTGCTCATGCCTCGAACAATTTCCACTTTATCCCTTAAAGAAATAAAGTTGAATTTGTCTTTCATGAAGTGTTAGTAGATCATGTGATAAAATTATGGGTCATTCAATCTATCTCAAACAAAAGGTTAGCAAAATTTATAAAATATACATAAGTCCATCTATGGTGAGGTTAATCGTATATGCTTCCAAAAATGATATTATACTTAATCTATCATGAAAAATAAAATAAAACTATTTTCTACTCACCAGTGACTTCTTTTTGGCTAGTGGTAGGTGATAAAGGCCAGTCACACTTTGGTTATGAGTTCAATTCCCACAGCCTTGTCCGACGTGACGATTTGTCACCCATCATGCATATTGTCCCTTTTTCTAAAACTACATTATAATAAAATTATTTCAATTGAAACATGTTCTAGCCTTAAACAAAACAATCTTATTTCTAACATAATTCATTCCAATATTTAGGCTTATCCAAAATACTTTTTTCCAAGCTCATATTATAAATAAAACTATTACTAGAAATGTCATCTACCGAGCATGTGAATACAATCTTTCATCCCCCATATATAATATGATATATCTTGTTGGTCACATTTCAAACATGTGAATACCTTAATCATGTATTAACATAGAAACATAGTGAAAACATGATTGTTGTCAAAAGATTACTCTTTCAACATACCAAAATCCAAAAATATCTATATACTCAAACCATGATATCACTTATTCCTTATATCATTCATGAGCTCATGAATACTATTAAATATATCATTATCTCCTTATCCTTTCATTATGCACATATCATCTACCTTCCAAAAACATTTGAATAACATTTCATGGATACCGGTACAATTCATCATATACTTTCAAAAACTAAAGGAAAAAACAACAGTGTAACAATACATTGATTTTTCTTTTTTCCATAGTCTTATACATTATTCTTTATAAATATACAATCATTCCACTACCTTCTTAAACCAGGGACTGAGATTCATTATTTCTTCCATCTCATATATCATTTGTAGTCTCCTCATCATCAACCACAAAAATACTACCCATATGACCATGCTGATTCACATCATGAGATATTCCCTTAGGGCATTGTTTTGCATAATTCCCATACATTACACATTGAAAAAATTTCATCATTGTTTTTGTTGTAGAAATACCATTATCCTTCTCAATGGTGTTAACTGAACATTTTCCTTTGCACTTACTGGATTTGTTTCCTTCTTTTCCTAACCCAAATCATCTTCGAGTTCCTTTGAAACATTCTCTTTAATGCCTCTTCCCACATGATTTACATGAGAGAAATTTAACTTCCATTCCTCTATGATCATCATGAAGCACCATATTTCTCTTATTAGCTGTGTTGGGAAACATACCAATGTTTGAGATTATTGATCATATTATGAGATTGCTGATTATGCATAATAACAATGTTTGGACTTCCAAAATCTGTTTCATTTCATTTATCATGAAAAATATCATTCTATTGTCCATCATATCCTCCATTATCAAAAATTATTCCTATTTTCATCCATTTTATAAATCCCAAAAATAATAGTGTGAGCAGGAAAAATATTGCTAGGGAAAAAAAATAATAAAGGGAGATTACCATAAATATCTAACATCTTAGGTTAAGTTGTAAGATCATTACCGTAATTCTAGGACTATAACCTATACATATTCATATCCTTAGGTACATCCCTATACATACCTTAGAAATATCTCTAGGGATTTCAGTAATGATTTCGAATCCTAGTTTCCAAAGTTTAACTAAAACTTCTCTCTAACATGAACTATGGAGACTCAAAGCCTTATGTACATAGTCATTACATTACTTTAGAAGAATACTTAATACATAACAAAAAAACACACAAGGACCGTAATAGTTTAGTGTCTTTTGAAACTCGGAAAATAATCTTCTAATCATGGTGAAAGATCTTCAACATCTCCCATAAAGATATTCCCCTTTTGTTTTCATAACTAAAACAATTCATTATATACTGGGGAAAAGAAAACATCTAAATTGTGAGCTCAAATTCTTAGTAAGGATAAACATAGAGAACATAAAACAATCCATAAAAGTTTAATTGGAAAAACATGAACATAAAATTTAAACATCAAAATCATGAGCAAAAACATAAATCATGGAAGTAAATAAAGTATAGATAATAATGGAACAGTAATCATGATAAATTATCATGGGAATATAAAATGTAATTTTGGAAAAACATTAAGTACATGATATTATTTCCATAGTATCTAAGGCATTGCTCCCAAGACCATCTTTGTGGAAAAATTTGCTTTCTGAATAGAGTTCACTCCTCGTTTCAGTCCTGTACCACTGAATCAGATTAATACACCGTTCCATCCATGTCTTTCTCATGATATATAATTCTTTACCCAATGCATCATAGGTATATATAGGTCCCACCCATCTCATAATGAAATCTTTCTTACTTGTGCCACAATATAAACTTAAAAAATTCATCATAACCCAAAGAATAAAATGGGTTTCCAAAACATCATCCCTTCATCATAGAATCCATATAAAACAAATGGTTATCATTTTATTATAAGAAAAAGTGAAACCATGTAAATAATATAGACATTATACATGAAACATACACATTTTAAATAATGTCATCTTAGATGGAAAATGGTTTTGATAAAACACATGAATTTAATTCATGAGGAAAATATCCATTCATCTTTAAAATCATTTTCTTTTCAAAAAATACCATGAAATTTAAAAATAATATGATTTTGTTGAAAATATTCATCCAATCTTGTAGATTATGCTTCTTGAAAATAAGGTGTTATGAAACTGTAAAAATCCATTCATGCCATATGTGTTTAAAAAAAACATTCTCCTCTGACTTTTTTTGAAAAAGTCAAAAAATACAATCTATGGTAATCAAAAAAAAGATTCCTTACATACCATGAAGTAAAAGTAAAATATGGGTAAAAATTACTTTAAACATACATGAAGCCATTTTTAGAAAAAATGGACATGGATAATAAATATATGCCCAGTATATACTTACGTATAAGCAATCTCGGATAAGACTGAGATTGGAATAATTATCTTTTACCTTAGGTCCGATATGATTCGTACGTATCCAATCTTCCTATATGATGATTTAAATAATGTAATTTTCTTATTAAGGAATCATATTAATTGTTATTGTATTATATATGGTTCACTTATGAGTTTATATTACCCGTTCTTTTGTAATTTCCATGTTAAAGGAGAGTTTTGGGTAAAATCATTTTATTTATCGTACTTGTTTGGACTTATTGTTCATGATATTATTACAACATATATCATGATTTACATACTTAAAGAATGTAAATAATGATTTACATATCATATATATTCAGTATATTTAAATATATATATATATATTAGATAGATAAATGAAATGAAATACACCATTCATGGAGACGGTAGGTCGTACGTACGCATGAACGATGTTTTCTTTTCCTTATTAACTTGAATGGAAGTAAGTAGATGAAATATATATATATATATATATATGTATACATTAATCCAATATCTTAATTATGTCATATATTTCATTATTATTCATTATATATACTTTATAATATTTCATTAATGTTTAATCTTGTCAAATGAATCTCATCGCGTTCGTGGAGACGATAGTTCGTACATACGCACGAGCGATGATATCTTTCCCATGATCGTGGAATTGTATTTAATTGTATGTATAATATTTCATAATCAATATCACATTAATATAAACGTATATAGTTATTTATTTACCCCATTATACCGATCCATGTAATGTGGGGGTGGAAAAGAGATTACACCAATGCGTGGAGACGGTATTCCGTACGTACGCACGCGCAGTGATTTCATTTTCTGTAGGATGGATAGAAGATGAAATAGGGTTGTTTCATATTTATAATAAGATATCAGTATATGAGTGATACTGATGATATTAATTTATCATGAAACAAATAATGAATAAGAAGTAGAATAAGTAATAAATAGGAAAGAATTCGTAAATGATATTACCTCTTCTTTGACACGCCTCTTCTTAACCTCCTCTTATGGCACTAGAGATGGAATTTTGAGGATACCCGAACCTATATAATATTTCTAGGGATTTTTATAACAAGAATTGGTAGGGGTTTCCTGAGCATCAAGGATCAAAGGGGTGTATAGAGAAGGGGGAAGGGGTGCCCTTTTTATAAGGGAGGAGAAGGGCCCCTTTGAAAAAACATAAAATATTATTTTATAATAAAGTCATATTCTATTTATAATAGCTCAAAATTGATTTATATTGAAGCCAAAGTGGTTATAGGTCGAAATAATTTCAACCAATAGTTTTTAGACATGTTTAGGTTGATATTATAACCTTATCATTTAGATTTAAATCTATGTTAAATAATTTAACTTTTACCGTGTCTTTTTGTTTAGTTACACTATATGGTTAATAAAAATATTATAAAAAGCAAAAAGAACACCACTTGGTTAATTATTAATACATATATCCTTATCTATGTCATTTTCCCGAACCATAGATTTGTTATGAATAAAATATCAATTAATAATAAAACATTAGTTTTAAAAAAAATTAGGTAAATTTTGACACTATTTGGTACATGATTTTTTTTGGAAAATCATAAAATCATTATTAGTTAGAAAAAAAGTTAATTAAATAAATAATAGCATGTCATATGAACATATAAAATCATTTAAAATCATAAAAAGTCTAAAATTACATTTATTTGGGTATTTATAACATCAATTATGTTAATATTTCATTAATAAGGTAATTACCGCATCATCATTGTGTCATAAATTAATTAAATTATTTAACGAATAAAATTTATAAATTAAATTAAATTATGTAGGAAATAATTTTATATTTATAATTAATATTTATATTAGAATTTATCTTTTGTATAACCCTATATTAAAAATTATTTAGTTTTTAATCTTTTATTTAAACTAGTTTAACCCTTCTTTAAATAAATTAATAATAAATGTCCTAATCTAATCAAAGTGGACAAAAAAGTGTAATATTTTATCCCTAGGTTGTTTTTGGTCAAACTACACTTATTTAATAGAATTAGGATGTGTGTTAGGGTAATAATAATATCATTTTTACCCTTAATTACCCTATTTTCTTTTAACCATGGTAAATAAAAGTAAATAGTTACTATTAACCAAAAATTATTTTTATCTCATTGAACCACATTTTAATCCTTTATATTAACCGTGTCTCTTGGATTTTCGAGATTCCACTCACAGAAGCAGTAAAATTATGTTTTGTGTAAATTTTCAAACTCTCCTAGGAGGTGGGTAAAAGACGGTGAAATGTTCAATAAAATTTTTATGTCTACAATAATTATAAAACGGATCAAATGAATTAAATTGAACTTATATAGGTATTATGTAACATTTTTGACCTAAAATAAATTTAAATAAAATAATTAATTATTTATATAAAAATTCAGGTTTTAAATAGTAACCCAGTTTGTTCATTATTCATAAAAAATTCAATGTTTTCAGAAAAATACCAAAAATTCACCCTAGGATAATTTTGATATTCAGTATCCATAAATGAATTCCATTTTTAATGATAAAATTTATAAAATTTCAAAAAGTGGGTATTACTATTCATAACAGTTAGTTCATGATAATATTATAATAATATCTCGTTTTGCGAAACTCGGTGTTACTTATTACACACTCTATTGAGGAAGGTCATGATTGCATGTAATACAAGCCATGTCAAGGCTGAGTATAGTGAAAGCTCCATTTTTTGTCACGTATAACATAATCAACACTTATTTCATTTATACATTAAACAAAATCTATAATTAATGTGGCGTGGAATAATTTCCACAAAATGAACATGAAATTGTGTGTAACAAGAGCCAAGAATAGCGTTGCATATACTACAAGCTAATACGGTGTTGAGTATTGTAAAGCTAATCTTTGTGTAGTTTATAATAGAAGAAATCAAAAAAATTAAAAATAATATATCTCATAAAATCTTGGGGTGTTACATTAAATCATACATGACTCAATAAATATTGAATTTAACTTATAATGTATATATACCATAACTTGACATATTTTACTATTCAACAAAAATTCAAACTGCTTCTGAGAAATCCCTAAATTTCATCCCAATAATTTTTTCTATGTGAATAATTCAAAAATTAACTCCATTTATTGTAAATAATCTTGTAAATATGAATAATTTAATTTTTAACTAAAAACATCATTTACTTGAAAAGTAAAAATTTTAAAATTAAAATTGATTTTGTAAAACATTGAAATTTTATTTATGATCTCATGAAATTATATTATAATCATATGAAAATAAAATATTAATTTATGATCACATTTTAAAAAAAATTCTTTTAAATTATTATATTGATAATTAAATTGTAATTAAATACAATGACTTACCAAAATACAAACACATAATATTCCATATTTAAAAATTTTATCTACTTAAGACATGAAATAAGCACATCATATTTTCTTTCATATGACACCAAAATTTTATTTATTCTTTCATAGGTGATGTTAATATTCTATTTGTCAAATTACTATTCCAAATGGTCTTATTACTATTACAATGGTCAAGTTACTATTTCATCAATATTGGTTCCATATCTTCTAGAAATATTTCGTATTTCATTAATTCTTCATTTATGAAGTTATTATTATTTTATTTATGTGATTTTATGTGATTTATAATATATAAAACAATTATATGAATGAAACAAATTTATTGATTTAATTATTGGTCATTACGACCTCCATGGCTGGTCTGACAATATTATTCTGGATTAGTTTGATTTTAAGAAGTATATTAAAATGTATTTCATGTTCTAGAAGTAATATATTGAATTAATATTAAATAAAAAGGAATATGCTCATGATTTTTGAAAAAACTACCAAAAATAAAATAAACATTTCTATTTTACTTTTTATCCAATGAATCTTCCTCTAATATGAAATAAAAATGATAAATTGGAAATTTTTAAAAAATTCAATTTCATGAATACCATTTAATATCACTGTTGGATTTTTTTTTTCATTTGATAAGAAAATATATAATTATATGAAAATGAATCTATGATGAAACCATGAAATGAAATCACACCAAAAAATGAAAAAAATGAAATATTATTATTTAATGTGTTGTACGTTGTTATTAGAAGGTCATATATGGTATTATGAATTTGAATATAGTTATTTAATAAGTTAATAATATACTTATAACCATTATATATGAGTTTTGAACAATTTTTAAGAATGTCAAATGTGAGGTAAATGTTTTCCAATCCCACTATTATTTCTGTGAGATATTTATCTTATTCAACACTTATTTCATGTGTCTGGTGTATGTATAATAAAATTTGATATATAATATGATGAATATAATTTTCTTCATGGTATTAAATGATTCATTTGATAATTATTACTCTTATGGGGAATAAAATTCGACTTATTAAAAGTCATAGCAGATTTCTTAAATCAATTTTCATTCATTGTGTTAAACTCCTACATAAATATTTTCTTTCCTAGAATATGTGTTAAATTACTACTTTTTACATTATTTCATCTTTACAAATGTTTTATGTTCTCTTATAGAGGATACACATAATCTATTCGTATGATTAATTCTCCCATCAATGATGTGGCCTTTATATTTGAGTTGGACTAAATTTACATTCCATTGAGACTTATTAGTTATCATAAACCAATTCAATTATATGTGGTGTATATAGTATCCAATTGATATTTAATATCATTATTTTTTATATTCATTAGGGTACTCCAAGTTTCAAATTGAATTATTGCATCCAGGGGGATTCAAATTGCAAAATACCAGGTGATAAATGTTATTTTATAATATCACTTTCATTTTTTACTGTTATCTTTTTCTTGAAAAATTCACTAGATTATAATAATTTATCATTTTAAATTACATATATATTAAATATCCATTTAATTTTATGATTTATATAGTTATTTACTAAATCTTATTACATTTTTTACATATGGTGTTTACATTGAAATTTATTTCAATAATTTTGGAATCATTGATAAATCTATATATTTTATCCAAAACATATATTTGATAAAGAAAATTTTTTATTAATTTAATAAATTAGTTGATATATGAATAATTTATGGGAATTATAGTGACATGTGGGGATTAAAATTATATATCACATCGATGCATCGACATGTCTCTTGAGACAAAATAGTTTCCAAATTAAACACAATTTTACATGTATATTAAATTGTCATGTGAAGGGTCCTAAATATATTGGTTCATGTGTTAGATACATAACATCAAAAAATGAAGCATCTGTATAATTTAAAATTAATTTTTTATTATCTAGAGGATTTTTACTATGAAAAAATCATTGGATGCATTTCACTCTGGGTTTATTGATTAAATGGTGTGTGTTTTAAGTTATTTACATTGACACATTGATTATGCTAATTGATTTGTTGCTGATTACATTGTATTTAATCCTAATTGAGATTTTGATCTCACCATTATTTTGTTTACTTCCCAAGGTTATGAAGAAAAAAACATTGATTGATTTTTCTAATATATAATTTACTTTAATATTTTATGATCTATATTTAATTACCAATGTATGATGGGTACCATGTAAGTATATAGTTATTAAAGAATACTAAACTGATCAATCCTTTGTAATGTGATCCATTTTATCCATTCCTTTGTAATAAATTAAGGAACCATCTTGAAGCTACTAGATTCAGGGTCTTTACATCAAATACATGGGTCAAATTATCTCCTTGAAAGGTGAAAGGTATTAAGATATTTTTTCTCCAACATATCTATTATAATCAACCAATTAGAGATGATTCAACTCCCCATTCCTCAGGCATCATTTAATTTTACCCAAAACTATAAAATAATCCATTTATAAAAATATGTGAAACAATTTATTAGAAATATAATCATCCTTATGTTGTAGGATGATCCATGTCACTACCTTCATTTCTCCATGATGTGGTGTATACAATTGCAACATGATAGAAAAATATCTGACTTAAGATTTCTCACAGTCAATACCATGTATTTCTAGGTTCTTCTTCACTAAATATTTTCACATGAAAAATATTTCCCTAATCATATGAAATCATAATTTACCATACCTTATTAGGAGGATAATTTCTACAGATAATATGACTTAGCTAATTTTTCAAATGCTTTTTTAGAATATTATTTCCAATAATCTTCCAGAAGCACATCCACAACTCTTCAAACCATTTATACATGAACTACTTACATTGAAATTTACTTTTTTGAATATTATTTCCACTTCATTGTCAATAAACATGACTCAAAATTAATACAATATTATTTTTACCAAGATATATAATTTAACTTATATTATAAAATTTTATTAAACAAAACTAATAACCTCCATAAAAAAGTATATTTAAATTATAAGTAAACACTTATAATTACAGAAATTGTATTTATATATTAAAATTTTATATTAATGTATATATATTTTCTAAATGGTTTATAGAGATTTTAATTCATTAATTCTAAAACATTACAAATTATTTAATTTTTTTATGTAACGCCCTGACCCCATGTACCTAGAGTCGGTGCATTACTTCGTAACATTGACATGATCACAAAAGATCAAGTCTCGAAAGACCGATTAGTTTAGTAGCCTTGGAAACACTAGATACATTCATAAATGTTACATTACATCATAAGATGAAAAACTACAATAACAAATCTCCATAGTCCACACTCATATCCTCTTTTGACTATCCCTACAGGTCATTCATAAAATACTTCTTCACATCCTAGAAAATATTAAAACATTGAAAGGGGTGAGCTCAGATGCTCAGTAAGGATAACAATATAGCGGAAGCTTTCATGAATAAACATAAAAATTTAAGGCAATGTATATCTAAAACAAAAGCCTTTTAAACATGAACATCAACAAAATATGGAAAAAGTAAAATGAGATAATGTCATTCACTTCTTCACAAGGATATTCTACTGGTCGAATAATCACATGCAATATCAATAACCACTTTCATAATGAGGGAATGTATAATGCCAGAAATTCTGAAACTTTTTATCAAGGCCTCGGCCAAGACGTCTAAAATTATAAAGGCCTCGGCCAAAACCATAAATCAAATTGGGAAAGGGCTTTGGCCAATTCCATGTCTAGTTGTCTCATGAGACCTACCGATGCATCGAGGAGCTATAGCGGGCTCCACCCGTCACTTATTAAGTCCAATACATTCCTCATATGAATAGGTTTAAACATTACATAAACCATAACATAATCTTATCACATAAAACATGCATAAGGGAAACATAAAATTTCAACATTTCAATCACAAGATATCAAAACAACACATTGATATAATAAAAACGCTTTCAAAACCATTTTCAATACCAAAATAAAAGAAAGATAAATCTTTGTATTTATTTTTCATTAAAAAAATGATGGCTTGTAGAGGAAGCCGAAACTCAAATAATGGTCACGGCGGCGGAGAAGTCATTGTCGCCGCATAAGTACGGAAAGAAAAACATTACCTTTTGTCATTTAGCAAAATTCTTCGTATAAAAAAGATACCTTTTGAATAAACGTAAAAGTCAAAGGGGTTTATACACCGTATAAAAGAAAGTTGTGTATAAAAGAAAATATGCCTCAATGAAAGGGGGTTGAGACGAAGTCCTTAAAAAATCATTTTATTAAATAAATTACATCTATAATGTGTATTCACTATAAGTAAACATAAATAATGTAAAAATACAAGATAGTACATAATAATATCATGACATAATTTGAAAGTAGGAGATTAACCCAAAGAATAGAAATTGGGTTAAGAAGTTCCCTTACCTCGTGTCTGACTTGACTCAACCATTCTTTAACCTCCTGAATAATAAACTAGATTTAATATATACCTTATTAAGAAACATTTTCAATTGAATTATCCTCTTTATATCACTTATTACAATGATATGAACTTTATGTAATTATTTAAGTTAATAACGGTCGTTTTGTCGATCTTTAGTACTTGAGTCAACAATAAACTTCTTATAATCACAAGTTGTTTATGTGGTAGAATATCCATTATCTCCAGAATTATATTAATGATTTATATGTCATATATATCATATATATCCAGTATATACATTCATTTATATTATTACGTAACATTTAGAGGTAAGAAATGAAATGCACCGTTCATGGAGACGGTAAGCCGTACGTACGCATGAACGCTACTTTCATTTATATTTCATATTTAAAGGAATTAAATCATAATGATATAAATGTATAATATAATTCCAGTATAATATAGTGTATAATACCATTTAATCCATACTTTATACATCCCACATATGGCATTAACGATTCAAATCACTTTGAGGGGGCGGTAGTCCGCACTTCCTAAAATGAAATTATCGCGTTTTACCCATAATGGAAATCATAAAGTATGCCATAAATGAGAAATACAGAAGCATAAGTAAAACAGAAACATATTATATATCATATATAAATACAATGACATCTTAATGGCCACCTTTGAAGGTGTTATATGAGTGTTGAACAATCATCGTTTCGCGAGGTAGAAATTCGCCATCCACAGAAGCTGTATGTTATTTAACCATTAGATGTAGGAGTGTGTAAGTGTAGCTTGAATCCGTCTTATAAAAACATCCTAGTATATTTAGGATACTGGTGTTGTTACAAAATAAATGAATAAAAAGAGTTTAGGGGGGTTGGAGAAGAAAAATAAATCAAAACAACATTAGAGAAGACATTACCTCAAAATCGGGTAACTCTTTTTGATTTGATCCAAATGCTTCCTTGGGAAGAGTTCTGCCCAATGTGAGGCTTCTAGGAGTAAGAGAGGGAAGTTGGGAGAGTATTTGGGAAGAGTTGGGCCGAGAAAAAGGGCTTTAAAGTATGAATGAGGTGGTAGAGGCGGGGGCCTTTTATAAGAGGAGAGGAGGGGCACTCTTGGAAAGTAAGGAAATTTTACATTATTATACAATGCTTTTCGGATTCTAAAGGTCCCACACTTATATAATTCGTTTCTAAGGTGATAAGGGTTAGAAATATACCCATACAATAGCCTTTGAACAATTTTAAGCCTTGGATTGTACATTATCATTTCATTTTATTAAAATCGTTAAATAATGAAGTCATCGCTGCATCATAATGATGTCATAAATAATTTAATTTATTTAATGTCTAAAAATTATAAAACAAATACTATGATGTAGGAAATCTTTTTATCTTTCCAATGACTATTTATAGTAGAAAATATGACATTTATAACCCCATGTAAAAAATGTTTTAGTAAAACATTTCATGTTTGTGTCATTTTTTTACTTTAACATTAAATAAAAGGTATTTATGTCATTTTCCAACTAAAGTGGATCCATGGGGTCCCCAAGTTGACCCATGGATTGTCCTGGTCGGCCATGGAACATCCAATAGGATTAGGACAAGTGTCTATCTCATCTCATATTATTAAAACATTATTTTTAACTTAAACTACACTAATTACCTCTAATAGCGATTAGGAACTTAAAAGTTACTATTCACCGAAAAATTATTTTAATCTCATTGAACCACATTTTACTTCTTAATGACAACCATGTTTGTCGGATTTTTGAAAATCAAATCACAGAAGTGGTAATATTTCATTTAATCGAAAAATCAGTTATTTAACTACCACTTAGTGGTTTCACTATTCATCAAAAATTGAATTTTTTCAGAACAATGCCAAAATTTCACCCTAAGCTATAATTGATATTCCGAATTCAAAAATGATGTCTATTTTAAAAAATTACAAACATATAAGTTTAATTAATTAATTTTATAATTAATTCCCGTTTTACAACAAATAGCGTGTTTTTAAGAAACAATTTATATCAAAAGATTGGCAATTGTTTATGTCCAATTTCAATGTTAAATTAATTCTAATGACCACAATTGGATAAAATGGTAAAAATATATTCTAATTATACTTTAAAACCACTAAATAGTATATTTTATCACTATAAATTATTTGGATTAAAAAAGTTGTTTTTAAGTATTTTTCACTATTCATAAAAAATTAGAAGTTCTCAGAAAAATACCAAAAATTCAACATAGGCTAATTTCGATATTCCGAATCCAAAAATGAAGTCCATTTTGAAATATAAAATTTCTATAATTTTAAAAAGTGGTTATTACTATTCATAATGGCTACTTTGATTAGTCGCGGTGTTTTAGAACTTGAAGTTGCGTACAATGCAAGCCATTACATTATTGAATGAGAATCGTATCGTGGAAACTCGGGGTGTTACATTCTCCCCTCCTTCAATAAATTGCGTCCTCGCAATTTGAAATTTTTTTCTTTGAAAAAAAGGTTGAAAAGAGAAAATACCTTTGTGGAAAACCCACATCGGAAATAAGATTAATAAAATTTAGCCTTAATAAGAGGGAAAGGGAAATGAAAATGTCACCACCCAATTATGATCTCGATTAGGAGAACATTGGTGTAAATTAGAGACATATAATTGGAGGAAAATTGTAAATATTCGTATGGAGTGATTGAGGTCATCAATCACAATCAACTGTCAAATTGAGGGCCTTAAAGTCTTGAATCTATGTTGATTTAAAATATCATCAGTTCAACAAGACATAATGTATTAGGATAACACTTTTTTTTTAATATCCCTTTACTAAAGTTTAAGAATTAATTTATTCATTGAATAAGAGATAGGTATATATATATTTATTCTTGACAATTAGAGTTTCAACCTTCAACTCATCTTTCACTCAAAAAGATAATAGAACTCAAAAATATTATACTTATCCTATTTGTATAAGGTTCCAAATGTTAACACATACCATTTAGATTAGTAAAATTATTTTTTAATAACCAGGGACTTCCTGTAGGGTAGTGGTAGGAAATAAAGGCATGTCGCACTATGGTTGTGGGTTCGATTTTTGCAGCTTTGTCCGACGCGACGGGTTATGCCCCACCCTGCAGGTTGTCCTTTTCCTAAAACTATAGTATTATAATATTCCAAAAATAATCTTCATAATTTTTTTAACCTTAAACAATACTATCCAAAGATCAACTTAATCAACTCCAACCTTTATAGTTATCCAAAATACCTCTGTCCAGAATTTCTCTAAAAGGTCTCTTAATTCCAAAATCAATTTATCAGATTCCCCAAACAAAGTAATGTTTCTCTTATTATCACATACAAAAAATATAATTACCTTCATCGTATTATAACCTTACTGAAATCAATAAGTACTGAAGTACAATCCTTATATATATATCCCATTATTCTAATAACCAGAATACAATCCATGAGTTCAAAAGCACCAATACATTAGTTATTCTACTTCAACTGTAGTAACAGCATAAGATTGTCCTTGATCCCTTGGCCTTTTCTGAGGTAATTTTCCCTGACGCTTAGGACATTCATTTGCATAATGACCCATTTCTCTACAATTTTAGCATTCAACTTTGATAGCCTCTTTCTTTCCCTTGCAATCACGAGCCTGGTGACCCTTTTCTCCACATTTATAACAAACTCCCATTCCTTTTAGGAAAGTACCAGGGTGATTCTTCCCACAATTATCACATAATATAAAATCCTTCTTTCCCTTTTTCCCTTTATCTGTCTCTTGTTCCACCATTCTCTTCTTCTCTTGCTTTACTTTGTTGTCATAAGACTTAAAGAATTCCTTTTCTGTCTTGATAGCACACAAGACAATATCTTCGTATGATGAGAAGGATTGTGATACTAAATTTTGACGGAGAAATGGTATTAACCCATCAAAGAAACGATCAATCTTACTCCTTGGGTTACGTATATAATTGGCAGCATGCCTCGCTAACCTTGTAAAGTTAGCCTCATACTTTTCGACATTCTCATCCTCCTTCTGCCTCAGACTCAGAAATTACCTTTCCATATCTGCTCGATGGTCATAAGGAAAGTATTTTTCTAAGAAAGGCTCATTGAACTCCCTTCATTCCATATTCGATACGTCATCATCTTCCTTTGTGTTTTGAATCAGCGACCACCACCGATCGGCATCTCCAGTGAGGCGGTAAACTGCCATGACAACCTTCTCCCTTTCTCTACTCCCCAAGGCATGAAATATTTTTCTCTAAGGAGTTTATCCATTGCTCGGCTTCTAAAAGAATTGTAACCCCATTAAATGATGGTGGTTGTTGCCTCATGAAGCGGTCTAACATTGATCCTCCATGTTGTGGATCAGGGTGATCCATACGAGTAAGGTTATTATTCATAACTTGAGTGAGTTGTACCAGTATGGTAATAAGTTGATCAGCACCAGTTGTATCTCCATATCCACAATAATTATCTTGAGCAGGAGGGCAATCCCTACATGGAGTGCGTGTATTGATACGGTTTCCATTCCTTCCACTAGGCGCCATTTCTATACAATGGCATAAACTAGATTAGTTTATGAATCAAAATACATAATTCCATACTTGTAAAATACTTAACATAAATTGAACTATTTATGGATATAATCCATAATCATAAAAAGGTTTTATTTGTGGAAGTATATACTCATAACCTTTCATAGTGTTTTGTAAAGAAAATGAGAATTATCCTAAGCATATCCCCCGGGAGTGTCGTAACCAAGAGTGCAGCAAGGCCTGTTGTCGTGCACCAGTTCTCATTCGAGTCTAGCTCAAAGCGGTGTTTTTAGGTTTTACACCTAGGTACATCTGTGCCAGAGCCGCCTCTACCTGCTCGTATCCAGACAGGGATGTATTGCTCGGAAAACTTACAAAATCTCTACAATAACAAAATTATAGGAAGTTCTTCTATACTAATCCTCAAAGTCTATCTTTGGGATATGAGCTCTAATCAGAGTTTATCTAAATCTAGCTTCCAAGGATAGTACTAAACTGCCTTTGATACCAACTGTAACTCCCCGACCCCAGCTACCCAGAGTCAGTGCATTACTTCGTAACATTTTCATGATCACAAAAGATCAAGTCTCGAAAGACCGATTAGTTTAGTAGCCTTGAAAACACTAGATACATTCATAAATGTTACATTACATCATAAGATGAAAACTACAATAACAAATCTCCATAGTCCGCACTCATATCCTCTTCTGACTATCCCTGCAGGTCATTCATAAAATACTTCTTCACATCCTGGAAAATATTAAAACATTGAAAGGGGTGAGCTCAGATGCTCAGTAAGGATAACAATATAGCGGAAGCTTTCATGAATAAACATAAAAATTTAAGTCAATTTATAACTAAAACAAAAGCCTTTTAAACATGAACATCAACATAATATGGAAAAAGTAAAATGAGATAATGTCATTCAATTCTTCACAAGGATATTCTACTGGTCGAATAATCACATGCAATATCAATAACCACTTTCATAATGAGGGAATGTATAATGCCATACATTCTGAAACATTTTGTCAAGGCCTTGGCCAAGATGTCTAAAATGATTAAGGCCTCGGCCAAAACCATAAATCAAATTGGGAAAGGGCCTCGGCCAATTCCATGTCTAGTTGTCTCATGAGACCTACCGATGCATCGAGGAGCTATAGCGGGCTCCACCCGTCACTTATTAAGTCCAATACATTCCTCATATGAATAGGTTTAAACATAACATAAACCATAACATAATCGTATCACAAAAAACAAGCATAAAGGAAACATAAAATTTCAACATTTCAATCACAAGATATCAAAACAACACATTGATATAATAAAAATGCTTTCAAAACCATTTTCAATTCCAAAATAAAAGAAAGTTAGAACTTTGTATTTATTTTTCATTAAAAAAATGATGGCTTGTAGATGAAGTCGAAACTCAAATAGTGGACACGGTGGCGGAGAAGTCATTGTCGCCACATAAGTACAGAAAGAATAAAATTCCCTTTTTTCGTTTAGAAAAACGCTTCGTATAAAAAGGATTCCTTTTGAATAAACGTTAAAGTCAAAGGGGTTTATACACCGTATAAAAGAAAGTTGTGTATAAAACAAAATATGCCTCAATGAAAGGGGATTGAGACGATGTCCTTAAAAAATCATTTTTTTAAAATAAAGTACATCTATAATGTGTATTCACTATAAGTACACATAAATAATGTAAAAATACAAGATATTACATAATAATATCATGACATAATTTGAAAGTATGAGATTAACCCAAAGAATAGAAATTGGGTTAAGAAGTTCCCTTACCTCGTGTCTGACTTGACTCAACCGTTCTTTAACCTCCTGAATAATAAACTAGATTTAATATATACCTTATTAAGAAACATTTTCAATTTCATTATCCTTTTTATATCACTTATTACAATGATATGAACATTATGTAATTATTGAAGATAATAACGGTCGTTTTGTCGATCTTTGGCACTTGAGTCAACAATAAACTTCTTATAATCACAAGTTGTTTTTGTGGTAGAATATCCATTATCTCCAGAATTATATTCTTGATTTATATGTCATATATATCATATATATCCAGTATATACATTCATTTATAATATTACGTAACATTTAGAGGTAAGAAATCAAATGCACCGTTCATGGAGACGGTAAGACGTACGTATGCATAAACGCTACTTTCATTTATATTTCATATTTAATGGAATGAAATCATAATGATATAAATTTATAATATAATTCCAGTATAATATAGTGTATAATAGAATTTAATCCATCCTTTATACGTCCCATATATGGCATTAACGATTCAAATCACTTTGAGGGGGCGGTGGTCCGCACTTCCTAAAATGAAATTATCGCGTTTTACCCATAATGGAAATCATTAAGTATGCCATAAATGAGAAATAAAGAAGAATAAGTAAAACATAAACATATTATATTTCATATATAAATACAGTGACATCTTAATGGCCTCCTTTGAAGGAGTTATATGAGTGTTGAACAATCATCGTTTCGTGAGGCAGAAATTAGCCATCCACAGAAACCGTATGTTCTTTAACCATTAGATGTAGGTGTGAGTAAGTGTAGCTTGAATATTTCTTATAAAAACATCCTAGTATATTTATGATACTTTTTGTTACAAAAGAAATGAATAAAAATAGTTTAGGGGGTTGGAGAAGAAAAATAAAACAAAACAATATTAGAGAAGACATTACCTCAAAATCGGGTAACTCTTTTTGATTTGAGCCAAAGGCTTCCTTGGGAAGAGTTCTGCCCAAAGTGAGGCTTCTAGGAGTAAGAGGGTGAATTTGGGAGAGTATTTGGGTAGAGTTTGGCCGAGCCAAATGGCTTGAAAGTATGAATGAGGTGGTAAAGGTGGGGGCCTTTTATAAGAGGAGAGGAGGGGCACTCTTGGAAAGTCAGGAAATTTTACATTATTATACAATGCTTTTCGGATTCGAAAGGTCCCAAACTTATATAATTCGTGTCTAAGGTGATAATGGTTCTAAATATACCCATCTAATAGTCTTTGGACAAGTGTAAGACTTGGATTTTACATTATCTTTTCATTTTGTTAAAATCGTTAAATAATGAAGTTATCGTTGCATCATAATGATGTCATAAATAATTTAATTTATTTAATGTCTAAAAATTATAAAAAAAATACTATGATGTATTAAATCGTTTTATCTTTCCAATGACTATTTATAGTCGAAAATATGACTTGTATAACCCCATGTAAAAATTGACCTAGTAAAACATTTCATGTTTGTGTCATTTTTTTACTTTAACATTAAATAAAAGGTATTTATGTCATTTTCCAACTAAAGTGGCTCCATGGGGTCTCCAAGTTGACCCATGGATAGTATTGGTCGGCCATGGCACATCCAATAGGATTAGGACAAGTGTAAAGATCATCTCATATTATTAAAACATTATTTATATCTTAAACTACACTAATTACCTCTAATCGCGATTAAGAACTTAAAAGTTACTATTCACCAAAAAATTATTTTAATCTCATTGAACCACATTTTAATTATTAATGAAAACCATGTATGTCAGATTTTTGAAAATCAAATCACAGAAGTTGTAATATTTCATTTAATCGAAAAATAAGTTATTTAACTACCACTTAGTGGTTTCACTATTCATCAAAAATTGAAGTTTTTCAGAACAATGCCAAAATTTCACCCTAAGCTATAATTGATATTCCGAATTCAAAAATGATTTCTATTTTATAAAATTCCAAACATATATGTTGCATTAATTAATTTTATAATTAATTCCCGCTGTCACAACAAATAGCGTGTTTTTAAGAAACAATTTATATCAAAAGATTGACAATTGTTTATGTCCAATTTCAATGTTAAATTAATTTTAATGACCACCATTGGATAAAATGGTAAAAATATATTCTAATTATAATTTAAAACCACTAAAGAGTATAATTTATCACTATAAATTATTTTGGTTAAAAAAGTTTTTTTTAAGTAATTTTTCACTATTCATAAAAAATTAGAAGTTCTCAGAAAAATACCAAAAATTCAAAATAGGCTAATTTCTATTTTCCGAATCCAAAAATGAAGTCCATTTTGAAATATAAAATTTATATAATTTTAAAAAGTGGTTATTACTATTCATAACGTCTACTTTGATTAATCGCGGTGTTTTAGAACTCGAAGTTGCGTACAATGCAAGCCATTGTATTATTGAATGAGAAGCGTATCGTGGAAACTAGGGGTGTTACAATGAAAACCTCTATAGATAAATTAACATATCATTTTACCTTTTCCATAATTTAATGAAATAGTTATAAATAATTTGATTAAATTAATAATTATATTCTATGGATAAATTATATTTTATTTTAATTCAAAAGTAATGACTTTAACTAGTAAATTCATTATCTTATTATGACAAATAATTTATTGAAATATCAATAAATAGGTATAAGGGGGGCTATGTAGCATTAAATCCATGATTAATTACTATGTAATATTAATCGCACATACTTAAAGTTGATATAAGTTAGAATAACTGATATGAAACCGATATATGAATAATCTTTCATCAGTTGATATTTATAATAATGTAAAATGACATGAGTTGGATTAAATCCATGGTTCACCAATCATAGGCTACAGCTAGGGATCTAGTCAGACTAATCAAGCTATTGTGGGGTCATGTTTGATTAACCCAAGTGATTTTGTATCAAAGTAGGATTAATATACACATTTCCATGACAAATTAAACACTATTTTGATGGATTTCATTAGATAAATAATATGGTATTTGATATGGAAGAAACCATGACCTATGATGTATAGTATTTTTTAAGATTAATCTTAGTACTCATGCATGATAAATAATGTGTAGTTTGATCTGCGTACTATTAATCTATGTATGAGTAATTTAATGCACAATGAACCTATGTATATTTAAATAAAACATACATTATTATATCAACAAAACATAACAATTCTGTTATACTTTTTTTACATAATAGTTTATGTAATTATTTTTAAACATGATTTAACGATCTAAATCACATAGTGAATGTTTAACTCCACTATTAGGTATATTTTGATAGAATAATAACTAATATAAGAAAAATATGAAATTAGAAACCAATAAACATTGGTCTAAATGCATAAAAACCAAAAATCCATACAAGATATAAATGAAGAACATTATTGTGCATACCTTTCATCCTTGATTAGTTTATCATTATCAACTGTTGTCTTGAAGAAGAATATAAAGAGATAGAAAAAAAATCCCACCTCAATGGTGTATCCTTGGTTTGTGTTTTAATTAAATGATGTTTGAGTAGGGTGCTTCTTCCATAGAAGATATTATAGTATCACTTATGGTTAATGATGATCAATGAAGGAAAGTTATGAGAGAGGGGGAATAAATTGTAGCTTAGATAGGTGTGTACCAAAACATTGCTGGATTTTACATCATTATATATCCATTTGAGAAACTCGCATGTATTAAATTATACATTTAGAACATCTAGGTAAATGATACTAGAAACTATTCGCTCATCAAATGATTTGACCAATCACCTTGAGCCTTTCATCATTAAAAATAACATGTTTAAAGGTAGTTAGTGGGAGTGATTTGAATTCTTTTCCTTGATGTTATAAGACCATGAAATCATAAGAAGTGGAATAATATTCTATCTCATGACATATCATATATAAATTAGGCTTTTGATTTGACTTTGAAACCACAAATGTCGGACATTAAGATAATCCCTCAATATGAATGGCCCAAAGGCCTTTTTATTTATAGATTTTTTATACCACCTATTTAAAGGGATAAGGGGTAACTCTTACAAGGATCATATGCTTAGAGTTTACATGAATATTAGGTCTTAGATGAATTATCAATTCTATAAGTACATAGAACAAATCCACCCCAGCATGTGCATCACGAAATTAGCTCCCCAGTATAGCATTGTTGTCTGGATAGGCTCTTGTGCATGCACATGAAAGTCCTCATGGCTAAAACATACCCTCTCATTCTTATAGATCTGTTTAGATTATTCTCTACTAAATACACCTTCTCTGAGTCCTCATTTGGAGTGTGATCCTTATTGAGTCTTCCTGGTCCATTAAGCACATTTTTTTTGTGGCACAATAGCCTTGATGTTGCTCAAAGGCCTATAGGTAGCCTGGGGGACTTGAGGTGGACTCAAGGCATTGGGTGTCTTGAAGGCCTTGAAGGACCCAAGGACCAAACCAGGGGAATGAAATCCCAAACAAATGAATAGAACCAAGTACTATAGTACTGAATAGTACCTGATATAGTTTCTGCTATATTTGTTCTATAGTAACATTGAAATATGTCTCCGCCCTGTTTTGAACTCGGGTCTCTTGGATGCACTTTTTGAGTGAATATCTCCATCAATAATTCATTATATGAATGTATGATAACATATAACTAGTTCAATAAATTAAGCTAAAGAAAACCATATTCACAATATATCAATTATATACACGAATTAATTATAGAATAAATTAAATTAATTAATAGTACACATATTTAAAAACTAGTAAACATTTGTGAAACATTCATAAATAAAAAAATCATAAACATTTTATACATTATTATGCGTTATGGACATTCAAAAATTAAAATAAATGTCAAAAATTTACATTTATTTTCAATATTATCTCCCTTATATTCCAATTATATGTATTTTTTTTAAAAATAAACTATACTGAATTAACTATAAACATTATATATTCCAAATATATTATGTAAAAAAGATAGATGAAATAAATACCATATATTTAATATTTTTTATATCTTTATCATATCAATCTCCAAAACTACTTTGATATGTTTTAAATAATTTCATATATGATGTGTTGCTTGTGAAAAGATATACGAGTGTTATTTATCAAACACTATGATAGATGTTGTGTGACTTGTGTGAGGAAGAAATATTGCACAATATAAAAGTAGGAATAAACAAAGGGTGTAGGAAACTATGAATTACAATATTTGGACAGTATTATTTTAAACCCAGCACTTAGTCACTTGCATAGGACAACAAAATTGTCTATGGATAACATAGCTTACAATAAGACTCCACATGATATTACTGTTGGTAACCTACTACACATGATAAACATAGTTCTCTAAGATATATTAAATAATAAAATACATCCAATATCATATCAATGGCCTGATACTCTATTTTTTGGAACATCTTTTATGGCTCATACACTACAACTACTTCATATTATACGAAACAAAATAATGAAAAACTGAATCATTGTGATGTTTCAACATCTCTGATATATCATGTCATGTGCTATGACACATTCATATCTAATGATTTCATTTTTCTGTATATCATACAGTATTATATAGAATCAACTTTTTTTAACATCAACCATTACAATATCAATATGATTTAATATTTACTTCATTTTAAATCACAATTTTCAACATCAATCAATGATATGTATCTATAATAAAATATTCAGTTTATTAGGATGTATTAACATGTAATTAATGCATTGATATGCATTAGGAATCAATCAACCCAATAACAGTGGTGCTTTGAAACTAAAACCACTACTAAAAAACATTTAATACGATTTTTAAAACATTTATTATTTTTAACTTATGATATAAATAGGTTTTTTCATCATTTATAAAATAACTAATTTAACAAAATATATGAATATGTTTTTGAGATCAACTATTATATATAACATATCGAAAATTAATTTTTTTATATTGGTTACTAAATTATTAACGTTGAAAAAAATTAATATTTTTTGAAATGTCATGAGATATCATTTTGTTTTGTATAAATCCCATGATAGTATTAAGTTTCATCTCATGAATAAAATATTAAAAACATTCTTTAATTGATATTTCATCCCCAAATCATGTTTAGGGAGCCTGAATGATCATCATTCACCCTTTGACATTGTCAGTCACCAACTACGAGTTCTCTGAACCTTATTCTCACACTTTTTTATATCGTTCCCCACATCTAAACTATTTTTCATTGATTTTACATAAATAATATTAATATGGGACATGTAAAATCTCTAAGGGGCAAGCATTGAAAACCATAGTCCTAGGCAGGGACATGCTAATATTGTAAAGGAGGAGGAGGTTGAACGGAAGGATGGAGACCTGATAGGGCATCACGTCCTCTTCAATCAATGTTCCAAGAAGAAATTGGATAAACTAGATAGAAAAGACATTTCAATCAGGGGAAAAGCTTCAATAATGTTGCTAGGAAGAATGGTGGATTTTTTTTCATAGATTGTGATGTAGGGAATTCATGTAGGATTATCAGGAAAGGGTGAATTGCGCATGTCTCTACAAATTGAGCTGCAGTAATGGAGCATGTCAGACTATGAAAATTTTCTATAATCGCTCGGGTGATCATTCTGAAGGGTTTCAGACAATGGAAATTTCATGAGCTTACCAATCGGGTGGCAGATATATGGGGAGTTAGTGATTGGAAGATGACAATAATGGGGAAGGGATTTTACCATGTCATCTTCCCCACTGATGAATGTAAATGTCTCACCTGGATCATGGGGTCTATCTCTCTCAATGTTGGTTATCTTCGGATTCATTATTGGGATTGAAATTTTGATCCAGGCTCATTCAGAAACACATTTTCTCAGGTATGGGTACGGATCCATAAACCCAGTTGGCTTTATTGGAACCCTAAAATACTTTGGGACATTCCCTCATTTGTAGGTAAAACTATTAGGCTGGACAAGCACACTGAAAACCCCAATTTTGGGAATTATGCTAGAATACTAGTATAGGTTTTAATGGCTAGCACTTTGGTTGAGAAGGTTTTCATTACCACTAGAGATGACAGTATCAACCTTGAGATTTGGTATGAAACGATTCCCATGTTCTTTTCAAATTGTCAAATCTTTGGGAATAGTATCTCTAACTGTAATAGAAATATGTTTTGCTCAATCTGCAATATTAAAGGTCATGATGATCTACACTATCATAGGAAAGAAAATGATCAGGAAAAGACTGAAACTACTATGAGAACGGTTGTGGATGATAAATAGGATCCATTGAAATCCATGGAGATTTTCACTGGTGATAATATTGAACAAAATAATTTGGATTCCTCAAATAGTAGGAAGGATGAGGAGTAGCAATGCAAGGCTATTGATGGGGAAATACAAAAAGATGAGGTAAATTATTTAGTAGTGCACACAAATTACCCTGGTATCAAAAACACTTATCAGAGGGTGCATGATAACTCACCAAACAATACAGAGGTTCAGGTTGACACTAGATCGTCTGTTGTAAATGATGGATATCCTATGAATCAGGAGCCTGGTAAGGATGATAAGGGGAATCAGAGAAAGACTGTACTCTCCACTGCTAATACATCACAGGGATGTGAACAGGCCGATGGGGACTTCTCCCAAGTTCTATCGTCAAAGGCTGCAAGGAGGAAACTCCCTACCACCCTGACTGAACCAATCAATTCAGAAAATAAGTATGCATCTCAATCTGATGATAATGATGTTGCTCAGGAATTGGATTGAGTTTCTCCAAATGGAACAAAAGGGAAAATTCTGGAATATTCAGAGAAAGGTATTTCTCCATGCTTTATTAGACCATGTACTAGGAAATGAGCCTCCCATCAATGAATGTCTTATTTTGGAACTGTCTGGGTATTGTGAATTCTCCCATAGTCAATGCCCTGAAGCACATCATTCTGACTAATAAATCAATGTTTATTGGCATTGATGAGACTAGGATGAAATTTTCCAGCTCGATGGAATTCAAATGGTCTGCCTTGGTTTACTCTTTCAATACAACCAATCAACTTGGTAACGAGACAGAGTCCTTATGGGTTCTAAAGCAAAATACTGTGATGATTGAATCCTTTCAAAGTGATCAACTATCTATTTCCCGGAATTGTTGATTTCAATAAATTCTTTTATATGTCACCTTTTTCTATGAATTTAATCAATATATAAGAAGAAGAAGTTTATGGAGTAATCTGTTGAGCATGGTTGAGCAGAAGGATAAAATTTGGATTGTACTTGTTGATTTCAATACTGTTCTATGGCTGGAGGAAATGGCAGGGAGAAGTTTCTGCCATGCATCATCTAGTGATTTTTCCTCTTGTATTGATCAATAAAGAATGACTAAAGTTCCTATTTTGGGGGATGATTTTACATGGAAAAGGTATAATCATAATTGCAGGCAGGAAAGTAAGCTAGACAGATGTTTGGTTCAAATAGATGAGCAGAGTGAGGGGCTTGATGTGTCTGGGATGACTCAGTCCAGACAGCATTGTGACCATCATCCTATATTAATTGATATATGTTTTATTAATCTCATATCAACACCTTTGCCTTTCAGATTTAACAATGCATGGCTGGTTGTTACAGGGTGTAGAGAGACTGTTATAGATGCATGGAAGGTGGCCTTACAAGGCAGTACATTATATATCCTCAAATGTAAACTGAAAATTGTGGATGGAAGCAAATTTGAATAAAGAAAAAAAGTCCTTCTCCATCCTAGACCTAGATACCAAAGTGGAAGATTCACTTATGTTAGAGTGTTAGCAAGATAATATTCTTCAATATCATCCCTCTCAATAGGAGATACATGCATCCTCCAGGCTTGACAATCTCTTGTACCACAAAGAAAATATGCTTCGAAATCAGTTCAATGTCAGATGCTTGAAAGAAGGGGCTAGAAACTCAAGGTTGTTCCATTTCATGCACATGGAGAAAGAAAAATGAACGAGCCTTAAGGATTTGAGAATTGCTGAAAAAAATTTTACATCTAAGAATGATATTGCTAATTTTGTGATAGGTTACTTTGAGAAGCTCTATTCTGAATCAGGGGAGGACAACTCAGATAATATCATCAGGTGCATTGAGCCTAGTTTGGAAGAGGCACAGAATAAAAGACTTATTAATATCCCCACTAAAACGGAAATTAATGATTCTCTCTTTTCATTAAATATGGATAGTGTTGCTGGACTAGATGGATTCTCTTACATGTTTTTCATGTTTTATTGGGATATCATCCAGAAGGATGTGACTGAAGTAGTGAGGGATTTCTTCTATCACACCTACATGCCATTTGGGATGAATTCAAACATCATTTAACTGATTCCCATGAAGGATAAGGTTGATTATATCAAGGACATCAGACATGTGGCCATTAGGAATTCCATTCCAAAATTCATCAGTAATTTTTTGGAAATAATACTCAGCGAGATTACAAGTTCTCTCACATCCCCTAATCAGTATGGTTATGTACATGGAAGAAATATCCAGAACTGTCTCTTTACTACATCAGAGTGTGTCAATATAATGAGAACCAAAGTTAAGAATGGTAATATGGCACTAATGTTTGTCATTTCAAATGCCTTTGATACCATTAGATGGGGCATCATTTTCAATCTTCTGTGTATTCATGGTTTCTCAAGTAAATTTATTGGTATGGTGGATGACATCCTGAAAATGATAGTTTATCTATATTGGTCAATAGATCACCTAGAGGATTCATTAAATGTTCTAGAGGTATAAGACAAGGTGACCCTTTATCTGGTTCACTTTTTTCTATGGATGAGGATTATTTAAGCATATTCCTTAATGATCTTGTCAATTTTGGGATATATCAGAGGATGGAATATGTGAGGAATTTCTTCACTCCCTCTAATTTATTCTATGTTGATGATATTATTATCTTTTCCAAAGATGATAGGAGAACCATTTCTTCTATAAAGACTATCTTCAATCACTATGAAGAAGTAGTAGGACAAGTCATAAGCTGGAAGAAATCATTTCTGATTTTGGTGAAGGGATTCGAATTGTGAAGAAAATAGAATTTCCATCGGCTTGGTGTAAAGAGGGGAAGACTGCCCATTATTTAGTTTAGATTTCTTTTGTTTTGGGGATGAGTGAAAAGAGCCTAATTGTAGGGTACTGCACTCAAAATCACTAATTAGCTAGCTAGTTAGAATGTGAAGACAATGTCTCATGCATGCAGGATATGTGTTGGGAACTCGGTTTTCACCTCGATGTTTGTTTACACATTGTCACTCTATAAATGGCTAGTTATGTTGCTTAAGGATCATTGTGGTGTGATCAGTAATTTTATATGTACTGGCTCAACACAACAGAGAATGCTTGTCATAGTAAAATGGAATGATTGTATTATTCCTGTGGTAATGGGAGGAATGGGGGTTAAAGATACAATGGTCTTCAATGATGTTTGCTTCAAAATTTTACTTGGAGACTTCTTTTTAGTACTGATTCCTCTTTGGAATTCCTCACAGACAGATTTTTTGACAGGCTGTTTGAGAGGCAGAAGGTGTATTTGAAGTCATCTGTCTGGACATCAATTAGAAACTCATGTTCTCACAACATGTCACATGCTAAATGGCTTGTCTGTGCTAACTCACAGATGAACTGTTGGAGTACACACTTCCATACTTCCCCAATTGAACAATGTATAAATATACCATTGTCATTGAGGAACACTTATGTTTCTGATATACAGGGAAATACACAGGCTTATGCGATCATTCCATCTCGTCTTCAGAATGAGATTGTTGCATATGAGTATGTTGATTATGATGTTCTGATCTAGAATCCAGCCATGAATGGACCTTTTTACAGCTGTGAATCCTATATACTACAATGTGGCATGGAATCTGGAGTTCCTACTTGGGTGATGGGAGTAAGGAAACCTTTTATCTTACCATATGATGCTCTGTTAATCTGGCTCATCTCGAAATAGAGGTTACCCATTCAATGTGCACTACAACAGACATGTTTGAGTACTGCTCCTATATGCTATTTCTGCATGGATGCGAATGAAAACACATATAATATTTTTATTCAATGTTTATTTTTTGTGCTTTTCTGGAGTTACCTGAAGGCAATCATCCACTGTGATTTAGTTTTTCTCTCTATCAATGCTCAGTTAACCTATGTTTTTCAAGCAGAATGCAATAACCAGGTAAAATCCCTGCTCACTGCTGCTGCCATTTTTGTTATCTCATATGTATGGAGGGCCCAGAACAATATTGTATTCCATAAAGGAATTCCATATTTCAAGGAGGGTACTCTGGTGATTCAATGAAGTATTAAGATTGCTTCGGTGAATAAAACTAGTTCAATGAAAAATGATGTTTCTGATTTTCTACTATTAAGAACTCTTAGTGTAAGTGGTAGGGGAAGAAAGCCCAAGATGGTGAAGCATATCTGGTGGATCACACCAATAATTTACTGGCTCAAGGATAATGTTGACATGGCAGCCTCTGGTGCGCCGAGACTAGCTATATGTGGTGGGGTTTTGAGGACCTATAGAGGCTTCATCAAATTTTGTTTCTTCCACTACATAAAAAATGGACATGAAATTGAGGCTTAGTTATGTGAAATGATAAAGGTGATAAGGTATGATGATTTTTATGGTTGGTGAAAGATTTGCCTAGAATTAGATTATTTTGGTAGTGTGCAGATTCTAAAGGATCCATCCAGGAATGTTCCTTGGAAGATTCTCCCTTCTTGGATAAGTGCTTTAAATACTATTGAGCTATTTTTCCGGGAGGTATCTCATGTGTACAGAGAAGTAAAACAAGTAGCGGATGTGCTCTCCAAAAGAGCAATCATGGAGACGAGCTCTAGCTGGTCCTTTGTGAATCCTGATTATTGCAGTAATCTAGTCCTTAATTATAGAAATGGGGCTGTGTACTCAAGGTTCAGTAAGGACACCCCAATTTTGAGTTGCTTTGTACTGTTTACTTGTTTTTTATATATAATTTTTTTGAGAAGGTCTTCACCCGGCTCTCAGACATTCTGGATATGTATGTGGGATAATTGGAATATTGAGATACACAATTCCTTCCTTATTTGATATATTTATAATCTATAACACTATAAATTATTTTTTTTAATTCATTATATTCTTTATGTTGAGACTTTTTTTAAAATTTCTTTAGATTTTTTAGGGTTATTTTTCAGTATAAAAATATTTGATACATTTAGATACCTAATACTATTATATGTTTGTTGGATGTTTTTTATCTGACATTTCATAGAAAATGAGCAGTTATCTGATATTTTTTTCATTGAATATATGTTTTAAATATAATTGGAAAAACATATAAATATAATAAAAAATAATGGTTACTCATTCTTTTTTTGTAATCATAAATGGGTATAAAATAAAAATACTATTTTATTTTATTTAAATACTAGAACTCATTGTCTAAAAATCTCATTACCAGATTCAATCCAGTCAGCACTTGTAGAATACATCAACTAATCATATTATTTTTTTTTAAAATATCATTGAGATATTTAATATATTAATCACAAGTGGTAGAGTTTAACAATTCACATTAATTTCAATATTCTTATTCATTACTTATCTGATAGTGATGAGTATTTGATAAGATGGTTTTTTTATTTTAGAAATCATTAAAACTAATTAAAAATAACTACGTGATTATTCATAGTCATTAACATTGTTTCATATGGACTTATTATATATTGTAATTAATATTATTAAATTATTTATAGTTTTAATGGTTATAGGCACTATTATTTTCATTCAAATCATAAATGATAAATATATTATAGTTAAACCCAATATTTCTTTAATTAAAACATTCATTAATAAGTTGTACTTCATTAAAACGTTATATTGTATTTTTATAATATATATTAATATCTGTTACATTTATTTATACGATTCTCCATTTTGTAACCCTATCTTAATTCATTACAAATGAGACATCGAAAAACAAAATGATTGTTTTGTGGGTATTCATTTATAATTAATCATAAATAATTTTTGTCTAGTTATATAATTTTCATTAAAATATAAGTTTCAATTATTAAATTAATAAATAATTTATAAACTAAATTATAATCTTTATAAATGCATGTAATTTTTATTATTTTTTAATAATATTAATAATTTTTTTGTAATTAATTTTATGTGTTCTAATGAATTTATGTTTTAATCAGATATTTAATATATATTGATTTTTGTATTTGTATATATTTAATTTCCTTATTATATTTTATTTGTTAATTATAATGAAATTATTTTTTAAAATAATTTGTAATTATATTTTTAAATATAAATTTTTTTAAAAAAATTTATATTTTTCCTAATAAATAAAAATAAATTCAATAATTTTTTTTATATTATTTTATATGAAAATATTAATTAGTAGTGAAAGCCAATTTAATTAAAAATATATAAAACAATTTCAATGAAAATCTTTTATAAATGAAATATTTTATTTCACTTATATTTATTAATAAAATATTTTTGTTTTAGTAATATTTCATTACATAATGAACAATGATAATAAAATAAAAAATTTATCTTTTGTTGTTTTTATTGTTTTTTATAAATTTAAAAGTAATATTAAAATTCAAAATGTTTCGGTTTATATTATGTACATGAAATTTTTTATAGGTGAAAGTGACTTATAGTTGGAATAATTCATACTGAAGAAGTGGTATATTTTATGAATATATTGATGTGTTTTTAGAATTTTCCAAATGTACTATTTCGAGTAAAGAATTGTTTTTTGTCAGAGCTTGAAATGCTCAAATCTAACAAAGATGGAAAGAAGTGAAGTTAATTATCCTTTTTTTTGTAATGGTTTTATTCTGATTTATAGTCATTATATATGGAATGGTGAAATTTGAAATAATTGAAGATTTAATGATGAATAAGATTTCCAATATGATAAATCTAAGGAAATTCAAAAAATAATTTATGTTTTTGAAGTAGAGTCAACTAAGAAAGAACCAAGGATTGAACACCAATATTGTGATTCTTAAAAACAATTTTATTGAATTTGTATGAAAGTTATTATTTTATTAAAAATGATAATATTGATTAACCCGATGGATAGAAATTGATAGAGTTACTAGTGTTTTATAGGGTTATAATAGTTGTGGGAAGACATACTTTTTGAAGACAAATATCTTCCCGGTTCACATTATAATGCCAAAAAAATATTTTCCAAATGGGTTTGGGGTTAAGGAAGATACATTTTCACCCAAATGACTATGTTTTATATAAGAATAAAATTCAAGGTCTCTCAGAGTTTCTTAATTTAGATACATCATTGAATATGTTGAAAGAAAAAATAATAGGTTTATTTAGCCATTATCAAGACTCATACTGAGAAACATTTGTATATTATTATTATTACTTATCAAATATGTTTATATACCTAATAAAATGATAAAAAATGTTTAATAAGAAATTTATCATCGAAACATAGTTTTTTTTATAAATAAGACATGCAAGGATGAGTGGGTTCACAAGGGGTGATAACAGTGAATACCAAGTGCATCAAAACTAATTAAATTTTTACACTATAAGGGGAAATAGTCAAAATTGTGTGGGGTAATAATCATATCAAAAACTCTCACATATCTAGCCAGAACATCAGTGGAATAGTTGTCCTATCATAGTGTGTTTTTGATCACAATACTACGGTTCAGACGACCCTTCAATCCCAAATAATATCAGTGAGATCTCATTGGGTAGACTTGAGGGAACATAGGATTCCTCCCAGATAAGAACAATAAGTGTTCACCTTAGTAATCTCCATGTTAAAGATATCACATAGTGGAAAATCACTATGAATGGAAGTAGCTTTGGTAAGCAGGGAGTTTCTCAAATTTATTTTCTAAACCCAAACAGTACAGTGCCTCTCGTGTCATGCATGATTCCCCTACCTCGCGTGATACCATACTCACAAGAACTGTCCACATTCAGTAGAAATACCTACACCGGAGGCATCCATTTGAAATAACAACCCCTACCTTTGTTGGAGATAACCCTAGGGTTGGAGAAGACAGTGGAATGAAGTCTTTGAGAGAGATCAGTTTTTCACCCACAACCAAAAAGTAGGACAAGACCATTCACTATGGATTTTACATTCACATTCAGTATGAGAAATGTTATCCTTGAGCCATTCCTAGAATTATTTCAGGACTCACAAATGACTCAACCCACTGTTGTGATCAACGCCTAGTAGAATTTTAGTTCATCACCCATTTTTTATGATCGGAAATAATTTTCCATTTGTTATAATAATAATTACAAGGTAAAAATATTACAAATGGGTGAAAATAAAATGAACAATAGATGTAATGTGAAAAACCACAAAATAAAGGTGGTATGAAAACATGGGAAAATAGAAGGATTTACTATGGTCAAATACAACTACAAACATTCTCAATTCCAATGAAGAAACACACACAAAAATTGATCTTGAATAGGTGGAGAAACACCTCACAAAAATACTTCACTCAATGACTAAGTTATTTTTCCTAAGAATTTGATTATGATAATTGTTTTAGGATAACCCTTTTTATTTTGTGTGCTCACCCTCTATTGGTATCCCCTCAAATAAATGTATTTTATCATATTTAATGGGGGAATATGGTACAGTTTCACCCTCTCTGAATGAAATGAATGCAACAACCATCATTATTATTTTCTCTATATAGAACATATTTCAATATATATCTTACATAGAGATTTGATTAAGGGTAAATAACATATCCACACATCTTTTTAATCTTTCAACTCGATGCTCATGTATCTATAAAACCTCTTGATGATATAAACCAATGAAACATATCAGAACCAATCACTTTGGTTATAATATTTGTTATATTCTATTTACTGTTATTTTTTTCATGTCCACACTTCCTTTCCCCACCACATCATAGATAAAGTGATATTTTACCCCCAATGTTCTTTTTTCATAGAATGAGAAGATGTATTCCTTGTAATGTGAAAGGCACTTCTACTATCTCAAAACAATGGAATCTTCTCCTTTCAGTGTATGAGCTACTCTGGTAAAATTCTCATCCAAATCACCTTTTTGCAGGCCTATGTAGCCTACATGTACTATACCTCCATTGTGGATAAATTCACAATAGAGTATAACTTTGAAATCTAGCTCGAAGATCCTCCTACAAGAGAAAACACATAAGTCGTAGTAGATTTTCTCTGAACAGAACCAGTTGCAAAATCGGAAACAATATAACCTCTTATAGTGAAATCTAATCCTTCATAATTAAATGAAACATCTAAGGGTTTTATATTGTACCACATGATCCTTTTCACCGTCCTCCAATGCTACCATCATGGATTTTCCATGTACTGAATAACTTCTCCCATTGCATGCGCAATTTATGGTCTATTACAAACCATGAGACATTTCCCCAAACTAGTATAGAAAAAATAGAGGATTCTCATTTGAACCATTTGAATCCATTATTCCTTGTGTCAAAAGTCTTTCTAAAAAATGATGGCCAGGCATCAGGTCCAGTTTTTTAGAAAAATAGTGGAGCAATATGGTTGGATATGATGTATTATTGGTGATGAGGAGTCCAAATTTTCTGGTATATGTTTTGAGGGGATGATTTTTGGGTATAAACCCGTGTCATAAATCAGATTCGATCAATGATTTAGTCACACATATATGCTTGGATGCACAATTCCTCCTATCACCCATGGGTTTTAGGATGGAACCCCATAAGGGAATATGTGTTGGCCCTCAAAGACATAGTGATAGAGGAAATCGATCTAAACACTTCCAAGATTTCATCTTTAAACCAAGACACAAATAACTCTCTAAAGGACTCCCCATGCAGGATAACTCCCAAGATATTCCTGAAAATATACAACAAAACAACCTCCTAGTAAATCTTAATGAAAATCTTCCAAACGGACTACCCTCTCAGAGAGGTGCAATACTAGTTGTGCAAGTACATCTGGATGCCTTTCCATTGAATATTTTTTTATATTGGAATAACTGGATTTCTCAGTCACTAAAGTAGAAAATTATGATTTCTGGAAAATGTGTACACTAAATCTTTGATGCCAAAGCATCAGTGATGATGATCCCATGTAACCCTTCATGAAAATCATTACTAGAAAATCGTCCAGTGTTCGAGACCATAAAAACAAACATATCTTGTTCAATCCCCAAACTGATGCTCGTATTCGTATGTTTCTGGTCAGAGTTGAGAATTACATTGATGAAACCATTAAAGATACATTCCTACTTGAAATAGATATCTAGCATATGACATCCTTGGAAAAAGAGATTCTCAATGTTTTCCTAGTTATCATTCCAATAAAGAATACCCCACTACCCACCACCCACCTTGCCTTCTCCCTAAAAATATCCATCTTTTCAACTGTGCACCTAGCTAGTCATAGAAATCTCCGGGATCCCTATCCCAATTATCTCCAATAATCTATATATCTTCCATGCATGGATCTAAACCAATGATAAATCCCTTAAATAATGTCCCAGTCATGATGTTCTTTTAAAGACTACATGTCTCCCTAAATGTTGTGAAGGCCAATTCCTTCTACCTCAATGGTCTTCTCCAACCTCTCCCAGGAATCCTAGTGACATTTTCTTATGATTAGAATTCCTGATGAATCCATCCAAAATATTCTTGATTATTCTAATAATACACTTGGATGGTTTGATAGCCGCATGCAGTTGCATCATGATGGAAGTCTAAACACTGTTAATGAGAGTGATCACACATCATAAAGATATGAATCGATTATTATAGTCAATAATTAATCCCATTATATTATTGATGATACCAATGAACAAGAAAATTTTAACCCAAATATTTAAAATAGGAACTCCAACATAGACCATCAGTTTTGATCTCCTAAAAATCCCAAGACTATCCTGAATGCTTCTGTTCCTTCTATTTCATAATCTTTTGGGAAATAACATATTTCTTTTATTATAAATAATCTTCTTAACATTAAGGAACCATATGTCCCCATCAAACTGATGAAGGTGATAATGGAGCTTTCTATTCAATTTATAAAGAATATAGAGTCATATGCAAACAACAAAAGAGATAACGACCAATCCCCACACTCGCTCCTAAACTGAAGGATCAATCCCGCCTATATACAGCTCTGTCAATTCCTAGAAATATCCTCTTTATTCAAGATGAACAGACTTGAAGACATTATATCACCTTTTCTGAGCCCCCACACAAATTTAAAGATTCTTAAGACCATACACTTGATAGAGATTGACACCCAAAGGGATGTGTAGCATCTGAAGAAAATTTAACTGAACCAGGATAAGAATCCAAAATGTATCATAACCTTTTGAAGGAAACCCTACTCCATCTTGTCAAAACCATTTTCCATGTCCTCTTTCACCAAGATGGTGTTCCAAAGAGATTTCTAGTATATATCATCCAAAATTTCATTAAAAATGTTGATACCCATTGAATGCATCTTCCCTAAATGAAACTATGTTGTTTTTCTAAGATAATCTTTGGATGAAGTCATGTCAACCTTTTATTTTGGAGAAAAGAGTTAATTGTTTATCTAAAATTGAATAAAAAATAGCCCTATACTGATTGAGCGTTGTAGGATCCTTGACATTGGGAAGGAGTAACATCCAATATGCACTCACTTCCCTAGTTAGATCTCTTCCCTTGAAGAAATATTATGGTCTCCAAAACATCAAATCTAATATTGTCCCTTGTGAAAGCGAATAAATTCCCATGAAACCCATCATTCATGGTGCACTGTTTCAATTTAGACAAGACACAACCTCTGAGAACTCATTCTTAAACGAGATACCACTCATAGCTACATTATCTTTTCTTTAAACAAGGCATAGAATGCTTCTCAAGATGTCTGGATGACCTAAGACCCCCACTCATCCCCTCTATGAAGAAGGATCAGACTAGTCAACATCTTCAAAAAAATGGTCAACAACCATATTTTTTTCCACCTTAATCTCATTTTGAACGGTCCATCATCCAACATTAGATTTATTTTTGTGCTATATTTTTATTCTCTAAAACACTCATTCAAAAAGTTAACGTTCTTGTAGCCTTCCTTAATCCAAAGGGTGTGATACTTGATTCTCCAGACACTTTCAACCTGAACATTTTTAGAGGAAAAAATAATTTTTTTACATAATAGATATCTGAAAGGATCATCGAACCTTTATAGTTGAATCCGTTCATCCATATTAGAGATATACATCTTAATTTCTACAATACTATATGTGTATAAATCATTCAAATAACACTTATTATTATAATTTTTAGGTAGGTATGTTTAGTATCAATACCAACCCAGGCTAACCCAGGATGGTCAGTCCCCAGACCTCCTATCCTACTGTAAGAAGCCCTCATGGTGACACCATATGCATGAAAATAGGAACATCCTAGATCTAATTTATCTATATTTAATATGGACTAGAAAAGGTTCATGGTTTGACAAGGAATGAGTTTGATGGGTGACTGATGAAAGAGGAGGAGTCTGCACCTTGAAGGTTGTCATGAAATCGATTCAAATAAATCCTGATTATCTAAGTGCCCCTCCTGTTGTTGCACCATGTAAACATTGATCCTGAGGATCCCTATGTCCATAAGTCCATTGGAAGCCTATAAATCATGAATGTCCTACATGGCACTAATAGGCACGACAGAACCTCCATTCATTTCTGAATCCTTAGTAGTATTAATAAAATCTCCCTCAACAATCCAAGTGATGTCCCTAGCCTGAAATATGGATAACCTCTCACAAAGAACCTTACTCTCAATGACATCATGTTTAGCATAAATTAATGATAAATACAATGAATTACCCCCAGTGTCACCTTGGTAGACATATTCCATGAATAATTATGCACACTATCAATGACGTCATCATTCCATTATAATTACCAGATATGGGAATTAATTGGTGAACCATGAATATGATATGTGCTACCCATCCTTATGAAAAAAGTGTGGAATTGTTGAACTTTATTAATTGGTTACAAAATTAATTCCAGTTTTAGATCATGTCAATGTAATTCCTTGGAAAAAATCGTAGTTGACTAGATGTACCAGGCTTATTGATTTCCATACAATGATAAATCATATTAAAAACAAAATAGATAGGGACTCCATAACCATACCATCCATAATTGAGAAAACCTTCTTTGAAGACTATTGAGATGAACAAGTGTCCATCCCACCAATGTGTTTCACCTTCTATACATTACACGAAGATATCATACCCTTCAAGGAATGTCATGATGTAGGCGATCCCATAGCGCTAACAATACAAAATTTTTCTCTTTTTAGAATAGGGACATATAATGGAAAAAGATCATTTTTTGTTGGTAAATTATTTTACTCAATAAAATATTGGTAAAAATTCTATCGCTAAATATTTTTGGGACAAATAAAATAGATTAGTTACAATTATATTATTACCAATAGATAATATATATGATGGTTATAGTGTTTACCAACAGGTTATGGTGACAAAATTATCTGTCGGTAAAAATATTACCATTATATAATATATATTTTTTTGTAATTTACATTGGAATAAAAATTATAAATTTTTAATTCTAATAAAATTCCATATTATATTTTTTATTTTATCATATATAATACATTAAATATAATTTAAACATATTCAAACATAGAAAAAAATAATTATATTTATAATTAAATATTTTTTACAAAATTCTTGATCCCATAGTCCCTATCCAACACTTTATACCCCAATAATACCCACCCCACCTCCAGGCGAATCATTCATGCGGTCTAGTCAGCTCTAGCCCCTGCGGCCAAACTATGTCAGAGTCCCATTCATGCGATCTAGTCACCTCTAGCTCCAGAGATTATATCCAGATAAAATAATGTTTAACTTTTACTAGATGAATTTTATGTTTTTGTATAGAATCATGCACATCCATCCACAACCATGATGTAAGGCCCATGGTGCTTGTAATAATCCCTTATAGTCCATACATGGTTTTCTAACATCAACCCACATCGTTAATAATTATGTATAAATGAAATACATCACCAACATATAATCAAAACAACACCGAAAAAATAGAAACTCAATCAACACTTCAATATTTCTATACAAAATATTAACTCAACTAGTTTAAAAAAACAGAAATCTAAGCTACATATAAAACTCCCCTAGAATTAATCCATGATACTCCAGCATCAGCTGTCACTATAGTGATTCATGAAAGAAATATATTTCTCTCATGCTACCAGTAATGTTACCTTTAAACTTCCTAACTATAGACACCAACATACCAATGAGATATCACAATTCAATCAACATCCAATTTCATTAAATTTATATTGTAAGCACTTGTCTGAAAGAACACTTATTTTTTTGTAAGTCTTGCAAATACCTACAGTGCAACAGACTTTTCCAAGAGAGAAACAATCATTGAAATGAGAATTATATTTTATAATGAAAAATATGTTAAAACATATATGAAATATAACAAAAATAGCGTAGACATAAATAATTCAACACTAACAAAGCTGAGTGTAGTGAACTAGAGATTTAAACCTTCCAAATATGGGACATCATAACAATGTGATAGAATCATTACCCCCCCACTAAATAACCACATACTAGACCTCCATTATCATCCTTCCATCCTTATTTCCAAAAAGCTGTCAAACACGCTGACATATATCTATGTATAATTATAACAGTAATAAATTAAAAAATCATCGAGAGAAATAGTTACAAAAATACAATCAATATTCTAGAAAACTCACCTTGCAACTCTCTTAACAAATCAAAAATGAGACCACAAACATCCCTGATGATAAGATGGTACTCATAGTTGGGAATCATAATGATCATTCATTCAATGAAAATTGATAAAATTAAGGTGAATCCTACAAACTACGCTTTCTTTACATAGGAATGTAAAATAGGGAAAATACCACTACACCATGAAAATAATCGGTTCAATGGTGAGCCAAAATCTAATTTTGACACCGAAAAAACTGCCTTCACCTGGATACCAAAATCATAGACAAATGTTATACAAACCACAGGATTCCCTACTGTAGCGATGTTCAAAAACTCACATCCCAGAGGAAAAACATATTACTCTCCCTTTCATTTTCCCTGACATCTATATGGATTCAAAATACATTCACTTGTTTCCACCATACACCACAACAATGAACCTACCACAAACACCAAAGAACACTTCTAAAAACCATCCAACAAAACCAAAGTACACCAAGAAAACCGTAAAATGAACAATGCATGAAGAAATAGATCATGAAAAGAAACACAAACACAACCAGTCAAAAACCAAAAAAAACACACACATATAACAAGTGCATCATTGGAAAAACTACACTATCCCATGGATCCCTTTATTAGTATCCACTTGTGTATCTGACCACTTTTGGTGATCTCAACCCCTCATGGACTAGTCACAAATGCATATATGTTCATCGATACAAAATATAAAATAATATTTCAATACATTTAGTTTTTTTATATCAAGGTCCATGAAAATGCTTAATGGATCATTTTTATAACACATATTTCTTAGGGTCCATACATGATTCCATTTTTCAGGCAAAAGATCTTACCTTTCGATTGAAAATGTGATAATATTAAAGGTTTGCAGTATGAATCCCACCACTAAAGTAGAAAAGTTTTCATACAATGAAGAAAAATGCAAATTGAATGAAAATCCATCAACAACTAGGTCATTTAATTGTTTTTATGTAATTCTGTAACTCATTGCTATTTTCCAAAATAAAAAAACTCTAAAATGATTGTAATTTGAAATGATGTAATAATAATGATAAAAAGGGAGTGAATTTCTCTATTTGACAACACATGTTGAATAATATATATCATAATTATGAACAATCATTAATTTTTTTTAAAAATAATCCGTGAGTATTATTTTTTTGAAAACACAAAAAAAACCACTAAGACAAAGAGAAAATATAAATTATTGCCTCCAATCTAGGGAAGACAAATATAACCCCAAATAAATTCCACCGTTAATTTTTATTGTCTTTTTGGAGTCAAAAGCATGAAAATTTGATACCAACATATGATTCATTAGATGTTAAACCAAATCAAAATAAATTCAACTTTACATTTTTTAAAAGTTCATGTCTGGTAAGTTTGATATTAGGTTATCATGTGTAAATGAATTTAGAAGTGATCAACTAAGAGACCAATATAATAAAAAGAATTTGGAAATAGCATCGAAGAAAGGAACCATGAGATTATGTTTGTCATCATCCATGCCTAGAAGAATGCGTGAATCCCCACAACTCAATGTTATTCAACTCAATCTCTGGTTTACAAGACAAACCTATATTACCAAAGGTTTCACATGGTCACTACTTCCACTGAACATATCCTTGTATAGACAAAAAGTGATGTTTCCACACCCACCATGTTCTTGGTGATCATTTTAGAAAAAGTAGAAGTATCTGTTCACACCAGTGTCTAAATTGACTCAATTAAACATAAAAAGACATAAATAAAAATGTTTTATTTAAACCTTGATATTTTCTCTTTAAATTATTCATTAATGGAAATTATAGTTTCCCTCCTAGAAAATACACCTCCTTGTACCTTGAGTTCAACAAAAAATATCCACAAATATATTCAATTGTATGAATTAGTTTATGAAGTCACATTACCTATTTTATCATGCTCTATAGTAAAACACGTTGTCACCCTTTCACTAAATTGGTGTGGGAAGATTTCATTAATTCATAATGTTTTAATGAAAAAAATTTGGAATCATAAAATGCATTTTTAGGCATCATTGATTTTTATTTAGCGTGTCTAAATGCATCCTAAAAATTGTTAGCAAGGAAACCTTTGAGTGAAATGTTCTTCTTATTCATATATTCCTTGTATACTCTCTTCTGTAAGTATGAGACACTATTCCCAGGGTTTTTGTTGAAAATCAAAATCTATTTTCCCATTTAACTGGAGTTTATCGCACCGGAAAAATATGTTTGTTCATTATGAACCCATATAAGTTGATATGATAGAAGAAAGATGAAATCAATTACATACATGATTATACCTTACGGTTATGTTCATAAACGATGGAGGTGGGATATGGCCTAGAGGAAAGTGAATAGTGGGTGATGGAGAATCTAGGATGAGAGGGGATGTTGATGCTAGGCGACACAGAGTATGCTTATGATGACTGTGGAAGGTGGATTGTTGTGTGGTTTTATAGGGATGCTGGGGGTAGGGGTTACTGGGATGCCGCAGACATAGGGGTCACGAGGTGAGGGGTGTCAAGGTGCTGAGACAGCTGGGACGGAGGGTTCATGGGGGTATTCCAGTCAAGAATAGTCAAGTGGTCATTCGAGGATGTTGGTAGGGAAAACCAGGGATGAAAAAGGAGATGGAGATGATGCATGTCATGCTGTTGGGGGAAATGACTAGGGCTGGGGGAGGACAAGGTGGGGCGATAGGAGGTGAGTCTAGATCAGGGTAGTGCGGGAAGTGAGGTGGGATAGCGGGATGAGGGGTGGGGCATTGGGAGGTGAGGTCGTCCATAGGGTAGGGGGCAACGATGGATGGGGAAGTGTAACATCTCAGGTAATTAAAAAATATTACATTATCAAATTTATTAATATTTCTGAATTAAACATTAATTTTTATTTAATGGGGTTGTAATGTTCGATAGAGTACCCAATACGCAACAATGATTTTTCTGAAATCTTTCTTTGCACACTAACAATATAATATTATTATTTTAAATGGTAGTTAACTCATAGTTGTTGTATAGGTGAGAATGGAAAAAACTAACTAAAATATGATTATACATGATTTCTAATTTTTTTTACATTTGTCAAATAAAATATAGAGGCTTAAAATGTAAATGAATCTAATTTTAAGAATAAATACTCTAATATTCACTAAAAGGCCGATTTATCACCTTTTGATGGAGAACACTAATTAAATCACATTTTGCACACTCTTATATGTTTTATTGGACAAAATAAAATTATTCTTTAGATTCGGGACACCAATATTTAATTTGGGTAATTTTTTGGTATTTTTCTTATAAAATTCATGTTTTAATAAATAGTGAAAAATACTGTATTTTAATTCAAATATTCTTTTTAATGTAAATTATATATATGGTTTGAATATATTTTTAATTGGTTTTAAAGTGTAGTAAGATAATATTTTTACCATTTAATATATTGTTGGTCATTAGAATTAATTTTACTTTGAAATTGGACATAAACAAATGTCAATATGCTGATAGATATCGTTTTTAAAAACACGCTATTTGTTTTATCAAAGAGAATTTATTTTAAATTAATTAATGAAACTTCTATGTTTTGAATTTTTTAAAATAGGAATAATTTTTTATTTCACAATAAGAAATATATCATAGGCCGGATTTTTTGTATTTTCATGAAAAACATCATTCATTGATGGACATTGAAACCACTAAATAGTAGTTAAAAAAATTAACTTTTTCATTTAAATAAACTTTTACCACTTCTTTGAATATAATTATGAAAATAAAACATGCATGGTTGTTATTAGTATGTAAAATTTGGTTCAACAAGATGAAAATAATATTTGGTGAATAGAAACATTTGACACTTATTTACCACGGTTAAAGGTAGAATGATTAATTCAAGGTAAAAACAATATTATAATAATAGAAAATTACCATAACACTTATCCTGACCTTTTAGGATGATTCATGGCCGTCCATAAGCATCTATTGGTCGATTTTGGGATCCCATGGAACCACTAATTAATTATAATGACACTTTATTTTAATTAATTTAAAGTAATGAAAAAATTTACAAAAACAAAAATATTTTAGTAAATTAATTTTTACATGATGTTATATGAGTTATCATTTCAACTATAAATATTCATTGTAAATATAAAAAGATGTTCTACATCATAATATTTGTTTTATAATTTTTAGACATCAAATAATGTAAATTATTTATGATACAAAAAAGATGCAGTATTTACCTCATTAATAAATGTTTTAAATAAATAAGATTATAAATATTAAAATAATATCCAAATCTTGTACAATTTTAATTGGATGATTTTATTTAGACCATGATTCATCTAATCTACGAATTTAATGGTTTTTTAACCTGTTTAAACAAATTATATGTTTATAATAAAATAAATATTTCAAACATTTCTAAAGAGCCCATCCTCTCCCTAATAAAAAGATCTCACTTCTATCAAATTACTCACACATCTCAAACCTTTTTTGTCCTCCATCCTCTACAAATATATGATCCCTATTCCCATATCCTTATTTTATAAGCCTTTTATAAGGCAGAAGGCACATCAAGTAGTCATTTAGGTTCAATCAAAAGGGAGATACCTGAATTAAAGATCATGGTTCTCTTAAATTGTTTTCATTTATTTTACTTATCCAACCCCTAATATCTTTTTATTCCTTTATTTTATTACAAAATTAGTATCCTCAATATACTAGGATGTTTTTATCATATGTATTCTAACTACACTTACACACACCTCCATCAAATGGGTAAAAACACAATGTTTTAGAGGATGGAAAACTAACGCCTCATGAAAGGATGATTGTTCAATAATCTTCTACCACCTCTTATGGTGGCCATTATTATGGAAATGTATTTATAAAAGATATATATTATTTTTTTTTCTTTATGCTTATGTTTTTTCAATTTATTTAATTCCTTTATGGTTTCCATTATGGGTAAACATGATAATTTTATTTGAGGATATGCAGACTACCGCCCCCTCAAGGTTATATGAGTCATTTATACCATACGTGGGATTTATAAAGGATGGAGTTAATGATATTATACTGGAATTATAATATACCTATGAATCATTATTTTATATTCCATTAAATATAAAATATAAATGAATTTAGCGTTCATGCGTACGTACAACTTACCGTCTGCATGAAAGGTGCATTTCATTTCTTATCAACAAATGTTATGTAATATTATAAATACATATATATAATAAAAAATATGATATATATATGTATGATATATTAATAATGAATATCATTCTATATATAATGAAATTTTTACCACATGAAGAACACCATGTAATTATAAGATGTCCATTTTTGACTCAAGTACCAAATATCTACAAAATGACTATTATTGACATAAATAATTACATAATTTTTTTAACATGGTAATAATTGATAGAAAAGAAATAATAAACTTTAAATAAGTTCCTAATAAACTAAAAAATAACATTAGTTTATTATTCAATAAATTAATGAAGGAACGAGTCATGACGGACATGAGGTAAGGGAAGTTATTACCCCAATTTCCATTATTTGGGTTAATCTTCTCATTATTATTTTTCTCATTCATCAATTACATGAGAAATGAATTTATATATGTTATCAGGTACTTATACATTATTTTTGTGGGATTATATTTAATACACATAATCGATCTGTTTTATTTGAAAATGTTCTTTGTAAATAACTTCATCTCAACCTCCTTTCATTGAGGCTTATTTTTTTAATACACGAATTTCTTTTATACACTGTATAAACACCATTGAATTTTCATTTAATACAAATGGAATATCTTTCAAAGAAGAATATTACTAAATGAAAAAAATAATGCTTTTTTTTAACGTTAGTGGTTACAACATCCGTTCCACCAGCACGTGTATTATTTGAACTTTGACTTCCTTAACAAGTTTTAATGTTTTTCAAAGGAAAATAAATACCATATACTCTTTAATGTACTTTGTTATTGAAAATGGTTATGATAAAGGATTTGTTATGTCAATATATTTATGTGATATATTTTCATTGAAATGCCAAAAATTATTCTTTTTTTATATTTGTTGTATGTGTTATGATTTTATAATAGTAATAGGACATTTGATAGGTGGTTACGTGATAAACAAAATGATTGGTGGTGATGTGATAAACTAGTACAGGTGGTTATTTTATAAATTCCAATGCACTGGGTATGGATTTTGGCTATATGGATATTCCATTTAGGGATATGTGTGGAAGTCGACCGTATAGTTATTCCATTTAAGTATGTTTATGTCCCAAGTTACCTTTATATGTTATGTGTTCTGTATAAGGGTTTTATGGTAATTCATTGGTTATAAAAGGGTAAGAAATGGTTTTTCATTCAGTAAAGAGTATTTACTAATTAATAAAGGTGAAAATTATTAATTACTATAATGTATTCATGGTTTACTTATTATTTTGAAAAACTAATAGTTTTCCTTTTTTTGAATCCCTTACTGAACTTTTTATGCTTATCCCATGATTTTGAAATGCTTTACACAAGACATAAAGTGGAATAGGGTCAAGAATGGGATCATGGAAAAGGTATGCTATCTAAAACACGGAACTATACATGAATCTTTTTTGATGTGTTTATATTATGTGAAAAAACTAGAATCTGAGTAAATGTGTCTACATGTAAATATTCAAGTTTTTATGTATATGTTAGGACCCAATTCTCAAAAGATCTAAACCTGAAAAGATCCTCATTTTCAATTATTCATTTAATTCAATATTATGAAAAGTTTAAGGCTGGGTCATTAAAATTTGTAACAGCGGTCAGTTTAGACAACTTTAGGAGTTAGGGTATTGTTAACTTTATAACCAAAAATTAATTTATGTTAATATTGAAATGATAGAATTTACAGATTACCTTGTTTCTTCATCTAATATATCTCTATGTTAATAATGGTTTATCATAGATGAAACATAGCACCATTTCTGGGAAGTCATACACAAGGAAATGACCTTCCAAATCAGCAACATGAGATGGTCAGAATAACAAATGAACAATTTGTTATAGTGATGGCTCAGTAGACTCAGGTGATAAATGTTTTTGGTTTTTTGATGATATTTTGGTTTATTCCAAAAGTGATTGGAAACTTGAAATCTAATTAATGATTATTTTGAAAACATTAAAAGAAAATTATCAATATGAAAAGTTTAGTAAGTCTGATTTTTCATTGCAACAAATTTATTTCCTTGAAAATGTTGTTTATAAGGATGGATTATCTATTGATCCTACAAAAACAAATGAGGTTGAAAAATGGACAAGACCCATAAATATAACCAAGATCTATAGTTTTCTTGGTTTGGCAGGTTATTAGCAGATGATTTTTGGAAATATTTCAGGGTTATCTAATCCATGAACAATGTTAACTCAAAAAGGTGTTAATTTTTTTAGACAAAATAATGGGATGATTTTTTTCAGGAATTGAAAAGAATATTTGGGAATTCTCCAATTTTGGAATTACCTTCCAGAAATTGTGAGTTTTTTATTTATAGTGATGCTTCATTGAAAGGAATTAATTGTGTCCTTATGCAAATTGATCTGACAATTGATTATTCTTCACGTCAGTTGAAACCTCATGAGTTAAATTACTCTACACATGATTTGGATTTAGCTACTGTTGTTTTCCATTAAAATTGTCGAGTCATCATTTTTATTGAGTAAACTGTGAAATATATACTGATCACAAAAGTTATAAATATATATTCACTCAAAATGAACTGAACAGGAGACAGAGCAGATGGTTGGAATTAATCAAGGATTGTGATTGCATGATTCATTACCATCTGGGAAAAGCAAATAAAGTGGCTGATGAATTGAGTCAAAAATATAATGATTTATTAACCATGACACGTTGGGAATGATATAATTTCGTTTTTGATTTGATAAAATTTGGAATATAAGTTTTTGGTGTAGGAAATTTGTCTATTTTGTTTCAGCTGTTAGCGAGATCATCTCTATCAGACAATATTAAGTAAGCACAGAAAGAAGATAGTGAGTTGCAAAAAAAGGTAGAGTTGGTTCAGAAGGGTATGTAACCAAATTTTATTTGTTGATAGAGATTGTGTTTTGAGGTTTGGAAATATATTATGTGTGCCTTTTTATTCATAGGTGAAAATGAGTCGTTATGTAATGCTATTAGTTCACAATTTTTAGTTTATCCTAGCAGTACATAGATGTACAGAAATCATCAAGAATATTACTGGTGGGATGGAATGAAATGAGCTATTGTTAATTTTACTGTGAAGAGTTTGACTTGTAAGAAGGTTAAAGCTAACTAGAAGTTACCGAAAGGGATGCTTTAGTCTTTACCATTTCTAGAGTGGAAATGGGAAAATATATCCATGGAATTCATTGTGGGATTACCTAAGACATCTCGAGGTGATAATGCAATCTGGGACATTGTATGTGGATTGAATAAATATGCTCACTTACATATTATTCGATAAACCTTGTCTCAAGATCATCGTTCTCATTTGTATGTTAAAGATATAATCAAGTTGTGTGGTGTTCCCCTCTTCATTGTATCTAATTGTGATCCCAGGTTTACTTCTAACTTTTGAAATGGCCTTTAGATGACATTGGGTACTGAATTAAATTTTATTATAGATTTTCATCCATAATCATTTGGGCTGTCAGAACGACAATTCAGACCTTGGATCATATGCTACATGCTTTTTCATTGGATTACCAAGAAAGTTGAGACCACCATATTTCATTTGTTGATATTATTAAAATAAGAGTTTTCATTATAGTATACAGATGGCTCCATTAGAGGCATTATATGGAAAAAATTGTTGAACTCGATCTTTTTGGGATGATGTCGGTGAAAGGAAACTGATGGGACTAGAATTGTTAGAAGAGATGGCAGAAAAAGTTCAGTTGATTCAGAATAACATGAGAATAGCTCAAAATACTCAGAAAAGTTATTCAGATGATCAGAGGAAGGATCTTTCTTTTGTGGCAGATGATCAGGTCTTTCTCAATGATTCTCCATGGAATTGTGTCATGCATTTTGGTAAGAAGGGAAAGTTGAGTCCAAGCTTCATTGGACCATATAAAATCCTGGATAATATTGAATCATTTGCATACAAAGTGAATTTACCTCCAAGTTTGTCCTAGGTACACAATGTTTTTCATGTTTCAATGCTGAGAAAGTAAATAATCCAGATCCATCACATGTTTTCAGCCTAGAACTAGTTTAGTTGGAAGAGAATATCTATTATGATGAAAAACTAGTCGAGATTCATGACTGTAGAGAAAATGTGTTGAGGAATAAGGTAACTCACCAGGTAACCATTTTGTGGAAAAAACCATATGTTTGAAGAGGAAATGTGGGTATCTGAAAATGTTATAATGTATAAATTCCCACAATTATTTGATAAGTGAATGAAATTGCGAGGAAAAAATTCCCAAAATGGGGGAAGGATTTAATATCCAAGGTAAATAAATAATATGTCATTTTTAATATTTTTTAATATTTGTGAATTAGATATTAATTTTACATTTAAGGGGTTGCTATGTTCGATTACAACCCTGATATGCAACAATAGGTTTTTTTTAAAATCATATATTGCACACTAACAATATAATATTGTTATTATAAATAGTAATTAACGCCTGGTCGTTGTATTGGTGGGAAGGGAGAAAAATTAACTAATATTTGATTACACATTTTTTCTAAGCATTTTTACATTTATCCAATAAAAGTTGGAGGCCTAAAATGTAAATGAATGTAATTTTTCGCATAAACACTATAATATTAACTAAAAGGTCAATTTTTCACCTTTTGATGGAGAACCATATTTAAATCTAGTTTTGGTAACTCTTTTATAGTATATTTGACCAAATATAACTCTCTATTAGATTCAGGACACAAAAATTTATGTTGGGTAATTTTTTGGTATTTTTCGGAAAAAAATCATTTTTAATGAATAGGGAAAAATACAATATTTTAATTCAAAACATGATTTTACTATAATTTATTTATATGGTTAGATTATCTTTTTAATTTTTATTAAATATTAATAAGATTATATTTCTACCATTTATCCCAATGGTGGTCGTTGGAAATAATTTCACTTTGAAATTGGACATAAACAAATGTCAATCTTTTGATAGATATTGTTTTTTGAAAACACTAAATTTGACTTGAAAATGGTAATTAATTTTAATTTAATTATTGAATATTCTATGTTTTGAATTTTATAAAATAGACATCAATTTTTAATAGGGTGTAACATATATATCATTGGATGAATTTTTGGTATTTTGCTGAAAAACATAAATTTTTTATAGATTGTGAAACCACTATGTAGTAGTTAAAAAAACTAACATTTTCATTAAATCAACTTTTACCACTTCAATGAATTGAATTTAGAAAATCCAACATACATGGTTGTTATATATAAGAAAAATGTGGTTCAATGATATGAAAATAATTTTTTTGTGAATAGTAACTTCTGACATTTGTTAATTGTGGTTAAATGTAAAAAGGGTATTTCAAGGTAAAAAAATAATATAATAATAAAAAATTACTTTTACACATTTACTAACCTTATTGGATTAGTCATGGCCAACCATGGGAATCCTAAGTTTGATTGTGGGACCCCATGGAGCCACTTATGAAAGATAATGAAATTTAATTTTAATTAATTTAAATTAAAGACAAAAATGACATAAATAAAAATAATTTAGTAAATAAATTTTACATGGTGTTATATAAGCTATATTGTTGACTATAAATATTCAATGGAAGGATAAAAATTTTTATGACCTCATAATATTTTTTTATAATTTTTAGACGTCAAATAAATTAAATTATTTATGACATAAAAATGATGTCGTTTTTCCACATTAATAAATGATTTAAATAAATAAGATAATAAATATTAAAATAATAACCAAAACCTATCCAATTATTACTGGATTTTGTTATTTCTACTTTGAATCATCCTATATTTTATTTGAATGATTTTTTGGGCTTTTTAAACCGAAGATAAGTTTATTATAAAATAATTATTTCAAACATTCCTAAAGAGCCCCTCCTCTCCCTTATAAAAATCTCTCACTTCAAAACAATTCCACACACCTCTCAAGCCTTTTTGATCCTCCAAACACTAACCAATTTAAATTCATACAGACTTATTCTCTTATTATAATCCTCAACTTAAGTAGAAGGCACTTCAAGAAGTTCTTTTTGTTCAAACCAAAGGGATATACACGAATTAAATGTAATAGTTTCTCTAAAATTCAATTTTTATTTATTTCTCAAACCCCAAAACACCTTTTATTACATTAATTTATAACTGAACCTGTATCATCAATATACTAGGATGATTTTATGATATGTATTCGAACTACACTTACACAAACCTCTATCTAATGTGTAAAGAACATAATGTTTCTGTGGATGGAAAACTAACACCTCACGAAACGATGATTGTACAATAATATCATACCACCTCTTATAGTTGATATTATTATGGAACTATATTAATATATGATATATATTATGTTTATGTTTTCTATATGCTTAAGTATTTTCGATTTATAGCATGCACTTATGGTTTCCATTATTGGTAAACGCGATAATTTCATTTGAGGTAGTGCATACTACCTCCCCCTCAAAGTGATATGACTCATTCATACTAGACGTGGGATTTATAAAGGATGGAGTAATGATATTATACATGATATTATACTAGATTGATAATATAACTATGTATAATTATGTTTTTATTCCATTAAATATGAAATATAAATGAAAGTAGCATTCATGCGTACGTACGACTTACCGTCTTCCTGAACGGTGCATTTCATTTCTTATCTCCAAATGTTATGTACTGTTTTATATACATATATATACAGAATATATTCGATATTTATATGATTTCTAAATCATTATTATCATTATGTATATAATAAACTTTTTACCACATGAATAACAACATGTAATTATAAGAAGTCCATTTTTTACTCAATTTCCAAATTATAACAAAATCACCATTATAAACATAAATAATTACACAATCCTTGTAACATGGAAATAAGTGATATAAAATGAATAATAAACATGAAAAAAGGTTTTTAGTAAGTAAAAATTAACATTAGTTTATTATTCATTAAATTAAAGAACGAACGGGTCAAGTCGGATACGAGGTAAGGGATCATCTTAACCCAATTTCCATTCTTTGGGTTAATCTTCTCTTTATTGTTTTCATCATTATTTGATTATTTAGGAAATGAATTTTTGTATATTATCATTTATTTATACAAGTTTTATGTGTGCTTATATTTAATACACATAATCGATCTATTTAATTACAAAATGATCTTTGTAAGGGACTTTGTATCAATCTCCTTTCATTGAGGAATATTTTGTTTTAATACACAACAACGCTATATATAATCCTTTGACTTTTCATTTAATTCAATGGGGATATATTTCTAAGAAGAGTTTTTATTAATGACAAAAAACAATGTTAATTTTTATTGTATGCAGTGAATATATCCTTTCCGCTTCCACAAGTATTATTTGATATTTAGCTTCATTAACAAGCTGTAATGTTTTTAATATGAAAATAAACACTATATACTATTTTATGTATTTTGGTATTGAAAATGGTATTTATAATGGATTTTTTATGTCAATATATTTATGTGATATATGGTGATTAAAATGTGGAAATGATTTCGTTCCTTTATATTTGTTGTATGTGTTTGGATTTTATAATGGTACTTGGACATTTGAAGGGTGGTTACATGATAAACCAAATGATGGGTGGTGCTATGATAAAACAGGATGGGTGGTTATGTTATACCATCCAATGAATTGGGTATGGAATTCGGCCATATGGATATTCCATTTAGTGATATGTGTGGAAGTCGACCATCTTATTATTACATTTTAGTATGTTTATGTCTCATGTAACCATTATATGTTATGTGTTCTTTGTACAGGTTTTATGGTAATCATTTGGTTACAAAAGTGTATGAAATGTTCTTTTATTAAATGTAGAGTATTTACTACTCCATAAAAGAAAAAACTATTACTAATGATAATGTATTCATGGTTTACTTCATGTTTTTAAAAACTAATAGTTTTCCTTTTTTGTGTATCCCTTACTAAGATTTTTTATGCGCATCTGATGTTTTTGAAATTTTTTTCAAAGGACATAAAGTGGAATAAGGTCAATTATGGGATCATGTAAATGTCATGCTATCTAAAACATGGAACTATACATGACACTTTTTTTTCAAGAGTATTAATTTGGTGTAAAAATTTATACTGAGTGTATGTGCCCACATGTAAATATTCAAGTTGTTATGTATATTTTATGACCTAATTCTCTAAAGCTCTAAACCTAAAAAGATCCTCAATGTGATTTGTTCATTTAATTCATGATTATGAAATATTTAATGCTGGGTTATTATAGGAAGACTATCCAATTATGGTTTTTTGGGTGTAATTTTTTTTTTTAAATTTTTAAATTTTTAGTAATTAAATAATATTGAAAATTATAAAAATAGATAAATTTTTGAGAAAATTGAAAATTAAACTCAATTGTGAGATGTTTTTAATAAAACTCTGAGATATAAAAATTAATTTGGTCATAAAAATTATATATATATTAATATACATACTATGTTTATCTTGATCGATTATTGATAAAATATTTTTTTATTGAATGGTTTATTTCAATGGTTTTTATTAATAGAAAAAGGTTTTTTGACAAGATCTTTATTAATAATAGATTTATGTTGTGGAAAAAAATAGTTTTTAGTGTGATAATGCAATAAATTCAACTATCGGTAAATGATATGCTGGTATTTTAGGATCAATATCTATAGATATATCTGTTGTTAAAAAAGAAGTGTTGGGTTTAAAAATTAATACAAATAAAACATAATATCTGTTGTAATTTCTTATTTTTACCAACATATATATTATTTATAAACAAATTTCTATATTTATAAGCCAATTATTTATAGTGCAACATTATTATTTTTAGAATATGGCCCCGACTGAAGCGACGAACTCGGGGACTCAACAGAAGGACTCTCACCAGTGGGAAGTGCCTGCTCTAATTTTCCATTGTAAAGGATAATCAAACCACCCGTTTGATCTGTAACCCTATCCTTGATATCGGTAGTTAATATATGATAGATGCGTAGATACTCTTGTGATTATTTTGGAATCTCAGGAGATGCTGGTGAGTCATATGATAGGGGCTCTGCAAGCACTTGCATAATTCATAATGAATCTAATGGCACCAGAGAATTCTAATCGGAACCACTAATGGGAGTTTAACATTCCCAATAGATAGAATATGAAGCATGTTATTATAGTTTTAATTTTTAAAAAGGATAAGTCTATGTTTGAGTTGTACCCAAAATTGTAGACCATCCCCCTTGATAGACACCCAGCTGCTGACCCTCGAACCGCCAAGTCCATTGTGTGATAGCAAAGCGCCAACCTTTGATCCATCAAGATTTTTACTATATATAGATGATGAGTTTACATGGAGAAATAAATATTCGGATAAGTGAAGGGGTTATTGAAATTAAACCTTTTCTACAAGGATATGTTATCTCTAGTCATAACCAAAACCTTTTAAACAAACAGCTTCAACAGATCTATTTACACACATATCTATGGTGTAGCTGTCACATGAAAAAACATCATATCATCATCTATGAAAATGATGGAACCCGAGTGTTTCATTTTGAAAATAATATCACTGACTCATGGTTTGTGGACACCGAAGAATACCACAATAGGAGTGGGTGACCACCTTTAAGGACCAACTACTCGAAACCTTCTTTAGTAGTTGATGGCCGACCATGAAGAAAAATTTCACATGAGTTTATTACCACCTTGATACAACATGAAGAAACCTTTTTTTTGTCTCCACTACATCATGTGCTATGTATGTGTGTTTCTATATGAACAAGAAAAAAGAGAGGCGAGATATATGTTAGATTTTGTAAACATTGAATCCCTAGTTGAATAAGAAATTTATTGTCTTTTTCATAGACGTAGGTCATCCGACCGAACCACGTAAATAGTGTGTCCCTCTATTTCTATTTGATCTCTCTATTTTTTGTGAGATATTGAAAGTGTGAGCACTACTATCCCAACAATGTGTTATCAAAGGGGCATTAAATTACCTAGATTGATTAGCATCGGTCGCTCCATATGCAAACCAGAAGAGGCTACGGTCCATGATTATTATTGGAAGATATTGTATGCACATATGAAAATTTTTCCCCGCTACAACCTATAAATGGGAACTTCCCCTATTTTCCACACATCTTCAATCCACTACAACTCAAAATTCAGATCTTCCCCTGTCCACACATCTACAATCTATTATTGTCCCTTTCCATCCTCCTCAGTCTTGAATACACTTATTTTTATGATCTTTAAATGTGTGGAGAAGTGTGTGATGTGTATGGAATCAAGAAGAAAAAATATGATAAAGAAGATGGGTTTTTTTTATATTTTTCTAATTTGAAAGGATGGTGGCATGGATTAAAATTTTGAAAGGTGGGAAACCTTTTTTTCTTTTTGTTCATGTGAAAATAAAGTGAGTATATTTTGATAAGTGGGTGGCATAAACGAAAAAATAATATAGGGCGAAGTGATAAGGGGTGTGGAAGTAACAAAAAATGTGAATGAGATATTTTTGTCAGAATATAAAGGAGGGGATATTTTATTGGATTTGGGGAATAACATTTGTCCACCATCCACAAAAAATGAAGTTTTTATTAATATTCAATTTGGCATTTATGTATTTTTTTACTCTAAATAATACTTGGGAAATTTTTTTTGTATCCATTTGGAATCTGATTTGAGGAATTAAATTATCAATTTATGTATTTTAGACTATTCTTAGTTCATCTGTGCTATCTGTTTTTAGAAATTATGATTTGTTTTTATGATGGAGTGTCCTGAAACTGAAATTAGTTCGGTACCAACCCATGAGGCCCAAGAGTCTGTTCCAGCTACAAAATTCAATACTACAAATACTTCTATTCATAATAGTATGATATCTTGTACCTAATTTGAGGTGGATAAGTTTGACGGGACGAACAAAATTAGCATAGGGAAATTTGATGTTTTGGATATTCCATCTCAATAAGAGTAAGATATCACCTTGGAAGAAAAGCCTATCAACATATCTGATGGTGGATGGAAGAGCTATGAATGCAGATCTGGTGGATGGAAGAGACTCAACCATCAAGCCTACTGTACAATTTGACTTGTTTAGATAAAGATCTGAAATACAGTATAATGTGGGAAGCATTAGAAAAAATATTGAGGAGTATTTTGGAGAACTTTTATATAGATAAAAGCATTGAAAATCAACTATATCTAAAAAATAAATTGTTCATATTTATTTACATGAAAGGTATGTCTTTGATTGGGCACCTTAATTCGTTTAATAAAATCCTGGAAGATTTTATAAGTATGGAGTTAATAATTAGAGATGAAGATAATTCAATGTTTCTATTTAACTCTCAACTGGTGAGTAATGATCTCCTCTCTATAACATTAAGTATGGTAAATATGAGGTGAAATTTATTGATGTTTCAAATTCTTTAGTTAAAAATGACTGTAAAAGGATGGAAAAATATGACCATTGGGATTCCCCATTGGATGGATTTAGGAAAATTAGAGGAAGGTAATTTGACAAGAAATCTATAAGATTTAGAAAAGATAAATCATGATTGACGTCAAATGGTGAGTCCAACTTTAGACGTCTAGTGAAGGACATGTGTGTCTACTGTCCTGAAAAAGGGAATTCGATGAAAATATTTCCCCAAAATGGGAAATCAAAGGAAATTTTTACAGATAACCAAGGATTTAGAAGATACTGTCCTTATTTTCTCGATGATCAACCAATTAGAAGATTGGATTCTTGATTTAGGTTGTTCATTCTATATGTGAGGAAATCATTATTGGTTATGAAAACACAATGTAAGGAACCAAACCCAGTCACCCAGAGCTGGTACCTTATTTGATTACATTTGCATAAAAACAAGAAATAAAAATTCCAAAGGACTGAGTAGTTTAGTATTATTGGAAACAAGATACATACATATGTACATCATTACAAATATAAATGAAAAACAATATAGAACTTCATTAGACAACATCCATAACTCCTACGATATATCAGCATGACATTCATAATAGAATTCTTCTTTCCCTGAGAAAATGAAACATAATTAAGGGGTCAGTATAGAGACCCAAATCTTGTCTTACATAGAAATTACAATACCTTTTCAGAATATCTAATACATAACAAAAACAGACAACAAAAGTCCGTGATAGTTTAGTGCCTTTGGAAACTCGGAATGTAATATTCTAATCATGGTGAAAGATCTTCAACATCTCCCATAATGATATTCCCCTTTAATTTTTTACCTAAATCGTTTCTTAATATCCTGGGGAAAAGAAACCATATAAAGGGTGAGTTTAAATTCTCATTACGGATTAGCATCGATAGAATAAAACAAACCATATACATTTTAAATTAAAAACTGGAACATAATGTTTAAACATCAAAATCTTGAGCAATGACATAAAACATAAATGTACATGTGGAATAGATACATAATTCATGATAAAATAGCATGGGAATAAAACATTTAATTGTGGAAACCATTAAGCACCTGATATGATTTCCATAATAGCCAGGGAATTGCTGCCAATACTATCTTAGTGGACAATGTCCATTTCCGAATCAAGTTCACTCCTCGTTCCAGTCCTGTAATACTGAACCAGATTAACATATCGTTCCATCCATGTCTATCTCCTGATATATAAATTGTTACCCAATGAATTGGAGGGAGATTTTGGTCACACCCATATCATAATGAAATCATTCTTACTTGTGTCACAACATAAAAATAAATCACTCATCATAACCCAAAGAATCAAATGGGTTTCATAAACATCATCACATCATAACATAATCCATATAAAACAAAGGATGTCATTTAATCATAAGAGAACTGAAACCATGTAAATCATAGAGACATTATACATGAAACATAAACATATGAAATAATGTCATCTTAGATGGAAAATGGTTTTGATAAAGCACTTGAAATGAATTCATGTGGAAAATATTATTTCTTATTCAAAATAATTTTCTTTTCACAAAATGACATATAATTTAAAAAGAAAACGATTTTGTTGAAAATATTCATGAAATATTCCATTGGAAGCTTCATGGAAACAAGGATTTTTTAAACTGTAAAATAATTTTCATGCCGTATAAGAATAAAAAATCATTCTTCTCGTACTTTTTCCAAAAAATCCAAAAAGTACCTCATATGGTAAAAAAAACAAATATTCCTTACAAACCATGTAGTAAAAGTAAAAAATGGGTAAAAAGGTCATTAAACATACATGAAACCATTTTTTGAAAAGAAGGACATGGATGATAAATATAACCGCAGTAAATACTTACGTATAAGCAATCTTGAATAAAAATGAGATTTGCAAAATTATCCCTTACCTTAGGTCTGATATGCTTCGTACATATCCAAACCTCATGTATAATGATTTAAATAATTTCATTGACTTATTAAAGAATCATATTCATTTTTATGATATCATATATGGTTCATTTATGACTTTACATTACCCGTTCATTTGTAAATTCCATGTTAAAGTAGTGTTTTGGGTAAAATTGTTTTATTTATCGTACATGTTTGGACTTGTTGTTAATGATATTAAAATTACTAATATCATCATTTCATTAAATCCAGAATTTAAATCATGATTTATATATCAAATATAATATATATATATATATATATATAATAGATAGATAAATGAAATGAAATACACCGTTCATGGAGACGGTAGTTCGTACGTACGCATGAGCGTTGTTTTGTTTTCCTTATTGATGTGAATGGAAGTTTTTATATGACATATATATATATATATTTACCCAGTAGCATTATCATGTCATATACTCTATTATTAATCATTATATCTACATTATAATCATTCTTGAGTGGTTAACATGGAGAATGAATCTCATCTTGTTGTGGAGACGGTAATCTGTACGTACGATCGAGCGATGATATCATTCCCATACTTATTGAATTGAATTGGAGTGGATGATATTTTATCTCATAATTAGTATGATATTATAATAACTATATATAGTTATTCGTTACACCATTATACCCATCTAAGTATGGTGGTGGTGGAAAAACAGACTACCCCACGGCGTGGAGATGGTATTTCATAAGTACACACGCGCGATGATTTAAATTTAAATAGGATGGATAGAAGGTCAAATTGGGTTGTTTAATATTTATAATAACATATATATATATTATAGATACTGAAGTTATTACTTTATAATGAACAAAATAAATAAGAAGAAGTTGAAGAAGAAAGATACTTGAAAGAATCAGTACAAGAGATTACCTCTTCTTCGACACACCTTTTTTAAGATTTATCTTAAGGGACTAGAGTTGGTCTTTTGAGAAGAACAGAACCTCCAGAATGTTTATAGGTAAGTTTATAAGAGAAATTGGTAAGGGTTTTCGGATCGTGAAGGCCCAACATTGTTTGATGAGAATAGGGAGGATGTTCCCTTTTATAAGGGAGGAGAGGGTCACCTTTGGAAAAACATAAAATATTATTTTATAATAAAGTCATATTCGGTTTATAATAGCTCAAAATTGATTTATTTCAATGATAAATAAGGGATGGTTCTAAATCCTCTCATCCAAAAGGTTTTAGACAAGTTTAGGTTACTATATTAACCTTATCATTTAGATTTAACTCTATGTTAAATAATTTAACTTTTACGTTGTCTTCTTGTTTTCATAGATTATATGGTTAATAAAGATACTATAACAATCCAAAAGACCCCCCATGTGGATCATTACTAATATATATATATCCTTATCTAATTCATTTGGCCGATCCTTAGATTTTAGGAATAAAATAACAAATAATAATATAATATTTGTTTTAAAAACTATTTTATGTCAATTTTGACACTATGTAGAAATTGATTTTTGTAAAACACATAACAACATTATTAGTTCTAAAAAAGTTAATTGAATCAATAAAAAAATTACATATTGACCTAGAAAATTAGTGTTTTTCATAAAAATTCTCAAATTACATTTATTTGGGTATTTATAATATCAATTATGATAATATTTCATTAAAATTGTTATTATTTCATCATCATTGTGTCATAAATAAATTAAATTATTTAATGTCTAAAAATTATAAATAAAATACCATTATGTAGTAAATATTATAATATTTCTAATTAATATTTATAGTTGAAGTTATATTATGTATAACCCTACATTAAAAATTTTTTAGTTATTAAACATTGATTTTAACTATTTTAACTCTTCTTTAAATAAAATAATAATAAGTGTCCTAATCTATACAAATTTGATCTAAATGGTCATATATTAGTCATAAGTTTGTTTTTTCTAATTTAACTTATCCAATAGAATTTGGACATATTTTAGGGTAATAATAAAATCATTTTTACCCATAATTACCCTATTTACTTTCAACCATGGTAAATAAAAGTAAAAATTATGATTCACCAAAAATTATCTTTATCATATTGAACCACATATTATCCCTTAATATTAACCTTGTCTATTGGATTTTGGAAATTACACTCATAGAAGAGGTAAAATTATGTTTTATGTAAATTATCAAATTCTCCTAGAGGGAGGGTAAAAGACAGTGAAAAGTTCAATAAGCTTTTTATATAACTAAAATTATTATAAAATGACTCCAATGCATTAAATTGAACATAAATAGATATTATATATCAATTATGAACTAAAAAAAATTTAAATAAAATAAAAATTATTTAAATAAAAAATTCGGTTTTAAACTATAAATCGGTGTTTTACATTATTCATCAAAAAATGAATGTTTTCATAAAAATACCAAAAACTCACCCTAGGCTAATATCGATATTCCGAATCCAAAAAATGAAGTCCATTTTGAAAGAAAAAATTCATAAAATTTCAAAACGTTGGTATTACTATTCATATTGGCTATTTTCTATAACATATCGTTGTTAAGTGATACTCAGCATTGCGTACAATACAAGCTATTGTGGAAGGTCGTGATTTCATGTAATGCAAGACATGTTAGGGATGCATGTAGTGAATGATCCTTTTGGGGTAACGTAGAACACAAGACATCAATGAATTTAAAAAGAATATTTTTCATAAAATCTCGGGGTGTTACATTCTACACCCCTTAAAATGAATTTCGCCCTCGAAATTCAACGGGGTTAAATGGTTTACTATTAGAAATTTTCTATAATAGAAACCATCATCGTAAAAAGGAATACCAAAATATATCTTTAAAAACTAATGTATGAAATTTAACAGTTACCCAAATTAACTAATCACTCGGTTTCCACATAAGATAACATAATTGAAAATATGGATATGGAAGAGAAATCTAACCATCATGTTCTGATGGAGAGTGGTAGAGAACATGGATATGAAAAAATAAAACAATCAAAAATCCATAAATTTGTTATGGTCTATGGTACCATATGAGTCATCAGATATAAGAGCACTAAGACAACACTTTTTATTTTCAGGATCATTTCCGTAATGTTGTAGAATTTGAATAAATGAAATACTTACTTTATTTTGGTATAATCTAATTGTTGTTCGTGCCTTGAACAATTTCCACTTCATATCATAATTAAATGACGTTGAATTTGTCATTCATAAAGTGTTAGTAGATCATGTGATGGAATGATTGGTGATTCCATCTATCTCAAACAAAAGGATAGAAAAGGTTATTAAATAAACATAAGTGCATCTATAGTGAGATTAATCGTATATGGTTCCTATTTATCATGAAAATTAATAAATTAAAACTAATTTCTACTAACCAAGTACTTCATGTAGGCCATTGGTAGGCGATAAAGGAATGTCGCACTTCGGTTGTGGGTTTGATTCCCACATCCATGTCCGACGTTACGGGTTTTCGCCCATCCTACGGGTTGTCCTTTTTATAAAACTATACTATTTTAACATTACAAAAATAATATCAAAAATTTATAGCCTTAAAAATTACTATCATATGTCCAATATTAATGCATGCCAACCATTAGGCTTATCGGAAATTCCTCTGTCCAATCTCATAGTATAAATAAAATGACTTCTAGAAAGGTCATCTACCAAGCATGTGAATACCATCATTTATTATACGATATATCTTGTAGGTTTCATTTCGGACATGTGAATACCATAATCATGAATTCTCTTAAAACATATATTACCATAGAACCATAAGGAAAACAAGAGTAATATCAAAAGTTAACCCTTTACACATACCAAAATCCGCAAAATTCAATATAATCAAACCATGATATCACTTAGTCCTTATATCAGTCATGAGCACTTGAATACTATTAAATATTTCATTTCCATCCTATTATATCATCTGCTTTCCAAAATCACATTTCATGGTTACTGGTAACATAAATCTATTGAAAAACACAATAGACCAATACATAAATATTCCAATATTCCATGATAGTATATACAACATTATTTTGGAATCCCATTACATAAAAACATAATCATCCCACCACAAAATTTTCATGTTCAACATCTCCAATAGTAATCACATGTGACTTCACTTTTTACATTACCTTACAAGGTTGTTGATGTTGATCATCATTAACCCATGGATTAGGGTATTGGTTATCATAATGCCCCATTTCCTTGCACATGAAGAATTGAAGTGTTGGTGGAGCATTCTCTATAGTCTTTTTTCTATTCACATCATTAGAAACCTTTTTCCCATTACATCAGCACTCAGCTGCTTGATGACCTTCTTTTCCACACTTGAAACATTTTCTAATAACTTTTAGAAAATCTACACCATTCTACTTTCAACACTTTGACCATAAAGAAACATTCACCTTCTTTTCACCATTGTTCTGAGGTTTTTTCTTTGAACTCTATATTTCGTTTCAGGTCAAAACCATGAGATGGATATGTTACACCAGCTTCCAGTTCTTCCTTGATAGTACAACACACAATTTCTTCATGGATAATGAATTCTCTTATAGCTAATACATTTCTACGACTTGGTTCTAAGCCACTGAAAAATCGATCAACATTACTTTCTAGTTGGATGATAATGCCAGATGCATACCTTGAAAGTCTTGTGAAATTTGCTTTGTACTTACCAACAGATTCCTCATCCTTCTGCTTAAGCACAAATAACTCCAATTCCATCTTTTTTCGAAGAATACGAGGGATGTACTTACTGAAAAACAAGTTCTTGAACTCGTCCCATTCTATTGATTAAATTTCTTATTGTGGCCTTGTATTCATAATTAGAGTCCACCACTGGTTTACTTCAACTTGTAAAGAGTAAACTGCAAAAAATTACTTTTTCATGTCCTGAACAAGAAAGTATGGAAAACATATTTTCAATGGTACTGATCCATTGTTTTTCAACAAGTGAATCAGAAGACCCATTGAAAGATGGTGGATGTTGCCTCATGAAGGACTCAATAGAATATTGTTCTCTTCTCTGATCATTTGGAAGTCCAGAATGATTCATAGCTTGTTTAAGTATAGTAATAAGATTTTGGACTCCATCTCCCATCACATTTGGTTTCCTAGGAGGGCAATCATTTCATTTTCCTTTATATTTATCAGCACAGTTCCTTCGGGTTCCAGCCATCTTCTAAAACCCAAAAAGAATATTTTGAGAGGAAAAATCATGATAGGAAAACAACATATTAAAGGGGGAGTACCTTCAATATCTAACATCTTAGGTTTAATTATAATAACGTCACCATAATTCTTGGACTATAACTTATAATTATACTTATCCTTGGGAACATCCCTATGCATTCAATAAAAATATCTCTAGGGATCTCACTAAAGTTTTCACATCCTGGATTTCAAATGTTAACTAATCCTTTTCTCTGATACCAACTATAGAGACCCAAATCTTGACTTACATAGAAATTACATTACTTTTGCAGAATATATAATACATAATAATAATAAAAACTAATGGACCGTAATAGTATAGTTTCATTGGAAACTCGGAATATAATCTTCGAATATTGGTGAAAGATCTTGAACATCTTCCATAATGATCTTCCCCTTGGGTTGTTTACCTAAAACATTTATATATATCATGGGAAAAAGAAACCATATAATGGGTGAGCTCAAATGCTCAGTAATGGTAAGAATGGAGAGAATAAATCAAACAATATACATTTGATCTTAAAAACATATACGTAATGTTTAAACATCAAAATCATGAGAAATGAGATAAAACATATAAGTACATAAGGCATATATACATCAATCATGATAAAATAGCATGGGAATAAAACATGTTATTTTGGAAACCATTAATCACATGATATGATTTCCATAGTAGCCAAGGCATTGCTTCTAAGAAAATATTTGTGGACAATGTCCCTTTCTGAATCGAGTTCACTCCTCATTCCAGTCCTATATTACTGAACCAGATTAACTTACCATTCCAGCCCTGTCTATATCATGAGATATAAATCTTTACCCAATGAATTGGAGGGAGATATAGGTCCCACCCATCTCATAATGAAATCATTCTTACATGTGCCACAACATAAACATAAATCTATCATTATAACCCAAAGAATCAAATGGGTTTCATAAACATCATCCCATCATAACATAATCCATATTAAAAAAATGGATATCATTTCATCAAAAGAGAAATGAAACCATGTAAATCATTGAGTAATTATACAAGAATCATACACATATGAAATAATGTCATCTTAGATGGAAAATGGTTTTGATAAAACTCTTGAAATAAATTCTTGAGGAAAATATCATTTATTATTAATAATATTTTTCTTTTAACAAAATTCCATGAATTTTTAAAAGAAATGGATTTTTTGAAAATATTCATGAAATATTGTATAGGAAGCTGCATGGAAGTATGGCTTTATGAAACCGTAAAAATCCGTTCGTTCTGTATAAGTTAAAACAGTATTCTCGTACTTTTGCCGGAAAAGTCAAAAAGTACCTCATATGGAAAACAAAAGAAAGATTCCTTACATAACATGTAGTAAATGTAATAAATGGGTAAAATGGACTTTAAAGATACATGAAACCAATTTTAGAAACCGGGGACATGGATGACAAATATAGTCCCAGTAAGTACTTACGTATAAGCGATCTCAAATAAAAATGATATATGAAAAATTATCCCTTACCTTAGGTCCGATATGCTTCATACATATCCAAACCTCCAATATAATGATTTAAATAATGTCATTGACTTATTAAATAATCATATTAATTGATATTATATCATATATGGTTCACTTATAACTTTATATTACCCGTTATTTTGTAACTTCCATGTTAAAGCAGCGTTCCGGGTAAAATCATTTTATTTATTGTGCGTGTTTGGACTTATTGTTAATGAAATTATTATTAATTATATCATTAATTAATTAATTCTAGAAATAAAATCATGATTTATAAATCATATATAATTATTATATATATATATAATAGATAGATAAATGAAATGAAATACACCGTTCATGGAGACGGTAGGCCATACGTACGCATAAATGCTGTGTTATTTTCCTTTTTGACTTGAATGGAATTATGTATATGACATATATATATATATCCATTAGATTTATCATTTAAAATATATCATTATTATTCATTATATATACTTTACAATCATTCTTTAGTGGTTAACATAAAGAATGAATATCATCGCGTCATGGAGATGGTAATCCATACGTACGCACGAATGATATCATTCCCACACTTATTGAATTGAATTATAGTAGATGATATAATATATCATAATTGGTATGATATTATAATAAATATATATAGTTATTATTTACACCATTATACCCATCCTAGTAAGGTGGTGGTGGAAAAACAGACTACACCACGATGTGGAGACGGTATTCCGAACGTACATAAGTGTGGTGATTTTGTTTTCTGTATCATGTATAGAAGGTTAAATGGGGTTGTTTTACATTTATAATAACATATAAGTATATTATAGATACTTATATTATTACGTTATAATTAAACAACTAAAGAATAAGATATTGAAGAAGAAAGAAACATTAAAGAATCGGTTGAAGAGATTACCTCTTCTTCAACGCACCTTCTTTAAACTTGCTCTTAATGGACTAGAGATGGACTTTTGAGAAGAATAGAAAATCCATAATGTTTATAGGAAAGTTTATAAGGTAAATGGTCAGGGTTTGGATGAGCTTGAAGGCTATAAATTGTGTGATTAGAAGAGGGAGGAGGTGCCCTTTTATAAAGGAGGAGAGGGGCACCTTTAGAAAAATATAAAATATTATTTTATATTAAAGACATATTCAATCTATAATAGCTCAAAATTGATTTATTTAGAATCTAATGTTATTATGTGTCTAAATCCTCTCAACAAATATGTTTTAGACAAGTTTAGCTCACCATTTGAACATTATCATTTAGATTTAACTCTAAGTTAAATAATTTTACTTTTACTGTGTCTTATTATTTTCTTACACAATATGGTTAATAAACATAATCTAACTAGCCAAAAAAACCCCAAGTTGTTAATTATTAATATATATATCATTATATATGTCCTTTTTCCTAAATTTAAATTTTTATGAATAAAATAACAATTAATAATATAATATTTGTTTTAAAAACGATTTTATGTCAATTTTGACTCTATTTAGAAATTGATTTTTGTGAAAATCATAACAACATTAGTAATTCTAAAAAAGTATTTGAATCAATACTAACATGTCATTTTAACATATAAAATTAGTGTAATTCATATAAAGTATCAAATTACTTTTATTTGGGTATTTATAGCATCAATTAAGATAATATGTAATTAATAATGTAATTACGACATCATCATTGTGTCATAAATAAATTAATTTATTTAATGTCTAAAAATTATAAATAAAAAACCATTATGTAGTAAACATATTTATCTCTCTAATTAATATTTATAGTTGAATTTATCTAATGTATTACCCAATATGAAATATGTATTAGTTATTAAACTTTTATTTTAACTATTTTAACTATTCTTAAAATAAAATAATAATTAGTGTCCTAATCTAATCAAAGTGGACCTAAATGGACATATTTTATTCCTAAGGTTGTTTTTGGTCTAATTAGACTTATCCAATAGAATTATGAAATGTGTTAGGGTAATAATAATATCATTTTTACCCGTAATTACCCTATTTACTTTTAATCGTGGTAAATAAAAGTAAAAAGTTGATATTCACCAAAAATTATTTTTATATTATTGAACTACATTTTACTCCATGATATTAACTGTGTCTCTCAGATTTCTGAAATTCCACTCACAGAAGGGGTAAAATTATGTTTTATGTAAATTTTCAAATTCTCTTAGGAGGTGGGTAAAAGACGGTGAAAAGTTCAATAATATTTTTATATATCTAAAATTATTATAAAATGACTCCAATGAATTACATTTAACATATATAGGTATTATATATCAATTTTGACCAAAAATAAATTTAAATAAAATAAAAAATTATTTAAATAAAAAATTTGGTTTTAAACTATAACTCGGTGTTTTTCACGATTCATAAAAAATTGAATGATTTTAGAAAAATATCAAAAATTCACCCTAGGCTAATTTCGATATTCGGAATCCAAAAATGTAGACCATTTTGAATGAAAAAGTTTATTAAATTTAAAAATGTTGGTTTTACTATTCATAATGGCTAGTTTATATAACATGTCGCTGTTTAGTTAAACTCGGTATTGCATACAATAAACGCTACAGTGGAAGGTCGCGATTGCATGTAATGAAAGCCAAGTCAGCGATGCATCTAGTAAGCTCATTTTGGTGTAGCGTACAACACAAGACATCAATGAAATTAAAAAAAATATTTTTCATAAAATCTCGGGGTGTTACAGTGAGCTCAAACTCTCATTATGTGTAAGCAATACAGTTAAAGATAATATAAACATTAGACATGGTGAGTAATTGAAAACAGATGACTTTAAAAACAAACTTGAACACATTATGGATGGAATATAAGCTGAGTAAATAATTCCATAATAAAACATAATCATGGGTATTCTACTTGTCGAATAACCACATGAAAAATAAATATCTTAACACATAATGATGGAATGGATAATGTCGGAAATTCTGAAACATTTATTCAAGGCCTCCTCCAAGATGCCTAATGATTAAGGATTCGGCCAAAATCCATATCACATTGGGAAAGGCCTCAGCCAATTCTATGTTTAGTTTTCTCATGAGTCCTACCGATGAATCAAGGGGATATAGAGGGCCACACCCATGACATAATAAGTCCAATTCATTCCTCATATTAGTGTGGATAAACATAAACAACATATACATTCATATTGAAACTATCATATGAAATTTAACAAATTTTCCCCAATTATTGAAAAAAACACTACCCATTCGGAATAATATGATGAATGGTTTAAGGAAAGATCATCCATAATAGAGTTAGACATAAACCATTAAATAAAATATTTTATATGATTTCATAAATTATTTATCCCAATAATACCATGAAATCAACAAGAGTGTTGAATTGGACGAAAACCCTCTTATAAAGTTATTAATCAATTCTTGAGATAATTACTCTTTTATATTGAAATGAAGAGTTCATTTGGATGAATAATTGTATAAAACTAGAAGTGAGGTAAGATAGTATTTTAATAATAAAATGAGTGATTTTATAAATAAAATGGATCAAAAAACAGATCATAGATTTCCCTTGAAAAAAGGAATAATTTTGAGAAATTCCCTTAGATCAAACTTGTATTTCCGAAACAAGTTTGAATGTTCCTTTAAAAACGGGTAGCTATCCATAAAATAATAAATGGTTCTTTTTTGTAAAAATATAAATGATACTCACACAGAATATATGATGAGTATATAACAATACATAATAATTTCATTGAGTTAATTAGATAGTGATAGTATCCCGAATGAAAATGGAAGTTCGGGTGGAAAAAACCCTTACCTTAACTCTGAACGTGTTCCACTCTTGAACATAAGCTCCTGGAATATGAAATGATACTTATTAATAAATTATTCCATAACCTATTATACATTTATTTATTTTATCATTATTATGTTTATCCCTTTTATATCGTTATTGATTAGTTGTTGTATTTAATTTCGTTGTTCTCGAGTGTTTGTTTCCTTTATTTTCATATTCGGTTCACATGATTTTATGTAATGATGTTGATGGGATGTAAATCTCCAGAATTTAAATTAAATATTATTTATTAACATACAGAATTGTTAATGTCCATTTCAATAATTTGGTTACATTGAATGAGGATGAATCATTATGTGACCACCACATCGATTATTCGGTAGTATTTAGAATATTTTGAAGTAGTTTTGTCATATAACTTAATTATATGTACATATTCTAGTTCCTGAATATTAATTAGGTTATAGAACAAGTATTATATTCTGGTTCAACCATGGATATTGTTTCATTACTAGTAATGAAGAAGAAATTGAATAACGAAACTTCATCGTCCACGATGGTTATAAATCAGAACCTCATAGATGTTGATTTTGTTTATAAAATAAAAAGGAGGGAGTAATAATATTTATGATGGTTCATCTATTAAAATTATAAAAATCCAGTATATAGGTGTTACTTGAGTTATCATGGTAATTTGGAGAGTGGAGGTTAGGAGAGGATAACAAAAGAAGATAAGTTTAAATATAGACAAATGAAAAAGAAGGGTACTTTACCACTTGAAATTACCTCCTAGAGAAACTCCTTAAGAGAAGGGGTTTTGGCCTTTTGGTAAGACCAAAAGTTTCTTGGTCGTGGGTAGTGACTAGTGATTGGTAATTGGGAAGAACATTGAGGAGATTCAAGGCATATAAAAGTGAAGAGAAGAGGTAGTGGTGGGGGGTTTTTATAGTGGAGGAGAGGAGTAAACTTTGAATATTTAATTCATTATTTTATTGTTTCCCTCAAGGCAACCTATAATATTTTTTCATGTGACCGCTAATATTAATAATGAAATGTGAGTTCAAAAAAAGTTGCCTTACATCACATATGATGTCATAATTGGTGTATTTAACTGATAATTTGTATATACGGTATTTTATCGTATTTCACTATTCATCATAAATTCTAGAATTTTGGAAAAATCACAAAAATCCACCCATACCATATTTCAATATGTATAATTTAAAAGTGAAATCCATTTTTCAAAAATAACATTCTAAATATTATTAATTTAATTTTTAAATAAGGTCATAGTAAATTCGAAAAATAACAATCTTGAAGTGCAATTAGTTTTATGTGACATTGAAAAATTAATTAAGATCTCATTATCATATTGCCTTAAGAAAAAAATATAATAGTATTATTTACTATTCACGGGGCATATTACTATTCATATTACTATTCATTAGGTTATGTTACTATTCCCCAAAAATCAAGTTTGTTTTATCAGACTCAAAATGACTTACTGAACACAACTCTAGATGACCATTTTTTGAAATTCAGAACATAGAAGAGGCAAGGCTGTGTTTATAAAATTTCATTCAATATTTATTTTCAAAACCTTGGGTTGTTAAATTCTCACCTCCTTAAAAAAATGTTTTCATCAAAATTCACAGAATATTACCTAAAAATATTCAGGTATGTCTTTTACATAAGCTCCTCATGCTCCCATGTTGCTTCCTCCATCTTATGGATCCTCCATAGAAACTTTACTAGTCGAGTCATAGGATTTCTCAACACCTGTTATCTAGAATCAAGAATCATGATAGGCCCTTCACAGTAAGATAGATCAGGCTCAAGTTCCACTTCTTCAAAAGTGAGTACATGTGTTGGGTTTGGCAATTACTTTCTTTACATTGACGCGTTGAACGCATTGTGAACCATGGAGAGACTTGGAAGCATTACCAAATGGTAAGATACAACTCTAATTCGGTCCAGAATTTCAAAAGGTCTGATGTACCTGAGACTTAATTTTCCATTAATATCGAATCCTATAATACCCTTCAATACAGATACCATTAAGAAAACGTAATAACCTTCTTGAAACTCCAAATCCTTACTTTAGTTATCTACATAGCTCTTTTTCTTACTTTGAGCTATTTTGATATGGTTCTGGATAATCTCCACCTTTTCCATTGTTTCATCAACAATTTCTAGGCCCATGATGTAACACCCCACCCCTACCTCATTGGCTTGAGATGGAAGTGAGGGTTACATGGCCTTAAGAGACGTTCCCAAGGTGCTAAAGGCTGGTAATAAATGTCAAGGGCTCTGAGAGCAATTGGCTAATGATTTTCCCTTGAGACAAAACCAACCAAACAACAACAACTAAATGATGTATGTCGACAAAACCAAACTCATACATTACCCAAGACAAATAGATATTCGTTAATCTCACATGCCAACCCCACCCAATACAAAATTAGAGTTCAATGTGGATGACTCAACAAGAACACCACGAGCCATGACACCACCACAGCTCCACACCAAGCTCCATGTTCCATGTTCCACCAAGACATCACAATGCACCACTAAAGGAGGTTGATTACTTACATTTTCCACGTCACAGTACACAACATCTGCAAAGACATGAATGTTCCAAAGCAGGGGGTGAGTACTAAAACTCAGTAGGATTTCCCCAAATGGCATCCCTACACACGCCACTATGATAAAACTTTTACCACATTTATATAAAAAATTTTATATAAAATAATCACAAGTGAAACCATTAACATAAGGCAACCATGCACTTACCAAACCATCACTCCCAACCCAAAAATAAATGGAAAACCAACCGACAAACCACAAACTTTCCAACATTCACCCTTTGGAACAACAATTCCATCTTGCAAAGCAGTACAAAACAGAACAATCATAATGGTGGTGCTTTCGTCTATCCCGTTTTATCCATTTACATCTAGTGGATCTTCCCATGCACTTATCATTGATGGTGGTCCTTCCGTCCACTATCCATCCCCATTTATTATAGCTGTAATTCCCACCCACTTCCACACAACAATTCAACCAATCACAATCCAGCATATAATCCATCACGGTCGCAACAACATCATGTAAACAACCAATTCTATTACATGTCAATTGACTTCAATAAATCACCCACATATTGAAAACCATTTTCCATGCCAAATCCTATTTCAATAAAACAACCTTTTTATTGAAAACCATTTCTACCATTCATATTCAAAAAATAACCATAGAACCTCATTTTAAAATATTCATTTTAAAATACACAACAAAATCAGTTCACCACAAAACCCTATTTTCCCCAAAAAATCCCCAAAACATTACCCAAGGAATTTTCCACCAATTTCATACATAAAAATACCAGTAATTTCAAGCACAACCAATTAATATTAACAAGTAACCACTAGTTATAACCAAGTGGATCCGAGATAGAAGACACCTTCCATTAGGGTTCCCAATAACTTGAACCACGAACAACTGCACCTCAAATCCAGTGAATGCACCACCGACACCTCTCTACATCCCCTTCCCTAACCATTACAAGCCTCATAAATCATCATCTAAGGCAGCCCCAACCCTAGATCTACCCACAACAAGTGTAGATCTAAAAAACCAAGAAATAGGGGGATGTAGATCTAGAGGAAAACACAGGAGAAATAAGTGGAGAGACTAACCTGGGAGAAACCACCTTGAAACCCCTTCGAATAGCTTCCAAAAAGAGTGGGAGAGCACCCCTAACCCCTAAAAACCCAAAAAACCGAGTGTGGATCAAGTGGGAGGAAGAGAGGAGTGAAATGGGGAAATCCCGAGTGAGCCCTGAACTTATAACCCTAACTATAAGTGGCCACACGGTTAGCCCACAGAGTTTGGAAAACAGTGGGCTAATCATGTGCACGCCACTGCATCGAGAGCCAGGGTCTGCATGATTTCCTCACATGGTATGGAAAACCATGCACAGGCTGTGCGAGGATGACTGTCTTGAGAACTAGGGTCTATACGGTTTCCTGGGGAACCTACACGTTTTCCACTAACTGTGCTCAAATTGTGTACCCCTTAAAAAGAAACCAAACTCTTCCAAAACCATTCCAAACTCTCCCAACCTCTTCACAAATCATTCCATGCACATTAAATACATAAAAAAGAATAAAAAAGGCCACATACCTCAATCCGTGAGTGCTACATTCTCCCCACCATTGGACTTTCAGTCCTCAGAAATTATTGAACCTGCCCTTTGCAGAAAGAGCTCTGGCCACTCTTCTACCATCTATTTCTCCCACTCCCATGTCTCCTGTTGAATCTGACCATGTTTCCACAAAACAAGAACTATACCAATTCATTTACCATGAGAGACTTTCTCTTGCCTATCCACAACCTGCACTAGCACGTACACCAATGAAGATTCCGGTTCAAGATCAACATGATCCCATCGAATCACATGGTCATGATCCGCCTGATAATTTTTCTACTACAACACATGAAACACATTATGCACCACACTAAACCATGGTGGAAAATCCAAATGATAAGACACCTCACCAACCTGCTCAAGAAACTCAAAAGGTCCTATATACCTCGGAGATAACATTCCCTACATCCCAAACCAACAATGTCCCAACCTAGGAGAGATCCTCAAGAACACATTATCACTCACCTGGAATGACAATGGTCATCGATGATGATCCGCATATGATTTCTTATGACTCTGAGCTGTCTCCATTCTCTTCCTGATCAACTTCATTTTCTCCATAGTCTCCTGGAGAAGTCTCGGTCCAACCATCGAAGACTCACCCATTTCCACCCAACATACCAGAGAACGACATGGTCTCCCATACAATACATCAAACGGAGCCATCTGTATGGATGCATAATAACTGTTATTGTACAAGAACTCAGCCAGCGAAAACTGTTCCTCCCATGAGCCACAAAAATCCATGACACAAGCCCTCAACATTTCCTCTAGAGTTTTTATTGTCCTCTCAAATTGACCATCCATCTGAGGGTGATACGTCATACTCATCGTCAACTACGTTCCAAGGGCTTTCTGTAAGGATTTCCAGAAACGAGATGTATACCTCGGATCTCTATCTAATACAATCGAAACTAGAACACCATGCCTCTTTACCACCTACCAGGTATTGATTTTGGACAGATCCTCCACCATATGAGATTCACAAATCAGGATGAAATGGGTTGACTTCATTAGCTGATCCACTATCACCCAAATGGTATTGTGCTTCTTGACCATTCTTGGGAGACCTGTGACAAAATCCATCACTATCTGCACCCACTTCCAAATAGGGATTGATAAAGAATATAACATTCCTGCTGGCCTCTAATTCTCTTCCTTGACCTGATGACAGGTCAAGCATCTCAAAACAAACTCATCCGCACTTCTCTTTATACCAGCCCACCAGAACTGCACTTTGAACGCTTTATACATCTTCTGAATTCCAGGATGAACTGCCCACCTGGAATGATGATACACCAAAAGAATATCCTCTTGACAATAAACTGGTACAACCATCTTATTCAGAAAACACAAAACTGAATCACCATTCTGTTTCCAACCCTCAATGATCTCCCCACCATTGAGTATCCACCCCACGGTCACACACTCAGAATCAGATATCTGTGCCCCCTTAACCAGGCCATCCAAGTGAGGAATCAACAACACCAGAAAGATAACCACTCTATCACACTGGTCCTCACATTCCAACCGTATATCATCTATAACCGACATCAACTTCCACTTGTCCAATGCCTGTTTCCCCAGCTGAGCATATGATTTTCTACTCAATGCATCTTCCTCTGAATTTACCTTAACCGGTGTGTACATCAAGTCAAAATCAAACATCTGGAGATATTCCATCCATATCCTTTTCCTCAAGTTCAGACCGCTTTGTGAGAAAATGTGTTTCAAGCTCTTATGATCTGTATATACCATGAATTTCTCACCAAAGAGATCATGACGCCACACTTCCAAATCATGGACCACTACTGCCAACATCAAATCATGAGTTGGGTAGGTCTTCTCATGCACTCTCAACTACTATGAGCCATACGCAACCAAATTATTACCTTTCATGAGAACGCACCCCAACCCTGATCCCAATGCATCACAATACACCATGTACCCTTTTACTGCTTCTAGAAAAAGCATGATCGGTGTTGATGTAAGACGACCCTTTACCTCTTCGAAACAACGTTGACAATTTTCATTGAACTGGAATAAAACTTTCTTTCTTGTAAAAGTTTTCATTGGTGAGTTCAAACGTGAGAAATCACGAACGAAACACCGATAATACCCTGCTAGACCAAGAAAACATCATATCTAAAACACATTATTTGGTGGTTGTCAAAAGATAACAACCTCTATATTTTCTATATCCAATAAAACACCCCTTTCAGAAATCACATGGCCATGAAAGTGAACATCTTCTATCAAAAATTCACACTTTGACAATTTGGAATAAAACTGATGATCCCTCAAGATCCCCAGCACTGTTGCCAAGTGCTAATCATGTTCCACCCTTATCATTGAATACACCAGAATATCGTCGACTAACACTACCACAAATGAATCCAGATATCTTTGAAATATCTGATTCATGAATTCCATAAACACCATTGGCTCATTCATTAGACCTAAGGTCATAACCTCATTTTAATAATGGCCATATCTACTTCTGAAATCTGTTTTAGAAATATCCTTCTTCCTAACCAATAATTGATGATATTCCGACCTCAGGTCGATCATGGAGAACCACTGGGCTCCCCTGAAATGGTAGAACAAATCATCAATTCATGGAAGTAGATATCTATTCTTTATCATAACTTGGTTAATTCTATAATAATCAACACATTGTCATAAGGTTTCATCCTCCTTTTTCACAAACAACAGTGGCGCTTCCCACAGTGACGTGCTAGGATGGAAAAAACCTTTTTTTTCTAACTCTTCCAACTGGATTTTCAATTCCCACTATTCAACTGGTGCCATCTGATAAGACGGAAGTGAGATAGGACTGGTCCCCAGAAAGAGGTCAATCATAAACTCTACTTCTCTTATGGGGCGTAACCCAGAGAATTCATTAAAAAAAATATCCATAAACTGATCCACCACTACTGGAGGAACACTCTGCTCAACACCCTCTACTGATTCCAATGACAATAACTCCAACTGATATGATTATGTACCCACTGCTAGTTCCAACAAACCTGTTGTTCCCTTCCATTCATGCATCTAACCTCTAAAGAGATTTCTAACGCCATTTTGTGTCGTAAAATCCAATGTATATGCCTCGAAGTTGATGTGAGCCTTAAAATCCACCAGCCAATCTATTCACAGGATTACATCATAACCATTCTTCTCAATCTTTGAGAAGTTCCACACTATCTCAACCTTTCCCACAATGATATAACATTCTCTACATAAGAAATATCGACACTCTCTTCGACCCAGAAGAATTTAAATTATCAAAACTGAGGGAATCATTTCTACCCATAAACCCAACAAATCAACCACACGTGCAGTAATAAAATAGTGTGAAGCACCCGTGTCAAACAAAACTTGCATCAAGGTAGAATTTAATAGAATAGTAACTCGCACCGTGGATTGCCCCGAACGATCATGAACCATAACCTTCTCAGCTCCAAACACATGTTTGCTTGCCACACTATACTCTTTATTATTCTGCTGAGGCGTCGTGGTATTCCGAGAACCACCAGGACCCACATTACTCTGTTGCCGATGTGGTATGCTGCTGCCCCCGTCCCGTCGATGCATACGACTTCTGCGATCCACGAGGAGTTTCACACGCACCTGACCTTGGAATATTCCGTCAATAACGCTACAGATGGCCCATCTGCTGAAAATTATGACATGCTCGAGGTTAGGCCATATAATCCTGCTAGATGTGGCCTGTAGAACCACACAAAAAACATCCCAGCATGCTCTGGGGATTTAGAGGAAGATTCATTGATCCTGTCATCCGATTATATGTTAAATTCCCACCCTGAGAATATGTTTCCATCTTCTTCTTGAACCCATAATTAGAGTGCCCACTATTCGCCATGGGTACTGTGATGCTTACCCCTCCAAGAGCGCCCAACAAATCCTGCTCAGCCACCGAGGCTCTATTCACCATCTCCGTGTAATCATCTATACACAATACAGCTATCTTTGAACAGATTTATTGCCTCTATCCTGATTCAAAGATCCTTTCCCTCAACGACGTGCTACCCACAACCTCGAGTGCAGACCACACTATGTTCATAAACATAGAATCATACTCCATCACCGTCATCAGCTCTTTCTTCAAACTGAAGAAATCAGTCGTACACTGAATTATAAATGTATGTAGGTAGAATTGATTGTTAAACAATTCGTCGATGCATTCCCACATCATACCGTAGTCCGTCCCAACATGGACTACCAACTCCCACCACTGAAGGGTATGATCTTCCTACATATAGATGGCCAACTTCACTTTTAACTCTACCAGTGTAACCAAGAACTCGAAATCTTTTTTATTCTATTCAACTATTCTTCTACCCTCTCTGGCTCTAAATCACCCCTGATGATGGGTGGAATCTACTTTTGAAACTGAACTTCATGATCCACATGCCTTGGTTCATCCCCTATATTTCCACTTCCCACATCTTGGAAATCTTGCACTATACTTTGCACTATCGTCTGGTTCACCTGAGGCTCTGTTGTAACCACATTCTCTACAGCCTCCTCTGGTTGGTCTCTATGATGCCTACCCGGTGTTATTTCTATAAACATAAAACAAAAAACCATGAGTCTCACGTCCTTAGACATCACAAAACTCCATTTAAAATAACATTACACAACACTATCACAACAAGGATTTCCAACAATTCACATTTTTTCACATGTGAGCTTCATTAACGGGTGAGCTAGTTTGGAAACATTCTACACAAATGGATGATAATAATCTACTAAACCAATAAAACTATGTACCTCAGTTATATTTGTTGGCATGGGCCAATATTGGGTTGCCTTTGCCTTCACAGGAACAACTAGGATTCCATCGTTAGAGAAAATATGTCCAAGAAAAGAAATCTCATGAAGACAAAATTTACATTTTCTAAACATCCCATATAATTCATGTCTTATAAGTTTCTTCAAGATAACGTGCATGTGATTTTCATGATATTTATATCTGTTAGATTATACCATGATGTCATTAATAAATACCACTACAAAATTATCACGATATTCCTTGAAAACTCTATTCATTAGATCCATGAAGACAGAGGGTACATTAGTCAGTCCAAAAAGCATCACTGTAAACATGTAATGCTCGTACCTAGTTCGAAATGATGTTTTTGAAATTTTTACTTCCTCACAAGTAATTAATGGTATTCAGATAGATGATCAATCATTGAAAATTATTGGTCTCCATGATGTTGATCGAATAAATCATCAATTATTGCTATAGGATACTTATTCGTTATTATAATGACATTGATTTCCCTGTAATCAATGCATAGCCTCATGGATCGATATTTCTTCTTAACAAAAAGGACAGGGGCACCCCATGGAGAAAAACAAGGGCAAATAAATCCATTATTACTCAATTCCTTTAGTTGTTTCTTTAGTTCCACTAATTACATAGTGTCCATTCTATAAGGGGTGTTTGATATGGGCCTTGATCCAATAATTAAATTAACGGAAAACTCAATTTCTCGTTTTAGAGGATGTACAGGTAAATCATCGGGAAACACATCAACCTATTATCTCACAATAGGTACATCCTCTATTTGAACATTCCTTTCATCACCAACTATTATTTCATTCTCTTCCTCTGCAATAATTAAATTTATTTGAGCTACTGGGGGTGGATCTAGATACGTATCAGGTGGTGACGATTTTTCTCTAATGATAAAGTGTTCTTTGTAATCTTTGTCAAAAATCATAACCTCCTTCTTCTTACAATAATTTTTTTCATCATGGTCCGAAATCCCATCCATACTCAGGATTATATCAAATTCAATCATGGTTATGATGATAATATCATCAGATAAAGAAAACTTATATTCCTTAAAGGGAATTGATTCATAGTTCATTGTAGCAATGATAATTCCCTTAGGAGTTTTTATTTACAACTCCCTTTTTAAATCAAACTGGAAAAATCTAATTTTCTTATTAAATTTTGATGATATGAAACAATGCGAATATCCAGAATCACATAAAGAATTGGCTAAACATGAGGAAACAATTAAAGTACCTTCCACCACATCATTTGGAACTTCAACCTCTGTAGTTGTGATTGAATAATCTTTTCTCTAATCCCTTGTCTTTTCTGATGAATATTTCCTTGAAATTTTGGAATGTTATTAGTATAGTGTCCCATATATCGACAATTATAGCATCCAACCTCATTGGATTCCTTCTTCACCTTGAAATCACCAGCAAGATGGCCACTCTGACCACATTTGTAGCATATTACTTTTCCTTTTATGCACTCACCAGGGTGTTTCCATCCAAAATTTTCACATGGTGGAAATTCAACTCTCCCCTACTTCCCTATTTAGTTATTCCATTTCCCAAGGTTTTCAGTAGCCCTCTTCTTTTCTTTCGTTCCGTAAAAGTAATAAGACTTATAGAATTCTTTTTCTTTCTTGATGGCACATGAAACTATATCCTTATATGATGAAAAAATTTGGGAGACCAGTTCCCACCGGAGTTATGGATTTAGGCCATCAAAGAATCGATCAATTTTGCTCCTTGGATTTCATGTATAGACTGTAGAATGTTTTTCTAACCTTGTATAGTTGGATTCATACTTGGAAAAAATTTCGTCATCCTTCTGCTAATGATTCAAGAATTGTCTCTTCATATCTTCTTGCTACTCACGAGGGAAATATTTTTCTAACAATATTTCCTTAAAATCCATCCATTCCATCTATTTTATCTCTTCCCCCTCCTTTGTGTTTTGGATTAATGAGAACCACTGATCCACATATCCCGATACACGATATACTACCATGACAACCTTCTCTCTTTCATTACATCCCAAGGTGTGAAATATCATTTCAAGGGAACATATGCACTGCTCTGCTACAAATGGGTTTGTAGTCCCTTTAAATAACGGAGGTTGTTGTCACGTAAAGCGATCTAGAATGGCTCCTCCATGTGGTGGATCTGGATGCTCTATACGGGTAAGGTTATTATTCAGAACCTAAGTAAGTTGTCCCTGTATATTTATGAGTTGCTCAGCACCAGTCACTACACTAGATCCAACATCATTATCATGCATCAGAGGAAAATCACTATAGGGGAAATGTGCATTCGTGCGATTTACATTCTATCGACTAGGCGCCATATCTAGATAATGGAAAACACTAGATTAGGTTATGAATCATAATGTATAATCTTAACTTAAAAATACTCAGAAAAACTGAGATCCTACGAATGGATAATCCAATATTCACAAATATGATTTCTTTGAGGAATATTTTACATTTTAATCCTTCATAATGGCTTGTAAAGAAAATATGATTTATCCTAATCATATCCCCGGGGAGTTTCATAATCAAGATTATATCAAGACCCATTTTCATACCCCAGTTCCCATTCATGTCTAGCTCAAAGTGGTGTTTTTGGGTGTTACCCCTAGATACATCTGTGCTAGAGCCGCCTCTACCTGCTCGTATCCAAACAGGGATGTATTGATTGAATGATCCATATAATCTATTCCTTACCAAAATACCAGGATTTCATTGTATGTATTTTCTCAAATACTAAATTAGGGACGTTTCTGTAATTCTACATTTTCAAAATCAAGTTTCCAAATTTTATACTAAACATCCTCTTATAAGAACTGTAAGTACTCGAACCCAGTTTCCTGGAGCCGCTACCTTATTTGATTACATTAGCATACAAACAAGGAATACGAATACCAAAGTCCAGAGTAGTTTACTATTATTGGAACCAAGATACATACATAAGTTCATCATTATAACATGAAATGAAAAACAACATAGATACTCCTTAGAAAACTTCCATAACTCCTAGCTTATTTCATCATGTCATTCCTAATAGAATTCTTCTTTCCCTGTGAAAATGATACATAATAAAGGGGTGAGATCAAATGCTCAATAAGAGTATGAAATACAGTTGAAGATAATATAAACAATAAACATGGTGAATAATTGAAAACACATGCCTTTAATAATAAACATGAAGACATTATGGAAGAAATATGAGTTGAGTAAATAATTCCATAAGAAAACAAAATCATGGGTATTCTTCTAGTCTAATAACCACATGAAAATCAATAGTTGAACCCATAATGATAGAATTAATAATGATGGACTTTCTGATTGATTTTCTCAAGGTCTCGGCCAAGATGTCTAATGATTAAGGGATCGGCCGAAATCCATATCACATTAGGAAAGCCGTCGGCCAATTCCCCATCTAGTTGTCACATGAGACCTACCAATGCATAGAGGGGCTATAGCAGGCCCCATCCATCACATAATAAGTCCAATGCATTCCTCATATGAGCGGGGATAAATATAAACATCATATACATTCATATTTAAATTATCATATGAAATATAACACTATTTCCCCAATTATTAAACATAAACACTAACCATTCAGAATAATATGGTGAATGGTTTTAGGACAGATCATCCACAATAGATATATTCATAATACATTAAATAAAATATTGTAGATGAATTCATAAATTATTAAACCCAATAAAACCATGTAATCAACAAGGTTGTTTAATTAGGCGAAAACACTCTTATAAAATCACTACGCAATTCATGAGATAAATACTCTTTTATTTTGAAAAAAAGAGTTATTTTGGAAAATTCATTGTATTAAACCATAAGTGAGGTAAGGTAGTATTTTCATAACAAAATGAGTAATTATATAAAGATTAAGGTTTCCAAAAATATATCATTGAGTGCCCTTAATAATAGGAATGAATTTGAGAAATTCCATTGGATCGGGCTTGTATTTTGGAAACAACTTTGACAGTTCCTTTAAAAATGTGTAGTTGTCCTTAAAATAATGAAGGGTTCTGGTTTGTAAACATATATATGATAATCACATAGAATATATTATGAGTACATAACAATACATAATAATTTCATCGAGGTAATTAGACAATGAATGTAACCCGAATGAAAATGGAAGTTCGGGTGGAGAAACCCTTACCTTAACTCCAAACATGTTCGCTCTTGTACTTAAGCTTCAAGAATATGAAATTATACTTATTTATAACTTATTTAAGAATCTATTAGATATTTATTTAGTTTATCATAATTATTTTTAGTTCATTTAAATCTTTATTGATAAGTTGTTGTATTGAATTTCGTTGTTATGGAGTGTTGGTTTCTTTTATTTTCATATTCTGTTCACATGCTTTTATGTAATGAAGTGGAATGGATGTAAGTCTCCAAAATTAAAATTAAATATTATTTATGAACATCCATAATTGTTAATGTCCATTTATATCATTTTGTTGCATTGAATGGGTATTAATCATTAGATGAACACCACTTCGATTATTCGGAGGTATTTGGAATATTATGAAATAGTTTTGTCATATAAATTAATTATATGTACATATTTTGGTTCCTGAATATAAATTAGGTTATAAAACATATATTATTGTCTGGTTAAACCATGAATATTGTTTTATGACCAGTAACTAAGACGAAATTGTAAAATGAAACTTTGTCATCCACGAAGGTTATAAATCATAACCTCATGGATGTCGATTTCGTTTATAAAATAAATGGGAGGGAGTAAGAATATATTTGATGGTTATTCCATTCACCTGATATAAATAGAGTATATAGAATTTATTTTAGTTATCATGGTCATTTGGGTAGAGGAGGTGAGTAGAGGATAACAAATGTAAATAAATTGTAATAAAACCAAATGAAAAAGATGGGTATTTTACCTCGTGAAATAACCTCCTAGAGAAACTCCTTAATGGATGGGGTTTTGGTCTTTTGGCAAGAAAAAAAGCTTCCTAGTCATGTGGAGTGACTAGGGAAGGGTAATTGGGAAGAAATTTGAGGAACCTCAAGGCTTATTGAAGTGATGAGAAGAGGAAGTGGGGGGGGGGGTTATAGAGGAGGAGAGAAGTAAATTTTGAATATTTAATTCATTATTTTATTATTTCCATCAATATAACCAATAGTATTGATGTATATGACCCCAAATAGTAATAATGGCATGTGAGTTAGATCCAAGAGGCCTAAAATCACATATTATGTCATAATTAGTGTATTTAACAGATAATTTGAATATACGGTATTTTATTGTATTTCACTATTCATCAAAAATTCAACAATTTCAGAAAAATCCCAAAAATTCACACATTAAATTTTCCGAAGTGTAGAATTCAGAAGTGAAATCCAATTTTCAAAAATAAGTTTATAAATATTATTAATTTAATTTTAAATTGAGGACATAATTTATTCGAAAAATAACTATCTTGAAGTGCAATTAGTTTAATGTGACATTGAAAAATTAATTAAGATCCCTTTATCATATTTCCTTTAGAAAATAAAATAATAATCTTATTTACTAATGAAGGGGAATATTAATATTCATTTTACTATTCATAAGGGTATGTTACTATTCACTAAAAAACATGTTTTTTTATCAGACTCCAAAAGACTTACTGAACACAACTCTAGATGACCATTTTTCGAAATTCAAAACTTAGAAGTGGAAATGATGTGTTTATAAAATTGCATTATTTATTAATTTTCAAAACCTTGTATTGTTACACTGAATGGGTCAGATGAATGTGTGGTTCTTCTGTGAAATAACCACCCTTTCCAATCAAGAAGTATTGAAACAATACAATATAAGATTCATGATGGTATAACTCAATGCCTTACAGATGTGATATTTGTACTAGAATTGGAGAAGAACATCACATATCTTAGAGTTTTGGAAAATATTATTTACCAGATAACCATTAGAGATTGATTCATGAATGTTATAAGTGGTATAATTCTTCTTATGAAATGTATTAAAAAAGGTTCTTTGTATTATTTGATTATTGAGACTGTTACAGGTAGAGCACAGACATCAGAAAAAAATATCACCAGTGGTAGAACATGATGTATTAAACAAAAACCATCCAAGTATTATAAATCAGTTTGTTATGCTCTATTTGTGGTTGAATATGGTTTTCAATATTTCTATTGAAATGTTTTGTAGAGAATAGAAATCAACCAGTGGAAGTTTGTTATAAAAGAAGATAAGAATTCACTACATTATAATATGACATGGGATCTTGTTCCTCCTCCGTTGGACATGATATCTGCTACAGGTATCAAGGTCCAACATGTTTTGGACTTGATTAATATTACTCAAACATGATATGTCTACGGGCATCGAGAAGGCAGCATCAGGATGAATTTTTTTCTTGATAAACAACATGAAAATTTGTTTCAATTATATGATGATTTGTTTGAGCGGCAACATGGTGATGTTTCTAGTCAAGGTTTATATTGTTGAGTTTGCAAACAATATCATCGCATCATGGTTGGTGGATGCTGATGAAGACCACAACAAGCATGGGTGTCCACCTTTGATGAGTAGTTGGCGGAAACTGGCATCAGCAGTTGGTGGATGCCCGGGAAGAAAAATCGTACAAGAGTTGGTTAACACCCGGACAAAACATGTAGAAACCATTTTTTTCTCATTTTCATCTGCAGCTATATATGTGTGTTGCTGTACGAACAATATATAATATAAGATATATATGTGGGATTTTATGCATTGTATATTCATTTGAATGAAAAGTTTGTTTCCTTCTCTATGGATGTAGGTCATCCGACCGAACCACGTACATAATGTGTCCATCTATTTATGTGTGATTTATCTATTTTTGTGTGCAATACTGAGACTATGAGAACATACATCCCAACACTGAGGAATTTCTAATAGATTTTATAATAACAAGGTTATGAAACCGAAGGGAAGGACTCGGTATCATAACCCACACCACCACCAATATCGATTCCCTCCATCTATGAACAACTAAAGCCCATCGATACAATGAGAACCTCCACTTCCCGCAAAGCCGAACCTCTGTAGACCAGGCTTTAAAAAAATCCACCCTTGAGTAATAGTTAATTAAAAATGAGTACCTGGAGAAATATTAAAAGTGATGGATATTGGAAACACTAGAGACGTCATATAAAGTGGAAGTGTGCTAGAGGCAGTCTCTAAAAAAATGATACATCTTAATATACAATTTATATAAGATAATACCGTATAGAGAAGAAATCTCTTCCAACAACTTGTCCACAATGGAATCAAGTTGATAAAAAATTTATTTAATTTTGAAGTGAAGTTATAAATCTCATTTTTGGGTTTTTACCTGATGTAATGAACCCATATCGGAGATTTTGACCAAAACATAGGGCGTGGAAAATTATTTTGTAATTTAAAAAATATTTTCAATGTTTTTTTTCATCTGGAATAATATAATATTGAGTTTAATTATTTCAGAATGAAAACAACCTGAAAATAATATTGATGTTTAACGATAATTATTAATTGATTACTTAAAACACTTATGTGATAATGATATTCATGTTTCTGATTTTTATATATTAGAATATTTTCAATTGCATGAAATGATTATATTTTCATTAAACATCGTCTTAGAATATGAAATTTTTCCAGGATATAGTGTCAAGGGTAATAAACCTTGTAACATTTTTAAAATAAAGGACATCAATTTTTCCACTAAAACATGAGAGTCAAACAGTCTACATAGATCATTGAATGTTTTTTTCTATGGATCAATCTCATTTAATATTAAAAAACGTATTCAATAAATCACAATAATTTTTTTTCTCAAATACACTATCAACAAATCAATTTTTTTGAGAGTGAAAAACCATAATGTAGTGTTTTGAAAGATAAAAAATATGATAATTAAAGTAATAATTTGCCGAAGAAATCAATATGTTTTTAACATACAAATTAGAAATATCATTAGATCAAAGATTACATTTATGTGAGGTATCCTGTGAATAATATTCGTGATAGTTTGATGGGAACATTATTATATATTAATGGATACAAAAAGGATTGTTTCAATGCAAGATTGAATTTACAAGTGATGAAAATATATTTATAGTTATCTATCAATCCTAAAGGAAAACAAACATATTTTCCTTTACCTTTATATAAATTATCACAAAGGGAAAAATATATTTTTTATTTCTTTCGTGGTATCAATGTTCCATAATATATAACTTCAATTGTTAAATTTTATTTGTCTATAAAATATTTCATGTTAAAAGAATTGAAATATTACGATTGTAATGTTATGATACAATAGCTCTAATAATATTCATTGTATTAAATAACACCATCAATGTATAAAAAACTATTATGATGGATTGTTATTTTTTTATTTCCATTTATAACAATGTGATAGATCTGAATTCATTAATAAATTTTAAGAATTTTTTTGTGATTTTTTCCAATGGAAATGTACTTTCCAAAATATTATTTTGATATCCTATGGTATTTAATGGTTTATTTGGTATCACAAATAAAGAATCATGGTCATGTATATCTACTTTTGATTTATTATTTTGAAAGGTATATGGAGATATTGATGGGTTGTGTTAAAAATTCATATTAACCAAAAACCTTTTTTAAGTATATTTATAATGGTGTTATAGAGTGTTGTATATAATACATGTTGAGTTTGTTGCATTTTGGTTTTCCTACATCTCACCATTATTGAGTTATTTTTGGTGAAAATGCGATACATGGATTGAAAATAATTTCATTAACATGTGAACAAATATTTTATAAAAATTTATAATTTTTGAAAAACATCAATGATGCTTAGCTCTATATAAAATTTCATATAAATTTGTTAAAACAATGTTTTTAGAAGATGAATGATATATGGGCATTGAATGGAAATAAAAATGTTTTTCTTTCATTTAAATATTCTGATCTTGGTAGATTATATGTATTATAAATATTGAGATGGATAGTGTGAATCCCAAGTATAAATGTTATATCATGGTATGTGTATGATATAACTCGATATATATTTTATACTAACAATCGAGAAAATATAATTTTAGTTCAGTGTAGTAGTTTATTGGTTTTCATTGAAGAAACCCATTTTTTGAGTCCAAAATGAAAAAACCAAATCTTAGTATCATGTTCTTATTATGGAGTTATTAAATAAAAAATTTTGATCCATTACATTAAATTTTGAGTCTGTCTAGTCAACTACAAATGGACTGTTGGTAACAAAAATTCTAAACATGATAAAATTTATATAACACTGGTATAAATGAATATATTTGAATAAAAATATAACTATTTTATCATAGAAACACAATTGAAAAACATTTTATATGATATTATTCAATAAAATCTGAAGCATTATATCATTTTTCATTGAAAAAATAGTATTATTGTGGTGAAAAAGACTATGATGATAATGAATTTAGTGAGATCCCTTTTTTTATTTAATTATTACCAAAGCATATTTATGACCATTTTATAGACATGGATTATATCATACTGTTTAATCATGAGGAAGGAATATGGGAAATCAATCCTATATTGATCTCTTAATATTAAAAGAAACATATATTTATTTCATTTTCAACTTCTAAATTTTTTAAATATGATTGAAATGATATTTGTCGATATTTTTTTTACTAATGTCAAATATTTTAAAAAATATGTTAAATAATCTAATTTTTTTAATAAGATTCCAATTATTCAATTTTTTATGTAATTGTTGGCTTTGTATAAATTTTAACTTATGAATTTTTTATGTCTACTTAATTTTATGTTTTCAAAAGTTTTCACTTTTTTAGCATTATTGTTATATTCGCTAACAAATATGATAAAGAATTTGTTTTTTTAATATCAATTTTCAATTATTTTGAAAAAATTATAAGTAATAGTTGATATAAATAATAATATAATTTAGTTTTATTTTTTCTTCTATTTGAATCATTTCATGTCTCCTAATCATTGTGATAATTTTTTTGGTTTTTATCTAACTAATTCAAAAAATATGAATAAAATATGTTTTGTTTAATTATGTTATTATTGTACCATTATTTAATTATTATTTATTTTAATTTTTAATAGTTGAATTTGTTTAATATTTTACTAATTGGTTAGTAATTAAATTTATAGGATAATGCTAGATCAAATAACTGGTTTAACTCAATCATTTAGGGGGGACCTTAGAAGTACATCAATTGAGTAGCCTCCTCATCTTTTTTCACATGGGATTTCTACATCCAAAGGGATAAATAAGTAATCTAAGGAACTTAAACAGGGTAGCACATAATCACATATATTGTTTCTTATTTGTAGCTAGGACTAGAGGATATTTATCAACATTCTTGATAACAGTAATCCAAGGGTTCCAAATTCAGAATAATTTATGTGTTTTTTGGAAATTAAATCTTCATTAGAAGTAATTATTTTTATTTCTAATTGGTAATGTGTCGACAAAAAATTACTAGTTCAGCAATTGGTGATAATTTTCAATAACGTAATTAATTATTATTTTACTTATCTTGACATGTTGTTAAAAATATATGTTATTATTTCCATCTCATCAGATGACATATGATATACCTGACACTAAATACTTTATAAATAAAGGTTTATCATTTTACACTAGGTGATAATGTGTTTTTATATCAACGATAAAATTGTATTCCATTTTCAGTGGAAGAAAAAATTAAAAACCTTATGAAATATTTCATTTTTTAGAAGAAGATATAAAAAATAAATGTTTTCAAATTAGAAAAAAAGAATTATTTTTGGTAAGTTCAATGTCCTCCTTTTTAAAAATATATATATAATATCAAAAAAATTATTATCTTCATGATTTTTATATCCTTGATTAACAATATATATGGAGATATAATTAGGATATCCAATCCAATAACTTATACCCTCATAAATTATCTCATTGAGAGTGTGTTGAGGGAAGAGGAAACGATGAATGAAAATTTTCAAAAAATTGAAAACTGAATCGTCCAGGTGATTTGAGATTTACCTTCCTCCCCTACAATTGGACTTGAATAATTAATGAGAGTCCATTTGAGAAAAAATAAATCATATCATACATAAGAGTAAATATTTATAGCAGGAAATATTATAAGGTGTTTTTAAATTATATTTAATCTAATTATATATTTAATGCAGTAATAAATTTTATAAATATTATATACAGAAATTCCTTGAGGATCAGGGAACATAGGGGAACTTTATACATACAGGTAAGAACGATATTTTATCAACTAAATTAAGTGTTCCTAAACAATTAGGTTTCATATGAGGATATGTGTCCGGGTATCCATGAAAAATAATTTTTTTGATAATTCAAGAACATAATCAGGGGAATATGCATATTAAGGAAAAAAAATTCTTCAGAATCCAAAGATCATTGTATGGGTGACACAATGGAAAAGAGGGTTATAGATTCAGTACAGTCGACTATTTCATTTATATATAAATATTTCAAGACTACATATACCCCTCCTCTTCCTCCAACTATATATCTCACTCCACCACCGTTGACATATCTCACCCAGACACCTCCTCCTACACATCTTCCCATTTACTATTAGTTATATTTTTAGGATCCCATGTATTATATTATAGCATATAGGACGATGAAATTTGATATACCCTATATCATCAAAAGACGGAGATAGATTAATATATGTTACCACTATAAAATATTATAGATGCATGAGAAAAATACTATTCTCTACATATGAGTTTTTGATAGTGGTAAAATGGGCCATTTTTTTATTTGTTCATATATCCTTATTTGACAACTTAACATAAAGGTTCGCATAAATTATAAACTTTATTTCATATTTGTGAAAATTTTGATTTAATATGTTAATATATACATGTATATATGTATGTATTTATTTATATTATTTGAAATCACTAAAGGTAGTGAAATGGTGTGTAGAAATAAAAAAAATTATTGATACACGTTTGAATTAAATTTCTATTTCTTATGAAGGTGTTTCTAAATTATCAATATATGCGTCTGTTGTTGGATTTTTTTAGATTCTAATGGATATTTTCATTTTTTTAGGAAAACATAAATTTTAATTATTTTAATAGGATATATCATGGATCTTTTAACTTCATAAACATTGGTCCTCAAAGTGATACATTTCTTTTACATTTAAGATGATTATCATATTTATCACAATTATACCAATATGATTTATGTAACATAAAATTTATAATGATTTATTATTTGGTATCATTATATAATTTTTATTTAGTATGATATGTTATTAATATTTGGAATCATGGACCCATAATTCTCTTCTCCAGTAACAAATGTAATGATGTATGATGGAAAATTATTATATAATTTTAAAATATTAATAAAAGATGAAATTCTATTTTAGATGATTCCCTATCAAGATTGGATTGGAAAATATGTTTTAAAAAGTTTTATTAATTTTAATTAAATAACTAGTAACAATATATTATTCTATATTAGTGGTTATTGGATGTTGTGTTTTTTTATCCAAAAGTAAAAAAACATACTGGTTATTCACCACAAATGGTGGCATATGAGAAAATGTTAATAATGTATTGAAGGATTTTGTTAGATTATTTTAGTAACTACATATTATAAAAAAATTACTTTTATTTTAGACATGTAATTTTGATATAGGGTTGGATATTATTATAGATTTAATGAGAATTAGGAAATCAAAGATGAAATATTAGTATTCAAAGGTGACATCATTTTCAATTAATACACATTAGAAAATACATAAAATATTGTTTTTAGTTAAAAAATTATTTTCAAATAGAATTTTCATAATCATGAAGGAGTAAGAGAATGTGGATATTATCTTCTAAGGTTTCTATTTTAAATAATTTCAACTAGTAACATTATAAAATTATACAAGGTCAGATTTTATTATAACCATTCTAATTAGAGATATTATCATTATACTAAAAATACATGATGAATAATTTCAATTTTTTATGTAATTTTTTTATTACTCTTATCATTATACACAAAATGTTTTATATCATATATGAGTAGAATAGAATAATTATTTTACATGTTTTATTAGGATATTGTCTATATTTATTGTAATAAATATTTTGATATAAAAATATCCAATTATAAACATGTTTTAATTTGAACATTTTTTTGTTATTAAATTGTATTGATGCTACTTTTTCTGGATAGTTTTCTACTCTATCATGGGTGTTTTTATCCATTTTACATGTTTAGTGTACTATATTTAGGAATTAATTTTTTTAAATTTATTTTATACATTTTTTTAAATAAACGATATAAAATCAATTCATCTAAATTAGTAAAATTAAAGGACCAATTTAAAATACATTATTTTACATAGGTTATGTAATAAGAAATGTAATAAACCTATCGGTGATGGATTTTTTAGGGTTTTATAAGATGATTTGTATAACTAAAATGATAAATATTTTTTATTATGATTAAATTAACTAATGTAAAAGAATTTTTTATATTGTTGGATAGAATTGAATAGATACTTAAATAATGATAAAAATTAAAATTAAATGATGTGGAAAACAATTTTCTATACTATTGAACCATGTAAAAATTCCATAATGTACCTTACGCCATAGATGTTTCTACTTAATATTAAATAACTATGGTTAATGAAGAACACTATGTGGAATACATCATACTTTATCCTCTATGGTGTATCCTTGGTTTGATGACAACCATTCATTATATGGGTAAGATTCTCTTAGAGACTCATGACATGCAAGTTTCTCTAAAATAAAATTGAGTGCACTTCCAAGATGGAAGTGGTTATTCTAGGGGATTCCAAAAGGATCTTCCATTTTTTGTGATGATAATGGATCCCATATTTTTCCCTCAGGGATCATATAGGTATTCCCATATACATTAATAATGTATTAGTTATTTCAATTTAGTTACAAAATTTTTAACCCATCGACATTTTCAATCAAATTGATCATTTCAAATCTCGAAAATTTTTATTTAATGACATATTATGTGAATTAATGATATAATTTTTTACAATATTAAACCACCATAATTTTTCACATTACATCCAAATAAATCAAACTATTTGATTCATGGTATTATGATTTATGTATACGTACAATAAAGCATTCATTGAAAGTATTCATGAAATCTTATATATTTCCCTTATAAAATTCCAATGATACACCATTTGTAAATAAAATGAATATAGGTTTTAAGAAATATCTAATACACCCTTAACTATAGAAAATTATTTCCCCATAATATGCTTTCCTTATAACAAAATTGATGAAATAAATTTAGGACATAATAATTACTTCATGTAGTTGTAAATTATTTTACATACTTATAGAATAAAATTCAATTCAATTTATCAAGAATTTTACAATATGATCAATTTAACTATATATTAAGATTATTATGTAGAAACAATTTATCGCATGTTTAATCATTTTATCTATGCATGCTCGTACAATATCCTTTGTGATTCCCTGTCATCTATACATTTATAAAATAAATAACCATACTTGTAAAAATAATTAATTACATGATCATGAGTTAATCACTAATGGTTGATCCATCTACCATGTGAGGGATCAAATGAGACACTAAGGGAGTTCCTTGAAACATTTAATTACTCAAATTAAAGAGCCCCATCATGTTCTCTACAATTTTGCATCTTTAATTTATTCTCAACTTCTCTCCTCAAACTATGACAACATCAACGTCTCTGTCTCAACAAATGAATATTTACATGCAGTGTAAGGGGACTAAGGATGTGGGATTATATTTTGTTACATAAAATAAGGACACAAAGACCATTATATATATTTAAGAGAGACCTGAGTGATTTACATATAAAAATTACTAAATATTTCACATAAATTTATTGAAAAACATCACCAATAAAATATTTAAATAAAATAAAATAAATAAACTAAAAAATGTATGGGTGTTTGTGTTTTAATGGAGAGTTAAAAATGTATTAAATTGTATAATAAAATATAAATATTCTGAAATTATATTTATCGAAATTTCTAATTCATTTAATAAATATGATAATAATTTAAAATAATTATCAATATGACTCATGGATCTGAAAATAATGTATTTTAATTCTAGTGTTTTAAAAAATGCCATGAATTTTTGCCTCAAATGGGACCCTTGATATCAACATATGATTTTGTAGGTTAGGTTACATGAGGATGGTTTAGCAGAGCTAGACTCCACCAGACTCTGTTTGGGAGACCCTATCAGAAGCCAGGATTTGACAGAGATGGTTCCCCATGTAAGGATCCCATTAAAAAAATAGATAATTTCATTTTTAAATACCCATGACATAAAATATATATTAGGTGGGTGGGGGATTTGGGGTATGATTCCCATATGAATCTACCACATTGAAAAATAATAATTGTTTTTTAAAAAACATTGCCACTTGCATTATGTAGGAGATTGTCACATAAGTAAAACAAAGTTGTGTTTCAGTAAGGAATGAGGAGTACCACTCATGTCAACATATATAAATATATTAATTACTATATATCACACCAACACCCACATGTGTGGTGGACGTACACATAGATTCTTTAATCCCCTTGTTAATTCATATATTTGAATCAATATTTAAATGGTCATATCTAAACCATAGGACCTATAATTAATGAAATTCGTTCAACATTGTAATCACATTGAATCCCTTTACATGAATTATTGTAAATTAAAAAAAATTACACAATTTTTTAGATGAATTCTCTAATGCTACATGTTAGAGTCGGGTACATCATAGTAGTGTAAATTTAGTATTTAATTTTTTTACTGTATCTATCATAAGACATATTATTTAAAATAGTGGTACTATAGGAATAACGTAGAATGGTCTATAGGATGATGTTTGGTCATCTACTAGTGGATTATACGATACACCAAAACAAAAATATCATAGTTCAACATTTATTTTAGGGTATTGAGGGTTTTGTGGGGAATCACACCACTTATTAGGGGTCAGGGGATCGAAGGCCCCCAACCAATATTTTTTGGGAAACTATAGTAATGCAGGTTCACTATAGAAAATCTCACTAGAAACATCTGATGAGGCACTATTGCAATGTGGACTTCGAGATTCTATTGTAACAGAATGTGACTAGAGACACCAATAAGTCACTATAGATTTGTGGATTTCCTTACACAGGTTACTAATGTATATTGTACATACCATGAATATTTAAAATCTAGTAATAAGGCTTACTATAGCGCCACACACTTTTTCAAGAAAATTTAGAGCTATGGTTTCATACTCTTAGATTTTACTAGTAAATATCTCCATAAAATTAGTGAAGTGTTCTAAATATCCATGTATGTATGGATTATTACAAAACCATGTAAATCATTATGTCTTGTGATCTAATTCAAATTACTGTTTCTTTATATTACTTTTCTTCTTTAAATTCAAATATTTATGGATCTTCTATAAATTTCATAATAAATTTTGTCAAAGAATGTGTCAGGAAGATCAGTGTCAAATTTTTCGAATTGAACCATGGCTATAGAAGAAGGAAAGGTGAATATCGAATTTTTCAATGGATCTGACATCAGTTACTTGATGATGAATATCAAATATTATCTTTTCTGAATAAAAAATAAATTTCTAATTTTCAGTGTCCAACTAATAAGGATGGAGAATACTGAGTGGAAGCTACTGGATCAACTGTTTTTGGGAGTTGGGCCCTGAACATTGGTAAAAAAATGTGGTGTTCAACATCAGAGAGGATAAAAAAATGGTTGATTTAATGAAAGAACTATAGGAAAAAATGGGGTTTGGGATGGATTAACTGTGATGGAATAAACACTCATCAAAAATAATAAAAAATATCATGTAATTTATGAGATAATAAAATTCCACTAGAAATTTACACTATATTTCATGTTATTTTTGACAAAACTTATATCTATCCCCAAATATTATTGGTGTAAATGTGTGAAATATAGCAAGGAATGCGTATTTGTGACCAAAATAATCATTCTATTACAAATAATATTATTTGCAACAAAATTCATCAAAAATAATTTGTTGGGAGAGTAAATAAAAATTAAATATAGTGGGTATTATTTTCAATGGATATGGACATCTATCGCAAGTTTCTTTTCAATTGTGACAATAAATATATATTATGGGTAGTATTTGTGAAGGAACCCATCAAAAATATATTGTCATAAAAATTCTAATATATATAAGACCCTAAGAAACATCCTCTCTCACAATTTCGAAAAACATTTTCTATGATCCTCTTCACGTTCCTCTCTCACAACTCTTTGTATACATTTATGTTTACATAGGAACATCTTCGAAATAACATAAATATCATTATTCTAGAAACTCATTAGTTTCATGGTATTATATATTCATATTTTTAAAAAATAAATTTATTTACATTATATTATATTATATTATATTATGTGTTTGGGGGTACAACTGTATTCAATACACACAAATAAAACACATACATTGGCCGAAAAGACTGGTCATAGCCCCCATGGGATAGACCACCAATTAATCTATATTTTCTCAATACATGGTTCGATGGCCCAGTGGGCATGAAGCCTATTACATGGCCCAAATGACCAAAAACTAGCCCAATGTCCCAATGTAGCGTCATAATTGCATCCAACTGTCAGTGTCATCAGACCTATGCTACTGCATGTAAGTGGAAATTCACTGCCACCCAGATTAGAACCTAGGTCTGATGTAGGATTACGAGGAGGCTTTACCACTCTATCAATCCCCCAACTACAATTTGATTTATTTTATAATAAGAATAAAAAGTAATAATAATGAATAATTATTATTAATTTATAGTAATTACTCCTAATATTAAATAAATTGTTATAATTAAAAATATTTTGGTATAATTAGTATTTAATATTGGTAATTTTTAATAATTATTAATAATTTTTAATAATTAGTAGTAATTAGTAATAAGTAGTAGTAATTAGTAGTAACTAACAGTAATTGAGAGATATTAATAGTAATTAGTAAAAATTATTAGTAATTAGATCTAATTAGTAATAATTATAGATAATACGTAATAATATCCCGTAATTATTAAGAATCTGTAATAATTGGTATTAATTATTAATAATTAAAAATAACAAGGAATAATTATCAATAATTAATAATAATTATCAATAATTAATAATAATTATAAATAATAAGTAATAATTAGTTGTAATGGGTGATAATTATTAATAATTATTAATAACTACTAATAATTTTTACTAATTAATAATTATTAACGATGATTTGTAATAGTTGTTAATAATTGAAAGCAAATTAAAAATAATTAGTGATTTTATGCAATAATTTGTAATAATCAACAATAATTAAGAATGTTTTTTATTAGTAATAATTACTCGTAATTAGTAAGAATTAGTAATAATTATTAATAATTACCGATAAAAAGACAGAGTTAGTAATAATCATTGATATTTAGTAATAATTACTAATAATTAGTAATAATGAATGATAATTATTAATAATTTGTAATAATAATGTATAATTTTTTATAATTAGTAATAATTAATAATAATTAGAAATAATTATTAGTAATTACCCATAATTAGAAATAATTACATCTAATTATCACTAATGAAAAAAAGTATTAATAATTACTGATAATTTGTAATAATTACAATAATTAATTATAATTATATATAATTAGTAAAAAATTTAAATAATTATAAATAATTTGTTCTAATTTGAAATAATGCACAACAATTACCGATAATAAGTAATAATTTGTAATAATTACTGATAATTATTTATAATATTTATTATTTACTGATAATTAGTCCTAATTTACAATAATTACAAATAATTATTGAAAACAAAATATAGTTAATAATAATTACGGATAATTTTTAATCATTACCGATAAATAGTAATAATTACTAAAAATCACTAAAAATTATCAATAATTTATAAAAATTTGTTATATTTAGTAATAATAATTAATTTGTAATGATAAATAGAAATAATTAATGATTATTAGAAATTATTATTAATAATTATGGATAATTAGTTATAATTAGTAAAAATTACAGATTATAAGTAATAATTTATTATAATTACTAATAATAAGTAATAATTATCGATATCAACTAAAAATTAGTAATATTTACTGATAATTTGTAATAACGAATAAAAATTACATATAATTAGAAATAGAAGAACGAAATGAAGTATGGATTATGTCCAATAATCTTGAAAATTTTAATATTATAAACGAACAAATACAAGAATGGGGATCTTAAGAAAAAATTGACATAAAAAACATCACAAAAAAGACATTTAATAATAACATTCTTTTATGCCATCCAACCCTTCCTTAGGATCCATCTAAACTGATGTAGTCTATAACTCTTGTCCACTACATAATAGTAATCCTGTTATCATCCAAATCATCGATGCTTGATGAATCATCTTCCTTATCATAAGGTTCAATGTCTAGAACTCTAGTGGAATCATATTTTGATATGAAATTTGGTCCTTCTTAATTAAAGTAATTATCCTTAAGAACAACATCATTAGGATGATTCTTATACCTAGATGTGTTTGGGGTTGTTGAATTACCTCAAGGTAAGAACTGTCTAATGACATGAAGAAACCTCCTATGGATCCTTCATTGTAACCTATACAGTCGGTCAGGGAAAGGAATATCCTATAAAAATATCATTAATCATTATTTTGATAATTTTTTTAAAGGTTGGGGTCGAAGCCTCATTTATTATTTAATCAATACAAACACCTATTTTAACTGGGTAGAGGGAGACCCATTACAATTCTCAAAGGCCTAGTGTCCATTTAGCCCATTACATAGCCTGTTGGCCCAATATTTTGGCCCAATGCCCATTTAGTGAATAGTAATGCTATAGTACTCAGCTACTATAGTACCGCACACTACCTTCCGTTACCATAGTAACCTACCACCGCTATAGGGACCTGATGCCGCTATAGTGCCCATCATTTTTATAGTGTATGTGCTATAGTACTCTACAATACTGTTACAGTGCCTGGACACAATGGGTTTTGAACCCCCATTTTTCTTGTTAGATTATGGGGTGCTTACCACTATGCTGAAAACCAACTGCAATCATTATTTTGATACCTTTTCAATCATGGATATCATATTGAGAGCATCAAAATAGAGTTTTTTAATGGATTTCATAATCACAAAGTGTCTGGGTGGAGCCACACCATTCCTTCCACTACGACCAACCTCAATGGTTTGTGGACTTGATCCATAAAGAGAATCCCATGTGGTAGGAACATGATCATTTAGGCTACAATTTTATGCAACGTCCACAACATCAGCTGGATACATAGTTGTGGATGTATCCCCAATATTTTCATGCCCAGATATCAAATAACCTATATTGGAAGTGAGAGTATCATTTTCATGATAATATAGAATAAATTCTAGCTCCACGGACCGAGTTTTCCAAATATTCACCTCAATGTGATATACATCCACATAGGTGAAATAGATTAATCATTATCCTGGTTGAGGACCCACGGATTTATACATAGGAAAACTATTATCCCTTAATATTTCACTCATAGGTAACTTAAATTTACAATTTCCACATGAATACTAAAATTGATTTTAGTTATAAAAAAACTCTTATCAAATTGGTCATTTGATATTCCAATGTAATAGAATTTTCAATAGAATGTAGGTATCCACTCAAGATCAATCGATAACATGGGCCTAAATTCACCAGAAACATGGAATATAACCCCAATCAAGTGTACGCAAAAGTCTACTACAACAATTACATATTTGATAATTTTATATCTAAAAATCATCATCTTAACATAAATTTCAATAGGAATACTCATTGTAGATGTAATATCCCAAATGATTTGGGAGTGACAGAATAACCATATAAGTCCCCAAATATAAATTAAAGCATCTATACTTTTTTACCATGGATGGGTTGAAAAAAGGGTCCCAGTCATGGAACCTTATTTTTTCTTGGTTTTAGTGAAGTGAAACAATAACATGAAGCCGTGAATTTAAGATCATAATAAGGGAACATGAAATGAAAAAATCCCTTACCGATCAGAATCATGAACCAACTATAAATTATTGAGACCATTTTTATATTATTTTAACGATCCTCAAGATACCAAGGGTGTTAATTTGGCCCCACTGTATGTCACCCAATAATTGAGCGTTTACACATTTCATGTAACTCATTCAATATTTTGTGATTCACCTCAACGACGGCAAATGATCCATTTCTGATAATTTTTTTCTTCACTGCATTGGAGTATTATATGAAATTAGAGAACAACTGATTATTACATGTCTTCTATGGAAGGGATGATTTATTCAAACCCCAATTCAGAAGAAAATGCATCCGGGCCACATTTTCTCCCATAAAAACCACCTGTGATTAATTCACAATTTTATTTCTCAGTGAAAATAATTTCAAAAATGATTGTTGAGGGTCCAATAAGAACATCCTTCACATCAATGAACCCATCATATATATGCATCATGAAGCTATAACCCCAAACACCATCACTATTTAGAGAGAGAATATCCAAAAACATTTCAACCCCATTCTTATAAATAATGTAGTAATAATTAGTAATAAAAATTGATAATAAGTAATAATTTATAATAATTACTGATAATTAGTGATATTTGATAACAATAACCAATAATTAAAAATATTTTTAAGAAAAGTACCATTAATTTGTAATAATTTGTGATAATTTTCAATATTTACCTAAATTTATTTATAATTATAGATTATTTTTAATGATTAACAATAATAAGTAATAATTATTTATAATTAGTAATTATTTGTATCAATTACTTATAAATAGTAATAATTTTTAATAATTACAAATAAATAATGATAATTAGGACTAATCTATAATTATTAAAGATAAATAGTAATAGTTCATAAAAATATTGATATTTATTAATGATTTTTAATAATTACTGATAATTAATAATAATTACCGGTAATTATTAATATTTTAATAAAATTATAAAAAATAATAATATATGGAAGCAAATATAAAAAATTAGTCATAATATGTAATAAGTAATGATAATTAGTAATAATTAGTTATAATTAATGATCATTATTTATTACTCACAATTGGTAATAATTACAAGTAATTTGTAATTTTTGGATAATTTATTTTCTCTCAGATCATCTTGTCCTTCTATCTATTTATCCAAAATTATAATTTCTATAATTATATTTTTTAAAATACTATTGAAGAAGGTAGTAGAAAAAAAATATTTCAATATCATGATTGGATAAATAATTTTATATATCATTATAGCTCTATTATAAATCATGTAGATATTCTGGTGTCTCGTTTTTTTATCATTTTCATCAGAAACACCAGAATTCTTTTCTCAATATACAATTAAATTTCCTTGTATAAAATATGATCTAGAGTGATTTGAAACTTATGAAAGTGTTTGGATTTATTTATTTTATTTTAGTTTATGGAAATTGTTTTTGTATTAATAAGGTGACCACCATTCTGAAGACCATAAAAATAATTTGTTTCTAAATCCATCACTATTTCAAACATTAGTACATGAGGTTGTTGAACAATAATTTTAAAAAATAGAAACTCAAAATTATAATTCAAATCTAGAGTTGGGAAAATTGTAATTTTATTATTTTCTAAAATTCGCTGAGGATTTATTATATCTTGGTTGAACGATAAGAAAATTAGAATGATTTATCAAATTTCATTCAATTAAATATGATAATAGGATTTCAAACAGTATTTTGACCAAATATCTTATTTGGTTAAATCATTTTTACTTGAGGGAAATGTGGTGCTTATAAATTTCTATGAACGTAAATGGTTATTCTATAATTATAGTCATTGTTATTATATGATACATGAATTTTCAGTAATTTGATATTATATTATAGTGAATATGATTTTTTGTTAACTTTTCTATAAGTGTAAAATAAAGGTACAAATAGAAACAATAAGGAAAGTATATATTTTTACTATTAAATAGTTGATTTTTTCAATTATTGATTTACCTCTTAAAGATATAGTTCATTATTAATTGTTGCATCATGACATAACCTCATTAATAAAATGGCCCAAATATAATTTTTCTATCAGAAAATTCATAAATCATTCTTATGATGGTGATTCCTTGAAATATTTTGATCCGGTGCATCGTCCTTTTTATTTAGATGATTGGAACATTTTATTGGGTCTTTTTATTGATGGGTTCTTCTCATTTGGTTTTTATGGAAGTCAATATTCTTGTTATCCCATCTTTTAACTCCCTAAAATTTAACTCCAAGGATATTGATGGATGAACAATTTTTTTGATATTACTAATTCTATGACAATAGAAAAAACAATATTTAGGTTTACTTAAATCAATTGAATGATTATTTAAATTTATAGTTGTATCATTGTGTTAGTATATATAATATAGTGGAAAAAAATAATTTCATAATGAAAGAAACATTAATATTGAAAATTAGTGTCTTTACATTGTGTGACTTGTAATCTAGTTAGAGTACACATTGTACAAAATCATTTCTATAAAGTATAAGTAATATCTACAAATTTATGCTTATAAATTGAAGATACTCTATTTTTTCAACTACAATTTTAGATTTCATTAGGTCATATATTCTTTTCAAATAACCATAAATACTTTTAAAAATGGTACAACAGAAATATTTGGGCCTCTCGAAATGATACCAGGATTTGATGAAAGATATATTGCCTCTTCATTACCTCTTATTAACATTGGACAAAATATAAAACAATAAAAAAAGATTGATTTTGGAAATTACAAAATTCTATAAAGTAGTGTATTTTTTGGGATCTATTATATTAGTTTGATTATCTAGTTTTTCACATGTCATATTTCAATAAAAATGAGAGTAAATATTTTGAGAATATATTTTATATAGTTTTGGACATATCTAATAATTCTAAAGATAATGTAAAGGCATGATTAGATATTTCTAAAATTCGTAGGTGTACAGAATGTGAGTTCTTTATAAATGATAGATCATAAAATTTAATGAAGCCAAAAGTAACTTATAAAACTTATAAATAAATGAATTTATTATTTTTTCACAAGATTATATATTTGTGGTTAACAAATATTTATATATCCAATTTGGAAGAATGTGTCAGAAATAGTCATATTACTAAATTAGAAAGTCATGATTGTCTTGTTCTAATAGAAAAAATACATTTTATTAGATTTAAAAGTTTACTAGATTCTTTGATTAGGGATGTGTTGAAAAAAATATCATATGTTTTCTGAGATATTCATATGGAAACAGTAGACTACAATTCACTATGTAGGATTTCACAATATGCTGTATTAATTTTATGTTAATTGGATAAAAATTCCAACATATTTGTTTATTTGAATAGAACATTTAATATTATATTTTATGAATGAATAGAAATTAAAAGTTTTATTAATGTTCTATTGGATGTACCCATACAATAGATTCATTTATAAATTGATGAAAATGGTACATGAAAAAGCATCGGTTGAAGGGTCAATTGCATGAGCATGTTTGTAAGTGGTAATTTTTTAATATTTACCTCATTATATTTAATCTAAATATCCTTCAAAAATAATTGAATGGGTCAGAATGGGGGAATTGTTGATGATCCAATGAACCATCAGTTACTAATATTTATTGAGACTGAACATGGTTATAGTATAGTTTAGGAATTATGGATTTCAGATGATGAACACCAAAATATTTATATATATGTCCCTCACAACATCTAAGAAATGAAATGATTTATACAATGAGTGTTTCATTCACCTATTGTTTTTAATTTTGAATAAATAAATTTATATTAATTAAGTAGTAGATTATTCTATTATCATATCAAGAAATAGTTTACAAAACTTATACCAACTGCTCTTGAAGACAGTTGATAACAAAATTTTTCCTACTAGTTTTGATGAATGGTAAGGTAAATTTTATATGGTTGAACATATGAAATAAAATTATTAATTTTTATAATGTTACCTTTTTTTATTATTCATTTTATGAAAAAATGAAAATAAAATATATAATCAATGATGTGCATTGTGTGAATACTAAATCTACATTCCATCACTTGGGAAAAATAGAATTTTTCAAAGTCTCAGTATTTGGTTTTCCCAATGTACCCCATATCAACAGTGGCACACATGCCCCTCACATACGTGATACTTCCCCACATTCAATTGATGTCACCATCGCTCAGGGTACCATATTTTCCTATAAATTGACCTATGGTTTCTTCATTTGTACGGATGAATTTCTTTGATTCCCTATTGATACTCTAATCACCCTAGTGCTTCACCCAAGACCTCAGAAACCTATAAGGTAGTTTCATAACACATAAATCAAGGGAATTAATGTTGGATAATGATTCGTAGGTTCTCTAGGTGTTAAAACTTTAAAACACTTGCACGACTCATGCTCCCAATCCCCCTAATTTTAGAGTACTTTAATGACCACCCTTCCTCAATTAGGATGTTCTGCACCCCAATTTGAGGAATACTTGTGAAGACTCTAGAACGAATTGAGTCAAGTCTCACTGAAGTTTAATAATCTATGATGTTGTCAATTGAGGTGATATCAGTTCACCCAATAATACATTCACGCCCTATACCTACATACAACCCACATGAGTGAATTTCCTTGATTTTCACCCATCGCTTCATCATACAAAAGCATTTCATGAAGACTCCTCTAAATCCATTCATGGAAGGGATTCTCTTTCATTTGATACCTTACCTGAAATTGATCATGTTGAAACGTCCACTAAGACCTATTGATCTACCAAACATTTGGCAAAGTCATAATCATGTCAACCATTTTTATTTGGGAATCTCTTTTCACGGGTTTCCTACATAATTCCTACCTGAGGGTACGGGTCCTCAGATTATTCATTGATTTAGATATCTGTGGTCACATAGACCCTAACCCCATGGACAGTGTCGACAAGTTCCTGGGCTTGGATTTTTTAGATAATAATACATCCTCCCATTCTCATTTATAAGTCATATAGCCTTCGGTCCCTAGTAGGGACCGTCCGGTTCACATATTTTTTCCCTTTTGACAAATGAAAAGTCTCCCTCCCCACTACGGGACCCATTCTAGTGAATCCATTATAGAATAAGACCTTATGATTTTGGGCCGAACCTAATTACCATAACCTTAATTTCACAATGAAAGGTTCTTTACTATGTTCCCACATCCACCAATGCCCCAGATTCTTTCATCGTATGCCTGACCTATTCCACCAACGTAGGAGGAAAAGTGTGTGGTTTGTTGAAACTTTTACATCCTCTTGATTTTCACATTGAGCAAGAATCATGACGGTTTATAGATCTGTGAAGATCATAACAACTTTAAAATACACCTGATTGAATGAACTATGGGAACACTGATTCCCACCATAACTGGGATACATAGGAAGCCTTTACATAGTGCCCCATCTCACATGACATCTTCCATAGTAATCCAACCGTAATTACCTTAATCTAATTATCCTATTTAAGAGTATGACTCTAATTAAGTCCCCCATAAATCTCCATGAGTTAATAAATATCTCATGGACAATGTAACAAGGTAATCATAATTAATAATAATCACAAATCTATTTCTATCAAAGGTTCATACTTCCTTGCAAGACTTGTTGAACTATGTCGGATTTCATTCCCTTGTAAATTAGATACATTTGAAGACTCCTTAAGGTTCAGACCCAGTACCCCCAAATCACCCCTATTCTCTCTAGGAAAAATTCCCAATAGGGTATAATCCCACTTGGACACTCAAATCCAATCTAGGTTCCTTGGGCCGCTTCGGTATATGTCATGCACCAAACATTTACTACGAACATTTTGCATAGATGTCCGTTCCACCTGAAATTAAACTGTACGGTTGTGTCACATTCACATGAACATAAAAGGTAAGATGTGTTCCATTGAGCTAAACTAAACAATGTGGGTTCTTATTCTTTTTACAAGGATACATTGGTTGTTCAATTTTGGGTTTGATACCAACATTAAAACCACTTCCATCTCCCTAGATGAGGATAAATTTCTTAGTTACCCACTGAGTAGATTAAAACCCATAATTTTATTAATAACGTCCAAAGAATATCTAAGTAGAATATATTAGGATACCATTGATGGATAACCAATAATACACACATATATCTCTACTGAGGAAGAACCAAATATATGAATAGATTATTCTGATTTCTATACATGATAATAATGGATTGAAAATTACCATGGAAACCTACCTTGCACTAGGTAAATTAATAAAGATTCAATGACATATCATAAATATATATGAGCTTCCAGATGTATGTAATAATTTCCCTGAAAAGGTGCAATGATCCCAACATCCTGTCTTCTCAAACAATGTGAGTTATAAATAAACATGGATCAATGTCCTTAATGAGAAACTTCTTTTGTAATGAAGGTCCCTTTGGATATAGTACCACTGGACGTTTCTTGTTATATAAATAAATCCATTGGAAAATATTTGAAAATTGTGATTCACAACCATAACTAACATTTTGAGGGAAAAAAATTGTGAACCTGATGGGAATCTTTAACTAAGATGATAGGGTTACCCATTTATCAGGCCCCAATGAATTGATAAAAGAGGTCCAGACAAGGAAATCAATCACGAATGATTTCATCAAATAAGATTCTACTTTTCATAGTTCATTGTTTATATAATTCATATATACACGCACTTTCTTCAAATAGCTCCCTTCATTCGGAATGGATTCCTTCAATTTTTCTCCTGTGAATGCCCCTACTACTAATCAAGATGGATCCTCATCCGTTTAATGGATTCCAAAAATGAGTTAGCATCTTCAACGTTGGGTCTCCAATGCACTAGTATGATAGTAATGTCCAATTCCTATTATCCCTATCTTGGAGGATGTATGATATGCCCTCCCAATTATGAATAACCCCTGGTAATCCCGTCAAGGATGACCGGTGGTCCAAAAACTGATGGTGTGAAACATCATCTTCAACCATTTAGGGAGCTTATCACAGTAATGAAAACACCAATACCACCCATATTATTGGGAGGATGATCATGATCCAACCTATGACCCTATCCTGAAGACACATGACTCATTACCAAGGGCTCATTCTAATAATCACTACCACCAATGCCACACTATAGCAAACACTCAACATGATATGGGTAATTCTTCAGCTATCCGTCCTATACCCCTTAGCCCCAGGAACACTAGGTAAACCTCCGAGGACAACATCCAACTAAAAAAGATAAGGTTTCAACCTTTTCTCCCTTCATAGAAGTCCACCAACACAGGTTTGTGTAAAATAGTGATCGGGAACATACACCCATCCACCAAAATTTTCCCATCTAACAGAATCACCCGGTGGCACCCAACTAATTCCACCATCCAAATATAGTGAAGTACTATGATCATGAACATACGCCTTTTTAAAATCTTCATACCCTTCAGCAGACATATCCAAATGCATTCATATAACCCACCAACCATGCTTGGTAGAAATTTTCAGGAAGGAATGTATACACGCCTACACCCACCAAGCCTTCTAGTTTTCTCATTTATAAGTACTCCAAGAAGTTAGTCGAAAATCTATGAAGGAAATATTGGGGCAGAGTCCACTCTCTTCCCTAACACAAGAGTACAACAAGTATCCACTAATAGGAAAGGAATGACATGAGTAGGTAAATACAACTACTAAAGATACATAATGGATTTATATTCTTGTTCCGGACACTGAAGTCACCAAACACATTTTTGGAAATAGTGAATGGGAAAAAAAATTTCATCCCATATCATTGAATCTTGTCACAATCTCATAAGGAAAACTTTTATAGTACTAGGGGGATGAACACATAATTATGTCCCCATTCATGAGATGACTCATCAACATGGAATCCCAGAGTAGATACACATCTCAATTATAGTCTAGGATGGTTTTGGGGAACACATCCCAATATCCAATAGACATCTAGATTGGGAAAATACCCCCATTATAATTAGATATAATCAACATATTTTAGTGGACTCTCCCAAGTAGGCACAAACACATGTTCATGATAACCACTTCTCCAAACAAATGGCCCAACTGTTAGTAAGAATACATATAAGAAAAAGTCTCATGAAACACAGTTGGAAAATAAAGAGTCGACCTATGATCTATTAACACTTAATTATAGAGTTCATGAAGCCATCATTCATTTATCTGTAGTATCACAGGATCCTAACCTCCCATCAAAATATTATTTTTGATATATTAATTAATATTTTCCTCATCAGATACATCATCTTGAAGGCTTGATTAATGAAAAATCAGTAAATCTCATGAACCTAGATCTTGATGAGAGCCACGACAACCCTCCATGTGGGCATAAGTGAAAGAGGCATGAGGATTTATACATTTTTATAATTCACTATTTTTTCCTCCCTATGATGAAATTCACTAAAAAAGTTCTCTCAATAATAGTGTTTTTCAATATTAAAAGGATTCTCTAACTAACAATGTAGTAATGAGAAATCCCTCCTATCTTGAGGCACTTGAAAACATAAGGTTAGTCATGTCTAATTCATTGTTACTTGGAGGTAAAATACATTCTCAGTTTGAAGAAATCCCTAGGCAGTTGTCAGTCTCCAAAACTCCCATAGTTCATTTTCCCTATAGTACAGTAGAGGAAACACCAAATGATCCCATTTCCTATGGTAAAATAACCAAGAAGCATCCAATTTGGTTGGAATAGGTTGAAATATATATATATAAAAAGACAAAAAATATATGTTTAATATTAAGAAAAAAAATATCTAAGGCTGAAATAACAATCATGTTCTGGCCTTTAGCAACCTCTCAATACAGCTTTCTGGAGATACTGGTAGGATATTGTATTCATGATATCCGCCTCAATATATGGAAGACTCTTAGTTATCTGAAATCAAAAGTATTACCGTATAATGAATATCAAAGTAATGTAAAGGTAATATAACGGTTATAGTGCCCAATTGATTTGGAATATATCCAAGTTTCCCGACATCCAAATATCATGAAACATAAAATATTCCCTTCATTGTGCATGTCTCAATGCATTAATGAGGATGAAAAAATTGATAAAAAAAAGCCCATATGGTGATTATATTAGAGTATGGGGTGCATATTGTGAATTGATTTTAATTGTGCTACAAAACTATAAAATCACACCGAATGTGTTCTCATGTGATGATATTTCCTTATGTTAGATACAACGAACAAATTCTATTCATGACCAAAGAGAAAATCGGTATGAATAATCCTTGACCAAATTTCATGAATGTCAGTCTTAGAGGGGGAAAGCTTTTGATATACTTTTTCTTCAAGCATCTAAAAACAATGAGCATGCATCACTCTTAGAGTATGTCATCAATAATTTTACAAAAATATTTGAAATAGCATAACGGCCTTCTGAAACAGGTGATTTATGTGGGTGATGGATAATGATCCCAACAAAAATTTGGACCAGAAGTCATAAAATTATAAGAAAATCTATGATGATATAATCGATGGTAGTTCATGAGCCACCCCAACCCATAGGGCTGGGGGAATTATTATCTGAAACATCCAAGCCAAAAAAATGATCCCAATGGGTTGAGAAAGAGTAACATGAATAGTCCATACCCACAAGGCTGGGGGATTTTTCACATTAGCAATCCCCAATTTAGTGGACGTCTATTTAATCCTGATTAGGTAAGAAGATGAAAAATTAATGAAAAACTAAAATATCTGAGGATTCTGTTTAGGTTATTTTCCATCAAATAGTTCCTGGGAAACCAACAAATAGGATAATAAAGTCTCGTGGAGGGCATAGAAGAAGGTGATTTCACAAAGATACTGACATATTGTGATCAATTCATTATGAATTGATAAATTTCATTAATTCCATCTTGAATTATAAACTAAAAACATGTCCAGTTCGAGGGAGTTAGAGTATGATGTTTTTATTCATAATGTAGCTCACATCAAAGTAAATGAAAAAGATTTTCATACATGAAATCAGAGTCTTACCCAAAATTTTGGTATTACCTCGAATAAACAACTTCCACCTCTTAGAAAGACACCTAATACAGGAATGAGTAAAGGAGGGAGCAATGTAAAGTCACTCTGAAGCAGTAATCATATGAGACATAGTCCACAAGAAGATTCTCATCATTCACTTATAGTAAGAGCACCTCATCAAAGAGGGATTGTTTCAACTACTGATTTGGATAATGAATTCCCTCCATTGGGTACTAAAATAGAATAGGGTCAATAACATCATTATAGCCATGTCCCAATGAGTTATCCATGGAATATACTAGCAACACCACAACCAGTGGATTTACTAGTCATCTCACCTGTTCGGGATCCATTTGTTGTACCTGTACAGGTCCTGTCTAAGTCAAATATTTTATGAATGATCATTTATAAACATGATTCATTTACAACTTTATTGGGAGCTTTTGAAGGTTTACACGCAAATAATACAACCAAAAATACAGTTTATACTGAATGGGTGGATTCTACACCTCCTCTTCTAAACATTCATAATCTGACATTTCCAATCTTCAATGGATCATGGGATCCATAGAAACACATGATGTATTTTGACTCTAACTTTGGACCCATGTTGGGGAACCCTATGAAATAAGAGGCAATGAAACTTAGGCTTCTTGTGAAATCAAGATAGGATTTATATTTCTTCTAGTATAAAAGCTTGAAGTCTTGATCAATTACTGGATAGAATGATCTCCATCATAAATTTTTTTTCCAGTTTAGTTCAATGATATTGAAGACAATAGTCCTGAATCTCACAAATTATAAGAAAAGGGAGAATAAAGTAGTTTCACATTTCATTTCTTGGTGTAATGTCTTCACATAGACCCTAAATATATAAATCCCTTATGATGATTTACTAACCATTTGTATTGAAAATATTTGTGATGAGTTGTGCATTCCATTAATACCTATGAAATAAAAAATGGGGTTTCAGGACCTAGCCTCGATTTCGAAACATGTGGAAAAATCCATAACAGAGACTAGAGCCAAATCTCGTCTAATCCCATCACCCCTAGGAAGAAGAGAAAGAATATAAGGTACTACTACACTTACACTAATGCAGCCCATGTACCCAATCCTACATGAAATATCTCATAATACCATTGGGATCCACCTCTTATGCATCAATGACAATGAGAACCTCATCAAGATGATCAAAAAGATTAATGATAGAAAAAGTTTGAAGAGTTAAAATACAAGGTCTATTTTTTTCGAAATGACCAAGTCCCCGACTACATCATGTCAACTTTGGAAAACCACATAGTGCAGTAGATATTTCCAAAGAAACATTACAAAGAATGTGATGATGAACTATCAAACTATTTCCCCTTTCATCAAATGTTGGGTTCACCCCATCCATGTGTGTTTGTTTTTAAGGACCTCCTTCAAAATATGGTAGACTCTGAGCATGTGAAGATAAAAAATTTACCAACCTAGATAGAATGTGTTACTACTACCAATCCAAGGGAGGAAAGAGAGTGGCAGGAAGTCAAAAGTAATAATTCATAGAAATTAAATAATTGTATGGTTAGTAAAACAATAAAATTAACTCATTCCCTTCTACGAACACAATTGAAACAACCAACTATGTCTCTCGAAATTTTTGTTACAGAAAATCCGTCATTATCAATATCTCACTCCCCTAAAGGTCAGTACTAAAATAAGTATTATGTCTATAAGAATAAGGAAGAAGATTATGAAGATGATTTTGTGTCAATAAAAATTTTTTCCATGACCATAGAACATTTAATTACATATGTCTCAAAATCATAGGCACAGCCCAATAAAAATATACAACTAGAATCAACATGTTAGGTGGAATCTTCATCTGATGAGGAGTTGATTTTGATTCTGTTAACATTATTCACTTAACAGATCTTTATAAAAATGATGATTTTGATTATGGAACTGAGTTCCCCATACTTTATTAGGGAAATGGGGGAAGAGGTCATCATTGTCGAAGATATTTGGGAATATGTGGGTATGCTAAAATCAACTATTTCAATTACACACATACTCGAACTATTTGTGTAGCAAAAACTCATGGGAGAGCTCTCAAGTGGGCCTTGTATGAAAAGTGGAATTTTCCCACACATGATATGCTTTTCCATGAAATTATTATCTTGGAAGTCTTATTAAAGGCTTTGTAACAACCTCCAATGAATCTGGGAAACCAAGATATTTAAATCGCCAAGAGAAGATGTATTTCTAGCTTCCACCTAAACAAATGGTTTATCCACATCAGGAGCATCGACCTCCAAGGAACCTATAAAACAACATATCCATGTTTGGAAATTTAAACCACTAGATAATAATTATGTTGTGTTGCGGAAAATACACCATGTACCATCCAAGATATCAATCCAAGATGCTCTGAATCTATCAAATAATCTTTGAGAAGAACATATTAATAATTTTCCATTCCCTCATGAGTTTTAAACTGAGGTTGCTACCATAGAGGATTAGTGTATAGATAATGACCAAGTATAATGTCATACAGTTATACAATTCACAGACTTGGTTGAGCATGATATTTTACAAGTATACCGTAGTCTCTAGTATATATCTATAATGATTAATTAAATTCACATCCAACGAGAATTCATTGATAATTTACTAGGGGAAAACCTCATCCCCATCCATACAGTTTGTCTGTTGGGTCTTAGTGAATCAGAAGATTCTCCCTCCACTCTGATATTACAAGGTTATGATAGTAACGATTAATAATATATAGGTGTAATTACACTCAAAACTCAATTTGGGGATCTTGTATCTGATTTGGAGTTCATGGTTCTCTATCAGGACACAACATTCAACATTATATTGGGGAGACCATGGCTATATAAACATGTGGTAATTATATTATCATAATATAAATGTATCAAATATTCCCTCAATGGTCAAATTGGGACATTTTAGAGTGTTAAGGCCCCATTCAATACATATGAATCTCATTATATTGACATGGGGTTCTTTCACATGAAGGGAAAATAGTCTATTGTGAATGATGTTACTAGAATCAATGATCCTTATAGTCTATAAATGATCCATGATAACTCATTCAGTCATCTCAGTACAGATTTCATTATTCCTATCAATCAAATTGTAAGGGTATAACTAAATACATTAACATGTTTAGTGGCTTCCATAATCTTAGATGTCGAAATTGATCATGACCGCACTTGAGAAATCATCGATTCACCAAAAAATCATGAAATCTTAAATAGAGATGCCTTCATTCCATCAATGGAGTTCCAAAAAGTCTCTGATTTATCATCCATGCTAAAAAATGTAACAGTACTCATGGAAAATATAGGGGCGCTAATTTTCATCTCATCATCTTTTCATGATAACTTAAAAAATACCATTTATATTAAGTTGAGTTAGAGATGGTCACCTCCTCTATAGGATGTCAAAATACCGACAACTCCCCTTGATTTGAATGCCATTCTTCCTCACCTAACCATCAACCAGAGGAAGAAGAAGAAACCCATGGAGAATTGGCTGAAGAGGAAGATCATAGAGGTGCCCCTCAAACATTTGAGGAAGTAATCTCCACCAATATAGATGAACTCAGTGAAATAAATCTTGGAGTAGAGGAAGATCCACACCCCACTCTATTCAGTGTATCCATGACTCAAGAAGAGAAATAGTTGCATACCTCCTTTATAAATAAACTATTGGATCTTTTTTTGGAATTACACATAGATTCTAGGTCATTACCCTGAGGTGGCCACCCATCATTTTTCCTTACAACAAGATCATTGGGGACACAAACAAGAAGTAAGAATAACAGAACCAACTCAGACGTCAAAAATTGATGATGAAGTTGACAAGCTTATCAAATTTGATTTCATCGAATAGGTGAACTATCCAAAGTTGATAGGTAATGTTTTTATATTGAAAAATAAGAATGGAAAATTCAGAGTCTACCTTGATTTTAGAGATCTCAATCATATTTTTCCCAAAGTTGACTTCCCAGTTCCAATCTAACAACTCTTGATTGATGCAATAGATGGATATAAAGATCTGTCCTTCATGTATGGATAATATTGGTATAACCAAATACAGATGGCACTAGAAGAAGAAGAATCCATAGCCTTCAGATCCACTCAAGGAATATTTTTTTACCAGGTAATTATATTTGTCTGGAAGAATCATAGTGAGATATATCAATATGAAGTGCACTACATCTTCAAACCCTTCATGGGGAAATTCAATGAATACTATTTTGATGACTGAGTGGATAAATCTAAACAATTTTTTGATCACCTAAATGAATACGAGACCATATTCAGTAATATTCAAAAACATAATCTGAAGATGAATTCATTGAAATATGTCTTTGGGTTAACCTCGGGAGAATTACCCAGTGTTTTTGTACACCATCATGGTATCGAATTCAATATTGAGAATAGTAAATATATCCTTGGAATGTGGCCGTTTTGAAACCTAAAAGAGTAGAGAGTACATAAAGTACACTTGTCTTAGATTTGGTTCTTTAAATAAAATATGGAATCCAAGCGTTTTACCTTGACTAAATTGATGAAAAAATAATTTACATATCAATGGACCAATGAAAGTCAAAAATCATTTCATACCTTTAAGATATAACTCTTCCTTCCATTGGTATTGATCTTACTTATTTAAGGAAATATTACCATTCTTTGTGTGATTTCCTTGGATCAATCACTGGGTGACTTCCTTTCACATTAGAAAAATGGTGGGAATGAAGATAGAATTTACTATCTCAGTCGAACCATGCTCGACACAGAGACTCAATTTTTAGATATTGAGGAAATCTACTTAGAATTAGTCATTATAGTTCGTAAATTGAGGCACTATCTACAACAACAAGAGGTCCACTTGGTATCTCTCAATAACCCACTTAAATTTATTCTCAGTCATCTTTTTCTTACAATATGTTTGGCATGGTGGGAAGTTATTCTACTATAAGTTGATATACAGTTTGTGCCTCAGAGAGCAGTAAAAGGGAAAGCCTGACCATGATTCCTTATTGAATAAATATCTATGGAAAAAATCATTGAATAATGAACATCAGCGTGAAGAAATTTTCACTTTTCAAGAAAGTCCCTTAATATGTGAAATTTACATTGATGATGCTTCCAGATGTTCAATGGGGAAGAGAATGGAAGATTCTAAACTCAACAAAGTCGGGTTACAATTTTTTTTTCAGAGAAGGAAGAGTTTCCATAATTACTTTATGTTATCATAATGTGGTACTAACAATAAGGAAAAATTTCACGCCCTCATTACAGGTTTGGAATTGGAACTCCAAGAACCAGTCAATCTCCTAGATGTGAATGGTGATTTAGAAATGGTAATAAAACAGATCAATGAGGATTATTCTATCAGAAAAAGACGAGATAATTCCCTCATGTGATTATGTGTGAGTGTTAATAGATGAATTTCATTCATATAAAAGATTATCATATGTCCCTCAATCATAAAATAGCCAAGATGATGCATTGGAAAATGCAGCCACAACCCAAGAAGTCCTGAATCTAGATAATACTATCATTAGAATTGCTTATAACTGTGTGTTTTCACCTTTTGTTCATATCATAATAGAGGATCTCAATGAAATCAGTCCAATTTTTGAACCATATGGTCATACCACGCAATGGATTCCACCCATCATGGAATATCACTAAAATTGGGAACTTCCACTAGATAGAGTTGAAAGAGAACAGATCCAATGATCAGAAGTTAATTTTTCTTTTTATGATGACCTAGATCACTAGAATATCCTCTATAAACAAGGTTCTAATTGAAATATTCTGAGATGTATTGATGTAGAATAGACTACAGATGGCATGAAAGATTTAAATATAGTAGCCAATGGTTCCCACATATCTGGTCATTATATATTTAACAAAATCCGAACGCTGAGATACTTTTGACTTTTGATGACATGGGATTACATAGATTTCACTAAAAAGTGTCATCCCTACCAGGTGCATTCCATCTTCATTCATATACCTCTAATTTTACTACATATAGCTAAATACTCCTAGCCATTTGTTATATAGGTAATTGATATAGTGGGACCTTATCATCTAGCTATGGTTAAGCAATTCAAGAACATTGATTCTATTACCAGCTAATTTTTCAAATTGGATGATAAAATACATCTTAAAGAAGTTGGGTCCAAATTCATTGTTAGATTTTTCAAAGATAATATCATCACCAGATTTCGTGTCCCACATTACATATTTGTAGACAATGACACTAATTTCTAATTTGATAAGGTAGGGAAGTTAAATAAATAATACAATATCAAATCCAACCATTCATCCCGCTATCATGTAGCGCAAATGGAGAGATATATGATTTCAACAAAACATTTTCCAACATACTCTATAAGATATTGGATACATAAAAAATTCTTGTCCTGATAAATTCCTTCATTCCTTATGGGGTTACAGAACTACTACCCATAATACCACATGAGTAACTACATACTCATTGGTATATTAAACAGAAGCAGTGTTCCCTATTAATTTTCAATTTCATTCACTCCATGTTTCCTCCATGACTAGTTATCTACGTATGAGTTGTCGTAGAAGCAAGTAGATGAATTGGATAAATTAGAGGAAAAGAGATTTCATACCTCACATCACATGGAAGACTATTAGAATAGAACATCACGAGCATTCAACAAAATTCTTTCCTTCATTCATTCCTCCATAGAGAATTGGTATTAGTCCCTAGGACATCAATGATACAAGGAAAGAATCCACCAAAGTATGATCCAAAGATGGAAGGAACTAACACCATACATAAGGTAAATTATACTTGAGAATATTCATTAATATCAATGGATGGAGAAATCATTACAACTCTAACTAATTCAAGGTTCTTGAATAAATACTTTTCCTAAAAATAAAATATACATCATAGTTTCATGAAGTTAAACTAAATAAAAACTATCATCTTAGCCACAAGACATTGAACAACATAGAACGATACACATCCATGTTGCACGATGTTAAATTATGTACCACCTTCATCCTAGTACCATGATGTTAAACTATAAGATGCAATTATTTCATCAATACATGACTTTAAAAAATATGATTAACATCTCCTACATTTGAAGTTAATAAATCCCCCAATATAACGCAATTTATAATTCCTTGTGGTCCTTTAAAAGATGATTTACTTCTATGCGCAATAATTAATCACATCATTGCCACTCCTTAGTGTCATCTAAAACTAATTTATCCTTGTGTTTGAATCATATATGGATAGGGATAACTTTTTAATAACTACGTGTGTTTTTATTCTTTACCATTGGATGGTAAATAGTGAAACCTAAGTATTTTTCACTGTTCTGGATGCAATGTTTTTCTCATGTCAGGTTACTTACATCCTCCCTGTGTGATGTTAAACTACTTGGATCTTCAAGAATTACATGTCGTAGGATTATCATTTTATTGAGATACGTAGTGACACCCATATTTCAAATATTCTATCCATCCAAAACCATAAATAAATTCATTTCCCATTTTTCTATATATTAACTAAACCTATATTGATAACTCTTCCAGAATACACTGTGTGACTCTCATACCGTCATGTGTCTTGATCTTAATTATTATTCTAGAATCTGTCAAAATTCTATTCTCTCACATGAAATTTAGCTAGTGTGGGGAAATATATTTTCAGGGATTACGTGTGGCTTTATTCTCTTTTCAATCATATACACAGCGATGCCCAGATCTCAAATATTGGGTCCAACCATAAGTAAAAAACCCCCCTTCATCATATCTATTCCTAATTGGTCTGAGGAATCTCATCAACAAATACATATGGCTTGATTAATATTCCAATAAGATATGTATAGATGCACAAATATCCTATATTAGGCCCAACCATGACAAAAATAAAAATCCCCTTCATTCAGTGTTTGTGAATCAATCCTTCATTGAAAATGTTTCAAGAACTACATGTAGATTTATTATTTCTCTAAAGAGATACATTGTGACACCTGTGTTTTAACCCTATCCCAACCACACTATTTCTTCCTTTCCAAAACACTTCATCCTCATACATACCAAAATATGTTAAACTCTATCGGAATTCATGATCTATTTTTGGATTGATTCTTATCCCTATGAAATATGTATTGAAACCAAGACCTTTTATCTTTACTCCTCCTATAATTTAATAAAAGAAACCCCCTTTAATTTTATCCATGTAGAAATAAAATTTTCATAGGGACCTATTTGATGATTTTTATGTTGATTCTTACTTCAACGATATATACAGTGATGCCTATAATTCTTGCCTTAGGCCAGACCATTATCCTAGAAATTATAGAAATCCATCTTCCCCATTACAAAATATAATGATATAGGGAACAATTTCATGAACTACATGTGGCTTGATTATTCCCCTTATCAATATTTGTAGTGATGCTTGGGCCATATATCTTGGATTAGCCACCATTCAATCATTATACCCTTATGTTTCACTTGAATTACATTTATGTTACAAAATAATCATTTACCGCTCATTATTTCTCCCACCGATCCCAGCTCATTTGGGCTAAGGAATTTGGTAAATAACTTCTCTGCATAAATAAGGATTATTAATTCATATATGGGGTTATCAATGGTCCTGGTCATAAGACCATAAAAGACACAATGTATTTCCTCATCACATGATGGTGAACTATATGATCTTCTAAAATGAAAAACTACATATTGTTCAAATATCAATTTCATGAGATATAGTAATTTCACATCATTTCACCTAAATCCTTATCACATGAATTAAAACTACATTGAAGTAAAAAGACCAATTTGGGGCTTGATTATCATTATATTGATATATGTACTGACACCAAGATCTCCTATATCAGTTCCAACTACAATTTAAAAAAATCCCTGACTCTCTGTACATGGATCCGATTTACATGGGAAACCCATTAAAGAAATAAATATGGCTTGATTCAGAACCATAAGAGATATTTAGTGATGTATAGACATTTATTGTTGGACCCAGCTACAACATCATGCAATTGATTCCACTTTTATACCTTGAATGATTCATATATACAATAGAATATCAGTAGGAGATCTCAACTTATGTATGAACCTGTATTCATGAAACCCCCATTATTCCACACTTGTGAATTCATCATGGGTGGGATAAAATTTATTTAAGAAGTACATTTGGATTGATTCATGTTCTAGTAAGATATGTAGTTACACCAATGTCATATCTCCTAGTCCAACTGTAATATTATTTTTCATGTAGGAATCACTTCACATCCTCTACACATGATGATAAACGACATGGACCTACATGAACTATGTGTGGATTCTCATCTCTATATTGTATTTAGTTACTTCTGAATTTTCAATCATAGGATTAGATGTAGAATGAATTGGAAAAGCCATGTTCAATTCATATCTATATGAAGAGATATAGTACACAATGTCACCTTATACATGAGATTGTATCTGATAGAACTACATGTGCCATGATTCTTTCTTCAACAAGATACATAGTAAAACATGGGCCTTATACGTTACTCCAGCCACAATATTTAATTGATCTTCATACTAAAACCCCTAATGTTATTACTTCTTGACTCTAAATGGCCCATCGAAATTTCCTTACCGTACTACATTAAACTGCATGTTACCCATAAAACTACATATGGCTTGTTTCTCATTCCATTTAGATATATAGTGAGGACTAGGCCTAAAACCCTAGTCTCAACAAATAGATAAATGAAAATACCCCTATCCAATATAATATCAAAATATATACATGTATTTTATTTTGGTCCCTCTCCCTAGAGAACCCATAAAGGAAACCGAAGATGTCCCCTTTTATAAATATTATTCAGATCTATGAAAGGGATTCTAAATTCATGGCTCTAATCTATCAAAACACATCATTTATGCATAGGAAAAATCCCCTTTCAAATGTCATAATCCTAATATTTTAATAATTTCATACCTTTATAATAATTCTTTGGCTTCTAGTGACAGAATGTCAAATACTTGAGATCTCATTTGCATGACTATGTAGATCGTATCCCAGTTGGCCTTACATGAAACTCACCTACATAGTTGGCATGTCAACCTAAGGATGCCACTATTTGGATATGCAACACATTCTCTAGTTAGTACCGCATAATATATCCCCTATAATTGGTTTGTCTAATATTTGTAACTTCAATATTGGGAGATGATTCTTCTGTCCCATTAAGATTTTATGATGGTATATAAGAGCCCACAATTTAAAGCGGTCATCCTTTTTTTATTTGTATCATACCCTTTTTCCCAACCTAAATGTCTCTAAGACCATCACTTACATTCCTCATATTCATATGTTCAATTAATATTGGAGTGAACTTGGTCTATTCATCCCCACAATTTTCTATTGATTCCATAATATTATGGTCTTATTAATATGACCTAAAACTACAGCCACACAACTTATTATGTTTAGGTCAAACCTTCGTAGATATCATATTTTTATAGTTCTTTGAAAATCAGGAATGGAAGTACCCTTTCTATATTTAAGTAATTTTCCCCATAAAAGCAAACTATATTCTTGGTAATATCTGAATCTCAATAAAATTTCATCGTCATTTATAAAATATGATTTCTGATTTCTTGAGAGCTCCTTTATATGAATATGCATTACGTTCCCCAATTGACCTTGCATAAAATTCACCTACATTATATGATTTTATTCATATAGATTACACAAAATGTCTATACATAAAAATCCCCAGTTGGCCCTATATAATACTGCCCCATTATAGGTTTTTCAAAATAGTGTTAACATCATTCTTGGAAGAGACCTCCTCTAAATTCCAATTATAACTTTTTTCTATATCACTCTTCGAATATAGAGATATCCAAATCGCATCTTACAATTACCTATTTCCTTATCTAAATATATTGGCACATTTACATACCAATTACCAAGAATTGGAATACTATCAAATCCGTGGTTAGAGCTAAAGACCATTAATTAATTACCCATAATGTCCTTACTTCATGAATTTGAATTTTACATTAATATAATGTAAATTTTGTACAAAATTAAATTGAAGAACCCCTAAATGTCCATTGGGAATGACTTTAAGCTACATATCATATTATCTGATATACTTTAGTTGGTCTAGTTGGTCTTGCATAATTCTCACACATAACAAGTCTATCAGCCAAAGGATGCCACTGTCTAGAAATGCAACATATGCCCTAGCAGGGCATGCATGATACAACCCACATAACGAGTTTTTCAAATATCGGTAATTTCATTATTGGAAGAGACTGAATCTATTTATATACTTTTTGTTTTATATTTTGTGACCCTAAAAAGCATGACTCAAGATTTCCATTACAAATAACTGAGGAATACTAGGACCTTCCAATCCATCAAGCATTGTTTGGGTTCTAAATTCAAAATTCATGGTCATTGTTATTTGACCTAAAACATTAGATTATTTAGTATGAAATTCATGACATTAAACATCCCATTAAAAGTGATTTATCAATCAACAGGTTAAAATCCCACAAAGAGAACTCTAGAAAAAATGTCGAGTATCAACTTGATAGACTTACACTATTTATGTTTTAGTTAATAGTGTGTAATAAAAAACTATGAGAAAACACAATGATTATATGTATATCCATATGAACCTAAAAATATTCAAAGTTCACATTCATGGCCCCTTAGTTTATGTATGAGTGTAAGGTTCCCATATCCCTATCATTGTAATTATGATTAGATGTCATAAGGATGTATTGAAAAAAATTAGCTTTATGTTTATCACTATAGAAGGAAAATACGAATGAGGATATAAAGTATCAGAAAAAAAATTCATTTCATTTATAAGAATGAATTCCCCATAAGAACATATAAAAACTAGAGTCACTTTTTAATATGTTAAAAAAGACTTCTATTCAATTCTTCAATTTTTAAATAACCACCTGGGACACATAAGTTTCCTATTAATGTTCTGTCAGTCGACTAGCCTCACTCTCCTCAGCCTGACGAAGCACTTACTTTAATTCTACAATAGATTTTTCCACTTATTTCTGAGTTTCTGTAGATGGGAAGTGGAGTTGTTTAAGTTACTCTATTGAAGTTTCCAACCCTTACTGATGATGTGATATTTGAACTATCATCTCTTTAATCATCAGGTTAAATGTTAACAGTTTTTCACTATGACTTGCCTCAACATGAGATACTTTCACTTGAAATTTCCTCAAATATGAATCTTATTAGATCTCTCCGATGTTTTTTCTCCATATAATACCTCGGAATGATCATGTTCACCATTGTATGGATTGAATGGTTGTCAAAGATTCCAAATCAAAATATTATGAATAAAGTGGAAAGCGATAATATTTTCAAAGGAAGTCCCTCAAGAAATTTATTCTAGATTATATTCCATATATCATTCCATGATTTTCAATTTGTGATGCATATAGAATTCTGTAAATCTAGATCTAAATCAGAGTCTCCATCCAAAGGAGGGATTCACTATTGGACAAATTCAATTAAATAAGTTCCATGCTCTACTCCCCACATAATAGGGGCCACCTTGCCTCCCGATGTTGGTTGGGCCAATGCAGAAGATTTTCATTTAGACCTAGACATAGAAGCTGATAATAATACCAGAAAATAAAGGCCATGGTTATCATAAAATTAATGGAAATATTGGATATATCACAAGGTTCGGTATCCCTCACCTAGGAACATATCAGCAGCCTAAACAGAATCATCCACAATTTTTCCATCCTTAGATATTTTGGTTGGTATTTCATGGAGAAGAGAAATTTCTTGAGATCACTAAAGATTATCCAGATGAACATCATGAATATTTTACATTTCGAGGATCACTTAAGCTATGTCTTCCTCAATAGTGTGATTAATGGTGTTTTCAATTCCTCGTATAGGAACCATTATTGTAAAATATTTTGTAGATAGAGCTACGCATATCAAATGATTATGGTTAGGTAATCATGAAGAAGAATATTAATCAAATAAAAAAACTCACATATATTTGGTTCTATATTCAGTACCCTAAACTATTCTTGATTAGTAGGAATATTAACATGTTCAATACTTCTTCAATAGATAACCATTGATTTAGCTTATCATACAATGACATTGCAAGCCATGTGTTAGTCTCACCAGTGGGAATACCTAGAGATATTAGTTTATAACCCTCCTCCGATGGATTTAGACCCTAAATAGCATCCTTAATGAAATCCACTGGGTCAACATTAGTATCTGTATGATTTTGCAGTGCATGTGATGAAACTGAAATATTACAGAAATGAATGTCAATTATTGTTTTATAGATTCTTAGGATGAACAGATGATATATCAAATGTCTCCTCTAACCCAGCAGCAGGAATAATAATTGTTCCATGAGTAGATGTTGTTTCCTCTAGCCTAGATTATTATTCATTCAAATGAGACACTATATTAATAGAAATATTCACTTGATCAGAAGTGCCCTCTAATGTTACTAAAGTATCATTAATAAAAACCCTAGGGGAAGAAATAGAATATGTTTCAAAAATTACATGAATTGTAAATACTTTTTATGGGTGAGATGAAGTGAATGATGGAGGGAATACTTACCACTTCTTATAAAATGTTTAGACACAACATTATTCCTTCAGTGAAATTTTTATCTTCACCTTCATAGGATGAATACCATAATTATCTCAAAAAATAGGTATTGGAGACTGCAGGCCTCTCGCCATTTCATCCTCCATGGACTGTCGGCCTAAAGATATCTCTCTCTAATCATGGGTTAACTCAACAACCCCAATCATATTACCACCAGGGATATTCCATAGGGATGGTACTATAGTCTATTTTCCATTAACCAACTATATTTTAATATGGAATTTCCACTGAGAAATAATGATTGCAAAAAATTAAAATGTAAGGAATAAAAAATGCAAGAATAAGAAAACATACATCTTCATGATTGAAAAAATCATGAAATTACTCAAATAAAGGGTCAATCACTTCAGGGAATGCATGATCTATCATCTCTATCACTGATTATGTTGTTGGAATTAAATTTATGGAAGCATATATGAGCATCTATAACTAAAAAATATGAATTATTACTTCATCATGATTATTCTCAAAATGAATATCAGATGAGGCGTGATGATCTCTGATTCGGTGAATATGCAGACCCTAAAATAAAATAATCCATGTGAATTTAGCATCACAATAAAATATCTTCAATGATTGAACTACCTTTGGTCGTTCGTATTCTGAATACATTACATCTTACTGTGAGGACGATCCTCTAGTATTTGATCTGACATGATTCCCAATTCCTTCCATCATAGATGGTGGATGGAAAAATAAAACCTCATACTCTTATTTCCAATGGAGACTAGATCACCTAGTCACAAATTCCATTAGTGATGCTGGTGTAGCCCGATAGATTCTAGTGTTTGGATTGAATATTTTTCAAGGTTGATTCATCAAGTATGTAGCCTCGTAATCCTTGCCATATGACTCTGATGATTCAGCCTATGATGGAGTGGAAGCAATTCCAAATGTGAATGTTCTTTCTTGGCCCATTTTTTACTCTAACATGAGGAACATCTTAGTTTATCACTCCTTTTGGGTATGATTCAACCTAGTCATTAGTATACATGATGGTCAACCTTCTTTCTACATCAACTATAGGTAAATTTAACACCACCCCTGTCTTCTCTGTGGATGCCAGCAACCATAGATATCAAGCCACCATCATAAGATATTCTAGTTAACATGCATTGAAGGATACATAATATTTTGTTTCAAGCATTTGAATTGATGTGAAAATATATAGGAGAATAAGTCTTGCATATAATTTCTCTGTTAATCCATGTTTCTAGTTAACCATCCCTACCAGAGAGAATATACACCCTCATCACCATGTTGATCATCTCATCGTTGAAAAATCCTCCCATAGGTGGGTTACCATAAGGAAATAATTGGAGTTCTTTGAATATACATAACCTTTTTATTATGTCTAGAGGAGAGAATGGCATGTCTGAAATACTAGAGAATGCTTGAACAGAGGATCAGAATGAACATCGAATGACCTGGATCCCATTCTTCACATAATATGTTCTAAAATGAGTCATGATGAATCCCCATAAAACATGCAATGTCCCTAATATTATAAAAGTATATTTACCTCCATGTATATGTAACAATATTTTATTAATCATCCCCAGGACAGGGGTGGACAAACCTACAATTTTTCTCTCTTCCAGCTTATCCAATATGAAAATTATTCTAGTGATTACACCTCCCTTAGAATCTCAGAAGAGTAATAAATAGACACTGTTCCATTTGGCCATGAAACCCACAAGATGTGTCTTGGTAGGAAGTTTGTAATGGGCTTCCAACACCCACTTTTTAGACTCTTCCTTCTCTAAAGTTGGTTATAACATGTTATGACCACCTCTCTTTTCCTTCATGGGTAAACACGATGGACGTTTACAGGTGGGACATTTCTACTTCTTCTTCATCAGGAGTGTTTCCCTCTACTCCTTTGGATGAATAAACCTTCTTTCACTAGATTTTTTTTTCAATCTAAATTTTGGGAGCTATCTTCAATAACATACATGATAAAGATGGAGCCTTTTCTACAAAACCATATGATTCCTTTATAGAAATAAATTAGTCAGACATATATCCAAGAATTGGAGCTCTATATATCTTATAAACCTCACACAAACTGATTCCTACTTCTCTACGCATCAAATGGAATGAATTTGTCTCTGGAATCCAATGAATAATCAACTATGGAAGAAAATAATCAAATCTATATACATAGTTTTTCACAAACCATAAAATCATGTAAATTTTAGAAATCTTAATATCATATTTAAACTCTAAACATGTTTGGAAGACCCAATATGCCTACATCCATGCCGGATTACAACCCCCTCCTAAGTGAAAATCCCCACATTTCTTCCAACCCTTCAACTAATCTGTCGTTGAATCTTAGAAAACTAATGAATGACAGTTTTTATAATTCTTGGGTATATGTGCTTTATAATCTGGTGCACATGGGATGTGATGAACGAAATGAGACTTAGCTACCATCCCAATATTGATAAATGTTCCTACAATAGACATGTTGGAAGGTGAGAAGTTGGTCTGGTCTTAAAACCATGAAACTGGGAGATAATTATTTAGAGATAGTACATTGAATTACTACAGATGGCCATAATGTTAATGTTAATGATACGTACTCCTTAGAAAATATCGGCGATACTTATTCAGATAATTCACTAGATCGGGAAGAGTGGTTTCATAGACATCATACTAATCATGCCCAATGTTCTCCATAATATTGTCAATTCACTTTTAGTCAACTCATCAGTAGTTAAGATTATTTTTAAGTCCATCAAACCTACAAAAAAATATCGAATTGGTTTTTAGAGTGTGTTCATTTTGATTTTTTTGAAAATCAACAAAATATGATAATGGAATTAAGGTGGTCATGTGAAATTGTGATGCACAAGTATGTCACTTATGGTTGGGTGTACTATTATTATTCCTAATGTGTTTAGGCGAACAAAAAAATATTTACTAAAGAAAAACTCTGATGCATTAGACATTCACATGGAGAGATGAATTTTCTGAATCCTTTGTGATTTATTTTGATGTGAATCCCCTATATATAAAAGAGGATACTTAATTTCATTCCAATATCCTCTGTGACAACCCCTATGCTTTCTTGAACCATTTCCTTTCTCATCCCAATTTACCTTAGTATTAGACACCCATATGTACTTGTGCACTAACTCACCATCGATTAGGGAAACATATTTTTTATAAATAGACAAATGGGGTCTTCATTTGTATGGAATAATTTTTCCATAGCCTGATTTTTTCTTTTACATCCCATGTGCTTCAAACATGTCCTCTGAAACCTCCAATATTATTTCATAACACCTTAAGAGTGGGAATTAAATGGGGATTGTTAGACATAGTTTCTCTAAGTGATAAAAATAAACAACACTTGGGAGACTCATTCACCCAATCCCCCTAATTTATGAAAACTTGTGTAACAGTCCTTCTTCGAGTAAGAAGTTGAGCACCCCACTTCCGAGAATACCTACGAAGACTCTGGAAGGATTGAGTCAAGTCTCTCCCAATTCTAGTAATCATGGATTTTCATCAATTGACGAGAAATTAGGTTATCCAAGATTACTTTTGTGCCCCATACATGTGCTCAATCCACTTGATCATCCTTTATTGATGTTCATACATCTCTTAGTCCTATTAAAACCATTCATAAATCATCTTTTAAATCCATTAATGGAAGGGATTCTCTTTAATTGGATCCCTTACCTGAAATAGATCATGTTGAAACCTCCACCAAGACCTCATCATCAACCAAACCAATGGTAAAGGCACATCTTCATGTCTCCCATTTGGATTTGGATATTTATGGTTAGGGGATTCCCTCAATTGTCCTACCAAAGGGTAAGGGTCGTCAAAGTTTCTGTGGATTTGGATATCTATGGTCATATAGAACCTTAACATAGGAAATATTTAAAGGAGTTCTAGGTCATGGATTCTAGGGATAGGACTCTATCCTCCCATTCTCATCTCTAAGACCCAGAGCCTTTAGACCCTATTTTGGAGGGTACATTTGACACCATATTTTCCTTTGGAAAATTGAAAAGTCTCCATCCCAACTATGGGACCCATTTTATGGAATATCTCCCAGAATAAACCCCTAGCCTTTCGGGCAGGACCCAATGACCTTCACCTTTATTTTACATTGAAAGGTTCATAGCTCTGAACCCTCGTCCACTATCTCCCCAACCACTTTCACTAGCATAGGAGGAAAACTTTTTGGTTTGTTAAATCTTTCACATCCTCTTGTTTCTCACACCGAGCATGACACACATGGGATTAGATATTTTTGAATATAAGAAAATCACAAAATCCACACTATTAAATGAACTATAAGAACATAAATACCCTCCATATCTAGGATACATAGGATCCTTTACCTAGGGAATGAGATTACTAGACATCCTCCTCCTGAATCCAACCGTAATTCCCTTAATCTGAAATCCTCGTTAAAAGTATGCCTGAAATTTAGTACACCTTGAATCTCTAGGATTTAATACATCTCTGATGGACCCAATTACAATGGAATCCTTTTTAGGAATAATCCATACACTATTTCTCTCAAAGGTCTATACTTCCCCATGAGACTTTCCAAACTACGTGGGATTCGATTCCCATCTAAACATGATACGTAGGTATCTTCCTTGAGGTTTAAACCCAATACATCCAAATAAACCCTTTTATCTTTATGACACATTCCCAGTAGGGTCGAATCCATCTTATAAACCCCTATCATTACCATGTTCATTTGTATTCTTTTGTATAAATCCCACATAAAACATTAACTAGGAACCATCTGTCTAGATGTTCTAGCGACATGACTTCAAACTATATGGTTGGGTCCATGTCACACAACCAAAAAAGGTATGATGTGTCCCACTGACAAGCAACAAATTATGTGGGTTCTGATTCCTTTCACAAGGAAATATTGGAATCACATTTGTGGGTTCAATCCCAACATCAAACCAGCTTCTGTATCCCTAAATGATAATAAATTCTAATGTTCCCAACATAGTGGCTTAAAAACCAGTATTATCTTAATAAAAAAATTATTTTCAAAGAATAATATGGGAGGATACCATTGATGGAGAACCATTATAGCATACAACTATTTTTATTATTTAAGAACCTCGAATACATATAGATGATTATGATTTTCCTACATGATAATAATTGATTAAAAATTTCCAAGGAAACAAAACATATTCTTGATAAATTAATAAGGATTCAAAAATAATTCATAAATCTATAAGAGTGTCCTATATTAGGAAATAATTCCCCTCAAATGGGTGAGATGAGACCGCCATCCCATCCTCTCAACCAATGTAAGTTCCAAAGCATTGTTTGTAAAAATCCATTACAAATGCCTGCCATTGGAAAGCTTTCCCCTTTGGCTACTGAACCATTGGGGTGTTTCCTGTTCCATAAAATATCCTTTGAAAACCATTTGGAAGTATTGATTCATAACCAAAACATCCATTTTGAGGGAAATAATCATCCACTATACAAATTTGATAACTCTTATAATATATATAAGGTTAATGGATTTTGATTTCATACATGCATATATAGTAAATAATATATAATTAAATGTGGTGTTTTTATAAATGGGTATCATCATAAAGAAATTTATTTACAATTTTATTTCATGTTGGATGAATGATTTGAGTTATGTTATCTATGAAATAATTATGAAATAATGTTTATATGTCATTGTTTTTATACTCATTGAGGGTTTCATGATTATCCACACCGTGAAATAATTGAAATTAAATATAAAATTTTTTATATTGTAAACTAACTTGTTATTTTGTCTTACCCACCACATAAATTTGTTTTAAAAATTATTATTTTTTGTTATGATATTTAATGGACTTGTGGATTACATTAAAATGAAATATCCATAAAAATCGATTTATGTAAAGTGAAAATGGTTATTTTTTTAAATTGAAATGTATAGTTTACAAAAAAAACACCAAAATACATCATTTAAATGAATATAATCCAATATTGACTATGAATCCCAATATTTATGTGATTATGGTGTAGGTAATATAGATGATTTCACCAATGAGTTTGAAATAAAAAGGGATGGTGAATCAAATGCTCAAATGAAAATTAATGATACCAAGGGAGAAGAGGAATAAATTGATAATATCAACTAATAATATGATTATGAAGATGATTATTGATGAAATTACATGATGGTTATAGTTATAATTAATATATAGTAATTTTATCAGATATTTGAAAACAAAATTACATTCATGTTTCAGATGGCTGATGATGATGTGATGTTCCCTACTATCATGTATGTTTTGTTTCCTGGTGATCAATAGGATAAATTGTCATCCGACTTGAACGTTACTACCACTACACTATCGAATCAGTGGCTTCGTGGCCAAATTTATGATTCTTGGCCCTACTCATGAGAAATGTCTACATATTGATTTCAATCCATGCATGTAGAGGTATGTTCAATTTTTTATTTTAATTAATTTTAAAAAATCACCATTAATGTATTTATGAACTAATTTATTGTAATTTGTTTTTTTCAATAGTTTATATATATAGTAGTTTCATATGGGGTTTGATTTATAGTTGTTATTTTTTTGAACCATGGGTGATGTGGGATCATATTCCCATTGATGTTCTCCATGAAATGATTTATAGTTGGATGATACATAAATAAATAATATTAATTTTTAAAAAATATATTTATTAGAAAAACATTCTTAATTAATTTTAGGGTCTTTGGTTTCCGATCTATTATAGTTGGAGATCCATCATTTGGGAGTCATGAGAGATCTGTATGCATGAGTGTCACTGTCAGTTTTTACACGATATAAGAAAGAGTTACTTGGATATTACTGGAGTAATTGTTATGTATTAATCTTATTGTATTAATTTACCAAATTACACACTATTCCATGTTTGACATGGATTGTTCTCCTACTAGATAGAATATTATGTTCATAATATATCATCATCAGGTTGATATAATGTGGGGAAACCGGAGGTCACACATAGAGAAGGTAGTCGTACAATTAGTATTCATCGATTAAATATTGTAAGTTTTTTATTTATGAATTTAAATTTAAATTTATCTAAAATTATTATTATATATTTATTTATGAAGTTGATCATACTGATGTTATGATGATTTATATTTATTGAATATGTAAATTGATTTTACCACTAGAGTGATTACCAGTGGCCAATATCATCAAATTTTGGTTTATGTAGTTTTTTATTTTTAAATTTACATAAAATAATATTTTAGTTATTTTATTTTCAAATTGAAATTTAATGAGGTATAATAGGCCATGACATATCAAGAAAAGGAGATCTATCCATAGATTGAGGGTTGATAAAACAGTGAGTCAATATATGATGAGGCGACTTAGATACGAGTGACCCAACATGGTATTGTGAGTGTCCAAGTGATTGGTGTTGATTATCAAATGATGCATGATAGTTATTATTATATTATCATGTTGTCATAATCTAGATTGAGGAGAAATTATATAGAGTCATGATCATCATCTGTAGAGTATGAGGAGAGGTAGTGATAAGAGAATGAAATTATAGGGAAGAAAAATAGAGATTAGGAGGGGCTTGTTTGATATCAGTAATAACAACAAGAGGAGAAAAGTCCTTCATTGGAGAAGTAATAGTAGAAGATGCTAGAGTACATGGGATGACATACGCATGATATATGGATGGATTTCCTACCACCGGTCATTTAGATTATCCTCCCCCTCTAAATTAATCGATGATATTTTATTTAAAAATATGTTGTGATAATTCTTTGACTACGTATTATATTAAATATTATTATTAATTTGTATGTGAATTGTTTTAAATAATTATTTTTTTAAATTTATTGTTTGATATTATTATTAAAAAAATTAAACTATTTTTATGGTGAAAATTTGAATCCATCGAAAAATGTTATTAGTAACTAAAATTATTATCCATTGCTAATAATATTTTTCAATGAATATAACAATTGATCTTGAATATTGATTAATTCATTTTTCTGAAGGGAATCATAAAAATTTTACAACGAGGATAGAATCATTCCAAAAACATGTTTTTGGGTGTCCATTTTATGTTACTAAAAAGTTGTCAAAGGTTCCCACTACAATTAACTATTTTTAATGGGTTCCAATCACAACTGAACCATCCCAAATAGTTTAAAATCCAATAGTGAAGGTATTGTGAATATGTATTTGAAGCCTTATTCTATAGAAAATATATTCATGATGTGATGAATATTAAATATGGAGGTTATTTAATAGAATCTTTTTACAAATCATGTCAATGCATTTAGTGGAATCATAAGGCAGTTGATGTTGGTGGGAAAAAGACATGGTAACGAGGTAGGAGAATTGGGTGCTTTCTTTATTACCTGATAGTTGGGAACACACTATAATAGTTTCGAGAAGATGTTTAGGGAATAAAAAAATTTATGGTAAATGTTGTGTGAGACTTTTCCCTATTTGAGGATATTCAAAGAATATATTTGTGTAGATTTTATGGCACATCATTACACATGGATAAAATAGAAAGATATATATAGTAAGATAATCAAATAGGATGATAAAAATCATATCAAACGAGTTGATATAAAGAAAAGGGGACCTATTATACATATTGATTTTATATGAAGAAAAGACATGTTAAGAAATAACTGGACTAGTATTCCTTTAATATCTATGCTTACGCCCACCACTCTTCCTGGTAGAGTCTTCTTTGTTAAATCAACTATTGTTTCCAAGATGGTTTACTCGATGATGGTCTATAGCTGGCCCGCTAGCCTTCTCAAAAAAATCAATGTTTGCATCAAAAAATTTGTCTGGACAGGCAGTATGATTGAAATAAAGCTTGTCACCATACCCTGGTCCACTTGTTGTAATCCTCTGGATAAAGGTGGCCTTGGTATCAAGAATATTAAGCTTTTTAATGAATCTTTAGAAGTTAGAATGACTTGGAACCTGATTCATAACAACACTGACTCCATAGTCTTTCTTAAGAAGAGATTTGTTACCAAACATCGAAATGGTAACCTGGGCTACATCACTTCTTCCATATGGCCTTCCATTAGACGCTCTTTTATCAAAATCATGAATAACTATAGGTGGATTGTTAGTGCTGACTCCTCCTTGAATTTTTGGATAGATAACTGGACTGGTATTCCTTTAATCTCTATGCATACACCCACCACTCTTCCTGAGAACACCACTTCTACTATAAGAGAGGTTGTCAACTCTAATGAAATCACCCTTCCGGACAATATCAGGCACATTATTGGCAACTATTCTTTCTCTAACACTGATGATTTTCTTATCTAGGAACCTTCTTCTAATGGTGTCCTTGATTCGAAACGTTTCTACAATAAATATTTTAATGATTCTGTCTCTAATATTGCTTGGTTGAAAACTTTTAACAAGCCTTGGATTAGGCCCTCGCACCTCACCCTCATTTGGTGAGTTGGGCATAATAGAGTCCCTACTGATATATGCCTTCAAACTTTTGCGATTTCTCTATGTTCTAAATGTTATATGTGTAATCAACACCGTGAGGATTCTAATCATCTATTTTTGTCTTGTGCTACAGCTGCAGATCTCGGGAATTACATTTATAACATTTTTGGTTGTAGATGGACTCTCCCTAGGACTATAAACACTCAACTCCAACAATGTGTGAATGTGGATTTTTCCAAACAAATCAGAAAACTCTATTTGGCTGCGGTGACAGAGCTTTTACATGTGATCTGGTTTGGCCGTAATAATTTTATTCACAATAACTGCTCTTTCAATCTCAATGCAGGTAAAATATGTATTCTTACTGCCATAAAGGATGCCGCCTTGCTTTAGAAGGATCATTGTGAAAATTCTGTTGGTGATTTCAAGATCCTTCGCCGCCTTCAGATTGCGGGGTCCTATAGACAACCTCGAGATACCTTTGAGGTCTTCTGGAAAGCCTCGTCTCCAGGTTGGATCAAAGTAAATGTTGACGGAGCTTCTAGGGGTAACCCGGGACCGGCAGGATGTGACGCCATTTTCAGAGACTTTCTTGGCAGATGCCTTGGCTGCTTCTTCAGCAGATGCGGTATGGCTTCGGCCTTGGATGCTGAAATGTTGGGCGTCATACATGATGTGGATTATGCCAAGAAAAAAGGATGGAAGAAGTTCTGGATTTAATGCGACTCTACCACTGTGGTCCATGCTATTTGGAAAGGGGTGGTGCACCTCGCATTGCCACTTACCTCTAGATGGATGAATTGCCTTACCTTGCTTGTGGATCTCTCCTACATTGCTACACATGTGTTACATGAAGTAAACATGTTTGCGGATAGTCTAGCCAATATAGGAGTCAATCAGGACATTACCTGGTTGGATGTTTTTCCTGATGACTCGATTCCTCATTATGAGAAAGATTGTAATAAGTCTCCCTCTTTCAGATTATTGTAGCCTCCTTTCTTTCTTTCATTAATAAATTATGCCTGGGTCTTTGACGGAGGCTCCACTTTTAAAAAAAAAATATTCTAGAGAAAAAATAAAGGAAACTAAATCCAATATTGAAAACATACTAAATGATGGAATCGATAATTCATTGTTGCTGATTGTGGATATCTTTATGAAGTCATTTATTTTAGACTCATGAGAATCATTCCATTCTACTTTGGTGAAGGGTTTACAGAATAATTATATTTCTAAAATTTTTAAAAAGGTACATGATACTTAAAATGGAACCATATAGATTGTGGGGAAGGGTACACACAAATTTAATCGGAAAATGGGTGTTTACTCATTCTTGGGCATGTGTGGTATATCCTAAGACTGCTAAAAACATTATTTTTGTAAGAAACATGATGATTTATTTTTTAGAACCACATTCAATAGAGGTACATTGAAGAATACTAAGGTAGAAACATTTATAAAAAGATGCGTCAAAAATGAAAACCTATCTGATATGACATAAAATTGTAATGAAATACTTTTAACAAAAAATTCTAATGGGGATCCCAAATTATGCAATTATCAGTTAGGACACCTGAGTAAGAAGGTGAAGAAGGGTTTAGAAACAAAATGAATGTAATCATAGATACAATTGGTTCATGTGGGATTTTATGAAGATTTTATATTTAGAATATATGAGAAGGTATCCTCTCTAAAAGGGGAAAAACACCAAAAGATGAGAAGCCAATCCATGTTCGCACTAATGTTTGGGGGTCTAAAATTGTACATTAACTTGATGGGTTACAATATTATTTGACATTTATCTAGGAGTCAACAATGGTGGTATGATATTAGTTTATTAAAATAAATCCCAATGTATTTATCATGTTTTAGATGTTGAAGTCACTTATGGAAAATTAGGTAGAATCAAAACTGAAATGCTTTTTATCTAACAGTGCTAGAGATCATCATTGTATAGGGTTCGGAAAATTATATTATTATAATGTATTTTAGTGGGATAAAAATATTTATGGACCACTAAAATAGAAATGTGTGGATGGAAGGATAAATAATACATTAATGGAGTGTGCCTAAAATATAGGGTTGAACATGGGGTATCCTAATATATTCTTGGTAGAGCGAGTGAATCTAGAAGTATGTCTTATCAATAAGAGTTGATCTATATAAATGGGAGAATATCTACATGAGGAACTATGGTATAGAAATTTGATAATATTCCTTTAATTTTTAGTCATTGGTTTTATTTTATATGCACATATAGATATTGGTGAAATGGAAAATTATCATTCTAAATTCAAAAAAATGTTTCATTGTATTATATAGAGCCAAAGAGTTTGGTTATCGATTATAGGATGTTTAGAACAAGATAATAATTAGAAGATAGAATGTGATATTTAAATAAGGGGATATATTTGAGTACTATCATGTTATAAAAATTGTTAGTGCGAATAAAGATCAGAATTCCTAGGAAAATATGAGCATGAAGGTGTACCTGAGCATATGAAACCAAAACTCTTGGATATTTATCCTCAGGCGGATTTAGAGAGATCAATAAGAGTGATAAGTCTTGTATAGATAAATTCAAAATACTTGCATTGTTTTTTCTGGAATAAGGGAGGAGATACATATTTAATTGAAGAGGTAATGTATTTAAAGATTCTATGAATGTCACTGCAGGCTAGAAAAGAAGAAATTTATTCATTAAATGATAATAATACATGGGAATTGGAATTGATTCCATAAAAGTGAATTAATTTTACAAAAAAATGCTTTCACCAAGTCAATTAAGAACATTATATTAATATTAAGTACAAGGAAGTCCTGGTGGTGAATGGATATTTACAAAAGTAATGAGTAGAAATCACTATAATTTCATAACCTAATGTGAATATTCAATCAATTCAAGAAATTCATATTATTTTTTCATAAAAAGATTTAAATACTGAGTAGATTGATAAAAATAATACTTTACTCCATATATGTATTTGGATAATTATATTTTTATGTAACAACCAGTGGGATATGTTGAGTAAACAATGTGTCATGTACCAGCCCGAGTACCCTGGTAAACTGATAACTGAGCCTACCATAGCAAAGAATGAAGGGAATTCTTGATCCTCATAGGTTGGAGACTAGTACTTGACATCATAAATCAATTAATTGTGGATTAATTTCCTAAAAACATAGAGGAAATAAAAAAACAAGAAAGTATTCATAACAATGGAAGCATAAATGGTAGTAATGTACCAAAATACAACAAGGAATGAATGGAAGAAGTACTAAAATCCAACTACATAAACAGGAAAAAATCCCAATTCCTTATAGACACAACATAATAAGTTCCAAGTTCAATAGATTGATCCACCTCCATGAAATATTTTTCCCTTGCATCAACCTAGAAGGAGAAACTGTATAAAAACCCTAAGGAAAATGTAAGGTGTGAGATAAAAATAACATTACGGTCTCACAAAAGATACCACAACATATTCAAACAATATATTAATCAAAGAATGATTTCAAAATTTTAAATAAATATGTTTTTATTTTTTGAAAAAAATTTAAAAAAATTCCCGTTATATAGTTCAAATGATGGCAATCACCTTTAGAAAAGACTTTATATGTTATGTAATATTTCTAAAAAATGATATAAATAAAACATTTACATAAAATATATCATATAAATTTAGAATGCACATAATTGTTTTTAACAACATTTACATACATTTATATCTCAAATATAAATAACGAGAGAGAAACATGGTCATCATCCAATTAGGTACAATAGTATTTCTAGCTATAGGAATACACACTCTCTATTTGATATTAGAAATTTGTGTATACACACATCCCCATGACTCTGTGTAGAGGTGACTTGTCACCCTCCCATCGGGGTTATGACCCACTACATGTATGTTTTACAACATTGTAATAGCATAGAGTGTGTACAAATAACTCACCAACTACCAAAGGATTCCACGTGATCTTACTCAATCAATAATGTGAAATTTATATTATTAATTCTTAAATTATAATTAATTCCCATTCTAAAATTTTAAAATTCCAATTTTCCATTTAAAACCAAAATGGTTTTTAATAATAAAAAAATATGCCTCTATAATAGGATAAACCCACGGGGTGGGTATAAAAAATTCTTAAACCAATTTGAAAAAATTAAAATACAATCAAAAACCAATTCAATCATATTCATAATTAATTTTAACAATTATATTAAAAAATTTAATTAAAAATGATTACATAAATTATTAAATTTAACTACAAAATTTTAAATAAACCAATTTCTATAAACACACACTAACTAAATGGGATTGGGTTTTCTATTATTTTCATTGCCAAATATATTTCAAATATTTCAATTCAAGGTAATTTGGTTTTATTAAGTCAATTAAAAGAATGATTGAGAAATTATTCTTAAGAAATAGTTGAAATAAATCATGCAATGTAAGGTTATTCAATTTGGCTACTTTGGATGGAACCACTTAGCTTTCGTCTGAAACAAAAACACCCAAAACGAAACATGTAAATGAGAAAGATGGTGTAGAAGACATTAAAGAACAAAATAAAGGGGATATATAATACAAAAAGTCATAGATCTGATAATTTTTGGAAGATCTATTGAAATACCTAAGGACGAGAGAAAGATAAAGAGGATGAAAAAAGATAGAACGTTTACCTGGGAATCACAATGAAAGCCCAGGATGATCAAATACCAAATGAGAGGATCCATAATGGTTGGAAGTCTCCAAGATCACATATAGGTGGCATTTGATCAATGTAGATGAAGAAGAAGTGGATCTGAAATGAATATACTAGTCACACTGCCTATTTAAAAAAACATTGTCAGGGTGATACCTGACATGTATTCTAAATACATGTCATGGAACATTTAATTCTCATGACCACTAAAGAATTCATCACATCATCTTAAAAACTACACATTTAACAAATCACTATGTCTAAACTTCACAGGGTGAATCCTTTCACAAATTTCATCCACCAATCCTTACACGTCTTGTAACTTAGTTACATGGTGTGTATCCTTCCTACAACCTGTCAAAAATGGTGGTTAAAACTGAGAGTCCAAAAAACCTCTAAGTTCACCAATATAGGAATCCACCCAATTCAATATCTAACATCACCAAAAAAAGAAATTAAAAAACCAGGACATGGTTAAAGGCATACCTATCAGATCGGTAATGGGATGTTACAACCTGCCCACTATAAGAACATTTTTTCCCTATTAATCCCATGAAGATGATTCTATGATAATAAAGATGAGATGAATAATATATATTCTGTGCCTCATGTTCGAACATCTTATAAATATTTGAATCATGCTTCCATAACACACAATCCAAAGGTGTTTTTCTTTCCAAAAGGTACATTGTTATCAAATTCAACTATCCTTAATGGTCACTCAGTCAAATATAAATCATGTTCAATATCAAGATCACCCCATCTCAAAACATGAGATGGATCAGAGAGATACTTTCTTAGCTATGATACATGTAATACATTATGTATCTATGTTCGCTATAGTGGAATTTCTAAACGGTATAAAACTTTCCCACCTATCCAACAACCATGAAAGGTCTCACAAAACGAGGAGAAAGATTCCCTTACCCCCCAATCCGTCAATGACCCAACCAGGGTAAAACATTAAAGAACACATGGTCCCATCTGTTAACAGAAATGGTCTACGTAAATGATCAACATAATTCTTATTTCAGAAAAACCCAAGAATCATTGAATATTGAATATGTTTTGTGGTTTTTTCCAAATTATAATAGCCTTAAATTTATCAGGATCAACAAATATACCCTATAGAGACACCATATTTCCAAATAATTCCTTATTTATAATCCAAAAATCAATATTCGAATGTTTTATCATTATTTTTGTGATTTATCAATAGTATTAGAACTGATCTCAGATGATAGACATGACCCTCCTCGGATATGAAGTAAACAAGGATGTCATCCACAATGACAAACACAAAGGTATCTATATAGTCATGGAAAATCATGTTCTTCAAATCCATGAAAACTGCAGTATAATTTTTTTAGGCCAAATGGCATACCGGGGTACTCATAATGGTTGTTCCTACTTTGAAAGCAATTTTTCAGAATGTTAGATTAATTTATCCTCAACTTATAGTGACTAAATCAATGTCCGATCGTTGAAAACAACTTCTCCCCATTCAACTGATCAAATAGATTATGAATTTTTGTACAAATGTACTTTTTATTTACAATAACTAAATTAATCATTTGGTAGTTAATACATAAGAAAAAATATCTGTCATCCTTCTTAGAGAAGATAACTGAAACATCCTAAGGTGATTCAATATGGCATGTAAATAATTTATCAATTATATCATCTAATTGGGACTTGGGATCCTTCATTATTGTAGGAGCCATTTTTTAAGAGGGAATTGAAACTTGTTCTGTTCCAGGTATCAAGTAAATGGAAAAAATGACCTCCCTTTATGGTGGAAAACTAGGGAAATTAAGAGGAAACACACTAGGATACTCAACAACAACTGGAAGGAGATCCCTGATCAATTATTACCACTCCAAATAAAAATTAAGCATTTATATTAATTTCACAAATTCCATATAAGAAACCTCAATTATGCTCGACCTTGATTACTAATCACAATGCATGTAAAGAGAAAAACTACTAGGTGTAGGAAAATTGTCCCAGCTACGATAATAATAAATCGAGGATTTATTGTCAATGATTTAATACCTCCCAAATAAGTTGTTAAGAGATTTCATGATGATTACCAAAAAACACAAATCCTACTCAACATCAGATAGAGATAAGACACCAGTAGGACTATAGATACCCTTCTCTCTCTTCCTACCAAGGAGTGGAGTAATATCCACTTCACAAGATGAAATATCGATATGAAGATTAATTATATTAACAATACATGTTGAAATAAATGAATGAGATTCATCAGTGTATAATATATAATTCACTAATAAATGAACTATAATAATGGTACCTCACATAGCCACCATATCAGCATCTTCTTCCACTAGAAATACATCCACTACATGAAGTATCTTTGTTTTGGGTTCCTATAGCTAGAACCCATTTAAATGTGAAGCATCTGATTGACCCATAGTTTTAGGAGGAGATGATGCTCCTATTCCACTACATAGTGTAGAAAAGTTATGGATGAATTTATGTAAGTGTGTTGAACATCACTAGGATCTAAAATGTTTGGTGTTTTAGTGAAAACCCTCATATAATGTCCTGGATTTCCAAAACTGATATGAAATTGAAGGAATTACTCTTGGAATTATATGAGGTCTGGTATGACCTAACCATCGATAAATTTAATAAAGATTATCATACTTATTCTTTCTCATAATGTAATTGGCACATGCACTTGGAGAAAAGGAAACTCCTAATAACACTGACTTTCCATCTAGGTCCATATCAACCATCATCACATTATATAGTACATCCTGATAGATGGGATGATTTAGCATGAAAACCAATGAACAAATTTCTAATTGATGTCCCAAATTGAATAATTGTTCCTTCATCTTCTTCTTTGATACAATATTAGGTTCAATGAAAACTATCACATTAAATTAATTTGAATACTCAGTAACAGTTCTGTCAGCCTATTTATGTTGAAATACACCAAATTCATGGACAACACCATTAACTCTAGATAGAACTAGTTATTGAAAATCTACACTAACTCCTCATGTTTATCCACCTTCACCATTATGTCATTACATCTCCTTCTCGGTCCTTATAGCATGAAGGAGGCATAGTTAACCTTGATCATGTCGAGTGTCTATAAGAAATGAAAGAGGGATTATACCTTGCCCAACCATTCCTCGGTATGTTGAGGATCAGTTGAGTGTTTGAAAATTAGTGTCTTGTGGTGAAGGAAATATTGAGAGAGATTACATAGAACATCCCCGAGGGGAACCATAGATAGAGCCTAAATATAAATTAGAGGTGGTTCCTGTAGCATATCTTGGATAGTGTGCACAATCAACTCATTTGGATTTGGGTCCACAAGAGGATTTTATCACTATAGTTCATCATTTTATTCCTCCTAGATCCGATTTTCAAATCCTTTCAAATGCACACTGTTACACATGATCTGCAGATAAAACTAAAATAGTAGACAAACACTCAAATAGTGTAATAAGGTAAATTATTTATGATAGATAGGAAAACAAGATTTGGATTCCACTCTATCTAAATCACAATAAGGGAAAGGCTATATCTGATCTAAAAGTTTTTTTTTCATAACCACCCGTAGAATCTTAAGGTTCATTGTGGTGAGACATGGCTATGAACTCAAGTGGAATTATCTCTTATGTCCCAACTAGATTTCAAAAATGTGTACTGACTTCCGGAAAAAAGGTAAAAAGCCTACCCTCCAGTGCCAATTTGTCATGAACCATGCTAGGTATACTGGTAAACTAATAACTAATCCATACCATAAATATTTCAATGGGAATTCCCGATCCCAATGCATTTTTGACTAGCACATGAAACCATAAAATATGCATGTGAAAATGAATTATCCAAAAAAATATTGTAAAATCAAAAGAAACAAAACATTTTGAATAATAATGGAAGCTCCATCGAGGGTAATGTACCAAAATTCCACACGGAATAAAAACCCAAAGTACTACAATACATTTAATAAAAAAAGCCCAATTCCCTAAGGAAACAACTCACAAAGTCTAAATTTCAATAGCTAGATCCACATCCAAGAGATCCCTTTCCCTTGCTCAAACCCAGTTGGAGAAAGTATACCAAAACTTGATGGAAAAAGTAGTGCGTTTTTGAAAAAAACCAAACAAGGTCTCACCATGGATTTCATAATAGATTACAAAAATATATTAACCAAATTAAATAACTAAAATTTTAAAATAAATAGGATTGGCATTTTTTAAGCATATTATAAAAAAACCTGATATATAGTTTCAATGATGGAAACATTACATAATTAAAAGGCCTTATAAGTGATCAAATATTTCCAAAACAATGTCTTAATTTTTTATACAAAATATTATATATAAATTCATATGACACGTAAAGAAATATTAAAAAATTGTCAAGGATTTATTTCTCAAATATAAATAACAAGAGTGAAATATGGCCATCATCCAAATAAGTATGATTGTATTTTCAGCTACAAGGCTCCGCACTCTTTAATTAATCTCAAAAATATTTTTACACACATTTCCTCATAACGTAGGCTTATGGTGACCTGTCACCCTCCGATCTGGGATATTACCCAATGTATATATGTTTTATAACATTTTAATAGTGTATAATTTGTCCAAATAACTCAATAACTACCTAATCCCTACATGAACTCTTAAATAATGAATTATGGAAATTTATTTTATGATAGAATAAAATAAAATTAAATCCCATTATCCTATTACAAAATTTAAATATTCAATTTAGAACCATAATGGGTTTTAATAGAAAAACATGCCTTATTCATAAGATAAAACCACTGAGTTTCTATCAAAACTTATTATGACATTTTTAGAAGTTTTAAATAAATTCAAAAACAATTCCATCAATTTTTCAATTCATATTCACAGTAAAATTCAAAAATTTAATTGAAAAACATCCCATAAAATCTATAAATTAAATTAAAAAATTTTAACCAACCAATTTCTATAAACAATCCCTAATTCAATGGAATTGGGGGTCTTCCCAATTTTTATGCAAAAACATTTTAAATATCACAATTCAGTATAATTATGTTTTATCAAGTCAATTGAAAGATTTTTCAGAAATTCTATTTATATAAACTATTGAAAGAAAACATACAATTTATGTTTAATTATTTAGCTAGTCGGGACGAATCCACCTACCATTTTCTTGAAAAACAACACTAACAGTGACACCTATCAATGATAAAAAAGGCATAGAAGACCTCAATGAACATATTAGAGGTGAGATCTAACAAAAAAAGAAATATATCCATCATTATCTAGATGATATTTTAAAATCCATAAGGAGGAGAAAAGATAAATAGGTAGAATGAGAGAGAATTATTTTCAAGGAATCACACCGTAAGTGCCATGATGAATGAACACAAAATGATAGTTTCAATAAGGGTTGGATGGATCTATGATCACCTGTAGAAGGCCTCTGTACAAGTTAAATGAAAATAGATAGGACAAGAAAATGAAAATAACATCCACATTTCTCATTTAAAAAATCATAGTCAGGGTATTACACGATGTGTAATCCCAATACACGTCATGAAACATTTAATTCTCATAACTGCTGAAAAGTATTCCACCTCAACATAAAAAACATATGTTAAATAACTCACAATGTGTAAATGATAATAAAAATATATAACCTTAATATCATGATCAATTTCACAACATACATTCAAAAATCAGAATACATCGTGTAACTTAGTTACACATCTGGTAACCCTCCTTCATCCAGGAAAAAAAGCTGGTTAATGATGAGAGTCCAAAAACCTCTAATTTCACTATTGTAGGTATCCTCCCAATTCAATATCAACACTACCCAATAAATGTTAATTGAGAACTATGATAAGGATAAATTAATACCAGTCATGTTGGTAAAACAATGTTATATAAAGGAAGACTAGACATGGGAACTTCAGAAGATCTTATATGGGATAAATAAGGCATATAGATAGTGGTATTTTTTGGACGAATTCATGAAAAAAATGAATAAAAATTGTGTGGCATGGATAAATACTACTAATTAAATTCTCTTAGTAATGGATATATTTCATTATTTGTGTACGTGATAATATGATCATTACATGATCATGTATAAAGATGATTGATGAGCATTAGGGGAAGAAAGATGGGGAGTTTGAAATAAACGATCATAGAGAATCTATTATGATTTTGGGGATAAAGTTCAAAATTTATCATGAAATTAGAGCCTCGATTTTTTCACATGTTACCCACTTTGGAATGGTTTTTTTACATTTAGTATGGTCGAATTAAATATTGTTTCTATTATTTTTGAAATCCATTTAAAATCTAGAGAGTATGAACCAATAAAGGAATAATAGGTAGAGTACATGAAAAATATTTTATACACATCAATTTTTAGAAGCATGTTATATTTCATGTTATGTACTAGACCAGATATAGATCATGTAGTGGGAGTTTTGAGTAGTAATATGACTAACCTATGAATGAAAAATTGGGATGATTTGTAGTGGATAATGGGATATTTAAATGGAATAAAGAAACTATCTCGTTATCTTGTGAATGGAAATTCATTGAATGGGTATGTTGTTGATGACTATAAAGGTGATTTTGAAATCCTATAGAGTACAAAATGTCTTTTATTTACCATTGGAGGAATTATAGAGAGCTTGATATCACAATTACAAAAGGTTGATGTAATATTTACCAAAGTGGAAGAGTATATTTCTATAATAGAATATGGGAAGGAGATGTTTCTTCACAAAAAATTATTAGAAGAGTTTGATATAAAGCGAGAGGAAAATGTATTTCATCTTGACAGTTACAGTTTTATATAACTTGTTAAAACCCTAGTGTTTCTAATATGAATAAGGTACATTTATTCAAATACCATTTTTTATATTCTTTATATAAGATGAATTGTTGACAATGCACCTGTTAATGTAACTAATAATCCTATAGACATGTTTAAAATGTATATGGTGATTGAGATATTGAGGCACTAATATAACTCTATTGGTCATCGTTAATTAATAGGGGATAAGAGGAAATATTTTCCAGAACACTGTGGGAGAGTGGAAGTGAAACCAACTGACATTTCATGAAACAAAATCTTGAAATTGATGCTCTTCTCGGAATTTCCCATTGGTGAGTGAATAAGAGTGAGATATTAAAATAATATAGTTTTATATGTTATAACCATGAAAAGATGTTTTTTGGATTAGGAACCAAGTGGGATATTATTGGGATATTGTTTCCCAATCCGGTAGATAAATATAGGATAACTTTTAGTTACCCATACTACATCAAATTATCTAACTCTTGAAAATTTACTTTTGTGAAAATGACTTTAGGGATTACAAGTGGAAGTATTCCCCTAATCAATGGCCCATGGGATAAATACCCTACCCCAAATTTTTTGGGGTACTATAACCTTGTTGATTCAACTTATCCAAGAAGATCAGTTACACTGATAGGGCTCTGTAGTTGTCTGGACTCCAACATGGTACTATTTCCACAAGTGGCAAGTGACACTAACAGGTCACTATATCTCTACAAACATCTAGAAACTGGTTAATGTAGCATAATGTAATTACATTGTGGATGGAAACAATACAAATATGGTTTACTAATGGACAACATTTTGTTATGTCCTCATTTATTTCTTGGGTACAATACTTTGACTTTAACCATGTAGTTTTCTCCCTATAATTTGGGTATTTTTATTCCTTTCTATATATTCATGGAATATTCTTGGACCATTTAAATCTTAATGTCTTTTGATCTTCTTCTTGTTATTCTATTTTTTCTCCCTTTTACCCTTTTCTAAACAATTTACTAAAGTTGTACCTCCCATCATATCTATAACATGTACATGATTAATCATAGGAATCATGTGAATATAAATTTATATAAAAAATATATAAATAAAACATCACCTCAAAAAATTTTACATTATTAAAAAAGTTCACTAGATTTTGAATCATTATAACATGAAGGAATGAAGATAATTTCCCTATAAATCATCCACACATCTTAAAAAATATTTTTGTTCATATTAATATAATATTTTTTCACAGTAAAGAAAATCAAGTGCTTTAAAACAACCATTCTACCTCATGAAGAGTGATAAATTTATTTGAGATGAAATGATCAATATGATATTCTTCTTCACTATCACTATAGATAATAAACATTGAGTGTAGATATTAGATGAGTTAAATTCATTCAAATTGATTCCATGCTATTATTTTCTCTAAAATGGGAATATATAATTAGATTAAACATCTAAAAAATTGAATTAATATCCTTAGGATTATTTTACTACATTAACTAACCCGAAATAAAAATAATTATTTAATAAAAATTGTATACATGAAATGAATAGTTCATTAATAAATTTTGAAACAGTAGTATACACCTTTATGAAATATAATCCATCCACCTTGATCGTTCATCCTGAAATAGTTTTATTATTATCAAATAAATAATATTCATTAAAAAAAATATTTTTCCCATATTCATTTTATATACATAAACAGCCTCTGAATTCCTTGAAAAATATAGTCAATACTCATCATTGTAAAAATAAAAAAATATAATTATATTTTTTAATTCATTTAACTTTTCTTGTTCACACATAAACCTTTACTAGAATGTATCTTCCTATACTCAAATTCATTAAATTAGTGGAACTTCTAGATACACCTTGTCTGTGACCCTCTTGAATATTATCTCAATTGCTGTGATTTATAATTGCATACTAAGGGTGGTATATAGTATCACATAATGACCTCTACAGATATATAGACACATCATACATATGGTAACCTCATATGAATACTAACTAGGTAATATAATCTATGTGTCTCATTATTCTTTTAAATAATTATGCATAAATATTTTCATTATCCTTTTATAATTTAATTGTCATTCATTTAATTTTTGGAATTTCCTTTATCTTCCATGAATATGGATTTAGTCGATAAATTACCATATTATTCAAATTTACAATGATATCTTCTTTTAATGTTCATAAGTGACAAATTCCCTCTCAAAAAATAATCCAATTTCACACCATAATTAATATACCAGATGAAAGCTACCTTGACCAAAATATAAGCATTCATGAATTTCATCTTGCATCAAATCAAATGATCAAATCATCTGAAATGATAAAGATCATACATCTAGAGATCAATAAAAATTCTTATTGATAGAAAATTATGAAACCAAATATACACAGTATTCCTATTGGTGGGTTCATCATTGTTATATCAGATAGTCGAGATCACCATGTGTGAACTTCATGAGATGAAATATCAATGTTTATGAACCCACATAAACTGATACATAGAATATTTTTGTATCCCAATAATATGAAATATATAAAGCCTATAAAATATGTTTATGATTATTTTCATAATATCTAAATGTTATTTTGGTCAAAGTGAGTATCTTAAAGGTGAGGGGGGTGAATTGAGTACCTAAAAAATATTTATGTTCAAATTGATTAATTTTAAATCAAACTATTAATTTAAGCTGCCCAATTAATCAATATAGATAATAATTATATGTTCTAATACTTAAAAAGGATTAATAAATATTGATTAGTTCTTTTGTAAGTAATATATAATATTTCTTTCTCTATTTTAGTAAATTTACATATTTTAAATCTTATAAAAATACTAATATGGATTAACTATCAAATAATTATTTTTTGTTTGGTAAAATAGTTTCTGTTTAAAAAGTGGAGATAAAGTAACAAAAACATACAACAGAAATTTGAAACAAGAGCATCAATATCAATATTTATTTATTCCTCTCTACTTGGTTATCACTTACCTCCAAGAATTTTAAATAAAATAAACATGATGATCCAAAAATTGGATCATATTTTACAATATTTTAAAAATTGTCCAGGTCACAGATGACCTCTTCCACTATTATCTGTGGATGTAAAAACAAACAATTCACATAGGTGTTAGAGTTGGTGTCCTAGAACCAACTGTTTGTACATTGATTACATTAATATTTTATGTATTAAATATTAAATTATACATCTTTCTACATATTGTTAATTGTTATGCATGACTTTAATGTAATAATGACCTGTAGTATTCGTCGTTTTGATAAGTTCATATTAGTACCCCAATATGATGAGATCCTACATGTGATATGAAAAAACTTTTAATATATATATTTGGTTAGATAATGTACTATGATGGGAAACATAGTATATAGATAATAATGTGCGAGTACTCGTAAGCTGATGAGACTTATTTTCATGAATATCACACTTAGTAATCACCAAGATGGGAGATTATGATTTTACACCCACCAGTAAAAATCCCACATATTTTGTTGTCATCAGATTTTCCTATTTATATGTGTGTGTGTTTAATTATCCATGAACATTAAAATTATTATTAATGCATGACATGACTCAAAAACTTAGATTTTATAAAGGAAACTATCACAAAATATGTTGGAGAAAGTAGGGTATGTTATGTGCATCATGAAAAACATGTTATTGATAGATAATTCAAGGAAGGATTTGATTCTATCATCATTATGGATGTTATTATCTCATCCCTTTGATTGAAATATAATTTTCACCTTCAATTCCATGTTCATTGTATAAAGACGATTTTATTTAAGATATTATATGAATGATGTGTCGATCATATAGGTTTATGATAATGTCATTCCACCTACATGATAAGGTATTTTGATAAAGATATTATATTACATAGTGTGTGTTCATATATGCTTGTCATCATTGTGACTTTATGTTATTTCTCTTGGACTCCATGACCCATTCTAGGATAGTTATCTAGGAATTTTGGTAAACCAACCCAATTCCAATGATATAGAATCCTAGAGGGTCACACACTAACTATTTATATTAGTCTTGATTAAATTCTATTTTAATGTAATTAATAGAATAAATACAATTCTCAAGATAGAGAAATAGTTTTATTGAAGTTATATTGATTACATAAATTAAATAAATATTTATTCTTCCGAATGTGAATATAATATATTTATTTATTTTGTTCAATATTTAATCAATATATATTCACATGTTTTTAAATAAAATATATATTTAGGAGAATAAATTATTTATTCGAGCTTTTGATAAATGTATGAGGTGTTCAAATGGACCATGCCTATGTCCAGGGATAAAATAAATATTTACGAGTCATTAAATATTATTTATATATTTTGTCAAAGATGGATAACAGAAAAATAATATTTTTATTATTTTTTTGTGGCATGGGATTCCATTAATGGTTAAATTTATATTTAATGGTTGTATGAAATTTAATTTTTTAATTGAAATCTTTGCTCTATAAATAGAAAAATATGGATATACTGTAAATCATTAGAAAAAATTCCATGTTTGGGTGTGGATAATTGTTTCACACAATGAATTCTCTCTTGACTCCTACTCCCCTCACCCTCTCATAAATGTGAATCCTAATAGAGAATTTATCAAAGACCAAATAACAGGAAATCAAGATTGAATAATGAAAGAAATTTGATTTTAATTTTGAGTAAATGAATAATTAGTGGCATTTCATGGAGACCATTGGAGAATGTGTGGATCACCACTAGAGGTATTCTACCCTTAGATTATCACAAGAACAATGATGGATATTCAGAAAGGCATTTTCAAACGATCAAAAATCATTATCAAAGAATGTTCTTAAGCCCATGTATTTATTTCATCAAATATAAAATAAATTAATTATAAATTTAGTGTAAAATACCATCTATCTTGGTTTTGGTAAATGATTATTAATATAAAATTTAATATATCACCCCCGTCACAACACTTCCACTACTCCTAAAACCAATAAATTATATCACCATGACCAAATTTATATTTGTAATTATTTATTTTATTGATGATCAATGTGAAATAATGGTTAGATTTTCATTTCATGTAGTTCATTCTATAATATTATATGAATTAATGTGTTATAAACAAATTAATCATGTTCATATTCTTAGATATTTAAGGAAAAATGATGAACGACCAGATATGGCATTGGAAGGTGCCAAATCATTGGCTGGTAATGCTGGGTTACGTGGCATGTGGCTGAAGCACATATCATATACCCAAGTGCATTGTATCTATATGCACCTATCAATTAAAAACCTATGGTTCTCAAATTTCACACCACAAGTTGAACAGGCCAACTAACACACGATAAGTTGATAGAAGTTGAGTAGCTAGAATGTAAAAACTATGTATTCTGGCTAAGTTAACATACTGAATCCTCAATCATGTGACATGGATATACAATAACCGAGGTACATTGTGATTATATTGATGTGAATGTCCTATAGTTTCCCATTAATGGAAAAAATTAAAATTACATCAACTTTGAAGAATTGTAGCAGTAAACCCTTATTTTATTGATTAGAACATCATTGTGTGCTTGGTAAATTAATTATGGTTTTACGTTATTTTAAATGCATAATTAATTTTCTATAACAAATATTTCATTAATGATTCTGCTAGTTATTTTCCATGAATGAAAAATTTATGGGTACCTCCAAGTAAGTTCAAATTATCATTAAGATGAAAGGGAATTAATTAATTATATTATTAATTGATTAAAGCATGTTCTACTTAATAATAAATAATGAATGAAGAAATGAATGCTGGTTAGTTAATTTTTTCAAATTCGTTGTATGTACGGTCGATCATGATCTTAACCATGTCCTATGTATGTGATGGTATTTATATAATTAAATTTATTTCAGGGATTTGATAATATTGAACATTAACTTAAAAGATGAAATGTGAGTCATCCCTCCCTCCAGTATTATGTAGGATGTGTGTGTCCAATTATATTTATGTAATTCCCCAAACCCAGTCCTTTATATCCCCTCACATGCATGTGAATAATTAATATTTTTAATTTATGGATCATACCAAGGCGTTTGGAGATGGTTCAAGATAGATTCATTATCATTCCAACTCAGTGATACATATGTGGACATGTGGATTGATTTATCTCATTCCATGTTTGGTATAAGGATTTATTTCCCCTAGGTCATAGGTTGATTTAATGACTAATCATTAAATCAACCATAAATAAGCTCATGATCGGGTCATTTAATTAATTTTTATTTTCTATCTAATAAATTAAATTTATATATATTGATGCAAAGCTGAGATCACATAAATGAATTAGTATGAAATGTCAGAATTTAAATAAAATTTATTATATGTAAATCTTTTATCCAAACATGATTAATCTGTTAAAAAATCCAATTAAATATTACCATGAAATTTAATGGATAAAATAATATAAAAATTTATGAATAATAAATTAAAATAAATCAATCTTATATTATGTTAGACTAAGCCTTCTATTACTTGATTAATAAAAGAATTCATTAGAATAATGTGTTTGACCAACCCTTTTTTGGATACTTACTTTTAAAATAGGATTTCTTATGAAGGATTCAGGTTGAGTTTACCATTTTCCATCATGAGGAATATCCCTTTCTAGAGTTGGTGTAATTTGGATACAAGTGTTGAGAAAAAACAAGTTCAGATTTTTGGATTGTGTAGTCCATTGAACGGATCATGGAGCTGGAATCCCACAATTGGAGATACATGCCTAGGTAAATACCTTCAAATTAGACTGACTAACCCTTTCCATGGTTATTATCAGAGGAATATAGATCCTTTCCACTAGAATGTCTTATAAACTAGACATTCCATGTTCAATGGTGAGGGCTATTGGGACTTGATAAAATAGTTGGAGATTTAATTAAATCTATTAATTTATTATTTCTCACAAAAAAATTAATCATGAAAATTAATAATAATCTAACATTTTAATTGTAGAATAAAATGATGATTTCATCATCCAAACTATCCATATGATCAATATTGTGTAATGGAAATCTCCTCACTTGATGTAACTATCCAGAGTGGCTTAGACACCTTCAGGTTATTCTACACCATGAATGGAAATCATGCATTCTAGAATCCTCAATTCTTGATCCGCATAGTAAAGAGGCAAGTGATAAAGACTTACCAGTCAAAAATACATATAAATTATTCAATCAACGTTCAATGTTTGTTGATTTCATCTATTTCTAGTGAACTCATGATGTCTCACAAAAACATGGATGCATATAGCATGCATGAGAACCTATATGGTATTTACTATGAGAGAGATATATAATAACTATTTTACATTTCCATCATGATATTTCGTAGTACTAATAGAGGGGGTTCCATAGATGGGCCTCATGTAGTCATTCGAATTAGCTAAAATGAAAACTTGTATTTTCTAGGGTTTAAACAACCAAAAAAGCAAGGAACCAATCTCATTCTGGAATCACTCACTTAGATCATCTCCAGTTTTGTTGTGATGTTTAATATGAACAACATTAATAATTATCTTCTATATATTCTTATCCTACTTCACCAAGTAGATAAATATATGAAGAGCAAACAACCTTCTATCCTTATGGTGATGAAATTTAAAGGGAATGCAAAGAGATTTAATCCCAAATCATCTTCATGACCTTAAAATAAAAAGAATATCAAAGGGGAAGAAAGGGAACATGATAGTGTCTATTTTTCATGTGAGGGAAGGTCTGCTGGAAGAGAAATTTCACTAGGAAAATAAATTAAGGGGAAACTTCATGTTTATTTATTACCGAGTGAAATTTATATATTTATATAAATTTGAAATTATATATTAGTTGTGTTTCTCACATATGATTTCAAAAACATAATCTATCTATATAACAAAATATTAACCAAGGGATGTGGATCTACAACCATCAAATAGTGATGAACTAGTCATTGTAGCTACTGTGGAATACCACCTCACTTTGAAAACCGGAAAGGATCATTGTTTTAAAGGGTTGTTATTAGGTGCCTTATGTTACCAATTTTTTTTCTATATCTAGAATAGATAAATATAGATTCATTTTCAAATTTGGAAATAAATGATTCATCTTTTATAAAGATAAAATTTGTTAAGGCTGGGTAATTTAAATAACGGTCTTTACATTTTTAATTACAAGAACCATGTAATGGTAATTGATAACCAAGATACATCACATGAATCATACCACACAAAACATTAGAATCACCTGCTAGGTAATTAAATGAATAATTTTTTAATAAATTACATGATGATGGATATTTATATTCTTTAGAACTAAAAACACTTGTTGTATGACACACATGTTTAAAAGGAAAAATGAGCAAAGCCCATTTAGTGGAAAAGGTGAAAGGGATAAAGAGATTCTTGAATTAGTCATACAGATGTGTGTGGACCATTTTCTATTGAATCAAGGGGAGGGTACTCATACATGATAACATTTACGGATGAATTTAGTAAAAATGCATATATTTACTTAATGTGGTATAAGTTGTATTATTTTGATAAATTCATGGTATATAAGAATGAATGTGGGAACCTGTGTGGTTGTAATATTAAGAAACTCCACTCCGACTGTGGTCTGATTATCTTAATTAGGAATTCATTAAATACTTATATGACTTTGGGAACCTATCACAACTCACTCTTCCATATATTCCTCAGATGAATGGTGTAAGGGAATGGAGGAACCCCACATTATTGGACTTCGTGAGATCAAAGAGTAGTCATGTGAGCCCTCCAATATCATTTTGAAAATATGAGTTATAAAAAGAAGAAAACAGACTAAACCATGTACCAGCTAAATCAATAAATGGTATTACATAACAATTATGGAGTGGAATAAAACCCATGTTATAAAATTTTCATGTCTTTGGAATCGAATAATTTTTTAAATCCTCTTCTAGCAACAAACTTGCACCCCGAGGAAAAAAGTTTACCTATATTGGATACCAGAAAGAAACGAGGGGATATTACCTATATGACCCATCAGAAAAAAATGTTAGTGTCAGGAAAAACCATATTCCTTGAGATTGAGCACATGTCCAAAAGGGGTGGTGGGAGTGATATAAAAGTCCATGATGTTGAGGCTCAGGGAACAAAATAGTTGGTCCATGATCAGATTCGACACAGCACCGTGGAAGAAGAAACTATTCCAGAGACACAAGTACTGCGTAGGAGTGAAAGAGAGGTTAATGAAAAAGAATGGTATGGATTTCTAGTTATTGAGGATGGTGAATCATTATCTGTTAACAAAATTATCCCTATAACATACAAGGAAGTAGTAAGTGGCAGAAATGTTTCAAAGTGGATAGTAGCCATGAATTCAAACATGGATTCAATGTAGAAAACTCAAGTCTATATTTTTTTATATCCTCAAATGGATGTATTACACATTGGTTGAAGATGTGAGTTCAAGAAAAACTAGACATGGAAGGAAAATTTAGTACCTATAAGGCAAGACTGGTTGCAAAATCGTGTAAGAAACATCAATGCATTGACTACGGAAAAAAAATTTCCCCGGTTTCAATGCTGAAATCCTCCAAAATTATAATTACTAGTGACTATTACCAAGACTATGATATTTTTCAAATAGATGTCAAAACAACCTTCCTTAAGAGTAACCATTACGAATATTTATACATGCGACAACATGATGGATTTATGACTCCAAGGGACACATATAATATATGAAAGTCATAAAAATACATTATGGGATTAAAAAAAGAATATGATCCATGGAATAGACATTTTGATGATAAAAATAATGTAATTTAGTTTTATAAAGAATGAATGTGAGCCTTGTGTCTACAAACAGTATAATGGGAGTGCAAATATTTTCTTAATAGTATACGATATTGAAATATCACTTATTAAAAATGATATACCATTATGACAGTATGTTAATGTGTGTTTGAATAAAGGATTATCCCTAAAAGGCTTTGGAAATTAAGGATATATTATGGTGCTCAAGATCCATCCTGATATATCCATGAATTTCTTAGCGTATGTCAATGTACATAAATTGACAATATATAGAAGTGATTCAGTATGGAACAATCAAAGAAGGTATTGTTGCCAGCGTCACATGGAATTCATATTTCTAAGAAAACATCTCCTCCAACCCTTGATGAAAAAAATAGAATGGAAAGTATTCCATACACATTATCAATAGGGTCAATCATTTATGGTTTTCTATGTACTGTGCAAGATGTCGCTTATATATTATGTTTATTATGTAGATATAATGTTGGTCTAGGAGAACACCATTTGATGGAAGCAAATGATATCCTAATTTATATGAGGAATAAAAATAATATTTTCCATGTTAATGGAGAATATGATGAACTAGTCATCATAAGATATCTAGATACTAGTTTCCAAACTAATCAAGAAGACATGAAGTCACAAGTGGGATACATATTCTCTTTGAATAGAGGTGTTGTCCGCAAGAAGATCACAAATCATGTTGTGCTCATAGATTATATAAGATATTATTAGTATATTGTGGATTATAAGGAAGATAATGAAGAAGTTTTGGATACATAATCTATTACATGTTCTTGATCTGGTACCTAGAAGTGAATATCCAATCACACTTTATTGTGAGAGAACTCCAAAATTGTATCTTGCAAAATAGCTAAGGTCACATCAACGGCTGAATCATAAACATATGAAGTATCATATATTGATAAATTTTTATCAAAGAGGTGAGGTTACATAGGGCAATATTTACATAGAATACAACATCAATGACCACTCGACTAAACCCTTGACTCGCCAGAAACATGATTATCATGTGATTTCTACCGAACTATAAGTGATAGGTAGTTAGATCTAGTCTATGTGGGAGTTTTATATAGTTTGTGTCCCTTAACCAACGATTTTTACTTCTATTACATTAATATTTTATGTATTAAAAGTTGAATAAAACATCTTATAACATATTTTTCATTGTTCTACATGACATTAATGTAATAATTTCCTTGATTATTTGTCTCATTGGAAGAGTCATAATAGTTCTCTACTATGATCCAATTCTCCAAGTGCTATGACAATATTCTTAATATAGTTATGTTATTAGATAACATACTATTTTGGGACACATAGTATATAGAGAGTTAGGTGTGAGTACTCATATGCATATGAGTCTATTTCTCCCGAAGTCGTAACTTTGTTTTCTCCAAGATGGGAGATAATGAGGACAAATTTGCGAGTAGGAATTGTGCATGTTTTTGTTAGTGAAAACTCTTATCTATGAGTTTCTATAATGGTCCTTACACATTAATATTATCATTAATGCATGTTATGACTCATGAACATAGATTTTAAGAGAAAAACACTCACGCCATATTTTTTCGGGACGTAGGGTACATTAGGAGTGTTATGAATGACATGTAATGGCAGGATAAGTCAAAGAAGGATGTTTCCCTTCTATCATTATGGAATTTAATATATCAACACATTGATTGAAATAGAACTGTCTCCCTTAATTTCATCTCCATGGTGTAACGCTGAGTTTATTTTAGATTGTCAAAGATTGATGTAGCGAGCATATAGGTTGATAACGCCATTATGAATCCTAGTTGACGAGATGTTGTGATAAATGTATTATATAACACAGTGAATGTTCATATGTGGTTTTAATTATTGTGAATTTAAGTTCATTATATTGGTTTGTTGATCAATTAATAGATAGATATCTCAGATATTAGGTACGCCTACCTAATTCCAATGAGAAAGAATCCACATGGGACACAAAATAAGTGTTTCTATCAGTATTGATTAATTTTTTTTAAAATTAAATAATGGAAGAAATATTATTCTCAAGAATAAGGAATAATTTTATTCTTGTTATATTAATTTCTGAAATTAAATAAATATTTATTCACTGGGATTAAAATAAATATATTTATTTATTTGAATGAATATTTAGAAAATAATAATTTACTAGATTTTGAATAAAATATTTGTTTAATAGAATAAAATATTTATTTGGGTGCTCAATAAATGCAAGATCATTTTGAACATATGGAGACCACGTTTAATGATAAAATAATTATTTATGAGTCGATAAATATTATTTATATAGTTTTTTCAAGTTGGTGGACCGAATAATAATAATAATAATGTAATTAGTATGTGTCTTGGTATTTCATTGACAGTTATAAATATATTTAATAGATATTAAGTAATATATGTTTTTAACCAAAATCCTACCTCTAAAAATAAATGACTACGTTTGTTGTGTAAATAATTTCAAACCTATTCCTAGTTTGGGAATATATTATTAGTCCGTAAAATTAATCCTCTCTTGAGCCCTCCTCATATCCCCCTATCAAAATGAGGAACCCAATAGGTAATTTCATCACGATTGAATAACAAGAAATAAATAACGAAAAACAAATGACATTAAATTCCCCGCATTTGTACCTGTAGAATGAGTGGCATATCTCGAAGACCATTAATGTATGTGTGGATTACTACTAGAGGGATTCCACCCTTTTATCCTCACATGAACAGTGAAGGAAATTTATAAAATAATTTTAAAATTTTCAGCAATCATAAAAAAAATAATGTTCCTAAAACTAGGTATTTATTTATTTAGATATTAAATAAATTAATTATAAATTTGACGTGCAAGATTTATGCTCTTGGATTCAGGAAATGATTTTTAAAATAAATATAATATACCTCCCTCCACCAAAATGCTTCTTCTATGACCAAAAATATAATAGGGACATATAACATTGTAATACATGGGATTATATGTGTAATAATATTTATTAAAAGATATCATGTATATTCTAGTTAAGCACAGAAGATAGCGTGCATGTGATAAAAAATATTACGCATACACACACTACTTGAATTGTAAGAATTAATAAAAAAACTAATAATTTTAAAAGAATTGAGATAGATATTCTTTGTATGTTTTAGTGTAGATCTAAACTCTTTTAATGTATATGTAAATGTTTCATGAGTGGAGTTCTTTGGAAATATTCAGAAGAACAAAGTGCTGCACACTCTTATGTTCATGACTATAGGAAAACAACAATTCAGTATGAGATTTATCTTCTATGATTGAGTGTTTTTAGGATCAGTTAATTCATATATTTAGATCTATGTGTGTGTAGTATAAAAATCACTTTTCTTTCTATCAGAATACATCACAACATTGTGCATGTGGGAGTCTGCTTTTCTTTTATCAAGAGGATAATGAAGAATATCCACGTGCATTCAGATATTGGGCTTCCTTGTATAGCACATATGAAATCCTATTAAATAAATTTTGGAAATCATTTATGACATAATAATTAATATAGTTTGAATTAACATTAATAATACAGCCATTATAACAATAAAATTCAATATGATGTCTGAAAAATAGTAGCGGAGTCTTAGTCTGGCAGGGTGATTCTTTTGGTGACTAGATCTGACCGTGTCTCTTTAAAACAATGAAATAAATCTAGGGGTGTCTGGTAATTAACCAAAATTTTATGTTTTTTGTGACTCCACTAGAATTGATTCATCTTATAGTAGATCATCCTTCTGGTAGTAGGGAAAACTAGTGGTGTCTCACACTTTCCAAAATTTTGGTTCTTGTGGTACGAAATCCTGATAGTGAGATATCCTGGAGGTATCTCATACGTTACCAAATTTTCCCTCTAATGGTATCTCATCATAATGATGAGACAATTACGATGGTTTCTCAGACTTGTAATATTTTAATGCTGATGGTGAGTCATAGATAATAGTGAATCATACTTCGAAAAATTTCGATCTCAGTAGTGTCAGTCACAATAATGTATCTTCTTTTACAGTTACTAGTTGTGACTCATAATCAATTTCATCAATTTCCTCATATTTTGAAATATATAAAGAAAACATGTAATTAAAAAATATTATTTGAATCAGGAATTTGCAAAAATTAAAACAAGGCGGTCAAGAATCTCTTCCTTTTTTATGAACAAAAATCCTGGCATCAAATAAAAACTAAAATCATGACATAGTATTCACATTATATGGAGATGGTATCAAATATAAATAACAAGAAAAAGAATTTAATTAACAATACTCAAAGGTAAATAAAGTAAAAATAAATAGTATCATAGGTAACATAGAAACGTCAAAGTAGAAAATATGAAATAAATTCCAGAAATAAATTCCATTCTAGAAATTAAACAAGTTTCTCCCCCTTTTAAGATTATAAAAAAGTAACAAAATAATTAAAATTTAAAACAATATATAATATTATAATATGTATAATAAGATTCATTAAATAAATTTAAATAATTATTTACAATAATAATTATTACAAAACATCCAATCAAATACATAGCCTAGTCCAAAAATCATATGGTTTAAGGATTAAAAGTGGGGTCTATTGGTGTTTTTCCTTAATACTTGGATCTATCTAGATATGAAATAATTGGATATGAATGTTTTGTATGAAAATTAGAGGGATCTCTAGTGGGTATTCCAACTATGGATTCAAGAAGATGATCCCCTACAATAATAACTAGCGTGATCTGTCATAGTGCAGGAGGTAGAGGAAATAGTTCTAACTCGGCTGGAAAAGGCGCATGTGTATCTCTTGTCACTCAGGGTATGAAAGATAGTAGTGGAGTCATATGAATGGATTATTGAACAATAACTATAGATCCATTATCATGAATGAATTTATTTATTAGATTAATTTAATCCATAATGATCTGGACACATCATTCCAATTCACTAAAGAAGTATCCTTTTTCCACTATAAACTAATTTAACACAGGGATCATCTCATTGAACTAGCGCACATCATCCTTAAAATCATATGTAACAAGGATAATACCCAATATTTAATCCAAAAATTTAAAATTATTATCCAAATTAATCATCATATTAATCCTTGGGAGATAAAACATTATGGATTTGGTAATTGAATCTGAGTTAGCATTCATATCATTGGCATACGATGTCATCATCATATAATGTTTCTTAGTAATTTGTTAAAATATTATCATAATAAAAAATGGTGTAACTGGTTCTCCACTAGTAGGAACACTTGAAGAAGCAACAACCTCTTCTTTGCAACTATTTTGATTTTATCAACATCAAAAGTATGAGGTTCTGTTGAGGTAGAGTTTTATGAGGACATATTTTCTATAATTTTTGGAATTATATACAAGGAGGAAGAAAAATATGTATGTAATTTTTTAGGAAAAGAATTTATAGATTCCATCACACTACTAATTAACTTAATCATAATCTCAAACTCCATGATTTGATGCATAATTTTAGGTTTGATATATTGAATAACCAACTCAAAGAGGTACCAAGCATCATTTTTACTATGCATTGTCAGGAGAGGAGATTGATTCCTAAAGAACTTATCATAATATGATAACAAATTTTTACCAAAATTATCCAGGTCACTCCATATGACTACATCAACTAGACTAACTAGAGAAACTATGGGAGATGTCGGTTCAGATGCATGAGGTCAAAATTTAGAAAAATTTTATAACAACCCATAAAAATCAACATGAGCTACAATAAATCCCATAGGATCTAACTCATTCTAAATGTTAGGTTCACCATCCATTGGTGGATTCCAACTAAATTTATCCCATTTTTATTACATAGGATAATACCAAATTTCTAAAATCCTATCTACATAAGGTACAAAATAAGTATTTACAATAGTAGTTTTGATTACATTATAGGTCGGAATATCTTGAGTAGTAGAATTTGGTTCACTGGTTTATTGATCAAAACTCCTAGGATCAGCTACTATCTATTTAACAATTATAGAAGTTTTATTCATCTGAACATTTTCTATCTACAAAGAAGAATACAATTATTTTGGATCATAAAAAGAGGGATTAGAAATAGCCACATCAACAAACTATACATCACTATATAACTCAGAAGAATGAATTTATTTCTCATCTTGCTCATTAACATGTTGTTCCACCACAACAACAATAGAATCTAAACAACTATTTCATATTTAGAAACTAATTGTTCATCACCAACTAAAATCACATCATGTTTATCAACAGTTTTATGACATGAAGAGTACCCCCCAACAAATTAATCATTATCTTTAACATCTGAATCCACTGCTTCAATAAGATCTGGTCTTTTTGTAGATTCACTAGGTAAAGCAAGAAGTTCTTTATGAATCTCTACATCACTTCTTCTTATCCTTTCAATTAATTCATCGTGGTCAGAATCATCATCATCATCAGCTTCACCACCATGACCATTTTTATCATCTCCACTTTCATTTCCACTTTTATTTCCTTTCCCATATTCTTATTCTTATTCACCATTATCTTCTTCACCATCAGACATTGAGATACTTTTAAATTGACCTTCCCAAAAAACATTTATTTCCTCATCATAACTCTTTATAAAATTTTCTATTTTTAGAATTATCCTAGACAGGCTAGAATCTCCATAAGTAATTTGAGAATTGTTGGGAGGAAAATCATCATCACTCTCTTCATCCATAGAGAGGTCATTTTCAAATTATTCTACTGCAATTTTTTTGCATCATCTGATTACTCAAAAACAGCATTTGGATCTATACATTGATCAACAAAATACCCATGTCTTGTTGGATTATAAATCGGATTAAAATCAATATATATTTTTCACTATCACTAACACAATTTGTATTCTGTGTGTTACATCTTATTTTAATCCTTGAATATATTTCTCTTGAAATAAAAAAACCACCATAGTTTATAGGAACTCTTCATTTTCAGCTACAATGTCATTAGCCTATAACAAGACATAAAAAATATTTGTATAGACAAATTAATTTGATTTTGTGGTCAGATTAATCATCGTAGATACATGAACCATGAGATATCTATAGAAATTTATCTTAAGTCCTCTTTTCATAAGACTATAGAAGTGCACATCCGAATATATCAAGGGGGAAAATTATACTTTTATTTGACCTAATTAGTGTTGTATAAACTTAAAAAAATACATTATATATCCATATTAGATGCCATCAGTATTCTAGAGATACCATTACTAGTTATTTCTGACAATGCGTATTCAAATATGAATAGCTCACTAGCTTCTATAATGATCCCCTTATGATCATCGTAAACTCATTTATGTGAAACTGTCAGGTACATAGACAACTTTTTAGAATAAAATATAACTTTTCTACCATTTACCCTTGATCTCATACCGTGTTCTTATTTTTTGTCATATAAAAACTCTAAAAATTTGTAAAACTGATGGACTAGACTTGGATAGAACGTTATCTCAATTTAAAAGAACCAGTCTAACTATCCATGGATCTATATAACATCCATTACAAGATATTTACCGAACAATAGCCACCAAGATTTGACTTCCTTCTCATGTACTAAAAAATCCTAAAATCTTAGGATGAATAGGTTCTACTGGAGAATCATCATATGAATTTTAATTTTGTTTCTTATCAGGACACAACTCGTCTAGAGAAGACATAGAAGGATGATTGATTCTAAGCATGATGATCGGTTCAATTTTCTCTAGTGAAGGTAAATACAAGAGAAGGTTCGGAGAAGAAATAATGAACTTGGATTGACAGAGAAATGTGTGAGAGTAGAGGTGTTTTGGAAATACACAAAGTGACATTATTTTTAATTTGAGATTGTAGGTATATGAAAAATTGAAATAATACTTGCAGTAGAATTTCAAATATAATATAATATATGTATCAGGTAATATATATAAACATTAAATATATAAAAACCAGTAGTTTATAAAAAATAGAATAAAAAATCGAAAATAAATGAATCCAATGGTGTGACAAGTCAATGGTTTGTCAACCACAATGGTGATACCATTCAACAGTGAGATAACAACAACCGGATGACAACAACGGTGACACAACAATAATGGTGTGTCATACCTAAGGTATTTTCATACCAATAGTGTGTCATACCATCGATATGTCATAAAAATGGTCCCTCATACAAATGGTATGTCATACCAATGATGTGTCCTGAAAATGGTGTGTCATGGAAAATTAAACATTCCGAAAATTAATCATTTTGAGTTCATTTTTGATATAGTTAATTCTATAATTATTTATAGGCTTTGTAAATATAATATCTAACTAATGTTCTATGCTAATAAACTCAAGAGTTATTTCTATTTTTTGAAAACAGTATCTCAAAAATTGATTTTTTATAACAGTATGATTTTCCTAGAATGTGAAATGATATTTTTAGATATGTTAATAGCCCATTTGTTATCATAATTTATGGGGAAAATTTTGAATTGATGTCTATAGTCTAGAAATGTGTATTTTGGCCACAAAACTTGTGCAAAGAAACTGTCAGTATATATTTATTTTTCATCAGCAGTGGACAATGAAACATAATTTTGTTTCTTACTACACGATGAAACTAGTGACAACTATAAAAAGTGACTTTTTCTAGAGGTCATTTTTTCATTTTAAATCTTATCCACCAAAATTAGTATTAGAATTACTCAATAAAAAAAATTCTTGTCCTCTAGGGTTAAATATAACTAAGTTGGTTGTTTAGTAGAGGGATTTGAAAATTATTTTAATTAAATTTCATTGTGGCTCTTTTGGATTATCTTGAAAGAAAGCACACATCCACACACTAATCATTATATCAAAAAGGATAGAAGTTAAATAGAGAATAATTTCTATCATACCTCTATAACTAGTCTGGTAAACTAGATTTCTTACACCATCAAGATCCAATTTACCTATGGTACCCATATGAGTATCACTACCCTTAGTTCTATCTAGATTGATAAGTATTAAATAATATTTTTATACTGTCATTAAATAAATTTAATTGATTATTTATTTTGAAGGATTCAAAATCCATGAATGAATTTTTGATCACCTGTTAAACTCATTTCAAAAAAAAATTTCATCATTTTAGAATAATCATTACAAAGGGAATATTTTTATTGTCCAAAAATAATATCATAAATACAAGAATTTACTACTGAAATATCTTTTGAAATTATTTTTATAAAAATTAAAGGATCAAATAAACCATTTGAAAAAACTTTGGAAATCAGAAAATTATTGAGACTATCATAGTAATATCTAGAGTCTATTTTAAACTATATAAATCTTGAGTAAATTTAAAAACATTATTTTAAAAAATTAGGATTATTTAAACTAATGGGTTGTTCAACAAAGATAATACTGAACTATAAAACCATTTAATAATTCACTCGTGACTTCTATTTGATGATGATTGAAATATAAATGTGTTGCATAGACAATCATGATTATTATGAATTCATGTTAGGATACTAGAGCTAATATTTCATCATAGTATACTCCTTATTCTTTGATATAACCTTGTGCAATTAGTCTAGCCTTATTTCTAACTACTGTTTCTAACTCATCAAACATGTTCCAAACACCCCAATTAGTTCATATACTTAAGGTGTTCTTGGGTCTATCTATAGGTTCCCACACATTATTTCTTTCAAACTAACTTAAATATTATTTCATTTCAATCAACCATAATTTATCATTAATAGCTTCATTGACGTCCTTAGTTCCTAGATGAAATAATAATTCTTGATGTTCATGTTGGTTTCTAAGAGAAGATCTATTTTTTAAACCTCTATCTAGGACTCCTACAACAAAATCTATGGGTTGAAACTTAAGAGATATAAAACAACTAGAAATAGTAGGACTAGTCACTTTTGGTTGTACATGTTCAGGTTCTAGAAGTTTTGGAAATTCATCAAATATAGATGATTTTTCTACCTATTTAACAGTAGAATTTAATGGTTTATAATTTATGTTTATAGGTGAAAAATCAACAGAAATGTTATCGAGGGAGGTCTTAGGCTCATGTGGATATATTTAATCATATTTTACATTGACTGATTCTTCCACAGTATTGGTCCTCTTACTAAAAACTCTATAGGATTTTCTAGAGATATATGAACACAGGAAAATACCTTCAACACTTTTAGAGTAATTTTTTTGATGAATTTTTTTAGTGTTAAGAAGAAATTATTTGAAAACAAAAAATCTAATGTAATTAACCTTAGGCTTACTTTTGTTCTACAGTTTATATAGGGTTGTCTTAATGATAGCCTTGATCAAGAATATTTATGATGTAGAATGATGCATTGACATCTTCCTCCCAAAAATAGATAGGTAGGTCATAAGAATTTTATATGGTCTTGGAAATATATTGTACCGTTCTATTTCAATTTTCAATAACATCATTCTATGGAGCTGTCCTAATATCAGAGAACTGAATGTATTGATTTTGTGAGAAAAAATACAAAATATTGATTCTTTAATTAATTTCCATGGTCACTTCTTAAGGTATTAATTCAAAATATACTTATCTTTTCTACAGATTTCGCATACTTGGTGAAATAAGAGAAAGCTTCAATTTTGTGATCTCAAAAGGTACCATATATAGCTATATAAATCATCTACTAGAACAAAAATAATTATTGAATTAAATTATGTTATAAACTCTAAATTGTATAAATAAATCCATATGATCCAACTCGATAGGATGAGAAACTGACACTTCTTTCATTGATTTTAAAGAAACGTAGTGTTGTTTCCCTTTTAGGTAGGGGTTATAGACATTATCATTTGGGAATTAATGATTAGGTAGATCCTTAAATAACCCTTTCCTATTAAGATTTCTCTATGATTGGATGTTTCAATGGTCTAGTAAAGAATTCCAAAGCCATTATTCATTGTGAAAGGAACTTATACGAGAAACATTTTAAACAACTAAACGGTTTAAATAAAAAAACATAAACATTATCTTTTCTCAAATCAGAAAAAATTAAAATACTTTTAGAATCATAAACACTGAAGGAATTATTCTCAAATTAAACATGAAATCCATCATCCCATAACTGAGAAATAGTAAAAAATTTATATTTTAATCCATCCATAAATATCACCATTGAAATAGAAACAGAATTTTTGTTACCAATTTGGCCATGGATGATGATTTTCCTTTTTAAATTGTCACCAATGGTGACATGACCACCATAAACCTTAATAAGCCTCTTTAAAATGATTAATATCCTCTCATATTTATAAAAAGTCCTCCATCCAAGGACCATAGACTCTTACAGGAGGTCATTAAGCAGTTTTTCTATAAAATATTTATGTAAGAAATGAGATTGGTACCCAAATCTCTTTGTGTTCAGAGATTTAAGTAATTATAGTTTTTTGAACACATAATTTCTTGATGGGTATTCTATAAATATATTGAAAATTTTAGAAATAGTTACAATATTGGGTCTCCTAGAGAAATAATTTTTTAAAGAACATTCTTGTTTGGACTTAGGAAAAAATGTAATTTTTGATACTCAACTCTACCTAGCTTGATATCATATTCCAGTGAAATATTTTGGTAAAACAGGCCTACCCATAATATGTGTAAGTGTATCTCTACCATCTGTGAATTTTTATATGTCCTTCATTAATAGAACATTTAAAAGCTTAAGTTCAATATTTTCTCTTAATAATAGAGCATTCTTCTATTTTTCAAAATACAATTCAAATTTCCTTTTAACAGTCAATGATTGATGTATTTTGAGAGTTATATAATTATCTTTTAAATTATTAAATGTATCTTCTATCATATTACAGTATTCAAATAATTTTTCATTTTTTAATATTATCATCATTTTGATCATTTTGAGAATCATCAAGAGTTATACACATATGAAAAAATAGAATCAGTTGGTAAATAAGATAGAGCAGGTACCTTAAAGATGTTTTTTCATGAAACACACATTCACTTGATCTGACTTTTCTTCTTGTAAAGAATTTGAATTACTGGAGATATCCCCATATTCACTCCATGTATCATAACTTTCATTCTTATATCTTATATCGTTTTCAGAATATTTAATTTTTATACTGGAATTTGGACATTCTAATTTTATATGTCATTTTCAATGAAAATTATAGCAGATAACTTCTTTTGGATCATCATCTCTCTTCCAGTCATTCTTTCAGATTCATCTAAAATTAAATTTCCCTTTGTAGTTTGGTGTCTTGAAAAACTTCATTTCATCTAAAATTTCATGCATATTTGGTCTAGATGAGTAATCTCCTCATCATTATCTGGTGGATATTCAATATCATATGAGCTACCAACTTGATGGTTTTCATTTTCGATTTCTTTATTACATATATTTATTATTAAATAGTATTGAAGTGTTCTGATCTTCTTTTAGGATCATTAACTTTTTTATAAGTTACATTCAACCCCTCTTCAAAAATCATGAGATTCCAAATTATCCTTTTGACTATCTACTTAATAATATCGCAAGACTCTATGATGGAGACTGATGTGCCTCTCCATATTTTCTGTAGGCATACTAATAGTCACCTAATCCAATCCTTATTAGATATATGATTTCCCAGAGATCTCCTTGTATATAATGTTCATTAAACCTAAGGTACTTCTTAAAAATAACTTCATCAGAAATCATTTTAAATCTATCATATTTAATAGTATAAGTGTTAAGCCTCATCTCCTTAACATAATAAGTTCCCACATATGAATCCCAAAAACTATCCCAAATTTCATATGTTGTTTTACATGCAGCTTTTCTATTAAATACATCATATCATTAGGAAAATTATTAAGAATTCATAGCTACACAATTATAATTATAATCGTATTTATTATCTTAATCCCATTTATCTCTAGTAGTTAAAGGTGGTACATATTTATCTTTTATGATGGTACAATTCTCAAAGCAGATAAATTATATATGAATTATCATTTTAATCTTCCATTGATCATTATTGGTTCCCTTAAAAAATGAATTTAAATTAGTACAAAAACCATCTTGTATATTATCAATTTAAATTGATAAATTTAGAATTGACAGAAATTTAAGATCACTAAATATTTACTAAATTCACAATCATAATGACTTCAAAAACTATAATACTAATTAAAATAATCCAATGATAACAAATGTTGTTCATAGTGGCTATCTCAAAAGGGAGGGAATTGAGTAGCCAATTAAAATTTTAGTAAAAAATGATGAATTTGTAATACCCAAATTAATTTTAAAACATTATATTTGATAAATATAGAAGACATTATTAGATCTAATATTTAAAATAATTTTTTTAACAATTTATTATTTCTAGGGTCAGTAATATAAAATTTTTGTTAGTTCTTTAAAATCAATTTACATAATTTAAATATTATAAAAACACTTAATAATAATTAACTATGAAAGTATTATTTTCTGTTTGGTTAAAATATTTTCATTATTAAAAAATAATAATTAAAAAAACAAAAACATGCAGAAGAAATTTGAACATAGAGGGTTATTCACAAGTTGAGACGTCATCCTCTCCACTGGGTGATCACCTACCACCAAGAATTTCATTTAAAATAAAAAATTTGATCCACAACCTGAATCAGGTTTGAAAATAATTTGCAGGCTCTCCATGTCACACATGACCTCTTCTACTATTATCCATGGGAGTATAAACAAATACATTACATAGGGACCTGTACCATAGTTATGTGTGGGAGTAAATGTGTAAGAATAGTGAATAGAAGAGGTCATGTATATTATAATTCATCATAATAGAAAATGTACGAGTGATAAAACATACTATGATCACACACATCTTGAAATGTAATAATTATTAAATAGAATAGAGTAGTCAAAAAAAATTATATATAAACATGCTTGATTTATTGTAGTGTAGGTCATGACTCTTAGAATGTATTTGGAAATTCATCTTGAGTTGAGTTCTCTTTAAATCATTAGAAGAATATAGTTTCACTCACTCTTAGGTTCTTAACTGGAAGAAAAAACATATGTGTATGGGTTTTGACTTCCTCAGTCGAATGTTTACAAGATCTAGATGTTAATATCTACATATTAATGTGTGTGTTTATAATATTCTATATCTCATCTTTCAATCATACTACCTTGTGTCCTTCTACATGAGGGGGTCTGCACCTCATTTATCAGTAGCAGCATGATGAATATCCACATGCATTATGATATTCTGATTCCTTTTATAGTATGTCAAACATCCTATTAAACACATTATGTAGATCATTAATACAAAATTTAATATAATTGAATTCAGAATTATCTTCATTAATTAGATGTTAGATTAATGTAATTCAAAAAGTTCTCTATGAAATAGTGGTGTTGTCTTAGTCCGGTGATGTGAGTCTGTCTGTGACTCGATCTGACAGTGTCTCCTAAAAATAGTGACAAGATGATTGTTTTTTTTAGATATGAAAAAATTCTTATTGGCGGTGACACCTCCATCGGTGAGTCATTTTACGGTAGAGAATCCTTTCGAATTAATGTCAAACTGGCAGTGTCTGGAGCTTTTCGAATTAACATTCTGGTGGCATGACATCCTAACAGTGAAATATCTAGGCAATATATTATGCTTTACTGATTTTTAACACTATAAGTATTAATCCTAACTGTGGTACATTTATGATAGTGTATCATACATAGTGATATTTCCATTCTGATGGTGAGTCATAGAAAATGGTAACTCGTACATTGATTTTTTTTATCTCAGCAGTGTCAGTCACAACAGTGTCTCATACCTAGCATTGACTGGAAGTGAATCATACTTAGCCAATTTTATCATGTGTCTTAGATTATGAAATAATTATTGAGAACATGAATTTCACTAATATCACTAGAATCAATATTTTTTTATCATTAAAATAAGGAGGTAAACATATTCTTATTTTAGTTATAAAATATAATTACATTTTGATATAACAAATAATCTATGGAAATTACTATGAGAATAGTATATACATATTTAATAACATAATTATTTTATTAGTAAATCATTCATAACTCCTTGTATACATGATATGTCAATAGAATTTATTATTAAACTTGGATCTAGGGTACCCATTCTTACAAAATGGAATCCCCCTATAAATCTCTTCTTTGTAAATTCACTCCACCAGCTAGATGAACACGAACATAAATCATATTATGAAGTGAAAGAATTGAATTTTGACATGAAAATATCTAAAGGTAATGTTATACTTGAGTTGACTGAACTTGATGAAATAAAGAGATTTTGATATGGAAATCAATATATTTACAAAGAGAAGAAAATTTCTTTTTAATTAAGTATTTAATTTATATAAGAATGTTTTTTTATTCAACTGAAGTTTGCATCTATTTCCAATAAAATTGAAATCCTAAAGGTTCTGACCATTTAACATGACTCATGTTTTTCATTATGGTGTCTAAAATCATATAGTATAAGATAGGTTAACATTTTTCTTCAATATATATCTAGTAGAGTATTACCAAGAAGGGAAACTAAAGTTGTTGGCCACTATCCCCTCAATGAGAAAATAAATATTATTTTGTTATTAATGTCTACAAACTATAGGCTCCACATAAGTAAACCCATGGGGTTTAAATTATTTCTTTAGATTTTATACTACAATTAATGTTTATATGGGATTTATTATATTTTAATTATAAATAATTAATTTTTCATGATTTTTTGTAACTAAAAACTAACATTAATGTTATTGTAACATGCATTTGAGGCATCCAAATATACTAATTGAAGATGTTAAATGGGATTTATTTCATTAAAATATATTTATATTATTATGTAATCCCATTATAATACACATTAAAATTATTCTATCTTATAGGATATTCAAAAAGTTAAGTAATAACATTGATATTATAAAATAGGAATATTACAAGCTTTCACATCAGAGATATAGTTATTCCTAACAAATGGATTTTTCTAATTTGTCTTCACCATATTTATTCCTTAATTGAGTACTATATATTGTTCATAAAAAAGTATATTATTCATTAAAAAAATCTATTTTATTATTTGAAATTTTATTAACATCTAACTAATCTAAATGTTCTTCAGTATTATTTTAAAATTTCATCATATAAAACTATTTCATCATTTGGATAATTTTTTTTGAAGTGAAAAAAATTGTTTTCGATTTGTTTGATCTTTTTATTGAATGAAATTGAAAAATTTCATATGAACATTAAATCATGCCATGATTTTTCAATAATTTCGTTTACTAATAATATAAAAATATTTTAAAATTAATGTTTTTAATGAATCTCGACCTATGAATTCAATAGTAGGGATAATGTTTGGTTTTATGTATACAGGGTTCTTTTTATAAGAGATTTAAAAAAAATTGGGTTTTTTTTCATGATTGAAAACACATCAAATATTCAAAATATTTTTTTTGAACTGTATTTTAAAAAATATTTTCATCATATGTATTATTTTTCAAAAAACCTTGAACCATTTATCTTATTATATAGTGGTTTTGATATATTCTTTTCCCATATAGTGTTCGCTAGAAAAAAAATATAATTTTTATGCTCTATATATTTTCCATGTGAAATTATAAAGGATGGATTCATATTTTGAAATATATTTTGTGTTGTTTTATAAGAATTATCATTATTAGTTATTTTTATTTGTAACTCTATATAGGTATTTCTAATCTCTTATTGAGCCATGTTGATTTATAATCTTTTGAAATCAGTTGATCATTATCTGATAGGACTCATCATTATTATTTAGTGTTATTGTGGAGACCCAAATCCTGACATACATAGACATTACATTACAATGGAGGAATACTTAATATATAAAAAAAACAAACATAGGAGGACCGTAATAGTTTAGTGTCTTTGGAAACTCAGAACATAATCTTCTAATCATGGTGAAAGATCTTCAACATCTCCCATAAAGATCTTCCCCTTTTGTTTTCTTACCTAAAACCATTCTTTATATCATGGGGAAAAGAAAACATATAAAGGGTGAGCTCAAATTCTCAGTAAGGGAAAAAATAGAGAACATAAAACAATCCATAAATGTTTGAATGCAATAACTTGAAGATAAAATTAAAACATCAAAATCTTGAGCAAAGACATAAATCTTGGAAGTACATAAGGAATAGATAATAATGGAACATTAATCATGATAAAGTAGCATGGCAATGAAACATTTAATTGTTAAGAACCATTAATCACATGATATGAATTCCATAGTAGCCAAGGAATTGCTGCCAAGACCATCTTAGTGGACAATGTCCCTTTCTGAAACGAGTTCACTCATCGTTTCAGTCCTGTAACAGTGAACAGGATTTACTTACCATTCCAACCATGTCTATACCATGAGATATAAATCTTTACCCGATGCATTGGAGGGAGATATAGGTCCCACCCATCTCATAATTAAATCATTCTTACTTGTGCCACAAAATAAATGTAAAACATTAATCATAACCCATAGAATAAAATGGGTTCTATAAATATCATCCCATCATCACATAATCCATATTAACAAATGGATATAATTTAATCATAAGAAAATTGAAACCATCTAAATAATAGAGACATTATACTTGAAACATACACATATTAAATAATGTCATCATAGATGGAAAATGGTTTTGATAAAACATTTGAAATGAATTCTTGAAGAAAATATCCTTTCTCCTTCAAAATAATTTTCTTTTCACAAAATTCTATGAAATTTTTAATAAAAGGATCTTGTTGAAAATATTCATGAAATATTATAGGGTATTCTTCTTTAAAATAAGGATTTATGAAACTGTAATAATCTGTTCATGCCGTTTAAGTTTTAAAATAAATTTCTCCTCGTACTTTTTTCGGAAAACTCAAAAACTATCTTCTATGGCGTCAAAAGAAATAATCCTTACATACCATGTAATAAAAGTAAAAAATGGCTAAAAATTAATTTAAACATACATGAATCCTTATAAAAAAAATTCACATGGATATTCAATATAACCCCTATAAATACTTATGTTTAAGCAAACTCGGAGAAGAATGAGATTGGAATAATTATCCCTTACCTTCGTTATGATATGCTTTGTATGTATCTGAACCTCCTGTATAATGATTTAAATAATGTAATTTCCTTATTAGATAATAATATTCATTGTTATTATATCATATATGGTTCACTTATGACTTTATATTATCCGTTCTTTTGTAAATTCGATATTAAAGCAACGTTTTGGGTAATGTCGTTTTATTTATCGTACTTGTTTGGACTTTTTATTCATGATATTATTATTATTTATATCATGATTTAATTACTTCCATAATGTAAATAATTATTTATATATCATATATATTAAGTATATATATATATAACAGATAGATAAATGAAATCAAATACATCGTTTATGGAGATGGTAGGTCGTATGTATGCATGGATGTTGTTTTCTTTTCCCTATTAACTTGAACCAAAGTTTGTAAGTGGAATATATATATATATATATATATATAAATCCAGTAGCTTAATTATGTCATAAATTTCATTATTATTCATTATATATGATTTATAATTATTCTTGAATGGTTAATCATGGAAAATGAATCACATCGCGTTCATGGAGACAATAGTCTGTACGTATGCACGAGCGATAATATCATTCCCACGATCATGGAATTGTATTGAAGTTTATGTATAATATTTAAAAATAAATATCACTTTACAATAACCATATATAGTTATTTATTTACACCATTATACCCATCCAAGTAAGGTGGTGGTGGAAAACAGATTACACCACAGCGTGGAGACGGTATTCCGTATGTACGCACGCGTAGTGATTTTGTTTTCCATAGGATGGATATAAGATGAAATAGTGTTGTTTAAAATTTATAGTAACATATATGTATATGAGTGATACTTATTATATTAATTTATTATGAAACAAATAAAGATGATGAAGTAGCAGAAGAAATAAATTGGAAAGAATCGGTAAAGGATATTACCTATTCTTTGACGCGCCTCTTCTTATCATCCTCTTATGGAACTAAAATTGGACGTTTGTGGAGCCAATAACCTCTATAATGTTTCTAGGGATGTTTATAAGAGTAATTAGAAGGGGTTGGCCGATCTTAAAGGATCAAAAGGGTGGTAAGAGAAGAGGGGATGGGTGCCCTTTTTATAAGTCAGGGGAGGGGCTCATTTGAAAAAAACATAAAATATTATTTTATAATACATCCATATTCGGTTTATAATAGCTCCAAATTGATTAATTTCGAAGCTAAGGTGGGTATGGGTCTAAATAATCTCATAAAATAAGTTTTAGAATAATTTAGGTTACTATTTTAACATTATTAATTATATTTAACTCCAAGTTAAATAATTTAACTTTTACCGTGTCTTTTTGTTTTCATACACTATATTGTTAATAAACTTACTATAATAAGCCAAACGGACCCCAAGTGGTTAATTATTAATATTTATCTAATTATATAAGTCATTTGGCCAAACATTATAGTTTTAGGATTATAATTAAAATTAATAATATAATATTTGTTTTAAAAACTATTTTATGTCAATTTTGACACTATTTGGTAATTGATTTTTTTGAAAATAATAACCGCATGATTAGTTCGAAAAAAGTTCACTAAAAAAATACTAACATGTCATATTAACCTATAAAATTTGTTAAATTCATAAAAAGTCTAAAATTAAATTTATTTGGGTAGATATAACATCAATTATGTTAATATTTTATTAATAAGGTAATTACTGCATCATCATTGTGTCATAAATTAATTAAATTATTTAATGTTTAAATATGATAAATAAAATACCATTATGTATGAAATCATTATATATTTCTAATGAATATTTATAGTATAATTATTCTTATGTATAACCCTATATTAAAAATGATTTAGCTATTAAACTTTGATTTTAACTATTTAGACCCTTCTTTAAATAAATTTATAATAAATGACCTAATATAATCCAAGTGGACCTAAAGGGTAATATTTTATCCCTAATATTGTTATTTGTCGAACTACACTTATCTAATAGAATTAGGACTTGTATTAGGTAATAATAATATCATTTTTACCCTTAGTTACCCTATTTACATTTAACCGTAGTAAATAAAAGTAAATAGTTACTATTCAACAAAAATTATTTTTATCTTATTTAACCAAATTTTACTCCTTAATATAAAAATTTCCTTCAGAATTTTTAAATTCCACTCACAAAAGCGGTAAAATTATGTTTTATGTAAATTTTCAAACTCTCCTAGGATGTGGGTAAAAGACGGTGAAAAGGTCCATAAAATTTTTATATGTATAAAATTATTATAAAATGACTCCAACTGAATTAAATTGAACTTATATAGGTATAATGTATAATTTTTGACCTAAAATAAATTTAAATAAAACAAATAATTCTTTATATAAAAATTCAGTTTTAAAATAGTAACCTAGTGTTTTCACTATTCATTAAAAATGAAAGGTTTCAGGAAAATACCAAAAATTCACTCGAGGATAATTTCGATATTCTGAATCCAAAAATGAAGTCCATTTTTTAATATAATATTTATAAAATTTCAAAAAGTGGATATTACTATTCTTAACGGCTAGATCATGATAATATTATAATAATATATTGTTTAGTGAAACTCGGTGTTGGGTATTACACACACCATCGAGGAAGGTATTGATTGCTTGTAATGCAAGACAAGTCAAGGCTGAGTGTAGTGAAAGATCCATTTTTCGTTGTGTATAACATAACCAAAACTTATTTCATTTATACATTAAATAAAATCTATACTTAATGTGGGGTAGAATAATTTCCTCAAAATGATCTAGAAATTGTGTGTAACACGAGCCAAGAATAGTGTTCTGTATAATGCAAGCTAATACAGTGTTGCGTATAGTACAAGATAATCATAGTGTAATGTATAATAGAATAAATCAATGAAATTAAAAATAATATTTCTCATAAAATCTTGGGGTGTTACATTCTACCCCCTTAAAATGAATATCTCCCTCGAAATTCATCGGGGTTATAAATGGTTTATTACATGAGATTTTATTTCATAGTAACCCACATCGTAAAAAAAAATACTAAAACATACTTTTAAAAATGAACATTAGAAACAAAATGGATACCAAAAGTAACACATCACTTGGGTTCCCACATAGGAGATCATAGGTGAAAAAATATGGATATGTAAGAGAAATCTAAACATCATGTTCGGATGGAGAGTGGTAGAGAACATGGATATAAAAAAGCCAATAATCACAAAGCCATAAATTTTTGATGATCTAAGGTACCATCTAATTCATCAGATGTGATATCATTATGACAACATTTTTGGGTTTCAATATTATTTCCCAAATGTTGAAGAATTTTTAAATTAAAATAAATACTTACTTGATTTTCGTACAATCTCATCATTTCCCATGCCTCAAACAATTTCCACTTTATCTCTTAAAGAAATGATGTTGAATTTGTCTTTCATGAAGTGTTAGAAGATCATGTGACATAATGATGATTAATTCCATCTGTACTAAACAAAAGTGTAGAAAAAGTTATCAAATATACATAAGTCCATTTATGGTGAGGTTAATCATATATGATTCCCAAAATGGACTTAAACTTCATCTATCGTACCACATAAAATAAAACTAATTTTTACTAAACAGGGACTTCTTATGGGCAAGTGGTAGGCGATAATGGTCTGTCACACATCGGTTGTGGGTTCAATTCCAACAGCTTTGTCTGACGCGACAAGTTGTCGCCCATCCTGGAGGTTCTCCCTTTTTCTAAAACTACATAATAATAAAATTCCTGCAATAGAAAAATGTTCTATTCATAAAAAATAAAATCTTATGTCTAACATAATTCATTCAAATCTTTAGGATTAACCAAAATACTTCTATCCAAACTCATAGTATAAAGAAATCCATTACTATAAATGACATCTACCGAGCATGTGAATACAATCATTTAACCCCCTTATATCATACGATATATCTTGTTGGTCACATTCCAAACATGTTCATACCTTAATCATGTATTACCATAGAACCTTTGTGAAAACATGAGTGCGGTAAAAAGTTAACTCTTTCCACATACCAAAATCCCAAAATTTCTATATACTCAAACCATGATATCACGTTGTCCTTATATCAGTCATGGGCTCATGAATTCTATAAAACATTTCATTATCTCCTTATCCTTTCATTATTCACATATCATCTACCTTCCAAAAATATTTGAATAACCTTTCATGGTTATCGGTACCATTCATCATATACTTTCTAAAACTCAAGGAAACACAAAAGTTTAAGAATCCTTATATTTGTTTTATTCCATAGTACCATACATTATTCTTGATAAACATACAATCATTCCACTACCTTATTAATCCACTGACTGAGCTTAATCATTTCTTCCATCTCATATATCATTTGTAGTCTCCTCATCATCATCCATATAAATACTACCCTTATGATCATGCTGATGCTCTTCATGATATTTTCTCTTAGGGAATTGGTTTGTTTAACTCCCATACATTCCACATTTAAAACATCTAATCATTATTGATGTCGTAGAAATACCATTATCCCTCTCAATGGTGTTAACTAAACCTTTTCCTTTGAACTTACTGGATTCATGTCCTTTTTTTCTGCACCCAAAGAATCTTCCAGTTCCGTTGAAAAATTCTCCATAATGCCTCTTCCCACATGATTTACATAAGAGAAATTGAACTTTCGTTCCTCTATGATCATCATGGTACTTCATATTTCTCTTATTAGATGATTCGGGAATCATACAAAAGTTGAGATTATTGATCATATTATGAGATTTCTGATTATGAATAATAAGGATGTTTGGACATCGAAATCCTGTTTCATTCGGTTTCTCATGAAGAATATCATTCCATTGTTCATCATATCATCCATTATCGTGAATCTTCCGATTTCGATCCATTTTCTAAAACCCAAAAACAATAGTGTGAGTGGAAAAAATCATGCAAGGTAAAAAACATAATAAAGGTGGATTACCATAATTATCTAACATCTTAGGATAAATTCTAATATCGTTACCATAATTCTAGGACTATAATCTATACATATACTTATCCTTAGGGACATCCCTAGACATACCCTAGAAATATCTCTAGGGATTTAACTAAAGATTTTACATCCTAGTTTCCAAAGGATAACTAATCCTTTCCTCTGATACCAACTGTGGAAACCCAAAGCCTGATGTACATAGACATTACATTAATTTTGCAGAATACTTAATACATAACAAAAACAAACACAAAAGGACCGTAATAGTTTAGTGTCTTTGGAATCTCGGAACACAATATTCTAATCGTGGTGCAAGATCTTCAACATCACCCATAAAGATCTTCCACTTTTGATTTCTTATCTAAAAACTTTTTTTATATCCTGGGGAAAAGAAAACATTTAAAGGGTGAGATCAAATTCTTTGTAAGGGTAAAATATAGAACATAAAACAATCCATAAATGTTTGAATGAAAAAACATGAACATAAAATTAAAACATCAAAATCTTGAGCAAAGACATAAATCTTGGAAGTACATATGGCATAGATAATAATGGAACATTAATCATGATAAAGTAGAATGGGAATAAAACATGTAATTGGGGAAAATCAATAAGCACATGATATTATTTCCAAAGTATCCAAGGAATTGCTGCCAAGACCATCTTAGTGGACAAAGTCCCTTTCTGAATCGAGTTCATTCCTCGTTTTAATCCTGTAACACTAAACCAGATTAACTTACTATTCTAGACATGTCTATCTAATGAGATATAAATTCACACCCAATGCATTGGATGGAGATATATGTCCCACCCATCTCATAATGTAATCATTCTTACGTGTTCCACAATGTATACTTAAATCAATCATCATAACCTAACGAATAAAATGGGTTTCATAAGCATCATCCCATCATCCCATAATCCATATAAAACAAATGGATATCATTTTGTCATAATAAAATTGAAACCATGAAAATAATAGAGACATTATACTTGAAACATACACTTATTAAATAATGTCATCTTAGAGGGAAAATGGCTTTGATAAAACACTTGAAATGAATTATTGAGGAAAATATCATTTCTTCTTCAAAAACATTTTCATTTCACAAAATGCCATTAAATTTTAAAATAATAGATTTTTGTTAAAAATAGTTATGAAATCATGTAGAGTATGATTCTTGAAAATAAGTAGTTATGAAACTATAAAAATTCGTTCCTGTCGTATAAATAAAAAAAACATTCTCCTCGTACTATTGTCAGAAAAGTCAAAAAGTACCTCATATGGTAATAAAAATAATGATTCCTTACATACCATGAAGTAAAAGTAAAAAATGTGTAAAAATTACATTAATAATAAATGAAACCATTTTTAGAAAAAATTCACTTGGATAATAAATATGACCCTAGAAAATATTTATGTATAAGCAATCTCAGATAAGAATGAGATTGGAATAATTATCCCTTACCTAAGGTCTGATATGCTTCGTATGTATCTGAACCTAATAAATAATGATTTAAATAATTTCATTTACTTATTAATGAATCATATTCACTATTATTAAATCATATATGGTTCACTTATGACTTTATATTACCTGTTCTTTTGTAAATTCCATGTTAAAGTAGCGTTTTGGGTAAAATATTTTTATTTATCATACTTGTTTGGAATTTTTGTTCATGGTATTATTATTACATATATCATTATTTACTTAATTTAATACTGTAAATAATGATTTATATATCATATATATTCAGTATATATATATATAAGATAGATAAATGAAGTGAAATACACCGTTCATGGAGACGGTAGACCGTACTTATGCATGAACTGTGTTTTCTTTTCCTTATTAACATGAATGGAAGTAAGTAGATGACATATATATATATATATATATGAATACCTAAATACAGTATCTTAATTATGTAATATATTTCATTATTATTAATTATATATAATTTATAATAATTTTTGAATGGATAATCATAGAGAATGAATCTCATCGCGTTCGTGGAGACGGTAGTCCGTAAGTTCGCACAAGTGATGATATCATTCCCATGATCGTGGAATTTTATTCAAGTGTATGTATAATATTTCATAATCAATATCACATTAAAATAACCATATATATTTATTTATTTACACCATTATACCCATCCATGTAAGGTGGTGGTGGAAAACCAATTACACCACGGTGTGGAGACGATATTTCGTACGTACTCACGCGCAGTGATTTCGTCTTCCGTAGAATGGATAGAATATGAAATATGGTTGTTTAATATTTATAATAACATATATATATATTAGTTATACTTATTTTATTAATTTATTATGAAAAAAATAAATAAGAAGAAGTAGAAGAAGAAATAAATTGGAAAGAATCTGTAAAGGATATTACCTCTTCTTTGACGCACCACTACTTAACATCCTCTTTAGGGACTAGAGTTGGTCTTTTGAGGAGACCAGAACCTCTATAAGGATTCTAGATAAGATGAGAAGAGGAATTGGTTGGCTTTGGATGAGCTTCAAGGATCAAAAGGGTGTAAAGAGAAGAGGGAAGAGGTTCTCTTTTTATAAGGGATGAGAGGGGCACCATTAAAAGAACTTAAAGTATTATTTTATAATAAAGTCATATTCGTGTTATAATAGCTCCAGACTGATTTATTTCGAAGAAAAAGTTGTTATGGGTCTAAATCATCTCAACCAATAGGTTTTAGACAAGTTTAGGTTACTATTTTAACCTTATCATTTTGATTTAACTCTAAGTTAAATAATTTAACTTTTACCGTGTCTTTTTGTTTTCGTACACTATATAGTTAATAAATATACTATAACAAGCCAAAAGAACCCCAAGTGGTTCATTATTAATATATATATATGTCCTTATCTATGTCATTTTCTCTAACCTTATATTTTTAGGAATAAATAATAATTAATAATATAATATTTGTTTTAAAAACAGTTTTATGTCAATTTTGACACTATTTGGTACTTGATTTTTTTGATAATCATAAAAGAATGATTAGGTCAAAAAAAAGATAATTAAATAAATAATAACATGTCATATTAACCTATAAAATTAGTTAAATTCATTAAAAGTATGAAATTCCATTTTTTTGGGTATTTATAACATCAATTATGTTAATATTTCATTAATAAGGTAATTACTATATCATCATTGTGTGATAAATTAATTAAATTAAATAATATCTAAATAAATAAATAAAATAAAATTATGTAGGAAATCATTTTATATTCTAATGAATATTTATAGTATAATTTATCTTATGTATAACCCTATATTAAAAAATGATTTAGTTGTTAAACTTTGATTTTAACTATTTTAACCCTTCATTAAATAAATTAATAATAAATGTCATAATCTAATCCATGTGGGTACAAAGGGTAATATTTTAACCCTAAGGTTTTTTTTGGTCGAACTAAAGTTATCCAATATTATTAGGACATTTTTTAGGGTAATAATAATATCATTTTTACCCTTAATTACCCTATTTACTTTTAACAATGTTAAATAAAAGAAAATAGTTACTATTCACAAAAAAATATTTTAATTATATTGAACCACATTTTACTCCTTGATATTAAACATGTCTCTCAGATTTTTGAAATTCCACTCATAGAAGCGGTAAAATTATGTTTTATGTAAACTTTCAAACTCTCCTAGGAGGTGGGTAAAAGATGGTGAAAAGTTCAATAAAATTTTTATATGTCTAAATTATTATAAAATGACTTGAATGAATTTCATTGAACATATATAGGTATTATGCATCAATTTTGACCTATAATAAATTTAAATAATATAAATAATTATTAATATAAAAATTCAGTTTTTATATAGTAACCTACTGTTTTCATTATTCATCAAAAATTGAATGTTTTCAGAAAAATACCAAAATTTTAACCTAGGCTAATTTCAATATTCCGAATACAAAAATAAAGTCCATTTTTAATGATACAAATTATAAAATTTTAAAAAGTGGGTATTACTATTCATAATGGCTAGCTCATGATATTATTATTCTAATATCTCGTTTAGCGAAACATGGTGTCACGTATTAAACACGCTATTGAGGAAGGTCTTGATTGTATGTAATGAAAGCCAAGTCAAGGATGCGTGTAATGAAAGCTCCATTTTGTGTTGCGTATAACATAATCAAAACTTATTTCATTTATACATTAAAAAAAATCTATACATAATGTTCCGTAGAATAATTTACACAAAACGAAATTCAAATTTTGTGTAACATGAGCCAAGAAAAGTGTTGTGTATATTGAAAGCTAATACGGTGTTGCGTATAGTACAATCTAATCTTAGAGAAGTGTATAATAGAAGAAATCAAAAAAATTAAAAATAGTATATCTCAAAAAATCTTGGGGTGTTACAGTTATTGTTATGACCTAAATTCCATGTATAGATTACATGTCTTTGTATGACTTATATAATTAAAAGGTGAGTATCTTGAATATATTAAAAAACTAATGGGCCTAATGAAGTAATAATTGGTTAAAAATAATATTATAAATTAATAAATAGACTATGTTGTGTGACATATTTATGGGTTTAAAACTATTTATTTGCATTGCATATTGTCTCATTTTTTATATCTATAGGACCTTATAAAGAAAGGGTAGAGCATGGGAGGTGGATACCCTCACTTTCTAATGGATTCCCAAGGATATGCAAGATGAAATTAATTAAAATAAATTTGAGGCAATATTAATTTGTAATAAGATGATTCTAAATTAAAACATTCATCATAAAACAATTTTTTAATTTGTATAGGTGTGTTAGTGATTTTTCATAGGAAATAAGGGAACATAAAAAAATTTATGATAACTTGAATAAAAATATTTAACATTTCTATTTTTCATCACATTATTTGATTCACCCAATTAGGCTGGAGCTGATACCAAATAACTTTTTTTCACATGAGAAAATGATGATTCTGTTTTATTTTATAGATTTTGTGATTATTAAATCATTTCTCAATGGCCCCTTTCATGTATTTTAAAAAAAGTACAAAAAAATATTTTCAATTGTTATATTATCACGTGAGGATTAACCATGAATCATGTGGGGGGAGTTAAGTTACTTCATTTTTTTAAAATTTAATATGTTTTTTTGGAATAATTTCATGTGTATTTTTGGGTCAACCACACTACGAAGACTAATTTCATGTTTTAGTGATTTTTGTACCAATAATGAAATTACTTGAATATTTAGAAGAAGACAATATAAATTTTGGTCTTGAATGTTTAATGTTAAATATTTTGATATTTAAAGTTGTTGGGAACAAAATATTTTTTCATTGTTTGGTGATTTTGTGTGACATATTACTGGAATTCAAATTATTAATATTATTTTTTAGAATAAATGTATCCGTATTTTGTAATTTAAAATTAGTTGTCAAATAGTGAGAATTTTTATATAGTATTTGGTGACAAGCATCACACATTTAAATCTGATTTGGATTGATTACAAACAGTGCAGTGGAGTTTCCAATGTTTTTTTAAAGCTATATTTTTTAAAATTGAAAATAAATGGTGCAATTTTATTGATAAAAAATAATAAAATGTATTAAAAATTTACATATTCTGATAAAAAATCTTTAATTTTTAACTTGTAGTTAATCATTTTGATATCTATTTGAAATGAAATATACTTTGATGCAAATTCACATTGAATTTTTAATTAGTGAACTAGGGTAATTTTGTGGTTGAAGTTATGAACATCCATATGTTTTAATATATTTTTGAAATTCGTCTATAATAATTTCAAACTCTAAAAAACAATTTATTTATCATTAATTATTTAAAATATTCTTATTATGGGTATTACTAAATTAATTTTTTCTCTTCCATCATTAAAATAAATTACATTTACTATTTTATAGGAAAGTCGAAGGGTAGTATTTGGTTGGATTTAATTCATTTGGTTAAGAGATAAAAAGGAAAGTAGAGATCATGTTTGGGGGTTTCCCTCATGATGTGTTCAAATTTTTTAGGTATATTTAAGTGGGAATGTAATGAATTTTTCAGGGATTATAATATAACTCACTCACCAAGGAACATTACGCCTTCACTCCCCTTAAGTGGTTGTTATCCCTCACCTAATTAGTAGTATTCTGTATTGCTGATGAATCCTCTTTAAGATATAATGGTTGATATATAATCTAAAAAATTACATCATGAAGTGTATCAATTAATGAATATGTGAAAAAAATATACCATTCCAAGAAAATTGTTCTTTCTCAGGAATAAAGAACAATTGATACATTCAGAATAATTTTGATGGATCCGAAAACATTTTAGGGAAATTTGAGTGTATCAATCTCAGTGGAAAATAATTCACATTGAAATTGTAATTTTTTCCATCAAAATTAGAGTGAAATTTATAGGAATGGAATAACCCATTCAGATAGGTCATACAACCCCTTTAAAATGTATAAGTTACATTCAAGAAATACATGAATTTACTAGATTTAATAATAAAAATAAAACACCGTCATTTTTAATATGTGACAAAAATAAAACCTTCTAGAGAATAGTTGTGTCCTCTAGTGAATGAAAATTTTCATTCCAACCCACTATTCAATATTGGATTAAAAAGGCCCCCTTTATAAAACAAAAAATACATTTAAATATATTAAATAAATTAAAAATCCCAAAAAAACTTAATGGGTTTAATATGGTTATATTTGCCTATTGGATAAGGGAACTAATAATAGATAAATAACACCTAGTGTATGATACAGTTATTGGATGATTTTCTGATTCCATGTGTCCATCTAGGGTTGAGACTAATTCCTTCATGGATGAAATTGATTATATGAGGGTAATATAATAACATACCATGAACATGCCACCGTGAGAAAACATGATCCCCCTCAGTTTAAATCTAATGCCTCTCAAGGCCATTAACATGCTGTAGATGTAAATATTTTTAGAACATTCATAAACCATCGAGAATCCTCATATTCATAAACACGGAAACCGAAATAGTTTTTATTCCCAATATATTTATAGATCCAATACATCCCATTCCAAATATCAAATCACCTCTGGCCCACCGAACACTACTTCACCTAGATACAAGCTATATCTCAACACCCTTTTGCATAAGGTGGAGACAAGACCCATATAAATAGAAAAAATCTCTAGCATTGTAGAATAAGATTCAGACCCAATACCCAGTCATGATACCCAAGACACACCTCTTGAAACATCTATTTTATATTTTAAGATCTTAATCCATCCTTTCAGATATTAATTATATTACCTCAACTAGTTTTATATCCTATATTAGACCGATGTGAAACTATATTCGTGACTACATTGACAGCATATAGCCCCAAAACCCCAAAAAAATCATTAAAATAAATTCATGAAAACCAAATTCATCTACCCACCATGTTGTATATTTATGTTCTAATTTATTTATATCATGGTTCATTGATATACTCACTATTCAAGTCTTTTTTCCCAATACACGAAGAAAAGAGTGAAAAAAATTAGTATATTCTATACACAATTTTCAGTGTGGTTATATGCATAACACACAATTCCTACTAGTTTTTGAGAATGTGAAATCCCCAAAATAGAAAACATTTATTTTAGTTTAATTTTATCCTTTTTCAATTCATTCAACATTTCAATGGAACAGTTTTTATCTATAATAGCTAAATTCTCACAAAATTGTGCAGACATTCATATTAACCATTTAATCCACTCGAATTTCGTGGCCCACACACCTGGTGTTCATAATAAATCCTCATGGGGAGAAACCATATTCCTATCAAGCATGATGGGATATTGATTAATTCATGAAGGACCATACCTAAGAAATGTAAGCATTTATTTTCTAGTACATCCCATATTTAAATTTATTTCAAACTCCAATATCATGTACACTTAAAGCCCTTGTATTATCAGGGGATATGTTGATAAGGTAGTATATATGAAACAACCAAGATACAATTATCTAGGAACTAGGTTCTTTATTTGTTGTATATATTCAATTACAAATATCACAGAATGGGAGAAGAGGATTAAAGATGAATTTTATGTAAGAAAATAATATAACATAAATGTATAATGAGATTTTTCCCACAATGTACCTATGAGAATATTGAGAACAACACCATACTAAATTTTTATGGATGAATAGAAAACATATTGAATCACATTAACATAAAAGAAGAATGAAATAAATAACTCATTTTAGGATTTTTATGAATAAAAACCATGAAACACAAACATGTAGAAGGATAAAATACAATGTCCAAGAAGAATCATGAATGGAACTCGAGCAATAAGTGTCTTCCTTCACGTGAGTGAAGAACTCCATCACTGTCCATCAAATCCCTAGACTAGTATTGGACAACAATGAAGATTATTTTCTTGAACAGGCTTCGTAATCCATTGATAAAATCTACTACAAAATTTCAAACTTTCCCTCCCAAGGAAAATTAGTAACCTCTATTACATAACAACAAAATTTGAATTGACTTTTGATTAAGTCCCCAATATTACAATCATAATGGTGAGGCAATGATGATTAAAGTGATGAATGTGGGATGTGATCAACATGGAAGACCCAAATATAAGAGTTAGTTTAACTATTATTTAAAATTAACAAACCCTTAAGCTACTTTATCATTATATGTTATTGCATATATTTGAGATAGTTGAATTCATTAATGTGAGGAGTATCCTTAAGTGAGATAATTTAGATATATGTGAAATAATTTTTACTCTAAAAATACTTGGTATAACCTTTATGCAAGTAAGTATTACCCTCATATAAAAAGGTATTACCCTCATGTGAAAGGGTTAATCCATATGATAGTAAGTCATATTCATTACCTAGTTTGGTATAAATATTATGTATATAACAAGTACCATTATTCTTGTGATCATATTACCCTTATGAAGATAGGAGAACCCATACACATACATGGTATTTCCATATGTAACAAGGTGTGGCCCTTAAATATTATAGGGAATACCCTTCCGTGGATTGGGAGTTACCATCATGTAGTAAGGTATTACCCTTATTCATATAAGGTATTACCCTTATGTAAGAAGCTGTGACCCTTACATGAGTTCTAGAATACCCTTACGTGGCTAGGGACATACACTCATGTAGTTCGGTATTACACATAACAATATTACAGTACCATAACAAAAGAGGGTGGTTACCCATATGAATTTTGTACAATACCACTATAAATACCTAGAGTACCCTTATATAGTGGGTAATATACCTTTACGTAATAGGTTAAATACCTTTACATAATATATATATATATATAGGGTAAATAAATACATTGAAATAAAATGTAATAAATAAGGATAATATTTCAAAAATTAAATATAATCAATATTGTTCAAATAAATTAAATTTGATTGAAAAAATAATTCATGCATAAAAATTTCACAAATCTATACCTTTTCAAAAAATAACCTAAATTAGATGTCGTTCTCCCAAAAATTTTCATTGATATTTTACTAAACGTGTAAGACCTCAACGCTTGGTAAATCCAGAAATATTAAAAACAATATTAAAACTATTGGATGGATTTTATAATGTATGTATCTTGGAGACACATACTATCCCATTTTCAATGACATACCTGAAAAAATGAAATATTAGATCTATGTGTTTTCAGATTTTTTGGTAGACATGGTTTTTGGAAACAATTACTATGGAATGATTATTAATGAACACATATACATTACCTGAAGATGAAGACAGTTCATTAACAAATACTTTAAGGTAAATTTCATCTTTTATTTCTTTAATTAATGCTATGTATTTGTCAAATGTATTGGAAAAAAATTGATTTTATATTTATAATTCCATGAAACAGGACCTCCATAAGCTAAAAAAACAGTACAATTAATATAATTTTTAGTATCTATATTTTCATCATAGTTAGATTAAAAAAAGAACTGGACTATAGGAGGAATATTTTCAAAATCACAATCATATCAACAATATATATTTGGAAATTAAAAATAGTGATTTAAATATTTAATTTAAACAAAAGAATAATATTTAGTTTTATTAGAAACATTTTTCATCATAAAGAAATCAAAATCTTTATAACATTTTCATGATGATTGCTTAAATCCATACGAGTGTTTTCATAAATGATAAACTTTATTTATTTTAAATTATTTTTAAAATCCTTGAAGGTTTTTCATATAAATATGTTCATCCAAGTTACCATGAAAAAATGCACATTAATATATAATAATTCAAAATGATAGTCATTTTTGGCAAAAAAAAAGGATAACAACAATATGATGGGGGAATTCAAAAAAACATGTGAAAAAATCTCACTATAATCAACATATAATTTTCAGTTTTTCAGTATTATTTATAATTATGTATTTTTTAAGTAAATATTCTATTTTATATTGATTTCTAGTATGTCATTGCCTAGATTCATTAGATTTAAGATCCTTCCTAATGGTTTTTGGGTTCATCACTTCCTAGATCAAATCCTTTATTATAGGAAAAGGTGGTAACATCATCCATGATAAAATGGTTTAAGTTCCTTATGGTTATTTTAGTCCTATCATGAGTTAATTAATATTCTCTCAGGTCACCATACCTCTCTTCCCAAGAATCAAATGAAGATGACGTTATATGATTTGTTTCAATATGAGCTAGTTGGGGAGATTGTTTATATCTTTTCTCTTTGTTCAGATGGTACAATCCACTTCGGAAAGTAGGATATAATCTAGAAATATCTAACAAGTGTAGTCTTTTTAAATTATCTTAGATATTCAAAGGCTATTAATCCAAGAACTATAAAGACGCACTATGACATGAGGTGATGATTATAGTGGTCGGTTTTGAGGCATGACATTATAGAGTTTGTGTATCTTTTATAAACCTGTCGGCAGATAAAGGTAGATCACTTGAACACTTTTATTTTACTTCATCCTCTTTGGATGATGATTTTGAAATGGTACGAGGTATCGAGAGATTTTTTAGTTGGATTACAATAGACACCTTGAGTGAGGAATACTATCTAGGTGGTTGTTGATCATTTGAACTAGTTTTCTGATCTAATTCTGATCAAAGATAACTCTATTATTGAATATCTTGGTATGTTGAATGTCTATGAGATTGTGAGGTTACAAGGGAGTCCTTATTCTATTGTTTCAGATTGGTATACAAGGTTTAATTCAATGTTTTGGACGAATATTTAAGAGGAAAATGGAACTCAATATATGTTGGGAACAACTTACCATCCACAGACAGATGATCCAATGAAGAATATGATTCAAAACCTAGAGGATATACTCCACAACTATGTATTAGATTTTATAGGATCAAGGGATATATATATAATACTAGGGGAGTTTTTTTATAAAAACATTTATCTGTCACCAATCAAAATGGATCCCTTTAAGTTGTTGTATTTTCTCCCATGTAGATATCCTCTTTTTTTGGATGATGTGGGTGAAGAATGTTTAGATGGTCCACGTTTTGTTTAAGAATTATCCATGAAGATTCATGATGTAAATTGATGTTTGGATACATCCCAGAGTTGAAATAAATAATATGGAGATGTGAGACATAATCATGTGGAGCATTCCATCAGTGATTGGGGTTTCTGGAATGTCTCCCCTTTCTTGGGTCACCATCTAATTGGAAAACATAAAATGTTGGATTCGAGATATGTTCGACTATTTGAAGTCAACAAACAGCAAATACATGTTGTTTATATGTTGGAATTTTTAGTTTAATTGATGATTATTGATGATACTTTTCAAATGTATAAGCTCTGGAAATACCATCCAGATACCACTAACAATCTATGTTGGGAATAAATTGAGTTAGATCCTGATGTTTTTGTTTTGGAGAATCCAGTTGAGACTATTGACTCTCAATTGAATGTCTTGTGTGGGAAGATAATTCCATTGGTCTAGTTTCTATGGAATCATCGATCATATTCTCCCGAGACATGGGAATATGATCCATTGATATAGGATTAATGGGCTTATCTTTTTCAAGGTACTACATCATCCATATTTCTTCCTTGGAATGAAAAGTCTTTATGGTGATAATTTTGTAAAAAACAATTACCCATCTATCATGTATGCTCTGGACCTCATTATGGTTGTCCCTTTTCCCATTTTCTATAGATGAATGAGAATGAATTGAGAGTATACCTATAATGGTCAGGTCATAGATTTGATGGAATTTATGCATTAACCAGCTTTTTTTGTATGCTGAAGGAGGATTTAACACCGTGTAATATGGTGACATGATGTGTAATGGTTTCTTGTAACAAGACATGAATGGGGATTCCTTCTATAAAATTATACACATCATGAAGAGTCATTTCACATCATAAATTCTTTAATTAATTGATTTTTAATCTAAGGCGATAGTTTTCTTATCATACATGAACACAATGGATATCCCAAAATATAACTAGGATATATGTCATGTAACAACCGACATATAGTTTTTGAAAATGGCGATAAATGATTTTTGATTTTTTTATTTCATCTTGGCCCTTAGATCTTGACTTTGTTATTTTCTCATGTGATTTTTGAATAATCTTCTTATTCTAGATCAATTTGTTCAATGTGGGATATACATTGCGGTTGAGGTGCATCTCTCTAGGTAAGTGACCTTTCTGATTTTTCATTTTTATTGATCATGGTGGCACCCTATGGTTGCGTTATTTGATCTAGTGGCCTATGTTGGTGATTCATCATGGATTCTTTTGGATAATTTGGGATATCTTATTCTAGAGGCCATTACATATTTAGTTGTGGGGTGGGTGGCGATTTATGCTATGAAATTTTAGTAATCATGAAGAATGGTTTCATATCATTGATTATTTGAATATTTGATTTTTAAACTGAGGTGGATGATTTTTATTATACTTGAACACTATGGATATCATGGTGTGTAACTTTGTTACACGTCATGTAACAACCCACACATATATTTTAAAAATTGTGATAAGTGATTTTGGTTTCGGTTTTTTTCTCTATGCCATGTCTCTTGACCTAGAGCTATTACCAGTTGATTTTGGTAGACTTTTCTCCATCTAGATCATTTCGTTGGATGTTGTTTCTTCCTTTCAGTTGATGTGATTCTCTCTAGATAAGTGATCTTTTTTCTTCTTCATAGTTATTTATTGTGGTCCCCTAGTGTTGCATTATAATATATGGTGGCCTATGTTGTTTATTATTCATAACTTATTCTAGATCATTTGAGATATGTCATTCCAGAGTCTATTCCATACTTAGTTGTTGTGTGGGGGACATCTATTCTTGATGTATGTGGTGTTTTCCATTTTGATCTACCACCTATTTTCTATGTTGCATAAATCTTTAGGTGTGGATTTGATTTTATTGTATCCATTTGTGTTGTTGGGTTTAATAGATTATGGATCCAATTATGGGATTGTGTGACCTAAACTTTGAGGTGGGTGGTTCCGTCTCCAGCGTATGATGTTGTCTGGATTTATCTTTATTTACAAATTGATTTCTCAACTTGTCATGAATGTTTGTGTGTGTTGAAAAAGTTCTTTAATGAGAAACAATTTTTTGCTGGTTTGGGATAAATCAAAAGTATATGGGTACATTTGAAACATTGGAATTGATTTGTGAAAATGAGAACATGGGTTAACTTGGGTACCTAGGTTGAAGATTTACCTTCAGGATATCATCCATGTTCTGTGATTATCATGAGGTTTGATCATGGGTATTTCCATTGTTTTCTAGGATCATTGTTCTAGGGTATGGATATTGATATTTTGGTTGGGGGATTACTCATGGGGTATTCCTCAACTTCCTCATCTGGTGTTCTAGGAACTGGATCATTCACTTTATTAATTATCATAAAAGTAGTTTGATAGTCTAATCTATAGTTATCCTATGTACTGATGCATGTGATTCTGATTCTATTTTGTATTTCATGGATTTTTTAGTTATCCTTGATATTCATGTTGTACATGATTTTTTTAGAACTTCGAAAAAGGGAAATTTTTCCACGTAATCTATAAAACTTCTTTACTAAATACCATTCCATGTTTTATTTAATATTAGAAAAAAAATCGTTATATAGAGACATGACATTGAAAACTTTGGTGGGATCCTAATAAGAATGTTAGGTCACACTTTAGGCACCACCTTAGCGGTGCATAGACTTTTGTGTGCCTTCCGATGTAGGGAATTGAAAGGCACCACAGTGAGGTAGCTATGTTCGTGTCAGCTGGTTTTTGGTTGATAGTGGTGATATAGTGGGAGTTTGTCCATTCCATCACATGGAGAATTTTTTTGGTTTCATTCCTTACAGTGGGACATGTTTTTGAAGTTTAGACTACTTTTTTGTAGTTATTTTTTCTATCTTTTTACTGTTATGCAATATATATTCCAGTTTGTCTTATGTGGTCTCTTTTATTTTTTTTTACATATATGCCATGTGTTGGCCGAGTTTTTTCAAAATCCTTCAATTTAGTTTGTTGTTCGATGCCCCAGTGATTCACGACAGTCCGTGGGGATTAGGAATGCCCTTCAGGTATGTTTCAGATCAGGTTGGGTTCTATTTTTAAGGTTAACCTAGGTTGGTTTGTTACAATTTTCTATCATAGGAATTATTTCCTAAAGAATCATTGTATTCAGATGTCTGTTAGAAAATAGATAGTATAGTCAGGGCATGATATTTTGGTTGCAATGAGTGGATGGAAAACTCTTGTAGTAACATGACTGAATATTCCATGGGATGTTGGGGTGTGTGTCTATAGTGTTGAGTATGGTTTTAAATATCAGTTTATGATTGTGAATTTTTCTAGTTTGAATTGATATTTTTTCTCTTGTTTGATCATTTAGTATTCCTCTGAGACATCTTCCATTATCTCTTTTAGAGGGTGAAACAAATTCTCCTTAAAGGAATCCAATAATTTATCATAATCATATCAAGGCTATAATATGAGATTTTCACGATATTTTTGAAGATGTACCATGTGATTAGAATATAGTTTTGAGATACAACCAAGAGTTGTAGGAGAGAGAGATCGATCACGAGAATTCATTTCTGAGAAGCCACCATCCATTAAGGGAACAACTACTCCTCAAGAGGTAGAGGAGTGGATGGATAGAATCAATCAAATATATAGATTTTGAGAAACACTAAAGAACATCATAATAAATTCTGAATCATTCAGGATTCAGGGTTCTATTAAGAGATACTGGGATTCAGTGGTTGAAGAATACATACATGTGGAAATTGATTGAAAGGCTTTCGAAACCCTAGTCATTCAGTAGTTTTTCCTAAATTCCTTATTGTTGTAAAAGTATATAGAGATCATTTATTTACAATAGGGGGAGTATTCCATGTAGGTATACACCAACTAGTTTTCCAAACATGTCTTTTTTTCTCCATATGTGGTGAGGAATGACCAGTTGAAGGCTCAGAAGTAATTGTAATGTTTGCGACCAGATATCAGATCACAATTGTTCTTTTGGGAACATTATAACTATGCAAAGATGGTAGAAAAATACATGATGGTGGATATGGATATGGTAGGCAAGGGTTGTTTTTACATCCTTTCTCTTATATATAGTGGAAGATTTAGTGGCTTTCATGTGGAGAAAAGTAAGTTGCAGGATCATGAATGCAGTGGTGGAGGTGGGTCTCAATAGAGAACCTCCTCTACACCATTCATTATTTCTAGAAATGTTCCTCTAATGTGATATTATTGTGGAAAGGGTCAACACCCAATACATTCTTGTCCTATGCATGTGATGATTTTTATATGTTGTTGAATCATTGGTCACTTACATCGCTTCTGTCAGCCCATGACTCACCTCATTATGGTCAGGTATTTTCAACTCTAAGTGCTACTATGGTGTTGTTTGAAGATTCAAAGAGAACGGTCTCTTTCCACATCCCTCAGTAGTGAAGAAATTTAATTCATTACATTAGTGTCCAAAAAACGTCGATGTGGTTCCGTCAATAGTGATGGATACTTATCTTATTGCCTCTTCTATAGTGATTACATAATTTTATACTAGTTCCTACCACTCTTTTTTATCTGCATTTTTTTAATATTATTAATATTAAAATGGAACTTATGCCATTTACCATTGAGATAGAGACACCTATCGGTATGAAGAATGGGGAGGGGTTTCAATGTCCTCTTTATTCATAATGATTGCCGATATATATTTGGTCTAGGATATTCTCGTTCATGATCTAGATTTACTTGAAATCATTATCAGTATAGATTTTCATGTCACTCATCAAGATAAGGTTTATTATTTTCATAGGTGTGTTTAATTTATTACTATAGATGGGGGCTCTCATGTGTTTTAGGGGGAGTGGGACCTGAGGACTGGTCATGTAGGACCTTCTTTCCTAGAGATCAGAAGTTTGTTGTCTACTATTGCGCTTGAGCATAGTGAAGTTTTTCTTAATGATGATAAACCTATTATTGTCAGATACATTAGTGATTCTTTATTAAATAACATATATAGTATTCCTCTATATAGAGTGATAGAATTTATGATTGATCTATTTCTAGTTACACATATGATACTAATACCTTCATATCTTATGCAACCAACTGAGCTGAAAGATCTCAAGATTCAGTTTGATGACTTATTGGGAACGAGTACGGTTCTCCCTAGTGTTCCTCCATGGGTAACACATGTGCTCTTTTCGTAGAACATTTATGGTTCACTTTGATTATGTGTGGACTATCAAAAATGAACCGGGTGGTGGTTATGAAAAAATAACCTTTTCCTCTTATGGATGATTTTCATGATTAGTTAAAGGGGGAAAATTGGTTTTCCAATATTGACCTTCAGTCTGGTTATCATCAGCTCATAGTTTGGGAATATGATATACCGAATACATCTTTCTGGATCAGGTATAGACATTATTAATACCTTGTGATGTATTTTGGTATGCCTAACACTCCTGTATAATTTATGGATTTTATAAATTGAATATTCCATCAGTATCATGAGAATTTTGTTATAAAGGTCATGGTTGATATTCTGATTTCATCGAAATCCAATCATAATCACGAGAACCATCTATGTTTTGTTCAATAAATTATTATAAATCACTATTTATATGGAGTGATTTTGAAATATTGTATCTTGAAAGTGACGTTATTATGGAATATGATTTAAAACATCGCATATCAGTTGATCTATAGAATGTGATGGATATTTTATCATGGAAGGAACCACTAATTGTGTTTGATAAATGATGTTTCCATGGTATTAATGGATAATAATGATTGTTTGTTAAGGATTTTTCTATGCTTCCATCACAATTGAAAACTCTTACTATGAAATTGGTGAATTACACATTGGACACAAACTTTAAGTCTTATTTTTATTAGTTGAAATGACATATGAAATTATCATTTATTCTAATCATACATTGTCCCAATAATGGATATGTTGTGTTTTTTTTTGTGATTTGGGTTCTAGTTTGGAATGTGTGCTTATTTAAGAAGAACATGTGGATTCTTATGTCTCTCGTAGTCTTAGAATGATTGAGAAGAATTACCAGACTCATGATTTAGACCTTTCTTGGGTTTTCATGTGTTAAAAATTTTGAGGAACTATATTTTTTGGGAGACTATTATGGCCTATTAGAATTATATAATTCTATGATATATCATTTCCCAGAATGAATTTAATCTCAGAAAGGGGTGATGGGTAAAATACCTTTATATGTTCGACTTTGATATCACCTATACCTTAGTAATTGGTAATTTCATTACAGATGCTCTTAAAAGGAATGTGCCATCACAGGCTATTCTGGAATCAATGGAGGAGTGGAACCTAATGGGGAATTTCACTCAGTACCAATCCAGTTCTTCAGAGGATGTTTCAAACGTGTTTATGAGAAATTTTCATTTATCTTAATCTCTCCAAGAGTAAATTTTGTGTAGTCAGTAGCAGGATGATGAGTTTTATAGGACTCGAGAAAGCCTTTATAGTGGAGAGACTATTTCTGGTGGGTCTCTTTCTTTAGATAATATGATCCACCATAGGAAGTGGATTGTCATCTCTAAATCTATAAAAAAAATTGATTTTCATGAATCTTCATGGTCCATTCATCTAGGCACTAGAAAGATGTATTATGAAATGGGGTGACAATTTTGGTAGTCGGGTATGAAGTGTGACATCGCGGAGTTTGCGTCTCGCTATTACACCTACAAACAAATAAAGGTAGATCCCTTGAAACATTCTAGTTTACATCATCCTCTTCTAGTGCTGATTTGGAAATGAGACCACGTATCTGTTGATTTATTTGTTTGACTACCACAGACTCCCACAGGGATGAATTATATTGGGTGGTTTTTGATCAGTTGATGAAGTCTTCTCATTTCATTTCTTTCAAAGACACCACTAATGTGGAATATCCATGTATGATGTATGTACAAGGAATTGTGAGGTTAAATGTGATTCCTTTTTCAATAGCTTCATATAGGGATCCCATGTTTACCTAGAGTTTTGAGAGGAATCTTCAAGATGCAGTTGGAACATAGATAAAGTATAGAAAAACATTCCATCGATTTATTAAAGGTTAGACATAGTGTGTGATTCAAATACAATAATATATTTTCTGCACCTATGTATTATATTTCTAAGGATCATGGGATAGGAAGTTGGGACAATGTGTGTTTTTTATAACAATAATTATCAGTAGGTAATTAGAACAGTTCCCTTTGAGTCAATGTATTGTGGCTTGTGTAGAAAACCTATTTGTTGGGTTGAGGTTGGTGAAGTATCTTTAGTTGGGACATGTTTGATTCCAGAAACATTCATGAAGATTCATGATGTACATTGATGTCAGGATACAACTGAGATTCTACTGAAATCAAATGTGTGTCAGATAAATCGTCCTATATAGTTTTCTATATGTTATAGGGTTTTCATGAAAGATTATCCCTGGTTGGGTCTCCATCAACATGGAAAACATGGAACGTTGGCTCTGAGGTACGTTGGGCCATTTGATGTCACTGAGCGGCTCCAAAATATTCCTTATCTGTTATCATTTTTGGTTCGTTTAATGGGTATTCAGGCTATTTTTTTCATGTATCATCTATGGAAATACCATCTTGATACCACTCAAATTCGATGTTTGGAAGAAATTGAGTTAGAAAAATATGTTTAAGTTTTGGAGAAACCAGTTGAGATTGTTGAATCTCAAGTGATTTTCCTACATGGGATATTTATTATACTAGTCTAGGAGCTACGAAAATATGGATCATATTCTCATGACACATTGGAATGCGAGTCATTGATGATGGAGCAATGGCCTCATCATTTTCTAGGGATTGCATCTTCGACATGACATCCCGGGGATATAAAGTCTTTATATTAGAGATTTTGTAATGTGTCTTTACCCATATACAATGTATATTATTGTCCTCATTATATTTATCCCTTTTCTTTCATTCTATAGAGTACTGATAATGATTTGGGTGGATACCTATAATGGTGAAGTTAGTGTTTTTTTTGGACATTCTTCTTTAACCAAATTTGTATATAGGATGAAGGACGATTTCATACCGTGTAATTAGGTTACATGACATGTAATGGTTATTAGTTACAAGAAGTGAAAGTGGATTAACTCTGTTAAATTTTCCATATTTTAAAGTATGGTTTCATGTTGTTAATTCTTTATATAATGGATTTTAATCCGAGGTGACAAATTTTTTAGCGTACTTAATCATCATGGATTTCATAGCATTTAAATGTACTACACATCAAGTAACAGATCATTTAAAGTTTTTAAAATAGTAGAGAATCTATTTTGGTTTTGATTGTTTTCTCATAGACCATTTCTAATGACCTAAATATCTTCCGAAGAGATTTTTTGGGACACTGAACGATCTAGATCGATCTATTCGACATTGGATCTTCATTGTGGTTGTGGGGCATCTCTCTAGGTAAGTGATCTTTCTATATATTAAATTATATTGATCATGGTGGTTCCCTAGTGTTTCATTAACATATCTAGTGGAATATGTTGGTGTTTATTTGTGTCTTCTTATATATCCTTTGAGAGATCTCATTTCAGAGGTCATTCCTTTGTTAGTTGGATTGAAACAGACATCTGTTCTTGAGGTATTTGGTTTTTCACTATTCTACCTACCCCTTGATTTCTATGTTTGATCAATCTTGTAGTGTGGATTTTATTCTTGTGTCTCTGTTTTTATTGTTGTAATTCATTTATTGTTGAACTCATTGCGGTCATGTGTGACCCGAGATTTGAGGTGGATGGTTCCATATCTACACCATGATAATTATCCTGATTTCCATTTCTTTATAAATTGATTTATTGAATTGGTGTGACTGTTTATGTGTGTTGAAAAAGTGTTTCTAAAGAGAAATAGATTTCCATATTTTTTAATAAATGAAAAGGATACAGGTACTATTGAAACATAGAAATTGATTTGTGAAAATGAGCACATGGGTTACCTTGGGAACATAGGTGGAAGCTTTATCTTGAGGATATCATCTATGTATTATGATTATCATGGAGGTTTATCATAATGATATCCTATATTTTTTAGGATTGTTGTTATGGGGAATTGATATTGATATTGTTGGGGTTTACTCATGGGGTATTCCTCTACTTCCTATGCTTTTGTTCTAGTAACTGGATTATGAACATGATTTATTGTGTTATGAATAGTCTACTTGTATGACCTATAGTGATCCTTGGTACTGATTATGATGTTGCAACTTCTATTTTTTATTGTCTAGATTTTTGAGTTTTCCTTGATATATATATATATATATATATTTTCTTTTATTTAGAAATGTGAAAAAGGGAAATGGTTACCATGTTTTATATAAAATATATTTAATTCTTATCATGCCATGTTTTATTTAAAATATTTATATAGGAATAGTTATACATATACTTAATAAAGAAAACTTGGGTGGGATCCAACTAATCATGTTATGTCACATCATGGGCACCCCTTTAGTGGTGTGTAAACCATTATGTTTCATCCAATGCAGGGAACGGAAAGGTACCACATTGAAGTGGTGTGTTTTTTAGCTAGTTTTTAGTATCTTATGGTGAGATGGTGGAACTTCATCCACACCATCACATGTAGTAGTTGTCTGGTATTAGTCCTTTCATTTGGAATTGTTTTTGGAGAAATTAATACTTTTCCATTTATAGTTTTTTCTGTTATGTTTTTACTATTATGGAATATATATTGCATTATTCATCCATTGTATATTTCATTATATTTATACATATATTCCATGTGTTTATTGAGGTTGGGAGTAACCATTCCCTGTGTATTGTATTCCAATTCTCGAGTGCTTTTCACCAGCTTTTGGGGATCGGGAATTCCCTTTGAATATGTTGTAGATTGGGTCGGGATCAATTTTTAAGGGTAACATGGGCCGGTTCGTTAAATCACTTGTATTATCTTTTCTTAGCTCTATTTCTCTACCCATCCTAGCATGTTATAAAATCCAAGGGGAAACTGAAAAAAATGATCTCCATCCTACCATTACTGTGAAATAGTGATACTAAATCCATTCATTCCTTCTTGAGGGCCACACATGAGGTTATGTGAGAATTAAGGGGGATGACCAGAGGAATGAATTAACTTTAACCATATTCTATATGTAAATTAATTTTAAATCTTGGTAGAATGTTCTTTTAGTGGAAATTCCTCATTAATTCTATCTTGGTATGATTTTAATCTTCTTATTTTTTGTATTTTAATTTCATATATATTTAAAAGAGGGAGGAAGCTATCAAAAAGGGGGGTCATCATATATTAAGGGTGTTTAATACTTGTTCAAATGAATGGAATCTTGTGCACTTTGGGGGAGTGATGTACATGCTTTTTACAAAGGTGAATATTCTCTTTTATAATTATTCTACTTCATTTAATATTCTATTTTTTCCACAAACTACTGTATTACATTTAAATTAAATTAATTATTTGATGTGCTTCTTAGAAAATTCAGTCTCGAGGAACAATATTTGTGATAGAATGTCAGCCTTTAATACTAAATTTGGATTTTTCATTCATGAATTCCAAATTTGACTGTATTATCCATTTGTAAGTGCATCTAATGAATTGACATGTGTCGGGTGTGATCATCATTTTCTCAATGAATCAAAAAAAAAATTCATATATGAGATCAATTATTTTATGAGATTAGTAATCTAGAGACTAAAAAATAAATAGTTTTATATGAACATATAGAATAATCTATTGGAAATCTCCATTCAATTCAGCAATATTTTTTAGTGGGTTATGTGTTTTAAAAAAGTGAATGGTCATCTCTTAATTGATATATGAATCATGATTAGGATAAATTTTTTTTGAAAAGGCATGGATAATCCATAAAATATAAATGTGTATAAATAATAATATTTTAAATATATCGACATAAGTCCCTTTAGAACATCTATGGTTTGTATAACTCTTTATACACTACCCTCACTTGTTTTACATCCTTTTGAGTTTATTCCATCAGAATATTTCTCTACTTATATAATTTTTTTATTTTTTTCAAATCCATTCAAATTATTTGACAATAATTTATTTTTATAACATTCTACACTTCATTCAACCATCAAAATCAATCAACATACTACTTTAAGCTTATATTAGAATTAAAAATGATATAAAAACATTGAAAAACACCAAACTTTACTATGGATTGGACCCATTCACCACATCAATGGACTGTTTAGTTGTAAATAAAAAAACTTTATTTTATTGTTATTTGCTGATTTTAAGTGGTCAAATTGTTTCCCCCACATGATTTATTAACCCAATATACTAGCAAGAAGCCTATGACATACAAGGAGGCACACTTGAGGTCTTATAACTCTTTAAATCAAAACACTTTATGGTGACTAGATATGGATGATAAACCTAATACACCATAATTTCAAGGTATGATGGATAACTATAGATGATCTATAGTTTAATGAATCAATATAGTTCATATATTATTCTAGTGATACTCTTATATCAAAGTCGAAAACATGAATGTTATTATAGATCTCATATATATAAAATAAACCCATTTAGAAAATTATTCCAAGGAATACAATCTTAATTTTAATGGTAACTCTAATAGGAAAAGTCAAAATGTTCCCATGTATTACATTCCCAATTAGAATGAAATAATGTTGAAAATGGAATGCCAAAGTGTGAATGGTGGGAAAACACAACGAATTTTTAATTTATTTCAGAACTAAACAACTATCATATATTTAAATCAATAAAATCATAATTATTATGACCATAAATAATTTTACCTAAAGTATCATCACAATCCTGATACTAATCCAAATATAGACATATTTACCTTTTAATGTTTAATGAGGAACATTAATAAAATTGATGAATAGTTTCATATTTATCCATATATTATTACACAAATATAATGATTTAATAAAACCAAAAATGAAAAAAAACATTATTTATTAACCAAGTCAAATTTGGTATTAATTACAAGTAACATTAATGTATAGATAGTAGATATAATGACCCATACATTACATAAATTTTTATCACTTCATAATTGAAGCACACTTATTACAACATATAACAAAACCCTGAAAGGACCGTATAGGTATAGTGTCTTTAGAAACTGGGAAACATAAACAATGGATTCATAAATCATCTACACTGTATCCCTTTTATTTTATCATATCTAGAGTCCCTTTTGGAATATCTTAATTAATACCCTTCATCCTGACCTGGGAAAAAGAAAACATACAAAAGGGTGAGCTCAAATGCTCAGTAAGGGTAAAAAAAAGAAATATCAATCACAACATATTCATAAAAACATAATATTTTGGAAATCATAACCTGAAAAAGAGATCATAATTTCATATCATGTGATAAATCATAGTGGTGAAATGTAATCCCAATAATCATAACAGAAGACATAAATCTTTGTGGAATACACACATAGTCATAGAGAATCATTTCTTAGTAGTCAAGACTCATTGCCAAGACTATCTTAGCAGACAACATCCATTTCTAATCCGAGTTCACTCCTCGTTTCAGTCCTGCATCACTGAACCGAATTAACCTGTCATTCCAGCCATGCCTATCTCCTGAGATATAAATCATTACCAAATGCATTCGAGGTAGATATAGGTCCCACACATCTCATAATGATACCATTATTATGTGTGCCACAAGATCATAAATCATACATCATAGCATAACCCATGTAATAAAAATGGGATTCATAAACATCATACCATCATTACATAATACGTATATGATAAAAGGACATCATAAATATAATTCCATCAATACATAATCAAATCAATGTAAAAATATGGATAGATACAGAACTATATATTATCTTAGATGTAAAATAATTTTGATAAAGCACTTGAACTTCATTCTTGAGGAAAATAACCTTTCTACTTCAAGAACATTTTCCCTTTCTTAACATGTCATAAAATTTTAAACTAAAAGAAGTTGATTAAAAATAAACTTGAAGAATTTTAAGGGATTCTTCATGGAAATAATGTTTTTTGAAATCATAAAATCCATTCATGCTATATAAGTTAAAAAAACATTCTTCTCGTACTTTGGCCGGAAATGTCAAAAAGTACTTCCTACCAAAAATGATAAAATATTCCTTTCAAATCTTTTACTAAAAACTCACTAATGGGTAAAATTGGATTTATACAATTTTATGAGGATAGAAATAATATTACATACTGAGGAAACATGGATGTGGATGATAAATATTCCCCAGTAAATTCTGATGTATAAACAATCTATGATAAAAATGAGAGTTTGAGATTTTCCCTTACCTTAGGTTCGATATGATTTATATGTGTCTGAACCTCATTTATAATGATTTAAATAATGTTACTAACTTATTCCAGATTTTTACTTATTTTTATGATATCATATAAGGTCATATTCTTAACTTCTTATTAGTAATATTGCATTGTTATAGGTTATTCGGGTGTTTATTTCCTTTTGTTCTTATGCGTGTTTTGTCAAATAAATTCTTATTATTATTATTAGGTTATAGATAACCCATTTACAAAGTGTTATTAGTGTAATATATTTCATATTTATTCATTAAATTCATTTATATAATCATTATTCACTGAAGACCATGTAGAACAAGTCGCATCACATCTTGGAGACGGTAGGTTGTACGTACACACGAGCAATGATATTGTTCCCATGATCGTGGAATTGTATTGAAGTGTAGGTATAATATTTCATAATCATTGTCATGTTATAATAATCATATATAATTAATATTTACAGCACTATACCCATCCAAGTATGGTGGTGGTGGAGAACATATTACACCATGGCGTGGAGACGGTATTCCGTAAGTACGCACGCGGGATGATTTCATTTTCCGTAGGATGGATAGAAGATTAAATATTTTTGTTTCATATTTATAATAAAATATCATAATATGAGTGATAATTATGTTATTACTTAATAATGAAACATCTAATGAAGAAAAAGTTGAAGAAGAATGAAATTGGAAAGGATCGGTAATGGATATTACCTCTTCTTTGAAGCGCCTCTTCTTAAACTCCTCTTAGGGAACTAGGGTTGGACTTTGGAGAATACCAGGACCTCTATTATGTTTCTAGGGATGTTTTGAAGATAATTTGGAAGGTATTTTCTGAGCGTGATGGCTCAAAGTGGTGTGAGGAGGAGAGAGAGGAGGTTCCCTTTTAAAAGGGAGGAGAGAGGCACCTTTCGAAAAACTAAAAATATTATTTTATTATAAATTCATATTGGGTTTTTAATAGCTCTAAATTGATTTATTTCTAAGATAACGTGGGTATGGGTCAAAAAACTCTCATCCAATATAATTTGGACAAGTTTAGGTTACTATTTTAACCTTATCATTTATATTTAACTTTAAGTTAAATAATTTTACTTTTACCGTGTCTTCTTGTTTTCTTACACTATATGGTTAATAAACATACTATAACAAGCCTAAAGAACCCCAATTTTTTCATTATTAATATTTATAACCTTAAATAAGCTATTTCGACAAACTGTAGATTTTTTTGGAATAAAATAACAATTATTAATATTATATTTGGTTTAAAAACTATTTTATGTCAATTTTGACACTATTTGGTAATTGTTTTTTTTTGAAAATCATAACATAATTATTAGTTCAAAAATAGTTAATTAAATCAATACTAACATTTCATATTAACCTATAAAATTAGTTTAATCCATAAAAAATCTCAAATTACATTTATTTGGTTATTTATAACATCAATTATTTTAATATTTCATTAATAAGGTAATTACTGAATCATCATTGTGTCATAAATAAATTAACATATTTAATGTCTGAAAATTATAAATAAAATTCCATAATGTCGGATGTTATTTTATCATTATAATGAATATTTATATACAAATCTATCGCATGAATATCCCTGTATTAAAAATGTTTTAGTTTTTAAACATTGATTTAAACTATTTTGACTCTTCTTTAAATAAAATAATATTAAATGTCCTAATCTAATCCAAGTGTACCTAAAGGGTAATATTTTATCCCTAAGGGTGTATTTGGTCGAATTACACCTATCCAATAAAATTAGGAGATGTTTTAGGGTATTAATAATATAATTTTTATACTTATTTACCCTATTTACTTTTAACCGTGGTAAATAAAAGTAAAAAGTTACTATTCACCAAAAAATATTTTCATCTCATTGAACCACATTTTACTTACAGAAATCAACCGTGTCTCTTGGATTTTTGAAATTCCATTCACAAAAGTGGTAAAATTATGTTTTTTGTAAATTTTCAAATTATCCTATGAGGTGGGCAAAAGAGGGTCAAAAGTTCAATACAATTTTTATACATCTAAAATTATTATAAAATGATTCCAATGAATTACATTGATCTTATATAGGTATTATGTATAAATTTTTACCTAAAAAAATTAACAAAAATAAATAATTATTTAAATAAAAAGTCGGGTTCTAAATATTAACCCAGTGTTTTCACTATTCATCAAAAATTGAAGGTTTTCAGAAAAATACCCAAAAATAACCCTAGTCTAATTTCGATATTATAAATATAAAAATGAAGTCCATTTTTTAAGATATAATTTTTAAAATTTCAAAAATTCGGTATTACTATTCATAAAGGATAGTTTTAATACTATTTTAATCTCATATCGTTGTTTAGTGAAACTCGGTATTGTGTACAACGCAAGTTATCGAGGAAGGCCACGATTGCATGTAAAGAAATCCAAGATAGCACTATGTGTAGTGAAATATTACTTTGATGATGTATATAAAATAAAAAAAATATTTCTCATAGAAATCTATGGTGTTACATTCTACATCCCATTAAATGAATTTCGCCCTCAAATTTCATCACTTTGTAACAAACAGATGAGGATACATATCACTCATCATATCCTCAATCTCCCATGTAGATTCTTCTAATTGGTGGTCCCTCCATAAAACATTCACCAAGCAAGTGGTCTTATTTAGTAGGACTTTTTAGTTACGATCCAAAATCACTATCGGTTGTTCTTCATAAGAATGATCTTTCTACAGCAGTACAACTTCTAAGCTGAGTACAAGTGAAGGATCCGGTATGTACTTTCTCAGGAGAGATACATGAAATAGATCATGAACTTTATAGAGATTCGGTGGAAGCGCCAATCAGTGAGCTACCTTCTCAACACGATCGAGTATTTCGAAAGGACTAATATACCTAGGGCTCAGCTTTCCCTTCTTTCCAAATCTCATTACTCTCTTCCAAGGAGATATTCGTAAGAACACTTTATCACCCACTTCAAACTATAGGTCTTTTCATCGAATTTCGGCACAAACTTTTTGTTGACTCTGATATGCTCATATGTATTTTTGAATAGATTGGACCTTTTCTGCCATCTCATCAAAATGATCAAGTCCTAATAGCATTCTTTCCCCAACTTCATCCCAGCAAGTTGGAGTCCTGCATTTCGTTCCATAGAGTGCTTTATAAGGATCCATCTGAATACTATAGTGAAAGCTATTGTTATAAGAAAATTCAACCAAAGGTAGGTTTTGATCCAAACCACCATTGAAATCCATAGATCATTCTCTTAACATATCATTTTGAGTTTGAATTGTTCTCTCAGGCTGACCGCCTATCTGATGATGATAAGTAGTGCTGAAACTCAAATCTGTCTCCAGAGTGTACTGATGACTTCTCCAGAACATTGAGGTATCCCTCGGATCCCGATCAGATATAATGGAAAGTGGTACTCTATTCAATCTTACCACTTCCTTTACATATATCCTAGCCGGCTTATCAAGATAGAAATCCTCTCTAATATCAATGAAGTGTGTCGACTTTGTCAGATGATCAACTATGACCCAGATAACATTATTCCCATTGGATGTTTTAGGAAGTCTAGTGACAAAGCCCATAGTGAGGTTTTACCATTTCCATTCATGTTTGGGTAATGGTTGTAACATCCCCTTAAACATCTTTATCTCAGCATTAACTTACTAATAGACCAAGCATCAAGAGACATAGTTAGCTACATCACTTTTCATGCCATTCCACTAGAAGTACTCTTTCTGGTCCTTATACATCTTCATGATTCCACGATGAATAGAGAATGAAGAACTATGAGCCTCATCCAACAGCTCCTTCTTTAATTATTGGATGGGAGGAACACAAACCCGATTCCTAAACCTTATTATCCCATCACAATCAAGGTTGAATTCAGGAACAATTTTCACCTTCTTTTGTAACTCTACATCTTCATTATGTTCCACTTTAATCATCACATGTATAGATGGATGAACATTCATTAGATAAATATAAGATTTTCCCCTTCCATTATAATTCCACGATCCATCCTTTGTAAATCCATAAATATTGGATCTTTGGTGATCCTCATCATGGATAATCTGGCATGGTCTTGTCGACTTAATTCATCTTCCACCTTGTTTTCTTTCCCAGGGTGATAATGAATTGAGCATTCGTAATCCTTAATCAGCTCTAACCATCATCTATGGGGCATATTCAACTCATTTTGTGTGAAAATATACTTTAAACATTTTTGATCACTATAAATATCACACCTTTCACCATAAAGATAATGCCTCTAAATCTTTAATGCAAATATTACCGCATCTAAATCCAAATCATGAGTTGGGTAATTTTGCTCATGGATTTTCAATTGTCGCGAGGCATAATATTTCACCAAATCGTTTTGCATAAGAACACACACCAGCCCCTTCTTGGATGCATCAGCATAGATCAAAAACCATTCTCTACTATAAGGCAGTGTGAGCACAGGTGCACTGGATAACCTTATTTATAACTCCTTGAAATTCTCTTCACATTCCTCAATCCACACGAACTTAACTCCTTTTCGAGTCAACCTTGTGAGTGGGTTAGATAATCATGAAAAATCATTCACAAAACGTCGATAATATCATGCCAAACCAAGAAAACATTAGATCTCAGTTACCTTTGTTGGTCTTGATCATATTTCAATAACCTCTATTTTTCATATATCCACAAATATACCCTCTTTTGAGATTATGTGACCCAAAAATGAAAACTTTTGAAGCCAAAATTCACACTTGGTAAATTTTTCATAAAGCTTCTCCTTTCTCAGGGCCTTCAATACAATTCTCATGTGATCTTCATGTTCTTCCTTTCTCTTTGAATGGACAAGAATATCGTCTATAAATACTACCACAAAATGATCAAGATAGTCTCTAAAGACTCTATTCATTATATCCATGAAGATAGGAGGTGCTTTAGTAAGGCCAAATGGCATCACAATAAATTCATAGTATCCATACCTTGTACAGAAAGACATATTTGGTATATCCTCTCTTTTGACCCTTAATTGATGATACCCTAAATGAAGATCAATCCGGTAAAAGTATTGAGATCAGCATAGTTGGCCATATAAGTCATCAATGTGTGGGAGAGGACATTTGTTCTTGATAGTTATCTTGTTATGTTCTTGATAATCAATGCATAGTCTCATTGATCCATCCTTTTTCTTAACAAACAGAATAGGTGCTCCCTAAGGTGATGCACTAGGGAATATGACTCACTTATCAAGATTCTCTTAGTGTTTCTTCTTCAATTCATGCAACTCAATTGGGGCCATTCTGTAAGATGTCTTTGATATAGTTAAAGAACCTGGTATGAATTATTTTGAAAACTCAACTTCATGATTTGGTGGAAGACCCAAAAATTCCTCCAGAAAGACATCATCAAACTCTCATACAATGGTCATATTCTTAATCATGAGTTTCTCACCAACCATATGAGATAAATAACCTTCCTTTAGTGGAATCAAGACCCATAATATGGAAGAAATTTCTAATATAAGGTTATGTTCATCCTTTCATCGATTGACGATCATAGATTGATCTGGAATATGAAATGTTACTTCCCTTCTGTGGAAATTGATATGAGCTCCATATAAAGAAATATAGTCCTTTCCAAGAATCAAATCAAATTCCACTATAGGATGGATCAAAAGATTTAAAGGAATCACTTTCCCAAAAACTACAATCTGAGAATAATTATAAACTTTTGATGCGACTGTTGTGCCATTTGGGGTTGTCACAACTAACTCCACATCTAATTGATGAGGTAATACGGCGATACCCTTAGAAAATTATTCAGAAATAAAATATTGGGTGGATCCAGAATCAAATAAAACATTTTCTACTTTAGAGTGGATGGTATGTGTACCTTTCACCACTTTGTTCTCATACTCCACATCACTGATAGAAATTGCATGTGACTTTCCTTTCTCTTTTTCCTTAAGAGTTTTTTGACTTCGATCATCATCTAAAACCCTTAGATTAGGGAATTTATTGGAATAATTCCAGATTTACTTTCACTTGTATCATTGAAATGTATGAGGTGTACTCTGTGTAGAATTTTCTTTGTTCGCATCACTGGACATCTTCTTCCCATCCCTGCGGCATTCAAATGACATATAGCCTTCTTTTTCACATTTGAAACATTTACTTGTCCCTTTAAGAAAAATTCCCCCATGTTTCTTTATATAGTTTGATCATATGGGAATACTCCTCTTCTTTTCAGTGTTCTCTTTAGATTATCCTTTTAATTCAATATTCCTCTTCTTATCAAACGAATAATGCTAATGGGTTACTCCAATCTCCATCTCAACCTTGAGAGCACATCAAAAGATTTCCTCGTAGCTATTGAAGTCCCATATGGTTAAAACCCTATGAAGACTTGGTTTTAAGCCACTAATGAATAGATTTATCTTACTCTCAGGTTGGATAATAATTTTGGAAGCATACCTTGCAATTCTTGTAAAATTTTCTTCGTAGGTGCCAAAAGATTCATCATACTTTTACATAAGTTAAAGAAACTCCGTCTAAATATTTTTTCAAATAATACGAGGGAAATACTTATTGAAAAATAAGTTCTTGAACACATCCCATTCCATGGACTCAATTTCATCTATTGGCCTCATATTCCTGATATGATTCCACCATTGATCAGATTCACCTTCCGAACGATATACTGCTAAGATGACATTATCATGTTCAGAACATTGAAGAACTGAAAATATCTTTTCAGTGGTACTGATCCATTGTTTAGCCACTACTGGATCAGTAGACCCACTGAATGATGGTGGAAACTGCCTCATGAAGGATTCAACAGAATTTTTATCCTTCATTTCCTCATTTGGAATTCCTTCATGATTCATTGCAGGAGAAAGTTGTGTGAGCATGGCTATAAGATTTTGCATTCCAGCTCCCATAACGTCTGGTTGCTCAGGGGGACAACAATTTCCTTGCCCGTCACATTCCGCATTAACACGGTTCCTTCGGGCTCCATCCATTGACTAAAACCAATAATAATAGTGTGAGAAAATATAATTATAATAGGAAAATCACATAATCAATAATAAAATTTCACACTTAATGTCTTATAATAGGTTACTCATGGCCATTTCAAAAACATTAAGATTGTGTTTTATGCTTAGACCTGTCCTTAGGGTTCTAACTAAGGCACTCACATCCTAGTTTCCAAAGGTGGTCTATACCTTTCCTCTGATACCAACTATAACGACCCATACTTTACATACATTGTTATTTCTTTATAACTGATGCACACTTATTACAACATATAACAACACCCTGAAAGGACCGTATAGGTATAGTGTCTTTTGAAACTGGGAAACATAAACAACTGATTCATAAATCATCTACACTGTCTCCCTTTTATTTTATCATATCTAGAGTCCCTTTTGGCATATCCTACTTAATACCCTTCATCATGACCTGGGAAAAGGAAAACATTCAAAAGGGTGGTCTAAAATGCTCAGTAAGGGTAAAAAAAATATCAATCACAACATTTTAATAAAAAAATAATATTTTGGAAATATTAACCTACAAAAGAGATCATAATTTCATAAAATGGGATAAATCATATTGTTGGAATGTAATCCCAATAATCAAAAAATAAGACATGAAACTTTGTGGCATACACACATAATAATAGAGAATAATTTCTTAGTAGTCAAGAATCATTACCAAGACTATCTTAGAGGACAAAGTCCATTTCTAAACCGTGTTCACGCCTCATTTCAGTCCAGTTTCACTGAACCAGATTACCCTGCCATTTCATCCATATCTATATCATGAGATATAAATCTTTACCCAATGCATTGGAGGGAGATATATGTCCCACCCATCTCATAATGATATAATTTTTATGTGTTTCACATGATCATAAATCATACATCATAGCATAACCCATGTTATAAAAATGGGATTCCTAAACATCATGAAATCATTACATAATCCAGATAAGATAAAAGGACATCATAAAAATAATTACATCATAACATAATCAAATAAATGTAAAAATAGGGATAGAATAAGAACTCTATATTATCATATATGGAAAAATAATTTTGATAAAACACTTGAACTTCATTCTTGAGGAAAATATCCTTTCTACTTCAAAATTGTTTTTACTTTCATAACATGTCAAAAAAATTTAAACTAAAAGTAGTTCATTAAAAATTAACTTAAAAACTTGTAAAGGAAGACTAATGGAAATAATGTTTAATGAAATCATAAAATCCATTTATGTCGTATAAGTTAAAAAAACATTCTTCTCGTACTTTGTCCAGAAAAGTCAAAAAGTACCTCGTACAAAAAACGAAAAAAGATTCCTTTCCTATCTTTTACTAAAAACTCACCAATGGGTAAAATTGGATTTAAACAATTGTAGGAGGATAGAAATAATATTAAATATGGGGTAAACATGGACGTGGATGATAAATATTCCCCAGTAAATTATGAACTATTAACAATCTCGGATAAAAATGAGATTGCAAGATTTTCCCTTACCATAGGTCCTATATGCTTTAAAAATATCCGAACCTCCTGTATAATGATTTAAATAATGTTATTGAATTATTCCATAATTTTACTTTTTGTGATGATATCATATATGGTCATATTCATAGCTTTTTATTTGTAATATTTCATTTTTACTTGTTATTCGGGTTTTTATTTACTTTTGTTATTATGCGTGTTTTGTCGAATAAATTCTTATTATTCTTTTTAGGTTATAGATAACACATTTCCATAATGGTATTAGTGTAATATATACCATATTTATTCATTCAATTAATTTATATAATAATTATGCAATGAATATCATGTAGAACGAGTCGCATCACATCCTGGAAATGGTAGGCCGTACGTACGCATTAGCGATGATATCGTTCCCATGATAATGGAATAGTATATAAGTGTATGTATACTATTTCAGAATCACTATCACTTTAAAATAATCATATATACTTATTCTTTACACCACTATGCCCATCCAATTATGTTGGTGGTGGAAAACAGATTACACCACGGCATGGAGATGGTATTTCATACGTACGCATGCGCGGTGATTTCATTTTCCATAGGATGGATAGAAGGTGAAATAGAGTTCTTTCATATTTATAATAAAATATCAGTATATTAGTGATACTAATGTTATTACTTCATAATGAAAAACATAAAGAAGAAGAAGTTGAAGAATAAATAAATTGGAAAGGATCGGTAATGGATATTACCTCTTCTTTGACGCGCCTCTTCTTAAACTCATCTTAGGGCACTAGGGTTGGTCTTTGAAGAAGACCAGGACCTCTATGATGTTTTTAGGGAAGTGTAGAAGATAATTCTTCAGGTTTTGGACGATCTTGATGGCTCAATGTGGTGTGAGGAGGAGAGGGAATAGGTGCCCTTTTTTAAGGGAGGAGAGGGGTGCCTTTGGAAAAACTAAAAATATTATTTTATTATAAAGTCATATTGGGTTTTTCATAGATCCAAATTGATTTATTTCGAAGCTAATGTGGGGTAGGTAACAATAATCTCATCCAATAGAATTTCAACAAGTTTAGGTTACTATTTTAACTTTATCATTTAGATTTAACTATATGAAAAATAATTTTACTTTTACCGTGTCTTCTTGTTTTCTTACGCTATAAGGTTAATAAACATACAATAACAAGCCAAAAGAATCCCAAGTAGTTCATTATTAATATATATAACCTTATCTAAGTCATTTGGTCGAACCTTAGATTTCTTGAATAAAATAACTATTATTATTATTATATTTGTTTTAAAAACTATTTTATGTCAATTTTGACACTGTTTGGTAATTTATTTTTTTGAAACTCATAATAGAATTATTAGTTCAAAATAAGTTAATTAAATCAATACTAACATGTAATATTAACCAATAAAATTAGTTTAATTCATAAAAAGTCTCAAATTAATTTATTTGGGTATTTATAACATCAATTATGTTAACATTTCATTACTAAGGTAATTACTGCATCATCATTGTGTCATAAATAAATTACATTATTTAATGTCTTAAAATTATAAATAAAATTCCATTATGTTGGAATTTATTTTAGATTTCTACTGAAATTTTATAGTCTAATTTATCATATGTATAACCTTATATTAAAAATGTTTTAGTTATTAAACATTGATTTTAACTATTTTAACTCTTCTGTAAATAAAATAATATTAAATGTTCTAATCGAATACAAGTGGACCTAAAGGGTAATATTTTATCCCTAAGGTTTTTTTTCTAATTACACTTATCCAATATAATAAAGACATGTGTTTAGGTAATAATAATATCATTTTTACCATTAATTACCCTATTTACTTTTAACCGTGGTAAATAAAAGTAAAAAGTTACTATTCACAAAAAATTATCATCATCTCATTGAGCCACATTTTACATACTGATATCAACACTGTGTCTCGGATTTTTGAAATTACATTCACAAAAGCGGTAAAATTATATTTTATGTAAATTTTCAAATTCTCATAGGAGGTGGGTAAAAGATGGTCAAAAGCTAAATAAAATTTTTATATATCTAAAATTATTATAAAATGACTCTAATGAATTACATTGAACTTATATAGGTATTATGTATCAATTTTTACCTAAAATAAATTTAAATAAAATAAATAATTATTTTAATAAAGAGTTGGTTTTTAAGTAGTAACTGATGGTTTTCACTATTCATCAAAAATTGAATGTTTTCAGAAAAATACCAAAAATTCACCCTAGGATAATTTTGATATTCCGAATCCAAAAATGAAGTCCATTTTGAAAGATAAAATTTTAAAAATTTCAAAAATTGTGTATTACTATTCATAACGGCTAGTTTTAATAATATTTAAATAGCATATCGTTGTTTAGTGAAACTTAGTATCGCGTACAATGCAAGTTATCAAGGAAGGTCGTGATTGCATGTAAAGAAAGACAAGATAGTGTTTTGTGTACTGAAAGATTCCTTTGGTGATGTATATAACATAAAAACAAAATATTTCTCATAGAAATCTCGGGTGTTACAGTAGACCACCTGATTTTCATTTATTATCTTCCATTCATTTACCACATATAAAGGATTGAAGGATTTTGTAAATATAAAATATGATAGAAAACAATAATGGGATAATGGATGATTACTTTAGTTGTGTGAAATTCTAATTACAACACCATTTTTATACATTTATTAGCCCACATACACTCATAATAATATTTTTCTTAAAAAATGATAACCTAAATTATAATATTCTTAATAAACATAATAACATCCCTCTTAATAACTTTGAATTTTTTTATTTCATCCAATAATTTCATAATCAATGATAGAGTAATCATACATGTTGCATCCTTCCACCAAAATCAAATTTAGTGATTAAATTTATTTATGATATATTATTTAGAAAAGTTCAATCTAAGAGAAAATATCCTACCTATTATTTAAATAAAAAAAGGAACTTTTAAAGAGTATGGTTCATAAAAAAGGTACATTACTTCATCCAATTGAAATGGAAAATAAGAATAATCAATGCTCATTATACAATATCTCATTTCCATATCCATAATCCCCAATTCACTCTCTATCAAACTATGATTTTGGACTAGTCATCCAGATAAACTCAACATTGACTAAAAATATTCCCCAATCACTCCCATTAATATAATGAAATATTTAGAAAATTAGTTCAATTTAAAACATATACAGCTAACATTATAAACAATTTTTTTATATAAATTTCAAATTTAAATAAAATAAATTTAATTTCATAAACCCCTTTAATATGTCAATTAAATAAATATTTATAAAAATAAAAATCCTTTTATTTGATAATTCAATAATTTCGATCATTTATTACAGTATTTTAAATTTTTATATCAAAATAATTATATAAAATTCTTACAAAACATTTCCTAAAAATAGTTCTATTAAATATTTAAATAAAATAATCCCATGATTCCAATTGAAACCAATATTTCAAAATATTCGTTAAATATTTCAAATACCTTTTAAGTAGTAAAACAATTATCTTTAAAATAGATAAAGATTTAATAAATTATGTCCTTCAAAATAAAAAAACAAAATCATGAAATATTAACCATAAGAAAAAAATTCCAAAAAATATTATATATGAATCACTAAAACAAATCATACATCAAGAGTTTTCATCCATGAAAAGATCAACCGTAGTTATAGAAAATGTATATAAAACCAAACCAAAAGTAAGTAATTGAATCTTTAGTCTATTTCTTCTATATATCATTAGGTTAAGTGGATGAAAATAATGAAAAATGAAGGAAACTAAAACAATATGGGATATTAATCACTAATCTAGGACTCTCTATACTTAATCCACTCCTCCTCATCACAATGACTCCATCATAATCAAACTAATGAAATATTATACAAATTCTAGATCATTTTTGTTATGATCTTCAATCATAATAGCATATTCCATATATATGTCCTATTTCTCAAGATGTAGTTTCCCCACATGATCACATAATATACATAATGGGTGTACTTATTCAACAATGAAACATTAAAGATATCATTTACTTTATCCATATGTAGATTTAGTGCCAATAGTTAATCTAAGTCACCAATTCATCAAAATAACTTGAAAGACCAAATAAATCCTGATGATAAATTATTTCATCTCTTAAACCTGTGCTCCCCATTAAATTTTAGGACTTATAAGAAAATGTTTTCGGAGACTACAAACTCCATGTGTGTATTTCAATGATAAATAGAGGCATTCAACCAATTTTTCAACACCTCTATGTGTTCCTAGATCTATTTCAATAAATCTATTATACTCTATACTATGTCAGGTTTAATAAAATATTTTTTCGATATGTGAACCAAAATAATGTAAAATAACAATTTAAACTATAAAATTCACCATATAATGAAATTTTAATAAATGGATGATGGTTATTGTTATAATAATGTTCCCTGGGAGTTAGATGATTAGAAAAAATCTATAATTGTCTAATATAAATTTTCTTAAAATAGAAAATTTTGTACGTATAATACCCCTAATCTGACCATTTATTAGAGGATACAATTTTATACTAATGAATAATAGTTACCAAATTAATTCTATAAACACCTATATATAGTTAATGTAAACTATATATCCTAATTATATTTGATCAAATGATAAATGTTACAAGACACAACCAATTATTATATATATATAACCATATCATGGACTTTACCAAACTCCACTAACTAGTTGAAATAAAATGAGTTAATTTTATAAATATATGTATAAAAAATTGATATAAAAATAGAATCCCAATATACGATATAAAAAATCATAAGGATTATATATATATATATATATATATATCCCCACTTCTATTTTGGAACACTATGATATTGAAAAATCATACTATAACATGATATGTAACATTTATATGTAGATAGTAATTATATTTACTCAAAACCCTACATCAAACCTATTCAATCATGAAAAGATAAATTTTCCTCCCAATGCATGGTATATATATATTATACCTAGATATATAATAGTTTATGAACTATGAAATTCATATATAATATTTTAATTGAAAATCCATTGAAGGAAAATTATTTATTGAAAAATAACATAATGATATTTACCTTTGTAAAATCCATCAAAATAATCTCTATTTTCAGTACAATATCTCTATTTTTCTACCTTCCAACCAGTCCTCTAATTATAATATATTTTAACTAATATAGAATAATATATCATTATTTTATATAGTCAATACTATTCATATACCTTAATTGTATCATGACTAATATCTTCTAATATTTTCATTATCTTTTATTTATCACCAACCACTTAATAAACATCTTGATATAATTCTTGAATCAATGAGTGTGCTACTATATTTCCCATTATAGAAGCATATGTCATTTTCAAATTCATAATACTAAAAATTATAATAAATATATAATTTTTCTAATTCAATTATATATTTTAAAATATATAATTAAGTCTATTATGGACCGCGAATATATTAGATACCATGAAAATTATCTTATATTCGCTATTTCATTGTTGATATCCTAGTTGATAGAATTCAGAATTTTTTATAACTATTATGATCGAATATAAAAAATTATTCTTTATACATAGGCTACGAAAACATTCTATCGTATCAATTCACAACCCAACTCTAGATACAAGGCAACAAAGTAAAATTTATAAGAGACACATTCCTATATATTTCAGGAAGTGGGTGCAGTATTCAACCATACATGTAAGTAATTTAAATCTCACTGTTACTCTTGTATCTATATAAAATATTAAATCTTATTAATTAATAAAAATAATGGAGATATTATTTATGAAAATATACATATGAACACAATATATGTTCTTGAAAATACAAATAACTATAAAAAATTAACAATTATTTATTCGATCTCAAGTAATAAATTCCTATCATGATCTACAATGAATCTAATCCCATAAAAAATTTAATGGGAAATAAAATTCCTATATATGAGGATTTTTTGAGAGAGATCAATATAATAGATGTTCTTATAATATCCTTCTGAAAAAACTCAAATTATATACATACAGATCATTTTAATCTGAGAACACTAAGATATCATTGATATGGACCCTAAATTGATGGTCAATATATAGTTAAAATATCAATTACATCAATCCCATGGGAACATTTGGCATGTCAATTATTGTAAATGAAATAAAAACATACTTATAGTTTCTATACCTATACAAATAAGTATCCACTAAAATATATTCTTTTTGAATTGTTAATTGATGATATTTAGACTAAAACATAATATATTATAACCAACATTCTTCTATAAGCTAATAAAATATATCATTATTAATTGAAAAAATAATAATTTTTCTTAACCATTAATTTATTCAATTATGAATAATCAATCATACCCTTAATAATCTACCATATTTTTTGGGGAACTAAAAGTTGTGCTCCTTAGGGGGATACCATAGATTGAATAAAACATTCCATTAGTATATCATCGAAATGGTTCATTATAATAAAAAATAGCATATTTTATTCCATATAGAACAAAGAATATCAATATATTACATAAATGGTTCCCTAATCTGATTTTTCCTTCATGGGTTTGGATTAAAAAAATAATTTCTACTAATAATACATAGGTGAACATGTTCAAATATCTAGAAAGTTATTTAATCTGATCATATTATTGAGAAGAAGATATTTTTTTGGGAGGCTATTTATCCCATGAAGTAGAATTTTCCCTTGGGGTGATTATTTAAAATAAATGAGAACCTTCTCCGATTTGGAGTTGAAGAATTTCCCTCAAAAATTTGGAAATTGTTTAGTGAATGATAATTGAAGAAGAAGCATTAGATATAATTATTGTGTTTGAGTTTATTATAAATACATAAATAATTTTATAAATCACATAAAGCAATGTTTATTACGTGATTTGAAGGTCTTTTGAAGTTTATATGTGGTTGAGAATGGTTTAAAGCTCATAGGATATATTTTGGAGGTTTCTGTAGATGGGTAGAATTGAATCAATCAAAATTGACTATATATTTCATGAAAAAGGTTTTTTATCCATACACACACAAAAATCAACAATAAAATAAACCTTAATCAATTTGTATGGTTTATATCAAGAAGAGTTGAAATATAAAAAAATCATCTCCCACTTATGAGATGTAAGTGATTTACAACAATGACATGAAAAATAAATAAAGTCCCCCAATGTGTGCAATTTTTTGTTCATTACATTATATATTATTTTTATTATAAAACAAGTGATAAATTCAAGACATTAATTAATATTTATATCATTTTTCTGAATACATGATATATATTTTTGGATATATATGTTATATCATTAATATAGATTTTTTTATAAGTAGTAATCAAAAAAATTCAATGTAAATGGAGGGATGTAATAGTTTATATATTTATATTTTGTGATATATAATATATTTTTGAGCTTATGTAATATATATTTTGATGATACATCAATTAAATTCTCTACAATATATTTTTTGACATAGAAAAAATGGGAGGTACCAAAACTTTATTGGTAGTTTGGTAGAATGATTTTTTGACGTTTATTTTATTTTAGAAGTGTTATTATATAAGATGATACTACAACTATTATTAATGGAATATGTATCATAAAGGGAATTCAAGATACATGTTGTTAGAGTAAAATGGTTATTAATATAAAAATAATATTTTTTTTTGATCACATAAATTTGATGAAATGAAGGTGGATCCTCACACTATGATAAAAAACCCTTTAATATTTCATTTTATTATTTTCTAAAAAAACAAGTCGGTTCATGTAGTGATGAATATTTTTCACCATAATGTTAGAATAAAATTATTTTCAGTTTGAAACAACTATTTTACCGTACAACAATGAATCTACTGACACCATGAGTTATTAATGATTCCACCTAGATTGTTAGAATTATTAAAAAAGAAAAAAATTGGATAAATCAATAATATATTGTTTAGTATTTTATGGGAGTTATTTTTTGAATTCAAATTTGGACATGATGTTGCAAAATTGTGTGAGATAAATTGAATATGGTCTTATAACCACGATATTATGAGAACTTGGTACTATTAAATACTTTGAAAAATAAAATATCAAAGAGGTATTTTATAGTTGAGAAATAGTATATAATTTCAATATTCATGTAGAATTAGAATATGATGAAGATGAATGATAAGAATGAGGAACACAACAACAACTTGGTTTCTGTCTAATTCAGAAGAAAAATATTTTCTTTTCTAAAATTTGATTTCATATTTTTATTTCACAAGATCCTATACATATACATGAGGCATTTTTTTATCAGGAGTATAGGATAAAGACTATTTTTTTGTAATCCAAATAATTGAACTAGTGGACTGTATGATCTCAGGTGATTCTAGATTATACCATGGATGAGCCATTAATTTTAATAAGTGAACATTATAAATATAATGTGGCCAATGTATATGTGTTTATTTGAGTTTGTAATAAATATCATGTATTACCATTAATAGGTGGTTAATTTTTAATAGAAATTAAACATAAAAATAATTGAATTCAATGATTCAACCTCCCCCATATTAGTTAATTCCCATTTTACCAGAGGGTCCTTTTATAGTGGAATTGGATATTGGTTTTCATTGTTGATGATATATTATTTGTATTTTAAATAGAAATATTTCAACTATATAAAAATTTGTAGTTTCTCAATTTTATTTAAAAATAATGGATAACCAAAATTCAATTATCTATAATGGGATTCCTACTTTTTATGGGGAAATATAATATATATATAAATATTATATGATCTAATATTTATTATAAATAAGTATGGATATAATGAAGTATGAAATAAATGGTTTTCCCCCTCATGTTGAAGATACTTCGATGATTGTAATTTGTAAAATGAATATGTAGAATCATGGATTTTCTTTGAAATTACACCATTTAATCTCTTATTGAGAAAAATTTTCTAATGGTAAAAGGGATCCATATATATATAGTTTTATGATAAATGTTATGAAATATTTATTAAGGAAATTACAATATCTAACAAGATAAACTATAGGTTTTTTGGTTGAAGTATAAAGTCCTAAAAATTATTTAAGTTTAATCCATTGGTATATTCTTCACTAAATGTAATAAAATAATAATGACTATAATAAATTTTAGTGAAAAAGTAGAGGAAAATCCCGTTTCATAGAGGATACCTCCCATTTTTAAAGACTGGTTTGAAATGAAAGTCTCCATAGTTGAAGATTGTGATTCATATAAACATAGTTTATATGATTTACATAGAATACTAATTTCATATGAGATGCAGAAAAAGAAGTGTTTCATAAAATAAAGGTAAGGCTAAAAAGGATATATATTTTAAATCCACAAAAAATGAGAAGTGTTAAAAAGAATCAATTTTTGATGAATTGTATTTTGATAATGAATAACATGTTAAAGGTATGTATTGAAAAGAAATGAATCCTCATTATCTAGTTTATCTCTCTCAGTTCCCTAGTTGTAAGGTCTTCAGCGGCCCTCCACAGATGGGAATGAATTTTCCCCCTCTAACATTGAGGATTTTCAGAAGCCTTTGTCTTTATATTTTCATGCATATGTCTTGATATTCCTTTCACTTTGAGGGATGGTTTCATTCTCTTCTTCTTGATGTTTTAGGGATTCTTCCCCATTCATATTTGTGTATTTATTTCACATTGTTTCTCCTTCATATTATATGGGGATTCATTTCATCTATGTTTTTCCATTTTGGTATTCCTTCACTCACATCATTTCCTCTTCAGATATAGGGTTGAGTACCTGATTTTGGTTCTTCCATTATAATTGTTCGTATATGGATCCAAACAGAGGATGGTGTTTCTGTTTCAAGATCACCATTAGTACCATCATTTAAAATGAATCTTGAACCTCTATGTTATAGGGATCCCTCCTTTCTCACCATATTCATCCTCACCATCTTTTGATTTCTTTGGGTTCCACTTTTTGGAACTATTTCATTTCCAAGTGGTGGAGTTTTGGTGAAATGTTGAATGGTTCTTGTTTTTAGTGGTCATCAGTGGGGATATGTGTTGGTTATCTTCATTGAGTATTTTTAAAATGTATCTCATTATGTAATGATGAATCATATTTGATCAAAGTAGGTTCAGGAAATTTTGTGATTTTTGATTCTCCAATGAAGGTTCAATGATGAGGTGTTATTGGATGAGGTTGATGATCCTGGAATAGGTTGTGGATTGATGATTCATATTTGTCTTCATACTCTCTACATTGGTTTCTAGTTCTAATGATACAATCCTTGTCAATCTAGTGTGGTGGTTCTCTTGGAGGCCTTCAGAAGTGAAGTTTCTGCCGTCACTTGTAGTTTTGGATGCATCACTTGAGTTGGAATATTCTCCCTTTCCTCTAGGTTTTGGATGATGGTGTGAAATGTGGTTTCTATATTTTTTTACATCACAAGACAGATCCTGGATCTAGTTCAGGTGACATCGGTGTGTGGATTTTGGTCTTTGTCTAGGGCCGATGTTGCGGCAAGATGCTCTCATTGACATTGTAGGAATTAATGAAAATGATGGAGTGTCAAGAATCTTAGTTATGGTCTAGCATAGATGGTCAATGGGTTTTTATTTGTGATTTATTTTGATTTTGAATTTCTATTTTCGAAATTTAATGTTCTTCAAATCATTGGGAGGTGGTGGTTGTAATGGTGATTATGATTTTTTATTTCAAAATCCTAATTATTAGCCATTTTTTATTCCCCTTTATACTTGTTGATTTTGTATTATTTTGTGATTTATAATTAGTTCCAATTCATCCTCAAAGTTGTTTTATTAAAAATAAAATAAAATTTTGGAGAAGCTTAAAAAAATCAGGTCCCTCACCACTATAAGTGTAACATATTAGCTTTTTATGAAGGTACAAATGGTAAATTTTTTTATAATTCCTTTTTTGGCCCTATATATTTTTCCTAAATGGATCAAGGTGTATTCAAGTGAGTCTAAGGCTCATTCGGAGCTTGATGTCCCAAAAGGGGAAAAAGAATAATAGGCCACACGATTAGAGGAAATCATTCCGCCTAGCCCACATGGTTTCCCTAAACTGTGTGGTTGGATACAGTGGAATAGTAGGGGATGTAAAAATTTTCTTCAACTATAAGACCCATGAAACATGGAAATGTGATATTTTAGAAATTTTGGATAATTTGTTTTCACGTGGTTAGATAAATTGTGTCCCTAATTGTGCGAGATGCCCCATTTTAGAAGATAATGTTTCAAGATTGGTGAAAAGTTTTTCCAAACATGTGGCCAAAACGTGTGTAATGTTATTTGTGGGTGAAATGATTATTTTTCCCTCTTAAATTATTTAAACATGATCTCCTTATAACTTTTCATTCCTCGCATGGCTGTTCATTCCTCTTCCATGTGTGGAGCTCAATCTCCATACTCCCTGGGTTACATGCTACCTAATTCATTATACACTCAAGTTGATATCCATCAGAAGCATCAGATTTTAAATGGTATGCTCCTTGATCCTCTACAATCTATTTCAAGTTACTCATCCCATCTGTTATGTTATTTTAGTGCAAGATCATTTCCCCGAATTTTATTGTATTTCATGATTTTTTTTATTACTTCCAAATGAGCTCGAATGAAAGGCTAAGACAATATGAAGGAATATCTATAATGATAAGTTATGTGGTATCATCCTTTTCTCCTTTGTTTCATTGAATTTTGTAAATTAGTTAATTATTCCATGAGCCATAATTTTCTAGCATCACCTCTTTTTCCCAAATTTAAAAAATTTGATGTCTTACCATGCCTCTGGTGACTTATGATAGTGGATAATAAGCCCCAAGGGTGATCTCCTTGACCATGGCTACCATGATGGGTTCATATCACCTATAATGCATAGTATCCCACTTTTTATGTGGCTTTTTGTTCATCCTAAAGGTGATTCCCCTATTACAAATACCATGAAATGATATCTTAAATGTTTTGAACGGTTCTATTCTATGTTGAGACCTCATGGGATTATTGGTTGTGCCGGGATTTCAGAGATACTTGATCCCCTTTGTATGATACTAGGTATGGACTCGGAGGTCTCTTAGACTTTGAATAATTCACACCATGATAGAATGACACTAGGGACATCATAATTGGGTCACCATGGAAAGACTCATTCGGATTGTACTTTTATCGAACCCATCAAGCGATACATGGATACTGACAATCAATTACCATGGATGGGATCAAGGTGTCTTGATATATTTTATGAATAGATTTTAAAAACAATTCAATGGTTAATAGATGTACTCAAACGAAAATTAGTTAGTTGATTTTTAAAATGTTGGGGCAATTCATATAAAACGAATCACAATCTTTGGGATAGTCCAACATATGGCACATTACCCTACTCACTTAACCATTTCATGATCACATGGTTCATCCACAACAACTTATGTAGAATATGGAATATTGGATCAGTTTCCATGTGGAACCTAGTACAATGCATATGTTTGTTTATTTCTATCATGCATTCAATTACTATGACACCTTACTCATATTTAAAATGCATGTTATGGAATGGCCCAAACACCAACGGGTTTGGTCTATATAGATTTTATCTCACTCCATTATAGAACTCAATTGGTACTGATGTATATTTATTATTGGAGGTTTAATGAATTGGGAGCATACAACTTCCATAATTTGTTCAATTTATGGTTCTAAGATGGATTTTTGGAGGAGAGGACTGCAAATAATCTTTCAATGAAATTCGTAGATGTTTTAGAGTTTTTTATATTTTTCCACTTGATGTATATGCTTGAATCCCTTTCCCCCTCACATTCACTATTGTATTGATACCATAACATCATCAATATGTTGCATTAGTTATTATAATTATTCAACTATTGCATGGGGTTACTTACTATGGCATGTTTAATTATTTTATTTCAATTTTTGGGTTAGGGTTATATATTTTTCTCCTATTTATTATTATTATATACTAAATCACTATACTCTAATCAATGAGGAAATAGTCTCCCAAAAAACATACTCATTTACCTCACAGCTAGTCGACATCCTCTAGCATTTGAGGAGGTGTTCTTGAGGTCTTGTGGCGAACCATCTCAGGGAAATGATTGGTGGAACCTGGGGAAGGATTCTACAATGTGATATCATATCATATTTTCCTTTTTGTCTTACTGTTTGGGTTTATAAAGGAGACTAGGTCATTGGAAATTGGTTAAGAGACTATGTTTGGTAGTCACTTCCACACGTAAATGGGAAACCAACATTTCATGGGGGTGGGAGGATGTTGTTATTGCTTGTGATGTTACTGTTTCATGAATCTCACCATTGGGTGACACAATTGATTTTCAATATAATATTTTGAAGGGATATCATTTATCGTGGGATGATGATATGGGGATATTTAAACTCATGAATCATACTTGGCACCGTAGGAATAAATATTCATACATTATGACATTCCATGTTTACTTACCCACATGAATTGCCATTTTTGCATGTTATTACTATTTGTTCCATGGTTGTTACTCTCTGTAGTGTGATATTATCTTCTATGATTATATAATTGTTCAACATTTCCTTTAATATAACTTTAGTTATTTTTATTGGCGAGTTTCAGTGTAAAATCAAAAAATAAAAACACAACCCCTGGCCTTTTGGACCTGTTATCTGGGTTAAGGATCATGAAACTGTTAGTTTACGCACTAATTTAATATTTTAAGGTGAATAGGCACTTATAAGATAGAATTGTTGAAAATATGTCTCAATCGTGACAAAAATAACTGGATAAAATAAATCGAGTACAACTATTAAAATTTAAATAGCCACTTTATGTGTTGTGGTGAAAGGATTTAGCCTAACCCAACTTTAATAGTGGGATTTACGCTTCGTCTCATTTAATCCATTTTTGATTTGTACATCTTAGCTATAACTAACTCTCGAAGTATATAGAGGAGTTTGTTTCTTAAATATGATAGCCTTATGTATGTCTTTTTAACCTCTTTCCCTATTTATTATAAACACTTTCTAAGTGATGTGTTTGACATTATATAGCCATGTCTCCATGAAGAACTCATGGTGTATTCTGAGAAAGTTGTGATAAGAATAGTTTTGAGGGATTGGGGCATAAGCCACCCATGATAAGTCATGTAGCCCCACCTGATGATCCGACTCAAAATCTTCCACTTGGTGTTATTGCCTAGTTTTGTGATATATTTTTGTGGTTACTGGAACTAGTTCATGGTGATCCTCTACATTTACCATCAATTGTAGATCTGAATCATGTGTTTCAGCAATAAAATCATCTTACATTTTTAGGTGGATTATAGAACTCAATCTGAGGAATCATCTATGTAAGATATAGTATAAATCATTAATCGCATTTTGATTCCATAAGAGTAGAGGGTCAATATCAAAGCCTATATGTTATGAAAATCTGCTAAGAGTTGGTGGGATGATATATCTAAGGATGGTAAAAAAATATTCTATGGACTAAACAGACATCTAGATTGCCTTATTCTTTTATTTATTGCCCCATTCCTTGAGATCTAATTGATTTTTGGAATTCTGGCACCTTGTGAAAGGTGACATGTCCATGATGGAATACATATCTCATTTTTAACGAATTGAAGCACATCGCACTGACCATGACTAGTTGAGATCTGACTATTTCGAGGTAGTTTGATGATGGTATTTCCTGTTCCATCTTCTTGTAAGTGGAAATCATTCAACAGAACACCTTTTATGAGACCATCAAACAGGACCATATCACTATGTTAGACTTGATGGAGTTAGCTTATGTAAAGTAGGGTAGTTCATATTCCAAACATATTAGTGGTTTATCCAGTATAAGGAAGATATTATTTTCAATTACACATTGGGGTAGTACTATCCAGGTGCCACATAATGAAAAAAATTTAGTGTGTCATCAATGTGGTAGGACAGTCAGAAAAATACCCAGTGTACAAGGATCCTGATCGAGTGTTAAGTGTGGATCATGATGAGTCAACTCTAACATTTATACCAATTCTTTCCTTTAGTGATAAGAAAACATGGTTATGTTCCAACAACAACCTCAATTATAGGGTTAGTTACAAATATTCAGATAGGAATATGTTTCTCTATAGGCCATTCAGGATGAGCACGTGGACGAGGTTAAGGCTTTTAGGCTTTAGGGTTTCATTATTTGTAGAGTGAACCTATTTAGAATTTTCATGTAGCATCGCAAGGCTGCGTTTCATGACATATCCTTGTTGTTCATTCTACGCCCAATAGAATTGCTCAAAGCCTTCAATAGTTAGAAGTAATATTCTAGTAGCCTCTACACTAGTAAATTCCTTTTGTGAAATAGGTGAATCACACTCATTTTTTTCTGCTGTAATTATGGGATGTTTGTGCCTAATGATAGATTTCTTCATTGTCGTTATGGACCTTAACACACTACAATGATTTTTAGAAGAGGGTGTACACTAGTTTAAGGAACCCCACTGAAATTTGTGGGTATAATATGATATGTATTTTTTTACGACCTCACGATGACCGGCTACGACGTTATTCACTGTATGGACTGGCTTGTGCATTATCAAGATCAGGTGGATTTCTATTGTTAAAGGCGTACATTTACATCACATGAGGGCATCATGTATATCTATAAGGGAGAATGATATCACCAATAAATCATGTTTCACTCAAGGATACTGTGATAGGTTGGGTAATACCCAGATGGCATGTCTCTTTATGAGTGGTCAGGGAAGGCAGTTAGTAGAGTTCCCTCTACTTTTGAATCATTTCTAGGATGTATTCCTTGATAATGTATCTTTCCTATCTCTTGAGAGAGAGGTTAATTTCACCATCTAGATTATTCTATGTGTAGAAACAATTTATATTCCTCCATATAGGTTGACTCCTACAGTGCTCTATGAACTCAGTAAGTAGCTTCATTATCTAGTATTTATGAGTATTATCAGGACCAACTCATATCCTTGGGGATCACTTGTCCTTTTCTCTAAGCATTTATATTCTACCCTTAGGTTATTCATTGATTTCTGCTGACTCAAACAACTTATGATGAAGAACTGTTATCTGTTACCATGGATAAATGACCTCTTTAACTCGATCTGAGGGGAAATTCTTCTGTCTAAGATGAATTTGTGGTTAGGCTACCATCAAGTTAATGTGAGGATAATATACATACCATGTAAAACGTTCTCAAATAGGTAAATATTGTACAAGTATTTGGATATGTTGTTTTTTCTGATAAATTATCCATCAGTATTCATGGATTGAATGAATTAGGGTTTCCCTGGTATCATTATTTATTTGTGGTAGACTTCATAGACAACATGTTTGTTTACTCATGCAAGACACATGACCATACCAATCATCTTATGATTGTACCGAATACACTAAGAGACCACAGGCTACATATAAATATTAATAAATACAACTTCTAGATCAATAAGGTTCACATAATGGGTTATATCATATCTAAGGCATCTGTATCAGTTGACCCAATGATGGTGAGCATAATGGGCTCTAGGGTGCTGGACAAGAATTTTTTTGACATACACAAATTTTTAGGGATGACCAACTATTATAGTAATTTTATCTAGGATGTTTCACTCACAGTAGAACAAATTTTGGGCTTGACAATTAATGGTGTAAAATTTGAATGGACTAGAGAATGTGGGGAATCTTTTCAGAAGTTAAATGGAATACTCACCTCAGCACTAATAAAGATTCTACCTATGCTAGGAAAATTTTATAAATTCTATCAAGAAGATTCTAGGATTGGGCTTGGTGTGTTCCTGATGCATAGATATCAGGTTGTAGTGAATGGGTATCGCTAGTTGAGATTTAGGGAACTATCCTACACAAGGCCTTGAGCTAGCTGCCATGATTCATGAACTACAATATTGGATGAATTATATTTTGGGGAGATTATTTTTATTTACATAGATCATAAAATTTTAAAATACATTTCTTCTCAGTGATACCTGATGCTCAGGTAGCACAAGTTGCTCAAATACCTGTAATTGTTCGATTTTGAACTTCATTACATCCCTGAAAAGAGTAATTCCATTGATAATGATGTGAGCAGAAAAAATTATAAAAAAGATAACAATGAAGCTTATATTGAGTGGATTTTGATGGATCTATTCTTTGATATACATCTATAGGTTTAGGAATAGCATTGATATCTAGTTTTAGCAGCTCTGTTAGTGACATTATCTCTTATGAAGCAGGTCCATATGAAGAGATTGTTTGATTATATAGGCCTTATTTTTAGGGAGAGAGTCATAGGAGAGAACCCACCTCCTAGAGGGATTGTATATGATAGTGAGACTATATTCTTTCATTGATGTGTATGGGTGCCTTCAGATATGCAAGAACGGATAAAGAGGGAATAACATGCATCTTTTTGGAATGTTCACTTAGGCGTGACAAATATATATATAGACAACCTACGTCTATATTAATAACTAGGTATTTAGAGGAAGATATCAGGATTAATCACTCGGTTTTACTCCTGTCATTAGGTGAAGGCATATCACTAAGGAACAACTGGACTTCTATAGCCTCTCTCCATTTTTAGTGGAAATGGAATGGCATCACCATGTATTTTCTGGAAGGATTACAAAGATCTTCTCGAGGTATAGATGTAGTATGTGTGATTTTTGATAAGGCGACAAAGGTTTTACACAATCTAGAAATCCAAAAAACCATATCTGTTAAGGGATTAAGAAGTATATACATCCGAGAGAGAGTGAGACTTAATGGCATACCCTACTTTATCATTTTGGACCAAGAAGCAGGCTTTACTCCACTTTTTTTTTAAAAAATATTACCACGGAATTGGGTTTATTGTTTTTATATATCATGACATATCACCCTCAGACTGACTGGTAGTCTGAGTAGATCATACAGGTGTTAGAGGATATGATATATACATGTATCCTTTATTTTTAAGGTTTCTGGGAAATTTATATTACTCTGGTTGATTTTTTACGGAACAAAAGCTTTTAGAAAATTATTTAGATGGATTCGTATGAGGTCCTGTATGGTAGAGCATACAATTAACCACTATGGTGTCTTAAAATATGTGATGTATCTTTTTTAGGGTCCTTATCTAATTAAAGAGACTTAAGAGAAATTCCATCTCATTCAGAATCATATGGATACAACATAATGTAGAGAGAATTCTTATACCAATCATCACCGCATACCTGTAGAGTTTGAGGTGGGATATATGGTATTCCTACATGAATTTTCTAGATTGGTTCATAGACGAATTAGGATACAATTCAAGTAAACACTTGGAAAATTAGGCCTTTTTAGATAGTGGAGAGTGTGAGGTGGTTAGCATATCAATTTCATCTACCTCAGAAGTACCATTATAGGCACGATGTATTCCATATGTATTAGATTTGATGATATCATTTGGACCTGTCTCATTTGTTTGACCTTGAGGATATCGAGATGGAAGTGGATGTATCATTTGAGGATCATGTCATGCATATAGTTGATCAGAGCATGAAGGCTCTCTATGGTAGGTCTATTCATCTTGTTCAGGTGCTATAATAGCATGGATGTACATGATGAGACCTAGTAGTGGGAGGATGATGTACATGCACTATGGCCATATCTTTTCATAGAAGATGTTCTATCACCCTTGAAAGGGTAACATCAGTATGATTTGTCTTAAAGAGCGGAGGTTGTAATGACCATTCTTTTTCTAATGGGGAAAAACATTAATTTGTTGTTCTAAATCCTTTGTTTGGATATATTTCAGTTACCTAAAATCTCCAATGTTGATTTAAGTACATCTAGGTCCCATTCAGAGCCTAGATCCCATAAAGGGGATGAAAATACTGGGACACATGGTTTGAAGAAACTGTGTCACCTAGCCCGCATGGTTTCCTTAAACCGTGTGGTTGTAGAACGTGGGGCAGTAGGGTCCGCATATTTTTTCTACAACCATGCGACATCAGACGCATGACCATAGAAGGTTATATGGTTTAGGTATAGTGAATTTGTGTATGGTTTTCACATGGATAGATAAACCATTCATAATCATGAGAGATGCCCCTTTGAAACATATAATGGTCCATAGTTTTTCAAACTATGCATCCAAATTGTGTATAGTGTAATTTTTGGGTGAAATTACCTTTTTGAACCAATTAAATTATTAAAACATTTTTTCCTTCCCCTTTTTCATTCCTCTAGTGGCTGAGCCTTCATCTTCCTTGTGTGGAGTTCCATATCCCCATTTCCAATGATTCATGCTAACTGCATCATCCAAGACCTAAATTTATCTCCATCGGAAGAATCAGATCTGTAAAAATAATATGTTATATCCTCTGTCATATATTTAAAGTACCTCATCATATATGGTTTTCTATCTCTATGAAATCTCTTTCTCGTCATTTTCATGGAATTAAATAATTTCTCTAATTTTTTCCAACCTTGATAGAAACAAAGGTTGAGAATTGATGCAGGAATATCAATACGGCTAATGTAAATGGGCTCACCTTTTTCGCTTCATTTCATTTCATTCTATAAAATGTGATGTGAGTCGTATTTTTCTTGATGTCACCTTTTTTATCAAATTTAATTAATTAGACATCTTACAATGCATTTGGCGGCATGATCCAGTGGAGAATAAACCCCATGTACTGGTATCCTTGACCATAGCTTCCAAAATGGGTGAATCTCACCTTCAATTCTTAGTTTCCCTTTTTTCCATGGCTTGTTGATCACCGTTATGAGGGTTTTTCTATTATAAATAGCTTGAAATGACGTAATAAATGTGTTTGATGGTTGTATTGTGAGATTTACCTTCACATCTTTTTACATTAATAAATGTTTTTTAAATTGGATTTTTTGATTAATATTACTGTTGAGTTATAAATTATTAAATTAAATAAATTATCCCTCTTAATGTATTGGTTATATATGTGACAAATCTTTAGATTCTTCATCTTAGTAATGGGGGTGATATAAGGGGTTTCGATTTACGGAATTGTTACATGGACTCTTGTGCCTTAGTTATCTTTTGTTAATGCCTTGTGAATATATGAGGGGATATGTTTTCTATGATTGAGATGGTATCTTCACCCATTACATGTTATTAACTACAAATGAGTGACACTCATTCCCTAGGGGTGACCCCTCAGACAGGCTTGATTGCACGATTTGTTTTTCTATGCATCAAGAGAGAATGAGGCCCCTACGTGTGATACTAGGTATAGACTCATATTTATATTAGACATGAACTATTTTCAAACCATTTCAATGTGACACTTGGGAAATCGTATTTAGGTCAGCTTGGATAGACTACTTGCCATTGGTCTTTTACCAAGACCCTTTAGCGATACTTGGAAATTACCATTGAATTTCCATGGATGGTCTCAAGGTATCTCGATATGTTTTATAAAGGGAATATATAATGAATTAAAAGGTTAATAAATTTATTCAAATGAGAATTGGTCATTCGATTTTGAAAACATAGTGGTGTGTCCTCAATGCCAATGTATATGCTTGGGGATAGTCCAGCATATGGTTCTTTACCATACTAACATTTCCATTTTAGGATCTCCCAGTTCAAATACACCATATTAGGTTGAAGTAGGTAGATTAAGGAGTTTTCCATGTGGAACCCAATCCAATGCATGCATTTGTTTAATTATATCTTGCATTTAATTACTATGGAACACTGCTATTTTTTATAATGCACGTTATAGAATGGATTAAACATCGTGGGTTCCAAGCTACAGAGATTTTGTACCACACCGTAATTAGCTGCCACTAGTACACAAATAGACTTTATTGTTGAAGGTTTTTACAAAGGGAAGAATCTATGTTCCAACGCTTGATCGATTTAGGGTTCTAGGATGGGGTTGGGGAGAAGAGGATCGAGCATATGCTGATAATTCTAATCATAAAAGTTTTTGTGATTTTTTTATATTTGTCAGCATGTCGTATATGCTTGTATCCCCTGCCCCATTCATTCACTTTTTTATGGCTACTATACCATCATCACTATATTACATCTTTTATTATTATTATTCATTATTGGCTTATTGTTTCATAATCCTCCATGTTTACTTATTTTGTTTCCACTACTATATTCAGGTAATATCGCATTCCTCTATTTATTACCGTTATATCATGTTGTGTTTTACTCTAGTCAATTAGGTAATACTCTCCCCATAGACATACCCAAGACCCTCACTACTAGTCAGAAGCCTCTGACATTTAGGGAGGCAGACTTATGGTTTAGTGTCCAACCATATCGAAGCAATGGTGACTGGATCCCTGAGAGGGATTCAACAAGATGTTTATAAAGTAGAAATGAAAATTTTTAAGGGTATTTTCCAATTATTATTTTAGTTTGGATACATTAGAAATTTTTTATAAAACAATTCAATGTTGACAGAAGAATATCTTAATGAAGACAAAGAGGAACATCCATGGATAGCCTAAAGAAGAAAGAAACAAAATCTTATAAATCAATGTATTAATTATTTAAAAATGTTGGGTCGAAATTTATCTTAATATAAAAATATAATATTATTAGTATATTTTAATGATAACAATAGATATGAAAATGGATAGTAACTGAAGACATCAAGCATTTTTTTTAAATAATTATTTTTTAATTGAATGAGGATGAATTCACTAGTGATAAATATAGTGAATCTATAAGTAAGGAATATACTGAAATAGAGATTATGTTAAAGAATTAACTCCGGGATTTTATTTAAATAATGTAAATGTTGTAGATGGATATTAACTATATAATTAAATAAAACCAATCATCATGAGAAAAATATTTTTCAAATTCTAATAAATATTCATGTCAAATGAAAGAAATTGATGATTTACAGATGTTTAACACTAGATTTGTAAGGAACAGACCCCGGTTTCTAGGTGTTTGTGCCTTATTTTATTACATTGGTATAAAAACATGAAATGAGTACCCCATGGAATTAGTTGTTTAGAATTATTGGAAACAAGATAAATACATAAGTTCAACATTAAAACTTGAAATGAAAAGAAACATATATGCTCTTTAGACACATCCCAAACTTCTAGGTTATATAATCATGTCACACATAATAAATTTCCTCATTTCCTGGGAAATTAAAAGATAAGAAAGGGGTGAGCTCAAATTCTTAGTAAGGGTAAGAAACATATTATAGGATAACATAGACATTAGACATGGTGAATAATTAAAAAAAACATGCCTTTAAAATTAAACTTGAACATAATATGGAAAAAATTTGAGCTGACTATTAATTCTATAATAAGTCATAATAATGGGTATTCTACTAGTTGAATAACCACAGGAACTATGAATTAATAGTTTCATAATGAGGTATTTTCAAATTCCGGACATCATAACCATACCGTCCAGGCCTTGGGATAGGACCATAAATAATCATTTGGTCAAGCCTTGTGCCAAAACCATAGTTTGTCTCATGAGACCTACCGATGCATGAAGGGGCTATAGAAGGACCCAAAAAACACATAATGAGTAAAATTATATCATCATATGAGTGTGGATAAACATAACCAGCACCTAAATTCATATGGAAACTACCATATGAAATGTATCTAACTTTCCCCAATCATTATACATAAACACTATGCATTCGATGAAATATGGTGAATTGTTTCAAGACATCACATTCTCAATAAAACTAGTCACAATATATACAATTAATTATGGAATATAAAATCATAAATTATTAATCCCAATAAAACATAATAATCAACAACAATGTAAAATCAGTTGAAAATACTCTTATAAAATCATTATGCAATTCTTTAGATAAATATTCTTTATTTTTAAAAAGAAGTGGTCTTTTGGATAAATATTTGTGTAATCCCATAAGTGAAGTAAGATAGTATTATAATAATAAAATGTAATATTTTATAAGAAAATGGTTCCCATAAGAGGTTATAGAGTGCCCTTGAAAATAGACAAGAGAAATTCCCTTGAATCAGGCTTGTATTTTGGAAACATTTTTCAATGATTCTTTTAAAATGTGTAACTATCCCTGAAATAATGAAGGTTTATTTTTGGTAAAAATATAGAGACCACCCACAAATATATGTTGAGTATTAAATAATAATATACAAATATTTCATTTAGGTAACAATATAATAAATGTAACACGGATGAAAATGGAGTTTCAGGTGAGAAAACCCTTACCTTAAGTCCAGATGTCTTCCCCGATTGAACATAATGTCATGTAATATGAAATTAAACTCATTGTAAAATTAATTCTGAAATTATTAGACTTTTCTTTATTTTATCATAATTTTTTTTAGTTCGTTTATGTCCTTATTGAGATGCTATTATATCGAATTTCTTCGTTCCGGAGCATTTATTTTCTTGATTTCCCTAACCAGTTCTCTTGTTCTTAATTAATAGAGTTCATGTAAAATGGATTTAAATCACCAGAATTAAAATTTCATATTATTTAAAAACATAAATATGTATTAATTTTCATTAATTTCATTTAGTTACATGGATATATGATGAATTAATAATGTTGTTCACTTAGATTATTTAAGAAGTATTTTGATTATTAGGAAATATTTAGGTATTATGATTTAATAATATGTTCATATAGTGGTTACTGAATATTATTTTTGTTATAATAGATATATTATTTCCTTGTTAAACCATAAAAATGGATTCATGACCATTAATGAAGGATAAATTTAAGAACAAAACATCATCATCCAAAAAGGCTATAATTTGAAACCTCGCAGATGTTGATTTCATTTTTAAAATAAAAGAGAGAGAGAGAGAGGATATTAGTGATGGTTCATCCGTTAACATGATATAATTCTAGTATATACATGATAATGGTGTTATAATTGTCATTTTGATAGAGGATTTGAGGAGATTAATAAAAAATAGATGAACATGAAAATAAAATAAAATGTTGAGAGATCCCTTAAGAAAATACCGCAGCCTAACGACGTCGCTTAAAATTTCTTATAATAAAATGATGAGATAAAAAGGGTAAATAATGATATAGAAATCAGAAGAATATTTGGAGGAATATTTAAAATCTCACCCCAATATATGAGAATGTAAATTCAAAGAGTTAACAAAAAATAATTGTCGAGTAAAAGAGGAGGGTGAAGGATTCCATTACCTTGTAGAGTAACTCCTAGAATTGAATGGTTGGGACCTTGGGGGCTTACGAACACCTTGGTAGGACTCATAGGGAGGTAATACCACCATATTTATGAGTATAAGGGATTTTTAATGAATGAAAACTAATGGATCAGTGGGTATTTATAAAAAAAGAGAGACAATTTTTTATTAATCTAAAAAGACACCTCATTAGTGATTTTTGAAAAACCATGGGCTTGCCCATGGTATTTGCCAATGATTTTAGCCACTTGGGACACCTAATGAATTATTTTACAATAAAGAATTATAACATCCTATTATTTTAATTATTATGTCATTATAATGTCAATAAACTTCTGGAATCTAAAAAGTGTATTTTTTACCATTCATGAAAAATTCATGTAATTTTGAAAAATACAAAAATTTCACCCTAAAAATTTATCAATGATTATAATCCATAAATAAAATCCATTTTTTAAAGATAATTATTTAAAAATTATAATTTAATTTCTTTGTAAAATCATATTTAATTTGAAAATTTACAATTTTAATAGTGTAATTAGTTTTATATCACATTGAAAAATTAATTAAGACATAGTTATCTTTTTACCCTATTAAAATAAAGTAATATCATTATTTACCATTCATAAGGGTCATATTAAAATTCATATTATTATTCATAAGGGTATGTTACTATTCCAAAAATAATAATGTTGGTTCTGTTAGACTCCAAATGAATTACTGGTGACAACTATAGTTGAACTTTTTTCAAAATTCCAAACAATTTAGAGGAAAAATTGTATATAATTCCTAGATTATAAAATGAATTTATTTTCAAAACCTTGCGGTGTTACATTCAATCCTCACAAAAATTTCATCATCTAATTTCACACAATGGTATCTGAAAGGATTCGAGTATTTCTTAAACATAAGCTCCTCAGGATCCTATGTTTCTTACTCCGTCTAATGGTTCCTCTAATAAACCATTACCATAAAAGTCGTACAATTTATCAAAAATTGTTCTATGGTATCATGATTCCTAATAGGCTCTTCATAATATGACAGATTGGGATCATGTTTTATTTATTCATAGGTGAGTAAATGTTTTGGGTCTGGCATGTATTTCCTTAACATTTATCCATGGAACACGTTGTGATATTTGGAGAGACTTAGTGGAATTAAAAAATTGTAAGCTACAAATCCAATTCGATTTAGAATTTCAAACTGTCTTATGTACCTTGGACATAATTATCCCTTCTTAAAAAATCATATAATAGCCTTCTATGTAGATACCTTTATTAAAACATGATATCCTTTTTGAAATTCCAAATCCTTCCTTCAATTATGATCATAGATCTTTTTCCTACTTTTAATTATTTTTAAATGAGTTTGGATAATATTCACATTTTTCGTAGTTTCCTCAACATGTTCTGGGCCTTCGAACTTTTTTTCTCTAACATCATCCCATCATGTTGGTGTACGACATCGTTTTCTATACAACACATCATATTGTGTCATCTATATACTTGAATTTAAGTTGTTGTTGTAGGAAAATTATATGAAAGGTATGTAATTATCCCATGTGACTTGAAATTCAAGTGAACAAGACCTCAACATGTCTTCTAAAGTTTGAATAGTCTGTTCTTATTGTCCATCAGTTTGTGAGTGGTAGGCAGTTCTCAAAAAAAGATCAGTATCTAAGGGCTTTCGAAGAATTTTCTAGAATTTTGATGTAAAAAGGGGATCAAAATCATAAATAATTGATAAAGGTACACCACGATGTGTTAAAACGTCGTTGATATACAGTATTTCTAATTCTTCATGTGGTAAATCTTTTTTTATAGTAAGAAACTATTCTGATTTTGTAAGACGATCAACAATGACCCATATCACATTATTCGTTCTTGGAGTCTTTTCCGGCCCCATGACAAAGTCCATCGTAATATCATCAAATTTCCATATAGGAATAGGATGTGTTTTCATAACTCCTATAGAAGTTATCTTCCATAGTTCACCTATTGACATACCAAACAACTCGACATATAATCAGAAATCTCCCTCTCAAAGAATTCCCCCAAAAAATGTTCCATTTGATCTATATACATATTTTTTCTACCATGGTGCATAGAGAAATTAGAGCTATGTATATCAACCAATTATTGCCACTTTTTATCAGGAATAGCGGGAACACATATCCTATTTTAGAATTTCAAAATTACACCTTCATATACAATTTCAGTCAACATCCCATCATTCATAACATTAATTTTCTTTTGAAACTCCCCATCAGCAGTCTGAGAATATTTTACCCATTCCAATAAAGAATTTTTGGCAACCATTTGAAAATTTTTTGATGTTTTACCTTTTTTGATAATTCCAATATCCATCTTTACTACATCCATGAACATTGGATCCCTTTCAACACTCATCTTGTTCATACTTTTTTGGTCCTTTCTACTCAAAGAATCTACTACATTGTTTTCCATCATTAAGTTGTAGTGTTTTGTGAAATCATTATCATCGAGTTGCTAAATCCATCTCCTTTGTCTCATGTTGATTTCTTTAGGTGAGAATATATATTTCAAACTCTTACGATCTTTATATATCTCACATTTTTTACTATAGAGGTAATGTCTCTGAATATTATAAAAAATGATTACCGCTGATAACTCAACCTCATGAGTTGAATAGTTTTGGTCATGAATTTTTAACTGCCTAGATGTATATGAAATCACTAGATCATTCTTCATATGGACACAACCAAGTCCTTTATTTGATGCATCTCTATATATGAAAAACCTATCATTCCCTGATGGTAGGGTAAGGATCATAGAATTATTTAACCTCAACTCCATTTCTTCAAAATATTAGTCACATTTCATTTTCAAAACAAAATAAACCCTTTTCATGGGATCCTGGTCATTGGGTTGGATAAATGGGAGAAGAACTTAATGAAACGCCAATAATAACCTATTAAACCAATAAAACTATGAACCTTAGTTATGTTCATTGTATTAGGCCATTATTACATAGACTTTGTTGCAATGATACATTCACTATGGGTTTTTACTGATAACTCCTTTATTAAATCAAATTGAACATATCTAATTTTCTGTGAAAACTGGGAAGATATAAATTAATGAGACAATAAATATCCAAATTAAGCATTGACTATGTTTGATGAAACCATTAATGTACATGCTACCACATCATTAGGGACATCAAAATTAACGGTTTGATCGCATATGCTTTTTCCAGATCCCTGGGCCTCTTCTGTTGCATATTTACTTGATGCTTTGGACTATCATTTGAATAGTGTCCCATCTCTTGAAAATTATATAATTGATCATTTTTATCTTCTTTTTTCCCCTTAAAATCTAGAGTTGGGTGGCTTTTTTCTCCATATTTGTAACAGACTCTCATTCCCTTCAGGGAAGTGACAAGGTTTTTCTTCCCACAATTGTCACGGTGTGGAAATATTACTATTAAATTTTTTCCTATTTCATTATTTCTTTTTCTAGAGTTTTCAATATCCATCTTCTTATCTTGTTTTCCTTTAATGTCATATTTCATAGAAAATAAAATTTCTATCATTATATCACTTGAAATTATATCTTTATATATTATGAAATTTTGGGAGACTAGAGACCTTCAGAGGAATGGTTTTAATCCATCAACGAATTGATCAATTTTTCTCCTTAGATTATGTATGTTGTCCATACCATGCCTTCCCAGCCCTGTAAAGATGGATTCATACATGGAAACATTTTCAACATCCTTCTTCCCTTAGATTCAATAATTTCTTCCCTATATCTTCTCACTGTTCACCAGGAAAATATTTTTCTAAGTTGATTTCTTTAAAATCCTTCCATTAAATCACTTATATTTTTTCCTCCTCCATTGTGTTTTGGATTTATGAACACCACTGATCTACATATCCTGATAGACGATGAACTACCATGATAACCTTCTCCCTTTAGTTATATACCAATGACATAAATATCTTTTCTAGGGAACATATCCACTTCTTTGGTACAAAATGAGTTTGTACTACCATTGAATGATTGAGGCAGTTGTTGCATAAAGAGTTCAAACATAGCTCTTCCATGTGGTGGATCTGGATCCTCTATAAAGGTAATGTTATTATTCATAACATGACTATGTTTTCCCAATATAGTTAAAATAATCTCAGTAGCAGTCACTACACCAGATCCAATAACATTATTTTGCATTGGTGGCAAACCCATATAGGGGACACGCGGGTTTCTGCGGTTTCCATTTCATCAACTACGATCCATTTCTAGATAATTTCATAAACTATATTAGGTTATGAATCATAATGTATAATCTTAACTTAACAAAATACATAGAATAAATTGAAATCCAATCATGACTAATCCCATAATCACCAAAATGGTTTCTTTGAGGAGAATTTACATTTAAATCCTTCATAATGTTATGTAATTTTTTTAATTATCCTAATGATATCCCCCTATAGTGTCTTAACCAAGATTCTAACAAGGCCCATTTTTGTGTTCCAGGATACCCAGGATTAAGCGTGAAACACCTTATTGGAGTTTTCACTTCTAGGTACTGATGTGATAGAGCCGCCTCTACTGGCTCATATCCAGACATGGATATATTGATCCAAAGATCCACATAATCAATTCCTTACCAAAATACCTGGATGTTTTTGTATGTTTATCCTCAAAGACTATATTAGGTATTCTTTCCAAGTCTATGTTTTCTAAATCTTCTTTCCATGTTTTCTACTAAACTTTCTTTTGATACCAACTGCAAGGACCCAAGCCCTGTTTCCCAGAGCCAGTTCCTTTCTTGATTACATTTTCATAAAAACAAGGAATAATCATACCAAATGATCTAGTGGTTTAGTATTAGTGGAAAAAAGATACATACTTAAGGTTAGCGTTACAACATGAAATTAAAAACAACATAGAAACTCCATAGACACTTCCATTACTCCTAGGTTATCTCAATATGTCACTCATAATTAAATTCATCATGTCCTGAGAAATTTCAACATACAAAAGGGGTGATCTCAAACACACATTAAGGGTAAGAAATACCATGAATGATAAAATAAATTATAGACATGGTGAATAATTGAAAACACATGTCAATTAAAATAAAATTGAACGTAATATGGAAGACATATAAGAAGAGTAATAATTACATAATAAAACATAATCATGGTTATCAACTAGTCGAATAACAATATGAACATTCTATTACAAGCTTCGTAATGAGGTAGGTGAATATGCCGGAAATCATAACTATATCATCTTTCCCTTTTTCTAGGACCATAAATAATCATTTTGTCAAGGCCTTATGACAATACCAATGTTTCTCTCATGGGACCTTCCGATATGTCAAGGGGATATAACGATCCCCAACTATCACAAAATAAGTCCAGTTAATTCCTCATATGAGTGGGGAAAAACATAATCAACATATACATTCATACAAAATCTAACAGGTGAGATGTATCTAACTTTCCCCAATCATAAAACATAAATACTAAATATTAGAAGTAATATAGTGAATGGTTTAAAGACACCACATACACAATAAAACTAATAATAACCAATAAAATTAATTATTGTAGATTAAATAATAAATTTTTAATCCCAATAATACCAACGAATCAACTAAATTGTTGAATCAAATGAAAATACTCTTATAAAATCATTAATCAATTCTTGAGATACATACTGGTTTATTTTGAAAAGAAGAGTGATTTTTGTCAAATCATTTTATAAAACTATAAGTGAAGTAAAATAGTATTATCATAATAAAATGAGTTATTTTATAAGATAATGGTTCCCATAAAGAGGTTATAGAGTTACTTTTAAAATAGATAAGATTTTTGGACATTCTCTTGAATTGGGCTTGTATCTTCGAAACAGTTTTGAAAGTATCTTTTAAATAGTGTAACTATCAACAAAATAAGGAGGGTTCATGGTAGTAGAACATATATAGAAAACTCAAATAGATTTTATTAGGATTACATACTAATATTAAAAAAAAAATGAGGTAACAAGACAATAAAATAAACCCAGATGAAAATGTTGGTTCGTGTGAGAAAACCCTTACCTTAAGTCCGAATGTGTTCCTATCTTGAACTTAATTTTATGAAATATGAAATTAGACTCATTAATAAATTAACAAATGAATTATTATACATGTAATTTTTTATCATAATTCGGTTCAATTCATTTATGTCATTATCAGTAAGTTATAATATCAAATTTCGTTGTTCTGGAGCATTCATTTTCATTATTTTCATACACGGTTCTCTTGTTTTTAAGTAATGGAGTTCACGTGGAATGGTTTTAAATCTCAAGAATTAAAATTATGTATTATTTGTGGACGTTTATAAGTTGTAATGTTAATTTATATAATTTTTTGACATGGATATAGGATAAATCATTAGATGAACTATTACTGATATTCAATTAGATTATTTAGGTGATATTTTTATTATTCGAGACTAGTTTGGTCTTATGATTTAAATATATGTACATAAACTGGTTCATGAAACATTAATTTGTTTATAATAAATATATTATATCCTATTTAAATAATAAAAATTGTTTAATGACCAGCAATTAAGTAGAAATTGATTAATAAGACTTCATCTTCCAAGAAGGCAATAAATTCGATCCTCATAGACAATGATTTCGTTTATAAAATAAAAGTGAGGGAGGGAGATATAAGATATTGATGATATTTCATGAATTAAAATGATATAATTCCATTATATATATGATAATTATGTTATCATGGTTATTTTGAAAGTGGATGTGAGGAGAAAAAAACTAGAGAGATGATCAGGAAAATAAAATAAAATATGAGAGATCCCTTATGAAAATTCGGTAACCTAATAACTGCGCTTAAAATTTCATTAAATTAAATGATGATAGAAAAAGGGAATATCATCATATTTAGACCAAGATTACAGTAAGAGGAATATATAAATTCAAACCCCAACATATGAGAATGGAAATTCAAAGAGATAACATAAAACAATTGTCGACTAAAAGTGTAGGGTGAATGATTCATTTACCATGTACAGTAACTCATAGAACATGATGGTTGGGACCTTGGGGGCTTGTGGAGACCTTGGAAGGACTAATAGTGTTATAAAACCATAATTTTTTGAGTAAGATTTATATTTAATGATATAAAATTAATGGATAAGTGGGTATTTATAGTGAAAGAGAGAATTTTTTATAAATTTAAAAATACACCACATTAATGGTTTTTTAAAACCCATGTGCTTGACCAAGGTATATTCACATGGTTTTATCCACTTTGGAAACCTCATGACATATGTTTCTGTACAAACATCATCCATAATTTTCTTTTAATTATCATGTCATTATAATTTCATTAAACTCCCGAAAACTCATAACTGTATTTTTTTACTATTCACGAATGTATTTAAGGATTTTTAAAAAATCCCAAAAATTCACCCTAACCATTTATCAACATCTATAATCCAAATATGATCTCCAAATTTTAATAATAAATATTTAAATATTATTAATATTATTTTTAAATAAAATCACAGTTAATTCAAAAAATACCAATATTAAAGGTATAATTGGTTTTATATCACATTGAAAAAATAATTAAGATCTCATTATCTTATTACCATATGAAAATAAAATAATATAATTACATAATTTTCATAAGGTTCAGATTACTATTCATATTAATATTTATTTTTTTATGTTACTATTCACAAAAAAATAATATTTGTTCTATCATACTCCAAATGAAATTCTAGTAACAACATTAGATGAATGTTTGTTGAAACTCAAAACACAGTAGAGGAAAAATTGTGTTTAATTTCTAGATTATAAAATTCATTTATTTTCAAAATGTTGGGTTGTTAAAAAATGGAATACATTATATGATTAAACGTAATACAAAGATAAAATGAATGAAAAATAACAAAATAATATCCAATCAAAATATGTCAATGTTGAATAGGAATTGGACAAGTTCAAATTTAACTTTTAGAGATATATTTGAGCAGTTTTTGAATGATCAATGATGGACGATGTGAATTATATTGAATATTCATAGAATGGTGGTACTCAAGTTAATTATAAAATGTCACACTCAAAGGGTTAAAAATAAATTTGATATTTTTGTTTAAATTTCATGTTCAATTCACAAGTGAAGAAATTAAACTTATAGAATAAAAAATACAATTCTCAAAAAATATGGAAATTCATGAAATACTGACATAAAGGTAAAACATATAATAAATATTGATTTTAGAAATGATGCAATGAATTTTATATTAAGGATGAAATTATTGTAAGTCTATAAAAAATTATTTCAAAAAAGAATTCCTAATTAGTGAAAAATGTATTGAACAAAAACATGTGTACTCGTATAGAAAACAATTAGTGTTCACATGTATAAATGAATTAAATGGTAATCATTGGAACTGTAAAGGTTATGAGTAGGTCCAGATAAATTTTTAGTTTAAATAGAAAATTTTTTATGTGCCTATAATTTTTGAGTTTAAAATATTAATGGGATTCAAATCCCTCAAAAGAAAATAGATTTAAACAAAAAAAAATTATAATTTAGGAAAATGAAAATATCGACAATTAGATGACGATTGTCAAATATGTGACTAACTGAGCTACATTACTAAATATTGTCTCATTTTCCTAATATTCCAATTGAGTATGAATTTTGATACTAAAGAGTCTCGTATGATTAATTAAAAATGTAAATAGAAATATTTTTTATGACGAAGTTTCTCGTAAAAAAAATAATTTACATGTATTCTAGATATTTTTTATTATTTACACATGATAAGAGATTTAAATATTTGTATGTACTTATAGATTGAAATGAAGGCTGTATATAATTTGGAAATGATGAGGCACTTAAAATAAATGGTGTCATATCAATAGCTATGGGAATGGAGAATCCGAAGTCCAAGAACATTTTATCTCTTTATGGGATGAAAAAAATCTATTAATTCTATCTAGAAAATATAATGAAGGTAATGGAGTCATTTTTTTAGAAAAATGTTTTCTTGGTAAAATTCTTTAAATATAGATACACATTTAAAAATTGAAAAAGAAAAATGGGAAACTTGTTTCTCGTTGGTGATGCAATAAATTTATGCTACCTAAGTTGAAAGAGGAAAAATCAATTATTGAATCAAATGATTGGTATTTCTAGCCAAAATACTCAGAGAATTTTTACACAAGGATAAAATGTTCATTATTTTCATATAATGAAAAGATATTGAAATTTGACATGTTCAATATGACAAAAGTGGAAGATTGTAAATTTTTCATATAAGAAATATGAAATTCAAAATTCCAAACAATTTAGAGGAAAAATTGTATATAATGGCTAGATTATAAAATGAATTTATTTTCAAAACCTTGCGGTGTTACATTCACTCCTCACAAAAATTTCATCATCTAATTTCACATAATAGTATCTAAAAAGATTCGAGTATGTCTTAAACATAATCTCCTCAGGATCCTATGTTTCTTACTCCGTCTTATGGTTCCTCCAATGAACCATTACCATAAAAGTCGTACGATTTATCAAAAAATGTTCTATGGTATCATGATTCCTAATAGGCTCTTCATAATAAGACAGATTGGCATCATGTTTTATTTATTCATAGGTGAGTACATGATTTGGGTCTGGCATGTATTTCCTTAACATTTATCCATGGAACACGTTGTGATCTTTGGAGAGACTTAGTGGAATTAAAAAATAGTAAGCTATAAATCCAATTTGATTTAGAATTTCAAACTGTCTGATGCACCTTGGACTTAATTTTCCCTTCTTAAAAAATTATATAATACCCTTCTATGGAGATACCTTTATTAAAACATGATATCCTTATTGAAATTCCAAATCCGTCCTTCAATTATGAGCATAGATATTTTTCCTACTTTTAATTATTTTTATATGAGTTTGGATAATATTAACATTTTTGGTAGTTTCCTCAACAAGTTCTGGGCCTATGATCTTTTTTTCACCAACATCATCCCATCATGTTGGTGTACGACATCATTTTCTATACAACACATCATATTGTGTCATCTATATACATGAATTTAAGTTTTTGTTGTAGGAAAATTATATGAAAGGTATGTAATTATCCCATGTGACTTGAAATTCAAGTGAACAAGACCTCAACATGTCTTCTAGAGTTTGAATAGTCTGTTCTTATTGTCCATCAGTTTGTGAGTGGTAGGCAGTTCTCAAAAGAAGATCAGTATCTAAGGCCTTTTGAAGACTTTTCAAGAAATGTGATGTAAAAAGGGGATCACAATCAGAAATAATTGATAAAGGTACACCATGATGTGTTAAAACATCGTTGATATATAGTATTTCTAATTGTTCATGTGGTAAATCTTTTTTTATAGTATGAAAATATTCTGATTTTTTATGACGATCAACAATGACCCATATCACATTATTCTTTCTTGGAGTCTTTTCCGGCCCCATGACAAAGTCCATCGAAATATCATCACATTTCCATATAGGAATAGGAAGGTTTTTCATAACTCCTATAGGAAGTTATCTTCCATAGATCACCTATTGACATACCAAACAACTCGACATATAATCATAAATCTCCCTCTCAATGAATTCCCACAAAAAAATTTCCATTGGATCTATATACATATTTTTTCTACCATGGTGCATAGAGAAATTAGAGCTATGAATATCACCCAATTGTTACCACTTTTTATCAGGAATAGCGGGAACACCTATCCCCTTTTAGAGTTCCAAAATTACACCTTCATATACAAATTCAGTCAACTTCCCATCATTTATAACATTAATTTTCAATTGAAACTCCCCATCATTAGTCTGAGAATATTTTACCCATTCTAATAATGAATTTTTGGCAACCATTTGAAAAAGTTTTAATGTTTTACCTTTTTTGATAATTTCAATATCCATTTTTACTACATCCATGAACATAGGATCCCTTTCAATACTCATCTTGTTCGTACTTTTTTGGTCCTTTCTACTCAAAGAATCTACTACATTGTTTGCCATCACTAAGTTGTAGTGTTTTGTGAAATCATTATCTTCGAGTTGCTAAATCTATCTCCTTTGTCTCATGTTGATTTCCTTAGGTGAGAATCTATATTTCCACCTCTTACGATCTATATATATCTCACATTTTTCACTATAGAGGTAATGTCTTTGAATATTAGAAGAAATGATTACCGCTGATAACTCAACCTCATGAGTTGGATAGTTTTGGTCATGAATTTTTAACTACCTAGATGAATATGAAATAACTAGATCATTCTTCATATGGACACAACCAATTACTTTCGTTGATGCATCTCTATATATTACAAAACCATCATTCCCTGATGGTAGGGTAAGGATCATAGAATTATTTAACCTCGACTACATTTCTTCAAAATATTAGTCACATTTCTTTGTCCAAACAAAATAAACCCTTTTCGTGGGAGCTTGGTCATTGGGTTGGATAAATGGGGGAAGAACTTAATGAAACACCGATAATAACCTATTAAACCAATAAAACTACGTAACTCAGTTATGTTCATTGTATTTGGACATTATTATGTAGACTTTGTTGCAATGATACATTCACTAGGGGTTTTTACTGATAACTCCTTTATTAAATAAAATTGAACATATCTAATTTTCTGTGAAAACTGGGAAGATATAAATTAATGCGATAATAAATATCCAAAATAAGCATTGACTATGTTTAATGAAACCATTAATGTACATGCTACCACGTCATTAGGGACATCAATATTAACGGTGTGATCGCATATGCTTTTTCCAGATCCCTTGGCCTCTTATGTTGCATATTTACTTGATGCTTTGGACTATCATTTGAATAGTGTCCCATCTCTTGAAAATTATATAATTTAAAATTTGTATCTTATTTTTTCCCCTTACAATCTAGAGTTGGGAGGTTTTTTTCTCTATATTTGTAACAGACTCCCATTCCCTTCAGGGAAGTGACAAGGTTTTTCTTCCCACAATTTTCACAGTGTGGAAATTTTACTATTACCTTTTTTCATATTTCCTTATTTCTTTTTCTAGAGATTTCGATAGACATCTTCTTCTCTTGTTTTCCTTTAATTTCATAGGTCATAGAAAATAAAATTTCTATAATTATATACCTTGAAACTATATCTTCATATGTTATGATATTCTGGGAGACTAGAGACCTTTAGAGAAATGGTTTTAATCCATCAACGAATCGATAAATTTTTCTCCTTAGATTATGTATGTTGTCCATAACATGCCTTCCCATCCTTGTAAAGATGGATTCATACATGGAAAAAATTTCAACTTCTTTCTTCCTTAGATTCAAGAATTTATTCCCTATATCTTCTCACTTTTCACGAGGAAAATATTTTTCTAAGTTGATTTCAATAAAATCCTTCCATTAAATAACTTATATTTTTTCCTCCTCCATTGTGTTTTGGATTAATTAACACCACTGATCTACATCTCCTGATAGACGATGAACTACCATGACAACCTTCTCCCTTTAGTTATATACCAATGACATAAATATCTTCTTTAGTGAACATATCCACTGCTTTGGTACAAAATGGGTTTGTAGTACCATTGAATGATGGAGGCTGTTCTTGCATAAAGAGTTCTAACATAGCTCTTCCATGTGGGGGATCTGGATCCTCTATAAGGGTAAGGTTATTATTCATAACTTGACTATGTTTTCCCAATATAGTTAATATAATCTTAGTAGCAGTCACTACACCAGAGCCAATAACATTATATTGCATCGGTGGCAAACCCCTATAGGGGACACGCGCGTTCGTCCGGTTTCCATTTCATCAACTATGATCCATTTATAGATAATTTCATAAACTATATTAGGTTATGAATCATAATGTATAATCATAACTTAACAAAATACATAGAATAAATTGAAATCCTATCATGACTAATCCCATAATCACCAAAATGGTTTCTTCGAGGAGAATTTACATTTAAATACTTCATAATGGTATGTAATTTTTTTAATTATCCTAATGATATCCCCCTATAGTGTCTTAACCAAGAGTCTAACAAGACCCATTTTTGTGTTCCAGGATACCCAGGATTAAGCGTGAAACACCTTATTGGAGTTTTCACTTCTAGGTACTTATGTGATAGAGCCGCCTCTACCGGCTCATATCCAGACATGGATATATTGATCCAAAGATCCACATAATCAATTCCTTAACAAAATACCTGGATTTTTTTGTATGTTTATCCTCAAAGACTATATTAGGTACTCTTTCCATGTCTATGTTTTCTAAATATTGTTTCCATGTTTTCTACTAAACTTTCTTTTGATACCAACTCCATGGACCCAACCCCAGTTTCCCAGAGCCAGTGCCTTTCTTGATTACATTGGCATACAAACAAGGAATAATCATACCAAATGATCTAGTAGTTTAGTATTAGTTGAAAAACGATACATACTTAAGGTCAACGTTACAACATGAAATGAAAAAAAACATAGAAACTCCATAGACACTTCCATTACTCATAGGATATCTCAATATGTCACTCATAATTAAATTCATCATGTCCTGAGAAATTTCAACATACGAAAGGGGTGATCTCAAACACACATTAAGGTTAATAAATATCATGAATGATAAAATAAATTATAGACATGGTGAATAATTAAAAACACATTTCATTTAAAATAAAATTGAACGTAATATGGAAGACATATAAGAAGAGTAATAATTCCATAATAAATCATAATCATGGGTATCAACTAGTCGAATAACAATATGAACATTCAATTACAAGCTTCGTAATGAGGTAGGTTAATATGCTGGAAATCATAACTATATCATCTTGCCCTTTTGCTAGGACCATAAATAATCATTTTGTCAAGGCCTTATGACAATACCAAAGTTTCTCTCATGGGACCTTATGATATGTCAAGGGGATATAATGGTCCCCACCTATCAAAAAATAAGTCCAGTTAATTCCTCATTTGAGTGGGGAGAAACATAATCAACATATAAATTCATACAAAATCTAACAGATGAAATGTATCTAACTTTCCCCAATCATAAAACATAAATACTAATTATTATAAGTAATATAGTGAATGGTTTAAAGACACCACATACACAATAAAACAAATAATAACCATTAAAATTAATTATGGTAGAATAAATAATAAAATTTTAATCCCAAGAAAACCAACGAATCAACCAAAGTGTTGAATCAAATGAAAATACTCTTATAAAATCATTAATCAATTCTTGAGATACATACTGGTTTATTTTGAAAAGAAGAGAGATTTTTGTCAAATCATTTTATAAAACTATAAGTGACGTAAAATAGTATTATCATAATAAAATGAGTTATTTTATAATATAATGGTTCCCATAAATAGGTTATAGAGTTCCTTTTCAAATAGATAAGATTTTTGGACATTCTCTTGAATTGGGTTTGTATCTTCGAAACAGTTTTGAAAGTATCTTTTAAATTGTGTAACTATCAACAAAATAAGGAGGGTTTATGGTAGTAGAACATATATCTAAAACTAAAATAGATTTTATTAGGATTACATAATTATATAAAAAAATTATTGAGGTAATAAGACAATAAAATAAACCCAGATGAAAATTTTGGTTCGTGTGAGAAAACCCTTACCTTAAGTCTGAATGTGTTCCTATCTTGAACTTAATGTTCTGAAACATGAAATTAGACTCATTAATAAATTAAGAAATGAATTATTATACATGAAATTTTTTATCATAATTCTGTTCAATTAATTCATGTCATTATCAGTAAGTTATAATATCGAATTTCGTTGTTCTGGGGCATTCATTTTCTTGATTTTCATACTCGGTTCTCTTGTTTTTAAGTATTGGAGTTCACGTGGAATGGTTGTAAATCTCAAGAATTAAAATTATGTATTATTTATGGACATTTATAAGTTGTAATGTTAACTTTTATTATTTTTTGACATGGATATAGGATAAATCATTAGATGAACTATTACTGATATTCAATTAGATTATTTAAGTGATATTTTTATTATTCGAGACTAGTTTGGTCTTATGATTTAACAATATGTACATAAACTGGTTCATAAAACATTTATTTGGTTATAATAAATATATTATATCCTATTTAAATAATAAAATTTTTTTAATGACCAGTAATGAAGGAGAAATTGATTAATAAGACTTCATCGTCCAAGAAGGCAATAAATTCGATCCTCATAGACATTGATTTCATTTATAAAATAAAAGTGAGGGAGGGAGATATAGGATATTGATGATATTTCATGAATTCAAATGATATAATTCCATTATATATATGATAATGATGTTATCATGGTTATTTTGAAAGTGTATGTGAGGAGAAGAAAACTAAAGAGATGAACATGAAAATAAAATAAAATATGAGAGATCCCTTATGAAAATTCGGTAGCCTAACAACGACGCTTAAAATATCATTAAATTAAATGATGATAGGAAAAGGTAATCTCATCATATTTAGACCAAGATTACAGTAAGAGGAATACATAAATTCAAACCCCAACATATGAGAATGGAAATTCAAAGAGATAACATAAAAGAATTGTCGACTAAAATTGGAGGGTGAATGATTCCATTACCTTGTATAGTAACTCATAGAACATTATGGTTGGGACCTTGGGGGCTTATGGAGACCTTGGAAGGACTAATAGAGTTATAAAACCATAATTGTTGGAGTAAGATTTATTTTTAATGATATAAAATTAATGGATAAGTGGGTATTTATATTGAAAGAGAGAATTTTTAATAAATTTCAATATACACCACATTATTGGTTTATGAAAACCCATGTGCTTGACCATGGTATATTCACATGGTTTTATCCACTTGGGAGACCTCATGATATATCTTTCTATGCAAAAGTCATCCAGAATATTCTTTTAATTATCATGTCATTATAATTTCATTAAACTCTCGAAAACTCATAACTGTATTTTTTTTATTATTCACGAATGTATTCAAGGATTTTTAAAAAATCCCAAAAATTAACCCTAACCATTTATCAACATCTATAATCCAAAAATGATCTCCAAATTTTAATAATATATATTTAAATATTATTAATATTATTTTAAAATAAAATCACAGTTAATTCGAAAAATACCAATATTAAAGGTATAATTGGTTTTATATCACATTGAAAAAATAATTAAGATCTAATTATCTTATTACCATATGAAAATAAAATAAAATAATTACATAATTTTCATAAGGTTCATATTACTATTCATATTAATATTCATTATGTTATGTTACTATTCACAAAAAAAATAATATTTGTTCTATCATACTCCAAATGACATTCTAGTAACAACTCTAGATGAATTTTTGTTGAAACTCAAAACACAGTAGAGGAAAAATTATGTTTAATTTCTAGATTATAATATTCATTTATTTTCAGACTGTTGGGGTGTTAAAAAATGGAATGCATTATATGATTAAACGTAATACAGAGAGAAAATGAACGAAAAATAAAAAAATAATATCCAATCAAAATATGTCAATGTTGAATCGGAATTGGACAAGTTCAAATTTAACTTTTAGAGATATTTTTGAGAAGTTTTTGAATGCTCAATGATGGACGATGTGAATTATATTGAATATTCATAGAATGGTGGTACTCAAGTTAATTATAAAATGTCACACTCAAAGGGTTAAAAATAAATTTGACATTTTTGATTTAAATTTCATGTTCAATTCACAAGTGATGAAATTAAACTTATAGAATAAAAAATATGATTCTCAAAAAATATGGAAATTAATGGAATACTGACATAAAGGTAACACATATAATAAATATTGATTTTAGAAATGATGGAATGAATTTTATATTAAGGAAGAAATTATTGGAAGTCTATAAAAAATTATTTCCAAAAATAGTTCCTAATTAGTGACAAATGAATTTCACAAAATCATGTGTACTCGTATAGAAAACAATAAGTGTTCACATGTATAAATGAATTTAATGGTAATCATTGGAACTGTAAAGGTTTTGAGTAGGTCCTGATAAATTTTTAGTTTAAATAGAATATTTTTATGAGCCTATTATTTTTGAGTTTAAAATATTAATGGGATTCAAATCCCTCAAAAGAAAATAGATTTAAACAAAACAAAAAAATATATAATTTAGAAAAATGAAAAAATCGACAATAAGATGAGGATTGTAAAATAAGTGACTAACTGAGCTACATTACTAAATATCGTCTCATTTTCCTAATATTCCAATTGAGTATGAATTTTGATACCAAAGAGTCTCATATGATTAATGAAAAATGTAAATATAAATATTTTTTATGACGATGTTTCTTGTAAAACATTTAATTTACATGTATTCTAGATATTTTTTTTATTTACACATGATAAGAAATTTATATATTTGTAAGTACTTATATATTTAAATGAAGGATGTAAATAATTTGGAAATGATGAGGAACTTAAAATCAATGGTGTCATATCAATAGCTATGGGAATGGAGAATCTGAAGTCCAAGAACATTTTATCTCTTTATGGGATGAAAAAAATCTATTAATTCTATCTAGACAATATAATGAAGGTAATGGAGTCATTTTTTAGAAAAATGTTTTCTTGGTAAAATTCTTTAAATATAGATATGCATTTAAAAATGGAAAAAGAAAAATGGGAAACTTGTTTCTCGTTGGTGATGCTGGAAATTTATGCTACCTAAGTTGAAAGAGGAAAAATCAATTATTGAATCAAATAATTGGTTTTTCTGGCCAAAATACGATGAGAATTTTTACCCAAGGATAAAATGGTCATTATTTTCATATAATGAAATGATAGTGAAATTTGACATGTTCAATATGTCAAAAGTGGAATATTGTAAATTTTTCATATAAGAAATATGAAATTCAAAAATCTCATCCATTGAGGATCATTCATTTTGAAATTTGGGAACCTGTTAGGAAGTAATCAAAAAAATTGATAAGTATTTTATTTATTTATTTAATGAGTTTAATCATATAAATTTTTTGAAATCTATGAAGCACATGTCACGGTCTCTCAAAATGTTCAAAAGCTATAGAAAATTAATTGAGAATAATATTGGTCTATCAATGAAAAATATCTAGATAAAAAATGGTGATGGATATATTAGTTTAATATTTAAATCATATTTTTATAAGCATCATATTAATTATGAACTCAATATAAATATAACAACTAGGGTTTTTTACATGGATATAACATCTTTTTAGATGAAAATTCATTACATTATAAAAATGAATTCACGAGTTATGTAATAGATTAGTTACTTTGGAAATGTAGAACACAAATGTCTGGTTTAGTGAATGATATTCAGTGTTTCCCAAAAAGATCTTACCCTTTAGTATCCAAATATAAAAATTTTCTTTATACCCTTTTGAAGGAAAATATAAGAAAACGGTGATCTGAAATTCATAGTAAGGGTAATCTTGGATGATATAAATTTAATATATTATGAGATCATAAGATAAAAAATAATGATATGTGATCATGAAAAAATTTAATACCCAGCCTATCAGGGATCATAAAAATGAATCATAGAAAAAACCTTAATATCTTATAATACATGAAACATAAGAATGAAAATTCATCATAAGTGAATCATGAAACATAATTTCATATGATAAATGTGTGTGGAATCATCATAAGTATAGGAATAACGTTTCATATGTGAAGGTTAGCTAACAAGTATCTTGAATCATGAACATCGACTTTTCTTCTATCACAGATTGAGCACATCAATTTGGTTTCGCTAACACATCAAGCATATTAACTTGTCTTTCATCATTGATAAGGAATATTGACTTGATTACCCAAAAAATCTCATGTGATATAACTCATTACCCAATGAATTTGATGGAGATATATTCCCCACAAATAACATAATGAAAACTATATATATGTATACCATAATAACATAAATCATTCAGGAAAACAGAACCCTTGATAAGAAATTAGTTTCATATCAAATTCATCATAACATAACTCATGGAAAATAAATAGGTTTCATAATTATCATTCCATAATAAACATAATGCATTCATGCAAAAACTAACAATGTCATGTAATTTCCCAGTCAAGATAGTTGTATTACTGAGAGGGGGAGGGCTGATTCAGTGTTATATTTTTTCTTTTATGTTTCCTTACTTATGAGACAACCTTTTACACCTTTTAAAGACTTCATTTCCTGCTAAAAAAAATTTAAACATACATATACCAGAACATTATAATTTACAAGGTTCACTACTCAACAAGAGTATCTACATCCTTGATATGGTTTTGAAATGATTCAATACAAAAACAATACTCTAGAAAAAATTTTATTTTTGTGTGTATTACAATGAGTAAGATACGAGGTTACATAAATGTAGCACTACGATAAATAAAAGTCCATGTGCTTCAACTAAAAAAAATGATTTAAGATTTTTTCTATATCCAAAATGATACTTTACTTCTCGATCAAATTCCAAAAATATGATCATTCAAATCAATTCTTCACTTTCTCACATAGAAGCTAGTAAGAACATACAATACTTTGTAATGACACTTATCTTGATTTACTAGACTGATTCCTAAGTCTGATTTCCCAATATAATAATATGTATCTACCAGAATAAGTTTGAGAAAATTATTAACTACTTATAACACAGTCTTAAAAAACCAATCCAATTTATCTATTTGATTATGAAAATAGTAAATATGATCATGTATCTTCTCATTTCTTCTTATGCCCATTAAATTTATTCAACAAAACAAAATTTGGAATCTTCTTCTTATATAAATTCAGAGATTATATCTCTTTTTCTCAAAAAAAATAATCTAAAAACTTCATATCCCTATAAATTAATATATTATCTATCTTCTTCTCAATGTTACATCTGTGTCAGAATGTAAAATGTACTTTTAAATTTTATAGTCACCATAAAACTGGTATGGGTGGTATTTTGAAGTTTTTCTTTCTCAACCATGTTTTTCATAAATATGTAAATTATTATTAAAAATTGGATTCATTTATGACTTTTTCAATGCTTCTTAACAATTATTGAACATTCCTAAATTTTATAATAACTTCCTCTCGCTTCTAATTTATTTAACAAAATTTAGTCTGATTCTAATTGTCTATTCTGATTTCCGAATATGATGCTCTAATTATGATTCTCTATATCACATTCATATTTGATGAAATATACATATTCAATAATCTTATTAAATTTCAATCAGATTTCGATTATGATTTTTCATTGTGATTTATCCATTACAATGAGGGCATTTGGTCACTCTAATTTTCATGACCCTCTTGCAATCTAATCATAACTGAAGACTTCCCATAATATTGCTCTATATCAATTTGAAAAACACTATTTTTATTATGATTTATTAATTAAAATTATGAAAAAAAATTCACCAATATGATGGATCATGAACAATTTGTAAATAAAATTTTGAAATCAAATTAGTGATCATATTTATCATAACCCACATATAAAAAATACAACCAATAATGCATCTTGATAGAAATGGTTGATTACATTATTGATGGATATTTGAATTTTTGTATGTGTAGTTACTTAATTAATTTACTTAAATTCATTTTAATTGGTCCCAACAACTCCCCTTGAAAACAACTATACCTATGATGATTACAATGTCATACCGAATATGATGAAATGATATCATCATCTTTGACTTCATCAAATTCATTATTTTATGAATATTATACTAATTAAATTTTATTATTTAACTTCTGTTCTATTTTTTTATTATTAAACTTTTCATATTATTTCTCTTATGGTTTAAATCTTTTGGATTTTATTCTGAATAAAAAATAACTCATTCATTTTCCCTCTATATGGTCGACCTTCCAAGCCTGCAAAAAAAATATGAATCCAAATATCTCACACTAGTGACATGAGGCTAGAATTCTTCAAATTCATCAACCTCATTCTTATTCAAACATTCATATAGTATCATGACTTTCTAAATTAATTTTAATATTTTTATGATCCTCTTCAGAAAAATTTAACTTATAATGTAAATTATTGTAACTTCCCACTCTTCGAACAATATCATTCTTTCCTACTCACCCTGAATATGAATATCCTGAAAAAAATTGGAAATATATTTTATCATGATTTATGTCATCAATATTGCATCACAATTTTTACAACTTATATAGTATTTGTGATAAATAAAAAACATAAAATTATTATAATATTTTATCAGAGGTAGGTTGACTTTTATGTATCATTTTATTATGATATTTATTTCATTTTGGTCTCATGGTTAGTCTGATGTACCATTTCCTCCAAAAACATCATCCAGAAAAATTATTATCATTATGATGAAATTTCTGAATCATTGTGAGTATGATTTCTTGAATATAATAGTCTATCCAATTGTCCATTTTTACAATCTTTATTGATTTATCTTTTTTGACAAAAAAAGGAAAATACAAGTATAGTAAAAATATATTATTACATACAAAAACCTTCTTCATACAACATGGTACCAACATGGCATCCTTGGGTTATATCCTTAGTAAGGCATATGTAAGATCAAATAATTTCATCTTATATGAAAATTAATTTTGAAAGTTCTTGTTACAACATTTCATGATTAATATAATTTTTCCACTTTAAAAAACTATTTTTAAATAACAAAAAATTTAGAAAACATTTTCAATTGAATATAACAATGAGAAATTATAAAGGAACCATTTATCCATTTTAAACACTGTTGAAATCCATTATCATGAAAATTATTAAATGATCATTTGAAACAATTTTAAAACGTTTTTAGAACAAATTATTTTAAAGGAACAAACATTTATTAATCAAGAGATAATAACTATACATCAATATTATACTATATTAAAAATATAATGATTTATGATACAAAATGTAATAGTGAATTAAATAAATCTCGTAAAATAATATTGGAATATAACCCTATATGTGTCATAATAAAGGACAATTGAGAAAAACAATCTCTTATCGATTTGATAACATTTGAACCATAAACCCCATGAAATAGAAATCAGAAAATGAATATGAAAATATACATAAATTTAAGGATACAGAATATAAAATACAATGATGGTCAGTATATACACCACACAAATGAAATGGGTGTGTAATATGGCATAATGCTCGAGGAAATAAAAATGAGACTATAAATCCCATTACCATGAAAATGGACTTTCTTCGTATATGATAAAAGATCCAGTATAACAGATAAATGCATATTATTCATTCAAAACATAACCATATTTACATATATAATACCATATATTATTTACTTATGACTCCATATTAATCGCTTATTGAAAATTCTTTGTTAAAGATATGTTTCATGTAATAACATATTTGTATTTCATACAAGTTTTGACTTTGTATTATTAGAACTATTAAACATATCATGATTTAGTCATACAAATAACTATAAAAATTATTTAAATATCATATATATTAAATATATATGTATTTGTGGTGATTAATGAAAGTTATAGTTAGAAAATAAAACACATCGTTCATGGAGATGGTTGGTCATACGTACGCATGAATGCTGTTTTCATTTTCTTGTCGGATTACATGAAAGAAAATTATATGATATATTATCATTAAAAAATATTTTATTTTTCATTTATATGACATATTTTCATTAAAACCAACCTTAATACATTTCATTTATAGTGTTAATGAATCACATCATTTTGTGAGGCGGTAGCCCGCCTTACACATGAACCCCATTATCGTATTCCTAAAAAATAGAAAACATGATCTTATGTGAGATAAAACAACTCCAAAATAATTTTAACATCATAAAAATAATTTATATAATATATAAAATATAAATCCATCTTTATTGCAAACCTTAAATGGTAGTTATGGGAGAACGAAGGACATTCGTTCGTGTATCGGTAGTCCACAGTACACACAAACAATGATTAAGGATCCCATTTGATGGAAGTGTGTGTGAGTGTAGGTAAAAAACATAATAAAATAAAATATAAATATATTAGGATACTAATTATATTATATAATAATTAAATAAAATGAATTTGTGGTATTCAAGTAAGAAATAAAACAAAAACATCGGTTAATGAACGTTACATTTTCTTCGTGTATATTTTTTTTGTATGCAAAAAATGACATCGTTGGTTGAATCTATACCCAAATGAATGATTCTAGAATTTAGAGTGATTTTTTTGAGTATATTTGGACTAATTTTAGTTGAACTGAATTGGTTTCTATGTATGATGAATAGAGAATAAGATGAGTTCTTTTATAGGATAGGGGAAGGGAACTCTTGCAATATCTCTAATGATTAATGTATAATAAATTAAATATCAATCCAAATATATCTAAAAGTCTATTTATTAAATATAATACATGTGTAGGTCGTAATATAATCAACCAATATATTTTATACAAATTTTGGTGTTATTTATAATGTTATCGTCTTGACTAACCAATTAGTTAACCAATTTTAGTTTTAACTATTGAAACAACTTTTTAAATATTAAAAGAAATTAATTTTGACAAATAAAGTATCAATTGGATGATAAATTTAAATTTTATGAAATTTTATTCCATATATCATCGTATTTTTCTTTATTCAACATTTGTACTATTTATAAGTAATTTAATAAATTATTATTTTTAATAAAATATCATTAGTGTCAATTTTGACAATATTGATTACATTGAGTTTAAGAAAATAATGTTCACAATATAACATCTAAAATATAATTTAACAAGCCATTATTATATCTTAATAACCTAATAAACCATTTATTTAATTATTTATGTCAAATTATATTCATTTTAATTTAACTAATATCATTTAATTGAGTGTTTCATTAATTGAATAATTACTCCATCATCATTGTTTAATTATTTATGATAATTATTTATTCACTAAAATTTAAAAATAAAATTTTATTATTTATATAAACCTTTTTTATTTCATAATTTGTTATTTTTGAAAATATCTTCTATTTAACCACAAATTAAAAATACTAATCTTATTAAAAGTAAGAGTGTGACATTTTTTTCACTCTATTTGATTTTTATAATATCCAAATCATTTTCAGGGAATCAAGTCAATTTAGTAATTAATGTTAAAAACATATCTATTAATTGTAAAATAAAATTCATCCAATATAATTTTAGAATGTTTTAGGGTACTTTTATTATATATATAATCTTATTTTTACCCTTAATTACCTTATTTACCCATAAAGGTGATAATAAAAATTACAAAAGTTATTGTTCATATTGTTCCAAAATAAAATAGACCTATTCAATAAAAATTTACAATATTATTTAAAATATTTGTAGAGACTCGAAGATTAACATACATGGACATTACATTACATTAGCGGAATACTTAATACATAACAAAAAAAGACACACAAGGACCGTAATAGTTTAGTGTCTTTGGAAACTTGGAACGTAATCTTCTAATCGTGGTAAAAGATATTCAACATCTCCCATAATGATCTTTCCCTTTTTTTCTTACCTAAAACCTTTATTTATAACCTGGGGAAAAGAAAACATAAAAATGGTGATCTCAAATGCTCATTAAGGGTATGCATGCATAAAATAAAACATACCATGTACATTTGAACTTAAAAACATGAACATAATGTTTAAGCATCAAAATCTTGACAAATGACATAAAATATGGATGTACGTAAGGCATAGATAATAAAGAATCATTAAGACTGAAAAAATAGCATGGGAATAAAACATGTAATTGTGGAATCCATTAAGCACATGTAATGATTTCCATAGTAGCCAAGGCATTGCTGCCAAGACCATCTTAGTGGACAAAGTCCCTTTCTGAATCGAGTTCACTACTCGTTTCAGTCCTGTATTACTGAACTGGTTTAACCTGCCATTCCAGCAATGTCTATCTCAGGAGATATAAATAATTACCCAATTCATTGGAAGGAGATATAGGTCCCACCGATCTCATAGTTAAATCATTCTTACTTGTTCCACAAAATAATCTTAAAACATTCATCATAACCCAAACAATAAAATGGGTTACATAAACATCATCCCATCATCACATAATCCATATAAAACTATTGGATATTTCATCATAAGAAAATTGAAACCATGTAAATCATAGAGACATTATACTTGAATCATACACAAATGAAATAATTTCATCTTAGATGGAAAATGGTTTTGATAAAACACTTGAAATGAATTCTAGAGGAAAATATCCTTTCTTCTTCAAAATCAATTTCTTTTCACAAAACATCATGAAATTTTAAATGAAAGAGATTTTGTTGAAAATATTCATGAAATATTTTGTAGGAAACTTGATGAAAATAATGCTTTATAAAACCGTAAAAATTAGTTCGTGCCGTCTAAGTTAAAAAAACACTCCTTTCGTACTTTTTCCGGAAAAAGTCAAAAAGTACCTCGTAATGTAAAAGAAAGAAAGATTCCTAACATACCATGTAGTAAAAGTCAAAAATGGGTAAAAAGTACTTTAAACATACATGAAAACACTTTTATAAAACATTGACATGGATGATAGACATAACCCCAGTAAATACTTACAAATATGCAATCTCGGATAAAAATGAGATTTGAAAAATTATCCCTTACAATAGGTCTGATATGCTTCGTACGTATCCGAACCTCCTATATAATTATTTAAATAATGTTATTGACTTTTTATAGAATCATATTAATTTTTATGATATCATATATGGTTCACTTATGACTTTATATTACCCGTTCTTTTGTAAATTCCATGTTAAAGAGCGTTTAGGGTAAAATCGTTTCATTTGTTGTCTGTGTTTTGACATGTAATTATTCATATGATTACTTAGATAATGATTACTTACATCCACAATGTAAAACATGATTTAAATATAATATATATTCATAATATACATATATTTAATAGATCTATAAATGGAATGAAATACAAAGTTCATGGAGACGGTAGGCCGTACGTACGTTTGAACGTTGTTTTCGTTTATCATTGAATTGAATGGAATTAATTGGATGACATACATATAGATATATAAATAAATCTAGTATCATTATTATGTAATATATTTCATGATTACTTATTATATATACTTTATAATCATTTATTAATGGTTAATCACTGAGAATGAATCTCATCGTGTTTTGGAGACGGTATTTCGTACATACGCACGAGCGATGATATTGTTCCCATGATTGTGGAATTTTATTGGAGTGTATGTATACTATTACAGAATAATTTTCAATTTAAAATAATCATATATAGTTATTATTTACACCATTATACCCATTAAGGTAAGGTGGTGGTGGAAAATAGATTACACCACGGCTTGGAGACAGTATTTCGTACGTACGCATGCGCGGTGATTTCGTTTTCCGTTGGATGGATAGATGGTTAAAAAGGGTTGTATCATACTTATAATAACATATCAGTATATGCATGATACATATGTTAATACTACATAATGAAACAACCTATGAAGAAGAAGTGGAAGAATAAATAAAGGTGAAAGAATCAGTAAAGGAAATTACCTCTTCTTTGAAGCGCCTCGTTGAGACCTCCTCTTATGGAAATAAAATTGGTCTTTGAAAAAGACCAGGACCTCTAGGATGTTTCTAGGTAAGTATAGAAGAGAATTGGGAAGGGTTTTTTCGAGCTTGAAGGATCAATGTTGTGTGTGGAAGAGAGGGAGGAGATGCCCTTTTATAAGGGAGGAGAGGGGCACCTTTGGAATTCTTAAAAATATTAATTTATAATAAATCTAACCCCACATCAAAACATCCAAAAATGACTCATATTCGAATATTAGATGAGATATGGTTGTAATCTCATCAACCAATCAAATTTAGACATGTTTGGATCTTATTTTAAACCATATCATTTTGATTTATCCTTATTTAATCTATTTAGGTTTATCTGTGGTAATAGAATTCTAAATTTTAAATTATAAAAAAAAATTACTTATTTTTTGTGAATTTGAATAATTGTTTCATTTAAAACATTATAGACCATATAAATATAAATTTATAATTTTTATATATTTTTGTTATTTTTAATCAATTTTATAATATGTTATTTTTATAAAATAACAATAGTGTCAATTTTGACACTATTCATTTATTTGAATTTAAATAAAATATATACAGATGATATGATCGAAATAAAATATTTAATAGATTAATAAAAGGTTATATGTATCAAAAAAGATAGTGGATAACATTAAATAGTTCATATAATATTTATTTTATTATTTTTAAAATTATTTATTTGGTTTATCTCTTAATACAATAATTACTAAAATATTTTTGTATAATTATTTATAATACTTATATGTTGCATAAAAATTAAAAATAAAATCCTATTATGAAGATAAATCTATTAAATTTCACAATAATACATTTACTATAATTTATAATCTTAAAATCACAATAGTTAAATTGCAATATTTATTAAATTATGAAGGTGACAACTTTGGCATCTTTTAAAATAAAATAATATAAGTATCATTATTGTTTGTATAAGACTCCAAATGGTCAAATATTCGACCATTGGATGGTTATAGTTTAAATTTACATTACCAATAAGTTTTGGTCAGGGTTTTGTGCCTTTTATGGTCACTATTAGTTTAATAAAAACTATATTCTTCATTTTTCAATACATAAATGATTCCTGCATCACTATTGTGTCACAATTAATGATAATTATTTAATCCCAAAAAATTATAAATAAACTCTCATGATGTAGATAATTTTTATATATTTCTCTAGACTATTAATTTTTGATGTTTCATGATGTTTATCACTAACTTAAAATTATTATACTTATAGTATTTAATAGAGTGGCATGTTGTCACATTCTTTGGTTTTAATAATAATTAAATTATTTTCAAGGAACAAAGTCCATTAAATGAATCTAATACTATCCTTAGTTAATATGGGTCGACTTTTAGTCATCCAATATAATTTTTCCAAGTGTTAAGATAATTTTATAATCTTATATTTCCCCTTAATTACCCGATTTACCTTTAACTATATTAAATTAAATTTACCGTAGTTACTATTCACAATGCCCAAAAATAAAAAGTAGCTTATTAACATAATTTTTACCCACTGATTTCAAATATGGAATCCATTTTTCCAAATTCAATTCACAAAAGTTGCAGAAATTAAATTAAAATTAATCTCGTTGTCGAAAGAAAACGTGTTTTTATTTAAAACATTGCAAAAGATTGAATTGATTTAACCTAAGAATTCAAGGTAAAAACAATGCTAATGACATACATTATCTTAAATGGTAAAAATATATTCTATTTATACTTTATAACCATTAAATATTATAACTTAACCACATAAGATATTATGATGAAAAAAGTTGTTTTTAATTAAAATATATCGTGTTTTTACTATTCATTAAAATATGAAAGTCATCAGAATAAAATGAAAAATTTATCCAAAGTAAATTTTTATTTCATTGTTACAAATAATCATTTTATTTTTTCAAACAAAACTTATAAACATTTCAAAAACTAGATTTAAAGTGGGTGCACCATCAAAAGGCGGCAAAACTGTATTTTTTGAAAAATACTTATTTTACCCGAAACATTTATTTTGTTCTTATAACATGTTCTAGAAAATGTGTAAGATGAATAATAATGTTATAAAATTCAAAATTTAGTTAATACTATTCATAACGTCTAGTTCATAATAATATTATAATTATATATCGTTGTTTAGTAACACCTGGTATTGCGTACAACACACGCTATCGAGGAAGGTCGTGATTGCTTGTAATGCAAGCCAAGTCAGGGTTGCGTGTTGTGAAAGAATCCTTCATTGTTTTGTATAACAGAATCCAACCATATTTCATTTATACATTGAATATATATATATATACTCAATGTTGCGTAGAATAACTATTATCAAAATTTTGTGTAACATGATCCAAGAATAGTGTTGCATATACTGCAAGCTAATACGGTGTTGCCTATAGCGCAAGGTAATCTTGGTGTAGCATACAACACAATACATTAATGGAATTAAAAGAATATTTTTCATAAAATCTTAGGGTGTTACATTCTACCCCCCTTAAAATTAATTTCTCCCTCGAAATTCGTCAGGGTTAGAAATGGTTTACTACTCGAAAGTTTGTTTAATAGAAACCCACATCGTAAAAAGGAATACCAAAACATGGCTTTTAAAAACTAAAGTCTGAAATGTAAAGGTTACCAAAATTAACTCATCACGGGGTTTCCACATTGGAGAACATAGGTGAAAATATGGATATGGAAGAAAAATCTAACCATCATGTTCTGATGGAGAGTGGTAGAGAACATGGATATGAAAAAGCCAACTATCACAATGCTATTGATTTGTGATGATCTAAGGTACCTTCTGATTGATCAGATATATGAGAACTAGGACAACATTTTTGGTTTTCAAGATCATTTCCCTAAATTTGATGAATTAAAAGAAATACTTTCATGATTTTGGTACAATATCACTATTGTTCGTGAATTCAACAATTTCCACTTCATCCCTTAAATAAATGAAGTTGAATTTGTTATTCGTGATGTGATAGCAGATCATGTGATAGAATGATGGTTCATTCCATCTCTTTCAAACAAAAGGTTATCAAAAGTTATAATTCCATCTTATGGTTAGATTAATCGTTTATGGTTCCAAAAATGAACTTATACTTCATATATCATACTGCTTAATAAAATAAAACCAGTTTCTACTAACCAGGGACATCCTATAGGACAGCGGTAGGAGATAAAGGCCATTCGCACTTCGGTTGTGGGTTCGATTCCCACAACCTTGTCCTATGCGATGCGATGTCACCCGTCCGGCAGGTTTTCCTTTTTCTAAAACTATATTACTATAACATCCAATCAATAATATCAAAAAAACTTATATCCTTAAACAATAATAACTTATGTCCAACATAATCCATTCTAATCTTTAGGCTTATCCATAATACTGCAGTCCACCCTCATAATATAGTGAAAACAATTAACAGAGATTTAATACCATCGTTGATCCCAATTTATCATAAGTTATGTCTTGTTGGTCACATTCCAAACATTCGAAGGCCTTAATCATGTATTCTCTTGAAAAATCAATACCCATTGAACCATAGAGAAAACTTGAATGCAGTTAAAAGTTGACACATTCCACATACCAAAAATCCTCATAATTATATATACTCAAACCATGATATCACTTAGTCCTTATATCAATCATGAGCTCATGAATACTGTCAGACATTTCATTTTTTCGTTTTCCCTTCATTATGCGTGTATCAACTTTTTTTTCAAAAATATCTCAATCCCTTTCCATGGTTACCAGTACCATAAAATTATTGAAAACCACAATAGACAAATACATTAATATACCAATATTCCACGATACTATATACAACATTATTTTGGAATCCCATTACATAAACACTTAATCATTACACCACATCGTTTTCATATTCAACACCACCAATAGTGATCGCATGTGACATCCCTTTGTCCATTTCCTTAAGTGGATGCTCATGTCGATCATCACAGACCCTTGGATTAGGGCATTTATTAGCATAATTCCCCATTTCCATGCACTTGAAGCATTGAAGTGTAGGTGGTGAGTTCTCTGCAGTCTTTTCTTTTTTTCACATCATTAGAAACCCTTTTTCCATTAATTCGACACTCAGCTGCTCGATGACCTTATTTTCCATGCATAAAACATTTTCTAGTCCCATTAAGACAATCTCCACCATGCTTCTTTCCACACTTTCTGCATAAGGAAACATTCATCTTCTTTTCACCATTATTCTGATATTTCACCTTGAACTCAATCATTCATTTCTTGTCAAAACTATGAGATTGATATGTAACACCAACTTCCATTTCTACCTGGATAGCACAACACACAGTTTCTTCATAGCTACTGAAGTCTCTTATATCTAATGCCCTTCGAATATTTGGTTTTAAGCCACTGAAGAATCGATCCACTTTACATTTAAGATGGATGATAAATCAAGATGCATACCTTCCAAGCCTTGTAAAATTCTCTTGGTATATACCAACAGATTCATCATCCTTTTTCTTTAGTTTAAGAAACTCTTTATCTATCTTTGTTCGAAGAATACGAGGGAAGTACTTATTGAAAAATAACTTCTTGAACTAGTCCCATTACATGGACTCAATTTCATCTCTTCGCCTCGTATTCTTGATAAGATTCCACCATTGATGAGCTTCACCTTCCAAACGATATACTGCTAAGATGACTTTATCATGTTCAGAACATTGAAGAACTGAAAATATCTTATCAGTGGTAATGATCCATTGATCAGCAACAAGTGGATCAGAAGAACCACTGAAAGAAGGTGGACGTTACCTCATGAACTCAATAGAATATTGTTCCCTTCTCTGCTCATTTTGAAGTCCAGAATGATTCATTGCTTGTGTAAGTATAAAAATAATATTTTTCACTCTATCTCCCATAACATTTGTTTTTTCAGGATTAAAATCATTGCATTGTCCATTACATTGATCAACACGGTTCCTTCGGGTTCCAGCCATCGTCTAAAACCCAAAAGAATAGTGTGAGATGCAAAAATCACGCAAGGGAAAACAATATAATAAAGGGGGAGTAACTTCAATATCTAACATCTTGGGTTATCGTAATTCTAGTACTATAACCTATGCTTATACTTATCCTTAGGGACATCCCTAGAGATACCTTAGAAATATCTCTATGGATCTCACTAAAGTTCTCGCATCCTAGTTTCCAAAGGTTGACTAAACATTTCCTCTAATACCAACTGTAGAGACCTGAAGCTTGACATACATGGATATTACATTACTTCAGCGGAATACTAAAAACATAACAAAAACAGACACACAAGGACCATAATAGTTTAGTTTCTTTGGAAATATGGAACGTAATCTTCTAATCGTGGTAAAAGATATTCAACATCTCCCATAAAGATCTTTCCCTTTTTTTTCTTACCTAAAACCTTTCTTTATATCCTGGGGAAAAGAAAACATAAAAAGGGTGAGATCAAATGCTCAGTAAGGGTAATCATAGATAAAATAAAACATACCATATACATTTGAACATAAAAACATGAACATAATGTTTAAGCATCAAAAGCTTTAGAAATGACAAAAAACATGGAAGTATGAGAGGCATAGATCATAAAGAAACATTAAGAATCACAAAATAGCATGGGAATAAAACATGTAATTGTGGAATCCATTAAGCACATGTAATGATTTCCTTAGTAACCAAGGCATTTCTGCAAAGACCATCTTAGTGGACAATGTCCCTTTCTGAATCGAGTTCACTCCTCGTTTTAGTCCTGTTTTACTGAACTGGTTCAACCTGCCGTTCCAGCCATGTCTATCTCATGAGATATAAATCTATACCCAATTCATTAGAGGGAGATATTGGTCCCACCCATCTCATAGTGAAATCATTCTTACTTGTGCCACAAAAGAAACTTAAAACATTCATTATAACTCAAAGAATAAAATGGGTTTCATAAACATCATCCAATCATCACATAATCCATATAAAACAAATGGATATTTCATCATAAGAAAATTGAAACCATTTAAATCATATAGACATTATACTTGAAACATACACATATGAAATAATTTCATCTTAAATGGAAAATTGTTTTGATAAAACACTTGAAATGAATTCTTGAGGAAAATATCCTTTCTTCTTCAAAATCTATTTATTTTCACAAAACATCATGCAATATTAAAAGAAAGATTTTTTTGAAAATAGTCATGAAATCTTTGGGAGGAATCTTCATGAAAATAAGGCTTTATAAAACCGTTGAAATTCATTCGTGCCGTATAAGTTAAAAAAACATTCTTTTCGTACTTTTGCCGGAAAAAGTCAAAAAGTACCTCGTAACGTAAACAAAAGAATGATTACTTACATACCATGTAGTAAATGTCAAAAATGGGAAAAAAAGACTTTAAAAATACATTAAAACACTTTTATAAAACATGGACATGGATGATAGAAATAACCCCAGTAAATACTTAAAAATATGAAATCTCGTATAAAAATGAGATTTGAAAAATTATCCCTTACCTTAAGTCCGATATGATTTGTATGTATCCGAAACTCCTGTATAATGATTTAAATAAGGTTATTTTCTTATTACAGAATCATATTAATTGTTATGATTTCATATATGGTTCACTTATGACTTTATATTACCCGTTCTTTTGTAAATTTCATTTTAAAGAGCGTTTTGGGTAAAATCGTTTCATTCGTCGTCTGTGTTTTGACTTTTAATTATTCATATGACTACTTAGATAATGATTACATACATACACAATGTAAAACATGATTTATATATAATAAATATTCAGAATATACATATATGTAATAGATCAATAAATGGAATGAAATACACCATTCATGGAGACGGTAGGTCGTATGTACGCATGAATGTTGTTTTCATTTCCTCATTGAATTGAATAGAATTAATTGGATGACATACATACATATATATATATACATAAATCCATTATCATTATTATGTCATATATTTCATAATTACTTATTATATATACTTTATAATAATTTATGAATGGTTGATCATTGAGAATGAATCTCATCACGTCGTGGAGACGGTATTCCGTATGTACGCACGAGCGATGATATTGTTCCCATGATCATGGAATTTTATTGGAGTGTATATATACTATTACAGAATCATTATCACATTAAAATAATCATATATAGTTATTATTTACACCATTATACCCATCCATGTAAGGTGGTGGTGGAAAATAGATTACACCACGGCGTGGAGACGGTATTCCGTACGTACGCATGCACGGTGATTTCGTTTTCCGTAGGATGGATAGATGGTTAAATAGGGTTGTTTCATACTTATAATAACATATCAGTATATTATTGATACTGATGTTATTACTACATAATGAAACAACCTATGAATAAGAAGTGGAAGAAGAAATAAAGGTGAAAGAATCGGTAATGAAAATTACCTATTCTTTGAAGAGCCTCTTTGAGACCTCCTATTAGGGCACTAAAATTGGTCTTTGAAAAAGACCAGGACCTCTAGGATGTTTCTAGGGAAGTGGAGAATATAATTGGGTAGGGGATGGCCGAACATGAAGGGTCAAAGTGGTGTGCGGAAGAGAGGGAGGAGGTGCCCTTTTATAAGGGAGGAGAGGGGCACCTTTGGAATTCTAAAAAATATTAATTGATAATATATATAACCCCACATAAAAACCTCAAAAAATGACTCATATTGGAATATTAGATGAGATAGGGTTTTAATCGCATCAACCAATCAAATTTAGACATGTTTGGATCTTATTTTAAACCTTATTATTTTGATTTATCCTTATTTAATCTATTTAGGTTTATTTGTGGTAATAAAATTCTAAATTTCAAATTATTATAATTAATTACTTATTTGTTGTGAATTTTCCATAATTGTTTACTATATATCATTATAGACCATATAAATTTAAATTTATAATTTTTAAATATTTTGGTGATTTTTAAACAATTTTATAATATGTTATTTTTATAAAATAACAATAGTGTCAGTTTTGAAACTATTCATTTATTTGAATTTAAATAAAATATATACAGAAGATATGTTCGAACTAAAAGCTTTAATAGATTTATAAAAGGTCATATGTATCTAGAAAATTAGTGGAGAACATTAAAGAGTTCATATATATTTATTTTACTATTTTTAAACAATTTATTTGGTTTATCTCTTTATATAATAATTACTACAATATTTTTGTATCATTATTTAATATACATATATGTTGGATAAAAATCAAAAAATAAAATCGTATGATGTAGATAAATCTATTAAATTTCACACTAATACTTTTACTCGAATGTATCATCTTAAAATCACAATAGTTAAATTGTTATATTTATTAAATTATGAAGCTGACAACTTTGGCATCTTTTAAAATAAAATAATATAAGTGTCATTATTGCTTTTATAAGATTGAAATGGTCAAATATTAGACCATGGATGGTTATAGTTTAAATTTACATGACCAATAAGTTTTGGTCAGGTTTTTGTGCCTTTTATGGTCACTATTAGTTTAATAAAAACTATATTCTTGATTTTTCATGAGATAAATAATTTCTGCATCACTATTATGTCAAAATTAATGATAATTATTTAATCCCAAAAAATTCTAAATAAATTCTTATGATGTAGATAATTTTGTTATATTTCTTTAGACTATTAATGTTCGAAGCTTCATGAAGTTTTTCACTAACTTAAAATTATTATACTTATAGTATTTAAGAGAGTGACATGTTGTCACCTTCTTTGGTTTTAATAATAATTAAATTATTTTCATGGATGAAAGTCCATTAAATGAATCTAATATGACCATTAGGTGATATGGGTCGACTTTTAGTCATCCAATTGAATTTTTCCATGTGTTAGGGTAATTTTATAATTTTATATTTCCCCATAATTACCCGATTGACCTTTAACTATAGTAAATTAAATTTACCGTAGTTACTATTCACAATGCCCAAAAATAAAAAGTATCTTATTAACATAATTTGGACCCACTGATTCCAAATATGGAATCCATTTTTCCAAATTCAATACACAAAAGTTGCAGAAATTAAATTAATATTAATCCCATTGTCGAAAGAAAATGGGTTTTTCTTTAAAACATTGTAAAAGATTGAATTGATTTAACCTACGAATTCAAGGTAAAATCAATGTTAATGACATAAATTATATTAAATGGTAAAAATATATTCTATTTATACTTTAAAACCATTAAATATTATAATTTAACCACATAAGATATTATGATGAAAAAAGATGTTTTTAATTAAAATATAGCGTGTTTTTACTATTCATTAAAATATGTAAGTCATCAGAAGAAAATGAAAAATTTATCCAAAGTAAATTTTTATTTCTTGATTCCAAAGAATAATTTAATTTTGTCAAACAGAACTTATAAACATTTCATAAACTAGATTTAAAGTGGGTTCACCATCAAAAGGCGGGAAATCTGTATTTTTTTAAAAATACTTATGTTACCTGATAAATTTATTTTGTTCTTATAACATGTTCTAGAAAATGTGTAAGATGAATAATAATGATATAAAATTAAAAATTTAGTTATTAATATTCATAATGGGTAGTTAATAATAATATTTTAATTATATAAAATATGGATTATACTTGGTGACTTCAACACAGTTTTGAGACCGGAGGAGAAAACTGGGAATAACTTTTGTCGTGCAGCAGCGTGGGATTTCTCCACATGTACTGACCAATGTAATCTCATTGAAATACCAATTTTAGGTGCTGATTATACTTGGCAGAGGCATACTCACCTCGGGAGGCAAGCAAGAAAGCGGGATAGATGCTTAGTGCAGATTAGTGGTCAAAGTAAGGAAATGGAAGTTTCTGGCATCACTTTGTCCAGGCTACATTCTGATCATCATCCGATTTTAATTGATATTTGAGTTAGCACTTCACGGTCAGAACCTTTACCCTTTAAGTTCAATAATGCTTGTTTAACGGTTCCTGGTTGCAGGGAAGTTGTTCTGAAAGCTTGGGCGGAGCCTGTACAAGGCAGTGCCTTGCATGTCCTTGCCGGGAAACTGAAAGCTGTTAAGGCTGGAATAAGGGAGTGGAGTAAGAAATCGTTTTCCAGAATTGACCAGGAGATCAAGGAGGCAGACTCTCACTTATATGAATGTCAGCAGGACAACATGTCGCGTGATTCCGTATCATCACAAGAGGTACTGGTAGCTTCAAGGCTTGATAACCTGCTAGTTCTTAAGGAAAATCTGGCCAGAAATCAGTACAGTGCAAGATGGTTAAAAGAGGGGGACATGAATTCTCAGTTCTTTCATTGCTTGCACAAGGAGAAGAAAGTTCGGAGAAATCTCAAGGCTTTGAGAATTGGTGGAAGCTTGCACACCTCTGAGAATGATATTGTTAATTCTGTGACTGAATATTTTCAAGATCTTTATTCTGAATCAGGGCAGGACATATCAGACAAGGTCATAAGATGTATTGAACCAAGCGTGGATGAGCTGCAGAACCGAAAACTTACTGATATTCCTAACATGAAAGAAATCCATGATGCCCTCTTCTCTCTGAACATAGATATTGTGGCTGGGCCTGATGGCTTTTCCAACAAATTTTTCATGTTCTACTGGGAAATCCTCCATGGGGAATTGACAGAATTAGTCCGAGAATTCTTCTATCATTCCTATTTGCCTTTTGGAATGAATTCAAATTTCATTGCCTTATTACCCAAGAAGGAGAATGCGCTTGATATCAAGGACTTCAGACCAGTTGCCATTGGGAATTCCATTCCCAAAGTCGTTAGCAAAATTATTGCAACAAGACTTGGTGTTATTGCTCGGTCCCTCATCTCTTTTAATCAGTTCGGCTTTGTGCCTGGCAGGAATATACAGAATTGTCTATTTACTGCTTCAGAATGTGTCAACATTATGAGAACAAAGGTTAGGCATGGAAATATGGCACTCAAGCTGGATATCTCAAAGGCTTTCGATACGATCAGATGGGATTTTATCTTCTCTGTTTTGAACATGCATGGATTCTCAAGTAAGTTTATTGGCTTGGTTAAAGCCATTTTGGAAACTACTAGACTATCTGTACTGGTCAATGGTTCGCCAAGGGGGTTCTTTCAGTGTTCCAGGGGTGTACGGCAGGGTGACCCTTTATCTGGCTTGTTATTTTCCATGGCTGAGGACTATTTGAGCACCTGCCTTCATGATCTTGTTAACTTTCGGATCTATCAGAGAATGGTGTATGGGAGGAACTGCTTCACTCCCTCTCATTTATTCTATGCTGATGATATCCTACTCTTCTCTAAGGCTTACAGAAAAACCATAAATTCTATAAAGACTATCTTTAATCACTATGAGGAAGTTTCAGGTCAGGTCATAAGCTGGAGTAAATCCTTTGTTGTTTTTGGTGAAGGCGTTAGAGCTGTTAAGCAGAATAAAGTGGCGAGAAGGCTTGGAGTTAAAAGGGGCTCCCGAACCTTTATCTATCTTGGGATGCCTATGTTTTGGGGAAGAGTGAAGAGGGTATATTTGGAGGATATTTCTCTTAGAATCACTAATCAATTGGCCTATTGGAAGGGGAAATCAATGTCACGGGCGAGTAGGATTTGTCTTGTGAACTCAGTCGTCACATCAATGTTTGTGTATGCATTCTCACTGTATAAGTGGCCTGTCGCTTTGCTCAGGGATCTTGCTCGCTTGATCAGGAACTTTATTTGGACTGGCTCAATTCAGCAGTGGAAATTGGTTACCGTTAAATGGATGGATTGCATTAGGCCTCTTTCAAATGGTGGAATGGGAGTTAAAGATGTCAGGGTTTTTAATGATGCTTTTCTACAAAAATTCACTTGGAGGCTACTTGCTGGTTCTGATTTTTCCTTGGAGTTTCTTTACAGCAGATTTTTTGACAGGCTATGTCGAAGGTCGAATGTGTACCTGAGGTCGTCTGTATGGGCCGCAATTCGGAGTACATATTCCGAGATCATGTTGCAGTCCAAGTGGCTTGTCTGCTCTGATTCTCCTCTGAACTGTTGGACAACAAAATGGTTGTCATGCCCTATTGATAATGCTGCTACTATTCCTTTAACCATCCGGGATCTTTCTGTTGGTGATTTTCAGGTTAATACACAAGCTCGAGCCTTACTTCCTGCTACTCTCCAAGCGGAACTTTAAGCTTATGCTTTCATGGACACGGACACTCTGATTTGGGAGCCTGACATGGCTGGTGTCTTCTCCAGCAGGCTGGCTTATGCTATGCAATGCGGCAACAATAATCCAGCTCCTGCATGGGTGATGGCGGTGAGGACAGCTTACATCCCACCGGCTAATTCCCTTCTCATATGGCGGATTTGGAAATGCAGAATTCCAATTCAATCTGCATTACAAAAGAGAGGTTTGAGTTTGGCCTCGGTTTGCCCACTCTGCCTTGCTGCGGATGAGTCTATTGAGCACATTTTCATCAAGTGCAACTTTGCTGCTCGGTTCTGGCTTTATATCACAGGAATGTTTCACTGTAGCTTGGATCTATCATCGGTTGGTTCACTGCTGAATTCTGCTATACATCAGGAAAATAGTGAGCAGGTTTATTCCTTGCTTATTACTGCTGTTGTATCTGTTATTTCCTACGTCTGGAAGGCTCGGAATAAAACTGTGTTCAATGACGGCAGTCCCCTCTTCAAAGAGGGAGTGATGGAGGTTCACCGAAGCATTAAGCTTGCCTCAGAGAAGCAAACTGCCTGCATGCACAACAACATGGCTGATTTCATCTTATTAAGATCTCTTGGTGTTTGTGGCAGGGAGAGAAAGCCGAAGGTGATGAAACACATTAGGTGGATTCCTCCAATTGCTGATTTTTTGAAGGTGAATGTGGATGGGGCAGCATCTGGCGCGCCAGGGCCTGCTGGTTGTGGTGGCGTCTTCAGGACCTGCAGAGGTTTCGTTAAGGGGTGTTTCTTTCATTACATTGGAAACAGTTATGCTCTTGAGGCGGAGTTATGGGCGATGATAAAGGCTATAAGGTATGCTGCTCATTATGGCTGGAGGAAGATGTGGATTGAATCAGACTTTTCTACTACTGTGAAGGTTCTTAAAGAGCGGTCCAGGATGGTTCCATGGAGGATGCTCCCTGCTTGGATCGGTGCCCTCAAAATTGCTGAATCGTTTTCTCTTGAGGTTTCTCATGTTTACAGAGAAGCAAATCAAGTGGCAGATGCATTTTCAAAAAGAGAAATCCTTGAGGTGAGCTCTAGCTGGTCCTTTGTTCTCCCTGAGTTCTGCAATGATTTTGTTCACAATGATAGGATTGGTACTGTGTTTACAAGGTTGTGTAAGGCTCCCTCTTTCTGAGTGGCTTGTACTGTTTTAACTTTAATTTAATTTTATGGGAGCAGGCCTCCTGGCTCTCGGGCTTTTTGGGTATTTAATAATTAATCCCATAGATTGGATGAACAATAGGTTTTTAAGGTGTAATCATTGAAAAGAATGAAATTTTTTATATCAAATTTCAATGTGAAGTTGGATAAAATTATAGAAATTTTTTTAACTTATGTAAACTATTACTAATTATAATTTAAAACTAATTAAAATCATAATTTAACTATATAAATATGTAACATGAAAAATGTTTTCAATATAAAATCACCATTTTCAATATTCGTCAAAATATGAATCTTTCCAAAAAAATACCAAAAGTTTTTCCAAAGTAAATTTTTTTTTTATATTTAAAATATATGATTATTTTTCCAAATATAAATAATAAAGGTTTCAAAAACTATATTTAAAATTAGTGGACCCTCAAATGGAGGCAAAACAATCATTTTAGAAAAATGCTGCTTTTAAGCATAAAATTGGATTTATTCTAATATCAAGTCTAGGAAATGCACTAGATTAATTTTAAACATTTCATTCAACATATAATTCATTAATATAATCCAAAAAGAGTGGATTTTTTTTATTGATATAAAAAATGCTTGTTCACATAGAAATAGTTTTCTAAAAAAAATCAATTTAAAAAGGGGTTTATTTTCTTTTATAAATAATTGGTCACCAAATAATTAATTATATATGAATGTATAAACAATATATATATAATTTATCTAATCTAATTCATACACTTAATTATAATTTTTTTCTTATAAATGTCTTGTCTATGATATTATAAAAATAATATGATTTTTTGTAGAATCTAAGGGTTGTATATAATGTAAGATAAGCCGGTGATGCAAGTAATGCAAAATTAACCTAGTGTAGCGTATAACACAATACATCAATGGAATTTAATTTATTTTAAAAAATGTTCCTCGAAACACGAGATATTACAATATACCACACTTATAATGATATTTTCCTTCAAAATTCATCGCATTAATACAAAAAAATGAGGATACCTCTGCCTCATCATATCCTAAACTTCCAATTTAGTTTCTCTAAACTCATAGTTTGTCCACAAAACATTTACTAGGTAAGTGGTATTTTTTGGGATCACAATTTTAATGATCTATAATTTCTACCGATTTCTCTTAATAAGAATGATTATACTCCAGCGATACGACCTTTAGCATTAGTACATGTCAACGATCAGCTATGTTCTTCCTTAGAAGGGATATATAAAACATCTTATAAACATGAGAGAGATTTGATGGCAATACCAATCTTTAGGCTACTGTTACAATATTATCTAGAATTATAAAAAACAAGTCATTTCAATTAGAAATTGAACTTCAAAAATAAAATTTAGATACATGAAAATATCATTGTGGGAAACCAACATCTTAATATGAGTCCATAAAACATACTATTAAAAATATGGAAACTAAGAGGTGAAGAGAACAACCAAAAAAATGATTAAAATTAGGATTAGATTAGAAAAAATTTAAAACATGGGTGTGGGACATAATTTTATCTATAATTATTGATAGAGAATAATAGAGAATATAGTCATTAGAAGATTAATAACTAAATGACAATTGAACAAACAGGTTTGGAAAAATATCATTGATATAATCATTAATAATTGTAGTAGGATAACAATTTATTTCAAAAATAATTTAATAATATATAATTACTTTCTTTAATTCACTTTTAAAATCATAATCCCATCCATAGGTTGTGCCTTGGAAAATTTTTACATCATCTCCCCCTACAAGAAATGAGGTCAAAATTGTAATACCTAAACATGTGGATCATATGATCGATAATAGGATTGAAATTAATTCCTAATATAATCATAACAAAATGGTTATATCATTTTATATAATATTCATTAATCAAAATATTAGTCTCCAAAACCTCATAATAGTTCAACGTATGAAATTTCATAAATTAATAACCTTATAAACCTTCCAAAAGATCAAAATCAAAATCATTAAAAATAATAGAACTAAATTCCCAAAGTCAACATATCATTAACCCCCCAAATAACATGAAATAGTTCTTAGTTTTCACATACCAATAATGTGTAGACTATTATCATGTCTTCTCTAAAAATATGGTAATAACTTGAAATCCCATATTGTATACGCACATGAAACTTCATTCCTTATTTAATAACATTTTGATTTGAAACATTTTATATTGTAATCCCAGTTATATCCTCATACAGATATAAAATGTGATTTAATTATTCTAAAATCCATGCAGATGATCATAAGAAATTTAAATAATGAATGAAAAATAAAAATTTTATAGGGATTATCCATTCAAATTAAAATATGAAATTACCATAAAAGGAGAGGAGGATTGGTATTCATTAATTATCATGGTTTCATTCATCCATTATGATGTAATAATATTCCATTTATCCTTTTTCCTTAGAGGTTTATATATCTTACCATCATCATTAGTCCTTGGATTAGGGCACTGGTTAGCATAATTCCCCAAATCTTTAAAATTGAAACATTAAATTGTTGGAGGTTCCCTTATAGTATATTTCTCTTCATTCCCATTACTTCGAAAGTAAAATGTTAGATTCCCTTATTTTCCAATCTTAAAAGATTTACAAGTCCCCTAAAGATAATTTCCACTATGTTACCTTTCATAGTTTGTGCAATAAAAAAATTTAAAATTATCCTCTACATAGTTTTTAGAGTTTCCTTTTAAATATATATATATTAATATCTTAAAAATGAGATTTATTGGAAAATTCAATATCACTTTTTTAAGATGAATTAAAAGAAGGTTTTTACTAAAAAATATGTTTTTTAACTCATCATAATAAATTGATTCAATTTTATCTTATCTCTTATGCTCCACCACTCATTATGTTGACCATCCAAGCAATAAGATCCCAATATAACATTTTCGTGGTGTTACTAATGAAAAAGGAAAAACATATTTTCTGGAGTAAAAATTCATTTCACAGCTACTAATGGATCGATCACTCCACTAAAATATGGTTTATGATTCCTTAAGAAGGATTCAAGAAAACATTTTTCCCCCTTTGGTAATTTGAGGGTCAACATGATTCATGGATTGATAAGGTTGTGTGGTAATAACAATAAGAGTTTTCATTCTATATTCCATAAAATTCAACTTCTAAAGAGGAACATCATTGAATTTTCCTTTAAATTCCTGATTATCATTATTACTTTGGGTTCCATCCATTGACTAAAATAATAAATCATAACATTATGAACACAAATCACAGTCATTAAACCACATAATCAATGGAAATTACTTATAAAATTTCAATTTATGGCCCCTTAGGTTTAATCCTATGTTATTCATGATTGCTACCAAAATTATAGGATTATTATATATACTCAAGATTATCCATAGGGATCTTACTATGGATTTCTCATCAAAGTATCTAAAGGTTGACTAAATCATTGCTCTAATACCAACTATAATGACCAATGTTTTTTACATGGATATTACATATTTTTTGATAATTATTCATTAAATTACACAAAAATATTCCCAGTTACTATAATATTTTAGTGCCTTTAGAAACATAGAACAAAAAATTCTAGTCTAGTGAATGATCCTTACATTTTTTCACAAAGATCTTCACCTTTAATACCCCTACTTAAAAATTTATTCATAGCCTATGGAAAGGAAAGATAAGAAATGGGTGAGCTTAGATTCTCATTAAGGGTAATAATGGAATATGTCAATTAAATATCTTTTGAAATAATAATATAATAAATATGGTTTTAAGATCATTAGAAATTTCCATACCAAACCAGTGTTGGGTCATAAACATTACTCATTGCATAAAAAGTTAGCATTTCATAAGACTAGATTCATAAGAAATAAAATTCATCATATATTAATCATGAAACATATTTTCATATAATAAATGTGTTTTGAATAATCATAAGTATATAAAAAATTTCATATAACTAGGTTAAATACCAATACTCTCGGATCAAGCACATCGACAGGTCTCCCATAATAGATCAAGTTCATCGACTTCTTTCCCCAAACAGATCAAGAACATCAACTTGTCTCCCATCATGGATCAGGAACATAGACTTATTTCCAATAACTATATCATGATATATAACCCATTTAATTATAGGTAGTTATATGTCCCACTCGTGATATAAATATAACCATACATATGTGTTCCATAAGAACATAAATCATTCATAAAAACAGAACCCATGAAAATAAATGACTTTCTTAAACACATTGTCATAACATAACTCTTGAAAAAAAATTGGTTCCTTAATTTCCATTCCATCATAAACATAAACCATTAATATAAAGAATAATAATGTAATCCATGTGTCTTATCCCCATAATATAATAATTAACTTCAAATAAAGTCATATTAGATGAAAACTAATTTAAATTATCTTGTAAGATCATTTCTTGAGGAAAATATCCATTCCACTTTGAAAAAACTTTTTAATTAATAAAAAATTTATCAATAATTTTCCATTGAAAATAAATGTGAAAAATTATAAATGAATCATTATAATAAATTTAGGCATCTTTTAAAAAGGTTTTATTGAGAATTCTTAAAAGATCATTTAAAAAGATTTTATGAAATTTTAATAAGACATTATTTTTAAGGAACACATATTTCTGACCGAAGAGAGAATAAATTTACATGAAACATATAATAAAAATAAAAGATATATATTCATGACACAACCTATCAAATGGTATTGTATAAAACGCAAAAAATTATATAGTTTCATAACATAACATATGTCGTGAAGAAGGAAACATGAGAAAAAATTCCCTTACCGATTGGTAACTTTTTAATTATTAACCCATTGAAAGTGAGATCCTAAAATACATATTAAAATAAAAATTTATTTAAGTATATTTATTATATAATATATTCAGTTTCAGTATATACACCACACAAAGTAAACATGTGGCGAATATGTCATAAGTCTCACAGATTTAAAAGTGAAACTAGAAATCTCTTTAACTTTAGTCTTGACGTCCTTTATATATGTTTAGTGATGTTATATTATAAGTATATTATTATTATAAATAAACCAAATAAACATTTCCACCTATATTATACCATATATTATTTAATTATGATTTAATATTACTTTCTTATTAATAATTCTTTGTTCGACAAATAACTACTTTGTTTTTCAAACATGTTTTGACTTGTTATTCCTGGTACTTTTACATATATCTTGATTTAATATTCATTATAATGATAAATATTATTTTAATATCATATAAATATATTATAAATGTATTTATGTTGATTCATAAATGATTGAGGTAGAAAATAAAAATCATCATTTATGGAGATGGTAGGCCATATGTATGCATGAGCACGATTAAAATTTTATTTTAAGATTAAAACAATGATAATTATATTATATATTATTATTAAAGAATCATTTCTTGTACTTTATATCACATATGTTAATTAAAATGATCTTTTTTACTTTCCATGTGTAGAGTAAACGAGTCACATCACTTCAAGAGGTGGTAGTCTGCCGTACTCAAAAACCATGTTATCATATTCCTACAAAATTGAAACAATGGAGGTATATTGGATATAAAAATTACACAATAATGATAAATTCATAAAAAAAATATATGTTATGTTAAATATAAATCCATTGTCATTCCCAAACATTAAAGGTGGTAATGGAAGAGCGAATGACATCGGTTCGTGAGGCGATAGTTCGTCGTACATGCGAACGGTGATTACATATCCATTTTGATGGAAGTGTGTGTGATATTAGGTTGAAAAAATTATATAATTAAATATAAGTATATTTAGTATATTTAGGTTATTATATAACAATTAAATAAAAATAATTGAGGGAGCTCAAGCAAGAAATATTAAAAAAATTGTTTGTTGATGAACATTACCTCTTCTTCAGGTATCACCTTTTAGTTTGCCACAAAGGAAATTCTTGGTTGATTTTATTTGAAAATTAATGATTATAATATGAAGATAGGTATGTTGTGGTTATAATTGTAGAGGTTTTGGATGATCCAAAAGGTTTTTACTTTTGATGAAAATATAAGAAGAGGGTTCCTTTTATAAGAGTGGGGAGGGGAACTCTTGGAATTTTTCAAAAGATAAATTTATAATATATTCATTATCAATAAAAACACATCCAAAAAGAAATTAATTCATGATATGATATGATAATATTTTAATCTCACAACCCAATATTTTTTAGAAAGGTTTCCCTGTTATTTTGAAACATATCACATTGATTAACTCTTCGATAACCAATTTTAATTTTAACTATGGTAACAAAATATTTCAATATTAAAATGTCATAATTTTTACTTATAAGGTGTTAATTGGACCCTAAATATCCCATATATGATATTTTAAACCAAATATAACCCAATATTTCTTTATTAAATATATTTATAATTTATAGATAATTTAATTAAATATTATTTTCATAAAAAACAATTAGTTTCAATTATGACACTATTCTTTATTTTGACTTTAGTAAAGTAAATACAAAAATATAAATTTAAAAATAATAATTTAATACACCCATAATTTTTCATATCTATAAGAAAAATTTATGGAGTATATTAATTAAGTCAAATAATATTTATTTTAATTTTTATAATACCATTTAATTTAGTTGTTCATAAATTGAATAGTTACTGCATCATCATTGAGTATTTATTTTTGATAATAATTTATTCATAGAAATTTAAAAATAAATTAAAATTATCTTTATAATCCTTATATATTTCATAATAATATATTTATTAGAGAGTATATTCTATTTCAAACCATATTAAAAAATTATATTTATTAAAAGTAAATGTGAGACATTTTGTCACACTATTTCATTAAAATAATATCTAAGTAATTTTAACTAGAATGTGTATATAAAAAATTAATTTTCAAAAATTAGGTTTTAAGAGTATAATTTAATTCATAAAATAACATTTATTCATATTTTAGGTTAGTTCTATAATATTTATAATACTATAATTACCCATAACAACTTGATTTACCGATAACTATGGTAATAAAAATTTATAATGTTACTATTCATATTGTCCAAAAATTAAAATGAGATATTTAATAAATTTGGGACTTCTTTATTCCAAATATAGAATTATTTTTTCAATATTTTAAAACACATAAATGATATGAATTAATATGAAACCAAACCCACAGAGGCGATGAAACAACATATATTTAATGTGAAAACATTCAATAGTTTGAAATACTTTGATATCTAATTTCAATGTGATGTTGGTTAAAATTAACTAAATGGAATAATATTTTTAAACATTTTCAAATTATAATTTAAAAAAAGACAAAAAATATATTTTATAAATAAAAACATAGAAAAAAATGAAGTTTTCAAAAACAATTCAACATTTTCCATTATTCATCAGAGCATTAAACATATTAGAAGAACACAAAAATTTGAAAAAAGGTAAATTTTGATTTTATTCTTTTAAAAAAGAATTTTTTTTATCAAAAAAAATTATTAATGATTAAAAAAATAAATTTAATAGAACCATACCATCAAAAGGTGGAAAAACTGTCATTTTAGAAAAATATTTCTTTTATGTGTAAAATTAGACTTCATCTTATATCATGTCTAGAAAAAAAATAAGAAGAATTATAAAATTTTTATTGAGTATATATTTTATTAATATAATTCAAAAATTATAATTTTTTTATTTAATAAAATAAAACACACTAATTCACACTTAAATATTTTTTCACAAAAAGATTTCCTTTTCAGAAGAGTTTTTTATTTATAATTAAATTGTAAATTATTAATTAATTATATATACATACATAATATATATTTTATTAAGTCAATTAATTTTTTTTCATACCCTACAATCTAATGGCTATGTTATAATTTTCTTTGCTAAAGATTTAAAAAATTTAAATAGATGATTCTTCGAAACATAGTGGTGTGTCTAACAAAAGATAATATGTTGTTTCATATAATGAATGCATAATATGGTTTAGCGTATAACACAAGACATCAATGTAATTTACGTTATTAAAAAAATGTTCATAAAACTTGTGTTTTTATAGTACAATACACAAAAAATAGTTTTTTTAAATAGAATAATGCATGTTTGGTGGATGTGGCTTATACCATGTTAATTGAGCTTGGTACTTTGTGGAATTTTTATATATAAGTAATCAATGAAAATATTAATTTTAAAACCCATTTTTATATAGATAAATCTATATATGTCACAATATAATATTTTTTATAAAGATTCATCATGTTTAAAAAATTTAAAGGTGTTCGGTTCCTCTATTATAATATAAAAAAAAGGATAAATTCTTGTGAATTTCAAGAATAGTGGAGTTGATGAAATCTTAATTGGTTATCATTCAAATGGAATTGGTAACCTCTATTGAAAAAAATAAGATTAGAAATATTGTAGATATTGTTTGTGTAAAGCTGATATAACAGTCAAATAATGATATTGAATGTAAACAACAAAGGACATGAATTTTTTATTAAGTCGAAATATTTGGTGAGAATTACGGTGAATATTTTGAAAATAACATGAATTATAAACTTTTATAGATTAATAATGATAATTTGGCCATTTTTAATGATAATGTAAAATCATTTTCAACTCATTGAATGATTATAAAGAAATTCTATGTCAACAATATTATTATATATCATGGTCAAAACATGTATATTGAAATAAATTATAGATACAGGCAAATACCTCACTATTTTTTCATATTGAATGAACAGATTTTAAAGAGTCAATAGGTCATCAAGTGTATATTGATGCTAAGAATAAATAATTAGATCATGTAGAAGAAAAAAGTTCCTTAGGAGTTAGTAACCAAGCATAAAAAAAAATTGTCCAATTAAATTAATTTATTGAAAAACATTGAATGAAAAAATATAAGATGTACGAAATGAGGAATAAATTTTTTCCAAATGGAACTAAAAATTACAAGGAATTGATTTTGCTAATAAATTATCACTAGTTTCAATGATATATTACATTAATATAGTTATTTCTATTATAACACAAATGAAATTCAATATTAAAAAAATGGATGTCATGTTTTCCTTCATCTTTAGATAGTTGAAAAGAAAGTGTATAATAAAAACCCATGTGGTTTATTATTTTTTGGATATTAATGTTATGTATTCAGGTTATAGAAGGTATTATATGGGTTAGAAAATATAAAAGATCAAATTATTTCTGGTCAGATTGTTTCTTGACGATGTTAGAGGATAAGAGAAAACTGTCCACATTAAATATGACAAAAAATTATCACATGTTTTTGTTTATTATAAGGACGATATCAATTTTAATTATAATTAAGAAGAATTTTGAGAAGTCTTTTCTTTAAATATGAATAATATGTTTGAAATTTCTATGATTTGAGATATAAGATACTTTTTTGGATTACCACTTTCACAATATAAATATCACATATTCATTTGTCAGGAGAAATATGCATGATAACTTTTACAGAAGTTTGTCCATGTGGATTGAAATCATTTTTAATATTGTTTCAATGGTGACAAAATTTTATATGAATTAAAAGTTAAAATGAGTTTAATTAATATAATTTTTTAAGCTAATGAGAGATTTTTATACTTGAAGGAATTAGGTTAATAAATTTTATATTCTTTTACATTTTTTTGTAGATATAAATGTATACCAAAATATCTTATTTCATTATTAGAAATGTAAATCTTATGTATATTAGTGGAATAATTATCTATTGATGAAATATAAAAATAGTGGATAGCTTAATATATTTGGTTATATTGATGTAGATTGGGCTTGAAATTTTTATGATTGAAGATCAATATATAGTTTAGTTATCTTTTTTTGAGTGAATGGTGTGTATGTTGACACAAAAAGAAATGGATATTTACTACCTTGTGTGGAGATAGAGAATAATCTATAACACAATTGATGTTGAAGATGGATCAATTTAAATATCTCATTGTGGAGGTGAAGTTAATAGTACTTGTGGGAAGATATAATCAATGTTGTATATATATATTGAGAAATATGTGTAAAATTTCCCAATTAAAGATATTTATTTAAAATATTACTTCATTAAAGAGTTTGTGGGGAAATCTTTTTCAATGATGTTACTTTTTCCTACAATGGAAAAAATACCTGACATGTTTACTATACCAAAATATATAGACACATTTAAAATATTTAGTATAATTATGGTAGATCATCCTCACTCATATCTAGGATAATGTATAGTTACTCCATCACCTCTCACACCTTTTCTTTTGGATATTTTTTTCAAAGGGGGATAAATAAAACGTAAAAATCAATAAATTTAAAACCTTAATGTATTTAAAAAAATAGGAGAGAACTAAATAATGGTATATTCCAAAGGTATGTGTTAAACCAAATTGTGTAGATATCCATTATTTAGGCATAAATTATAGTTAGAGAGAGTTATTAAAAGGGTTAATCTTTGAAGTCATCATGTATTTAAAGAGTGTTTAGTGACTTGTGAACTATTTTAACATATATTTTGGGAATGATTTTTAAGAATATATTATATACTCGTATCAAGGACATATTTGTTAAGTTTACTAATAATTCATTTCCAATTTATATCAAGAGGAATTGAGACTTTTAATGGAAATTACATATTGTACTACTATATATAACATGTTTCTATTATAAAATATTTTAATTTCCTAAAAAAATTACATTTACTTGGGACTATAATTATTGAATATTGATTAATTACAATGTGTGAAGAATTAAAAATTTATTTATGTTCTTAGTTTGATAAAAAATCAAAAGGGGGATATTATTGACACCATTAGAATTTTTGGGGTGATTGTTTACCCCATAATATATATTGTTCCCTTGGGGTGATTTTTGAAAATGAAGGATAATTTTACAAGATTTAGAGTTGAATATGTTTCCACTAATAGTTATTATTTAATATAAATTATAAGAATTAAAGAAAAATAAGTGTATATATTTGCTATGTTTTATTTTTTTCAATATTTATATCATTTTCAAACTCCCATAAAAAATATTTATGATGTGAGGTGAATGTTTCTTTTCAATATATAGGTTGTTGGTACTATATTGAAAATAATTACAAGTTTTTAGAAGGTTTTTTGGAGGTCAGAATAACTGAATCTAAAAAATACACCTATGTCTTCCCGGAATAATTTTTTATATCCAAGAAGACAAAAAATTAATATAGTAAAAATACTTGCATGATGAATTAGTTTTTTATTATGAAATTTGAAAATTTTTTAAATTCATGCACCACATGTGATAGATAAGGTTTTTATGTAGGAGACTTAAAAAATAATCAAAGGAATCCAATGAAATATTTTTATATTCAATACATAATATATTATTTATAGAATCAAAATATAAAAATTGTAGGTGTTCCATATGATACATAGCATCTCGAAGATTATTTAAAATATCTTGTTTGATATTTGTGATATTTCTGGACCAAATACAATATTTTTCAACATAAGTAGATCTTTTGAAAAATCACCAGTAAAAGAAGTGATGCATAATTATATATATATATTTCATAATATGTAATATATTTTTGATCATATCTAATACATTTTTGAGGATACACAACATATTTTATTTAGTATGTATGATTTTCGAGTTAGAAAAACCTAAAAGGTTAAAGAAATTACAAGGTATTTCAGAGAGATTTTTTTAGAAGTTAATAAACTTTCAGATGTTTTATCACATAAGATGATGTAGATTCAAGTATTTATTGAATAAATATCTTAACTAGAACCCACGATGCAAGTTTCTGGTGAAATATGGTTCTCAATATAGAAATGATATTAAAACATGATAATGATGAGTTGATGATATGGAAGTGGAACCTCACGCTCTGATGAGTAGCTATGAATATTAATTTTTTCACTATTATTATAAGTCATGTTATTTTGACTCATGTAGAATCATATTGAGCCACATAGGAAGAATATTATTTTTATCAATTTGATAAATGGATTTCTAACCATTTAATATTTTAGGTTCTGTTATTATGTTTTAATATTTTTATAAGAACAACGAAAGATAAGTTCACATGAGAAATAAATTCTAGTGAAATAATTTCTGATGATCACATGGAGTTAGAGTCTTATAAGTAAATTTCTAGATCAAAATAACATACAAGATGGTTTTAGGGACAATATTTATTAGAATATCATTCACCAAATAATAAATAAAATGCTATGTGTTTTGTTTATTCAGAAGGACAATAGTTGAATGGTTTTTAATGTTGTGGTGGTGGAAATTTGTTTTTATATGATGGATTACTATGTAGATCTCAGAGTATTTTGAATTCATCGCATATTTATTTTATAGAGGTGGAATTTGGAAGCACCAAATGGAAACTTCTATCGGTGTAGTTTATATCTGTTTTTTGGACACATATTATGATTTAGCGATCCGTGAGATTAAGATCACTATAACTTCTTCAAGATTCTTTGAATAATGTAATATCATATCTCCCCATGTAATATGGAACAACCTAGAACCACACACTCTCTTTGAATTATTTACCTTTCATGTTTACTTTTCATTGATTTTCCAAATTATCTTCATTATGTCCTGAGAATGGGTTTAAAATTAAATGTTGTAAATTGTGTGAACATTTATTCCTTTCTCTATGTGTTATGAATGAGATTCATTTTTAATATTTTTCTTCCATGCAAGATGTTATAATGGAGTATCATATTGTATATTAATCAAAATTTAATCATGAACCCATAAAGTGGTATCAAATACTTTGGTTGGAATGATTATAACAAATTATGACCCCATGAAAGGGTTTTAGATCATAGTTTATGGAAAATATTCATCCATTTCTCTTGTATAAAAATATTGGTAAATAGTTCCTTATTAATTTTCTTTCATTTACCATATGTAGAGGGAGATCAAAATTTATTAAGAGAGGGAATTATATGAGGGAATGTTCATTCTGTAAAAGTATAATGAAAATTTGTTTGAGTTTATAATAATGGAGACAGAGGATTGTCTTATGTATAAATATCTCAATCATCCATTTTCTAGTGTTAATCCATAAGTGTTAAAAAGTAGTAATGGTAAAGGATATGTAGGGTATAACATAGGATAATGTGATTTTCATTATCTAGAAATATTTCATTCAATATCTTGTAAGTGAAGGCCACATTGAAATGAAATAAAAAGTTGGATAATATATAAGAGAATCACAAAATATTCAAAATTGTGTTCCTAAAAAGGATTAGATTATATATGAAAATTTTTAAAGGAAGGTGATAATTTCATGACTTAAAAGACTTCAATTTAATTATAAGTCATCTAGTATCAGTAAATGTAGTCTTCTGAGACCTGGTCATTTGTTTATTACTTTCATTCATTCATGATTCAGAAGATGTAATGGTAATGGATATGAGTAATTCTAATGGAATGACGTATTTAAGGATAAAAAACATACAATAATTGATATTGAACAAATAAATTCATTGCAATAAGATTTTGGTATCATTAAACAATAGTTAAATTGGTAAATTAAGAGGGTATATTATTATTTGAAAAAGTCACCAGAAAGTCAATGTCAAGAGGATAAAATGAAGAAGTAGCCCATCGAAAGGTTCTATCTCGTGTTATTATTATGATAATATTGGATCTCTTTATAAATATTGAAGGGATTGGAGGGAAAATTTTTAGAATATACACTTTTGAAGTTGATCTATGAACCCTATTTCAAAAGAGATAGGTGATTTTATCCTAAGTACCACCAAATCAAATGGGACTTTAATGATAGGCTCTGGAGCATTATTCCATTCAATAAACGGGAGGGGGAGTATGACATATTTTATATCTAGATGATATAATAGAGTTTTCTTAGTGAATAGGAAAATCATGAGATTATTTAAAAATGGTATGTGTCTATCTCGAGGGGGTGTGGAACCTTTCATAACATTCAAGGTGTGTGGAACATATCCCCATTAAGGAATAAGATAATTTCCCTAGGATAACTCAATTACTCATGCTCCTGTAGAGTGTTTATGAAAGTAATGTGGATGATTTCATGTTGCTCCATGGTTATATTATTGGAAGTTAAATATGATATCATGTGTTTTTAGGTTTATCAAATGTATTGATGAATATTGGTGAAGTTACTTCCACTAAACATCATAATGAAAATTTTGGTCACCATAGTGAGAAGTGAATGCAGATACTACCTTCTAAGGGATTTCTACAGATTATAAGAACAGATTATGAAACATATTAATATTAAATAATTAAAAAGTGGAAGATATTATATTTTCAAATGGGATGGAAATCAGAACTTATTAGATGATAGGAGTAATTCACAGATATATTTATGTGGAGGATGTGGTGAATTGTCATTAAAGTTTTCTTGTGCTATATGACAATCAATTTTGATTCCACAGAGTGTGGGTAATTCATCAATTAAAATATTTACGTGTTTTATATTGTCATCCAATGGAGATATATGGTGTAATATGGGGAAAATAATTATGATCAAGTGATTATTTTTATAAAATAATGGTGATTACGGAAGTGGTAAGTTTTAGAGGTTTATCTGTAGAAGTGAATTTGGTTTTCAAATACTATTCCACGTATTCTAGATTAGATTTTATTTTTGGAGAGGATGAGAATGAATCTATTATAAAATCATAAAATCATAAGGATTATCATTGTGATCTCCAACTTTTCGTGGGAATAATTTATTAACAATGAGACATACTTATTCAACTATGAGACTAACTTATATAATTGGGGTCTATCATCATCTATTGGGATGAAACACTTTGAGAACTGTTGATATGAGAAATATTTTATTTAAACAACATAAATATATTCAGAACACAATCCTATGCCCATGTTGATACTTTGGAATGATACTAGATGGATGATATGTCTTTAAAATATTAAATTTTCTATGGAAACAGTGAATGTGGTTTTTGAATTTAGATAATAACACTAATAAATTCATTAGAAGTGGAATTTTTATATTTAATGAGGATACCATATTAAGGGAAAAAATCATTGAAATAATTTGGATAAAATTAATGAATCATCTCAATTTATAGTTCTCTTGGTAGGAATAAAAAAAGACTCAATGATTCTGACAATTCAAGAATCATGGTATCTTGGGAAAAATCAAACCATTAATTAGGGATTCTATAATCATGGGGTGAAGTTCTGATGGTGTTTCCTAAACCTAGAAAACTAGATAGTTCAATGATTACATAATATCAAGATCTAAACTTTCATAATCCACCAGAAGTAGTACAAGATGTATCTCAACTAAAGGGAAAAACATAATAATCTTCTATGGAAAGGAACTATGTGTAAAGGTATGGGAGTAAATTTCATTATCTTCTCTTGATGGTTGATGGAGAACCATAATTTCTAGGGTATTTAATTATTTTGAATGAATTTAAATATTAGGATTCTTCCCTGGGGTATGAACGTGATTATACATATGAGTTAAGAACATGGGAGATGAAAGTGATATTTTTTGGAAAGAATATTCTTCAAAAATTATTTCTATCTTCTAAAAGAAGATTAATATTTTAGGAATATGCATAAAGTTAGGCTTTTTGCAAAAGTTATTCAATAGATGAAATGAGTGGATTCATCTAAAAGGATTCCATTGGTTGTAAACATAAAAATATAAAAATAGTGTTATGTATATTTTTATTGGAAGATCTATATATTTTTAAAATGGATATGAAGATATCATTTATTCACTAGAATTTTGATAAAGAGTTCTTTATGGAGTTTCCAGCTGTTTTCTAGGATCAGAAAAACGATAGAGTTTTGTATAAGTCGAAATGTATTCTTTATTAAATGATGAAATAATTAAGTTAATAAAATCATAATTTCAATAATTTTATGGTGGAATGGAATTTCATCTAGATAAATTATTATTAGTGTTTTTAGTAGTAGGTGTTTGATGACGGGAGTTTCATCATCCTTCTTCTTTATGTGGTTGACATGTTGATCACAGGTTAGATGAATTATAGAATCGATGATATCAGTGCTGGTTTGTTTTTATTTTTTATGATAATGGATCTTGGAATGATAAAGATAATTTGGGGGATAAATATTTGAGAAGAAATAGGATCTAGTACATTGAACCTGGCCAAGGATGACTAAATTCAAAATTTTATGGATTGTCATCGTTTTTTAGTAGAAAAAGATGTTACAACACCATTTATTAGTCATTTTGACCCATGTAAGTAGAAGTTACTCAAATTTATGTTACGGTTGACTACATAGAGATGTTTATTTATGCATCATTTGTTGAAATATTGATATATTCCATCGTTTTCACTCATCTATATATTTCAAAGGTAGTGGAAGTTATTAGAGGATTTATATTGAACCCTATAAGTGTGGATGAAAATGTTTTGAAATGAATCCTCTTGTACATTATGGGTTCTAGAGTACTAAAACATTTATATGGAATATGAGTGTCTATAATTTTATTTTTAGACTCTATCTTTGGAATAGATTTATATTCACATAAGGCCATTATAGGATATGTGTTTAATTTTGGAATTATTACCAACATTTTGAAATTTAATCATCAAAAAATGGTTACACTTTCAACAATAAATAAAAATTACATTACATTGATAGAGATAACTGGGGATTTTCTTAGGCCAAATGTTATTATATAGGATCTAAGAAGGGGCCCATAAGATGTGATGCTAGTTTGAATCATACCTATTGTGATTCACATGGACAGAAATAAGATATTAAATTATTTTATGAAGCAGATTCAGATTAATTACCCACTTAATATAATATGTATTGGAGTAATGAGTGTTAAATAAATGTAATATTAAAGAGATTCAAAATCCAAAAAATTTGTTGATAATGGTTTTGACTCAGGAAGTGTGAAGGTGTTATTTTGAATCTTTTCATTTTGGATTACTAGAAGGAATGAATGGATGAGAAATATGTGGTTTATTTATTAATTTTGAAGGAAAATATTTTTAATTGAACTTATAGATGACTTTTTGAAAATATATAAATATATTTAATGTTGTTGATTGAAAATGTTTGATAATTATCTCATTAGAAATAAGAATGATAAAATCATTTGAAGGAGAAAATCTTTTGAATGTACTATTTATGTATACATGGTTGTGGAGTGAAATTGATAGAATACAAATTCATTCGAATTTTTATATAGTATTGTAGGAAGATTTATTTCATAATATCATTCAATATATGATATGGAAAACTATATATCTATGATATATTTTTAAAGGAAACTATTGAGGATATGCTAATGTTGAGTTAGTGAAATGGTTCCACTAGATTAAGGATTCCTCTATATATCATGGAGAAGGAGGACATCATCCCATAAAAATAAAATAATAGTGGAAACTGAAAGGTTGTAAAGGAAACTCTTATAATAATAGGTCATGTCAACGGTTCTTGATATACACAATGAGTTAGTGATTGGTGAGATCTGTATTTTCATAATATTTATCGTGATTTATTAAATAAATTAGCTTTCCCAATTGTAGTAGGGCACAGTCTAAACCACATAATCACCCTGTTTTGTTCAAAACATTCATTTTATTCTCCCAATAGTTTATTATGATAGTATTTCTTGAATACATGTAGTATATTTACATTACAATATATTGAATTGGGTGCATGTTTCATCCAAATATCATGCATCATGTTTTCTATTCATTTCTGTTGTTTTCATCCATGGGAGACGTTCTTATGGAGTATCTTGTGGTGGTTTTCAAGGAGTTGTTCATGATTCCAAAAATCAGTCAATGAGTTATTCCCAATTCCACCTACTCTTTTATAATGATTTAATTAATATAAAATAAACTAGTTTGAATTGAAAAAAGGAGTCAGTGATGTTGATGGATTGATATAAAATTTTGAAGAAGAATCTATTACTGTGTGTAATATAAATTCAATAGGGTGTTTCATGTATGAGATCATGAAAAAAAGGTACTATTTTATGAAATGAAATATAAAATATCAAATAGAGATAGTGTAGTTAAGGAAGAGTGTTTACTTGATTCAGTTCATGTAGAATAATAAGATAAATAATGGGATGGAGAAAAAGATGTAATGAAAAAAAATAAAATTATTGAATTATAATTTTGAGGAACACAATATTTTTATATAAAAACAATTTAATATTTTGATTATCTGGGATAATTGTACATATTCAGGAGACATGTTTTTATGAGTTATGCTTAAAATTTACTTGTTTATGGTCTATATGATAAAATTTGTAGATTTTATGATATCTAATGATTATAGAACATGCTATAGACTAGATACTTGTTTTTATTAGAATACCATACAAATTTATTGTGCCAACTTTGTGTACAGTCCTTGGATTCTATAACAGTGATATAATATTTAATTTTTTAGGCAATTAATATAGTTCCAAAAAAGTAAGTAAAAAAATTGATTTCCTAGATTCACCCACCTCAGTAAATATCAATTTATCATGAGGTTTGTTTTCACATGAACTATAAACTACATTAAAATTACATACAAGGATGAAATATATTTATTCTTGATCCATTTGCATTACACTTGGCTATCATGTTCTATATATAAAAAAGTGTGTTATCTGTTTAGTCTATAAAAATGTTTCTTCATCAATATCAATTGACATTGGATTATATAAAAAACAACCGAAACATGTTAATTATTACATAATATAGATACATATATAAGAGGATAAATACCCATGATAATTAATACCCCATCACTAACTCGCAGAAATATATAAACATATAACAACCATGAAAAATATTTGAAGTGTGTCAATAACAGTAATGGTTAATGTATCATATCAATATAAAGACCCAACCCCCATACAATGGTATAAATAATAAAGAAATGAGATTCACTTGGGGATACTAATATTAAAGCATGAATAGAATAAAATTAAATAGTACATCAAATCACCACTAAAGTATATTCCATATTTAATTATTTTCTATATATTTTTCTCTAACATACTTCTCCTCTTCAATAACTTTGAGGCCAACCAACACCTCAATGATAGAATTAGAACACCTTGAGATTTTATTATATATCTTCCATTAAATAAATACAATGTTTAAGGTCTAGTATGATATAAATAACTAAATTAAAACATGATATATTTTAAAATGAATGATAAACATTATTACATCATCAGAAAAGTACAAGAAGAGTTAAACCTCAAGTCAATATGAAATAGTTAAAATTATTCATTCAACGTATTATTTTTATTTTCAATAAATAATTTGATTTGTCTAAATTCTGGTTAATTGGAGCGATTTACCGGTTAAAAGATAAATAATAAATAAATGTGATTAAAATCTTTTAGTGGAAGAAGACTGAAATTTTTTAAAGAAATATTTTTTTTATTGTGTATTTTTTATATTAATGAAATAAATTAAACATGTGTATATTTTTGTTATAATAAAAAATTACAAAATAAAAACTAATATATTATCAAAAATTTTATTACTAATTGATATAAAATAATTTTAATAACAATTAATTTTTTTTATTTTATTTTATTTTATGTAATTAGTCATTCATTAAATTTTATTCCCAGTAGGAATGATAGTTGAATGGTTATGAGTGATTAAATTGACCATATAAAAAAATGACAATGAGGATCTGATAGATCAGGTAACAATAAATCACAATATCATTAATGGAGAATAAATATGAAGTTCAATTTAGTGTATAGTAGTGATGGTCAGAAATTTTTATAGAAGAATAATTTTTTTTATCATCTACATTACATTATATAAGTTAAAATGGTTCCATAAAACCATCTTTATAGTGTTTATTCAAACACATCTTCATAAAAAATGATAATAACATGCATATCTATATGAAAAACAACTCAAATATTCTAGTCATTCAATTTATTCTTTTTCCCAATGTAGTAGATAAACATGTGAATCCCACAAACCACTTCAATTTAATTCATTATAATTTCCCAAATAACAATTCATGTTGAATTTTATCACAAATGTGTAATATTAGTATTCAGGTGTAATTTTATAAGAAATATATAAATTCAATAACATTATGTTTGATGGAATTCATTAAAATTAGTAAATATTCTATATAATAGTAAATATTTACACAATAATCAATATTAAATTCCTCAAAAAACACACTAAGAAAATATGATACAAACTCTTCATTTTTTAAACTATACATATTTGAATGATGTAAAATCAAAGATTATGGTTTAAAAAATGAAACACATTTTATCCATCAATATTTCATTTTAATTTTTTAAAAAATAATTCCACATGAATTTTCATAGCATTGAAATATCTATAAGTAATTATAGAATACATAAAGAAAATAAAATATCTCTTATACCCATGTAGGAAATAAAAATTCAAAAGTATAAACAAAACATAATTTATTTTATGATTATTTCAAATAAACTATTGAAGGAATGCCTTTAATGAAACCATTCATGAATTTAATGTTATTATATGACTTTAAATCAAATGATTTTGTGATGTATATAACTTATTTTGTCTAAATTTTATTACTCATGTGACTTTGAGAACCTCTATTGACTTGGAATCTTATAAGACACTATAAAGAAGTGTGTATGATTTTATAAATAGTGAATGTTTTTTATAAGACATTATATCCTCATCATATGATTTCACTATAGCGTATGTATGTCTTTAGTTCAACCGTAATATTATCACTATGGTATAAATCTCTGAATATAGACATATTTTTCTTTTGTATAACATTTAGTAGAAACAGATTACATTAAACTATCATATGAATTTCATAAAAATTTTAAGAATTATAAATAAAGATTTGATTACTTTATATGAAGTTTTTAATACTTTGGATTAGTTTTATGAATTCCAAATTAAACAAAAAATAAAAAAATACATATTTGTAAAATATAAGAATAAAAAAGTTAAAAAATAATAGCCATAAAATTTTTTATCAAGATAGGAAAATAATAATGAGAAAAATTATAAATATCCAATTACAAAAATAAATTCTATATAAGTTAAAACCAAATCAAACTATTGTTTATTTTTCACTAAAATTATCTCATGAGACACATATTTCATTTGAAAAATGATAAATAAGAAACATCACCAATAATATTTTTTTTATATGTAGTTTATGATTAAAAAATATTTATTCAAACATGTTATATGAAATAGAATGAAAATTTTATACTTACCAAAGCCTAATTAAGTAAATTGATAAGGATCCATTAAAAAATATCATTATTATATATATATAATTTTAATTTTAAAAACTTGTCCGCACATTTGAAACTATAAAATATATTTTTGAATAAAACATTAAATCATATGTCCCCCTTTTTGAATTAAATATTTTAAACATAAAAAAATTATAACTTCCCTTTGTTTTAGCATATATAAAAAAATTTCATATTTTAATAAAGATTTAAATAGTAACATTTCCCTTAACCCTATTAATTGTAAATAAAAATACCAACTAAAATAAAAAATTAATTTCACGAGTAATTCCCCCCCTTAAATACAACTTCTTTTCCTATTTTTGATATTATTATTATTAAAAAATTTTGTTCACTTAGGTACACTGTTGTATATATATTTCAAAAAAATAAAAAACATAAAGCAATGAAAAGTACTCCTAAAAATACTCTATAATCCACAAGTATCTATGAACACATGTGAAGATATTAATGGAATTTTATTATATGAATGAAATGATTTAAGCAATGAAAAATAGTGAATTCACGTGTTAGTTAAAAATAAAAAAGAAATATATTACATTTCCATTAGATATAAATAAAAAAGATGATTTTTTTATTTAAATAAACCATAATATACAGGATTTTTAAGCATATATACATACCAAAGTTAGCATCTTGTCATATAAATGAAAAGTTTCATACAAATAGAGTTGAAATGATGCAAGATACTAATTGTTGGTTGATTTATGCTACGCAGTAACATTTTTTACTCGAAAACCTATTCCCATAAATGAATTTTAAAATTTTATTAAAATCTACCATGAATTCTAGTCCATATATGATTTTCATAGATACATGAAAATAAAAAATATTAGTAAAAATATCCACAATTTGATAATCATTAGGAACATATTCAAAATATAATTCACCATTTTGAACAAGATCTATAATAAATTGATATTTAAATTTGATATATTTAGTCCTTTAATGTTGTAAATTATTATTAAATATAAAATTATTAGATATGCTTTCACATAAAATTTGAAACATTTTAAATTATACATTAAAACCAATTTAAATTTTCTTAAACAATAAATATTGATCCAAAACATTTGTCTCGATAGAATATTGCGTTTTTTGAGATGGCAAAGCCCTAAAATCTTTTTTCATAGAATTATATGATACCATGATTTCTCCAATAAAGTAACATATTTTTCTTTTTATTTTTATCTATTTTACATCCACCAAAATAAGAATATGAATATCATTTTCAAGTAAAAATAGTTTTGTTAGGACGGAATAAATCATGTTTTACAGATCCAGTAACATATTTTTTATTCCTTTTATATCCTTTAGGTGACATCCATTATTTTCTCTTTGATATATAATGAAAATAAAAAATTAAAACATTTAATTATTATATGAATCTATAAAATATAATAAAATATAAATCATACCTCTATAATGTTTGTTATTGACTAATTTTCTAAATTTATTAACATCTAGTTTTTATGAAGTACTCATGCGGTTTTTGGGTCTTTTAAAATTATTTATTTTAAATATTTTAACAAGTTCTTTGAATACATATACAAATCTCTAAAAATTACATTATTTAATATAACTTTTTTACTTCCAAGTTAAAATTTAATTCTTCTATAAAAAATATATCAAATATAATTTTTATTAATTATGAAATTTCATTTCATAAAGAATCATTCAAAGATCTATAAATTATATCATCAATAGATATTTGAAGAAATAAAAATTTCTTTAGAATTTTTTTTGTAAATAAATTATGATTATAATTTTTTTATAAAGTAATTTTTAACAAATTATTTGATAATATTTAATACGACACTCTTAGATATTTCATGAGATCATAAATTGCATTCCAAATATATAAAACATGATTATGATGATTTTCATTATTAAAACAAGGGTATATATTACTATAAACTTATTCAAAAGTAAATCCATTTAGAAATTAACTTTTAACAAACCAATGAAATAATTTATTGACATAAAAAATTTATAATCCAACTATATTCTTATAACATATTGTCAAGAAACGATCGAAAATGATTCATCACAATTTATGAATTCTTCCTGGAAATATCATTGTGCAATAAATCTACCCATAGTTCTATAAATATTTTTAAATTTGTTATGTTTATTCATTAAGATAAATTTGGTACCAATTACATTAGAATATTTTATTGGATCACCTAAATCAAAAAAATTATTCTATAAAAATTGATCTAACTCATATTCTATAAAAATAATCCCATTTTAAATAGTTATTTATATTCGAATATGATTAGAAAAAAAATAAGATATGAAAGAATAATAATCCCAAAAAAAACATTAATGAATTTTTTGTTTTAATTCATCAAAAAGACTTTCCATTCAATTTATCTAAAGGGTTACCTGAATACAATTTCCATGATTATTCTTGTGGGTGAACCCCCTTCATCAATTTCATAGTTATTTTAGGTTTCATTATCTAAAAATTTAATATATCTAATATCCCCCTCATGTTTATTGAAAAAACTATTATTTTATACCAAAGATTTTATAAATAATTTAACATATATATATATATATATATAAACCTTCATAGAACTTTTATTATTGACTCAATATACCTTACTATACTTCTAATAGTGTTAAAATGTACCATTATTATTTTTTTAATCAAAATTTTCTTAGGAATATTTGATTTTCTGAATATAAAATTTACAACAGAATACTCTATCATAATTTATTAATGATTTTATTCCTTTACAAATTTTACTTTATGTTTTAAAAAATAGATCATAAAATAACTCTATTAGATACATATCAATATGTATTTATAAATTATACCCAAAAATATATTGATTTTTTAAACTCATTTATCATGGTTCTAGATATTTCATAGAAGTTTCCCTTTTTATTCTCCACAATAAAATTTTTTTGGTGCCCTATATGCTAAAAAATTATGATAATATACATTTAATTTCTCAAATTATTTAAATAACATTTCATAAAACACTCTTCCCCTATAACATATAGTATGAATATGAATAAATATACCTTTTCATTTTGAATATTCTTATTGTAAAAAATATAAATAGATAAAGGGTCAACTTTATGGGAAATAATGTCAGTTTATGTAAATATACTAAAATCATCAAAAATAACAAATAAAAACGTTTTCCACTTATACTATATATTGATATTGGTTCCATTAAATCAATAAGTATAATATGTAATGTAATTATCCATTTTAACACCTTTTATGGTATAAAATATCATTATGTCATTTACCATTCATATAAGTAATGTACATGAAGGTGTTTTCAAGATTGATTTAGAGTTATTGTAAAAACATTTGGTTTTTAGATAATGTGTACAATAGACCCCTTCATATCTATTGAATTTAATAAAATATATAACATCTCCATCAACATGTCTTGAATATCCACTATAAATGTACTATGTTCATTTTCTCAAAATTTTAAGGCACATATCTTTCGAAGATATATTTATGTGAATGATACCCATGAAAAAATTGGTCCAATCAGTTTAGAGAAAACATTCTTAGGAAAATAGAAAAATTTCAAAATTTTATTAATAAAAAATTTAGAGGGTAAGTATTTTTTAATAAATAAACTTGTGTGACTAGGTGATTATAGAAATATCAATAAAAATTTAATTTCATTGCATCCCTTCATTAAAATTCTAGTTTTAGATTTTTCTATTTTGTTCAATCATAAAATTTTATCATAGATATTTCCTTCATAAAAAATATAGAGAAATCCATTATTCATCATTCAATGTCCTTTATCGTATTGACTTTTTAATCTGAAATAGAATGAAATTTCATTTCATTTACTTCATTATTTTTAAAAATATAAACCTTATGTTTAATATTTTCCTTTTGAACAAACTCTAAAACATCACATATTTTACTATTACCTTTAGAGGGAGTATTCCTTATCTTTTCATTCCCATTAAGAGTTATTTTTTTCCTCAGTATGTGTTTCCTCTAGAATTGGGGATGACCTCGTTTATTAAAGGTTCAAACATTCCTATCAGTTTTTAACAGGATTGTTCATTGAACTGGAAACATCCAATGATTCCATATCCATTTTAACATACTTTCCAAAGGTAGGCACTCATTAGTTGTGTACTGATTAGGCTTAGGAATTTACATTACTTGAGAGGATGGGAGGTCAGACTCATCATACCATTTTTAGGGGAATAATTGTGTACTATGGGACTCTCTATATAGATTTAAGTTATGTTCGTCAATCCTTATTACATTACCAAGTATAAAATGAGATTTCATTTAAATCTGACAAACAATGATTGATATGTAGGAAATTTAAGGAATCTTCTATATGGATTAGAGGTTCTTCAGCGATAGAGAATCATCTATATTTGTTAGATATTCTTATTCAATGGTATACTTCAATACATAAAAGTCTCTTGGTCATTATGATGACTATACAGGTTTTATATCCACTAAGAGGGGAACATGAAGTTTATTATCATTCAGAAGGAGAGGGATTATTTCAGAGTTGGCATTGTACCCGCAAATGGGCTACCTACGTATCCTTTATTTAGAAAAGGAATCAGAACCCACATAGTTCGATTGAGGGAGTATGATGTTTATTCATTATTGATGGCTCCAAGAAAGATGTCATGATTACTTTTACACTCTAATGTCACATGAGTCATGCTCGGTATGAGAAACAAGAGGTATTGGTGAAACCAGAAAATTGTTCCACGAAATATGCAATGATGTGGGGATTATGTATTTGTGACTGCCCAAAATAGATGAGTATAGGGTTTACTTAATGGATGAAACCCAGGAACAATGTTCATAAAGGTGTAAGTACTTTCTGGAGATTTGGATATTCTAATCTTGGGGCTTACTCCTAAGGAAGATTCCTAAGATAGGAGGGGACTTATGATAGGGTTTTACTCCTGAGAAGGAATCCCAAATCAAAAGTAAATTATTATTGGTTAAGAGAAATTATGATGGGGGATTACTCTTGAGAAGGAGGCCTAGGTTTAGGGACTTGGGGCTTACTCCTATATAGGATGCCTATATTTGTAGACATTGAGACTGGGGCTTATTCCTGAAGAGGAAGCCCCTGTTAAGAGAACCATGGTTGGGGATTACTCCCGAGGAGGATGCCCATATTTGGGAACTTGGAGACTAAGGATTACTCTTTGAAAGGAAGCCCAGGTTAAGGGAATTATGAGTGGGGATTACTCATAAGGAGGATGCCCAGATTAGGGGACTTGGGGCTTCCTCCTGAATAGGATTCCCAAATTAATGAGAATTTGGACTAGGGCTTACTCTTGAAAAAGAGGCCCAAATTAGTGATTCTGTCATCTTAAAAGTTGAGGTTGAATGAATGAGATATCTGACCTTAGTGACATGAGGATATATAAATCACTAGGTTTTAAGAGATGTTCCACAGAATTCCTTTCAGATAAGCCAGGAAACAAAGAAATAATGCATTTAATGGATTTGGAGAGAGTTCTGAAGGATTAATCCTGAAGAGAAGAGGAGGATAGGTGTTAGAGTGGTGAAATAGGCAGTAAAGGCACCCAAAAAGAGTGGGGGAATGTAAGTACTATGCAGCCGCACATGTCCTGGTCACATAGGTGTACCTTCATGACACATGGGTACTTGCGCGAAAGCCAATCCTTAGGGTACAACTTGGCCGGGGCTTGGGTCAAGCCTTTAATACTACCCCTAGAGACTTCTAGAAGAGAGGCATGCAAGTAATGTGGAAGGGGTAAGGCAGAGTGCAAGAGTGTCCATTTCCCTTAAGGTATGGCCACCTAGGCACGCAAGTGTTGATGAGTTTTAACACTCATGCCTTCCTCCCCCTCTTATGACCTTCTGTTCAAGGTAAGTAATTACCTTAGAAGTGTTTGGAAGCTTTGAGAAGACACTAGGGCATCGGGAGATCAAATATAAGGTTCTGTAAATTTTCATCCTCTGAAATGGGGGGCCCACCGGGGGTATTTATTGGCTGTTGAAGACCCCGGTCAAAATTCAGATAGGGCGCATAGGTAACCTTCATTACCACTAGGCGGCGTGCAAGTATACTTGTGCGACCATGATAAAACATGTGTGAACCATGTTGAATCTTATCCTTGTTCATTCCTTTGCCGATTTTTGATGTTTCTTCAAAGGATTAATCACTTTTGGTTTAAGGTATTTCCCTTTTTCAGTCAGCAAACTTTTTGACAGAAGGCAGCATCAACAAAAAGTCCCCCCTCAGAGTTGGATCTGGAGAAAAAAGAGGATTCGACTCTGAGGCAATGAATAAAATGATGCATAGTTTTATTTTTTCTAGGATTTTTATGAATAACCCAACAAACTTTGAATCATTTATCTTTCTCAGTATTACCTAAAATCATACAAGATGTATGTTTAGTGAGCAAGAACTTGACTTTTGATCAGAGTTCCTTTGCCTTTTGTGAGCAGTTTAATGTCATGCATGTTGTACATAAAAAGTCTAATGTTTAAGGTCAAAATAGTTTTAACCGAATGGGTTATAATTAATTCAATTCCTTGACAACTTATCTGAAAACATCTTACCACACTCATGTATGAAGGAAAAAAAGTAAACTATGACTAAGGAAATTTTGAATCTGAGGAATGAAATGAAAAAGGGATTAAAGGAATTAGAAAAAGTAGTTCCCAAAAATGATGTTACCATTATTCAACAAACCCTTTATGGGGATGAATTATCTAAGGACACATAAGGACATTGGCTGTATAGTTAAATAATGGTATCTTTTGGCTGACAAGTCAGTTATGTATACTGTTTATGCAAGGATACCTAAGGACACTTGCTGCATAGTCAGGAAAACGAACTCTTATATATTTATTTTTCTACTGCTAAAAATCTAGTGGATATTTATGGGGACTCATTTTTTCCAAATCATAGAGTTTGCTGTATTGAGAGAGGTACTTGAATATGGAGAAGGTATTTCAAAACAATATTATCTTATAATTGGAGGAATATGACTCCTATGAAGGTCTGACCCAAACGTAGGGAAGTGAAATAAAACCATAGACTTGAATACATTCAGATCAAGAAAAAGAACATGGGGTGAATATATTATGGATGGATATTCCTGCAGATCCTTACATATTGTCGATAAGACTAATAAGGACAAAAGAGATTTTAATTCCATGAATGAAGTTACCATTATTTATCAAGCCCATTAGGGGGTTGAAATATGCAAGGCCACCGAAGGGCATTGATTTCATAGACAAATAATAGTATCTTTTGGCTAAAAAGTCTGTTATGTGGACTACTTATGCAAGGCTGCCTAACGGCACATGCTGCATTGTCAGTTAAAAGAACTCTTAGAAATTGGACATTTTGTGACCAGATGTCATGAAAAGGGTTATGAAGATTTTGAAGTATTTAAGGTCAGGATTATGACACATAATAATGGGTATTGTCCAATGTATGTAGAGATACACAGATCAATGCTTACCATAATAATGTAGTGGCTAGGTCCTAAATTGAAATGTTGTACATCACTACGTATCCCATAAGGATTGGAATCAAGCCATACATAGTTCTTGAAATATAGTTTAACGTCTTGTGGGATGAAAGTGTAAGTGATATTAGTTTAGGATTCTAGAACTCAAACCATTATAATGAATACACATTGTGTGTTTTCACAGGGACTTTTCATCCAGGGGACTGAATGTGGAATTTGGGGTCAGCCCCAATGACTTGGGGCTAGATTCGAGGGATGCTCGAATGTTCCTACGTATCCCATAATGATTGGAATCAATCCCCATGTAGTTCTTGAAATAACTTCTATACAAATTTGGTTTGTACATATGAAGGGTGAAAAGGGGACTTTAGTGCAATGTGGTTTCAACCAAGATAAAAGGTTCAGTTATTTCCATGTACACACATAGTCTTTGAAATATAACATGATTGGAGATCAATGTAAATAATCACTATCTCTCATGTGAGAGTGCCAAAAAGAATGTTGTAGTTTATTGTCATACATGACAAAAGTGTTGTATAGTTTAACGTCCCGTAGAAAGGAAAAAGGTGAACCAATGTGAAGATATTGGTTTGGGGCATGAACCTTAAAATGTTTCCTACATACCTAGCATAGAAGGCAAGGATAAATGTCAATTTAGTTCAATTAAATAATGAATTAGTGATCAGGTTGTTCTTGGGGTCAATGATCTAAAAGTGGTGTTGGGGATTACGCGTGGTTAGCGGCCCAGAGAGGGTGTTATGGTTGAAGTTTTCTCTAGGCTCACATGATTCATACTCAGTGTGAAAAGCAAGAGGTGGTAACAACCCTAACGATGCACAATTTAATGTCATGTAGGACATATGAAGGGACTATGCAGTTTAAAGTCTTGCAGTGAGGACTATTGGAGTTGCACAGTTTATTGTCATGAAGTAGGGACAAATATAGTTTAATGTCATGTAGGACTTATTAGGGTACTGTACAGTTTAGCATCTTATAGCTAAGACGATCGGGACAATACAGTTTAACATCATGTTGGACGAAAAGGGGGACTCTGCAGTTTAATGTCATGCAGTAAGGACAAAAGTGGACAAAGTTTAACATCATGTTGGACGTATTAAAAACTCTTTCACAGTTTAACGTCATGTTAGACGAAAAAGGGAAGATATAGTTTAGCATCTTGTTGGATGATTGTGCAATTAGTTTAAGGTCATATGTATGGACCATAACTATATAGTTTAACATCGCATCGGATGATGAAAGGGACATAGTTTAACATCATGTTGGATGAAAGTGAGAATAGTTTAATGTCATATGCATGGACCAAAGATGATAATGTAGTTTAACGTCTTGTTGGATGAGGGAAATGCCAATAGTTTAAGGTTTTATGCATGGTCCATTGGTTATGAAATTTAATGTCCTGCTGGACGTAAGGGACTTCTGTACAGTTTAAAGTCATGTTGGACGTAATTGGCAATAGATTAATGTCATATGCATTGACCCTTGGTGTTTTAATTTAACATCTTACAGGACAATATCACAGTTTGACGTCATGTTAGACATAAATGGTATTTTCATAAAACAAAATACTTCTTCATAATTCTATCATTGGTTGGAGTAGTGATGAGTTCCTCATCCATTGATATTAAAGAGTATGCTCTATTTGAGTAGACCTTATGTGTTGAATAATGTCCTTCCCATTTTAGCTCAATCTTGGGAGGTTTCTTTCATGGTATCATTGTAGTTCTGAGAACTAATACCAATTCTCCCTGAACAAATGAACAAAGAAGAACTTTTTCATTGAAATCTTGTGTTATTCGATTCTGATAGACATCCAAGTGGTGTAAGGTGCACAATCTTTTCTCATCTATCTGTTCCAATTCATCCAATCACTTTTGAGATTGTTCATCTGTAGATGACTGATCAAAAATGGCTACTCTGAGCGATGGTATTTGAACCTCAATTGGAAGGACTGCTTCTATTCCATATAACATTGAATATGGAGTTGATCGCGTTGTAGTGCGGGTGTCAGTCCGATAAGCCCAAAAAGCTTGAAATAGTTTATTAGGACAAGACTTATTATCATTATCCACCATGTATTGCAGTATATTTGATAGAGTCATGTTGAAAGCCTCTATCTGGACACTGGCCGCTTCCTGATACCGAGATGAATGATAGGATTTGATGTTGTATTCTTGATACAACTTCGTCACCTAGGATGAACAGAAGATGGTGCCATTGTCCGTCAATATGGTATGAGGGACACCAAATCAGGTAATTATGTTATACTTGATGAAGCTAAAAATGAATTTAGAAATGACTTCTTTGAGGGGTATTGCCTCTACCTATTTGGAAAAGAAGTCAGTAGTAGTAAAAATGTACTGAAACTACTTGGATGTAGCTGAAGGATAAGGTCATACTATATCCATTCCCCATGTGGAAAATGGAAACGAGTATTTAGTTGTAGGAAGAAACTATGGGGGTTGATGAATGAAGTTGTCTTGTACTTGTCATGAATGACACTTCTTTTTGAAATCAACAAAATTTTGTATCATTGAAGGCCAAAAGTATGAAAGCCTTTGAATTTGATCAGATATTCTGTGTCCAGGATAATGAGAACCAAAGACTCATGCATCCATTTATTTCATGACAACCATTGTCTCTTCACCATCAATGCATCTGAAGAGAATTTCATCAAAAACACCCTTGTAGAGAATTCTCTCTGGGTGATCTGGGCTATCCTAAAGAGTAAAATTGACCACACATCTCTGGATTTGTTCTTTCCTGGATCTTTCAGGTGGAAGTGTTCCATTTTGATGGTATTACATGATAGGAATAATCTATCCTATAGTATGACTATATGGTTTAGGAATTTGACTAATTTCATTGATTTCTTCTATTCTGGTTTGAATATAAGGTGAAATTGTATGAATGTGGGAAATACTGATGGTTGTCTCATCCCGATTTGGATCTTCCAGAGCTGTAGCTATATTAGCCAATGCATCAGCTTGGGCATTTTGTGATAACGGGACATAAGAAAATGGCTGTTCCATATGAAATTCCACCATTAACTCTCTGATGTAATCATACAAAGGGATTAGTTCTTCTTTTCTAATTGAATAATCCCCATTGACTTGTTTTATTACCAGGTCTGAATAACCATTCACCTTTAAGTGACTCACTTGTGCTTGAAGCGCCAACTCCAATCCTACGATGAGATATTGGTATTCTTCGTCATTATTTGTTACGCCTCCCAACAATGAGAAGTAATATGGTTACACTGCCATTTCTGGATAAATGACCACAATTCCTAAACTAACTTTGTTGACTTTAGTATTTTCCATTTTTCATCCAGTTGGACTTCTGGAATCACCATTAATGTAAATTTCCCATGTTTGAAGATTATCTTGAATGAAGAAGACTTCCTCATCAGGAAGTTCAATATCTGGAGATGTATCTTCCCTTGAAGGGTGTTAATCAAGGAAATCCGCCAGATCTTGGACCTTTATTGCCTTTTGGGACACATATTGAATATCAAATTACTACAAAATAACTGCCCACCATGCCAGATGTCCTGTAAGAATTGGACGACTAAGGATGAATTTGAGTGGGTTATTGCGAGATACCAATTGGAGCTTGTGATGTTGCAGATAATGTCTCAACACTTGAACTGCAAATATTAATGTCAGGCAGTACATCTCAATATTTTATTATTGGGTCCCTTCTTCAAGAATAGTCCGACTAAAATTGTAGAGGTTGTTTTCATTCCCAGCATCATTCTCCTGAGCAAGAAAGGCACCAAATGATCGTGATAAATATATCACATAGGGAATAAGTGACCTTCCATCAACAGGTGGCATTGATACCAGTGGACATAAGAGATTCTTCTTGAGAATATCGAATGCTTCTTGGCATTCTTCATTCCACTGGTAAGTGATTCCATTCTTCATCAATTTGGTGAAGGGTAAAAATTTACCTGCCAAATTGGCGATGAAACGCCGAATATAGGCCAAGTTTCCTTGAAGTCCTCTCAATTCCTTAAAATTTTGAGGAGCTGACATACCATGGATTGACATTTCCTTTTCAGGATCGACCTCGATACCATGATGGCGTACAACTAAGCCGAGATATTTTTCTAAGGTTACCCCAAAAGCACATTTTAAAGTGTTCATATTCAAATTATGTTGCTGAAGTTTATGGAATATGATTTCCAAATCAGCCATGTTATTAGAATGTTGTTTGGATTTAACCCCCAAATCGTCCAGATAACATTCAACAAACATCCCTAGAAACAGTTTTAAGATATGATGCATGGAACACTGATATTTTGTGCCTGCATTCTTCAGGCCAAAGGTCATTCCCGATAGAAAAACACACTCTTATGGGCTCTGAAAGCTGTATATTCCACATCTTCTAGAGCCATTCGGATTTAATTATATCCAGAATATCCATCCATGAAGGAAAGTGCTTCATATCCATCTTTATCATTAATCAATAGTTCTGTAATAGGAACTGGAAAATCATCCTTAGGAAAATGTCGATTATGATCTCTAAAATCAATGAAAACTCTAATATTCCCACTCTTCTTTTTCACTAGGAAAACATTATCCAACCATTATAGATATTGAAAATCTTTTACAATGTTATCTTTGATAATCTTATCAACTTCAGCTTCAATTTTGGAAGCATAGGTTGGGTGTGTTCTTCAGTGGCTTGTTTGTATCCTCAATGTTCTTCTGTAAACCCAAATGATGAGTGGCAATATCGGGATCAATCCCTTGCATCTCTGTATAGTTCCAAACATATATATCTAATTTTTTCATTAAAAATGAAATATAAATTTCTTTCCCTTCAAGATTCATGGCCGCACTAATTAAAGTGGGGCATGGATCTTCTTTTGTTCCTAGATTTATTTCTCTGAGTTCATCCACAGTGGTAGAGATACCCTCTTCAAATGCTGGAGGAGAATCCCTAGGATCTTCCACTTCTTCTTCAACATGTTTTATTTCTTCTATTTCTATTTTCATAGTATATGATGAAGTAGAATTTTCGTGACCAGATGGGATGTTAAAATTTGAACATCATGAAGAAGCAACTTCCATTTCCGACCCAATTGATGACAAAGGGTCTTCCTTGGTTATTAAAGTGGAGATGATTGATTGAGAACCGACATCATTGTTCACCTCTGACATTGCTATAGATTCTTATGGCCTGGTTGAAAAAGTATATATTTTCTGGATTTTAGCAGATGAAATGAAGACATTTCCATTTTATCCATCATCATTTCTTGGTGAATCACAAATTTCTCCAATACTGTCTAGCTTGATTTCCATAATTGGCATTATGGAGTTTTCCATAAAATTATTTTCATTTGGGTCTATCATGTCAATTTTACTAATAGTAAATTCAATATATGTACTCACATGTGTAAATGGATTTACTGGAATCTTTTCCAAACCATATGGAGCATTAACGTTGATAATATTCCTAGTTATTGATTTGTCTTTTCCCGTCATGTGATAGAACTCCACCTGAATGTATTGAGATTCACATGTCTTGAATGGGGACTTATCACCATAAAATATCCCAATTTGACCATCAAAAAAATATTTGAGACATTGATGGTATTATAAAGGGATAGACAAATGTCGATGTAGCCAGGGTTTACCAAGAAAGATGTTGAAGGCTGGGTCTTGATCAACAGCCATGAAATTTGAATTAGATACAAGATCTCCAAACTATGTTCTGAGTGTAATCTCACCTAGGGTCTCTGGTTCATTTTTATCAAATCCTTGTAACATCAAAGTAGAAGGAGATAAATCAGATTCTGTGAGGCCCAATCGATGAAGTGTACGAATGGGGATGAGGATGACTCCTGAACCATTATCAATAAAAAATTTTCAGATATCTACACCATTGACCTTTCCATATAAGTACAAAGGTCTAATATGTTCATGAATGACATCATCTTCATCATCATCTGTGAATGATATCACTACATGGCATTCTGTAGGATTATTCTCTACATGGTAGACTTCAGCTGCAACAATTTCAGTTTCAAACACCTGAGGACTTGATAAAGCCTCGATGAGTGCATCTCGAAGACCGTTCGATAAATTCAAAGCATCCAGAATTGATAACTTGGCCGGTATTTGGCCCAAGTGTTTCAATACATCATACATTTGATCTAATGGTCTACGTTTTCCAACAGGAACATGTGGTATAGTAGGTGCCTTGGAAGTTGATGCTTTGGAAGTTGATGCATCTTGTATAGGGATAGGATTTGGTAATACTCATGTCTTTGTAACAACACACTGATTAGGTCTATTTACGTGCTAAGAGGAAGAATATGCAACCTTCAATTGATCTTCCAGAATAACTGTGCTAGGGATGAGTCTGCATTGTGTGGAAGAACTTACCTATTCTTGTTGAGCTCGTTGAAGTGCTCTACCATGAGTTTCTACCGCATACACAGTTCTAGTAGGGGAACAATTGTAATAGTGGCCTCTAAAATATCAACGTCTTCCCCTGTATCCCGAGCCTCTGGAATCTCATCTGATTCCTCTGCTTGATAAAGGGAATTAGGGCTCATCAAAATCGAAACTGCGACTGGCATAAGGATTTTTTAAGTGAATCATAATAATAGAACCAAAAATAAACACTTCATCTGATGAAAACTCTACCTGATTAACCAATTTAGGTTGTGCTGTTTGGTGGGATGGTGCCCGTGGCTTCGAAGTAGATGGCATAAAATCTAGCAGTGTCAAAGACAAATTGGGATTTGACACATACTCATCTTCTTCTGATTCTTCTTCTTTATTTGAATCATGCCATTTCTTTGAGGATTTTCCCTATGATGAGTAGGGTTTTGTTGCGGAATTCATGGAAGAAGACACAATTGGTTTCTTTAATTGTGTTTGGAAAATGACATTAGTTCGGTTAATCATTTTTTTGACCATCCAATCATAATATTTTTTTGAATTTTTGTTCTTGACTTCTTGCCACTCGCCTTCCTCCTCTGGATCTATAGTAGTAACACATGCTACATCAGCTGAAGAACCTTTCAGTTTAACTTGTCCCAAGTCAACCATTTTATACAGGAAGTCCATGAAGACAAAACACTACTAAATGGGATGCCCCAACATCTGATAAAATGGGAAATAATTGGGATAGTCTTTATCTCCTTCCTTATTCGACCTCATGGGCCTTGTCAATTGAACAAAATTATTTTCTAGTGCTGAAATGAAATAACGTGGAACTTGTTCTTTTCAGAAATAGTATTTTTTTCTCTTTAAATCCTCAAATTGTTTTTGTCTTTGATATCTTTGATCATCTTGAAAAAAGTCCTTTGTTGTTAACGCTTAGGAGGTGGAACCCTTTGAGATGATGAAGGTCTTGAAGTAGAAGTAGGTACATGTGCTTGTTTAAGAATAACTATAGCAGTCTCTGCTTTACCCATTCTCCTTCCTGGAATATATGGAATTAAATGATCTTTTTCCTTAGTCTTTATATGATAGTATTCAATCTGTTGAGTTATTGAAGTAAATTCTCAAAACCCTCCTGTGTATCTCACAAGGATCAACGGTGTGTACAATTCATAATGAAAATTTTCCACACAGATTGGGAACAATTCCTCTTGTGGGAGCGCTATGCTCAAGGAATATGTTAATCCCTTCCAGCGAGAAATGAAATCTGAAACACTTTTATTCTCCCTTTTCTTACAGTTTGTAAAATAAAACACTATTGTCTTTAGAAAAGATAAGATGAATTGAAGAAGAGATCATTTGCAGAGATCCTCCCATCATGTAATTGACTGAGATTGCAAGCTTCTGTAGCAGACAAAGGCAGGTCCTTGTAATGACTGTACAAAACACCCAAGCTTAACTGATTCATGTTTCTGAGGGGTTCCCATCATAGGATCGCAATGAGAAAAAAAATGTGTTAAGTGTTTCTTTGGGTCTCCCAAACAATTAATGATTGGGATTGTAGTACTTGAAAAATCTGATGGGGGAGGAATTGCATCAACCCATTCAGGATAAGCTCTTTTTTCAGGTTTAATTTGATCTCATTTTCCCTCTATAGCTTCCAACAGAGGTTTTAATGACTCAATAGTAGTTATTAACTATTTTTTATGAACACCTTCTTCATTTGTGTCTGTGCGTACAAACTCTTGAGTCGGAACCTCTTCATCGGATCCCTCTGAGTGAGCATCATCTGGTGGATCAGCAACTATGGCATTGATGTCATTTATTGATTCATAATGCATTACATACCTTCTATCGACATTTCTATGATAACGCCTTTACCCATGTCCCAGATGAGACATTTCCTTTTGTTGATTCGATCCCTCGGGAACTTCTAGAAAGAAACGTAATTTGGAGGGAATCTCATGATAATTTGGATCATCATTCCTCCTGAGGCTTCTTCCCTAATTGAGAGAATAATGACTTTCTCTGAGGGAGTGATTGAGGATTTGAAAAAGTCCCAAGTCTTATGGACAGGGGTTTTTCCAGATCAAATCCTCGGATCCTATTTGTTGATTCCAAGGGTTGGGTTAAAAGAGTTCCCAGTCTGGAAAATTGGGGTGGTTCTTGACATGCTATATCTGAGACCTTCTTGAAATCTCTCCTGATCTTATAGACATTAGTTCAGAAATTAGGTGGATGCATCAACCTGCATCCACTGTTATCACCTTGCTCAAAAGGCCATTGGATTATTTCTGATACTTCTATCACATGATGATCTGCTTGCTCCAAACGAGAGGCATGTTCAATATTCTCGTTTGCTTCATGTAGGAGTAATTCAACAACTTCTTATTTGTATGTCTAATTTTTAGAGGAACTAGTTGAGGCCTGCTCTTGGGCATGCTTTTGATTACAAAAAAACCCATTGACTATGGCCAGCTATGTGCAAAAAAATTACACGAGACCATTTTCGGAGGGCTTTTCTGACTAGATAGTACAATAAAATGTAGCGCTCCATGAACACCACATCCCCTGATATGAATACCAGATGGGGATTTGGAAGTTAACTAGCACAATCTTCTTAGTGTGCTGATGCATGAATGCTGAAGGGATCTCTGCTGTATTTCAGCCTTATGATATTGAGAAACATAGAGAGATTCCAAGTCATTTTGCCATTGTAACCCTTCTATTATCTTGACATGATTTTCATATTCATCATAAGGTAATATTTTCTTTTTCAACTGAAAAAGATTTTTCCATATGTTAATATGAATATCATGGATTCCATCTTCCATAAACATTTCTTGAATGTCATACAAAGAATCAGCTAAAGGCCAAAACATAACTGGAACTTCACCTTGCGCCAGTTGCGTTCTCATATTCAGAACTTCCCCTATATCATTCAATGAATATTATTCTACCTGATTAGACCAAAGTTGGTGCTTCCTTGTTTCTTCATTGGATTCAACAATATTGGTAGAGAAATCACTGATCAAACTAGAAGATGCATGACTTAGGGTTGGTTCAGAGAATGATCTACACCATGGGCTATCTTCGGGTTGAGAAATTATTTCACCTGATAATGTTAAATATTCAGACATGAATGCATTTTCATTTTCATCTTCCTCAAGATAAGAGGGATTTACCATCACAACATTGTCCCTTAGAGCATTTTCCAAGCAATGTGCTCTACTACTCTAGAGTGGACTTTCGCAGGTAAATTCATCATCATGGGGAGGACCACCATGGTGGCTTACAACAAAAGATGAAACATTTTTCTCCTTGGTCTTCTGACCACATAGAGGGTTCTTGTGGCTCTCATCTGAAGAAGAAACTTCAAAATCGACCTAATTTTCATGAAGCAAGCCTTCATGAGAAAGTGTCTGATACAGAAATTTGGAATTAATGTTCCCACTATTGAGAACTGAGAGTGTAGAATCTTGAGTTGCAACAGATAATTGTCTGAGTGCATCAAGAACTCCATCATTGAGTAAGGCCTTGTTAAAAATTAGCCCTTGATTTCTTGATTGTCCTGGGAAGGCCTTCTTCATAGACTCCTTCTTACTCAATTTAAGAACCACTTGTTGGCGAAAGTGGTCATTAAGGGCATTTTTATGTGCCTTCTTAGGAGAAAGGGTCCGCTTATGCTTACTAACTCTGCTCAAATTAGGTGTATGTGCATGACATTGTTGTCTGTATGATATGGGGGAATATTCCCCACAACCCTCTTCGACGGGAACAGATGTGTGTGTCTATTCTAGAGTGAATTTTTGATGTTTCACTCCACTAGTATGGATAGATTTATGTGTCTTTCTATGAGATGCTGCTTAAGCTATTATAATATCTTGGAAGGCATCCAGGATATGAGCAATGATTTTATTCTTCTCTTTCACCATTGATAAAGTAGGTTTCGTGACTTCAACTTCCGTAACGGGGATATATTTCCATTCCATGCTTGCAGTAGGTGTGTGTTCCGGCTCCTGTCCTCCTTTTCCTATTAATTAATTCTGACAGTACTCCTGTGTGGGGGTAGAGAGTTGAGTACTACCTCCCATTTTCTGTTAGATCTTTCCGAATGAATTATCTAGATTCTACTAAACGAGATTGTTTCTAGGCTTGATCAATACTAGTAGTTTTATGTTCCTTCTAGTTGCACTCTGCCGAATGCGGTTGATGAACTTCCTCCAATACTAACAGACAAGGCTGCTAGTAGGACTGATGAGTGTAAGCAGGTGTATGTGCATGTTTAGCAGTTGTCAACGCATTGGGTTGGCGAGAACATTATATGTAATCAGACAAGCCTGCTGACTAGAATATGATTTATAAATAGGTGTATGTTCTTATCTATAGTACTCCACCAAGATTTCTAGGCTGTATTGGCATGCTGCTGCCAGACGAGTTAGCTGGATGGCGGAATTAAAACCGACGGGTGTATGTACCCGCTCGTCCTTGCCACCAAGTTAGGTTGGTGGACTTTTCCAGAAACGGAAGAGATGAGAACCTACTCACTGTTAACCAGTTGTTGCCTCTAGTGGTTCGGCTTTCCTACTCGGGTTTGAGGAACCTGAGTCGAACGCCTCGAGATGACACCCTCACCATGTTGAGGGCGCACTTCCGCATGAGTCTGGCAGTGATTGTTGATGGGGGCCCTCGGGAAGGACTCTTGTCTCTTTGAGTTATGGCCTTGAGGGACCATCTCATTCACCTCCCTAGAATATGTGAGGTAATTGAGATTGCATTCTAGGGATAATGACCTGAAATAGTTGGAGACGGTAGTTAGCACCACCTTCTTCTTGATCACTGGTCGTTGTTGTCCAGATGACTAGGGTGATTTATTCACTTGGAGGTCTTGTCGAGTATCCTCCAGATATGTAATGGTACCGTGTTGAAGATACTCCTTAACCAGTACATTTGATACGCAACATTGACGATGCTGAGTAGGTGATGTCACCCTTAGAGCGGACGACGATCCAGCAGGAGTAGCAGTAGATGCATTCATAGAAGAGGTTTTCACAGCAGAAGTATTCACAACAGCGAACTTAAGAAAATCCATTCTTGTAATGCTGAAGATCTTGGAAAAGAGTTTCGATTTTATATAACAAACATAATCAAGATAATTTTGGCTGCTACATCTTTTGGATGAGAACATATGTTATCGATTGCTTTTTTGGCCCTCTCATTGAGTTTAACTAGGGGCCTAACAAATAGGTAAAACATCACTTTAACTTGTTTAAGTATTCACATCAGGTTCACCATTTTTTTTGTTCCCTCTAGAATTGGGGATGACCTCATTGATTGAAGGATCAAAAATTCCAATCGGTTTGAAATAGGTTTGTTTGTAGAACCGGAAACATCCAATGATACCATATCCATTTGAACGTAGTTTCCAAAGGTAGGTTCTTATTAGTTGTGGAATAATGAGACTTAGGAATTTTCATTGGTCGATCGGATGGGAGGTCGGTCTCATCACACCGTTTTGAGGGGATTTATTGTCTACTTTGTGGCTCTCTTTATAGATTTAAGTTATGTTTGCGAATCCTTATTACATTACTAAGTATAAAATGAGCTTTCCTTTAGATCTGACAATCAATGATTGATAGGTATGAAATTTAGAAAATCTTTTATATGCATTCGAGGTTCATCATTGATAGATAATCACTTGTATTTGTTAGAGATTCTTAGTAAATGGTATCCTTTAATAAATAAAAGACTCTTGATCATTATGATGACCATACTGGTTTTAAAGCCACTCAGTGGGGCACTTGAAGTTTATTGTCACCCAGAAGGAAATGAATTATTTCAGAGTTGGGATCATACCTGCATATGGGCTACCTATGTATCCTTTATTTATAAAATTATTCAGAACCAATGTAGATCTAGTGAGAGAGCATGATGATTATGCATGATTGATGGATCCAAGAAAGATGTCATGATTAATTTTACACTCAAAGCTCACAAGAGTCATGCTCAGTTTGAGAAACAAGAAGTATTGGTGAAACCAGAACACTGTTCCATGAACGATGAAATGATGTGGGGCTTATGTATGTATGACTTCACAAAATAGATGAGTATTGGGTTTTAATATAGGGAAGAATCCTATGAATAAGGTCCATTAATGTGTATGTACTTTATGGAGATTTGGATACTCTAATCCAGGGGCTTACTCCTAGGGATGATTCCCAAGTTAGGACGGGGCTTATGATTGGGTTTTTCTCCTAAGAAGGATGCCGAGAACAAAACTAAATTAAGATTGGTTAAGAGAAATTAAGACTGGGTCTTACTTCTGAGAAGGAGGCCCAGGTTAAGGGACTTGAGGCTTACTCCTAAAGAGGATGCCCATATTTGAAGACATTGAGACTTGGTCGTATTCCTAAAGAGGAAGCCCAGGTTAAGAGAACCATGGTTGGGGACTACACCTGACGAGGATGACCATATTTGGGAACTTGGAGACTGCAGCTTACTCTTGGAAAGGAAGCCCATGTTAAGGTAATTATGACTGGGGCTTTCTCATAAGGAGGATGCCCAAATATGGGGACTTGGGGCTTCCTCCTGAAAATGATTCCCAAATTAATGAGAATTTGGACTGGGGATTACTCCTGAAAAGGAATCCCAAATTAATGATTCTCTCATCTTAAAGGATGAGGATGAATGAATGAAATACTTGAGCTTTGTGACATAAGGATTTGTAAATCACATAGTTTTAAGAGATGATCCATATAATTCCTTTTAGATAAGGAAGAAAACAATGAAATCATGCCATGAATTTCTTTGGAGAGAGTTCTGAAGGCTTAATCCTGAAGAGGAGATGTGGATAGGTGTAAGAAAGATGAAATGGGATGTAAGGTTACCCAAAAAGAGAGGGGGCACAAGTACTGCGTGGGTACGCAAGTCCTGGTCATGCAGGTGTACCTTCGCGACACATGGGTACTTCCACGACAGCCAATCCTTAGGGTAGAACATGGGTGAGGCTTGTCTCAAGCCTTTAATACTACCCCTAGATACTTCCAGAAGATAGGTACACAAGTTATGTGGAAGGGGTAAGGCGGCGCACAAGTGCGACCATTTCCCATAAGGGCTGGCCACCTAGGAACACAAGTGTTGATGATTTGCAACACTTAGGCCTTCCTCCCTCTCTTTAGATCTTCCATTTTAGGTAATAAATTACCTTATAATTGTTCGGATGCTTTGAAAAGATACAAGGGTGCCGAGAGCTCAAATATGAGGTTCTGGTTTTTCCGTCCTCTGAAATGGGAGGACCCACTGGGGGTACTTATAGGCAGGTATAGACCCTGAGCGAAATTCAGATAGGGCGCGCTAGTCACCTGCATGACTACTAGGCGGCGTGAAAGAATACTTGCGCGACCATGATGAAACGTGTGCGACCCATGTTGAAACTTACCCTTGTTCATTCCTTTGTCGATTTTTGATGTTTCATCAAAGGATGAATTACTTTGGGTTCAAGGTATTTCCCTATTTCAGTCATTAGACTTTGTGACGTAAAGGAGCGTTAAAAATATATTTTTATAATTACTCCCTAGTTCACTATGTGTATTCAAAAATTATGAAATATCATTTTTATATTTCAATTTTATTGTATAATTCATCCATCATGTGTTCATTTGAATTTGAATTAAAAGATTTGTCTTTATACTCATGTACATGATCTAAATAAACCATTAAACATATTTTTTTCAATTCATTTTCTGAACCAAATTATTCACAAGACTCTAATTCATTTGTATAACCTCTTCTAGTAGCAAGAGATCAGTTCTCATTTTTTCTCATCATGCTGTTATTTCAGTTCATCTTTAAGTATTTAGGTTTAATCTTCCCATTAATATAATATTCATAACAGTTTAATTTTGGAAAATCATTTGTAATAACTTAACCATTTCAATATGTTATAAGATCTTCTATAAAAAACATTTTATTCAGTCTTGAATATCGCTTATTTATTTTTATAAAACATTTTAAACACTATCAGCCTCATCACTATAATTATCCAATAATATAGATTCCAAAAAGAAAATAGTAGCATTTAATTTTGATTCTAAAACAACTCATTTATTTTAACAGACTCCCCATCATCTTTTTTTCAACTCTAGATCAGATTATAACAATGAACCTATATTCTTATCAAGTGTATGTTATTTAATGTTATCATTCTCATAAATTTTTCACTTCATATAATTCCAGTTCGTAGTAATGTATCATAAATCTATTTTATAAAAAAATGTATTATCTAGTGCATATCATAATATATTTATTCCCATTATATGGAAAAGCCGACCCAAATACCCTCTCAAACTCATACACGAATCATATTTCCATATACCTCCCCACAAGTTGACGACTACAAACTATGCATAATACTAAAATCTGAGGGGATGATTTCACCCAACATGAAGCATCAAAATTGAATATATATATATATATATATTCAAAAAATAATAAACAATACTAGATATAAACATTTGAAATAATTTAAATATGGGAGTGGAAATGATATAACTCAAAAGATTTCAGATCATCCCAAACTATAAGTCAAACATGAAAGGACAGAAAATAGAAATATATATACTTCAGGTTATATCATGGGAAACTCGAACCATCTCAACACTTTCTTCGCTGGCTCAGCTGATAGAAACCATGTTGCCTCACTAGAATGCCTTTTCATTTCCCTACATCAAAAGACATAAAAACAATTTCCTACAACTGAAGGGGTGTACAATGTGTAATATAAATAGGATTGATTGGATCCAACCTGGGTGTTCCAAATCAAGTCTCTATACAACAATCTGAGAAGGGATCAATTTTAATGAAAAATGATATGATACATAGAAAAAAAATTATATCAAAATAATCTAATAAAAAATTAATTTCCCCCTTTTAAACATTTCCAAAATAAGCCTGAAATAACAATTTCAAATAATTTTATAAATATAAATTTAGTAAATTCAAACCAATTCATATTTAACATATCATATAATGTACATGGAAATAAAAGGTAAAATAATGCAAGCCAAATCATAGGTAACATCATACCATGGGTCACTACATGCTAGGCTAGCTAGAACAGTCATACATAATTCATAGATAATAGCACTCTTCAAGCCGCTAAATATATAAATTGAATCTAAAGAGAAGAGGAAGACCACATAATGTGTACCTCACAACATGTCTATCAACTCCCTATACAACAAGCCTAGGGAGAAAGGAACACCCCGTGAGTGAACTCCTCAAAAGAATCACAAATGAGGCCTATTACATAAACTTCTATTGAAGTACCCAGGTAGTCCCATGTGATATATTTTCTAAACCATTTCATCAAAACCATTATTTGAAATCCATTTCATTAACTTAATTCAAAATTCTTTAAAACTGCATATTCTTTTACCCAAAATAAATTAAAATAAATAATTTATCAAAAAACCATTTCAAGGAACAAAAGTCAATAATTTAAATTAATTAATGAATAAATTATGAAACCAAATTAGTAAAATTCTCCAAAATGGGCTAGATATAGAACCTCATACCTTAAATTTGGGTGTCACATGCCTACAATGGGATCCACAAACACAGAATAAAGTATAGACAAAAAAAGAGGCTCTTGAATCAATCCTAATATATCAAAATTAATTCAACAAGAAAAGTAGTTAGAAGGTAGGATAGATCACAAAACACCTTAAGGAACAATTATTCCACACTATAACAAACACAGGGTTTATAGTTAAATAAAATATCATGAAAATAATCTAGAAAGGATCCTAGAAATTATTATCATATATCAATAAATTTGATAAAACAACATGATTGTTCTACCATGATCAATAGAATTTAATAAACAGAATGATTAATCACCCAAAAAAACATTCCCCAACTAAAATGAATTTGAATCACCAAATGAAATGATTTGAAAGTAGCATAGGTCTCTAGAATTTCCCGGAGTGTTCTTGGGTTGAGATGAAAAAGACATGTGGCCAAATGAAATAAAAATCAGTCATGCAACACCCTAACAACAAAAACTATGAGAATTACATGTTTTTTATTACTTTAATGTCATGTAATTCATGATTAAAAAGAATATAAGAAAAATGTGTTTCCTTGGATTAAACATCCTTCTTTTTACTAATATATAGAATTTAAACTATTCATTTCATGTAATCCTGCCATGTCCTGAACCTAACTCCTAACAAATTTTGAGAATCCACAACATCATGTGATATCATTACATGATGTGAAATTATTTCATGTATTTTAACTATTTAGGACATATTACAAATGACCAATGCTTGAATTGTAACCATTACATGATCTATAAACATCTAGATAACTATAGAATGTACATATTATTCTCAATGAAACAAAACCCAAAACTGGTCTTCTCTGAACTCGAGGAGAATGCTGCAATGTCTTTAACACATTTATACTATGACACAATTAATTTAAACAAACATACATCCAAAAACATTAGGTAATTTTCCCTATAAAATTATATCCATCATCAGGAGTCCCAAAATGCACTCAAATAAAGATGGAAACAAAAAAGAGAATGAAATAACTTAAAGTGGGTAATATGATGTAACAAAATGTGCACCATCGGACTTTCCATCTATGGGATTTCATATGAATAAATTATGTCTAGAAGAGTGGAGATTCCACTACTCCATTAGCAATTAATCACAATCCCAATTTTCCGTAGAATATGACATGTGTTTCGGTAATACTCAGATGAATGGAATCGATATCCCACATAAATCATTCACTTGAGATTCAACAGTCTCCACTAAATGTTCCATAATTGAAATGTTTGGATACAACCTAATCTCTTCCCAAAACAAAATGTGAGAGGGATCAAAATGTTGTTTCTTGATATGTGATATGTGGAAGACATTATAAATACCAATCCAATGAACTTGAAATTCTAATAAATAATAAACCATCCCTAGACATTCACTGTCATCAAATGCTCTAGAATATCTTTGTACAACATTCCCTATTTTCCAAGATGAATGTAACCTAACTAAAGAAAAACATTCAAAAGAACCAACTCAGCAATGGAAAAGTAAATAGTACTACATTAATGATCATCATATGATTTATTTAACAATAATATTAAAAAGAAACCAATTTATATCCTGAATATTTGTTGATTACTCATGAATGAGTCTTAGTTCCACCAGGGAGGCTTCACCCACATCTTCCCAACAAAGATGTGATATTCAATGAAGACCATATTGTTACTATATGGGAGCCATTATGATTTATTATTGATAACTATTATCATAGGGAAACTGAACCACCGTAATATGGTTATCCCATTATCTAAAACAATCATGATGTTTCCCCAACCCATATCCTTTAGGAGGTGAATATCATTCTTTGTTTGTCTATCTATTTGTGGATGATAAGTTGTACTCAACCAGACCTGAGACCCCATCAACTCTTGAGTACTACTCCAAAACCACTGTATAAATCTATAATCCCTATATAAAATAGTGTCATAAAGAACCCCATGTGACCTCATGATCTCATGCATGTATTGAAAACCATGTTAATTGACTTTAGTGGTTTCCTCAATCTTAACGAAGTGAGGTGTCTTTGTCAACTAATCAATCACCATCCATATAGCATTCCTTCTTCATGGATTCTAGGATAATCCAATAAAAATGTCTATAGACCCCTCATCCAATTTTAAAACCAATACTGTAATGGGCTGGATAAAACAATATATTTTTAGTTTCTCTTCCTTTATCTACTGGTTGGTGTAACTTAGAGACACATTATCTACAACATTACACTTTATAACCGACCACCAGAATCACCAAATCATTTCTTAACATATATTTTTAGTTCTCTTATGAATATTCCATGAATAAATATAAAATTAAAATAAATCTGATCTACTCATAGATGCAAGGATTCAAAAACTAATCCCTAAAATGATGAATATGATAATAAAAGATATACCATAATCAAACAGTCTTTAAAACATATATGGATTCATGAATCCTTATGAACTCAAAATCCTACAGCTGAATTTGTAGAATATAATCTGGGACATATGATCATAAACACGCACTAGATAGAGCCATATATGAAATAACCTATTAAGATTCTAGTTAAAAATAAGTTAATATCCTCATATGATTCCACTCCCCCTTCAATTACATAATAGCATGCGATGGTACATTCTAGATGAGTGCATTGGTAACCACATTCATCTTCACTAGGATGTATGTGATGTCAAATTTAGACATCTAAATGTATTCAAACCACTTCATATATCTTAGATATAATTATTTATTAGGAAAAAAATTGGTAAAACTCTTATGGTAAGAAAATACTTTGAACCACTCCCCAAAATGATAATTCCAACAAAAGCTAATCACATTAATAACCATGGAATGATATAAATCATAAGATGGATAATTATTATATTGTTTTCTTGGCTGAAAAGTGTTGAAATACCCTAGCATACCATCCTTCATAATCATAAAAACCAAAATAAACTAATTAAAAATCACATAAAACCACACACTCTTTATCGTGTTGGGGTAAGATAAGATTAGGTGAAAATTTTAGAAGTCAAATATGATCATAAAAATAAGATTGAAACTTTTCATCCCATATGTGTTTCACCCCATTCCTGGTAATAGAAGTAAAATTTATTCCAAATAGAAAAAATAATTCATGGACTTTCAAAAATATCTATAAATACTAGGTAATATTTTAATTTCAAAGATATTAGGGGGTTTCCCCAAGAATAAAACCATCAACTTCATAGGATAAAATGTTAATCCATTCATAGGAATTATTTTCCCTAATAACATCATTTCTTGTAACAAAAAATTTCATTTCAAAATATCTCTATAAAAATTATAAATCCTTACGATATCTATAATAAAACTCAAATTGTTATCATGCACATTCTAATATCTAGAATAAATAAATATATCATCCATAAACACTATCACAAAAAGTGTCAAGAATGTTAGGGAAAAACTGATTCATTAATGACATAAAACATGTTATCCTTATTCAGACTAAATTATATCACAAGATATTTATAATGAATATAAATTCTATTAAAAGCCATCTTTGTTAGATCAAATTCTTGAACTCTAATATGATGATGACCCAATTATTGATTAATATTAGGAAACCAATTTCCCCCCTTAACTGATGAGAATATATCCATACAGGGAAAAGGATACTTATTATTAATTGTTACTTAGTTCAACATTCGATTGTCCACACATAATTAGAGTTATCTATCATTATTCATGGAAAATTGCATAGAGTATTCCTAATGAAAAGAAATAGGGTGAATAAAACCATTATTCATAAGATCAATGAACTAAAATTTGTGCTACCTTAGATATGTTTATTCTATATAAAAATAATTCATTGAAGATGGCAGTGTACATTGATTCAGATTAATGTAAACCATTGCCTCTATTAATTAAGGATGATGAGAGATGTCTTTTGGGAAAACATTTGTAAAATCCTGAACAATAAATGGAAGATCAAAAATAAATGAAATTTTATTAGGCTCAATCGCTAGTGTAAATAATAGACTCATGAGCTTTGGGTGGGAAGGATCTACACAACTATACCTCATGCCCCACTCTCCCTAAGAAACCTAAGAGATCCCATCATCCAGAAGAAATAAGACATGTTGATGATAAAAGTCAACCTTATCATGATATAAAATAAGACAAACCATCCTGATGAATATATTAAACAAATCTGGACCATGAATGTGGAAAATCCCTAACTAAATCCACATAAGCTATCGATAGCATATAAGTAGGCCACTAAAACCTATACTCTATTATCTTCCCCAGAGGTGTCACTTCCCCCATAAATAACGACCTGATATAGATTTCATGTTTATGAATTTTAAAAAGACAATCATATATAAATGTGTGGGAGGAACTGGTATCAAATTAAGTAGTCTCTAAAAATGATGCAATAATGATAATACCTCCCACTATAACATGATTCAGGTCTACCTCCACTGAAATCTCATCTATTGAGTGATAGTTCTTCACTTATAAGTTCTATGGATAGATCCCTTTAGTCTTTAAAGAATGTGAATATTCTACAATAGCATTTGGATCTGAATATCCTAGAGCATAACGAGGCATAGACATAGCCTGATAAAAAATCTACAGATGAATGTATTATCAACAACTATTACACATATTTCTATGTTAATGAAAAGAACACTGGGTGGGTGTGACCTTAAAAAACTGATTTTAAGTTAGGATCACACTACTTTTTGTAATTAAATGTGTCGAGAAGACCTACCACTGGGAACCACCTCCTATACTCACATGTTGATCTTGAAACATTCTCTTTTTTACCTACATGTCACTAATGTTTTCACATGGTGAATGAGTAGGTCATGAATATAAAACATTTTTGGCCATATTCATTTTTACCAAAATCACACTATCTACCATCTCCATATAGGTCCAAATCAATATCATAATTATCTATGATCAGATGTCTGATCTCAAACCCCATAGGTAGTTCTGAGTATTCACCTGGAAAATTTCCACTACAAATAATGCAAAACAAAACTAGTCACCGAATTGATTTGTGTATGATAACATCGACATCTCTCAATAATTTAAATAGAGTTATTATAGATACATCATCATCATTAGATAATTTGAAAAAAAAATACTAAAATATGAGGTTATGTATTCCCTTATTATCCAAGACCACATGCATATCTGCATAAACCATAGAATCCAACCATCTCTTTTAGGGAACCTCAAGTATGAATTCCACAATCTTTACCTTGATACATTTATCTATATTAAGTAATTCAATGTCTTAATCAGTATTTTACATCCAGTCCTCTACCTCTGGATGTTCATTTTTACCCAAAAATGATAATGTCTTCTCACATAAGAACTCCTTGGAATATTCCCATTCTCGTATAACTTTTTGATTCATCTGGTTTTATAGATTTTAATGGTTTTAGATCATCCTTTTACCATTATCACATTTCCTTAAACTCCCAAGGGTTCCCACATCCATATATATGTACGCACATACTTTCTAAAAGCCATTGTTCACCTTGGTTTTTAGGAACCATGACCCTTGGGGACTCACATTTGTTGACAGGATGGGAGGTCAGGATCATCACACAATTTTGGGGGAAATTTGTGCCTACATTGGGACTCTCTTATAGATTTATGACTTATTCATGAAATCTATCCTAGAACATGATACGAGAGTGTTTTCCCCTTATTAATGAATTGATTATGAAAATGTATTGATAAGGATTATCATGTGCAAATCACATGTTCTCTATCACACTCTTATTAATTTATTATTCTTTGGACTATGGCTATAATCGAGAACTCTAGAGTTTATTTTTGTCATTTGGGTGGTTTATGTCCTTGATATTGGATTTAACCCCTATGAGGCATCTTGTGTATCCCATGCGAACAGGAATAAAACCCCGAATAGTTCTTTTCACACAGTTTAAGGTCATATGAGTGGACTCATCCATGAAGTCTAACATGATACAGTAAGGATGTAAAATAACTCTCAGATCACAATGAGGTGTTCTACGTATCATATTTAATACATGAATTATATTCCACATAGTTCTTATAAAGTGAATTTGTGTCTTAAGAACTGTGAGTAGATATGGGATGTAATCAGGATTATATCAAAGAGGTGAGAATCCCATGTTAGGGGAATGATCATAATTCCATTTGTAAAATAATTTATAACCTCTATGTCCACATGAGCCATGCTCGGTGTGACAGAAAAATCAACATAGGTATATTTGTTATTTTTCAGGAGAGTATATTTGCACAAGGCTTACACATTAATGTTTCCAATTGAGAAGAATGTTTACACATATCATCGAAGATATGGTATGAAGCACGAACTTAAAGAATGATTCCTACATATACCAAATATTGAAGGTATCAGAGTGCTCGTAGTTTATATAGACCTTAACATACTGAAATACATAGTTAGGTGATCACGATTAGAGACATTACAGATATTTCTAGGATTCTATGGTATTATATTGAAATGTATTCCCTCTTAGTGGGGACATATTACGTCAGGTCGATGATGGTGAATTACACTCTAGGGTTTCTCATCATTGGTTCACCCATGTAATGTAACTGGTTGGGGAATACACTTTGAGGTAGCCCGGTTGGTGTCATGTCTTTGGTCATGGATTACACTCTGAGGTTGCCTAGTTGGTATCATGACATTAGTTGGGGATTATACTTTATGGATGCCTGGTTGGTAACATATCATTAGAAAAGACTTACACATTGAGGTTTCTCAGTTGGTATCATGTCATTGGTCTAGGATTAAACTCTAAGGTTCCTATGATTGGTTCACTCATGTATTGCTTCTAGTCGAGGATTATAATCTTGGGATTCCCATTGGTATACTCATTGGTCATGGATCACACTTCAGGGTTTTCCATTGGTGAACTCATTTATCAAGGCATAAACTCTAGGGCCGCTTTATGGTTCACTCATTCTCTATCCTCTGCTGGATTAATGAGAGGTCAATCCCAGAGCATGACATTTGTGGGGTTTCATGAATGCTTGATCCCAACCCATCATTGAAGCTTCCTTCATATAAGGGGAATGTGGGTAACTGTTCTTAGACATGGTTCACATGGAATGCGTTCGAGTAGGCCTAGAATACAAAGTGGACAATTCATAAGGGCGTTGCCTCACATGTCTCATCCATCTACTGGGTACGTATTGATTATCCACCTACTATATTTGGAAATCATTCCGGCATAGTAGAAACATATGAGGGTGGATTCCTTGTCCACTTCCATGATCTGTATGTCTTTTCATGGGTGAATTAAACATGTCTAAGAAGATTTTAATGACCAAAGTTGACATGTCTGAGGTCTCATGGAGGATCAACTAAATTGTATCATGTGTCTTCTCTTGAGTGAAGTAGTCATCTCAATCGTGTATTTCATGAATAGGTGGATATGTCAGTGGTAATTCAAATTTTTTAGGAGGAAGTTTCAGGAGTGCTTCTCATGTCCTGGTGGACATGTCGGGAGTGCTTCGCATGTCCTAGTGGACATGTATGGAGTACTTTTCATGTCCTGGCGGACATGTCAAGAGGTGATTGGAATGTCCTAGTGGACATGTTGGGAGTTATTTTCATGTTCATATGGGCATGTCAGGAGTGAATTGCATGTCCTAGAGGACATGTCATGAGGTGCTTCACATGTTCAGGTTGACATGTTGGGAGTGCTTCTAATGTCCTGGTGGACACGTGTAAGGTATGTTATGCAATAAAAATAAGCTTTGTATGACCATAATGAGCATGTATGGTTGAATGTTCAGGATTTCTTGCAGTGCTACATGGTATAATCATTGCATGTCCTTCAGTGACCACGAAGAACACTCGCCTCCCACATTTTGATCTCCTTCACATTATTTTACAAATTCATGGGATGACGTGACTTTTTAAGAGTGATGTAGATGATTTTTACTCGACTATTCAAAGTATATTTTCATGAAAAATATGGGTCACATAAATAATACATAATTATATCTTGTAAATTTCTATTTTCTTATCCGTAGGGCACCACGGGTTTATCCAGGCATACCAAGGGATTCCCATGTAGTGAGGTCGACAAGAATGTGGTCCTTTCCTCAAAACAACACATGATAATATGGGAATGCTTGTGGATGTTCTCATGACCATTATCATGTGTCAATGAGTCCTTCAAATGATTGACATGCGTTTTATTAGTGTACCTTCACATGATTAGGGCATGTATCTTTGGGGTGCCTCCCATAACTAGTGCAACATGTCCTTGGGTCATCACATGACCAATGTAACATATCGAAAGGATGTCGTGAGATCAATTTATATCATCTTTGAATTTTATGGAAATAACATGGAATTTCTATGGTTACCTAAGGACACTACGAGACCACAAAAGGGTCTAATGAGTGTTATTAGTGTCTTACACTCATTCAAAGGTTGCAAGTATGTATCCAATGTGATTATAGTTAAGATTCTTGGGAGGCATATGTGTCGGAGTGATCATGATGAATGAATACACCATAGGGATTTCATGGATAGGTTTGAACATGTCTTGAGTCTCTAACATGAACTATGGAGATGTTTGCATTATCTTGAAATGGTCTCTCGACGGAGTCTATGAACACACACAGAGGATTCCTAAAAAAGTCATGGCCATGGAAAGTGAATTCCTTAGTGAATGTGGGAAAGGGTTTTGCCACGACATCACATGAATAAAACAAAATTTGTACCCACATAATCTTCATATGGTCACATGATGAGCTCTATACTCATGCATAAGGAGGCTGCATACAATGAAATGCTTGGAAGATAGAGATTGCATGACTAGGGATGTGGGGACCACTGTCACATATCCTCACTGCATATAAGAATTGGATGTTTGCGGGGATCCTCCATGTTGGGGAGGACATATCCAAGGTCTTATGTAAACATCATGGAACACAGAAGGATTATTGCATGATTGTGGATGGGGGTTTGGCGATGGACTCCCTGACCTTAAGTGGGTCTGCTTGTGGAGTATGCATGCAATGGGGAATATGTACACATGGAACTAAAGGAGGCCCTTATGGATGTGTCGTTGAGGGTGCATGATGATGTCGCTGGTGAAGAACATCCATATTGAGGGTTTTCCATCTACATTATCCATGACCAAGTTTCACTGAACAATGAGATAAAGAGCCTCCCTCGTTGATGAGCTTCACATGTCTCTATAAAGGGATCCCATAATGGTTTCCATTATTGTTCCAAGGGCTTATAGGAGGTGCCCACATACTCAGATCATATTGTCTGGGGAAGCATGTGATCACAAAAAGATATGAATACTCATGGTATTTGTGAGATAGGTATTCACACATACATTATAATATTCTCAGGCACCCATATGGGTGCCCCGTGTGACTGTATCACATGTGGTTCTATTTCTCATGCAAACACATGATCTAAGGGGAGGTCCTCTAGGTTGTCCCACTAGATTTCATAAGGGGATTGTGTGTGATCATATAGATATCTTGCAATGAGTCCTTCCAAATGCCTCTTGTTATAGACCCTCATGAGCGAGATCCATTTTATTACATAGAGATGATCTATGATGGCGGAGGATGGTGGCTCTATCCTTGGTTCTTCCAAATTTTTCAAGACTTATTCCCCCTACTCTATTGTGTTTCATTTTTCAAGAGGTGAGGGGGTTTGTATTGGCATTATGAGGATGAGGGTGGTGCCTATTTTTATGAAATGAGGTAAGTGTTTTCATGGTAATACATTTTTGAAAAAAAAATAAATTGGATGAAAAACGCATGGATGCAGAAAGGGTTCACATTCATAAAATGACTCACAAAAATAAATTGGTTCCCTTTATCTCTGTTGCATGATGAGGGGTAATCATATAATGAAATTTATATTTTACAGATGTGTTCATGGATGGTTGGAAAGGTTTGCAATAGCCTCCCCATAGTTTCCCCAATTCGATTTCATGAATCAAAGAAGGATCATGCGACAGTATTGGTTTTTGTTAGGGAGTCTTATAAATGACCATTGGGGATTATGGTTTGGATCAGGTGGTGGCTTCGTGAAATTTTTCTTGGAATTAATCGAATATCCTAAATGTCATGGAGACATGGTGGTGATAAAAAATTGGTGATGGGTGTGCTTCGGGACATTGAACCAGTACGTTAGGAGCTTTAAGACAATGGTCATGCAGTGCACATGATTCATCAAGATTCAAATCCATGATCAATTGTACCAAGAGAATGGCCAGGATAAGTAGGGGAATGATTTAATGGGACGGATCAAACTGATCTCAAGTTCATGGAATGCGAGATCGATGTGGATTACCGAGATCAACAAGAATGTAACGCCCCGACCCCAACTACCCAGAGCCGGTGCATTACTTCGTAACATTGGCATGATCAGAAAAGATCATGTCTCGAAAGACCGATTATTTTAGTAGCCTTGGAAACACTAGATACATTCATAAGTCTTACATTACATCATAAAGAAAAATACTAATAACAAAGTCTTCATAGTCCACACTCATATCCTCTTCGGACTATCCCTGCAGGTCATTCATAAAATACTTCTTTCACATCCTGGAAAAAATTAAAACATTGAAAGGGGTGAGCTCAGATGCTCAGTAAGGATAACAATATTGCGGAAGCTTTCATAAATAAACATAAACATTTAAGGCAATGTATGACTAAAACAAAAGCCTTTTAAACTTGAACATCAACATAATATGGAAAAAGTAAAACGAGATAATGCCATTTACATCTTCACATGGATATTCTACTGGTCGAATAATCACATGTAATATCAATAACCACTTTCATAATGATGGAATGCATAATGCTAGACTATCATAACCACGTAGTCAAGGCCTCATTCCAAGACCACAAATAAGCTTTTGTCAAGGCCTCGTACCAAGACACTAGTTTGTCTCATGAGACCTGCCGATGCATCGAGGAGCTATAGCGGGCTCCACCCGTCACTTATTAAGTCCAATGCATTCCTCATATGAATAGGTTTAAACATATCATAAACCATAACATAATCGTATCACATACAACATGCATAAAGGAAACATAACATTTCCACATTTCAATCACAAGATATCAATACAACACATTGATATAATAAAAATGCTTTCAAAACCATTTTCAATACCAAAATAAAAGAAAGTTAAAACTTTTTATTTATTTTTCATTAAAAATGATGGCTTGTAGAGGAAGCCGAAACTCAAATAATGGTCACGGCGGCGGAGGAGTCGTTGTCACTGCATAAGTACTGAAAGAAAAACATTCCCTTTTTTTCGTTTAGTAAAACACTTCGTATAAAAAAGATTCCTTTTGAATAAACGTAAAAGTCAAAGGGGTTCATACACCGTATAAAAGAAAGTTGTGTATAAAATAAAATATGCCTCAATGAAAGGAGATTGAGACGATGTCCATAAAAATATCATTTTTAAAATAAAATAGATATATTATTTGTATTCACTATAGGTACAAATAAAGAATACAAAATAATACATAATAATATCATGACATAATTTGAAAGTAGGAGATTAACCCAAAGAATGGAAGTTGGGTTAAGAAATTCCCTTACCTTGTGTCCGACTTAACTCAACCGTTCTTTAACCTCCTGAATAATAAACTAGAGTTAATATCTACCTTATTAAGAACCATTTTAAATTTCATTATCCTTTTTATATCACTTATTACAATGTTATGAACATTATGTAATTATTTAAGTTAATAACGGTCGTTTTGTCGATCTTTGGTAACTTGAGTCAACAATAAACTTCTTATAATTACATGTTGTTCATGTGGTAGAATATCCATTATACCCAGAATTATATTCATGATTTAGATGTCATATATATCTTATATATCCAGTATATAAATTCATTTATAATATTACGTAACATTTAGAGGTAAGAAATGAAATGCACCGTTCATGGAGACGGTAGGCCGTACGTACGCATGAACGCTACTTTCATTTCAATTTCATATTTAATGGAACTAAATCATAATGATATAAATGTATAATATAATTCCAGTATAATATAGTGTATAATACCATTTACTCCATCCTTTATACATCCCACATATGGCATTAACGATTCAAATCACTTTGAGGTGGCGGTAGTCCGCACTTCCTAAAATGAAATTATCGCGTTTTACCCATAATGGAAATCATAAAGTATGCCATAAATGAGAAATAAAGAAGCATAAGTAAAACATAAACATATTATATATCATATATAAAAATAGTTACATCTTAATGGCCACCTTTGGAGGTGTTATATGAGTGTTGAACAATCATCGTTTCGTGAGGCAGAAATTCGCCATCCACAGAAACCGTATGTTCTTTAACCATTAGATGTAGGTGTGTGTAAGTATAGCTCTAATCCTTCTTATAACAACATCCTAGTATATTGAGGATACTGGTGTTGTAACAAAAGAATTTAATAAAAAGAGTTTAGGGGGTTGGAGAAGAAAAATAAACCAAAACAACATTAGAGAAGACATTACCTCAAAATCGGGTAACTCTTTTTGATTTGAGCCAAAGGATTCCTTGAGAAGAGTTCTGCCCAATGTGAGGCTTCTAGGAGTAAGAGAGGGAAGTTGGGAGAGTATTTGGGTAGAGTTTGGCCGAGCCAAATGGCTTGAAAGTGTAAATGAGGTGGGAGAGGTGGGGGCCTTTTATAAGTGGAGAGGAGGGGCTCTTTTGGAAAGATTGAAATGTTACATTATTTCACAATGCGTTTCGGATTCTAAAGGTCCCACACTTGTATAATTCGAGGATAAGGTGATAGGTTTTCTAAATCTCCTCATCCAATAGGCTTTGGACAAGTGTAAGCCTTGGATTTTGCATTATCTTCTCATTTTATTTAAATCGTTAAATAATGAGGTCATCGCTGCATCATAATGATGTCATAAATAATTTAATTTATTTAATGTCTAAAAATTATAAAAAAAATACTATGATGTAGGAAATCTTTTTAGATTTCTAATGAGTATTTATAATCAAAATGTGGACTTCTGTAACCCCACTTAAAAATTGTTTTAGTAAAACAACTCATGTTTGTGTCAATTTAATTTTGACATTAAATAAATATATATTAATGTCATTTTCCAACTAAAGTGGATCCATGGGGTCCCCAAGTTGACCCATGGGTTGTCTTGGTCGGCCATGACTCATCCAATAGGAGTAGGACAAGTTTCATGCTCATCTCATATTATTATAACATTAATTGTACCTTAAACTACACTAATTACCTCTAATCGCGATTAAGAACTTAAAAGTTACTATTCACCAAAAATTATTTTAATCTCATTGAACCACATTTTACTTCTTAATGAAAACCATGTATGTCGGATTTTTTAAAATCAAACCACAGAAGTGGTAATATTTCATTTAAACGAAAAATCAGTTATTTAACTACCACTTAGTGGTTTCACTATTCATCAAAAATTGAAGTTTTTCAGAACAATGCCAAAATTTCACCATAAGCTATAATTGATATTCCGAATTCAAAAATGATGTCTATGTTACAAAATTCCTAACATATAAGTTGTATTAATTAATTTTATAATTAATTCCTGCTGTTACGACAAGTAGCGTGTTTTTAAGAAACAATTTATATCAAAAGATTGGCAATTGTTTAGGTCCAATTTCAATGTTAAATTAATTATAATGACCACCATTGGATAAAATGGTAAAAATATATTCTAATTATAATTTAAAACCACTAAATAGTATAACTTATCACTATAAATTATTTTGATTAAAAAAGTTGTTTTAAGTATTTTTCACTATTCATAAAAATTTGGAAGTTCTCAGAAAATTACAAAAAATTCAACATAGGCTAATTTCAATATTAGGAATACAAAAATGAAGTCTATTTTGAAATATAAAATTTCTATAAATTTAAAAGGTGGTTATTACTATTCATAACGGCTACTTTGATTAGTTGCGGTGTGTTAGAACTAAAACTTGCGTACAATGCAAGCTATTGCATTATTTAAAGAGAGGCGTATCGTGGAAGCTCGGGGTGTTACATTCTCCCCTCCTTCAATAAATTGCGTCCTTGCAATTTGAAATTTTTCTTTGAAAATAAAAGGTTGAAAATAGAAAATACCTTTGTGGAAAACCCACATCGGAAATAAGGTTAATAGAATTTAGTCTTAATAAGAGGGAAATGGAAATGAAAAAGTCACCACCCAATTATGATCTCGATTAGGAGAACATTGGTGGCAATTAAAGACATATAATTGGAGGAAAAACATAAATATTTGTAGGGAGTGATTGAGTTCATCAATCACAATCAACTGTCAAATTGAGGGCCTCAAAGCCTACAATCTATGTTGATTTAAAATATCATCAGTTCAACAAGACATAAGGTATTAGGATAACACATTTTTTTTGTTTTAATATCCCTTTACTAAAGTTTAAGAATTAATTTATTCATTGAATAAGAGATAGGTATATATATATTTATGCTTGACAATTAGAGTTTCAACCTTCAACTCATCTTTCACTCAAAAAGATAATAGAACTCAAAAATATTATACTTATCCTAATTGTATAAGGTTCCAAATGTTAACACATACCATTTTGATTAGTAAAATTTTTTTGTAATAACCAGGGACTTCCTGTAGGCTAGTGGTAGGAAATAAAGGCCTGTCGCACTATGATTGTGGGTTCGATTCCTGCAAATTTGTCCGACGCGACGGGTTATGCCCCACCCTGCAGGTTGTCCTTTTTCCTAAAACTATGGTATTATAATATTCCAAAAATAATCTTCAGAAATTCTTTAACCTTAAACAATACTATCCATGGTTCAACTTAATCCATTCCAACCTTAATAGTTATCCAAAATACCCCCGTCCAGACTTTCTCTAAAAGGTCTCTAAATTCCAAAATCAATTGTAACATCAGATTCCCTAAACAAAGAAAAGTTTTTCTTATTGTCACATACTAAAAATATGATTACCTTAATCATATTAAAACCATACTGAAATCAAAAAGTACTGCAGTACAATCTTTATATATATCACATTATTCTTATAACCAGAATATAATCCTTGAGTCCAAAAGCACAAATACATTAATTATTCCGCTTCAACTGTAGTCACAACAAAAGATTGGCCATGATCCCTTGGCCTTTTCTGAGGTAAGTTTCCTTGACGCTTAGGACATTCATTTGCATAATTCCCCATTTCCCTACAATTGTAGCATTCAACTTTGACAACCTCATTCTTTCCCTTGCAATCACGTGCCTGGTGACCCTTTTCTCCACATTTATAACAAACTCCCATTCCTTTTAGGCACGTACCAGGGTGATTCTTCCCACAATTATCACATAATGGGAAATCCTTCTTTCCCTTTTTCCCTTTATCTGTCTCTTGTTCCACCGTTCTCTTCTTCTCTTGCTTTACTTTGTTGTCATAAGACTTAGAGAATTCCTTTTCTGTCTTGATAGCACACGAGACAATATCTTCGTATGATGAGAAGGATAGTGATACTAAAGCTCGACAGAGAAATGGTATTAACCCATCAAAGAAACGATCAATCTTACTTCTTGGGTTACATATATAATCGGAAGCATGCCTCGCTAACCTTGTAAAGTTAGCCTCATACTTTGCGACATTATCATCCTCCTTCTGCCTCAGACTCAGAAATTTCCTTTCCATATCTGCTCGATGGTCACGAGGAAAGTATTTTTCTAAGAAAAGCTCTTTAAACTCCCTCCATTGCATATTCGATACGTCATCATCTTCCTTTGTGTTTTGAATCAGCGACCACCAGTGATCGGCATCTCCAGTGAGGCGGTAAACTGCCATGACAACCTTCTCCCTTTCACTACTCCCCAAGGCATGAAATATTTTCTCTAAGGAATTTATCCATTGCTCAGCTACTATAGGATTTGAACTCCCATTGATGGTTGGTGGTTGTTGCCTCATGAAGCGGTCTAACATTGATCCTTCGCGTTGCGGATCTGGGTGCTCCATACGAGTAAGGTTATTATTCATAACCTGAGTAAGTTGTCCCAGTATGGTGATTAGCTGATCGACACCAGTTGCATCACCAGCCCCACTATAATTATCTTGAGCAGGAGGGAAATCCCTACATGGAGTGCGTGCATTGATACGGTTTCCATTTCTTCCACTAGGCGCCATTTCTAAACAATTCTGTAAACTAGATCAGTTTATGAATCAAAATACATAATCCCATACTTATAAAACACTTAACATAAATTGAACTATTTATGGATATAATCCATAATCATAAAAATGTTTTCTTTGAGGAAGTATATACTCATAAACCCTTCATAATGATTTGTAAAGAAAAAGAGAGTTATCCTAAGCATATCCCCCGGGAGTGTCGTAACCAAGAGTGCAGCAAGGCCCGTTGTCGTGCACCAGTTCCCATTCGAGTCTAGCTCAAAGCGGTATTTTCGGGTTTTACCCCTAGGTACATCTGTGCCAGAGCCGCCTCTACCTGCTCGTATCCAGACAGGGATGTATTTCTCGGAAAACTCACAATATCTCTACAATACCAAAATTCTAGGAAGTTCTTCTATACTAATCCTCAAAGTCTATCTTCGGGTTAGGTGCTCTAATCAGAGTTTATCTAAATCTAGCTTCCAAGGTTAGTACTAAACTGCCTCTGATACCAACTGTAACGCCCCGACCCCAGCTACCAAGAGCCGGTGCATTACTTCGTAACATTGGCATGATCACAAAAGATCATGTCTCGAAAGACCGATTAGTTTAGTAGCCTTGGAAACACTAGATACATTCATAAGTCTTACATTACATCATAAAGAAAAAGACTAATTACAAATTCTTCATAGTCCACACTCATATCCGATTCGGACTATCCCTGCAGGTCATTCATAAAATACTTCTTTCACATCCTGGAAAATATTAAAACATTGAAAGGGGTGAGCTCAGATGCTCAGTAAGGATAACAATATTGCGGAAGCTTTCATAAATAAACATAAACATTTAAGGCAATGTATGACTAAAACAAAAGCCTTTTAAACTTGAACATCAACATAATATGGCAAAAGTAAAACGAGATAATGCCATTTACATCTTCACATGGATATTCTACTGGTCGAATAATCACATGCAATATCAATAACTACTTTCATAATGATGGAATGAATAATGCCAGACTATCATAACCACGTAGTCAAGGCCTCGTGCCAAGACCACAAATAAGCTTTTGTCAAGGCCTCGTGCCAAGACACTAGTTTGTCTCATGAGACCTACCGATGCATCGAGGAGCTATAGCGGGCTCCACCCGTCACTTATTAAGTCCAATGCATTCCTCATATGAATAGGTTTAAACATATCATAAACCATAACATAATCGTATCACATACAACATGCATAAAAGAAACATAACATTTCCACATTTCAATCACAAGATATCAATACAACACATTGATACAATAAAAATTCTTTCAAAACCATTTTCAATACCAAAATAAAAGAAAGTTAAAACTTTGTATTTATTTTTCATTAAAAATGATGGCTTGTAGAGGAAGCCGAAACTCAAATAATGGTCACGGCGGCGGAGGAGTCGTTGTCACCACAAAAGTACCGAAAGAAAAACATTCCCTTTTTTTCGTTTAGTAAAACACTTCGTATAAAAAATATTCCTTTTGAATAAACGTAAAAGTCAAAGGGGTTTATACACCGTATAAAAGAAAGTTGTGTATAAAATAAAATATGCCTCAATGAAAGGAGATTGAGACGAAGTCCTTAAAAAGATCATTTTTAAAATAAAATAGATATATTATGTGTATTCACTATAGGTACAAATAAAGAATACAAAATAAGACATAATAATATCATGACATAATTTGACAGTAGGAGATTAACCCAAAGAATGGAAGTTGGGTTAAGAAATTCCCTTACCTTGTGTCTTACTTGACTCAACCGTTCTTTAACCTCCTGAATAATAAACTAGAGTTAATATCTACCTTATTAAGAACCATTTTAAATTTCATTATCCTTTTTATATCACTTATTACAATGTTATGAACATTATGTAATTATTTAAGTTAATAAGGGTCGTTTTGTCGATCTTTGGTAACTTGAGTCAACAATAAACTTCTTATAATTACAAGTTGTTCATGTGGTAGAATATCCATTATATCCAGAATTATATTCATGATTTAGATGTCATATATATCTTATATATCCAGTATATACATTCATTTATAATATTACGTAACATTTAGAGGTAAGAAATGAAATGCACCGTTCATGGAGACGGTAAGCCGTACGTACGCATGAACGCTACTCTCATTTCAATTTCATATTTAATGGAACTAAATCATAATGATATAAATGTATAATATAATTCCAGTATAATATAGTGTATAATACCATTTACTCCATCCTTTATACATCCCACATATGGCATTAACGATTCAAATCACTTTGAGGTGGCGGTAGTCCGCACTTCCTAAAAAGAAATTATCGCGTTTTACCCATAATGGAAATCATAAAGTATGCCATAAATGAGAAATACAGAAGCATAAGTAAAACATAAACATATTATATATCATATATAAAAATAGTGACATCTTAATGGCCACCTTTGGAGGTGTTATATGAGTGTTGAACAATCATCGTTTCGTGAGGCAGAAATTCGCCATCCACAGAAACCGTATGTTCTTTAACCATTAGATGTAGGTGTGTGTAAGTATAGCTCGAATACTTCTTATAACAACATCCTATTATATTGAGGATACTGGTGTTGTTACAAAATAATTTAATAAAAAGAGTTTAGGGGGTTGGAGAAGAAAAATAAACCAAAACAACATTAGAGAAGACATTACCTCAAAATCGGGTAACTCTTTTTGATTTGAGCCAAAGGATTCCTTGAGAAGAGTTCTGCCCAATGTGAGGCTTCTAGGAGTAAGAGAGGGAAGTTGGGAGAGTATTTGGGTAGAGTTTGGCCGAGCCAAATGGCTTGAAAGTGTAAATGAGGTGGGAGAGGTGGGGGCCTTTTATAAGTGGAGAGGAGGGGCTCTTTTGGAAAGATTGAAATGTTACATTATTTCACAATGCGTTTCGGATTATAAAGGTCAAACATTTGTATAATTGGAGGATAAGGTGATAAGTTTTCTAAATCTCCTCATCCAATAGGCTTTGGACAAGTGTAAGCCTTGTATTTTGCATTATCTTCTCATTTTATTTAAATCGTTAAATAATGAGGTCATCGCTGCATCATAATGATGTCATAAATAATTTAATTTATTTAATGTCAAAAATTATAAAAAAAATACTATGATGTAGGAAATCTTTTTATCTTTCTAAGGAGTATTTATAATCAAAATTTGGACTTGTTTAACCCCACTTAAAAAATGTGTTTAAAAAAAAACTCATGTTTGTGTCAATTTAATTTTGAAATTAAATAAATATATATTAATGTCATTTTCCAACTAAATTGGCTCCATGGGGTCCCCAAGTTTACCCATGGGTTTTCTTGGTCGTACATGACTCATCCAATAGGTGTAGGACAAGTGTCATGCTCATCTCATATTATTATAACATTATTTGTACCTTAAACTACACTAATTACCTCTAATCGCGATTAAGAACTTAAAAGTTACTATTCACCAAAAATTATTTTAATCTCATTGAACCACATTTTACTTCTTAATGACAACCATGTATGTAGGATTTTTGAAAATCAAACCACATAAGTGTTAATATTTCATTTAAACGAAAAATCAGTTATTTAGCTACCACTTAGTGGTTTCACTATTCATCAAAAATTGAAGTTTTTCAGAACAATGCCAAAATTTCACCCTAAGCTATAATTGATATTCAGAATTCAAAAATGATGTCTATTTTAAAAAATTCCAAACATATAAGTTGTATTAATTAATTTTATAATTAATTCTCGCTGTTACGACAAATAGCGTGTTTTTAAGAAACAATTTATATCAAAAGATTGGCAATTTTTTATGTCCAATTTCAATGTTAAATTAATTATAATGACCACCATTGGATAAAATGGTTAAAATATATTCTAATTATACTTTAAAACCACTAAATAGTATAACTTATCACTATAAATTAATTTGATTAAAAAATTTGTTTTAAGTATTTTTCACTATTCATAAAAATTTGGAAGTTCTCAGAAAATTACAAAAAATTCAACATAGGCTAATTTCAATATTAGGAATACAAAAATGAAGTTCATTTTTAAATATAAAATTTCTATAAATTTAAAAGGTGGTTATTACTATTCATAACGACTACTTTGATTAGTTGCGGTGTGTTAGAACTCAAACTTGCGTACAATGCAAGCTATTGCATTATTGAAAGAGAGGCGTATCGTGGAAGCTCGGGGTGTTACAAAGAATCCCTATCAGATGGACCTTATTTGATCCTGTGGGAAAATTCTCATCCCACATCGAATTCACATGAAATGTTCTGTTCTTCTTATGATACATTTGGTGGAGGATTTTGAGCTAGAAATGGGGTCAAAACACATACTATCCACATCAACCACCACATTTTGGGCCTCATCCCAACTATGAAAACATGTGTGCATGTAGTGTTGTGCACCTCTGGCCCAATACAAGAGCCCGACCTAATAATTTCGGGAGCTATACTTCCCCGTAGCGCCGCTGGTTAGCATGGAATGACTTCCATGTGTGTGGTAGACCTAGTACCACATGGGCCTTAGTTATGTTGGCTTGATTGGATGGTGGTCCATCAATATTTTTTTTCTAGTGGTGGTATCAAACAATTGACTTTGAATAATAAAAATCTTAATAATTTTCTGGTCCATGATATTCTTCTTTAAAAACTATGTCTTCATATATGATATCCACCATATATTAATTCTTCATCTGGAATGACTATTGGGTATTGTTAGAAATGGGGGACATGCACCACTACCAGATACAACAAATTACCCCTCAAATTAGAATAATCATAACAAAATAATCTGATTCGAAGGTAAAAAAATCACTTTTATGGGCATCTTAGCATCTGATGGTCCATAGTAATGAACTCATTGAGAGTATTTGATTCGAGTATATCTGAGGAGCTCTCAATTTATATGAAGATGATACATCTAGCCATATTTTCTCTACTAAATCCAATATTAGAAATATTGTTGATATAGGGCATGGATACCCAGAAATTGGAATGTATATGAAAATTCCAAAATTAAATTGGGATATAGTGGAATGTATCTTATGGTTTGATCCAAAGTAAAATACTTGGATGTCCTTATTTATCCCACGAGTATGGGAATAAATCCTTATGTTGTTATGAAATATATCACTATGATGATCAAAATCATTCATATGATCATAGGTTCATTGATATCGAACTCTATGAATAATTTTCATATATAGATCTACCTCATATATAGGAGGATTAAATGTAATTATCATATGATAAAATACATGGTGGAGAACCATTTATTTGTGGATATATTGATCAGATCTTCCGATGTGCATGCCCTTCATGTGCAATACCAAATATATCCAATTTTCTGGATTTTAGTTCTTAACATAAAATTGGTTTATTTTTGAGAAATGTTCAGGAATTCACACTTACATGAAATCCTTCAATTATGCTCTTTCTCTAGTAGTCTTGAGATTGTCTAGTCTATCAGAACAATTTTTGACATGGTATCCTTCCCAAATGTGGAATGCTCTAAATTTTTACTAAGTCAAGGGAATTAATGTAACAACCCGAGATTTTATGAAAAATATTATTTTTAATTTCCTTAATGTATTGTGTTGTACGCTACACCAAAAGGAGCTTGCACAAAACGCATCCTTGACTTGCCTTGCATTACTCGCAACTGCGACCTTCCTCGATATCGTGTGTAGTATGCAATAACGAGTTTCACTAAACAACAATATGCTATTAAAATATTATTAAAACTAGATGTTATGAATAGTAATAAACACTTTTTGAAATTTTGTAAATTTTATTTTTCAAAATGGAATTCATTTTTTGATTCGTAATATCGAAATTAGCTTAGGGTGAAATTTTGGTACTTTTCAGATAACTTTCATTTTCTGATGAATAGTGAAAATTACTAAATTTTAATTAAAAACAACCATTTTAATCGAAATAATAAATAGTGATAAATTATTAATTTGAGTGGTTTTAAAGTATATTTAGAATATAATTTTACAATTTAATACAATATTTTTCATTGGATGTAATTTCACATTTTAACCAGACATAAACAAGTGTCAATCTTTTGATAGTTATTATCTCCTAAGAACACGCTATTTGTTTTGACGACGGGAATTAATATTTAAATTAATTAATGCAACTGATATGTTTTTAATTTGGTAAAATAGACATCATTTTTGATTTCATAATATAAAATATAGCTTAGGCCTAATTTTTTGTCTTTTTCTGGAAACTTTCATTTTTTGATGAATAGTGAAACCACTAAGTGGTAGTTAAAAAAATGAATTTTTCATAAAACCTAATTTTACCACTTCTGTGAGTGGAATTTTAAAAATATGAGAGACACGGTTGATGTCATTAAGTAAAATGTTGTTCAATGAGATGAAAATACTTTTTGGTGAATAGTTACATTTTACTTTTTTTTACCACGGTTAAAAGTAAATAGGGTAATTAAGGGTAAAAATTATATTATTATTACCCTAAAACATGTCCTAATTGTATTGGATAAGTGTAATTTGACCAAAAACAACCTTAGGAATAATATATGACCATTTAGGCCCACTTGGATTAGATTAGGACATTTATTATTAATTAATTTAAAGAAGTGTTAAAATAGTTAAAATCAAAGTTTAATAAGTAATTCATTTTTTATATAGAGTTATACAAAAGATAAATTCTACTATAATTATTAATTATAACGATAAAAGGATTTACTACATAATGGTATTTTATTTGTAATTTTTAGACATAAAATAATTTATTTTATTTATGACACAAAGATGATACAGTAATTATCTTATTAATGAAATATTGACATAATTGATGTTATAAATACCCAAATAAATGTAATTTCAGACTTTTTATGGAATCAAATACTATTATAGGTTAATATGACATGTTATTATGGATTTAATTAACTTCTTTCTACCTAATCGTTCTGTTATGATTTTAACAAAAATCAATTAATAAATAGTGTCAAAATTGACATAAAATAGTTTTTAAAACAAATATTATATTATTAATTGTTATTTTATTCCTAAAAATCTAAGGATTGGAAAATGACATAGATAAGGTTATATATAATAATAATAAAAAACTTGGGGTTCTTTTGGCTTCTTATAGTAAGTTTATTAACCTTATAGTATAAGAACAAAAGAAGACACGGTAAAAGTAAAAGTAGTTTACTTAATGTTAAATCTAAATGATAAAGTAAAAATAGGAACCTAAACTTGTCTAAATTCTATTTTATGAGATGATTTCGACCCATCCCCACCTTATCTTAGAAATTAATCAATTTTGAGCTATTTAAAAACAAATTTGACTTTATAACAAAATAATAGTTTTTGTTATTCCAAAGGCGCCCCTCTCCTCCCTTATAAAAGGGCACCTACTCCCTCTCTTCCTCACACAACATTGAGCCTTCAAGATCTGCCAACCCCTGGAAAATTACCTTATAAACATACCTATAAACATCCTAGAGGTTCTGATCTTCCTCAAAGACCAATTTTAGTGCCCTAAAAGGAGATCTCAAAGTGGCGCTTCAAAGAAGAGGTAATGTCCGTTACCGATTCTATCATCTTTATTTCTTCTTCCACTTCTTATTATTAGGTTGTTTCATTATGAAGTAATAAAATCAGTATCAATTATATACTGATATGTTATTATAATTATGAAACAACCTTATTTCACCATCTATCCATCCTACGGAAAACGAAATCACTGCGCGTGCGTACGTACGGAATACCGTCTCCATGTCATGGTGTAATCTATTTCCCACCAAAACCTTACTTGGATGGGTATAATGGTGTAAATAAAAACTATATATGATTATTGTAATGTGATATTGATTCTTAAATAGTATACATACACTCCAATACAATTCCACGATCATGAGAATGATATCATCGCTCGTGCGTACGTACGGACTACCGTCTCCACGACGCGATGAGATTCATTCTCCACGTTAACCATTCATTAATGATTATAAAGTATATATAATAAGTAATAATGAAATATATGACATAATAATGATTCTTGATTTATGTGTATATATATGTATGTCATCTTCTTAATTCCATTCAACTCAATAAGGAAAAGAAAACAACGTTCATGCTTACGTACAGTATACTGTCTCCATGAACGGTGTATTTCATTCCATTTACTGATATATTATATATATATATATATATTCTGAATATATATTATATATAAATCATGTTTTATATTCTATAATTAAGTAATCATGATCTAAGTAATCATATGAATAATTACAAGTCAAAACACGGATGACAAATGAAACGATTTTACCCAAAACGCTCTTTAACATGGAATTTAAAAAGGAATGGGTAATATAAAGCAATAAGTGAACCATATATGATATCATAACAATGAGTATGATCCTGGAATTAGTCAATGACATTATTTAAATCATTATATAGGAGGTTCGGACACTTATGAAGCAAAACAGACTTAAGGTATGGGAAATATCACAATCACATTTTTATCCGAGATTGTTTGTACATTGGAATTTACTGAGGTGTATTTTATCATCCACATACATGTTTCCTCAATATGTAATATTATTTCCATCCACTTAAAAATTTTTAAATCCAATTTTACCCTTATGTGAGTTTTTAGTAAAAGATATGAAAGGAATATTTTGTCATTTTTTGTAGGAGGTACTTTTTGACTTTTCCGACAAAAGTTTGAAAAATGTTTTTTTAACTCATACGGCATGAATGGATCTTTTAAAAATTATTTCCAAGAAGATTCCTTTACATGTTTTCATTTTTCGTTTTAATCAACTTCTTTTAGTTTAAAATTGTATGACATGTTAAGAAAGGAAAATTATTTTGAAGTAGAAAGGATATTTTCCTCAAGAATGGAGTTCAAGTGTTTTATCAAAATTATTTTCCATCTAAGATAATAAAGGATTATATTTCTATCCCTATTATTACATTGATTTTACTATGTTGTGATGGAATTTTTTTAATAATTCCTTTATCTTATATGAATTGTTTTATGATGTCACGATGTTTATGATTACCATTTTTATTACATGAGTTATGCTATGATGTATTGTTTATGATTTTGTGGCACACATAAGAGAGGTATAAGTATGAGATGGGTGGGACCTATATCTCCCTCCAATGCATTTGTTAATGATTTTATATCTCATGAGATAGACATGGATAGAACGGTAGGTTATACCGGTTCAGTGAAACGGGACTGAAACGAGGAATGAACTAGGTTCAGAAATGTACTTTGTCCACTATGATAGTCTTGGCAATGAGTCTTGACTAATAAGAAATGATTCTCTATGATTATGTGTGTATTCCAAAAAGTTTCATGTTTTATGTTATGATTATTGGGACTACATTTCACTACTATGATTTATCCCATGTTATGAAATTATGATCTCTTTTCCAGGTTAAGATTTCTAAAAGATGTGTTCTTATGAATATGACGTGATTGATATTTGTTTTGTTAATCCTTAATGAGCATTTGAGCTCACCCTTTTATGTTTTCTTTTCCCCAGGAAATAATGAAAGGATTTGGGTTTAAGAAAAAGAAGATCTTTATGGGAGATGTTGAATATCTTTCACCACGATTAGAAGATTATATTCCTAGTTTCAAAGACACTAAACTAGTACGGTCCTTGTGTGTGTGTTTTTCTTATGTACTAAGTATTAAGAAAAAGTAATGTAATGTCCATGTACGTCAAGATTCGGGTCTCTACAGTTGTTATCAGAAGAAAGGTTTAGTCAACCCTTGGAAACTTGGATGCAAAAACGTTAGTGAGATCCCTAGAGATATGTCTAAAGTATGTCTAGGGATGTCCATAAGGTTAAGTATACGTATAGGTTATAGTCCTAGAATTGCGCTAACGATCGTAGAATTTAACCTAAGATGTTAGATATTGAGGGTACTCCCCCTTTACTATGTTGTTTTCTCTAGCATGATTTTTGCCTCTCACAGAATTTTTTTTCTGTTTTAGTTAATGGAGGGAACTAGAAGGAATTTGGTTAACATTGAATCCAATATACAAATTTCTGACTATGAGCAAAAAAATTGTGTAATGCCTAGAGAGAAAGATATAGTGATTATGTCGAATCAGTCATTACGATATATGATTAACAATGTGAAATTTAGTGGTATGCCTAATTCATCAAAGAAGAGGAAGATAGACTATTATACATGTTTGCATGTTGAGGAGCATAAAGAAAGGAAGATTGAGATTTCTAAAGAAGGGAAGAAGAACCCTGAGGAATACCTCAAATGGACGGACCGATGTTAACTGTGTGGAGAAAAGGGTAATAGAGTGACAGACTGTTCTGGAGTTCAATTTATTATTTGTGGAGAACATGGTAAATACCCAACTCAATGCCCTGACCTAAAATTTTACTTCTAAATCAAGGAATGACTTATTCCAGGACAATAATTGAAGAGGATGGATTGAAGTGTTTATGGATTGGTATTCAAGAATAATGTTTTTGAGGTACTTTTATTGTGTATTAGAATATTTTTGTATTATTCAATTGTGGTTTTCAAGAATTTTAAGGTACCAGTAACCATGAAAAGTTATTCAAATATTTTGGAAAGCAGATAATATGCGCATAATGAAAGGATAAGGAGAAAATGAAATTTTTTATAGTATTCATGATATCATGATTGATATAAGGACTAAGTGATATCATGGTTTGAGTATATAGAATTTTTGGATTTTGGTATGTTGAAAGAGTTGACTTTTTACAGCATTCATGTTTTCACTATGGTTTAATGGGTATTCAATCTTCAAGAAAATACATGATTAAGGTATTCACATATTTGTAATTTGACCAACAAGATATACCTTATGATATATGGGGGATAAATGATGGCATTCACGTGATCATTTTCTTCATACTATGAGGTTGGACCAATGTATTTTAGATAAGCCTAAAGGTTGGAATGGATTATGTTGGACATAAGTTAGTATTGTTTAAGGATAAAACTTTTTTGATTTTGTTGATGGGATGTTATAGTAATATAGCTTTAGAAAAAGGACAACCTGCAGGACGGGCAACAGCCCATCGCGTCAGACAAGGCTGTGGAAATCGAACCCACAACCGAAGTGCGACTGGCCTTTATTTCCTACCACTAGCCTACAGGAAGTCCCTGCTTAGTATAAAATAGTTTTATTATATTAAGTAGTATGATATATGAAGTATAAGTCCATTTTGGGAACCATATATGATTATTCTCACTATAGATGGACTTATGTATTTTTTTATTACTTGTCTAACTTTTTGTTTGAGGCAGATGGAATGACCCATCATTCTATCACATGATCTGCTAACATATCAAGAAAGACAAATTCAACTTCATTTCATTATGAGATGAAGTGGAAATTTCCCATAGAATGACAAACGGTGAGACTATACCAAAATCACGAAAGTATTTCTTCTAATTCCAATTTCATCAACTTTAGGAAAATGATCTTGAAAACCAAAAATGTTGTCCCAGTGCTCTTATACCTGATGAATCAGATGGTACCTTAGATCGTCACAAATTTATGGCTTTGTGATTGTTGGCTTTTACATATCCATGTTTTCTACCACTCTCCATCAGAACATGATGGTTATATTTCTCTTCCATATCCATATTTCCACATATCTGGAAATCTAGTGATTAGTTTATTTGGGTAACTATTACATTTCATACTTTTGTTTTTAAAGATTGGTTTTGGTATTCCTTTTTACGATGTGGGTTTCTATTAAAGAAACATTGGAATAGTAAACCATTTATAACCCCGACGAATTTCGACGGCGAAATACATTTTAAGGGGGGTAGAATGTTACAGCCCGAGATTTTAGGAAAAATATTCTTTTTAATTTCATTAATGTCATGTGTTGTATGCTACAACAAAAGGAGCTTGCAAAACACGCATCCTTGACTTTCCTTTCATTACACGCAACCGCGACCTTCGTCGATAGTGTGTGTAGTATGCCATAATGAGTTTCACTAAACAACAATATGCTATTAAAATATTTTTAAAACTAGCCATTATGAATAGTAATAACCATTTTTTGAAATTTTTAATATTTTATTTTTCAAAATGGAATTCGTTTTTGGATTTGTAATATCGAAATTATCTTAGGGTGAAATTTTGGTACTTTATGGATAACTTTCATTTTCTGATGAATAGTGAAAATTACTAAATTTTAATTATAAAAAACCTTTATAACCGAAATAATTAATAGTCATAAATTATTAATTTGAGTGTTTTTAAATTATATTTAAAATATATTTTTACAATATAATACAATATTGTTCATTGGATGTAATTTCACATTTAAACCAGACATAAACTAGTGTCATTCTTTTGATAGTTATTATCTCTTAAGAACACGCTATTTATTTTGACAACGGGAATTAATTTTTAAATTAATTAATGCAACTGATTTGTTTTGAAATTGGTAAAATACTCATCATTTTTGAAGTAATAATATCAAATATTTCTTAGGCCTAAATTTTGGTATTTTTCTGGAAACTTTCATTTTTTGATGAATAGTGAAACCACTAAGTGGTAGTTAAAAAAAATGAACATTTCATAAAACTTAATTTTACCACTTCTGTGAATGGAATTTCAAAAATCAGAGAGACACGGTTGATGTCAATCTGTAAAATGTGGTTCAATGAGATGAAAATAATTTTTGGTGAATAGTAACATTTTACTTTTTTTACCACGGTTAAAAGTAAATAGGGTAATTAAGGGTAACATTATATTATTATTACCCTAACACATGTCCTAATTCTATTAGATAAGTTTAATTTGACCAAAAAAAACCTTAGGAATAAATTATGACCATTTAGGCCCACATGGATTAGATTAGGACATTTATTATTAATTTATTTAAAGAAGGGTTAAAATAGTTAAAATCAATGTTTAATAAGTAAATCATTTTTAATATAGATTTATACATAAGAGAAATTCGACTATAAATAGTCATTAGAAAGCTAAAAAGATTTCCTACATAATGGTATTTTATTTGTAATTTTTAGACATTAAATAATTGTATTTATTTATGACAAAAAGACGATGCAGTAATTGTCTTATTAATGAAATACTGACATAATTGATGTTATAAATACCCAAATAAATGTAATTTCAGACTTTTTATGAAATAAACTAATTTACTAGTTTAATATGACATGTTATTATTGATTTAATTAACTTTTTTCGAACTAATCATTATGTTATGATTTTAACAAAAATCAACTACAAAATAGTGTCAAAATTGACATAAAATAGTTTTTAAAACAAATATTAAATTATTAATTGTTATTTTATTCCTAAAAATCTATAGTTCGACCACATGACTTATATAAGGTTGTATATATTAATAATAAACAACTTTGGGTTCGTTTTTCTTCTTATAGTATGTTTATTAACCTTATAGTATAAGAATAAAAGAAGACACGGTAAAAGTAAAATTATTTTACTTAATGTTAAATCTAAATGATAAAGTTAAATAGGAACCTAAACTTGTATAAATTCTATTGGATGAGAGGATTTCGAACCATACCTACCTTACCTTATAAATTAATCAATTTTTATCTATTTAAAACCGAATTTTAATTTATAATAAAATAATTGTTTTATTTATTCCAAAGGTGCCCCTCTCTTCCCTTAAAAAAGGGCACCTCCTCCCTCTCTTACTCACACCACTTTGAGCCTTCATGATCGGCAAAACCCTGCCAAATTACCTTCTCCACTTCCCTAGAAACATACTAGAGGTTCATATCTTCCTAAAAGACCAATTTTAGTGCCCTAAAAGGAGATCTCAAAGAGGCGCTTCAAAGAAGAAGTAATGTCTGTTACCGATTTTTTCATCTTTATTTCTTCTTCCCCTTCTTCTTCATAGGTTGTTTCATTATGAAGTAATAATATAAGTATCAATTATATACTGATATGTTATTATAATTATGAAACAACCTTATTTAACCATCTATCCATCCTACGGAAAACGAAATCATTGTGCGTGCGTACGTACGGAATACCGTCTCCATGTCGTGGTGTAATCTATTTTCCACCACCACCTTACTTGGATGCGTATAATGGTGTACATAATAACTATATATGATTATTATAATGTGATATTGATTCTTAAATCGTATACATACACTCCAATACAATTCCACGATCATGAAAATGATATCATCGCTCGTGCGTACGTACGGACTACCGTCTCCATGACGCGATGAGATTCATTCTCCACGTTAACCATCTATGAATGATTATAAAGTATATATAATATGTAATAATGAAATATATGACATAATAATGATTCTGGATTTATGTGTATATATATGTATGTCATCTACTTAATTCCATTCAACTCAATAAGGAAAAGAAAACATCGTTCATGTGTACGTATGGTCTACCGTCTCCATGAACGATGTATTTCTTTCCATTTACTAATCTATTATATATATATATATATATATATATTCTGAATATATATTATATTTAAATAATGTTTTATATTCTATAATTAAGTAATCATGATCTATGTAATCATATGAATAATTACAAGTCAAAACACGGACGACAAATGAAACAATTTTACCCAAAATGCTCTTTAACATGGAATTTACAAAAGAACGGGTAATATAATGCCATAAGTGAACCATATATGATATCATAAAAATTAGTATGATTCTGGAATAAGTCAATGACATTATTTATATCATTATATAGGAGGTTCAGACACTTATGAAGCAAAACGGACCTAAGGTAAGGGAAATATCACAATCTCATTTTTATCCGAGATTGTTTATACATTGGAATTTACTGGGGTAAATTTTATCATACACATTAATGTTTCCTTAATATGTAATATTATTTATATCCACCTACAATTTTTTAAATCCAATTTTACCCTTCGGTGAATTTTTAGTAAAAGATATAAAAGGAATCTTTTGTCGTTTTTCGTACGAGGTACTTATTGACATTTCCGAAAAAAGTACGAAGAATGTCTTTTTTATCTTATACGAAATGAATGGATTTTTAAAAAATTATCTCCAAGAAGCTTACTTTACTAGTTTTCAACTTTATTTTTAATCAACGTCTTTTAGTTTAAAATTGTATGACATGTTAAGAAAGGATAATTTTTGTAATGTAGAAAGGATATTTTTCTCAAGAATGGAGTTCAAGTGTTTTATCAAAATTATTTTCCATCTAAGATAATAAAGGATTCTGATTCTATCCCTATTATTACATTGATTTGACTATGTTGTGATGGAATTTGTTTTATGAATTCCTTTATCTTATATGAATTGATTTATGATTTCACGATGTTTAAGATTACCATTTTTATTACATGAGTTATGCTATGATGTATGGTTTATGATTTTGTGGCACACATTAGAATGGTATAATTATGAGATGGGTGGGACCTATATCTCCCTCCAATGCATTGGGTAATGATTTTATATCTCATGAGATAGACATGGCTGGAATGGTAGGTTATACCGGTTCAGTGAAACAGGACTGAAACGAGGAATGAACTCGGTTCAAAAATGGTCTTTGTCCACTAAGATAGTCTTGGCAATGAGTCTTGACTAATAAGAAATGATTCTCTATGATTATGTGTGTATGAAACAAAGTTTCATGTTTTAATTTATGATTATTGGGATTAAATTTCACTACTATGAATAATCCCATGTTATGAAATTATGATCTCTTTTGCAGGTTAAGATTTCCAAAAGATGTGTTCTTATGAATATGACGTGATTGATATTTCTTTTTTTTTTACCCTTAATGAGAATTTGAGCTCACCCTTTTATGTTTTCTCTTCCCCGGGACATAAATAAAGGATTTAGGTTTAAAAAAAAGAAGATCTTTATGTGAGATGTTGAAGATCTTTCACCATGATTAGAAGATTATATTCTGATATTCCAAAGACACTAAACTATTACGATCCTTGTGTGAGTGTTATTTTTATGTACTATGTATTCCGAAAAAGTAATGTCATGACCATGTACGTCAGGCTTTGGGTATCTACAATTAATGAGATTATATTTATTTTTTATGAGTCCATAGAGGGTCCCCCAGAAACATTCTATCTTTTATATTGGATTTTTTATCTAACTTATTGCTAAGCATCATATGGTGGAAGACATAGTGGGAATAATCTTGGATTTTGATCGGGATTCCTTTAATTGGTTTTCAACCTGACAGGTAATGTGACTGTTCCATTCTATAAATTATCAATATTTCCTGGATCACATATAGTATATGTCTAGTGGTCGGAGACTCAACATTTCCCTAAGACACCCTTATCGGGGATTCAACCTAATGAGTATCACATCTCCTTCTATTTTATGGACTTTCAAGTTGAACCTTCATTGTGCTATATTTCAGGGTCTACCATCTTGGAGATTTTGGATTACATATTGTTTAAATTAATACCACCATGAATTTTGGTGTGAAATTTAGTTTGAAGTCTTACCACTTGGTCTTTTATTGAATATGGGGCTCGTGATCCATGGGTGAATAAAAACACTATGGGGTCCTAAGTTCTATCTTGGTGTTGTCAGGGATCATGATGATTGTTGTTACTTTCTTAAAAGGGGGATATGTCATTAGTTGGGGGGATAAATCCCTTATGCATCGATATAATTGCTAGTAATATATTATATTCAATATTTTCCAAGGGAATGAAAGATTCATTTGGTGGAAATTGATGAGGTTGAAAGTATAGGGAATCTAGGACGACATAGATAGTTGGTATCTGGATGATATAAATCACAACCTAGAAGTATGTGGTGAGTGATATGGGATGGGATAGATATGTTGGGTAAGTACCTTTACAATATGGGGATGTTAGGTTCTTCCACAGTGTCATTATGGCTCACATGGATTAAGAGTTACTTTATACTGGGCCCTAAATTTTCTAGTAGCTTGGTTTGATCCCTTGCATCAATAGCATGGCCAAGATAAGAGATGTATACTCATATTCAAGGGAAATAAAAGTATTGTAATGACTTGATATACTTCATATTATGAAGTCGAATATATGGAAATGTATGATCCATGAAGGGTTTCGAGTACCCTAAATGTTTCACCACCGCCTGTCGAACATATTTTTATAGGTAGGATATGTGATGAATCATTTATCTAATTTTTTCATAGACTAGGTTTTCCCACAAGAATAGATTTTTTTAACTAGGGCTATGGAATAGACTATACTAATTTTATTCATTATTTATTTTGTGTGAATATATTCCTAGACATTGGAAATGACGAGTTTAGTGGGAAGAGGTTCTTCTTTCTCTCTTGTCTCCATTTGTGGGTTTTCTTCCTGATGAGTTCGGGGTCTCATTCATTAGTAGCTAATGGTCTTGAGATTTGGACCATTATGATCTAGTGTGTAATGTTGTACAACAATGACCACAATATGATATTTTTACGATAATCCCACATCGAACTTGTATGGGATGTTATAGAAGAGGCTCATTAGGAAACCGAAGGCCAAGTGTACTCCAACATCATTTCGAATGGGCAGTGGAGATATCATAAATCATGGATCAAGATTCTCATTTCAGTGGAGATTATATGAGAGAATCATTTTTGGGTAACCTATAACAAAATGTGGTGATGGGTTCCACCTTCAAGACGTTAGGCTCACGAGAATCAGATATCCCTTTATGCCAGTCCAATATGTTTCTGGATGGTGATATTAAGCCCTTATCACCAATATCATGTCCAAAAAGAGGGATCTCTTATCCTCTTCAAGTGTAGTTGGAGGTTTTATACATCCCAAGATTCTTGAGACAGGAATTGTGGGACATGGGTCGAGTTTCTTAAAAGAATAATGGAATCACTCAATTCTCTAGTTTTCCATAGTAAGGATCTTTTGGTCCTTTGATAAGCAGGGGTAATGGATGATGACATGCTCTATTTATCATCATATAGTGGGATGTGATTTCTTTCAATTTTAAATCTTGAAGTGAGGATGAAGGGTTAAAACATAGTTTATTTTCCTGTTTCTAGGACAACAGAGGTATAATTTCCCACATTGGTGTAGGCAAGGCGTGGTAGAATAAACCTGAGGTAAATGAGGAAAAAATACGCCCACACCACACCATGCGAATTTCTTGAGAGGACAAGGGAAAAGAGGACAAAACGATATGGAAAAAGTCATGGCTCATGGGGCTATACCCAATGACAAAATGACTAGGAATTCATTCATATCTTATAGGGAAAGGAATCATGTCACATGTAGTTCTTAATTTTCTAGTTTAACATTATACAGGGATGATGAAGGTTGATCAGATGTGAATGAGGTGAAAAGAGAACCACAACATTCCATTCATCCTTAAAGGGGCTCATGATAAGAGGAAAAAAGGAAGATAGGTTTTGCGGTACCTAGGGTTGGACCTGAAGACTAAATTTGCAGGCATTCCTACATATCCCATAAAAATGGGAATCAATCCAAAAATATTTCTAGAAGGTTCAATAAAATATAATGAAATGCAGTAAGGAGGAAGGGTGCCAGCACAGTTTATTATTGTGCGGCTTGGTCAAAAAATGTGGGATATTGTGCCAAAGGGGATGCACGAGGCATGCTAAAACAAACCTAACATGATTGGGGACCAAAGCAGTCTGCACCACACCACACACTCCTAGGAGGGGACTTTAGGCCATGGTGCCATGGAAGGTCAAAGGGACCATGGGCTAGACCCAAGGAAAAATGCCTGAACATTCCTACATATCCAATGAGGATTGGAATTAATCCACACATAGTTCTTGATATTCCATGAGGTTTAACATTATGTGGGTCGTATGAAGGTCACTCGATGTGAATGGGATGGATTCCATGGGTCTATTCAGTTTTATGTCATGCAGTAAGGAAATTGGATCACCCAACATGAAAGGAAGATAATCCTATAGATAAGACCATAAATAGTGATTCAAGATTCACTACGTATCACATTGATAATTATAATAAGTCCTTATATAATTCATGAAATAATGGAATGGTAGGATAATCACACCAACGATGTTGTTCCTCTCAGACGAGGTCCACAAGAGAATATATTTTTATGTCATGTAGGGGACATTGACAATGTATATTACTGTCATGTAGGAAGGAATCATTTTGAAACTTTTATATTTATATATTTATGATGATAATGGGTTCATCCCAAGCCTTCACACCCTGTTTTTGTGGGTGGGGGACCCTTATTAGAATTCCTAATACTGTGTGAGTTGTAGTCGATGTGAAAAACAAGGAATGATAATGACCCATCCCACTATTAAAAATTGTAGAGAATAGGTTGGGATTATTATATGTCATGTGGGGATGGGCAAAGATATATGATCAAGGTGTCCCAATGTTTCCCATAAGGATGGAAATCATGTGGTACATAGTTCTAGAGAGACTGTACAGTTTAACGTCATGTGGTAAGGACATACCTACAATGTTTATTATCATGTGAAAGACATTCCATACAGTTTAACTTCATGGGGAAATGACATTGGATTATATTTTAACATCTTGTTGTGGGTACATACGCAGACAGTTTAATGTCATGTGGCTTAGACTAAAATATGAAGCTCCTAACACGGAGATGTGCATTGTAATGTTATGTAGAAATCCACCATGAATGAGCAACGTAAAAGTTCTTGGTCTCACCATACACCATTACAAGAAAACACAGGACAAAGGTCCAACAAAAGGGTTAGGCCTACAGTTGAGCCTGAAGACAAAATGATATGGCATCCCTACATATCTCGCGATGATAGGAATGAAGCCAAATGTTGTTCTTTGAAAGGTGATAATCTACGAAGATCTGGACCATACATAGAGGTGGGAATTATCTCATGTGGAAAATTCTAGCTGGGCTCGGGATTGGACATCAAAGTCTCACAACATAACAGGTATGGATTGGAATCCAGATACACATAGTTCTTGATGGACTGTTCTTCATAACATAATGCAACATGGACTTAATCACTTTTATTTTAACATCACGAGGTATAGACATATTTCCATTATGTTTAATTTCATGCAGTATGGACAATACATACCATGTAGTTTAACATCTATTTTCTATGACGTTGGCTGCATATAGTTTAATATATTGTGGTTAGGACATAGGCCATGTATCCTTTTATGAGAGTAGATAATCGGAAGGAGCATGAAAAAATGATATTCATATAGCATGATAATCAGGATCCTTCAATTATATAAAACCTATGGATACATGTTATTCCCAAAGATCCTTGATGACAACTTAGTTTTTTTATCACGGGCCAAAGACATGGGTGGTAAAGGAAATCATCATCATGGCCTACGAGCCCTGCGTCATGTGGATTCCTCATCATTGGGAGGTCTATTAGAATAATTTCCATGGTGTAGTCAACATATATAGAGACATTCATTGTTTGGAAGGAATATTCGTTGATCAATCTTGCATCGAGAGATGGTAATTTCTTCATGGGAGGTAGGTTACTTGTTCTATGTCACATGATCATGCCCCCTTAATAGAATGATCAGGTGGCTGGAGTGGGGATTCATGTGTTGGTGGTTCCAATAACCCCATGTTCATCTTCTCTTGAATCTATTAATTCATGGAAAAGAAATATTTAATGGTATACCATAGAAGGAAATGGTCGGGGAAATAATCAGCATGGTTTACCAACACCGCCTGAATCACCATCCTCACTACCAAGAGTCTCATCAAACTGTTATCCATGGCATAATTAAATTACATGGGAACATTTTTGGATTTGATAGAATACACATTTTGCATCCTTTCTTTAAGGGAGGGGAAACTAGATTGCTTCTCATGCATGTTATCCATGCCATTTTGGGTGCGTGACTGAGCTTGGAATCTGGGTTGTGGATCCCCGATCATTATTGATCATGGGGCTGGTGCAGGAGCATTGGGGGTCTTAGATGATGCCAAATCATTCCATTTATTAAAAAGTCTTGACTCCCCTGACGTTATTGTGGAGAGACCTAAAGTCTGATGGCTTCTTGAACACCCCTGATGTGAAGGTGGAAAATATTGAAATACCCCATGTAATGCGGGTTATGGTGAGGTTGATAAATGTTTGGATTCCAACTGATTAGGGGATAAAAAATATGAATATTCCCCCAACCCTATGGGCTGGGGCACTTCACTATAAAGAAGGATTCTATAAGCTAACACATGCAAATCATCCTTGAGAAGAGATCTCAAGAGTATTCAAACAATTATCTCCGAGAGATCCCAATTCATGTTTTAGAGTTGATCGATCTATTCTTATAGAGAGACGTCCTTGTCACACTCAAGGGGTTGTATGGTGGGAGCTACGAAAAAAAACCTTCTTCTATTAGTGGCATGGTAAGTGGATAATGATGGGGGTTCCGATGTGGATCTAAAAGACTAAATCAACTACTTCCAATACCCATATGATCCATTTTCCTCCCCCTTTGGAATTCCAGAAATATTTGTAACGCCTTATACAGATGTTTGGTGGATACCGTTGATCCCTTCTTATATTGTGATAACAACAGGAAGTAGGTCAAACATCAGTGACCTAGATCACTATAGGATGATGTGTTTTTATTCTTTATGAGTATGCTTGCATAGGTTTTGTGGGAAATCTCGGGACCCGATAGATATCATATTGACTAAAACAAAAGCAGAATGGTTCTCCCCATTGACGGACTACCACTTTTGGTGGGTCTTTTCTTGATATACTGTTTGTAGGGTCAGTTCCTATGATACTATTGGAGGGGTTGGTCCCATGAAACCATTTTATGAGTTGAAACTTTTGATGAAGATGATAATAGGGTAAAATATGGAAAAACATCCCCATCCCTATCGTATGGGGTGGGATTCGATAGCCACTATAGCTAGCTGAGGTGAAGTCAGAGTCTCATATCTGGAAGTGATCTGGTACTGGTTCTATGACATCATTGAGATGAACTAGTGGACCTTGGTATGATTGGCAGTAGTATGGATATGTTCTTGCTATGGAGCTCTATTTTATTAGATACCGTTGGTGGGAAATCCAACTAGGTTCTCCATCTTGGATTTTCATTGCATGCATAACATACATCGCAGATCCTTATTGAATTATGGATTCATATTGATGATGATGGTCAGAATGGGTGGGATCCCTCCCACATAAATTTTTGGTGGTTGTGTAGTCACTGTGACTATCCTTATCCACCTCCTTGACATAAGGATGGAGCATGCCACTTCCTTCTAGTGATAGGTCCTCAAAGCCGTTGAATGAGGAAATCTGAGTCACTTCCTCTCTGACGACCTATCATGGGGGATTGGAAAGATTCCATGCTCTGAAATATTTACTGAAAGATTCCAGAGTTGTGTTAGAGCTATTGATATGGAATTTCGATCCAAATATGTTTACCAATCGATCATAGAATCTATGTGTTAGTGAAAATAACCATTGGGGATTCAGGATCAAAGCAGTTGGTCCAATTATCTTGGATCCTTTTGCTACATTCCATGATGTAATAGAGATTGTAAGGATTCTTGAGAAATATTGGAGGGTGGAATAAAAGACACCTTATCTATGAAAAATCATATATATGATTACATGATTGATTAATATTTTTAAAAATTAAAGGATAATGTAGTGATCCCTTATTTTTCACATTTGGTTTAGTGTGGTAAAAAAAAACATGTCGGGTCCACAGATTTTTTTATGAAACATGCACAACATAAAATGGCCTGAAAAAAACTGGGGAAACCTATTCATTTTGACTCGTGAAAGGGATGACAATGTTAATGGATTCACATCAGGTTCACCATTTTTATTTCATTGGGTTTTATGGTGTCTAATGTGTTTCTCTCATCATGTTACCATTGTCAATTTTCCCTATAACTGCCAATGGTTCCTACATCCATATCTAGATAAGGAACTTCTTCTAATGGTTGGTGGTCATGTAGGTTTTCAGGACCAATGACTCTTGGGGACTCTCATTGGTTTTTAGGATGAGAGGTAAGGCTCATTTCACCCTTTAGGGGGAAATTGATTCCTACTATAGGACTCTATTTTAGGTTTATGACATTTCATTAAATCCTTCATAGACCCTAATATAGGATTATTTACCAATGATACATTGAATTGATTAAAAACATGTTTTGATTGGGATAATGGTGTACATATCACACGTTCTATATCGATCTCTTATTTAATTAAGATTCATTATACTATTGCCATGCTCGAGCACTCAGGAGGTTATTTTTGTCCAGGGTGGTGGATGGTGTCTTAGAGATGGAATTGAACCCCTATTAGGCATCCTACATATCCTATGATAACGGGAATAAAAAAACACATAATTCATTGAAAATAGTTTATGTTCATATGACTTTACCCAGCCATGAATTATAACAACATATTATAAGGTCATAAATATTGGTCTCAGACCTCAATGTGGTTTTCTATGTATCCTATTTAATATAGAAATCTGGGTCCACATAGTTCTTATAGAAGGAATCTATTTCGTGAGCCCTATCATATGATATGGGATGTAATCATCCTTATATCACAAATATGATAATCCCATATTGGTATAATCCTCATCATTCCATTAATACAACCATTTATGATAACTATGCCCATGTGAGCTATTCTCAATGTGATAATTAAAGGATACTAGTATATTGGATATGTTGAATTAGAGTATATCTATTTAGGGATTAGACATTAATATTTCCATTTGAGAGAAATTATTACCCATTTCAAGGAAGATATGGTATAGAGCTCATGACATAAATATTCTTCTTACATATCCCAAAAATGGAAGGAATCTGAGTTTTCATTGTTCATATCGACCTTAACCTGCGGATAGGGTAATGTAGGAGATCATTCATAGAGACATTATGGAGATCTCTATGATGGAAGGGGATTATACTGAAATGGATGACCTATTTTTGGGGACATATTATATTATGTCGATGATTCGGTCCTGCAATATAGGGTTTTCCATGATTGGTTTAATATTGTCATGTCTCTGGTCAGGGCTTACACTATGAGGTTGTACAATTTTTATCATGTCATTGGTTTGGGATTTAAATCTGAGGCTTCCCTGTTGGTATCCTGTCATTGGTCAGGGCTTACACTTTGAGTCTACTTGGTTGGTATCATGTCATATTTCAGGGTTTACACTTTGAGGTTTCCTAGTTGGTATCGTGTCACTGGTAAGATCTTTCCCTCTGATGTTTCCCCTGATTGGTTCACTAATTCCTTGCCGCTTTTCTAGGATTACAGTGTATAAATTCCCTTTGGTGTAGACATTGGTTGGGTCTTACACTCTAGGTCCACCTATTAGTGCACTCATTGTTCGGGGAAAACCTTTTAGGGTCCCCCATTGGTGGACTCATTATCAATCCGTTGGAATATTAGATAGAGATATGTTAGAGAGTGTGAAATTCATGGGGTTTCATGAATGCATGAACCAGGATAATTTAGATACTTCTTTCATAGAAGGGGAATTTGGATAAAGGTTCTTTTCCATGTTCCACATGGCATGACTCCATATAGGCATGGTGTACAGAGTTGACATATCATAAGGGCTATACCTAAATTGTATTCTCCCTCTATTGAATAGGTATTGTTTGTTTTACTGATATGTTGGGTCAACAAAATTTCATTATAGAAACATATGAGGGCAGTTACCTGGTATATTGTTATGACATGTATGTCTTTTCATGGACAAAGAAAACATGTATACGATACATTTCATGACGAAATATTATCGGTATGATGTCTCAATCATGGTGAACTAAATTTTATCTGGTGTCTTCACCTGAGAGAAGTAGTCATGTCAATGGTTTTATGTGTGACTAGGTTGAAAAGTTGTGGGTTCATTTCATGTTCATGTCAAAATTTCAGGAGTTCATTGCATATCTTTGTATAAATATCAGGAGTGCTTCGCATGTCTTGGTGGAAATGTTGGGAGTTCATCACATGTCCGGGTGGACATTTCAGGTGTGATTCGGATGTCCTGTCGGACATGACAGGTGGTTCTTCACATGTCTTGGAGGATATGTTAGGAGTGATTCTCATGTTAATGTGGGCATTGCAGGAGTGAATCACATGTCTTGGAAAACATATCAAGAGTTTCTTCATGTTTCCTGGTGGACATGTCGGGAGTGCATCACATGTTCGAGTGGGAATTTCCAAGGTGTCACATAAGATCAAAGGATGATTTGGTTGGCCATAAAAATACTGAATGGATGACTTATTAGGATTTCTATCTGAGATACCCAGGGGACACATCGTTTGTTCATTAGTGACCGCGAACAACACTTGCCTCCCTCCTTTGGATCTCCTTTGCTTTATTTTATAAAGTCCTGGAATCACGCGATTTCATACGGGTGATGCATATGATTTTAATTGATTTTTCAAGTTTTCATTGGATGTTCAATATGGGTCACGAAGAGAATACACAAGCATATCGTGGGCATGTGTGTCTTCTTCTCCATAGGCCATTATAGAGTTGTTAGGGAATACACGTGTATTTCTATGTATCGTGGAAAACATGTATGGGGTCCTATCCTTGTGACATTTCATGTCAATATGGGAATTTTGTGGATGATTTCATGATCATTTTCATTAATCAATGACTCTATCATATGATTGAAATGTGTTGTATGAGGATGTCTTTACATGATGAGGGCGGGCAGAACCAGGTGGCCTCACATAACTGGCGCGACATTTCCTTGCATCATTGCATGACCCATATAACATATCAACAGGTTGACGTGAGATGAATCTAACTCATCCAAGTATTTTCTAGAGATCATCATGGCATGTCTGTGGTTATCTATGCACATCATGTGACCATCTAATGGTATCAAGAGAAGTTCTTAGGTTCATTCACTCATTCAAAGGCCACAAGTATGTATCCAAGGGGATTATGCCTTAAGTTTCATAAGAGGAATTTGTAGTTGAGTGCTCATGCTAAAGGCATACACCATAGGGATTTCACAGAAAGTGTAGGCCATGTCTAGAGGCTCGTGCATGCAGTAGTGGGATGTTTTTATGAACATGAGATGTTCTAGTGGAGGAGTCATTGATCATTCACAGTGGCTTCCTAAACATGCCACGGTCATGGAATGGAATTCCTCTATGCATATGGGAAAGGGGTTTTCCATGTTTTTGCATGATTCCCACATAATTATGACCCACATGAACATCATGTTGTAATGTGATGAGCTCCATACTCATTCACAAGGATGATTCTTATCGAAGAAATACATGGATGATGGTGATTGCATTGCTAGTGGTGTGTAGATTGTGGTTCACATATCCTTATAGAATATATGAAAAGGATATCTATGACGGATCTACTATGTTGGGGAGACCATATATATGTACGCATGAAAACTTCATATACCATAGGAGGCTACTTGGATGATCGTTGATGGGGTGTCATGCGAGGGACTCCCAGACCCTGAATGGGTCTTTTTTTGGAGTCTACATGCACTGGGGAAGAGATACACCTAGAAACGAAGGAGGACGGCATGGTCTTGTGCTCAAGGTTGCCTGCGGGAATCATGGGTGCATGTCATCCATATTGAGGGATGTTTGTATTCATTATACATGAACATGAATCACTTGCATGTGATATTGTGAACCTCCCTCATTAATGTGCTTCACATGTATTCCAAGAGGGATTCCATCTTGGCTTCCTTCATCATGCCAAGGGCCTGCGAGAGGTTATCGCAAACCTGTATCATCATGTAAAGTGTTACATATCATCACCAAAAGTCATGGAAACTCATGATATTTATGACATCATGATTTAAACAACCATTAGTGCATATTTTTGGGCACTAGTATGGGTTCCCCATGCAGTTATGACGCATGAGGGTCCATTTCTCATATGACCACGTGATATGAGGGGAGGTACTGTAGGAGGTCCTGCAAACATTCACATGGGCTAGTGTGTGATAACATGATCATATATAGATCAGGTGATGAGTCCATCCAAGGGAATACCATGGAAGGCTCTCATGGGAGGGATCCTTTTGATTACCTGTAGATGATCCTCAATGGAAGTAGATGATGGATCTATCCTTCAGTGTTCCATACTATTTCGGAGCCTTTTCCCATATCCATTGGTTTGTGTCATTCGAGAGGTTAGTGGGTTTATATATACCTCATGAGGCCAAGGGTGTTTCCTATTTTAATGGGAAGAGGGAAAAATTTGAATGGCATCAAATGTACAAGAAAAATCTGAAATTATTTGGACGAAAAACATGTAGCTGAAGATATGATTTTATAATGTAAAACATCTCATGAAAATCCATTGGTTTCCATCATCTTGATTGAATGATCAACGGTGATCAAGTGATAGCTTTAGGATTGTCCAGTGGTGCTCAAAGAAGGCTATAAAGGACTATGGATTCCTCTCCCGGGTTGCCTTGATTCGGTCACATGATAAAGGAAGTATCATTTGAAATTCTTAGTTGTTGTTGTGGAGTCTCATGGGATACCACTGGGTCTCATGGATTGGACACTATTGTACATTTGTGCTAGTTTTATTTGTCTTTCTTGGGTATCCACAAGGTTTTTTATACATGGTAGTGTTAACAGACGGTTGGTGGGTGTGCTTCACGACACCAAACCAGTGTGTCGGGAGGTTAAATTCTATGGTCATATAGTGCCTCATATTATGTTGGATTCCAAACCCTAATTTGAATGACTAAGCATATGGATTGGATTAGATGGGTGAGATCATATGGCATTGATCAAAATGAAATCAGGTTCACAGTGCATTGGATTTAAACTGATGAATGAGATCAATGAAAGGCTCGATCAAATTGTCCTCATTTGATCCTGCAAAAAAATACACATCCAACATTGATTTCACATGACTTTCTCTATTTGGAATATTAGCCATTTGGCGGAGGATTCTTGTTCCAGCTAATAGTAGCTTCGGAAACCATACCATCCACACCACCCTCCACCAATCGGCCTTCATCCAAACCTTTTTCAGAAGTGTGCCTGTGAGCTTTCGCACCTTGGGCCCTATACATGGGACCGAACTGATCCTTCAAGAGCTATTCTTCCTTGTTGGCCCACCGATTGACTTGGGATGACTCTCATGGGAATGGTTGACCAAATCCTGCATGGGCCTTAGTTGAGTTGTCCTGGCTAGCTTGTGGGAAAGCCCTATTTTTTTTGGCTAGCGGTGGCATCAAACTCTCAACTATGAAATATGAAATTCATAGTGGAATGTTGGGTCCAATATATATTTCATTAAAATATAGGTATTCATGTATGAACTCTACAAAATATTAATTCTTCATATGGAATGACTCATGGATATTTTGAAGAAAAGTGGGAAATGTACAAATATTGATTCCTACACTCTTGGTTAAACCTCAACAACTACTTTTTTTACATGTGGATAATTTTGATTGATAGTAAGAACATCCTACATGATATCCTAAAAAATAATCTGATCAAGAAGAGGATTACCATGTGGTGAATCCACTACAGCCTTCAGTGGAACCCGATGAATATTTTTTAGAGTGATACCACTACTTACAGAAACAAATGAAATGATTTGAAATCATGATTATTTCATTTCAAACCAATACCCTATAATAAATAACTGAGAGTACATCAAGTACTCAAAACAAGATAAACAGTTTCCAACATCCCGTAGTTACTTGAGTCTCTCCTTGAAAAGATCTATCCATGTACTCATTATAACCTACCAATCACATCATGAAAATATTATATTTATTCTTCTAAATTTCCAATGATAGGGAATCCTAAGGAAATACCATCCACTTATACAAAAAAATTGTGATGTCGACCCAGATTCCCTCTCAAACAAGTACCTAACGAAATTTTCACATACTCAAAGGTCATTCCCACTCCCGATGGGCTGGAGACTAGCTTAGAGGTATCATAAAGCAACCATAGAGGACCATTTCTACCAACATAATGAAAAACTCGTGAATATATATATTTAAAAGAGTGAAAAGATGGTAGAGATAAATTTATTCAATAACTGATTGAATACAATGGAAATAATAAATCTCTAAAGAAGTTAGAAAATCCCAAAGTACATAACCAAAATAAATGGATAATTAAAATATAAAAATTACTACTCCATGGGATAGTGTGGGAAACTACCACCATCTCACCACCATCTACCCAAACCCGACTGATAGAAAACTCACCACCTCATTGTTTCACCTTTCCATTTTCTACATCAAATGATGTAAAATGACTTATAGACTGGTGAAGGGGTCCACATTCTGTTAGCTAAATAAGATTATTAGTGTCCCATATAAGAGTTCCATTCCATGTCTTTATACAAAAATATATACAATTACCAACATTAATGAAAATTGGCATGATAAATATTGAAATAGTATTTATATTAAAAGCATAGTAAAACCATTAATTTCCGATTTTTACAACATTTTCAGAAAAATCATGGAAAATTAGTTACAATTAATTTAATATACATAAATTGATTCAAATAAAAAAATCAGACATCATATAGCATATCAAATCCATAGTAGTAAAACCTAATATAGTAGAAGTTAATACCCAGGAAACGTTAATCTAAGGATCAGTAAATTTAGTCTAGCTAGGAAATTTGCAGATATGAAATATACAATAACACACATCATGGCCATAGATATATTCATCAAATCTATATTGAAAAAGAACACCCCAGAAATTGAACCTCCAAATAACTCTATGAATTCCCTAGAACAACATTCCTTGGGAGTGGAGGAAAACCCAATGAGTGACCTCCGAAAGGAACCATAAATAATGAATATTACTAAACCATGAAAATGAGTTACTAAGGATTCCCATGTGATCTATTTTCAAACTATTTCATCAAAACCATTATTTTAAAACCATTTCATAAATCCAATTCACAATTATTTGAAAATATCTTTCCTTTTACCAAATAGGGAAAATCATATTTTTTAAAAATCTCATTTTCATTAAAAAAATTATATAATTACAATTAATGTATGATGTAATTTATAAAATCTGATAGATAATGTCTATCCAAAATATGATGGATATAGAACCACTTAACCCAAACATGGGACGCACATGCCCGCAATGGGATCTGCCGACATAGACGAATGTAAAGACAACAACAAAGGCCCTAGAATCAATCCTCACATCCCATAATAAATTCACCACGAAAATACATTAAATGATTGGAAAAAGAACAATATACCTTATGGGATGATCATTCCACACAAAATAACACAAGGGTTATCCTCTAATGTAAGATCTCACATTGAATATATAATGAATCATGAAAATTAACATCACTGATAAATGGATCTAATAACACAACATGAAATTGATACAAAAATATACTATAATGAATAAGTATACTTATTATTCATCCATAGAATCACACTGCAACAAAAATAATTTTCTAGTTACTGAATGAAATGTTCTAGGAGTGAAGTTATCTCAAATCGCCTTACAGATCACCAAGGTCAGGAGAGAAAAGACCTATAGATGAATGAAATAAAAATCAATCATGCGGTGCCCTAATATCACAAAATGTAAGAATTAAATGGTTTGTATTCCTTTCACATTGTGTAATTCCCAATTAATAAGTACCTCAAAAAAACACATCAAATGAGATTAAAAATGCATATTTTTCATCATTTCATGATTTTTAAATTCTTCATGTTCTATATTCTTTTCATTCATTGAATGAAACTCAAAAAAAATATTCTTGAAAACCAATACATAACATGTAATTTTTACATATTGTGTAATACTTCCACATCTTGTACCAGTTCAAAAAAATTTCCCAGTGACCAATACATAGTGTGTAATCATTACATAATGTGTAAACATCCAAAAAATACAAGAATGACTATATTTTTCTGAAATAAAAACAAACCAACCAACACTTGTGTTCTACAAACTTGGGGAGAATTCTAGAAAGCATTTAAAACATTTATCCCTAGACTCCATTAATTAAAAAACCCCAAATCCCCAAAATTTAGTTTATTTTCTCTATAAAATGATCTATATCCCCTAGAGTCCCAAAACACAACCAAATAATGAGGGAAACAAAAATTTGGTAGAGAAATAACATAATGTGGGTAACGAAATGAAAAAAATTTATGATTAGATTAAAATGATGCATCATTGGTTTATAGTTTCTTTTTTACCCATATTAGAATAATAATATTTTACCCATTACATACAAAAATTTCTTCCAATAAATTAATGAAAAGCACTGTGAGTAGTTTTCAAAATTCGTTACATATCATTTCTATTTTTTCATAGTAAAATGTGAATAGTAAATTTTTAATAATTTCATAATAAGGTATGATCATTATTTTATATTTATGTACATATTTCAAGTCATCAACACCATTAAGAAAATTATTACCAGGCTTATTGATTTAGTAAGGTTTTACCATTGTTCTTTAATGGTGAGATCATAGATGTTTAAGATATTATTCAATCAGAACATTCCAATAGTCATAATAATTACTATTGAAAAATAGTGGCCTTTTTATATCACAACCATCATTAAAAATTATTCCTTCGATTTAAAAGAGAAATATTACAGGGATGATTAATTCTATGATAAAAGATAACAATAAGATATTTTTAATACTATTATAAAATCAACTCAAGGCCCAACATTCGATAAAAATTGTTTTCCCACTTTTTGAGACATGTTAAGGGTAAAAATAGGGAAAATTGACCAAATAATTCAAAATTTAGATAATGTGGATCAAAATGTTGAAGAAGAAATATATCACTTTAATAAAAAAAGTGATTAATGATAATCTCCATTTTAGAGTGTTTCAGTGATGCTCATAATGGTTTGAAAATAGTATATTTTGGATAATCCATTGTATTTCCATCTATTTGAAATACATGTTCTATAAAACACAATTTATAGATAATATTGCTTCACAATATCATTAAAAATTGTAATAACATTAATATCTATATGCACAGAAACTCAAATATTTTAGCTGTTTAATTTATTCATTACATGAAGAATAAGGATCACCCGTGAATCTAAAAAAAATACATTAATGTTGTTTAAATTTATTTCACAGATAAGGATTCATGGAAAATTCGATCATAAATGATAAATTCTAATATTATTAAGGATTTACTTCCAAAAACTTTTACCCCAATAACATGTTCTATAAGTTATCATTCTATAACGAGTGAACATTTTAGAAAGTATTAAACATTGAAAAAATAATCAATATTAAATTTATTATAATACTCTCTAGAAATTTAAATAAAACCTCTTCATATTATAAAAATTTTATATTTGGTTCTTTTAAATTCCCAAAATATAGTGTGACAAATGACAAAAAATAAACCTTGAGTTTGTAATTTAATTTTTTAAAAAAAATATTTTAAATATATTTTCATAGAATATAAATAATCTATAAGTATTTATAAAATAAGTAAATCCATGAAACAAAATAACATATACATATTGTAAATATAAAAACCAAATAATAAGAAAATAGGTGTATATTTTGTGATTGTAAAAAATAATGTGTTCAAAGTGTGACTTTCAAGAACTCTTGTTTGACTTTTATATTTTTTTCATGTATGTAAATACTACCATTTTTTTGGTATATGAATTATTTCATGTGAATTTGATTACTCATATGACTTTGAAGAACCCTAAAGAATCCATGTCCCACAGAACATTATAAGGTCGGATGCATGGAATTATCATTAGAAAAATAATCATTTTAATTGTATTCATTTCCAATCGATATGAATTTTATATATATTTCATTTATATTTTGTACAAACATTATTTATTTAATATAGAACATAATGATGAACATTTAATGGAAAATTTATATATTTTCATTTCAAAATAGATATGTAGGGATTTTTGAAATTGGGAAATAAGGAGAAACATCATAGGGGTCTGATGTAGTGACTCCCATGATAATCACCGGAAATAAAAATTTTTAAATCCCATCATAAATCAGAAACACTCAAATAGATAATCAATCTATCTTCCTCTTAAACACATTTGGATACTATATTGTATTTTCTCAAAATTACCCTCAAACCAAGTGTGAATAATCTATTATACTTAATGGAGAATACAGTTAAATTATCTTATAATGTAGTTTATTTTAATGTGGTAAGGGAGGAGGCCAGAACGTTATTAAAACATGAGATCTAATTCCAATTCGATCACTGATAAAATAATATTCTTCAATGAGAAAAGAGTTAATACAGTAGATAATGAATGGTATTTAACCATCAATGAATTACACCCAGCATAATAAGATTAGTGATCTTCAAATCAATAGCACCTAAAGTCTCAGATAATACCACCTTTTTAAATTATTTCTTGAATATTCCAACTACTTGTGTTTAGCATGAGGCCATGACTATGTGATTTTAAGCACACCCAATGGTGTTTTCCTTCCATGTTAGTGGAAGAAATTAGTTGAGTCAAGGAGGGTATCCAACCCATGATAAAATATTGAATTTCATAGGTTATAAAAAGTGAGAATGGATTTGTGGATAAAAAATTAATTTTACATTAATAAGGCCTTCCAATGTCATTAATACTCAAGATTTCGAAAACCAAAATCATATTTTTCACACGCCATAATTCGGATCATAAATAAACCATGATATAATCCATAAACACAACAACAAATATATTGATATATTGATAGAATATATTTTCTAAAAAGGCCGTGAAAACTGTAGGAATATTAGTTAGACTAAAAGGAATCAAAATATATTTATAATAGATATACCTTCTCCTGACACCATTATTTATAATATCAATCATGAACCATATGATGACGAAAACTATATTAAAGATTGATATTCAATAAGAACTTATCATCATTTAACTGCTTAAAAATCTACATGGGGTAAGTGGTACTTATTCTTAACCATCACCAGGATCAAATATCTATAGTCCATGAATAAATGAAGTGAACCATTACCATTCTTGTACAGGAGAATTGGTGATGCCTATGGAAAAGAACTAGGGTAAGAAAAACCATTCACTATCATCAAATTAATTGTAAACTCAACATCCATATTAAGTGGATACCTAAGGAAGTATTATAGTAATACCTAATAAACATAATAGAAAATAATGGGAAGACCATCAAGAGAAGAAAAAATTTTAATCAAGCATAATATTAATCAACAATGACCTGATATATGTATGGGAAGGTTCTACATGACATGACCTCATATCTCACTCTCCCTAGAACACCCAAGAACTCCCATCAGTGGGAATAATGTTGAAAATATGATGATAAAAATATATCTCAACACTGGGATAACATTTACATTCCATCCTAATTATGACATCAAATAGATCCATATTGAGGACCAACAAACTCCAAACAGACACCATGTTAGTCATTGATAGATAACAATAAGAACATTGAAGCCCCTTCTATTTCTTATTTCCATGTGTTTTTTTAACTAAAAAAATTAAATGAACTTGATGGGATGTTTCAAAAAATTAACAAAATGAGTTGATATCAATTAGTGGGAGGAACCTTTATTGAATAATTAATTTGTTATAGAAGATGAAATAAAAATGGTACTTCTCACATTAATTATATCTGCATTAACCTATAATAGATATTGATCTACTAGATGAAGGTTCTATACATCTCATCCCTATGGCTATAACCATATTGAATTTTATGCATTTTACTATGATTATGATGATTTCAGAGAATATGATGCATGCCCATAGAGAGGCAAATAAATAACCCTGAAGAACTTATATTGATGGTCGTAGTGGCCATAATCATTATATATATTCATAGGGACATGCCAATAATATGTGTTGTGCCTGAACTAGACACACTGGTATCATAGTTGGGGAATTTTAAGGGTAACTAGGTTCCCTACTAAGAACCACCTCCTCCACTCTTTCAATGATGATGTCACTTCCTCTTACCCCCCCCCCCCACTTATATTCCACCAAAGATACCACTAATTGGATGATAATTTGTAAAATATTGGATATTACCCACCATATTCATCTCCTCCATCATTTCACCCCATTTAATTTTATAATATGTTTAAATATTTAGCATAAACACCTAAAATTATATACGTAGCAGAAAACCCTACAAGGGCTTCTAATATTTATACTGGTCATTATTACCACATTCAGAGAAAAATGAACTAGCACTGCGAACTTATTGGTGTACTTCTATATAATGTTCTTTAGGTTTGGCATGGAGAGTAAGTCAAGAGACTTTTTCTATAATTAGATACTCTTAGAAAAACTGCAAAATAAAGAGGGACTTTATGAACATCCAATCCAATTCTATATTCCTATCAACCTATTCCATATAATCTCACCATTAGATTATAGGACCCACAATCCTGAACACTTCAATTAAACTTGATGGTTTCTTGTGTATCTTGAATTTAATGGCCTGATTGATCTTGTCCATCAAATACATCACCTATTTGGGTTCATTAGTACCATTAAATGATGGGTTTTTATCATTTAAGAAATATAATTAGAAATTTATTTCCTTCCTAGCTAATATATATACCTCAAATTTATGATGCTAAACTCATCATATATTTTGGTACATGACAAAAACTGCCCACACAATAGTCTCTATAATATTTTGATCAAAATAAATATTCCCTTGAGGGGACTATCTGGCTACACCATAAATGGGACCCATAAAAGATATCTCTAAGGCACATTGTTCCAAACAAAAAATATATGAAAAAAGTTAGATAAAAAGTAATCATAGTTTAAATGAGAAAAATGTAGGCAGAATCTAAGAATATGATCAAAATACAACATAGGAGACACAAATCCCAACATCCCATGGTAACTTGGGTTCAACATGGAATGATCATTCCATGCACTAACCATAATCCACCTCTTAATTTTAGAAAATACTATATCATGGCCACATTATATCCCAAAATATGTACTCTTGAGGACAACTACCTTTGATAACAATTTATATCTAACTATCCCAAGTTACCCACATAAACTGGTACCTAAACTGATCCTCTAAACACACAAACATCATTCTGAATCCCCATGGGCTATCCACAGGAACCCAATCGTCGAAAAAAACCAGGGGGAATGATTTTACCCATATGGAATAAAACACATAAAATATATGTACAGGACAGAAATAAATAGTAGAAAAAAATCTATAATAAATATGTAAAATTACTAAAAGTAAATAGTACCACTAGTACAACATGGAAAATTTGATAAAAAAAAAAATTAGTGTGTCAACAAAACCATAAAAAAATGAGATCCAACTACCCCTATGGTATTTGGGGAATATACAACCTTCTCATCATCAACTACCTGAACACCACTACCACAATGTGGTGCCTTGCCTTATCCTTAATCAAAAAATATTACATGGTTTACACACCACTGAAGGGTACTGTAGGCTGTGATCTAAATAGGTTTAAATGGATCCCAACTAGGTGTTCCATATCGTGTCCCTATAAAAATAATCCCATAATTCCAAATTTATAGAAATAATAGCATGATAAGTTGATAAATAGTTTTTATTCCAAAACCAAGGTCGATAAATCCTCATTTTCCCCAATTTCAAAAATAGTCAGGTAAAATAATTTATTGTATATCATATTTATCAAAGAAGTAAATCAAAACTAAAATATTAAAAAGAAAATAACAAGTAAAGCATGCCAAGAATAATTACAGGTCTGGATAGCAGAGTAAACATATAATAATTAATGACTAGTGCATAATTATTCATTCATGAATATGTCTTGGGAGTAGAAGAATATCCATTGAGTGAAACTTATGATAATTTCAATACCAATCCCATAGATTAACAGCCATTAAAAGTATAGGGAAACCCTTTGAGTAAACATATTAATAGTAGAATAGATGATGACGCTTTGTTAAACCTTTATCCTAAATTACTAATGCTTCCCATGTTCTATATTTCTCAAATAATTTCATCAAAATAGTTATTTGAAAATAACTTCGTACATCTATTTCACAATAATTTGAAAATACAATTTCATTTACCAACAACTGGGAAAACCCATATTTTATTAAAATGTAGATTTTAAAAACACAAACAAATAAATCATTCCACTTAATTTAGAAAAAAATGAATAAAATAAAAGAAATTAACAGTTCATATAACATAAGCTACAGACAGAACAACCCACCTCAAACTCAAGTCACACATAACAGTGATAGGATTTACTACCACTAATAGTAATTTATAACGATAATATGAGACCCTTTCAACTATTTCCATATCTTATAACCACATTCTATTAAAAAATATCAAATATAGAGGTTATATAACTCAAATCTTTATAGTGCACTCACATCACCACATTTAACATGAGGGTTGGCCTCCAAGAGAATATCACATGATAGGTCAAGAAATGATAAAACATAATTAACCATAAGGTTGATAGAAAAATAACTGTTGTGAAATATTGCTTCCATAATAGGGTAATAAAGAATAATAAAGGTCTATTTCTATAGTTAAGTGGTACAAATGAGCCAGAGATCAAATACTGATTTAAGCAGTCTAAAAATTATGGGACACACAAAATCATTCTAGAAATTCATAGGGTTAAAGAGATACAATTAAAAAAACTATTGGACATAAGTTACACATGAGATGAAAATAAAACCTAATGGTATGAATTTATTAGAATATTAAAACATAAATTTATAGCGTAAAATATCCATAATTCACATATACTAATAAATAAATCCCCTTAGAACGAAAATACTGAGAAATATTTTATAATGTAAATATTTATTTATGTTTTATTTTTTTTTGCAGGCCATAGGGTTTTATGACCTATGTGTTATGAAATTTAAGCTGTAATATACAATATTTTAATGTAATAATTTCACGCAGGAAGTGCATAACTGATGTTCTCATAGAAACTCCCAAAACACTTCTGGATTCCCTATGAACCAACAAAACACACTCATAATCAATAATATATCATACCTAAAACCCCCAAAATGTTACATTATCCTCTTCCTTATATTCAAACTAGTTAAGTATGCACTCCACAAATTAATAGCCCAATTTACACTCCATAAATATTCACTTTTCTCACCACAATAATTAGTCTATGACAACCAAGATGACTTTGAACACACTTTTATATGTACAATTAGAACTTAAATTTCACATTAGGAATTTTTTATGATATAGTTCAAAAAAACACAATTTCATATTGTGGTCCTAAACTCATGATATTCTTTAATCTCATTCTTCCCGGATTCTAAAATTCATGCTTCATCATGAATGTGATCAAGGTGGCCTTTAAAATTTCCATTTTTAGGTAAACATACTTTAGATATCCCTCCAATAGTAATATAATGTGATATTATTCATTATAATAATTTATAAAAATATTATCAATCGTCTTTAGAAACAAGTATCTTTTTATCATGGGAAATAGGTCACCTTCTAGAAATTATTAAGAATGAACGACATTACCACTACAATATTTATTTTTTTAAAAGAACTGAGCATACATTAACATGTTTATATTCTAGATGTATGACTTTGGATCCTTTGTTATTTTAATTGAATTAATTATTGGAATAATTATAGATAACTTCTTTGTGAACTATCAATATCTTAGGATACAACCTCCTCATCCATGGGACTAAAAAATAGAAAATATGGTTATTTAATATAAATATTACACCATTAGTATTGACATCTCATGATTAAATATTCCAAAAACAAAACAACTCACACCTACACATAAATGAATCAACATACAATGATTTTAGGTAAATATAATATTCTATTAGAAAAACCTTATTGGAGTCATGATACTAGAAAAAATATCTAAGTTCGTATAGATGAGGTGTGAGGTTTGAATTGATGACACCATTTGTAATGCCTCAGCCCTAGTTTCCCAGATTTGGTGAATTATTTTAATACATTGGAATGATTATAAGGAATCAAATCTCAAAGGACCAATAAATTTAACTATTTTAGAAGGTATATTACATACAAAAAATTTACATAAAAATTAAAAACATACATAATCCTTTGATAACAACATTATTAGCCAAGATAAACCCTATAAAATAAATTATAATCAACCTCTTAGCATCTTGGTCAAACAACACGTAAGAAAGGGGTGAGATTATATGCTTAGAAAGGTTAAACAATAAAACTTAAATATTCGTAAATAAGAATAAAATTTTATTTCAAGGTATAAAACTAAATCAAATTCCTTCTAAAGATAATTATTAGCATAACATGGAATGAATGAATTAAATAATTCCATTTAGAAATTCACATTGATAGTTTACATGTCGAATAATCAAACATAATATCAATAACTAATCTCATAATGAGGGAATGCATAATTCCAGACATCATAACCACCTTGCCAAGGCCTTGTGGAAAGACCATTACCATTCGATAAAAACTTTTTTACAAGACACTAGTTTGTCTCATTAGACCTACCGATGCATAGAGAGGCTATTGCAGGCCCCGACCATCACTTAATAAGTCCAATGCAATAATCTTATAAAAAGGGTGAAACATAACCTGAGTATTCGTATTAAAACTAGTATATGAAATGTTAATACATTATCCATAAACCATGAATGATATAATTTTAAAACATATCATAAAACATTAAATAAAATATGAATTATTGTTTCAAAATAAATCAACCATAATCAAACATAAAATCCAACAATGTATGATAACATTGATGAATATAATCTAATATTTCCATTAAAACTCTTTGAGAGAAATATCAGTTTTTAACTTGAAATTATTTAAAAGATGTATTATTCTAAAAAATATATTTTGAAAACAACCTTATAATATTTTATGTAAATATACAAACTGTTAAGTTTTTTATAATGGTATAAAATATCTCTTTGCGCTATATAAGTTATGAAAACATTTTTTCCTTAATTTTATGAAAATATAAAAAAGTTTAACGTTTGAAAAATGATGGAAATATTTATTTAATTGTTTTTTATAAAATTTCAAACATGGGTAAAATATTATTTTAAAAAAAGTTTATAATTTTTTGAAATATATTTAAATAAACATGGAAATGGATGAAAAGGTTTGTCCCAATATATACTTATAAGTAAACAGTATCAGATAATAAAGAGATTGTGAAATTAAACCATACATAAAAACATTAAAAGAATTATTTTTGAAATATTTGAATGAACTTAAAAATAGACATAATATTTCTTTAATAATCCTTTTACATCCGTATAATTAGTTATGTATAATAAAATTAAGAATTTTGAAATGGATATAGGATTAATTTTTTATTAAATCAAAGTGTCACATGCCACTTCTGACAATTAGATAATAAAACCAATATCATAAAATTAATATATATGTACCATGAAAATAAATTAATTCATGATATAAAATACAATATGAGTAGTACTACACCACACCCATGATATAAGTGGTGAATATGGATTATATCAAATATAAATTAAATGTGAGACATAATTCATTTACCTTTGGTATGATACTCTATATACGTCTCTGAAGCACCTGTATAATGATTTTCAATATATTATTAACTTCTACAAGAATAAAAATAATATTTATAACATTATACATGATTCATTTATGTCTTTATGTTAACTGTTTATTAATAATTTTTATATTAAAGCAACATTTTATGTAATAATCATTTTCTTTATCATACATGTTTTGAATTATTATTCTTGAATGTATTTCATAGATCAATATTTAATTACATAAAGAATTTAAATAATGATTTATATATGATATATATTTACTATATAAATATATTCAAAAGATAGATATAAAAAATATAATACACCATTCATGGAGACGGTAGACCTTACATACATATGAATTTTGTTTCTGTTTTCTTATCATATTGAATGGAAATTAGTGAATTAAATATATTTAAATATATACATACATACATACATGCATAAAAATATATATTATTCTAGTATTATAAATATTTCATTTCTTCCATACTAATTAAAATATATATATATTTATAATTATACATTAATGGTGAATGTGGAAGATGAATCTCATCACATCAAGGATATGGTAAGTCATACATACACTTGAGATGGATTCATTTCCTTAATGGTTAAATGGTTTGAAATTAGATGGAATATTAATTTTAAATAAAAAATATCATGTTATATTTATTCTTTAAATTGTTAATATTTATCATTATAACCATTTATATAAAGTGCACATGAAAAATTGTTTAGATGACGGAGTAGAGACGATAAGATGTACATACGCACGCCTAGTGATATTATTTTTCATTGGATGAGTAAAAAGATGAATTTGGTTTTACAATAACTATAATATCATATTATAATGCACAAGGAAGTAGATTTATTATATTATTATGGAAACAACAGAGGAATATGAATTAGAATAAGAAAATAACATTGAAATATGTTACAAAACAAATAACACTGTTTGGGTGTCTCCAATTGATTTGAAAAAAATTACTCCTTAAAAATGCGTATTTCTAAATGTATATACTCTAGGATGATTGAAGGGATTTTGGTATAAGAAATGTGTAGGATGATTTCCTGATAATGGTATTTGGAGGTGTGAATTACAGAGAAGATGATGTTCCCTTTTATAGGGGTGAGGGGAAATTTCGGAAAAAGTTGAAATACTAATTTATTATAAATAGATTTTCAGTTTGAAATAGCTCCAACGTGATTTAGTTATAGGATAAGATGAGTAAGAGTATAAATCATCTCATCCAATATATTTTAGGCATTTTTAGGTCATAAAATTATCCTTATCTTCTAGATTAAACACCTAGTTAAATACTTTGACTCCTACCATGTCTTCTTATATTTTTACACTACATGGTTAATATAGTTACAATAAAATGACAGAATTACCTAAATTTGATAATATATGAAATTTTTATTACTATCCATGTTATTTGGATGAACCTTATATTTTTATGACTCTTATATCGTTTAATAAAATATTATATATTTTAAAATATCATTTATGTCAATTAATTTACTATTCAATATTTTCATTTTTAAAAATATAGAAACAACTTGATAACTTCTAAATAGAAATTTCAACATGTCACTACCATATATATATTATCTATAAAATTATTGGATGTCAATAATTAATTAAAAGTATATTTATTTTCCTATTATTAATATAATTTATTTGATTCATCCTTTATTGAATGAATTAATTCATCATCAACGTGCCACTATTAAATTTTATTATTTAATATCAAAAAATTATAAATAAATTATCAATATGTATATAAATTTATTATATTTATAACTAATACTTATAGTAAAATTTATCCTATGTATTACCCTATATTAATAAATATTTATTTCTTTAAATTTGAAAATAACACTTTAGCTCTTTTTTAAATAAAATGTAATAAATGAATTAATTTAACACAAGTGGCACAAAAAGGTTCATATTTTTTAATTAATATTGATTTGGGTCAGAAAAAATTATCTAATTAAATTATGATAAGTTTTATGGTAATTTTATATTATTATAATATTATTTCTATATTTAATTACCCTATATAGCCTTAAGAATGGTAAATAAAATTTAAAAGTTAATATTCACCAAAAAAAATTTGATCCCATTGAACAAATTTATTATAACTGATTACAATAATTTACATGGTAATTTTAAAAATTAAAATCATAGAAGTGGTAAAATTACGTTTAATGCTAATCTTCTAATATGTCTAGAAGCCAGGTAAAAACGTGGAAAAATGTCCGATGAATTATTATATAAAATTATATAATAAAAATGATTCTGTTGAACTAAATTGGGATAATATATGTATTTTTTATCTATTTTAACATTAAATCCAATTTAAAAAAATAAATATTATTGAAATGAATTTTTTTTAAATAATAATGCAGTGTTTCTAACTATTAATCATAAAATAAATGTTTTTTTAATAATTATTATTCATCGTAAGATAATATTGATATTTATAATTCAAAAATAATGTCCATTTTACCAAATTAAATTTCTATGAGTGTCTAAAATTAATTTTATTATTATTCAAAAAAGGACATAAAAAGTAGTTCCTTTAAGAAAATAGTATTTCTAAACATATAACTATTTTTCCAAAACATATATATTTTATTATAAATATTTTTTATTTATTTGAAAACATTGTAAATAACATTTAAAATTTATTTATTGCAATTTATATTACTATATTTAAGGGATATGTTATAAATATATCATTTAAATAATTACAACACTAAAGTGTTAATTCGTAGAAACTCAATATTTCGTGTCACGCAAGCCAAGTCGGTGTTGCGTAAAACACAAGATTCAGAATATATCGTAAATTGAAATATTGGGGTGTTACATTCTACCCAGCTTCCATAAATTTCATCCAATATATTGAATCTCAGAAACAAAATATATGGGATGGAATTTTCAAAAGGTTTTATTGAAATTCCACATCAGAAAATTAATTAATGAGACCAAAACATTAAAATTAATAAAGGGATGTATAAAGGACACTAGAGATAACACATACTAGGGTTCCATGTAAGAAATCATGGACATTAAAGAAAATTTAACCATCATGTTCTGATGGTGAGTGATAGAGAACATTATTAGGAGAAATTTAACAATATTAAATCTACAAATCTATAATGAACCAGGGGAAGATTTGTTTCATCTCAAAATAAACTAAAAGGAGAAAATTTTTTGTTTTAAATTTCATTCCCTAGAGTTTAATAATTTATTTATTTTATATAATAAAAAAGGATGAATAATTACTTCCCATGTTGTGTTTCATGCATTCACAAATTTCTATCAGAAACTCAACTTTTTCTCCAAATAATTATATTAAAAAATATTCAATTGATCTTAAACGTATAGTTTTAGAAAATGAACGTAAAATTCATCTATAAAATTGTTTAATCATGGAAAATTATGTTATAATAACCAGGGTATAATGCAGTCCAGTGGTAGGTGATAAGCCTTGTCACACTTCGATTGTGTAATCGATTGCCACAACCTTTTTCGAAATGATGGGTTGTCACCCAACTTATAGGTTTTCATTTTCTTAAAACTACATTATTTTAAAATTCCAAAAAGACCCTAAGAAATATTATATCATTGTAAAATACTGTCCAATTTACAAAATAATCCATCATTAGGATTATCCAAATTACTTCAATCCAAAAAGATAGTCCAAAACAATTATAAGGAAGGTAACATAACATAATGTAGATATTTTTTTCACTGAACAAGAATGTGAATACCTTAATCATGTTTTTTCTTAAAACATGGTAATACTATGAATTAACATAAAACTATATTTCAATACATTCATGCTTCATTGTTCATTATATTAAACATAAGATACTGGACATAAACCTTAAATCCAATGATGTTAACAAATCTCAATAAATATGATATAAACTACTTTCAAACAAAAAATTTATATGTTCAAAAAAAGTAAATAATATCCATCCTACATTATACAATTAAATTATCTATTATTCTATTATCATTATCTATGTATTAGAAACATATTAATGGTTATAATTCCATCAACCATATATTTTCCGAAAATATTAACTTCCAACTATGTCACTTTACTTGGTACCATTAAATATAAAATCCTTAATGAATTATTACTATTGTAAAATCCTTACTTATTTTCATAATTCATTTAACTAATACATTATTGATTGAATACTAAAATGAGAAAATTCTTCAATGTCAATATTAGTACATTAATCAATCCACTTCATATGTGGAAGTATCATTACTTGATTATAATCCAATAGCATCATCTAGGGTATATTATGACAATTAAGACATTGATTCACATTGTGTCCCATATCGTTGCAGTTGAATCATTTTACATTGGAAAAATTTTTTGTGCCTTTTAAATTATGAACTTGGTGTCCCTTTTCTGCAATCTTATAAAAAACTCTCATTATCATAAATCATTTACCAGGGTTATTCATTCCACATTTATCACATGTGGGAAAATTCTTCTTTTCCTTCTTCCATTTATCAATTTTCTTCTCTACCATATTCTTCTTCTCTTTCTGTCCTATAAATTCATAAGACCCAGTGAATTATTTAATTTTATTATTAACACATGATTCTATTTTATTGTATGATGATAATACATTAGAGACTATATCCCTTCAAAATTTTGGCTTAAGACCACGAAATATAGGATCATTTTTAATCTTTCGAACATGTGTGCTAGTGGAGTTTTCATTCCTTCAACTTGGTGCCATTTCTAAATGATTACATACACTAGGTCAGATCATATAATAATGTATAATAAAAAACTAGAAAAATGCTAAGCATTAATTGAATATTTACACATATCTTGTATCATAATAAAAGAAATTATTTCTTTTGGGACATATTTACTCATAAAACCTTGACAATGATTTGATATGGAAATGTGAATTATCTAATGAATATCCCCCCATGGGTTTCAAACTCTGTGCGCATTATAGCCCATTGTCAAGTACCAGGTTACCCCGGGTCAAGAACGAAAAACCGTATAAGTGTTTTTACTCTAAGGTACATCTATTCCAGAACCACATCCATATATAGTATCCAGACATGGATGTATTTCTTGGAAGACCCACACAATATCTATTTTACAAAAATTATAGGATAATATTCTACACTTATGCTCAAATTATTTCTTATTTTTATGAACCTTAATCTATGTTTTCAAAATCTACTTCCAAAGTTGCTGCTAAACATCCTCTGATACTAAATGTAAAACTTCGACCCTAGTTTCCCAGAGTCCATGCATTTTTTTAATAAATTTGAATGATTATATGGAATCAAATTCCAAAGGGCTGATCAATTTAATAGTCTTCGAAAATATATTACATACACGAACATAACATTAAAATTAAAAACATAAAATACAATTTTGATAATACTTCGATAAAACCATTATTTTCCAAGTATAACCCATTATATAAATTTAAATACACTTTTTTGGTATCATTGGAAAATAAAACATAAGAAATGGGTGAGCTCAGATGCTCAATAAGGATAAGAAATAAAGCATAATCTTTCATAAATAAGAATAAACATTTAAGGCATCGTATAAAACTAAAACAAAATCCTTTGAAAGAAATTATTAGAAGAACATGGAAATAAAAAATAAAAAAATTCCATTTAAACATTCATAGGGATGTTATACTAGTTGAATAATCACATGTAATATCAATAACTAATCTCACAATGAGGGAATGCATAATACCAGACATCAAAAACACCTTTTCAAGGCTTAATTAATTGACCATTACCATATCTTCAAGGCCTTGTTATGATACACTACTTTGTCTCATAAGAACTATTGATACATCGAGGGGTTATAGTGGGCCCCAACACCCTTTTACTAAGTATTATTCATTCATTTTATGAAAAGGGTAAAACAAAACATAATCATTTTATTAAAATTAGCATACAAAATTTTTATAATTTATGCATAATCCATGAATGTTATAATTTTCATATTTATCATAAAACATTCAATACAATATGATAGATTGTATCATAATAAATCAATCATAATTGAACATAAAATCCAATAAAGAATGTGGACATAGATGAACATAATCTAATAAATTCATTAAAACTATTTAAGAGAAATATCCCTTTTTACTTTGAATTTTTTTAAAAGTCACAGAATTATAAAAGGAAACATTGATTTTAAAAATTACTTTATAATTTTAAATGGAAATATTCAAAATTTTAAGGTGTCATAATGGCGTAATACAGCCGCTTGCACCACATAAGTAAAAAAACATAGGTTCCTTAATTTTTTGAAAATATTATAATGTACATCATTTTGAAAATTATGAAAATATTTTATTTAAAATGTATTATAAAAATTTAAACATGGGTAAATATTTCATTAAAAAAAATTATAATATTTTGAAATTTATATAACGAAACATCATCATGGATGATAAGGTTTTCCCAACAGATACTTACATATAAACAATAGCAGATAATAAAGAGACTTGAAAATTATCCCTTAAATAAAACCATTAAAAGATTCAATTTTGGGAAAATATGAATGATATTGAAAATGAATAAAAATTTAATTTATAGGCATTTTATATATGTATAATTAATTATGTAAAATAATATCAAGAATATTAAAATTGAGAAAGGATTATTTCTCTAAAAATTCAAAGTGTCCCATACCACTTTTAACATTTAAATTATAAACCCAATATCATAAACTGAATCTATAAGTAACATAAAGATAAATTTATTAGTGATATCGAATTTAATAGGGGTATTACATACACCACAAACAATAAATAAGTGGTGAACATGGCTTATAACTCATGAAAATTAAAAGTGAGATAGAATTACCATACATTAGGTCTCATACTCTCTATATGTGTCCAAAACCAATGTATAATGGTTTGAATGAAATTATTAAATTATAAAAGATTAATAATATTTATGGTATCATATATGATTAATTTATAACATTATATTAATAAATTATTAATAATTTTACTGTTAATGAAACACATCGGGTTATAATTTCTTTATTTATCATACGTGTTTTGACTTATTATTCATGATTGAATTACATAGATCATGATTTAATGACTTCCAAAAAGAAGAAAATGATTTATATATGATGTATATTCAGGATATAAATATATATAATAGATATATATATAAATGTATTAAATCATTCCTGGAGATGGAAGGTCGTACGTATGCATGAATTATGGAAATTAAAGAAACTACAAATCTCTATTACAGATGATTTTCTAGGCCACTCTTTATTTTATTTTGTCATGTAAGGGTCAAAATATATTTTTTTGGTGATTACATGCCCTAATAATGATTCTCATTTCCTACATAACACATATTTAATGTACTTTTCATATAATTTCTCCCTTTATAAAGTATTAAAATGCCTTTTCTGTTCCTCCTTGTCCTTAGAGTATGTCATAGTATCATAAATAAGGACTACTAAAAATTGGTCAAGGTAAACAATAAAGATCTTATACATTAATTATATGAAAATTCCAAGAGAAATAGTGAGTAAAAAGGTAATCACTATGAACTCCTAGTATTTATACATCATTTGATTATCAGTTTAGGAAATATCTTCTTTCCTCACATTTATTTGGAGATATCAGTTAAAAGTTCATTGTTAGAGAAATATCTGCTCGCATGTTGACAATCAAAAAATTAATCTATCTTCTGAAGGGGATACTTGTTCTTTATCATGATTTAATTAGGATCATGATAATCAATTTAGGGAAACATTGATCCACCCTTCTTACAGACAAAGAGGATAGGATCACACCACCGTTAAGTTCTCGGGCATATGATACTCATTTCTAGCTTCTCCTATAATTACATCATTAGTTCTTCTACCTCATCAGTTTCCCATCTATGAGGTGTATTTGATATAGGTAGAGAACCGAGAATAAGATCGATTTATAGATCAACCACTCGGTCAGGAGGAAGACTATACCACTATTTAGTGAATACATCATTGAAATCCCTCGGGATGGGAATGACTTCAAGCATGATTTTATTTATTCTCTCAATTGTATGAGCTAGATATACTAGATCATAAGGAAATAATATCCACACTTGAGATAATTATTTTGAAGTGGAATCATCATCCTACATACACTTATAAATAATTGGTGGATTTTTTAGAATGTAAAGAGTAACCTCCCATTCATGATAGTGGATAATGGATTTGGGTAATGTTAGACAATACATGCCCTACATAGAATCAAACACTACCAGAGGTAGTCTAACAAGATTTTATGGGTGGTTTGGTCCATAAAAATTAATCATGGGGGAGTTATAAATGTTGGATGAAATAATTTACCCATTCACTATTCTAAAAGATAACTCAACCTCCATGTTTTGAGGTAGTGTTTGAATAGTTCTACTAAACTTGTGATATTTGATTGAATGGGTAGAACTAGAATCAATGATTATGTTCTCTATTCCTAAATAAATAAACATCATACCTGTAACCACATAATTGTGAGCCTCAACCTAAGTAGCAAAAATAATGTATTCTTTTATATGCTTCCTTTGATGTTATTATTGATTTCCTATAATAAGCATGGGCTTGGTATTTGGCGTGAAAAATGACCATGTTCCTTTTAGTTGAAACACTGCACTACGGGATGAGAATTGATATGATACTTCCATTATTTGTGAAAATTAGTGGGATTATTAATTTCCTTTTAGATTTGTTATCCATAAGACCTTATCATCTACATTTGAATAATCCCTTCGTTTCATTTAGTCAGTTTCTAGGATGCTTCTTCCCACACTTTTTACCCATCGAATGTTTGAAATTCTTTCCATAATTGGATTTATTTACCTTATAAAACACCATTTTCCACTTTTTTTCACCAGGACCATGAAACCAATGAGATTATCTGGTCTCCATTTCAACATTAAGGGAACAATGAAGAATCTCCTCAGAGATTTGAAAGTCTTGAATCACCAATGATTTTCAATGACTCGGCTTTAGTTCTATAAATAAGCAATATACTTTATTTTGGTGTTAATGACAACTCTATTGATGTATCCCGAATGCCTTGTGAGTTTATCTTCATGCACCCTGATATACTCATCTTCCCTTTTCATTAGTCTGAGCAATTCCCTTTCCATATTTTAATGGAGAGTTTGGGAAAAATATTTTTTGAATAATATTTTCTTCAAATATAACAATTCTATGGAAAAAAATTTCCAATTGGGACATTGTGTATTTGATAAGTGTCCCACACTGATTAGCTTCCACATGATAATGATAAGCTACCAGCACAACATTCTCTACTTATATGTTTTAGAGGTCATAGAATATATTCTCAATTGTGTTAATCCCTTATTCTGTGAGGCGGGGATCATAAGATTCACTAAACATGGGAGGCCTTTTACATATGAAGGATTTTATAACAACATGAATTTTCTTAGGAGAAGAAGGGAATTCCACATAATTCAAGTTAATATTCATAACTTGATCAAGCTGATCTAGTACTATCATGATGGTTTGAGCTCTCATTCAATTCATATTTGGAAATTCATTTTGGAAATCATCGCATTTATTATAACATTGATTTTTTTAAAATGTTCATATATTTCCTTCAATTAACTAAAAAATAATTAACAATTAGGGAGCCTAAATATAGGTTATCCAGGATATATTTCCTAAAATATATTCTTATGATATTTTTATTTATTCACTTAGTAGTGGTTCATACTGATCATATGAATGTACCAAATAATATACCCAAAGAGTGTGAAAATTGGTGCGCAATAATGCCTGTTGCCAAGTACCAAGTTACCCTAAGTCAGACCTGGAACACCTTTTGGGTGTTGTTACTCTTAGGTACATCTATTCCAAAACAAAATCTACTTGTATTATCTAGACACTAATTTATTTTCTTGATAAACCACTTATTCTATTAAAAAAAATTTAGGGATGTTTTCTCAAACATAGTCTTATCGCAAGGGTTATTACTGAAATTCTCAACTCATAATCTCCAAAAATAACTAAACCATACCTATGATACAAACTATAGTGACCCATAATTTTTATATAAAATAACATGATTTTAAAAATAATTAAATATCAAATTACAAGTCAAGGATTTTAGAGTCTAGATTATATGTAAAATTAGGTAAAAAATCAAACATCATGAAAAAATGTGTTATTTTGTCTCCATAATGAGATCCTAACTTCCATTGAGCTCCAATTGCTACTTATGTTAACCCGAGGGATACCTGAACAAAAGGAAAGATCATGAAAGTTTATTAATAGAATAATAATAGTAATCAAACATAGCACATGGGTTTGAAATCATACCATGGTGAAATAAAATGAATGAAACATGAATAATAACAAGGAAGAATAACATGTATTCCATGAGAATATAATAATGGTTACCATAAAATAATGGATTTAATACATAATTGTACATTCATAAAGGAAACTAGGAATATATGATAATATTTCATGTCAAAATTATGTTTAGTAATTTGAAAGGGTGTTTATGAAATATTAGACATGAGCCACCAAAGTGCGGTTTAATGGAAAATCATAATGCCTCTTTAAAATGAAAATGTCATAGTTTTTTGTATAAAAAAAGAAGTAAACAAAGATTTTATTCATGATAAAATGAGTTATTTTTTATAAATAATTATTGTGTAAATCATATAATGGAGTGTGGGTAAGTAATCGGGATGTTCCCTTGAATCAGGCTTTCTTAATGAGAAGAATTGAAAATACAACCTTCCTAAAACATGATTTATCCCATAAAAAAGGGATGCTCCGATCAGGATAAAAGATTTTTGGAACATATTCTAAAAATAATGAATAATTATATATAAAAAAGAAACATTATTTTGGGTTAAAGAGAGAGGAAGAGTAAACCGAAGAAAAAAATGGAGTTTCGAATATAATATCATACCTAATGTGTGAAACATTTATGAACTTGATCATAATGTCCAAAATAATTAGATTAAATCCATTAATTAATTAAATAAAAAAATTATACATTTATCGTATGTATTATTCTTCTTATGATAATGTTTGTCCCATTTGGTGGATTATGAGATTCCATTTTATTATTTGGGATAATTAGTTTCCTTGGTTTTCATGATCAGGTTACTTGTGGAAATTAACATATATGTTTTTAATGAACAAAAAGAGTATTAAAATGTCATTTTTTTTCTAGATGTGATGATGATTCATTTGTTAAATCATTAATGATAATAATTTGTATAAATTTATTATTTTTTTATCTTCACAAACTAGTTTTGTTATATAATTAAATATAATGTATATGTTCTAGTTACAAAACATTAAATATGTTTTAAAACATATAATATAATATGATTAAACATTAAAAATTCTTTCATGACCATACTTGTAGGTGGAATTGAAACTTGAAATCATGTCTTCCATGAAGGTGGAAAATCGACCTCTCACAGATGATGTTTTAATTCGTTAAATAAAAGTGAAATGAGAACATATTTGATAAATAATTATTCCATAAACATGATAAATTTATAGTATATGTATGATACTATATTTTTCATGATTCTTCGACAAGGGTATGTGATGATAATATAAAAAATAAAATAACACAAAAAGAAATAGAAATAAAAATGAATATGGTTGTACCTCTTGATTTCTTCTTCCTGATAACCTACTTAGGGGTTTTGGTTTTGGTATTTTCTTAAGACCAGATATCTTGTATTCGGTGGAGGGACTTGGGAAGATATTTGATCTCAATTTTGATTGGTCTCAAGGTTTAAGAGGTTTGAGTAGAATAGTTGATGATGGGTGTAATTTATAGTGTTAAAGAGGGGTGTTTTCTCATTATTTAATCCATTATTTTATAATTTTTCTAAAAAAAGAAAGTTTTTTTATTATTGATAATAAATAATGTAATTATATAATTTTATTTCCAAAATATTGTGCTTATGTAAGCCTGTCTCAAATAATAGTTTATTCAAATTATAATGTATATATACCATAAATTACCATATTTCCCTACTCACAAAAATTCATGTATTTCAGAAAATTCCAAAAAATTAACCCTAAGAATATTTTGATGTGTATAATTAAAAAATGATATAAAGTTTTTGAAAGTAATTCTATATATATGAAAATTTCATTTTTAATTAAAATCATCATTTACTTCAAAATATAATGTGGCATCAGAGCTTCAGATTGAGAATTTTTTCTTGATGTCAGTAAGCATTATGCAATCCTGTTGGGACAAAAAAGGTAGTTACGATTAGGTTCTTATCCATTTCTCATCATAACCGACCTTAAGTCACTAAATATGGTTTGAGAAAAATTTCATGAGGGTTACTTCTTGTCTTTTCTCAATTTTGATTTGGATAGAGTGAAATCCAAATCTCATTTGTTCAATTTGTAGGGATTAATTTTCCATGTTTCTATGTTTGAGTCTTAGTCTAATGTTCTATATGTTGTCTTTTGATGATGTGTATCATCATTCCTCCAAAAATATATGAAAATCAAATCTATAATGAAGTTTCTACTAAGGCACATTGAGAGAATCATCTCGTGGACCCACTACTACAAAACACGCCATTAACAGCGCTAGAATCATCCTTTATCGGTACAAAAAATGCCTACAAACTCAGAAAAGTTAAAATGACAAGACTTTTATCCTCACTAGAAAAGAATTGATAAACGGTAGCTTTATCAGCTCATATAAAAGCACTGATAAAGTAAATTATTAGCAACGTTTTTAAATAAACTGATAAGGGACACCATTTATCTATGCTTTTATTTATCACTAATAAAGAGTCCCTTTATTAGAAATTTTAAAAGTGTTGATAAATATTCCTTTATCAGTGCTTTAAAATGTTCTTATATAATTAGGATTTATTATCTCTTCTTCATGTGCTTATAAATCACATCTTTATCAACGCTTCAAAAAGTTCCGATAAAGTTATATTAATTAGTGATTAAAAAATAACTAATAAAGATATATTTATCAATTATTTTATAATCATTGATAATGACACCTTTTATCAATCCTTTAAAATGATAGGATAAACGTGATCTTTATTATCACGTTTAGTATAACTAATAAAGGTGAAAATTTTTGTGTGAAACTACATCACATTGTATCACCAGAAACATGTCTATTTTGATATAAAAACATTCGACATCACGATAAACAGATATAGAAATTTCCAAAATAAGATAAAAATATTAAATATTAGTGCAATAAAATTTAAAACACAAATGCAAGTAATAGAAAACACTTATATAGAATATTAGTTGTTTTCATACTAAAATTAATTTATATTTTGAATAAAAAGCAACAATTTGACTAATATTGGTCACACCCTGAGTCAAATTGAGGTTTTATTGATTCTGACACGTCACAAATTATTTCTAGACCATTTTCTTAATGTACCAAAACTATTAGAATGCATTTTCAGGGTTTTTAGTATGTATATTGTTTTTTGAATAAAATTAATGTCTGTTTTGAATATAAAGATTCATATGGAGTCATAATGATCACACCATGTCTAATATTGGGGTGAGAATGATTTTAACACATTACAAATGAAATATGGAACATTTTATTAAATCACAAAATCAATATGAATGTGTTTTCTTAGTTTTGAGTATGACAGTTGTTTTTTCACTAAAATTATTTTCAATTTTGAATAAAAAGATGCACACAGAATCATACCGGTCACACTATGCATTAGATTGAGGCTCAGATATTTTTTACACATCCCAAATGACTTGTGGATTTTTTACAAAGGTATCAAAATAATCAGAATGTATTTCCACAATTTTGACAATGCGACTTTTCATTTTTACTAATATTTTTTTAAACAGGAAACGTGAACATTGAGCCATAAATGTGGCATCTTGTGTGGGTTTGAAAATAGGATAATTCATACACATCACAAATGAATTATATATAATTTTCCTAAATTATTAGGAAAATCACAGCCATCTTTTCCTAGTTTTCAATGGGTAACTCTTTTTTGTACTAAATTTTAAACATTCAACTGATAATAAACACTTTAAAAACCTACATGTCACACTATGCATTGGATTGAGGTAAAGTTGATTCTGAAATTTCACAAATTACATGTGGATAATTTTCATAATGTTACCAAAAAATATGACTGTAGTTGATCGGTTTTGAGTATGTTGGATGTTTCTTCACTAAAATTAATATCAATTTTGTATAAAAAGATGCAGTTAGAGTCATACCTATCACATTGTGCATCAGTTTTAGGTGAGACTGATTTCTACACATCCCAAATGACTCATGGATCATTTTTCTAAAGTATCAAAATAATAAAAATATTTTTCCTCAATTTTGAGTATGCCACTTATGTTTTGTACTAAAATGTCATGTTATACTGTAAACACACACTTTGAGTCAATCTAGTGAAATCATGTGTGGGTTTGAAATTATACTATTTCAAACACATCAAAAAATGGATTATGAATCATTTACAATAATTATCAATACAATTCGACTGTGATTTCTTGGTTTTTAATGAGTGTCAGTATTTTATTTTAAAATTTTAAATTTAAACTAATAACGGTCACTTTGACACAATACCAGTCACATGGTGCATTAGATTAAGGTGTGACTGATTCCTACATGTAATAAATGAAATATGGATCATATTAGTGAACATTAAAGACAATATAGAAGTTTTTTTGAGTTTTGAGTATTTATGTTGTTTTTTCAATAAAATTAATGTAAATTTTAAATAAAAATATTTACTTATAGTCATACTTGTCACATCATGAATTAGATTGAGGTGAAAATGGTGGTTACGTTTCCCAAATTCCTTATGGATATTTTTAATAATGTATCAAAATAATCAGTATGAATTTCCTTGGTTTTGAGTATGTCACTTCTATTTTTTACATAAATGTCTTTTCAAACTAGAAACATTCACTTTTAAAGATATTGGTGGAATCATGTGAGGGATTGACATGAGACTAATTCATACTCATCGCAATTTAATTATGAAACATGTGAACAATGGATATTACCTTATGTTTTATGGGTTATGTTAACTTTTAAACAATTTTTCTCAAACACAATCATGGAATGGTCCTTATTGTACTTCATTGCCGAATAATTTTATCATTTTCAAGAGAACACATCTTATTCTCTTCTTCCTCGGTCTCCACCTCAGTCTTCACCTCTACCTCCTCTTCCAAATCGGTATCTGAATACTACTCTACCTTCCACTCTGCCTCTTCCTTCATCTCTACCTTTGTCATTGCCTCTACCTATGCCTCCAACTCCACCTCCACCTCTATGATTTCCCAACAATGTTTTGGTATGTTCTTCCAAAAAATACTAATTTCCTCTGTTACACATATCCTTGAGAAAGAGAAAAAAATAATATATAATAATTCTTACATTTATTCATCACACCCCAAAATTGTTTGGATGTCATAAATCATACTAAATCATATTAATAGTTGGTAATCACCGATATGTTTTATTGGTATAAATTTTGAAAAATATTATGATAGCCACTCATCGTTAAAAAAATTGGTTTCTTACGTTGAGTTACTTGGTTTTCAGTAATCTGAATAGTATAGAGAAAACAAAAAAAACATTTGATTATGAAATACATTTAATAAAATTGTAATGACCTTTAGAAATTAACTATTGTGGGATTTGGTATTTTCATGATTTTAGATTTCTATAATAAATTTTCAAACATAATATCCACAATTAATTTTATTATCTTGTTTCAAACACAAAAGAAACATTTACGAATATTAGTAAATGGTTCTGAAATTTTTTGCATCATTATATATATCTATGTATACCAAAAAAAATCTAATTGTAGTAATTCACAGGCTTTATCTCTTCTGACACCGACATCATGCTATGAACTTTCTTATATTGAGCAACTGCCCAAACATAAAAAAATTAATTTTAAAATAAAGAATCAACATATAATTAAAATTTTATCTATAAAATGTTTATTTTAGTGTATTAAATATTCACAATACAGGTCATGTGTGGTCATTTGGTTTTAAATCCAGGCATTGGATAAAAAAAATGTTTGGGATGTCCAGATTGACTGAAAATAGCTTCCAATGCACCCAATAAAATTGAAAACAATTAAGTTGTAAAAAATTTAAAAATAAATATTATGTTTTTTATTATGTATTTTTACTTTTAAATTGTAAGCATCAAATTGATTTGTCCATCTAATAAATTTTTTATTAAACGATTGATGTAACAGACCTTTTTTATTCTCAATTTCATTGTTCTTTAACGTATGTTCTACCATTTCAATGACATATGGATTAATGAATCCAAATTATATTTCACCTGATGTTACCTTTATACCGATTTTATATAAATTCATCTGAAAAATGTGAATATATATTAACATTAATAAACATATTAACTCACTATTTGGGAAAATGAGTTATGAAAATGTACCTTACGTATGTATTCAAAACTGGGATGCCCAACCATTCATGTTTGAGATTCTCATTTAGACTCTCAAGACCAATTACATATGTTATAAAAACTCCATATATTTCTTCTTTTTATTCATTGTAAGTAATATTTGTATCTTTAGATGTGGTATTTACATGATTTTTTAATGATAATAAATGTTTCTACGGAACTGGCAGGGAGAAGATACTCTAAGAAGTTTTTTTTGTTATCTTGATCGAATTGGTAGATTTTATTGATTTTGTATTCTGTTTCCCTGTCACTTTATTCATCTGTAATATCATACCTTTCTTTAGAAATTTTTTCATCAAATGTTACATGTTTTATATATGATTTTTTAAATACATATCTCGTGAATATATATAATATTATATTACCATACTATGAATGCTCCAATAGAAGCATCAACTATTGTAATATCTAAACCATAAATTGGAACTATAAACATAGTAGTTGATCATAATCTACCTAAATTCCCACTATCATGAGATATTTTGGGAGGTTTTGATTATGTGGCTAGTCTCCCAGGATATATTAAATATTACACATTGCTACATGGAAGTATGTTGGTGTTGATAGATACAAGTCACATAAAATGGTAACATATATGATTTTTTTAATATCATGTTATCAAAAGTTATTTTATTCACATTTAAGAGAAAGTGTAATGAAAAAATTGATTACCCTATGTAAGGTATACAGTTGGGGGAATGGAGAGCCTTGGTGATAGAGGGATTATTTTGTTCCTGTGTGGTTGTTTTCTCTACCACTGGTTTGCGTTGATCATTTCTTATACATTGGTTTTCAAATTAAACAGCAAAATAATATCTTGTCGTGAGAATTTTTCTATCTACAATCATATCCTAAAATTATATGTATCATCATGTGGTTTTGACTTCTCAAAATATGTTCAATGAGGGACTTCAAAACCAAATCGTTTAATGTTGTAATGACCTAAACATTCATTAATGGAATTTCTACCTTATTATAGTAATTTAATGTAGTATAAATAACATATAATCACTTATGGGCCATAATAAATAGATTATAAATGAATAATTAATGGAATAAGATCTATTTCATGAATTTAAGGAACCAATACTGATCAAATATTAACTGAACTTATGAAATGTAATATGACCCTTATGAATAATAAACTTGACAAATTAATAGTAACCTCACCGATGAATGTATATTTAATATTTATAGTTTTTATAAGTGAAAATATTATATAATTATATAATATTATAATTATGTAAATATTTTTAATCTTATTAATTAAGTGTTGGTATTTTTATAATTCATTAATATTTAATTAAAAATTTATGTCTAAATTAATAATTAAGAATAAATATTTTTTTAATAAAATTTATTCATAAATTAATATTTCTATATATTATGATTTGAAGAAGATTTTATGAGACATTATGTAATTTTTTAAAGTCATAAAATCATTTATAATTTAAAAATATCCATTTCCCATGTAGAGGATAATTTTAAATAAAAATTAATTCAGTCATATATATAAAATTATTTTCTTAATTTGGGATTCATTTTTGAACTTTCCACATCATAAATTTTTTAGGATGAATTTGTGATATTTTTCTAAAATACATGAATTTTTTTTGAATAATAAAATATGATAATTTATAATCAAAGTTAAATACCAAGATTATGGATTCATATATAATGTAAGGATGATGTATGAAAGAACAGAGAACCCTCCTTCCTTATTTTAATATTTTTAAAGATAATTATCAAACTATTCATTATTATTAGCCAAAATAATAATTTAATGAATATAACTCATAGAAAACACCATAAAAGAACATAATATAACTATAATGAATGAGTTTCACGAATTAATGTTTTGGTTAAATTAATTAATAAATATTGATTATACATTATATTTAAGTAATGTAATATACCAGACATAAGGTAAGGGGAATTATTGAACCAAACACTCTTTCATTGGGGTTTTCCTCTTTCATCCAATTTTTAATAAGGATATTCCTCAAATATAATTTAGTCACCATTATCATTCCATTTTATAATTTTTGGAGTTTTTTTACTTTATTTTATAACAATCAGAATGTTTTTATATTGAACTCGTCTTTCAAAAAACACATCTTTTACTTCCGTAGATTTTTTCTTCTTCACTCATGTTCGATGATTATTATATCATGTTTTTTATCCCCACCTTCATTTTGGAATCCAAATATTATGAATGTATGATTTATGAGTTAAAATCATTTTATTTCCATGTGTTAATATATATTTAGAACTTATATATGTGTAATTCATGATAATATGAATTTAATGATGTGACAGGTGCACCCTGAATTATATAGTATAATGTAAATGTTATGATGTAATGGGTTCATCTGTAATTATATAGTTCATCAATGCATTGTATAATGTGAATAAACTCATGATATAAAGTGAAATATATTTGAACATGATTCTAACTTTTTTTTACAAACATTTGTGGTAGTTGACCACTAAGACATGATGTTTCATTTGTATTCATTGCCACATTCCAAGACTTTTCTTAATGATTTATCTCCTGAGTATGATCCTATGTCAATGTTATTACCATGATAAACCCATTACATATTATTTCTTGTTGTTATATTTCCTCATACGGGTCATTTATCACACCCATTGTTGATGTATATCCTTAAGTAGTTACATGTACTAAGGGGAATTCAGGGGACAATAAGAAGCCAGAGAAGAAAGAATTAAATAAATGTTTATTTTGTATTCAATAAATGTAATGAATGGTCATAAATTTCTCATCACACAAAACATGTTTATCCTCATTGTGTAATGATTTTATACCTTTTCATTCAAAATTATCTAATAATAATGTAATAAAAGTAGGGTTTCAATGGTTGGTATCAGATGATGTTTTAGTTAATTTGGAAACTATGATTAGGGAACCTTTGTAAAAAAACCATAGCACGAGACTAAGTATATGTGAGAACCTACAATGATTTGTTATTGAAAATTAAAAACATAGATATCCCATAATATTTTTATAGAGTCAATTTTATAATGAAATAAAATATTCCTGACTTTTTAACTTATGTTCTAACCGTTTATATTTTTTAAAATGGTGGGAACTAGGAGAAACATTCCAATAACCCGTGAAAGGGACAATATGGTGATTTTACAAATTACATACCATTTTTTTGGGAGGTGGATTTCAAAATTTCATGGTGGTTCATATCTAGCTATCTTATGTTATGAACAATAAAACTAATAATGTAGAATGTCTGCCTTCTCCAAAGAGGATGAAATTGGCTATCGAATGTTTTATAAATAAACTAATATTGATGTTTAGTATATCTTGTAATAAACTAGTTATAGAATAGTGGATCAACTCAATAGATAATACCTTTTAAGATAATTACAGTTCTATGATGGAGAAGTGACTCAGACGGCTTATTGTCTTGATGGAGAGTCTGGTCGATTGTGGGCTTCTAATAAGACCACCAAACCAGGGGATGGAATTGAAGAGATAGAGTGGGAAGAATTTGAGATAATGTTTCAAAAAATGTATTTACCACAAACTCTTTATACATCTATGTAAATAGAAATCATAGAGCTAAAGAAAAAGGAAGTAGAATATATCATGTCCTACAAAGAAAATTCCATAAGGAATGCAGGGTATTCATCAGGTATGGTTATAAAAAATTATAACTAAATTGTTAGATACATTTGTAGTTTAAAACCAAAACTTTGAAAGGCTCTTGAAATTTGAGAAATTTCATGTTATTAAAAAAATTTATGTGATCTCAAATTATATATTGAGTTTGGAGAATAATCCCAAGGTTATGGTGATAAGAAACGAAAGATGGACTTTAATGTTGGAGGATCTAATGAGAATGGTGAAAAAAACCCAACCACCCACATATCAATAGTGTGGAAAGATACATCATATGAACTGGCTCAATGGGATGGAGAAATGATTCAAGTGTGGAAGAGAAGGCTACCAAGATCATGAATGTTTAAAACACATGGGGAAGTGGGAAAATGTGGTGGAGTAATAGAGATCACCCCATTGGTCCAATGATACAACTATAGGGAGCGATTTCACTATGAGATCCAGTGCACTAAACCTCATTATCTTTAGGGTAATCACCATCATCATCGACCAATGAAAATGGAGTATTGTAATACTTATTCCATCACTACTGTGGAAGTGGATCATGAAAATAATGTATTATATGGTACACTTCTGAATCAATCATGAATTGAAGAACGACTTCTTTGATTCTATTTCTCCAAATTTATTTGTATATTTCATGTTTTCTTAAACTATTTAATAAAATACCCAAAACCATGAGGTAGAGATATCTATAAAAATACCTAGTGGTGCAATCATTTCAACCCATCTATTGGTTTCTTCGCCTAATAGTGTTTGTGGGATGATTATTCCAGCAATTCTTGTAATACTACCCTTGGGGTAACTTGACATAATACAGGGTATATAATATATCTCATTATATAGAGCACATATCAACTATTGTGAAAATAAATTATCTTTTAACATGTTGAAACTATAAGGCCCCAGCCTTAAACCTTACTTAATTTTGAGTTATTACAAGATTACACATTGAGGATCTTTTCGTGTTTAGAGTTTTAGAGAATTAGATCATAAAACATGCATTACATTCCACATATAAAAAAAGTGGTTACATAAAGATAGTATTATTCTTTCCCATAAATGGAAACATATTTAAAATAAAACATGGATTCTTTCTTGACACTTCCTTGACACTATCATCATATCACGTACCTTTCCCTTGACCTGTGAAAAACAATTCAAAAAAACTTGGGATGAGCATAAAATGCTCAGTAAGGGATATAAAAATATAGAAAGGAAACATGGGTGTATATATACATAAGAATGAAATCATACTTTTCCCATTAAACATAATCACATTAACATACCTCATCAAATCATGAATAAATCATAGAAATCATAAGAAATAAAATAAAATTGAGGCATTCATAACATTCTTACGTAGGGAGTAACCCTCTTGGTTACATTTGGAATACCCATCACAGTATATTCCCTAAATCTCTTCATAGAAACCTTAACGTTACACTCCATCGCGTTACCCAATACATTGGAGAGCTATATCGGGCTTACCCGCCCTTAGTTTATCACAGAACCACCAGTCTTCATAATAATGCCCAAGAACCTCAACATAATCATATCACATAAAACATGCATAAAGGAAACATAACATTTCCAACATTAAATCACAAGATATCAATACAACACATTGATATAAAAACATTATGAAAACCATTTTCAATTAAAGAAAAAAGAAAATTAAAACATGGTATTTATTTTTCTTTTAAAAAAAGGTATGGCTTGTAGAGGAAGTCGAAACTCAAATAATGGTCACGACGGCGGAGAAGTCATTGTCGCCGCATACGTACGACAAAAAAATTCCCTTTTTTCATTTAGTAAAATGCTTCATAAAAAAGATTTCCTTTAGAGAAACGTAAAAGTCAATGGGGTTTATACACCGTATAAAAGAAGGTTTTGTGTAAAACAAAATATGCCTTAGTGAAAGGAGATTGAGACGAAGTCCCATACCTCGGGTCTGACTTGACTCGATCATTCTTTAATCTCCTGAATAATAAACTTGAGTTAATTTATACATGTTTAAGAACCTTTTTCAAGTTCATTATTCCTTTTATATCACTTATTGCCACGTCATGAACACTATGTAACTATTTATGTTAATAACGATCGTTTTAACGATCATTGGTACTTGAGTCCAAAATAAACCCTTTATAATTACATGTTGTTCATATATCCATTATATCCAGAATTATAATCATTATGTATATATCATATATATCCAGTATATACATGCATTTATAATATTACATAATCATTTAGAGGTAAGAAATGAAATGCACCGTTCATGGAGACGGTAAGCCATACGTACACATGAACGCTGCTTTCATTTCAATTTCATATTTTATAGAATGGAATCATAATGATATAAAGGTATATTATAATTAAATTATAATATCATATATAATATCATAGTTCCATGCTTTATACATCCCACATTTGGTATTTAATGAATCAAATCACTTTGAGGGGGCGATAGTCCGCACTTCCTTAAATGAAGATATTGCGTTTACCCATAATGGAAACCATAATGGTATGCCCAAAATGAAAAATACTTAATCTTAAGGAAAACATAAACATATTATATACATATATAAATATAGTGACATCTTAATGGCCACCTTTTAAGGTGTTAAAAGAATGTTGAACAATCATCGTTTCGGGAGGCATAAATTCACCATCCACGGAAACAGTATGTCATTTAACCATTAGATTAGGTGTGTGTAAGTGTAGCTCGAATCCCTATTCTAGAAACATCCTAGTATATTGAGGATACTAGATTTGTTACAAAATAAAATAATAAATATAGTTTAGGGGGTTGGAGAAGCAAAATCAAACAAAAGGACTCAAAAGAATACATTACCTTAAAATCGGGTAACTCTCTTAGATTTGAGCTCAAAGGCTTCCTTGGGAAGACTTCTTCCCAAAGTGATGCTTCAATTAGTAAGATAGGGATGTGTAGAGCCAAAATGGGCAGGGTTTGGCCGAGCCAAAGGCTTTGGGAGTGTGGGTAAGGATGTAGAGGTGGGGGAATTTTATAAGAGGAGAGGAGGGGCACTCTTGGAAGGTAAAGAAATGTCACTTTATTTTAAAATGGTATTCAGATTTAAGAGGTCCCACATTGATTTGTTTCGAGGATAAGGTTATAAGTGTTCGAAATCCACCCCTAAAATAGGTTTTGGCCTTGTGTAGGTCTTAGATTTTACATTATCATTCCATTTTATTTAAATCGTTAAATAATGAGGTCATCGCTGCATCATCATGATGTCATAAATAATTTAATTTATTTAACGTCTAAAAATTATAAAAAAATACTATGATGTAGGAAATCTTTTTAGCTTCCAAATTACTTTTTATAATAAAAAATATGTTCTATATAACCCCATGTAAAAATTGTTTTAGTAAAACATCTCATGTTTGTGTCATTTTTACTTTTACATTAAATAAAAAGTTATTTATGACATTTCCCATCCAAAGTGGCTCCATGGGGTCCCCAAGTTGACCCATGAATTTTCATGGTCGGCCATGACACATCCAATTATGGTAGGACATGTTTCAAGCTCATCTCAGTTTATTAACGCATTATTTTTACCTTAAACTACACTAATTACCTCTAATCGCGATTAAGAACTGAAGAGTTACTATTCACCAAAAAATTATTTTATTCTCATTGATCAACATTTAACTTCTTAATGACAACAATGTATGTCGGATTTTTTAAATTCAAAACACAGAAGTGGTAAAATTTCCTTTAAACGAAAAATCAGTTTTTATAAGTACCAATTAGTGGTTTCACTATTCATCAAAAATAGAAGTTTTTCAGGAAAATACCAAAAATTCACCCTAAGCTATATTTGATAATCCGAATTCAAAAATGAAGACTATTTTAAAAAATTCAAAACATTAAAGTCACATTAATTAATTTAATAATTAATTCCCGTTGTCATAACAAATAGCGTGTTTTTATGAAATAATAAGTATCAAAAGATTGACACCAGTTTAAGTCCAATTTCAAAGTGAAATTGATTCCAATGAACACCATTGGATTAAATGGTAAAAATATATTCTAATTTAACTTCAAAACCCATTGAAAAGGTAATTTAATCATATAAAAAAATTAGATTAAAAATCTGTTTTGATGTAAAATGTAGTATTTTTCACTATTCATTAAAAAAATGAACATTGTCTGAAAAATATCAACAATTCACACAAAGTATATTTTGATGTACCAATAATAAAGAATAAGTTTATTTTGACAAAAATAGCTTATTAAATTTCCAAAAGATAGATTTAAAAATGGGTTTCCATCAAAAGGCAATAAAATAGTGTTTTAAATAATATTAGTGTATTCCATGCTTAAGATTTGATTTGTTTTCATTTTAAGCCTCTAAAACATTATCTAATTCATTAATAGACATAGATAAAAATATCAATTACTCATTACTTACTTGGGATGTTACATCCTTCCCCCCTTTTGAAAATTGTGTCCCTGTAATTTATTTACTTATCGAATAAATGGGGGTACTTATCCCTCATTGCATTTTTAGATTCCCATGTAGCCTCTTCCGTCATATAGTTTTTCCACAAAACCTTTACCTGATTAATCACTTTACTTCGTAACACTTGCTCCCTGTGGTCAAAAATCTGGATTGGTTTTTCCTCATAAGATAGGTTCTCTTCCAGATGAACTACCTCTGGACTCAAAACATGAGATGGATCTGGCATATATTTTCTCAACATCGAAACGTGAAAAACATTGTGTACCTGAGATAAACTCCAAGGTAAATCAACCCGGTATGCAACTGATCCAACTATCTCCAGAATTTCATATGGTCCAATAAACCTTGGACTCAGCTTTCCTTTCTTTCCAAATCTCATCACACTTTTCTAAGGAGAAACCTTGAGAAAAACATGATCACCTACCTGAAAAGATAGATCCTTCCTCTGGTTATCCGCATAACTCTTCTTCCTGCTCTGAGCTGTTCTCATGTGCTTCTAAATTAGCTGAACGTTTTCTTCCATCTCTTCTACCAATTCTGGTCCCATCAACTTCCTTTCGCCCACTTCATCCCAGAAAACTGTAGTTCGACACCGCTTCCCATATAATGCCTGAAATGGCGCCACATGTATATTGGAATGAAAACTATTATTATAGGAAAATTCAACCAAAGAAAGATGTTGGTCCCAACTTCCATGATAATCCATATAGCAAGAACGTAGCATATCCTCCAATGACTGAATTGTTCGTTATGACTGCCCATCTAATTGAGGATGAAGAGTTGTACTAAAATTTAATTCAGTGCCCAATGACTTCTGAAGGCCTTTCAAAAAGTTAGCAGTGAACCTGGGATCATGATCAGATACAATGGAGAGAGGAACCCATGTAACCTGACTATATCTTTAAGATACAAACGAGAAAGTTGATCTAAGGAAAAAGTATCTCTTATAGCATGGAAATGAGCAGATTTAGTCAAGCGATCAACAATAACCCTGATTTCATTATTACCTCGAGATGTTTTCGGTAATCACATAACAAAGTCCATGGATATATTCTCCCATTTCCACTCTGGCACTGGTAAAGGCTTAAGCATCCCTTTCGGTAACTGCCACTCTACTTTAACCTGTTGACACGTCAAACACTTCACAGTAAAATCAGAAATATCTCTTTTCATTCCATCCCACCAGTAATACTCTTGTAGATCTCTCTACATCTTAGTACTGGCAGGATGAACTGAAAATGGAGAACTATGAGCATCACATAACAACTCTCTCTTCAACTGTGAATCACAAGGCACACACTATCTCTTCCCAAATCTCAAAAAACAATCATTATCAATGTTGAATTCAGGCAACTTACCTTTCTGAACTAGCTCTACCGTTTTATGCAACTCACTGCCTTGCTTCTGTGATTGCTTGATTCTATCTAATAGATATGATCTCACTGATACCTGAAACAAAATAGAATAACTTCCTGCACCAACAAATTCTATGCCAAAGTTCATCAAATCCTTAACCAAAGGATCAAATTCCAAACACAACATTTCTAATGAAGCATTACTTTTTCAACTCAAAGCATCAACCACTTTATTTGATTTTCCCGGATGGTAATGAATTGTACAATTATAATCCTTGATTAATTCTAGCCATCTCCTCTGTCTCATGTTTAACTCTTTCTAAGTGAATATATACTTTAAACATTTGTGATCAGTATATATTTCACACTTTACTACATACAAATGATGCCTCCAAAATTTTAAAGTGAAAACAACAATAGCTAATTTCAAATCATGTGTAGGGTAATTTACCTCATGAGTTTTCAACTGTCGTGAAGCATAAGCAATTACCTGATCATTCTGCATTAGGACGCAACCAAGTCCTTTAAATGAAGCATCATTGTATATAACAAACTCACCATTCCTGGAAGGTAGTGACAAAATTGGAGTATTCACCAATCTTCTTTTCAATTCCTGAAAACAATCATCACATTCTTTTGTCTAGATAAACTTAAAACCCTTCCGAGTTAGCTTAGTCATTGGACTAGATAACAGTGAAAAATTTCTAACAAACCTTCGGTAATAGCCTGTCAAACCAAGGAATCTACGAATCTCATTTACATTTGTGGGTCTTGGACACTCTTCCACAACTTTGGTTTTTACAGTATCAACAGTTATCCCATCTTTAGAAACAATATGACCAAGGAAAGAAATTTGTTGCAACCAAAACTCACACTTGCTGAATTTTCCATACAGTTTCTTTTTTTAAGGTTTGCAAGATAACCCTTAAATGTCTTTCATGCTCCTCTTTACTTTTAGAAAACACCAAAATATCCTCAATGAAAACTACCACAATCTTATCCAAGAACTCTTGGAAAATTCTATTAATTAAGTCCATGAATACAGCAGGTGCATTGGTTATCCCAAAAGGCATTACTACAAATTCATAATGGCCATATCTTGTATGGAACACGGTCTTCGGAAAATCTTCTTCCTTTACCTTCAGCTGATGGTACCCCGATCTCAAGTCAATCTTTGAGAAATACTGAGCTCCCTCGAGCTGATCAAACAAATCATCGATATGAGGCAAAGGATATTTGTTATTAAAAGTGATTTTATTCATGGCTCTATAATCAATGAAAAGTCTCATTGAACCATCTATATTTTTAACAAATAAAACAGGAGCACCCCATGGTGATGTTCTAGGTCGAATGAAACCTTTCTCTAAGAAATCTTGCAATTGCTCCTTCAACTCTAAAAGTTCAATTTGAGCCATTCGATAAGGGGGTTTTGAAATTGGCTTAGCATCAGGAACTAAGTCAACAGTAAACTCAACATCCCGATCTGGTATTATTCCAGGCAACTCATCAGGAAAAACATCAGGATACTAATTTACCACTGGCACATCATTAAACTGAACAGTTCCTTTATTTTCAATGATGTGTGCAAGGTAACATTCATTTCCATCTTTTACAAGTTTCATTGCCTCTTGATAAGTTATTAACAGTAAGGGTTCATTCTTGTACACAAACTGAAAGTCTTTCTGAAAATAATCTTCTTTAGCTCTACTGTCAATCTTAGCATGGTAAATAGAGAGCCAATCCATACTCATGATAACATCAAACTCTACTAGAGGTAGAACAATAAGGTTTGCAAGTAGGTTCTTTCCACAAATAAGGATAGGAAGATTCTTATAAATTCTTTTTGCCTCAAAATTTCCCACATGTGTTTTTACCAAAAGTAAAGGAGTTATTTCTTGAGATGGTAATCCCATTTTGTAGAAAAGGTTTCAGAGATGAAAGAATGTGTAGACCCTGAATCAAACAACACCTTGGCATAATCTGAAAAAACAAAGTACCTGATACAACTTCATTTGATGGACCGACATCGGCTGAAGTAGTTGCAAAGTATTTCACCACCCCTTTCTGCTTGTAGTCTAACTTTTTCCCATCACCCAAGCTCTTTTTTTGGACACTCGTTTTCATAGTGACCCGTCTCATTGCACTTATAAAATTTCACTAACTGTAAATCAAATTTGGTCTTACCATCACCCTTATCTTTTCTAGTGCAATCATGAGCCTTATGTCCCATCTTACCACATCGGTAGCACATTCCAGAATTCAGAAGACATTCCCCAGCATTCCATTTTCCACATTTATCACAAACTAGAAACTTAGTTTTCTTACCGTCAGACTTTTTTGAAGAATTATTACCTTTCTCATGCCACCTAGTTCTCTTCTTTTGTTATATTTTATAGAACACTTGATCATCGGCAAACTCCATTCCCACCTTCTCAGCACATCGAACAAGATTTTCATAACTTTTAAACTCACAGGAAGCTAATTCCCTTCGATATTTTGGATTTAATCCTGAGTAAAAATGATTTATTTTACTATCATGGTCTCGGATAAAATTTGGAGCATACCTTGCCAATCGAGTGAACCTTTCTTCACAGGCAGCCACTGAGTCCTCCTCTTGCCTCAATTCCAAGAATTGCTTTTCCATCCTAAGTCTAACAACCTTAGGAAAATAATTCTAAAGAAACATACCTTTGAATTCATCCCAGTCAAGATCATCAATCTCATCAGCATCCCTGATATTTTTAACCATCTACCACCACTGATCTGCTTCACCCTCCAAACGATAAATATCAAGACTAACCTTTTGATTGTCTGAACACCCCATGACATCAAAAATCTTCTCCCGTGCATTAATCCACCCTTCAACTAGCACAGGTTCAGATGATCCTCTGAATGATGGGGGATGTTTCCTCATGAAATGTTCTACCACTGACATGATCCTCTGTGGTTGATCTGGCTGATCTCGTGTATGGATACCACCGCCATTTACCGCTTGAGTCAACTGCACCATTACTGCAACAAACTATTCTGTTATAATTCCGACCATATCAGGATGCTTATTCGGTAGGTTATTTCCTTCTGCGTGCCTTCCTAGCACTGCTTCCCTGTTTCCTCGGCAGAAAACCATTCTGAACAAACATGTCTTAGATGAAGCAACATGGTAATCTTCAAATACTATATCACTTCACTTTGACCATAAAAAAATATTTTTGCATAATCATTTAATAGAATTATAACTTCTAAAGTTATCTAAACTGACCTCTGATACCAACTATAAGGCCCCAGCCATAAACCTTACTTAATCATGAGTTATTAAAAGATTACACATTGAGGATCTTTTTGGGTTTAGAGTTTTAGAGAATTATATCATAAACCTTGAATTACATTCCACATATAAACAAAGTGGATACATAAAGATATTATTCTTCTTTCCCATCAATGGAAACATATTTAAAATAAAACATGGATTCTTTCTTGACACTTACTTGACACTATCATCATATCATGTACCTTTCACTTGACCTGTGAAAAACATTTCAAAAAGACAAGGGATGAGCATAAAAAGATCAGTAAGGGATATAAAAATATGGAAAGGAAACATGGGAACATATTTACATATGAATGAAATCATAATTTACCCATAAAACAGAAGAACTTTAACAAACCTCATCAAATCATGAATAAATCATAGAAATCATAAGACATAAAGGTAACTTGATGCATTCATAACATTCTTACGTAGGGAGTAACACTATTGGTTACATTTAGAATACCCATCATAGTATATTCCTTAAATCACTTCGGATAAACCTTAACGTTACACTCTTTCACGTTACCCAATACATTGGAGAGCTATATCGGGCTCACCCGCCCTTATTTTATCATGGAACCACCCATCTTCATAATAATGCCCAAGAACCTCAACATAATCATATCACATAAAACATGCATAGAGGAAACATAACATTTCCACCTTTCAATCACAATATATCAATACAACACATTGATATAAAAACATTATGAAAACCATTTTCAATATCAAAACAAATGAAAAGTGAAACATGGTATTTATTTTTCATTAAAAAAAGGTATGGCTTGTAGAGGAAGTCGAAACTCAAATAATGGTCACGGTGGAAGAGAAGTCGTTGTCACCGCATACGTACGACAAAAACATTCTCTTTTGTCCTTTAGTAAAATGTTTCATAAAAAATATTCCTTTTGGATAAACGTAAAAGTCAAAGGGGTTTATACACCGTATAAAAGAAGGTTGTGTGTAAAACAAAATATGCCTCAATGAAAGGAGATTGAGACGAAGTCCAATACCTCGAGTCCGACTTGACTCGGTCGTTCTTTAATCTCCTAAATAATAAACTTGAGTCAATTTCTACTTGTTTAAGAACCTTTTTCAAGTTCATTATTCCTGTTATATCACATATTGCCATGTCATGAACACTATGTAATTATTTAAGTTAATAACGGTTGTTTTAACGATCATTGGTACTTGAGTAAAAAATAAACCCTTTATAATTACATGTTCTTCATGTATCCATTATATCCAAAATTATAATCATTATATATATATCATATATATCTAGTATATACATGCATTTATAAAATTACATAATAATTTAGAGTTAAGAAATGAAATGCACCATTCGTGGAGACGGTAAGTCGTACGTATACATGAATGCTACTTTTATTTCTATTTCGTATTTTATAGAATGGAATCATAATGATATAAAGGTATATTATAACTAAAATATAATATCATATATAATATCATAGTTCCATTTTTTATACGTCCCACATATGGTATTTAATGAATCAAATCACATTGAGGGGGCAGTGGTCTGCACTTCCTTAAATGAAGATATCACGTTTACCCATAATGGAAACCATAAAGGTATGCCCATAATGAAAAATACATAAGCTTAAGGAAAAAATAAACATAATATATATCATATGTAAATATAGTTACATCTTAATGTCCACCTTTGAAGGTGTTAAAAAAATGTTGAACAATCATCATTTCGGGATGCATAAATTCACCATCCACGGAAACAGTATGTCCTTTAACCATTAGATGTAGGTGTGTGTAAGTGTAGATCTAATAATTCTTATAACAACATCCTAGTATATTGAGGATACTGTATTTGTTACAAAAGAAAAGAATAAAAAGATTTTAGGGGGTTGGATAAGCAAAATCAAACAAAAGGACTCAAAAGAAGACATTACCTTAAATTCGGGTTACTCTCTTAGATTTGAGCTCAAAGGCTTCCTTGGGAAGACTTATGCCTAAAATGAGGCTTTAAGGAGTAAGAGAGGGATGTGGAAAGCCAAAACGGGCAGGGTCTAGCCGAGACAAAGGCTTTCGGAGTGTGGGTAAAGAGGTAGAGGTGGGGGCCTTTTATAAGAGGAGAGGAGGGGCACTCTTGGAAGGTAAAGAGAAGTCACTTTATTTTAAAATGTTATTCGGTTTTAAGAGGTCCCACATTGATGTTTTTATAGGATAAGGTGATAAGGGTTCTAAATCCACCCCTCCAATAGGTTTTGGCCAAGTGTATCTCTTAGATATTACATTATCATTCCATTTTATTTAAATTGTTAAATAATGAGGTCATCGATGAATCATCATGATGTCATAAATAATTTAATTTATATAAAGTATAAAAATTATAAAACAAATACTATGATGTAGTAAATATTTTTATCTTTCCAATGACTATTAATAATAAAAAATATGATCTTTATAACCCCATGTAAAAATTATTTTAGTAAAACATTTTATGTTTGTGTCATTTTTACTTTTACATTAAATAAAAAGTTATTTATGTCCTTTCCCAACCAAAGTGGCTCCATGGGGTCCCCAAGTTGACCCATGTATTTTCTTGGCCGGACATGACACATCCAATGAGGGTAGGACATGTTTCAAGCACATCTCATTTTATTAAAGCATTCTTTTTACCTTAAACTACACTAATTACCTCTAATCGCGATTAAGAACTTAAGAGTTACTATTCAACAAAATATTATTTTAATCTCATTGAACCACATTTTACATCTTAATGACAACCATGTATGTTGGATTTTTGAAATTCAAAACATAGAAGTGGTAAAATTTCATTTAAATGAAAAATAAGTTTTTATAAGTACCACTTAGTGGTTTCACTATTCATCAAAAATTGATGTTTTTCAGAAAAATACCAAAAATTCACCCTAAGATATATTTGTTATTCCGAATTCAAAAATGAAGACTATTTTAAAAAATTAAAAACATATAAGTCACATTAATTAATTTAATAATAAATTCCCGCTGTCATGACAAATAGCGTGTTTTTATGAAACAATAAGTATCAAAAGATTGACACCAGTTTAAGTCCAATTTCAAAGTGAAATTGATTCCAATGACCACCATTGGATTAAATGGTAAAAATATTTTCTAATTTCACTACAAAACCAATTCAAAAGATAATCTAATCATATAAATAAATTATATTAAAAGGCATTTGTGATGTAAAATGCAGTATTTTTCACTATTCATAAAAAAATGAACATTGTCTGAAAAATTCCAAAAATTCACACAAAGTAAATTTTGATGTCCCAATCATAAAGAATAAGTTTATTTTGACAAAAATAGCTTATAAAATTGTCAAAAGAGAGATTTAAAAATGTGTTTCCATCAAAAGGCAGTAAAACAATCTTTTTAAAAATATTATTGTATTCCATGCTTAAGATTTGATTTATTTTCATTTTAAGCCTCTAAAAAATTATCTAATTCATTAATAGACATATATAAAAATATCTATAACTCATTACTTACTTGGGATGTTACAGAAACAACCCATGATACTCTATAAAATAAATCAAGATCATAGATCTCCTTTTAAAAATCCTTCAACGGTGTGGGTTTCAATTACTAGTGAGAAATCTTACCACGATCAAATAGTAGAGTCAATGTATGTTATAAACCTAGGTGAAATGACAATCATGAGGGAATACAGTGATTTATTTCCTAAAGAGTTACCCGGACATTCCTCAAATTGTGAGGTAGAGTTATCAATAAGACATGTACCTGGAGATACTCTAATCTCAAAGTGCCCTTATAGGATAGCTCATATCAAACTGGATGAGTTAAATAAGTAGCTACAGGAGCACTTTTAGAATTGATTCATACACCCTAGTTCATCTCCATGGGGTGTTTCAGTTCTAATTATCATGAAGAAGGATGGATAAATGCGGCTGTGTATCGATTATGAGGAACTTATCAAGATCTACAAAATGAAAAATTATTCTCTTAAAAGGATTGATGACTTGTTTGATATGTTATAAGGAGATCAGTACTCCTCAAAGGAGTATCTCCATTCATGATATCATAAAATAAAGTTCGAGAAGAGGGAATCTCAAAAGGTTGTCTTCCATACAAGGTATAGGCACTACAGATTTCTAGTGATTCCATTTATAATTACTTATTCCCCTATAATATTCAAGGATTTGTTATATAGAGTCTTTAGATATTACCCTGAAAAATTTGTGGGTGTGTTTATTGATTATATTATCATCTACTCTAAGATCATTGGGGAATATGAAGAACATCTAATGCTTTTGTTGGCAACATTAAAAAAGGAAAGGTTGTACGCAATGTTTAAAGTGTGAGCCTTTTGGATCTAATAATTCATATTCTTGAGGAAGGTTATCATAAGTGAGGGAGTTTATCTATACCCTTCAAAAAATGTAATTTTGAAATATCCCATATCCTCTCGTATAAAATTTTTTCTTAGTTTTATTTGATTAATAGGGTACTATGAATGTTTTGTGAGGAATTTCTCACAATTTTCAAGACCTCTAACTATGTTAAAAATGAATGTGGTAATGTATTCTTACATAGTAGAATGTGATGAATGCTCCTTGGAGCTAATGAAGTGACTTATTATTACACCTATACTCACATTATCAAAAAGAGTAAAATGATTTATTTTATAATAGATTTTTCCAAGAAATTCATGGTTTGATTAATCGTGAAAAATTATAATGTGATTGAATATTACTAACCAATGTTGATGATCTATGCGGAGAACTACCCGATGCTTGGTTTAGAGGTAGAATATATGATTTTTACTAATAAAATATTGTGGTGGTATCTCTATGGTTAAAAGTGAGACATATATACCCATCATAAGAGCCTAAATTATATATCCATAGAAAAGGTGATCAATTGGCATCAAATGATATGGTTAGATCTAATAAAATACTATGATTTCCCTATTCATTATCATCCTTGCAAGATAAACAAGGTAGCTAATTCTCTTAGCATAAAATAAGTAGCTACTCACTCTATGTTTTAGATTGAGAGAGAAACTATCTTAATGGATATTATAATAATGAATTTAAAAATCAAAATGGTTTTGAGTAAAAAATTTTGTTCCCAAATGATTTCTCAACCATATATCTAATAGAAGACGAATGAGGTACAAAAGGATGGTCCTGAGTTACAGCAGAAGTTGAATGCATTAAATGAATGGAAGATATAAGAATTCCATGTCAATGATTATGGTGTGATTTGATTTGGAATGAGGATTTCTGTGAAATCATCACCATGGATAAATAAGGATCTATTGGATAATGCGCATAGCTCTACATTCTCTCACCATCCTAGTAGTACAAAGATGTACCATAATCTCTTAGAACAATTCCTGTGGGAAAACATGAATAACGAGATTGCTAATTATATATCAAGGATCTTTATATGTCAGTATGATAATTTAGGGAGAATGAAGTACAAAGGGATGAAGCCAAAATTTTCTATAACCTTGTAGAAATGGAAAAATGCCACTTTGGACTTTTCCATGGGTCTCCTGAATACATCCAAAAGAAATAATTATATATGTGTTGTAGTAGAGAAAAATTCTATGAATGGACACTTTATTTATATTCAAGAAGATCTATAACCTAAAAACATGAAAATATATCTTTAAAGGATTTGGTGAGACTATATGGAGTTTCACTCTTGATTTTCTCTGATCAAGATCCCAATTTGACATCACAATTTTGGAGGAATCATCAACATTACATGAGTAATAAATTGAATTCCATCACGGCCTGTCAACCCAAATCTAATGGCCAATATGAAAATAATATACACATTGTCAAATATACTATAATAACATGATATATAGAATTAAAAGGTGGATGGTATCAGAATATCTAATTGGTTGAGTTCTCGTACAACAATAAAATCCACCCATGTTTTGAGATGGCTCCATATGAAACATCTTATTGAGAGCGTTGTTTAATTCCATCCAGATGGGATGAAGTTGGTGAAACAAAGATACAAGGACATGATCTTGTGAAAGAGATGATAGGGAAGGTGTAATCCATCAAGGAACGTATCAATGAAACTCAGTGTATGTAAAATTGCATTGATAACAAATATATAAGGGACTTGGATTTCATCATTAGAGATAAAGACTTCCATTAAATTTCACTTTGAAAGAGAGTCATAATGTTTGGATAGAATGGGAAGATAAGCCTAAGGTACATTGGCCCCTGTGAAATATATAATCACACTGGTTTTGTGGCTCATCAGCTAACACTTCCATCAAATATGGATAAATTTCATGATGTGTTCCATGTATTTCTATTGAGGATGTAAATACAAGATCCCTCATATATACTGATATCAATGGTTATACTATAGAAAATTGATCTCTCATTTGAGGAGTATCCAGTAAACAATATAGACTAGGGAGGTAATTTTCTAAGCAAAAAGACAACCCAACATGGAAATGTGTTGTGTGGGAAACATAATTATGAAAGAAGTAACTTGGGAATAAGAGGATATGATGAATTAGAAGCACCACCTCCTGTTTATGTATATTAAATTTTTAGGTTGCAATTTCAAAAGGGAGGAGACTGTAATGACCCAAACATTTATCAATGGAATTTCTCCGTTATTATTGTAAATTTGTTTTGTATAAATCACATATCATCACTTATGTACCTTAATTAAACCCTTATAAACGAATTATTAATGAAATAATAATTATTTATAGATGTTAAGAATCCAATTCTGATTAAATAGACATTGTGTTAAGAATAGTAACATGAACCATATGAATATTAATCCAGAAAAATTAATAGTATCCCCTCCCATGACATTATAAAGAAAATTTAGGGATCATATATGTGAAAATATGATATAATTTTTAATAAAAAAATTAATTAAATATCTTAAAAATTATTAAATAGTTGTTGTATTTTTTTATAGTCATAAATATTTAATTGCATTTTTATGATTAATTTTGGAATTTAAAAGAAAATATTTCTTTATAAAATGTATTCATAAATTAATATTTTTATTTCATATGATTTAAGATAATTTAATGAGACCTTATGTGTATTATCTAATTGTTATAAAATCAGTTATAGTATTTATAACTATATTATACATGTAAATGATTATTTCATTTACAAATTAGATGACTCATATATAGAAACGTATTTTCCTAAAAATGGGGTTCACTTTTTAATTCTACACATTGAAAAATGTTTAGGGTGTATTTTGGGATTTTTCCTCAATAAATTATTTTTTTAATTAAAATATACGATAATTTTCCATAAAGGGAAAATTTATGAATTTCATATTCGTAGATGATGTAAGGATAATTTTAAAAAAATATCAAAGGCCCCTTCATTATTTTAATGTTTTTTGAGATACATCTCAAACAATTAACTTTCTTGATTCATAATAATAAATTAATTAATATATTATTGACAAAACACCTTTCTACTCTACTATAAATACCTAACCTCACCCCCTCTTCTCCTTAAACTTCTCAAGAATTGAGAATTTCTTATATGCTACCCAATACACATCCCTAGTCCCTTTCCCACGTCTAAGAGTTATTGTTCTGCTCAAAAGAATAAAAAAATGCACTATGGGGGTTCTCAAGGAGGTTAAATTCAATAGTAATATCCTACCTCTCTTTCATTTAATTTACATTCAATTTCATTTATTTTATTATTCTCTCCTCACACCCCTTCATCAAAATGGAATTATAACATTATTGTGTATGATATATTAGAATTATTTCATGTTAATAGAAGATCCATCAATAACATCCTCTCTCTTTCACTATCATTCTAAAAATTAAATCATCACCCATGATGTGTCAATTTACTGACATTGTGGATGATGCAATTTCAGTTTCCATTAACATGTACAAGGATGTTAATAAAACCACTAAATAGTTAAAAAAATATTGCAATTTTTTTATAACCATATTTTATGTTCTGTAAATAAATTATTAAAATAATAGTAAATTATAAAACAAAATGAATTCATCATGATAGAAATACCACCACAATTATTCTAAAATGATCATCTTTAACATGTATCTAATGACTCATCTTCATTCCATACAACCATATTTTTTAAGATCATTAAAAATATGAAATAAAATTAATATCATATAATAAAAAATCTAGATATTTATTATCATTTTACATTAACATCCAATCATAAATACAGGTGATCCGATCGTGAAAACCATGAGAATAAATTTTCCCAAATGATGAAATTATACTCTATAACTCATCAAAAAGACCATAAATGAACATAATAAAACCGTAATGAATAAAATTAATGTATGAAAGGTTATTTGTTTTTAATTAATTAATCCAATGTTATTGTACAAGGATATTATAATGAAGGGAGCTTTCAGACATAAGGTAAGTAGAAATATTAAACCCAACACTCTTTATTTTGGTTTTCCCTCTCTCACCCCATTTTCAGTATGGATATTCCTTAAATATTATTTCTCCATCATTATATGACCTTTACAGGGATATAATTTTTTTCTACATGATTTTTTAACAAACACAATGTTTTCTTAAAGAACATTTGTTTTCAAAAAACAATCTCTTTACTTCTCGATATTGTTTCTTCTTCACTCAAGGATGATGATTCATATATAAAGTATGTTTCTTACTCTTTAATTTGGGAAACCAAATATTATGAATGCATTATTTATGAAACAAATACCATTCCATTCCATGGGTTATTATATGTTCATGATATATATATGTGGCATGTATGATAATGTGAATGTTATGATGTGGAGGATTTACCTAGAATTATATTGCTTAATGTAAATGCTATGATTTGAAGGGTGAACCCGTAATTATATAATTTTCCAATGAATTGGATAATGTGATGAAACAAATGAGTTAATGTTAAATAAGTGGGAAAATTATTCTAGATTTCCCTATAAATATGTGTGGTACTTGACCACTATGACATGACATTTCATTATTATGCATTGCCAGATTAAAAAAAATTAACGCCTCCTCTCACGGTTATGATACTATATCTATGTTGTGATCTATCTAACCACATGATATATTTTTTCATGTTATTATATATCCTATTTCTGGGATTTTATCTCACCATTTTTTGATTTATATTATCATGTTATTACATGTACTAAGGATAATTCAAGGGCCAATAAGAAGCTGGAGAATAGGGAATTAAATAAATGCTTATGTTTTGTTTTGTAAATGTTAGGTATGGTATTTATTTTATTTAGAAACTAAACATGAGGATCCCCATTTAGTAATTATTTTATGTTTTTTGTATTGAATGTGAGGTAATAATAATCTATGATAAATAGGGTCCCTATAAACATGACCATATTGTTCATGCCACTTCAAAGCTACTAAAAGTATATTTTATTCTAGTATGGTTATCATGGATTTTTATTTATATCCCATATAAAAAATATGAAAATTAATCAATATTTTTATATAATATTGTTATAATATATAACTACATACAATTATATCATACATACACATTCTTTCCAAACTGCTTTTATGTTGTTATCATTTAGTTTACCCTTTTATTTAAATGAACCTCATTTCATAAAACATGATGTGGGATGGAAGTTGATTCATATTTTTGATTCATCAATCAGTATATAAAAAATTGAACTTATTTTGTTTCATATTACATAACTATACTTTAATGATGATTTAAAATACATAAAAATTTCTCCCTAAATGTAGCATACCCCATCATTCCATTGTGATATGGGTTTCTTTGTTTTGATGCATGTTGTTTATAATCAAAACACTATTTTTTCACAAATAATTTTTTTAATTAAGTTGGTTAAAATAAATAATATAAAATAATATATTATCAAATCCAATAAACCTAAAATTATTTCACATTTCAATTTTTGATGAAAGTCATCCATGTTTCCTGCTTTATAATTTGTGCATAACTAAGTGGTGGGTGGGGACTTAATTTCCCCTCTTCATCCCTAAGATATAACATCTATAGAAGAGTTTTGAAGCCTATATAATATTTTATAGAAGCCATTTGGAAAAAATTTTAAGATAATATTGTAAAATAAATGAATTCAGCAATGAATAATAAAAATTATTTCAACATTTCATTATATGATTTTCAGTAAAATTGAGAAATAATATTGAAACATTACAATTATATCATTCCAGAGGATATCCTTTATTACAGTTTGTACATGGTGCCATGAGATATTACTAATCTTCACATACATCCTCATTGTGACCCCAATATAACTAATTAATGTGGACTTGTTAGGGTCTATAGTTTTTCCGTGTTCATTCCAACCAACCTCAAAATTTATACCTGATCTTCTTTCCTTGATAATTTTATTTCAAACCATGAACCTGCATTGTTGTTGTTTTTATTTCATCAACATGTTTTTGATCCCCAAATAATTCAACCATTTAATCATCAATTGTATGTTCATCCATGAGATTGGTAACATAATCATGTTCAAAATAAATTATTTACATGAGTAGTCAAGCATTTAAATTTCCATGAATAATAACAATACAATACACTCAATGAAGAAAATTCCACAATTTCATGCATCTTCCATAACAATTTTTACTATCTTTAAATGGGATATAATATATCAATACTACAGTATGAATAAAATTCATAACACTAATTTAATCAATCAACATATGCTAGATTTTATTTCATATCTTGATGATGGATTGGACTCCCTCTTTCAAACTATCCTTCATCTCGTCATTATGGTTCTGAAGCTCATTGATGAAATACACACCAAATAGTTATTGTTGCATTTTATTGTCTAATATTTATCTCCCATATATTTTGGACATCCACATATGTTTCAAAAACTACTCTTACTAAAAGTCATCTCATATCATATGTTGGAGATCTTTTTGGATGACTAATACTCAGAGCAGTCTAAACAAAATATATGAGAAGGGGGATGCATCTCAAGTAATAATATGAAATAATAACTATTCGGGAGATGAATTTTGATCATCCTATGAGGATAAAAAAATAACTTAAATACAATTTAAATTATTTTTTCTAGAATTTTAAGAAAATGAGTAGGATATAGTGTTGTCAAAACTAACCGAGTGAGTCATATAAGATAATACATATAAAAAAAAAATAGGATTCATTATGATTTGATTAATTTGTCAGTTTCCTTTTTTGGAATTAGTAAGTAATTATTATTAAAGGTTGAAAGAGTTTACGAATGAGTTGGGAGATGCGGTATTCCATAACCATGGTAGAATCTTTGATAGAGATTAATAAATATAACTTCAGCAGAAGGTATGCCATCATTGAACTATGGAACCACGCTAATAGGAGGAAGGATAGATTAAAAGAGGGAGTCCAATCCATCATCCAGAGATGGAAGTAAATCAACCATCTAAGGGAATTTGAAATTATGGTAATGAAGTTTAGTTGTACGATTTTATTAATTTATAATATCTTCATTCAATATAGTAATAATTTTCAAGAAAGATGAATGAAATTGTGGACTTTTATGAATAGTGAGTATTGTATTATATATCAATATTTGAAAAAATAATCCTTATGTACACATAATTATTTGTGATACTCGTGGATGATTTTTACAAAAATGTTTTTATGTTTCTTACGACTATTATGTGGTGTATGCTTATTTCACAATAGTGGTTATAGATGTAGTTTTTAGTGGACTCGTATGAAAAATAAAATAAATATAAATCATAATAATGATATAAATCTCATTAAAATGACTATATATACCAATTATAATAACTGAATTTAGCTATCAACCACATATTACATCCATCATTTGTAGGTGTATCAATACTCATGAACTTTTAAGAGAATTTCAATTTCAATTCATGAAGATATAACCACATATGCCAAAAACTATTTTATAAAATTGGAAGAGATTACACTTTTCCAAATTTTTACTTATAGTGAATATTGTTGTTAATAAAATTTTGAATAATTTTGAATCTCAATCCCATATGAAATATAATACACTCCTAAATATATAATAGGAAGCTATTGTTTCCTAACACCATAAAAATAATTATAATATAATTATATTATACGTATCACTATAGAAGAACCTTGTCTTGCATCATTTATAGTCTAATCTACCTTAAATAATCTACCAGTCTTATATACTAAACCTGTATAGAAATAAAATATAAAAAATATAATTGGAAGTTCCCTAACTTACCACATCGATAGAAATTTTTCACATCAAAGAGTAAATAAGGATAAAAGTGTCCTAGGAACCAACATTGGTGGAATCACTCAAAAATCCTCCTCAATTGAAGAGGAATTGGGATATCTCAAATATAATATACTGGGAGAAATTTATCTCACCACACCTACAATAGACATCACTTTTATCTACTCAATGACACAACTTCCAAATATGGGTATTTTTCTTAATTCACTATTTGATCCCTCTAAAAACATATATCCTTTTAATGGTTGAATTTTTCAATTTATGTTTAATATTGATCATGAATTTTTTAGTATTAAAAATGAAATGGAACTATTCAATTCCGTCATATTTGTTTATTATATATTAATATAAAATCTTATAAAAACCATATATACTTCCCATTATTGAAAATTATACCACATAGCTTCATGTAGATATATAATTACTTATATGACATGATGACAAATATTAGTTCTCGCATATATAGGATGTTCATTGTCTACTTCCTTTGGAGATATAAGGGTAAATGTGGTGACTTAATCTATATTAATATAGAGAGTCAAACAATTTTCCCATTTTATAAAACAATCATCTTTTAGAGATTATCACAAAATAATATACATTAATTGTTAACCTCATGACTCTATATATCATTCTTTTTTTAATAAGTCTATTCATAGATTATAGATAATTTAAAATATGATAGAATAATTATTTTAAAAATAATTAAGAAAAAACTAGGTAATAGTATTGATAAAGGGGGTTACTAAATTAACTCAATTATTTAATTAGTTGTACAAACCGAATCAGCGCTAATAATAAAATAAGAGTGCACTATTTATTTATCAATCACTTTTCTATGAACATAAATTAGTAATTTATTCTATAAAAAATATATAAAAAGTCACATTAAAACATGAAATTTTATATATTCTAACTGATTACTACCTATCAAACCCTAATGAAGAGGCATGTGACTCATGAATATAATCCTGTGAAGAAATAAACAAAAAAATAGGGATTCATATGGTAACTCAAGTATCCATTATAATTATGTTATCTATACATTTTTATGGATTATGAATTATTTTTGGAAACTATTTTAATTTTTGGATATAATCAATAAAAATATCCTTAGTTTCACTCTGATTATATTTATTAGTATGTTTCACCTAGTATACCCAAATACTTCCCAATTCAGGTCATCACATCATCTCAGACTCTTTTTGATTGAAAAAGTTTTGTGTCAATGCTAAGGGATAAAGATTAAATGTTTAAGAAAGGGGTTTTCTCTTAAATATTTAACTAAAATAAATGTTATCATTACATAAACCCTGCACTACCCTTGTAGTAGCAGGTGGTGAAAAATATATTTTATTTATCCATATAGGCCCATACTGATATGTTGTCTAACCTTACCATAAGAAAATATCCTACTCTTTCCTAAAATCAATTTTTGTGAATAAAAAAAGATGAAATGCAACCATTCATTGTATTTTACTACTGATTTGATGAGATATAGGGCTCGTCCTGCTTATGAACAATGAAAAAAATAAAAAATGTATAAACCAAAATATCAAATAAATGATAGAGGAAAAGTAAAAAAACGTACACTAGATTCTAGACATTATTAATCTAAAGGAATTTAGATTGGTCATACTGGCGGCTAAGGAGTTCCATAAGAGCTTTAGAATTGTGAGTGATTGGGTCATGGTTATAGTTCCTCAAAATACATCAAAGAAATTTTTAACAATTATTTCATAAATGTGGTGATACACATGACTTTATCTATTCTAAAATGATAAACAACGATAAAAGGTATGTTGATAAGGATTTTTTAGAACTAATATATATTTCTTTTAATAACACTTTTTTAGTGTTGATCAATATTTTTTTATCATCGCTATAACTTTTGAGGTGATAACGGTTTCATAAATATTATAATTTATATAATATTATAATTATGAAAATATATATAAGTATTTATTTATAATTATATAAACAATTATTCAAAAAATTATTATAATATATTTATAATAATTATAAATTTATAAAATTATAAAATTAGTAAATATAAATTTTTAGATATACTTATTTGTAAATATATTTTAAACATTATTAGTGGAGATATAATCTTAAATACATGAATTTTAAAAATAAAGGAAATAGAATAATTCAAAATGAGTACACATTAAAAATATTTAAAAAATTATAAGTTTTCTTAATTAAATAAATATTATTAAAATAATATATATATATATATATATATATATATATTGAAGTGGATGAATACATTTTGAGAGTAATAACACATAGTAAATAAAAATATATAAATAAACAATAAAAATTATTAAATTCAAATATACAATAAAAAATAAAAAAAATTAAAAATTAATACCCTAACTATATTATTAAAAATAGAAAAATAAAATTGTCCGATTATAAACATAATATATTAAATGTATAATGTTTTAATGAAATTTTAAAATATAGTGAAATTAAAATAAATTAAATAAATATAATTTTAATGTGTTTTTATATATTTGTTTCCTCTGGAAATGGGGATGACCTCATTGATATAATGTTCAAAAATTCTAAGAGGTTTCTAACAGGTTTGTTCATAGAACTGGAAACATCCAATGATTCCATATCCATTTGGACCTACATTCTAAAGGTAGATGTTCATTAGTTGTTAACTAATGAGTCTTAAGAATTTTCATTGGTCGAGAGGATGGGAGGTCGGACTCATCACACCCTTTTGGGTTGAATTATTGTCTACTCCCAGACTCTCTTTATAGATTTAAGTTATGTTCGTGAATCCTTATTACATTACCAAATATGAAAATGATCATTCCTTCAGATCTGGTAATCAATGATTAGTATGTATGAGATTTAGAGAATCATTTATAAGTATTCAAGTTTCTTCATCGATTGAGAATCATCTGTATCTGTTATAGATTTTTACTCAATGGTATCCTTCGACACATTATATAGAAATCTCTTGGCTATTGTGATAACCATACTGGTTTAAAATTCACTCAGTGGGGAACTTGAAGATTATTGTTATTCAGAAGGACATGAATTATTTCATAGTTGTGATGATACCCACAGATGGGCTACATATAAATCCTTTGTTTTGGAAAAGGAATCAGAACCCACATAGATCGAGTAAAGAAGTATGAGGTTTTATGCATGATTGATGGGTCAAAGAAAGATGTCATAATTACATTTACACTCTAAGATCATGTGAGTCATACTCGTTGTGAGAAAGAAGAGTTATTGGTATAACCAGACAATTGTGCCATGAAATATGAAATTATAATAAATGAGTTAGGTTTATATATGGTTGACTACCCAGATAGATGAAGATAAGTATATACATCAGGGAAGAAACCTGGGAATAACCTCTATAAAGGAATATATTCTTTATGGAGATTTGGATACTCTAAATTGAGGATTATTCTTTAAGAGGACGCACAAATTAATAGGGGACTTATGATTAGGTTTTACTCCTGATAAAGAAGCCCATGTCAAAACTAAATTAAGACTGGTTAAGGGAAATATGACTGGGGATTATTCTTAAAGAAGAGGCCAATGTTAAAGGAGATTATGACTAGGGATTACTCTTGAAAAGGAATCCCATGTTAAAGGATTTGAGAACTGGGGAATACTCCTAAGGAGGAGGGAATGGTCAAAAGAATTATGGTTGGGGCTTACTCCCAAGGAGGATGCCCATATTTTTGAACATGGGGCTTACTCCTGAGGAGGATGCCCAGATTTAGAAATTTAAACTCGAGCTTATTCCTGAATAGGTGGCCCATGTTAAGGATTCTCTCATCTTAAAGGATGAGGTTTAATGAATGAAATCTCTAACCCTAGCGAAATAAAGATATGTAAATCTCTAGGTTTTAAGAGATAGTCCATAGAATTACTTTCAGATAAAAAATCCAACATGGAAATCATGACATGAATGGCTTTAGAAAGAATTCTTAAGGGATAATAGGGAAGAGGATATGTGGATATGAAAAAGAGAGGTGAAATAGGCAGTAGGGGCCCCAAAAAAATGTGGCGCACAACTCCTGCATGGGACCGTAAGTCCTGGTCATGCAAGTATGCTTGCTCGACACATGGGTACTTCTACGATAGTTATCCCTTATGGTACTACTTGGGAGTGGCATGGCTCAAGCACTTAGTACTATCACTAGTGGCTTCCAGAAGAGGGGTGTGCAAGTTCTATTGAAGGGGTATGCCAACACGCAAGTGTGGCCATTTCCCTTAAGGGTTGGCCACTTAGGCACGCATGTGTTGATGAGTTTCAAAACATAGGCATTACTACCAATCATTAGATCTTCTGTTCTAAGTTATAATTTACCTTAGAAGTGTTCAGAAGATTTGATAAGGGTCTAGGGAACCGGGAGCTCGAATCTATATTTCTGGAATTTTTTCCGTCCTCAAATGGGGGCCCACATGGGGTATTTATAGGCTAGTGAAGACCCTAGGAGAAAAATCAATGAGGGTGCGCAAGTCACCTGCATGGAGCGCAAGTATACTTGCACGAACATTGTGTAATCTATGCGACCCAAGTTTATTTGACTATTTGTTCATGCCTTTGACAATTTTTTATGTTTCTTCAAATGATGAATCACTTTGGGTTCATTTTATTTCCCCATTCGTTCGTTTAGACTCTATGACGGAAAGGAGCGTCAACAAAAGACCCCCTCAGAGTTGGCTTCGAAAGAAATGTGGATGTAACACTGAGGAAAGTAGAAAAACCAAGGAAACTTTGGTGCGCAAGAGTTGAGCGCGCAAATGATGCCGCATAGGTGTGTGTCGCGCAGGCTTCGGCGCGCAGGGTTTACCTACATTATATTTTTACTTAATCCGATGGGCCTAGTAAGCATTGTTTGATTTTTACTAGGATTATAAAAATAAACCTAAACACTTTGAATCTTTTAATTTCTCAATATTAACTAAAATCATACAGAATGTATGTTTATAGATGTGGTACTTGACTTTTGATCAGAGTTCCCTTGTATTTTGTCGGAAGTTTAAAGTTGCGCACATGGGAAATAAAAAGGATAATGTTTAAGGTCGAAATATATTTAACCAAATGGATTGCCTCAATTCCTTGATAATTTGTCTGAAAACATATTACAATGTTCTTATATGAGGGAAAATATGTAAACTATGACATAAGAAAGTTTGAATCTGAGGAATGATATGAAAAATGGCTAAAAAGGCATTAGAAGTCGTAGTTTCCAAGAATGAAGTTACAACTATTTAACAAACCCGTTAGGGGGTTGTATTATGCAGGGCCACCTAAGAGAATTAGATGAATTGTTAAATAATAGTATCTTTTGGCTAACAAGACTGTTTTCTAGACTGTTTATGCAAGGCCACCAAACGGAACGTGCTGCATAGTTAGGCAAAAGAACTCTCAGAAATTTACCTTTCTACTGCTAAAAATCTAGTGGATGTTTATGGGGATTAAAACTTTCCAAAGCATAGATTTTGCTGTATGGAGATAGGTACTTGAATATGGAAAAGATATTTCCAAATCGGATTTTCTAAGAATTGGATGAATGACACTACTACGAAGGTCTAACCCAAACATAGAAAAGGAAAATATAAACCATAGTCTTGAATACATTTAAATCATGAAAAAAAGTATGGGACAGATTTGTTAAGGATGACTATTTTTTGAGGATCCTTACATATTATCATTATGAAAACTAAGGAAAAAATATATTTTCTTCCAATGAATGAAGTTAACAGCATTTGAAAAACCCCATTAGGGGGTTGAATTATGCAAGGACACCTAAGGGAATTGGGTGAATATTCAAATAATAGCATCTTTAGGCTGACACGTCTGTTATGTAGACTATTTATGCAAGGCCGCCTAAGGCACGTGCTGCATGGTCAGGAAAAATAACTCTTAGAAATTATACATTTTGTGACCAGACGTCAAGAAAAGTGTTATGGAGATATGGAAGTATTTAAAGTTAGGAATATGACACATGAAAATGTGTACTGTTCCATTCATGAATGAAATACATAGATCAAAGCTAACCATAATCATGTTGTGTATGGGTCTTGAATTGAGGTGTTAGACATCACTATGTATCTCATAAGTATGGGAATCATTCCATGCGTAGTTCTTGAAATACAGTTTAATGTCATGTGGGACGAGACAATATGAAATCATAGTTTAGGGTCATAGAACTCGGACTATTATAATGATTAGATCATGTGTTTTTTTATGGGGATTTCTCAGCCAGAGGACTGAAAGTATAATTTGGGGTTAGGCCCAAATAATTGGGGCTGGATTTGAGGGATGCTCGAACATTTTTACGTATCCCATAAGGATGGGAATCAAGCTGCACGTAGTTCTTTAAATTCCCTCTATACAGATTTGGTTCGTTCATATGAAGGGTGAAAAGGGGACTTTAGTGCAATGATGGTTTGACCCAAGATAAAAGGATCAGGTATTTCCATGTATGCACGTAGTCTTTAGAATATAACATGATTAAAAAATGAAAATAATGATTCCCTCTCAGGTGAGGTTGTCAAAGAATGTTGTATTTTATTGTCATATAGGACAAAAGTGATGTACAGTTTAACGTCATGTAGCAAGGAAAATGGGGAATCAATGTGAAGATATTGGTTTTGGTGCTGCTTCACATACCAAAATCATATAAGATGGAGGTTAAACGATGTGAAGATAATGGTTTTGGTCATGAACCTCATAGGTTACCTACGTAATCAACCTAAAAGACAAGGATCAAAGTCTGTGTAGTTCAATTAAAGAATGAATCAGTGGTCATGTTGTTGTTGGGTAAAACGTCCTAAAAATGGTGTGGGGACTTATTCATGGTTAGTGGCCCAAAGAGGGTATTATTGTGGATGTTTACTCTAAGATCACGTGATTCATACTCGGTGTGAGAAACAAGAGGTAACAACAACCTTAATGATAAAAATTTTTAATGTCATGTAGGAGATATGAAGGGACTACGTAGTTTAAAGTCCTGCAGTGAGGACTATTGGTGCTGCACAGTTTAGTGTCATGTAGCAAGGAAAAAATACAGTTTAACGTCATGTAGGAAGTATTAAGGGACACAGTTAAACATCATGTTTAATGTGAACATAGTTTTGCGTCATGTTGTACAATAAGGGTGTTGTACAGTTTAGTGTCATGTAGCTAAGACGATGGGAACAATACAATTTATCGTCATGTTAGAGAAAAAAGAGGACTGTGCAGTTTTATGTCATGTAGTGAGGACAAAAGAGGACATAATTTAATGTCATGTTGGACGTATTAGGGAATTTTTCACAGTTTAACATTATTTTGGACGATGGTGGGAACTATTTAAGGTCATATGCATGGACCAGAGATTATGCAATTTAACGACTTACTGGATGTAAGGGACATCGGTGCAATTTAGCATTGTTTAGTAAGGACCTCAATGTTTAATGTCATGTTGGACGAGGGTGAAAATAGATTAAGGTCATATTCTTGGAATGTTGATGTTGTAGTTTAACGTCTTACTGGATGATAGCACAGATTAACGTCATGTTGGATGACGAAATATTTGTGTTACACAAAATACATCTTCTGAAATATAGCATTGGTTAGAGTAGTGATGTGTTCATCATCCATTGAAATTAATGAATATACTTCATTGGAGTAGACCTTATGTATTTAATAAGGTCCTTCCATTTTTGGTTCCATCTGAGCGAGGGTAATTGAACCTCAATAGGCAAGACTGATTTCGTTCCATATATTAATGAATATGGAGTTGACTGCATTGCAGTGCGGGTGGTGGTCCGATAAGCCCATAAAGCATTAAATAGTTTATCATGCCATGATTTCTTATTATTATCCACCATCTTTTGCAGTATGTATGAAAGAGTCTTGTTGAAAGCTTCTATCTGGCCATTGGTCGCTGCATGATACCGAGATGCATGATTGGATTTGACGTTGTATTCATGGTACAACTTTCTCACCACAGATGAATATAAGTTGGTGCCATTGTCCGTAAATATGGTATGAGGGACAACAAATCTGGTAATGATGTTAGACATGATGAAGCTAAAAATAGATTTAGAAAAAACTTCTTTGAGAGGTATTGCCTCTGTCCATTTGGAAAAATAGTCAGTAGAAATAATAAAATACTTAAACTACTTGGATGTAGCAGAAGGATAAGGTCCCACTACATCCATTCCGCATGTGGCAAATGGCCATGGGTATTTAGCTGTATGAAGAAACTCTGGGTGTTGATTAATGAAGATGGAATGTAATTAGAAATAATGACACTACATTGTGAAATCAACACAATCTTGTATTATTGAAGGCCAGAAATATCCAAGCCTTCGAATTTGATCAGATAGTCTATGTCCAGACTGATGGGCACCACAGACTCCTGCAGCCACTTCTTTCATGACAGCCATTGTCTCTTCACCATCAATACATCTGAAGAGAATTCCATCAATACCACGCTTGTATAGAATTTTCTCTAGGTGATATGGTCTATCATAATGAGTGAAATTGACCACATGCCACTAGACTTGTTCTTTTTTGGCTCTATTATGTTGAAGTCTTCCATTTTGAGGGTATTCCATGATAGGTGTCGTCCATCCTGTAGTATGACCATATGGTTGAGTAATAGGACAAATTTAATTGATTTCCTCTATTCTGATTTGAACATAATGTGAAAATGTACGACGTTGGGCAATACTGATGGTTGTCTCATCCCAATTTTGATATGCCAGAGCTGTAGTTATATTAGGCAATGCATGAGCTTGGGAATTTTGTCATCTCGGGACAAAAGAAAACGTTGGTTCTGAATAAAACTTATCCATTTACTCTATGACATAATCATAAAAAGGGATTAGTTCTTCTTTACTGATTGTGTAATCCCCATTGAATTGTTTGATTAACAGGTCTGAATCCCCATTCACCATTAAGTGATTCACTTGTGCTTGATGTTCCAATTCCAATCCGGTGATTAGAGCTTTGTATTTCCCTTCATTATTTGTACCGCCTCCCAAAAATAAAAAATAATAAGGTATCCCTTCTTTTTCTGGGGAAATGAGTACAATTCCATACCCAATTTTTTTGAATTTAGGATTTTCCATTTTCCCCCCTGTTGGACATCTAGAAGCACCATCAAAGTACATTACCCATGTTTGAATACTATCTAGAATAACGAATACTTCCTCATCAGTAAGTACAATATATGAAGATATATTTTCTACCGAAGGATGTTCAACAAGGAAATCAGCCAGAGATTGGCCCTTTATGGAATTTTAAAACTCATATTGAATATCAAATTGCTGCAAAATAAATACCCACCATTCCAGACGTCCTATAAGCATTAGAAGAGTAAGGAAGAATTGGAGTGGGATATTGAGAGATACCAATTTGACCTCTTTATGTAGAAGGTTGTGTCTCAACTTCTGAACAACAATGATTAATGCTTGGCATCACTTCTCAATATTTGAGTATCGGGATTCTACTTCAAGCATAGTCTAACTGAGATAATAGAGGCTGTTTTCATTCCCAGCAACATTCTTATGAGCAATAAATGCACCAAATGATCTCACTAGATCTTTCACATAGAGGATAAGGGGTCTTACTTCAATAGATGGAATTAACACCTGTAGAATCAAGAGATACATCTTGAGAATATCGAATGCTTCTTGACATTCTTCCATCCACTGGTAAGTGACTCCCGTCTTCATCAATTTGTTGAAGGGTAAACTTTTTCCTGCCAAATTGTCGATGAAACGTTGAATATAGGCTAAGTTTCCTTGAAGTCCTCTTAATTATTATAAATTTCGAGGAGGTGACATACAAGGATTGACATTTCCTTCTCAGGATCAACTTCGATACAATGATGGTATACAACAAATCCATTAATTTTTTTTGAGGTTACCCCAAAAGCACATTTTAAGGGGTTCATCTTAAAATTATGTAGCCAAAGTTTGTGGAATATGACTTCTAAATCAGCCATGTGATTAGAACGTTGCTTGGATTTACCCACCAAATCGTCCACATAACATTCAACAAATTTCCATAAAAAGGGTAGGAGGATATGATGTATGGAACACTGATATGTTGTGCCAGCATTCATCAGGCCAAAGGAAATTACCTGACTGCAAAACACACCCTGAGGGGCTCTAAAAGCTAATATTCTTCATCTTATGGAGCCATTCAGATTTGATTATATCTGGAATATCTATCCATGAAGGAAAGTTCTTCATATCCAGTTGTTGCATCAATTAAGAGTTATGTTATAAAAACTAGAAAATCAACCTTAGGACAATGCCGATTAAGATCTCTGAAATCAATGAAAACACAAATTGTCAATTCATATTTTTCATAGGGACAATATTAGATAACCATTTGGGATATTGAACTTCCCTAACAAGGTTACCATTGATAATCTTATCCACTTCAGCCACAATTTTGGAAGCATAGGTTTGGTGTGTTCTTCTAGCTGGTTGTTTGAATCCTCGATGTTCTTCTGGAAATCCCAAACGATGAGTGGAAACATCAGGATCAAGCCACGAAATATTTGTATAGTTCCAAGAAAATATATCTCGATTTTTCTTTAAAAAGTATATATACATCTATTTCTCTTCATGGGTCATGGACGCACTAATTAAAGTGGGTTGTGGATCTTCTTTTAACCCATATTTTTTTCTCTGAGTTCATCCACGGTGGTGGAGATACCCTCTTCAAATGCAAGAGGAGCATTCCTATGATCTTACTCTTCTTCTTCAACATGTGTTATTCATTCTGTTTCTATTTTCATAGTGGATGAAGAAGCAGAATTTCCATAATCAGAAGAAATGTAAAAATTTGATCATCTTGAAGAAGAAGCTTCAATTTCGGATCCGATAGATGTTGAAGGGTCATACTTGCGTAATATAGAGGTGATAATGGATTGAGAATCGACATCATCATTCCCCTCTTCCATTTCTATAACTTCTTCTGGCCTGATTAGGGAAGTATAGAATTGTTGGATTTCAACAGATGAAATGAAGGCATCTCCATTTCAGCCTTCATCATTGCTTGTTGAATCACCAATTTCTCCCATGTTGTCTGGCTTGATTATAATAATTGACATTATGTAGGATTACATAAGAGTATTTTGATTTGGGCCTGTCAATTTGACCGATTGGAAATATATAATCTGTACTCACATGTGTAAATGGGTTTACTAGAATCTTTTCCAAACCATATGGAGAATTAATTTGGTAATCTCCCTTGTTGTGGATTTCTCCTTTCCCTTCATGTGATTGAATTCCGCCTCAATGTATTGAGATTCAGATGTCTTGAATGGGGAATTATCACAAATCATTGTCCCAATTTGACCATCGAAACAATATTTGAGACATTGATGGTCTGATGAAGGGATAACAGCAGGTTGATGCAGTTAATGCCTACAAAGGAAGATATTGAAGGCTGAATCTTGATCAACAACCATGAAATATGAATTGGATACAAGATCTCCAAACTGAGTTCTGAGTGTAATCTCTCCTTTTCGTTCTTGTTCATTTTTATCATATCCTTGTAACATCAAAGTAGAAAGAGATAAATCAGATTCAGTAGGTACCAATCGACGAAGTGTACGAATGGGGATGAGGTTGACTCATGAACCATTATCAATGACGAATCGTCAGATGTCTACACCATTGAAATTTCCAGATATGTACATTGGTCTAATATGTCCATGAACGACATCATGTTCATCTTCATCTGTGAAAGATATCACTAGATGGCATTCTACGGGATTATTCTCAATGTGGTAGGCTTCAATCGCTTCAATTTCAGTTTCAAACTCTTGAGGACATAACAAAGCCTCGATGACTGTATCCTAAAGACCCATTGACAATTTCAAGGCATCCAAAATTTATAACTTCACTGATACTTGGGCTACGTTTTTCAATACATCATACTTTTGATCCAATAGTCTGCGTTTCCCAACCGGAACATGTGGTTTCGCAGGTGCCTTAGAAGTTGATGCTTTGGAAGTTGATGCATCTTGTATCGGGGTAGGAGTTGGAAATACTCCTGGGTTTGGGAGATTAGACTGAATATGACTATTTAATTGCTGAGATGAAGAAGTTGGATCCTCCAACCAATCTTCCCAGATAACTGGGCCAGGACTGAATCTGCCTTGTGTAGAAGAACTTGCTTGTTCTTGTTGAGCTTGATGAAGGTCTCTTCCATGAGTTTCTACTGCATAGACAGTTCTAGCAGAGGAGGAATTGGAATAGTGGCCTCTGAAATATCCACATCTTCCCTTGTACCCTGAGCCTCTAGAACTCCCTCTGATTCCTCTATTTGATACAAGGGATTTAGGCTCATCAAAATCAAAACTGTGACTGGAATATTGATCTGTTAAGTGAATCATGTTAACACCAAAAAATATCAACTCTTTGTTTGATGAAGACTATGCCTCATTAGAAAATTTAGGTTGTCCCATTTGGTGGGGCAGTGCTCATGGCATCGAAGTTGATAGAATAAAATCTTCCCGAGTCAATGATAACATAGGCTTTGACACGATTTCATCTTCTTCTGATTGTTACTCTTTCATTGAACTTTTCCACCCTTTTGATTATTTTCCCTCTGATGAAGAGGGATTTACTGTGTCATTCATGGCAGAAGGCACAATTGGTTTCTTCAATTATGTTCTCAAAATGGCATGCGTTTGGTTGATTGTTTTTCTGACCATCCAATCATCATATTTTTGTGCATTTTTGATCATGAATTCTTGCCACATGCCTTAATCATATAGATATGTAGCAGTAACACATGTTACCTGAGCTGAATAATCTTTTAGTTTGACTTGTCCCAAGACAACCATTTTCTACAGGAGGTCCTTGAAGACAAAACACTCCTGAATGGTATTCCCCAACATCTAATGAAATGGTAAATAATTGGGATATTCTTCATCTCTTTCCTTTTTTGCCCTCTTGGGCCTTGAAAATTGAACCAAATTATTTTTTAGATCTGAAATGAAGTAACTAGGATCTTGTTCATTTTTGAAATTGTAGACTTTTCTCTTCAGATCTGCAAATTTTTTCCTTCTTTGATCTCTTTGATCATCGTGACGAAACAACCTCGGTTGTTGATTCTCAAGAGGTGGATCCCTTCATAAAGATGAATCCCTTGATGTAGAAGCAGGTACAGGTGCTTTTTTAAGCCTAAATGTACCAGTATATGCTTTACCCATTCTCTTTCCTGGAGCAGATGGATCAAAACAAGCATTATCCATTGTCATTATACGAGAGTCTTAAATCTATTGAGAAATTGAAGTATGTTCTTGAAACCCTCCTTTGTACTTCACAGGGATCAACGGTGTCTGCAACTCATCAGGAAAATTCGCCACACAGATTGCCAACAATTATTTTTGAGGTAGTTCTAATCTCATGGAATAGGTTAATCCATTCCAGCGAGCAATGAAATTTGAATCCCTTTCATTCTCCCTTTTCATAAAATTTGTAAGATAAAAAACTATTGTCTTTGGAAAATTTGAGCTGAATTGAAGACGGAATTGTTGATGAAGATCCTCCCACCCGGTAATTGACTCGGATTTCAAGCATGTATACTAGACAAAAGAAGGCCCTTATAATGACTGTTCAAAACACCTGATTTTAACAGCTTCTTGTTGCTGAGGGGATCCCATCATTGGATCAAAACGAAAATCAAAATGTGTTAAGTGTTTCTCTAGGTCTCCTGAACGATTATTGATCAGGAATGTGGTACTTGAAAAATTTGATTAGGGAGGAATTACATCTACCCATTCAGGGTAATCTCTCTTCTCCGGTTGAACTGGTGCACTCTTTTCTTCCATATATTCCAACCGAGATGTTAATGATTCAATGATAGTCATTAACTTTTTAGAAACATCCAATTGTGTTGGGACCTATGTAGGTGCAATAACTTTAGCATGGATGGGTGTGGCTACTGGTACCGCAACTGAGGATAACAATACCAGTTGTTGTTGCGCCTGAACCGTAGGTGAAGACCCATGATGGTGTACTGGTATAGGGGGATACTCTCGATCCATCTCAGTATCCGCAACAAATTCCCTTGGCTAACTGACTCCAGCGCGCTTAGGAGGAAGACTACATTGAAGTAGTTTTGCATTCAACTTCTATAATTCCTTCATCTCTTCCTCTTGTTGTGCGAATGATTTCTCTACTGAAAGAGATTGGCCTTATCCAGACGAAGGGTATGTAACCTGATTCATTCCAATCCCCTTATTGGACACCTTTCGGAAAGGAGAAAGTGGGTTACATGAAGGATTACCTAGATTCTGGGAAATCTGTTGATTTCATGTACACACACCTTCTTCATTTGTGTCTGTGAGTACAACCTCTTGAGTAGGATCTTCATCATCTGATCACTCTTAGTGAGCCTCATCTGGGGATCAGCAACAATGACATTGAAGAAAATGATTGATGTATAACGAATTGCATCTCTTTTATCGGCATTTCTGTGATATTTCCTTCTTCCATGTCCTTTTTGAGACACTTCCTTTTGTTGATTTGATCCCTCATGAACTTATTGATGAACCGAAATGTAGAGGGAATCTCCTGATAATTTGGTTCTTCTTTCCTCTTGTGGCTTCTTCCCTAATCGAAAAAAGACTAACTTTATCTGAGGGAGAGACTGAGGATTTGAAAAAGTCTCCAGTCCTGTGGACTGGGGCTGTTCCTGCTATCTTTGCTCAACTCCTCGAATCATATTTGTTGATTCCGAGGTTTGGGCTAAATGAGTCCCTAGTCTGGAAAGCTGGGGTGGTTCTTGAGTCACTATATCTGAGACTTTTGTGAAATCTCTCCTGATCTTTTATAATTTAGTCTGGAAATTGGGTGGATGCGTCAACCTACATACACTATTATCACCCGGTTGAAAAGACCATTGGATGATTTTTGACACATTTTTCAGTTTATGATGTTATTTCTCCAAATGAGAGGCATGTCCAATATTCTCACTTGCTTGATGCAGGAGTAATTCAACAAATTATTCTTTGTATTCCTGATTTTGAGAAGAACTAGTTGAGGCTTTTACTTGAGAAAGCCTTTGATTACATACAAATCCAATTCGATGTGTCCGGCCATGGTCAATAACATTGCATGATTCCATTTTCAGTGGGCTTTGCTGACTAGAGAGTACAGTGAAATGTAGTGCTCCATGGACACCCCATCCACGGATATGAATACCATATGGGTCATTGGAATTAAACTGACGCAATCTTCTTAGTGTGCCAAGGCATGAATACTGAAGGGCTCTCTGGTGCTTTTCAGCTTTCAGATATCAAGAAACTGAGAGAGATGCCAAATCAATTAGGCTTCGTAACCCTTCTATGATCTTGACATTATTTTCATATTCATCATTAGATAATATTTTCTTTTTCAATTGAAAAACAGTTTTCCACTTATTGAGACGAATATCAGGAATTACATCTTCCATCAACATCTATGGAATGACATATTGAGAGTCAACCAAAGACAAAAACATAACTGGCACGTCACCTTTATCTAGTTGATTTCTTATATTAAGTTCTTTCTCCTTATCATTTAATGTAGATTATTCTACCTGATTAGACCAGAGCTGGTTATTCCTTGTTGCTTCATCGGATTCAACAAGATTGGTAGAGAATTCACTGATCAAACTAGAATATGAATGACTTTGGGGTGGTTCAGAGAATGAACTACATCCTGGGATATATTCTGATTGAGAAAGTATTTCATCTGATGTTGGTAAAGAATCAGACATTAATGGCTTCACATTTTCAAGTGCCCTAAGATAAGAGGGATTTCTCATCACTACATTATCTGTTTTAGAATTTTCCAAGAAATGTGCATTATTACTATGGAGAGGACTTTCGCAGCTAAATTCATCATCATGGAGAGGACCACCATGGTTGGTTACAGTAAAAGATGAAACAATTTTCTCCTTGGTATTCTGGCCACACGGATGGTTCTTGTGGCTCTCATTTGAAAATGAAACTTCAATATCAACTGAATTATAATGAAGAAAGCCTTTATGAGGAAGTTTCTGATGCAAACCATCAGAATTAATGTCCCGACTATTGAGAACTGAGAGATTTGAATATTGAGTTGTAACAAATAACTGTCTGAGTTCATCAAGAACTCCAGCATCGATCAAGGACTTGTTACATATTTTCCCTTGATTTCATGACAGGGTTGGGCGAGTCTTCTTCTTAGACACCTTCTTACACACTTTAGGAACCCCGTGTTGATGAAAGTGGTCATTATGGGCAGGTGTATGTGCCTGCATATGAGAAATGATCAGGTTAGTCTAATTATCTCCACTCAAATAAAGTGCATGTACATGACGTTGTTGTCCGTATGATATGGGTGAGTATGCCCCACAAACCTCTTGGACTGGAAACGAGGTGTGTGTTTGTTTCGGAGTGAACTATTGATGTTTCACACCACTGGTAGGGATAGATTTTCATTTCTTCCCCTGTGATGCTGCTGAAGCAATTATAATATCCTAGCAGGCATCCAGAATATGAGCTTAGATTTGCTTCTACACCTTCATCATTGACAGAATATGCTTGGTGACTTCAGCTGCTGGAACAGAGATATACGTCCATTCTGTTCTTGGAGTAGGTGTATGTTCTTGCTCCTGTCCTCGTTTTCCTACCAGTGAATTCATACAGTACTCATGAATGGGGCTAGTGAGTTGAGTATGCCTCATGTTTTTTGTTGGATCTTTCCAACTAACTTCTTCGAATGCTACTAAATCAGACTATTGATAGGATTTATCAATACTAACAGGTGTATGTGCTTGCTGATTACACTCCTACGAACGTGGTTGACGAACTTCCTTTAATGATGACAAACGAGGCTGCTAGCAGGATTGATGTGTGTAAGCAGGTGTATGTGCCTGTTTACCAGTTGTCAACACATTGGGATGGTGGGATCCATCGTATGTTGTCAGGCGAGCCTGCTGACTAGCTGCTGATTTATAAACAGGTGTATGTTCCCATCTATAGTACTCCACTAGAATTGCCTGGCAGGATTGGTGTGCTGCTGCAAGATGAGTTTACTGGATAGCGGAATTGAAAAGGATGGGTGTGCGTGCCCGCTCGTTACATTCTACCATGTTAGGTTTGTGGAATTCTCCAAAAATTGCGGAGATAATAACCTGCTCACTATTAACTGGTCATCACCTCCTGTGGTACACCTTTCTTGCATGGGTTCGAGGAACCTGAGCCGAATTCTTAGAGACGACACCCTCATCATGTTGAGGGTGCGCTGCCGCACGAGTCTGGTGTCGATTTTTGGTGGTTGACCTCGGGAAGGACTAATGTTTCCTAGAATTAAGGCCTTGAGTGGCCTTCTCATTCCCCTCCTCAGAATATGGGAGGGAATGGTTGTTGCGTTCCAGGGATAATGACCTGAATCAGTGGGACACTGTATTTAGCACTTCCTGCTTCTTGGTCTCTGGTTGTCGTTGTCCGTACGACCAGGGTGAGTTTTTTACTTGGAGGGATTGTCAAGAAAACTCCTGAGTTGGAATGGTACCGTGTTGATGGTACTCCTAAAACATCGCATTTGATACCAAGTGTTGAAGACGCAGAGTGGGTGATGTCATCCATAGAGCAGACGATGATCTAGCAGGAGTAGCAGTAGATGCATTCACAGCAGAGGTTTTCACAGCATAGGCACTCACATACGTGAACATAAGAAAATTCATTCTTGTTATATAGAAGATCTTGGAAAAGAGTTCTTATTTAATATAACAAACATAATAAATATATGTTCGGCTGCTACATCGTTTGGATGAGCACATATATTATTGATTTCATTGTTGGTCCTCTCATTGAGTTTTTAAATAGGGGCCAAACAAATATGAAAAATATCATTTTAACATGGTTAAGTATTCATGTCGAGTTCAACATTTTTAGTTTCTTATGGAAATGGGGATGAAAACATTGATTTATGGTTCAAACATTCCAAGTAGTTTCTAACAGGTTTGTTTGTAGAACTGGAAACATCCAATGATTCCATATCCATTTGGACATACTTTCCAAAGGTAGGTTCCCATTATTGTGAACTGATGAGGCTTAAGAATTTGCATTTTTCCAAAGGATGGGAGGTCGGACCCATCACAACCTTTGGGGGAATTATTGTCTACTATGGGACACTCTTTATAGATTTAAGTTATGTACGTTAATCCTTATTACATTACCAAGTATGAAAATGGGATTTCCTTTACATCTGACAATAAATGATTAGTATGTATGAGATTTAGAAAATCATTTTTATGTATTCGAGGTTATTCATCGATAGAGAATCATATGTATTTGTTAGAGATTTTTAGTCAATGGTATACTTTGACACATTATATAGAAATATCTTGGTTATTGTGATAACCATACTGGTTTTAAATTCACTCAGCGGGGAACTTAAAGTTTATTATTATTCAGAAGGACATGAATTATTTCATAGTTGGGATCGTACCCACATATGGGTTACCTACATATCCTTTGTTTTGGAAAACGAATATTAAACCACATAGATCGTGTAAAGATGTATGAGTTTTAATGTATGATTGATGGCTAAAAGAAAGATGACATAATTAATTTTACATGCTAATCATACATGAGTCATAATCGATGTGAGAATCAAGAGGTATTGGTAAAACCCAAAAATTGTGCCATGAAAGATGCAATTATAATAAATGATTGGGGATTATGTATGTATGACTGCCCAGATAGATGAAGATTAGGATTTACTTCATAGAAGAAACCCAAGAACAAGGTCCATAAAGGTATATATGATTTATAGAGATTTGGATACTCTAACTTGGTGTTTATTCCTGAGGGGGATGCCCAAATTAAGAGGGGACTTATGGTTGGGTTTTACTCTTGAGAAGGAAGCCCAAGTCAAAAGTAAATTAGGACTAGTAAAGGAAATTATGATTGGGGCTTATTCTTAAAGAATAGGCCCGAGATAAAGGGAATTATGACTGGGGCTTACTCTTGAAAAGGAATCCCATGTTAAAGGATTTGAGAATAGGGGATTACTCCTAAGGAAGAGGCCCGGGTAAAAAGAATTATGGTTGGGGCTTACTCCAAATGAGGATTCCCATATTTGGGAACATGGGGCTTACTACTAAGGAGGATTTCCAGATATATAAATTTGGACTGGGGTATATTCCTGAAAAGGAGGCTCAGGTTAATGATTCTCTCATCATAATGGATGAGGTTGAATGAATGAAATATCTAACCTTAGCAATATAAAGATATGTAAATCACTAGGTTTTAAGAGATGTTCCACAGAATTTCTTTCAGATAAGGAATCAAATAATAAAATCATGCCATGAATGGATTTGAAGAGAATTCTAAAGGCTTAATCATGTAGAGGATAGGTGGATAGGCATGAGAGAGGTTAAATATACAGGAGGGGAACACAAAAAGAAGGTGGCGTGCAAGACCTGCAAGGGGGTGCAAGTCCTTGTCGTGCACGTATGCTTTCGCGACACATGGTTACTTGCACGACGATCAACCCTTCGGGTAATAATTGGGAGAGACATGGATTAAGCCCTTAGTATTATCCCTAGTGCCTTCCAGAATAGGGGCATGGAAGTTCTGTTGAAGGGGTAAGGCGGCACGCAAGTGTGGCCATTTCTCTTACGGGGTGGCCACTTAGGCGCGCAAGTGTTGATGAGTTTCAACACTTAGGCCTTACTCCCACTCTATAGATCTTATATTCTAGGTAATAAATTACCTTAGAAGTGTTTGGATGGTTTTAAAAGAGACATGGGCAACGGGAGCTCAAATATGAGTTTCTGAAATTTTTTCTGTCCTCAAATGGGGGGCCCACAGGGGGTATTTATAGGCTAGTGAATACCCTGGGTGAAAAATCAAGGAGGTTGTGCAAGTCACCTACACGGCGCATATGTATACATGCGTGAACTTGGTGGAACTTGCACGACCCAAGTGAATTTGATTCTTTGTTCATGACTTTGTCAATTTTTTAGGTTTCTTCAAAGGATGATTCACTTTGTGTTCAAGGTATTTCCCCTTTCATTCATTTAGACTCTATGACGGAAATGAGCGACAACAATGTTGTGTAAATATATATATGTGTGTGTATCTGTATATAAAAATTCATTAGTTTCTTATATATATATATATATATATAATCAATGCAAAACACGATGTTTGATATATGTAAAATTGAAAAATCAAACAACATTAAAAATGAATAGGACATTATTAAAATGTTTTTAATTATTTTCTTCCAGTTTATAAATATATATATTAATTATATGTTATTTACTACTTTTTATAATAAACATATAAATATTATACTTATTACTTTTTTATTAATAATTCTTTCATAAATAATTTTTTAATTTATTAATTTTAGAATTTCTTGCTTAATTATTACTAATTATTAATTTTATATAATTTTTGTTTATATATTATATTTTTTAATATTTATATTCTATATATATTTATATTAAATTAATAATTTCTATCAATAATTATTTATTTAATTAAAGGTTTATTATTTTTCTTAATTTTATCATTTTAAATTTTTATTTGTTCAATTTTATGAGTTTATTTATTAAATATATATATATATTTAATATATACTATTTTTTATTTATTAAAATTTTTATATATGAATATTGAAATTTTTCATTTTTAACAATAATTATTTAATTAATGAAAATGTTGATTATTTTATTTTTATTTATTTAATTTTTTGTTTTATTATAAACCTTTAGAGTAATAAAAATAATCCACTGGTAAATGGTACAATTTATCCATGCCATAAATAAAGTACTGGAAAAGGGTAACCTTTATCAGTGCTAAAATAAAGCTCTGACAAAGGATACCATTTACAGAGCAAAAATAGCACTGATAAATGGAGGCCTTTATCGGCACTTTTTTTGAACTAAAAAATGGTTCCTTTTATCAGCACTTATTATAGTACTGATAAATATGGACTTTATTAGCACATTTTTCTGGTGCTGATAAATGCCAGCACGTTTAAAGGGGTGTTTTTCAGTAGTGACCAGAGTCTGGTTGATGTGATTGTGCAAAGGTCCAATATTTGGGATAGATACCACCTCTAGTCCCCATTCAGGCTGTAGCTGTGGAACCTTAGACCAATGTTCAATATCTTGTTTTTAACACTTCCTTCACTAGAATCTAGTAGAGTTAAATGGATGAAAGGATCCTTAAGATACTGATAAGTGTTTGAGCAAAATGGATCATTTTTTGGGTTCTTGGATACACCCAACGAAATCAAGGTTAGGTGTGAAACCTTCATGATGGAAGGAGTGTGAAGATGATGATGGGACACAATTTTGGTGCGAAAGAACCATGAGAGGTTAGAATGGAATGAATTCAAGGTTCTTCTCACCAACCAGTTCTTCCCAGATTCAATGTTGTTTTCCATAGCAAAATATTTTTTCAAACATGAGCTGGCTGTTGGGATCGTAAAAGAGTAGAAAAATTATTTTACTGAGCTTGTGCACTTCCTACTTGATATTGTATCAAATGATATGATAAAATCTCAATGTTAATGTTGGGACTTCATCAGTATATTCATTCTCCGATTTTCATGCAGAAGCTACCTTCTTACTCTGATGTGATGGATATAGTTCTAATAGTAGAAACAGACATGGCTGGCATGTCTGTGTTATCTAGAGCTTCTTTCTCACCTAGTGGAAGCATTGTTCTCATCAATGGAATGTTGAAGTGTGATAATTATCATGGATTTTCTTGACAGAATATTCATTATAGACCTTATGCAGTTCTTGGAAGAGTTCCTTCACATTTTTACCATTATGGAAAGACGCAAAATTCAAAGAATCTTTTCACTAAGGCTCCCAAGGTAGGTGTTTCATGTGGATGCTTTTGGCACTTATCAAGAATTTTCCATATTTATTATACTCTGTCCTTTGGTTTGGGATCATCATATCCCCATAAAACTATGGAGAAATGTATATAATTCATTTATAAAATAGTTCTAGAAAATGGAATCCGGAAAAAAGATTCTTCACATAGTAGAAGAGTCTCCAGAGGAAGTGTATACGAGTCCAACGACCCTGAGAGGTATCACCATTATATCATTTTAATTAGTGACTACTTTGATTGATACTAGTGCATTATATTTGTTCATTTACACCCATGTTGTTACTCTTATTATTCTTCATTTGGATCATTTACATTTTTCAATGGATATTACTACACCCATTAGTATTAAGAGAGAGAACTGTCTCTTTAGTCTTGTTTCAGCTTTCTATCAATATAACATCAAGATTACATGGTGTGTTTTAGTTCTAGACGTTATACTACTTGAAATCCTCTTCAGAATTGATTGGATCATTTTCTAAAAAAACCTTGATTGATTGTTATCTTTTAGGGGTCTCCTTAATAGTGTATGATGGGGTTTTTTGTATCTTCCAAGGAGAATGGTACCCAAGGTCTAGGAGAAGTAGACCTTCTTATCTAGAGTTGGGGAATGTGATATCAATGTTTTCATTCGATCTGGAGTGAGAATATTTGAGTGTTGATGTCCCTCAAGTTTTTCATTAGTTTCAAAACATGTAATGATCAGAATTTTCTAGTTTCTCCCTGGTGTGGGAGGATCTTTTTCTATTAACTTAATGACTGATAATCAATAAGTATTTATTACATCTTAACATATAACTCTAGAAGAAATAAAAAATCTGATCTACTCATTGTAAATCATTCATGAGAAAGGATTTACACACCGTAGTGTGGATCCTTGTGTTAAACTAGTTCTCTTCTCTATGAAATTTTATGGTTTAATTTTCCTATGTTTATATTTCTAAAAGATCAATTGAGAAATAGTAATGAAAAATTGCGAATTTCTATGGATGTATGGTCTGTTTGATCAGTTGAAAGGGTGAAGTGGTTCTCAAAGATTGACCATCAATCAGACTACCGTCAGTTTTGAATAAATGAATATAACTTTCATAAAACTGACATTCAGAGAAGGTATGGACATTAGGAGTACCTTGTTATGGCCTTTGTTCTAACTAATGTTCATGTAGTCATTATGGTTTTAATGAACATGATTTTACAAGAGTATCTTGATACATTTGTCATAGTATTGGTCGATGAGATATTTATTTACTCTAAGTCTGATTATGATCATATGCATCATCTGAGAACAGTTCTCAGTATGATGATAAATCACCAAGTTTATTCCATGCTTTTGAAATGTGAATTACGGATTTATGATGTGAAGTTATTTGGACATGTGGTGTCACAACAAGGAATATCTGTTTATCCCAACAAAATGAAGGCTGTTATTATTGGAGAGAAACATTAATATTTGTTTTATATGTAGAGGTTCTTGGGATTAGCCATATGTTATCTCCTGTTCACAAAGGACTTCATGACGTTGTCTTCTCCAATGAATTCACTAACTCAAAAGGGGGTAATGTTAACTTGGAATATGAAATTATAGAATTATTTTTATTGAGTTGAAATGAAATTTAACTACTGTGTTGGTGTTTACTCTTGCAGAGGCCAATAAGGTCTATGTGGCATTTGTTTTATTCATCAGGTTTAGGGATCTGATAAATCCTTATTCAGGTTAATCATGTTGTTTCATATTGTTAACATCAGGTTAGGTCACATGAGGAAAATTCCCCAAACCATGACCTTGAACTTACATTTGTGACGCACATGATTAAGATTTTGTGGTTGTACCACTACAGATCTAGGTTTACCATGTATTTAATCAAAAAGATAATGAGTAATATCTTCTTTAAAAAATATTGGAATCTCTGCTAGAGGCATATGGTGGAATACCTATAATTTATTGATTTTCATATCTCATATACCTAGGGTGAATGGAATCTCATTTCAAATTATTTGAGATTTAAAAATTTGAACTAGGTAGTGATAGAATCATAGAAAGACTAGAACATGATGGATTTATATTCATATTTTCATATAGGAGTCCAGGAATCAAGGGCAAAGGTCTCCTTTTCCAGGGTTCAGTTTACATATTCACTTCTCAATGTGATTATGAAGGAACATCATATTGATGATGAGTTCTATAGAATTAGAGTCTCTCTTTATGGTTGGGAGATTGGGATTCATTTATTGTTATACACTGAGATAATTACATTGTTTCATAATATTTTTGTGGAAGTGTATTTAGTAAGGAAAGTTATGATGGGGGATTTCCATAGTTCCCATTGGGTAGTACACCCAGGAATGAAAAAATGTTCATATGACATGCAGTGGCCATTCTTGTGTCCATGTATTAGATGTCGAATTGATTACTTTGTTTCCCATTGTTATACATTCTAACAGGTGATGTCCAAGAACTATAAACCTTTGTGTTTTCTTCGACCACTTCTGATTTCTCAGTGTAAGTGGGATGAGATCTCAATAGACTTTATGGTTGGGTTTCTATATTCCCAAAGAAAGAAGATTACAATATGGGCTATGATCAATAAGCTGAAAAACATTGATCACTTTTTAACCATTCATGATATAACCAAATTTACGGAGTTGGGAAATCTCTATGTGAAATAGATTTTTCAATTTTATGGATTTCCTTCTATTACAGTCTCTCATTAGGAACCTCAGTTTTCTTCTCATTTTTAGAGGCCTTAAAGAGGCACTAGGTTATCATATCCATTTGAGTATGAACTATCATATATAGTATAATGAACATACAAAAAGAGCTATAAAAATTGTTAAAAATATTATCTGTTCATGTGTTAATGACTTTGGTGGGGATTGAGATGATCACTTGGGGGGTGTTTTCATGTTCTTATAATCAAAGTTACAAGTCCATGATCACAATGGATCTTTTTGTGGCCATTCATGGATGGCCCTAAAATATATGTTATGTTATACAGAGAATGGTAATATTTCATTAGATAGACATATCTTTTTCTAATATAAGAGGAAAAATATCTTCTTGATTAATCAAATAATGGTAACATCATGAAGATGATATATGTCTTATTATGATTTTCTTCTTATACCATTGGAATTATCAGTAGGTGACCATTTTTTCTTGAAGATTTCACTTTAGTTCGTTCATCGATTGCTTAGTAGGTAGGGGAAGTTCACTCCTTGTTTTGTGGGACCTTTTTATGTTATTGAGAAGGCAGGTAAAGTTGATTACAATATAGAACATCCAAAAAATTATCTCAATTCACTATTTGTTTCATGTATCATAGCCTCGTAAATATCTTTATGATATATGTCTTGCTCTGAGCTTAGAGGACCATGATGTTGAACTGGATTTTCCATTCCTCAATGACAATTCAGGATAGTTTATGTCGCAACCAAGACACTTCATGGGAGGAAGATACCATTGGTTCATATTCTATGGAATCATAGTTCTGATAATCATGATAAGTGGGATAGGGAGGCACTGATGAGAGAGTAGTGGCCTAATCTTTTGGAATGGAAGCTTATTCATTGTATTTTGGAGGACACATAGTTAATATGGTTGGGAGATTGTAACATCCTGATACTGATTTCAATTATTCATAAACCCATCATTTAACAAATATTTTGTTGTGTTCCTTTTGGGCTTAATTTAGGTTGAATTTTTAAGAGTAATGAAAATTAAATTATAGTGTACAGTTGGCTCTTATTTTTCCCAAACCATGCGCCCTATCATAGAATACTGTTAAACCCAAGATAATTGAAATTTTAATGATTGGTTCATGGATAGTCAAGTTATGTTCCCTCTAAATTTAATTCATGAGGCCTATATAAAACTGGCACCATGTTAGTTCACACCACTGGGAAAACTGTGAGTCTCTTTTAAGGAAATCATTCTTACATGTTATTAATTGATCTAATTTTTTATTAAAAATTCACAAATAACCCTTTTAGGCCCCCAATGGACTAGAATGACCCATAATATTTTTATCCCATACTTTTAAATCCCATGAATTGTTTCTTTCTCCTCAAATCCCTCCAAAAATTAATTTAAATCTTGTGGAATGCCTTTGTTAGTTTTCACACCCAGTATCTATCTCCCGTGATCTGTCTATTCATATTTACGGTTCTATAAACCCCCATGATAAGTTTTGAATATAATACCCTATATTTTTGGATATTAAAACAAAGTATGATTACTTTTTTATTGAAAATAGTTCATCAATTAATAATCATTATTAAGGTTTTTATTGGGATATCTGTTGATTCTAGATAGTGGTTTAGTCATGATGTCCAATTTACTTTAACCAAAAATTTATTTTAAAAAAATCATTGTTTTGATTTAAAATAAATTTCATGTATTTTATTAAATGAATTTCAATTGGTTTGTTAGAAATAACCAAATTCCAAAGAATTGGGGTTTAAAAAAATATGGGTTTTGTATGAAATTTGAAAACCCCGTAATTCCATTGAATTTACTTGCATTAATTGAACTTTGTGAAATTTATTATTTTAGTGTAAATTTTGGATATTAAGGAAATTATTTCAATTAAATTTTTGATTTCAATTGTGGAAATGAATATGATGAAATATTTTGAAAACCCCCATTTCCATTTAATTATGGGTTTATTGTGAAATTGATGGAATTGGTGAAAAATTATGTTGTTGGTTTTTATTTTTTGAAGTGGTTGGTGAAATTGAATTTTGAATTAGTTTCAAATCCCTATTTTTGAAAATTGTCTTAAAATGGTTTTGATAGAATCCTTATGGGTTTATCTTAGTTAAAAGGTACAATTTTTATTATTAAAACACTATTACGGTTTTTAAATGGAAAACTAACATATTTGAAATGGAGAATGTGATTAATTGTATATTAAGGTTGAAAAAAATATATTTTCCATCATTATTTTGTAATAGATAACATTCCTGATTTATGTATATAGTTAGTTATTTTCATGAAATATTATTATTTACAATTTTCCAACACATAAATACAACATATAACATCCCTTGGGTTATTGAGTGTTGGGTCCCTATAGCCTAGAAATATTTTACGTTTTTAGTAATATGACCATGATTCTTGAATGTTTTTATATAAAATGAATATATACAATTTTTGAAAACTATTTTACATGGCTTCTAATTTATATAAACAGTTTTATATAAAAGTGTTTAAGTAATCAATTTTTAGAAAGTTTCATTTGTGTAAAGAACCATCTATGAAATTATTTCTATCATTTTAAATGTGACACATGAATTTATAATGTATTTCAATCATTTTAAATGTTAGAAATGTTTTGAAAAAAATGTTCCCTTTAAATTCTAGACCAATTTATTTGAAAATGGAAATAACTTAATTGGTTAATTTGATATTGGAATATTTTTATGTCATCATTGGTGATACCCTACTAAGTTTTATCACATAAACACTACATGTTCCTTCATGTGTTTTTAGATTATCTCATACTATGTTTGATAAGGGGTAATTCCACACTTACAGGTGGTTTTAGCTATTTATCCATGGACATGGTGAATTGTTTCTGTAACACCCCGAGATTTTATGAAAAATGATATTTTTTAATTTCATTGATGTCTTCTGTTGTACGCTACACCAAAAGGAGATTTCACTACATGCATCCCTGACATGGCTTGCATTACACGCAATCAAGACCTTCCTCGATAGCGTGTGTTGTACGCAATATCGAGTTTCACTAAATGATATATTATTAAAATATTATTATGAACTAGCCTTTATAAATAGTAATACCCACTTTCTGAAATTTTAACAAATTTATCATTCAAAATGGTCTTCATTTTTGGATTCAGAATATCGATATTAGCATAGGGTAAAATTTTGGAATTTTTCTGAAAACATTCATTTTTGGATAAATTATGAAAACACTAGGTTACTATTTAAAAAAAGATTTTTTATATAAATAAATAAATATTTTATTTAAATTTATTCTAGGTCAACATTGATACATAATACCTATATAATTTCAATGAAATTCATTGGAGTCATTTTATATTAATTTTAGACATATAAAAATTTTATTAATATTTTCACCATCTTTTACCCACCACCAAGGAGAATAGGAAAATCTATATAAAACATAATTTTACATCTTCTGTGAGTGGAATTTCGAAACTCCGAGAGACACGGTTAATATCAAGGTGTAAAATGTGGTTCAATAAGATAAAAATGATTTTTGATGAATAGAAACTTTTTTACTTTTATTTACCACGGTTAAAAGTAAATAGGTTAATTAAAGGTAAAAATGATATTATTATTACCCTAACACATGTACTAATTCTATTGGATAAGTTTAATTTGACCAAAAAAAACCTTAGGAATAAAATATTACCCTTTAGGTCCACATGGATTAGATTAAGATAGATATTATTATTTTACTTAAAGAAGAGTAAAAATAGTAAAAATCAAATTTTAATAACTAAAAAAATTTTAATATAGGGTTATACATAAGATAAATTCGACTATAAATATTAATTGGAAAGATAATTATATTTCCTACATAAATGTATTTTATTTATAATTTTTACACTTTATATAAGTTAATTTATTTATGAAATAATGATGATGTAGTAATTACCCTTTTAATGAAATATTAACATAATTGATGTTATTAATACCCAAATAAATGGAATTTTATCACTTTTTATGAATTAAACTAATTTTATTGGTTAATATGACATGTTAGTATTGATTAAATTAACCTTTTGCGAACTAATCATGTTGTTAAGATTTTCAAATAAATCAATTACCTAATAGTGTCAAAATTGACATAAAAATGTTTTTAACATAAATATTAAATTATTAATTGTTATTATATTCATACAAATATTAGGTTCCGCAAAATGACTTAGATATGGTTATATATATTAAAAATGAACATGTTGGTGGTATTTTTGGCTTGTTATAGTATGTTTATTAACTATATAGTGTAAGACAAAAATAAGACACGGTAAAAGTTAAATTATTTAACTTAGAGTTAAATCTAAATGATAAGGTTAAAATAGTTATCTAAACTTGTATAAAACCTATTGGTTGAGAGTATTTCGACCCATACCCACTTTATATTATAAATAAATCAATTTATAGCTATTATAAACTGAATATGACTATATTATAAAATAATATTTTATTTTTTTTCAAAGGTGCCCCTCTCCTCCCTTATAAAAGGGCTCCCATTCCCTCTTATCTTCATGCCCTTTTGAGCCTTGATGCTCGGACAACACCTGACCATTTACCTTATAATTTTACATTGAAACATTATATACATTATTATATCCTAAAAAGACCAACCTTGGTGCCTAAAGAGGAGGTTAAGAAGAGGCGCGTCGAAGGAGAGGTAATATCCTTTACCGATTCTTTCCAATTTATTTCTTCTTTTACTTATTATTATTTATTTTTTCATCATAAATTAATAACATCAGTATCATTAATATATTTATATGTTATTATAAATATTAAATAACCCAATTTCATTTTTTATCCATCCTATGGAAAACTAAATCACCGCATGTGCGTATGTACGGAATAACGTCTCCAAACCGTGGTTTAATCGGTTTTTCGCCACCACCTTACTTGGATGGGTATAATGGTGTAAATAAATAAGTATATATGATTATTGAAAAGTAATATTTATTATGAAAAATTATTCATACACTTCAACACAATTTCATGATCATGGGAATGATATCATCGCTCGTGCGTACGTACAGACTACCGTCTCCACGAACGCGATGAGATTCATTTTCCATGATTCACCATTCAAGTATGATTATAAAGTATATATAATAAATAATCAAGAAATATATTACATAATAATGATACAGTATTTATGTACATATATGTTTCATTTACTTAATTCAATTTAATTCAATAAGGAAATGAAAACAACGTTCATGCGTACGCACGACCTACCGTCTTCATGAATGGTGTATTTCATTCCATTTGTCGATCTATCATATAAATATATATATACTGAATTTATATTATATATAAATAATTTTTTAAATTATGGAGTTAAGTAAATCGGGATATAAGTAATAATATCAAGAATAACATGTCCAAGCACGTACGATAAATGAAATGATTTTAACCAAAACGATGATTTAACATGGAATTTACAAAAGAACAGGTAATATAAAGTCATAAGTGAACCATATATGATATCATAACAATTAATATGATTCTGTAATAAGTCAATGAAATTATTTAAATCATTATACAGGAGGGTTGGATACATACAATGCATATCAGACCTAAGGTAAGGGATAATTATTCCAATCTCATTATTATCCGAGATTGTTTATTCGTAAGTAATTAATGGGGTTATGTTAATTATCCATGTCCATATGTTCTCAAAATGTTTTCATAAAATTTTAACTTTTCTTCCATTTATGTTTCAAGTCATTTTTACCTTTTTTACTTTTACCACATCGTATGGAAGTAATCTTTCTATCGTTTACCATACAAGGCACTTTTTGGCTTTTCCAGCAAAAGTACGAGAAGAATGTTTTTTAACTTATATGGCATGAGAAGATTTTTACAGTTCTATAAAGACTTATTTTTATAAAGACTACTCTACAATATTTAATCATATTTTCAAAAAAATCATTTTATTTTAATATTTCATGGCATTTTGTTAAAAGAAAATTATTTTGAAGAAGAAAGGATATTTTCCTCAAGAATTTATTTCAAGTGTTTTATCAAAACCATTTTCTATATAAGATGGAATTATTTCATATGGGTATGTTTCATGTATAATTTCTCTATTATTTACATTGTTTCACTTTTCTTATGATGAAATGATATCCATTCATTTTTATATGGATTATGTTATAATGGGATTATGTTTATGAATCCTTTCTTATACATTGGGTAATGATGAATGATTTATGTTCATGTTGTGGAACAAGTAAAAATGATTTCATTATGAGATGGGTGGGACCTATATCTCCCTCCAATTCATTGGGAAAAGATTTATATTTCATGAGATAGACATGGCTGGAATGGTAAGTTTATCTGGTTTAGTGATACAGGACTGGATCGAGGAGTGAACTCGATTAGAAAAGTGACTTTGTCAACTAAGATGGTCTTGGGATCAATCCCTTGGATACTTTGGAAATCATATCTTGTGCATAATGGTTTTCCACAATTACATGTTTTAATACCATGCTATATTATCATGATTAATGTTCCTTTATGAACTCTGCCTTACGTACTTCCATGATTTATTTCACAACTCATGATTTTGATGTGTAAACTTTATGTTCAAGTTTTGAAGTTAAAATGTATATGGGTTGTTTTATTCTATCCATTCATACCCTTACTGAGAATTTGAGACCACCCTTTATATGTTTTATTTTCCATAGTATATAATGAAAATTTTTATATAAGAATTCAAAAATGGTAAGATCATTATGGGAGATGTTCAAGATCTTTCACTACGATTAGAGGATTATGTTCTAAATTTCCAAAGACACTAAACTATTAGATTCATTTAGTGTTGGTTCTTGTTATTTATTTTGTATTCCGACAAAGTAATGTAATTTCTATGTACGTCAGGTTTTAGGTCTCTACAGTTGGTATCAGAGGTTCGGTTTAATCAACCTTTGGAAACATGGATGCCAAAACTTTAGTGAGATCCCTAGAGATATTTCCAAGGTATGTCTAGGTATGTCCCTAAGGTTAAGTATAAGTATAGGTTATAGTCCTAGAATTACGTTAAAGATATTAGAATTAACCCTAATATGTTAGATATTAGAGGTACTCCCCCTTTATTATTATTTTTCCCTAGCATTATTTTTTCCTCTCACACTATTTTTTTGGGTTTTAGATTATGGATAGAACCCGAAGGAACCATTTTGATCAATGTAATGGATGATGCAATGATTATCCTCATGAAAAAACCAACGTTATGGGAGATGGAGTGAAAAATATTATTTCTATACTTACAGAATCTATGAATCATTATGGGCTTCCAAATGAGCAGAGAACGAAACAATATTCTATTGAGACAATAATGAGGCAACGTCCACCTTCCTTCAGTGGGTCTTCTGATCCACTTGTTTCTGAACAATGGATCATTACCATTGAAATGATATTTTCCATACTTCGTTGTTTATAACATGAAAAATGCATTCTTGCTATTTACCGTTTAGAAGGTGAAGCAGATCAATGGTGGACTCTAATTAAGAATACGAGGCCCGGAGATGAAATTGAATCCAGGGAATGGGATGAGTTCAAGAACATATTTTTCAATAAGTAAATCACTCGTATTCTTAGAAACCTATTAATGAAAAGGACAAAGGGAAGTCACATGCGATCACTATTAGCAATGCTGAGTATAACAACGATGTGGTGGAATGATTATGTCTTTATGTAAAGGAATTTAAAAATAATGTTATGGAATCACATTTAAAGTATTGTGGAACATTGGAATATCTAGGTAATGGTTTATTGGGGTTTTTGATAATTATATGGTACCAGTAACCATGAAAAGTGATTCAAATATGTTGGAAAGAAGATGATATATGAATAATTAAGGGATAAGGAGAAAATTAAATGATTGATAGTATTCGTGAGCTCATGAATGATATAAGTACAAAGTTATATCATGGTCTGAGTATATAGAATTTTTGGATTTTGGAAAGAGGTGACTTTTGACAGCATTCATGTTTTCAATAAGGTTCAATGGGTATTAATTTTTCAAGAGAATAAATGATTAATGTATTGACAAGATTGGAATGTGACCAAGAATATATATGAGGGATAAATGATTGTATTCACGTTCTTGCTATATGACCTTTTAAGTAATCGTTCTCTTTATACAATGAGTTTGGAAAGAAGTATTTTGGATAAGCCTAAAATATTGGAATGAATTATGTTGAACATACTTTAGTATTGTTTAAGGTGAGAAATTTTTTCGACATTATTTGTAGAATTTTATAATAGTGTAGTTTAAGAAAATGGACAACCTGCAGAATGGGCGACAACCCGTCACGTCGGACAGGGTGGCGAGGATCAAACCCATAACCAAAGTGCGATTGGCCTTTATCCTCTACCAATAGCCTACAGTAAGTCACTGGTTAGTACAAATGTGTTTTATTTTATTAAGAGGTATGATAGATGAAGTATAAGTCCATTTTTGGAACAATATATGATTACTCTCACCATTAGATGGACTTATCTATATAACTTATTCTAATCCTATGTTTGAGATAGATGGAATGAGCTATCATTATATCGCATGACCTGCTGACACTTCACAAAAGAGAAATTCAACTTTATTTCTTTAAGAGATGAAGTGGAAATTGTTCAAGGCACGAGCAATGGTAAAATTGTACCAAAATCATGTATGTATTTCTTTTAATTGAAAAATTATTTAACTTTAGGGAAATCATCTTGAAAACCAAAAATGTTGTGCAAGTGCTATTATATCTGATGAATCAGATGGTACCATAGATCATCAAAAATTTATGGCTTTCTGATTGTTGGATTTTTCATAGCCATGTCCTCTACCACACTTCATCAGAACATGACGATTATATTTTTTTCTTCCATATTTTCACATATGTTCTCGTATGTGGAAACCTAGTGATTAGTTAATTTTGGTAACCGTTAAGTTTTATAATTTAGTTTTTAAAGTTCAGTTTTGTTATACCTTTTAACAATGTGGGTTTCTCTTAAAGAAACTTTCGAGTAGTAAACCATTTATAACCCCGACGAATTTCGAGGGAAAAATTAATTTTAAGGGGGGTGGAATGTAACACCTTGAGATTTTATGAAAAATGTTATTTTTTGATTTCATTGTTTACATGTGTTGTACGCTACACCAAAAGGAGTTTTCACAATACACATCCCTGACTTGGCTTGCATTACACGAAATCAAGACCTTCTTTGATAGCGTGTGTAGTACGCAATACCGAGTTTTACTAAACAATATATTATTATAATATTATTATAAACTAGCCATTATAAATAGTAATACCCACTTTTTGAAATTTTATAAATTTTATCATTCAAATTGGACTTCATTTTTGGATTCGAGATATCGAAATTAACCAAGGGTAAAATTTTTTTATTTTTCTGAAAACATTCAATTTTTTGATGAATAGTGAAAACACTAGGTTACTATTTAAAAATTGACTTTTTATATAAATATTTATTTATTTTATTAAAATTTATTTTAGGTCAAAATTGATACATAATACCTATATAAGTTCAATGTAATTCATTGAAGTCATTTTATAATAATTTTAGACATATAAAAATTTTATTTAACTTTTCACCGCCTTTTACCCACCTCCAAGGAGAATTTGAAGATCTACATAAAACATAATTTTACCACATATGTGAGTGGAATTTCAAAAATTCGAGAGATACGGTTAATATCAAGGAGTAACATGTGGTTCAATAAGACAAAAATAATTTTTGGCGAATAGTACCATTTTACTTTTATTTACCACAGTTTAAAGTAAATAGGTTAATTAAGGGTAAAAATGATATTATTATTACCCTAAAAAATGTCCTAATTCTATTGGATAAGTGAAATTTGACCAAAAACAAACTTATGAATAAAATATTACCCTTTGGGTCTACTTGGATTAGATTAGGACACTTATTATTATTTTATTTAAAGAAGAGTAAAAATAGTTAAAATCAATTTTAAATAACTAAAACATTTTTAATATAGGGTTATACATAAGATAAATTTGACTATAAATATTCATTAGAAATCAATATATATTTCCAACATAATAGTATTTTATTTATAATTTTTAGACATTAAATAAGTTAATTTACTTATGACACAATGATGATGTAGTAATTACCTTATTAATGAAATATTAACATAATTGGTGTTATAAATACCCAAATAAATGTAATTTTAGATTTTTTATAAACTAAACTATTTTTATAGGTTAACATGACATGTTATTATTTATTAAAATAACTTTTTTCTAACTAATCATGTTGTTATGATGTTCACAAAAATCATTTACCTAATAGTGTCATGATTGACATAAAATAGTTTTTAAAACAAATATTATATTATTAATTGTTATTATATTCTTAAACATATATGGTCTGCCCATATGACTTAGATAAGGATATATATATTACTAATGTACCACTTGGGGTTCGTTTGGCTTGTTATTTTATGTTTATTAACTATAAAGTGTAAGAAAACTAGAAGACATGGTAAAAGTTAAATTATTTAACTTAGAGTTAAATCTAAATTATAAGGTTAAAATAGTAATCTAAACATGTCTAAAACCTATTGGTTTAGATGATTTCGACCCATACCCACTTTAGCTTCTAAATAAATTAATTTTGAGCTATTATAAACTGAATATGACTTTATTATAAAATAATATTTTACGTTTTTTCAAAGGTGCCGCTATCCTCCAATATAAAAAGGGCACCCCTACCCTCTTCTCTTCACACCCTTTTGAGCCTTGAAAATCGGGAACACCCTACCCATTTATTTTATCATATTCTCTAGAAACATTATATAGATTCATGACTCCTAAAAAGACCATCCTTGGTGCCTTAAGATGAGGTTAAGAAGAGGCTCGTCAAAGAAGTAATATCCTTTACCGATTCGTTCAAATTTATTTATTCGTCTACTTATTATTCTTTATTTATTTCATCATAAATTAATAACATAAGTATCACTGATATATTTATATGTTATTATAAATATTAATCAACCCAATTTATTCTTCTATCCATCTTATGGAAAACGAAATCACCGCTCGTGCGTACGTACGGAATACCGTCTCCACGCCGTGGTGTAATCTATTTTCCACCAACACCTTACTTGGTTGGGTATAATGGTGTAAATAAATAACTATATATGATTATTATAAAGTAATATTGATTCTAATATATTATAAATACACTTAAATTCAATTCTACGATCATGGGAATGATATCATCACTCGTGCGTACATAAGGACTACCGTCTCCACGAACGCGATGAGATTCATTTTCCATGATTAAACATTCAAGTATGATTATAAAGTCTATATAATAAATAATCATGAATGATATTAAATAATAATGATACTGGATTTATGTACATATATGTTTCATTTACTTAATTCCACTTAATACAATAAGGAAACGAAGACAGCGTTCATGCGTACGCATGACCTACCGTCTCCATGAACATTGTATTTAATTCCATTTATCGGTATATCATATATATTTATATACTAAATATATATAATATATAAATTATGGTTTATATTATGGAGTTAAGGAAATCAGGATATATGTAATAATATCAAGAATAACATGTCGAAACATGTATGATAAATGAAGCGATTTTACCCAAAACACTGCTTTAACATGGAATTTAGAAATGAACGGGTAATATAAAGTCATAACTAAACCATATATGATAACATAAAAATGAATATGATTCTGTAATAATTTAATGACATTACATAAATCATTATAAAGGATTTTTGGATATGTTCGAATCATATCAGACATAAGTTAAGGGATAATTATTCCAATCTCATTCTTATCTAAGATTGATTATTCGTTAGTATTTACTAGGGTTATGTTTATTATCTATATCCATATGTTCACAAAATTATTTCATAAAATGTTTACTTTTCTTGCATTTTATATTAAAATAATTTTTACCCATTTTACTTTTACCACATCGTATGGAAGGAATCTTTCTTTTGTTCACTATACGATGTACTTTTTTACTTTTCCTGAAAAAGTACGGGAATAATGTTTTTTTTAATTTATACGGCATTAACATATTTTTATGGTTTCATAAAGCCTTATTTTTATGAAGCTCACTCTACAAGATTTAATGACTATTTTCAACAAAATCCGTTTCTTTTAAAATTGTATGGAATTTTGTAAAATGAAAATGATTTTCAAGAAGAAAGGATATTTTCCTCAAGAATTCATATCAAGTATTTTATCAAAACCATTTTCCATATAAGATGGAATTATTTAATATGTGTATGCTTCAAGTATAATTTCTCTATGATTTATATGGTTTCAATTTTCTTATGATGAAATGATGTCCATTATTTTTTGTATGGATTATGTTATGATGGGATGATGTTTATGAAACCCTTTTTATAATTTGGGTAATGATGAATGATTTATGTTCATGTTTTGGAACATGTAAGAATGATTTCATTATGAGATGCGTAGGACCTATACCTCCCTCTAATGCATTGGGTAAATATTTATATCTCATGAGATATACATGGCTGGAACAGTAAGTTAATCTGGTTCAGTGATATAGGACTGGAACGAGGATTGAACTTGATTCTGAAAGGGACATTGTCCACTAAGATGGTCCTGGTAGCAATTCCTTGGCTACTATGGAAATCATATCACGTTCTTAATGGTTTACCACAATTAAATGATTTATTCCAATGATATTTTATCCTGATTAATGTTCCTTTATGACCTATGCCTTACGTACTACCAAGATTAATTTCACAACTCCTGATTTTGATGTGTAAACATTATGTTCATGTTTGGAAGGTCAAATGTATATGGGTTGATTTATTCTCTCCATGCTTAGACGTGCTTAGAATTTCAGCTCACCCGTTATATTTTTTCTTTTCCCCAGGATATAATGAAATGTTTTAGGTAAGAAAACAAAAATGGAAAGATCTTTATGGAAGATGTTGAAGATATTTCACAACGATTAGAATATTATGTTCTGTGTTTCCAAAGACACTAAACTATAACGTTCCTTGAGTGTTGGTTCTTGTTATGTATTAAGTATTCCGCAAAAGTAATGTAATGTCTATGTACTTCAGGTTTGGGTTCTCTATAGTTTCCTTGGGGACATGGGAAGTGCTTCCAGTTTTCTGGTACTTGGTTGTAGTACATTGGGTTGTTATGCCTGTTTGAATTTTGGTACACTACTCTCAGTGATGCTTATTTTTTATGCATTCAATCATGGTTTTCTACATAAAAAATGTTTGTGGAAAATTCATTCTAAATATTTTTTTTATTATACTAGATGCTACTCACCGACACATGGAGATCGGGAATTCCCTTCAAGCTATGTCCAGACAGTCTTTGGATATCGGTTTAGCAGGTTACCCATGATAGTTCATGACATAGATTGATTATCCATTTAGTTTCCAAAGGATAATATTGAAAAGACACATATTGATGATAAGACATATTTGGAATAAAAAGAATATTTTTTCGTTGATCAATGAGAAATAATAGTTACGTGGTAGGGAAGTTATTTTGATGATAACTAGGAATAATCATTATTTGTCCACATGATATGAAATATTTTTTTATGAAAATCAATTGAATCATATTTATAAAATTAATTATGATTTAATATGGTGATATGGATAAATGGAATGATTATTTTATTTTTAATAGGGAAGTAAATCAAAATTTGTTTGCTTTAGAAGTTGAGAAGAAGTTTTATCCCCTATGTAAGTGAAAAAGTAGAATAAAAAATTCTCTATAAAGTCTTTTAAATATGTTAAATTGAGAAACAAAATGGATAAGGTCACATAAATTTCAAATATATGGAATTTGTTATATAATAGTCACTTTTTTCTTGTTATTGAGAAATAGAAATTAAAATAGAAATGTAAACAAATTCTTACATCGATTCAGTTAAAATTAATGTTGTGTAATTGATGGGAACTTATTGGAGAATTATAAATGATATATTCATGACTATGATGATTTATATGTAGTTTATTTTATCACAAAATGGTAATGAATTATTCTAAGGGGATTAACACATATTATCATTAAAATCAACACTTATGTACATGTAAACTTATGGGATTTAGTGTTTCATTAAAATATGGATTTTTTTATAAAACTTTAATTAATTCATTAATATATGTTATATTGTATTAAATTTATTATTTTTAGGAGTATAATTAATAAAATAATTATTATAATAATTTATTCTAATTGACTAATATTATATAAATAATGGGAGAGAACGAATGGTTGAGGCTGGTATTAAGTTGTTGTGTTAGACTATAGTTGTATAACATAAAGGGAGATAAAGGTTGAATTTTTTAATAGTTGATGTTCTTTTATTAGGAGAGAATGATGTATCCAAGTGTGAAGTATAATATAATATTTATTTGGGTATTTTGCACACAATACAAAAGAATATAAGACACGAATTCAATATGGCCTATTGATATATACAAATCCTATATTGGGAAAGGTTTGAAAGATATGAATTGGTATCCAATACTTCTAGTAGCTATATCAATTGGTATCATTCAAAAAACAATAGTAAACATCAGAAAATGAACATTTCTAAGAGAATATTTATAGAAGTTCATGTTCATCCATTTTATGTAATTTTTTTACTCCATAGTAATTATATAAAATTTAATATGGGATAAAAATCACAATACGCCATAAACTTATAATATCCTGATATAATAAATTATATTTTTTACTTTAAAAAAGTAATGTGTTTGATAGCAATCCTCACATACAAAAATGAAACAAAACAAATCATGAAACAATATATAATAGTTAAAATGAAACTATAGATTTTTTAAGTAAAAATTGAGTTAAGAAAAGTATGAAATATATATAGAAATTAAAATAATGGAAATTATTAATAATAATTAATTCATAAAACTTAATTAACGATGATAAGTGACTAATAAGACTGATTTATTCTTTCAAATGTCACCTATATAAAAAATTTCTTTTTAAGTATTTTATTTTAAGAAACTAAATATATTTTTCATTAAATATATATATTTTATATTAATAATATATTAACTCCAATTTTATTAGTATCTAATTATAATAAAATAATAATAATTAATATATATTTTTAAAAATTTATTTTCTCCTGAATGATGTTTTTGTTAATTTCCTTTTATTTTAATTGAAATTGAAATTATAAAACTTTAAAATTTAAATGTTAAAAAATATACATCATTGTTAGATTCATCAATTCAATATTATCTTGAAATTAATTTTCAGGATTTTTATGAAATCCTTTATTTTTATGTGAAGAATGAAGAAATACTAAAATTGTTAAAACCACAACTTAAATAAAATTTGTTATAAAATAATATTGTCTTGAATAATTTTAAAAACCTTTTCTATAATATATATATTATTAAAATAAATAATTTAAAATTAACATGTTGTATTTATAATACCCATTAATGTCTTTGTGAGAACATAAATAATATTATACTACCAAAACCAATTTATTCAATTATATTTTAAAAATTAATATACATAACTTGAAAAAATCAAATAAAAATAAGAATTTAATATTCCATATCAAAATGGACATATTATATAATAACTATTAGTTTCTTTTTGGTAATAACATTATTATTACTATGATTAATGATAAGGACCCTGATAATGGTAAAATTGATTTATTCAAAGAAATGTTTTATTATTACTATGTTATTTTAATATAATAAAATTAGTTAACCACTTATAAAAAATGATTAATGTTATTTTCAATATATTATTCAAATAAATGGAAAATAATTCAATTACTAATCAATTCTAAATAATATTAACTAATATTTATGGTGAAAATAACATTGTTTTACAATTTTATTTAATATATTTAATGAATAAATTTGAAATATATTTTTATCATTATTTTATATTTTATTATATTAAATGAAAATTATTTATAGTTTTAACCCAAATAAGTCTTTTTATAATAGTACATGATATATTTAATTCAAATATAAAATACTAGATTTAAAAATATTTAGTAAGATAAAACAGAAATGGTAAAATGTAATACTCAAGTGTTAAAAGGATTGAAACTTGTTTAAAACCTGTGTACAAATGGGTTTTTTATACTTGATCAAACTTATATCACCCAAAAACCATTTTTTCTGACAATTTAGTCCTTTTAAAATTGAATAGTGTAATTTTAGTTATCTAAAATAATGGTTGTTCACAATAGTTCATGTCCCATCTCTTATAAAAAGGGACACCTACACCCCTTCATGACAATCCTATTACATAAAATTAATTTCTCCAACTATTAAATTTTTATAATCATATAAACTTATCATCTTTATTTATCATATTATCAATATTATTAAGCTTAAGCGTTATATTTCCAATATATTTCTACGATAAAACTCGAGACCTTGATGTAAGAATTTCCGCCTTCTTAATCATTTCTTCTTAAACATTTTATTGAAAAAAATCCGAACAAATATTTATATAATGAACTAAGTATCATTATAATACATAACTGTTATTGTATTAATTTAAAACCCTTTATTTATTCATTTCCACCCACTTACAAAAACAAAAGAATATTAATTATGCATTGTACCATCTACCTCCTCCACAATGTAAATTATTTTTTTCTCTTATCGATTCTCATTATTTATAAAGTCATCAAAAAATAAAATTCAAAACAAAAAAATCACAAAATAATATAGTTAATATTATTTTATAATAACATTATATCGAAATATAAAATTTCTCAACAATACTCACCAATCAAATTATTTTATTTTTATCCTTTGGTCGGTTTACAAAACCTACTTGAACAGTTCTACAAAACAAATATGTTGGATGACTATGGAAACCTAAATAAATTATTTATTTCTATTTATTAATAATTTATTTATTGTTTTATATTTCATTGAAGGTTATATTATTTTTTTAACTTACTAGTAAAATAAAAACATCAATCGATAAAATTAACAAAATAAGCTAACACTAATTCGGTCATCATAACAACATCAGAAAAAATTATATAATAAATAAATAGAATATGCAGATTAATGGGAAATATTATATTAAATATATATTAATATTTTTACAAATAAGGTATATTATAAACATAATTTTAATATTCATAATGTTAGGGGAAGGCACCAAATGAATCCGTAATAAAGTAAGGGTTTCTAGTACCTCGTTTTTCCTCTTATGATAGAAATTTTATTATTGAAAAATATTTTTAAAAGTTTTATTTATTATATAAACTGAAATTTTTTAATGGTATTTACAAAACATGTCCTTATAAAATCATTATAATATGATTCTTACCCTAATTATTATCTTACTTATATGGGTTTCTTTGTAACTTTGAATTTTCGTAAGACATGTTTGATAGTGTGCACCATACTTTATTTTTTGTGGGGTGATTACTACCTAATGAGTCATTTTTACATATTTGTGAAATTCATAGGTTTGGATATGTATATAGATTTCATTATTTACATGGTTTTGGATTCAAAAGTACAATACTCCTAAGGTTTTTCATTCTCTCAATTCTAATTCTTTGAGAAAGAAGATTATTTGTGCACCATGTTTTCATTGTATGGTGTATTAATTTCACGTGTATAATTTTTTATCATAAATTTTTATTTGAGTATATATACTAAGACAAATCATATTCCATACTTCAAATGTATATTAATTCATTTATTATCCCAGTATTTAGGATTTTTGATATCTTTTCTTTTTCTCATTGAGTTGTGATCATTCACTTGATCTTATTTCATATATGTTGGCTAAATTTAAAAATTAATTTTATTATATGGCATTATATATTTAATATAATTGTATTTAAATTACATCAACAGTTAAACTTGTCAAATATTTCTTACTTTATTGAGTTTGATACACGTAAGGGACATTGATATCGAAAATTTTCTTTATTTGAGCTATAAAATTTTAACATCAACATTGTTATTTCATGATTGGGTTCTCACATCATAATACATTATAATATAGTATTTTATATTACTCAATTATGAAATTATTCTTTAAATAATAAGGTTTTATTACTCTTTTTCCAATTTGTGATTTTAATAAAGTTTTTTTCAAAGAATTACAAATGATCGTTTCAAAATCAAATGATTTAAATTTGGATACACATTTCAAATAAAATACATAATATCATTTTCAAGGATCCGTTATTGAAGATTATTATTAAAAGTAAATTTTTTAAAAATATTTCACTTCACCATATCAATAGTTAAATTTTAAATTGACATGCAAATTTTTATTTTATTTCAGCGTTAAAAATGTTTTCTAAATACATATTTATGTTTTCACCTCCAGTTTCCTTCTCATAATCAATAGGATTTATACACAGTGCATTTATGATTCATGATTTTTACCCTGTTTAATAAATATATTTATAATTCTCGGTATTGAACTTGCGATATCAATTAATTCAATTCTTGATACATTCTTATGTGATATAGTTTGAATAATTTTGTAGAAGTATTTTTTCTATTATGTCAACATCTTTATAAGTTTCCATTGTTAACTTAAGGATATGTTGTTTTATAACCAATCAAATTATTTATCTAGATATCTTGTGCATCTTTATACTATAAATTTATTTGATTGATCACTGTAACTACCTTCCCTAACAATCCACTTTGAAAAGACATAAATTTTCATCCAATTAATTTACATTATGAGTATATAATTTTTTATTTAATTTATTGAAGGTTGTTCACCTAGATTCCAAACATAGATTTTTTGTTGAAAATTATTGACTTAAATGTATACCCTATACTCTATACAGTGTTAGTTTAAGGGATTATTAAATATAAATATATTCCATTTATTTAATGGGTAGTTGTGAAAAATAGTATATTCATTATTCCAAAAAGGATTTTTATTAATTACACAGGAATGTAAATTATATATAATTTACCCATTATATCATATAATTAATTTAATGTACTTAAACATGTGATCAGTTGGTATCTTAATTATATATCCCCTAGATGAAATAGTTGGTGTAATGTGACAGTAATATTTGGGTATTAGGTGTATTTGTACCCAATTTATCAAGATGTCATGAATATGGTCGAGAAAAAATAATGATGTATTGGATATGACATTGATGAAAAGTATTATTTCTTTAATGAGGCACCAATGGTAAGATCAAGATGTCAAAAAGTTTGTATTCCATTACAAAATATATGTTATTTTTTCTATGTGACCTATTTGTATTCATTGATATTCATCGTTGTATTATGTTCTCAGTTTTAATTTATTATGAAATTATTATGATTACGTATTCATATGATAATATTTAATCCATGTATATGAAATTAATTACTCAATTTTATGGTTCCATTTATAATGATTTTTAGCTTAACCCTTATTATATTTCCATATCCCTAGGAGTCTAAGAAAACTATTTCACTTGATATTACTAGAAAAAAAAATTCATTAGTTTTTGATGAAATGAGTATTATTAATTTATGATATTTCATAATTATCTAAGTCTATAATCCTAAAAGGACTTGAGAATGTATGTAATGAAATATTATTTTATGTCATGTGATTTTGGTATAGTTGTGTCGAATAATCTATAGTTGGTATAGATACTGGTATATAAAGTATTAGGTTATGGAACTGGCTCAGGTTCAATAGGATTTAGTCATCATAGATGGTATTAATGTTAGGTATAGGTAATATTAGAGATTATGAAGTTATTGATTAATGATATAAATATAATTACGCACTGATAAGTTATGGTTTATCATAATTTCAAAAGTATATATTTCCATTTGATTAGATGAAGTAATAATTATTATTTTTGGGTTTTAGATAAAATAAATTTTGTGATAACCCAAGCGATATGTCAGAGAAAAAATTATCAATATTGGATAACAAGTCGAATGTCTTGTAATGTAGGGAAAATATGGTTATCCTTGAAATTAAATCCCTCCCAGGATATTATAAGGGATGTAGACTGAAGAACTGATATATATTGGGTTAATAACATTAAAAGGGGAATATTAGGTATTAAATCAATCATCACTAAGAGAATAATAAAGATTCCAAACAACAATCCTAGTTTTACATAAATGAGAAATATAATTTGGTAAATAACATTCTATTTAAATTCCATTAAGAACGATTTATTATGTTAAGTGATGAGGTTAAAGAGTATGTGAGAACTCATCCTAAATAAACTTAGATTACACCGAGAGTCAAGTAGGTTCAAATGAATGAATATTTTAATGAGACAGAAATCATGAGGTTTAATTTATTATCTTAAAACAATTATATTTTCATTTATCATTGAACATATGTTTTCTGGTTTTTATAAAGGTTGAAGGATGACAGAATAAGGTTAAAAATAGATTTTATAGGAAATTCATAGAATCACAAAAAAAAAGAAACTAAATTTGATATGAGCATGAGTTAGAAATCATTTCAGTTTTTAAAACCTACTTATAAAAATACATTGATTCATAATGATAATTTTTTTGTAATAAATTACCGACCAATGATTATAAGGATGGAGTCTCATGTAAATTTTGGTGATAAGGATAGGGAGGGAATGAATATTCAATCTTTTTCATGTCAAAAATAATGGAAGAGGAACCCAATAAAATGACTTTAATGTAATGGATGTTGTTTTTCAAGCGTTAAAATAATAAATATATAAACTTACTGTGTGGTTATCATTATGGATAAAAAATCTATTTCCAAATCATAATTAAGATATTATTGTAATAACATCATTAAAAATATATTTGGTTTAATATATATATATATATATATTAGATAGACATGAGTATTTTAATTTTATAGTGATAATAAAAATTGTGAGGATTTCATTTATTTAATGGGGAGAATCTAACACCCCAATATCATATATTTTTTGTTTCATTTAAAAATTAATTTGTTTTGATAGCTTTCTTCCGACACAGCATCACAAAATAATGAACTATGAAACTATATGAAACCATTTGAATGAATTAATAAAATTAGTGCGTAAAAATTGAGGTAAAATAATTATAAAATATATGCATAAATTAAAATAAAGGTCATTATTAATCCTTCGGAATTGATAAAACTCAATATGTGTAGAAAAGTTACTTAAATGACCGATTTATGATTTAAAATGTAACCTTTAAAAAAATTCATTTTTATGTTTTCTGTTTTACAAAAAAATATATTATTGTCAAAAAAATTATATGAATAATATATTAAAACCCATTTTATTAGTAATTTATAGGAAATAAGAAAGAATGGTTAAAATATTAAGAAATGGTATTTTTCTATGAAAACTGATTTCATTATGTTTTTTGTTTCTTAACAAAATTAAATTATCAACATTAAGGATTATAATTTGACTAAAAATAAATTTTATATTCATAATATCCGACATTAACCTCATATTAATTTTTTTTTATTTATTTAAAATATTTTATTTCAATGGGAATAGTTAAAATTTATCGATTTTTTAAAAAATATGATGGCATTATCATATAAAAATAATAAATTAAATGTTTTTGATAAATTTATATATAATATAAATGAATGTAAAATTAATAATTTAATATTATTATGTCTTATTTATAAAACCCAAATATATGTTTTTGGAAATATATTTAACATTTTACACAAAAATACGATTTATTTGATTATAATAAATGACTAGTCTTAATCACATGTAGATAATAAATGAATAAAAAGGATTTATTATTTTATATATACACGATAATATTATTTAATACATTAAACTTCATTTTTGGGCATAAAATTATGACTATTGAGATTAAATTTATTTATAATGATAATGATAAAAATGATATTTTCAATGAATAACATTATTAATGTTTTGAAATTTTTATAAAAAACATCTTATAAAAAGTAAAATTAGTATAATTTTTATGAATATTGTTTAGTAAATTACCACTCATTAAATTGTAAATCATTACTAATTAATATTAAGGACACTTAATTGTGACAACAATATTTTTCTACAGAATATTTTATCAATAATTAAAATTGTTTAATTTAAAGACAAATTTATATTCATTATAAAATTGAATTATATTAAGTCATGATTAAAATTAGTTTCTTAACACAAAGATGATTTTATAAAATTTACTATATATTTTTAATAAAATATAAAATATTAGGGTAAAAACTATTTTCAAATATAAAGCCCATATTGTAAATAATAAAAATAAAGTGTTAGACGGCATGAGTAATGTTTAAAACTTGTTGTAAGATGGGTTTTGGTGGATTTATAGAACTTATATAACCCCAAATTTTATTATTTATCACTTTTGGAGCATTTTACTATGTAATAATGGCATTCCATTTTTGACAAATAATAGGTGTTCACATAGGTTCCCTTTCCCACACATATAAAATGGACGAATTTCACCCTATCATCCCACACCCCTTTATTTAAAATTTTTATATATAATTCTTGAATTTTTTAACAAATATTACTTGATACCACTTCTTTAATACTTTTTCAACCATTATACTGATTAAGGACTCCCATTATGAGGATATTTCTAAGAGAAAACATAATCAATCAGAATTCGTATTACATCCTTCTTAATCTATTATTCTTAATATTTATCTTCCAAAAACTATCAACAAAAATAGTTATATAATGAAATAAGTATTATCATTATACAATAGTGTTATTATATTAATGAACAATGTGTATTTCTTCCTTTCCATCCATTGAGAAAACAAAATGATGTCAATCGTACATTTTGTTGACTACCACCTCCGTGATGTACCATTTTTTCATTTTTTATTTTGATTTTGATTCATTATCCAATCCAAATAAAATATAAAATAATATAATGGTTATTATTTTATAATTATATTATTTCACTCAAAATAATTACACAACCATATTCACCCAATGAATTATGGTATATTTTTGTTTGGGTGAGTTTTACCACGTACTTTAATAGTTCTACAAAACTATATCATGGAAAAATATAAGAAATTACATAATAATGTAACTATTAGTTAATAATAAAACCAATATTTATTTATGTTTATGTAAATCTTATGTTATGTTTTAAACTTATTATTATAATATTTTATTCGATTTCAAAAATCACTGAAATAAGTTGACATAGATTTAACTTTCAGACAAAAATAAGATAAAAATATTTATAAATAAATATCATATAATAGTTAATGTTATATATTAATGGAAATATACCAAAATATGTTTTAGAATAAGGTATTTAGTAAAGTTAATTTTATTATTTAGGATATTTGATGAATGGATAGAAGAAATCTTGAACAATTTGAGGGTTCATGTAAACTCACTTTCATTCCATTGAGTTAAAATCAATCATATATTAATCTGTTATTACATGATTAATTTATTCAACATAATGTATATTTTTTAGGTCATTATTACATTATTTTTTTAATGATTTATAATTCTTCATTTGGACCTCACTGTCAAATGGTTGTTATCTCAATGATTATGTTACTTGTAATGGTTTCTTTGTCTGATTTTCAATTTCAGAAGACTTGTATGATATTTCCAAAAAACATTTGTTTTATGTGTTTTGGTTACTTACAAATAAATGTATTATTTCTATATTAATGGACATAATGGGTTATAATGAGCCATATAATGTTCTTTATTTGAATTTTCTTCAATTAAAAGTTTTCTGAACTATTAAGGGTTTTCTTACTCTATCATCTGCTTCTTTGAGACATAATAGATTTTGTGTCCCATGTTTTCATTATGTTGTTTATTTATTTCCCTATTATTTTTTTTTAAAATAATGTTTTTTATAAGATATACTATGATAAATTATATTCAATTATTTAAATACCTATTGATTCAATTATTACCACTCTAATATGTAGTTTTTTGTAACTCAACTCTCATAAATTGATTTTAGATCTTTCTCTTGAAATTATTTTATATAATGTGGGTAACATATTCCATTTATTTTATTCTGTTTTATTATATAACATTTTTTTATTTACATTCCATCCATATAAATCCGTGTCAGATATTTATTACCGTATGGAGTATAGTACCTGTATAGAATATTGATAGTTCATATCTCTTTTTTGAGAGATAATGTTTTCTATTGTACATTTATAGTACATTATTGGGTTCTATAAATGTAATATTTTATTATATATTATCTTATAATCCTATTTTTAAATTTTTTTTTAATACCATGTATTTTTTTGTTTAAATTTGTATAATCACAGTTATCAATAAATGTAATTTCCAAGTGTTAAAAAATTACTTTAACAATAAAATGTTTTATCATTGGATTCTCAATTCATATAAAAAACTTCATTTTATTATCAAGGATACACTATAAAAAATTTATTGATATTAAATGTTTTAAAAATATTTTACTTCTTCTACTCAATAGTTACATTCTTATGTGACTATTAAGTTTTAATTTTACTTCAATATTAAATTTTATTTCTAAAAACTCTTTAATGTTTTCACATTACTTTTAATTTTCCAATTAAAATGGATTTAAAATAATGTTATTTATGAATTATTATTTATCTTATAATAAATATATATAATTATAATTTTCCATAATGAAGTCATGTTATCAAACTATTCTATTCTTTCTCAATTATTGTGTGATAAAATTCAAAGCATTATTTTCCAAGGATGTTTTCATTAATGTAAGAATGTTTCTTTTTTTCATTTATTAGACCAGGGATATTTTATTTTTAAACCATCCACCTTCCTTATCTTTATAACTTAAGAAATGTTCTTCTCTATTAATGTTATTATTCAAAACATTCATTTTCTTTGCTAACCATCCACTATTAACAGACAAAATATTTATTATAATGAATTTACATTGTGAATAACTTATTTCATATTTAATTTATTAATGTGTGTTCCCCTAGCTTTAATACATTAATGTTTTATGTAAAATTATTGACTTAATAATATACCACTTACTCTATATGGTGTTAGTTTTATTGATTCATTACAAGAAACCAATTCCATTTATTTATTAGGGAGTCATTGAAAATAAAAATATTTTTCATTATAATACTAACGTTTATTGATTAATCAGGAAATATGATTATGTATTGTATAATAATTATAGTATATGATGAATTAATTCGATATAGAAAATTAATTTCTGGTTCTTGACATTATATATTCCCTTTAAAAATTATTCGGTCTCATAATAAAAATATGTTTGGTTATTTAATGTATGAATATTCAATTCAAAAATGTGTATTAACTATGGTCTTGGTAACAAGAATGATATCTCGACTATCTCCTTGAAAAAAATAATACTATCTTTATTAATGAATTGATGGTAAGACTAATTTTCCAATATGTTTTTATTCCATCACCATAAAATTAGTTACTATTATCCATCTGTTTTATTTATTTTTACTTCTATATATGGAATTATGTTGAGTAATTTTTACTTCCATAATATTTATGCCATGCTTTTTTTAGTTTTATGTTTTCCCATACTGAGAATTTGAGCCCAATGCTCCTTATATTTCCTTTTCCATAGGTTAATAAGAACTGCATTATACAAGATATAACTAGAATAACAGAATGTTTGGGGGTTTTTGGTATATGTTTTTTTCTTTTTTATGGATAAATTATATTATTATATAGTTGTAAAATCATATCCATTAGATGATAAGGATATAAAATTTATTAGTTTATAATTTGTGCTAAGACACTAAATCTCTAAACCTAAATGGTTTTAGGAAAGTATGTAATGATATATTTCATTTAATTCAGGTAATTATGGTATAATTATGTATGATAATATGTAGTAGATATCAAAGGCAGTGGGTAAAGTAAATTTTAGGGAACTGGATTTAGGAGTGTGGGTCCAGGGTGTCGCAAGACTAGCCACATATTAGTATTTTGTTATGTGTGTAAGTCCTAGGTTTCAATTTGTGGAATTATATATATTATTAATAGGTTAAGGATAAAAATAGAATAACTAATATTAATTAATTTATAAATAAATATTGATTAGAATCTTTTCATAGAATAAAGGATGTAGTGTCTTATAGTTAACTCCCCATCAATGTACCAATATCTAACATAAGAATTTCCCAAAACAAAATTGTTCATAATAATGTTCAATCATTTTATGTTTTTTGGAGTTAATAATACATTTATTTTTTTAACTCTAATGAATGTTTTCATATTTGGATCTCGTGTGTAGGACGAGTATCAATTCAATTCCAATTCATCAAATGGTCATATAATTACATATTTAAATGAATAATAATCTAGATATTTTATAGGAAAGGGTTCAATTGTGGAATGGGATTAATTTTATTGTTGCTATTGATCTAATTTTTTAATAGAAAGTATCAATAGAAGACCATTTGGGTTTATTGATTTTTTTTAAAATAATATATATATATATATAAATGGTGACTAGATTTTGGTTTGGTTAGAGTTGAGTGATTGGTTAAATTATTATTTTTATCGTAACATATCAATATATTTTGAGAGAATATTGTTTTTATATGGGTTACTGCGTTTTTGGGTTAGTTATATTGAATATATTAGATATAATTGAAATTAGTTTACAATTGGTCTTGTTTCTAAGAGATTGGATTTTATTTTTTGTATATGTTTGTTTAATATTCTAACAGATTAATATAATTATTATTTTTTTAATTGTTAATATGTAAGGCTGTCAATATATGTTGTGTGGTGATGATAAAACCAGTAAAGGAATTGGTTAGAGATTTAATTTATAGTTTGGAGTCCTTATATTTCCTACCATTTTATATCTCGATGATGAAATATTAATTTATTAGAAATGGAAAAAGGTGTTAAATAATTTCATTTCTACATTATAATATTTTAATACAATGATTCTGTTGAGATATAACATGGATTTTTTCTTGATGATTAAGCTTTATAATATTTAATGAGTTGTTTAGCTATTTAATAAGAGGTATCCAAATGAGTGTTCAATTTCACATGACCTGACCAAATAGGGGTCCACTCGGGTCAAAAGTAGGTTGAGGGTTCCTCCCAAAGACCACCTTCAATATAATAGGTGATATTGACTAGCACATTGTAGCCATATCATTCCACATGTGAGGCTTTAACATATAAATACCAACAACAAAAACATCTCTAATACACAATATATGAAAAATGTATGGTCATGATATATATATATATATGATCAATTGAATTGTATATAATTCAAGTATGATACAATGAGGATAATTATATTAGACAAAGTAAATTGAAGGGAAATAATATATTCAGAAATTATCTAAAACACATTTTACTAAGTAGATACATAATGTTTCTTTTACCCCTAGATAACACTCCAACCATAGTAGTAACCCCCACAATCATGAATCACGGAGTCGCTTAATTTGTCTCCAAGCACCACCAGGTGTCATCTATGATCAATCCAAACCATCACCATGTCTTCCAAGACCAAAAACGAACCTATTTGTAATTTTTTTAAACAAAACATGTGTTGAAATAGGTCCCATTAAGGGGTTAGTATAAACATACCAAACTGTATGCCTTATATATTATAAGGGAAATCTAAATAAATATGTTATATCAATCATGGAGGCATGATAATTGTAAGAACCCGGTTCTTATTCATGATGTACGAGTTTCTTCATTTCTCTTTTCCATAAGTGTTTTTGAGAAAATAAAGAAGATGGTAGGAAATCCTAAATTTTGTGACTACATGTCATGTAATTTTCCATGTGCCATGTCTTTTGGCAATGTGGAATGAGTACACAGGGTGTGTAGGTCGGTCAATGATGATGGGTGTAAAAACTGAATAGATGCCCTATAGTGGGTATTTACACGTCATGTAGTCAGTCGACATGAAAATAGTAAGGCAGTGGCCAGCTGAGCGACAATACATACCGTGTAATCATGAATACATGTTGTGTACTCATGTCGATAGATGAACAATGTCGCGGTGGAAAGAAACCGATAAAGGAAAAATTAAAGAAATGAAAAGTACATGCCATGTAACCAATAGTACACACTGTGTAGTCTACTTTTTATAAAATGGACAGTAGCCTCCTCTATTGGCAGAGGAGGAATTTCACTTCATTTGGAGCTCAGGAGGATGGATCTTGGAAGCACTCCCACTCACACACTAGGAACCTGTTTTCTTCATCGTCGATCTCCATAGAACCGCACGAGTGAGTTATTCCTTCTCCTTTCATAGATCATTCCGATTATTACTCTAATGGGAGTTATTTGAGTTTTAATGTGGTTATGTTAACCTCATATCTACATCATTATTGGGCGTTTTGAGTAGCGTCATTCACATATATCGATCAGGGTTGATCGAGGTAGCTGGTCTGGTATTTATATTCTAACTGCTCTACATTGTGTTGTACAGTTTTTACTATGATCCCATGTTGGGGTGGCGAATAGCTGAGTCCTTGGACATTTTAAATACCTAGAATTACATAGGTGATATAATGAAATTTTATAACTGTTGTTTGGGATCTCTGCTTGGATCCATGACCACCCCTGGGGCATGTTCCTCTGTTTAGCCATTTGGCCAGGTTACCCGAGGTTATACCATAAATTTTGCAATGACTTAAATTACCTTGATAGGAATTGAATATAAATTGCTTGTTTATATGTTGGGAATGGACCAATTACTTATTTATCCTGAGGGAAGTGTTGTGATTATCCTGTGGGAAGTGCTCTGTTCAACCAGAGGGAAACATCTTTCTTTCCTATGGGCAGTAGATTCAGTGCATTTGGGTGACACCTCGTTCACCTATGGTAATTGTTCAATATGCCTGTGGGAAAATACCAGTGGGTTCTGATTCTATTTACCTGAGGATAGGGGTTTTCAACCTAAGGAAACCAACTATTTTCTTAGAATATTAACGATGGTTATTTTATTAAATTGAATGATTAATTTAATAATAAAATGGCAACATAACTGGTAAATTTAGTTACATTTGAGTACTACATAGTTTATTGCATTCATATTTGCACACTACCATATCACATTTTCACGGACAATTAGGCATGGTCCATCGGTGGGTGACTACTGGGATTCATTTCTCACACCCTGTTTGGGTCATGTCTTCAACCCAAAGAGACTATATTTCTACAGGTGTTGATAAGGGAAATGTTACATATACCTGTACTTGACTGTTGCTGAGGTGTAGGGGCGCATGGGACCGAGCTCAGACTCGTGATTCTGACGGCTGTTCTGTTTTGTTCTGATGTACTTGTACATTCCATTGAATCCTATTGTACTATTTTGTATCATGTTCTGGTTGCTTTCATAGGACTAGAGACATGTTTCATCATTATCTATATAGCAGTTGGTTATTATTTACTGCAGTTTTTCATATCAAGTGTTTATGGTTTATTGCTTCCACTATTGTTTTATGTTTTATCTTTTATTCCAATGCGCTATACTTTGAAAAATGACGGAATAGTTTCCACACTATCAGACCTGGGTCATCACTGCTAGATGGCAGCCTTTGGCATTTGGGGAAATGTGCTTCAGTTCCTGTCACCAACCGGGTTCTGGGCACCCGTTAAGTGGCACCAGGATCTGGGATGTTACAAAGTTGTATCAAAGGATATTTCTTTTCTTTGACTTACTATATGGATCCTTAGTCAGTGATAAGACATAAATGGTTTTTGGTAATAAGTTGTGCTCAGTATTAGTAAAACCGTGTACAAGGGAAATCCCGTCTACCATGTATTTTTGCAATTATTTTGATTTTTCAAATTTTACAGTTGATTTTATTTTCACTATTGGGTGACACACTTGTGTTGTGTTGTTCATACGTTATAATTGGGTTTTATTTAGTTGAATCCTGATGAGATGATGGTATTCCATCTTATAAATAATTTAGTAACATGTTATAAATCACATCCCATGAATTGCTCCGTGCCATGTAGGTGCATTAGAATTTTCATGTTGTTGTGATAGTTGTTGTGCTAGAAAAGCATGATGTTGTGATAGCTGCTTTGATAAATACCAGCTATGTGATAGGGTAGCTTTTTGTGATCATTTTGATATAATGGACGCCAAACATTGGTTTTTGGGGAGTATAACCCTTCAATGACTAGAATTTGGTGGATTATTGACTTTTTTACTTGTTCATAACATTTATAAGATGTCAAATTTTGATTCGCGGTGATAATGGGTCGTCACAGATCAGAATTTGGCACATAGGTGTTGTTTTTCAGTATTTTCAATGTTCTGGAGTAGTTTCTGAGACTTACTGTCCAGAAAATCCTGGATACATGCCATGTAGATCTATGGACACACGCTGTGTGTTCTTCTATTCAGGAAGAAATGAAAAAATTTTCAGTACACTCCATCTACCATTAGTATATAACGTGTAGTCTCTTCCTGTGTCATAGACTATGTGTGAAAAGACACTATGTAGGGAAATACATGGGAACAATACACCATGTACCAGATGTACACACCATTTAGTATTGAACCAGAGTCCACCGGGGTAATTAACAACACGAATGGAGGAGACCATGAGACGTAAACGATGTGTCCACCATGGAACACATAGAGTAGTCTGACCTGGGGACCCGTCCATGTATCTAACAAACATGGGTCGGTGTTTCCTTTTCTTGAACACGCCATGTACCTGAGGGACACACCATTTAGTCCTTACCAGTTGGAGACCTTGTGGACAAAGTCGTGTGGCTAGGGAAAGGGGGTGGTGTACACACCATGTGTGGGAGTAACACGCCATGTGGTGTCAACTGAGTAATAGGTCCTATCATGAATGGCACATTTTGTTGGAAATTAAAAAAACACACTGTTTAGATGCCATACATGATGTGTAGTATTTTTCATAGTGATCCGTGTGTCTTAGCCATGTAGAAGGCTCAGGAAGGGAAAGAGGATTCAAGTACACACCCTATATTTATAAGGCACGCCGTGTGATTGGGGTGTTACGCAATCAGTTTATGCTGGAGTACATGCCCATGTGAATGGTTGTGCAAACATGTTGTGTAGTATTTATACACTCCGTGTAGTCATGTTTTGTAAATCATGAAGACTTTATTTCCCCTATCCCCTTGTTTCGAATTTTGATAAACTTGATCTTAAAGTGTGAATTTGACCTTGTAGAGTCATACCACCAAGATGACAATGCGTTGTTCTCTAGTAGAGTGGAAACTATTATACTCTAGAGATGGTAGGCCATGGTCTACTAGTAGATCCTGTAGCAGATCCAGATGCGGTGCCAGCCGTTATACTGGACACAGGGGTGGATTCGCAGTTCCATGAAGGCTTCATGCGGTTCATGTAGACCTTTTAGGGATCACTAACGGCATCCACAAATATGGCTAAGTGGACTCCTATCTTCCAGCAGCATCATACTCCTTTGTTTTCTGGGGATGATAGACCATAGACTATAGAGTCTTTGCTGTATTCATTGTAGACTATTTTTGAGCATCTTGAGAGTCCTCCAGGGCAGAGGGTCAAGCTCACGACTTATATGCTGGTTGATTCAGCTAATAAGTGGTGATATGTTACCATCAAGTCAGAGAATAATAGAGACATGGAATGGGAATATTTTCAAATAGCTTTCTATGAATTCTTCTTCCCAGAGACACTGAGGGATGATAGAGATCAATAGTTCATGAATATGCAGCATGGAACTTTGTCGGTGATGGATTATTTTGCTCGTTTAACCAAGCTTTATAATTTTTCATCAGTTTTGGTGGGTGATGAGACGATGAGGGATAAATGCTTTAAGGATGGTCTTCTATTTGACCTCTATGCACTGGTGAATGTTTTCCCGTTGTTTATTGTACATGCTATTGTGAACCTGACTCCGTTTACCGAGTGGAATTTTTGGGAATCTAGTGGTGTGGGCTAGGTTGGTTAGACACCAGTTTATGGTACTATTTCTAATGGTATAAGGAAGTGACAGATGGACTTCTCTCATGGTGGTAGTACCAGCCAGAAGTGTGTTTCAGGTGGCCAGGTCATGTACTACCAGTGTGGTAAAGAGGGGCACAAGAGGCCGTAGTGACCACATGACCCAGTCGAATGTCGATCTTGCATCAAGATGGGGCTTCTGAAGTTTTTTCTAGGGAGTTTCCACTACTGGCTAGTGAGAGGGGTTTTTTGAAGACTCCATTTTTGGGAACAGGACTGATAGCTTCTAACCATTCGGGAAACTGGAATATGTCAGGGCATGCAGGCAGAGATGGTGGTCATGGTGGTGGTAGCCGGACACCAGGATCTCAGAGGCATCAGAATGGGATAGCTCTGGGTAGCCATGCTTTGTCACAGGTCCATGGAACTAGGCAGGCATCTGAAGTGAAATAGACCCAACAAGAGTAGGATCCCAGACCATATAATGTCGGTGGTACTATTGTAGTATCTTCTGTCTTATCTTCAGTACTTTTCAATACAGGTGCCACACATAGCTTCGTATTTGTGCCTGTTGTCGAGAATCTTGGGCTATGTGTTTCCTCTTCATCTAATATTATGACGCTAGACACTTTGTTGGGGGATAGAATGGCTGGTGTGTGTTAGTGCATGGAGTTCCCCGTTTGAGGTTGGTGGGTTTCACTTTCATTGGGACCTCTATATCTCGGAGATGAAAAGATATGATGTCATTCTCGTGATGGGCTGATTGGTTCCCTTTCGAGCCATTGTAGACTGCTACCATCGTAGGGTGCATTTCACAACACCAGAGGGTGGAGAGTTTCTATACAAATGGAAGTGGGATGTTAAGGTGAGTCGAGCTGGACTAGAGCATCGTGGCCGAGGTGGAGTAACAACCCATATTGCGATTTTATATCTGGATGACTAGGGGACTTTTCTGATGGACATCCATCCAGTGGTTGATCATTTCAGGGATGTATTCATGGAAGACTTTTCAGGTCTACCTCTTGTGTATGAGGTGGATTTCAATATTGATCTTGTTCGAGGAGAATCATAGGTGTCCATTCCTCCTTATAGGATGGCTACACACGAGTTACAGGAGCTCAAGATACAATTAGAGGAGTTAAAGTAAAAGGGTTTTATCTGACCCAGTACTTTTCCATGGGGTCCTCATGTCCTTTTTGCGGAGAAGGAGGATGGTAACCTCAGACTCTATGTGGATTATCAGATGATGAACCACTTTATTGTCCAGAAATGATATAACATACCACGGATTAATGATCTTTCTGATCAACTTCGAGGTTCATGAGTGTTCTCAATGATTGACATGAGATAAAGATATCATCAGTTGCGCATGAGCCCATCGGACACAACCCTTAAAGCCTTTTGTAGTAGGTATGGTCTATATGAGTACTTGGTTACACCGCTCAGACTCAAAAATGCACCAGCAGTTTTTAGGGACTTGATGAATCGTGTGTACCATCCTTATATAGATTATTTTTTTAGTAGTATTCATGGATGATATCATGGTGTACTCTCACACTTGACAAGACCATGCCACCCATCTTGAGGTCATGTTCAGTACACTGAGAGAGAACCAGCTATATGGTAAGCTCTCAAAGTGACACTTTTGAATGGACCAAATTCACTTCCTGGGTCATATCATCTTAGAGGTAGGAGTTGGAGTAGACCCAGAGTAGGTGAGATAAGTAGTATCCTAGGAATAACCTAAGAATGTGTTTGCGATATGGAGTTTCTTGGGTCTCACTGGTTACTATAGGAGATTTATTCGACACTTCTCTCGCTTAGCAGCATCTTTGACAGGTTTGACTAAGAAGGGTGTAATGTTCGTTTGGACCGAATCTTGTGATATAGCCTTTCATGAGCTGAAGGGAAGGATGAAATCAGCACCAATCCAGATACTCCCTGAGCAGGGGAAGATCTATACAGTTTACTGTGACGCATCTGGAATTATACTGGGAGCTGTTTTGATGTAGGGCGATTGAGTTGTTGCATACAGGTCATGATAGTTGTGGCCACATGAGAGGAATTACCCAACGCATGACCTCGAGTTGGCTGCAGCTGTACACGTGTAACACTATTGGATACATTAACTCTCAGGGAGCATTTGTTTTGTTTTCACCAACCAAAAAAGACTCGTGTACATCATTACCAGTGTGGCTTGAATTTGAGACAGTGAAGGTGGGTTGAATACCTTTAGTCCTTTGATTTTGATCTTGCCTATACACCTGGTAAGGGTAATGTAGTTGCTGATGCACTGAGTAGGAAGACTCAGAAACCGGCAGTTCATGAGGCTTGTGGTGAGTGGCAGCTTATGGATTTGTTCTCTGAGATGCATTTGGAGGTTCAAGATAGTCAGGGGAAGACCAATCTTTCTTACTTATCTTTGACCTCTACCCTTCTGGATAGAGTGAGGATGAGATAGATATATGATTCCTAAGTCCTAGTTCTACAGGAGTCAGTGGAATGTGAGGACCCTCCTCCTGGATGGACGATAAGCGATGATGAGGTGTTGTGTTTCCATGGATGAGTATGGGTTCTAGGGGATATACGCATGGAGCTGATATGGGAGTATCATGCTTAAGCTTTGGAAGTGCATCCCAGACTAACCAAAATGTACCATGACTTGAGATGTCAGTATTGGTGGCCGGGTATGAAAAGGAAAGTAACTGGTTTTGTTACTAGATGTTCCTCCTGTCAGTAGGTGAAGGTAAAGAATTAGAGGCCAGTCGGGCTGTTATAGAAATTTCCCATTCCAGAGTGGAAATGGGATTATGTCATGATTTATTTCATGGCTGGGTTTCAGAGGTCACCTTGAGGAAACGATGTCGTGTGTGTTATTGTGGATAGACTCAAGAAGTTAGCTCAATTTTTTTCGATCAAGGAGACCTTCGGTGTTGACAAGTTCAGAAAGATGTATATCCGAGAGGTTGTACGTCCTCATGGGGCTTCTCATTATATCATTTCAGATAAGGATGCCCATTTTATGTCTCCATTATTGAAGAGTTTTCAGAGGGCACTGGGTACACAGGTGCTTCTAAGAAAATCTTACCAACCTCAGACCGATGGTCAGTCAGAGCGTACGATATAGGTGCTAGATGACATACTACGTGCATGCATCCTAGACTTTGGGGGATCTTGGGAGAAACATATACCCCTTGTCTAATTATCCAATAATAACAATTTTTAGGAAACTATTGAGATGGTACCTTATTATGCATTATATGGTAGGTCATTCCGATTAGCATTGTGTTAGGTGGAGGTAGGTGAGGCAGCTTTACTAGGACCAAATCTCATGTAGGAGACTTCAAAATAGGCCTTGTTGATTTAGAAGAAGATGGCTACCGTACAGTCTCATCATAAATCTTATACAGATCACAGGAGATGTCCCTTGGAGTTTGTGGTTGGGGATATGGTGTTCTTGCGTGTTTCACCGAGGTTGGGACACAGGCGGATCAGGAGACAGGGTAAACTTTCACCAAGGTATGTGGGGAAATTTGTTATTCTGGAGAGATTCGGGCAGGTTGCCTATCGGTTGCAGTTACCAAAGTGGTATCAGGCCTTTTACGACCTTTTACTTGTATCTCATTTGTGCCATTATCATTCAAACCCATCTCACGTCATTCAGACCACGGAGGATGAGATTCATGTCGATGAATCATTTGGAGAGCATCTGATTTTTATCATGGATAAGAGTATGAAGGTTATCTGAGGCCGGTCAGTTCCTCTCATACAGGTGCTATGTCATCATGGCCAAGTTCACGATGAAACCTATTAGCGGGAGACCAACATACGCGCTCAATAGCCAGAGTTGTTCAGAGCTTTATCTTCACCACCCTTGGAAGGGAAATTTGGGGACAAATTTCTATAATGGCGGAAGTTTGTAAGAACCCAAATGTTATTCTTGAGGTACAGTTTTCTTATTTTCTATTATCCTTAAGTGTTTTTTAGAAAATATGGAACATGGGAGGAAATCCTAAATTTTGTTACTATACGCCATGTACTTTTCCACATGCCGTGTCTTTTGGCCGTGTGGAATGAATACAAAAGGCGGGTAGACCGGTCGATGATGATGGGTTTAAAAACTGACTACATACCGGTAGTGGGTATTTACACGCCGTATAGTCAGTCGTTAGGAAAAACGTAAATCGGGGTCTAGTTAAGCAAAAGTACATGCCGTATAATCAAGAATACACATCGTGTACTCATGTTGAAAGATGAACAGTGTTGAAGTGGAACGAAGCCACAAAAGGACCAATTAAATAAATGAAAAGTACACCCCGTGTACCCAATAGTACATGCGGTGTAGTCTGTTTTTTTCCTAAAATGGGAAGACCCTACTATTTTGGTAGAATAGGTGTTTCACTTCATTTGGAGCTCGGGAGGATGGCTGGATCTTGGAAGCACTCCCACTCGCACACCAGGAACCCGTTTTCTACACCGTCGATCACCTTGGAACTGCACAGGTGATTTAATCCTTCTACTTGCATAGATCATTAAATTTATTTCTCTAAATAATGTTATTTGAGTTTTAATGAGGATTTTTCCACCTTAGATCTACGATTTTCTCGGGCGTTTCGAGGAGCGTTGTTCACGTATATCGATCAGGGATGATCGAGGTAGGCGGTCTGGTGTTTAAATTCCAACTACTCTACATTTTTGTGTACCATTGTGCTATTAACCCATGTTGGGGTTTCATATGGATGAGGACTAGGCTATTTTAAAAACATATAATTTCATAGGTTATTTAATGAAATTGTAAAACTACTGTATGTGATTGCTGTTTGGATCCAGGACCACCCATGGGGTGCGTTCCTCTGTTTAGCCGTTTGGCCAGGTTACTCGAGGGTATACCAGAAATTTTAGCATGTCTTAAAATACCTTGAGTGGAATAGTATGTAAATTTCTTATTTATATATTGGGCATGGTCTGACTACTTGTTTAGCCGGAGGGTAGTGTTGTGATTAGCATGTGGGCAGGGATCCGTTCAACCTGAGGGTAACTTTATTTGTGCCTGTGGGCAGTCGATTCTGTGCTTGTGTGAGACACCTCGTATGATTGTGGGAATTATTCAATATGATTTATGGAAGATACCTATGGGTTTGGATTCTCTGTACCTGAGGGTAAGGGTTTTCATGTCTGAGGACACTGACTGTTTACATAGAATATTCACTCTGGTATTTTTCATTAATTGAATGACTAAATGAATATTAAAATGGCAATATAGATGGAAAAGATAGTTACTTTTGAGTACTACTTATTTTATTTCATTTATCATTGCACACTTCTGTTGCACATATTCACAGATTGTTGGGCATGTGCCTTTGGTGGGTGCCTACTGGGAATCATTTCTCACACCCTGTTTGGGTCATTTCTTTGGCCCAAAAAAACTATATTTCTGCAAGTGTGGGTAAGGGAAAGGGTCCCTATACAGGTACTTGAGTGTTGGTAAGGTGTATGGGATCATGGGACAGAGTTCAGGGTAGTGATTCTGACTGCTGTTCTATTTTGTTCTATTGTACCTTTACCTACATTGTATCGTATTATACTCCTATGTAACATGTTCAGGTTTATTTTATAGGACTAGAGACATGTTTCATCATTATATATATAGAATATGGTTATCCTTTAATACAGTTGTTCATGTAAGTTCTGTATGGTTTATTGATTCCGCTATTGTTGTATCTTTTATCTTGTATTCCGTTGCACTATACTTTGACAAATGAGGGCATAGTTTCCACACTATCAGACCTAGGCCCTCACTTGTAGTTGGCTGGTTCTGGTGTTTTGGGAAATGTGCTTGATGTCATGTGACCAACTGGTTTCAGGTCACCCGTGGAGTGGCACTCGGATCAGACACGTTACAATAATCCACATAGAGTTGGAAAATTATAAATTTTATAAAACCAAGTAATCTCAACGAACCTATTACTAAAGAGAAAGTAGATGAAAAAAAGATTAAGATTGTCTAGTAATTCTATATAACTAGAATTATCAAGGGTATAAGGAAGGTTATAATCAACACAACTCCAAACCTCGATGGTTCGTAACACATTGGAAAGTAATAATGCTCAGAGAACAAGAAGTCCCAAAAATGTAGAGGTAGATAAATAGCTGTAAATGACATCTCAAAGATAATATAGAGGTTACATGGAGATTAAAAGTCCCACGTTAACAAAACAACAATAAATTTATTCCACACAATATTTCCAAAACATTGAGGTTGACACAGTCATTATCAAATCATAGTTGTTGTTCAAGAGAAAATTGCACCCATAAATCCATCAATTTTATAACACGTATAATGTATCAATAAAAATGTTATAAAATACACAATGACTACTAGGAACTATATTGGAGTACCTCATGTCTGTAGAAATAAGTGAGATTTCGACTCTAGTATATGGTAATGTGTCATGTCAAATCTATATAGATTTGAGGATATAGAATCCACATATAGAGTATCATGTTCCTTATGTTCGTGGGTGAGGGGGAATGCTAAATTTTTTAGATATTTATGTTGATGATACCATACCCCGATCAACAGACTATAAATAACATTTTTTACAATCGTAAGTGAGGATGGTAGGGGTAACCATCTCCTAACACAGACACACCACCAATGATGATATTCAATTTGAGAACAGGCTGATATTTATTCCCAAACAATATATTTGGTCTAAAAATCAAATCCAAGATCATCCTATCTCAATTTTATAATATCGTTAGACATATAAATAAACTAGGTGATCAGGATCATTATTGAAAAAGAATAATTATAATCAAATCAATTCCATGGAATGTAAATCTTGTTAAAAATATGAGATTCATTGTAATACACATGATAGTTACTATGTGGCATGATGTGAGGCTCATCCCATGTGTCTAAATTACAAAGAATATATTAGACTCAAATTCTCTATCTCATTTTCCTTATAATGATGTTCAAAATAAATCTTTAATATGACATCATATGAATATGATATATCTTGAAAAATGTTTTATATTATTATTAATATTATTAAAATATTTTTAGCATGGAGGGAAAAAAAATTATTGTTTCACCCCTTCTCTTTTCATGTGGAGCCCCCCCGGTTTCATGTGGTATGGCCTATTTGGGACACATAATAACAACTATAATTTGGTATTATTTTGTAATTATATAAATTTAGAGGAAGAAATAAGTCATGATTTGTGACCTTCTTTTTCTCACTTCCATGTGGCTTCTTGCGATAATGTCGACCACCATGAGTGGCATATAGACATCTACACATATGATGACCTTGATGTTAATGCTCATGAAAACCACCTCTATCTAGTTGAGATCACATTGGACACCCTTCTTGTTCAAAACTTTCGATCCTGTGAAGCCACTAATCTCCATAATGTCCTCCACATCTCGATGACCCATCATACTAACTTTATCATATTCTAGGGACAAAGAATAATTATCAACATCTGATAAAAATATATAGAATAAGGGGGTAGGAGAAAATCAGATGGATGTCACATAAAAATTTTGATAGCCTTTTCCTTCAGTGATTACAAATCCACCACAAAAAATTCATGCATTATACTAGGATTATTTAACTTTTTATCTATTAATTCATTGTTTTGGAATTTTTGAATCATTGATGGGGAATTTAATAATCACTATAGAGGATTTCATTTATATAATAAATAAAAAACATCAATAATTAAAATTATTGATGTTTATTATATCCCAATAATAAAATTAATATTATTGTTTCATTTCAAAAAATCAATTTAGAAACCATGAATTGGGAAACAATTCAAAATATTGATCTATACCTTAAAAATAAACACTTTCCTCCACATCATATGTAGTTGGAAATTTTGTTCTTTGATCTAGTGAATTCACTATATTTATTCAACATATCATTATATATCTTTCTCTAAATTTTACATCATATGAAATATTTTGTATATAAGTTAACCTATAATTTTAGAGTATTATAATTTAAATAGAAAAACCCTATGTTAAAAAAATAATAAATTTTAATTTTAATTAAATCATTCCTTAATTAAATTAAAAATTATTGGAATGACCATGGGAGCTATATTATGTGCCTAATTTATTCTAATACATGTGTTAATTTCATGTTCCAAATGAAACTATAGTTTTAATTTTCTTACAAGAGACCTTGTTTATGAGATATAAACATTTCCTCATAATTAAACATGTTATGCATAAAATAAAACATCCCTTCTAAATATATTTGTACTAAGGCCCACCCATACATTAAATTCAATGTTGAATAATCATATGGGGTTTGACGCACACACCATAGTTGATGGAACTATCAGATAATTTTTCAAATGTCGTGTACTTGGGTCAATTTACTATTTTACTCAAGTAGAGGTCTTGAGACATTGAAACTCAAAATAAATAAAAATATTTACTTAGAAATATTAGTTTTTACTTTCTTTCATCCTTAATACACCTTTTCATCCTCAAAATGGAAATAGGTTGTGATAACAAGAAAGGAATCATAAAAATATTGTTTGAAAACCCACCATCAGTGAACATACCTTCTTTACCTACGGTGGAATAAGCCCAAAAAAATATGGTACTCATACAGCTAAGAAATAAACATCATAATTTATACATTACTATATTATCTATAGCAATATTAAATAATGAAATAAGAAAAATACACATTCACTTTGTGTGTTTCTTTCTTTGAATGAATACTTGAAACCTTTTCACATCTAAAGGTTTTCCCATCATAGGTGGAAACAAATGTTGAAACATTTACAGAAAACCCAAAAAAGGTTCTTAAATATGGTTATCACCAGTGAGAATGCTCGAATTCCCCTTTAGGAATGTTATAGATAGTTTATGAAAAATAACCACACATATATACCATGCACAACTGAGCACATCAAAAAAATTCCATAATAATCCCATAAGGTTTGTTATGAAAGATCCCTCATATTATCAACAGTTCCTCCAATATTTACTAACAATAAGGTAGGGGAACCTATGTCGCTATAATGTTTCTAAAGGATAATTTATTCTATTTTCTACAATATTAATAATCACAATAATCCTACATCCACATCCTGATCCCAAACAAGTTCAACATTCTTTATTGATGTTATCCTAGAAGTGTTTTCTTGATTATTTCATAAATGATATGGATTTCAACAATAATAATGACATGAACCTCTCTCAACTACTAAAAATCACAACATTAACTATTGGTTATTCCAATATACCAGATGACCCTTTTCTATTACCTCTATACCCAAACATAAAACCTAATAGAGTGACCAAATTTCACAGTATCCTAAGAAATATTCTTCTTAAACCACATATAATGGGTACTTATATGGTGGGTACACCCAAATCATATAACGGGTCATGCCACAACGAGGTTCATTCTCTAATAGAGTGATCTCTACTCAAATTTCCCATCATCGCATCCCAAATGATCATTATTACACAAGCACTATACACAATGGAAGTGTGTGGCATGTTCCTTACCTCTAACAAACATACACTGATCTGATTCTAAATAATATTTAGTAATAAATAATCACAAAAATTAATACCATAACAATTGTGTCCTTTCTCACACCATGAAAAAGTGTGGCACCACTATTATTGATTACTAGTGTGTATTGTCCCACTCTACACTAATAATATCTACTCAAATTTTAGCATATCACATACCTCCATCATCACCTAGACATAAGTTCATTTTCTGAACATATAAACACCATGACACTAATTTTCCTCTCTAATATAAAAATATGGTTAGATCGAAGGAGTATGTAAGAGTGTTATTTATATAGGAGGGGTTGGGTGATATGTTGTTTGAAATATTAATCTAAAAAAACACAATACCTCTTTAGGTAAAAAGGACAAAATAAAATATTTTCTGATGATCATATTGTAATAATAGGAATCACATATTTTCTAATTATATTAGTGTATTCTTTAATCATTATGACATATAAAATTATAAAAAAAAGATAAGAAATATTTTTCCCAAAAAAATATATAGACTTTAAATAGTTGAAAAAAACATTGAAAAAACAATAAATACAAAACTAATAATGTAAGATTGAATTAAAATCTATATTAAAATATTTAACATTTTTAACATTATTATTGAATGTAATAAAAAACCTTGAATTAAGATATCCACAATTTTTTAGTTATTGTAAATTCTATCTTTCCTTACCATCAAATCCATTGACACAATGATCTGATTAAGCTCTATCAGCATATCATCTGAAGTCCTATATATGATGATCGGTGTATGTATTCCTAAAATAAGAATCCCTCAATCTAAAGGATTAGATTCACTATATGCATATATATGAAATCTTTTTATTATTACAATGATCGGACAAAAAATTAAAAATTAAATTTTCTAAATGAACCAACCCAAACAAATATTCCTTAGAATGACAGATCTATAAAAAATTAAAATTTATAATAATGAGAATTCCATGCAATCAAATATTTAGAATACTATAGTTGTGAAATTTATCCGAAGCCAACTCTTAAAATGAGTAGACATATATAGATGAATCATCAATGATGATATTTCTAAGTTAGTGGCAATGGATTGTGTTATCTTACACCTAACATCCTAGAAATAACTCAATTCCAAACAACATTTTGTTTATAACCATTAAAATATTATGTTTTATTCCTTCTAGTAGAAACAAGGTCTATATATCGCTATTATAATCATAGGATAGTCTCATGGAATTCCTTATCAATTTTTAATATGAAAAAACTTATAAGGATTAGTTTGATGTATCAGTACCAATATCAATGTGATGATCATGACTTTTTTTAGATAGAGAGATAATAAAAATATATAACCACTAGTCATAATAAATATCTATATAATGAATTACACATATACTTAATTTTATGTATTATATTGTAGGATGATAAGTTTTTATTCTTAACACATTAGAATGTTTTCTATGTTAGTTAAAAGTAATTTTTTCTACAAAAACATAATAAAACACATAGGGAATAATAATTTAGTAAACATAATTTTAAGAAGGTGATTGTGATTTCAAAAACTAAAGGAATTTTAAATTAATAAATAATACTTATAACTCAAAAATATATAATTTTTGGAAATTATAAACCACAGTACTTAAAAAAAGTAATTATAAATGGAAATACATACAGACCTTTAAAATATTAGTAGAACTAAAGAGATACTTCATAACTCCCACTATGTTTATTACTCTTTTATGATATTATTTAATGTATTCATAAATATCCCCTACATATAGTCACTTCTTATTTTTGAAATTCCTAAAAATATATCAATACTTATTCCCAGAAAAATTTATCATTTTTGAAATCTCTCCCTAAATCAAATATTCATCTTTTAAATAAATACCACCCTTTGAATATGTAATACCTTATCCCCATTTTTTATTTACAAAAATAATGGAAATTTAACCACAGTATCCAAACATTTAAGAAATATAACATATGAAACAATAAACTCTGAACTAAATTATTATCCATGAAATAATAAAAACAAAATACATCCAAAAGTATTAGAAGTAACTCAAACATAATTTGTTGGATGAAAATATAATCACATTCAAAAAACAATTAATATGTTTGATAAAAGTAAATTTATAGTTTAAAATGAAAAAATATTCACTATTTCTTTATCGATTTCAGGACCAAATAATTTATCTTTTGAACTCCTTTTGGTCCATTTCAAGATTTATAAATTTTTTATTCCATCATTTCATTCTTATGGTCTAGGGAATTTATCCTTTTAACCACCACATAAAATTATTTATTCTCATACCACATAATGATCAATTCATTTTCAACCATTCTCATCTTAATTTTTTCCAACATTAAATCACGATCATTTTCTTTAAATACATTTACATTCTATGTGCAATCATATGTGGTGTCTTTAAACTATTAGACAAAATTTACTCTATGAGAAACATCATAGGACAACTAGTTAAAATTTTTATCAATTTATAAATTGTTTAATTATTGTAAAAAATTGTTCAAAATATTTTCTGATAACATAATCCACTTGATTGGACAAATTTACCATCTGATCGTATAATATTTTCTACATCTAAGACATTTCTTGAATGGTTTTAAATACTACTTCAATTCAAAAAATTAATTTTATTATAACATTTTGGGATTTAAATTTTTCATTCAATGGACATTGAATAATGTTACATATTTCCTAAAGATTAGGAAAATAAATAATGTTTTCTTCTAACCTTCCTAAATATTTGAATCTGAAATCAAATTATTTATGTGCAATGGTTTCACTTAAATTTGATGAACGTGGTGATGTTTTGGGAGGATTCAGTCTTAAGGATTCAACACCAGGGTTTTCCTCACATTTATCTTTCGTTGTCTTTGAAAAAATCTTCTCATCTAGAACATTAACAACATCCAAATTATTATCTGACTCAATGACTTTAACAACATTAATTAGAGACTGTTGATCTTATTCTTCATTCTTTAATGGAGATTTTTATCCCTCCTCTGAGGATGACTTTTATTTCTCATTAGATGTAAAACTTTCTTGAGATATTTATAATCCTATATACTTATTATACAATAAAGGTAAATATTATGATGGTGATGATGATGATGATTTCGATAACATATTTTTCATGAACCAATTATTTGATTCTATTTCTCAATCAATAGCTTATTCTTATTATTACACTTCTTGATCATCATATTATTACTTTTCATTTTTTTTACCTCTTATTATTATTTATGTTATTCATATTCTTATTCAACATATTGTGATAAATAACTTATTATACAAATAATAAATTTTCCAACTATTTTGGATAACAAATAATTATATTTCGAAATATATTCTTTATTTTTTAGGGAATTATTCTTCATCAAAAACTTTATCTTTTCCTTTATCAGTGAAAGAATGTATAAGATAAGGAATATTAGAGGTTTCATGAAACTAAAGTATTACATCTGGAATGATTTTCTTAGTATAATAGATTGGTATAATATGATTCTCATAGGATTTCCCAACAACTTTCAACAAACAATCATGTACTTTGGATTCTTGAAATTTCTTATTATATTTCTATTTAATTTTAACTTCTTTTAACTGACTATAAATCTAAATTTTCAATGAATTTTTCTCCTCAATATCTATACCAAAATCTAGATCGCCCATATTCTTTTTTGTCTTATGTGCTATATGTTTTTCAATAACATAATTTTATATTATACACTCATTATTTTGTTTAACTAGTTTGGGATATTTCTCCTTTATCTTTTCCTTAACATCCTCATATTTCTGTGATGGATTTTCCTCTAAAACAACATCATCAACTATATCATAAAAATTGTTTTTCTCTTTCTTACAAAAATATTTATTATATAAATTTTATTTTTTTAAAACAATAAAATCTTCTAACACATTGGGTATGTTTCTTTCTCATCATTGAATATTTTCATAACATTCACAAGTAACTTATTGATTAAATAAGGAAACATGATGAAATTTGACATTATTTAGTATTATTTAATTATTTTACCATAATTAAAACAAACAATGCAATTTTTATTTTCATCATTTTTGTTATAAAACATGACACAAAAATATCAGATACCATAAGAGAATCCCTAACAATATTCATGGCTATTAAATACCCTGAAATCCACAAATATAAAACACTATTTTTCGGTTATAGATGAAATAATTTTCTTGATTTATCATAACATGGAAACAAATAATCCTTTACCTATAATCTTTCAAAATGACCAAAACAATCTGATTATTTTTTATTATATTAAAAATGTTTCTCCTCATGTAATAACTATAGCTAAATATTCAAATCATTTATAAGATCGTTATTATTAATTTTGATTAAATGTAGAAGAAACTAGATTCTTACCCCTTTATTTAACAAAATTATTTTAATAATTGTACTCTATCATGATTTTAGGATAATATAGATCAAAATAATTTTTCATGTTGTTGTACACATATTTCACCCATCCTTGAAAATTGATAATATTTTATAGAAAATAATCATGATCATTAACCCTAGACCTTTTGATAATACATTATATGAGAACATACCATTTCGCATAATCCATCATTTTTCCACCACAATGATAGTAGAGTTGTGTATCAGATGAATGCCAAAAAAATACTATCAGATTTGCGGAGGGAGAGAGTTACAAAGAAGAACATATCGAACCTGATGTGGTAGAAGGGTTTTCCCACATTTATATAAGTGAGAGAAACATTATTTCATATTCCTAAAACTCTTTGGACAGGTGATATTAAACCCTAATAGATCAAACTACCATGATTTTGTTACAGAAAATTTAAAATGTATTTTTTTCGACCCACAAATTTTTAGGATTACTTTTCATAAAATTGCATATTATTTTGATTAGAAAATTTGTTAATTTTTTGAAAAAAAATTACAACAAAAAATATAATTAATCAACACAATTTTTGAAATAATGTAATGGTTTCATTGGAAAACTATTATAATAATAGCTTTCAAAGAAGAAAGTTTCGTCGGTGTTAGTAATATGGTCTTGTTAGTTTATGTGATAATGTTAGTTTATAGTAGTATTTAATTGAAATTGATTAAGATAGTTTTATAACAGAAACTGATAATGATAGTTTTATAATAAAAACTAATTAGGATGAAATATATTTTTTGAAAACATTCAAAAAAAATTATGATGAAAAACTCATTATGATTAAAAAATTAGAAAATAAAAATATTCAAAAAATTATTTAGAAAACGTATACATATATATTATCCCTACGAAAAGGAAAATATTAATGTCAATATATGTGTAAGCATGAATTATATATTAGTAATCCCTTAACATAGATTATTTTTAATTCATTTTAATTTGTTCCAATCTATTAGAACTAATGTGTTTTGTAAAAATATCATCATGTTGTTATTTTATTTTGATGAATTAAACAATCTTGTATCCTTTTAGTGTGTGATCCTAAAGAAAGTGTTTTCTAATATATTTGTGTTTAGAAAATGTGTAATGTGTTTAATTTTTACTATTATCAATGAACCATTTTTTCAAAAATTATTTTAGTTTTAGTAAAACACATGACATAGTTTCTGAGTGTGTGTTACATCCACAACAGCTGAGAACAACAACACACACCTTTAATATATTCAGCTTTAGTAGTGAAAGGTTCAACCGATTATTGTTTTTTACAAGACCAAGAGTCTAAATAGTATCCTAAAAAATGTCATGTTAATAATGTACTTTTCCTATCCATTTTACATACACTGAATTCAGAATCTACGAGGCATTATTGTTCAAAACAATTTCGAGATGATTATAACAAGTCATAATCCATAGTTTCCTTAATATAACAACTAATTTGTTTTATAACATTAAGATGGAAATATTTTTTATTTTATTGATATATATCTCTTAAGAGTACTAAAATCAATAAATTCAAAAGAATAGATATTAACTATAGTAAGCATTGAATCATTCCTCTAGAAGTATTCTGATCAATTAGATTCATATCCTTATCATGATATAATATATTTGGAGTACAATATGAGTTTGAAAACTTTTAGTGATTTGATTTGTGAATTTAATTAGAAAATATTTTATGTTCATATGTTGTGATACAAAAGAACCCTCTAATTTTTGGGAAATTTTAAAACAAAGAAAAATATTTTAACTCACCCAATATAGTTATTTCTAACTCATATTTCATATGATCCATTAAGGAATGTGTTAAATATTTTTCAGTTGAACCAAATATAATGTCATGAACATATATGTTTACAATAATAATGTTTTTATTTACTTAATTTATAAATTAATTTTAATCGATACGTCCCATAATACAATTTTATTGTAATAAAAATGAAGCTAACCTATCATACGATGATCTAGGGGATTTATCAATTCAATAAACTACCTTGGTAAATTTATAAACATGTTCCGTATGTTTTTTGTTTTCAATATCATTGATTGTTCTACAAAAACATCCTCCTAAACATATCCATTAACAAAATAAAATTTCAAATCCTTTTTAAATAGTTTGAAATTTAAGAATTATGTAAAGGAATGAAGTATTAAAATATATTAAATATTAGCTATCGATTTATAAGATTCTTCATAGTTAATTCCCTCTTGTTGGTTTTTACCATATTTGACAACTTTAACTATATTTATAACTATTTATCAATTTTTAACGTTTTTTTCAAAACCCCATTTTACTCAAATTATTGAAGTTTATTTATATCATTCAACTAAAGTCCATACTTGGTTACTTTGAAAATAAATGAGTTCATCATGCGTTTATTTAATCTAATTCATATCACCTAAAGCCTAATTGGATTTTTAGGATGAAATTGATATAAGAATGCTATATTCTAATTTTCAATTCTCAAATAACTTCTAGTCCTAACTAGTTTATCTACATAAACAATAATATTATTATCATCATTATTCCAATGGAACAACTAATTTTATTGTTTTTACAATATATTTTATTCAGTAATAGGATGGAAATATACATGAGGAATAAATTTATAAAAATATTCTTTACATTTTTCCTTATGAAAATAATTTTCAAAAATAACATCTAATGATTTAGGTTGGGGTCTTTTGAATAAGATGGATCAGTTTCATCAAATATAACATGAACAATTTCCTCAAAAGTACAAGGGTTTTTATTAAAGACTATATAAGACATACTACTAATGTAATAACATAAAATGATCCATGTGAGTAGGAAATCAAATAAGGAAAAACTCTCTATAGAGAAACTAGATCTCAGACGGAAGTATGCCAAGATTCTGAAGCGATATGATACGAACTCCGATTGGGAGTCAGCTACTAAAGAGGATGCACCTTATCATGGATGTGGTGAGTATAACTATTTCAATGATATAAAGCTATTATTTTCTGTTTGGAACTTTTTTCTAGATGTGGATGGGTTGTATGTGTGTACTATTGTTCCTTTCCTCCTTTGATTTTTCTTTATTTTTATAAAAGGTCAAAGGAATTCTTCTAACTAATCATTTCTAGTAATATAAAAATATTCAATCATTATCTTTTATATAAAATTTATGTAATTTATCATTAGTATTCAACATGAATAATTTGAATCAAAATAATTTTATATAATAATTTTTTGGTTTTCATCCTATCAACGACGTATAAAAAATTTTAATAATAATTTTTTTATTAAAACTCAATTTATTGTATAGAAATAAATACTAATTTCTTCACCCCAAAACTATTTAAAAACTAATTATTTGCTCAACATGGTTGTGGTAATATTTTAAGTAACTCTATTATTTATTTTAGGTACACAATTATTAATTGGATTTTTAAATGGTTAAAATTTATGTTCACTACCTTTCTTACAATTTTTTTTTCAAAATAAAAATTTTCACATTTTCCTCCATGATCACTATGAATAATTATCAAGGATAAGTTTTTCTCATTTTTAACTACGGTGAAAAAAATTTTAAATATTTGACGTCTTCATATTTATTTATATGAATATAAACCCATGTGTATCTATAGTAATTATCTATTAAGACATATATATATTGTACACTACTAATATATACAATTTATGAAGGACAAAAAAATTCCATTTTCAATAAAAATAAATCTTAAAAATACAGGACTTCAAAAATAGATTAAAATCATTCCTAATGTTTCTTAACAAATTGAAAAGGATAAAAAAAATTTGAAATATCATACCTCAGTTCTGGTATATCCTTTACATGTCCTCTCATAGTCAATATAAAAATGTTTCAAAGGTTACTGTGTCCTAAACTTCTATTCCATAACCAAGATTTATCATCAATCACACTACGAAAAGTTATATCTTGGTTCCTAATGTCTTCTATATTTATTTTCTAATCATTCTCATAATGATTGTAAGAAATAATAATTTCATATTTTGAAATCTATGTTTTAATGTTATCATTTCTAAATTTAACAAGATGGCCTTTATCACATAATTGAATTATTCTTATAATGTTGTTCTTATGTAAAATAACATATAATTCATTTTAAATTAAAGATTTTATGAGATGTATAATTTTTTCTTTACCAATGATTTAACCCTTAGCATTATATTTAAATGTTAATTTTCCACCATTCAACTTGATAATATTCTAAAAGAAATATTTGTTTCCATTCATGTTTCAGAAATATCCACTATCCAAGTACCATATATTCTTTTTTGAAAACAAAATAATTAGTTTTTTAGAAACCAAATCCTCTTAGGTTTGGTATTGACAGAAAATAAAATCATAAGAAACAATATTTGAAAAACATTACTTTTATGAGTAAATGTATCCTCCATGGAATAATATGATTTATGAAAATCAAGATACTGATCTATATTCAAAGAAAACATTTTCTTCAATGTCCACCACTTTGTTGTTTTGTTAAAAATGGTTCACTTTTAAGAATAAAATATCTATTACAAAAAACATGTTTTTGATTTGCATAACCCATTCTAGATTAATTATCATTAGTTATAATCTGTTTTTACATTTTATCATGGTTTTCCTTACCATGGGTAAACATTGACAGAAGTTTATTAAATTATATATTTTCTATTTTTTTTACAACTTTGTTTTTCCCTTATTAAATATAAAAATTGTGTTATGTTTATCATATCATTTTGAAAATAAAATTTCATAGAAATAATTTTCTCAATATCATTTGAAAATTATAATTTTTGAGATTTTTTGTCAATATCATTATAAATATCTAATTTTTCATTTGTTAATAGATTTATTATTGAATATTACTTTTCATGTTTATCTTGGGAATTATCATTTTTTTTGAAAACCTTATAATTTACTTTATATAAATGTTTTTCAAACCTACATTCTTCATTATAACTAGGTAATGTATTATCTTATATTGAGGAAGATTCATCAGCATAAGATGTATAATTTTTCTCATCATATAGAAAATTTTCATTTAAATAAGTATTTTTAAGGGATTTTACAATTTTTACCTTAACCATTATACAGTTATTTATCGATGATATCTTTTCATGATTGAAAATATTAATTTGTTTTTAATTATTTTTGTTTGAATTACATTTTAAGAGCTATATCCATCACTAAAACACTAACTTTGAGAAGTTTAAATACATTTTTTTTCATAGACTTATAGTACATATTTTAATTTCTATCAGAATTCATCTCTTTATTTTAAATTTTCATTAACATTGAAAAATTCGGGATACTGTGTTATGTATTTTTATTTTCATTGAAAATAACTTTTGTGTCCTCATTTTCAATTTTTTAGGAACATTATTTTATCTATGCTGAAAATATTTCTCCCCCAAAAAATTTTTATTCATTTTTGAAAGATTAAACAAATTATTTTCAAAATATCCAAATGCATCAAAATCATATTTAACAATAACATATTTATTCATTTATTTCCTCACAAATTTCTTATGTGATTGAACATTAGTAGGAATATTTTAATTTGAGGGAAAATAAAAAACACCACAATTTTATTTTCCTTTTCATTATCTCCCATTGATATTAATTTATATTACATGAGGGTTCAAATAATATTATAAAGATTTATATTGGTAATCTTCCATGTGTCATCCACAATAAATCTTTCACATTTCCACTCATTTAGTATTATATCAATAATCTTTTCAACCAGAATATTATCATTAATAAATTTTTCACCAAGTGACTATAAACTAATGATAAAAGTCGTAATCAATCAGTGAATCTCGAAAACTATCTCACTAGGTAAAATCTCAACGGCTTGGTGATTGGTTTTTAGTATGGATCTTCTTTTATCAATGAATATTTATGTACAAAAATTTGTTGCATCCAACATACTTCAAATTTTATTGGCTGCTTCACAAGATGATATCTGAATATAAATATTCCTCAACATATAAGACTTTAAAGTATTTATGAAATTGCATTTCAACTGATATTCTAACATCTTATCTTTAGTGATGGCATAAAATTACTTATCAAGAACCTTATACTTCCATGTACGGATTAAGAAGTTATCAATGAAAATGTTGATCAAAAACTTTTTCATTCCATATCTCCAATATTTATTGTCATTCCCACAAATAATTTAGGTTCTACAGGGATTTGTGTTATTAAGAGTTACACTATTCATACCTTTCATATGAAAAAATTGAAAATATTTTTCTACAAAAAATGTTGCAGTGAAAACAATTTATAACCAAGTAGTTTATAAAACATGAAATTGATAGATGACGTAAAAACTCATCAATTTAAAACCATAGAACCTCGTCTGATATAAATTGTTATATCAAAATAGATACTAAGATGATTACTATTAAATGTGGGTATAAATTTAGTTTAAATCATTAAAATAAGACAAATCACAATACATATTTATTTAAAAAGGTCAATATCAGAAATCGTTTAATGATTCAAGTGTAATAATCAGAATCAAAGATTTTCCAAATATATCAATGTATATTTTAATCATTATCACTAATACAATAATAGAAAAAATGATTATAAATATCTATAAAACAAACTTTATGATATACTATTAAAAGTAAAAAAATTATTGTAAAAACCAGCAATAAAAATTTTTATATTGTAAAAATGATTTACAAGATATGTTAAATGACATATAATTTTTGAACATAAGAGTTACGGTATTAAAAAACATTAATAAAGTGTTCTATAGTTTTATACTTCCTATAAATCTATCTTTCATTTCCATGAAATCCCTCGATACGATGAATATAATAAGATCTCTCTTCCTTTATTTGAAATCCCTTCATACAATGGTCAATGTCTTTATTTCTAGTCATGGAATCCCTCGATCTGATCGATCATATTCAATAACTTCCTATCCTAGAAACCTCATTATCGCCATAATGATCATACACACTATTCAAAAGAAACTGTTTTAAAAGAAAAAAAAACCTGAAAATTATTCCTTATAATGACAACTCTATTGAAAATTAGAAACACTCAGAATGAGATGTTCACTATAATAAATCTCTAGAATACTTTTGTTGTGAAATGTATCTAATCTGTACTTGTAAAATGAATTAGTATTTATAGATAAAACTCTAATGGTCATATTGTTGAGTTACATGCAATGGTGACATACTACATGAACTAGACATCTGGGAAATAACTGAATTCCTGACATTGTTCTATTTAGAATCCTTACAACGCTATATTTTTTTCCATAAAATTGAAACAATGCCTATATATCCCAATTATAAACATTGGATAGTCTAGTGGAATTACTTATCATTTTTCAATACGGTAAACCTAAAAAGGATTAGTCCATTATATCATCACCATTATCAGTCCAATGTCATGAATTGTTTTTGTTTCATAGAAAATACCAAATTTTAACCACTGGTTAGAATAATGATCAGTCAGATGAATTGGACACATCGTTAATCCAATGGATCGTATTGAATAATGATAAATTCATATTTTTAATAAATTAGATTTATTTCTATGTATGGTAAAAGTAATTTTTTCTATAAAAACAAAATAAAACATATGGGACATAAATAGTCATTGAAAAGATTTTTTAGAAGGTGTTTTTGACTTGTAGAACCGAATGAATGTAAAAGTATAAAGATATACTTTTGAATCAACACAACCAACAGATTAAATCTCATAAAGAAAAAAAATTAAAACATTATATTAGATCCATCCTTAAAGACTTTTTTCCAAGAATACACTCTTCTTTTAATACTGGATCAATCTCCCAAATCTTAAAAATCTCCACCACAAACTATATCATGGGGACAGTTTCTTCAAGGGATATATATGAATTATTGGTATTTCACCATACCAATTTATAAACATGTGAACATATACATTTAATACAACTATATGTGAACAAAACCTATCTTTAATGGTCTTCCGAACATAACCCTTTTAAGTAGATCATGTATTCTTCAGACTCATCACAAAAATACACACTTATCATCTGATGGTAAGAAATTTTAACATCTATAGGGATATCTCTAACTGGTACCCCTGAGGTATGGGTCTCTTTAACTCTTCCACAAAAATCCAAGTCATTTATTCAATAACATAGAACATATGACCCTAGCAAAAGATAACCATTCAATACTGATATGGTCACTAAAACACATCTTCTATAACACGAGGCATCCGAGAATAGACCCAAAATGTGCTCACCATAATAGATCAGTGAATAAAATTAATAATTATTGAAATTTCCCCAAGTAGATATGTTTAGTCTATGATTTAGAAAATAATCACTAACTCACAATCATACATGAAATGATGAATAATTGATATCCACGTGACCTAGTATGATAGACCATGAATAATATAAATGAATTATACTCAAATTTACTAATTTTGAAACCTAACTATTGTAAACTAATTTTTGTGTCACTAACCATCTTCAACTGCCGTCACACTATTCTAAACAAAACCTATACAAATGTTGTGATTTTGGGTGGGGATTAATTAATTTTCCTTAACCGCTATTGAACATCCATATCAACACTAAAAATTCCTGAATTGTTAGTAGGTTTTAAATTCATAATGTGTCTAGTATCATCGACAACCTTAACATAGGGGTCCACATATGTAATCACTATGGTGACCCTTTAATGAGAAGCTAACATGATCCCATGGATAGGGTGAATCCTTGCATTTAATTTTTAATCTTCCAATGTTCACCTAAAAGACTGTGGAATAAGTGGTGTCATCAGAAGGAATAACCAGAAATATTTTCCATCCATTAGAGTCCCCACCTTAAACATAGTTCATGAAAATTTCACCATAAAATTTTCTCAGAGAAACACCATGTAAATACTATGGGCCTAAACACATACCTAAACATTGTAATGTCACTCCACGTAAACATTTAACATCCAGAGATTGAAATACATCACAGAAAAGGGCTCGAACAATAGCCATGGTTTATAAGGCCCAATGTGAGTTTGAGAATAACAAATGACACCTACTAAATAATAATTTTTTCATAAAAGGAGTTGAAATTAATAATAACCATTTAGTAAGTTCAATTCTTAACTTGATGGAAACAAGAATCTTACACTCCAGGTGACACCAAATCACCCATGGATTAGGCCTACCTCTATCATAACAACACAATTAGCATTAAAAGGAAAGAAAAGTTTCATTATAGTTAAAATTAATTATAATAATATCCATTAAAATATCCACTCTATGAGAAAATGGGATATAAAATTCAATAAATCATGGGTATGGGTATCTCTAAACTAAGTCTTGGAACATAATTCTTCATCACACAATAAGTTTTTGTGGGATCCCCAACTATAACCATACGATCTTTATTCCCTAAAATCATTAATGATTTTTCAATAAATTTATATCACCCTATATTTTATATTATACATCCCCAAGTGTTAGAGAATATTTGTATGAGATCATATAAAACATGAAGACCATGAAATATCAAAATTGGCCCCTATATGATGCATGTATCGACTTTCTTGTAACCCACAATCAATGTATCAGAGTTCTAGGTAATGTATAAGATTATCTAATACTTTAATATAAGATACCTCAAATGTCGAACTTACACTAGTCCTCATATCTAATAACCGAACTGAAATCCCCTTTAACATTATTTCCCTAATTTCTCAAAATCAATCCTCATGTGACTGCTATGTCCAAATTCAAACCCTAGGAAAAACCTATATGGTTACCAATATAGCACGACCCAACCAACAATGGGACTACCTATAAATATAGTTGGTTGAGTGTTCTTCCCCAAAACAACATCTAATCGGTCTGGGTCTAATGACTAGCACCAGGTAAGAATATCTCATAACATTGGAGGTCAAAGCCTCTAACAACCTATAATAAAAAAATATCTAATACACTAGATAATAAAAAAAATATAAAAATATGCACACACACACAAAAAGTCAAACACACACACACACAGCTATATATATATTACCAGTTCAACTATATATAAATAATGTATGAAATATTAAATAAAAGTACATCCCATAATGAAAATATAGGGGAATATATACATATTATATGTTTCTAGGACACAAATTACTAATAATATCATCCATATTGAATGTTTCCTTGGATAACACTCCAAAAAAAGTAGTCATTAACACCATCATGAATCACTAATATTCCAAATACGGCACTATGAGTCACTAGTCCTATATCTCTGAAAAAAAAAATACAACAACTTCGTTTCTACCAATACCACAACCAAACCTATACGGTATATGAAAATACACAACACATGTTAGAACAAGACCTTTGGGTGGGTGAGTATAAATATTTCAATTATAAAACCAAAAAACTATAATGGAATAAAATAAATATGATATATCAAATATCCTAGAATGAGATCTAATTATGAGGAGGACAAAAATATATTGTAGGACACAATGTAAGCTCAAATATCCTAGTAATAATGAGTAAAATGAAGTGAAAAATACGGAAGATAATATATTTATTAAATAAAAATATAATTAACAAGTACTTAAGGAAAATACTAATCATCATATATTTAATACTATAAGGTTTATATATCATGAGAAACTAATAATTCATATAGAAATAGAAATACAAAAAATAATAGGTGATAATGTCCCATAGTAAATCACATCTCAAATGTAATCTAATGATTCCTATGGGACATGAAGTATATGAAAAAACAACATTTATTTAATTTTAATGATCAGAACCATTAATTGGGACATGAAACTTTCTGAATCATTCTCATTAGTTAAGGAAACATTAACCCCACCAATCCATCAATATTCTATAAATAAATATGAACCTGAATGAGGTATCTGATGAAATCCATGAATCCTCACAAAAAACTATAGTAGATGATCATGTTCCCCAAGAAAATAGGGGCTCTTTAAAGGTCCACCATTTTCATATATAACTATTTTATATTTTTAGATTAATATTCAATACATTTCAAAAATATATGTTAATGAACTATAAAGGTTCAGTGTATTTATTTTATATATACACAATATTCTTTTTTAATGAATGATCTTTAAAATCTAGCACAAAATATTCCCATTTAGTAATATTAAAGGATATATCCTACATAAATACATTCTTATTTTCCTTATATAATAAATAATAGAAAGTGCGATCATAGATTCTATGAAATGTTAAATAAGGGAGATATAAAGAGATTATTATACAAACTTATAAGATAAGATTTTGGGAATGGTATCACAACTGTTACATTAAATGTACATAACCAATATATCATAGATTATAAACATGTGTATTTGTGTAAATATTTATCATATCAACATAAAATATTCATTAGAGTGAGAAAACATAATAAATCAATAACAAACTATATGTTGATGTCATAAAATTTTGGCACCATAAATGTTTTTGAAACCATTTCATATGTGAAGGTTAACTAACAATACCTCCAAATCATAATAGACAAATCTTCAACACATATTTCTCATTGTATTTTAAGAAAATCAACTTGTTCCCCACAGCAAATCAATCACAATGACGTGTTTACCTTAATGGATCAAACATATTAACTTATTTCCTATAATGGATCAAGAGCATCGATATGTTTTTCATTATTTTCTCGTGAGATATTAACACATACCTAATCTATTAGAGGAATTTAAAATTCATGGGCCACCCTTCACATTATCAAAATCATACCTATGTGTTCAACAAGATAATAAACTATTCATAATCCCATTATATCGAATCATATGTAATGAAAATATGTTTCTAATCCTTTCAAAATCATGTTATAAAAAACACCTTTGAAAATAAACTGATTTCAAAAAAATGTCATCATAATAATTATAAATCCTCTTGGGAAACAATAAATATGGTTCTATTTGATCCTATTACTATTAAAAAATAAGAAACACCAATTTTTTTCGATGATGATTTAATATATTATTGAAATCATCCAAGAGGAAAACACCCATTACATCTTGAAAATATGTATTTAAAATATATAACAAATCCCCAAAATTATGGATTTTTTATTTTAAATGAAATATGGAAACATTCAATGGAATAATAAATTAATTTCATGGTCAGGATGACTAAATATTCCATTCTTGTTGTATAAGAAAAAATAATACAATCCTTTTACAATTTTGTTAAAAAATATAAAAAAGTATATCATTCAGGGAATAATAGGAAGACTTATTTAAGATAATTTTTTAAAAATAAAAATAGTAATAAATAAATTTAAATTATAATTGTATAATAGTAAAACCATTATTTAATTTTTTTATAAATTTATGCATGAATGTGAATGATTTATGGCTAAATGGTAAAACATGGAGGGTTTTCTGCAAAACCTTATTTGAGTATCATTAGTACTTAAATTGAGGATAATTAAAGGAAATAAAGTGATTCTAATTAAATAACAATATGATATGAAATATAAAATGGATTTATTGTGTAAGGATCTTATAATTTCCCCAATAGAATTTTAGCGATAAATAATCTTGATTAAAATATGAGTGAAACATAAATCGCATACAACACATATCTTCTTTCCTCATTCATGTTAAAAACTCCTATATAATAAACATATATTTATTATACAAGTATTCAAGAATCATACTCATATATATCATACCATTCATTATTTATACATGATATCTTTTCACTCGTTTATTAAAAATTTGTTGTTGAATTAACTGTACTAGGTGATAACTGTTTCATTTTTCATGCATGTTATGTTTCATATGTAATTGATTTTTATATTGATAGTGGATACATAATTTATTTAATTTCAATAATGAAATAAATGTTATATATTTTCAATATATATATATATTTAAAATTGAGGATTTATAGACAAAAAAATAAATTACAATGTCCATATAGATGGTATTCCATACACACATATGAAAGTTGTTTTCAAAAATTGACGGATGAATGAAAAAAGTGCATAAAATATTTTAATTATACAGAATATTTTTTCTATAATTTAATTCTTACATAATCTTCAAAACCCATACCCATTACCATCCTTGTAAATTAGTGGTGAAAAATGATTAGCATCATTTTGTGGAGTTGGACGTCCACATCTATGAGGGAGTGACTTTATCACGTTCCAACACTATGGAAGGAATGAAAATAGATATGATATTATTATTCATGAATAAAAATTATTTCATAAAGAAAATATATATCCTTTAAACACATCATAATACTCTCCCATAAAATAATGCAATGAAAAATGAATTTTACCACTATATGGATATAGTAAGTCGAATGTATGCACAAGTGATTCTTTCACTTAGTATTTGATGGAAATGTCTATGTATTATGGGGGTTTTATAGTCATAATAAAATTTCACTATATATATGATACAATATATATTTTTAAATTAAGAAAATAATGAATTTATCAGAGTTATAATAATAATTAAAAAGAAAGTAACCAGTTAAGGTGACTACTGTAGAAACCCGAAGCATGTCGTACATGAACATTACATTAGTTTTGCGGAATACTTAATACATAACAAAAACAGCACACAAGGACCGTAATAGTTTAGTGACTTTGGAAACTTGGAACATAATCTTCTAATTGTGGTGAAAGATCTTCAACATCTCCCATAAAGATCTTCCCCTTTTTTTCATACCTAAAACCGTTCTTTATATCCTGGGGAAAAGATAACATAAAAAGGGTGAGCTGAAATGCTCTATAAGGGTAAGCATGGATGAAATAAAACATACCATATACATTTGAACTTAAAAACATGAGCATAATGTTTAAACATCAAAATCTCTAGCAATGACATAAAACATGGAAGTACGCATGGCGTAGATCATAATGAAACATTAAGAATGATAAAATATCATGGGAATAAAACATGCAATTGTGGAAACCATTCAGCACATGTCATGATTTCCATAGTATCCAAGGCATTTCTGCCAAGACCATCTTGGTGGACAAAGTCCCTTTCTGAATCGAGTTCACTCCTCGTATCTATCCTGTAACATTGAACCAGATTAACTTACCATTCTAGCCATGTCTATCTCATGAGATATAAATCTTTACCCAAGGAATTGGAGGGAGATAAAGGTCACACCCATCTCATAATTAAACCATTCTTACTTTTTCCACAAAATAAACATACATCATTCATAATAACCCAATAAAAAAATGGTTTTCATAAACATCATCCAATCATCACATAATCCATATAAAAGAAATGGATATCATTTCATAAAAAAAAGTGAAACCATGTAAATCATAGAGACATTACACTTGAAACATTCACATGTGAAATAATGTCATCTTAGATGAAAATGGTTTTAATAAAACACTTTATATGAATTCTTGAGGAAAATATCCTTTTTCTTCAAAATCATTTTCTATTCACAAAATGTCATTCAATTTTAGAAGAAAAGGTTTTTGTTGAAAATAGTCATGAACTATTTTGAAGGAAGATTCATGAAAATATGGATTTATAAGACCATAAAAATCCTTTCATGCCATATATGTTAAAAAAAACATTCTTCTCGTACTTTTGCCAGAAAAGTCAAAAAAGTAACTCGTAACGTAAACAAAAGTAATATTCCATACATACCATATAGTAAAAGTAAAAAATGGGTAAAATGACTTTAAACATACATGAAAACACTTTTATAAAACACAAACATGGTTTATAGAAATAAACCCAGTAAATACTTACGAATAAGAAATCTCGAATAAAAATGAGATTTGTAAAATTATCCCTTACCTTTGGTCTGATATGCATCGTACGTATCTGAACCCCCTGCATAATGATTTAAATAAGGTTATAGACTTATTAAAGAATAATATTCAATGTTATTATATCATATATGGTTCACTTATGACTTTATATTACCCGTTCTTTTTTAAATTCATGGTAAAGAAGCGTTTTGGGTAAAATTGTCTCATTTCTTGTTCGTGTTTTAACTTGTAATTATTCATATGATTACTTAGATCATGATTACATAATTCCAGAATACAAAAAATGATTTATATATAATATATATTCAGATTATACATATATATAATAGATCGATAAATGGAAAGAAATACACCGTTCATGGAGACGGTAGGCCGTACGTACGCATGAACGCTGCTTTTGATTCCTTATTGAGTTGAATGGAATTAAGTAGATGACAGAAATATATATATATATATATATACATAAATACAGTAGATTTATAATGTTATATATTTCATTATTATTTCTTATATATACTTTATAATCATTCTTAAATGGTTAACATGGAGAATGAATCTCATCGCGTCGTGGAGACGGTAGTCCGTACGTACGCACAAGCGATGATATCGTTTCCATAATTATTGAATTGAATTGGAGTGGATGATACAATATATCAGAATCATTATGATGTAATAATAACTATGTATAGTTATTATTTACACTATAATACCTTTCCATGTAAGGTGTTGGTGGAAAAACAGATCACACCACGGCGTGGAGACAGTATTCCATACGTACGCACGCACGGTGATTTTGTTTTCCGTATGATGGATAGAAGGTGAAATGGGGTTGTTTCATATTTATAATAACAGATCGGTATATTAGTGATACTGATTTTATTACTTTATAATGAATCAACTAAAGAATAATAAGTTGAAGAAGAAAGAATTTTGAAAGAATCTGTAGAAGAAATTACCTCTTCTTCGATATGCCTCTTTGAAACCTCCTCTTAGGGCACTAAGATTGGTCTTTGAAGTAGACCAGGACCACTAGGATGTGTCTAAGGAAGTGGAGAAAAGCATTTGGTAGGGGTTGGCCGAGCTTGAAGGCTAAAATTTGTGTGAGGAAGAGAGGGAGGAGGTTCCCTTTTATAAGGTAGGAGAGGGGCACCTTTGGAAATCTTAAAAATATTAATTTATAATAAATCTAACCCCACTTAAAAACCTCCAAAAATGACTCATATTATAATCTTAGATGATATAGGTTTGTAATCTCATCAACCAATCAACTTTATACATGTTTGGATCTTATTTTAAACCTTATCATTTTGATTTATCCTTATTTAATCTATTTAAGTTTATTTGTGGTAATAAAATTCTAAATTTTAATTTATAATAAATAATTAATTATTTGTTTTGAGTTTTCCATAATTGGTTAATTTATAAAATTATAGACCATATAAATTTAAATTTATAATTTTTAATGATTTTTGTGATTTTTAAACAATTTTATAATATGTTATTTTTATAAAATATCAATAGTGTCAATTTTGACAATATTCATTTATTTGAATTTAAATAAAATATGTAAAGAAGATATGTTATAACTAAAATATTTAATAGATTCATAAAAGGTCATATGTATCTATAAAATTAGTGTATCACATTAAATAGTTCATATAATATTTGTTCTATTATTTGTAAAACCATTTATTTGGTTTATCTCTTAATAAAATAATTACTACAACATTTTTGTATAATTATTTAATATACTGACTTGTTGCATAAAAATGAAAAATAAAATCCTATGATGAAGATAAATCTATTACCATTCACAATAATACTATTACTATAATTTATCATCTTAAAATCACAATATTTAAATTGTTATATTTATTAAATTATGAAGGTGACAACTTTGGTATCTTTTGAAATAAAATAATATAAGTGTCATAATCACTTTTATATGGCTCCAAACGGTTATATTTTTTGTCATTGGATGATTATAGTGTATATATACACTACATGATAGTTTTGGTCAGGTTTTGGGCCTTTCAATGGATATTATTATTTCAATAAAAACTATATTAATTATTATTCACTTAATAAATAATTTCTATATCATTAATGTATCACCATTAATGACAATTATTTAATCCCTAAAAATACTAAATGAATTATCAGGATGTGTATAATTTTATTAGATTTCTGGATACAATTCATGATCGATGTTTTATGAAGTTTATCACTAAATTAAAATTTTTATACTTATAAGATTTAAGAAAGTGACATGTTGTCACATTCTTTGGTTTTAATAATAAATAAATTATTTTCATGGGAAAAAGTCCATTAAAAGAATATAATCCAACCCTTAGGTGATATGGGTCGACTTTTAGTCATCCAATAGAATTTTGGTATGTGTTAGGGTAATTTTGTAATCTTATATTTACCGTTAATTACACTATTTACCTTTAACTATGGTAAATAAAATTTACCGTAGTTACTATTAACAATGCCCAAAAAAAAAATTAGCTTATTAACATAATTTGTACCCACTTATTCCAAATATGGAATCCAGTTTTTCAAATTCAATACAATAAAGTTGCAGAAATTAAATTAAAATTAATCCAGTTGTCGAAAGAAAACTGGTTTTTCTTTAAAACATTGCAAAAGATTGAATTGATTTAACCTATGAATTCAGGGTAAAATCAATGCTAATGAAATACATTATATTAAATGGTAAAAATATATTCTCTTTATACTTTAAAACTATTCAATATTATTATTTAACCACATAAGATATTACGATGAAAAAAGTTTTTTTAAATTAAAATATAGCATGTTTTTACTATTCATTTAAATATGAAAGTTATCAGAATAAAATGAAAAATTTATCCAAAGTAAATTTTTATTTCATGATTCTAAAGAATAATTTTATTTTGAAAAAAGGAACTTATAAAAATTTCAAAAACTAGATTTAATGTGGGTGCACCAACAAAAGGCGGAAAAACTGTTTTTTTTTAATACTTATTTTACCCGAAAAATTTATTTTGTTCTTATACCATGTTCTAGAAAATGTGTAATATGAATAATAATGTTATAAAATTCAAAATTTAGGTAATACTATTCATAACGGCTAGTTCATAACAATATTATAATAATATATTGTTGTTTAGTAAAACACGATATTGCGTACAACACACGCTATCAGGGAAGGTCACGATTGCATGTAATGCACGCCATGTTAGGGTTGCCTATATTGAACGACTCCTTTGTTGTTTCGTATAACAGAATCCAACCATATTTTATTTATACATTGAATATATATATATATATATACACTCAATTTTCTGTAGAATAACTTCAATCAAATGAACATGAAATTGTGTGTAACACGAGCCAAGAATAGTGTTGCGTATACTGCAAGCTAATACGGTATTGCGTATAGCACAAGATAATCTTGGTGTATTGTACAACAGAGGATATAAATGAAATTAAAAAGAATGTATCTTATAAAATATCGGGTTGGTACATTCTACCCCCCTTAAAATGAATTTCTCCCTCGAAATTCGTCGGGGTTATAAATCGATTACAATTCATAGAAACCCACATCGTAAAAAGAAATACCAAAACTGAACTTTAAAAACTGAAGTATGAAATATAACGGTTACCCAAATTAACTCATCACTGGGTTTCCATATAGGATAACATTGGTGAAAATATGGATATGGAAGAGAAATCTAACCATCGTGTTCTGATACAGAGTGGTAGAGAATATGGCTATGAAAAATCCAACAATCCCAAAGCCATAGGTTTGCGATGATCTAAGGTAACATCTTATTTATCGGATATAAAGGTACTAGGACAACATTTTTGGTTTTCAAGATCATTTCCCTAATATTTAAGAATTTGAATTAGAATAAATACTTACTTTATTTTGGTACAATCTCACTGTTGTTCGTGCTTTGAAACATTTACACTTCATCTATTAAAGAAATGAAGTTGAATTTGTTATTATTGATGCGTTAAAAGATCATGTGATAGAATGATGAGTCATTCCATATGTTTCAAATAAATGGTTAGAAAAAGTTGTCAAATATACATAAGTCTATCTATGGTGTGGTTAATCATATAAGATTCCAAAAATGAACTTATACTTCATATATCATACAGCTTAGTAGAATAAAACTAGCATCTACTAACCAAGGACATCCTGTAGGCCAGTGGTAGGTGATAAAGGCCAATCACACTTTTGTTGTGGGTTTGATTCCCACAGCCTTGTCCGACACGATGGGCTGTTGGCCGTCCTGCAGGTTGTCCTTTTTCTAAAACTACATTATTATAACATCCCATCAATAATATCAAAAAAAGTTCTATCCTTAAACCATACTAACTTATGTCCAACATAAACCATTCCAATCTTTAGGCTTATCTAAAATACTTATGTCCAAGCTCATAGTATAAAGAAAACGATTACTTGAAATTTCATTAACCAAGCCTGTGAATACCATCATTTATCCCCTATATATCTTGTTGGTCAAATTTCAATCATGTGAATACCTTAATCATGTATTCTGTTGAAAAAATGAATACCCATTAAACCTTAGTGAAAACATGAATACTATAAAAAGTTAACTCTTTTCACATACCAAAATCCAAAAAAATATATCTACTCAAACCATGATATAACTTTTTCCTTATATCAGTCATGAGCTCGTGAATACTATAAAACAACTCATTATCTCCTAATCCTTTCATTATACATATACCATCTACCTTCAAAAAATATTTGTATAACCTTCCATGGTTATTGGTACCATTCAATATATACTTTCAAATACTTCAGGAAAAACAATAATGTAACAATCCTTAGATGATTCATTATTCCACAGTACCATACATTATTCTTTATAAACATACAATCATTCCACTAACTTCTTAAACCACTGACTGAGCTTTATCATTTCTTTCATCTCATATTTCATTTGTAGTCTCTTCATCATCATCCGTATAAATACTACTCATAGGACCATGTTGATTCTCTTCATGAGATTTTCCCTTAGGGCATTGGATTCCATAATTCCCATACATTTCACATTTAAAACATATAATCATTGTTGATGTCATAGCAATACCATTATCCTTGTCCATGGTGTTAACTGAACCTTTTCCTTTGCACTTACTGGGTTTGTGTCCTTCTTTTCCATATCCAAAGCATCTTCCATTTCCTTTGAAACAATCTCCCCGATGCCTCTTCCCACATGATTTACTTGAGGGAAATTGAACTTTCATTCCTCTAGGATCATCAATAAACTCTATCATTCTCTTATTATTTGAGTCGGGAAACTTACCAAAGTTGAGATTATTGATTACATTATGATATTGCTGATTAGGCATAATAACTATGTTAGGAATTCCAAATCCCGTTTCATTTGGTTTCTCATGAAGAATATCATTCCATTGTCCGACATATCCTCTATTATCATGAATCATCCTGTTTCCGGCCATTTTCTAAAACCCAAAAAGAATAGTGTGAGAGGCAAAAATCATGCGAGGGAAAACAACATAATAAAGGGGGAGTACCATTAATATCTAACATATTAGGTTTAATTCTATGATCGTTACCATAGTTCTAGGACTATATCCTATACGTATAGTTATCCTTAGGGACATCCCTAGACATACCTTAGAAATATCTCTAGGGATCTCACTGACGTTTGCGCATCCTAGATTCCAATGTTTGACTAAACCTTTCCTCTGATACCAACTGTAGATACCCGAAGCTTGACGTACATGAACATTACTTTACTTTTTTGGAATAATTAATACATAATAAAAAAAGACACACAAGGACCGTAATAGTTTAGTGTCTTTGGAAACTTGGAACGTAATCTTCTAATCGTGGTGAAATATCTTCAACATCTCCCACAACGATCTTCCCCTTTTTTTCTTACGTAAAACCGTTCTTTATATCCTGGGTAAAAGTAAACATAAAAAGGGTGATCTCAAATTCTCAATAAGGGTAAGCATGGATGAAATAATACACACCATATACATTTGAACTTAAAAACATGAACATAATGTTTAGACATCAAAATCTTGGGCAATGAAAAAAAACATGGAAGTACGTATGGCGTAGATCATAACAAAACATTAAGAATTATAAAATAGCATGGGAATAAAACATGTAATTGTTGTAACCATTCAGCACATGTCATGATTTCCATAGTATCCAAGGCATTGCTGCCAAAACCATCTTGGTGGACAAAGTCCCTTTCTGAATCGAGTTCACTGCTCATTTCAGTCCTGTAACACTAAACCAGATTAACTTACCATTCCAGCCATGTCTATCTTATGAGATATAAATCTTTACCCAATGCATTGGAGGGAGATATAGGTCCCACCCATCTCATAATGAAATCATTCTTACTTGTGACACAAAATAAACATACATCATTCATAATAACCCAATAAATAAAATGGGTTTCATAAACATCATCCCATCTTCAAATAATCCTTATAAATAAAATGGATATCATTTCATAAATAAAAGTGAAACCATGTAAATCATAGAGTCATTACACTTGAAACATTCACATGTTAAATAATGTCATCTTAGATGAAAATGGTTTTTATAAAACACTTTAAATGAATTCTTGAGGAAAATATCCTTTTTTCTTCAAAATCATTTTCTTTTCACAAAATTTCATTCAATTTTAGAAGAAAAGGTTTTTGTTGAAAATAGTCATGAAATATTTTGAAGGAATCTTCATGAAAATAAGTCTTTATAAAACCATAAAAATCCTTTCATGCCGTATACGTTAAAAAAACATTCTTCTTGTACTTTTGCCAGAAAAGTCAAAAAAGTACCTCATAACGTAAACAAAAGAATGTTTCCTTATATACCTTGTAGTAAAAGTCAAAAATGGGTAAAAATGAATTTAAACATACATGAAAACACATTTATAAAACATGGACATGGATTATAGAAATACCCCCAGTAAATACTTACGAATAAGAAATCTCGAAAAAAATGAGATTTGTAAAATTATCCCTTACCTTAGGTCTGATATGCTTCGTACGTATCCGAACCCCCTGTATAATGATTTAAATAATGTTGTTTAATTATTACAGAATCATATTAATTGTTATTATATCATATATGGTTTACATATGACTTTATATTACCCGTTATTTTGTAAATTCATGTTAAAGTAGCGTTTTGGGTAAAATTGTCTCATTTCTTGTTCGTGTTTTAACTTGTAATTATTAATATGATTACATAGATCATGATTACATAATTACAGAATATAAAACATGATTTATATATTATATTTATTCAGAATATACATATAGATAATAGATCGATAAATGGAACGAAATACACCGTTGATGGAGACGGTAGGCCGTACGTACGCATGAACGCTGTTTTCGTTTCATTATTGAGTTGAATGGAATTAAGTAGATGACATAAATATATATATATATATAAATAAATCCATTAGATTTATAATGTCATATATTTCATTATTATTTCTTATATATACTTTATAATCATTCTTAAATGTTTAACATGGAGAATGAATCTCATCATGTCATGGAGATGGTAGTCCGTACGTACGCACAAGCGATGATATCGTTTCCATAATTATTGAATTGTAGTGGAGCGGATGATACAATATATCAGAATCATTATGATGTTATAATAACTATTTATAGTTATTCTTTACACCATAATACCCATCCATGTAAGGTGTTGGTGGAAAAACAGATTACACCACGGCGTGGAGACGGTATTCCGTACGTACACACGCGCAGTGATTTTGTTTTCCTTAGGATGGATAGAAGGTGAAATGGGGTTGTTTCATATTTATAATAACATATCCGTATATTAATGATACTGATATTATTAATTTATAATTAAACAACTAAAGAAGAATAAGTTGAAGAAGAAAGAAGTTTGAAAGAATCTGTAGAAGAAATTACCTCTTATTCGATATGACTCTTTGAATCCTCCTTATAGGGAAATAAGATTAGTCTTTGAAGTATACCAGGACCTCTAGGATGTTTATAGGGAAGTGGAGAAGTGAATTTTTCAGGGTTTGGTCGAGCTTGAAGGCTCAATGTGGTGTGAGGAAGGGAGGGAGGAGGTTCCCTTTTATAAGGGAGGAGTGGGACACCTTTAGAAATCATAAAAATATTAATTTATAATAAATCTAACCCCACTTAAAAACATCTTAAAATGACTCATATTCGAATATTAGATGAGATAGGGTTGCAATATTATCAACCAATCAAATTTATACATGTTTGGATCTTATTTTAAACCTTATCATTTTGATTTATCCTTATTTAATCTATTTAAGTTTATTTGTGGTAATAAAAATCTAAATTTTAAATTATAACAAATAATTAATTATTGGTTGTGAATTTTCCATAATTGGTTACTTTATAAAATTATATACCATATAAATTTAAATTTATAATTTTTAAAGATTTTTGTGATTTTTAAACTATTTTATAATATGTTATTTTTTATAAAATAACAATAGTGTCAATTTTGACACTACTCATTTATTTGAATTTAAATAAAATATATACAGAATATATATTCGATCTAAAAGCTTTAATAGATTCATAAAAGGTTATATGTATCTATAAAATTAGTGTATCACATTAAATAGTTCATATAATATTTATTCTATTATTTGTAAAACCATTTATTTGGTTTATCTCTTAATAAAATAATTACTACAACATTTTTGTATAATTATTTAATATACTGATTTGTTGCATAAAAATTAACAATAAAATCCTATGATAAATATAAATCAATTACCATTCACAATAATACTTTTACTCTAATTTATCATCTTAAAATCACAATATTTAAATTGTTATATTTATTAAATTATGAAGGTGACAACTTTGGAATCATTTAAAATAAAAAAATATAAGTGTCATAATAACTTTTATGAGGCTCCAAAAGGTTATATATTTTGTCATTGGATGCTTAAGTTGTTTATATACACAAAATATAAGTTTTTGTCAGGTTTTTGGGCCTTTTAATGGGTATTATTATTTAAATAAAAACTATATTACTTATTTTTCTCTTAATAAATAATTTCTGTATCATTAATGTATCACTATTAATGACATTTATTTAATCCCTAAAAATTCTAAATAAATTATCATGATGTGGATAATGTTATTATCTTTCTACAGAATATTCATGTTCGAAGTTTCATGAAATTTATCACTAAATTAAAATTATTATACTTATAAGATTTAAGAAAGTGACAGGTTGTCACATTCTTTGGTTTTAATAATAATTAAATTATTGTCATGGAAAAAAGTCCATTAAATGAATATAATCCGACCCTTAGGTGATATGGGTCGACTTGTAGTCATCCATTAGAATTTTGTCATGTGTTAGGGTAATTTTATAATTTTATATTTACCTTTAATTACATGATTTACCTTTAACTAGGGTAAATAAAATTTACCGTAGTTACTATTCAGAATTCCCAAAAATAAAAAGTAGCATATTAACATAATTTGACCCAATGATTCCAAATATGGAATCCATTTTTCCAAATTCATTACAAAAAATTTGTAGAAATTAAATTAAAATTAATTCCTTTGTCGAAAGAAAACAGGTTTTTCTTTAAAACATTGCAAAAGATTGAATTGATTTAACCTATGAATTCAAGGTAAAATCAATGAAAATGACATACATTATATTAAATGGTAAAAATATATTCTATTTAAACTTTAAAACCATTCAATATTATAATTTATCCACATAATATATTATAATGAAAAAATTTGTTTTTAATTAAAATATAGCGTGTTTTTACTATTCATTAAAATATGAAAGTTATCAGAATAAAATTAAAAATTTATCCAAAGTAAATTTTTATTTTTTTATTCCAAAGAATAATTTTATTTTGTCAAATTGAACTTATAAACATTTAAAAAACTAGATTTAAAGTGGGTGCACCATCAAAAGGCGGCAAAACTGTATTTTTTAAAAAATACTTATTTTGCACAAAATATTTATTTTGTTCTTAAACCATGTTCTAGAAAATGTGTAAGATGAATAATAATGTTATAAAATTAAAAATTTAGGTAATAATATTCATAACATCTAGTTCATAACAATATTATAATAATATATTGTTGTTTAGTAAAACTCGGCATTGCATACAACACATGCTATCAGGGAAGGTCACGATTGCGTGTAATGCAAGCCAAGTCAGGGTTGCGTGTAGTGAATGACTGCTTTGTTGTTGTGTATAATAGAATCCAACGATATTTTATTTATATATTTAATATATATATATATATATTCACACACACACACACAATGTTTCGTAGAATAACATCTATCAGAGGAACTTGATATTGTGCGTAACACGAGCCATGAATAGTGTTGCGTATACTGTAAGCTAATACGATATTACGTATAGCTCAAGTTAATATTGGTGTATTGTACAACAGAATATATGAATGAAATTAAAAAGAATGTATCTTGTAAAACTTATGCTTGTTACAATTACCTTTTTTTTGAGAACATTCATTTCGATCTCCTCTTAAGGACCCTTAATTTGGTGTTTTGGTAAGAAAAATACCTTAATAATGTGGATAAGTTAGTGGATAAGATTCTTTGGATGTTTTTGGTAGATAATTAAGAAACTATATGAAGTTCATATGTGAAATGATGGATTTTCTTTTAAAAATGAGAGGAGAGAAATCTTAAAAGGCCTTAAAATATTAAAATAATAGAAAGAATTTCCCTATAAATAATTTATTTTTTTTATATTAATATATAATATACTTCACACTTAATATAGAATAATTAAATAGAATTTAAACAGTTTTATGTGGTGTTTTAAACAATATATTTTGGTTTCATCCCATAGGTCACCTATTTAAACATTAACTGCGGTAACATAATTTTTACACTTAAAGGGTGATAATATTACATATAATAGGAAATTTGGATCATAAATGAACAAGGGATTGAGTTTAAGGCCAAATAGTTTCCCTCATTACCCCTTTAAAGATTTTTATAGTTTTTAAATAATTTAATAGAATAATATTTTGGTAAAATGTCTTTGCTCTCAATTTTGATGTTATTTATTTAATTTGACTTAACATGCCTAAATAAAAAGGGCTAATTTGAATATAAACCATTTAAACAAGAAAAATATGTTATACTAATCAATAAATTTTTTGGAACCCTATAAATTATTCATGTTATATTACATTTTATATTTTTAATATTAGTTATTTTACTTTTCTATTAGTTGAAGAAATTTTGTGTGGTCGTTTTATATTTATTTAAGTTTATTATATAATTACTAAAATTTAATAATAAATTTAAAGCAGGAAAATAATTTATTTATTCATAAAATATATATTTAAATTCATTCGGAATTTATTTTTCCCTTATCATAAAATGAAATATATTTAAAAATCATGTAGTGATATTGTGAATTTTTAATCATCTTAAATATTATATAGGTCATTTTCTAGGAATATTTTCCTTTGACCAAATAAATTTCTAGAATAAGCAGATAGCTGTAAATTTTATTTTATCAAATAAAAAATATCATGAATTATTATGAACTATCAATCAATTGTAATGTACATTATTCCAATTTACCCTAAACTGAGGGGATAATTTTGTTCTAAGGTTATTATTCATATTAACCAAAAATAGAAAGAACATATTTACTAAACTTGGACCTCATGAATCAAAATGTGGAATAAATTTCATCAAATTATTATTATATATTTGTTAGAAATTAATTTTCAAATAATCACACAAAACATAGTAAAAAATTATTTTTTGAAAAAAAATATATTTATAAGAAAAAAATAAGATTTATTCTAATACCATTTCTATATATATATATATATATATTAGATCATAGTTTAAAGAAAAAAATTTATATATAATATATAAATGTAATTATAATAATTTACCAATAATTATAAATTTAATTTAATATGATTGAACCTAATTATAATCACAAAATTTAGTTTTTCATAAAAAACATATCTTTATTTTGAAAATATTTTTAATTTTATTTATAACTAATTGAAAACCAATGAATTAATTTTATTCATATACAAACCATATATTTTTCGTAATTTAGTTATTATTATTCATAACCACCAACATAATGACTAGATGATAACTATCACAATATATAATAATATTTTAATAGTATATCACGATTCATTTATTCTTGTTGTTGTGTGTAATGAAAACTATCCATGAAATAAAATTTATTATTAGATATTTGTTTAAAAAAATGTGAAGGTGTTTCATTATACCCCATAAAATTAATTTACCACTTTAAATTCATTACCTAGATACAAATAAATGAGGATACTTCATCCTCATCATATCCATAGGTTCCCACATAGTTCATCATATTTTTGGTTTTTTCAAAAAAAATTCACTAGGCCAGTTGTCAGGTTTCACAGATAATTATCACAAAAACCTAGGATCTATATTTGTTTCCCTTATAATAGATATCATTTTCCAGTAGTATTAAATATAATCTGAGTACATGTGAAGGATTGGGTATTTACTTTGTCAAAAGAGATACATGGAACATATGAGGAACTTGAGAGAGATTCAGTAGAAGGATGAAATGATAAATTATCTTATGGATATGACCAAGAATATATAAGTGACTAGTATATCAAGGGATAAAAATTCCATTCCTTTTTAACCCCATAAACCTCATACAAAGAGATATTATTAGGAATAAATTATCCCCAACATCAAAATCCAAAACTCCCTGATGATTGTCGACACATATTTTCTATCAATGTGGTGGTGCCATTATGTGCTGCTGAACATATCTAACCATACCCACCATTATTTTTGATAGATTAGGAAGCAATATATTTCATTCTCTAACTTCATCCCAACGTGTTATAATTATTCACTTTCTACCATATAGGGCTTCATAAAGAGCCATATTAATTCTATATTGAAAGCTATTACTGTAAGAAAATTCAACAAAAGGAAGGTGTTTTCCCCCATACACATTTAAATTCCAAATATAATGACTTAAACATGCCTTTTAAAGTTTTAATGTTCATCTCACACTAAACCACTCCTTGATGATGACATGCAATACTAAAACATAGCTCTATATTCAGAAACATCAAATGAATTTTTCATAAAATTGAGGTAAGCCTCTGATCCCAATTAGATATAATAAAATGTAGTATTCCATGAAATATTACCAATTTTTTAATTCATAACATGTAAATATGATCATGATAGAAACCTTATCTAATTTAAATGAAGTGTGATGACTTCATAAGGAATTTGAATTCAAACCATATAGAATTGTTTCCCTTAGATGTTTTGGGGGGTGCAATGATAAAATCCATGGTTATATTTTCCCATTCCCATTATAATATTATTAATAGTTGTAAAATCCCCTTAGAATTCAATCTCATATCCTTGATATAATTATATTCAAATCATCAAGAAACATACTCTATAATATCTCTCTTTTTGTTTTCCCACCATAAATACAATTTAAAATTATTATACGTCTTTTTTAATCCTAATGTGACTATAAAATAAATAAATATGTTATTAATTAAATAGCTCCTTAAAATAATTTATTGAGGGGATAAAAACATTGTTCCTAAATTTTTTTAGTCCTTTATAATCATGGTTGAACTTCGTTACGTTTCTGAACATCCTCTGCATTTCCACATCCTCCTTTTGTGCCTCTTTAATACTAATGTGAATAGATGGTTGAACAATAATTTGATGAAGATACTATTTATATCATTTAAGATTTCAATATCCATAAAATTTATATTTATAATTATTGGATAGGTTTTAATCATCATAATAAATAATCTATCATGATCCATTCAACTCAAGGCATTAACTGTCATGTTTTCTTTCCCAAAGTGGTAATATATTGATACATCGTGATCTATACATAGATATGACTATATTCTATAACGCATATTCATATCTTTTTATGTTAATATATAATATAAATTTTTGTGATCGATATATATATATATAATCTTACTTGATAAAGATAACGCTTCTATATCTTTAGAGAAAAAGTTACCTCAGCAAACTCTAAATCATGAGTTGGGTAATTTTTTCCATGAAACATTAATTTTCATGAGGCATATGCTCTGAAAATATAATTATACAAGAGAAAACATAAAAATACATTCATTTATGCATCACTTTAGATTAAAAACCCTTCTCCAATGAATTTTAGTGTATGAAAATTCGCGCTAACTATCCTTCTCTTCAGCTCCTTGAAATTTTCATCAAATTATTCTTTCCAAATGAATTTTTTACATTTCTAGGTTGTTAGTGTATTATATAGTTATGAGATATTCTCCACAATGCACTGATAATATCCCGATAAACCAAGAGAACTATATATCACAGTCGTAATATTTGGTCTTGGAAAACCTTAATTAAATTTGATATTTGAATGATCTATGGATATACTCTCATTTTAGATTATATTTCTCAATAATGAAAAATTATGAATTCAAAATTTAAACAGCATAAATATTGCTAGATATTACCCTTTTGTAAGGTATCTATCATAATCCACTATAGATCTTCATGTCATTACATTCTAATTATGTATATAATAATAATTTCTATAAAGACTACCACAAACTCATCATGGTTATCTCTAAAGGAACTACTCAATAAATCATTGATGATAGTGGGAAAATTTGTAATAAAAAAGGAGTCACTAAAAATTTATAGTGATTAAACATTATAATGAATATTTTAATGAGTGTATGATATTAATTTACATTTTATTAATGATATCAAGATTTAATTTAAATCTTAGAATAGTATGGAGATCCTTATAGTTGATCAAAAATTCATCAATACAAGAAGGAATATAACTTTTTTTTATTGTGATCTAGTTAAGTAGTAGATAATCAATGAAAACTCATATTAATCCAAATTTATTATTAAAAAATAATAGGTTCAACTCATGATTATTTAAATGGATGAATGAATCCATTTTTAAAATTCTAGCAATTTTTATTTTGCAATTCTAAAAATTCAATCTGTACCATTCTATAATGAGTCTTCAAAATATGTGTAGCACCAGTTATGAGTTCTATTTTAAACTCAACATATATATTTGTTGAAGGAAAATATAATTATTTTATAAATATATCAAAAATAATTGAAACAGTAGGCATATCTTTGATGTTGGGTTTTTAACAAACCATATATGATATAAAACAATTTTAAATAGGAATAATTGTCTCAAACAATGGATTTAATTTCTATCATAAGTTCATATTTATAATCGTACTGATAGAAAAAAATATTTTGGATAAGAATATCAAATTTAGCATCCCTTCGACATTAATTGATGTGGTATTTATGAATATAATGTGAATACATGCCCAAAAATTCATTGAATTCAACTAGAAGATGAATAAAAAAATAAACATGAAGAATTTTCCCACAAAATTCCATTAGAAAATAATCATAGACTTGTGATTTTATCATCATTATGTTTGGGTTTTTTACTACCAAATCATCATCTAATCATTGATGTTTTAATTCTATACCCTTTAAAAATTAATTGGATATAAAAGAATGGATAGATCCAAAATCAAATTGAAATTTAGTTGTTCTAAGGTGGTTGATAAGTGTTACTTTCACCACGAAATTATCATAACAAACTTCGATAGTCATGATCAAATGATATTTAAATTTTTTTAGGCTTACATGGTTGTTGAAATAAATCATCCAATGCATTTAAATTTATACAATGGTTAGAATAATTCTTTTAATCCTATAATTAACCATCCTATTCATCCAGTTTTGAAATTCACATGCTTCATGACCCACATTTAGACATTCAAAGTACCTACCTTCTCTAATCAAGTAATTCTCATGATGTATCTTCTCACATTTTTTATGTATATCAATGATATTTCTTTTGATCGTGTTATTTATTCGAGTTTTCAAGAGACTTGGTCTTTCTTTTCATATCAATACAATGGGAATGGAGGGAATCTAAAATTTTCATTTCTACCTTATGTGAAAACTGAATTATTTCTTCCTAGCTTCTAAATTAACTTATATAATATATAATTCAGAGAGTCAGTTACAAACCACGATAGAATTGTTCAATATTTTTTAAGGGATAATGATTATACAAGATACATACCTTGTATGACCTATAAAATTATAATCTTAAGTACCAATGGATGAATCATAATTTTTCATAAATTCAAGGAATTATTTCTTTATAATTACGAATATAATATAAGGGACTTAATTATTGATAAATATCCTATCAAACTCACCCCATTCCATGGAGTAAATATATTCCCCTTGATTCATATTATTAATAATATTCCACTACTAATTTTATTTTCCTTCAAAATTATAAATAGCTAGGACAAACTTCTCATACACCTATTACTATAGAGAATAAAATATTTTCTCAATGGTTATTATACATCACTCATCCACTAGTGGATCAGAATACCCACTAAATGAAGTTGGATATCCCCCCATTAAATAATAAACAATACACTATTCCATCCTTTGATAATTTTGATATTCATCATGGATTGGGAATCTAGTGTGAGTGTACAAAAAAGATTCAACATTCCATATCTTGTGGTATTTTCTTTCTCTAGTGGATAATCATTGCATTTTCCATCACATTTACTATTATCATGAGGTTATCTGGTACCAACCATCGAATAAAACGAAATATTGAAGTGTCAGAATCATGCTATAATAATTTGAGTGATATATAAAATAAAAAAGAAATATAATTTATAGGATTTATAAATCATGACACATTATTCTTGGTCTATGGTACATTAGTTTTAACATAGTTTATATGTGATTATAACCAGAACTTGTGGATGTTATCATATACTTGACTTATCCTAATGGTTTTCACCAATGATTTGTAATCCTAATCTAAAAAATTCAACTACAACATTCCATGATACAAAATATAATGGCCATGAATTATTACCAATTGGATATAATGGATTGCTATCATAAAAAAACCATGGGAGGTTACACATCCTATAAAGTTATCTTACTATCATCCCTATTGGTGGCCCATTCCTTATGAAGCCCTTAGGTAGATACATATGCTTCACCTAAAGATATTAGTTTAGAGATCCCATTGATCATATTCACACCTTTGGTATGATTCCAACAATAAAGTCCCAATATTTTTATATATTAATATTATATATTTTTAGATGAATATAAAATAAATTTAAGAAACAAACACCTGAGGAACGTATTGTTTTATGACTTTGGAGACTAGAAACACAATCTTACTATTTATTGAAATATATTCAAAATCTCCAACAAAAATATTATAATTTATTAATATTCATAGACATACCCAACATCAAATCCTTCATCATAAATAGTGGAAAAGAAATGTATGAAAGGGAAAAAAATAGATGTTCACTAATGGTAAAAATGGGAGATATAAATAAATGATAATAATAGTGAATAAGATAATAACAGGGGTATTAGATCATGAATATAAGTTAAAAATATCATACCCAATATATCAAAAATCATAAACACGATTCTTGGAATAAATCATTTTCATTTCAAAATAAATGAATCATAATAGTGAGAAGACATCATAAATCAATAACAAACCATAAGTTCGTGTAATAAAATTTTGTGACCATAAAATGTATAGGATCTCTTTCATATGTCAATTTTAACTACCAATACCAAAAATCATATGGCATATGGCCTCAATACCTATTTCCCATTTTGGATCAATCAAATAAACTTCTTTCGTATAATAGATCAATCACATTAACTTCTCTCCCATAATCTATTTGGAAAAATAAATTTTTTACCATAATTTTATCTAGAGATATTAAAATTTACCCAATGAATTTGAAGGTTATTTAATTCATGACTATCCTATCTCATAATGAAAAATTATTTTCATTAAAATTTAATATTCTCATCATTGAATAATCCATATAAAATAATTTCATTTCATAAATATATCATCATCTTAATCTTAATCCATACATAGAAGGAATAAATATAGAACCGTTGGACTAGAACCCCTACAATATATAAGAAAAACAAAATGTAGTTTTCATTGATGAATTAATTGTTTATTAAAAAATTATGTGGAAAATACCATTTCCATTTTGAAATAAATTATTTAAAATATAAAAACATCCAAAATTTTATGAAAAATAATTTCTATGAAAATAAATATGGAAACATGTAAAGTAATAATCAAATCATTGATTGTTAATGATGGGGACAAAAATTATTCATTCAATATAAATTAAAATAAATCATTCCTTCCACATTTTTTAATGGTCCAAAAGTACCTTGTTCGTAATATGATAAAATGATTACATTTAATTTTTTTGTAAAGAAACAAAAGGTTAAAATAAATTTTAATAATACTTGAATAAAAAAATGTTATTTAAAACATTTTTAAATACATGGTCATGGTGGTGGAAGATTCCTAGATTAATAAAAATAACAAGTCAATTTTACATAAAAACATTATTTAAGTTTATTTAGTACTTAAATTGATTAAAATTAAATGAAATATTATATATATGTATATATTGTTTATAATAAATATTAAATGGATTTATCTTGTAATTACCACATAAATTTACCAATAAAAAATAATCCATAAATTGTCCCGATTAAAATAGGATTGAAACAAAAATTTATTTGCTAAAGTCTTATCTTTCTTCATTGAAATTAAAACCTCATATATATTAATTTTTTATTAATTTTACATGTATTTTATAATCAAACTATATTATATCATACCAAGTTTTATTTAACTATGAAATCTCATCACCATTTTATAAATAATTTTTAATTCAAATCACTTTTCTTGTTGATAACTGCTTCATTTTTCTTGCATGTTCATGTTTTGAAGAACTGATATTTATAATTTGATCATGGTCCCATAATTTATAAAATTATATTGAATATATAAATATATTATATAATACTTATATATTTATATATATATTCATCTATAAAGGTTATATATAAAAATTTGATTTACACCGTTTATGGTGACGGTGGGTCGTACGTACGCAAGAATGTTGTTTTCTATTTATGATAAATATTAAAAAATAATGTTAAATAATAAATAATATTTATATAAAATTTATTATATCATATAAATCATATATATTCAAAAAAATAATTATCACCAACTATGTAATGAATAGAATGAAAATGAATGACTTCACTTCATGGAGGTGGTAGCCCACACATACTAGTGAGTGACATTATTATATTCAAATGATTTTGAAGGTAAGAAGATAGATATGTCATTATTATTAAATAAGTATAATTATTGAATAAATATCATATATTATAAAGACCTAATCTTGACATACATGGACATTACATTAATTTTTTGGAATACTTAATACATAACCAAAATAAAACACCCAAGGACCATAATAGTTTAGTGTCTTTGGAAACTCAGAACATAATCTTATAATCATGGGGAATGATCTTCAACATCTACCATAAATATCATACACTTTTGTTTCTTACCTAAAAATGTTCTTTATATACTACGGAAAATTAAACATAAAAAATTTGAACTCAAATGCTCAGTAAGGATAAACATGGATAATATAAAACAATCCACAATCATTTGAATGTAAAAACATGAACATAAAATCTAAACATCAAAAGCTACACCAATGATAGAAAAAATGAACTATATAAGGCATAAATCATAAAGAAACATTAATCATGATAAAATAGCATGGTAATAAAACATGTAATTATGTAAAACCATTAATCCCAAGATATTATTTATAATGTAGCCAATGCATTGCTGGAAATACTATCATAGTGGAAAACTTCCATTACTAAACTGGGTTTACTTTTGCGTTCCAGCCTTGTATTACTGAACCAGATTTACTTACTGTTCCAACCATGTATATCTCATGAGATATAAATAATTACCCAATTCATTGGATAGAGATATAGGTCCCACAAATCTTATAATGAAATAATTCTTCTGTGTTCCAAAAAATAATAAATCATACATCATAGCATAACCCATGTAATAAAAATGGGATTCTTAAACATCTACCCATCATAACATAATCCATATAAGATAAATGGACTTCATAAAAATAGTTCAATCATAACATAATAAAATTAATGTAATAATAGGGAGATAATCATAACCCTATATCATCTTAGATGGAAAATAATTTTGATAAAACAAATGAACTCGGTTCTTGAGGAAAATATCCTTTCTTCTTCAAAATCAATTTATTTTCTCAAAATGTCATGTTATTTTAAAAGAAATTAATTTTTATGAAAATAATCATGAAATATTTCATAGGAAGATTCATGTAAATAAGGAATTATGAAACAGTAAAAATCAGTTCATGCCGAATAAGTTAAAAAAACATTATCCTCATACTTTTGCTGAAAAATTAAAAAATACATCGTGTAGTAAACAAAAGAAATATTTCATCCATACCCTGTGGTAAAATTAATACAAGGGTAATCTTTTTATGAATTTTTTTTAGAAAACATGTACATGGATTATAAACATAACCCCAGTAAATACTTACGAATAAATAGTCTAGGACAAGAACGAGGTTGAAATAATTATTCCTTACCTTAGGCCCAATTTCATCCGTACAAGTCCAAAACTCCTGTATAGTGGGTTTAAAAATATTATTAACTTGTAACAGAACCATAATAATATTTATGATATCATACATTATACACCTATGACTTAATATTACCAGTTATTTTTTCAATTCCATGTTAAAGAAGCATTTTGGGAAAAATTATTTCATTTATCGTACGTTTTTGGAATAGTTGTACTTGATATTATTACTTATATCATGATTTAATTAATTCCAGACTGTAAAAAATGATTTATATATAATATATTTTCATCATATAAATATATATGATAGATCAATAAATGCAATGAAACACAACGTTTATGGAGACGGTAGGTTGTACGTATGTAAGAACACTATTTTCGTTTCCTTATTGAATTGAATGGAATTAAGTAAATGAAACATATATGTACATAAATAAAGTATCATTATTATGTAATATATTTCATGATTATTTCTTATATATACTTTATAATCATTATTTATTGGTTAATAAGGAGAACGAATCTTATTGCGTCGGGGAGAGGGTAATCAGTACGTACGCACGAGCGACGATATCATTCCCGTTATTTTTAATGGTATTGGAGTGGATTATATTATATCTCAGAATTATTATCATTTTATAATAATCATATATAGTTTTTGTTTTCCCCATTATACCCATCCAAGTAATGTGGTGGTGGAAAAATAGATTACACCATGGCGTTGAGATGATATTCCGTATGTACGCTCCCATGGCGGTTTCGTTTTTCATTGAATGGATAAAGGTTGAAATGAGGAGGTTTTATATAAAATATCAGTATATGAGGGGTATTGATGTTATTACTTGGAATATAATAATGATGAGTATTCATAATAAGAAATAAATTTCAAAGAATCGATAAAGGATATTACCTTTTCTTCGACACGCCTCTTCTTAACATCATCTAGGGGCACTAAAGTTGGTCTTTGAAGAATATCAGGAAATATAGTAGGTTTATAGAGAAGTTTATAAGAGAAATTGACAGGGTTTGGCCGGTCATGATGTCTCAAAATGTTTTAAATAGGAGAGGGAGGTGGTTCCCTTTTATAAGAGAGGAGAGGGGCACTTTTGGAAACCTCTAAAATATTAATTTATAATAAACTCAAACCCTACATAAAAACCTCCAAAAAAGACTCAATTAGATGATTACAGGAGATAGGGTTATAATATCATCAAAAAATAAAATATATACATATTTTATGATTATTTTAAACAATATCATTTTTATTTATCCATAATTATTCTATTTAATTTTATTTGTGGAAATAATATTGTAAATTTTGAATAGTAATAAATACATACTTATATGTTGTAAATTTATAATAAATTGTTACTTTATAACACTTTAGAACATATAATTTTAATTTTTTAATTTTTAAATATTTTTTTGATTTTTAAATAATTTATTAATGCGTTATTTTTATAAAATACCAATAGTGTAAATTTGGACACTATTCATATATTTGAATTTAAATAAAATAAACCAAGATAATATATTAAAATAAATATTTTATTGGTTTCCAACATGTCATATTCATCTATAAAATTACTAGGGAATATTAATTATTTTATATAATATATATTTTAATATTTTTAAAACCGTTTATTTGATATTTCTCATAATAAAATAATTACTACAACCTTTCTATATAATTATTTAATATATGTATTTTTAAATATAAATTAAAAATAAAATACACTGATGAATATAATTATAATATATTTCATAATAATAATTTTTGTGGAATTTATCTTCTCAACCACCCAATGTTTAAAATATTATGTTTATTAAATTATGAAGGTGACAACTTTGACATCACTTAAAATAAAATAATATAAGTATCATAATTGTTTTTATAAGACTCAAAATGGTCAAAAATTATACCTTTGTATGGTTATGGTTAATATGTACACGACCAATAAGTTTTGATCAGGTTTTTGTGCCTTATATGGGTATTATTAGTTTAATAAAAACGATATTTTTGATTTTTCAGAAAATAAATAATTTCTGCATCATTACTGTATAAGCTATTAATGTAATTATATATTTCTTAAAAATTAAAAATAAATTAACATGAAAAATAAAACCATTTTATATTTTAAATCTGTATTTATAATCTAATTTATATTTGTTATATAACTATATGAAAAATCATTTAATTATTAATGTTTCATTGAGACATATTTCACTTTCATTCAAATAAAATAAATTAAAGGTCTTAATCACATACATGTTGGTTCTAATAGAGACTATTTCGACCCATGTATATTTTAGGATGAAATATAATCATCCAATTATATTAAGAAAATTGTTAGTGTAATTTTATATTATTATTTTGACCCTTAATTAACTAATTTACCTTTAATTGTAGTAAATAAAATATAACATAGTTACTATTCATAATGCCCCAAAATAAAAAGTATCCTATAAACATAATTTGGAACTAATGATTCTGAATATGGAATACATTTCTAAAAATTCACAACATAGAAGTGGCGGTAATTAATTTAAAATTAATCATGTTGTTGAAAAAATGGGTTTTTTATTTGAAACATTACAAATGATTGAAATATTTTTACCTATAAATTCCATGTAAAATTAATTTTAATGAAATAAATTATATTAAATTGTAAAAATATATTATATTTATACTTTAAATCCATTATATATTATAATTTATCCATTTAAATTATCTTGATGAAAAAATTTGTTTTTTATTAAAATTTAGCGTATTTTTACTTTTCATCAAAATTTGATCGTTATCAGAAAAATATCAAAACATTATCCAATGTAAATTTTTATATCCTAATTCACAAGAAGATGATTATTTTTTAATATTTTACTTAAAAAATTGTTAAATATTAGAACTAAAATGTGTGCACCATCAAAATGCGGGAAAAATGTATTCTTTGAAAAATTCTTATATTACCTGAAATTTTTATTTTGTTCACATACCATTATCTGAAAATTTTTTAAGATGATTGATAATGTTATAAAATTAAAATTTGGGTTAATACTATTCACAATGGCTAGTTCATTATAACAATATATCATTGTTTAGTGAAACTCAGTATTGCGTACAACACATGCTATTCAAGAAGGTCGCTCTTGTATGCAACACAAGCCAAAAATAGTGTTTGCAAATAATAGAAGCTAATACGGTGTTTCATATAGTGAAAGATAATTTTGGTGTAGCGTAAAACACAATACATCATAGAAATTAAAAGGAATATTTCTCATAAAATCTCGAGGTGTTAAATTCTACCCCCCTTAAAATGAATTTCACCCTCGAAATTCATTAGGGTTATAAATCGTTTACTACTTGTATGTTCATTTCATAGAAACACACATCCTAAAAAGGAATACTAAAACTTAATTTTAAAATGTAAAGTATGAAATGTAATGGTTACCCAAATTAACTCATTAGTGGGTTTCCACATTGGAGAACGTAATTGAAAACATGGATATGAAAGAGAAAACTAACCATAACGTTCTGATGGAGAGTGGTAGAGAACAAGCCTATGAAAAATACAACAATCAAGATTCCATAAATTTGTGATGATCTAAGGTGCCATCTTATTCATTAGATATCAGGGTACTAGGACAACATTTTTGGTTTTCAAGATCATTTCCCTAAAGTTGAATAATTTGAATTTGAAGAAATACTTATTTGATTTTGGTAAAAACTCACCGTTGGTCATTCCTTGAACAATTACAACTTCATATCTTAAAGAAATGAAGTTGAATTTGTCATTCGTGAAGTGTTAAGAGATCATAGAATGATGGGTCATTCCATCTATCTTGAAAAAAAGGTTAGAAATTTTTTTCATATATACATAATTCCATATAATGTGAGATTAATCATATATAATTCCAAAAATGGACTTATACTTCATCTATCATACAACATAATAAAATAAAATTAATTTCAACTATCTAGGGACTTCTTGTAGGCCATTAGTAGGCGATAAAGGTCTGTCGCACTTCTGTTGTGGGTTCGATTCAAGCATCCTTGTCTGATGTGACATGTTGTTGCTCATCCTATGGGTTGTCCTTTTTCTAAAACTATAATATTATAACATTGAAGAAATAATATCAAAACGTTTTAGACATAAAGAATACTATATGAGGTCTAACATAATCCATTCCAATATTTCGGGTTATCCAAAACACCTATGTCTAATCTCATAGTATAAAGAGGAATACTACTAAAGTGTTCTTATACAAAGAATGAGATTACCATCATTTTTCCCACATATATTGTCACGACCCGCCTTCACCAAAAGGAGGGAAGGGTCAGCAGGTTGCCAGGCCCTTCCTTCTTCGAGTTGAAGGAGAGATAATGACCCCCGAAACCCGCCTTCAATAGGTCCCGGAGTGGCGACTAGCACCAAGGGTATAGGAAGTTCTCACAAATGGAAGGCATTACCCTTTTTATTTTATAGGATCGAAAGATAAGGAGGAGAAAACCCAACAACACCAAGATAGAAAGAAAAGTAAAGCCAAAAGTAAACCATTCCCACATGTATGTTTAAACAGTTTACAACAAAGTACAAGTACAAAAGAAAAAGAAGCTCTCAAGTACAATACCAAAAGAAAACAAAGGTACGACAACAGCGACAACTCCAACTGTCCGACTAATAGGGTCCCGCGCAGCCCTGGTAGTCCTCCTGGAAACCTGAAAGTAAACGTAGGGTGAGCATACAAATACACTCAGTAGGGAAAACCAAGACTCTCGTGCACAAGTGGGGGAACGTACTAAAGTCCCGTGAGAAAGAGTAAACCAAACACCTAACAAGGCAACTATCCATCCCAAGCCTCACCAATGTTCGCTCCCCAAATAACGCAAGTCAAGTAATATATATATAAGAGCACATCGATGTTTGGGTACCCCGCGCCACTTTCCCACTGGTTATTGAGACATCCTACGCATCAGACCAATCCCGCCATTCTCACCGCAGTCCCACTGCCACACCCGCCCGCACACACCTGGGCCACAACCACACGCAGTCCCACTGCCAAATCCCGCCCGCACACACCTGGGCCACAACCACACGCAGTCCCACTGCCAAATCCCGCCCGCACACACCTGGGCCTCAACTGTCACAAGTAACCATGCCTGCAAACACCTAGGCCAGAACAACCACCGCTACGCCCGAAGACACCTGGGCTAAAGAATCCACTACCACGCCCGAAAAACACCTGGGCCTCATCCCGAAGACACTTGGGAAACCACCTGCCGCACACACCTGGCCAACCACCACAACACCCTGCCCGATGGTTCTTGGGCTAATAATGGACTTCAGGCCATCACAGCCTGCCCGAAGGTACTTGGGCTATCCGGGAAAGGGAGCAGAAAAGGAGCTAATAACCAGCCACTAAGTATAGTGTTGGGAAAAACACCCTTCCCCCATAAATGGGGGTGTTCGGCACTAAGTGCTCAACTTGGGTGGGGCGCGAATAAGAAACACAAAGCTACAAGTATAGATATAGGTAACAAACACTCACCCAAAACTTAGGTTTTCCTAGCCAACCTACAGGACACAATACCACAACGCCCGAGTCACAATTCGCGACCCTTGCCCACAAAACCATTTGTCCCATTCTTGTTTCACGTTCAGTCAATTGTTCAATTAATTTTAAGCACTACTGGGCAACTACCATAAGCATAACCAAGGAAAACGTCAAGCATAGATCAACCAAAACACCCACACCCGGTTCTGCCAACAGAGGATCTCTCCCCAGTTTGTGATAAAAACCCACAACCACTGAAACCATGCCAACAGGAGATCCCATCCCCCAAATTCACACAGCCGCCGAGAGTATAAAAAGAACGGGGGATCCCATCCCCTCCCACATTTCCAGCAAACGGCCCGAAGGGAAAACAACCAACAACCACTACCAACACGAGTCAGGGATTTTCAGATTTAAACGACTTAACACACTCCATGATTTCAAAAATTCCATGTGTTCTATCCGTTAGTTATCACAGAAGGGTTGATCCTGGTGCTTTCAAATTATTCAGCCGGGTATACGTGATTAACCAATTTCACAGCAGGAGTTCACAATTTCAGCAACCCATTTAAAACATCACGAGGGGATTCAAGTGCACACACACGACCACCAACGGCCTCAATTTTCAGAAAACATAGACCAGTACAACAAAAGGGATGATCACAAGATAAAGCATAAACAACGATCACAACCCCTTCCCCTTCTTTCTTTAGAACTTCGTTTAGTATCTTCATTAGGGTTTGGTTCAACCAATTTGATAGGAACAAAAGTAATGCCCACCCCGCATGATACACAAAAGTGAGAGACGAGAGAAATTCCCTACTTGTTGATGGATGATCGACGTTTAGGCCGGGGGCGCGGAACTTTACGGATAACGACGCGGCTGTCCCGATGCACCAGAAGAGTCACGATCGAAGAAGGGGGAAAACCACGGCCTAACCCTTAATTATAAGGGCTGGGGACGGTTGAGATGAAAACACAAAACCACGGAAGACGAGGGAGTCGTGGGTTGACCACGTGGCTTGACTCATCATTAATGGCGCTGGGTGGTTTTAACTGACCCATGAATTAATGAAGCATTTAATTAAGACCTTTGCGCGCGTTTCGGATTTCCAAGATATTTTTAGCAAGGAAGAATAGGGTTTAAAACCCTATTTGCGAAAAAGGAACATTACTGGAACAACTTGGCAGGGCCGGTCTCACCGATCGGTCTCACCGATCGGTCTCACCGATCGGTGTCACCGATCGGTCTCACCGATCGGTCTCACCGATCGGTCTCACCGATCGGTGCCACCGATCGGTCTCACCGATCGGTGCCCCGCAAGGAAACCGGATTTTTGGCAAAGGAAGGGACCAAGGGGGTTCTGGGTCTTCACATCAGATACCTCTTAAACGATTCTCGTCCTCGAGAATCAAACAAACTAGAAGGAAAGAGAGGATCCGAACAACCATCTTCGAAGATACCTCTTAGGAGTGGACCCCCGCTAGTTGGAAATACTCCCTGTCAAGAACCAAGCATCACACCACGCCAAACCGCCCGGTCATGTGGGTTTGGGGAGTTCCCCTCCCCCATGTCAAGATATTATCCGCTTTGGGCGGCACTGACTCGCCCGCACGGGTTTAATCGCATCCACCTTAATGCGTCCTGATTAGGGGTCGGGTTTCCCCTTCCCTTCAACCGGGGCTTCCCACACAAAACAGAGGGAAGGAACCTAGCACATTTCATAGCCAAAAAGGTCAAACGTTCTGTCACAACAGGCACCAAGGGTTCAAAACTCAGAACAACTCGGGGTATTGGGCACGCATCTGTGCTTCCCTCTCCCACGTACTCTCTTCGAGGCCGCCATGTCTCCACAACACACGAACCAGGCCGACGGTTCGTCCACGGAGCACTTTCTCCTTGCGATCCTCGATTCTGACTGGCCGTTCCTCGAAGGTCGCGTCTCCTCCCACGTCTAGCTCTCCCCAGTTGATGACATGAGAGTCATCATGTAAGTACTGACGAAGCTGGGAGACATGGAAGACGTCATGGACCCTCTCCAACTGAGGTGGTAGGGCCAGCTGATATGCCACCTCGCCAACTCGCCTCAGCACCTCGAAAGGTCCGATGAACCTAGGGGAGAGCTTACTCCCCTTTCCGAACCTCCGCTGCCCCCGTCGAGGGGAAACCTTCAAAAACACATGATCTCCCACCTCGAACTTCAGGGGCCTCCTCCGACGATCAGCATAAGATTTCTGCCGATCCTGAGCTGCTTTCATCCTCTCCCGCACTAGCTGGACTTTCTCCGTGGTGCTCTGCACTACTTCTGGTCCAAGAGTACCAGTCTCACCAACCTCTGCCCAGCATAAGGGTGAACGACATGGTCTTCCATACAAAGCCTCAAAAGGAGCCATGCCGATAGTAGAGTGAAAACTGTTGTTGTAGGCAAACTCTACTAAAGGCAAGTGTCGTACCCATGATCCCCCGAAATCCAGAACACATGCTCGCAGCATGTCCTCCAAAGTCTGGATAGTCCGCTCTGTCTGCCCATCAGTCTGAGGGTGAAAAGCAGTTCTAAGGCGTAGTTGGGTGCCAAAAGCATGCTGTAACCCCTTCCAGACTCGTGAGGTGAATCGAGTGTCCCGATCCGAGACGATCGTTTTCGGAACTCCATGCAAACGCACCACCTCATCCACGTACCTCTGTGCTAAGGTACTCACGGGTCCCGACTCCTTGATAGCCAAGAAGTGAGCAGATTTTGTCAATCGATCCACCACTACCCAGATAGCATCATGCCCGCCCTGAGCTCTGGGTAGTCCCGTGACGAAGTCCATTGAGACGTCGTCCCACTTCCACTCGGGAACATCTAGAGGATGCAACAGACCACCAGGAACACGGTGTTCAGCCTTCACCTGCTGACACACCAGGCATTTAGCCACGAACTCTGCCACTGCCCGTTTCACCCCGGGCCACCAAAACTGTCCCCTCAAGCCTCGGTACATTTTCGAAACACCCGGATGTACCGCCAAGGCTGAGCTATGGAACTCATGAAGGACTTCATCACGCATCACCTCTGGAACAAACAACCTCCGATGAAAGAGCATCCGATGTCGGCTGTCCTCCGACCATCCTTCCGGGGCGTTCCCCTGATCGACACGATCCCGCAACACTTCTACCTCAGGATCTCCCCACTGAGACTCTTCCACTTGCTGCAACAAAGAGGACTGTACCGTCATCTGAAACAAACAACCTCTAGTACCTTCCACCCTTGCATCCAAGTGCAAGGCAGCCAACTCCCCCATTGCCTTCCAAGCATCAGCAGATTCCCGAACCACCTCCTGATGCGGCTTCCTGCTCAGGGCATCAGCCACAACGTTTCCCTTACCTTCAGTGTATGAGATCTCAAAGTCGTAGTCCTGGATAAACTCGACCCACCTCCGCTGTCGCAAGTTCAAGTCACGCTGGGAGAAGATATAGCGCAAGCTTTTGTGGTCGGTGAAGACCACAAAGCGCTCCCCAAAGAGGTAATGTCGCCACAGCTTTAATGCGAACACCACCGCTGCAAGCTCCAGGTCATGGGTGGCATAGTTCCGCTCATGGGGGCGTAGCTGCCTGGACCCGTAGGAGATCACCCCTTGTCGCTGCATCAATACGCACCCCAGGCCCTGTCCTGAAGCATCACAGAATACCTCATAGGCCATCCCTTCTTCTGGCAACCTCAACACTGGGGCACTAACCAGTTTTTCTTTTAGGTAGCTGAAGGACGACTCACATTGCTCGCTCCACATGAAAACTTGGTCCTTCTTGGTCAAAGCCGTCAAAGGGGCTGCTACCCGGGAGAAGTTGGGTACGAATCTCCGGTAGTAGCCTGCCAGTCCAAGGAAACTCCGAACTTCCGCCACATTCTTGGGTGCTGCCCAAGAAACAATTGCCTCAACCTTTGATGGGTCGACTGCTACTCCCTGCTCAGACACTACATGTCCAAGGAAGTGCACTTCTCGCGCCCAGAACTTGCACTTTGACAACTTCCCATAGAGCTGGTGCTGTCGTAGGACCTCCAAAACTGTCCTCAGGTGCTCTGCATGGTCCTCTTCTGACTTTGAATAGATCAGGATATCGTCGATGAACACCACCACAAACCGATCCAGGTACTCCCGAAAGATGGAGTTCATAAGCCCCATGAACACGGCCGGGGCGTTCGTAACACCAAAGGGCATGACCACGAACTCGAAGTGCCCATACCTGCACCTGAACGCCGTCTTCGGGACGTCGCTATCCTTCACCCTCAGCTGGTGGTACCCGGATCGCAGGTCGATCTTCGAGAACCATCCTGCCCCCTTCAGCTGGTCGAAAAGATCATCTATCCTCGGAAGAGGGTAGCGGTTCTTGATTGTTACCTGATTCAGCCTCCTGTAATCAATGCATAACCTGAGGCCACCATCTTCCTTCTTCGCAAACAAGACTGGGGCACCCCACGGTGATGCACTTGGACGAACATAACCCCTCTTCATCAGATCGTCAATCTGTATCCGCAACTCCCGTAGCTCCGAAGGTGCCATCCGGTAAGGAGCCATCGAGATTGGTCGAGAGCCGGGCTGCAGGTCTATCCCGAACTCGATATCACGTCGAGGGGGTAGAGTCGTCACCTCCTCAGGAAAGACGTCCATAAACTCACGAACGATCTCTGGTACTTCCACCATTTCCGCATCTGTTGATTCTATCGTCAGTTCGGTCAACAAGGAGAGGAGAGGTTCCTCCCTCCTGTTTCCCTTCGGACAGCTCCGCTCGCCGGTGAAAGTAACACGCTGGCCGTCCAAACCGGAGAACACCACCCTCCTTTGGAAACAGTCGATGACGGCGCACACAGAAAATAGCCATTCGATACCTAGGATGACATCGTACGGCCGAATCTGTAGCAGAAGGAGGTCCTTAACCGACTGATGTGGCCCCAACATCAGTCTACATCCCCGACAAACGAACAGCAAGTCGATCTGACCTCCAACTGGTGTGCTCAACACCAGGGGCACTGGAAGTCTCTCGGCATCTAGACCCAAGGCGCGGGCTAGACTGGGTGCAACAAAGGAGTGTGAAGCTCCGGTATCGAACAAAGCATAAGCAAGAGTGCTAAACACACTGATCGTACCTCGAACAACCTCTGGCCCTGCTGGAACTGTTGCTTCTGCGGCGTGTAACTGTCCACGCCCAGCTCCCCTACCCCTCGGCTGTCGGCCACCTCCCCGACCACGCCCTGGTCGAGGTCCCTGGGGAGCGCCCTGAGGTCGGCCTCCCCCTCCTATGTCTGTCTGCGGAGGAGCGGGAGCTCGCTGTCCCTGCTGCTACTGCTGGAAGGGTCTGGCTGGGAACTGCTGCAGCTGTGGCGGATGCTGGGGATGACTGCCACTGATGTACTGCACCCGATCGGGGCACTGACTCCGAAGATGTCCAGGGCTCCCGCAGATGAAGCACCGTGGTCCCGAGCCCGAAGGGAAAGAACGTGGGCCAGGGGATCGAAACTGAAACTGCTGCGGCCTGCTCCCTGCGGGTCGGAACCTGGAGGGTCCCGATGCTGGGGGCCTGGTGCTGACGGCCTTCCCCTTCGATGGTCCCAGCTGGATCCCTTCTCGTGACAGTCCGCCTAGAGTGTTCATCCTTTCCACCACTTCGGCCTTCTTCTGAACCTCTAAGTATGTCGGAAGGGTAAAGGGAGTAACAGCATACTGGAGGGAGGGTCGGAGCGCCTCCTCCAAACGTCTTGCCCGAGACTCCTCATCGGGAAAGAGGTCTGGAGAAAAACGCAGGAGGTCCTTGAACTTGATTCCAAGTTCCCTCACGGACATGCTCCCCTGCTGGAGGGAGAGTAGCTCCTGTCTCTTCTCCGCCTTCATTGTCGAGGAGAGAAACTCCGCCCGGAACTCCTTCTCGAATTCCGCCCAAGCAACCTCAGACTCTTTCCTACTCCCCAGGTGAAGCATCCACCACTGACGTGACGCTCCTCGCATCTGGCTAACAGCCAGAGGAACCCAGTACTCTATCGGGGCCCGAATCAGGCCGAAGGCTATGACTAGCTCCTCCAGCCAGCCTTCCGTCTTCATGTCGGAGGTGCTGCCCTCATATTTCTCGAGGGTCTGTCGCTGAAAGGCTCGAAGAGTCTTCTGCCACCGGTCGTCCTCTTCCTCCCGATCAGCTCTCTGCTGATTGGCCAAGGTAGTCTCAGGAGTCTCGATCGCCTGTACCACACGTGGTCGCCTTCCAGGTGCCATAGCTGCAAGGTAACCAAGGAATACCTAAGCCCTGTAGTGCAAAGAAAACTGTTCTCAAAACTTATTAAGATTTAATTTATTCTTAATTTCCCAAGACATCCCAGAAACACAAGAACACAAGTCATTTATGATGCATGTACCTTTCCTAGGGTCTCTACCCTGCAATCAGTGTGGCTTCACTTGGTCGTTCGGTAGGTCCAGAGTCCTTGCATCGGATCACGGGGGGCCCTAAAATCCCGTGTCCTAGCCGGTCCTCCCTGGCCTATTTCACGCACCAAGGTCACCCAACGCTGTTGCCTTACCATCCCATGAAATCCTCACTGTGCCTAACTCCAGACTCCGTCCTATCTCTCAACCTTCCTCTGATACCATTCTGTCACGACCCGCCTTCACCAAAAGGAGGGAAGGGTCAGCAGGTTGCCAGGCCCTTCCTTCTTCGAGTTGAAGGAGAGATAATGACCCCCGAAACCCGCCTTCAATAGGTCCCGGAGTGGCGACTAGCACCAAGGGTATAGGAAGTTCTCACAAATGGAAGGCATTACCCTTTTTATTTTATAGGATCGAAAGATAAGGAGGAGAAAACCCAACAACACCAAGATAGAAAGAAAAGTAAAGCCAAAAGTAAACCATTCCCACATGTATGTTTAAACAGTTTACAACAAAGTACAAGTACAAAAGAAAAAGAAGCTCTCAAGTACAATACCAAAAGAAAACAAAGGTACGACAACAGCGACAACTCCAACTGTCCGACTAATAGGGTCCCGCGCAGCCCTGGTAGTCCTCCTGGAAACCTGAAAGTAAACGTAGGGTGAGCATACAAATACACTCAGTAGGGAAAACCAAGACTCTCGTGCACAAGTGGGGGAACGTACTAAAGTCCCGTGAGAAAGAGTAAACCAAACACCTAACAAGGCAACTATCCATCCCAAGCCTCACCAAGGTTCGCTCCCCAAATAACGCAAGTCAAGTAATATATATATAAGAGCACATCGATGTTTGGGTACCCCGCGCCACTTTCCCACTGGTTATTGAGACATCCTACGCATCAGACCAATCCCGCCATTCTCACCGCAGTCCCACTGCCACACCCGCCCGCACACACCTGGGCCACAACCACACGCAGTCCCACTGCCAAATCCCGCCCGCACACACCTGGGCCACAACCACACGCAGTCCCACTGCCAAATCCCGCCCGCACACACCTGGGCCTCAACTGTCACAAGTAACCATGCCTGCAAACACCTAGGCCAGAACAACCACCGCTACGCCCGAAGACACCTGGGCTAAAGAATCCACTACCACGCCCGAAAAACACCTGGGCCTCATCCCGAAGACACTTGGGAAACCACCTGCCGCACACACCTGGCCAACCACCACAACACCCTGCCCGATGGTTCTTGGGCTAATAATGGACTTCAGGCCATCACAGCCTGCCCGAAGGTACTTGGGCTATCCGGGAAAGGGAGCAGAAAAGGAGCTAATAACCAGCCACTAAGTATAGTGTTGGGAAAAACACCCTTCCCCCATAAATGGGGGTGTTCGGCACTAAGTGCTCAACTTGGGTGGGGCGCGAATAAGAAACACAAAGCTACAAGTATAGATATAGGTAACAAACACTCACCCAAAACTTAGGTTTTCCTAGCCAACCTACAGGACACAATACCACAACGCCCGAGTCACAATTCGCGACCCTTGCCCACAAAACCATTTGTCCCATTCTTGTTTCACGTTCAGTCAATTGTTCAATTAATTTTAAGCACTACTGGGCAACTACCATAAGCATAACCAAGGAAAACGTCAAGCATAGATCAACCAAAACACCCACACCCGGTTCTGCCAACAGAGGATCTCTCCCCAGTTTGTGATAAAAACCCACAACCACTGAAACCATGCCAACAGGAGATCCCATCCCCCAAATTCACACAGCCGCCGAGAGTATAAAAAGAACGGGGGATCCCATCCCCTCCCACATTTCCAGCAAACGGCCCGAAGGGAAAACAACCAACAACCACTACCAACACGAGTCAGGGATTTTCAGATTTAAACGACTTAACACACTCCATGATTTCAAAAATTCCATGTGTTCTATCCGTTAGTTATCACAGAAGGGTTGATCCTGGTGCTTTCAAATTATTCAGCCGGGTATACGTGATAAACCAATTTCACAGCAGGTGTTCACAATTTCAGCAACCCATTTAAAACATCACGAGGGGATTCAAGTGCACACACACGACCACCAACGGCCTCAATTTTCAGAAAACATAGACCAGTACAACAAAAGGGATGATCACAAGATAAAGCATAAACAACGATCACAACCCCTTCCCCTTCTTTCTTTAGAACTTCGTTTAGTATCTTCATTAGGGTTTGGTTCAACCAATTTGATAGGAACAAAAGTAACGCCCACCCCGCATGATACACAAAAGTGAGAGACGAGAGAAATTCCCTACTTGTTGATGGATGATCGACGTTTAGGCCGGGGGCGCGGAACTTTACGGATAACGACGCGGCGGTCCCGATGCACCAGAAGAGTCACGATCGAAGAAGGGGGAAAACCACGGCCTGACCCTTAATTATAAGGGCTGGGGACGGTTGAGATGAAAACACAAAACCACGGAAGACGAGGGAGTCGTGGGTTGACCACGTGGCTTGACTCATCATTAATGGCGCTGGGTGGTTTTAACTGACCCATGAATTAATGAAGCATTTAATTAAGACCTTTGCGCGCGTTTCGGATTTCCAAGATATTTTTAGCAAGGAAGAATAGGGTTTAAAACCCTATTTGCGAAAAAGTAACATTACTGGAACAACTTGGCAGGGCCGGTCTCACCGATCGGTGTCACCGATCGGTCTCACCGATCGGTCTCACCGATCGGTCTCACCGATCGGTCTCGCCGATCGGTCTCACCGATCGGTCTCACCGATCGGTCTCGCCGATCGGTGTCACCGATCGGTCTCGCCGATCGGTCTCACCGATCGGTCTCGCCGATCGGTCTCACCGATCGGTCTCACCGATCGGTCTCACCGATCGGTACCCCGCAAGGAAACCGGATTTTTGGCAAAGGAAGGGACCAAGGGGGTTCTGGGTCTTCACATATATCATAAGATATATCTTGAAGGTAACATTCCAAACATGTGAATACCTTAATCATGTATTCTATGGAAGCATATATTACCACAGATCCTTATTGAAAACATGAATGTGTTCAAAAGTTAACTCTTTCCACATCCCAAAAATTCTATATACTGAAACCATGATATCACTTTGTCCTTATATCAATCAAGATCTCATTAATACTATAAAATATATTATTTTCTCTGTATCCATTCATTATGCACATATCATATTCTTTCTGAAAATTTCTGTATAAGCTTTCATGGTTACCGGTACCATTCAACATATACTTTCAAATACTTTTTGAAAAACAATAGTTTAACAATCCTTAGATGGTTCTTTATTCCATAGTACCATTAAGTTATCTATAAAACATAACTCTTGATAAATATACAATCATTCAACTACCTTCTTAAATAATTGACTGAGGATCATCATTTTATTCCTCAAAACTTCTTTCATCTCATATATCATTTGAAGTCACTTCATCGTCATCAACATAAATACTACCCATATGACTACGATGATTCTTTTCATGTGATTTACCTTTAGGGAATTGGTTTTCACTATGCTTGTACATTACACATTTAAAACATTTTACCATTGTTGATGTCTTAGAAATACCAGTATCCTTATCCATGGTGATAAGTGAATCTTTTCCTTTGCAATTACTGAATTTGTGTCATTCTTTTCCACACCCAAAGAATATTCCAGTTCCATGTAGTCATTCTCCTTTATTCCTCCTTCAACAAGATTTACATGATGGAAATTGAACTTTCTTCTCTCTATGATCATCATGGAACTCCATCATTCTCTTATTAACTGAGATATAAGACATATCAATGTTGAGATTATTGATCATATTATGAGATTTCTGATTAGGAATAATAACAATGTTTGGACATCCAAATACCTTTTCATTTGGTTTCTCATGAATAATATCATTCCATTGTCCATCATATCATCCATTATCATGAATTTTCTTATTTCTATCCATATTCTAAAACCCAAAAGAATAGTGTGATAGGAAAAATTCGTACTAGGAAAACAACATAATCAAGGGGAGTACATTCAATATCTAACATATTATATTTAATCCTAGGTTATTCATGATCATTATCATAATTATTGGATGGTAACATATACTTAAACAAAACCTTAAGGACACACTTAGTAACACCTTAGAAATATCTCTAGGGATCTCACAAAATATTTTGCAACCTATTTTCCAAAGGATAACTAAACATTTTCTCTAATACCAACTGTAGATACCCAATATTTACAAACATGGATGTGACATTACTTTTTTGGAATACACAGTACATAATAAAAACAAACACCCAGGGACCATAATAGTTTAGTGTCTTTGGAAACACAGAACAGAATCTTCTAATCATGGTGAATGATTTTCAACATCTCCCGTAAATGTATTCCTCTTTTTTTCTTACCTAAAACCATTATTTATATCATAGGAAAAATAATACATAAAAAGTGTGAACTCAAATGGTCAGTATGGTTAAACATGGAGAACATTAAACAATCTATTAATATTTAAACTGAAAAACAGGAATATAAAATCTAAACATCAAATTATTGAGTAATGATATAAAACATTGCAGTACATAAGGCTTATATCATAAAGAAACATTAATCATGATAAAATAGAATTGGAATAAAACATGTAATTAAGGTAAACCATTAATCAAATGATATTATTTCCATATTAGTCAATGCATTGCTGCCAAGACTATCATAGTGGAAAAATTCTATTATTGAACCGGTTTTACATGTTGTTCCAACCATGTATTACTGAACCATATTTACTTGTCATTCCATCCATGATTATCTATTTAGATTTAAATCAATACCCAATTAATTTCAAGGATATATAGGTCCCACCCTTATCATAATGATACCATTATTATGTGTGCCTCAAAATAATAAATCATACATCATAGCATAACCCATTTATTAAAAATGGTATTCTTAAACATCATGACGTCATAACATAAATCACATAACATAAAAGGGATTCATTAAAATAATTCCATCATAACATAATCAAATAAATATAACAATAGGGATATAAAGATAACCCTATATCATCTTTGATGGAAAATAATATTGATAAAACACTTGAGCTCGGTTCTTGGGGAAAATATCATTTCTTCTTCAAAAAAATTTTGTTTTCACAAAATGATAAGTAATATTAAATGAAATAATTTTTTTTGAAAATATTCATTTAATATTCCATAGAAATATTTATGGAAATTAAGAGATATTAAATAGTAAAAATATGTTCATGTCGTATAAGATAAAAAACATTCTCTTCGTACTTTTTCCGAAAAAGTATTAAAGTACATCATATAGTAAACAAAAGAAAAATTCCTTCCATACCTTGTGATAAAACTCATAAAAGGGTAAAAATGAATTTAAAACATACATGGAATAAAATTAAACATTGTAAGAAACATTTTGAGAAAACATGGACATGGATGATAATCATAACCCTAGTAAATAATTACGAATAAACAATCTCGGATAAGAACAAGATTGTAATAATGAACCATTACCATAGCTCTAATTTCTTCCATACCTATCTGAAACACTAATATAGTGGGTTTAAAAATATTATTAACTTGTAAATGAACCATAATAATAATTATGATATCATATATGATTCACTAATGACTTTATATTACCCGTTCTTTTGTCAATTTCATTTTAAAACAACATTTTGGGTAATATAGTTTCATTCATCATAGGTGTTTTGACTTGTTGTTCATGATATTATTACTTGTATCCTTATTTACTTAATTAAATAATGTAATAAATTATTTATATATAACATATATTTATCATAATATATATGATATATCGATAAATGGAATTAAATACACCGTTCATGGAGATGGTAGGTCGTAGGTACGCATTAATGCTGTTTTCATTTTTTTTATTGACTTGAACAGAATTAAATAAATGAAAAATATATGTACATAAATTATATATCATTATTATGTCATATATTTCATGATTATTTATTATTTATACATTATAATCATTCTTGAACAGTTACCATGGATAACGAATGTCTTCGCGTCGTGAAGACGGTAATCCGTACATACGCACGAGCGATGATGTCATTCACATAATTGTTGAATGGTATTATAGTGGATTATATACTCTCTCAGAATTAGTATCATTTTATCATAATAATATATTGTTATTATTTCCACCGTTATACCCATCCAAGTAAGGTTGTGGTGGAAAAACTGATTACACCACGGCGTGGAGACGGTATTCCGTACGTACGCACACGCGATGATTTCATTTTCCATAGGATGGATAGAAGGTAAAATGAAGATGTTTAATATAAAATATCAATATATTAGTGAAACATATTTTATTAATTTGAAACAAATAATTAAGATGATGTAGAAGAAGAAATAAACTTGAATGAATTTGTAAAGGATATTACCTCTTCTTCGACGCGCCTCTTCTTAACCTCCTCTTAGGGAAATAAATATTGTATTTAAAGAATACTGGGGCCTCTATTAGGTTTCAAGACAAGTGGATGAGAGAAATGGATGGGGTTTGGCTGATCATGAAGTCTCAAAATTATGTAAAGAGGAGAGGGAGGGGATTCTCTTTTATAAGAGAGGAGAGGGGAACTTTTGATAACCTCAAAAAGATAAAATTATTATAAACTGAAACCCTACCTAAAACCACCTAAAAATGACTCAATTTGAATATAGGATAATACGAGGTTTTAATATAATCAATAAATAAAATTTATACATGTTTTATGTTTATTATAAACCTTATCATTTTAATTTTCCCATATTTATTCTATTTAATTTTATTTGTGGTAATAATATTCCAAATTTTCAATTGTAATAGATACATAATAATATATTGGAAATATCCCATAATTTTATACTATATAACCCTTTATACAATATAATTTTCTATATGAAATTTGAAAAAAAAATTGTGATTATTAAATAATTTAATAATACGTAATTTTTATAAAATACCAATTGCGTAAATTTTAACACTATTCATTTATTTGAAATTAAATAAAATACAAAAAGAGAATATAATTGAATAAAAATATTTAATAGGTTCCTAACATGTCATATTCATCTATAAAATATATAGCGCATATTAATTGCTTCATATAATATTTCTTATAATATTTTTAAAACCATTTATTTGATATTTCTCTTAATAAAACAACTACTACAACATTTTTGTATAATTATTTAATATATTTATATTTGAATAAAAATTAAAAATAAAATACATTGATGAATATAAATATAATAGATTTTATAATAATAGTTTTTGTTGAATATATCTTCTAAAACAACCAACTTTTAAAATGTTATGTTTATTAAATCATGAATGTGACAACTCTGACATCATTTAAAATAAAATCATATAAGTGAAATAATTGATTTTATATGGATTTAAATGGTATAAAAATAGACTTTAAATGATTATGGTTTATATGTACAATAGAAATAGGTTTTGGTCAGGTTATTGGGCCTTTTATGGTTATTATTAGTTTAATAAAAACTATATTATTGATTTTTTACAAAATAAATAATACATGCATCATTAATGTATAAGCTAATAAGGTAAATATATATTTCACAAAAATTACAAATAATTTACCACTATTAATAAAAATATATTATATTTCAAATGAGCATTTATATATGAATTTATATTTGGTATAACCTTATATTATATATAATTTAATTATTAATGTTTGAGTGAGACATATTTCACTTTCATTTAAATAATATAAACTAATGCTCTTAATCACATACAGGTGGGTTACAATAGATACTATTTAGACCCAAGTATATATTAAGATGAAATATAATCATACAATTATATTAATACATGTTTGAGGGTAATTTTATAATATTATTTTTCCCTTAATTAACTAATTTACCATTAAATGTGGTAAATAAAATTTACCGTAGTTACTATTCATAATTCCCAATAATAAAAAGAAGCATATTAACATCATTTGGAACTATTGATTCCAAATATTGAATCCATTTTTCCAAATTCAAAATACAGAGGTTGTAGTAATTATTTTAAAATTAATCCCATGGTCAAAAAATTGTATTTTTATTTAAAACATTAGAAAAGATTGAAATGTTTTTAACTATATATTAAATGTAAAATTAATGATAATGAAATACATTATATTAAATGGTAAAAATATATTATATTTATACTTTAAAAACATTCAATATTATAATTTAACCATATACATTATCCTCATGAAAATTGTTGTTTTTATTTAAAATTTAGCATATTTTTAATTTTCATCAAAATTTGAACATTATCAAAAAAATATCAAACCCATATCCCATTTAAATTTTTTAAATTTAGATTCACAATAAGAAGCTGATTTTGTAAAATTGAACATAAAAACTTGTTAAAAATAGATTTAAAATATGTGCACCATCAAAAGGTGGAAAAATGCATTTTTTGAAAAATACTTAGTTTACACGAAAAATTAATTTTGAACTCATACCATGATCTGGAGAATGTGTAAGATTAACGATAATTTTATAAAATAAAAAAACTAGTTAACACTATTCATAACTTCTAGTTCATGATATCCATATATCATTGTTTAGTGAAACTCGGTATTGCGTACAACACACGCAATTCAATAAGGTCGCTCTTACGTGCAATAGATGCCAAGAATAGTGCTTGCATATAATAGAAGCTAATACGGAGTTGCGTATAGGGCATGATAATTTTGGGGTAGCTTAAAACACAATACATAAAAGTAATTAAAAAGAATATTTCTCATAAAATCTCAGGGTGTTACATATATACACTTTAAAACCATCACAATACTCATCTATAAATATTGTTATGAAAAATGAATTGTATCATTACATGGATATGGTACGTCCTATGTATGAATTAACGATAATTTTACTCCCCATTTGATGGGAAATAGTATGGATAATGGTCATTTAATAATCTAATAAAAAATAATTATACTTAATTATACTTAATAAATTATTTAATTAAAAATATAATAGATTTAAAATAGAAAAAAAAGAATTTAAAATAACGATATCATTTAATGAGATCACCTTTACTTTCAAAAAACTCCTTTAGATCTCCTATTAAGGACCCTATGGTTGGTATTTTGGGAATAAAATCATTGATATATGTTAGATAAATAATTTTATAATATAACCTAGTAGGGGTTTTGAGATATAAGGGTCAATGTAGTGTGAAGAAGAGAAAGGAGGGGTGCCCATTTACAATTGAGGGGAGGGGAACTCTTGGAATTGATGGAGAGATTAAATTATAGTGAAGTCATTTTCTAATAAATATTTCTCATAGAAGATATTTTTTCAAATATAAGATATTATAGAGATTAAATAATATTAATCAATAAATTTTTGACATATTTAGTGGTATTTCAAACCATAAATTTGGGTTCAACACCTTAGTTAGCTTTTTTTAACCTTAACCGTGATAACATTTTTTCATCTTAATTGGTTATAGTTTTATATATAAGGTGAAAATATCATGAATGTAAAAGAGATGACATTTAAGAGCCAATATAATCCTCTATTTCATATTTCACCATTTTTTTAAATTTTTTATAATTTATAGAATATTATTTTGATAAAATATTATTTACTATAATTTTCATAATATTCAACTAATCAAAATGAAAAGACATAAATAATAGTTTTAATTATAATATAATCCTATAAAAAATATAACCTTTCATATTAATCTATTAATTTGTTGGAAGACTATAAATCAATCTAATTATGCTAATTTTAATATTTCTAAAGTCATTTATTTTATTTTTCTATCAATTTTAGAATTCTATATCGATGATCCATATGCATTATTGTTAATTATATAATTACTAAAAATTATAAATTAAAATCAATCATGATATTAATTTCATTATTCTAAAAATAAAAATTCATATTCAATTATAACATACTTTTTCCAATGTGAAAAAAAGGTTATTTTAAACAAAGAGATTAAATTTTTGAATTTTTTTTGTCTTAATTATTGGATAAGTCATTTTCAGGAAATCATATGCATTAAAAAAATAAATTTATTGTATAAGATGATAAGAGATTAATTACCATCATCCAATACTAATTAGGATGAAAAATTGTGGATTTTTCACTTAGTTATAACCAATATTATCATTATTTACCCTTCATTGTGGTTACAAATTTTAATATGGTTTCTATTCATGTTGACCAAAAATAAAAGTAACTTATTTAAAAATATTTATTTACTAATTCAAAATTTGGAATCCATTATATAAAATTAACTTTCTATAAGTGGTTTAAGATAATTATAAAAATATCATTCAAAATAAACCAAAATACTTTTTTAGAAAAATACATTTTAAGCAAAAAAATGGATTAATTCTTCTCCAATGTATTGAAAGAAATATTAAATTACAATTAAAATTTTTTACAGAATATATACTACATAAATTCTATTGAAATCATTCATCAATAGAGATAAATTTAATTTGTTATTTTAAAAAGGCATTGTTTCTATAAATATGGTTTTCGTAAAAAACATCTCCTATACTTTTAATGATTTATATTTTCATTTAAATTAATTGATAACCAGTGAATTAATTTTATTCACATAAAACCGATATGTTTTCATAATTTATTTACTCATATTCATAACCACTAATTAAATTTCTATATGATAATTTTCACATTAAATCAAAATATCATAATAGTATATCATGGTTCCTTTATACTATGTGTTACATGTAACATTAGCTATGAATGAAATAATATTTATTTATTGATAAATATTTTCTAAAATCAGAGTATGTTATATAGGATATAGACTCTATTGTATAATAAGAACCCAATCTTATCTCTTTAAAATATTGTAAACTGACTCCACATGTAAGGGATTACAAACCCTATGTATGTGTAATGAATTTTGTACTTATTTGATATACCATTAGAGGATCCCACACCTTAAGTACCTCCCTACAAGCAGGGTTATTTTGACCTTAAATGAGGATAGTAGGGATAAGCCAGATCCTAACACAACCAAACATTTATAGAGAGTTTTCAACTATGAGAACACTATGACCATCATGCCTGAACCCTGTCATCGAATGTTTGAAGATAAACCCATTATTTACCTATTTCACTTTATAAACATCCTTGGAGAGAAAAATTAATTTTGAAATCATGACATATGAAAAATAAATAATTTTTATGCTATTAATTTTCCTAAAATGGATTCCTATTAAAAAAATATACATCTCATCACAACATATATGAGAAGTGTTACCTGACTGGATATGAGGATCGTACCAAAATTAAAAATTAAATTTGTTATATTGGTCTCGAGTTCCTTGTCTCAATGACATGATCCTAATTTCAAATTATTTTTTTAGTATAACATCATATGAATATGATATGATTCAATGATGAGTTTATATTAAAAAATATAATAATAATAATAATATAATAATAATAATAATTGTTATTATGCGGTCCATCCTATACTAGAATACTATGGTTTACTACTACAAAACCTTGATTTTATGGGGTTTAACCCCCAATAAAATCAATTTTGGGGGATTAAATATCAGCACATCCGCAACTCTATAGTTTTAAATTGAGTAAGCAAGTGTTTTATAATGCATTTTAGTTGATGGATACTATAATAGTTGTAAATTTTGGTTGGTGGGTCACTATAGAAGAAATATTTTTTTCTTCTATAGTCCATTGATCCACCTTTCATGAGGATTTTGGGAAATATGAGTCCCTATTTTTATTGTATATTAAGGCCTTTTCTATACTCCATCACTAATGGTCCATTTGGCCAACAACAATAGGCCTTTGATCCCTTAAAAATTATACTGGATATTAGATGATTTATCCTATGAGGGGATATGATCAGTCCTCTTAGAATGTAGGTGGGTGTTACATTTTATTTCACCCCAAATAAACTGTATAGATTAATTTTAACATCCTACCCCATTCACATTGGCTTGGGAAGAGACAGAGGTACTACTGTCCTCATGTGAGATCTATACAACACCAAATGATGGTGATAAATGACACGGTCTTATGAATAAATTGTGGATAATTTCACAATTTAGATAAAACAACCTACCAAACATAATTAATAAACACCCAATCCTATTACTTGATACATGAATAAAAATTAAAACCAAAGAAATTCTCAAAAGTAAGACACTTTATAATAGTCCTAATAGAAACAAAACTTGAACAAAAATACAACATAACTCAAATAAATCCTCTAAAATTTTCCTAAACTCCACTCAACCAATCTCCATGATCTGATTCCACCTTCTATTCATGAGAAATAAATAAACATCACTAGTTAAATATGATACCATCCCTTTACCTCTTTCTACATTAATGAACTCAAAAAAACTCATTTTGGTGGCCGAGTAGGGGGGAGTGTAAACTCGGTAGGATTTCCCTAATGACTTCCCTAGTCATACCACTAGAACATGAACTAGTTATCAAATTTTATATAAAACAATTTATAAACATCTAATTGAGTTTATATCAAAATCATAAACAATTTTCCTTGGAATAGAGTAAACATGGAATGTGAAATAGTCTTAATTGACTGGCATATAAATTTACATGTTTCTACACATGCACACAGACACAGACACACACACACACACACACACACACATCCATACATGTCATGTGACAGTTCCATACACAAGTGTGGTCTCTAATTGATCCACCAAATCATCATAAGCTTCCCAGTATCGAGGGGTCCCATTTGAACATACCCATTACTTCTAGTTATTTGCACATGAATCACCCCAACCATGTATCTATAATATCAAATATAATTATATTTAAAATAAAACAAATTATTCCTATAAAAGACAATTAATTAAACAACATCAATTTAACAAAATAATTCCACATTTTAAAATATATCATTTAAATTTTTTTTGATAATTTTTATTTTACAAAAAAACTATTTTCCAATAATTTCATAACCAAATATGTGTTCTCTTCAAGAATGACTCATTATTTTCATAATAATTCCAAGAAACATATTTAATAAAACAAAGTGAACGTGATCTATGTCAAATGGGGTCTGTGTAAATCTTTCTACCATTTCAAAAAATAAATAAAATTTAAAACAAAACATATAAATTATAGAACTTATCTCCATATACCTCCCCCTAATGATAAATCTGCTTCCCCAATGCACTTTTATTCACCAAAAATTCCCATTTGGGTCAACGAGAATCATCTCTCAATACGAGTGTGGGAGAAGTGTTTTAGATCCAATGGGATTAGAGAAATCATGTGGTTTTTGGGACATAATTAAAATTAAAACCCCTAATTTTTGGGCATTAACTACAAATCATATAGTTATTCTCTATCGCTTGTCAAATTTTTCACTATCTCTATAGTGTAACAATCTTAACCCCATTGCATGTATGGTTGTCTTTCACGGTTTCAAAAACAGTGTGGAAACCATTTTTTCCCAATACTAAGGCTCTTGAAACATAACCTAAAAATTATATTGGCTGAAAATATTTATGAAATGGTAAACTAAATAAAACTATGGGGTTCTATATCCACTTATCATGGCAGGCTCACACAGTTAGACAACTGCATTCCAACCATATTTCACCATTTGTTTAAATTTATATTGTTTCCCTTGGGCACTCGCACAATAGTTCCAAACATTGTTCCAATCATGAGCCTTGTCTATTAATCCCAAAACACATTTCATAGTTTCCTCAAGGTGGTGAATAGTTTCTAGTAACTGTGAACATACCACGAACCCCTATAAACACATCCAAAACATGTCAAAACCTCCTTAAACCTCCCAAAACATAACCCATGAATTAAATAAGATAAAATTAAAAAAAAGGAAAAATGTAAATAAAATTGGGGTGGCTAAATTATAATAATAATTATTATTATTATCAATATTATTATTATAAAACATTACAATTGTGGAATAACAATTTCATGTTGCACCCCCTATATTTCATGTTCCCTCTTCCTCAAACATTATCACCAATTCACACACCAATGTTATAAGAATATTATTATTATTATTATAAAATTTCATTATTTAATGGGGAAAAAGAAATTTTGATGCTTGATAATGATTTTACCGCATTCACATAGCCTCCCATTGTAACATGATCCACCAAATGTGGTAGACAACCTTTTTTTTCTAACGAGTATGATGCCTTTAATGACACCAAATTCTATCATCTAGGTCATATTACATTATTCAAAATCCCTATGATAGACTCTTACTCTCATAAATTTATTTAACGCCTTCATAAAATCCTCTAATCTCTAACCACTCTCATTATATTCGTCCACCAATAGGGTCAGAAAACTATCATCCAAAAATGATATAAATTCATAGAATAATGGAGAGAGGGTATAAATATTTGAAAAGTATAGAGATACAATATGTTATTGTTCATCATAGATCCCCATCAAGTTCATCCCAAAAAATAGAAGATAGAAATTAGTATTAAATGATTTGTTTTATGAAATTCATGGAATATGAATTTTGTTTTTATAAATGGAGAATATCATAATCCCCCTCAGGATTACCATTTATTACATAGATTAATTTTTTTAAATAAACAAATTGATGTATAGTATGTCTTAATTAATAGATAAATATTAGAGTTACATAACAAAAATCTAATTTAGAATTAAAAAATGATAAATAATTAAAAATAGAAAAACCAATCTCAAGAATCGACTGATCACCAATGAAGATTATTATCACATCTACATCGATAATAGTTTGTGACTAAACACTATGATCCCATGATTTCTATGAATATATTCCAGATCTAACACTGTATCTCTCTCTAGACCCCCTCTAATGTACAATTTTTTACATGAATCACCCAATATTTCGATAGTATGAGACATTAAATATAAAATCCCTAGGAAAAAATAACTAAAAAATTAAATTAATATATAATAATAATCAATCAATAAATTTAGTTACTTCAACAATGGTAGACAAAACTCAAGGGATTTATTACAAACCCATGTTATAGAACTCCATGGCTAAGAAATATAATTTTGATGAAACCACTATCTTAGTTTTCATAACATACACCCCATTTCTGATATATTATAATTTACTTACAATAATATTTTCAAAAGAAAAAAAATATTTCTATACTTAATTTTTCTTATTTTTTCCTTTCAACACAATAATATTTTTTGTTATATATGCCAAGGTGGTAAACGTTACATCTTGGACTCAAAGTAACAATCAAATAACTTTTCAAATGTCACATTATAGGGTAAATTTTATGTTTTACCCACAAGAATGTCCAATTAATTTAAAAATAAAAATTAATCTCAGTATCACTCGGGAAAAATCTTTGCCAATACACTATTGTATAAAAAGAATGAAAATTGTTTCATATATTGATTAACACACTTAGTTGATAGTATTATAAATATGATTTTTATTTAATATATACATGAATTATTGGATTATTTGATATAGGATCTTAAGGAACATAAGATGATGAATGTGGGATAATTAATTTAGTTGAAGATATATAAAAAATATATCAATTAAGTTACATTTACTAAAAAAAATTAGATAATATATAGAGAAATTTTGGAAATATAATTACGAATCATAAAAAGTAATTGAAAGTGTTTTCAGATGAAATGAGGTGGATTAGGATGTTTACAGATGAGTTTAGAAGATTAGAAAACAATTTTAAAATTTCGAGTTGTGGGTTTTTGAGTTTTTTGGAAAAATATTTCCTAATTTATATTAAACTAATGATTAAAAGGGATATGTAGGAATGTGATGCTTCCATGATAGATAAAATAGGTGTTACATATTAGTAGTATTGAATCATTATATTCAACATAATATCATATAAGAATCGAATAAGATTTTATTTGAGACATCACAAGTATGGATGAAAAATTTTGAACAATGTAAGAAAAATCATGCATGCTTTGTGCTATGTTAAATTGACAAGGTGTTGTTCCAAATTAATGTAGATATAAGTAGGGTTAAATATAATAATTATTGGAATTACTCAGTGTTTTGTAAAAATAAATAGAAAATTATAAAGGCTACATCAGAATAGATTGAAACTACTTTAGGGTAACTTAACATTCTTCTAGAATAAACTAAACTTATGTTGGAGTAATATGAGATTTTAGAGGGTGTGTGAAAATAACCCAAATCTTACATATATGTAAATAAGATGATCTAGAGACTACATAATATTATACATATTATATGTAATATTATTCCTAGATGTGAGGATACATATGAGTAACCATATGTAAAATAAGTGTAAATTGAATGTTGTCATGATTTTTTAAGAATAATTCCTAGCCATATCAGATTAAAAAAATGATTTTATATACCTTGTAAAAATATGATGGTTTGTTTTATAGGCTTTGTTAGAGTTAAATATTATAATGTATGGTTTTTTAGTATTTTTAGAGGTGATTTGTTTTTCAATTTAATGGATATATTTATAAAATTTATTGACTGAGGATGTAGGTATAATATTGAAATTTCAAAGATAAATACCTATATATATTTTTCATTATATATATAGGATAATTTTTTATCATGATGTTTTTCTATTCATAAATAATTTAAATTTCACAATTATTTTTGTGAATCTTCCTGATTCATGTTAAGAAAGATAGTGATGTGTTTTTAGAGGGGATTTATCCTTGAGGGTTATTAAAAATTCAATATCATTCATTGCATATGTATATGAATTCCATGTATGGAAATAAGAAGTTGATTTTCAAGGATTCCCAAAGGAATGATGATATTGAAATTTGTGTATAATTTAATGGGATTAATTGAGAATTTCATCACATGGTAATTCGTGGAATTCACATAAAAATATTTATATTATATATAAATTTAAAAGATATATCATTTATTATAAGGGTTTATGAAAAGTTTTATAACAGAACATCATGATTAAAAATATCACGGAATTCCCTTAAATTATTTTAAGAGAAGAATCCATGTGATCCCCTCAATCATTATAATGGGATTGGATTCATGATGAAATGTGATTTGAATTTATATTGATTAACTAATGCTAGAAATTATGATAATAAAGGGATAAATAAGAAATTAAAAATATGAGGTGATACCGATATGAACTACAACAACTGATTACCATATACACTGATTCAAGTACATTATAGTTTTTGTCATCCTTTGGATTGACGTTGTAACATCCCAGATAAATAAAAATAAGACACTTCTAATTTATTTGTGAATTAAATATTAATTTTACATTAAAGGGGATTCTATGTTCGATAGCGTACCTGATACACAACTACAAGTTTCTTTGAAATCAAACGTTGCACACTAATAATATAATATTATTATTTTAAATGGTCGTTAACTCCCTTCCAGTGTATTGGAGGGAATGAAAAAAAATAAATAAAATATTATTATACATGATTGTTAAATGTATTTACATTATCCAATAAAAAAGTTAGAGAATTAAAATGTGAATGAATCTAATTATAAGCATCATTTACATTAAAAGGTCGATTAATCACCTTTTAATGGGGAACCCTTTTTAAATCTATTTTTGGAAACTTTAATACATTATATATGACCAAATAAAATCCATCTTTATAATGGGTACATCAAAATTTACTTTGTGTAAATTGATGGAATTTTTCCAATAAAGATCATTTTTTAATGAATTGTGAAAAATATTGTATTTTAATTACAAAGTGCTTTTAAGATAATTTATTTATATAGTCAGATTATCATTTTAATTTGTTTTAATGTGAATTTTAAAAATATTTTTATCATTTAATCCAATTTTGGTCGTTGTAATAAATTTCACTTTGAAAGTGGACATAAACAAGTATCAATCTTTTGATAATTATTGTTTCTTAAAAACACGCTATTTGTTTTGATAACAGGAATTAATTATAATATTAATTAATTCCACTTCTATGTTTTGAATTTGGAATAATAGACATCATTTTTGAATTCAGGATATCAAATATATCTTACGCTGAATTGTTTGTATTTTTTTTTTGAAAAACATCAATTTTTGATGAATAGTGAAACACCTTTGTGGTAGTTAAAAATAACTAAATTTTTCATTGAAATGAAAATTTACCACATTTGGGAATTTATTTTCAAAAATCTAACATACAAGGTTGTTATCATGAAGCTAAATGTAATTCATTAAAATTAAAATAATTTGTTGTGATTAGTATCTTTTGATAACTATTTACCGCAGTTAAATGAAAATAGGGTAATTTAACGTAAAAGTGATATTATAATAATTAACAATTACCTTAACACATTTCCAAACCATATTGGTTGAGTCATTAACGACCATGGGAATCTTTGGGTCGATTTTGGGACCCCATTGAGCCACTTGGGACTGAAAATGACAATTTAGATTAATTAACATAAAGTAAATGCAAAATGACAAAATCAAATATCTTTTAGTAAATTTATTTTTAGAAGGGGTTTTATAAATTATATTTTCGACTATAAATATTCATTAAAAATCTAAAAAGATACCTACATCATGTTATTTTTAAATAATTTTTAGACATCAAATATATTAAATTATTGATGACATAATAATGATGCAACATTTACCTCATTAATAAATGATTTAAATAAATAAGATTATAATGATTAAAATATTATCCAAAACTAGTCCAATTATGATTGTATGGTTTTATTTCTAATATGAGTCATGTTATATTCGGCTATAATGTTTATGGGACCTTTATAAACCGATTATCATTATATAATAAAATAATATTTTCACACTTTCCTAAAGAGCGCCTCCTCTTTCTTATAAAAGGAGACCATTCCTATCCAATTCCTCACACCTATCAAGCCATTTGGGACGTCCAAAATCTCACCAATTAAGCTACCTAAGTCATTTTACTCCACATATAAGACTTAATATAGGCAGAAGAAAATTAAATAAGTCCTTTGGTTCAAACCAAAGAGAGTTGCCCAAATTAAAGCTAACAGTTTCTCTTAAATTGTATTATTTTATTTTATTTCTCCATCCCTAAACAATTTTTATTCCATTATTTTGTAACATCACCAGTATCATCAATATACTAGGACGCTTTTATGACAAGGATTTGAACTACAATTACACACACCTCTATCTAATGGATGAAGAACATAATGTTTTTGTGGATGGAAAACTAAAGCCTCACGAAACGATAATTGTTAAAATATATCTTACCGCCTCTCATGGTGGCCATTATGATGAAACTGTATTTATATATGATATATATATATATAATTTTATTATTTCCTTATTCTTATGTACTTCCCATTTATAGCACACCTATTTGTTTCCATAGTTGGTAAATACGATAATCTAATTTGGGGAACTGCGGACTACCGCCCCCTCAAAGTGATGTTACTCGTTAATTCCATAGGTGGGATGTATAAAGGATTGAGTTAATGATATTATATTTGATATTATACTGTAATTATAATATAACTTTGTATTTTTATGTTTTAATTCCATATAAAGAAGAAATATAAATGAAAGTAGCGTTCATGTGTACATATGACTTACTGTCTCCCTGAACGGTGCATTTAACTTATTACCTCCAAATGTTATGTACTATTATAAATACATGTATATACTAGACATATATGATATATATGATATCCAAATCATGAATATCATTCCGGCTATAAGGAACCATTGACCACATGAACAACATGTGATTATAAGAAGTCCATTTTTGACTCAAGTACCAAATATTATCAAAATGGACGTTATTAACTTAAATGATTACATAATGTTTATAACATGGTAATAAGTGATATAAAAGGAATAATAAACTTCATAAAGGTTATTAATAAACTATTAATTAACATTGTTTTATTATTCAGGATATTAATGAATGATCGAGTCAAGACATACATTTGATAAGGGATTTTCTTATCTCACTTTTAATTCTGTGAGATTTCCATTTCTCGCCACTTATTTATTGCATGTGGTGTAATGTGTACTTATATTGATATATATTATGATTATTACATTTAAATTCATGGTATTTTGTGATTCATTTTTTTGTCATTAACTTTTTATCATATTACTCGGTTTGATTACAATGAAGTAGGAATTTTTTATCTCACTTTTTATTCCCGTGAGATTCCTGCTATATTTGCCACTATTTCCTTTTGTGTGGTGTATGTACTACTCATTATTGTACACTTTTTGTAAAATAAATTCATTTATAAGTATTTAAATCTTCATTTTATGATCCTTCTTAATGTGGTGTATGTTTTGTATGTTACAAAATCAGTAAGGGAACCTTCACCCTCCACTATTTAAAAGACATCTTTTTATTATGACTTTTAATTTAAATCTTATTATGTTTGGATATGTTATTCTATATCCCCACTGATTTAAACTTTATATACAAGTGATGAGATACCATTTTTATCTTATCAACTCATTTTATGAATTTTAATGTAACGTCGTTAGGCTGTCAAATTTTTACAAGGTAACTTTTTAACCCAATTTCAATTCTTTGGGTTGAACTTGTACTCATTGAATATGTCATCCAATGAATATGTGTGAATGACCTCTGATTGTTTTAAACATAATATCCAAGTTTATTTTGTGTTTTTATATTTTTCAAAAATAACTATGTGATTGATTTATCCTTAATTTAAGGATTCCATCTTTATAAGTGATTTCATCTCAATTTACATTTCCATTGAGACTTAATTGTTGTTATGCACCAATTCACTCTTATAAGGTGTATATACTGTACTTTGACATATTATATCACGAATACCATTATTCTCATTATATTATAAAGTTCTAATTAAATGTTTTTCCTCAATTATTTGTATTCAAGTTTCTCTCTTCTTGTTAAAAACAACTTTAACAAAAATATCAATTTAAATGTTTTAATGATTTATTCATATAAATATTTCTCATTAATGTCCATGGTTTCAAAATTGGTTTTAGGATTTATTTATATAAACATTAATTTTTTCAAATGATAATTCATTTAAAAGATTCAAAGTGGTATGAGACACTTTGATTCAAAAAGCTATTTTTAAATGGTTTTAAAATGATTTGATAAAACATTGTATATTTCAATATCTTGATTTGATATATTGGAATGTGGAAATGTTATCTTTCCTTTATTCATGTGTTATATGTTATGATTTGTTTTGGTTATTGGGCATTGTTTACGTATATGGGTGGTTCCATAATAAACGTAAGGCGGGTGTGCCCGAGATAGCTCTCCAATGCATTGGGTAACGTGACGGATGTGAACGTGATATTTCTCCTTAGAGATATAGGTAATATACTATGATGGGTATTCCAAGTGTAACTCCCTTTGTAGATGTGATAGCTACAATGTATATTTGATATGTATGTCATAAATAACCTTTATGATTTATTATTTGTGTGTGTTATTCATTAATCTTATGATTCCGTAAGGTATGTTATGATTGAAAAGTGTGGTTTCATTGATTTTTATTTATTTATGGGATAATGTTTTCTTTATTATTTTATAACCCTTACGGAGATTTTTATTCTCATCCCATGTTTTTCAATTTTTTTCCACAAGACTTAAAGATTGATAGGTTCATGGATGGGATCAAGGAAAAGTCATGCTATCTAAAACATGGAACTAGATATGTTTATTTTTAAGAGTATTTATTTTATGAAAAAATGGATAATGAGTAGTAGTGTATAATTGAAATATTCAAATTTTAAGGTAATAGTCATGGCCTAATTCTCTAAAATTTTAAACATGAAAATATCCTTAATGTGAATTATTCATTTAACTCAAAATAATGTATTGTTTAAGGCCAGGTCCTTATAGTTGGTATCAGTGGTCGATTGAGACAACATTAGGGATTAGGAATTTTCGTTAGACATTTGGTTAGTCCCTTTCTAATATTCCAGTTAAAATATTTTTTATAACTTTTTCAGTTCACGGAATTTCAGTTACAAATTGAAGGATGAGGATCTCAAATGACATTCTTATCTCTTCCGGATGAAATGCTTGCAATAATTATTGCAAAGTCATGTTCGGATGATTGTGAAAATTTTTCAAGTATACAACTCACTTGAAAGCAGTTGTTTGAGATACCAAACACCTCCACTATACCTCGTTATCATCGTGGATCATGAGTTGTATTTAGAAAAATCTTATTTTCACAATATTCTCATATTTTCAACAAAGATAAATATTATCAAGGTATTTTCAAATATTTTACCTTATCAAAATATTTAGAATCATATTATGATTTAAAAAAAAGGTTCTGAAGAATGATACCCTTCCACAACCTATTTATATTTGATTTTAAAATATAGACTCTCAGAACATACTTATGGTATTTTAAACAGACCATTAATTGAATGTTTCAACTCAAATTCGTTTCGACTGTTTTATAGAAATCATGTTTTATTAGATGTTTTTAAATTATATGTCAGACATGATTATTTTCCAAAACTGTTTTTCTGTGAACACCCATATGACCCATGTTGTACAAGGTGTATTTGTATGGATAAAGAAAAGTATTTTGATGTATCTCTAAATATTTGTTGCATTGCATGGAACTTCTACCTACTTGAACAAGATGTTGATGAAACCAAATGGAAACCATGATCAAGGCTTGATGTTTTTCATTTTTATTATTTCTTTATTTTATCATACGATGGTCAAATAAGAATCCAAGAATTAAGATGTTGAGATCATAATGAATCTGGATGAAAATGAGAGGTATAAGGAAAATTTTGAGGTCAAATCATTTTAGGTTTATTTTTTAGTTTTATAAAAAGGACAACCTGTAGGATGGGTGACAACCCATCGCAACCGTTAAGGATGCAAGAATCAAACCCACAACCGAAGGGGGACAAGGGTGCATCACCTACCACTATCCTACTAGAATTACATAGTTTGTATGACTTATTATTTTACTAAAATGTTTTTATGGAAGAATAATAATTTTATTTTTGGAACTTATGTTTTATCAAATGGATATACTTAGTATTGAAATTTGATTTAGTGATTTAGTGATAAAAGGATATTGTAGAAGACATTCTCTCATTTGAGGAAACACTAGATGCCTAAGGAAGATATAATACTATGGGATTTCAATTGTGGAAGAATGGTTGAAATTTTAGTTTGTAAGAATATATGTTTTTATTATGGCCACATGATGATTTGATTTATTTAAAAAATTATTAACCTATCATGGTGAAATTGTGATTAGGTTAATTACATTTCTATATGAGACTTTAAGAGTAACTAATGTTATTTGGAGAAAAATGATAAGATTTTTCTTGGCAGACTATGTGATTATATCTTTTTGAGATTTGGGATTCAATATTAGTTTGGATTACACTGATGAATTTTATGGACAACTTTTAATTGAATAGCCTTTGTTTAACATTGTGTTTTGTTTGAAAAATATTGGAGATGAAGAGTAGTTTCTCTTTATGTAAAATTATATCCTTTTTGGGGATTATATGATCCTGTACAAAATTATTTGGTTTTAGTTAATATCTAAATACATGGGAAATATATAGTTCATCTTTTGTGGATTATGTGACTCTCTCGAAGTTGATTATAACACTATTAATATAAAAAAAGTATCATCCTGAATACTGATCGTTTCGAGAAAATATGAGTTTGTGTTAGAAATATAGTAAAATATGAATGTCTACATAACAAGTAAGTATATTTCCTTATGTTTTTAGTTAAGCTCATTAATAAATTCATCAATGGAAAGTAACGTAAAACAAATAAACTTGTCTGTTAACTTTTCCTACTGGGGAATCAAATACTGTTTAACCCATCATAAGTTTGTGATTTTTCGGTGGGTGACATTCTCCTAAGCATGTTTTAGATCACTCTCCATTTGAACGTGATGGTTTGTTTTCTACTAAATATACATTTTTCATGTAATCAAAGTATCGGTTGTCTCGGGTAACCTTTTTTCTTATCTTCCTTTATTTTAAAGTGATAGTTTTGTTGTCTCTTTTTCCGATATGGGGCTTTAAATGAAGTTTCCAAGAACAATTTTAAACTTTCGAGGATGCAATTCCAAAAAGGGGGGAAGGATGTAACATCCTAGATAAATAAGGAATAATAATCTTTTCATATATTTGTGAGTTAAATATTAATTTTACAATAAAGTGGATGATATGATTGATAGCTTACCCGATACACAACAACATGCTTCTTTGAAATCTTATATTGCACACCAATAATATAATATTATTATTTTCAATGGTCATTAACTCCTTGCCTTTGTATTGGTTGGAATGAAAAAAACTAAATAACATATTATTATACATATTTTATAAATGTATTTACATTATCCAATAAAAAGTTAGTGGATTAAAATGTGAATGAATCTAATTTGATGCATAATGTACATTAAAAGGCCGATTTATCGGCTTTTAATGTAGAAACCTTTTTAAATATAGATTTGTTCACTTTAAAATATTATACATGAGCAAATAAAATCCTTCTTTAGAATGGGGAAATCAAAATTTACTTTGTGTATATTTTTGGAATTTTTCTGATAAACTTCATTTTTTAATAAATAGTGAAAAATATTGTACTTTAATTAAAAAGTTGCTTTTAATATAATTTATTTATATTGTTATATTATCATTTTAATTGTTTTTAAAGTGTATTCAAAATAAAATTTCACCATTTAATCCAATGTTGGTCATTGGAATTAAATTTACTTTGAAATTGGACATAAACAAGTATCAATCTTTTGATAGTTATTGTTTCTTGAGAACATGCTATTTGTTTGGATAACGAAAATTAATTTTAGAATTAATCAATTCCACTTATATGTTTTTTATTTTAAAAAATAGATATCATTTTTGAATTCATGAAATCAAATATATATTAAACTGAATTTTTGGTATTTTTTTGAAAAATTTCAAATTTTTTATGAATAGTGAAACCACTTAGTGGTAGTAAAAAAAATTGAATTTTTAATTTAAATGAAATTTTACCACTTCTATGAATTTAATTTCAAAAATAAAACTTACATGGTTGTTATAAAAATACAAAATGTGGTTAATTAAGATGAAAATAATTTTTTGGTCAATAGTTTCTTTTGACTTTTATTTACCACGATTACAGGTAAATAGGGTAATTCAAGGTATAAATAATATTATAATAATACAAAATTACCTTAACATTTGTCCAAACCTTATTAGTTGAGTCATTTATGACGATGGTCATCTTTGGGACGATTTTGGGACCCCATTGAGCCACATGGGAGTGATAATTACAATTTAGATTAATTAACATTAAGTAAAGGCAAAATGAGAAAAGAAAATATATTTTAGTAAATTAATTTTTTGAGGGGTATATATAAATTTTATTATCTATTATATATAATAATTATAATTAAAAAAACTATACCTACATCATGGTATTTTTTTATAATTTTATGACATCAAATAAATTAAATTATTTATAAAACAATAATGATCCAGTATTTACCTCATTAATAAATGATTTAAATAAATAAGATTATAAAGATTAAAATATTATCCGAAACATGTCCAATTATGATTGGATGATTTTATTTCTTATATTAGTAATCTTATCTTCCAATATAATGTTACTTGGTCCTTTAAAAATTAAATATCATTGTATAATAAAATAAAATTTTCAGATTTTCATAAAGAGCCCCTCTTCTCCCTTATAAAAGGAGACCATTTCTATCCAATTCCTCTCACCTCTCATGCCATTTGGCTCGTCAAAAATCATCCCAATTAATCTCACTAAATACCTATACTCCACATAGAATACTTAACTTAGGTAGAAGGCACTTCAAGAATTCCATTGGTTCAAACCAAAGGAAGTTACCCAAATTAAATGTAATGATTTCTGTTAAATTGTTTTCTTATATTTTACTTCTCCAACCCCTAAAAAATTTTTATTCCATTATTTTTTAACAACACATGTATCCTCAATATACTAATATGTTTTTATGACAAGGATTAGAACTAAAATTACACACAACACCATCTAATAGATGAATAACATAATGTTTTTGTGGATGGAAAACAAAAGCCTCACCGAACGATCATTGTTAAAATACATCTTACCGCCTCTCATGGTGGCCATTATTATGAAACTATATTTATATATGATATATATAATTTTTTTTTTATTTCATTATTCTTCTTTAATTCCAATTTATAGTACACCTTTTGGTTTCTATAGTTGGTAAATACGATAATCTCATTTGAGGAACTGCGGACTACTGCCCCCTGAAAGTGATGTTACTCGTTAATTCATTAGGTAGGATGTATAAAGGATGGGTTTGATGATATTATATTTGATTTTATACTGTAATTATAATATACCTATGTATAATTATGTTTTAATTCCATAAAAATATTAAATAGAAATGAAAGTAGCGTTCTTGTGTACGTATGGCTTACTGTCTCCATGAACGGTGCTTTTAACTATTTACCTAAAAATGTTATGTACTATTACAAATACATGTATATACTAGACATATATGATATTTATGATATACAAATCATGAATATCATTCTGGATATAAGGAAACATTGACCACATGAACAACATGTCATTATATGAAGTCCATTTTTGACTCAAGTACCAAATATTGTCAAAATGGACGTTATTAAATTAAATGATTACATAATGTTTATAACATGGTAATAAGTGATATAAAAGGAATAAAAAACTTGAAAAGGGTTATTAAGAAACTATCAATTAACTTTATTTTATTATTCATGAGATTGAAGAATTATCGAGTCAAGACAGTCATTTGGTAAGGGATTTTCTTATCTCACTTTTAATTCTGTGAGATTTCCATTGCTCACCACTTATTTATTTCATGTGGTGTAATGCGTATTGTAATTGATATATATTATGATGATTATATTTATATTTATGGTATTTTGTGATTCATTTTGTAGAAATTAACTTTTTTTCTTATGACTCGATTTGATTACAATGAAGTGGGAGTGTTTTTATCTCACTTTTTATTCCCGTGAGATTCATGCTATATTTGCCACTATTTCCTTTTGTTTGGAGTATGTACTGCCCATTATTTTACTCTTTGTGTAACATACTTTCATTTATAAGTATTTAAATCTTCATTTTATGATCCTTCTTCATGTGGCGTATGTTTTGTACGTTACAAAATCAGTAATGTAACCTTCACCCTCCTCTATTTAAAAGACTTCTTTTTATTATGTCTTTTAATTTACATATTACTATGTTGGCATATGTTATTTTATATCCCCATTGATTTAAACATTATATCCAAGTGATGAGATACAATTTTTATCTAATCAACTCATTTTCTGAATTTTAACGTAACGTCGTTAGGCTGTCAAATTTTTACAAAGGAACTTTTTAACCCCATTTCAATTCTTTGGGTTGAACCTGTACTCATTGAATATGTCATCCAATGAATATGTTTCAATGTCCTCTACTTGTTTTAAACTTAATATTCACATTTATTGTGTCTATTTATATTTTTCACACATAATTATGTAATTGATATATCCTTAATTTAAGTATACCATCTTTATAAGGGATTTCATCTCAATTTATATTTCTATTGAGACATCATTGTTGTTATGAACCGATTAAATCTTATATGGTGTATATACTGTACTTTGACATATAATATCATTAATACCATTATTCTCATGATATTATAAAGTTCTAATTAAATGTTTCCTCAATTATTTGTATTCAAGTGTCTCTCTTAATGTTAAAAACATCTTTAACAAAATTATCATTTTAAATGATTTAATGATTTATTCATATAAATATTTCCCATTAATGTCATTGTTTTCAAAATGGGTTTTAAGATTTATTTATATAAACATTAATTTTTTCAAATGATAATACATTTAAAAGCTTCAAAGTGGTATGAGACACTTTGATTCAAAAATATATATTTAAATGGTGTTGAAAATGATTTGATAAAACAATGTTTATTTCTATATCTTGATTTGATATATTAGAATGTGGAAATGTTATCTTTACTTTATTCATGTGTTATATGTTATTATTATTTTATGGTTATTGGGAATTGTTTATGTATACATGTGGTTCCGTGATAAACCTAGGGTGGGTGAGCCCAAGATAGCTCTCCAATGCATTGGGTAACATGACGGAGGTGAACGTGGTGTTTCTCCTAAGAGATTTAGGTAATATACCATGATGGGTATAAAAAGTGTAACTCCCTATGTAGCTGTGATAGCTACAGTGTATGTTTGATATGTATCTCATAAGTAACTTTTATGATTTATTATTTGTGTGTGTTATTCATTAATATTATGATTCCTTACGGTATTTTATGATTGAAAAGTGTGGTTTCATTGATTTTTATTTTATTGATGGGATAATGTTTTCCTTTATTATTTTATAACCCTTACTGAGATTTTTATTCTCATCCCATGTTTTCAAATGTTTTCCATAAGACTTAATGATGAATATGATCAATGATGGGATCAAGGAAAAGTCATGCTATCTAAAAAATGGAACTAGATATGATTATTTTTTAGAGTTTTTATTTTATGAAAAAAATCGATACTGACTAGTAGTGTTTACTTATAATATTCATGTTTTAATTTAATAGTCATGGCCTAATTCTATAAAATCTTAAACTTGAAAATATCCTCAATGTGAATTATTCATTTATCACAATATAATGTTATGTTTAAGGCCAGGTCCGTATAGTTGGTATCATAGGTCGGTTTAAGCAACATTAGGGATTAGGAATTTTCATTAGACATATGGTTAGTCCCAATCTAATATTCAAGTTAAATAATTTTTTTATAACTTTTTCAAATCAAACAATGTCAGTTAAAAATGGAAGGTGGAGGATCTCAAATGTCATTCTTATCTCTTCCTGATGACATGCTTGTAATAATTATTGCAATGTCATGTTCAGAGGATTGTGAAAAACTTTCAAGTATACAACTCACTTGAAAGCAGTTTTTTGAGATATCAAACACATCCACCATACCTCGTTATCATCGTGGAACATGGGTTGTATTTAAAAAAATCTAATTTTCACAATATTCTCATATTTTCATGAAATGTAAACATTATCAAGACATTTTCAAATATTTTACCTTATCACAATATTTGGAATCATATTATGATTTTAAAAAAAGGTGTTGAAGAAGGAGACCCTTGCACACAACCTGTTTATATTTGATTTTAAAATATAGTCTCTAAGAACAATCTTATTGTATTTTAAAAGGACCGTTAATTGAAAGTTTCAACTCAAATTAGGTTCGACTGTTTTATAGAAATCATGTTTTATTAGATGTTTTTAAATTATATGTCAGACACGATTATTTTCCAAAACTCTTTTTCTATGAACACCCATATGACCCATGTTGTAAAATATGTATTTGTATGGATGAAGAAAATGATTTTAAGGATATCTAAATAATTGTTGCATTGAATGGAAATTCTACCTCCGTGAACAAGATGACAATGTAACCAAATGGACACCATGATCATGGTTTGATGTTATTCATTTTGGGGATTATTTTATTTTATCATATGATGGTGAAATAAGACTTCAGGAATTAAGATGTTGAGATCATAATGAATTTGGATGAAAATGAGAGGTATAAGGAAAAATTTGAGGTTAAATCATGTTAGGTTTATTTTTGAGTTTTATAAAAAGGAAAACCTGTAGGATGGGTGACAACCCATCGCAACCGATAAGGCTGCAAGAATCAAACCCACAACTGAAGGGTGGCAAGGGTGCATCACCTACCACTATCCTACTTGAATTCCCTAGTTAGTATGACTTATTATTTTAGTAAGATGTTTTAATGGAACAATAATAATATGATTTTTGGAACTTATTTTTTATCAAATGAATATACTTAGTATTGAAAAATGATTTAGTGATTTAGTGATTAAAGGATGTTGTGGAAGACATTATATCTTTTGAGGAAACACTATATGCCTAAGGAAGATATAATACTATGGGATTTAAATTGTGGATGAATGGTTGAAATTTTATTTTGGAAGAAAATCTGTTTTTAACATGGTCACATGATGATTTGATTTATTTATAAAAATTATTAACCTATCATGGAGAATATGTGATTAGGTTAATTACTTTTCTACAAAAAACTTTAAGAGTAACTGATGTTATTTAGAGAAAAATGATAAGATTTTTCATGGAATAATATGTGATTATATCCTTTTGAGATTTGGGTTTCAATATTAGTTTGGATTACATTGATGAATTTTATAGAAAACTGTTTATTGAATAGCATTTGTTTAACTTTGTGTTTTGTTTGAAAAATTTTGTAGAATAACAGTAGTTTCTCTTTATGTAAAATTTTATCCTTTTTGGGGATTATCTGATCTTGTACTAAACGATTTGGTTTTAGTAAATATCAAAATACATGGGAAAAATATAGTTCATCTTTTTTGTATTATGTGATTCTCTCGAAGTTGATTATATAACTCTTAATATAAAAAAAGTGTCATCATGAATACTGATCGTTTGGAGAAAATATGAGTTTGTGTTAGAAATCTAGTAAAAGATGTATTTCTACATAACAAGTAAGTACATTTCCTTATGTTTTAAGTTAAGATCATTAACAAATTCCTCATTGAAAAGTAACTTAAAACAAAAAAACTTGTTTGTTAACTTTTTCATACTGGGGAATCAAATATTGTTTAACCCATCACAAGTTTGTGATTTTCTGGTGGGTAACATTCTCCTAAGCATATTTTCTATCACTCTCCATCAGAACATTATTTTAATTTTCTCCTACATATCCATGTTTTCATGGAATCCAAGTATCTGTTGTCTCGGGTAAGCTTTTTACTTATCTTCATTTATTTTAAAGTGATAGTTTTATTGACTCTTTTTCCAATGTGGGGCTTTAAATGAAGTTTCTAAGCCCAATTTTAAAATTTCAAGGATGAAATTCCCAAAACGCGGGAAGGATATAACATCCCTGATAAATAAGGAATATGATACTTTTCATATATTTGTGAATTAAATATTAATTTTACATTAAGTTGGATGATATGATTGATAGCGTACCTCATACACAACAACATGCTTCTTTGAAATATTGTATTGCACACTAATAATATAATATTATTATTTTCAATGGTCGTTAACTCCTAGACATTGTATTGGAAGTAATGAAAATAAATAAATAAAATATGATTATTCATGTCCTACAAATGTATTTACATTATTCAATAAAATGTTAGAGGCTTAAAATGTGAATGAATATAATTTTATGCATATTTTACATAAAAAGGCCGATTTATCGTCTTTTAATGTAGAACCATTATTAAATAAATATTTCTTCACATTAATACATTATATATCAGTAAATAATATCCTTCTTTAGAATGGGGACATCAAAATATACTTTCTGTATATTTTTGGAATTTTTCCGATAAAGTTCATTTTTTAATGAATAGTGAAAAATATTGTATTTTAATTCAATAGTTGATTTTAATATAATTTATTTATATTGTTATATTAACATTTTAATTGATTTTAAGTGTATTTAAAATATATTTTTAACATTTAATCCAATATTGATCATTGGAATTAATTTCCTTTGAAATTGGACCAAAACAAGTATCAATCTTTTGATAGTTATTGTTTCTTGAGAACATGCTATTTGTTTTTATAACAATAATTAATATTAAAATTACTTAATTCCATTTATATGTTTTGAATATGAAAAAATATACATCATTTTTTAATTCAGGAAATCAAATATATCTTAAGCTGAATTTTTGGTATTTTTCTAAAAAATTTGAATTTTTGAGGAATAGTGAAACCACATAGTGGTAGTTAAAAAAATGGCTTTTTCATTAAAATAAAATTGTACCACTTCTATGAATTGAATTTCAAAAATATAACATACATGGTTGTTATGAAAAATCAAAATTTGGTTCATTAAGATGAAAATAATTTTTGGTCAATAGTATCTTTTGACTTTTATTTACCACGATTAAAGGTAAATAAGGTAATTTAAGGTAAAAATAATATTATAATAATTCAAAATAACCTTAAAATTTGTCAAAACCTTATTGGTTGAGTCATTTACGACCATGGTCATCTTTGGGACGATTTTGGGACCCCATTGAGCCACATGGGAGTGATAATTGCAATTTAGATTAATTAACTTAAAGTAAAGGCAAATGAGAAAAGAAAATATCTTTTAGTAAATTAATTTTTTGAAGGGTATATAAAAATTATATTTTATACTATAAATAATAATTTTAATTCAAAAAAAATACCTACATCATTGTATTTTTTTATTATTTTAAGACATAAAAAAAATATTTATGACCCAAGAATGATCCAGTATTTACCTCATTAATAAATGATTAAAATAAATAAGATTATAATGATTACAATATTATCCAAAACATGTACAGTTGCGATTGGATGATTTTAATTAGAATGTGAGTCATCTTATCTTCCACTATAATTATTTTTGGTCCTTTAGAAACCGAATATCATTGTATAATAAAATAAACTTTTCACATTTTCCTAAAGGGCCCCTCCTCTGCCTTATAAAAAGAGACTATTTCTATCCAATTCCTCTCACCTCGCAAGCCATTTTTCTCATCCAAAATCTTCCCAATTAATCTTTCTAAATCCATATACTCCACCTTTAATCCTTAACTTTGGCAGAAGGAACTTCAAGAAGTCCTTTGGTTCAAACCAAAGGGAGTTACCCAAATTAAAGGTAACAATTTCTCTTAAATTGATTTCTTTCATTTTACTTCTCCAACCCCTAGACTCTTCTTATTCCTTTATTTTGTAAAAAAAAACAGTCTCCTAAATATACTAGAATTATTTTATGAGAAGTATTCAAACTACACTTACACACACCTCCATCTAATGGATGAATAACATAATGTTTCTGTGGATGGAAAACTAACGCCTCATGAAACAATGATTGTTCAAATACATCTCACCACCTCTCATGGGGGCCATTATGATGGAAATGTATTTATTAAATATATATATATTATTTTTATTATTTCCTTATGCTTATGTACTTCCCATTTATACCTCACATTTTTGTTTCCATAGTGGGTAAATATGATAATCTAATATAAGGAAGTGCAGACTACCACCCCTCAAAGTGAAGTGACTGGTTAATGCCTTATTTGGGATGCATAAAGGATGGATTTAATGATATTATATTTTATTATATACAGTAATTATAATATACCTATTTTTCATTATGATTTAATTCCATTAAAATAAGAAATAGAAATGAAAGTAGTGTTCATGCGTACGTACGACTTACCGTCTCCCTGAACGGTGCATTTTATTTCTTACCTCCAAATGATATATAATATTATAAATACATGTATATATGGGAACTATATGACATATTTGATATAAAAATCATGAATATCATTCTGGATATAATGAACCATTGACCACATGAACAACATGTGATTATAAGAAGTCAATTTTTGACTCATGTACCAAATATCGACAAAATAGAAATTATTAACTTAAATGATTACCTAATGTTTATAACATGGTAATAAGTGATATAAAATGAATAATAAACTTGAAAATTTTATTAGGAAATTATAAATTAACTTTAGTTTATTATTCATGAGATTAGAAAATGATTGAGTGAAGTCGGACTTGAGGTAAGGGATTTTCTTATTTCACTTGTAATTCTGTGAGATTTCCATTGCTTTAAACATATTTATTCCATGTGGTGTAATGTGTAATTCCATTGATATATATTATTATGATTGTATTTATATTCATGTTATTGTGTGATTCATTTTGTGTTCATTAACTTTTGGACATATGACCCGATTTGATTACAATGAAGTATGAGTTTTTTATCTCACATTTTATTCCTGTGAGATTCATGCTATATTTACCACCATTTCCTTTTGAGTGGTGTATGTACTGCCCATTATTGTACAATTTTTGTAATATAATTTCATTTATAATTATTTACATCTTCATTTTTTGATCCATCTTCATTTGGCGTATTTTTTGTACGTTACCAAATCGGTACAGGAACCTTTCACCCTCCTCTATTTAAAATACTTATTTTTATTATGTCTTTTAATTTACATCATATTATGTCTGGATATATTCATTTATATACCCATTGATGTAAAATTTATGTCCAAGTGATGAGATACCATTTTATCTTTTCAACTCATTTTCTGAATAATAATGTGACGCCGCTAGGCTCTCAACTTTTTAGAAGGGAACTTTTTAACACAAGTTCAATTCTTTGGTTTCAACTTGTACTCATTGAATATGTGTGAATGAACTATTTTAAAAAAAAATTAATATCTAATTATAATGGGTGTATTTATATTTTTCACACATATTTATGTGATTGATTAATCCTTAATTTAAGGATACCATCTTTATAAGGGATTTCATCTCAATGTACATTTCAATTTAGGAATCATTGTTGTTATGAACCAATTCACTCTTATATGGTTTATATAATGTACTTTTACATATTATATCATGGATACCATTATTCTCATTATATTATAATGTCATGGTTAAATTTTATTCTTCAATTATTTGTATTCAAGTGTCTCTCTTTTTGTAAAAAAACTCTTTATCAAAAATATCATTTTAAATTTTTTATTGATTTATTCTTATAAATATTTCTCATTAATGTCCATAATTTCAAAATTATATTTTTGATTTATTTATATTGACATTAATGTTTTCAAATGATAAATTATTTAAAATCATCAATGTGGTATGGGACACTTTGATTCAAAAATCTCTTTTTAAATGGTTTTGAAAATTATTTGATAAAACATTGTTTATTACAATATCTTGTTTTGATATATTAGAATGTGGAAATGTAATATTTCATTTATGCATGTGTTATATGTTATGAATATGTTATAGTTATTTGTCATTGTATACATATACGAGTGGTTCCATGATAAACCTAGGGCTGATGACCCTGAGATAGCTCTCCAATGCATTGGGTAACGTGATGGAGGTGAACATGATGTTTCTACTAAGAGATTTAGTGATTATACCATGATGGGTATTCCAAGTGTAACTACATATGTAGCTAAGATAGATACAATGAAAGTTTAATATGAATTCTATAAGTAAACTTTATGATTTATGATTTGTTTCTGTTATACATAAATCTTATGATTTTATTAGGTATGGTATGATTGAAAAGTAGGGTTTCATTGATTTGTATTTATTAATGGGATAATGTTTTCCTTTCTTATTTTATAACCCTTACTGAGATTTTTATACTCATCCCATGTTTTTGAAAAGTTTTCCAGATGACTTAAAGAAGAATAGGGTCATGGATGGGATCAAGGAAAATTCATTCTATCTAAAACATGATACTTGACTTGTTTCTTTTTAAGAGTTTTTATTTTATGAAAAATGGATACTGAGTAGTAGTGTCTTCTTGTAATATCTGAGTTGTAATGTATTAGTTATGGCATAATTCCCTAAAACTCTAAATCAGAAATGATCCTCAATGTGAATTATTCATTTAATTCAATATTATGTTATGTTTAAGGTAAGGTCCTTATAGATATAGAAGTGGAAGAAGAAAAAAACTATTCGCATATTTTCACCCATAAACGTATCATTATAATTTTTAGCATAAGTCTGATGCACATACATTTATATAATTTTTTCTATCGGTAGTTAAGGATATATTGTTTCGAAAGAAGATATATTTTGATGTTGTTACTTCCTGAAGGAATGATAACATCTTTTTCAAGGTCAAGGTTAGAACACTAATTGTAATTGGGAGAGAAATTATAAAAAACATTATGGATATTATAACAATTTGGAAACAGTTTTCATGTTCAAGGACAATACCTTTCTTATGTGTATTCACTAAATCATATTAGTGAATTTTCTGTGTGTTTATCTCTACTGGAATATAGTAAATACACATTCACCCACATCGGGGGGAGACATGAAAAAATATTATGTGTTGTTCTCATTTTTAGTTTCCATGTTTAAGGTGGTTTTAATGTCTTTATTGATATATATGAGGAAAATTCATCCTAAAAGATTCTATTCTTATGATAAATAAATATGAAATAATTTCATAAAACATTGACTGAATTAATTCCCCCCATCTTAGTGTGGAAAAAATAGATTGTTGGGAATTCGAGAAGGTATTTTAGGAGTAATTATATAATTATATGGTTGTGAGAAAAAATTTAGAATAGTCTAGGTGGGAGAGGTTTCATATTTGTCCATGGAAATGATCATGGTTTTTTTTAATCATTAGTTTAATTATGAAGAATGATTATTATAAATTAGTTCAAAATCCCTTTTGTAACTTTTTTTGTTCTTTATGAAATAAAGGTAATAGATTTTATATTATCAGATTAACTATATGGTAATTTAATAAAGGATTGTTTTTAGTGGAGTGAATAATATATTATTAAACTAAATGACGCATAATCAGATTTGGGATTTGAATATATTTCATGGTGAAACCTCATTTAAAATAAGTCCTTTTATGTATTTCTACATTTTTTTGTGAAGTTTATTGGATGACTGATGGAAGTTAGTAATTAATTAAGCGTTATCAATCCATGATCATTTAATGTATATAATAGAATGATTAAAATAATAGTTGTTTAAATAATTATAAGAAATCATGTTTCTATAAGTGGTTAGATTCATCATTAATGATACTTAAATTATTGACTATAATTTTATATATTATCTACTTTTGGTATTCTCTTGGTTCAAATTCTCTTAGATATGTATTTTTGGAATTTATGAGAATTAATAATAAAATATATAGTGATGTGTTATTCGTGATTTAGTTATAAACATTGAGAATATAAATAATTTATAAATTTTAGTCAAATATGATCCTTGATTACTTAAAGTATGATGTTGTTCTAGGAAGTACCGGTTATATTATATAACAACTTTGTAATAGTTTTAATGATTTTTCATTATAGATATTAATTATTACTGATCAATGGGAAATATGTATATCCTTATAGGTACCTCTAATGGGATAAAGTACTATATATTACATTCCTTATAGGAAGTTAATATAATAGAAATAAATATGGTTTCTTTTTTTAAGGGAAAATATGATATACAATATTTACATGATATATTTCATATGTTTATGATGAATGATGAGTTATGATGATAAAAAATATATTATGATAAGAATATAAAATATTTGATTTCATTTGTTACTATGGTGATATATATGATTAAATTGCATCATTTTTATATATTTTCAATAAATTTATAATAAAATTAGACACTGAGATAATATTTTATATTGAGAAAATAAAGTTCCCATATTATATATATTATTTTAATTCATAATATTTCGTGTGCTAATAATATAGATCAATAATGTGGTAAATTAATATCTAGAAAAAGTGGTATGTCACAAGGTGATGATCATAGATAGATAAGGTATATGTATATTATTCCTTATTTTGAAGGATATTATATTGATTTTAGATATATATTTTCTCAAAAAGGAATCAATTTACATTGACATGAGGTGAGAACATTTTCCTTTATGTGACATTACAAAACCATTCATCGATCACTACATTTTCACTCTTACGGTAGGATGTTATCATAATATGAAGAGTAAAATATACCTTATATGGGGGGAGGTTACCATGATATTATGTGAGTACACATTCCCATTAGAGTGGCCAATGAAAGGAGCTTTCATTTATGTGATATGATGTGTAATGTTTCTCCTATAATTCGATATTAAGATTTTATCACATCTATATCAATGGAAATTAAATTTACACTATCTAATGGTCATATTAGGAGGTCTCCTTATAAAATGTTTTAATATTTCTATGATCATCTTTATTATGTCTACATATTTATATATAATATAAATAACATTATAGAGGGATATTTCTCCTAGTTTTAGTGTCAAATTATCATTCCTTTTGGATTTATTTTATCCATATTATAAAATTTGACTTATTACATACAATTATAATATATTAATATTTTTGGATTAAAAAATTATAACATTCACCATATAGTTTTAACATGCATGAAATACTGTCATAATCTTTCATGGAGGTAGATGAAATAATTTAAATCAAACCGAGTATAATTTCATACCACTTAATAATTCACATTTTTTATTTGTTAATTCACATTGGTAAACAAAATTTGATATACTTGATCAAGTAGTCAATATCAGGATAGAGGGAGTCATAGTGTTATTGGATTCAAATATTTTATGGCATTATATAATGTTTTTCAAATATGATGAATTCCATTTTTCTATGTGGTGTATGATTACATGATGAAACTTTCTATTTTATGTTTTTTGTATCATTTTCTAATTTTATTATTACATAATAAATTTCAGGTATTTATTTTAATGATGTTTCTTATTTTTTATTTCAAAAATTTTATGATACTTAAATATGGGTGCCAATTTTATTATATTTAGGATTTTATATGTTGTTATGTCTATGTTATTGGTAAGTGATGCTAATATTATAGATGATTTATTGTATGAATATCAAAATAATTTAATTGTCTGAAATCATCCCCCACAGTAAAAAATTTTATTTTAAAAAATTGACCAATTTTTGTTCTTCTGACCACTTAATATATCTCCTTCCCTCATAGATATATACCTCAAATATAGTGATTATTTTAACAATGTGGTTATAATTTTATAGGATTTAATGAAAAAAATCATTATTATATTAAAATTCAAGGGGTATCCCTTAATATGTGATGACCTTCAAGTATACATAACTTGATCTAATATTCATATATAAAAGTTTAACACCCAGACTCAAATCCCTAGGTTCGAATAAAGGTGTCACATATCCCCATTCATGCCACCACATATACAACAGGCTGTGTTGTAAAAAAAATGTTCAGGAATGTGTTTTATGCAGACTTTACCATTGATATTAATAGCTATGCATCAAAAAAAATATTTAAATATTATAAAATCTCCATAACTGCATAACATAAGCTACATAAAATAAATATGGCATATAAATATGCCAAATAAAGATTTATAAAATATCAAAAAAAACTATTCACATGTTTTTTAGACCAATACCAAGAATACTAGAAAAAATAAATATAATAATCACGCTATAAATAATTAGGAATCCATCTCAATATTTCCTTAATTACCCTAGCTCATCCTACTCAGCTACCCAATATAAATCCATTTCCCTTAACTAGATCCCTGAATATAAATTCCACACAAACACACTAGGGTTCCCATGTATGTTGTGTTTCTTACAACCAATGATTTTTATAAATAATATTTTAAATAATTATACTTCATTGATTGCTTGAGTTTAATGCAATGTCATGTTTAGACGAACTCTGAAATATTATATGTCTGTTATAAGCAAGGAATTAAATATTAGATAATAAATATGAATAAATAAAAATGAAATAATTATAATGGTCCAACTCAACATGAATGTGTTGATATGTTATTATAAAAATGATCATGCAATATTTAGGAAATTTATTTTATCCTTGAAAATTTTGTTATATTCAAAAAAAAGTTTTTTTATGAGTGAATATTATTTTATAAAAGTTCTTAATTTTTTTAGAAATATAATTTTATTTTTTAATTCACAAGGTCCTAATTATCTAAAAATTAATTTTTTTTTTAATGTTATAAAACCATTATTTTTTTATGAATAGTGAAAATACTGATTTTTAATGAAAACTGTATTTTCATTTCAATATTTTACTAGACCAAATTATCTATAGAATTAGTTTTAAATTTTAATTAGTTAATTTTTTTAAAATTATAATAAATATGGGGTTTTAAGTAATTTATAATGGAATTTATTATAAAAGACATTTATGATTAAAAAGACATTTTTTAGAAAAATAGTTTTTAGTTGCATTATTCAGGTATTATTTTAAATTAAATTAAATTATTTATTTATTTGAATTTTGAAGAAATGGATTTTATTTTGGAAAAATGGGGTAAAAAATTAGTAAATAGGGAAATATTATTTTTTTTCTATTATGAATAGTAATATTGGTAATTTTCGGTAATGGGTAAGTTAGATAATTTATGTTAAAAATTAAATGTTAAAGACAATAAAATGAACCTGACACTTTCCAAAATTTTATCAAATGAAGTTAATTCTATCCATAACACCTAGGGATATAAATTATTTTTAATGCTCATTTTTCTGAAAAAAATTTAAAATATATAATTTAAAACAAAGAAATAATAAAATTTCACGTTCTATGTCTTAAATATTTTATATATGTCTACATATAGAAAACGTAGGTTATTAATAAATATAAAAATAACTTTTTTAAAAAATATACTTATTTTCATGATATAAATTTTTTTTCACTTTATATTTCACTTGGATGAGATTATATTTTTTATAATATTTTATTTAATGAAATATCAATTATATCACATTAATGTTTAAAATACTAAAACATTTTATATACAGAGTTATCCAAAGTATTTGTTCAAATATTAAAATTATTATTAAATATAAATTATGTATCTATAGAATGGTATTTTATTTTTAATTTTTTGTGAATAAATAATTGTCTGCAATAACTCCAAAATGATGGTGCAATAATTATTCAACTAATGAAATAATCAAATAAATGGCATTAAAAATATAAAATTCAATATAATTATAATTAATTAGGGTGATCCATGAATCATATATATAAATATAATAGATTATGGGTCTATTAATGGATTATTTTCGATTTTATCAGGTTTTCTTGATTTTTGTAATGTCAATGTAATGAATATTGTTAGGATTTAGAGTAAGGATATTTTATGAGAATAATATTTTAATAAATTATTTAAAAAATATATAAAGATTAAATAAAAAAGGAGGTAAATTATGCTCTAAAATATCATTAATTATCCATTTATTGTCTAATTGAATATTTATAAGTAAAAAAATCACAAACTATTTATAATGAAAAAAAGTTATTACGGATGTAAAAAAAATTAGTTTAACTAACATGTAATAAAATTGATAAGGTTTAAAATAATACTAAATCATTTCTAAAATCTATTGATTTTTGAGATTACAACATTATCATAACTTATATTTGTATCTATTTCCATTTTGGTAGTACTTTTATATAAAATTAATTTATTATAATTTATTATTTTCTGAATTTACAAAATTTTCCCTCACATCTATTATAAAATGAAACCACATCCCTCACTTCATTATATCACTTTTAGCCTTCTAGATCAACCATACCATAAAAAGTTTACTTCTTATCTTTCTAAGACACATTCTATAAGAGATGGTATTCTCAAAATACCAACCGTATGGAATTTTATAGAGATCTAAAGGAGATGAATCAAAGAAGAAAAGGATCAAACATGAACAAAGAATGAAAATAATTTACGTATGAGAATTCATTACTCAATTTAAATTCATCAGGGTAAAATATTATTTCCTTAATTATGAAATTATATTAAAATGTTTGAAATTCATTTCTGATTATATTATTTTATCTATCAAAATTTTATTATGTGTATTTAATATTAATACAAAAAATTGATACATTTGATTAATTCCCACATCAATGATATGATATTTGTAAGGGTTTATTTAACTGTCTCGTCAATATTAAAGATTATTTCATTTTAAGTCTCTATTGGATAATATTTCTATCCCATGTCCACATCCTATAAAAAATCAATTTTTATTAATAATTTTCTTATTTATGTTTAATGTCTTTTTAACCCATGTTTTACTTTTAAAAAATGGTTTTAATATAATATTTTCGATGTTTTATACGAAATTATTTTGATGAATTTTTAAAAAAATAATATCATGAATTATTTTTTAACATATATGGTATAAGAGGTTTTCCCACATTCATGTATCCTTAATTTGTTGAAGTGTCCTTTACAATCATACAAGGTTCTTATAATGTAAAATGTTTTCATTTGTAATTTTTTGGAATTAAAAAAAATGTTTTTAAAATGAAAAGGATATTTTCATTAAAAATTATTTCATGTGATATTTCAAAATCATTTTCCTTGTAAAGAAACATTAATTTATGTTAATAATGTTTTAATATGGTCTTATCCAAGGATATAAATCATATTATTTCTATTAATGATTTATGTCTATGATGGCATGATGTATATAAATTCAATTTCCATTCCATTATTTATGTTATTAAAAAATTCTTATGAAACAATTTTTTAATGGGTTATGATGTTCTGAATGGTTTATATTATAATTAAAAAAATATTTATGGTTTTAATTATGTGATATAAGGGACTTGTATCTCCCTCCAATGCATTGGGTAATTATTTATATCTCATGAGTTAAACAAAACATTAAAAGTCATTGAACTCCATTCACTAACGGTCTTTGTCCACCATTATTGTCATTGATGTAAACCTGGATTATTTTGATGGTTTAGGTAGTGATTCCATTAAACTATTATAGACTTGGAAATGAGCGTTCACTATTAATTAAATTATTTTGTGTGCTTATGTGTTTTCCAAAATTCCATCTCTTATGCCAATGCTACGATCTTATGGATCATATTCTATTTTTATCTTATGAATAATGTATAATAAAATTCTATCCATTATTCCATAAATCATTATTAGGATCTTTTCTAAGTATGATATTGTTTTAAAATGATATGATCATGTTCACATACCCACATGTTCATGTTATGCTTATTTATCTCTTATGTATACCCTAACTGAGCATCTGAGCTCATCCATTCCTTTATGTACCTTCCCTAGGTTATTCATATTGTTTTTAAGTTGGAGTACTAAAGTGGAATATTGTTGTTGGAAACACTTATTATCTTTTCCATGACTTGATATTTGTCTTCCATGTTTCTAAAGGAACAAAACAATTATGGTCCTTTGGAATATTATTGTGTAATCTAATGAATAACCATTTAAAAAGATGTAGTATCCATGTATAAAAAACATGGGTTATTATAGTTGGTATTATAGGAATGTTTTAGTCAACAATTTGAAACTATGATGAAAAATACTTAGTAATATCCCTAAGAATACATATAAGTATATTTTGAAAAACTATAGGTTTGGTAATGATTATGAATAATATATTATTAATCCTGAGGCATAATTGATTGAAATTTTATAATTCATTTCCCTTGATTATGTACCTATACCACAATGATTAGTGTTTCATACACTATTCTTTCTAGTTTTAGTTAAGGGTTGGAACCTTATGGAACCAGGTATGTAATGAATGTGATGGGAGATGGAATTATTATTCTCCTGAGTAACAGAATATTATGGGAGCAGGAACACAAAATATTTTTGTTATTCTAACATAACATTCTAAATATATGCATCATGTGGGACCTAAAAATAAAAAAACTAGGGACCATAATTCTATTGAGTCCTTCATAAGGCTGTGTCCACCTTATTTTAGTGGGTCTCTTGATCTACTAGTTACGGAGAAATGAATTTGAACCACTAAAATTATATTTTTGGTTTTCTAATGTTATGAACATGAAAATCCAATTTGGTACTCTATCATTTGGAAGGTGAAGAATAGATATTGTTTAAAATTATTGAGAATAAAATGATAAGAGATAAAATTGACTCCATATAATGGGATGAGTTTAATAACTTATTTTCTTATATGTACTTCTCTGGTATTCATCATACAAAAAATGGCGAAAAAATTACTTGAGTTATAGAAAAATGATGATTAATATTTAGGAACCTATAAACCAAATTTTAAAAGATTTATGAGGTAAACTTCTATTTCTATCATCCAACCAGAATTTAAGGTTGATTGATTCATCAAAAACATAAAAACTATTACATGAATGTCTTTACACATAAGAGTCTTCAGTAGATATGATGAAACATTTCAATGTTATCATAAGGATGATATGGATATTAGAGTTACACATCAATATCATGGATTTGAAAAAGAAAATAAAAATGGAATAGAAATTAAATTATAAAAACCAATGTTGAAAGAAAATGTGGTTTTATTTCATGTTCAATGTATGGGAATAAGAATGGTTGAAATTTTCTTAATCGGGTTGTTAAATTTTTATTAGTGTGGAATGGTTAGTTATCAAGAAAATAAATTCCAATGTGATGGGAAAAAGTAAGATAATGGTTTGAATAGAAAGGCGGAAACACTGAATGAACACCCATACATAAATCCATAAAGTGTAGAGAAAATGGGAATTATACTTATTAGTTCCAAAATACAATGGATAACAATAATGTTTAGAAACCACCTAAATCCCAATACAAAAGAAAATCTCCCATGATCACTATTACCGATGTAGAGTTTGACAACAAAGTGGTGGAATGATTGAGTTTTTGTGTCTTTTAAATCAATAATAATGTTTTAGAAGTGATTTTATGGTATTATGGAGTAATTGACCAAAAAAGTATTAGTCCACATTAGTTTTTCGTTAAGGACTTGAATGAATATGTTTAGTGGTCTTGGTAACCCTGAAAAGCGATTGAGGTCTTTTTTGGAGAACGTGTGACTAAGGGAAGTATAACCCTTAATATGTGCATGATGTTGGGAAAATGTGATAATGAGATGTTTGATTATGATAAAATAAAACGGATAATATTTTTGAACTTGGAACTATTTCTTAATAGTTTGAAAAAGGTGGTTTATGGATTGACTTCATCAAATTTTATGATTTATGGAATGAAGAAAGAGTTAACTTTTGAAAGATTGCATGTTTTCAGTAAGGTTTTCTGAGAATTCAAGTTATTATCATGATTCAAAATAATAAATGATTATGGTATTCACATATTTTGTATGTTACTATTAAGTGTTACCCAAAGATGTTTTGGGTATAAATTATAAGTTAATTTTGGAAATTTACTGCCATTATTCTGACAGTTTTTGATATTAATCATTTGATATGACTATAGTGGTAACAATGTAAAAAAAATGTAAAATGAATTTTTGGATGAGGTTTTAGAAAATAATTCCTTACCTCACTATATGAAGATTTATCTGTATTTGAAAACCTGTACAATGAATTTCTCTATAATGAAATCTAGGGATATAGGGAATGACTTATTATCCCACTATACATCATATAATCCACTATTTATTCAGGCATTACAATTTCATCTTCGTTACATGGAGTAATGGATAAAGAAACAAAATATCACTATATAACCAAAGAGTGATATCGTAAATATGAAATGAAATAATATATTTATATATTCTTAAAGTATTTTTAAATAAATTTTTATCATAATATCATCATTTTTATGATATCAATGTTCTTTTTCAAACCTATTTAGTTTATATCTTGTGGTCATTAATATTATTTTTACCATGTTATATAAGAATATCTATTTGTTTTTTGGGATTATTTTTCCATTTAAAAAATTCCTTTTAATGTTTTTACTATGTGTAAACCATGTTAGGAGTTACTTTAAGTAACCTTTATGTTTCTAATTTTACCATTTTAGGGAAAGATCTATTATAAATTTTTACAATGTGGGTTTGTATGAATGAATTATAAAATAAGAAACCTTCAATAAACATGATAAATATTTAGTAAAAAAATAAATTTTTAAGTGTGGTCGAATGTAGCAACATTATATTTTTATGAATAATATTTTTAATGAAATTGATTTCTTTGATAGCTTGTGTTTCATGTAATAGAATATATAAATGAACCACAAAATATTTTATGTTTGTTATAACCTAGAAGTTGAATTAGAGGGAATAAATATGAATAACTAAATTACAGAATAAATATAAAGGTTATTATCAATATTAATGATTGGTTGTGTTCTTATAAAAAAACAACATAATATTCATTAATGAATTTGTATTCCACAAAAATACATTTTCTTCAAAAACAAGTTTTTTTAATTTTATGAGTTATTATTAATTTATAAAAGATATCTAAAGATTATTTGTCAATATTAATTTCAATTTGAATTTATTAATGTAAGAAACATCTCAAAATTTTCTTCTTTATAATTTTTTGATATCTTCTATTTTTCAAGGAATAATGAAAATACTAATTTTTATTGAAACTATATTTTCATTTAGATTATTTAAAATGTTAAATTACATTTAGTATTATTTTTAATTTTTTTATTTAATATTTATATTAAATATTCCAATAATAGTTTTTTGGATTTTATATATTAATTTATTACAAAGAATTATTGTTTAAATAAGAAATTTTCTTGAAAAACTAATTCCCAGGGAATTTTTCTAGTTTCAATTTAAAATAAATTCTAAAACATTAGTGTTTTAAATATTTTTTAAAAATATTCAAAATTGGAATAATTGGGTCAAAATTTATTTTATATGTCACTTGTAGTTTTGTCTAATACGAATAGATACATTGGTAATTTTTGTTAATGGGAAAATTGGCTAATTTAGGTAAAAAATGAAATGATACGGACTGTAAAATGACCATATCACTTGCCCAAATTTTATTTTATGAATCTAATTTTACCCTTAATGTATAAGGATCTGAATTTATCTTTTTAACGGATACATTTCTATGAAAATGACAAATATATTATTTAAATAAAATAGAAGTCATAAAATGTGACTTTCTCTTTATTAAATATATCTCATGTACCCACATGGGGACAAAGGTAAGTTACGAATGTCTCTAACTAACCATTTTTAAATTAATAAACTTATTTTCATGGTAAGAACTTATTTATGGCTTTTCGGGCAACATGTATGATATTATGATGTTTATAATATTTTATTTAATGACAAATCAATGATTTCACATTCATGTTTTATTTAATATTTCCTTTTTAATATTATGTTATCCATCATATATCATTAAATATGAATACTACTCTAAAATATAAATTATTTATTTATCTCTTGTTATTTTATTTTTAATTTTAATGAATATATTTGTATATTAAATAATACACAATGATGATGCATTAATTATTCGATTAATGAAACAATAAAATAAATTATATTAAAAAATATTATAATAAATATAATTTGAATTAATTAATATGATCCATAAATTCTATAGATGTTTTTGAGATATTATTGTTGTAATAAATGATTTTTATGAAGTTATCTAGTGTTTTTTCTTAATTTCAATGTAATGAATAATGTCAAAATGCCACTAATGATATTTTCTGAAAATAATATTTTATTATATTATTTAAAAATAAGAAAAATGTAAAATAAGGACAAAGGGGATTACATATGGTTTAAAATATCACCAACTGGCCATTAATGGTATAATTGACACATTTTAAGTAAATAATACTTTCTTTTAATTTTGAAACAAGTTATTACCAATGTAAAAATTAAAATTGGATTACTAAGGGTTAATAAAAAAGATAATGTTTATAATGATACCAAAAAATGTCTAAAATATATTGATTGATGAGTTTGCAAAATTATATTATCTTAGATTGGAATCCATTTCTATTTGGTGGTATTTAATAGAAAATGAAGTTACTAAAATATAATATTTTGAGAATTTCTAAAATCTCCCCTCAATAGTATTATAAAAGGAACCCCCCTCACTTATTTACACATCTTTTATCCGTATAGATACACCATCCCCTACTAATTTCGCTACTCAAATTCCCTATAAACATTTTATAGGTTGTGGTCCATTGAAAATAACATCCCTTATCCCTTTAAAGGATATCCAAATTAAGGACATAAAATAAGAGAATGTTTGAACCTAAACAATGGATGAAAATATCTAAGGTAAGAGAATTCTTACTCAATTTTTTTAAATCGGTTAACATATTTATTTATTAATTATATCATTCTACAATAACGTGTGAAATGTCTTTTGACTATATTATATTATATATCCATAATTTTATTTTTATTTATAGTGAATACACATAATTTGTTCATTTGATTAATTCCCACTTCAATGATATAATATTGGTAAGGATTAAATTCCCAAACTCATCAATATTAAGGATTGTTTTGTTTTACGTGTCCATTAGTAATTATATCTCTCACATTCCATTTTTATAAAAATTAATTGGAGAAATATTTTAACATTCTCGTATGAATTTTAAAAGTTATTATATCTATGATTTAATTTTACAAAACGGTATGAAATTAATTTTTTTTTCTAAACAGTGTTCTTCGATAATTTTTTGAAATAAAATATATTGAAGAATATTTGTATTTAATACGAAATTATTTTATTTATCCTCTTCCATGATGAATTAATGTATTTAATAATACTATACAATATTATAAGATTTATTTCAATGAAAATAGTTTACATTATAATAGCACATCTTTTAAAAAAGGTTTTCGAAATGGAAAGAATATTTTCTTCAAATATTATTTCAACTAATAATTCAAAATCATTTTCCATATAAGATAATGTAACTTGATGTCAATTATGAATTAATTGGGTATTATCCAAGGATACCATTCTTATTATTTCTCAAAAGGTTTTATGATTATATTTGAATGATGTTTATGATTTTTATTTCTTTTCCATGACTTATGTTATGATGAAATGTTTATGAAACCCATTTTTATGGGTTATGATATGATGAGTGATATATATTCTTGTGGAACACATATGTATGGTTTTAATTATGTAATGGGTGGTACCTATATCTCCCACTAATGTATTATGCACTGATTTATATCACGTGAGATAGGAAAATATGGTACATAGAGTGAAATTAGTACTCTATGTGATTACTTAAACCATGATAGTCTTGCAAGTGAACCTTGAAGACGACAATGGTTTGGGGAGTGAACCCATTATACTATGATAGTCTTGTAAATGAGACTTGACTACTAGGGAAATGATTTTCTATATTTATGTGTTTTCCAAAATTCAGTGTCCTAGGTGAATTTTATTCTTTTTTGGCTAATTTTATTTTATTTTCTTAGGAATCATGTCTTATAAACTACAAATATGTTTTGAATAAATCCTGATTTTGAACTTTTCTATCTATAGTACATGTTTAAAATGTTATTATCATGTTCTCAAATGCTAATTTTCATATAATTATTTTTTGTATATTATGTTTACCCTTACTAAGAATCTAAGAGAACACTTCCATATGTCTCTTTTCCCCATATTATTATGAACATTTTAGAGTGAAGGACCCCAGTACACCTTGATAGGGGATGGTGAATTTGGGTGTCAACATTTTCTTCATAGATAGATGTTTGTTGTTCCCATGTTGGTATAAACCTATTAAAAATATTGTAAAAATTCATGCAGAGAGATGAAAAAATAATTTTCCTTGGTTCACCAGAAAAGGCTATGTACTAGGATCATAGGTCTATAGTGTTTCAGTCATACCGATGTACACTAATCTAGACTAGATATAAAATACAACGGTCCTATCATAATAACTTTTTTCCATGGACACTACCATTATAATGGACTGGGGATAGCTCACTGCATCCCTTGGATCACTTCTATTGAGTATCCCTATCTCTCTTCTTTGAGAGAAGTCAATCTCAGTTCATCGACTTGAAGAAACTTAAATATATTGTATTTGAAGTATTTGAATATATTTAGAATGATACATAGCTTGCATCAATGACCTGAGTATATTCACCCCAAAATTACTTTCCACTTAACCCATATATTTAATATTGTCCTTTGTGAACCCCCTTCATGAAGAGAAACCCTTCACAGAGAACAACACTTCATAATGAACACACCATCAGAGAGTACACTTCTTCACAGACCGCACATCTTCGCATAGATCAATCCTTCACAGTGCACTATGCTTTGAAGAGCTTAACACTTCATAGATACTTGGCCTACATTGAACAAACACCTTCTCAAATCATAGATGCCTTTGTGAAACCCACTATTGTCATGAAGCACAATGCATTTATGGAACAAATTCCTTTGCGAAGCTCACTAAGCCAACACAAAATGTATATTCATCATGAAGCACTCAATACATATAATCATTGACTTCATTCAATACTAATGTAGTCTTTTCACAAATAACAAGCTTGGATATACAACCAGCTTCCAGGAGCACCCATTGATTCATAAAATCAATGTGATTCTTGATTTTCTCTCTCATGTTCATGTTGAATATAGATGTGTTTCCTCTTATCTATAATAATTTTTGAACACGGAGCTCCGTTTCTTATGGATAAATTTCTATATTAGTCAATAATTTCATCATGATGCATCTACCATCAAAAAGATCAATTTATATTTCTATTTTCAATTCTCATCATAACTGTAGAGCTCTATGCCAAATCTCATTACGCCACTACAATGCTCCACCTATAACACCTTCTATCAATCCATTCAAATGCCACAATGCTCAAATTCATGTAATCATTGATCACACCATCTCTATCATCATGACTTAATTATACACAATTACTAAGGCTCATCTCTACAAAACTCATGAAAATTTCTTATTTTCATGACAACTTTACTAAAAACTACTTTTCTCAATGGTATCAATTCTCCAAATTTTATAAACCAAAAATATGGAAAACACCTGGAAACAAAATCACCTCCAATGCTGATTATGTCTTGAACAAAATGATTATTTTCCTAGAAATCTACTTAATCATCCATTAGAGAACTAACCAAAAACACATACCATAGTGCATTTTTAGCAAAGAACACAATTGGTTCCAACAATCTCCCACATTGAGATTAATGTAAATATACAGATAAATTTAATTAATCCCCATCCAATGTAAATCCTGAGATGGAAGAATCAAGTTTTCCAACACTCTAAGACTACATTAGTATTGATCGTTGTAGAAAACAAGAGGGAAGACATGAATCATGTTCTCATGTGTTCGAATTAGTTCTATAATTGAATCATCTTGACACCAAAAATGATTTCTCACTCCAGATTCTCTCCATTGATATTATCAAATATCCTTCAAACAACCTACAACCATAAACACATTTCATCCTTTACAACATTTCATTGAATTTATCCATTTTCTACCCAATTGTAAATTAACTAAAAGACTAGTATTTGGACATTGTAGAGCTCAGAATATGCACCCCATGGATTGTCTCTCCCCCGTTAACATGCATCACATCCAAAAACAAATTATCACAATTGAAATAACAGGGGAGAGGGGAAGACCATATACTAATCATGAACTAGGAGGTGGATAAACAATAAGGTTTAACTGATGATTCTCAAACACATCCCCTGATAGTATCTTGGTAATAATGTCATCCACTTACTCATCAGTTCTCACATGGTTCAGTTTGATCAACTCTTGTTCAACATATTACATGATGAAGTGATATCTAATTTCAATATGTTTCTTACCATAATGATAAATAATATTCTTTATAAGATCAATTATTGATGATCTTATCATAGTAAATCACCATTGATTTTTTCACCTCATCACCTATGTCAGTCAGTTGCTACTTCATCCAAGGTAACTGAGTTCAAGCCTTGGTAACAGATATATATTCATATTTAGTAGTACTATGTGGTGTACATTAATATTTATTTCTCAAACATCCCATGAATTTCTTCCCAAAATAGAATTCTTTTCCACTAGTGGACAATCAATCCACTACATCTCTAGCCCAATCAGTACCAAAAAATGTTAATAGTTTATTGTCTCTTCTTGTAGTAAATCATAACCCATAATTATGATTACCCTAAATGTACATAATGTTTATTTTCACTACCTTCATATGTTATTACATCATATTACTCGTAAAGAGGTCCACTAATAATGTTTCAAAGACAGTATCTGGTTATGTTGATTTTAGGTACAATAATCTTACAATGATTCTTTTATACTTTTTGGGAATCACAGATGTCACATCGTCATGCTATCTGAGTTTTTTTCCAATTGCAATCGAAGTTTCCATTGGTTTGGAATCTTTCATATTAAATTTCTTCAAAATTTATTTTCCATAATTTTCGATAGAAAATAATGCTTAATAATTCTTATGAATCACTTACAGCTCAACAAAGAATATGAGTTCACTAATCATCAATGTTAGAAATTTTGATTTCATGTGATCAGAATTTTTATCTACTTGTCACTATATGCTTCCACCAATAATATTGACATCAACTTATACAAATTCCATGAACTAATCCTTTTGATAATTATTCAGATATAGATTTCGATCCACTCTTATTTTGAAATCAGTGTTTTTAAAAAATAATATAGTTAAAATACCGTGCCCATAGTGCCTGCATTAGTCCATAGATTTCAATTTTTATCCTACAAACCATCATTTCATCATTTCCAAGTAGGAAACCCACTTGTTGTTCGATGTAGTCTTCTTCTTTAATAACACCATTTATGAATAAGATCTTGAAAATAATTTGATACACTATATACCCTTTTTTGATTTCTATAGAATGAAATAGCATGATTTACTCTATTATTGACACTATAGAAAATGTTTCATCAACATCAACACCTTGAATCTAGGAATATCCATTGCACATTAGTACCACATTATTTTGGATCCCATTACCATTATCATCATATATGTTCTTAAAGATCCACTTTGTACTAATATTATTGTGAAATTCTTTTCCCTTGAATAGATCATAGGTTTCATACATTACAATCTGATCTAACTCTTCACTCATAGATTTCACCCATTATTCACCCTTTGTAGCCTCTTCAAATAACGATGGTTTCAAAACTGATAAGAAATAATATTGTTAACTATTGTCCATTCTCCTTGTTTGGGTGTGTACATTCGTATCCCCATTGATGTAGGTTTGATCAATCTCTTCTCTTCTATTTCTTGTTTGAGTATCCATCAAATCCTATTCTGCTATGTTATCCAATTCTAATTCCCATTCTGAGTCAAAATCATGATGTGACTCCAGAGAGTTTTGTACACCTTCCACTACTTCTACATTTCTATTTGATCCATATTCACATTATGCCTCATCTACGATCTCATCAGCATAGGAATTCCTTAAAGCATTTGTGGTTTTATCTTCAACGATCTTTACACCAATGCACTCCAAAATCCTTCCTAAGTGATTATTGAAACACTTGAATGATTTTTTTTTCATTGGATATCCACAGAATATTTCTTCATCTACATTGTCACCATATTTCCCTTGATTTTATTCCTTGTTTTTGATGAAACATTTACATCCAAAAACATGAAAATATTTCAAAATGGATTTCTTTAATGCCACAATTCATATGGTGTCTTCATCTCTTCCATATAAATGATTGTTCGATTTTGATTGTGCACTGAATATTAAATTTTTTTTCCACTAATGGTGAGAGATACGGCTCTCAATCAGTATAGTCCTATACAAGTTGTTCACTTGCCGATTTTGGCCCTCAACTACTCCATTTTTCTACAGAGATCTCATAGCGCCCACCTCATGTTGTATTCCATGTTTTTTAGGTAATTTTCAATCTCAATGGATGTGTATTCCCCTCCATTGTCAAATCACAGATCATTGATTGTCCATCTCGTATCATTCTAGTCAATTTAGTGAAAAAAATTCATAGAATCATGCACATGTCTCTTTTTATGTATAACCATTATACATTCCAATATACTATAATAATCTCTAAAAATAACAAAGTACATTTCTACATGTGTTCCAGAAACATTTATCGGGCCACAAACTTTTGTATGAATGAGTTCACGAAGATTAGATGCTCTTTTATTCTTCAATATATAATAACCGTATACTAGCATCCCTTGTATGCTAGCATAACATGACTTCTCTCATTCACACTTCATGTAGAATATATCCATAATTATCTTCATATTAGATATCATTTCCATGTCTTCATTGTTGAAGTTCCTCAATATCCAATGCCATAGGATGCTTTATTCTTCACCTATTAGATATAAAATGTTCTCCATACTATCAACACGATATAAATTTCAATATGTTCTATAGCCATTCATGATAGAATTCGTTGTCTTTCCCATTATTGCACAAACCTTATTATTGAATTTTAGTATATATCCTATGTCATAGATTAAACACACACTAAAAAGATTGAAATAGAAACCATCCACATAATGTTCTTCAGTTTTCTTTAGATCTCCACTAGCTAGCTTAGTACTTCCACTACCATAGATCTTCAACACACGGTCATTACTGAACTTCACGGTTCTATCATACCATTTATTGAAATCTGTTAATAGGTTATTATTACCCATAATTTGTGGAAAACATATATTATCAATTGTGCGTGCTCTGTTGTTCTTGGTAGCTTTGACGGATACTTCTAAAAGATTTTATTTTTCAATTTTACTCTTTTTGTTCCATGAGATATTGGATTGAGTGTAAGACACTGATGTAATTTCAAATCCCTCCTCTGTGTACAATGGTTCTTTATACTCATACTCTTATTCCAAAGGAGAAAACCAATTTTGGAGAGAGACACCATTTGTTTGGTTATTATTCACCTTTGTTTGAGTGAATTATTAAAATATAAAACCATTCCTCTACCAGCAATGTATATCTTTATGGACAAATTTAGAACAATGAAAACAATATCAATATTGACTATTTCTTCTCTAATTTTTAGTGTATGAATTGTTTTATCCTTCGATGAAATCCTAGATCTTAACCATTCAGATAGATCCTTCGTTTATAGAAATATGACATGGTGTGGCCTATATATCTACAGAACTAACATTTCATGAGAATAAATTTCTTCTCATTTCAATTTCTCCTGATGACATCTTCCTTGGGAAAATAGTTTGATTGCTTTACTTTTTTCAATACAGAGGATAATCTTTAAATTGTTTTTCATGTTGATTCAAGGATCTATTTTTCAGCACATTTGGTGATTTTTTAATATGGTCAACTCTTGACATGCCTTTATTCTATTCCATATTATCTATAGCATTTAATGTTTCATTATCATAACTGGTTCTAAATTTTCCCATACATGCACATCTTTGATCACTCAAAATCTTTTTAAATTCATTATAATAATGTTATGCTCTATCTAGAAGCTCAGAATATATGAACCGACAAAATTTCATTTTCCGTTTTTTCTTCTTTTCGATTTCATTCACTTTTGAGAATAATCCATAGAGTAACAACTTCCTTATTTATTCCCCCAATAGTTTTGGACTTTCCTCCAGCCTCGAGGTAAGGTTATTGAGGACCTTTACATGTTCATCGATTCTGAGATTTTGTTCCACGATATCATCAGTAATTTCATGGATTGATGACTGTATATTAATCAATTCTTCCAGTAATTCATTTTTAGCTTCTCACAAATCATGATATTCCTATGACTCTTCCAACATTTCTTTCCACATATTTCATAACTTATACTTATTCTCAAGCTTACAATGAGCATCCTTACATTTCCTCTTGGGATCAAAATTAGTGGTTAAAAATTTATCTCTTTGTTTATCTATTGATGGTTATGACTTTTCAATGGTATCCATCCTAAATGCATGGTTTCAAGTATTATATTTTGGTTCTTCTTATTTACAGAATTCATTAGCATCATCTCCATCTTTAGAGAAAAAAAAATTCATCTATACATTTTCCCCAAATTTGATGTTTCCCTTTTTGAAAACAATTTTTTGAGGATTCTCTTTGATTTTAGCTTCCCTGCCATAAACTTCTTACATTCTTAATCACTAAGAGGAATTGTTCGCATCACTTCTAAAAAAAATTCTAGAGGTAACATCCCATTAAAATTCTCTTTTCTCTTATAGAACATCTTATGAATGAGGTAAGGAATTTATTTTCCATCGTCATTTTCACCAATTTTGTCTCATGAGATATTTAGTTTTTTCCATGGATTTGAACACCATTTTCATTGCTCACACGGGTCATAGTGTCTTATTGTTTGACTCCCAATTTATATTCTACCATGATGCTCAACATATCTTCTAGATAAATTTTGGAAATATATCTTTCCTCATGGGCTGAAACCATTTCATTATAAGGGGGTTGTTGTTTTCTAAATATTTACTTTACAATATCAATGTCATTGATTTCTTCTCTGTGACCGCGAATCACCCCTACGAGTTCAGTAATTCAATTGAAGAAGGAATCTACATTCTCATGAGGTTGCATCTTTAAATCGTCAAACCTATTGTGTAGGAATTGTAGTTTTGTATCCTTTACATTGCTATATCCTTTAGAATGAATTTCAATTTTTCCCACATAGACATTGATGAGGGTTAACTCATCACTTTTAGATAGATATGATCTGACAGGGATTTAGTGATTGCATTTTTTCCTTTAGCATCTGCATCAAGAATTTTCTTATCTATATCGGTCATAGGTATCCCTATTAGATGAGTAACTTGTATTCCTTTAAAATTAGAATATAGGACATCCATTCCAAGATATCTTCGATTAGATATTATTATGTTCTTCTAAATCCTAAATTACTTCCATCAAAGAAGGGTACTCCCAAAAAATTTGCAGAATTCTCCATGATGTCAAGGGACAGATCTAACTCAAGCATCTTGGCTCTGATAACACATAAAGGACCCCCAAAACTCCCAGAGAGGAGTGGGTGAATCAAGGGGTAATTCTTTCTTATTAAACCTATGGATCATGTTCCCACAATAGTAGGAATGTTAAACCTATCAGAAAAATGCATGCAGAGATATGTCACAAAAATTTCACTTGGTTCACCAAAAAGGGATACATCCATGATGAATACATTCATAGTGTGTCGGTCATTCCAAAGTCCAAAAAAATTTACTAGATATTAAATACAAAGGTTTAGTCACTGTCACTCTGTGCTAGGCACATTGCCTATACCATGGTTTAGGGATATCTCATTATATTCCTCAGATCACTTCCAACAACTCCCCATAGATCAGTGCTTTCATAGAATTCAAAAATATTTTGTCGACTTGATGATTTATTTAACAGGTTTTCATTGAAGTATTTTTCATTGTTAAGAAAGAGGCACTTAATGCATCAAATACCTCAGTAGATGAACACAAAAATTCATGTACACTTAACATGGATATCCAATATTTTCCTTTGAAAAACCCAATTCATGAAGCTCAACCATTCATCAAGCACAACACATTAGAGAAAAGATAAATTTGCAGAGCACACTACTTCCCAAAGCTCACTGCTTCATAGACCTCAACCCTGTGAAGTGCACATTACTTCATAGAGCTCAACCCTTTTCAAACATCTCGCATGCATAGAGTAAACACCTTTGAAAATCACCAATTCCTTTTTGGAACCCACTATCATTGTAAAGCACAATGTCTTCACAGAACAAATTCCTTCACGAAGCTCACTAATTCAACATGAAAATTCCAATATTTTTTATGCAATCAATACACAGAATAATTGACTTCGTTCAATACTAAAGTAGTATTTTTGAAAAGAACATGCCCATATAGTGACCCATCTTTGAGGAGCACCCCATTCTTACCAAAATCAAAGTGATTTTAGATTTTATCTCATTTGTTCATATATAATAGAGGGGGTAGGACTATTAATAATAGGCATGGTCGAACATGGAGCTACACTTCATCCGATGCAATTTCTAGATCGGTCAATAATGTATTTGTGGAACATCTCCATTCCCAAAGTACAATGAATATCTTTTTTCACCATTCTCATTATAACCATAGATCTCTCCATAAAATCTATTCACACCACCACAATTCTCCACTCATAAATATTTACATCAAACCTATGGGCTACCACATTGTTCAAATTCATGTAATCACTGGGCACACCATCACAATATTCATGTCTTTACGAAACACAATTCATGAATATCATCTCTGGGAAACTAATGCATTTTCCATATTTTCATGATATCTTCAAGAAATACCACTTTTCACAATGCATTACATTATACGAATTTTGGAACCCACAATTCAGAAAACACTGGGAAATGACATCACTTTAAATAATACATACAGCTTGAACTATATAATTATTTTCCTTGCAATATACCCGATCATCCATTAGAGGATTGAAAAAAACCACAAACCATACTCCACTTCTAGAAAAGAACAACCTTGGTTCCAACCTATAGTTGGATTACAAAAGGGGAAGATCCTTTTGTGATACATTGAAAATACATAACCATATTATTATTTTTGTTTTCCAACGTCCAAAAGGGATTAAAGTATTACGATCCTTGAGCATGTGTTTTTATAATGTAATGAATATTCATCTAAAAAGATGTAATATCCATGTATGAAAATATTGGTTTGTTATTTTGAATATAACCTAGTAGGACACAAAAAATGCCTCCTTAACTTATGTGTATCGATATAAAAGTTAATTCCATATCAGTAAATCATATGCATAAATAAACAATTAAGTGGTGATCTATTATTCTCTGACTAATAATCTATGAACACTAGACCTACCTGTTTCAGCACCATTCCAAATGAATGTTCATAAGTATTCATTGAATGACTAGATCATGAATATTGATCACCTTTTTTCTTTTATGATTGATCTTACTTTATGATATCGTTATTCATCCTATATAGAATAAATCTACACCTACCATTAAGGGTATGTCACACTTATCTTATTTTTGTATAGTTATCTAGATCAGTCGACCAATAACCACATCGTGGTTATTTACCTTTCATTTAATAGTATATATATATACCAGACATCCTTGAATTATTAATAATATACTCATTCTCATGGATATTACCCATTGGTGGAACATACTAAACATTATGAATCATGGACCATTTTAAGCCATTAATGGTCATTCCCACATCATATAAATGTTATATGTTATTATTTTAACCATCATGCCACCAAGACCAATATAATATCAATAATTTCATCAAATCCCCCCTCTAAGGATCCATCTATCTATTTTATACTTACTTTTTCATCTTCGTATATGAAGTATGGTTTTCATTCAAAATGAACACGTCTACATAAAAGTGAAACTATAAAAAGGAACACGTATTTCATATCATGTAATCTATCATAGGACATACATAGAATCACACATTCCATTCATAATGTATATTTTCATACAAACACCCTGGATAGAAAAAATTCCTATATCAAGTGATTCATTTCTGAAATCCGAAAATTTTCACCCCGATCAAACCTACCAACTAACCATTCCCAGAGACATGCCCAAATTAAACATGCATGTTATAGTTGTAATATCAATAAAGAATAACATGATATGTGTGGTAATTTGATTATAAACTTCCTTATGAGAAACGAAAACCCTAATAGAACTAAACGAATATGGGATTGATTAAAAAATATATTTCAACCCTCTTTTCATTGAATCTAGAAGGAACCACATTAGATCAAGTTGATATTCATAGAATCAACCATGAAAATATATATCATGGGTATTCACTAAGTAGTAGAGTTGGAATATATAATGATCAATATTATTTAAGGTTAAAAAAATCACCTACATTGAAATCCCAAGGACCACATCTATATATCCAATGATGTTTCCCTCTAGAGAGAAGGAATTCTCTAGGATCAGCCCCTAGAGTCAATTGGATTGAGATTCCAAGAAGTAGGTGGAAAAATATGGGGTTTCATGGTTTTTTTTGATAAATTTATTTTTTAATAAATTTATTATTTTATATAGTTTGATTACTCATTTTTCCACACGATGAACCAATAGAGAGAGGTTTTCTGCATCATGAGGGTACCCACATGGTTTGGTCACCCTGTTTGGTAGACCGTGTCTTAACCATGATTTTTATTCTGTTGAGAGTCTCATGGTAACCAAGTAAATATTTCATGGTTATCTCTAACCATGTGGTAATCATGTTCTACTTATTTCCCCCTCTCAAACTATCTATATAGTTATCTAAGGAGAAAAACATGATTTCTCTTAACCATGACAAAACATGTCCCTTTAATGGATTCGAAAATGCACAAAATCCAACCCAATTCTACTTGATAATTCAATTAAACAAATTATAACACAAAAAAATAATGAAATATTGAAATCAAGACATAATTCACCTAAAAATTCATGATTTCTACAATATCACCCTTTATAGATGTTTTTATCCATGATAAGTTTCGTTAGAGGTGATTCTCAAATAACATGAGCCATGGATCTCACCCATCTAATTTACACAATCAATTTTCATTTTGAGTACACCTATTCTACCAAAAAAGTAATATAGTGGGAATTATCTTCTTTCACAACACCTTCTCACTCCAGTCGATGATTGTAAATGGATGTACCTTGAATAATGTATCCAGATGTAACTCAAAATCCATGTCATCAATCATCTGTGTAAGATTAGTCTCATACCTCCAAATCATAGACAGATGGAACAAATTTTTCTTACATCGATATCATGAAGGAATATCTATTTAGTAAGCCACTCTCATGATCCTATTTGACGATCTCAAATAGTCCCAAACTCCATAACCCAAATTTCGCATACATTCACAATCATTGATGTCCCAAGTGAGGCAATACTTCAAATAAAACCCAAATTCTCCAAGTGAAATCTGAATATCATCATCATCGAACTATATAAGAAGTTCAACTTATTTCATTGGTAACTAAATAATTATATAGTGAATCAATCCTTTTTAAAATGATTATTACATTATTTTATCAAAAGTATGCATTTAACATAAAACAAGGATCACAATGCTTAGTGTACTTGGATGAATTGATATATAAAAAATAATAAATAAAATAAAAAATAATTTTCTTAATCTCTATAATTACTATTAAATATATATAATCTTTTAAAACAACATGGGATAACCTCGGGAATACATAGATAAAATGGGTTATCAAAATGGGAAGGGAAAAACATGATAAAAAGTATAATGTGTGAGTTAATAATATAACATGATATCATAAAAGTAAAGGATCATGTGTAATAACATTTCATAATAACATATTGATGTCAGTATCATAATATCCTAGAAATATAGGAAGTGTAGATGTAATAAAAAAACCGACATAAGAATAAATTAGGGTTGACTACCAATACAACATCACACAGTAGATGTGGTCCCATCATGCATTAGGATTACTCCATAAACCCATACATAACTTCTCATGAGACAATAATATTACCCAATGCAATGGAGAAATATTTTGGTGCATCTATCATAAAATATACATGATTATTTGGGCCCTACAATGGAAATCAATTAGATGGTATAATCATAAAAACTACCAATTGATAGAAAACAAATACAAAATATTTCCTCATATCATAATGAAAGGAAATTTTGTAAAGATTATAAAGAAAACCAGGAATTAAATAAACATAGGTCTCAAAATATGGTGTATATATGTGAATACAATCCTTAAATGAGAATTACGTATATTGATTAAGGAATAGAAAATTTCTCCTTAATCATGAATGATATTAAATATAGAATTTGAGAAATGAATTTATTACATGGATTACTAAATCAAAGGAAATTATAATGGGATCGGAATATATGTAAGATACATATATATAATATATAATAAATCCATAATTTCAGTGCGAGAGATAATGTCGGATTGAGAGAGAATAGTCATAACCTAAAGAAAAGGGTAGTTTATAGAGATCCCTTATAAATTTGGTAACTTTGAATTATAATCACAATAAAATAAAAACCCATTTATGGATATTTCAATCAAAATAATTGTTAGGATAATAATCATAAAATAAATTCATGGGTATTATATCCACCACATAAAATAAACAAGTGGTGAATATGGCATGTTTTCTATAGAATTAACTGTGATATGAAAATCCATTACCTCAAGTCTAATTCATCTTGTGTGATCTTTATCATTATAAATAAAAAACATTTGTTAAGTATTTAAATTATAAAGATGACTTTCAAGTTTAATATTCTATTTTTATCAATTACAAATTTATATTTAATTACCTTATTGGTAATTTTCATGTCTTAAATTTTGATGATATTTGGATTGTTTGTCCAAATTTAATTTAGTATACTTTCTAGGGTCAGAAACGTCAATATTTTGTAATAACTTAAATAATAAAAATCAAATATTTATATTTTTTATACTTCAATTAATTTTTTTAAAAAATCATTATGATGATTAGGAAAAACAAATTTTTTGATAATCATGGAGATGGTAGGTTGTACATACAGATAAGTAATGTTTCAGTTGTTCAATGATCAATATGAGAAGAAGGTAAGTATTATTTTATCTTTATATAATTACCAATATATCATAAATATCATATTAGTTTTTTAAATATGCTTATTTATTCCATTCATTTGATTTGGTAATGGAAAAAATCATATCACTTTGTGAAGGTGGTAATCCCCACCTATGCATGAACAACACTATAATTTTTAAATGAATGGAATGTTAAGAGAATATATGAAATATTAATTTTACATAATGATAAATATTTCATAATAATAATATTTATATATTAAATCCATTATTATAAACATATACAGTAGGTGGATATGGAAAATTAATTGCATCGATTTGGGAGATGATAGTCCCCCATAAAAATGAATGATGGTTCTTCTTCCCATTTCATGAATGATTGGATGGATGTACCTTCCACCATTAATATAATAACATATAATTATGTGGGATATATTAATGTCATTATATAATCTTTTTGCAATATTATTATATGAATGTAGATGAAGAAATAATACTTAAAAATATGGTTAAAGACTATACTTATTCTTTGGATAACCTTTTTTGTTTTTATCCTTAATCTCTATAAGGATGGTGTAATGGCTTTAAAAAGACATATAATGATGTCATAGATTTTAGTAATGTATTTTGGAATATAATTGATGTAAAATAAAATTTTAATATGTGAATAAAACAGAATAGGAGGTACCTTCTTATATGTAAGGGGAGGGGAAATCAGGGAATTAACAAAAATATTAAATTAATATAAATTATGTTTCATGGAAAAAAACTATCCTAACTTGAAGAAACTATGTGGTGTTTTTTTTAAAATGTTTATTAAATTTTGAAAACTATTATTTTTGTTGAAGAATGTGTTTTTACTTATAGAATGTTGATGTTGCTGGTTACTGATGATCTTCTTAAAGAGGATGGTGTTGAAAAATAACAAGTCCGAAGTTAAGAAAGTGTCTCAAACATTCTAAAAAAAATTAGGCAATAGTTTTATGATCGTAAAGTTCTCACATATCATGGAAACATTCATGATAAAAGCTGTTGAAGAAGTGGTGAGGAGGATTAATGATTTTCACTAAGAAACAGTCTGAGAAAACTCAGAACCTTTTTTCTGAACCTGTAATATAGAACATGTTTTTTAAAGTTGAAATTCTGAATCTGTTTTCAGAACCAAAAATTTGTAACACATTTCCTGAACCTGAAATCCAAAATGTCTATCCTAAACCAGAAATTTATCGCTTGTTTACTTATCCATAAATTTGAAACCCATTCCCTCAACCTGATGACTAGAACCTATTTCATGAACTAGAAATTCAGAACATGTTTCCTGATCAAGAAATATGGAACATGTTTCATAAACCTAAAATCAAAAACCTGTTTCCTGAACTAGAAATTCGAAACTTGTTTCCTAAAACAGATATTAGAAACCTATTTCCTGATCCTGAAATCCAGAACCTATTTCCAGAACCTAAAATACTGAACCTGTTTCCTGAACTATAAATTCCAAACCTATTTCTTGAACTAGAAATTCATAACCTGTTTCCTAAACCTGAAATCTAGAACCTGTTTTCCGAACCCGAAAATTGGATCCTATTTCCTAAACCAGAAATTTGGAACCTTTTTTTTGAACCTGAAATCCAAAACAAGATTCCAAAACCAGAAATTTAGAACCAATTTCCTAAACCAGAAATCTAGAACCTGTTTCCTGATCTAAAAATCTAGAACCTATTTCCAGAACTAGATTTTGGAAACTAAATTTTGAGAAACCTTATGAGGAAACTTGGTTGCTACATTTGAACATGTTATCAGCATCCTATTTATGAGCATGTTTCTAGGAAACATGGATCCTGCTACCTGAAGATGTTGTTGAGGTCAAGGAAATGTTTCCAACAAAACCTTCATTAGATAATGAATATACCCATAGATAAATAAATGTTTTTCATTGAAATGGGTTTTCAAGAAGATTGAAGAGTTTGAGAAGTCAAAGGAAGATCAAGAAAATATTGGAACCTGAATTCGAATCCTCATGAAAATTCTGAGTAGCATGTTGAGAAACCCAAAACAAAAATTCTGAGCAACAAGTTAAGAAAATCGATATGACAATTCTGAGCAACATGTGGAGAAAACAGGAATGGCAATTCTGGACAACATTTTGAGAAAACCGGAACCTGATATGTGCACAATTCAAAACCTAATTCTTGAGAAAGTTTATGTGAAAATCAAGACCAATCTCTAGCATTTTCATTCTATGAAAGATATGAAGAGTTCAAGAAAGCCCAAATTTCATCATTGTATAAATCGTGGATAAATTTAAGTATATTTGAAGAAATGAAATATTGATGATTAAATGTGAGAGATTTGCATTGTTTTTGAAATTTGAGGAAGCATACATGATTTTCAAGTTTCCCTCCTTTGTTTCTAAGTTTCCTATAAAAATGTGCTCAGATGATTCACTCATTACAAACTTTTACCCATGTAGAAAAGGCAGAGAACTAAATAATTAAATGTGTAATGTTTCTATCATCTTGAAAAGTGTTTCCAAAGTGTTTGGGAAGAAGAGAATCAGAATCATCTTACCTTTCATAGAAGATTATAATTATCTTCAAGAAGTTATTCTTGAGTTTTTTTGGCTGAAGGAAATCTAAATCATCATTACCTTGCTATGAAGACTAGATTAAGATAATGAGATTCAAGAAAACCGGAGTGAATATTTAGAGTGAGCATTTGTGGATAATCTTCAACAAAGTTCATATTCTTGTGTTTGGCTCATTTGTTCTTTAATGAAACTTTGTAAACTGATGGGAGTTTTATAATCATTCCTATCAGGATATAGAAGGTGTCTAATAGTAGTTGGCATATGTTGTATTCAATTTTTTATTATAGTGGATTTCCATAGACCCACGAGAGTGGCTGTGGCATGAATGTAGGTTCTCTTATTGAGGTCGTATGTTGTATAACTTTTGTACCTTTATTTCTATAACTTTCATACATGCTTGAGTTTCTTGCTAACAGTCTATAAGGAAATAAATTTTAACAGGTTTCAGGGGATAATATTCTTAAAGTGTTGAAACTTATAAAAATTTTAACAACTGATTCAACCCCCCTTTCAGTTGTTGTTCGATCCATGGAACTTGAAGTGGTATAAAAGGGAGGTCCCCTTGTTTTATCCTTATCATAGAGAATATCAATTTTGTTAATAATAGAGGAATTCCTACATTCGATGGAAAGCAATATTATGGATAGAAAAATAGGATGATTTTTTCTCTCATATCTATTGACCTTGATGTTTTTGATGCTGCTATTATTGGATTTCCAACTATTGAGAAGAATTCTCCAATGAAATTTTCTAATAAGAGAAACATAGAAGTTTATGGATATGATGTAATTCCTATTCTCACTCCATTATCAGAAAATATTTTTCAAAATTTTATGGGTATCACAATATCAAAAGGAATGTCGGAGAAGATGGAAAGTGTTTTCAAAAGAAATAAAAAATTCAAGGAGGCCGAGCTACAAATCTGGCATAGTATGATTGAAGAAATCAGGATGAGAGATGATGAAACAATTGATGAATACCTCACTAGTGTAATTGTAATTTTAGGCAACATCAGGAGATTTAGAGAAGACTTTTAAAATTCTACAATTTTGAAGAAACTTATGAGATACTTTCCAGATAGGTTAGATTCTAAAATTTCAACATTAGAATATAAGGATGATTTATCTCTTAATAAACTACATAACTTTCATGTTGCTTATGAAATGAGGAAATATCCAATCATTAATGAGAAGATGAAAGATGAAATTGCTTTTGAATATATGAAAAAGATGAAAATCCAAGGCGATGATGAAGCTGGTCATTATGAGTCCTTTGATAAGGATGATGAAGAGTTGAATGAAAAAATCATGTCTCTCAAATCCAAGAACAATCGAAGTGGAAGAATAATGTATAGAGGGAAAATTCCTCTCAAATATTTTGATTTTGGTGGAAACAGACACTTTTCTATGAATTTCCCTAAGAAGAAAGTTAGAGAATATTAAGATGATTCCAATGAAAATCCTTGAACGAATAAGTATAACAAGAATAAAAAAGAATATAAGACATTTAAAGAATTCCAGAAGAAGTTTTCTGGAATGAAAAAACTATGTTGAGATAGATAGTTGAATCAAAAACATCTGACATTGAATCTCAGAAGAAGAATGTAATGAATGTTTCTGAACCATCATTGCAAAAGTTGAGAAAACAAATGTTTCCTTAGAGATTGAAGAAGGTGGTAAAGAATCATTTAGAGAATATCAGCTATGATCCAAACCTATTGTATGTCTTGGGAAAAACAAATCTTTTAAGAATGAAATTATTATGTTGATGAAATATCATGATGAATTTCATGATTGATGTAAAGATGTTACCAAGAAGGAAGATGAATACATTCCATAAAATATAAGTGACAAACCAAGAATTTATGAGTAGGGAATGATGATTTAAGATCTTAGTAAGAAGCTGGAATCTAAAGGAGAAGTGGTCAAAAAGTTGCAATCAAAAGTTATTGAATCTAAAAATACCATAAGGAAGAAGAATTAATACTTCCATAAAGCCACTGAAGTAAAATATGAGACATTCAAGATTTTTGATAATGCTTACCATGAGAATCAGGTGAAATATTCTCCTCTAAAAAAATATTGTTTATCTGATTCTTATAACATTTCAAGTTATGAAAAAAGTATTATTAATGCTTGGGTGGGGAAAGGATGTGAGAAACCTATCAATCCTACAACAGAATAAAACACACTCAAAAAAAGACATGGCCTACATGTTGAGTATTCTAGAGCTGAATGAAGTTATTAACCACAACAATGTTTTCTTAGTGAAAGATCATTATTGAATAGAAAAAAAAAAAGATTTGATGGCTATTGCATGTTCTGTGGAATATATGGGAATAGAGATTATAATTTTAGTGAAAATTTATCTCTACCTAGATGAAGTATTGATTAAAGTAAAATAAATTATAAAATTAGAATGAGTAACATTCCATACTCACAGAAAGCTCAAAAGGTGAATTCTTAAGATGTCAGAAACATTCCAACCGAGTAAATTTTAATATTTAAAAAAAGTTTTTGGAAGATGTGTTCAGTCTGGAAATCATGAAAAATAATGTATGACCCTCTTTCTAGAACACATTTTTTTTGATAATAAAGAAAAGAAAGATGAAAATAAGAAGGTTGATGAGAGAACTTTTTTTGTTGAGATAGCTTTGAAAGAAAGTAAGGGGAAAACACATGGATTCATGATAGTGACTGTTCTTCAAAAATGACAAGTGATATAAAAATCTTGGAACATGTTTAATGTCATGATGTGGGAGATGTTACTTTCAGATATATCTGTTCCTTAAAAATTAAGGGAATCGGAACAGAAGAGATTGATGTAGAGAAACTGAAATCTAAGGAACTATTCCTTTTTGATGGGATAAAACATAACATACTTAGTGTATGTCAACTTTTTGATGATGGAAAATAATTTATCTTTAGAATGTATTCTTGTATCATTAAAAGTGTAAAAAATGGAAAAGTGATTAAAAAAGAGAAAGAACGATTGGGAATCTCTTTCAAATTAGGGAATCTATTAACTCTTGTTATTTGAGTGTTGAACATGAAAACAAGTTCTGGAACTGAAGACTTATCCACCTTGGGAAGAAGAAAATGATTAATATTTCTAATGCTGATGTTGTTTGTAATTTTCTAGAACTAAAAATATGAGATGAAGATCATTGTATTACTTTCCAAAAAGGAAAGATGACTAAAAAAATCCATAAAAGAGTTGAGATTCAATCTGACAAACCACTTGAGGTTATTCATTCCGATATGTGTGGGCTGATGAAAAATCAATAAACAAAAGGAGATTTATACAATATAACTTTTATTTATGATTTCACTAGGATGAAAAACATCGTTTTTATGAATCATAAGTTAAAAACTATTGAAAATTTTAAATTATTTATAAGAGATGTTGATAAACAATTGGGAGCTACCATAAAAATGATGAGAATAGAAAATGGTTCTGAATTCACAAGAAATGCTTTTGAAACATATCTATGGAAGCATTTTATCAAACCGCATTATATTTCTCCCTATAATCCACAACAAAATGGAGTAGCAGAAATCAAAAATTGAAGCTTGGTGGAAATGGAAAGAAGTATGTTATCAGAATACAATCATTCAAAATTCTTTTGGAGAGAAGATGTTAGCACTGATGTTTATGGTAAAAATAGATTCATGTTGACACTATAAACCAACATTACTCCTTACGAGATGTGGTATAACAAAAAAACCATCTTTTAAAAATTTCATTGTTTATGGAAGTCCATGCTTTCTCAAAATCAATAATCCGAACTTAGGGAAGTTTGATGAGAAATATAAAGAAGGAATATTTATGGGTAATTTACAGAATGAAAGATGTTAAAAATTCTAGAACAAACATTTACAGATGTTAGTTTACTCATATGATGTGATGGTAATTGAATACCCAAGTTCCTTAACAAATTTTTTTAATAATACTGAGGAAGAAAAATCAGAGAATCCCCACCGAAGTGAAAGTGACTCAGATGAGTCGCATGGGGAAAAATTGATGCTGGGAAAAGAAATAGGAGTTATTCTACCTTAAAAATAAATGTTGAATCTAAAAATATTATTGGGTGTGGGAAGGCTCTAGTTCATACAATAATGAATTTAATATTAGAAAATCAGACTTCTGTTATCTCAAAAGTTGAACCATAATCACTTTCAGAAGCTATTCAACATAAATAATGGGTGGGTGGTATGAATGAAGGACGGGATAAGATTGAGAAGAATGAATTATGGGAACTATTTTCAAGTCCAGTAAATAAGAATTTTATTTCAACCAAGTGGGTTTATAGAAAAAAATTAATTGAGAATGGAAATGTTACAAGAAAAAATATGGCTTCTGTGTAAAGGATATGCACAAGTGGAATGTGAAGATTTTGATGAACCCTTTTCCCCAATGGAAAGGCTGTAAAATATTTAAATCTTTCTAATAGTAGATGCTCATCAGAGTTACAAGGATTATTAGATAGATGTAAAGTCATCTTTAATAAATGGTAATATTGGGGAAGATGTTTACATTAAAAATCATGTGGGTTTTTACATGATGAGGATGAAAACAAGGTATGAAAATTGAATGAAACCTTGTATGGGTTGAAACAAGCTCCATGAGCATGTTATTCGAAGTTTGACAATTCTCTAAGAAATATTATCTTATCTAAATGAATGGTTGATAGAAACATTTATGTTAAAGATGTTGACTCTGGAATATTATTTGTAATATTTTATGTGGATGATATAATGTTTTATAGAGATGAAGAAAAGGTTTGTAAATATTTTGCTGAAGAGATGAAGAAATATTTTGAAATTCCAATATTTGGAGAATTAACTTTCTTCCTTGGCTTAAAATTTCATCAACAAGAAATCTATATTTTCTTATCCTAAGAAATATAGGCCAAGGAATTGTTAATGATGTTTGGGATTGAAGAGTCAAAGGAAGTTTCAAATCCTATCTCAGTGGGCAGAAAGTTGAGTAACGATGAATTAGGGAACACCGTGAATCAGATAGTCTTTTGGAAGTTTATAGGAAGTATTATTTATCTTATAGCTTCAAGTCCTGATATTGCTTATGTTGAAACTATATGTTTCCGATATCAAAGTAGTCCAACATAATCACACATGTTGGTAGTTAAGAGGATTCTGAGATATTTTAAAGGAATAACATCACATGGGTTGTTATAAAAGTGAAACAATGAGATGAAGTTTCATGGTTATACTGATTCTGATTGGGATGGTGTTTGTAATGATTGAAAATCATCATTTGGAGGAACATTTTTCTTAGGGGAATGTTGTGTGAGTTGGCACAGTAAGAAAAAAAGTTCAGTGACATTAAGCACATATGAATTCGAATTTGTTACAGCTACTCGGTCATATACTCAAATGATGTGGATGAATGTTAAGTTGGAAGATTTGAAATTAAAAGTTTCATAACCATTGAAGGTACTCTTTGATAATCAAAGTTCTATTGATATTTATAAGAATCCTATTCAACATTCAAGATCAAAACACATTGATATAAAGTATTACTTTTTCAAAGAGAGAAATAATGATAAAGATGTGTTGATGGAAAATATTTTAACAAAGTATCAGATTGCTGATATTTTTTCAAAAGAAAAGTCAATGGAATGTTTGTTGAATTGAGGATGCAACTCCATGTTCATCCTCCTACCATGACTTCTTAAAAACATATAAAGAAGTTTCCCCCACTTTTCATTGGATTATGTTGACAATGTGGGAGAGTAAGTAATAATTTTTACTTGGATATAATTTTGTGAATTTGAAGCTATGGATATCATATAATGTGGAAGAGAGAATTAAAATGAGAGGAAAAGAAAAGTGATAAAGAGAAAGATAAAAGTTGAGGGGGTGTTTGAGTAAGGTAAAGTTTATCCTTACATGGCCATAAAACTTGCTTGTCACTAGGGGATGGAATTCCATCAAAAACATTAATTTATCAAGTAGTGTAGTTTCATGAAAATATCTTTATGGGAAAGCATATATTTTGGTAAAGTTAAAGTACCTGAGATGTTAATTTTTTTTAGGTGAAAATTTGTAAACAATGATTTCCAAAAAATACAAAGGGGGACATTGAAGAAACTATGTGGTGGTTTGTTTTGAAAATGTATTTTATTTGTTTAAAATAATCTTTTTCATGAAGAATGTTTTTTAGTTACAGATAGTTGATGTTGTTGGTTGCTGAAGATTTTCTTAAAGAATATGAGGTTGAAAAATAAGAAATCAGAAGTTAAGAATGTGTCTCAAACATTCAAAAAAAATTAGATTATTATTTTATAATCATAAAGTTCTCAGATATCATGAAATGTTTCAGGATTAGATCCGTTGATGAAACGGTGAATATGATTGATGATTTTCAATAAGAAAAATTATAAGAAAATTTGGAACCTGTTTCCTGAACTTGAAATCCAGAATCTTTTCCCTAAACCATAAATTCAAAACCTATTTCTTGGACCATAAATTCAGAACCTATTTCCAGAACCTGAAATCGAGAACTTGTTTCATGAACCAGAAATTCAGAACCTTTTTCCTGAACCAGAAATTTGGAACCTGTTTCTAGAACTAGATATTCAGAACCCGTTTCCTGAACATGAAATCCAGAACCTGTTTTCGAAACCAGAAATTTGGAACCTTTTTCCTAAACTAAAAATTCCTAACCTGTTTCTGGAACCTGAAATCTAGAACCTTTTTCTCGAACCTAAAATCAAGAAACTATTTTTTAAACCAGAAATTTGTAACATGTTTCCAAAACCAGAAATTCAAAACCTGTTTCCTGAACCTAAAATATATAACATTTTTTCTAAACATGAAATTTGAAACCTGTTTCTTGAACCAGATATTTGGAACCTAATTTATGAACCTAAAATCCAAAACATGTTTCCTGAACCAGAAATTCATAACCTGTTTCATGAACTAGAAATCCAGAACATATTTCTTGAACTAGAAATCCAGAACCTGTATCCTGAACCTGATTTTGTAAACTAAATTTTGAGAAACCTTATGAAGAAACCTGGATGGTACATCCAAACATGTTACCTAGATCCTATTTCTGAGCATGTTGCTTGGGAACTTAGATCATGCAACCAGAAAGATTTTTTTGTGTTCTATGGAATGTTTCCTACAACAAACTTCCTTAGATAATGAATTTTTCCTTATATAAAGAAATTTTTCTCATACAAATGGGTTCTCAAGAAGATTAAAGAGTTGAAGAAGTAAAATAAATATCAAGAAATGTTCAGAACTAAATTTTAAAAATTATGACAATTCTTGGTAGAATGTTGAAAAACCCAGAATAAAAATTCTGAGTGACTTGTTGAGAAAACCAGGATGACAATTATGAGAAACATGTTAAGAAAACTAGAATGACAATTATGAGCAACATGTTGAGAAAATCGGAACCTAATTTGTGCACAATTTGGAACATGATTTCTAAGTATGTTTCTGAGAAAATCAGAACCAAGATCCATCATTATCATTCTATGAAATATATGAAGAGTTCAAGAAAACCAAAATTTCAAATTTGTGTAAATTTCAAAGAAATTTATGGAGATTTTATGAAGTCAATGATTAAATATTAAATGTGAGGCATTTATATAGTTTTTTAAATTTGAAGAAGTGGGAATGATTTTCATGTTTCGAATATTTGTTTTTTGAGTTGCCTATAAATATGTGCTCAGATCATTCACTCATTTTCAACTATTACACATGAGAATAAGGCAGAGCACTGTATAATTTGAAATGAAAAGTTTTTCTCTCCTTGAAAAATTTTTCATGACTGTTTGAGAAGAAGTGAATGAAAATCGTCTTACCTTGCTTAGAAGATCAGAATTATCTTGATGAAGTTTTTGTTGAGTTTTTAGAAAAAGGAAATAGGCATCATCATTACATTGTTGAGAAGACCAATTTCATAAAATCATATTCAAGAAAACCAAACTGATGATTCACATTGAACATTTGTGGAGAAGCATAAATAAAGTTCTTATTCTTGCGTTTGGATCATTTTTTCATTAAGAAAACATTGTAAACTGGAGGGTGTCAGTATAATCTTTCCTATCGGGAGATAGAAGGTGCCTAATAGGAGTTGGCACAAGTTTTATTCACTTTTTTATTATAGTGGATTTCCATATACCCACGTGAGTGGATATGATAATGATGTAGGTTCTCTAATTGAGGCCAGACCTTTTAAAACATGGGTGCCTTTCTTGCTTTATCATTTTTTCATGCATGAGTTACTTGCTAAAGGTTAATAAAGAAATAAATCTTAATAGATTGAAATGGTTATGTTTCATAATGTTTTGAAACTTATAAAAACTTTAACAACGGATTCAACCCTCCTATCTCAGTTGTTATTAGATCTTGGAACTTCCTAGGTAATAAAATTCAAATATATGATCATTATCGGATGAAATTAAATCATTAAATTAATGTTTTACATGTTTCAATTATGTTTTTTCCTCATACCTCTGTTTTAACCCATACTAATCCTTTTTGATAATTAGGTTGTAAAACAGGTTTTTACTCTTTGAGGGTACAAATACTTACTGTGAATTTAAAATTGGTCCATAAATGCACCATAGTTCATATTTATAGACATTTAAAATTCAATTGGACCAGGATATTATTTATATTAATTTTAAATCATTTAAGGAGATTTTATTTATTATAAAATAATGTTAATTTCATTTTTGGAATTGTTCATTTAATTTGAATTTTAAAACAAAATGAAAATAATTGAATTTTAAATATTATAAATTCAAAACTATATATTATTATACATTCAAATAAAAATATCATGGGAAAAAAATAATGCATTCAATGTATATCAATTTTATCCTTTTAAAAATAGTTTATTTTTTATACTAATTGAATTAATGTTTTATTGAAGTTGGATACAAATTTTAGATAATTATTAAATATATATTATTTATATATAAATTACAATGAAAAAATTAATCAATCCTTAAATTAACATTTTTTCAACAGATCATATCGTCCATTTATCCATAATTAGTAAATTTAGAGATAATAAAACCCAAATAATTACATTTCATACTTTTTCCGAAATTGAATTATTATAAAGGTAAAACTTAAAGTAATATAGTACCATGTTTCCATATTTTACAAAATTGTTTGGAAGTGACTGAAATTAAATCATCCAATAAGATAAAGTCAGGTGTTATAATCATTCTTTAGTCCATATCAAAATATTTTTAACCTTAATTACCCAATTTTCCCTTACTATGGTGACAAATATTTACTAAAGATATTTTACATTATAACAAAAATATAAAATGGGCCAAATTACCAAATTTGGAACTAATTGTCAAAATTTTGGTATCCATTTTTATAAGAATCAATTTTTATAATTGGAATAAATTAATTTAATATTGAAACTAAAAATTTAATGAAAAAATTTCTTCAAAAAATGCATTTATATATAAAAATTGTTTATACAAAATAAATACAAAATATGGATTCTAAAGAATATAAATAGATTATCAAAAATATAATATAATTAATTTTACATTAATGTAATATGAATAAAAACAACAACTTTTTCAATTCATGAAATAAAAATAATGTTTTAAATGAAAAATAATATTTTTCATTTTTCACTAGAAAACAATCTTTTCAGAAAAATCAAAAATAAATAACTCTAAGAGAATTTTTACATTATTATTCCAAATATTATTTTATTTTTATGATCTAAAATATATAAATTCTCTTGAAATTAACTCTAATGTTTTCTCACAAAACTCATTGGAACAAATTTGAAAAAAATGTATTTTTCTAGAATAAAATGTCTTTATTAAAATTTGCGTGATTATTTACTAATAATTTATCACTAAATTTTTTTTAAGGAATATATATTTATTTATTTAAGTATTAAATCATATTCATACTCTTTATTTAATGGCTATCTTATTACAATAATATTTTAATAATAATATTTCATGATTCCTGTAGGTTTAGTGTTGTGTATCGTACACAATATCAAAGAAAGCATTTTTTATCTCAAAAAATTATATTCGCCAAAATTTAAAAAAAGTTTACTCATAATTTTTATATTATATTAGTAATCAGGGGTTTTATATCTAAAACACCGTTTATTGAAATAACACATCATTAAATGATTGATAAAACATACTCTTGTAAAGTGGGAAAAATATAAAAGTTATCTACAATAACACATAACTAAGATTAAAAATAGTTTTACATTTTTGAGGTGTCAAAATATATACATGTAGTATAAATGTATTTTCCAAATTAATATATAGATTTATAGAGATCATTAACAAAAAAAGTTCATGATCAATAGGATTTTAATTACTGTAAATCAATGTTGTTTCAAAAAGTCCACCGCTTCATCCAAATTGAAGGTAATAGTGTAAATGTTTTGTTCAAAGATACTTTTTCTAGATTTTATGAATAAATTTAAAATTTATATTTAGAACATTAAAGAAAAATACTTACATTATATGAATAATTTCATTGTTAAATTATGTTGCTCAACAATTTCATCTTTTCTTCCAACTGAAGAGTACTCAATAAAAATTTTTCATTCCCGAATCACTAAATCAATCTTCTAACAGATCACATAATATAAAAAAGGATAAATGTATATTCCACATATATATTATTATTAACTAAAAATACAATTGTTTGTATATGATAAGATAATTCTCTAATAGAATAAACCTTCATATGAAGAAATTCGACATTAATTTCCATATCTTCAACAGTAACACCAAAATTCCAACTTAGATTTAATCACAACATATGTTAAAATATTAAAAACTAATTTCAAAAACAAAAATTTAAAAAATATTTTGTCACATTTTCCTGTACGATTAATTTTACATATACCACCAATCATCATTTGTCACTCAAAATGTCATATACCAAAACATTCGTATGACCTAATTATATAATTTCAAAAATATGAAACTAATTCCCATAAATAACCTATATCAACATTGAAATAATATATCATTATAAAATATAATTTAACTTTTATTACTAAAATAAAATATTAAAATATTATATTTATGTTAATAATATAATGTTCCCAAAATATAAAACTTTTTCTGAAATATCATTAATGAAATAACAACTAAAATGATTTTCAATCCCAAGTTTATCTATACATTAGAAAAGATTTTACCTAAATCAGGTTTATCATTATCTATCAAATATTTTAAGTAAAATACAATTTTACACTAAATAGTAAATCACATAGGCCAGTGGTAGGAGTTTTCCCCTCATTTCCCTTTAGTGGTGGGTTTATGCCATGAGGCCTTGTTAGATGTGATAGGTTATATCTTGTCTTATAGGTTGTTCTTTTCACTTAAACAACAATAATATAATTTCTATAGAATTCCAAAAAAATATTACGGACATCCTAAATGTTGAAAAAAAATTATTATAAAATAATCCTTCATGTTAACCATAAGGGATACATATACCTCAAACTCATAAAATTTCTTCCAAAAATATTATTATTCACCTTAAAATCTCACCAATTAATAAATAATAAAATGTTTTTACGACTGAAAGCATTTTATCAACCTTGAAAATATAAACACATGATGGTATCAATAAATCTTAAGTTCACCTTAGATAAAAATATAAATTTTTTCAGAAGTAATGAAAATCATTATATACTTCTAGATTCCTACAAAAAATAATATCACTAATATAACACATATGATAGATAATTATTGATACCAAATAAATAAAAACTGAAATACCTTCACTCAATTTATTGTTATACAATATTTACTTCATTGTTTCAGGAGTTAACCCATGGATTAGAGAATTGACATAGATAATTCCCATGTCCCCCACATATAAGACATTGATCAATAAATGATACCTTAGGATCTATTTCATATACCTCCATTAAAATATTTATTTTTCCTCATTAATTAATTTATTTATGGAATTATTTTTTTAAAATAAAACATCTTCTCATTCCATTGAGACATTTTCATAAGATCTTCTTCCAACATAATTGACATGTAAAGAAATGAATCTTCTTCCCTTTGTGGTCTTCGTGAAACTCCATTTTTCTCTAATTAGGTATGTAATTAATATCACCCATGTTTATGTTATTAATGAGATAACAAGATACCTTATTATTATTGATCAAAATATTTAACATTACAACTTCCATTTCATTTGGTCACTCATAAGGAAAATAATTCCATTTACCAACATTATCAATGATAAAAAAATTCATCCAGGTTCCAGTAATTTATTAAATCTAGAACCATATTATGAGAAACAGTATTCATAATGAGAGTAAAAAATCATGAGAAATAATTTATATAATGTCTAAATAATGAAACCATGATTTAAATCTACGACACCTTATGATTAAACTAGGTTATCTATAGTAATAATCTACTAAAATGTTTCATAATGGTTAATATGGAAAATATAATTTATCTAAGATTATCCCACAATAGCATAAAACAAAGTTATTGGTAAGGGGAGACTCATCGTAGACTAGAATAAAAAATGATATATACTAAACCCAATGTATTTTATTGTATTACCTCTAGATTAATATATTACAAAACTATAACAACTTGTATTATCAAGACACGGATGTGTTTGGATAGAAACCACCGACTTTATACTTCACAAAATTTCTAGGATATATTCCTATACAAAGACTTATTTCTAGTCTTATTAATGATTCATTATATTAATAATCCAAAAAATAACTTGAAATTTCTCTAATACGAACAATAGTAACACAACCATTTTGACACATATTATTATTTTATTTGTAACCTAATTATCCATTAAAATTGAAAATTGTTATTGAATGGGCAAGTGTATTTGGAAAACTAGGAACACAAAGAATAAATATGGAAATAAAATTAATTTATTTTTTAATCTATAATGAGTTTCAAATCAATTTGTGATTCTAAAAATATTTTGTATTACTCAGGGAATACAAATACAGATGGGGTGACCAGAAAATACTTGTAAGGGAATATACAAAATAAGGATGCATAACATGTGATTCAAAGGTATAATAAGATATTATAAAGTAGATGTATATTGAGTAATCACATGGGAGAATAACATAAATAACATCATATTATAATATCATGATATTATATGAAAAGTTCTATCGATACAAAACATAGAATATTTATAAATCAAGGCTAAATTCAGAGATAAAATCATAAGGAAGATAGAATCCCATATTGGATTAGGTTTACTCTATAATAACATATATAAGGTCTCATGAGAAAATTATTTACCCAAACCATTGAAGTTATATCTTATTGTACCCATATTAACATGTTTATTATTATGTGTTCTATAAAAAGAAATCAATCATAAAGCATGATCCTAAGAATTACCATTGAAATAAATGGGTGACATAATAATGCCTCATATAATAATCAAAGGAAATTTTGTGAATAATAAAAAGTTAAAAAGGAATTAAATTTTATGGATGTTCATAATCATATGTCTCAAAATGAGATATTCATTTAGTAATAAAATACATTAAATGAGTATTATATAAAAGAACTATGGGATATAAAAGTATCTCATAATCAATTTTCATTTTGGATAAGGAATTTGAGAATTGATTTTATGGAATGTATTTACCCATAAAAGGAAGTGATAATGAGTAAGGTATATATTAAAGATATATATATAAATTATTTAAAATCAATCTTTAACATCAAATATAGAGAGAAGGTGAGATAGAGACGTTGGTCATAACCCGAAGAAATAAGGTAGTTTTGGAGAGATCCCTTACCTCTTTTATAACATACGAATCATAATACCCATGAAAAAAAGTGAAGTAAATTGATACATAAATCCCAATATGTTTCATGGGATGTTTCAAAAAATATATTAATGGGCTGTACGTAAACCTCATAAACATATGTGGTGAATATGTCATCTGACTCACAGAAATATAAATGGGACGAAATCCCTTATGATGAGTCCAAATCATCATGTTTTTTCATTATTTTTTTAAATAATAAATATATTTTAATTAAATAGTTAATTATGAACATTTTAGGGTTTATTATTTATTATATTGTTTCTGTTACCATGTTATATATAACTACAAAGTAGACTAACATCACATCAAACATTTGATGATATTTGGATTGTATGTCCAAAATTACGTTGGTGGGTTGAATATGGTCAAAGAAATAATTATTCAATATTATATATAATAAAAATCATGAAATAATTATAATTTTTATACAAAAATTATAATTTTAAAACAAATCATCTATGATGGTTTGGAAAAAATTATATTACAATCACGAAGACGGTAGGTCATACATATGCTTGATGAGTGTTTCCATTTTCCAAATTTCATTATGGAAAGAAGTTAAATTATATTCTACCAATAAGAATGAAAATTATATAATGAATATCATATAATTTTTTTAATTACACATATATACTATCAATGTGATGCGATAGAGAAGAATGAATCACATCACTTTGTAGAGGTGGTAAACCACACAAACACACAGACGACGTTATCATTTTTCAATGACTAGAAAGGTAAGAAAACTATGATAGATTAATGTTAAAAAATGAAAAATATTTCATGAATTTCATAATATATATATATATATATATATATATATTAAATCCATAATTATAACCAGCTATGAGTAGTGTTGATGTAAAATGATACATTAGTTGGTGAGGTGGCAATCAGCTATATACAAGAAAGTGGTTCCATTTCCAATTTAAAGGGAGATTGAATGGATGTAGGTCATGAAAATAAAATAATAACATAAATTTTTATTTTATTTACTAATTTTATTAATTTATCATGGATGAATAATATGATAAAGTGGTGGGAGAATAAATAATATTTAAGTATTTGGTTAAAGACTACACTACTTCGGAAAAAAATCAATTAATTTACACATTAAGCCCTATTAGGATGGTATTATGTATTAATTAAGACATGAAATGTGGGTATGGATTCGTGGAAGAGATATGGGTATGATTGTTGAAAATAAAAGGCTTTTTATGTGGCAAAAAGTAAGACATGAGGTGTCCTTTTTTAATTTAGTGGAGGGACTCTCTTAGAATTAAATAATATATTAAATTAATATAAAATAATTTTCATGGAAAATACATGAAACTAGTATAATTTAATAATATTATGTGCATGTGTTTAAAAATTATCATCCAATAAAAATTGGATAAGTTTATATTATATTTTTATCCTTATCTTATATTTTTATCCTGTATTATCCCTTTTTTAAAATTTCTATGATAACAATGTTTTGACTCATTGGGGTAAATACAGATAATATAAACAGATAATTGGACAATAAAGATAACATAATTTAAATTTACAATCTTATACCAATCAATTTTTAGAAGATATTAATTTTATACATTTAAATTAATTTAATAACACATTATTTATTATAAAATATATATAATGTCATTTTTTGAATCACTCGTTTATTTTTTCATTGAAAACACCATGAAAATAATGGAAATAAAATATAATCAACTAAAACCTATATAATATTTTATTTAAATTAAAAAAATTCATTGGACACAATGATAAATTAAAATGATAAAATTATAACATTTCTAAATAATTTATTTTATTTTACTATTAATTGAATTAAATATTTATCAATGTTGCATAAGTATTTAAGGTAATTATATCACCAATAGAAATTAAATATAAATAGACAAGAAAAAAATTATCTTTTAAATAACCCATCCGAAACATATCAAATCTTATATTTATCCATATGTGAAAACATTAGAGATTAAGAAAATAAAGAGACTGACATTTTGGACATTTTTTAACATAAAAAAATATAAAGGACAACATCAAATAAATATGGCACAATATTTTCATATTTTTGAAATATGGATGAAAATGTTAGAATTCCACTCATCCAATAGGATAAAGGAATGTTTTCAGTTCATTTTATAGATCTTAATAAATTATTTTTAACCCTAATTACACAATTTACCCTTACTATGATGACATAAATTTACTAAGATTACTATTCATAATAAAAAAAGAAACTATTTTCTAAATTTTCAAATCTTGTCTATAAAAATTGAATAAATTTTTTTTATTCAATTTCTTTAAGTAGTGGAAATTAATTTTATATTAAAATGAAAAATCGAACAAAAATTAGTTTTTTAGAAAAAAAATTATGTCTACAAAATATTTAATGCCAAATTTAACCATAAATTTGATTCCAATGAAATTAATTTGATAATTGTTTATAATAGATCTAATATTTCTTCTAAACCAATATAAAATTAAATTAAATCTTTAACATGGATGAAACCAAAATAAAATTTTAAATGAAAATTAGTATTTTTCACTATTCCTGTAAAATAAATTTTTTCTCAAAAATCTAAAAAATTCACTATAAGAAAATTTTGGAACAATGATTTAGAGAATGATATAGTTAGTATCAAAGAATATTTATAAAAGTTATATAAATTTATTGTAATGAATTTTATCATAAAAAAATAAAATCCATTTTTATTAAAATTGTCTTTTTTATAAACAAAATGAATTTATTAAAAAATGAGTGATTATATACATTAAATTTAAAAATATATTTATATTGAGGTATAAATTTACATATATTTCATAGAAAATTTACTCTAATCTATACATTCTAATTTAATGGCTAGTTTATAATGGCCTTATTTCAATAATAATATTTAATGGTTTATTTAACATCAGTGTTGCATGTCTTATAAACTATCAAAAATAGATTTAAAAATCACAAGGCATTATATCTACTTGATTAAATACATCGACTTGATTCTTTCTTATACTAAAATCATCCTAATAACTAAAAAATCAACCAACTCTTGACAACATAATCATGAATGACAAGGCACACCGTAAAGATCTCAAATCAGATCCATCTGAATTAATGACTAAAAAATTATTATTCAAAATATCTATCATTTACTGGGGATTATTCCATGATCCACTAAAATCCTAAATTTAATTCTTAAAAAATATTTTATAAAATTGGGAATATCATTTCGTAATTACCATATATCATTTGATGGTATGATATACTCATCTTTTATAGTGTCCCCATTTATTTCTGTAGGAATTTCCTAAATCATTACCTAAAATGAGAATCTTGATCATATAAAGTTCTCATAGGTTCTCTATGAAACCTCACTATTTATTTTATATAGATATTTCAAAATTCATCATTTAATTGATTCTTTTAAATTTGAAATAAATGTGGTTCCTTCATCAGTCTGTTGACTATATCCTGTATAGTAAATCATCTTAATAGGGTCCTAGTAACACACTAAAATTCCTCCTCACCACATACCACTTATACATGGGAATGTGAAGAGACTTAAGTATTTCCCCAGGTCACTTATGCTCGAACATAATCCTTTTACAAGTTAATCAATGATAGAAAAAACCTATGATGTGCGTTTTCACACATAACACTAGAATGATCATCTAATATCCAGACACATCTTATTTAATCATAGTTGTACTTCCCACTACAATTCATGTGAGTAAATAATCAAGTATTCTATAATATTAGTAGGTAATACTACCCTATTGTGGGTGTATATCCCATAATTCCCATAAAAACAGTCATGAAACTGGGACATTCCCCTCTTTTGTACCCGAATCATTGACTATTAAGGATTAGAATCTTAATTGGCCTTCACAAATTCTACAAAGTTAGAAGTGATTATTAATGGAGTATAGGTTATTATCCGCTGGTCAATGTATTCACTGATCATTAAATGATCTAACAAGATCATCAACATCGAACCTTTTAATGATAATCACCATATGAGATCTTACACCTTCTTATTGTGAGCATCTACGACAACATTAACTTTCATAGGAGAATAATCCATATAAATTCCAAACATATTCAGGCACTCAACCCAATTTCTCTACTTAACTTCCAAATATTATGGATAAAATATACACCATATACTCTTGTAGTATATATAAATGAAACATCTATCACAAAAATGTTAGTGTCACTATCATTTTATGCAACGAAGCACCATAACCAACACCAAATAATGATTATGGTAGATTTTCACAATTGGACATATATTAATATACCATAAGATGATGCATGGTCTATTTAAAGTAGGATATCTTCCATGAAAATAACTAAAACATTACCATAAATTGCATAAACAACCGTAGGATCAGAAAAAATCTAGACTGAGGAAGATTTTAGTCCTTTCATTAGCTATAAGAATGTATCTTAATATTGATCCATCAATTTCTCCATTTTTTTCCCATACCATAAACAAAAGTAAGTTGGAAAAGTCCTGAATAAACCATATTAATTATCCCACCAATACATGGAAACTTCAAATCTAAAATATGTTTCAAGGCCCTCCCAAGACATACCTACATATACATTCTTCAAATAAATTGATATTCCAATATTAAAACATAGGAATCTCATGAAACATACCTCATAGATCTAAATGGAACATATTAAAGTCTCGGGATACTATTTATTCACTATAAAATACTCAACACTAACTCATGGTGTGTATAATTAAACTGTATGATTTGGGAATATATCAAAATATCATTAATGAATACAATGAAGAAATTTAAATTATTTGGCTGAAAGACCATGTTCATATGATCTATAAACACTATTTGAGAATTTTATAACTCAAATGGGATCACTAGAAAACCATACTACTTATATTTAATCCAATGAACTGTCTTTGATATGTCCTCTTCTCACCCTGAAACTGGGGGTAACCATTATGCTAGTCAATCTTAGATAACCATTGGGTGACCATCCATAGATGGAATATATCATCAATCTGTGGAAATAAAAACCTATTCTTTTTCATGGACATATTTATTTTTCTATAATTTAAACATCTCCAAAAGATATTTTATTTCTTCTTAGTAAATAAAACTGGATCACCCAAAGGAAAAGTTCTTGGTTGAATAAGTCCTTTCACCTCAAAATTCTCAAGCTACACCTTTATTTCATTAAATATTGTTGGTTCCATATGGTAAGAAAGAATGGATATACGTTTTGAACAAAACATGAGATCAATATCAAAATTATCCCCCTATATGATTGAATACATGAAAAGTCATTTGAAAAAATATTTGGATAAAGATGCAATATGAGAGAAAGAGATGATAAAATTGTTTCTGGGTCTATCATAAGAACCATATACTCTACCTCTATTGTAATCGATCCAACTGGATTAAGGACAATACTATTGTATCTTATCTTAAATACAACTCTCTAGTTAGGAATTAATTCTCCCCCTTTCATGGGGTGAAGGATCCCTATCACTTTTAGCAATCAATGTGTGGTTAATAAAAATATGACCAATCCATAACAAAAATTACATTGAATCCAGTCATCTCAGAAAAAAAAATATTGAAATTTACTATAACACATAACTATAATGAGTAAATATAGAAATCAATGTCTTTGATCAACCTTGTGTCCAATGAGTGTGTTAAGAGAAAGAAACAAAGGGAATAACTTAACTGAAACATATAAAACCACCAAAAATGAGTAGATTTGAATGAATGATAAGATCTTCTATAAAATAAAATTAATGAATACATATATTTAATCGAGAGCATAACTAGAATTGTGAAAGGAGCATCTCCACCATCATATGGAACATATAATACCATATAATAAATTTCGTCCTTAGATTCACACATTGACCATATGACTATGAATCACGTGGGTAACTGAAGTCTTTATAGTATGCACCCACTAATATAGATCCTTGCCCATATTGTGGCCTCCCCAATTTGATACCATACATGATAAATTTGAATATAATTCTAGATGATGAAATATATTTCGAGATAGATTTAACCATTTAATTTGATTCATGTGATTATTATTGTAGTTCTCTTTTTACATGTTGTTATAACACTTAGAATAACTTCATCTCAGAAAGGAATATTAACATCCATTACTCTACTCTAATTGATCCATGTTTCCAAAGAATATATACTCTATATTCATACTGATTTTTCTAAAATAGGTTCCAAAAATACTTATAATTATACCATTCACCAGTCCAGTGAGAGCTGGAAGAAGACCCAATAATATATCTTTCTGTGAGACCATCTCATTCATGTGGGTATTATAAAGAACAGCTAAATATATTATCATATTCAAATATCTAAACTGGTTCCTCATATAAATTCAAAGGAAAATATAACTTTTTTATTTTTCTATACTTCCATCCTATAAATAAATGTTAAAAATTAAGTATATTTATAAAATAAGTAAAATTAGTTTCCACTATCATTGTTCCTGGTCAAACTGTTATTAATTATTGTGTTTGATATTCCATCTACGTGTTAGGAAATAATTACTCTTATAAATCATCATTAACTGTATCCCATGTCAATTCCAAATTAATCCCAACTTGATTCATTATCTTTCTCCACCTCCAATCCAATCTTTGAAGAATAAAATTAGATAATTTTAACAATTGATTATTTGGAGTCTCCACAAATACTTCTACTTCATTTATTATCTATATCCAATCCTAAAAATAATGGGGGACTCCAATTCCCAGTAAATAAAAGGGATTCCAAATATATAATTAAGAGAAAAATTCCACAATTTACCTACCCCTTTGGGATCCTCCAAATGAAACAAGTACTTACTGAAATAGTGCTTCCTGAAGTGGTTCCACTACTTAAACCACTAGATAATCAACTACAGCATGTTCAACTGTATCATACTTCATTAATTGTGGCACTATTGGGGAACTATCACTTTCGGTATGATTGTTACCCAATTACCTAGGTGTTCCTAGAAGACGATTATATTGCATCATTCACTAAAATGACAAAATAAACACTTAAAATGCCATTAACGGCTCAAATGAAAACATCATTAAAGATATCAATGGAAAAATTAGTAAGAACCCATTCATGGTGATTCATCATAAGAGGGTACCCATGTTTATAACAAATATCCCTTAACACAAACCAATGTATCCAGTACATTATCATTATTTACAGTCATACATATATAATAATGTATAGCATGCACTGGTTCAAAAAATAAAATGTCAACTATAATATATCAGTAAGGCATGGATCCCTGATTTTTTACTATTTACTGCTTAATTAAAACTCTATCAGCGAAAATAAATCATATACATTCAATATGAACCTACATACTGGTTCATTATTCCCGAATAACCCAAAATAAAATTAACTATAATGATATTATAATATTCACAGTAAATATGAATATTTAAAACAACAACTGAGAATAACATTCTTGTCACCAGTATAATAGAGATCTATTACCTATGTGCTAGTCATGAACACACATGACCCCCTAGTTGAGTTCCACAAAACCTATTTATTTTTTACTGTGAACAAAACACGGTCTTCAGAAAAAAATTGAAATAAGGAAAACTATCCTTTTATACCACATCATAACACCATGACCAGATTCACCATGTTTGGGTCAGAGTTCTATATTTCCTCATGCACACTTCCCTATGTCCAAGATGATGAGATTAATATTGTAAGCATGGAAGGTGTTATGGGGATACATACCCAAAGTATCAGTATTCATGAATCACAAAAATATCCAAATATTAAAAAAATTCCTTTAGAACCATATAAGGAAAACTAAACAAAATAAGTGTACAATATCAATATAGAATTCAAGGATCCCTAAAATCTAATAAAAATTATCCCCATGTTTGGTAGACAAATACCATGTTTAATGAAAATGTACTAATATTATCACTACACGAATACTTTGAAATAAATCCATGCATCACCTCCATCACTTAAGAACCTCCACATCAACTGCTTGACATAGGGTGTTTTCCATTCATTGGATCCCTGATCATAAAGTCTACATGCACACCAGGTTTCCCATAGAAGGTTTGAGTTTGACTTGGTAGGGAAAAAATGAGGCAACATCTTAACCATATGTGGGACAATATATTACATCACATTAAATGTTAATAAATAATTTGAAAAATAAACAATCTTGTATCGACTCATTATACATTAATCAAGAAACCATGGAACCTGGATCTAACTACATCATAACTGTGATGGACAGAAGGTCATATGTAGTCATTCCATCACTAAATAATTCTTATGGTGCACAAATCATCTTTTTAGATTCATCTAGATTTATAATATCTTCATTATACCTATAAAAAATCCACACTCACATTCATATGGAAGACACACCTCACCTTATTAGTGAATTAATCTAGACCATACAACCAATCACAACCTCATAATTAATTCAATTTTCTATTATAGTATATACACATGACATGCCTGAATAATTATAAATATAATCATTCCCATTTATGACCGCCATTGATGAAATGCACTAAATGTTTTGAATCATGGTCATCTTCAATATGTACATGTTTATTCTCATATTGGATAAACATTCAATGTTAATATGCTAAGCATTATTCCACTCAAATCCATAGCCTATCAATTATGTCAACCAGGATCCTCCCCTAAGAATCTAACCAGTCATTTCAGAGTAACTTGTTCTTGTTGATATCTAAATCAGTGTTTTCATAGGAAGTGAGAACATCCACATAAAATGAATTATATAACATGGAAGAAGTTTATCAGATCAAGAAGGCATCCTATATAACATACAAACCATCAGTAATTTCATATAAAACAATTTAATATAATGTCTCAAAATGGTAATGACTCCCTATAACAAGAGAATTATTTCCAAATCCAAGAATTACCCATAGATTAAGCCCACACAAAAATAATTACTAGATAAATACCCAATTCATAACATCGTGATTATAGTATTCATCTGAAAGAAAAATAATATGAAAACGATGAGAATCTAAATCATCTTACCAAGGAAGATTCATTATCACTAATGGATCTTGATGAATCCAGGATCGATCAAGAAAAAAATAGATTGTTACCATCATTTTATTTGAATATATGAGGATTTGTTTTAATAGTGGGTCCCCTAGACATAAATAAACATTAGTTTTCAATTATGATCCTATGTATATACAGAGTTATATATGATGTACAACTAACATTATTGGGTTGATATTTATGTGTACACTATTTAAATGGTAATGTATATAGATTACTTTTCATATAAATATGATTAATAGTTCCAAGGATATAATGAGAACCTTAAGATAGTATGAAATTAATCTTAATCATATGCATTATTGTCTAGATACATCATATTAATAGGAAATAGTTGATGTCTGGATATCTAGTGCTAGGGTCTCGTAGTCATTGAGACTTACTCTCACGAAGTTCGCACTAGGTGTTCCTTAATTAACAAGATCTTGAGGACATACATGTTAATAGGACCCCCGTATGTTTTGGGTGTCATTGGATGTTCCAATCTATCGATAATTGTATTGTTATTTTAAATTTAGATCATTAATAATGTTTACCATTTTATCTTGTAATTTTTTAAGGTAAAAAATTACATTTTATTCATGTTGAGTTAGTGTATGTTGGGGGTGACATTGGAGGGTTTTTATTACTTGAATGGTCAATATTGAATTTTATGCTTCTTAGATAGGTAATAGATATATTAGGACTAATTGACTAAAATATTGGTTCCATAATTAATAATTGGAAAAGGTATATGAGTTTTTGTATCGTTATTTAGAACAAAAAATAATAAAGAAATATAGGATGATAAAACATGTGTGTGTCATTTTTTATGAGATATCTTGGGAAAAAGATATTATATTACACTATGTATGTTCTCGTGAATGTTTGTTACTACTATGAGTTTTCCATATCGCTTTCGGGGCCTTTATGGGTTAATAGACTCGACAATTAGTTTGTGAATAATATTCAATTCTATCATGTAAGGGATTATAGGGTCACACAAAATAGTGTATTCAAGAGTGTACCATATTCTGATGAATAGTTATATAAGATACTATGGGACCCAACACGGGGAGTTAGAGTTTTACAATTATTACCAATCACCATTGAATAAAAAAAATAATTATTATTCAAGTATATAATAATTGGGGTGAATTTATTTATTGAATTTATTCACTACGTATTTGGTGAATAGACATAAAAATATTATATGAATGAATACTATTTTATTATGAAAGGTTCATTGAATATTGCAGGTATTTCGAGACAAGTTAAATGACGTGATTAGATCATATAATATATTTATTATATATTAAATGTTTTTTTTGAGAAATATATTACCTTTATAACACAATTAGGTCTTCATAATGTGTCATTTTTTTCTTATTTAGTGGGTGTCCAATTTCTAGGGGTCTGGAAAAACGTTTTTTGTATTTGAGTGTCCACTATATAATAAATAGGACAAGATCATTCAAATTACTATTCACTCATTTAAAATTGAAAGATTATATCCCACCCACATCCTTGAAAGATAAATTCTATATCTTAGAAATCGATCCAAGAAAGCCTTTAATAGTTCAAAGGGATGATATTGATGTGTTTATCATGGAATCAAAGGTATTATCAGAGCTCTTCACTAAAACATAGAATTTAAAAATTGGTATTCCAATGGATTATTGAATTATGTGTAGATGGGATAGAAGTGTTTGAGTTAAAATGCTTCATTCAATGGCCACCATCAATAATCTACAGTCAAACATGACACCGATTGAAATGAGGTACTCAATTATTTATTTTTGTTCATTGAAACATTAACATGAGATCCTGAAACCTCATTCGAGTCTTAGATAAATAGAGATGAAAATATTTAATTACTCTAATAATGACCAAGAATTTAAATCCCTATCCGACTTACATTCTCTATACACAATTATACCATGAATTAGTATCATAAAGACCATAAAAATTTTATGATCTGAGAAAAAAATTATTTTTGATGAAATTATGTAGATGGATTGAATTCATCCAAAACAAAATAACTGAGTTTCAATCCAATATTGAAGATGCAAGTTATAACCATATAAAAATATTAAAATAGATCAAAATAAATTTTTTGATTATTAATATGAAGAACATATATATGTATGTGTGTATGTTAATTTTACAATAAATATTTCATAGAAATATTTTTTGGTGAATCGTAGTATTCTGACAAGAACCAAGTGGATAAAATAGTGTTCTGTAGTCAGTCATGTAATCCTTTTATTTGTGGAATTTTTTTTTAAAAAAACAAAATTTAAAATAACATAACATCAATATGATTCTTATAATTTACAACAATGTATAAAAAAAGTAATTTTTTTAAATTTCTATCAGTGATATTTATTGATTAGCAAAAAAATTCAACACATTAAGAAAAAATAATTTATTCTATTGTATTTCTTCTATAAGAAAATAAATATATATTAAAAAATAAGTGGGTCAGTGAGCCATTTCCAAAGAAAAAATAGTCTCACTCACCGATCTTTTTCCACCACCCCAGGTTCCTATAGGTTGGTGTTCTTGGACACAACTTCTTTAATCCCCCAAACCAAAGTGATCCCATAATTAGTAACTCCTTTCCCATTCCACCACAATTCAATTATGATTCACTGACCTCCATGATACTCCCGAGTCACCCAAATTTAGCCTTCAAAAATCAATACCTCTCGATCAGTGCACCATTGGCCAAATCCAAAAGAACATGTGATATGTGACATAATATCTAGAATAAACCTACCCAGCTCACATTCCTCTTACTGAATCCCTGGAATTGTTATTTTCTTCCTCAATTTGTTCCCTTGGGATTTTAGCGCACCGTCGTGCTAATTTGCACCATGACCCCCCTACCCCACTGAGTCAACCGGGTCGACTGAGTTACCCCATCCACTGTTAAGCAACACATGCCAACCCTAATCATTTAAAATTGACCATGTATAATAGTGTAAATATATATTTCCTAAAAATCATGCATGAACCAACCCACTCCGTAATTGTTATGGGTGGGTCTACTCAACCTGAATCGAGTCACGATTTGTTTGTCTAGCCCAGAAAAACCATGCACAGAGACTACCAAACTAGGAACTAGCATGAGTGGGGTTAATGCAACCCTCAATGACACATTGTTCAGTTATAGGGCTATGGATGTTTTTTTAAATATAAAAAATTAATTTATAAATCTATTGAATTTTGTTTTACAAAATTAATACTCAAAAACCTTAATTCAATTACAGAATAAAATAATTTAATTTAATTAATTTAATCTTCGAATAAATATTAAATTATTAATTATGTGAAATTAAATTACATTATTTTAATAAAAAATAATTTAATTTAATAAAATCTATCATACATAAATTTAATTCATTTTAATTTTATCATTATTTTAATTTACCCATAGATTGGTCCTTAGCAGTTACTAAAATTGCATATCTAGTTTTTTTTATTTTATTTCCTAAATGTCATGTCTACAATAAGTATTCAATTTTACAATTTATTGTGTGTGGCTATATTTTATTCAATATGTATAACTGCATGTTAATGCTTACATGTTTTTGTATGTACATTTCACTTCTTTAGACCCCATAACAAGCATGAGATTATATTTTTACTATTGATAATCATGTCATGAGATGAGGACCACACCAATATGAGGAAATATACCTGATGAGTAATGAAAGAATTGTACTGGAAGAAATATACATTACAATTCAAGACTATCTCATGCATGATACACCTAGGTCATAGCTAATCCATTATGTTTAAATGGATAATCTAAAATTAGATTCTTTAGACCAATAATGTAATTTTAATTCATTTATATATTGTTTATTATTTTATAAATTTGATTTTCTATAGGAAAGACACATAATAAGGAATAGAAATATAAAGAAAGAAGAATTTAATTAATTTTAATAATGTTTTGATTAGAGTAGGAAAACATTGAATGAACATAATGAATATAAAAGGGATTAAATTAATTGAGAAAAATTTTAAAAACTGAAAGAAATATTAGGTGAAAAATTTCCGTCCATCTTTTGAATTTTAATAAATCTTTGTGTACAGAGTGTTCATCAGTGAATATTAACGGTGACTCATACTACTATTCAGTTCCTATGAGAGTGATAATTTGGCCTAACTAATGTTGGCAAGAAAATATTTGATACAGATAGATTTTTTGAACGTTATAGTTATGTGTTAAGTAAATCATGTTTTTGATTTTTGAAGCTAATACTTTACTGAACATGTCAAGTAGATATTAGTTAATGTAGATTTCTGGTCAAAACCCAACCTTGAATTCTCAAACATTTGTTTAATATCCATAGAATATAGATGATGAGTATTGGTATTAAGGATCTTTTCTACTATAATTCTCAAGATATAGACTTTTGTAATTCTAGTATAGAGGTAATCTATTGTTTAAAAAATAATGGGAGATATTTAAGGATTTAAATAATTATAAATGTCTAATCAATAATTATGATAGAATTAATAATTTGTTAAATTTATCTTTGAATAAAATGGAATGTAATTCCCCAAAAACCATGCATATAATATTGGATACAAAAAATATAAAAAATAACATAAGATTCCAATAGTATTATATATTCTAGTGAAAAGTACCATGATATCATAATTTCAAGGTGTCGGTGTCCCCAATACAAGTCAAGATGCTACATTATAAAAGGGTGAGAAAAATGCTTATATAAGACTCACGTATGATGCATATAATGGTTATGTCATATTGTTATTACCAACCTCCAATGTGAGTTGAGGATTATTTATATGTACATTTATGAATTCACTTGTTGTCTAGTCTTTATAAAGATTATGAAAAGAAACTAGAGCGATATACAAGTAAGTGATGATTACAGTAGTTACATGTAAATTTAATGATGTATCATGATCTTTCAATTCATTCAGTTCTTTTATCATTTCCACCCAAATACTCTAGTTTCATTTATTATTAAAAAATGATTAATACATTTAGATCCCACTTCATCACCTTTTGTGTAAGGTTCATTAAAAAATAATAACACAACTAAAGTTTAATTTTTTGTTATTATTGTGCAAAAGATGAAATAAATGGTTAAAAGACCAATGATAAGTGAGAAAACAAAGAATCCTTTACAACATCCTTCAATTTAAAAGGGCTGGTTATCATACAAGAGGTCATTTTATTTTCATAATTTTATGGAAATTTAAACATAGTGAACTAAATAAAAAAGGAATGTAGTCACTTATTCTTTAGATATATTCATCAATTGTGATTGATATTTATTTTTTTATTTCTTATGTATTGAATACAATATACCTATCACATATGAGAATATATATATTTTATCCAAGTAAGAAAAGATATATTACAATATTTATGGCGTATTCTCTAATTATCTGAGAAAGAGTGATTCCTAAGTCAATGGTGACAACTACAAAACTTCTAATTTACAATATTAATGATTCAAATTGAAATTTTAATGAGTATTGCCAAAAAATTAATCACCCTTGTATAATGGATACAAGGAGAGAATATTTATGTTATGGGATGGTTTTTTTGGGTTTCTTAATACTCAAATAATTGATTCATAATTCTTGAATCACTAGTTATAATTTATTATTAAAAAATTCATGACTTATATACCTAATTTAAACAATATAATACATTCTCAATAAACAATGAGTATTTTTCATGGATATTCACATTAAGGATTTAGAATCATATGTGTTAAAGGCCTTACGTATTGTTGACACACTTTTTTACTTAGTTTTAGAAAAATATACTTTTAGTTATAAAGGTAAACTATAAATCATTCATAACATGTTCAACTAGAGAACACGAATTATTAAATGGGTAATATAGTGGTAGATATACTAAATAATATTCTATTAAGTGTTGTTTAAGGAATGTAAAAGTGATGTATGATATATGCATGGTTAGAAGATATGAGTTACTTTGGGCATGTGCGAAAAAATGTAACTTGGGAAAGAGTTCATCGATCATAATAATGTAACATGGTGTAATTCTTAAATACACGTTACCTTCTCCAAATCACAGTTTTGATGTCAATAAGGAAGATCATAGATGTTTCATACATAGAAACATTGATCAGATATATATATCATGGGTTAATTCCTAAACACACATTCCATTTTACAAATTAGAGTCATGATTTATGAAAAATGAGCAAAAATGTTGAGACTCATATGAATTGAATAAACATCCATTATTTCCAAGAAATTATATAAAAATAGAGTTATTAACCCTTAAACATATGTTAAAAATAATGAAAAATGGATATGATATCGGTTATAGTATGATATAAATTAGTTATTTCACAAGAACATGTGTATTGATGAAAATGTTTTTTTTGGACATGATCAAAATTGCATCAATAAAAACAATATGATCATCACATTTAATTATCCTAAATTTTTATTATGATATTAATGAGATAAAAATAAAAAAAAATATAATCATTTAATATAATAAATTTTTATAAATGGGATCACATCTCTCTTTGATATAGTGGGAGAAAATTTTACTTTGATATAGTCGTTGAATGATATACACAAATAGTTGACATAGGAATGACTTCTAAAGTAGGTGTAAAATGGTAATTTTCTCGATACACGTACTACATTAGAAGGATAAAATAATGGTATTGGTTTTGTATTTATCACTTCCGATGATACATTAATCATTGAAAATAACGAGTCCTACAAGTATGTAGTAAATGAAAAATATTCTAATATTAAAAAGGTTAATTAAAATTTATTAACTCATCACATGTATAAGAATATAATGGGATTATTATTTTGAATAATATGGTTGGTATTCATGTGAAAATATAAATTTATTTTATAACTATGGTAAAAATGAGGATTGATTCGAAATAACAAGAAATTATTCATAATTCCATTCTAATTTCACATGTCATGGCTACATTTTATGATCATTTCATTAATCCTTAGAATTCAGGACCACCAATCAAGGGAGGTGCCTATATGATGCAACTAGAAAGGGATGGGGATATCATATAATCATAATAAAGGGTTCAAGTTACTAGAATATAATTTTGGATAAAGATAAGAAAAAGATCATAGAATACTCAATTGGAATGAATTATTGTCATATATTTGCATGATATTAGTGGGAGTGATATTATTTTTGATGTAATATATTTAACATATATAAAAAATATTATCCTTAAAATTAGTTAAGACAATAATGAAATTAATTTTTCATATATTTACATAATGTAACAACCTATGTTCAAGGGAACAAGATATTGTATGGTATATCTAAATATTTCGTAGGCCATGTCAAAGTACATGAATTAACAAGGTATGGATAAAAAAATTTGTAACATTTTGAAGTCTAATTGTTACCAATGTTACCTGGACTAAGACTCTCCTTGAATACATGAATATTAATTGAAGTATAATAAATTGTTGAGTTAAATTCGATATGTTTCTGTGATGGATTAATACCTTATTAAATGTTACATACAAAAAAATTATATTTCATGTTTATATGCTACTATAGAAAAAATATATCTTGGATATCTATATGGGAATAGTAAAAAATATAAAAATATACTTAACTAAGTTCAAATGATTTGTACCTGGTATGTGGAGGTAATATGATACTATTTATAAGGGTCATCAAAGATGTCTTCCTTTAGATTTTAATGATATAATATAAATGTTAGACTAAGGTAATGAGAAGTATGATATTATATATCCGAATGGTATTCATATCTACAAATACCAGGTTCATTGACGCATTTAAGGTAGCTATTGAAGAAGTGGAAATGTTTCAATGATTTTTTCTAGTTCTTTGAATCTCAATATGTATGTAATGATTTATCAATGTGATAATTAAATTATTAGAACTAGCTAGGATGGAATGATTTTAAAGTTAAAAAAATTGTATTTACTCAAAGATATCATCCTTTGAGAAATCATACTCAAGTCGGTGATGTTGTACATAGAATAATAGCCGTAAAATAAAAAAATTGCAGGTCGATGACTAAATAAATAACATAAAAGAAATGTCATATTACCATGTTGGATCTAACACAGATAGTTAGTTAGTTGGATCTAGTTTAAGTGGGATTTTTTAATTATGGGTGCCCTACACCCTACTAAATAGAAAATTTATACCACCATACCATATATAAATATATTTTTTCCTGATGTAAACATACCAGTATAGTGTTTATATGTTTTTCAAAAACTATTTAAATGTTATTTTCCATAGATTAGTTCTTATATGAAAATGTTATAGAATTTCTCAGGATATAATTATAACCATAAGAGTCGATGAAACTTATTTTACACATACCTAAAAATTCCTAGATACAACATATTAGTTGGAAAAAGAAAATGTTTGACTATCTGGTTCATGAGGATCATTAGTATTGATATTTGTAATCATTAAATTCCCACATTGTGGTCACTATTATTTTTGATCACGAGTCTAGAACAGCATATTGTAAAAAAATATGTTTTGGGTGTCATTAGTTGTTCCAAACTTGGAACATGAGTATAGATCTATAGAATTGTGATTATTATCAATGTAAACCATTTGAAAACGTACTTTGATATAAGAAAAAACCCAAAACATTGAATTCATGTTGATTTAGCTTGTGTTGGGTGTGTCATTATTGGAATGACATTGGATGAATAGTAAAGTTAAAATTTTTCACTTCCGAGTTGAGGAAGTAAAATCACGGGCCCAGATGATTAGGATGGTAGTACATTAATAAATCTGTCACCAATGTTTCAAAAAGTATATATATCTAGTTAGATCAATAAATAATAAATCAATAAAGGATGATGAAAAAATTGTTGTTCCTTCTATTACAGATATCATGAGACAAAGAGAATATATTTCATAATCTGTGTTCAGAGGAAAGGTTATTATTGCTATGAATTTTCCATCTCTATAGATTCATTCATGGTTTTATAGACTCAACATATGATCCATAAATATTATGCGATCCTATCGAGATAATGTATTTTAGGGTCATGTGCAATATTAAATTCAAGAGACTTCCAAATTCCCATGAATAATTATACAAGATATGGTGGGCCCCACCATGGGGTATGAGATTATTCCAAGCCTTACTGATCACTGCGGAATAAATTAATTCATTATTATTCATTTATATATTACTTATGTTGAATTTATTTATTAAAATTATTCACATCATATTATGTGATTACTTAGAAAAATAGTATACAAATGAATATTATTTTACTCTTCAAGTTTCAATTAATATTGTTGGAATTTTGAGCCAAGTTAAATGAATTTGTTTTAAAATGTAATATTTTTATTAAATATTAAAATTATGTGATAATCTATAAATAACTCTTACGGTTAAATTACATCATCATAACATGTCATTTATTACTTATTTTGGTGGTGTATATTTTCTAGGGGCCAGTGAACCATTTTTTTATTTGAGCATCCACTACATAAAATAGAGGATAAAATCAACATAATGACTCTGAACACATTTGAAATTGATATAATGTCATTCCATATATATCATATAGGGAAAAAATATCTTTTTAACCAATAAATTCACGAATTCCTTCGATAAATTAGAAGGATGTGATCGAGGTCATCATCGTAATGTCAAAGAAATCATCAGACCTCCGTGCTAGAACCCAGAATTCAATGATTGATGTACACATGGATTAGTGAAGTTTGTGTGGATGATCTATCTATGTTCAAGATCAGGTAATATGATAAACACTCAATATTGAAAAGATATAATCAATCATGGTGCTGATTCCTAAAAGGTACTTGTTTGTTTATTTTTGTGCATTGAAACACACACAAGAGATCCTTAGACCTCTGCAAGGGCTTGTAATGATAGATTTGAATAATTTATATTACTATGATGATGAAATAATTCTAAATCCCTATCCAATATACTTCTTTTTTTCACCCTGGTAGTGTCACAAATAACTTTAGATTATGTATAGATTCGAAGACTTGACCATGATAGTGTGTATCTAGGGTCTTCGGAAATGAGGAGAGAGGTGATCCAAAAAAGATAAAGAAGAAATGTGAAAAAAAAAATAACATAAATAGAAATTCCTAGGGTTTAAATCTTTAGATCAAACATGATTCAACTCTGGAGGGAATGAATTCATCAATAATTTCCACCGGATTCCCTAGGTTCGAGAGGCATAGTAATGTGAGAAAAAAATATGGTTTATAGATATTTTCTAGTTAAAAACATAGTTTTATGAATAATTAATTGACATGAAAAGCTATCTAAACCATGTTCTTACCGTTAAAGGATAACATAGTCTTTATTTAACATAAAAAATTCAACTATATAGTTTGGTAAACTATGGTATAAAAAATATTTTTCTTATATCCTGAGTCCCATATTAATTTTAGAAATGATCCATTGTTAGATTTAACATTGTACTATACACTACCTCTCTATAAAAAGTCACATAGTAACCTAGGGAGAATATCACGGATTCCCTCAAACGTTCTCATAATATACCCCCATATAATAGTGCATGGAGTTTTTTTGTTTCTTACTATTTATTATTTTTGAATATTCCAAACCCTCTCTATATTCTCTATAGAAATTAGGTTTTACTATCTGACTATATTTTTATTATAATTTGACATTTTAATTTAATTGTTATAAATCCTATTTAATATTAATGATAATAGGTTTATATATATTTTATTCATCTATGAATAAGGCTAAATTAATCTCTAGAATGTTAAAAAAATTTCTGAACATTTACAAGATTTTGTTTCAACAATATTTTTTTGTTTATAGTATTTAACAGTTTGTATTAGATATTCCATTATGAATTGAGTTATATATATCGAATTTTTTTGGGTTTTTCTTAATGGGAATAACACCGTAATACTATATCATGGATGGGGGTTCAAAACACATGGGGTGAATGCTTCTATTCTAGTACAATATAAAAACTCTAATAGGGGTAGAACTGTATAAATAGTGACATTGTATCCATGGTGTGCACTATAAAAAGAACTATAGTGGTAGTACAACTATAGTATGTACTGTACCATCCCAAGTGTGGTAGTAGTAATATTCACCAAATGGGAATTTGGGGGAAAATATTATTATTTGGCCTATATTTTTGGATTTAATACCCTCTGGGTATATGGTCCATGTAATGCAACTCCTCTACCTAATAAAATAGGTCCTTTGTTAAAAAAAATCTGCTTCCGGGAAAAATTAAATAATATATATCTCAAATTTTCATTAATCATGTTTTTTAGATATTTAATAGATTTATTTACATTTAAATAAAATATATTGGGTATGAAATCCTAAATTAAGTGGTTTAAAAATTGCTCAAAGTATCTACAATACTTCAAGAATTATAGACTCTCTAGAATATAATTTCTTCTGTTTTTATTTGATAACTGTCATGGTATTACAAGGAATCTCATTAAATTTGAGGATTGGTATATATAAAAATATTTTTACATTTAATTAAACTACATGAAATATAGAAAATTCAATTAATGTGACTTAAAAATGTTTAAAATTATACAACATTTATATTTTTTCAACTATTTTATATAGCATTGTAACATTTTTCCGATTATATTATTATTATAAGTGTCATATTTAATGTAACAACACGATATTTTATTAGAATTAATATTTTTAATTTCACTAATGTCTTCTTTTGTATGCTAAACCAAGATTATCTGGCATTATACTCAACACCGTATTAGCTTGCAGTATACTCAACACTATTCTTGGCTCGTGTTACACACAATTTCAAGTTCGTTTTGTAGAAATTATTCTACGTAAAATTAAGTATAGATTTTGTTTAATGTATAAATTAAATTTGATTTTATTTTGTTATAGGCAATAACAAAGGAATCTTGCACTACACGTCACCCTGACTTGGCTTTCATTACACGCAATCACGACAATTCTCGTTAGCGTGTGGTGTACGCAATACTGAGTTTCACTAAAAAACAATATATTATTTTAATATTATTATGAACTAGACATAATGAATTTTATTAACTATATTTTGAATTTTATAAAATTATTATTCATCTTAATAATTTTCTAGAACAGTGTATGATAATAAAATATATTTTTCGGGTAAAATAAGTATTTTAAAAAATGCATTTTTGCCGCCTTTTGATGGCACACTGACATTAAATCTAGTTTTTGACATGTTTATAAGTTAAATATTACAAAATAAAATTATTATTTGGAATAAGGATGTAAAATTTTACCTTTGATAATTTTTTCATATTATTCTGATAACTTTCATATTTTCATGAATAGTAAAAACACGCTATATTTTAATTAAAAACTACTTTTTTCATCTTAATAATTTATTTGGGTAAATTAATATATTGAATGGTTTTACATTATAAATAGAATATATTTTTACCATTTAATATAATTTATGTCATTATCATTGATTTTGCATTGAATTCGTATGTTAAATCAATTCAATCTTTTGCAATGATTTAAAAAAATCGTTTTCTATCGACAACGTCGTTAATTTTAATTTAATTTCTGCAACTTCTATGTATTGAATTTGGAAAAAAAGGATTCCATATTTGGAATTAGTTGGTCCAGATTATATTAATAGACTACTTTTTATTGTTGGGCTTTATGAATTTTAACTACGGTAAATTTTATTTACCATAGTAAAAGGTAAATCGGGTAATTAAGGGTAAATATAATATTATAAAATTACCCTAACACATATCATAAAACAATTGGATTATTATATTTTGTCCTAATTCATATTTGGATCTAAATGGAATCCATTAGAACCTGGTTGGAGGTGATTATGAACTTTAGTTTATTTTATTTAAAGGAATGTGAAATATGTCTCACTCAATCATTAATAATTAATGTATTTTAATATAAGGTTATACAGAATGTAAATTCGATTATAAATATTCATTTTAAATATAAAATGTTTTTATTTTTCTTGGTAATTTATTTGTAATTTCTAAGAGTTATTTAATTACGTTATTAGCTTATACATTAATGATGCAGAAATTATTTATTTAGTAAAAAATCAATAATATTGTTTTTATTGAAACAGTAATACATATTAAAGAGCTCATAAACCTAAAAAAACTTATTGGTAGTGTATATATTAACTATAATCATCCAATTACCAGATATATGACCGTTTGATGTCTTGTAAAACTGATTATGACACTTATATTATTTTATTTTATAAGATGTCAATGTTGTCACATTCATAATTTAATAAATATAACATAATAATATTTGGGTGTTTTAGAAGATAAATCCGACTAAATGTATTCTTGTGAAATATATAAGATTTTTATTCATCATATTATTTTATTTTTAATTTTTATGAAAATAATATGAATATTTAATAATTATACAAAAATGTTGTAGTAATTATTTTATTAAGAGAAATATCAAATAAATGGTTTTAAAAATAGTAAAATAAATATTATATAAACAATTTAATGTGATACAATAATTTCATAGATTACTATGACATGTTAGTAACCTATTAAATATTTTAGTTTGATTATATCCTCTATGTGTATTTTATTTAAATTCAAATAAATTAATAGTGTCGAAATTGACACTATTGTTATTTTATAAAAATAACATATTATTAAATAGTTTAAAAATCACAAAAATATTTAAAAATTATAAATTTATATTTATATTGTCTATAATGTCATAATTTTCCTAATTATGGATAATTCATAGCACATAAGTAAATATATATAACAATTTAAAATTTAGAATCTTATTACCACAAATAAAATTCAATAGATTAAATAAGGTTAAATCATGTGGATAATGTTTAAAATAAATTCCCAACATATCTAAATTCTATATTTTGATGAGATTAAAACCCTATATCAACTAATAATATAATACGAGTCATTTTTGGTGGTCTTTAAGAGGTGTTTTATTTATTATAAATTAATATTTTTAATATTTCCAAAGGTACCCCTCTCATCCCTTATAAAAGGGAACCTCCTCACTCTCATTTTTACACAACTTTGAGCCTTACAAATCGTCCTAACCCTACCCATTTACCTTCTAAACATCCCTAGAAATATTCTATAGGTCCTAGTCTTCTTCAAAGTACAATCTTAGTGCCCTAAGAGGAGGTTTCAAAGAGGCGCGCCGAAAAAGAGGTAATACCCGTTACCGATTCATTCAAATTTATTTGTTCTTATTCTTCATATTCATTATTTGTTAAATTATTAAGTAATAACATAATTATCACTAATATACTTATATGTTATTATATATATAAAACAACCATATTTCACTTTCTATCCATCCTACGAAAAATGAAATCACCGCACATGTGTACGTACGGAATACTGTCTCCACGTCGTGGTGTAATCTGTTTTCCACCACCACCTTACATATATGGTTATAATGGTGTAAATAAATAACTATATATTCTTATTGTAAAGTGATAAAGATTCTGAAATATTATACAATACTTCAATACAATTCCATTATCATGGGAATGATATCATCGTTCGTGCGTACGTATGGACTACCGTCTCCACGATGCGATGAGGTTCATTTTCCATGGTAACAATTCTAGAATGATTATAAAGTATATATAATAAGTAATAATGAAATATATGACATAATAATGCTACTATATTTATGTATATATATATGTATTTCATCTACTTAATTCCATTCAATTCAATAAGGAAACGAAAACTGCGTTCATGCATACATACGACCTACCATCTCCATGAATGGTGTATTTCTTTCCATTTATTGATCTATTATATATATGTATATTCTGAATATATATTATATATAAATAATGTTTTATATTGCGGAATTAAGTAATCATTATCTATGTAATCATATGAATAATTGAAAGTCAAAACATGGACGACAAATGAAACGATTTTACCAAAAACTCTATTTAACATGGAATTTACAAAATAGCGGGTAATATAAAGTCATAAGTGAACCATATATGATATCATAACATGAATATGATTCTTTAATAAGTCATTGACATTACTTAAATCGTTATAGAGGATGTTGAGATACCTATGAAGCATATCAGACCTACGGTAAGGGATAAATTTTCAATCTCATTATTTATCCAAGATTTCTTATACGTAAGTATTTACTGGGGTTACGTTTATCATCCATGAACATGTTTTCTAAGAATGTTTTAATAAAATGTTTACTATTCTTCCATGAATGTTTAATTTAATTTTTACCCTTTATTTAATTTTTACCACATTGTATGAATGGAATCATTCCTTTAGTTAACACATAAGGTAAATTTTGACTTTTCCGACAAAAGTACGAGGAGAATGTTATGTTTAACTTATAAGGAATGAACTGATTTTTACGGTTTCATATCGCATAATTTTCAAGAAGATTCTTCTACAATTTTTCATTTTTATTTTCAATAAAATCTTTTTCATTTAAAATTGTGTGTCATTTTGTGAAAAGAGAATGATTTTTAAGGAGAAAGGATATTTTCTTCAAGAATTTATTTCAAGTGTTTTATCAGAACCATTTTCCATCTAAGATGAAATTATTTCTTATGTCTATATTTTAAGTATAATGTCTATATGATTTAAATGGTTTCACTTTTCATATGATGAAATATCCATTTGTTTTATATGGATTACGTGATGATGGGATGATGTTAATGAAACCCATTTTATTCTTTGGTTTATGATGAATGTTTTAAGATTATTTTGTGGCACAAGTATGAATGATTTCATTATGAGATGGTTGGGACCTATATATCCCTCCAATGCATTGGTTAATGATTTATATCTCATGATATAGACAAGGTTGGAATGGTATGTTAATCTGGTTCAGTGATATGGGAATCGAACGAGGAGTGAACTTGATTCAGAAAGGGACTTTGTCCACTAAGATGGTCTTGGCATCAATGCCTTCGAAACTATGGAAATCATATCATGTGCTTAATGGTTGAAACAATTACATGTTTTGTTCCCATGCTATTTTATTATTATTGATGTTCTCTTATGATATATGCCTCACGTACTTCCAAGATTTACGTCTTTGCTCATGATTTTTGATTTTTAGATTTTATGTTCAAGTTTTTGCATTCAAGTGTTTATGGATTGTTTTATGTTCCCTATGTTTACCCTTACTGAGCATTTGAGCTCAACCGTTATATGTTTTCCTTTCCCCAGGATATAAAGAATGCTTTTAGGTATGAAAACAAAAGGGGATGATCTTTATGGTAGATTTTGAAGATCTGTCACCACGATTAGAAGATTATATTCCATGTTTCCAAAGTCACTAAACTATTATGATTCTTGTGTGATTGTTTTTGTTATGTATTAAGTATTCTGAAAAAGTAATGTAATTTCCATTTACGTCAGGCTTTGTGTCTCTACAATTGGTATCAGAGGAAATGTTTAGTCAACCTTTAGAAACTAGGATGCAAGAAATTTAGTGAGATCCCTAGAGATATTTCTAATTTATGTATAGGTATATCCCTAAGGATAAGTATACGTATAGGTTATAGTCCTAGAATTATGGTAGCGATATTAGAATTAAACCTATGATGTTATATATGGAAGATAATCCCCCTTTATTATGTTGTTTTCCCTATCATGATGTTTTCTTCACGCAATTCTTTTTGGGTTTTAGATGATGGTCGGAGCCCAAAGGAACTGTGTTGATCAATGTAGTGCATGATGCAATGATTGTCCTCCGTAACAAACCAATGTTTTGAGAGATGGAGTGCACAATCTTATTTCTATACATACATAAGCTATGAATCATTCTGGACTTCCAAATGAGCAGAGAAAGGAGCAACATTCTATTGAATCCTTCAGGAGGCATCTTCCACCTTCATTCAGAGGGTCTTCTGATCCATTTGTGGCTGAATAATGGATCAGTACCACTGAAAAGATATTTTGAGTTCTACAGTGTTCTGAGCATGATAAATTAATCTTAGAAGCATATCGTTTGGAATTTTATGCTGATCAATGGTGGAATCTTATCATGAATACGAGGTATATGGAAGAAATTGAGTCCATGGAATGGGACGAGTTCAAGAACATATTTTTCAATAAGTACATCCCTCGTATTCTTCGAAAAAATATTGAAAAGGATTTCCATGAGCTTAAGCAAAAGGATAATGAATCTTTTGGTATATGCGAAGCGAATTTTACAAGTCTTGCAAGGTATGCATACATCATTATAATCCAACTTGAAAGTAAAGTTGATTGATTGTTCAATGGCTTAAAACCAAGTCTTCGAAGGGAATTAACTACAAGATACTTCAGTTTCTATGAATAAATTTTGCATTGTGCTATCAAGGTAGAAATGGAAGTTGGTGTTACATATCCATCTCATGGTTTGGACAAGAAACGAAATATGAAGTTTAAGTAGAAATCTCAGAATAAGGATGAAAAGAAGATAAATGTTTCTTTATTCTCAAAGTGTGGAAAGAAGCATGGTGGAGATTGTCTAAAAGGTACTGGAAAATGTTTCAAGTGTGGAAAATAAGGTCATCGAGCAGTGGAGTGTCGAAGTAATGTAAAAAGGGTTGCTAATGATATGAATAAAGAAAATACTACAGAGAATATACCACCAACACATCAATGCTTCAAGTGAATGGAAATGGGTCATTATGCTAATCAATGCCCTAATCCAAGGGTTAATGATTATCAACGTGAGGAACCAAATAAAGAAAAGGATGAAGGGAAGTCGCATTAAATCACTATTGGAAATTTTGTTTATAAAAACGATGTAGTGGAAAGATTATGTGTTTTTTTAAGGACATTCGAAAATAATGTTGTTGAATCTAATTTATAGTATGGTGGAATATTGGAATATCTATGTATTGGTTTATTATGGATTTCAATAATTTCATTTTATCTACATCTAGGAAAAATGTTTTGAATACTTTTGGAAAGCCATTGATATGCACATAATAAATGGATTAGAAGAAAATAATATGTTTGATAGTATTCATGAGCTCATGACTAAAATAAGGACAAAGATATATCAAGGTTTGAGTATATAGAAATTTTGGAATTTTGGGAGGTGGAAAGAGTTAACTTTTGATAGCATATGGTTCTATAGTAATTCACATTTCATTAGAATACCTGATTATGGTATTCACATGTGATTAACAAGATATTTCTGGGATAAATGATGGTATTCACATGCCTGTTATAATAACATTCTAGTAATAGTTTTATTTATACTATGTGTTTGGAAAGAAGTATTCTGGATAAGTCTTAATGTTGGAATGGATTAAGTGGACATAAGATAGTATTGATTAATTCTGGAACTTTTTTTGGAATGTTATAATAGTATAGTTTTAAGAAAAGAGAAAACCTGCAGAACGGGCGACAACCCGTCACGTCGGACAAGGCTGTGGGAATCTAACCCACAACCCATGTGTGATAGGCCCTTATCGCCGACCACTGGCCTACAGGAAGTCCATGGTTAGTAGAAACTAGTTTATTTTCTTAAGCGGTATGATGGATGAAGTATAAGTCCATTTTTGGAACCATATACGAATAATATCACCATACATGTACTTGCTAAAGATATGTTTGAGACAGATGGAATGACCTATCATTCTATCACAAGACCCGCTAACACTTCATGAAAAACAAATTCATCTTTATTTCTTTAAGAGATGAAGTGGCAATTGTTCATGAAATGAACAAAAAATAAGATTGTACCAAAATCAAGTTAGAATTTCTTTTAATTCAAAAATTCTTTAACATTAGGGAAATTATCTTGAGAGCCAAAAATGTTGTCCTAGAACTCTTATATCTGATGAATCAGATGGTACCTTAGATCATCACAAATCTATGGCTTTGTGATTGTTGGCTTTTAATTAGCCATGTTCTCTACCACTCACCATCAGAACATGATGGTTAGATTTATCTTCCATATCTATATTTTCACATATGTTCTCCTATGTGGAAACCCAGTGACTAGTTAATTTGGGTAACCATTATGTTTTATACTTTAGTTTTTAAAGATATTTTTTGGTATTCCATTTTACGATGTGGGTTTCTATTAAAGAAATTTCGAGTAGTAAACCATTTATAACCCTGACGAATTTTGAGGGCGAAATTCATTTTAAGGGGTGTAGAATGTAACAACCCGAGATTTTATTAGAATTATTCATTTTAATTTCATTGATGTCTTCTGTTGTCGCTATACCAAGATTATCTTGTGCTATACACAACACCGTATTAGCTTGCAGTATAGGCAACACTATTCTTGGCTCGTGTTACACACCATTTCAAGTTTGATTTCTAGAAATTATTCATCACAACATTAAATATATATTTTGTTTAATGTATACATGAAATATGGTTTTATTTTGATACACGCAACAAAAAATGAGTCTTTCCCTACATTTCACCCTGACTTGGCTTGCATTACATGCAATCACGACCTTCCTCGATACCATGTGTTGTACGCAATACTGGGTTTCACTAAACAACAATATATTATTATAATATTATTATGATCTATCCATTATGAATATTATTAACTAATTTTGGAATTTCATAAAATTATTATTCATCTTAATCATTTTTTAGAACATGGTATGAGAATAAAATAAATTTTTCGTGTAATATAAGTATTTTTTAAAAAATATAGTTTTGCCGCCTTTTAATGGCGCACCCACATTAAATCTAGTTTTTGACATGTTTATAAGTTCAATTTTACAAAATAAAATTATTCTTTGGAATCAGGATGTAAAATATTACCTCGGATAAATCTTTCATATTATTCTGATAACTTTCATATTTTAATGAATAGTAAAAACACACAATTTTTTTATTCAAAACAACTTTTTTCATAAAAATAATTTATGTTGTTAAATTTTAATATTGAATGGTTTTTAAGTATAAATAAAATATATTTTTAACATTTAATATAATTTATGTCATTATCATTGATTTTAAATTGAATTCCTATGTTAAATCAATTCAATCTTTTGCAATGTTTTAAACAAAAACCCATTTTCTTTCGACAACGAGATTAATTTTAATTCAATTTATGAAACTTCTATGTATTGAATTTGGAAAAAATTGATTCCATATTTGGAATCAGTGGGTCCAAATTATTTTAATAAATTATTTTTTATTTTTGGGCATTATGAATAGTAACTACGGTAAATTTTATTTACCATAGTAAAAGGTTAATCGAGTAATTAATGGTAAATATAATATTATAAAATTACACTAACACTTTTCTTAAACCAATTGGATGATTATATTACATCCTAAGTCATATTTGGGTCTAAATGGAATCCCTTTAAACCAACTTCGTGGTGATTAAGACCTTTAGTTTATTTTATTTAAAAGAATGTGAAATATGTCTCACTCAAACATTAATTATTAAAGTATTTTTAATATAAGGATATAAAGAATATAAATTCAGTTATAAATAATAATTTTAAATATAAAATTTTGTTATTTATCATGGTAATTTATTTTTAATTTTCATGAGTTATTTAACTACCTTATTAGCTTATACATTAATGATGCAGAAATTATTTATTTAGTAAAAAATCAATAATATTGTTTTTATTGAAATAGTAATACCTATTAAAGGGCTCAAAAACCTGACCAAAACTTATTTATAGTGTATATATACACCATAAGAATCCAATAACCTAATATTTTAATGTTTTGAGTCTTATAAAAGTGAATATGACACTTATATTATTTTATTTTATATGATGTCAATGTTGTCACCATCATTATTTAATAAATATAACATGTTAATTTTTTTTTGTTTTAGAAGATAAATCTGAGTAAATATATTATTATAAAATATATATGATTTATATTTATCCTAGTACATTATTTTTAATTTTTATGCAACAAATAATTATATTTAATAATTATACAAAAATTTTGTAGTAATTATTTTATTAAGAGAAATATCAAATAAATGGTTATAAAAATTGTAAAATAAATATTATATTAACTATTTAATATTCTCCACTAATTTTTAGATTGATATATCATTTTAAGAACCTAATTAATATTTTATTTCGAATATATCCTCTGTGTGGAGTTTACATAAATTCAAATAAATGAATAGTGAAAAATTGACACTATTGTTATTTTATAAAAAAACACATTATTAAATTGTTTAAAAATCACAAAAATATTTAAAAATTATAAAATTAAATTTATATAGTCTAAAATTTCATAAATTATCTAATTATTAATAATTACTAGCACATAAGTAATTATTTATACCAATTTAAAATTTAGAATCTTATTACCACAAATAAAATTTAATAGATTAAATAAGGATAAATCAAGTTGATCGTGTTTTAAAATAAATTCTCTACATGTCTAAATTATAATTTTTTATGAGATTACAACCCTATATCATCTATTCTTAGAATATGATTCATTGTTAGTGGATTTTATGTCAGGTTAGACTTATTATAAATTAATAATTTTAAGATTTCCAAAGGTTCCCCTCTCCTCCCTTATAAAATGGCACCTTCTCCCTCTCATGTTAACACAACATTGAGCCTTCAAGATCGACCAAACCCTTCCCATTTCCCTTCTAGACTTCCTCAGAAATATTCTAGAGGTCCTGGTCTTCTTCAAAGACCAATCTTAGTGCCCTAATATGAGGTTTCAAAGAGGCATGTCAAAGAAGAGGTAATACACGTTACAGATTCTTTCAAATTTATTTCTTCTTCTACGTCCTCTTCATTAGTTGTTTCATTATGAAGTAATAACATAAGTATCACTAATATACTTATATGTTATTATATATATGAAACAACCCTATTTCAATTTCTATATATCCTACGGAAAATGAAATCATCTCCCATGCGTACGTACTGAATACTGTCTCCACGTCGTGGTGTATTCTGTTTTGCATCACCACCTAACTTGGATCGGTATAATGGTGTCAATAAATAACTATATATGATTATTCTAAAGTGATAATGATTCTGAAATATTATACAAACACTTAAATACAATTCCATGATCATGGGAATGATATCATCATTCGTGCGTACGAATAGACTAACGTCTCCACAACGCGATGAGATTCATTTTTCATGTCAAACATTCAAGAATGATTATAAAGTATATATAATAAGTAATCATGAAATATAAGACATAATAATGCTAATTGATATATATATATATAATTATGTGATCTACTTAATTCCATTCAATTCAATAAGGTAACAAAAACATCGTTCATGCGTACGTATGGTCTACCGTCTCTATGAACGGTGTATTTCATTCCATTTATCGATATATTATATATCTATATATTCTGAATATATAATATATAAAAATCATATTTTATATTCTGGAATTAAGTAATCATGATCTATGTAATCATATATGTAACATCCCATGTAAGTAATGAATAATAGATATTTTTATCTATGTCTATTTGTGAATTAGATAGTGTTTTAGAGGCTTAAAATGAGAAAAAATCAAATCTTAAGCATGGAATACACTAATATTTTTAAAAGATTGTTTTACAGCCTTTTGATGGCAAGCCATTTTTAAATCTCTCATTTAACAATTTTATAATCTATTTTTGTCAAAATAAACTTATTTTTATTATTGGGACATCAAAATTTAATTTGTGTGAATTTTTGGTATTTTTCCGATAAAGTTCATTTTTTAATGAATAGTGAAAACTATTGTATTTTAATTCAAAACCTATTTTTAATATAATTTATTTATATGATTATATTATCTTATAAATTGATTTTTAAGTGAAATTAGAATATATTTTTACCATTTAATCCAATGGTGGTCATTGGAATCAATTTCACTTTGAAATTGGAATTAAACTGGTGCCAATCTTTTGATACTTATTATTTCATAAAAACACGCAATTTGTCATGACATTGGGAATTAATTATTAAATTTATTAATGTAACTTATATTATTTCACTTTTTCAAAATATACATCATTTTTTAATTTCGAATATCAAATATATCTTAGGGTGAAGTTTTGGTTTTCTTCTGAAAAACATCAATTTTTGATGAATAGTGAAACCACTAAGTGGTACTTAAAAAACTGCTTTTTCATTTAAATGAAATTGTAGCACCTCTGTATTTTGACTTTCAAAAATCTTACATACATGTTTTTCATTAAGAAGTAAAATGTGGTTCAATGGTATTAAAATATTTATTTGGTGAATAGTAACTTTTATGTTTTTTAATCGCCATTAGAGGTAATTAGTGCAATTTAAGTCAAAAATAATATTATAATAAAATGAAAATACCTAGAGAAATGTACTAACCTTATTGGATGTGTCACGGCCGACCAAGACAAGCCATTGGTCAACTTGGGGACCCCATGGAGCCACATTGGTAGGAAAATGACATTAATATCTTTTTATTTGATGTTAAAATTAAAATGACACAAACATGAGTTGTTTTACTAAAAAAAATGTACATGGGGTTATACAAGTCATATTTTTTACTATAAATATTAATTAGAAAGATAATAAGATTTAATACATCATGATATTTTTTTATAATTTTTAGACATTATATAAATAAAATTATTTATGACATCATGATGATGCAGCGATTACCTCATTAATAAAGGTTTTAAATAAAATGAAAAGATAATGTAACTTCTATGAACTACACATGTCAAAAACCTATTGGATGGGTGGAGTTATAACCCTTATCACCATACACTCTAATTTTATCAATTTGGGACCTTCTGAATCCGAAAAGCCTTTTAAAATAAAGTAACATTTCTTTACTTTCCAAGAGTGCCCCTCCTCTCCTTTTATAAAAGGCCCCCACCTCTACCTCCTTACCCTCACTTCCAAAGCCTTTGGCTCGGCCAAACCCTGCCCATTTTGTGTCTCCACTTCCATCTCTTACTCCTTTAAGCCTCACATTGTCCAGAAGTCTTCCCAAGGAAGCTTTTGAGCTCAAACCAATGGGAGTTACACGATTTTAAGGTAATGTCTTCACTTGTGTTCTTTTGTTTTATTTTGCTTCTCCAACCCCCTAAACTATTTTTATTCATTTATTTTGTAAAAAAACAAGTATCGTACATATACAAGGATGTTTTTATAAGAATTATTCGAGCTAAAATTACACTCACCTACATATAATGGTTAAATAACATACTGTTTCCGTGGATGGTGAATTTCTGCCTCCCGAAACGATGATTGTTCAAAATTATTTTAACACCTTCAAAGGCGTCCATTAAGATGAAACTATATTTATATATGATAAATAATATGTTTATGTTTTCTTTATACTTATGTATTTTTCATTTTTGGCATACTTTTATGGTTTCCATTATGGGTAAACGCGATATCTTCATTTAAGGAAGTACAGGCTACCACCCCCTCAAAGTGATTTGATTCGGTAATACCATAAGTGGGACGTATAAAGGATGGAGTTATGATATTATATATGATAATACACTAGAAATATAATATACCTTAATATCATTATCATTCCATTTCATAAAATATGAAATAGAAATGGAAGCAGCATTCATGCGTAGGTACGGCTTACCGTCTCCATGAACAATGCATTTCATTTCTTACCTCTAAATGTTATTTAATATTATATATTCATTCATGTATTGGATATATATGATATATATGATATCTACATCATGTATACCTTTCTGGATATAATTTATACATTAACAACTTGTAATTATAAAGAGCATATTTTGACTCAAGTACCAATGATCGTTAAAACGACCTTTATTAACTATAATAATTACATAGTGTTCATGACACTATATTAAGTGATATAAAAGGAATAATGAACTTGAAAAAGGTTCTTATACAAGTAGAAATTAACTCAAGTTTATTATTCCAGAGTTTAAAGAATGACTGAGTCATGTCAGATCTATGGTATGGGACTTCGTCTCAATCTCTTTTCATTGAGGCATATTTTGTTTTATACATAACCTTATTTTATAAGGTGTATAAACCCCTTTGACTTTTAAGTTTATTGAAAATGAATCTCTTTTATACGAAGCATTTACTAAATGAAAAACGGGAATTTTTTTGTCGTATGTATGTAGCGACAATGACTTCCCTGCCGCCGTACCATTATTTGAGTTTCGGCTTCCTCTTCAAGTCATACATTTTTAAAAGAAAAATAAATACCATTTTTTACTTTCATTTTATTTTGGTATTGAAAATGGTTTTCATAATGTTTTTAAATCAATGTGTTGTATTTATATCTTGTGATTGAAAGGTGGAAATGTTATGTTTCCTTTATGCATGTATTATGTGATACGATTATATTGAGGTTCTTGGAAATTATTATGAATACGGGTGGTTCTGTGATAAATTAAGGGTGGGTGACCCCGATATAGCTCTCCAATGCATTGGGTAACGCGAAGGAGTGAAACATTAAGGTTTCTCCGATGGGATTTAGGGAATATACTGTGATGGGTATTCCAAACGTAACCAAGAGGGTTACTCCCTATGTAAGAATGTAATGAATGTCTCATGTTACCCTTATGTCTTATTATTTCTAAGATTTATTCATGATTTTATGAGTTATGTTAAAGTACTTATGTTTTATGGGTAAAGTATGATTTCATTCTTATGTATATATGTACCCGTGTTTCCGTTCCATATTTTTATATCCCTTAATGAGATTTTTATACTCATCTAAAGATTTTGAAATTTTTTTCACAGGTCAAGGGAAAGTTACATGATATGATGATAGTGTCAAGGAAGTGTCAAAAAATAATCCATGTTTTATTTTAAATATGTTTCCATTAATGGGAAAAATGAATACCCTCTTTTATATAACAACTTTTTTTAAATGTGGAATGTAATGCAGGTTTTATGATCTAATTCTCTAAAAATCTAAACCTGAAAATATCATCAAGGTGTAATGTTGTAATAACTCATGATTAAGTAATGTTTAAGGCTGGGGCCTTATATTTGGTATCAAAGATCGGTTTAGATAACTTTAGTATTTAGAATTCTATTAAATGAATATCCAAATTTTTCTTGAAATTATATATCATTTGAAGATTACCATGTTGCTTCTCCTAAGATATTTCTATGTAAAGAATGGTTCTTCATAGATGGAACATTACAAATTTTCTGGGAAGGCATACAGAGGGAAATGACCTTTCAAATCTATACCCTGAGATGGTCAGAATCTGAACTAAATATTTTGTTGTAGTGATGGCTCAGTTAACAACGGTGAAAAATGTTGGTTGTTTTTATTGATGATATTTTTTTGTTTTCTGAAAGTAAATAGGAGCATGGAATGCATTTAAGGGTTATTTTTAAAACCTTAAAAGAAAAGAAATTGTATGGGAAATTCAGGAAGTGTGAGTTTTGGTTGCAAAAAGATTCTTTCCATTGTCACATTGTTTCTAAAGATGGGATAACTGTTGATCCGGCAAAAACAAAGGTTGTTGAAGAATGGCCAAGAGACAAAAATGTAATAGAGATTCATAGTTTCCTTTGTTTGGCAGACTATTACCGATGGTTTGTTAGAAAATTTTCACGGTTATCTAGTCCAATAACTAAGCTAACTCGGAAGGGTGTTAAGTTTATCTAGAAAAAATATTTTGATGATTGTTTTCAAGAATTGAAAATAATATTGGTGAATGCTCCAGTTTTGGAACTACCTTCTAGGAATGGGGATTTTTTTATCTATAGTGAGGCTTCATTGAAAGGAATTGGTTGCGTCTTAATGAAGAATGATTAGGTAATTTCTTATGCTTCACGACAGTTGAATACTCATGAGGTAAATTATCCTACACATGATTTGGAGTTAGCTTCTGTTGTTTTCGCTTTAAAAATTTGGAAGCATCATTTGTATGGAGTAAAGTGTGAAATATATACTGATCACAAAATTATAAAGTATATATTCACTCAGAAATAACTGAACATGAGACAAAAAAGATGGCTATATTTATTCAAGGATTATGATTGTACAGTTTATTACCATCCGGGAAAAAAAATAAAGTGGTTGATTCTTTGAGTCGAAAAAGTAATACTTCATTAGCAATGTTGTGTTTGGAACGTGATACTTTGGTTAAGTATTTGATAGAATTTGGCATAGAAGTTGTTGGGTCTGGATGTTCTTTTGTTTGCTTCAGGTATCAGTGAAATCTTCTCTATCAGACAGAATCAAGCAAGCGCAGAAGCAAGATAATGAGTTGCAAAAAAAGGTAAAGCTGGTTCAGAAAGTTAAGTTGCCTGAATTCAACATTGATAATGATTGTGTTTTGAGATTTTTGGAAAAGATTGTGCGTGCCTTGTGATTAATTGTTGAAGAGTGAGTTGTTATGTGAAGCTCATAGTTCTCCGTTTTCAGTTCATCTTGGCAGTACTAAGATGTACAGAGATCTTCGGGAGTATTACTGGTGGGATGGAATGAAAAGAGATATTTCTGATTTTACTGTGAAGTGTTTGACATGTCAACATGTTAAAGCAGAGCAGCTGTTACCGAAAGGGATGCTTCATCCTTTACCAGTGCCATAGTGGAAATGGGAGAATATATCCATGGACTTCGTTGTGGGATTTTCGAAGACCCCTTGGGGTAATAATGCAATATGGGTTATTGTTGATCGCTTTACTAAATCTTCTCATTTCCTTTCTATACGAGATAATTTTTCCCTAGATCAAATTTATCTTTTGTATCATAAAGAGATAGTCAGGTTACATGGATTTCCCCTCTCCATTGTATCTGACCGTGATCCCAGGTTCACTTCTATCTTTTTGAAAGGCCTTCAGAAGTCGTTGGGTACTGAATTAAATTTTAGTACAGGTTTTCATCCTCAATCTGATGGGCAGTCAGAATGAACAATTCAGACATTGGAGGATATGCTATGTTCTTTCTCTATGGATTACCAGGGAATTTGGGACCAACATATTTCTTTGGTTGAATTTTCATATAATAATACTTTTCATTCTAGTATACAGATGGAACCATTTGAGGTGTTATATGGGAAGCAGTGTCAAACTCCAGCTTTCTGGGATAAAGTGGGTGAAAGGAAGTTGATGGGACCAGAATTTGGAGAAGAGTTGGCCGAAAAAGGTCAGCTGATACAGAAACACATGAGAACAGCTTAGAGCAGGCAGAAGAGTTATGAGTACAACAGGAGGAAGGATCTATCTTTTGAAGTAGGTGATCACGTTTTTCTCAAAGTCTCACCATGGAAAAGTGTGATGAGATTTGGTAAGAAAGGAAAGTTGAGTCCATGTTTCATTGGACCATATGAAATTCTGGAGAGAGTTTGATCAGTTGCTTACAGAGTGGCTTTACCTCTGAGTTTATCTCAGGTACACCATGTTCTTCATGTTTCAATGTTAAGGAAGTACATGCCAGATCCATCTCATGTTTTGAGTCCAGAGATAGTTCAGCTGGAAGAGAACCTATCTTATGAGGAAAAACCGGTCTAGATTCTTGACCACAGGGAGAAAGTTTTACAGAATAAGTTGATTCATCTGGTAAATGTTTTGTGGAAAAACCACGTGATTGAAGAGGAAACATGGGATTCTGAATGTTCAAAGACAGATAAGTACCCCCATTTATTCGATAAGTAAATAAATTGCAGGGGCGCAATTTTCTAAAGGGGGAAGGATATAACATCCCAAGTAAGTAATGAATAATATATATTTTTATCTATGTCTATTAGTGAATTAGATAGTGTTTTAGAGGCTTAAAATGAGAATACATCCAATCTTAAGCATTAAATACACTAATATTTTTAAAAGATTGTTTTACCACCTTTTGATGGAAAACCATATTTAAATATATCTTTTGACAATTTTATACGCAATATTTTTCAAAATAATCTTATTATTTTTTATTGGGACATCCAAATTTACTTCGTGTGAATTTTTGGTATTTTTCCGATAAAGTTCATTTTTTAATGAATAGTGAAAAATGTTGTATTTTAATTCAAAACCAATTTTTAATTTAATTTAATTATATGATTAGATTATCTTTTGAGTTGGTTTTGAAGTGAAATTTGAATATATTTTTACCATTTAATCCAATGGTGGTCATTGGAATCAATTTCACTTTGAAATTGGACTTAAACTAGTGTCAATCTTTTGATACTTATTGTTTCATAAAAACACGCAATTTGTCATGACAGTGGGAATTAATTATTAAATTAGTTAATGTAACTTATATGATTTGAATTTTTCAAAATATATATCATTTTTGAATTTGTAATATAAAATATATCTTAGGGTGATGATTTGGTATTTTTCTGAAAAACCTCAATTTTTGATGAATAGTGAAACCACTAAGTGGTACTTAAAAAAATGATTTTTCATTTAAATGAAATTTTACCACCTCTGTGTTTTGAATATAAAAAATTCGACATACATGGTTGTAATTAAGAAGAAAAATGTGGTTCAATGGGACTAAAATATTCTTTTAGTGAATAGTAACTTTTATGTTTTTTAATCGTGATTAGAGATAATTAGTGCAATTTAAGGAAAAATGATATTATAATAAAATGAAAATACCTATACACATGTCCTACCCTTATTGGATGTGTCATGGACGACCAATAAAATCCATGGGTCAACTTGGGGATCCCATGGAGCCACTTTGGTAGGAAATTGACATTAGTATCTTTTTATTTAATGTTAAAATTAAAATGACACAAACATGAGTTGTTTTACTAACAAATAATTTACATGGGGTTATAAAAGTCATATTTTTTACTATAAATATTCATTATAAATATAAAAAGAGTTCCAACATAATGATATTTTTTATATTATTTTTTGACATTAAATAAATTAAATTATTTATGACATCATGATGATGCAACGATTACCTCATTAATAAAGGATGTAATTAAAATTAAAAGATAATGTAACATCTATGACCTAAACATGTAAAAAACTATTGGATGGGTGGATTTAGAACCCTTATCACATTACCCTTGAATTATATCAATGTGGGACCTTTTGAATCCGAAACGCATTTTAAAATATAGTAACATTTCTTTACTTTCCAAGAGTGCCCCTCCTCTCCTATTATAAAAGGCCCCCACCTCTACCCCCATACCCACATGTACAAAGCCATTGGCTCGGCCAAACCCTGCCCATTCTATCTCTACCCTTCCCTCTATTACTCCTTGAAGCCTCACTTTGGGCAGAAGTCTTCCCAAGGAAGCCTTTGAGCTCAAACCAAAGGGAGTTACCCGATTTTAAGGTAATGTCTTCACTTGTGTTCTTTTGTTTTATTTTGCTTCTCCAACCCCCAAAACTCTTTTTATTCATTTATTTTGTAACAACACCAGTATCTTCCATATACTAGGATGTTGTTATAAGAAGTATTCGAGGTATACTTAAACACACCTACATCTAATGGTTAATGAACATACTGTTTCCGTGGATGGAAAATTTCTGCCTCCCGGTACGATGATTGTTCAACATTCTTTTAACACCTTCAAAGGTGGACATTAAGATGAAAATATATTTATATATGATATATAATATGTTTTATGTTTTCCTTAAGCTTCTGTATTTTTTATTTTGGGCATACCTTTATGGTTTCCATTATGGTTAAACGTGATATCTTCATTTAAGGAAGTGCGTACTAGCGCCCCCTCAAAGTGATTTAATTCGTTAATAACATATGTGGGACGTATAAAGGATGGAGTTATGATATTATAAATGATAATACACAGGAATTATAATATACCTTTATATCATTATGATTCCATTTCAAAAAATATGAAATAGAAATTGAAGCAGCGTTCATGCGTACGTACGGCTTACCGTCTCCATGAACGGTGCATTTCATTTCTTACCTCTAAATGTTATTTAATATTAAAAATGCATGAATTTACTGGATATATATGATATATATGATATCTACATCATGAATAAAATTCTGGATATAATGGATACATGAACAACCTGTAATTATGAAGAGCATATTTTGACTCAAGTACCAATGATCGTTAAAACGACCATTATTAACTAAAATAATTACATAGTGTTCATGACATGGTAATAAGAGATATAAAAGGAATAATGAACATGAAAAAGTTTCTTAAGAAAGTATAAATTAACTCAAGTTTATTATTCTGGAGATTAAAGAATGACTAAGTCATGTCGGACCCGAGGTATGGGACATCGTCTCAATCTCCTTTCATTGAGGCATATTTTGTTTTATACACAACATTATTTTTTACGGTGTATAAACCCCTTTGACTTTTACGTTTATTGAAAAGAAATCTTTTTTATACTAATCATTTAATAAACGACAAAAGGGAATGTTTTTGTCATACGTATGCGGGGACAATGACTTCTCCGCCGCTGTGACCATTATTTGAGTTTCGGCTTCCTCTACAAGCCATATCTTTTTTTAAAAGAAAAATAAATACCAGGTTTTACATTTCTTTTATTTTAGTATTGAAAATGGTTTTCATAATGTTTTTATATCAATGTGTTTTATTGATATCTTGTCATTTAAAGGTGGAAATGTTATGTTTCCTTTATGCATGTTTTATGTGATACGATTATGTTGAGGTTCTTGGGCATTATTATGAAGATGGGTGGTTCCATGATAAACAATTTGCGGGTGATCCTGATATAGCTCTCCAATGCATTGGGTAACGCAAAGGAGTGAAACGTTAAGGTTTCTCCGAAGAGAATTAGGGAACATACTGTGATGGGTATTCCAAACGTAACCAAGAGTGTTACTCCCTACGTAAGAATGTTATGAATGCCTCAAGTTACCTTTATGTCTTATGATTTCTATGATTTATTCTTGATTTGATGAGGTATGTTAAAGTGCTTATGTTTTATGGGTAAATTATGATTTCATTCTTATGTATATATGTACCCATGTTTCATTTCCATATTTTTATATCCATTACTGAGCTTTTTATGCTCATCCCATGTTTTTGAAATGTTTTTCACAAGTCAAGGGAAATGTACATGATATGATGATAGTGTTAAGGAAGTTTCAAGAATGAATCCATGTTTTATTTTAAATATGTTTCCATTGATGGGAAAAATGAATAATATATTTTATGTAACCACTTTGTTTAAATGTGGAATGTAATGCATGTTTTATGATCTAATTCTCTAAAACTGTAAACCTGAAAAGATCCTCAAGGTGTAATCTTGTAATAACTCAAGATAAATTAATGTTTAAGGCTGGGGCCTTATAATATGAATAATTGCAAGTCAAAACACGGACGACAAATGAAACAATTTTACACAAAACACTATTTGACAAGGAATTTACAGAAGAACTGGTAATATAAAGTCATAAGTGAACAATATATGATATCATAACAATGAATATGATTCTGTAATAAGTCAATGACATTATTTAAATCATTATACAGGAGGTTCGTATACGTACAAAGCATATCGGACCTCATGTAAGGGATAAATTTTCAATCTCATTTTTTAACCAAGATTGCTCATATGTAAGTATTTACTTGGGTTACGTTTATCATCCATGAACATGTTTTCTAAGAATGTTTTCATAAAATGTTTACTATTCTTACATGAATTTTTAAAGTAATTTTTACCCTTTATTGACTTTTTACCACATTTTATGAATGGAATCTTTCCTTTAGTTACCATATAAGTTACTTTTTGAATTTTCTGACAAAAGTATGAGGATAATGTTATTTTTAACTTATACGGCGTAAATGGATTATTACGGTTTCATATCGCCTAATTTTCAAGAAGCTTCCTCTACATGTTTTCATTTTTATTTTCAATAAAATCCTTTTCTTTAAAATTTTAAGGCATTTTTTGAAAAGAGAATTATTTTTAATGAGAAATGATATTTTCCTCAAGAATTTATTTCAAGTGTTTTATCAAAACCATTTTCCATCTAAGATGAAATTATTTCTTATGTGTATATTTCAAGTATAATTTCTCTATGATTTAAATGGTTTCACTTTTCTTATTATGAAATATCCATTTGTTTTATATGGGTTATGTGATGATGGGATGATGTTTAGGAAAACCATTTTATTCTTTGGGTTATGATGAATGTTTTATGTTTATTTTGTGGAAAAATTAAGAATGATTTCATTATGAGATGGGTGGGACCTATATATCCCTCTAATGCATTGGGTAATAATTTATATCTCATGAGATAGACATGGCTATAATGGTAAGTTAATCCGGTTCAATGATACATGACTAGAACGACGAGTGAACTCGATTCAGAAAGGGACTTTTTCCACTAAGATGATTTTGGCATCAATGTCTTGGCTACTTTGTAAATCATATCATGTGCTTAATGGTTGCCACAATTACATGTTTTGTTCCCATTCTATTTTATCATGATTGTTGTTCTATTATGATATATGCCTCACGTACTTCCAAGATTTATGTCTTTGCTCAATATTTTTAATTTTTAGATTTTATGTTCATATTGTTTCATTCAAGTGTTTATAGATTGTTTTATGTTATCAATGTTTACCATTACAGAGAATTTAAGATCACCCATTTTATGTTTTATTTTTCCTCAGGATAAAAAGGCAAGTTTTATGTAAGAAAAAAAGGTAAGACCTTTATGGGAGATATTGAAGATCTTTCACCACGATTAGAAGATTTTATTCCATGTTTCCAAAGAAACTAAACTATTATGATCCTTGTGTGTCTATTTTTGTTTTGTATTAAGTCTTCTGCAAAATTAATGTAATTTCCATGTACGCCAAGCTTTGTGTCTCTACATTTAATAGTAATTTAATTTTTTGAAAATATCCCTATTTTTTATTCATTTAATTCAAATAGATCTATTTCTAATTATACGCTTTACTAGATCATAAAAATAACTGACATTTGTGATTTTAAGAGATAATAGTATTTTGGGTTTACATTTCATATACCCACCGTGTGTTTTCCATAGTGACCACTTTCCTATATTATACCTACATTAGACCATTATTAAATGAAAATGTCTTTATATACATACTAATTGACATGGTTTCTTTTATCTATGTGACCTCATGAGATTTTCTACTCAAAGTGATGAACATATTGTGATCAAACAAGATCCAGACCACATCTTCCACATTCATGCTATAATGAATTAGTTTTTTCATGTCACTTTTCATACACCCGCTATAACATATAATGCACTCTGTAATTCATAATACCTTTTCTATTTATTTATATGTATTTCAGTTTTCCAATACAATCCAAAATTAGAATTTTCTATCTTATGAGAACATGAAGATAATTCAAACATCCTGCAATGATGTTTTTTTGGTTCACTATCTACAAAAGCTCAATTCAAATTCAATAATAAGAATTCAACAAGAGAATCAACATTTTATACCTAATTCAAGAAGATAGATATCACATAGTAAATAGATTTACTATATGACATGGTTATTCTAATTATAAATATATTTATTGAACATTATGTGAATTCATGGAAACTGTACCTACCTTTTTTTATTTATATTCATAGTAACTATTCTTATCACCCATTGATATTTCAACCGACCATTCATTCATGATTATTATAGTGATAATACATTTAATCAAGTTACTACATGTTATGTTCTTCATATGGTTAGTATACTGACCACATGACTACATGGAAATTCTACACTCGTTGAAGGAACAGTAACTATAATGACTATATGACCACCTTATAGGAATAGTTAATTTTCTACATTACTTTTTTTTCATAAGTATAGAATATTTAACAAGATTTGTTTTTCATCCTTTTCGATAATCTTGTTAACTGTATGATTATTTTAATTTTTTAAGTGATGTATTGTTTTATAAAAACATCTATAGTATATTGAATCCCTGTCTAGTGTTATTATAACATTTTAATTAGTTTTAAAATATTTTTTAAATTTACTTTTTTAGTCAAATATATTTTTATAGGAAAAATTTCAAATACCAAATTTTTTTATATTTTGAGTTTACTACTTGGTCTTATTATTTCCTAAATTAAAATTTATTGATGAATAACTTATTCAAACAAATTTTTTTGAATTTAATTCAGAATCTAAAAATTTGAAATAATTATATAAAACATTAATTTGGAAATTATTTTTGAAATATGAATTTAATTGTTAGTCTATTATCAGAAATGCATTTTGTTGACTTGACCTATTTCTATAGAGACTATTTGAATTATTTGACTAGAAATTTAAATTTTATTGAATTGGTTGTTTACTTTTATCATCATTGACTGAAAATTATTTTTTATAGAATATAAATAATAAAATAGAATTAATAAAGAAAAAATAACAAGGAAATAAAGTTAATAAGAAAGGCCACATCTGCTCAAGGGGGCCGAAGTGGTGGAGCCCTACAACATCACCCTAATTATGAATCTTAAATTCATTATGTAAATATTCAAATCCCATGTAAACAATCAGTCTATCTGTTAGAATCCATTTCTTGGCTATGGAATCAACTCTAATATTCTCGTATCTCATGGCATGTTGGATATATACTTCTTCTTTGACCATAATCCTTCAATTCCTTATCAACCAAATAAAATACCATGATTAATTGTTATGACCTTGTATTAACCAAACATGAATAGTTGAATCATATTCTAATTCCATGACGTGAAGGATGTAGAGTTTTCACAAGAGAATAACCATGCCTATTTTTCTAACCACTGCCCCAATGGAGGTCCCTAGTCCATGAAACACATTGAAACCCAGACACACTAAACCACTATTTGTTTGAATCAACCCACCACCTCTCAAAACCCTATCAGTACATGATATTTCTATATTTAATTTCAACCTAATTTCTAGAGGATTTCATCTGACCCATCTACCATGTCGACATATGATCATTTCTATGATTGTGTATATCCTTGGAAAAACACTTCTCAGCGTAACAGTACACATTTTTTCCTTGATATTTATCCCAATATCCACTACAATTATTTTCAAATAAACATGAATAATGAAGTAAAACTTACTTTAGCCTCCACATTCCTTGTCAATTGCTTCTCAAGGAGTCCATGAAACATCCCAAAAAATCATACCACATACAATTAACTCAACACCTTCCTTTCCATGTCCTTAGAACCAATAGTCTAGGACCTTCATAATTGAATCTCCACTAGTGTTAATATTTAAACCCATTCCCATGAAGTTACAAATCACTCTCCCCGTTTATACATGAAAAAATAATTTCCAAAAATATTCATTTTGAGTCCATATAGAGTAATGAGAATGGGAGCCTAGGACTATAAATTTCTTCTGTACATTCTCATTTTATGGAAGCACCTAATTAATTATCCCCTAGATAAAAAAAATTCATCATGTTAGGAATTTATTTACACCAAATTTTAGAGTCCTACTCATATATACGAGTAGTTTCATTAATCATATTACTGAAATAATAAATTCTAAATCTACCTGAGGATGATCTTGAGAGAGGAACCTATCCATATTGTCAACAAACCTGATACTTATATAAGTTTCCTTATGGTCTATTTTATGAATGACATCAATGACTACTAGAAATATGATTTCTTCATTGAATGGAATGCTCTGAACTGGAACACCAAAAAAAACTATAATGACTTCTCTTCCTAGTTTAATATCTAAATATTTATATATCCCCATAATACTTTCCATAGAATATTACTATTAATGAAATCCATATGATCATTCATGAACCACACAATCCATGAGATACACCTTGGTAAACCATCCAAATTACACCAGTAATCTTTATAATGATGACTAATGAAAATCACCAATATTGACTTCACTTTAATAACATCCCATGCCAGCAGGGAATTCCTAGAATGCAAGGATTCCCCCACAATGCGATGTCCACTAATTCCTTCCTTGATAGTCCATTGAAGATGATTCCATGAAGCCCAATGAAAATGCCTATTTTGGTTTTCATCCCATAAGAGGTTTGTCATAAATTATCCAACTTAATAACAGTTCCCTATGATGTCCTGATGATGGGGATAAAATGCATCAAAATGGATGTTTGAAGATTGTTGATCAGAGTAATATTCCCTCTAAATGAGAGAAATATTTTTTCTAGTGGTAGATCCTACCAGTGATCCATTTAAAAATATAATCAAAGTGATCCTTTTTTACACATATGTTTGAAATGGGAGCTCCGATATATGTCATCTGATGTTGGAAATTATGAATACCCAATATATTTTTAATAGCAGAATTATGACTCCCCAAACATTTTATTGATATATTAAAACTACTTTTCCTCAGATTGATGTGTTTTTTACTAAGTAATCCATAGATAGTAGTGATTTCCATGAGGAAATTAATTGATATTTTTCTAGAATTGATACAAAATAATTCATTAGTTAATATAAAATGTGAAACATGTCCAATCCCAAATTTGGTTTTGAAAGGGATAATCCTTCCTATATCCAAACATTCTAGGATATTTCATGAATGAGCCTCTAAAGCCATGATAAAAACGGTTTGGCGATAGATGGTCACCTTTCATTACACCATGCAATATTTTGAAAAAGTAAAATCCCCTACCCACATGTGAAATTGAAATTCATGGAGAAGAATAACACCATAATCACCAATAAAAAAAGAATCCTAAAAATAGAATTTCTGTATAAATATAATAATGAATTCCCATTCAATTCTATCATTGAATTTTTCCATGTCCTTGTTTATCATCACATTATACCTAATAATATCTGTGTTAATACCCTATACTATATGTTGGGTAATTCTGTTTTGACCTTCAATAATTTTCACATAAATTAATCCTCTCCACTCCGTGGATAAATGTTTGAGGATAATGTAATTGAGTCTCTTATTGATTATAATGGAAATAATTTTGTATGAAATGTTACATATTAAGATAGGAATATACTAGTGAATTGAGATTGGTCTTTAACCTTTGGAATGATAAATAATCTTGAAGAAAAAACAACTATATTCAATGCAAAAACTCTAAAAATATCATACACTACCTCTTTGACATTATCCTTAACAATGTCCTAGAAAGTAATATAAAATTATCTTGGTAACCCATAAAGACCTAGGGAGCTCTATTAAGTCATACTAAACATGAATTATTTGATATCATCAAACTACATGATATCAAATAATGGAAAAATATCCATATTTTACCTATTCATTGGTATGTAGTGTATAAATGCATCTTCTCCATAGCTCTTTCCAATTATATCATCAGCATTGTATGTTGGTCCTGCTAAAAGACTATCAAAGTGCTCCAATGCTATTTTCTAGAAACTTCTAAATGTGTTGTGGAGGTTTTGTTATATTATTTTAAATTCATCCATATTTCAACCTTATTTTTCATTCAGGAACACCTTAAAATATGAAATATTCTTATCCCCTTTTTTTATACACAAATAATGCAATTTTTGTCTGGAAACGCTTCTAATTTTCAGTAGTTTATTATACAGAATTGTTTTATTCTCATTCAAGGAGAAATAAATATCATAATACCTTCTATAACATCGATGGTCTCCTTATTAGCGTACAAAATGTAGGAGAACAATTGACCCCCTGAACTGATATAAGTAGTGATAAATTAAGAGGATTCATGAACTTTATAAATGGAAACCTCTTGTTTCTATAAAATCTATATTTTTTTCCAGGCATAGACATGCATGTAGTTAGTAAAACATATCTATCTAGAAATATAAATGATACAATTCACTTCATGCTTGGGTTTCTGAATAACAACAATAGATGCAAGATGGTAAAGTACCTATACATCCATGAATGGAAACATAACCCAAACACCCATACCATGAGCATTCCATGTGATAATAGGAATCATTAAACAATAGAGGGGAAGGCCTTGCAAGCAAGAGAACCTATCTTAGATTCCAATTCAATGATGGATTCTTCCCAATCCTAGAAGCTCCAAATGGGGACAAAGATATCCAAAAGAGATCCATCATTCAAACGTGCTCTAGACATCGTAATATTATTAAATATAAGTACCAGTACTTCATGATAGATAAAGGTGAAGTTGTAATCCAAATGCTCCCCTGATTCATAAGCATTGTGAATGGAATGATTTTCCTTTGTGAAAAATTGGAAAATCTTTTACATTTTCAATTATTCCAACAAGATGTGAAGAAAATATTTCATCAAAATATGGACTTCATTGAAAAAAAAGACATTAAATGTTTCCACTCTTGATGAATTGATTTTATCACTACTTCAATATGAAATTTAATTAAATAATATCATTGATGAGGCTAAAATAAATATAAAATTTATAGTGACTAAATCTATGAATTTTTTTCTACAAAATCATTAAATTTTGAACAACATGGTAATGAAAATAAATATACGACTTATATTGGGACCAAAGAATAAAACCAAATGAAAAATAACGGATTCAAGAGATGATCTAAAAGAAACCCTTAAAATTAAAATTACAAGGGAGGTAAGAAAGTACATACTAATTATAATACATAATATGATACTTTTATGAGTGTGGAATGAAATGGAATATCAATCATGATTCAAAATAACTAATGAATAAATAAAAATAAAAAATAAGGGAAAAAGGCAATGAAGACTAATTGGAGATATACGATTGAATGTGATTAGAGTGGAAAATCTAGAAAATGAAAAGAATAAGATAACTAGATCATCAAGGACTCCCTAAATGAGGATACTGATTCATGTTTTTATTCTATATATTCTTATTCGTACATTTATTATAAAAATTTAAATGTGTCCAAGAAAAATGAATAAATTCAAATATTTATAAAGATACTTTCAAAGATGTTGATTTGCATAATAGGGTTAAAATAAAAACTGTAATTTTATTTCTGGAAATTATTTTACATTACAAGAGAATGAAAAATTAAGAAATATTTATTATACATATCATTCAAATGTTTTTGATGATTTCAAATATGCTAATGATTTTCTAGAAAATTGAAAAGGAATTTGGAATTATTAATAAATGTTTTAATGATTTTATTTAATGTAATGATAAATATCATAATATGATCAATTTTAATTAAATAAATAAAAAATTTAGTATCCTCTATTATAGGATATTACCTCACATGTGTTGATATCATTTTTTAAATTTTAAAATGGTTTTATATCTTCTGTTACATATTATCAAAATGGAATGAATGGTATCTTTGAAAATGATTATTCTCTTAAATTCGAATATCTGTGGGTATCATAAAAGAATAATATTTCTAAATATTTATTATCTATAGTTCCATAAAATAAATTTTAAATTTTCTTCTTCTTATTAATTGTTTTACAAATTATATTTGACCCAATGAATATTTTCTATCTGAAATGTCAAGTAATTAATTTTTTTAGAAAAATTCCTTTGATGATTCAAGAAAGACATATGCTACATGGGTAGTGGATGGTCTAGGCCTATGATAGGATTTCGATAAAATTTTATGGATTATGTTAAATGTTATGGATTCACTCTTATATTTTTCGATCATTCCAATGGATCCCCAAATGGTTTTGGTAGATTTATGTTGTGAAATTCATCTTTTTTCAATTAAGTTTTATATATTGAATGATTAAAACCAAATTTAATTATTATGTCCCAATAAAGTGGTGATGGAATGAGGTTCAACTTTTAAAAATGATAACGGTTTAATTTTTAATGATAATTCTTTATAATTCTATGATAATTGAGAAGAAGATATTTATACTATTGATTTTATTTAACTAGAAAAGAAATACTTTAAGTTTTTTAATAATACCTTGAGTGATAGAATTATTTGGAGTTGATGGGTAAGTAATTATTATCCAAAAATGTCACACAATCTCTCCATGAATTATTATTTTCTATTGTCTAATTCTATGAAGAATGAACAAGTTCATATTTGGAATGCTTACATGAGAGGGAAACAACATAAATCTTATTTTAGACGCATCAATTCGATAATTACAAATATACCATTATAGTTAGTATATCGTTTTTAATTTGTTCCTCCTCAAATTTTTTACCACACAAGAAATTAATTTATATTAGTTATAATTTGGGGTTATATTATATTAATATGGATTTAATTTCTTTTACATAAAAATGACACCTTATCTAGATTTATTAGTTTTTTTTTAATTTTTTTTCCAAATGAAAAATGTTGAATGATTATTTCTATTTGTAGTGATAATAGAGGATAATTTAATAATTTATATTATGTTAATTGTTTTTAAAATAATGGTTTTTATAATAATTTTTCTTCTTTAAAAATTCTATAGAAAAATGTAGCTTTGATAATGAAAATAGAACTCTTATTGAAATTTCCATAACTATGTTAACATAATATGATTTTCCTACATATTTATACATTTCACCCTTATTTAATACGTATTATATTTCAAATATAATTCTAGTTTTAAATTTATTGAATATAACTTCTTATGATTTATTTAAAGGTAAAATTCCCAAAAAAAATTAATTTAGTGCATTTGGTAGTAATGTTTTAATTTATAATATAAATTATAGTTTAAATAAATTTAATAATAATATTGATTAAGTTATTTTTATTGGTTATTCAAAATATATTAAATCTTATAGAGTTTATGTTTAAATAACTTGTTATAAAAAAATCTTTACATACTATTTCCATGAAAATAATATGAAATTAAATTGTTATTATAATGTTTTTAATTACTAGTTTCAGGATTTAAATGTTGTTAAAGAAAAATATCCATATAATGAAGAATCATTTTAGGTGGAGTATAATCCATCTTGATATAATTCATGATTATAGAATATTAAAAGAGATCATCTTCTTTACTATGTTACTTGTAACATTTCTTATGGTATTAAAACCAGAAATTTTGTTTTTAATTTTTTCATAATTGTAAATATATTTATGATTTAATTTCCAATAAGTATTTTTTTGGATTAAATGAATATAATTGGATTATGGTTATTCATGTTGATCATAACAAATTTTGGAGAAATAATTTTCTTTTTCATTAGAGGAACTGAAATTGGATAAACATATTTTTAGAGCTAAATTGATTTATAGAAATATTATTGATGAATCTAGACAGGATATAAAGAATAAATCCTGAATAGTTGTTCATGGTTGTTTTCAAGAAAAACGTAATGGTCTTAATGATTACTTTTCACATATTTCAATAATTTAATCTATTAGATGTTTTTTCATTTTTACATATTATCATAGTTTTATGTTATTTGAAACGAATATCAAATGTTAATTTTTAAATGCAATTATTTCTAAAAAGGATTATGTTTCTAAACCCTTATTTTCTAAGAAGATAAATTCTTTCATAATGTTTTTATGTTTTCAAAAGCATTATTTAGTCATAATTCAACACATCCTTCTTCTTATGATAGACTTAAATTATTTTTATTGAAAAATTATTTTAACAAAGGTAAATTAGATCCTACATTATTTATCAAAATTATTTAATATTATATTTTAATTGTTTACTTTTATGTTGGTGATACTGTCTTTGGATCTTCCAATGATTTTGTCTACAAGGAGTTTTTCGAATTTGTTTGAAAGTGAATTTGAAATGCGGGATATGGGAGAATTAAAAAAAATTACAGGCCTTAAGTTTTTCAAATAATTGATAGAATATTTGTCAGTAAATATAAATATGCTAAAATATTTAGTCAAATATTTTGCTCCTGATTATTATAAAATATATATAACCCCTTAGAGTGTATGTTCTAAATTAAATTCTGATGTTTCTGGAAAACAAGTAGATTTTATATTATTTAGAAACATATGTATAAATTTATTTTATTTCACTACATCTAGATCTAAAATATTATATGTTGCGTGTTTATATACTAGATATGAATATGATCAAATGTAATTTAACATAATGGTTATTAAAAATATTATTAGATATACTAAAGGAATTTTGAATTATGGATTATTTTTTTCTATACATCTTTTTTATTTTATTAGTTTCTTTGAATTTCATTTTAGACGATTTCACCATTATTGAAATAGAAGCATAGTTATGTGTGTCGTCCTAATTAATAATTTAGTTTATTGGAGTTTGAAAAAAAAAATTGGATACTTTTTCAACTGATCAAAAGGAGTATATATTTGCTTCATCTGGTTTTCTCAATCTTTATAGATGTAGACAAATTTATCTGACCATTATTTTACTTTTGAATAGACTCCAATTTAATTTTGTAATTTTTATTCTATTTATATTTCAAATAAAACTTCAATGCATTCAATAACTAATAATATATACAATTATTTTCATTTAATTCGAGAATATGTTAACAATTGTGGTGTTATTTCTAACTATATTACAAATTAAAATTAACATGTTAAAATTTTAACCAAGCCATTGGATTCAGTAAGGATTGAAAATCTAATATTTTATAAAAGGTTGTAATAAATTTCGTTTGATATTTTTCATATTCCTTATTTTTAATATACCTTAATATAAATTTATTAGTGGTAAGTTTCTTTGATTTCAATCTAAATGTTTTCTATATTTCTAAATATTGAATATTAGAAAAATTTACAAAATCAGGAGAATTTTAAATAATCATTTTTCTAATTTTTAAAAATGGATGTTTTTTTGAGAGTTTGTTGTTCTCTATTAATGTAATGACCCGAATCTGGAGCCCCTCCACAAGTGCCCCATACCCGGTTCTCCACATGACCTCAAGCGTGTTTCCCCAATTACCAGAGGTTGCCGACTAGTAGTGAGGGCTTGGTGAGTCGGTGGGAAAACTATTCCCTCATTCGGTAAAGTATATAACGGAAGAACAATGACTCACAATCGTGGAAACAATAACAACATACAACAACTGAATTGAACAGCAAAAGAAATATATAAACTAATAAAGATGAAACATGGTACATATGTCTATAGAAAGTAATAAACAAACCAATGTGTTGAAATACTACTGATCACTAGTACTAAAGAAACAGAAAAAGAAAAATAGAAGACCAACTCCTCAGCATCGCAAGCCTCATCTCGGTCCCATGCTCTCTAGCTCCAGCAAATCAGGTACTTGATATAGAAGGGCACTTGCCCTTATCTATACCCGGAGCAACATAATATTCTCCGGCCCAAAAGCATGTCCCAAACATGGTGTGATACAAAGTCCAAGTAGGAAACCACCCAAAGATCTATGCCTAATAGTCAATGAATACATGTCAAGTAATGTAAAAGAACAGTAAATAGGAAAAATACTCAATAGTTACAATTCACGGTTCTAAAATATAAATTACACAAGTAACATCCAACAACAAGTAGAAAACAGGTAACCCTCTAGGTATCTCTCATAGCCTAACCCCTATGGTTCAACCTACCAGTACTATCAACCCACTAGGAGGCACACACAGTCTCACCCCTCTGGTTCAGCTAAGAAAGTAGACTCTCTAAAGAAGCACTCACCATCAATTCCCCCTATAGTCTCGTAATGTGCTAAAGGATCTCTGGGGAAGCACTCAACGTATCATTCCCCCTGTGGCCCACATTGAGGAACTTCAGACTCTCTGAGGAAGCACTCATCGTTAATTCCCCATGTGGTCTCACATAGTATTAAAAGACACGCTGGAGAAACCCTTATGTCTATTCTCCATGTGTTCTAATACACTTGCTTCTCACAGTCCTGTGTGAAACTAACATGTTCAGCGTGCGTGTATCATCCAAGTAAACCACAAGAACTACTTGGATATCATTCTAAGGCTCAACATCATAACAAAGAAATTGTTTCACTATCCTACAACTAGGAATGGAAGCTGTCAAAATGTCAAAAAAGAAAAACAAGCCTGGAAAACATCCAGAGTACAGTAAAAACTACCATATTCACACGCAATTACATATACTCAAGCAATAAATCAATGCAAGAAATACACCTATGGAAAAACAGGAACACGCAATACCCCGTTCAAGGGTATTGGTGTAATTTTCACAAAGTACTCATTAAATTTCTATAGAAAGGCACAAACCACCTATCTCGATCCTATGAGATTGATATACTTGAACCACGCTGACTGATTCTCCCTAGAACGTTGTTGATTTGAGAAAATGCCTGAAACAAGCAAACCACGATAACATGGGAAAGAGGAGGAATTAGAAAACATGGATCATGAAAAAGGAAGAACTCACCCTTGCGATTCCAACGCAATTGATCGTGCTCGAATTGGATGACGGACAAAGAAGTGGGAGATCGGGAAAGATCCGTCCGTACGGGTCATTCTCGGACGAATGAGACCTAGAAGAATGTGTTGTTGTGCGTTAGGCACAACCCCGATCTTTTTACTGAAAAAAATAAAATTACACGGTGTGTACTTCTAGAGTACATGGTGTGTTTACTAGGTTTTTCCATACTCGGCCAAAATCAGCCTCTACGTCACCCCTACACACTGTGTGTGTGGCCCGAACAGGGCCTGCACACGGCATCGAGCTGGAGAAGAGTACAAGGCGTGTACTCAGAAAGTACATGGCGCGTACTTCGAAATTTTATAGAAACGTCATTTTTCTCTTAAAAACTTTAGAAAAATGAAAGGCATACATGAAATTATGATCCGGGTTCTTACAATCCTACCCCCTTAAAAGAAATTCATCCCCGAATTTCCCAAGCGAGTAGTAGAAGAAGGAACCCCGAACAGCTCCACCACTACGATCATACATCGGCCTCTCTATCCCAAGTCTCGTCCTGTACTCGCCCATGCCGCCATAGCACCCGTACAATAGGGACATATCGCCCATGGAGTACCCTCATACTACGATCGACAATCTGGATAGGATGATCTTCAAATGATGCATCTGCTTCGAGCATAACATCCTCAAGATGAAAGACATGAGATAGGTGTAAAAAGTAAATCGAAGTTTGGAGATGTGGAAGAATTTTTGCTTGGCCCGGTAACTCTGGGGTAGCTACAACCGATAGGCAACCGACCTAACTCACTCCAAAACCTCAATTGGCCCAATGTACTAAGGTGAAAGCTTACCCTGCCTCTGAATCCTTTTGTGTCCCAACCTCGGTGCGACACGCAGGAAAACCTGATCTCTAACCTCATACTCCAGAGGCTATCTCTGCTGGTCAACATAAGAATTCTACTAAGACAGTGCTGTAGCCATCCTCTTCTGAATCAACTCTATCTACTCTGAAGTATCCTGAACAAGATGAGGTCCTAGCAAAGCTGCCACTCCTACCTCCAGCCAGAATAATGGTGATCAACATGGTCTACCATACAATGCCTCGTAATGTTCCATCTGAATAGTTTCCTAAAAACTATTTTTGTAGGAGAACTCTACCAGAGGGATGTACTTCTCCCAAGAACCGCCAAAGTATAGAATGCAAGCTCTGAGAATATCATCTAGCACATGGATCGTGTACTCAGACTGGACATCAATATGGGGATAATATGTTGTACTCAAAAGTGCCTATGTACCCAAAGTCTTCTGAAGTCCATGCTAGAACCGAAAAGTAAAGTGTGAATCCCTATCTGAAACAACGTAGTGTGGAACTCCATGTAGACGAATGATCTCTCTGATGTACAGGCGTCCCAAATCATCAACACTGAAGGTCTCCTTAATCGGTAAGAAGTGAGAAACCTTCATGAGCCAGTCAACAACAACCCAAACAACATCATTTCCTCGAGGCGACCTCGGAAACCTGGTCACGAAGTCCATCGCAACATCATTCCACTTCCACTCTAGAATGAGTAACTACTGTAAAAGGCCTGCTGGTCGCTGATGACCTGCCTTCACCTGCTGGCAAATAGAGCATCTAATGAAAAAAACAGCAACGTCTTTCATTATAACTGGCCACCAGTACTGGAGATAGAGATCTCGATAAATTTTGATGATGCCAGGATGAACTGCCCAAACTGAGGAATGAAAATACCACATCATCTCCTCACGTATGTCTTATGGCACCCATATGTATCCCTAGAAATGCAAGATCTCATCCTCGTCCACTGTCCATCAAGGAAGAGGGTCCTCTCTCGACAAAACCTCCCACAGGACTAATACTTCTGAGTATAATAGCTTCATTATCCGTACCTGATCAAGTAGCGTAGAGGTAACATCTTCAGAAGATAGGAAGGTCTGTCCCTGTCTATTGTGCACCTCCAGATGCATCTCAGAGAATAGATCCATAAGATTTCACTCACTGCTAGCCTCCTGAACAGCCTAAATCTGAGTTCTCCATCACAACGTATCTGACACTGCATTTCACTTTCCAGGAATATATGCAAGATCGAAATAAAAAGACTGAAGATATTCGACCCACCTGTGATGCCTTAGATTTACATCATGGTGAGTGAAGTATACTTGAGGCTCTTGTGGTAAGTGAAGACCACAAAGTGCCCTCCCAGATGATAGTGTCTCTAATAGCGTAAGGCATGGACAATAACTGCCAACTCCAGATCAGGCGTCGTGTAGTTCCTCTCATGTGGCCTCAACTTTCGAGACCTTTACGCAACGACTCCCTCTCCCTACATAAGAACAATGCCTAGTCCGATACCTGAAGCATCACAAAAGAAATTGTAGCTCTTTCCCGGTTCTAGCAAGAATAGTATTAGTGCTGACATCAACCTTCCCTTCAGCTCATAAAAGGCCGACTCACAAGAATCTGACCATAAGAACTTCTCCCCCTTCTTGGTCAGACATGTCAAAGGTGCTGCTAGGCGTGAAAAGTCTTGAATGAAGTGTCTGTAGTATCTAACCAGCCCTAGGAAACTCCGCAGCTCAAAAATGTTCTTCGGCTGCTCCAAGGAGACTGCATCTCTCACATTCTTTTCTTCCACATATAGTCTTGCCTCTAAGATAAAGTGACCCAAAAAGTGTTCTGATCCATCCAAAAGTGGCACTTCGAGAGTTTAGCATAAAGTCGATTCTCTCTTAGTGTACATAGAATGATCTCAAGATAGGTCGCATAGTCGTGTCGAGCATGAGAGTACACCAAGATATCGTCCACAAAGACCACGATGAAGGAATCCAAGTAAATATGTATCACACGGTTCATCAGTTCTAGGAAAACTTCAGGCGCATTCGTGAGACCGAACAACATGAATTTATACTCTTACAGACCATACCTGCTTTTGAAGGCAGTCAGAGGTTTATCTGATGGTCTAACGCACAACTGATGCTACCCAGACCTCAATCCAATCATCGAGAACACCCAAGCTCCTTGAATCTGATCAAAGAGGTCATAGATCCTTGACAAGTGATATCGGTTCTTGACCGTCAACTGGTTCAACTTCAGATAATCCACACAAAGCCGAAGGGTACCATCTGCCATCTTCACAAAAAGGACAGCCGAACCCCAAGGAGAAGTACTGGGTTAGATAGAACCCATAGCCTGCAACTCCTCCAACTAACTCTTGAGCTCCTACAACTCAGGTGTAGCCACCCTATAAAGAGGAATGGACACTGGTGTTTCTCCTGGCACGAGCTCAATAGAAAATTCAACCTCATGCTCTCGAGGGAAACCCGAAAAGTCATCTAGAAATAAGTCCTTGAAACAATACACAACTGGAGGAAACTCCAAATACGAAGTCCCATGATCATCCAGATAATGACTAGAAATCTGGACTATCACCCTTCATATCCCATGATGCTTGAGTCCTACTCGAATCTCCTGAACATCCCATTCCCCGCTATGAAGAAAAGATTCACCCTCTAGTGAAACGAAACTCACTCTGCGGAGATAACAGTTGACGACAACTTGGAAGAGAACCAAACAGTCCTTCTCGAGAATGAAATCATAGCCTGTCATCCCTAGGACCAAGAGATACCATAAGAAACGATACCTTGCAACCTCGAGAGGGAACTCTATACACTGGCGCACACTAGATGTCCTTATCCCCAATGGTGTGTCTCGTGTCAACGAGTTAGTAGAAGAAAAGACATAGAGCCCAAATCTCTCCACAACATCAACAGATATAAAACCATGCGTAGCACCAGTATCAAAAAGTGCTGAAGATAAAATTGAGGCTAATAAAACCGTACCTTGAATTGTAGAAGGGTCGGGATTCTGCTCATGATAGGTCTGATCCACGGAAAAATAATGGCCTACACTTCGGACCTACGCCCTTGGATGACAACTCTGAACTGAACCTTCCTACTGGTGCTAAGGGACTGGTGGCTAACGGCCACGTCCTCGTCCTCCACCTCATCCCAAACAGTCTGAAGAACTCCAGTTACCTGACTGGTGAGAAACTGGTGGTGCTTCTCCTGAACGAGGAGTCATGGAAGAACCCCGGTCACCAGCTGCTGGTGGGAAACCTAGAAAAACCGATGAAGGTGTCCCATCTTGCTGCAATATCAGCACTCCATGTGGTCCCTATTGCACTGAGGACTCGTGTCCCCGGACCGGCCACACTGGTAACATATCACCTAGCTTCCTGACAATGCTTCTCGCTTCCTCGGATCAGAGCACATAGACTTTATACAGTGCTTATTGCTGTCATCAAGAGGAAAACTAGCTCTTGAATCAGAACCGCCCTGGCTCACAGCTCCGAAGTCTCTCATATTGCACTCCGTAATCAGTGCATGATTGATGATGGAAGTGATGGAAGTCAACTGGAAGATATTCACCTGTGAGCGGATCTCGCGCCTGAGACCATCCTCGATTTCCTTGCCATGAAAACCCCACTCCCATCTCGGATGGGTGTGAAACGCTGTAGCTCATTGAAACAAGACAAATACTCCATGATAGAAAGAGTACCATTATTTAAGCTCATGAACTCCCGGGCTCGATCGGCCCTCAGGGTCTCTGGATAGAAGTAGTTGTAGAAAATGCGCTAGAACTCCTCCCGAGCCATAACCTACTGGTGACTCTCCTGTGAGGTCACTTCCCACCACCTCTTGGTGGATTCTTGTAGCGTATAGGTGGAGAGCATTAACCGCCTTTCTAGAAGCGTCTCCAGATGATCGAAGATAGTCAGCATGGATTCTAGCCATCACTCTGCAGCCAGAGATCCCCCTTCCCCCATGAATGTGGGAGGATGATACTGCTAAAAAACCCACGTCAAGTCTGCCATAGTAGTGATAGGAGGGGGTACTCCCTGGAAGGTCTGCATCATCCTCAGAAAACATTCCTTGAACTACGCATCAGCACCTACAACTGTTATAATAGTCGTTTCCTAGGCTGACTCGACCGGAGGATCGGCAGGAAGTCACTAATCATCCATATCTGGTGTCTGATCACTGCCTAACGACAGACGTACAACCAGAGGACATCTTGGAGGCATATCATTGAATGATCAAAAGCACAACCTACATTATAAAAACAAGGACATGAAACACAACAGTATAAAATGGGAACTGGGGAAGTAAAACACACATGTTTACAAAACACGACTACACGGCATGTATAAAAACTACACGGCATGTCTTATTAAGACCAAGACATGGTAGTGTACCCCTTCCCTACAGGTCAAGTAACACATCAAACTACACGTCGTGTTGACCCAACACAGGGCGTGTACTTATAAACTATTCACCTACCCGAGTCTCTTTACATGGCTAACCCACACAGTCCGACTTATCCCGAGACTACACGGTGTGTTCGGAACATAAATGGCATGTACTAGGAAAGGCTTCAGCAGCCCGTGTTGTTAAACACATGACCGTCTACACAGCCAAACCTTACATGGCGTCTTCCGAACAAAAATGGTGTGTATAGGTGAAGGTGACACCATCCCCTATTGTCTGTGACATGGTCTGGTACTTGAACAAGACTACACGGTGTGTGCCCGAAAACACACGACGTGTCTAATAGAAAGTAATGTCGACCCGTTTTGTTCGTGAAATGGTTGAGTACCTGGACAGGACTACACGGTGTGTTCCTTTACAACATGGCGTGTTCTACTCGAGCTCCCCCGAACCGTGTTGTTAGTGACACGGTCAAGTACACGGCTCCGAACTAAACGATGTGTATCTACCGACCACGGCGTGTTCCTGAAGTTATTCTCATGACATCATGTTTTTGCTCACACGGTTAGTGACACGGCCCGAAAACTACTGGGCGTGTATCCCAAAAGTACATTCCATGTATTCTAGGTTTTTCTGGGAAGTAGCTCAGAAACTGCACAGAATCCCAGAAACACTGAATACAAGGAAAAGGATATGCCAAATTCCGATCCCTGAGGGACCATATTCCCCATGAATTAATGTGTGGAATCGCCTATAGTCATAGACAAGAGAAAACATGATCATGATCCACCAATTTCCGATTCAAGAGGTCACATAACACCTATAGATTAAAAATTTGGCATTCATTTAAGCATAGTATGAAGCAAAAAATCCCTTAACAATGCAGTAGAGATTCTATCAAAAATCCATCACAACAACATGCATAATCTTCACGAAGTCTATCACAACAACATGAAATTTATAATTCACCTAGATGGCATGGAAAGAATGCATGGCATTTGATTTATACAAGTTTATATATGATGCATGAGAAGGAATACCCTCATCTCATCGGGTTGCGACAGAAATAGAACTATAATCATCAAGAAAATGACAACACCAAGCATGTGAATCACTCTAGGTGAAATCATATCAACCGTAAAATATCAAAACCAACAAATTGAAATTAACGAGGTAGTAGGGATTTTCCCTATGCACGGGTTAGCTAATCCCGAGCACAGCTTAATACCAAGTACGGAATCTGTCCTACCCCTGGATAACGTCTCCAAACAGTAAAACAAGGGAAAATAAATCCTCTGATACCACTTTGTAATGACCCGAATCTGGATCCCCTCCACTGGTGCCCCGTACCCGGTTCTCCACATAACCTCAAGCATGTTTTCCCAAATGCAAGATGCAGCCCACTAGAAGTGAGGGCCTTGGTGAATCGGTGGGGAAACAATGAACTCATTCGGTAAAGTATAAAGTGGATCATCAATGAGTCACAATAGCGGAAACAATAATAGCATACAACAACTGAACTGAACAGTGGAAGCAATGTATAAACTAATAATGTTGCAACATGGTACATTTTTCTATGGAAATCCATAAAAAATCATCATGAAGAAATACAACTGATCAGAAGTACTAAAGCAACAACAAATTAAGAACATAAGAGAAACTCCTCAGCATCGCAAGTCTCAGCTCGGTCACATGCTCTCCAACTCCAGCAAGTCAGGTACCTGAAGAAGAAGGGCGCTTGCCCTTATATATGCATACAACAACATAATCTTATTGGGCCCAAAAACATGTCCCAAATATGGTGTGAGTCAAAGTCCCAGTAGGTAACCACCCAATTATCTGTGCCTAACAGTCAATGAATATATGGATTGTAATGTACATGAACATTAAATAGGAAAAATACACAGCAGTTACAATTCATGGTTCTAACATATAATGTACAAATGTAACAACCAACAACAAGTAGAAACAGGTAACCCTTTGGGTAGATCTCACAGCCTAACCCCTATGGATCAACCTACTAGTACTAGTAACCCTCTAGGAGGCACACACAGTCTCACCCCTCTGGTTCAGTTATGAAAGTAGACTCTCTGAGGAAGCAGTCACTGTCAATTCCCCCTATAGTCTCATAACGTGATAAAGGCTCTCTGGGGAATCACTCAACGTCTCATTCCGCCTGTGGCCCACATCAAGGAACTACATAATCTTTGAGAAAACACTCATCGTCAATTCCCCATGTGGTCTCGCATCGTATTAAAAGACACTCTGGAGAATCCCTTACGTCTATTTTCCATGTGGTCTACTACCCTAGGTTCACATAGTCTTTTGTGAAACTAACATGCTCAGTGCACATGTATCGTCCATGTAGACCACATGAACTACTTGTCTACCATTATAAGGCTCAACAGCATAACAAAAAAACAATTCCACTATCCTACAACTAGGAATGGCAACCAGAAAATTCCAAATAAGCAAAACAAGAATGGAAAAAATCTTGTGTATAGTAAAAAACTACCATATTCATAGGAAATTACATCTACTCAAGCAATCAATCCAAGCATGCAATATAATAAGGGGAAAACAGGAACACGCAATACCCCGTTTAGGGGTACTGTTGGAATTTTCACAATGTACTCATCTACATCCTATAGAAAGGCACAAACCACCTACCTCGATCCTAGGAGATCGATATACATGATCCACGACCACAAATTCTCCCTAGAATGTTATAGATTTGAGAAAATGACTGAAACACGTATACCATGATAACATGGGAAAGAGGAGGAATTAGAAAACAAGGCTCAAGAAAAAGTAAGAACTCACTGCTGTAATTCCAACGCAATTGACCGTGCTTGAATCGGATAACGAACGGAGAAACGGGAGATCAGGAAAGATCAGACCATACGGGTTGTTCTTAGACGAACGGGTCCTAAAAGAAGGTGTTTTTGTGCATTAGGTGTGACCCCGGTCCATTTAGTAAAATGAAGTACATGGTGTGTACTTCTGGAGTACACAGAGTTTACTAGTTTTTTTCTATACTTCGACAAAATCGTCCTCCACGTCACCCCTACACACCGTGTGTGTGGCCCGGACATGGCCAGTACACGGCTTCAAGCCAGAGAAGAGTACACGGCGTGTACTCAGAAAGTACATGACGTGTATGTCGATATTTTCCAAAAACGTCATTTTTCTCTTAAAAAACAAGAAAAAGGAAAGGGGTACCTGAAACGAAGATCTAGGTTCTTAAAATTAATATTTTATTTTCTTAAATATTCCAAACCCTCCTTATATTTTCTGTTGAATTATTTTTTTACTAGGTAAATTCATTTATTATATCTTGATTTTTAATGATTGGATTTTAATAAATAGTATTTTAATTGAAATATAATATGTTTACCATACTTTTCTTCTATAATAACAATGTCTAAATCAATGTATATAATATTTTTATTTTTGTATGACAAGTATGTCTGATTTTGGATTCAATGATAATTTATAGTTATAGTTATTCACTATTTTATTTAGTTATTCTATTTTAACCTGAGTTATATATCTATGACTCTAATGAGATTTTTTAACATCTAATATACTTATTTAAATTCCATTAGACTACTTGGGAGTTTTAAATCCTTGTTTATGTTGTCAAAAAATTGTTCAAATTCTCATCAACAGTTTTTGAATTCTATAATTTCCATAATGAAATATATTTTCCCTTTACTGATAATTCTTATTATGTAACTAAGAATCATACATAGTTTCCATATTTTTAAATATAATTTTCTTATAAATTTCATTTAACATCATCTATGGTTAAAACTTCCAATGAAACCCTAAAATGGCATAATTCCAATAACATCTTTAGTTATTTTTTCTGATAGTTCCCAGATAATATTATCAATTTGTTTTAAATTTTTTATCATATTATTGATGTATGATAAAAAATTTAATTAGTCTATTAAAAATAACAAAATTTTTTATTAATTTTAGGAATCAATTTTTTATATAAATATTATTTTTAGTTGCTAAAAAATTAGTCTAATTTTTATATGTAAAGTGATAATAGTATTTCATGTTTATATTTCCAATACCCATCGTGTGTTTTCCATAGAGATCAAGTAAATATTTTATACCTAACTTGAACCTTATTTAAATTTAATTTTTTTATACTTACCATATAAAGTTTATTTTTTAATACAAGTAATAGTGTAATCTTTTCCCACACAAATCACTGATCATGTAGAACTCAAATTGGAGTCACGCCTCATCTTCCATATAAACACTATAATGAACCTGTTTTTTGGTGTCACCTAATATAATTCCCCCATAAACAATAGTTTTTTGTGAATTATTCATGTTTTTTATATTTTTTTATTAGTAATTTTGTTTTCTATTATTATTCTAAATGGTAATGTTCTACCATGTGGAAACAATATGATAATCGATCATGAAAACAATGTTGTTTTATTGATTCACTCTCTAATGAAGATTGGATCAAAGGTTATAACATGTATTCAATAGGAACAGTAAGCTTCCATGCCTCCTCAAGCATATAATTACCTCATGTTAAGTAGAGTTATCATAGGAAATGGTTATTCTCGTGGTAACTATAATTATTTCATGTAATGTTCATTCATGGAATCTTTACATATACTAAGTAATGTGTATTTGATAGTAACTATATCTATTACAAGACGGTATTTATATCGACTATGAATTCACAATTAGTATATTAACTATACATTTTATCAGGTGATTGCATGGTATATTATTCCCATGATTAGTATATATATAACTTGCCAACATGAATCAACTACATTCATAGAATGAATTGTAAGTATACTAATCACCAGACCACATGGAATGCACTATTAGTCATGTTCTTTATTTATTTTTAATTAAATATATAATTTTTACCACTCATTATTTTTTATCATTTTTGATAATCTAATTTACGGCATACTTATTTTAATTATTTTATGTGATTTATTGAATTCTAAAGTTTAGATATATTATATAAAATCCATGTGAAATGTTATTATAATATTATAAGAAATTTTAAAATATTATTTTAATTTACATTTTATTCATATGCATTATGAGAGGAAATACTTCTAATGTTTAAATTTTTAAATTTTGAGCTGGTTTCAAGGAAGAATTATTTTATATTATAATATTTATTAATGAATAACTTTTTCAGTCAAATTTTTAAGTATTTAATTAAATATAATTAAATTTTGAATAAGTACAAAAAAACATTATTTTATAGTGTATTTTTTATATTTAAATTTTATAGTTAATTTTTATTATCATATTCATGGGATTTCCCTTACATATTATTGTAGAGACTATTTTAATTATTTAATGGGTAAATCCAATGGGACTAAAAATTTCATTTTGTTTTTACATCAAACGATATTTTTTAAAATTCTTATTTACGATTATTCTCTCTCTCTCTCTTAGAGAATTTTTTCATTTGAATTGGAATTGATTTACTTTTTTTGGGATTGGATTTAGTTTCTTTAGATCCCATTTAGAGGATTCAGGATTGCACTCAATCCATAGAAATACAAGTTATCATAACATGATCCTTTAGAGAACCAAATAATAACATTGTTTTACAAAATAAGTCATGTGCAATTAATTCTCTGTACTATAGGCCAATTTCTTAAGGTACGAACAAAAACTTCTGCGAAAACTTCTTCTACCTTGATAAGAAAATCAAATAGATCTAGCTCTATAAATAGTACATTATTTTATTCTTCTTATATCAATATCGATTAGTTTTCTTTTCTCTCAAACAATTCTTCCCATCTCTAACATATTCTCACATTTTATATTAAATTCAAAATAATTCTTCTAATATTTTATGAGGTTGGGACACATAGAATTTAATTTCTAGACCATTTTTTTGAATTTTATCATCTAAAGTATGTTTTGTAATTGTACCATAACTTTCCATAAATAATTTCACATTATTAGTTATTCATCCAGCAGAAAAATTAGTTTGTAATCAGGTTATGGTTCCCCTTAAAATATAATATCAGAGCACAAACATCTATCATCAATAAAATTGTTATAAATTTATAATACGTCTAATTTGGTCTGAATTACTATAAAATGAATTGTTTTATTCTCTATTTTATATCCACTACAAATCAACCGTTTTATTAACAATAATAATTAATCTAAATTATTAATCTATTTTTCTTAAGAAACCCTTAATTTGGTCTATTCACCCCTCTAGGATCCCTGATGTTACCCTTTGGGACCTAATAAATGACTTCTAAACTCCTTCGTAACCACCAATAAACTACCTAATACCTCACTTAATTAAATTTTAACTCTGAAAAATCAAATAAAAAGAGAGAAATCTATGTATTACATAGTTGAAATTCTTGTTCTATTACATAAATTATAAGTGTTCCCATTTTTAATGATACAATTAAAAATAATCTATATAGTACAATTTATTTCAATTTGAATATATACTATATATCACTGAGTACTTGATGCCTTATCTAGATATTCACTAGGATAACCTTATTTCCATTATTAACATAGAAAACCCTACAGTTAACCTAATTCATATTCTAAGATTCTTTGTTGGGGTCAAGTACCAAGGACAAGTCAGCCATATACTCATTATAATATCCACTATATCTCATTAAAAAGCTTTCTATACCTTATTTAGATTAATATTTATATGATTTAAAAAATATATAAATTATATATCAGTCTACATCAATGCATACATATCTCTTTATAAGATATTCACATGAAATTAAACTTCTATAAATCATTATATATAAATACATAATATCATGTATATTTATCTTCTCAAACTCACTTTCCATGAATAAATTACAAAAAAATCAAATAATGAAATTTGTAAAACCACATAATTTGTTTTGCATCATTTATTTTTTCTCATGTAATCATTATAGAATAGGAAATATTTATTTCATGCATTAATCATGGTATCTATAGTCAATTTAAAAACTTATTGAGAAATTAATAAACAATTATCATAATCATAGAAAAGTTTTTAGGATGAAAAAAATTAAAAATAACGTTTACAGTTAAAAATTATTTAAACAAGAACAACTCCCTAATATAAAAAATAAAGAGAAAACATTGGGAAAATTATAAAGTTATTTTCATTGAAATAATTATATATTCTATCTATTACCTATTTAATCTCTAATCACATTTTAATGTTATTCCAATGGTTTATTTAAATATTTACAGATACTATCTACCAGATATATCTATAACGATATATCGATGGATAAATAAATATTATATTTTGAAATTGAACATTGAATTTATATCAAACTCTAAATTTATTAAAATAATATTATAATTCATTATCAGTCATTTAACCCTACATATAGTTATTACGAATATGGACATTTGGAATATTTATTGATATTATGAACATTAATTGCTCGATTTATCCATTGATATAATTACAATGAATACAATATTTACTAATAAAAATGAAAAAATATAGAATAGTCTTTTTTAAAAATTATGAAACTACTGCTTCCATATATGGAATCCATTTTTTAAATTTCTAATCACTTATGTGAATGTATTCTGTTAAAAATTAAAATGAAAAATAAGATGAAATAATGGTTTTTCCAGAAAAATTCAATTTCCAATTATAAAATTCATTTCAGAAACCAATATTTGATATTTAATAAAAATGAAATGATAAAATAATATAATTATTCGAAACTATAAATTTAAATTTATAATTTATTTAAAATGATGTACAGTATTCGACTAAAATAAGTATTTTTCAGTTATCCCTAAAAATCCATCATTTTAAAAAATTCACAATATTCCACTCTATGTTAATTATGATATGTTGGTTTCAAATATTATATTCATTTTTTAAATATCTAGAAATAAATTTATTATTATTTGAAAAAAATAAAAAAAAAATTTTTTAGAGAATATATATTTTCCGAATGAGATGTCTTTACTAAAAATGGGGTGTTTATTTCTTAATAATTAATCAATACATTTGTTTTAAATATAAATATTATATATATTTAAAAAATTATCTATTCATATTCTAACAAGGTAATTTATTGTCTAGGTTATAAAAGTCATATTTAAATAATATTATTTTTGGTTTGATTAATATTGGTGTTGTGAGTCATACATGTTATCGTACAATAACTTTATTTTAGAAAATTTCTATTTAAAATTATAGAAACATTTAATAAATTAATTCCTCTTAATTTTATCTTCTTCTCATATGTAAAATGTTATAAATTTTAAAATAACATCATTTAAATCCCACATCATACTAATGGTTAATAAAATTTCTTATTGAAAAATGGCCAAGTGAAATACATAGCTGATCTAGAATATCACATAAATAGGGTTTTTAATTAGGGAAAAAATTATGGGATGTGAAAATATGGAATTTTAAGAAAATATAGTTTACCAAAAATTATAGAGAGTAATAAAGATCATTGATCAATATAAATTGAATGATCTTCAGAAATTCAATAACCCTAAAATAATAAAAAAAAATTGAAAATTACATCGATTAATTATATGCGAAACTAAAAGAATAACAATTTTCTAGATATTTTTCCTAGACATGAAGAATCTAGTCTAAAAAAATTTGGAAATTAACGTACAAAGTAAAAATAATTTCATCATTTAAAAAATATCCACCACAATTTCATATTATTATTCAAATGATGTGTATTAAAAATGATATTTTTTGTTTCAAGCATGAAAATATACTTGCATCAAATCATATACATCCAAAAAATGATAACAAAATATTTATATTTTCATTATAAATAATCCAAAACCAAAATTAGTTATCACAAGGTAAGATAATTCCCCTAATGAAAAAACAATCATACCATGGAAGAATATTTGAATCTCAAAATTTCAATAGTACTTCCTAAAGTTTAAACTAATTCATCCATAAAGAAATGTCCTTAAAATTACTAAAAATATTCTTGAACAAGAATGTAACCCAAAAATTAAAACTATTTGATCACACATTATTTTGAGATTAATTTAATTTTCTTCACTAAATAACATCATTAAATATTGAAGACTCATACCTAAAATATATGAACCATAATTATATAATCTCTAAAAGAAGACAATCATTTCGAAAAATAATAATTTTAAACATAAATAAAAATAAAAACCATTTACTCTTCCAAAATATGATTCAAAATTTAGTCCTAAAAAAATAAAATAATTTTATGTTTACATTAATCATATATGATTCCCAAAATAAATAACATTTTTTAGATGAAATTAATAAACAAATAACTAAATCACTTGTTAGTATCATAGTTATCATTGTGATAATAAAAATATCATAAAATCAAGTAAATAATTTTATTATTTCATACTAACTAGAACATCACACAGGCCAATGGTAGGATATGAACTCCTATCACCCTTTAGCTGAGAGCTCAAGACTTATAGCCTTGCCATATGTGATGGGTTATTTCTCTATCTTTGAGTTTTTCTTTTCAGTAAAACTATAAAAATATAATTTCTATACTATTCCAAAAAATATGATGAGAATCATTAAAATAATATCCTCATTACACTAAATTAATATTTAATTTTTAATCTGATGTTTATATATACTTCAACCCAATAGAAAATCTCCCAAAATCTCATTAATTACCTTAAAATCCCTTCACCTAAAACCTCAAAAGGGAGTTGTAATAGTTTGCACATATGCTCAAACATAATAACATAAAACAATGAAATATTTCATAAATATTATGATAAAATCTCATTAAAACATCATAATCTATAATTTTTTTAAAAACCCTACCTCTGATACCCACTACAACTTCCACAAACATTCACTCTCTAATCCAATTGTAAAAACATAAAAATTGCATTTATGGATTTAATATCAATACATGTGATCTATTTTTTCATGAAAACCTTAAAAAATGAAAAGGAAAATATTGTTTCACTGACATACATAATGAACTTTTAGGTTTTGAATTTTGGAAAATTAGTTAAAACTATGAAAAACTATGATTCATAAACAACTAGTTCATAAAGATCAAAATTATCTCCCACTATACCAAACTCTTAATATACCATATTATTTCTTCAACATCTCCCATAAAAATTATCATATCTGAGACAATTCTAAAAAACCATATAACAACATTTTTCATAACAAGTAAAAAATAATACTGAAGAAGGGTGATCTGAAATGCTTAGTAAAGGTAAATATAAGTATTAAAAACTGATTTACATCAGTGATAGTTAGATTAGCATAACGGTATGAACACATAAACAAAGTAAATGAACGTAACATAAAAGAATAGATGCCCATAAATACCTAGATAATTAATTATAAATTATGGAATGAATCTTCCAAAATGGAAAGAGTCATTATAATCAATAATCTTGAGCCACATGAATTCAATCTTGAATAAAGTAATCATTATAAACATGTATATTTTCATTCATAATAAGTAGATCATTATTTTAATGAAATATAATCCTATTCTCTTACCTTGAGAAATAATAATAGTTCCATAAAATATCATATAAAGTACATATTAAATATAATATAAAATTGGGTCGTAATTTCCATATCACTCTTACAATCACTCTGACAAATGTAATTATGAGGAGACCAACATTCATACCCAATGAATTAGATAGCTATCATTATATTACCCATCATTAGTTATAACACAACCTCACAAACATTCACTATAAGAAAACCACATATCATTGGTTTATAAGGGAACCATGCATCATCATAAATAATTCTCAAGAACCATAAGATAAATAATGTGACAAATCATTCATTTCATCCTGTTGATTACAAAATGAACTTAAAGAGTAATGAGGGTATTGGTAGATAAAAGAAAAGAAATATTACAAGACGATGATAAATCTTGGGAGGAACAAAAGGGATGCACAATATTTCTGAAAGGCTGCATGAAAAGCATCTCTCTTGTGCGAAAAACCACCGGATCTGAGGACGTTTTTTTCCGCGTGGCGTGGAAACTTGCACGCAGCTGTCACCGAGCATGAAATATTTCACGCTGACCAACTTTTGTTTTGACCAGAGGACCATGATCACCTATAAATAAAAGGGTTCCCCTTTGACTTATGATGGCTGGAGAATCTGAACTATCTCCCATGCATGAAATCAACATATTTAGTGCGTAAAATATAGAATTCTTGTAAGGGATTTTTTGCGACAGGTCTCCCGGGGTTCCTCCTTTGCGCGAGACTACTCTGGATTGACCCTCACTCAAGTTCCTAAATGATTGGTTCCTTGTGCGCAAAACCTCAGTCGGACCCTGCACACAAACATCCCCAATTGCAGGTACACACGTACTGTTCTATGCATTTTTTCCAATCGTGATTAAATTGAACACATCCCTTTCTAATTGCACTCACACCCGACATTTTTTGCATGGTTGTGCCAATTGCACGCAATCGTTTACTATTGCGTGAAAATATATAGTTCTACTCACCCTTACCTATTCCGCACATCTGTTCCACTTCCGCGCAAGACACCCTACTTGTGCGTACACTTTTACTTCGATGTCCCACTTCCAGAAATCATCTTCGGGTGCTTCTTAAAACTAAAACATCTTTGTATCCCACCTTTCTCTCGTACGGCACTCTAGGATCATGCGAAGTAACTTCAAATTTCCTTGGGCAGAGCTTCACATTTCATTGTTTCACCTCATTCTTATTTGAATAAGCATGCTAACGGCTATTTATTCTTTAAATAGCCACACAAACGTGGACCCCTCAAAGGATCACTCCATAACACCACAATGCCACAACATTTTTGATGCCTTCCATCCCCCCAGGGGTGGGAGGTATCAGTTATGTAAGTCATAAGGGGTGCAGAGTGAACCTGCCTCGTCTGAGCTGTAGGAAATTAAACTAAAAATCCCCATCATAATCCGTACATGGAATGAAACAATGACCTTTCACTGTACATCGCATTCGGGGTTCCCCCACCTTGGACATTCCGCATGCCCACTTGTCTCCATGAGAGTGAAAAATTTCCTCACATGAAATGAGATCCTCTTTATGTAGAGACCCAAAGCGTGACGTACAAGGACATTACATTACTTTTGCGAAATACATAATACATAACAAAAAAAATATCGAAGGACTGTAATAGTTTAGTGTCTTTGGAAACTCAGAACGTAATCTTTTATTCATGGTGAATGATCTTAAACAATTCCTAGAAAGATCTTCCCCTTTTTTTTCTTACCTAAATCTTTTCTTTTTATCCTGGGGAAAAGGAAACAAATAAAGGGTGAGCTTAAATGCTCAGTAAGGGTAATCAGGGAGAAAATAAATCAAACCATATACATTTGAACATAAAAACAAGAACATAATGTTCAAAAATCGAAATCTTGAGAAATGACATAAAACATGGCAGTACATAAGGCATATATCATAATGGAACATCAATAATGATAAAATAGATTGGAAATAAAACTTGTAATTGTGGAAAAACATTAATCACATGATATGATTTCCATAGTATCCAAGGCATTGCTACCCAAACCATCTTAGTGGACAAAGTCCCTTTCTGAATCGTGTTCACTCATCCTTCCAGTCCTGTATCACTAAACCGGATTAACATACTGTTCCAGCCATGTCTATCTCATGAGATATAAATCCTTACCCAATTCATTGGAGGGAGATATAGGTCCCACCAATCTCATAATGAAATCATTCTTAATAGTTCCACAACATAAACATAAATCATTCATCATAACCCAATGAATAAAAATGGGTTTCATAAATATCATCCCATCATTACATAATCCACATAAAATAAATGGATATCATTTAATCATAAGAGAATTGGAAACATTTAAATCATTGAGACATTATACATGAAACACACACATATGAAATAATGTCATCATGAATGGAAAATGTTTTTGATAAAACACTTGAAATAAATTCTTGAGGAAAATAAGCTTTCTTATTAAAAATAATTTTCTTTTTACAAAATGCCATGATATATTAAAATAAAAGGATTTTGTTGAAAATATTCAGGAAATATTGTAGATTAATCTTCCTGAAAATAAGGCGTTATGAAAACTGTAAAAATATGTTCATGTTCTCCTCATACGTTTGTCAGAAAAGTCAAAAAGTTCATCGTATGGTAATAAAAAGAAATATTCCTTCCATTCATCATAGTAAAAGTCAAAAAGGTGAAAAAAATGAATTTAAAAATATATGTATTAATATTAATCATTTTATGAAATCATTTTGATAAAACATGTACATGGATGAAAAATATAACCCCAGTAAATACTTATGAATAAACAATCTCAGATAAGAATGATATTGGAATAATTATCCCTTACCTTAGGTTCGATATGCTTCATATGTATCCAAACATCCGGTATAATGATTTAATAAATGTCTTTTACTTATTACTGAATCATATTAATTGTTATTATAACATATATGGTTAACTTTTGACTTTATATTAACCGTTCTTTTGTAAATTCCATGTTAAAGCAGCATTTTGGGTAAAATAGTTTTATTTATCGTACGCGTTTAGACTTGTTGTTATTGATGTTATTATAAAATTTATCATTATTTAATTACATAAAAAATTTAAAAAACGATTTATATATCATATATATTCAGAATATAATTATAAATATATAACATATCGATAAATGAAATGAAATACAATTTTCATGGAGATGGTAGACCGTACGTAGGCATGAATGCTGTTTTCATTTCCTTATTGAATATATGTATGTAATTAACATATACATAAATACAGTATCATTATTATGTCATATATCTCATCATTATTCATTTTAAATACTTTATAATCATTCTTGAGTGGTTAACATGGAGGATTAATCTCATCGCGTCGTGGAGACGGTAATCCGTATGTTCGCACGAGCGATGATATCATTCCCATAGTTATTGAATTTAACTGGAATGGATGATATAATATCATAGATTCATTATGATGTTATAATAACTATATATAGTTATTCTTTACGCCATTATTCCCGTCCAAGTAAGGTGGTGGTGGGAAAAATAGATTACACCACGGTGTGGAGACGGTATTCTGTATGTACACACGCACGGTGATTTCATTTTTCGTAGGATGTATAGATGGTGAAATAGGGTTTTTTTCATATTTACAACAACATATCAGTATATTAGTGAAACTAATGTTATTAATTTATGATGAAACAAATAAAGAAGTAGAAGTTGAAGAAGAAATAATCTTGAATGAATCGGGAGAAGAGATTACCTCTTCTTCAATGCACCCCTTTTGAACTTCTTATTAGGGCACTCGAGTTGGTCTTTTGAGAAAAGCATAACCTTGATGATATAAATATAGAGGATGATAAGAAAAATTGTTAGTTGTTGTCAGAGATTCAAGGCTCAAAAGGGTGTGAAGAGAAGAGGGAAGGGGTACCCTTTTTATAAGGGAGGAGAGGGGCACCTTAGGAAAACTTAAAATATTATTTTATAATAAAGTCATATTCTGTTTTTAATAGCTCCAAATTTATTTTTTTGAGTATAATGTGGGGATGTGTCGAAATAATCTAATAAAATAGGTTTTAGACAAGTTTGGATTACTATTTTATCCTTATCATTTAGATATAACTCTATGTTAAATAATTTAACTTTTACCATGTATTTTAGTTTTCTTACAATATATGGTTAATAAACATACTATAACAAGTAAAACAAACCCCAAGTGGTTAATTATTAATATATATATCCTTATTTAAGTCATTTTTATGAACCATATAATTTTAGGAATAAAATAAAAATTAATAATATAATATTTGTTGTAAAAACTATTCTATGTCCATTTTGACATTATTTGGTACTTGATTTTTGAGAAAATCATAACAGCATGATTAGTTCGAAAAAAGATAATTAAATCAATAATAACATGTCATATTAACATAAAAAATTAGTGGAATTCATAAAATGTCTAAAATTACAATTATTTGGGTATTTATAACATCAATTATGTTAATATTTCATTAATAAGGTAACTACTACATCATCATTATGTCATAAATAAATTAAATTATTTAATGTCTACAAATTATAAATAAAATACTATTATGTTAGAAATATTTTTATATCTCAAATTAATATTTATAGTCGAATTTATCTTATTTATAACCCTATATTAAAAATGTTTTACTTATTAATATTTGATTTTAACTATTTTAATCGTTCTTTAAATAAAATAATAATAAATATCCTAATCTAATACAAGTGGACATAAAGGGTAATATTTTATTCCTAAGGTTGTTTTTTGTCTAATTAAACTTATCCAATAGAATTAGGACATGTGTTACAGTAATAATAATATTATTTTTACCCATAATTACTCTGTTTAATTTTAACCGTGGTAAATAAAAGTAAAATGTTACTATTCAGAAAAAATTATTTTTATATTAGTAAACAACATTTTACTCCTTGATATTAACCATTTATCTTGGCTTTTCAAAATTGCACTCACAAAAGTGGTAAAATTAAGTTTTCTTTTAATTTTCAAACTCTCCTAGGAGGTGGGTAAAAGTCGGTGAAAAGTTCAATAAAATTTTTAAATGTCTAAAATTATTATAAATTGACTCCAATGAATTTCATTGAACATATATACGTATTATGTATATATTATTATCTAAAATAAATTTAAATAAAATAAATAATTATTTAAATAAAAGTCAGTTTTTAAATAGTAACCCAGATTTTTCACTATTCATCCAAAATTGAAAGTGTTCAGAAAAATACCATAAATTCACAGAAGGCTAATTTCGATATTTTGAATCAAAAAATGAAGTCCATTTTCAATGTTAAAATTTATAAAATTTCAAAAATTGGATATTACTATTAATAATGGAAAGTTCTTAATAATAATATAATAATATACAATTTAGTGAAACTTGGTATTGCGTACTATGCACGCTATTGATGATGGTCTTTATTGCATGTAATGCAAGCCAAGTCAGGAATGCGTGTAGTGAATGCTATGTTTGGTGTTTCATATAACATAATCAAAACATATTTCATTTATTCATTATACAAAATCCATACTTAATGTTGTGTAAAATAATTTCCACAAAATGAACATGAAATTATGTGTAACACGAGCCATGAATAGTGTTGCGTATACTGCAAGCTAATTTTTTTGTAGCATACAACACTAGACATCAATGAAATTAAAAATAATAATTGTCATAAAATCTCAGGTTGTTAAATTCTACCCCCCTTAAAATGAATTTCACCATCGAAATTTGTTCGGGTTATAAATGGTTTACTACTTGAATGTTTCTTTCATAGAAACCCACATCGTAAATAAATAATTCTAAAACTCCATTTTAAAAAAGAAAAGTTAGAATCATAACAGTCACCCAATGTAACTTAGTATAGGGTTTCCACATAGGAAAACATAGGTGAAAATATGTATATGGAAGAGAAATTTAACCATCATGTTTAGTTGAAGAGTGGTAGAGAACATGCCTATGAAAAATCCAAATATCACCAAGCCATAAATTTGTGATGATCTAAGGTACCATCTGATTCATTGGATAAAAGGTCACATGGACAAAATTTTTGGTTTTCAAGAAAATTTCCCTAAAGATTACGAATTTGAATTAGAATAAATATTTACTTTATTTCGTTATAATCTCACCGATGTTTGTTCCTTGAACATTTTCCACTTCATTAATTAAAGAAATGAAGTTGAATTTTTCATTCGTGAAGTGTTAGCACTTCATGTGATAGAATGATTGGTCATTCCTTATGCCTCGTACAAAAGGTTAGAAAATGTTATAAAAAATACTTAAGTCCCTCTATATTGAGATTAATCATATATAGTTTCTAAAACGGTCTTATACATCATATATCATACTGCTTAATATAATAAAACTAGTTTCTACTAACCAGGGACTTCCAGTAGGCCAGTGGTAGGCGATAAAGGCCTGTCGCACTTTGGTTGTGGGTTTGATTGCCCCAGCCATGTCCGATGTGACGGGTTGTCACCCATCCTGAAGGTTTTCCTTTTTCAAAAACTACATTATTCTAATATTCCATAAATAATATCAAAAAAAGTTTTAACCTTCAACTGTACTATCTTATATATAACTTAATTCATTCCAATCATCAGGCTTATGCAAAATACTTCTTTACAAGCTCATTGTATAAAGAAAAAAATTCCTAGAAATGTCAACTACCGAGCATGTGAATACAATCAATTATCCCCTATATATCATATGATATATCTTGTTGGTCAATTCCAAACATGTGAATACCATAATCATGTATTCTCTTGAACCATAGTGAAAACATGAATGATGTCAGAATGTAACTCTTTCCATATCCCAATAATTCTATATACTCAAACCATGATATCACTTTTTCCTTATATTAGTCATGATATCATTAATAATATCAAACATTTCATTATCTCCTTATCCCTTCTTTAAGTGCATATTAGGTTCTTTCCAAAAATATCGGATTATCATTTCATGTTTGTTTGTACTATTCAACATATACTTTCAAATCTCAAGTAAAGGCAACAGTGTAACAATCCTTACATTTTTCCTTATTCCCTAATACCATACATTATTCTTGATTAACATACAATCATTAAACTACCTTCTTAAACCACTGACTGAGCTTCATCATTTCTTCCATCTCATATATAATTTGTAGTCTCTTCATCATAATCCATATAAATACTACCTATATGTCTAAGATTATTATCTTTATGAGAATTTCCATTAGGGAATTGGTTGGAATAATACTTGTACCTTCCACATTTAAAACACATAACCATTGTTGATGTCTTACCAATACCATTATCTTTGTACATGGTGTTAACTGAACCATTTCTTTTACAACTACTGGCTTTGTGTCATACTTTTCCACACCCAAAGCATCATCTAGTTCCTTTGAAACATTCTCCCTAATGCCTCTTCCCAAATGATTTACATGAGGGAAATTGTACTTTCTTTCCTCTATGATCATCATGAAACCCAATCTTTCTCTTATTAGATGAGTCGGGAAACTTACCAAAGTTTATATTATTGATCATATTATGAGATTATTAATTAGGAATAATAATGATATGTGTAATTCCAGATCCAATTTCATTTGGTTTCTCATGAAGAATATCATTCCATTGTCCACCATATCATCTATTATCGTGAATCTTCCTGTTTCTAGCCATTTTCTAAACCCCCAAAAAATAGTGTGAGGGACCAAAATCATAATCAAGAGGGATTAAATTCAATATCTAACATCTTAGGTTTAATTATAATATTGTTACAATAATTCTAGGACTATAACCTATACTTATACTTAACCTTAGGGACATATCTAGACATATCTATGAAATATCTCTATGGATCTCACTAAATTTCCCGCATCCTAGTTTCCAAAAGTTGAGAAAAGTAAACTTCTGATACCATCTGTAGTGACCCAAAGCCTGACATACATGGAAAATACATTACTTTTTTGGAAAACTTAATACAAAAAAAACACCGAAGGACTGTAATAGTTTGGTGTCTTTGGAAACTCAGAACATAATCTTCTAATCGTGGTGAAAGATCTTCGACATCTCCCATAAAGATCACCCCATTTTGTTTTCTTACCTAAAACCTTTTTTCTATCCTGGGGAAAAGAAAACATATAAATGTTGAGCTCAAATTCTGAGTAAGTGTAATCATGGAGAAATAAAACAAACCATATACATTTGAACATAGAAACATGAACATAATGTTTAAACATCGAAATCTTGAGATATGATATAAAACATGGAAGTACATAAGGCATAGATCATAATGGAATATCAATGCTGATAAAATAGCTAGGAAATAAAACTTTTAATTGTGGAAAAACATTAATCACATGATATGATTTACATAGTAGCCAAGGCATTTCTTCTAAGACAATCTTAGTGGACAATGTCTCTTTATAAATCGAGTTCACTCCTCGTTCCAGTCCTGTATCACTAAACTGGATTAACTTACTATTCGAGCCATGTCTATCTCATGAGATATAAATCGTTACCCAATGCATTGGATGGAGATATAGGTCCCACCCATCTCATAATGAAATCATTATTAATTGTGCCACAACATAAACATAAACCATTCATCATAACCCAATGAATAAAAATGGGTATCATAAACATCATACCATCATAACATAATCCATATAAAACAAATGGAAATTATTTAATCACAAGAAAAGTGGAGCCATGTAAATCATAGAGACATTATACATGAAACATACACATATGAAATAATGTCATCTTGGGTGGAAAATGGTTTTCATAAAACACTTGAAATAAATTCTTGATGAAAATAACCTTTCTTCATAAAAATCATTTTCTCTTTATAAAATGATATGAAATTTTAAAAGAAAAAGAAATTATTTAAAATAGTCATGAAATCATGTAGATTAATCTTCATGAAAATAAGGTGTTATTAATACAGTAAAAATCAGTTCATGTTCTCCTCGTACTTTTGTCAGAAAAGTCAAAAATTTGATCGTATGATAAACAAAAGAAAGATTCCATCCATTCATCGTAGTAAAAGTCAAAAAGGGGTAAAAATGAATTTAAACATATATATAAGAATAGTTAATATTTTATGAAAACATTTTGAGAAAACATGGACTTGGATGATAAATATAACCCCATTAAATACTTACAAATAAACAATCTCGGATAAGAATGAGATTGGAATAATAATCCCTTGGCTTAGGTCTGATATGCTTCATACATATCCGAACCACCTGTATTATGATTTAAATAATTCCATTAACTTATTACAGACCATATTCATTGTTATTATATCATATATAGTTCACTTATGACTTTATATTACCCGTTCTTATGTAAATACCATGTTAATGCAGCGTTTTGGGTAAAATCGTTTTATTTATCATACGCATTTAGACTTGTTTTTCATGATGTTATTATTACACATATCATTAAATACTTACTTATAGAATTTGAATAATTATTTATATGTCATATATATTCATAATATAAATATATATATAATAGATCTCTAAATGGAACGAAATACACCGTTCATTGAGATGGTAGAGCGTACGTATGCATGAATGTTGTTTTCATTTCCTTATTGAATGGATGTAAGTAAATAACATATATATAAATCCAGTATCAAAATTATGTCATATATCTCATTATTATTCATTATATATACTTTATAATCATTTTGGAGTGGTAAACATGGAGAATGAATCTCATTGTGTCGTGGAGACGGTAATCTGTACGTACGCACAAGCGATGATATCATTTCCATAGTTATTGAATTTAATTGGAGTGGATTATATAATATCATAGAATCATTATGATGTTATAATAACTATCTATAGTTATTCTTTACACTATAATTCTAGTCCAAGTAAAGTGGTGGTGGGAAAAACATATTACACCACGGTGTGGAGACGATATTCTGTACGTACGCACGGTCGGGGATTTCGTTTTTTATTGGATGGATAGAAGGTTAAATAGGTTTGTTTCATATTTATAATAACATATTAGTATATTATAGATACTTATGTTATTAATTTATGATTATACAAATAAAGAAGAATAAGTTGAAGAAGAAAGAAACTTGCAAGATTCGGGAGAAGAGATTACCTCTTCTTCAACGCACCCCTTATAAACTTCTTATTATGGAACTAGAGATTGTCTTTTAAGAAGGCCCGAACCTCTATGATATAAATACATAGATTTAGTAGGGGAATTGTCAGGGGTTTTCCGAGCATCAAGGCTCAAAACAGTGTGAAGATAAGAGGGAATGGGTTCCCTTTTTATAAGGGAGGAGAGGGGCACCTTAGGAAAACTTAAAATATTATTTTATAATAACGTCATATTCGTTTATTGATAGCTCCAAATTGATTTATTTCGAATAGAAGGTAGGGATATGTCTAAATTATCTCAACCAATAGGATTTTGACATGTTTAGGTTAATATTGTGTCCTTATCATTTAGATTTAACTCTAAGTTAAATAATTTAACTTTTACCGTGTCTTTTTGTTTTCTTACAATATATGGTTAATAATCTTACTATAACAAGCCAAACGAACCCCAAGTGGTTTATTAGTAATATCTATATACTTATCTAAGTCATTTGGCATATCCTTATCTTTTTTGGAATAAAATAACAATTATTAATATAATATTTGTTTTAATAACTTTTTTTGGTCAATTTTGACACTATTTGGTAAGCGATTTTTGTGTAACTTATAACAGCATAATTAGTTCAAAAAAAATGTAATTAAAGAAATAATTACATGTCATATTGACCTATAAAATTATTTTAATTCATAAAAAGTCTCAGATTATATTTATTTGGGTATTTATAACATCAATTATGTTTATATTTCATTAATAAGGTAATCAATGCATCATCATTGTGTCATAAATAAATTAAATTATATAATGTATAAAAATTATATATATAATACCAATATGTAAGAAATATTATTATCTTTCTAATGAATACTTATAGTCGAATTTATCTTATGTATAACTCTATATTAAAAATGTTTTAGTTATTAAACATTGATTTTAACTATTTTAATTCTTCTTTAAATATAATAATAAGAAATGTCCTAATCTAATCCAAGTGGACCTAAAGGGTAATATTTTATTTCTAAGGTTGTTTTTGGTCAAATTAAACTTATCGAATAAAATTAGGACATGAATTTGTGTAATAATAATATCATTTTTACCCTTAATTTCCCTATTTACTTTTAACCATGGTAAATAAAATTAAAAAAATTACTATTCACCAAAATAATGTTTATCATATTGAACCACATTTTACTCTTTTATATTAACCGTGTCTCTCAGATATTTGAAATTCCACTCACAGAAGTGGTAAATTTATGTTTTATGTAAATTTTCAAACTCTCCTTGGAGGTGGATAAAGTCGGTGAAAATTTCAATAAAATTTTTATATGTCTAAAATTATTATAAAATGACTCCAATGAATTACATTGAACTTATATAGGTATTATGTATCAATTTTTACCTAAAATAAATTTAAATAAAATAAATAATTATTTAAATAAAAATTCGGGTTTGAAAAAGTAACCCACAGTTTTCATTATTCATCATAAATTGAGAGTTTTCAAAAAAATACCAAAAATTCACCCTAGGATAATTTCAATATTCCAAATCCAAAAATAATTTCCATTTTGAATGATAAAATTTATAAATTTCAAAAATTGCGTTTTACTATTCTTAACGGCTAGTTCATAATAATATTATAATAATATATCATTTAGTGAAACTCATTATTGCGTACTACACACACAATCGACAAAGGTCTTGATTGGATGTAACACAATCCATGTCAGGGATGCATGTAGTGAAAGCTCCATTTGTTGTTTTGTATAACATAATGAAAACATATTTCATTTATACATTAAATAAAATGTATACTTAATGTCGGGTAAATTAATTTCCACAAAACGAACTAGAAATTGTTTGTAAAACGAGCCAAGAATAGTGTTGCGTATATTGCAAGAAAATTTTTGTGTAGCATACAACACTAGACATCAATGAAATTAAAAATAATAATTCTCATAAAATCTCTTGTTGTTACTCTTTATTGGAGCAATGTTTGTTTTTGGGGAAAGGAAAACCACATTGTTGTAAGCTCATAGACTTCCTTGCAAGAGGTGGCATCCATGTTCCTCCTCTCTTCCTTGGTACCAAGGACCAGAGAGGGGGATGGGCACCAGAGCCCTCCTTTCTTCCATGCCAAATCCCTCTCCATTTGGTCTTTGTCTCCACTCATCCCTCCCTCCTGGAGTAAGTCCCAATATCTATCTCTATGGGAAACTAAAAATGTGTATGCCCCTGTTTCCTTTTTGGGCCTCTAACCACGCATAAGCCCCTATTTCTTCATTGGGACACTAAACAAGTGTAAGCCCCATTACACTTCACAGGGATGCACCATTCACGACATGATCTCCAGGTCATTCCTGCCTCTTTTTCTCACACCGAGCATGACTCGTGTGGGCGTAGAGTAAACATTGACCATGGAATCCTACATGGGAAGCCTAGAGTGAAAGCCCCACTACACCACTGAACTACATGGACATTGATCATTACCATGTCAAGGTATATAGGATGCCTCCCTGAGGTTCAAGCCCCAAAACAATTGGTCCCGACCACCATCGCGCCGGTTCACCAAACATCCAGAACTATGTGGAATTTGATCCTTTCTAAGGCAAGGTATGTAGGACACCTCCCCGACGTTCAATCCCAACAACCAGTTGTTCTAACACCCCTTCACTTTGGTTCATAAAACATCTCAAACTATGTGGACATTGATCCATGCCAAGGCAAGGTATGTAGGATGACTCTCTTAGGTTTAATCCCAACAAACATTGGTCCCGACCACCTCCAGATCTATTCACCAAACATATCGAACTACATGGACTTTGATCCTTTCTAAGGCAAGGTATGTAGGAATCCTCCCTGAGGTTCAATACCAACAACTATTGGTCCCGACCACCATCACGTCAGTTCAACAAACATCCTGAACTATGTGGAATTTGATCCATTTCATGGCAAGGTATGTAGGATTCCTCCCTAAGGTTCAATCCCTTTATTATCCCGAACTACAAGGATTTGATCATTCCCAAGTCAAGGTACATAGGACGCCTGCCTGAGGTTCATGACCAACAACTATTGGTCCCGACCACCTTCACATTGGTTCACCAAACATCCCAAACTACATGGAATTTGATCCTTTCAAATGCATGGTATGTAGGACACCTCAATGAGGTTCAAACACAACACCTAATTGTTATGAATCCCCCATCACGTCGGTTCAACAAACATATAAAACTACGTGGACATTGATCAATGCCATGGAATGGTATGTAGGATGCCTCCCTAAGGTTCAATCCCAACACCTAGTTGTTCCGGTACCCCATCAAGTCAGTTCAACACACCCTCCTGAACAACGTGGAATTTGATCCATGCCAAGGCATGGTACGTAGAAAGCATTGATGAGGTTCAAGCCCGAAAACCTGGTCCTGAAATCATCATGTCAATCCACCCCCATCTATCATGATTCTAATCTGTAAGCCCCCTTTTTCACAAATGACACTAATCTACAATCTCATCCAGTGGTAAGCCATTGAAACCCCATCCATCAGTCAGCCGTTGCGTACCCATTTGATGGTAAGTCGTTGTCGGATGAAAATTGTTGGTTTGATACCTATCTTATAGATATGGTACGTAGGAAGCCACCCTGAGGTCCAACCCCAAACACGAGTAAATGTTGGTGTCCCCCTTGCTGGGACCCATATCTCTGGTCCACCCCTTGAGTGTTAGACTATCTCAGGCTGCTAACCATGCATAATCCCCAGCACATCATTAGGTCTCTGTTCCCTGTGTACACCCTAATTTCATGCCCCAACCAAACGGTTCCACTTCCTTCATGTCTCATCCATATGGGTAACCTCCCTAGGTGTCCCATTAACCGCTGAACTATGTGGACTTTGATTCCCTACCTTGGGGATATGTAGGAAGTATCTTTTTGGATCAAGCCCAACATTACTATTCTCCTCAAGTCGGTTCCATCTCATTCTCCCTCCACTTTATTAAATAATCCATATCTATATTGGTTATTACTCAGGCCACCACATCCCACTGGGATCATGCCATCTCATTTCTTCACTTCTCCTAGAAGCAATCGGGTAACTAACCACGTGGTAGCCCCTGTATCAGTGCTCCCCATAGAGGTCTCACCCATCTGTTCCACTCTAGTCAGCATTCTGATCAGTCTTATATACCTCCGCAAGATGTTAAACATGTGGAATACCCTATGATAAACATAGGAAGGTGAGGAAAACCTCAAAGACTTGCCCATAGCATGTGATTCCCTGCACCCGACATGGGATTCCTCGGGCTTCCGCACCCTCAAGAAGCCCTATTATAAAAGGACGAATCCCAGATGTTCCAGTCTTCCAGCGTCCTGAAATGCTAGAGATTTCCAACGTGAATATTCCCAGGACCGAAGGTTGCTACCCTGTTTGGACCTCTTCGAGTGACCTGATAGAAGAATTGTAATTAACTAGTGTCCATGATGATATGGCACTCAGAAGAGTTTCATGAAAAATGTCTTAATCTATAAGGGAGACCCAGACTGTGTGAAAAACTATTGAGGAGGAATCCACAATAGGAGGATCCAACATCCCATCATCCTGTATCGATGAAGGATAAAAAATCCCTAAATAAGAAAAGTATTTTTCCCACCTTTGGAAAGTGATAATGTAGGGAAATAATCAGCACATCCTCCTAATAATGAGCATGCCCCGGTGAAAGTATCGGAAACAAATTATGAACCTGATCTAAATCTATTCTCCTCAATAAAGGGATTCATAGCATTCGAGTCATCAGTGGACTGAAATTATACCAGATCCAAAAACCCAACGCTAGGTCCCTCCAAGAAAATAGAGTGTATGGTGTGAAACTCATCAGAAGTTGGGGCATTGGAACGTTGGGCATCCCTGTCTGTGATGTTGTTAGCATGGATCCTTCTTACCAGCCATGGATGACGGAATGGTGTTGGGGCATTGAATGTTGATTTCCATGTTTTTTCACTAATGGCTTAAACTTCATGCCTTTCAGGATTCAAGACACTACAAAAAAAATCAGTCACTACCTGCCCACCGACGTAGGGGAAGGGGGAGATCCAACTTGGAAATACCATGTGGCCCCACCGCTTCTACCATTTCCCCCACATCCACAGCTTCTAGGAACCTTCTCCACATCTCCCCTTTGGAAACCATTCATCTGGGTGTAATAAATGAACTCGTATGTCGATACGAGGAGGAGGGGATTATCCCAACACGGGATATGGCCCTCCATGTACTAGAGGCATCGACTCCTCGTTGCCACCAGGCGCCGTGAAGGGATCCACTGCTCCCCAATATAACATAAAAATGTTTTGGGAGATCCCCCAGTAGGCCGCACCAGCACCGCCACATGGCCCCACATGCTGATGATTAGGTGAGCTATGCACATAAACCACCATGCCCAGTCCGGTTATCCTGACGCCAACATTGAGCTTAGGCCGAGGAGGATGCCCACTAATGGGCATCAACGTTAGCGACTACTATGGCGTGTGCCACTGCCGACATATACAACTGGTCCCCTGCTTAGGCCAATCATAGACACCCATCCACCCAGCCTGAACCAAGACCCCAAACACCACATGGGCAGGCTGGGTCGACTCTCCCGGTTTTCGGTGCAGATAGTGCCTTGCACGGGCCGACTCGTGGTGATGACACCCAATACGGAGGTCTTCCCTGTACCTCCACCATAGATAGTGAGGTTCCTCCTCGCTTCCAATATCAACATGGTGTTATGCCTCATGCTACCGTCAATCTGAATGAGGGTCATCCCAACAGTAGCAACACCCTATACAGGAGCCTCTCTCGCACTAACTACATCAGGTATGGGATCATTCCTCTTAGGATGGACCAATGGTGTGGGGATGACACACATCTGATCAGTCTCCAGTATGGGGTCTTCCCCATGTCCTTACAGTATCTAGAGAAGGTTTTCCCCACCATAGAAATCAGGGAAGTGAAGCTCATCCTCGCTTCATCAGCACCCAACATGCTGGTCCTACACATGTTCGGCCTGACCTACATGAGGACCCTCCTAACAATGACACTATTAGGGGAAACAAGAATAAAGGTCCTACCAATGCTTCTACCAGCTCTTACAAAGGTCCTACACACTCCAAAATTTCATGAGGGGATTGTTTTCACAAATCAGCCAGTATAAATTGAGTTCCTCCCCATGTTCCCTTTGATATATGTACAGGTGTTCCTCACACCGCATCTCAACCAGGAAGAAGTCATACCCACCCCAGCACCAGTACGGAAAAAGGACCTCATCATGCCATAATTAATCCATAACCTGAAGAACCATACCAATGTAGGAAGGTGGGTCATCGCTGTGATAAAAATAATGTCGATAATATATAAACTGAGATCAAACTGGTTTGATTCTCATATTCTGAGGAGAAATATTAATTAGTGATGGAAACCTCCCCTAGAACATTTGTATCAAGTGTTAGGTTAGGAACGAGGCATATCTGCCTCATCCTTATAGAATCTGAGCTCCATTGGATTCACACCTATCTTCATAGTTATATCTGGGGGAGAGAAATTTGTCAACTACATAGTTTACGACCATAAAATTTTGTCCATCATCTCTAGAAGTATTATCTTCCTCACCTAGAGATCAAAGAGAGATATTCTGGGGACCGATGGGGGACGACCAACAATGTGGTCCATCAACAGTCACTACAATCCCTTTACAATAAATTATGGTCATCGGCCTGTCTTACTGTGATGTGGTGGCTATGTCAATACACTACTTAGAGGAAAGCCTGAGATGCGGAGGTTTGTCAGCTCGATCACTGTATTCTCCCCCGGCCATCCTTCCATCTCAGCAGTCCACATCAGAAATGATATCAGTTCCCCAGCCACCTATAGTAGATGAGTGAGGCAATGAAGGTCCTGACCCCGAATGTGGGCCAAGGAGCTTATGGGATATTCTCATAGGAGACCATTTCCCAGAGATGTTTTGGCCAGGTGCAGCATCTAATTTCAGGGTGCCAGAAGCACTCACATGGATAAGGTTAGAAGCTTTCACCAGACCCTCTGGGTGACCCATTTTCACATTCTTCAATGAAGAGTGGCCTACACCAAGAGTCAGGTGCACTTTGAGGACATCGGTCAACAATGGTGTTTGGTTGATTTGGCCACACTCCCCATGGCCCGGTCCCTTGAGTCACCAAGATGCTAAAGGGTCCTCCAGCAATGTTGCATCCAAAGATTTAATGTTCTCTACAAGATAATCAAGGAGGATTATCCCTAAAGGAAAATTCATGGTTGGGGGATATATGTGGCCCTCCATTTCATATCTATCTAGAATCAGCCCGATTTGTCAGGCCACAAAGAGGATATGCCTCTGGGATGGGTTGCAGTAACATGGTCGACCATTTGGGGGAAGAGAATGACCTAGAGCTTCTTAGAGAGGACCTACCCCTCAAGGGAGTATCACACATACTTGATCCATTAGGAAGGATTATTCATCAATAGAGAAATCTACTAGGTCTTCAAGTACCAACCGATTCATTAACCCTTAGTTGGAGTCTGAATAAGGGAAAAGTGAACATCAGAGATATCAAACACTATGACCCATTTGGGTCAGTTATGAATATAAAGGAAAATATTGAAAAATCTATGTGGCACCAATAGATTGTAGAGAAAAAGAAGATGTTCGATGACCTCCTTGCTGAATGCGCTGTAGAGCGGTGGCCAGACTATGGTGACCCTCGACCGGGACAGTAGGGGAAAACACAAAATCCACATAGTGGATTGATTCTAGATGTCCCTGATCATCATTCCCGCATAGACAGGGATGATGCAGGAGAATATCGGAAGAGGGAATGCTACGTATCTCCAAATCCTTATGTGTGGCATGACAACCCTCGAGACCAATATCATGATCTCCATGCTGTCCCACAGGTCATTCCACCAGCCACTCCATGAGTCGATGGGTATGTTTATCATGTTGAACAACCTGCCAATGCACTGGTTGTCAGGGGTCCCCATCAAGACAGGTACCCCTACCTAGATGAGGCAACGACATCACTCTTTTCATGTCTTAAGGCAATCGAAATGAAACCAGTGGAACTCCCGCATGATGGTAAAAATTATCCATTGTAGATGGATGATATTCCAGCACCCTTGGGTTTCTGAAATGCCACATTTCCCTATTCAATAGGATAGGTGAGCCACTGCAGCACTTGTCCCACTTCATCTCATGGTGTGGGCCCATGTTGGAAGCTTCAGCATAGTTGGAAGCTACTAAACTATGATGTTTCATACAGACATTAGATGGACATGTGTTTTCCTGGTATAGCCAGCTCCCCATCGGATCAGTAGCCAATTGGGATGACCACCATAGGAAACATTCTCTACCAATTCAGTTCCACCACTCAGAAGATGAGTATTGCATACCTCTTCAAGTGCAAGAAGATTCCACATGAGGGCGTTGCAGAATTTTTCACTCGGGGGAAAGGGATCACATACTCCCTTGACATACCAGAGACTCATGAGAAATTACTAACAATGTGCATAGGGAATGTCAATATGAAACTAGTCGCATATTTGATCACCCAGAACTATATAGTGTTATTATAAGACTTATCTGATGAGGCCCATCTTCTAGAAGAAGCCTTACAGTAGGCTATTTAGCCACATATATTGCCTCTTACAATCCCAGTGTGAATGGACTCCAGGGCCAATTCCACCGTGTTGTATCAAATGGAGGCCCCAAGAAACAAAAATTGTTACCAGTGGAGCTACGTCTGTAGCCTCACAGAGGCCCTCCACCTCTAGCACAGCCTCCGGACCAACAGTTCCCACCTTATAATTGACAGGTGCCCTCGCGCAATGTGCCGCCACAGCCCAGGTGAGATAACGAGGCTCCACCTTCTCAACAGGCTCTTCCTTCCCCAAATTAAGGTTACGTTCAGAGGGCCCCCTTCCTAGATAGGATGAACCAGGCCTAATCGTTCAATGAGGCTCAGGTCCTCAGTTACATCCATAGTGTCTTGGAACATGGAATTGTATGTTTACCTGAGTGTAGGAAGCCAGAATAGGTGAACCTCACTGGTCTCCCTAATTACTTCCTCAATCAATGGATCTTGAGAAACACGCTCAAGAAGTTATATGTGTTCAAAGATTGGATTCAAGTCCAGCTGGATATCAATATAGTCTGGTTAGGCCCAGCTTCGACACAGGTGGCATGTATCTTAGGGAGGCCAGACAGCAGTAGTGACAGCAATGGAAAATGGAATCAGGTTTCAAACCACAAGTCCCAAAAGTACGATGGCTGGATAGATCGTAAAATAGTATCACATTCCCATGGTTTCATATGTGTATTCCCGTATCATCTATATCCCTCAGAAGCAGCATCTTCTACTTCTATGTTGTTCTCAACTGTCCCCTTCTCAGAAGGGAAAACACTAGCAGTGCAGGGGAAAAATGTCTCCCACAAACACCATCGTCATCCTATAATCTCAGAGATTTCAAGCCTTTGAAAATAGAAATCCCTCCCAGATTCTGTCTAGTAGCTGAAGACACTTCCAGAGACAGTCAAGGTTACTCCTCAGTTAATACTATAGAGCTGGTAAATAGATACATGATCCCTGATAATGAGCAGCTCCACACAAATCCTCCATACATCACCAGCCATCATTAGTGTCGACAGATCTCTGGATATATGGTCCATAGGAGTCCATCGGTCAACACATCCAGCTAAACTATGCATGCTACTGAAACTAGGCAATGGGCTCAATGAAGAACCCCGCAGGTACAACATTCTTATTTTGTGAAATCAGGTCCTCCTTCAACTCCGTTCGTATTGTTGGATCAGGAAGAGACACAACGACTACATCATGATTAGCCAAACATTACTTGAGACCATCCTCAATCATCTGGACCACACCCGGTAGTTACTCCAAAGGCTTTTACTAGTGAGTAGTGGGATATTCCTAACACCAATCAGCCGCCGGTCCTACTTGTAGGGCCCACCATACCTCTTATCATATGGCAACCTTCTGTAAGAAGAAGTCTGGCATAGAAATATGATGTTCTCAAACATCTATCCAGCATTACATCAATTCTCTCTATCCTTTAGACCAACCGCCTATCATCTGATATGTTTGAGGCCCCCGGTGAGGCTTTAAGAAGCCCTATCCTGTTCGAGACAGAAGTAGAAGCCGCATAATCTTTTCATGTTGAGTTGATCATGAATAATGAATTCTAGAATGTCATACCATTCTTTGGAGGAGATGATGGATCTCCTATATAGGGTAACATTAGATCACTGTACATCACCGGCCAGTTCAATGGAATGGAGGTTCATCACGGTCTTCTTGACACGGGATCCGGGATCAACATAATCCTGACTTAGACACTATGGAAACTAGGGTTGTCAGAGAATAATCTATGTCCCTCTAACCTAAGAATCCAATGTTATAATAGTACAAAATAGACACTGGTCTGCATGATCTTCTTAATGACCTATTTTGGCAGTCTAGTCGCCAACACCTAATTTACAGTTGTCCCCCAAGACACCGCCTACAATGTGTTGATGGGAAGGATGTGGCTCCACATGCATGCAGTGGTTCCTTCATCATATCACCATTGCCTCAAATAATCCCTTAATGGCTTAGTGGGTGTACTCCAAGGTGACGTGTTTCCCTTTACCTCTTGTGAAGCCTACTATCTAGATGTCGAATATTACCAGACCAAGGACAAGCATATTCATACTAACGATGTTGAGCATGCCATGGCTACGATAGACCCATGGAAAGATCTAGATGAATCCTATGTCTTTCTAATCCACCAATTGGAGGATACAACCCTAGACATGGGACAATAATTTTTCATTTCTATAATGAGTTGGGAATAAATTACGAATTCTATGAGATGCCATAATATCACCTCATAATTCTATAAAAATCATGCTCAGGTGATCCTAGAGCCTCTTACTCTCATAAGTTATTGGGATGTATTCCCCATGGCAACGACAATACGTCATAATTTCTTATTCTATTGGGATGGGATAAACCATCTCAAGCTGATGCGCCATTATTACATCGATAACATCAAGCATGGCCTTTAGGGATGAAGACCATATTAGATCGAATCAAACACCTTCATCTCTATGGTTGCGGTAGCACATAAGTCCCCAAATGCAGTGTCAGCTACCTTTCAGGTAGGTACCAGCCTCCCATCAAGAGGTTCTTACTCAGAGGTAATTCCTCCTGCTGAGGATCCCTCCTCGATAAGTAAAGAAGATGATTTAAAGGATTCCCCTCCCGCAATTGAATAGGGTGTCTCTTCCACAGTCGATTAGTTGATACAGGTGATCCTAGGTAGCGAGGCAGACCAAAAACCCACACTGATTAGTGCTGTTATACCCCTTAAGGAGTGAAAATAATATGTGGACATCCTGAAATATCATTGTGATATATTCTCCTGGAGTTCTGAAGAGATTTCAGGGCTAGATCCTCATGTAGACGTCCACCTCCTCTATCTCCTGACAAACCAATGTGGGTTCAATCAGCCTCCCAAAATGACACATTATTCCCATGGTTCCATGTTCGAGGAATAATTTGACATGATCATCTAAGCCATGTTTGTCAAGGAGGTTCAATAACCCAAGTGGCTAGCAAACATTGTGCCATTCAGTAAGAAGAAATAAAATTTTATAGTCTGCATTGACTTCCGGGATCTCAACCATCACTGCCCAAAGGATGATTTTCCCCTTCTTGTGACGGAATTGTTGATCGACTCAAAAACTAGGTTATAGGCCCTCTCCTTAATGGATGTGTGTTTAGAGTACAAACATATCCTAATGGACCCTATGGATGAGGATTTTACAACCTTCCAAGTAGCACAAGGTACTTTCTATTACCAAGTCATGCCATTAGGTTTAAAAAATGCAGGTTCCACCAATCAGTGGTCTATGAATCACATATTTAAGATGATCCTCGGGGCATTGGTGGATTGTTACATGGATGATCAGTTGATAAAATATCTCAACGTTTGGACCATCACAATGAACAAGATAATTTGTTCATCTTTAACTGTTCTCGCCACCTGAAGATGAATCCCTCGATGTTCGCCTTCGGGGTCACCTCTGGAATGTTCTTGGATTTGTTGTCAGATACAGGGGAATTGAGACCCACCTAGAGAAGATTAAGTCCATTATCCAGATGTCTCCCCTGAGAAACATTCCAGTACTTCAAGGCTTCCAAGGCCACATGGCCTACATACGACGATTCATCGTGAATTTGGCTCGCAAGTGTAATCCCTTTTCTAGGATCATGAAGAAAGGTGATGTCTACGAGTGGGATAAAGAGTGCTAGAGTACTTCTGAGTAAATCAAGCAGTATCTACTCTATCCTCTGGTCTTAATGCCACCGGTCTCCATAAAGTCGTTGGTCCTTTAAGTGACTACCCTGGTTCAATCCCTCGGTGCCCTTCTCAACTAGAAAAACAACGAGGGAATAAGGAATAGCCTCTTCTACCTCATTCGCATGCTCTTCAATACAGAAACTTGATACTCACATATCAAGAAGAGCTTCCTTGCACTAGAATTCGTAGTACATAAATTATAGCATTAACTCTAACATCATGAGGTTCAACTAGTGTCTCGGGTAGATTCGCTGAAGTACATCCTAAACCGCCCCATGTTTACTGGACGTCTAGCTTGGTGGGAAGTGATTCTCCACTAGTTTGACATATTGTCCAGCCCTCAGAAGACTATTAAGGAGATAACATTGGTAGACATTCTTGTTTCACATCTAAATCCTACGGACTAGTCTCTAGGACTTGATTTTCCAAAGGAGGAAATCCTCTATGTGGACTAAGCTAACCCATGTTGGTAAATGAAATTCGATGGTGGTTCCCAGAGCCCCACCGGTAGAAGTCTCAATGCCCCCACGCTCAACAGAGATGTCCTGGGTGTTTTATTCATCACTCTGACACAAGTCATTCTGTCGTATTCTTTCTTGTTGTTAGAAGGCTTCACCAATAATGAGGCAAAGTACCAAGCTCTCATTATTGGCCTCACACTGGCCCTCGGGATTGATGTGCCCCATTTTCATGTGAATGGGGACTCTGAACTAATAATCAAGAAAATAAACAGTGATAATGTCATCAGAAATCCAGAGCTTGTACCATTATTGGAACACACTCTATAGCTAATAGCCGAGTTCCGATCTCAGCCAGAAGTTACTCATGTCCCTATATCTCAGAACGGTCACGCTTACACCCTATTTGGCCTAGCCACATCGCTTGCGGAGACTGAATAGGATGATCTGATTATCCACATTGAACACTGATGATTAATTGCTCATGCTCCCCATGATGATGATGACATCTCGCAAGTAAGTCACCTTACAACTGTTGCCTCCACGATAGGACCCCCAGGTCCCCCAGATGCAGTGATTGAAGTGATTCCCAACTGATGAACACCCTTTGTAGAGTATCTTCATAATGGTAGTTGTAACACCCCGACAACTCTAGGCTAGAGCAAGTGCATTACTTGAGATATTTTCATGGTTAGAAGTAATGAAAATACTAAAGGAATGATCAGTTTATTAGTCATGAAGAAATTAGATACATATATGTAACATGAATTACATTGAAAAAGGTTAAAAGATACAATACATAACAAAACTAAAAACTGCAACCACATCAACTCAATAAATGACCTTATCTTCATAACATGTTGAAGGTAAAAAATGAAAGGTGAGATCTAAAATGCTCAGTAAGGGTTACAAATTGCAGAAGAATAAGAACAATAACAATTGAATCCTAATCAATATTACATATTCAATATGTAAAGGTGAATAAATTAAAAACTATTTCAATTAATAAATTGATAATGAAACTGCATCCAGAGATTTTGTCATAGTGAAAACCTCATAGATATCAATAATAACAGATAATGAATAAAGAGAGTGATTATTAATTGGACGTCTTGTTTCTAAAAAATGAATGCATAATACCGTTAAATTAGTTGCGTTCTATGGGTTGAACCCCGTTCGATTTATGGATACAAACTCGAAGGGTTTGTCGCCAACTGATTTGTCTCATGAGACCTACCGATGCATTGAGGGGTTATAGAGGGACTCAAAAACCACTGAATGTCCAATAATTATTTATATAATGATACAAAAAAAGATAAATATGCCTTTTCAATATCTGTATTGTTTAGAGTATACGGATTCATCAATATTTCCATAATTAAAATAACTTTCCAAATAAACGCCATATGTAAAATGGTATACGGTTCATAAAAAAAACATATCCATGATATGAGATTAGGAATATTTAATATAAATATAATTTTTAAATGATGACTGTTCTCCAATGGTCAATAGGTAAACCACATAAGGATTATTTGGTGCACAATATAATGTTAATAACAATAAAATAGTAGTTGATACAACGTCTCTTACCACAATGTAATCGGTCGAATAATATGACCAGAACATAATAACCCTCAAATGAATCATTGAATGACATGAATATAATGAGAATAATGTTATTATATATCAAATTTCAGTACACATATACCACATACAATAAATAAGTTTCAAACAATGAAAATATCATTAAAATGAAAGTGAGATGAGAATCCCCTTACAAACATTTCTGCATGGTAATGAGTGTTATTGTGAGGGATTAATGAGAGGTAAAGGGGTATTAAATTATTTATATGTTACAAGGGAAGTATGGGGTTTCTACCAAAACATACCACATCTTTAGGAATTAAAAATAAAAGGGAACAACAAAGGGGAGATTCTTGATCAAAAGTGAGAGAGAGAATCCCTTATCTTATGCTCGAATGTGTTGTTGTTTGTTCTTAATAAGCTGAATAATCAAATGTAGCTTCATTAATTAATAAATCCATAACCTCATAAACATGTAATAAATATATTATAACCACATTAAGTTCATTAATATCATTTTTGATGGGATTAAGAGATTTAATTTTATTGTTTTGGAAGAATTTTATTACCTGGTTTCAGGATTTGTTTATTGTATCCGTTAACAGAAGATCATTTCAAATGTGGTTGAACGTACATAATTTTTTATATACATTATTAGTGAAATTAAAGAGATATAAATTATCTTATAATGATTCTAGTTATATACCATGAGGATGAATCATTCAATGAGTTAAAATAAATGCTTGGATTTGGCTTGGTGGTTTTTTAAACAATAAATTTTTTTTGTTTTATTATTGCATATTATGAATGTGTAATGATTATAGAACATTAATCCAGTTAAAATGCAAATATAATGTCATGGTTCAACCATTGAAAAGGTTTCATGAGCTGTATTGAAGATATTAATGCAAATTGAAAACCCATCATCCTTAAGTGTGATAAATTTACACATCTCGTACGGTGTTTGCATTTATTATATAAAAGGAGGGGGAAATGAGAGATTAAGATGAAATATTCCATTAGAACAATGAAAATACAGTACATGTAAGGAATCAGAATCATCAGGGTATTTGGATGAGGGGAGGTGATAAGGGAGAATAAAAGAATGGAACTTTGTAAAAGAAATTGAAAGAAAAGAGAAGGACGGTTCGCCTCGTTAGTACTCCTCCTTGAGAATCTTTTTAAGGCCTTTTTTAGGCCTTTTGGTGAGACCAGAAGGTATTGGACGTAGGGAAGGGGATTGGGAAGAGTATTTGGCAGAATATAGGCAAGGATTGACACTTGAGTGGTGTGTGCGGAAGAGGGGGTGAGGGGTGGATTATATAGTTGAGGGAAGAAGAGTTTTCTTAATATTATAATCAATAATTTTCTATTTCCCTTCAAGACAACTAGTAGTGAGTATTCCAGGACCAAGAACAATAATATATACTTGTGACTTTGATCCAATTGGGCTTACATCAGCAGACCATCATCAATGACTCAATTAATCCATTATTTACTATTTACTGTAAATTATCAGATTTTACTCTTCATCAAAAATTCATGTATTTCATAAAAATCACAAAAATTCACCCTAACCATTTTTCAATGTGTATAATCAAAAAATGACGTCCACTTTTCATAAAAAATTTCAAATATGATTAATTAAATTTTTAATTAAAGTAATTATTTAATCGAAAAAATATAAGCACTTACAATATTCATCTTCATTTTTAAGGTGCCTAAATTCACTTATACACTCAAGGGTATGGATACCATTCATAAAAGTAATATTACTATTCATAATGTAATGTTTATATTCATAATGATATGTTACTATTCATAAGGGTAGGTTATTATTCACTGAAAATTATGTTATTTCTATTAGACTCAAAATATCATCTTGAATAGAACCGTGTATGTCATATTTTTAAATATTATATTGAAAAGTTTGCAAATTTATGTTTAATGGCTTGGATCCAGATATCTCTTAAAAGTAAATATGTTTTTTTCCATATAGGAGTTTTTATTCATGAAATAGAGGCTATAACTAGAATGTAATTAAGAGAAACATACCATGAAGTGTTTGGGTGCTACATTATTCCCTCCATCGGAAATTTCTTCTGTGAAATTTTATGTATGAAACTCACCCAAAATATTTGGGTGATTCTTTTTCATAACATCCTCAGGTTTCCATGTTGCTTCCTCTATATTATGGTTTCTCCAAAGAACCTTTACTAGGTGAGTTGTCTAATTTATCAATACATTCTCCCTTGTGTCAAGAATATTGATATACTTTTCATAGTATGAAAAGTCATGACCCAGTTCAATTTCTTCATATGTGAGTACATGCATTGGGTCTAGAAAGTATTTTTTAACAATGAAATGTGGAACACATCATGAAATCTAGAGCGATTTGGTGGTATCACTAAATGGTATGCTACAGCTCCAATTATTTCCAGAATTTCAAATGGTCTGATGTACCTGGGGATCAGTTTCCCTCTCTTACCAAACCTTAATACACCCTTCCATGTAGATACATTCATAAATACATGATCTCCCACATTGAATTCTAATTCATTTCTCTAGTTTTTAGCATAAATAGTCTGCCTACTTTGGGATGGTTTATTATGGGATTTAACTTTCTTCACCTTTATCGTGGTCTCTTTAATAAGTTTTGGGCCTATAATTTTCCTTTCACTGACTTCATCCCAACAAGATGGAGTTTGACATTTATTTCTATATGATGCTTTATATGTAGTGATTTGAAAACTAGAATAAAAATTGGTGTTGTATGAAAATTACAACAAAGGCATGTATTGATCCCACATACCATGAAAGTACAGAGAGAATGATCTCTACATGTCTTCCAGAGCTTGAATAGTCCTTTTAGACTGTTCATCAGTTTGAGGGTGATAAGTAGTACTCATAAAAAGTTCAGTATTCAATGCCTTCGGGATACTTTTCTATAATTTTTTTTAAATTTGGGATCTTGATCGGACACAATCAATTGAGGTTCCCCATAATGTCTTAAAACATCATTAATATAAAGTCTTTCCAAGTTCTCAAGTGGAAAATCCTCACTTATAGGAAGGAAATGTTCTGATTTTGTGAGCTGATCAACAATTACCCATATTGCATCAATCCATCTAGGTGTCCTTGGTAGTCCGGTGACAAAATCCATCGTAATGTTATCCCACTTCCACATAGGAATAGGTAGAGGTTGCATCACTCTTTTGGGATGTTGTCTGTTTGCCTTCACTTGTTGACAAACTGGACATCTTGACACGTAGTCAGCAATTTCTGTATTCATATTCTCCCACTAAAATATTACTTCATATCTCTATACATCATGGATCTACCAGGTTGTGTAGAGAAATTTGAGCTATGAGAACCGTCTAATAGTTACATTTTTATCTCAGGTACCGATGGAATGCATAACCTCATCCCAAAATTTAGAACTCCTTCATACATGAGGTCAACAAGTCTCCTATCCTTAACTACAATAATTTTATTCTATAGATTCTCATCATAAGATTGAGATATTTTTATATTCTCTATTATATATTGTTTAGCAATCATTATAAATATGAGAGATGTTTCCCCTTCCACAATAATTCCCATATCCATCTTCAGTAGATCCATGAATATAAGATCTCTTTCAATCCAAATTTGAGTCAGAAGGCCATGATCTTTCTTCCTTAATTAATATTCAACCTTATTCTCTTTTTTTGGGTGGTAGTGTATTGAACAATCGTAATCTTTGACAAACTGGAGCCATCTTAAATGCCTCATGTTGAGTTATTTTTGTGTGAAAATATATTTCAAACTCTTGTGTTCTGTATAAATATAACATCTCATTCCTTAAAAATAATGCCTCCATATTTTCATAGAAACAATTACAGCTGATAACCCAAGATCATGAGTTGGATATTTTTTCTCATTAGTCTTCAACTCTCTTGATGCATAAGAAATAACTATATCATTTTTCATGAGGACTCAACCCATTGCATTCTTTGATGAATCGTAGTATATTACAAATCCATCACTTCTAGATGGAAGAATCAAAATTAGAACATTTACCAATATTCTTTTCAATTCTTCAAATAATTCTTTACATTCTTTTTTCCAAAATAACTTAACTATTTTGCATGTGAGTTTGATTAGTGGGTTATCCAGTGGGGAAAAATTTTGAACGAAATGCTGATAGTGACCTAATAAGAAAATAAAACAATGTACCTTAGTTATCTTTTTTGGCATGGGCCAATCTGTGATTGAATTTTCCATTACAGGATCTACTATGATTCCTACCTAAGAAACAACATGTCCTAGAAAAGAAAATGATTGAAGCTAGAATTTTCACTTGATAAACTTACCTTATAATTTATTTCTTTTAAGAGTTCTTAGAATAACCCACAAGTGATTCTCAGGGTCTTCATATCTTTTTGAGTATATGAGGATATCATCAATGTATACCATAAAATAGTTTTCAAGATATTCCTTGAAACCACTATTAATTAAATCCATGAAAATTGGAGGTGCATTTGTCAGTCCAAAAGGCATCACTGTAAACTCATAATTCCCATACCTTGTATGAAATGTAGTCTTAGGAATATCTTCCTTCCTCAAATGCAACTGATTATATCCATATCGAAGGTCAATCTTCAAAAAGGTTTAAGCTCCATGATGTTGATAAAATAAAATCATAAATCTGGGGTAGAGAATACTTATTCTTTATTGTAATATCTTTGATTTACCTGTAATCAATAAAAATCCTCAGGGATCCATCTTTCTTCTTGACAATGATGACAGGGGATCCCCATAGAGAAACACTAGTTCGAATAAATCTGTTTTCACTCAAATCCTTTAGTGATTTGTTTATCTATACTAATACCACAGTGGCCATTCTATAGGGATTCTATGATATAGTTCGTGCATCAAGAATTAAATCAATAGAGAACTCAACTTCCTTCTCTTGAGGATGTCTAGTTAAATATTCAGGAAATACATCAATGTACTCTTGCACTATGTTCACATATTCAATTTGATGATTTCTTCCCACACCCAAAGATATTGGTTTATCTTCCTCTCCATTTATAGAATTCAGTAGATCTACTGGGGGTGGTTCTAGATAAGAATCAGGAGGCAATGTTTCTACCCTAAAGACAAGGTATTCTACACCATTTTAAAAAAAATTCAATCTTCTTAAAATAAATCTTCACATCATAATTTTACTGCCATCCTATACCCTGAATTATATCAAATTAAATCATTGGTATGATGATAAGGTTATCAAATAAAGCAAGATTTGGTGTCTAGAGGGGGACTAGTCGACATTCCTTTGTTGCAATGATACATCCCCATGGATTTTTTTACTGAAAACACCTTTATTTAATCAAATTGGACATATCTAATTTTCTTGGATAACTGGGATGATATAAATGAATCCGATGATCCAGAATCATATAAAGTGTGGGATAAGTTCAAGGAAACAATTAATGTACAATCCACCACTTCATTAAGAACATCATTATATGTGGTTTTCATCACGTATTCTCTCCATTGATATCATATCCTTTTCAGATTCATGTTTCATTGGTGATTAGGACACAAATTTTCATAGTGCCCCATCTCTATCCAATTGTATCATTGAATATCCTTGAAATGTTTCTTCCCCTTATATTCATCAGATCAATGACCCTTTTCTCCATAGTTATAGTAGACTCCAATTCCTTTCAATCATTTCCTAAGATGATTCATTCCACAATTCTTACATAGTGGGAATATCTTTTTTCCCTTTCTCTTCTCTGGTGCTTATACTTTTCCTTTTTTATCAGAGTACCACTTCTTATATTGGTTTCCATTGAGAATATTTGATCTAGATAATTCGCACTCTATTTTTATAGAACATGATACAATTTCATCATATGATGAAAATTATTGAGAAGCCAGTGTCCATTGAAGACTTTGTTTAAGAACTTCAATGAAATGATCAATATTTTCTTCCATGTCACGTACGTAATCTATGGCATACCTGGACAACCTTGTGAAAGTAGCCTCATACTCTAAAACATTGTCTTCTTCCCCTTGTTTTATTCTATGGAATCTCTTCTTCATTTCAGTTCGTTTTTCATAAGGGAAATTTTTTTCGAAGAATATTTCCTTAAAAGTCCTCCATTCAATATCTTATATTTTTTCTTCCTCTGTGAAATTACAAATCAAGGACCACCATTTACTAGAATCTCCCTTGATACAATATACCACTAGTACTACCTTTTCATTTTCATTGCATTTTAATTCCATCAATATCATTTCAATGGACTTGATAAATTTCCCAACAACAACTGGGTTAGTAGTCCCACTAAATGATTGGGGGTTATGCTGCATGAAATGCTCCAACACATGTGTGGAATAGTTATTCGTTACACCAAGAGTAAGTTGTCAGAATAAGGTCATGATCTGATCTGCTCCAACATTGATTGTGTTGACTTTCTTAGTAGGGAGATTCCTACCTTGACCAATAGTATTGATTCCCCTTCTTCCATTAGATTTCATTTCTAAATAATGGGATAAACTAGATTATTTTATTAATCCCAAATATAAAATCACTCAATATATATTGAAATTCTATGCATATATAATCTTACAAACATGGTTTCACTAGGAAAAAATTTACATTAAACTCATTCATAATGTATTGTAATGAAAATGTTAATTATCCTAAGCATATCACTTAGGAGTTTTGTAACCAAGAGTGTATCTAGGCCCATTTTCATGAACAAGTTTCCGTTCGTGTCTAGCTTAAAGTTGTGTTTTTTTGTTTTACCCCTAGATACATTTGTTCCAGAGCCACCTCTACCTACTCTTATCAAGATAGGGACGTATAGCATAAAAGATCGACATAATATATTCCATACCAAAATACAAGGACATTATTGATTGTTTATCCTCAAATACGACTTTATGACTTTGTTCCCTACTATACATTTCCTACTCTAGTTTCCATGTTTTCAACTAAACTTCCTCTAATACCAACTTTAACACCCCGACCCCTCTAGGCTAGATCCAGTGCAATACTTGTGATATTGGAATGGTTAGAAGGAATGCGAAATCCTGAAAGAATGATCAGTTTAGTAGTCTTGAATAATCTATATATATATGTAACACAAATTACATTGAAAAAGGTTACAAGATAAGATACATAACAAAACTAAAAAATGAAACCACATGAACTAAATTTATGACCATATCTTCATTACCTACTGAAGATAAAAAATGAAAGGGGTGATATAAAATGTTGTGTATGTGTTATAATAGCAAAAACATGAGTAAAATAACAATTTAATCACAATAAATCTAACATAATCAATATGTCATGGTGAATAAATGAAAAACTGATTCAATTAATAAGCTGAGAATGAAACTGCATCCATAGATTTTTTCATTGTTAAATCTTATTGGATAATAATAATAACTAATAATGAATAAATAGAGTGATGATTAATTGGATGTCATGTATTCGTTACATGAAACGATAATATCATTAAATCGATTTAGTTCTAGGGGTAGAAACCCGTCTGATTTTTGGAAACAAACTAGAAGGGTTTCTCGCCAATTGATTTGTCTCATGAGACTTACCATTGAATTGAAGGGATATAGTGGGACCCACCTACCACTTCATGTCTGAACCATTCTTTATACATTGATTCAGTACCATAGAAATATGCCTTTTCAATATCCATTTAGAGTAGACTATATAGATTCATTAATATTTCCATAACTAAAATAACATTCCAAATAAACACCGTATGTAAAATGTTATACGGTTTCGAAAACAAACATATCCATGATATGCGATTTTGAATATTTAATTTAATTATAATTTTCAAATGAAACGTTATCTCAAATTGGCAGTAGGTACACCACATAAAGATTATTAGGCGCACAATACAATGTTAGTCACCACAAAATAGTAGTTGAGAGAAAGTCTCTTACCACAATGTAATTGGTCGAATCATATGACCAGAACAAAATAACCCTCAAATTAATCATTTAATAACATGAATATAAATAGAATCATGTTATTATATATCATATGTAAGTACACATATACCACATACATGAAATAAGTGGTGAACAATGAAAATCTCACAGAAATGAATATGAGAAGAGAAACCCCTTACAAACATTTTGGCATGACAATGAGTGTTATTGCAAGGTTTTAATGAAATCTAATGGGGTATTAAATTATTTATATGTCACAAGGGAAGTATGGGAGAGGTGAGAAAACATACCCTATAATTATTAATTAAAAATAAATGTTCACAACATAGGGGATATTCTTGAACAAATGTTAGAGAGAGGATCCCTTACCTTACTCTCAAAGGTGTTCATGATTGTTCTTAACGACCTGAATAATAAAATTTATCTTCATTAATTAGTAAATCCAGAACCTCATAAACATGTAATTGATATTTTATAACCTTATTATGTTCATTAATGACCTTTTTGATGGGTTTAATAGATTTAATTTTATTGTTTTGGAAGCATTTTCTTACTTGGTTTTACGATTAGTTTACATGTATTCATTAACGGAAGTTCATTTGAAATGTGTTTAAAAATACATAATTGATAATATAAATTATCAGTGATTTTATGGAGATATAAATGATCTTATAATGATTCAGGTTATATACCTTGAGGATGAATCATTCGATGAATTAAAATAAACGCTTGGATTTGGCCTGGAGGTTTTTTGCACAATAAACTTGTTCCGTATTATTATTCCATATTATGAATGTGTAAAGATTCCAGAAAATTAATCAAGATAAAATACATATATTATGACCAGTTTCAAAAATTTAAATTGTTTCATGGCTAGTACTAAATATAGTAATTCAAATTGAAAACTCGTCTTCCTTGAGTGTGATAAATTTACACATCACGGACCGAGTATTCATTTATTGTATAAAAAGAGGGAAAAGAGAGATTATGATGAAATATTTAATTAGCACAATTAAAATCCAGTACATGTATGGTAATTGAATTATCATGGAATTGGTATGTGGGGATGTGAGAAGGGATGAAATAAGAATGGAACATTGTAGATGAAATTGAATGAAAAGCCAAGGAAGTTCACTTCTTGATTACTCCTCCTTGAGAAACTTCGTATGGAATTTGTTTTTCACCTTTTGGTGAGACCATATGGTCTTGGACGTAGGGAGAGGGCTTGGGAAGAGTATTTTTTAGATCCTAGGAAAGTATTGAAGCTTGAGTTGTGTGGGATTAAGAGGGTGTGAAGGGTGGTTTATACAGTGGAGGGGAGAGGAGTGGTCTTAATATTATAATCATTAATTTATTATTTCCTCTCAAGAAAATCAATAGTGAGTATTCCATGATCAAGAACTGTAATATATGTATTTAAATTATAATAAATAGGTCTTAAATTAATATAACATCATCAATGACTCAATTAATCCATTATTTAGAAATTATTGTGAATTATCAGATTTTACTATACATAAAAAATTCTAGTATTTTAGAAAAATCCCAAAAATTCACCCTAACCATTTTTTGATGTGTAGAATAAAAAAATTATTTCCATTTGCCAAAAATATTTTTCTATATATTATTAATTAAATATTTAATTAAAATCAATACTTAATTGAAAAATATAGACACTTAAAATGTTCATATTCATTTTTAAGTTTCCTAAATTCACTTATACACTCAAGGGAATTGATAACATTCATAACAGTCATATTACTATTGATAAGGGAAAGTTATTATTCATAATGGTAGGTTAGTATTCATAATGTCAGATTACTATTCATAGAAAATTATGTTAATTCTATCAGACTCTAAATATTATCTGGAACACAACCGTGTATGTCATATTTTTAAAATTCAAATTGCAATGTTGGAAAATTTATGTTTAATGTCTAGGTTATGGATAACTACTATAATTTACCATGTTGTGTTCAATATAGGTTCAGTGATTAATGAAATATAGGATATAACTATAATTTATTTAAGTGAAACATACCATGAAGTGATTAGGTGCTACAGTAATCTCCCGGCAGATCGGATCGAACGTGACAGAATTCGATGCTGCACATTACAGTTCACCCTCCAAAGCAGTCCTGGTCTTGATAAGATCCTCTACAGGTGAGGGTTTGATGGGGATATCCTCCGTTTCATTTATGGAGTTGAGATTTCCCATGTCATGCAAGAGGTTCTTGCCGGTTCCTGCAGGGCTCATCTGACTGGGCCAAAACTATCTCACCAAATCTGGAGGTTGGTTTATTTTTGGCCCTCTATGATTCATGACTGCATCAAGTTCGCCAAAAGTTCCACACATGTGAAATTAATTATAATTTCATGCATAGTCCTCTAGAGCCTCTCCACAGCACCAACACCCTTTGCCATTTGTGGTATGGGGACTTGATGTCTTGGGACCATATCCACAAGTAACAGCTCGCCAGTGTAGGTTCATCCTGAAAACTATGGATTTCTTCACCAAGTGGGCAGATGGAGTTCCACTAAAGGATGTCAAGTCATTTTCTATCGTTGACTTTTTGATCTACAACATCACCCTCCGATTTAGTGTCCCTGATTCCATCCTCAACGATAACGACACGAACATACGAGCAGCTGAGCCAAAGAAATTGTACGCTAAGTACAACATCTGTTCTAACCATACCTCCTGAAATCATGTGCATGAAAATTGACAGATCGATGAATTCAACAAAACCCTCTCCAACATTATTCAAAAAAAGGTTGTCCAGAACAAGAAGTGTTGGCCAGACAAGATCCCTAATGACCTTTGGGATTATCAGACGAGAACTCATAATTCTACCCAGCTGACCCCATATTCCATGGTATATGGAATAGCGGTCATCCTGCCCATCGAAATTCAGTTTTCTCATTGCGAAAAGATGTCGATATTCAAAAAACACCATATAAAGTAGTTGAGATCCATCTGGCTGAGTTACAAGCGCTTGACGAGAACAGGATTCATGCCCTTCACAATCTGGAAAGGCATCATAACAATATAAGTATATCTTTAAACCCGAAAGTTCAACTTCACTCCTACTTGTAAGGTGACGAGGTGTTGTCCCTGATAACACCAATGATACTCGTCAGGAAACCTCCCATTTTACAGCCCAATTCGGAAGAACCTTATGTTGTTCAGAAGGTTTACACCAATGGAGCATACTCCCTAGCTACCTTGGGTGGTGAGCGAATAACGCCTCCCTCCATTGCCAAGTTCATTAAGAAATACATTTCATGAGCCACCTGGTCCTGCATGGCTTTAATATGTATGGTCCAGCATGACCATAAAATGCATGATGGTCCTGGATGACCTTAAACTATACGGTCCAACATGGCCTTAAACTGCATGATGGTCCCACATGTCCATAAATTGTACGGTCTATAGGCTAATGTGAATTCTGATAATCCTACCCCATGTGAGGAAGATGAGTCCAGAGTGAAGATTTCCAAAGGGTGCAAACCTGGCCAACCAATAGACAAAGATTCAAATCCAAGGATTAATAGGGGTTTCAGGAGAGAGAAGAAGAATTGGAAGATGGACTACTCCTGATTACCCCCTCCTTTAGAGTCCTACTAAGATAAGAAGATGATGTAAAGGAAGTTAAAAAAGTAGTCTCTTCACCTCTAGAGGCTAGGGGTAAAAGGTGATCAAGACGTGGTTATACATTTATGCTCTGATGAATATGTAATGGATAAATTCTCAATGATCAATGCAACTGAGGAGGAGGAGGATAAGATGATGGGGAGATCCCTAGAGGTGTCTCTTAATGAAGAAAAACTCTCATGGATTGATGGAAAAGTCTCAATTAATATAGGGTGTTTCAACATAGGGGAAATCAGTATTGAGGGGTATATTCAGATGTGGGACCAACATGTAGTTGATTTAGGGAAGATGGTATTAGAGTTTTCTGAAATATAGTTTCCATCACTATCGTGGAAACTTTTTAGGCAGAGGGATTTGGGTAATATTATGTTTCTCCTTAATGATCCTAGGTAAGTTGGATTCTATTTTGAGAGGCTTTTTTGATGTGATACCCTCTAGTAATTTTGCTGTTTTCCTTAATTTGGTTGTTTTGTTCTTTATTCCATCTCTCTTCCCTAAAAAGTGCTAGAAGGGGACCAGAGCATGAAATCTTCACTGATGCGGGCCTTTTGGATTGGGATGCTTGAGAGTGGATGGCTATGTCATCGGTACCATGCTCTTGCACTTCTGCACCAAACTGCTTGCAGAAGGGCCCTATGTTGGTGAAGCCTTGTTGACATGAACCAATTGATGGGGTGGGATATGTTAGGATTTTTTATTCTGTTTTTATTTTTTTTTCTAGTGTTTTCATGATTTCGCTTATGTTATTTTATATATTCTCACATTCTTCATAAATAGTGTTTTTGATAATAAAAAAGTAATTTTTAGTCCAGGAATCAAACTGTATACAGGATATGAAATTATACCCATGTCTCCGCACCAGACCCCTTATCCTTTTTGGGTCCCTGACCCATCTCTCACTTGGTATTGTATGCTATGGTATGGGATTTTTTCCTCATTCACTTCAGGTTGCTTGTCGTGCCATACACTTCGCTCGTTGGGATATCTTATCCTTATCCCATGTCCCTGCTGCAGGAAGTTAAACTACAAATCATCCTCTTTCAGTGTTGTGTATGGCTTGATTCCTATCCTCATGGGATATATAGGAACGACCGAACTACTAGTCTTTTGGTCTAACCCCATCTCTCAGAAATCTTCGAGTCATCTTGGTTCTTTGTCCTGTATTCTTCCAGCTGTGGTATGGGCTTATGTCCCCATTCACGTCGGGTTTTTCACAATCACACCACATACCTCTCTTCCTAGAGCCCCATTCTCTATCTTTTCCTTCACACATCTCTTGGAGTCGTCTTATCTTAAATTGGGTCCCTCTACCCTCTTCGGTGATCCACCAATGTGCCCGGGAGTACTCTGTTTCAGAACCTGGGGTGTCGAATTCTATCTGGACATGATTTCACCATATTTCCTAGCTTCGTGTTCCCCTAAATTTGGGATTTCATTATATTTCACATCCAAAGAGACCCCCCGATGGCATGGATGCTCGTCCCAAGGTCTCTCCTACCACTACGGGCCAATGTCCCTGTGGGTTTTGAATTGAAAATTTAGACAGGTCCCGTGTTTCAAATCCGGTCAGCAGTCGACACTCATTTGTTGTTCCCATCTCAAGTCACATGATAGGGATTCTATATTTCTAACACAGTCAATAGTTATCCACTATCATTACACAACCCCTATCAAGACAATAATGTTGGTTGCTTGACTCACATCATTTTCCACCTCATCATGTCTAATGTGGAATTTTGATACTCTTGGTACTATCCCTCAGGGCACATATGCATGTTAAGAGGAAAAAACCGTGGTGAGGAATTCTTCGAGGCACAACACCAATTTACCCCTTTCAAGATTTCCATATATTGAAATGGTCTCTTCATCCCTTGTTTCCTACACTAAGTTCAGCTCACATGGGCTTAGGGATTGGATCAAGGTTTGTGCCTACATGGAAGAGTTTTGATTCCCCATAGTCTGAGTTCTATGACATTAAAATAAGATCTCTTTATATGTCCATTCTTCATAACTAAATATATCTTCATTCCCATAATGAAGGGATACGTAGGAATGCCCGAACATCCCATCTGTAGGTCCATCTCGACCTAGAGCTAGTCTCCCCTTCACCATATTCTCTAACTTTATCTGGCCCCTATGCCCAAAGTTTCATTCTTTGAATTGCGCGTGTTGTGATGTGGACCTCACCGTTATTCACATTGGGTATGATTTATCACGACATGCTCATTACTCCTAACGTACAATACATATGACGCTAAAATATGTCGCATGGTCCCACATGACTTGAAACTATTGTGTCTATACTCCACGATGTTAAAATACTTGGATGATCCAATCACACGACCGTAAACTGTGACATTATTGTCCTGGATGCCTGAAAAAAATGACACTACATAGTGGTGTCCTCAGTCAGGGGGACACCATGTTTGGTATCAGTCACACACTGTACCATTTCTCAATGCCTTCATAATGCATGATTCTTGGGTTGATTCCTCATCTTTCTATCATAGGTCCATCAACTAAATAAAACACATCGACCCTAATGGACAAACATGTCCTATCAAATTCAACTTCTATTGATGTGAGGGCCATACCCGCATGACCTTATTATCTCATACCTTGGTACACTATTGTGCCACCTCCTAGAAGTACGTTTGTCTTGATTCCCATCCTTATGGGATACGTTGGAGCACCCATGCAGTTGGCCTCCTCCCCTAAGAACACATTGTGATATGAACTCGGGGAATTTAGTCACATAAGGTTTTTATAATTACCTCACCATGTCTCACCCTCATTGCCTACCATCCCATGGTCTTAGCTATTTGACCGTAAAATAAGATCACTATGTGTCCTTTATGCAAGATGTTAAACTACACGACATCTTCAAAAACAATGTACGACTTTATTCCCATACTTATGGGATATGTAGGGACGCTTGAGCATCATGTCTTCAAGTCCATCCCCAAGAATCGTAAATATGGTTCCCCCTCTTTTTGGGGCCCTTCGCCTGAATTTTTTCGGGGAAACCTGCAACTACATCTTTACTCTGAACAAGTCTGGGATGCCCCATGACATTGATGGGATGCGTTGGATTCCTTGGTATAAATGTCCTATCTAGGAGTAGGATTGACCCATGATGTTCACCAAATGTGTTTCCACCACAGGGGAATAATTTCAAGAGTGTGGGACTCCATTCGAAAAACCCTTCGCTCCACACTCCACGCTTCACATGCCCTATATTCAGACCCTCATCCCCTTTCACGTCTGAAAGAACCCCCTAAAAGTATGGATTCTTGGCATATGGCTTGCCTACTGTCCTAGGCCAATATTCTGGAAGACTAAGGGATGACATTCTGAGTCAGACATTGTGTTGTGACCATGGTCAACAGTGGGCCCTCGTCTATTGTCCCCGTACAATTCTAATACAATGTGGATGACATGTTTCGAACAACAGTAAATTAAGATTCATTATTGTCATGTCACCCGCACAGTATTCTGATTATGGGGTAGTGTGATTCACATATTCCAATCCCTTGTGTTCAGGTTGTTTTCAATCAACCCTGGAATTATCCCACCTATGCACAAGAGAACATTAGAAAGACAACACATCAATTGTCTTCATGTCCTCATCCTCCAAATGGGCCTCTCCCTATTCTTCTCAGAAACTAGGATTTATTATTTAATCCTCGGATGACCGAAGCTTGGTTGGCACACTTACATTCACATGATGTAATAGTGCAAGAATCCCTTGTTTCTCACATCGTGTACAACCCACGTGAGCATAAGAATGGATTTCTGTTTATTTCAGTATTGTGGTTGAATGCATTATACTTAAAAAAGAAGTAAATAATATACTCATACATGCAGTTCAGAACAAGCAACAGACAAGAAAAATAAGTTTATGAGTTTGATCAATCTAGGAGACTTAATGATCATGAATTAATCCAATGATGCTAACTTATGGTTTTTGGCCTCTATGATCGATGATCATCTCCTTTGAACCCTCCTCTCATCAGCGGCCACATAGCAGAGCTCATTGGCCCTAGCCTATTCCCAAGCCTGTGTAGTTTGATGTTTGCTCATTTGGTGACTCGCTTCCATTATTTTCCCTTGGGCCTCATCCAATTGGGTCCTCAACTGCTCAATGAGCACAGTGAAGTTTGAAATAAATTCCTACCTTTCTTTCACCTGCACATCAAGGATTCAGACCTCCTGCACTACCTTAAAAAATGCCTGGTTATTACCTAACTCATTCTGGAACTGGGTGATTTCAGAGCATTGGCTACCCTTATGTTGCTTCTTAGCCATATAGTCATGTATTTTTAGATGAAAATTATGAGCATCAACCCCCCCACCCCAGAACAGAGAAAGCACATCCAGGTGCAAAGTGATCCTGTTTGTTTTAGCCATTCAACCTGAGGGTGACTGAGGAAGCGCTTGATAAATTCACACCCCTTGTGCCGCATCATATTGCTCTCATCGTCCACCTCCATATCAGAGTCATCCATATCTTTAGGTTCATCAGGTTGATAGTCCGGGAAAGCATCCAAAAGATCAGTGGTGGGATCTTCTTCTGGTATCCCTCCAAGGAGATTGGCTCCTCAATGGGTGGGTGACCTTCCTATCTCACCTCATTCCCGACAACATCTTCCCCACCAACTTCAACGCCAATTACACCATTGATATTTCCAGTATCTAGATCTCATTTACCACCAAGTGTCGGGGTCGGTTCGGCTTGAGATGTTGGTCCCGAGTGGGTAGGTGTGTTCACCATTGAGTCTTCCGATGAGAGCCTAGTTTCGGTAGCCTATAAAGCCTCTAAGGATGTGATAACTACAAAAACAATGAACATCTGGATCAGATGAGTTTATGATGATAAATTCTGGCATCTGAGTGATGAAACTTAAAAGAGCCAGTGCATCTTCCTATGGTACTTCTGTTTCCACAGGAGTTGTCACTGTGGGAGATTATTCAGTGCTTGTCAGATCAATAAGGAATGAGGCATACCTCGAGTAGCACAGTTGTGTGTGTATCAGAGTCATAAATCTCACCAATCTCTCGATGACTCCCTTGGGGGGCCATACCTTGAGGCCCTCCACCTCCAAGATCCTCTTCAGCCTTCCCAATATCCTCTCCTTCTTCATCATCCTCTCCTTCACCCTCGTCCTCTTCTGACTTACTGCCCTTTGGCGCCATGCTGCCATCGTCACCCTCATATGATATTTTTTCCAAATCATGATCCTGAATGACCATTACCTTTTCCTAGAGAGTTGGTTCCTCATGCTGACCTCGGTGGAATACATACACGTCCATGATTTCCATGTACGTGTGCCGACAATTGAATTTCACCTTGTCATCAATCTGAACGAGTCCGGCCTTTAGAAACTGGATTCCATCTCGTACTATCATTTTCCAGAGGGCTTAAGTGCCCAACAACTACTGCAAGGTAAACCAGGCCGACCACTTTAACACCCCAAGATTTCATAGTACATTATTTCTTTAGAGTAATTCAATAACATGCGCTATACACAACAATGAGTTCAAGCACACCATGAATTACCAAACTAGCAGTTTTAAGCAGTTATGAGTAGAATTAACTAAATTTTAAATTTTATATATTATATATAATTTTAACATCCATATTATCTGTTTCCTAGACATAATATACGAACAAATTCATATTTTTCAGATAAAGGAAGTGTATTTCAGAAAATTAAATATTACCACATTTAAATGGAGAACCATTTTTAAATCCAATATTTGACACTTTTATAAATTCAATTTGACAAAATCAAATTCTTCTTTACAATTGGGACATAAAAAATTATTTTTGGTAAATTTTTAGTGTTTTTTGATTAACTATCATATTTGGGCGAATAGTGAAAAATACTAAATTTTAATTGAAAACAACTTTTTTATTCAAATTAATTTATATTGTTAAATTATAAATTTTAATGGTTTTAAAGTGTAATTAGATTATATTCTAATAATTTTATACAACATTGGTCATTATAAGTAATTTAACTATTACATTCTCTATAAAAACATGTCAATATTTTGATAGGTTTTTCTTTTTTAAAAACCCATATTTATGGTTTTCAAAACATTAATTAATTTTTAATTAATAAATGAAACTTTTATGTTTTGAATTTGGTAAAACATACTTCATTTTTGAATTCATAATATCAAAATTATCTTTGGAGGAATTTTTGGCATTTGTATGAAAACATTCAAATTTTTATGAATAGTTAAAAACACTGAGTTATTGTTTAAAACCATATTTTTATTTAGGTAATTAGTTACATTATTTTAATTTATATTAGGTCGAAATATATACATAATACCTATATATGTTCAATTTAATTCATTATAGTTATTTTATAATATTTATAGATATATAATATTTTATTTAACTTTTTACTGTTCTTTACCAACCTTCTAGGTGTATTTGAAAATTTGTATAAAACATAATTTTACAGCATCTATGAGTTGAATTTCAAATATCTGAGAGACACAATTAACATTAGTATGTAAAATCTGGTTCAATAAGTTGAAAATAATTTTGGTGAATAGTCACTTTTGACTTTTATTTACCACTGTTAAAAGTAAATATGGTAATTAAGGGTAACAATGAAATTATAATTACACTAAAACATGTCATAATTCTATTGGATAAGTGTAATTCGACCCAAAATAACCTTAGGAATAAAATATGATACATTATATCCACTTGTATTAGATTAGTACATTTATTATTATTTAATTTAAAGAATAGTTAAAAGTGTTAAATTTATGTTTTCAAAACTAAAATATTTATAATATAGGTTTATACATATTATAAATTCAAATTAAAATATTCATTATAAATATAAATAGATTTTCTAAATAATGGTATTTTATTTATAATTTTTTGTCATTAAATAATTAATTTTGTTTATGACACAACAATGATGCAGTAATTACCTTACTAATAAAAGATTAAAATAATTGATATTATAAATACCTAAATAAAGGTAATTTGATATTTTTGATGAATTAAAATAATTTTATATGTTAATATGACATGTTATGGTTTATTGAAGTAATTGTTTTTGAATTAATCATGCTTTTAAGATTTTATCAAAAAACAAATACAAAATTGTGTTAAAATTTCCATAAAATAGTTTTTAAAACAAAAACTATATTATTGGTTGATATATTATTTCAAAATATCTAATGTTAGATAAAAGGGATTAAATAATATTATATATGTCATTAATGAACCACTTTTGGTTCTCTTGGAAGTTTATAGTTAGTTTATTAACCATATAGTGTGAGAATACAAAATGAATCAGTAAAAGTTAAACTATTTAACTAAGAGTTAAATCTAAAAGATAATGTTAAAATGGGTACCAAAACTTGTATAAAACCTATTGGATTAAATGATTTCAACCCATAACCACCTATATATTTAAATAAATTCATTTTCTTCCATTATAAACCGATTATGATTGTATAATATATTGATACATTAATGTTTTCCAAAAGTGACCCTCACCCCTCTAATAAAAAGACACTTCCCTTATTCACAAAATCACACCTCAAAAGCAATTTTTCTCGGCCTACCCCAGCCCAAGTATACTCACAAAATCCCTCAATTAATTCTAGAGTCCTTACTTTGATCATAAATCCATCCTATAGAGCCCTTTTGATCTACTCAAATGGAAACACTCGATGAAAATATAATATTTTCACCACCCTCCTTCAAGTTATTTTCTTCATATAATTCATATTTCATTGTAATTACCATACAAAAATAATTACCCCAGTACCATATACATACTGTGATGTTATTATTAGTATGTAAAAACTATATTCATTATTCTATCCATCCTATGAGTGATAATGTCACCATGTGTGCGTACGTAGGACTTACCGTCTCCACGCCATGGTGTAATTTGTTATTCAATACTATGTTATTTGGATGGATATAATGATGACTAATTTGTTTGTAAATAATGAAACTAACATTCTAATGTCCCATTAAAATTAATATACCATCTTATTCCACACCTTTTAATCATTAAGTGAATGATATTGTTTCCCATTCGTACGTATGGATTACCGTCTCCACGATGCGATGAGCTTCATTTCCACGTTCACCATTCATCGTTGATTATAAAAATTTATTTTATTAACATGTATATAATATATGACACAATAAATCTACTAGATATATATATATATATATATATATATATCTGTATGTATGTAATTACATATATCTTTTCCAATTACTTCCATTCAATATGATATAATAACAGAAACAACATTTATGCATACGTACGACCTACCATCTCTAAAAATGGTGTTTTCCATTTCATATATCTATATATTATAAATATTTTTATTCAAAATATATATAACATATAAATAAGTTTTTATTTTATGTAATTATTTAATTCATTATCTTAATGATAAGATCAATAACAACAAGTTAAAACACATAGGATAATGAAAGCGTTATTACCCAAAATCTTAATATAACATGAATATAGTTGTTAAATAGAAATTATAAAGTCTTAAATGAATCACGTATAATATTATAAATATTATTTTGGTTATTTTATAGCTTAATAAAATACAATGGTCATTATACAAAAGGTTAAACGTACCCGAGACTAATGTAAAGTGCAATGTAAGGCTTATTTCCTCAATTTCATTATTATCTGAGATTGTTCATGTGTATGTATCTTATGGGACGTACTTATCATTGATACCAATATTTCATAAAAAAATTCAAAATTAATATTTAATGGTTTTATGGGAGGTTCAACTTAACGAGATCATAATTTTAATTGTTTTAAAGATTTATCTTTCTAAACCCTTTTAATTAATGTCCATGTTTTTAAAATGATTTTAAGGATTTATTTATATGGACATAAATGTTTTGAAATGATAATTTTTTTCAATGGTTTAAATGTTGTGTGGGAAAATTTGATTCAAAAATCTCATTTAAATTACTTCCTTTATAAATTGTGAGACATTTGAATGATTTCATGAAAAAGGGGTATTCGTCTCAAATCATTTTACTGATCATTTTCTACTATTTCTTCATCCTTTACTGGAAATAATTTTTGATTGAGTATGATTTATTATAATAAAATATTCCATATTTCATTTAATCAATTATGCTATGTTTGACTGTGGATGTGCTATTTTTATACCATTTATGGTTTATGGTTAAATTATTGACATTTCATATGCCTGTTTAAATACGAATGTTTATGTTATGTTTCAACATTTTCTTATGAGTAATGCATTGGACATAGTAAGTGATAGGTGGATCCCACTATTTCTCCTTGATGCATCTCTAGGTCTCATGATAAAAACTAGTGTCTTGAAAAAATTGATTGACAAGAAAAATTAATTATAATCTTGGCACGAGGCCTTGACTATGTGGTTATGAAAGTCTGGAATTATTCATTAAATCATTATGAAATTAGTTATTACATGTGATTATTTGACTAGTAGAATATAAATGTGAATGTTTTTATGGTAATGTTTGATTTTTTTAACATTTTATCTTCAATTTTGTGTTTAAAAAGATGTTTTTTTATTACACATCTTTCCATAAAAGTTTATAGATTCCTCTAAATTATTTACCCTTATTGAGTATCTAAGCTCACCCATTTCTTATGTTTTATTTTCCCAGGATTTCCAAGAAGTGTATTATAATTTTTAGGTAGGGTTATGCTAAATAGAACTATGGCGTTATCAGAAGATTATTTATGTTTTTTTGTATGTTAGAAAGTGTAATGTAATGTTCATATATGTAATTTTTTTTCCTAGACTTCTAAACTAATTGGTCCTTCAGAAATTGATTCCTTGTAATCATAAAAATGTATTAAAATAGTGCACCGACTCAGGGTAACTGGGGTCGGGGCATTATAGTTGGTATCACAGAAATTTTAGTACAAATCATGGAAACTAGATTTAGATAATATCTGATTAGAGCACATTACCCTAAAATAGACTTTGAGGATTAGTATAAAAGAACTTACTATAAATTTGGTAATGTATAGATTTTGTGAGTTTTCCAAGCAATACATCTTTTTCTTGGTACGAGCAGGTAGAGGCGGCTCTGACACAGATGTACGTAGGGGTAAAACATGAAAACATCACTTTGAGCTATACTCGAATGGGAAATGGTGGACGAAAATGGGGTTTCATGCACTCTTGGTTACAAAATTCCTAGTGTATATGCTTAAGATAATTCACATTCTCAATACAAGACATTATGAAGAATTTAAGAGAAAATAATTCATCAAAGAAAAAAAAATTATTATAGATTATATCGATAAACTGTTCCATTTACCTTAGCTATTTTAAAAGTTTGGAATTATGAATTGTGTTTAATAAACTGACCTAGTGTATGCCATTGTCTAGAATTGTTGCCCAGTTGAAGGAATGTGAACTCTAGAAATACATTTGATTCATATAGTAAGAAGGATCATAAATTTCATGGTATTAATCCAAAATTTCAAAGTTAAATATTCTCCCACGTATTCTCAACATTTGAAGAAATAGTATCATGTTTGAATTAGATAAGTAATGAATTCTATGAGTCTAATGGGTTTTAATGGAAGAAAGAGAAGAAAAGGATATAGGAGAGAAAGATGAATATATGGAAGATGGGAAAGACGTATTTTCCCATATATTATAACTGTTGAAAGAATCACCCTAGTAACTGCTTCAATGGAATGAGATTTTGTTATATGTTTGGAAAAATGGACACCAAGTAAATGATTGAAATGGTTATAATAAGGTTTCAAATGTTTAATGCTTCATCTATAAGGAGTTGGGACACTACACGAATCAATGTCCTAGTCATCAGAGTATACCGAAGATGATGCTATTGGATAATAATAAAGTTATGATAATACCATAGATGACGAGGAATGACTTGTTTTTTTATGATGTTGTTAAATAATTATGTCATTTCAGTGTTGTATCGATGATATATCAGTTATATGAATTATGGAAATAAATAAACATTATACTTCAGTACTATTTCATTATGGATTTGAGATTATATGGTCCTATGAATAGTGACCCAACAACAAGTTAATCATTTTAAAAAATACATGGTTGAAGGATATATAATCCTTAATATGGTCATGATACTGAGGTAGAAAATTTGGACTGAGATATGATTCATTTGGATAAATTGTATTGGATATTCTTGACTATCTCGGAACTGATTAATGGTTTGTTTATTTCATCGTTGTTGGAGTATTCATAATTTTTTGATATAAGTAATATATCTAGAATTCTATAAAGAATAAGGGAGCATGAATATAATCAATAAGATTTTATGATAATTTAGGGTGTTACCATGTTTTAAAATAATTCATGTTGAAGGTGTTAATATTTTATTACGTGAAAAAGAGATCTTCATTTTTTTTACCTTCCTTATAAATTTTGGACTGTAAGTTTAGACAGAAGTATTTTGGATAACTCTAAAGGTTTGGAATGGATTAAGATTGACATTGGACAATATTTTTAAGGTTTAATCATTTATTGATATTATTGTTTTATTTTTATAAAAAGGACATCTCGAAGGTCGGACAACAACCCGTCGTGTCAGGAATGGCCGCAAGACTTGAACCCGCATCTGAAGGGAAAAAATGGTGCATCGCATACAACTGGACTGCGTGATGTCCCGATTTGTGTAATGTAGTTTTTTTAATTAGTATAAAATATAAATTATAAATTCATTATTTTTGGAACCCTATAAGATTAGGATAAAAAGAATATTTTGGAAATCTTTGGGAGTGAAAGATGAATTTGTGGTAGGAATTAGTTGAAGGATAAAACTATTAATTTCAAGTATTTTTTTGACCCTTATACTATGAATAAATTAATTCATAAACTCTAGTAATGGGATCATAAAACTGAAAATGTGTTATACTAATAACTTATGTTTAACCGATGATATTTTAATTCATCATAGATTGATGGCTTTCAGGCCCTCAATTTTACATTTGACTGTGATTCATGACCTCAATCACACACTATAATTATTTACATTTTCTCTTCAATTATGTGTCTTTAATTTCCACATAAGTTCTCCTAATCGAGATCATAATTTGGTGGTGAATTTTTCATTTCCCTATCCCTCTTATTAAGATTATATTTTTATAACCCAAATTCAGATGTGGGTTTTCCACAGAGGTATTTTTATATTTTTAACCATTTATATTCAAAGACCAAATTCAAATTAAGAGTATTAAATTTATTTAAGGAGGGGAGAATGTATCACCCCAATATTTCATAGTATGTTATTTTTTTTCAAAGTAATTCAATTACTTGTGCTACACACAACACTGGGTTCAAGCGCACCATGACTTACCAAACTAGTCGTTCAAAAGTTGTTATGAATAGTATTAACTTAATTTTGAATTTTATATATTCCATATAATTATAACATCCATATTATGTGTTTCTTATACATAATATAAGTGCAAATTCATTTTTCAGATAAAGGATGAATATTTCCAAAAATGAATTTTTACCACCTTTTAAGGGTGAACTATTTTTAAATCCAATATTTGACACGTTTAAATATTAAATTTGACAAAATAAACATATTATTTATAACTGGGACATAAATATTTAGTTTTTAAAAAAAATTTGTGTATTTCTGATAACATTCATATTTGGGTGAATAGTGAAAAATAAAAAATTTTATTTGACAACAACATTTTTAATCAAAATAATTTATTGTGATAAATTATGCATTTTAATGGTTTAGAAGTATAATTAGATTAAATTTTTATAATTTAATATTATATTGGTCATTATAAATAATTTCACATTTAAATTTGACATAAACACATGTCAATTGTTTGATAGTTTTTACACTTTAAAAAAACCGGTTTTTGGTTTTATTAACTAGAATTAATTTACAATAAATAAATGAAACATTTATGTTTTAAATATGGTAAAATATAATTCATTTTTTAATTTGGAATATCCAATTTATCTTCGGGAAATTTTGTTGGTATTTTTCTGAAAACATTAATTTTTTGACGAATAGTGAAAAACACTCTGTTATTGTTTAAAACCGACTTATTATATAAGTAAATAGTTAATTTATTTTAATTTAATTTAGGTAAAAATAGATACATAATACCTATATGTTTTAAATTTAATTAATTGGATTCATTTTATAATAAGTTTAGATATATAAAATTTTATTCAACTTTTTACCGTATTTTACCCACCTTCTAGGTGCATTTGAAAACTTGTATTAACCATTATTTTAATACTATTGTGATTTTAATTTCAAAAATCCAAGAGACATGGTTAAACATACTATGTAATATGTGGTTAAATAAGATGAAAATAATTTTTGGTGAATAGTAACTGTTGACATTTATTTACCACGGTTAAAAGTAAATAGGGTAATTAAGGGTAAAAATGATTTCATAATTACCCTAACACATGTCCAAATTATCGTGGATAAATTTTAATTGAAAAAAAAAACAAAATTAGTAATAAAATATGATCATTTATGTCCACATTGATTAGATTAGGACATTTATTATTATTTAATTTAAAGAAGTGTTAAAAGTGTTAAATTCACATTTTCATAAGTAAAACATTTTTAATATAGGGTTGTAAATAATATAAATTAATCCATAAATATTCATTACAAAGATAAAAAATATTTCCTATATAATGGAATAATATTTATAATATTTAGACATTAAATAATTAAATTTATTTATGACACAATGATGATGCAGTAATTACTTTATTAATAAAAGATTAAAATAATTTATATTATAAATACCCAAATAAATTTAATTTGAGCCTTTTGAGGAATTCCAATAATTTTATAGGATAATATGACATGTTAGGGTTGATTCAATCATTTTTTTCGAAGTAATCATGTTGTAATAATTTTAACAAAACAAATTACCAAATAGTGTCAAAAATGACATAAAATAGTTTTTAAAAGACAAACTAAACTATTGGTGGATATAATATTCCTAAAAATAAAAGGATTTTCCTTGTAGCATAAATAAATTTATATATATCAATAATGAACCACTTTAGGTTCAATTTAAATTTTATAATATGTTTATTAACAATATAGTGTAAGAATAAAAGAAGACTCTGTAAAAGTTAAACTATTTAACTAAGCGATAAATCTAAATGATATGGTTAAAATGGTAACATAAACATGTCTAAAACCTACTGGTTGAGATTATTTTGACCCATAACCAACTATGTCTCGAAATAAATTAATTTGGATACATTATAAACTAAATATGATTGTATAAATAATTAGTACTTTAATATTTTCGTAAAGTGACCCTCACCCCTCTTATAAAAGGACACGCCCCCTTCTCACAAAATCAGATCTCCAAAGCCATTTGGCTCTGCCAAACCATACCAAAATATCCATCCAACCTCCCTCAATTAATCCTAGAGTCCTTACTTTGATCATAAATCCATCCTATGGAGCCCTTTTGATCAACTCAAAAGGAAACACCCAAAGAAGAGGTAATAGTTTCGCAGCACTCTTTCAAGTTCTTTTCTTCTTCCACTTCTTGTTTCTTTGTTATTACCATACCAAAATAATAACTCCAGTACCTTATAGATACTGGGATGTTATTATAAATATTGAAAAAACCATATTTATAATTCTATCCATCCTATGAATGATAATGTCACCATTCGTTCGTACGTACAACTTACCGTCTCTACGTTGTAGTTTAATTTATTATTCAACACTATGATATTTGGTTTGATATAATGATGAGTAATATCTATTTGAATAATAAAAATAACATTATAATGTCTCTATAAAATTAATATACCATCCCATTCCGCACCTTTTAATCATTAAGGAAATGATATTGTTGCTCGTCCGTACGTACGGATTACCGTCTCCACGACGCGATGATATTCATTTCCATGTTCACTATTCATCGATTATTATAAAACATATATTATTGATTAGTATGTAATATATGACACAATAATGCTACTGGATATATATATATATATTTACTTACATATATCTTATTCAATTACTTCTATTCAATAAGATATGAGAACAGAAGCATCGTTTATGCGTACGTACGACATACCATCTCCAAAAATGGTTTTTTCCATTTCATATATATATCTATTATAAATATTTATATTCTAAATATATATGATATATAAATTATGTTTTCTATTCTAGGATTATTTAAATCCTGATTTAAATGATACGATCAAGAATAAGAAGTTAAAACATGAACGATAAAGAAAGTGATTATTACCCAAAACGTTAATTTAAGAAGAAAATATTTATTAAATGGATAGTATAAAGTCATAAAGGAATATTTTATGATATAAAAAATATTAATATGGTTTTTTATAATTTAATAACATACAATGGTCATTATACAAGTGGTTAAACATACCCTCGAGCAAAAGAAATTGCAAGGTAAGGGTTATTTCCTCATACTCATTATTATCCAATATTTTTCATGTGTATGTATTATCAAGGACATATTTATCATCAATACCCATATATCATAAAAAAAGTTTTCATAATGAATATTTTAAGGTGTTATGGGAGGGTCTATTAAACTAGATCATCATTTTAAATGTTTTTAAGATTTATCTTTCTAAACCATTTTAATCAATGTCCATGGATTCAAAATGTTTTTAGGGATTTATTTATATGGACATGAATATTTTGAAATGATAATTATTTTCAAAAGTTTTAAAGTGTTATGGGAAAAATTGATTCAAAAATTTCTTTTAAATTACTTTCTTTATAAATCATGATACTTTCAAACGATTTCATGAAAAATGTGTATTTATCTCAAAGCATTTTACTAATTATTTTCAACTATGTCATCATCATTTACTAGAAGTTATTCTTGATTGAGGTTGATTTATTATAATAAAATCTTCAATATTATAATGAATGGGTTATGATATATTTGACTGTGGATGTGCTATTTTTATACCATTCATGGTTTATGATAAAATTATTGGCATTTCGTGTTCTAGTTTTAATATGAATGTTTATGTTATGTTTCATCATTTTCATGTCAGGAATGAATTGGACATAATAAGTGATAGGTTGAGACCACTATAGCCCCTCGATGCATCAGTAGGTCTCATGAGACAAACTAGTGTCCTTGAACTAGGCCTTGGAAAAAAAATTATTTTTAGTCTTGGAAAGGGGCCTTGGCTATGTGTATATGAATGTCTGGCACTATGCATTCCCTCTTTATGAGATTAGTTAATACATGTGATTATTAAACTAGTAGAATATACATGTGCATGTTTATATGATAATGTTTGATTTATTTTTTACCATATTAAGTTCTTGTTTATGTTTAAAATGATATTGTTTTTATTACACATCTTGCCTTAAATTTTTATAGCTTCGCTTAAATTATTTACCCTTAATGAGAATCTGAGTATACCCATTTCTTATGTTTTATAATCCTAGGATTTCCAAGAAGTATATTATGATTATTAAGCTGGGTTATGATAAATGTAACAATGGCATTATCAAATGATTATTTATGATGTGTTGTATGTTAGAAAGTGTAATGTAATATTCATGTATGTAATCTATTTTACAAGACTTCTAAACAGATTAGTCCTTCAAGACATTATTCCTTTAATAATATAGTAGTAGTAGTTCATTTTTTATTCAAGGAGAAATAATGAAAGGAAATAAGACCCCTCAAGGGGGACGGAAATGGTGCAAACCGAGCGCATCCCCCATCACAAAGGAGGCGCATTCTGAAGGGAGAGAGAGGGGAGAGTTATAGAGAATGAGAGGGTCATCTTGTCTACCCAAGCGGGCAAGGGAATCTGCTGAGAAATTAGCCTCCCTCAAACGGTGAGACAAATGATCCCCAAGTGAGGTTTCCATTCTGCACTTTCTGATAATGTACGTGAGTTCCCACTGAACCCCACTCTGCCCTTTCATTATCTTCACGTGTATATCTGAGTCTGTTTCTATTTCGGACATGACCAGCTGTTGTCTTCTGCGCACCAATAGGCCCGAAAACAAAGCCTGAACTTCCTCACACAGGGAATTGCCAGGGCCATAAAATGAACTGAAGGCGATGAGAACCGATTTAGAGGAATATCGTATGATTCCACCCCCCTCATTATCCATCCCATGCATGAACCATCACATTAAGCTTCAGTCCCTCAACCGGTGGATGCCATTTTACACACTGACCAGCCCCCTTTTTCCGAAAACAGCGGCGATTAAGGAGGGTTTTAATTGCAGCATATGACACTCCACCTCTTATCTGATAAGCAATCTCATTGATGAGGGATGATTTCATCAATGAAAGGTTGAAATTGATACCTTATCTACTTCCTATGAAGATCCTTGACTGCTCCATGAGCCCCCTCCCCCGGATGATGAGGGAATGGCCTACCGAGTGACGTTCCCGTAGCTATATACACGGCCTATATTGATATATTTTCCTAGATTTCTCCTAAACATTCCCCCCCCAAAAAATTTCCCTTTTTTTCTCTCTCACTCACTAGGATCTACACTGGCCACCTTGAGCTACCGAAATTTCTTTCACAGAAGCCCCTCAGGGTATTCCACAACCCAATGTTCGGCATATTCTATTGAGAGGCAAGCATCAACTTTCTGCGGGTAAGGGTAATGACTTCACCAGAGCCCTCAGCTGTGAACATCAGCCACATTTGGTGAAGAAAGCATGGATTCCTCTCCTCCTAGATATCTGTATTCACCTTATTCGGGATCCACTGGATAAATCCAAACTACCTGGTAAATCTCGATGGAACATAGGGCTCGCAAATGATTTTTTCATCGAACCAAGAAACAAGAACCCCGCCTATTATGCTCTAGAAGTATAATCTTTTCTCAAGAAAAGCTTTCCTATTGTCTATCATTTTGACAGTCGAGGTAGGGAATGTGCTAAAGTAAAATTGGCATGATTTTCGATCCTGATCCTTACTCCCTCTTCATGAAGCGTCAACGGCATGACCCTAACAATATTCAACAAGGAGAGCCGCAGACCATTACTCGAGGGACGAATGGCATATGGAAAGGTGTATTCGCAATAGTGAGATCCTATCTAGCCAAGAAGGACTTGGAAAGGGCCACATGTACTCCTCAGGGAACCCCCTCTTGAGATACGCCATATGAGGGAATAAAAACGGTTCAATATAGGGACCCCCCATGTTATACCACTGATTTGTGGCCATAATACCCGCCATCATAAGTGTTTATGAATGAACTCCCATCCTTGTTTCCCTCACAGGAAAGATCCACCCACTAAAGAAGTTTGCAAGAAATCTGGCGTACTAGATGTTCGGGTCTCGACTATCAATCACACTAAATCCAATTGATTGATACTCCCCCACCTATAGGATCCTCTAGTATGATCCTCTTCTTCTCCTCTGTGCTATTGTCAGACACTGTCTTCCTCACCCTGGCATCTTGATTTCTAGATCTTTCTGTAGAAATAGGCTGAACCACATTCCGTAGGTGATTTCCTTCATGATTTCCTTGACTGGCATCCTCTCCTGTGCCAGCTCTAGCAGATTCCATGTTTGGATGGGGGTTCTTAATATATCTCCCCATATGTTCCTTCGTAGAAGGAATTAATTGTATTGGTGACTATCCCAAGGGATATTCCCAATGAAATGAATGTACCAAAGGATGATTCCAACCTCCAGATGGTGATGATGGAAGGTATTGGTGTCATGGGACCACCGGGTAAACAGATCTGGCCCATGTTGATGCTAATGATAGAAATAGAACTGCGACATCCACACCACCTCAAATAACCAAATGTGCTATAGTTTGGCCCCAAAATGGTCACACGTTGGGCATACCCAATACACCCAGGCCCACTCACTTGTGAAATTTCCTCCAGACCTCACATCCCAATCATGTAGCTTTCTTTTAGTTTCATCAGTGAAACCTTGCCGAAATGTACTTGCATAATGGGCTGGAGAATCCTCTATGACCAGATCATTTCCCAAAATGGTTCTGGTCCTGGGGTTCATGACCTAAACATCCATGAGTCTGGTTTCTTTGACAGGATGGCTATTGTTGGTAATGCTATATCAGGGGATATCATCCTCACGGTTCACCCCTGACAACGGTGTATCGACATTGAATCCTAGCACGTTTATCTCCTCAAAAATACTGACAATACATATTGGTATGTGTTCAGATAGCGCATAATCCTTATGGTCTGAAGTCAACATATTTAAGAGAGTTGAGTTGTTGGATGCAATTTTATAGGATCCCATATACCTTATGATTCGCAACCATCTCAGCACTCTGAGCAGCGTATTCAGTTTCTCTCTCAACATCAGTTCGGTTAGTAGCCATCTTCTTTTTGTATGGTCCAAAGGAGCCTGCACAAAAAGACCATAACAACTCATAGAAAATCAGAAGCCATCACAAAAAACCGAGGCAGCAGTGTGAAAAAGACTTGTTCTGGGTGTAAAACCAGGACTGGGATTGGGTAATTATGTGCAGCTAATGTTGGATTACATGTAAAGAGAAAGAGGATTTTTGTGCACGAGAGCTCCCAACATATCACACGATAATGCATATACAAACTAGGGGACCCACAAGGGGATTTATAACCACATATCGGGGAGTTACGTGCATGAGTGAAAGGTGGTTTATGCACAACTTCTTAGGTATATGTGAAAAGTTAATGTTATGCATACACAGACCCTAGGATATTTGATGTCTCATCATTTCCATCAGAATCTGACATTTGTGTACCCTTATAGCTCAAAATATGAGGGGGGCATTTTTAGATGATGAAATGGTGTTACATCGTAAAGTGGGCATCAGAGGATAAAAGAGAAGTCATATTCCAAGCTGCAGATCAATATCTAGAGGAAAAAATGGGCCGTGTGAAATATCTGAAAAGACACGTGAAAAACATCTCCCCCACATGAATAACCACGGTATTCGAGGATTTCTTTATTACACGGCGTAGGATCTTGTGGGCAACCGACACCTGGTGTGGAATATTTCATACCGGCTGACTTCCGTGCGAACCCCAGGACCATGACAGCTTATAAATATAATCTAACCCCTTCATCTTCCGATAGCTGGAGAATCCAGACAAACCTCCCATGTATGAAATCAACATATTCAGTGCATACAATATGGCTTTAAGGTAAAGTATTTTTTGTGACAGGTCTGTCGGGGGTCCGCCTTTGCGTGAAACTACTCTGGGTTGACCCTCTCACAAGTCCCTAAAAGTTGGGTTCCTTGTGCTCAAATCTCATTCCCTTGCACAAAAAACCTCAGCCACCCCTGCAAGAGAACATCACAAATTGCACGCACTCCCATACTTTTCTACGCATTTGTGCCAATCATGAACAAATTGTGCAAAACCATTTCATCTATGTGCACACCCAACCTTTTTAGAATGACTATTCCAATTGCGTGCAACCCTTTCCTATTTTTTACAAATCTCTAGGTCTTCTCACCCTACCAGTTCTTCACATATCTTCCATTTACGCACAAGCCGACCTAGTTGTGCATACACATTCACCTCGATGTCCCTATTTCAGACATCGTCTTTGGGTGCTTCTTATGCCCAAAACATCTTCGTCACACAACCTTCTCTATTACGTCCCTCTAGGATCATGTGAAGTAACTTTAAAGTCTGTTGAGTGTTTCTTCACATTGCGTTTCATAGCCTCATACTTCTTCACATAGGCACACTAACAGTTATTGCTTCTTCTCATAGTCAAGCTGACATGGACTCCTAAATGGATCACTCTATAACACCCCACCAGCATGGCATTACAGATTCCATCCTTCCCCTATGGGGACGAAGGTATCAGTTATGTATGTCGTAAGGGGTGCAGAGTGAACCCACCTCATCTGAGCTACCGGATGTTAAACTGCCATGAACCATCATCCTCATCACAAGACATTAAACTATGACCTTGCCCCATGAATCAATGTAGGGTTACCCCACTTTGGGAATTCTGTATGCCCATTGGTCTCCACAAAAGTGAAAATATTCCTCACAGGGAATGAGATTCTCATTATTAGAGTGGTGTTTGTTTGTGGGGAATGGGAAACCACATTTTTTTAAGCCTCTAGCCTTCTTTGCAAGAGATAGTATCCCTACTCCTCCTCTATTCTCTGGTACCAAGGACAAAAGAGAGGGATGGGCACCATAGCCCTCTTTTCTTCGATTCCAAATCCCTCTCTCATTGGTATTTGTCTCCACCGAGGCCTCCCTCCTAGAGTAAGTCCCAGACTTTATCTCCTTGAGCCTCTAACCATGTGTAAGCCCCTATTTCCTTTTTGGGATGCTAACCACGTATAAGCCAATGTTTACTCTTTGGGACACTAACCATGTGTAAGCCCCATCCCATTTCCCACGAACGTAACTATTGCGATGTGATCACTTGGTCATTGTTGCCTCTTGTTTCTCACACCGAGCATGAATCACGTGTGCTAAGAGTAAACATTGACCATGGAATCCTACCTGGGCAGCATAGAGTGTAAGCCCCAGAACACCACTGAACTCTGTGGACATTGATCCTTACCAAGGTATGGTACGTAGGATGCCTCCCAGAGGTTCTATCACAACAACTATTGGTCCTGACCACCTTTATGTCGGTTCACCAAACATACCAAACAATGGGGATTTTGATCCTTTCCAAGGATAGTTATGTAGGATGCCTTCCATAGGTTCAATCCAACACCCAATTGTTCTGACACCCCGTAACGTCAGTTCACCAAACATCCTGAACTATGTGGACTTCGATCCTTTCCAAGGCATGGTAGGTAGGATGCCTCTCTGAGGTTCAAGCGCAAAAAATTTTGTTCTCGACCACCTTCACGTCGGTTGACCAAAAATTCCTAAAAATGTGTACTTTGATCCTTTCCAATGCAAGGTACATATGATGCCTCCCTAAGGTTCAATCCCAACAAATATTGGTCCAGAACACCTTCGCTATGGTTATCAAAACATCCCGAACTACGTGGACTTTGATCCTAGCCAAGGCAAGCTATATAGGATGTCTCCTTAATGTTCATGCCCTTTTTTGTCCCGAACTACATGGACATTGATCTTTGCCATGGCAAGGTACTTAGGATACCTTCATGAGGTTCAATACCAACAACTATTGGTCTGGACCACCTTTAAATCAGTTCACCAAACATCCTGAACAATGTGGACTTTGATCCTTGCAAAGGCAGGGTAAGCATGACACCTCCCTAAGGTTCAATCCCAACACCCAGTTGTCCAACACCACTTCACATCAGTTCCCTAATCCTAACAAACTATGTGGACTTTGATCCTTGCCAATGCAAGGTACTTAGGACGTGTCACCGAGGTTCAATCCCAACACCTAGTTTCTCTAGCACCCCTTTCACATCAGTTCAACACACCCTCCTGAACTACATGGACTCTTATCCTTAATAAGGCAAAGTACATAGGAAGCATCCCTGAGGTCCAAGCCCAACAACCTAGTCCTGACAACTTCATGTCAATCCACTCCCCTCCTGCATGGCGTTAAACAATATAACCCCTTTTGTCCCGCATGACACTAAAATACAATCCCATCTAGCAGTAACACGTTGAAACCCCATCCTGTGATAAGTCGTTGAGCCCTCATTCAACGGTTATCCATCATCAAATGAACTAAATAGGTTTGATATCTACCTTCTAGGGAAGTTATGTTGGAAGCCTCCCTGTGGTCTAACCCCAATAACTAGTATATGTTGTTTTCCCCCTTGTTGGTACCCACATCTCTCGTCCACCCCTCAAGAGAAAAACAAACATGGGCTGCTAACCATGCATAATCCCCATCACATCGTCATGTCTTCTTTCCCTATGTACACCCTTATTACATTACCCGACCAACAGTTTTGACTTCCTCTGGGTCCCAACAATACGGGTCACCTCCCTAGGTGGCCCATTGCCCGTCGAACTACATGGACTTTGATTCCCTGCCACAGAGATAAGTAGGAAGTCTCTTTGGGGATCAAGCCCAACATCACTATGATCCTCAGGAAGGTTCCATATCCTTCCCCATCCACTTCATTAAATCATCCATATTTGTCCTAGTTCTTACTAAGGTCACCACATCCCGATAGGATCATGCCATAACATATCCTCACACTCCTAGTAGCAGTTGGGTAACTAACCATGCATTAGCCCCCGTATCAGTACTCCCCCTAGGGGTCACACCTATCTGATCCACTCTCGTTAGTGTTTTGATATGTCTGATCTGTCTATTCCAGGTGTCAAAACCGTGGCATACCTTATGTTACACAAGGGAAGTTAAGGAAGACCATAGAGACATGCCCATGGAATATGATTCCCCGCACTCATTGTGTGATTACTCATGCTTCTGCGCCCTCAAGAAGCCCTATTATAAGGGAACAAAACCTAGATGCACCAGTACTCCATCGTCCATACATGCCAGCAATGTCCAACAAGACTATTCCCCTGACTAAAAGTTTCTTCCCTAGCCAGACCCCTTGGAATTTCCTGATAGAAGCAGTGTAATTAATAGGCATCCATCAAGAAATGGAACTAGGAAGAGTTTCACAAACAACATCTTAATATATAAGGGAGACCTATACTGGGTGACGAATTTTGAGGAGGAATCCATGAAAGGAGGAACCGAAATCACATCATCCTATTTAAATTAGGGAGAAAACGTCCTTGAATAAGAGATGGATGTCGCCCACCTTTGGAAAGAGGGAATGTAGGGAAACAATCAACTCATCATCCATACAGAAGCACACACCCTAGTGAATGCATCGAAAACACATCATAAAACTTATTGAAACATCTACTATTACTTTAATAACTTCATTAACTCATGGAAAAGAAATGAGTTCCATGATAATATATTTGGAATAGTCTTAATCCATACAGATAAATTATGAAGATTTTATAATTAAAAAATAAGTGCATTGGATCATAAGAAACATCATTGTTTTTTGGTGTTGATGAATTGAAATACCATTAAAATATCATAAAAACAATCATGAGGAAAATAAAATTTCAACTTTAAAAATCACTTTTAAAAACTAAAAATTCACAAAAATATAATTATAATGCTTTTCATTTAAAATAACCTTATAAAATTAAGAATTATTATTAAAATAAAATAATATCCACAATTTTTAGATTATCAATCATGTTGTGAAAATTTAAAAAAAAATATCAAACATTTTTTAAACGGTGTCAAAAGTGACCCATTATAAAATATTAAGAAATTTACTTTTTAAAATATTTTAATATAATTTCAAAAAAAATGTAAAATATATTTGATAAATAGTTTTCTTATAAAAAAAACTTTCAAACCAGTTTAGAAAACATGGTTATGGAAGATAATGTTTCCTGATCCAAAAGAAGATAAAATATCAGTATCACTTACAGCTGAATTTCTTGATGTTTCAAGAATAAAAAAAAGAGGGAATGGAAAGTATACATGTAATAAAAATTTAAAAAAATAGGGGAATAACTGATATGTGATTTAATATAATAAGATCATGTGATTTTCATATAATAAATCTAGAACATAAACAATCTTGGAAAGGAAAGGATATTATAACATAAAGACCTTTCCACTTTGGTAACTTTTCAATCATAGGCCCCATAAAATAATAACATTAAATGAATCATTAAATATAATTTATATAAGGTTATTAATGATAGAAAATGACAAAGGTGAATTATATAAACCTCATAAGTGAGGATAGCTGTATATAATAAATCTATGTCCCAATGAAATAGAATTTTAGATTAATTTCCCTTATAAAGATAATATCACTGAATTGAGAAATAATCAAGGGAAAGATTATGTTATAAAATTTGAATCAATAAAATTTTTAATATCTAATAAATAAATTAACAAACAAATTACTATGTATTCATGTAATAACAACGTCAAATAAGAAGAGTTGTAACCAAATGATATGAGATTGAGTTCAGAATCATTTTACTAATAGGTAACATTCAAGCCAAATCAACTTTGATGCATTAAATAAAATTGAATACTAAATTACCAAAACATGTGATGGATACATTATATAAAAATATAGAGGATATTATATACACCAAATAAAATAAATTATATATATAATAATAAAATATTCCACACTAAATGAAAATTGATATTAAAACTGTTACCTTGAGTCTAGACTATATTCATATGTCCTTTAAAACCAGTATAATAAACCCATATTTATTATTTTTTTTAATAATAAAATTTTCATCTTTTATTCCATTATCATTCATACCGTTTATTTCAATTATATTGTTTTTTTCCTTAGTTACATAATTAGTTAAATCTAGGGTGGAAACATCAAGAACATTCATTCCATAATTTGAAAATAGCTTTGGTGTGTTGATCATGCTCAAAGATATAATTGTTCCATTATCACCAAAATGATAATTATGATACTATTAGAATTTTTATACATCAAATATTATTTTTAAAATAATCATTAAATATGTTTTTGACATATAAACTATGTTACAATCGTGGAGACGGCAGATTGTATGTACACATGAGGAACATTTCCATTTTTCAAACATCATAATGTAAAGAAGATAAATATTATTTTCTATTTATATGAGGATAATAATATCATAAATATAATTTTAATTCTATAAATATATTTATATATATTATCCATGTGATGTGAGGATCATTGAATAATTATATAGCTCTGTAGAGGTGGTAGTCCACACATAAACGTGAATGATGTTATCATTTTTTAGTTAAAGGAATGGTAAGAAATTAAATGATATATTATTTTTCAATAAATATATATATATCATGAATATAATATATTAGAACTAAATCTATAATTTAATCAATCCATCAGAGGTGGTGTTGGAAAATGAATTACATCAGTCTGCGGGGTTGTTGTCTACCATTCACACAAATAATGAATTACATTCACATTTGATTGAGGTTAGAGATTGATATATGTTATAAAATTAATATAATAACATATAATTATTTGGGATATACTTGTGATATTATTTAATCATTATTAAGTAAAATTTTAGGGATTTTGACGAATAAATGAAATGAAAACACTCCATTAAGAGCTATACATCTTATTCAGATAACAAAATATTCATTAAACCATAAGAAAACTATGGTTAGAATTAGACAAAAATAAGGCCTCTATAAAATAGTTAGAGATGTTTGGAAGGTATTTTATAGGTATTGGGAAAAAGGGTTTTTGAGTTGTGATGAAATGAGAAGAATAGGTTACATGTTATAAGAGAGGGGAGGCACACTCATAGAATTTCATATAATATTAAATTAATATAAATTAAAATTGATTTCCCAATGGAAATAAATTTATAATACTAAAACATAATATTATTTGTATTATAAATAATCTTATAGAATAAATTTTTTACACGTTTTTACCAGATTATTTCACTTATCTTTTAGTTTTTCCCCCATTAACCCTATTAACAATTAATGTGTCAATAAGAATTTTTATACTTTTTGAGAGTCATGATAGTTAATATAAAAAGGAAAAAATGAACATAAACGGTCAGTGTTTAATATTTTAAACAATATCCTAATAATTTTTAAGAATTAAGTTTTTTTAAAGATTTCATATCATTTATAAAAATATTATTTTAACAAAATAATATTATTTTCAATTTTAGGAATATTAATTTAATTTTAAATTAATAACATTATGAAAAAAATTAGATTAAAATAAAAAATATTAATACATGCCAGAAATTTTATATTTCTCTAAAATATTTTTGAATCATTTTAATAATTTAAAATTAAATTAAATTAAATATTTTATATATCAATTATTTTATTTTTCAATAAATTGAATTATTACTGTGCTATATTTTTGTAGTAATTTCATATAATATTTTCAACAATAAAAATTAAAAATAAATTAACATGATGAAAATAAATCCAAGAAATTGCAGATTAAAATTTATAATTTTATATATATTGGTATCCTCATGTTAAAAATATAATTTCATTAAAAAAAGGATGTGAACTTTGTTAATATTATTTACATAAATTTTTATAAAGGGGATACTCACATACAAATGGAATAAAAAGGGAATATAATTTAATGTTAGATTATCATGGATGAAAATTAACTATAAAATAAAATTAAGGTATGTGTTAGGGTTATTTTAGATTGAATATAATTTTATTTTTAACTTTAATTACATGAAATACCCTTGATTGTAGAAATAAAAATTACTAATATTACTATTCATATTGACCAAAATTAAAAGTAAAGTATTTAAAAAATTCATAAATAGTAATTAATTATTTTTAATACATTTTTAAAAATTGAAAATAATTACAAATGGGAGAATTTAATTTAATTATAAACTAATATAGATAGATGAAAAATAGTTTTTCAAAAACATGCCAATTCAAGTAAAGAATATTTTTATACTAAATTGAAGTATAAAATTCATTTCATAAACCATAAATTGATTATTTTATATCAAAAAATATCTAACGAAATTTTAAAAATGATCCCAAATATGAATTTTAATTCATATATACTTAGAAATAAAAAATGTTTTCATTGAAAATAATTATTTTTCACTTTCCAATAAAAAATAATTCTTCTAAGAAAAATATTATAATTTAACCATAAGATAATCTTGATATGATGATTTAAAAATCATATATCTTTTTTAAAAAAATTATACTATTTCAGGAAATAAATTATATTATTTTCGCAGAAAAAGAAATTGAAAACAATTTTTTTGAAGAAGATATATCATTGCAGACTCAAATGGAATTACTAACAATTGCGTTCTTATTTACGATGAATTAATCAATTAATTTTTGTTGATTATAAAATTTATATGTATTTCAAAAATTATATAATCATATTAATACCCAAAAATTTAATTACCTGGCTGTAATGGTCATATGTAAATAATAATATTTTGTGGTTTGTTAAAGATTAGTGTTGTGTGTTGTACCCATTTCCATATGTACCAGCATTTTCTAAAATCTTGGGATATTAAATTTTGTATATTTGTAATGGAAAAAATATTGAAATTTTTTCATAGAAATATTCCTTTATTTGATCTAAATTATTACATTAAAGAAATTATTTATGATATATACAAAAGTAGACTCCTATTTTGTCTATTATCATTGTGATTTTTTATGATTACGTGAATATTCAAATGAATCTAAGTAGGCATGGAATGATGTATTCGTATACATTCCATGGTTTTACTATTTATCTACAGATTTAGAGAAAAATTCACTAGAACATATGGAATTTAAAATTTGATACTAAAATATGAAAACATAATCATTATAGAATATTCTATATATATGAACTAATGAGAATTTAGGATAGTTATACTTTATCAAAAATCAACCTTGGAGGTGAGATTTGTTTGATAGTCAATTATCATGGTTAGAGGATTCTTTAGGTATGTTGATGTAGATGGATAAACTAAGGTATTTTTGGATAGATAGAAAAGTAAAACTATCATTAATTAGTAAGATAAATTGTTTAGACTCATAAAATATGATTTAATTTATCTTAGGTTAACACATATCTCAAGGTATTAACTATAAAACATGCATCAACTCCATTACTTATAGTAACAAAACAATTAATTAAATTATTTAGAGAAAATTATAAATTTATTATTCTCTTATACTCTATGGTTCGTGAAATAATATTATAATTACATATAATTAGGTTATGAGAAGAAATATAATATGGATAGGGATCAAGAGATCCACCCTAATCACGATATTGGTGTTTTTGGTGCCTTGAATGGTTAGGGTTTCTCAATCATGGGACCTCCACACTTTCATTACCTTTTCCTTCTCTCTATAGAAGAGGATCATGCCGGAGCTATTTTGGATGTTTCTAATGCCAATTATAGTAGACTAAATCACTCACGATTTTGTGTGGTTGTGGCCTCCAAGAGAGACAAATCACATAGATCTATGAAGGTTGACTCGATAATGGAAGTAGTAGATGAATCATATGATGTTATCTAAACATCGGTGGTGTTTCTCTAGTTAAAAAATTAGAAAATGTTTATAGAGGTTGAATGTGAGATCAAATATTGTCAGATATTTATGGTGATGACCAAAATTAATGGGGATTGTCGATTTGTGGTGAAGGCAACCAAGATGAACCTCCCTTTGGAAGATGAGCTAGATAGGATATGATCTACTATGGGTAAGATGATCGAGAACCATCCATTGGTGGATGAGGATGAAATGTGATATAATAAAATGGTTATTGCTTTTATAGTGGAGGTATCAGTGGGTCATCAATGTATCTCTTCTATAGTGAATTCATCTTTTAATTTGTTTTCCCTGAGTGACTCTAGTTGGATCCTTATGAGAATTGATAGGGATTATGGTAAACATTATTTCATGCCTATGAGTTATGGTTCTACTAAAAGAATATTGAGAAATGGTGGCACTTCAAATATGGTTTATAAAAGGGAGGATATCCATGAATGATTTATACTTTGTGATCACTAAATTATTTTTGGACTTGTCCTTTCCAGTGGAGGAAATGTTTTTTAAGATATATGATTTGGTTCGAAATCTAACTTATATATTGGGGTTTTTTGATTGAGATGTATACCTCTTGGAGGGGGATACTTTCTCATAACCTTCTCATGAGTGGGGATGAAGTGAAGAGTTTGGGGGATCAGATAAATTTCATTAAATCTAGGTATGGTTTTCTTCCATGAATGGTATTTTTCATTACATACATTTATATAATGAATACCAATGCTCAATTATGGATCAAATTTTTTGTTCTTAACTAGATTATATGACATCCTAAGATTCATTTTTGAATTTCTTCTATTATGGTAATTCCAATTAAAATGGACAGGATGATTGGTGCTTCAAAATCTATTAATTATTCTAGGGTCCTAGAATATGTAGACCTAAACTCCTACCTGATTTATAATATATATTTTTGTCCATCTGTTATACATATCTCTCTAAATGATGAATATAAGAGATTACCTAATTTTTTTAGACTATCAAGTCATTGGACATGTCAAATATAAGTGAGGAAAAAATGTTTTATGATTTTTTTTATCATTAAAATAGAATCATATGTTTCCTATATGAATAAGTTGAGGAGGGAAATAATACAGAATAAAGTAGTTTTTTCGAGAATAATGTAATCCCATATTGATCGATTTATAAAACATATTTGTTCTACTGTTTCACAAGTTCTAAAATTGATTCTCAAGAACTAGTAGAAGGGAATTAGATGGATAAGGACAATGAACAAGTATTGATAGTTCCTGAAATAAAACAATTTAGGGCTATCTAGATTGGATCTGAACTAGGGTTATCCTGAGATTTGGTACACGATCAGGGCTAAAATTCCAAAGATTAGGGCAGCATGAAACATGGAGTGCCTTTCGAAATTGAGCCGCATGAATCTGATCATGTAATCGAGGGGAATCAATTTCTTAGGGATTACACAAATCATTCATGGATTCAAGACGAAAATATTAAATTAATTAAAATGTGGATAATCCATGAAAGGTAGATAATATTTCGGTTTACCTACCAAAATACCATCCTATATTCAGGATTTGTACATCAGAGAAAATATTGTTGTCGATTATGAAGGATTTCAACATATTCCTCTTATGAATGAAATATGTTGTAATGAATACTAATATATGAGGCCAACTATGGTAACCAGGTCTCACGAATATTTAGAATATGAATGTGATTGGTATGGTGATTTTGTGGATTATTATCTATTTAACCTTAAACATTGATCATTTTCTTTGTTTTATCTCTGGCAGATGTCATGAATGCTTGTATGACCCCATCCATCATCCCTTTGCCTTTGAAATTTTCCTTTTTTTAATAAAAAGGGATCTGACCTAACCATTCTGGTTTAATGAGTGTATGATTATTTTTTATAATATATTTTTGAACATTGAAAATACTAATTAGGAAAATTAAATCTATATTATATTATGAAAATGTCATAAATTAATATTTCATGGTTCATAAATAAAAATATATAATGGTTATATGAGAATTAATTTTATTTAAGTCGCAATTTTAATATGCTTCATTATATAATTAAAATATAAAAAGGACATAGCTATTTCTGAAGCATTCTATGGGGCGCATGCAACCGTGTGTGGAGGACATGCATCTGTTTTCCCGCATTCCCACCTCCCAATAGTGGGAGACATTTGTTCCATGTTTTGGGATGTCTGCTCCTTAATTGAAACAAGATGATGGGATGTTGGTTCTTCATTCTGTGGACTTCTCCTCGGAACTCGTCACCCCGTTCGGGTCACCCATATAGACTTAATATGTTGTTCTAGAAACTCTTCCTAGTGCCATATCTTCATGGACACCATTTAATTACACTACTACTGTCAATAAATTCCAAGGGGTCCAATCAGGGAAACAACATTCTGTTAGGGGAGTAGTCACATTGGGAATCACAGGCGTGTCTAGACACTGGGGGATTGGCGTGTCTATCTTATGTTTCTTATTATAGGGATTGTCGAGGTCACAGATGCTTGAGGAATCCAACATAGAAAGCGGGGAATCATATTCCATGGGAATGTATTTGAGGTTTTCCTCAGTTTCCCATTTTTAACATGGGTTATTCCAGGAGGTTAACGTCTAGCAGAGATGGATTGGGCTCATCAAAATAGTGACTAGAGTGGATCAAATGGAGGAAACCCTAGGAGGGAACACAGATATTGGGGCCATCATGTGGGTGGCTTCCCGAATTATTTTAGATGGAATGGGGAATGGGGTGTCATGATCCCATTGAGATGTGCTTTCCCAATATAGAATCAGGATGGATAATGGAAGGTTTCCTAAGGGTGTGCTGAATGGGATGGAATCGTCATAGGGATGAAGATGGTTTCAGGATTGAGCCTTAAAGAGTACTCCTACTTATCCCTATGGTATGGAATCAAAAACCACATAGTTTTTATGATGGTGGCTTTCTACAGAGTAGGGTTTCAGTAGCTTACGGCTGATTGGGGATGTCAGCAACTTACCATTGAATGGGGTCACAGCGGATTACCGCTGAATGGAGTTACAACGACTTACCGCTAGGATAGGTCCACAGTTTAACATCATGCAGCACAGGGATAACCGATGTGAATGGGGTCAGAACTGGTGGCTGTTGGGATTGAAACTCTGGCAGGATTCCTATATACCCTACCTTGGCAAAGATCAATGACCACATAGTTCAGGTGGTGTGGGGGATTTAGGGTGTAGGCCTTGATGTACCCCAAGTTGTTGGTGAACATACGTAAAGGGGTCGGAACGAACAGGTGAATGGTGGGCGTGAACCCCATGGAGGCTTCCTACATTCCTTACCTTAGAAAGAATCAACGTCCTCATAGTCTAGTTATGGGGGAGGAGTCAGTGAACCAACGTGAATAATGACCTAGGGTCCAGGTGGATAGTGGGATTGAACCTCAAGGAGGTTTCCTACATACCTCATCTTAGTAAGGATCAAAGTCATTATTGTTCAGGTGGTTGGGAACCAACGTGAAGGAGGACCTGGGGTCCAATGAGTGTTAGTCTTGAACCTCGTGGAGGATTCCTACGTACATTGCCTTGGAATATATCAAAGACATCATAGTTTAGGTGGTTTCATTTGGGGCTTACACTCTGAGATAACCCAAGGATGATTTTATGGCCGGTGCTTACTCTAAGCCCACGTGAGTCATGCTCGGTGTAAGAAACAAGAGATAACGAAGTCCGAATGATAATTTTTTGAAAGGTTCATCAGTGGGAGGTGGAGTGGGGCTTATGCATGATCAGGAAGCAAAAAGAAAACAGGGGATTATGCATGGTTAGCAGCCCAAAGTGGTTGGGATTACTCATGGATGGAGGCCTCGTGACAACAAAGCCCAGTGGGAGAGGAATTTGGTACTGAATAAGGGGATGGGTCCAATTTCTATTTCCCCCTCCCCCAGGTCCTTGTTACTAAATAAGAAAGGAGTAGTAGGGATTCTGCCTCCAGCAAGAAAAGATTGGGGCTTACACCGAGATGGTCGCCCTTTCCCCGCGGAAAAATGACACTCTGATAAGGAGGATATCATCCCTGTAATGTAAGATCTCATCCTCATATAGACGGGTGGGCGTATAGAATGTCTACAGTCGGGGCACCCCATGCGTGAGGCTTGGGGTGAGGCCACAATTTAACGTCATGTACTAAGGAAGATGGTGCTTGGCAGTTTGACGTCCTCCAGCTCGGACGAGGTGGGTTTGCACCGCTCCCATAGGAAATACATAACCGATACTGTCTGTTCCTTGGTGTAGAAAAGGGATAGGAAAAGATGTGGATAGGGGGTATCATGGATAGAACCATCGGGAGGTCCATGTTTGCTTGGCTATGTGAAAAAGCAATAGTCGTTAGTGTGCCTATGCGAAGAAGCATGAGGTGAAGTAGCGCAATGTGCAGTATTGTCCAATGGACAACGAAGTAACTTTGTGTGAACCTAGGAGGTTTCATGGAAAATGAGTATATGAAGAAGATTCTTTTGGAATGGGTGGCATTGAAAATGATGCCTCGATGTGGGAAATCATGGGCACACAAGGTGTCAGGCTTGCGCACAAAAGGGACTACTACACAAAAAAGGGGATGGATGATGCACAATTGAGGTGTTTGCACGAAAAGGACCTCGTCGGCATGAAATTGGCCGGGGTGGCAAGAAATTAACTGACATGCATGAAAAAGTCAACACTTGGCGTGCAATTGGGTTTCAGCGCGAAAGGGCCAGTCCAGTCACGTAATAGAGGACGTTCAATTTTGTAAGGGTCTGCGTGCGAATGAGACAATTGCTTGCAATTGGAAATAATTGCGCTTGGGGGATGAGATTCGAATGGATTTTGATGAGGATCAAGCCCGAGGTGTCTCGCGCGAAAGCAGACCCTCGGGTGACCTGGCATAAAAAATTCAGTACATGAGAACCATCTATTTGGGCACATAGGAGTGGAATATCACACAAGGAAGAAATTTCAGATTATTCGGGGTTGAATTCGAAGGGATGGCCTTATATTTATAGGCACTCGAGATCACAGGTCTGCAAGAAAAACACACTGGCATGAAATATTGCATGTCTGATGTCAGCTGCGCATGGATCAACTGCGCGGAGGTACGACCTGAAAATGTTCTACACTCACACAGAAAAATATCACGAATCCTAGCATTTTTCATGCAGTACATAATTTTTTCGTGCACCTCAATATTATGTTCGCACCTCCCCTCCGGGATCCCTGGAATGGAGCGCTGTTTCAAAATATGGCTTCTCTTGGTCTTGCCCAAAATTTCCTTAGTCATAGAGAATTTTTCTGTGTCTACAAATTCCCCCCCTTGGAATTAGATCAGCAAGGGTCTGCAGAGGTCATATTCTGTTGGAAATGCTGAGATACAGGTCTCCCTAGAGCCATCGTGCAGTTATAACCGAAGCGTCATGAAAAAAAAATATGGAGCGTGGAATCCGCTTTTCAAGAGCACGCAAAAACCACTCATCACACCTATAAAAGGAAATCTGGGTCCCTCATTCCGTAATGATTTTCTTGTGCCAAAATCCTGTAGCTCTCATGCATGAAAAAATTTTCTTCACCTTTGCGTAAAATGATTATGTTGCCTGTAATTTTCTGCGATCAGTCAACTGTATACACGCCAACCTGGAATTTTCCGTGCTTCCTTCTGATATTTCGTGCTAGAAGCTGATTTTCCACGCCAGCTACTGCTTTTTTGTTCCAGCTTCTTTTTTTGGCCAGTGGATTTTTTTCTCACATGGACTCCCTAAAATATTTCTAGTAGGGGATACCCACCAATTGGGATGATACTGGGAGTGAAGCCATCTCTGCTACTCGAAGGGCTGAGATGGTCGCCAAACCTGAGGTTAATGGTGATTGATAGATCGTATTCCAAACAATACAATATTATACATGTTGACCCCAGCACCGATGGAGTATGCAATGTCTTCCAGCCTGCCAACCTAGGACTTTGGAATCCTGAAGGGGGAACCTATGCCAAGGTTTGAGGTTGACACATCGCGGACATGGGTGACCCACAAGAATGACTTGCCCCGGTATAACATCACATAAAATGACAATACGGCTAGAGAAATTGGACACCTAGACATTTACATTCTGAATACTAGGACTAGGACCATCTTAGGGAGTGACCCTGTCATGGAGAGTTCTCCAACCCTTTACGCAAGCACCTTCTATCATAGTGTTACTCATGAGACCAAAGGATGGCAGCAGGATTGGGATTTGTGATCCAGGGGAATTTCACCTGTGAATGGGACATGAAATATTGGTTTTCCTAAATAGGCCACCGGTATGGTGTCACACTGCGACTCATCAGTTTGTTCAAGGCGGTGTGGACATCATAGTTTCATTTCTATTACTAGTCGGAGCTCGGGCTAGATCTATTTACCCAATGGTCCCTTAAAAACAATACCTTCCATCTTCATCATGGGGAAGTCTATATCAGCCTATGGGACATCCATTTCATCGGTGGTATCCCATTGGATGGGCACCAATATGATGAAATCATTCCGACGAGGAACACTAGTGGGGACGGATCACGAACCACTATGCAGACATGGCACCTGCTGGAGTAGGCTAAAGAGATAAATGGAGTGTAGGATTTCCTGAAATACATTGCTTACAAAAATGGTTTGGAATGATCATGTATAGAGAACCAGACTTCAAGATTCTAGGGCGAGGGAGACGATGTTCGACCGCGGCACAAAGGAGCAAGAGCAGATCTTACTGGAGGATCCTGGAGGTGGGGGACTATCAGTCATGGGGCTTCATCATAAATGAGAGTCGGGACCCAAAAATCCAATATTCTATATTCCTTGCAATATTTTTGAGTTGGTGGATCTTGCCTAATGGGTACATAAGGATGGGAGTTCGCCCAATGTCCTTGGTGGTGGTTGAAATCATTGCTTCTAATCAATGTTTCAATCGAGGAGTCCCCGTGTTGGCCCATCTATATGCCATTTTGGGATGTATTTCACGAGTGGGGTTACCGAGGAGGATTTGTGTCCCCTTCCAAATCTTTTACGGTTGGGTCACAGATCATTTCAGTGGGTAAACCTTTCCGAATGACATCCATCATCTAGGTATCGGCATGCATCCATCCTTGATGATAATCGATGGGGTCAGTCCGTTGACGCTTAATGTGGAGGGAGTACGGATCCACATTTCCAATCATGCTAACTTCACTTTGAGCCCAATGCCTATCCTGGAAAGCCAGATGATATTAATGGGGAAGGCACACTGGAACAAAGGGAATACTTCCCGAGCATCAAAGGTGGGGTGCTTGCTGACCAAATTGACGAGATGATCTTTTGTGAGAACTACATTCTATCCAGATTCTCCAGGCAGTTCAGATGCCTTCAACGGATGCAAAAGAAGGTGCTCATAGATGCTCGAGAAGATTTGAACCCATGTGTTCTTTTCCAGATGTGGATGATGTTCACAACCTTTGGCTCAGGAAAAGTTATCACCTTTCCTCCCACCGAAGACGGTTCTGGTCTCTCAACTGAATATTCTGAGCTCTTGTCCATAGCATACTCTGAGGGGATTTTGAAGAACCGAGTTTAGAAACTCATGGTAGACATTATAGAGCCTTTGCGGTAGGAGTGAAAAGAAGGTGTTGTTAGGAACAAAGGTCTGAAGCTCACCAGGCTGCTGGGCCCACACAAGCTAGGACTTCTGCAGCTAGGACATCACAGGGCGTGGCCGTGCCCTTATCGCCAGGAGGGAGAATAGTTCGTGAAGTGGACAGGGAACATTCTGGGAAGTAGATAAGGTATCTTCTTCCAACTTCATGTGACTCAATCTTCCCGGCTCTGTGGTCAGCCTAGATGACCCTAAGAAAGTTGATGAGTGATGAAGCTCTTTGGAAAAAGGGAGTGCGAGATGGAATCCAGCTATCGGAGGTAAGACACATTCGAGTTGTCAACAGGTTGAACATTCAACGTCTACATGCATATCTGAATGTCATGGACGTGTATACACGCCAATGAGGTTGGCCTGAGGAGCCATCTTTCTTGGTGAAAGATATTCATGGCCAAGATCATAATACAGAAAAGTTGTCGTCAGAGGATGATGACAGCGACGATGAGCCAGATGTTGCTCAGACAGATGATTAGGATGAAGGAGAAGGTGAAGGAGGGGGTTAAGGAGAAGAGGATCCAGAAGTTGGAGGGTCTCAAGGGGTGTCCCACCATGGTAGTCTCTGAGAGAGTGGCGAGATCGTTTGCTCTTATGTGGATACAACTATGATTTTTGAGGTAGGTTTTAGCCCTTATATATCATTTCCCCTCATCCAGTTTGGTAGCCCTAAATTAGATCTCCATATCCTATTCAGGATCATATGGGAGCTGACCAAAGGTCTCTATTGGAATGGGAGGAGGTGTCGATAGAACAAGGTGGGGAGACGACACAAATTATTGAGCTGATGAGCACAGAGGGAACCCCTATAATGGAAGCTCCAGTAATGGATAAAACACTGGAAGCCGATACTTTGGGTTCCTGTATGTTCATTACTTCAACACCAGTTAATCACCATTGGAGAGCTCAATTGATCAGGTTGTTCCTTGTCTGTGTTGTAATCACAGCCTTGGAGGTTCATCGGGCGACCGCCAGGTCATCCAAAATTGATTCAAATGTAAATGTGTCATCCCTTTTAGGGAACACTTCTTAAACTAAGATGGGACAGACACAAGGTGACTAGAGAGCGGTGGACATCAGCGATACTCATGTTCGGGCAGGGCCGGAAGGCGGTGAGGGAGTTATTGAGACTAAGGTGAGAGGGGAAGGTTTCCTAGGAGTTGAAGAGACCAACCCCTCGGGAGGGGTACCTGAAGAAGAGCCTGTCGTGGGTCTCTTGGATGTCTTCTCTGACTATCATCCTGCAGACCCCCAAGGAGATAGATGATTCTAACTCGGAGGCATCCAAGGAGAGCCGAGTGATGCGGCCCAAAGGGTGGATGTGCATCATGTGCTTTCTCAGTTAGCCCCAGACAAAAATATCTGAAATGGTTGGGATCAATCCAAATCTGGATACAGTTTCTCTATGCCGGAGGGGTGGATTCTCAGCGACTTCATTCGAAGGTCCATGAATACATTTCTGAGAAACTCCGTGAGAGCAGACAATGCTCTTCCATTTCCTAGTGTCAGGAGGGGTTAGGAAGTACCCAAGAGTTAATCCAGGAAGAACAAGAGGTATGATTACTTGAATAATAGATGAAGGAAAAGGAGACATTCATTGCAAACTATTAGGAGCTCATGGAGCAGTTGAGGGCCTAGTTGGAAGATGCACAAGACAAACTAGTGGAGGCGGATTACTAGATGACTAAACTCTAAACCGACCAGGTGCAAGCATAGGATAGGGTCTGTGGAATATGATCTATGTCCATTGACGAAGATCGAGTCCTCAAGGGGTGAGAAGTAATTCTGGAGGCCATCATCCAAAGGGTAGCAGCGCTGGAGCGATCTATCCGATAAGCAGACCCTTAAGAGTCTTGTTTTGGATGACCTCTTAAACTCATTTCTCCCTAATGCTTCTTTTATTGAACATCATGTTTGGATAGCTGTACGGATACTCAAACTCATTAATTTGGTTTCATACATTCAACTATATTCCATTACTTGGTTTGAATGTAGGAGTGTCAACCATGCTTTGGGCATCCATGGTTTGAACAACCGACCATGATTTTATGGAGGAAATGGTAGAGACCTGACTAGAGGATGAATCCCCCAAAATAGCCTAATTACTATTTTCACATTGTGCTCTTATGCACGAATGGGGTAATGCCATGTGTGCTTGTATCAATCCAAACAGATGCGAATGGAATATGTGAATCACGATACCCAGGATTCTGAACACTGTGTGGTTGGTGTAACAATAAGGAATAACTGCTGATCGAATTTGAAACACATAATACTTATTGTGTTAGCATATAATAGGGATGGAAATTGAGGGTCGACCATTGACCATGTTCAGAACACGTGGCTAGACTCAAAATGTCATCCATTAGTCTTTTGGAACATTGGCCCATGACAATAGGTGGGCTATATACTAAGCATCCATACTATTAGGGGTTCCATTAGACATGAAAGGAGATGAGGATCTGAATAAAGGGAACACAAATCTTGGAATATGGAGTGATGGTTTGTTCAAACATGATCCAACACTCTCTAAAGTACACTTCCATGGTGGAAGAAAATTATATGGGCACCTCAGTATGACCATGGATCATTCATACTTTTAGAAATATCCTCTCTAGAAATGGAGTTGTCACTTCCCAGTGTGATCGTGCGACATCCCGAACATGTTCAGGGAAAAGATTCAGTTACATGTTTCCCCACAAGGGGTCTGGCCAGGGGATGGAAATGAGGATGAATATGATTTATGATTCCTGGGGCTAGATCTGAGGTGAAATGCCTAGGAGTCTCTACGTATCCCATGAGGATGGGAATCAATCCATACATAGATCTTAAGATGTGTGGTGCAGTTTAACCTTTTATGACATGGACATAGAGTGGTCTTAGTTTATGGTCATAGAGCTCAAACCATGGATGGTAGGAAACACAGGGGTCACATGGTTGGGTAATTATAAAACCTGACATAAATGGGAACCTGGGGTTCCGACCACCACGTGTTCCCTAGGAAGGTTTTAGGACAAGGGACTGGAAAAAAGAGTTATGTTGGGCCTAAGGCAAGGTCCACTGATGTACTTACATATCCCATGAGGATGGGGATCAATATGCATGTAGTTCTAAGAGGTGTCATGGTATGGTACCAGTGCCAAGGATAAAAGGGGTGTGCTGGGGGGACCCTAGCAACAAAAGGAGTGGTATTTGATAAATCGTGTTTTTATTTTAAGTACAATGTTTTTTTTTTTGAGAAGAAACATGCCTAAGATAGCAAGTCTTGGCATCTCCACAAGAGTCAAGCAGTATGCAGGTATTAATAATAGGTATGGTGTGTGACAGATACAAAACATGGTATCCCCTTGAATGAGGAAGTTACGATGCAATGTCATTTTTCATTGTGCTGCTAGGATGATAATGTCACAGTTTAGGGTCATGTTATGGGACTAGCCATTCATTTTAATGTCGAGCGCTACAGAAGTAACACCATACTTGATTCCATGAAAGAAGCCTCAGGCCAAGTGGCCAAAATAGAGGTTAGATAGAAAGGGGCGGGAGAAACTAGATCCCAATTGAGATGGACATGAAGATGAGATGTGTAGGTGTTCTTACGTATCCCATGAGGATGGAAAATAAGCCATAAGTAGTTCTCAAAAAGGGGAAATATGAAATGATCTTAGTTTAAGCCCTTATGACTCGGATTATGTATAAAGGACTATCCCGAGTAAAGGTGGACCGTAACCCAATCCCAAAGCCTACATGAGTCAATATTGGTGTTGGAAATGAGGGCAGATAAGGTATTTGCAATACATGATATATATACAACATGCGGATGCACGCTGAGTAATAGTACCTATAGTTTCAATGTTCTACATGGACATGATTAGATGGAGAAGGATTTGAATCATGTAACCGACATTTTGGTAATAATGGGTTTTGCGTGAAGATGGAGGATAACTATCAACCGTGATCGAAATACAGAATCAAAATCATGTTAGGATGAAATGGGGACAAAAAATTATAATCAACTACTGACCAAATTCACAGAATAGGAATTGTATCAATTTGTTGGCCAGTAATGGTAGGAGGGCCCTTGGTCTGAGTATTCATGCCATTCGGGGGTCCCTTTGGATGTGAAAGGTGATGGAATCCCTAATGAGGGAGGACATGATTCCTGAAAAATGGTTGAAATCATGTTTGAGTAGATTCCGCCATTCCATGTACTAAACCAGAGTACTCTTAGGCACATCGGTGAATCACCGAAGAGGATTGCGGGGCTCATCTTGAAAGCGGCTGATTTGAAAAGACAAGGATAGAACAAGGTGGTGGAAAACTCTCTAGAGAAGGTGGTAAATGGCATGGTCAATTCAACACCCAACATGAGTGATAGAATAATCCCATACCACACCATATATTCCTCTATCTAGTGGAATGTTGTCCAAGTGGCCAAGATGGGGCTGGACCTGAAGACAAGAAGCTCGGGCAGTCCTACATGTCCCATGAGGATAAGAATCATGCCATACGTAGTTCTGGAGTGATGAAAACGGGATGGGTAAGATAACACAAACAAGGGGGGTGTATGGTGTGGAAAATAACCCAACATTAACGAAGACATAATCCCATACCACACTGAACAATTCCATGTAAAAACTGGGGCTGGGGCACGAGAAGGCCAAGGGGACGAAAATGACTCGGGGATTGAGGCCTGGCCTTGGTCAGAAAGGACCGACCAGTTTTCAGTTTAACGTCATGCAGTAAGGACGAATAGAGGATAAGGTATCTCATCTGGGGATGAGTACAACACAGTGAGTAACCTGATGTGAATGAGGACATAATCCCATACCACACCGTACAATCCCATAAGAGAGAGAATGGGCAGAGGGCCTGAAACTGGCCACGCGAAGCATGACAGGGCATGTGATCAGGTTATGGTTGAAAAATGAAGGGAAGTATTCCTTAAAGGGGTTATGTGTAGCATTTAGAAATATCATGATGTGAATGAGGACATAATTCCACTCCAAACAACACAACCCTAATTGAGAACTTGATCTAGGGGACATAAAGGGCCAAGCGGCCAAAAAAGGCCAGTGGCCTGAGGCCGAGCTTCATATGGGAAGGTCGGTCAATTTGCTGGTTTAGTGTCTTGCAGTGAGGAAAAAAGTGGGTATGATACACCACATATAGGATGTGTATGGTGCGACAAGTAACTTGACATGAATGAGTACAAATTCCCATACTACATCGTACATTCCTATAACTAGCATCGAATGAAGGGAGTTTATCTCTGGGAGATACAACAGGGAAGAATGAACCACTACACTCAATGTTTGGGACAGCTTGGGGTGGTTCTAATGACACATGATAGCTATTGACCCTATTCGAAACACAAAATACCTATAGAGACCTAGACTGGGAACAATAAATAAGCATCGACTGCTGACCATTTTCACAACATGGGACTTGTATTGGCTTGTTTCTCTACATCCTCAAGGGCTCTGTCCTGATGCGGTAAGAGATCCCTTAGGCCTAGAATCCATGCCATTCGAGGTCCCTTATGAGTGGGAATGATAATGGAGTCCAAATCAGAGGAGTGGGTTAAGCATAGATGTACCCATTTATAAAAAAGGAGAACATCTCTAGGGAGTGGGATGTACAGCCGGATCGAGATGTGCTTGACATGAATTGGGGTAGAAGTATGCACCCCACCATATTCTTTGACCCGAGGGGCAGATTCTGGCATTTGTGCTGGGTAAACAGACAAAATGTCCGGGCATTCATACGGATCCCATGTGGATGGGTATCAAGTCATACATAGTTCTTAAGATGCAGTTTAATGTCTTGCAAGACGATGTGAAATTTAATATCATGTAGGACTAGACAGTTTAAGTTCATGTTGGACCATCATGCAGTTTATGGTGGTACAGGACCATCATGCAGTCTAGGGTCGTGCAGGGCCATCCATTTTAAGGTCGTGTAGTACTAGCAGGCTCAGGAAAACTATTTCTTGGGGAACAGGGACTTTGAGGGTGGATTTATATGCTCACCATACATGGTCACCAGGGAGTATTCTTTATTGGGGTAAACCCTATGAATTATGTAAGGTCCTTCCCATTTGGGCTCCAACATGGGTCGTTTCCTTCCAGGGAACATTGGCATCTGGAGGGACAATACCATGTTGCCTTGAAGGAAAGATCAGAGGTGAACATTCTTGTTGAAGGCTCTAGATATCTTATTCTGATGCCTTTCCAGATTTTGTAGGGCATGAAACAGATTCTCGTGAAGTGCTTCCAATTCATCCAGATGAATTCAAGAAAACTTATCAAGCACGTGCTGGTAATAGACCACTGTGCATAATGAGGAATGATGGATCTTGATAGGTAGGATGGCCTCAGATCCTTATACCAGTGAATATGGGGATACCTAGGTGGAGTTAGGAGTCATCATCCGATAGGCCTAGATGGCATTGGGGAGCTTGTCTGGATGACTCTTCTTGTTCTAACCAACGATTTTCTACAAGATTTTAGAGAGGATATTGTTTAACACATCGATTTTTCCATTCTCATGCGCGTGGTAGCGGGAGGTATGGTTCGAATGGACATTGTACATGGCATACAAATTCCTCAAGTGAGCTGCATGGATGTTGATGCCGTTATTGGTGAGGATGGCGCGAGGGAATCCAAACTAGTAGATGATATTGGAGCTCACAAGGTCGACAATAGAACGAGCCTTGACTTCTATATAGGAACTTCCACTGCCCACATGGAAAATATATCTTTGGCGGTCAGGACAAACCTACATTGGTGAGCTGTCACAGGTGAATATGGTCCCATGACATAGAGTCCCCACACCAAAAATGGCCAAGAGTACATGATGGAGTGGTTATGTTCTTGCAGCTGATGCATGATGTTAGCATGAATTTGGCACATGTGACACCTCTTAGTGAACTAGATGAAGTTGTTGATCATATAGGGCCAAAAATATCCCAATATTTAGATCTAGAGGGACAGCTTTGGCCCAGTTCAGTGAGCCCCACAGGAGTCAGAGTGAACCACCTCTATGACCTGAGAAATCATTACTCCATGGATGTAACAGAGGAGAACAACATCAAACACGTGCTTGTAGAGGATATTCTCAAGACTAGGACCACTCTGAAGGGTGAACTACAACACATGGCATTAGATTCACTCGTGATTGGACTGATCATGAGAGAGGTAACAATTTTGGAGATACTTAACAAACGGGGATCTCAAGTCGGGGGTTCCTTCAACCATTACATCTGAGGAACCTGGGGGTCCTGACGTGGAGGATTCGGTGGTAAGATGGCTTAACTGTGGGCCATATTCATCATCTGGGGTGATGTGAGGAATGAATCTATGATGTGCCACATGTATGAACAAATCCTCTTGCTCGGGTTCTGTAACTAATGCAGTCAGGCTGACCAGGGCATCGGCTCATCCATTTTGAGATTGAGGGACATTAGTAACTTCCGACCGAGATGAAAACTGGGACATTAGCTGGAGGATGCACTCCAACAATGGTACGAGCTCTGGTTTTCTGACAACGTAACCACAATTGAAATTCTTGATTATTAGTTTGGAATACACTTCTACATGTAAGTGGGGCACGTAGATCTCGAGGTACAGCTTAATGCCCATGATAAGAGCCTGATACTCTACCTCATTGATGTTGTAGCCATCTGATAATAGGATTGAGTATGGAAGAACGGCTTGCACCAGGGTAATAAAGATAATACCCAGGATTACTCAATTTATCCTAGGATCATTTAGTCTCCTGCTGGTGGGGCATTGGAAGGAACCATCAAAGTGCATCTTCCAACATGGGATGGCATGATCTACCGAGAGGATTGTTGCATCATGAACATTCATGTTTAGGGACTGGTCTGTAGGATTTTGATGGGAAGAAAGGATGTCTCCCGATGCCTTTCCCTTGATAGATTTCTGAGGGAGAAACTTGATGTCGAACTGCTGGAGGATTATCACCCACCGTGCTAGACGGCCAGTCAACATCGGGCAGTTCAGGATGTACATAAGTGAGTCAATCTGAGACACCAGCTGTATAACGTGGTCCTGTATGAAATGTCCCAACTTCTACACAGCAAATATGAGTGAAAGGAAACATTTTCGATGAGAGATTATCTGGTCTCCGTATCTATGAGCATACGATTGAGGTAGTAGAGGCTATTTTATGTCCCATCATTGTTCTTTGGGGTGATAATGGTTCCAAGATATTGTTCTAGGGATGTCACGTATAGGATTAGTGGTTTTCCGGAGACACATGGCATCAAGATCGAAGGATGGAGTAGATACTATATGATTCCCTTGAACGTAGTCCAGCATTCTTCGTCCCATTTATAGGCAGGGAATTTCTTCATCAGCCAAAAAAGGCCTTACACGTGTCGCCCAGATTCGCAATGTATCGGCATATGTAGGCTAAGTGGCCTTAGAGACCCTAAAGCTTATGAATATTTCTTAGAATAGGAATAGGTTAGATGACATTTATCTTCTCTGGGTCTATCATGATGCCCAGGTAAATGACAAAAAATACAAGAAACTTCTAGGAGGTGAACCCAAAGCCACACATTAACGGGTTCATATTTAGGTGGCTGGAACGGAGGAAGCCAAACTCTTTCTCAAGGTCCTTGAGATGGTCTTGGAACTCCCAACATTTGACCACCAAATCATCCACCTATCATTCCACTAATGTCCTGAGGATTGGATTGAATATGTAATGCATGGCCTTTTGATAGGTGGCACATGCATTCTTCAAGCTGAAGGGCATAACCTGGTAACAGAATGTACCATCGGGTTCCATGAAAGCTATAGAATCCTCATCACCGGGGGCCATTCGGATCTGGTTGTATCTGGAGTAAACATCCATTATGGATAGGTCTTGGAACCCTTTCATAGAATCAATCATCAATTTCATCACCATAAGGGGACATTCATCATTAGAACAGTGATGATTGAGATCTTGGAAATTGATGCAGACCATGATCTGTCTGTTCTTTTTCTTGGTGGGCACAATGTTGTCTAGCCACTTAGGGTACTGGACCTCCTTGACGATGATGGATTTTATATGTTTTTCAACTTCTGCCTCGACAATGGAAACATGAGAAGGGTGCATCTTTTTTAGAGGCATCTTGAAATCGTGATGATATGCCGAATGACCAAGGTGGTTGATGGCTATTAGAGGATCTAGTCCTAGCATGTGGTCATAACTCTAGGTGAATACATCACCATTCTGATTCATAAAATCTATGTATCGATGCTTCTCCTTGAGGGACATGACAACACCGATCAATGTCGGTCTCGGATCTGCCTCAGTACCACGGTTCACCTATACTAGTTCATCGACCGTGGATGTGATTCATTCTTCAATGGCATGGGTAGAATCCACCAGATCATCTTATTCTCTTCTGGAGGAGGGATTACCAATGGGAGATGATTCCTCTAGGTCGGCAGGTCATGATGGGAGGCTGGTACCAGCCTGGATAGTAGTGGACATCATATCGAGAGATTCACATGCTGCTGAGACTATAGTGATAAAGCCAGTCAATCTGATCCCATCTGGTCTCAGCCCAACGGTCCACGCTTGATTATATCAAAGAAATAGTGGTGTGTTGGATTGAACCAGTTAATCCCAGCATGGCGAAATAGACATGTATGACGTACTTGCATTTCCATGGGGTGGGAATCCAGATACTGTACGGCGGATGGAGGATCCATGATCACCTCAGCCTAGTTTGTGTATGAGTACAAGGTGATTTTACTTAATCTCTTGGACATGGGAACATGCTTCCCTTCTATACTAGAGACAACAAATCATTTCCTCATATCGGGGGTTCTGGACTCCAATCAATTGATCAGGAAGACATGGGCATCATCCATAACTACCCATGGTCCAATTGCGACCTTGATGTGTTCAACCTCACTCACCTATATCTGTTAGTCCTTGCTCTTGTATTAGTCGGCATCCAAGAAACAAGCTTCACATGAGAAGAAATTAGATGCATCACCATGGATTATGCCTACTCATCCATTAAGGGAGTACATGAGGCACTGATTATATGAATATGGGACTGCCACATGCAGGTGGAGCCATGGTCTGCCCATCAATGCATTGTACGTGATGTCCTGGGAGACAACTACAAACTCAGTGCTGACAAATAGGCCACCGAACTAGTTCTTCAATCAGATCATACCAAATAGGGTTTTCATTTTCATGTTGTATCAGTGGATTCTTATATCAGAGGGAGTTAGGTCATCCTCGGAAAATCCCATCATCCGTAGTGTCTGCATCGGGATATGGTTGATGTCAGTGCCAGTGTCAACGAGACAACGACGAACATCCATGCTGTAAAATTGTCTGGTGATGGAAAGAGGGCGGATGTGCCCCTATATGGGGGAGATTTCATCCTCACAAAAGAAATAAATGATGGCCTGGAATTCAACATTCTCGACCGTTTCTGCATGAAAATCTTCTACATCTGCTACCTCCATCTCAAACTGGATGGGCCTTCCTAAAGACTCAATGCGGGCCTCAAACATATTTGGTGACAAGTGAAGGGCCTTGAGGATGGAAAGCCTCACTAGGATGATGGAAAGGTTATTTAGAACATCATATTTCCACAGCATGCATGCATTTCTACTTACAGGAAGCCACTCTGTGATTGGAGGAATGGAGAGCCCTGCCGACAGGGTTGAAGGCTCACTGGTCATGGGCATGTCCCACATTTCACTATTTTAATCCCAAAGAGTAGCTATCAAAGGATGACTGGATGACTGAGATAGGCCTGTAGTAAGGAGAGACTGGTCGCGGAATGGTTGAGGTAGCTCTTCCTAATCCAAAAATACAAACGGTTGGGGAGGTTAGCCCGACGACACCGGAGGGGGAGGCTGCACGTTTTGAGTTATGTGTTGGGCCTTCTTTCTAGTCTCATTGAAATGAAAAAACTAGCTAGAGGTGCCGATTGACATGCCCTGATGACCCATGTGGGTGCGACTATACCGACATTGGCGTCGGTTGGGGATGTTTGGGAGGTTCACCTGTCGCTCCTCGTTATCGGGAGTCATATAGGGGTCTAAAAACTCCATGGTATTAACTAAAACGTACTCTTGACTATCACCTGAAGAGTCATCCTTCACTATGTGCATTCTGGGGGGAATCCCCATCTCAGTGTGCATTAATTCTCTGATAGTACGGGATGATGATGGCATTGGCGGGGCACATTTCTTTCCATTGTGTCATCGATGCTTGCACTTTTGGGGAGAGGCCGACTGAGATGATGATGCAGAAGTGGTGGTTGTGGCTTTTGAAGCTTCCAGCTGATTTAGGAATGCCCGAATGATGACATGGGCACATGCGACCATTTTATGATCCATCCAGTCATCATAATTTTGTGACATGTAGTTTGAAACTTGCTGGCACTCGCCTTCGTCGTCGCTTTCACTATCTGGCCTTACGAAGACACCCATCACTTGTTCCAGGGTCGGGCCCACCCTGACAATGTTGTTATCAATGTAGTCTTGAAGCTAGTCTTAAAACACATAGCACTACATGAGGGTATGCCTCAAAATATGATGATAGGTGTAGTAGTTGGGGTGATCTTTGAGATTCACCTCTTCTGGACATCTGCACTCAGGGAAGCGTACAACCCCCGGATCTAAGGTGCTACGGAAGTAACGAGGGGCCTGATTCTCATTGAACAAATAAGTATGGATTCTTCTGTCTAGGAAGGGGGCTCTTGGAGCATATCCCTGATGAATAGCTGGAGGTTCTTGTCGAGGAGGAGGAGCCTGGATGTCTCACCAAGGCGGTAGTGGTGCTTTACGTGGGGTCACCTGCCAATTCAGAGGAGGGCGCTGCTGAGATGGAGTATGTGCCTGAGGGGATGGCCTTTACAAGGCAGCAGGACTGGTGCCACTGGTAGCAATTCTTGTATTCTATGGGCTTCTATTTGGGTCACTATGGCGGGCTCCGCTCTGGAATCCCTCCTCTCGTGAATTACATAGGTTCAACGGATGTTCCTAACTGGCCTACTATAGGGCTTATTCTAGGTGTTGGTCCTTATAGGAGAAGTCGCAGAATCCTCCAGGATAGTTCTGGGTGATCAGAGAGGGAACCAGTTCTGTCCTCACATTCCCTACACACATCGGTAGTAATATCTCTTCAGTCATTGGCATGTCAAGCGAGTATGTGAGCCCCTTGCACCGGGCGATAAAGTATATGACTCGCTCATCAGGCATTTTATTGCACTTGAAGAGGTCTGCGATGCTCGTTTTCTTCGGTTGTAGAGCTGAACTGGTAGAGGAATGGCCTGCGAAGGTTCTCCTAGCTGGTTACGAATCCAACAGGGAGCTGGTTGTACTAGATGAATTCCAACCATTCACATTTCTAAACAAAATAGTAGAGCTTGGTGGCCTCTTGCGATGCTGGAGTCCCTAACATGGGCCCACATCTTGAGTTGAATTGGACCAGGTGTTGCGGCTGGTCCCCCATCCCATTAAATGGGGAGAATGTTGGATTCCCGAAATCTTGAGGCGCCGACTTCTCATCCACCCACATCGGGTATGGCTTACCATCATGTGGGATTGCCACCTGTCATGTTTACAATGCCTCATGGCAGCCTATGAGCACATCCATTGGACCCTCTAGGTGGGGGTCCCTTTCATGATGGGGATCCCAAACCATGAGTGTGTTGTCGGGTTCCTCAACACGGTAAACAAGCCCAGCTGCTTGTGGAGTGGCTGGTGGGGCGACCTGTGAGACAGATGGGGGAACCTGATATGGGTTCCTTGGATTTTCGCGTTGTTCAGGAGGGTTTGAAAAGACATACAATGCCCTCGTCCCATGAGCTTTAGCTTAAACCCTATCTGTGGGAGCAGCACGACCAGGGTTTCCTGGGGGCAGCTCGTTGAGTGGAAGTTGATCCTGCCCCTACTGTACTAGCCTTCGATCAGCATAGTCTGTTCTCTTCTATGTAGCACATTCATCCAAGAGTTCATTGACTAGCTTCTTCTACTCCACAAGTTGTTGGAACAACGTGGCCTTATTGTGGTCCTCCTCTGATTTCTGCACTAAGATGGACGGGTCAGAGTTCATGGCAACTCCGACGTGCTCTTTTCCCATTCCAAAATTCCAGCAGAGTACCAATGCCTCGTGGGCGCAGGGATACCTAGTAGGATTCATTGTTGGAATGTAACCATTACTGATGGATCCAATAGAGGTGTAAAACCCTCATAGGGTAATTCTCCATAGAGAAGCTCCACCTGATCCTCCTCGTCAAGTATGTGGTACATGTTGATCGTGACCCTTCCTGGGGGAATATCTTTGATATCGCTTAGAAGGTCGGGCTGCCACCAGATAGAACTGAAAATGAGGGTGGCATACTACCACCAGCCACAGATCTATTCATGGGGGGAAGCCTCCTTAATGACTAGGTGGATTACCTTGAAACTCTGAATGAATTTTTGTTGGAGGGTCTTATGACGACTTGGTTACTCAGGGCACTAGGCCACAGGGAGAATAGCTAGATCAACTAGATGACAATGATTGACAATATCTTCTAGATGTGCTTGGATCCTAGGAAAAACCACCCATAGATGACGAATGAGAATTTGCATCACACAAATAGTTTGGTGGAATCCTTCAACCTCCTCTTGTGTGTGGGATTCTGGCACACGAAAATTTGGGACTGCCATGGGAAAGAACTTCTCCGGGAAGTGGTCCACCATGAGGATGTTCCAAAATCTCCTAAGTTCAGATTCAAATTCTGACCCTTGATTCCCCCACTTTTCAACTAGGGGTGGATGAGGAATTGATAGCAGTACTAAGGTGGACCATTGGGACGATAGGATGGCCGGTGGAGAGTACGGCGAATGGGCTGACCGACTGCCTATTGTCGGGCTATCCTCCGAAAAGTGTAGTGACCTGGCCACTACGTAGTGATAAGATGAGCAGATTGACATCATTCCTCGCTCAGGGGTATGACTACTGGTGATAGGCCACAATGCTGGTCACCCTCCATTGGTGCCTAAAATACATCTTCTTTGTCTCCTGTGGAGGTATTGAGCACTTCTGGTGACGATGGTTGTGATTGCACGACCATAACCTTCAGGGTCACAAGATTTTCATCCTTCTGTATATACGTACAGAGGGATGTCGGAATCCTGTGGACCTCACATTTCGGGAGTACTAGGGTGATGCACCTTGTTCCTGCCCCAGACCGTGACTCAACTGAGATAGGGGAGGGATCCCGAACTGAGTCGTACTCAACATCATAGTATGAAAAGTGGACCGGTTTTATTTCCGTCCGGACCTTCCCAGGATTCTTCTTTTGGCGGTGAAGACCCGCCTTCCTAGCCCTGGTTGGGTCCTCGGGACAGGGCTGATTTCTAACATGGGGTCGTTCGGCCACACTGGTGATGGGGGAAAGATGGTCTCCACCAGGGAAAGCCGGTGTCCAAGAGGCACAGAGACAAATGTCGAATGGTACATGGGGAGTACCTCCTTGGATAACACTAGAGCGGGCAAGACCCCCACTGGGACTGGAAGGGGCATGTGGAGGACCTCCGTGCTGGGTGTGGGAGAAGCGAGAATTACCTTCATCCCTATGGCTTCCAAGGTGAGGTGGACCTTTACCCACTTCTGAAAGGATATGGGGAGGTTCCCCATGTGGAAGAGAGACTGGATGTGCCATGTCTCTACCCCGGTGGTCGGGGGTAGGATGAACGGCTGCACACCTAGTGTAATGGGCACAGGAGACGCTTCCATTCCGAGTGGAACCATCACGGGGAAGGCCCTCACTCAGATTGGGGGTGCATGGGGTGGACTTCCATACTGAGCCTCGAATTGGGGAATTCCCTTGTTCTCTGTGGTGGTGGTACGGGGATGACCACTATACATGGTGGCATCGCTGCAGGTTGGTTCACAGTAGCCACTGCTTCTACCAGCGTCCCAGATAGTGAACCCATCCAGCCCGTGGGGCGGTAGAGGCCTCGATCCTAGATAGGCGTATAAGTGCCCATGCTCAGTGTATGTTGCGACATGATGATATGTGTCGTTGGTGGCTCGGGGCACAGTATCTATCGACGTTTATACCCCTTAGTGGGCTTCCTCTTCAACTTGCACCTGATGCTGGCATTAGGTCGGACGAACTAGGGATGCTGATGAAGGTACATTGATTACCTTTTCCTCCTCCAGCAAGATTGGGTGATGGCGCTAACCCATCTGGGTGGGAGCCCTTACTGGGAGCCCCTGGATTGGGACTCTGACTGGGCTGGGCCAGATGTCACATACATCATCAGCATATGGTAGGGAGTCATCAAGGCGATCTGAGGAGAGGCTCCTAAAGAAGTTGTATTTCGGGTGGGGAGTAATGGCTCCATGTGCGGCCCTCGGGGGTGGCATTGATGTTGAGGTACGAATGCCTCCAGATCCAGGCAGGCCATATCCTAGGTTGGGATTATTCCTTCCTCCTCGTATCGCTGCACGAGGTCGTCGATTACCCTCCATTGAATGACATCCGATGGGGATAGGGGGCGTGGGTTACCCATGGTTGAAGATTTATAGGTCTTCATGGAAGAGGTGGAGCCATGTGGAACAGCCATGTTGGAATTTCCCCTACCCCTACGTAGACAAGAAGATGGTGCTCGTGTCCCTGGTGCAGCAACCTGATTCTTGAGAAGTAGGGAGATGAACTAGTCAGTGCTGAAAGTAAAAGGAATCGGTGACCAATTCCCCAGCTCCATCCTGTATTTTGTGATCAGTAAGATGGATCCACGCTGACAACGTCGCAGAATGGGATGTCTTACACTCTAATTCCCCAACTTCTTGTGAGTTTCACACTTGGCCTACTATTTTCTTAGTGGTAACCGGTGACAGATAGCTGGATCTGGTTACATGTCAATAAATTGATGCCCCGAGCACTACTAATCTCCATATTGAGGATAAGAACATCACATCGGGTTCACAATTTATGTTTCTGACGCTTTCTTCAGGGAATGCACATCTCTCTGTGGAGGACAGGCAGTTTTTGCCCCTAATTCCCGCTTTCCAAAAGCAGGAGGCATTCATTAATTTTTCGAGGATGTTTTCTCCTTTATTGAAACGATATGACGCGATGTTGGTTCTTCCTTCCATGGACTCCTCCTAAAAACTCTTGACCTATTTCAGGTCTCCCCAATAGACTTAAGATGTTGTTCGTGAATCTATTACGGGCGTCATAAACTCATGAATGCTACTTAATTACACGGATTCTGTCAAGACATTCAAAGGGGTCCAGTCTGGGCAGCAACCATCAATTAGGGGAGTATTCAAGTTTGGCATCACTAGTGTGTCTGGACGCTGGGAGATTGGCATGTCTATCTTCTGGCCCTTATTATAGGGCTTCTCGAGGGCGTGGAATCCCGAGGAATCACACATCGAACGTGGGGAATCATATGACATGGGCATGTATCTGAGGTTTTCCTCAGCTACCCATGTTTATCATGGGTTATTCCATGATTTTAACATCCACCAGAGACAGATCGGGCTACTCAAAAGACTGACTAGATTGAATTAGATAGAGGAACCCCCTAGAGGGAACACTGATATTGGGTCCACCATGTGGAAGGCTTTTTGAATTTTTTTTGATGGAATGGGGAATGGGGTGGCATGATCTCATCAGGATGTGGTGGCCTAAGAAAGAATAAGGGTGGAAGATGGAAGGATTCATGAGGGGGTGGTTAATGGGATGGAACCGTCATGGGGATGACGATGGTTTTGGGCATGAGCCTCAATGAGGCCACCTACGTATCCACGTGGCAGGGAATCAAAGTCCACAAAGTTTTTCTGATGTTGGCTTTCCATTGATGAGGGATTCAACGTCTTACCACTAATTGGGGATGTCAACATCTTACCACTGAATGATTTTAAAATTACATACCATTGGATGGGGATACAATGGATTACCGCTAGGTGAGGTCCGCAATTTAACGTCATGCAGGATAGAGATAACCAACATGAAGGGGGCCGGAACTACTAGTTGTTGGGATTGAACCTCATGGAGGATTCTTATGTACCCTGCCTTGGAAAAGGTCAAAGAACTCGTAGATCTGGTGGTGTTGGGTGGATTTGGGGATTACGCTCTAAGGTAGACCAAGTTGTTGGTGAACTAATGTAAAATGGTCGGAACGACCGGGTGAATGGTGGGCTTGAAACTCAGGGAGGCTTCCTACGTTAAATAACTTAGCAAGGATCAAAGTCCTCGTAGTTCGGGTATAGGGGAGGAGTCAGTGATCCAATGTGAATAAGGACCTGAGATCCAGGTAGATGGTGGGATTGAACCTCAAAGAGGATTCCAATGTACATTTCATTATAAAGGATCAGTGTCCTCATAGTTCGGGTGGTTGGGAACTGATGTGAAGGTGGACCAGGGGTCCAAAGGTTGTTGGGCTTGAACCTTTTGGATTCTTCCTACGTACCTTACCATGGAAAGGATCACTTACCTCATTGTTCTTGGGGATGCATTTGGGTAATACAGTCTGAGGTGACCCAAGGAAGATTTCATGGTCGGTGCTCACTCTAACCCCATGTGAGTCATGATTGATGTGGGAAATAAGAGATAACAGAGACCTGACGATCATGTCACAAAAGGTGCATCCAAGGGAATTTGAGTGGGGATTATGTGTGATGGCGACCCAAAGAGGAAATAGGGGCTTATGCATGTTTAGCAGCCTTAAGATGTTGGGTCTTACTCTAGGATGGAGTCATAATGGTGACAAAGCCCAACGGAATAGACATTTGTCACTGATGAAAAGGAGGGGTTTGATGTCCATTTCCCCCTCCCCCTTGTACTTGGGAATCAAGAAGAAAGGACGAGCAGGGATGCCGCCTCTGATAAGAAAATCTGGGGGATTACATCGAGATGGTCACCCTTTCCCCATGGAAAAACGCCACTCCGATAAGGAGGATATCATCCCCTCTGAGGTAAGATCTTATCCTTTGGAGACCTTTTGGCATGAAAAAAGTCCAAGGTGGGGCACCCCACGTGCGAGGCACAGGGTGGGGCCACCATTTAACGTCATGAACATAGGGCGATGGTTCTTGGTTGTTTAACATCCTGTATCTTGGATGATGTGGGTTTGCTCTGCACCCCTAAGACTGAAAAAACAAGTACCCTCTATTCATTGGTATAGATAGGGGATAGGAAAATCCATGGACATGGGGTATCATGGAGCGAACCACCAGGGTGTCCATGTTAGTGTGGCTATGTGAGGAAGAAATAGCTATTAGCGTTCCTATGTGAAGAAGCATGAGGCAAAACAATGCAATAGGCGGTATCGTCCAGGGGACATTGAAGTTACATTGTGTGAACCTTGGAGGATACACGGAAAATGAGTATATGGTGAAGATACTTTGGGCGTGGTAGGCATCCAAAAATAAGGCTTGGAAGAGGGACATCACGGGCGCACAATGTGGGAGGCACGCATGAAAAAGGGATTTCTACATGAAAAAGGAACAGGACGGCGTGCAATTGATTTGTTTGTGCGAAAAGGACCACGTCAGCACGAAATTGGCCGGGGAGGTGTGCAATTAAGTGACGTTCATGAAAAAGGGCGGGCCAGGCACGCTATCGGGTTCGAGCACAAAAGGGATGGTCTGGTCGCATAATAGAGGGCACATAATATTGGAAGGGGTTGTACGTGGATGAGAGGATTTTGCGCAATTGGATGGAATTGTGCATAGGGGACCAGAGATGAAGGGATTTGGATAAGGATCAAGCCTGAGGTGTCTTTTCTGAATGAGGACCCGTGGACGACCTGGCTCAAAAAATTCAGTACACAAGAGCCATCTTTTTCTATGACTAGGAGATGAATTTCTCATAGGGAAGATGGTTCAGATTTTTCAGGGATAAAGACGATGGGGTGACCTTCTATTTATAGGCACTTAGGATCGCAGGTCGATGAAAAAAATGGAGGTGTGAAATATTGCATGCCTGATGTCAGCATCACGTAGATCATCTGTATGGAGCGGTGGTGCAAAAAAGTCCCACTCTCGCGCGGAAAACACTCACGAATCCTAATGTTTTTCGCGTGGGACATATTCTTTTCATGCACGCCTTTTTTTTGCACTGCACCTATGCCCCCCCCCCTCCGAATGCATTGTCGGTTCCATATTAGGATTCTCATTATCACACCCAAACCTTCCTCATCCCTTGAGTTCATTTTGGTGTCTACAATAGCTTATATATAAAATAAAATGTTCTTTATTGTTGTATTATTATGTAAAAAAATCAATTATAAATTAAACTATAATCTATACATATAAAAAATTTACATCAAATGGTTATAAATTTTATGGGTTAGATAAGTTGATAATTTAAAACTATCTATTTAATAATCTATTATAGTTTAACGTTGATGAATTATAGGTGTCTCAAAAATTAATGGTTGATTATATGTTCTATGTTATTATTATAACAATGAATTATCATTTAATAAATGATCCATCTAATGGTTCTAAGTTAGGTTATGATTATTGTGTAAGAGATACATTAATTTTGGTATGAACTATGAGGAATAGCCTTACTCCCATTTTAGGGGAATCACTTGATTTGAGTGTGTTGTTATGTTTTATATCTCATAATTTAGGGAGAAAAATTTAAATATATTATTCAAAGATTATATCTATGGTAATGTTTTACTGAAATTGAGTTAAATAATGGTGAAAGGTTGTAATTTTTATCATATAATAGTTATTAATGTAGAAATATTTAGTAATTTATATAAAAAATTTCCTTTTTTATAGAAATAATTATTTTTTTGTTTTTATAATGTTAGGTATGAAACAAAGTGAAAGATTTTTTATTGAATGATATTTTGATATTTTAACAATAAAATAATTGTTAAAAATTATTTTACATCATATATATTTATATTATATTTTTTTATAAATTATATGTTACATTATTTTGGATATGTATATTTGTCTCGTTAGGTATGATTTTTCATATAAGTTATCAAAAGTGTAATCAGTGATAACTAATTGATGTAACTATTAATATAATAATACATTATTAACAATTATTGAAATAATTATATAATATAAATCCCAAATAAAAGTATTAATATAAAATTTTAAAATAAACATCTTTTGAATAAATTTTTTTCTACGGGTTTCACTATAGATCACACTAATCTTATTTTTTATTAAAGAAGTGTTAAATAATGTAATTTAATAATAATTATTATAAGATCAGTCCCTTAACTATTAATAATACATATCATATTTGTTTGATTTATAATACATTCGATAATAAAATTAGTTTTGTGGTGTTTTCCAAAAAACATTTATATACCCAATGTCATTAATTTATATTCAATGATGGGCGATTCATTGAAAACTAAATTTTTCGTTAGTATGATTAATTTAAACATTTAAGGATAATGTTTGGTTAAATTATGTTATATAAAATGTGTTTTTCATGATAAATAATGTATTGAAACCATATTTATTTTCATCTACTATTTTGTTTATTGATAATATAATATTATTTAATCCTACGTTCCTAGAGAAATCTAAAAAACATGGACTGTTATATAAAACTTATTATAAATAAGATGTATATAAATATATTAAAAGATATTTTTATTCCAAAAATTTATTTAATTGTTTCATGTGATTTAAAAAGTGTTCAGTTTAAACCTTCCAAAGTAAAGATAATCATAAATTGGGGGATCCCATGTGTTTATATAGTAACTAAAATCTTTCTTCAATTAGTGAGATATAATCACCACTTGGTTAATGAATTTTAGAAAATTACATGGCCAATAAAATGAATTTTATAGAATAACATATAGAATATGTGGAGTAATGATTAAAAAAACATATATTCTAGATTCAGTGACAATCAATGAAGATTCTACTACTTACTCCACCATGTTGATCAAGGTGATATATCATCCTTATACATTATAAATTCAATGCATTATAACTATTTTAATTCAAAAAATAATGGTGGTGAATTATGGTATGAGATACCATCATCACCATGTGGTTAATTATGTCACCATTGATTTAGATGTTTTAGTTTTGGTGTTTAAATTAAATGGATTAATAAATTTTATATATGAAGATATGTTTTATATATTCAAAAATCATAAACATTATAGGTATATTTTATATCTTAATGAGTTAATACTTGAGATACTATTGAATCGTTTAGCAATTGGTGGAAATTGGAAATTTTATGAATGTAATTTTGATTTGGTGGTAATAAAATCAATGGATAAATTGTTATGATTTTTATCATCAATAAAAAATAATTTATCAATAAGGTTCATATATGTATTATAATTGAGTGAATTGTCATTTTAGTAAATAATTTTAAAATCAAATTGATAATTATGTGGAATAATTCTTAGTTTGTCAGAGGGTGATTTTCAATCAATTAAAACATGATTTTTTTTCTAATTTATTTTTTATTATTTTGAAATGTGATCACGTGATAATGGATTTCAAAGCTAATATATTGGTGATTGTAAGGTTACATTTCATAAAATAGGTCACTATGTATATCATGAAAAAAATTAATTCTACTAATTATAGACATTTTAGAGATCTATAACTCATTTTATAGATATTATAATGATGAGATTATATGGATTAAATTTTCACATATTGACTTACAAGTATGTAAACACCCAAAGTCAACTTCCATGAGCATAGAGGTTAAAAACCAACACTGAAGTATCAACACAACGAAATGATGAATTACCAATAAAACAACATTTCACATACTTTCATTCATTAACATCCACCAACACATTCCTAAGAAAAAATTTAATTATGTAACACATGAATATATACATATGTGTGTGTGCATATCAAAAATATCTATGATACCATTTAAAATGATGTATATTAATCATCAGGTAAATCAACATAGATTGAAATTAGGTAACACTGAGTCCCACTAAAATATGGTGTTCATCGCCATTTCTAACATTCCAATTTGGTTGCACTATTTTTTTTAGAGTCCCATGAAACTCTCCCATTTTCCAATTATTTGAGGCATGGAGTGGTACTGAAATCACTATATATCCATTGTTGGGATGTGAGTTAGAATCATCCAATAAAGAGTATTATTTTCTAGTATGGGAATCTATAACAAATTGAGGACATGTTTTAAAAATCATTCTTGGTAGAAATGTTGGTTACCCATTAAGAGAAATTAATTTATTGAAGACATGATTCTAAAAGTAATCTAAACATGTAGATTATACTATATCTCATTTTATGCAAATATTTTGTTACTACTATAGTTTAAATATATTTAATATGATTGTCCTGAATTTATCCTCATATGGGGAGGTGATGGGATCCTATGAATGGAGTTAGAAGGAGTTATGATAGATTAATGACACAAATGAAATGGGATTATTGCATATCCCTATGCATTGAATTAGTTCTCATTTACGTTTCTGAAATTTAATGATGAATTCCATAAAATTTAAGGTCATTTGAAAAGGATCACAATCAAGAATTCTAAGGTCATGCATCCATGATCAGTTCAAAGCTGTTTAATTTTATAATTAGTGGACTACTTCATAAATGGTTATTTAATATTTTTGGTGTTTTATTTATGGTGAATATTCCATTTTTAGTTTACTATAGAAGGTTATCTAGGTAAAAATATTTTTATATTTTCAAGTTGAGTATTTTGACACAAGGAATTATTACGAGGAAAGTTGAAAATCTCAACTATTAGCATACTTGTCAAAGAAAGAGGGGAATATAGAATATGAGAAAATTAGAAAAAATTTGGAACAATAACAACTCATTTAATTTATTAATTCAAGAATATAATATCAAACCATGGAAATGGTATACCAAGAAAATTATTTCAACATAATGTATCTGAGAATCCAAAAGGAGAATTCAAACCTGAAGTATATGGGAAACTAAGAAGAAGGTTTCGACTCAAGATGTATAACAAAAAGGAGTATCTCAAATAAAATAATTCAAAAAAAAGGTGGGTCTCAAATAATGGTATTTTTGGAATAAATATTTAGTTTGTTTGTAATATTCCAAAAATTTTGTTTAACTTAGACTGAAAAGTTCATAGGAAACATATACATTAGGCCCAATCCCCTATGTAATGGACATCTTTAGTTGAGTTGGGTTATGAAAATTTCCCTTGAGGGATGGTTAAAATTTTAATGGGATTCATGGTATATTTATCACTCATATTATTTTTAAAATCCTAATATTATATAATATGTCTGTTTTTGTAATATAAATTTATTCTCTTCAATAGATCAATTTGAATAAATCAGCAAGATTACACAAATGATTAAATATTATTATTTACTTATGACCTAGAAATTTTAATGGAGGGATTGAATGAGACTGACTAAATTATGAAAATTATTTTTACACATGTTTATAAAATGAATTCGATGTTTATCAATTAATTAAAAATTAAAATAAAAACCAATTGAACATAGAATAATAGTTTTTTATCTGTTTTTATACACATAATGGAATTTATATTTTGAAATTAAATTAATAACCATTAGTGAGATATATTAATTAAATTAAGTTCTTATATATTTATTCAAATGTTTTAAAATTTGACTAATATGTTAGATAGGCTCAAGAGAAGAATAAATCCAATTTTAAACACAAAAGGTTGTATTTTCTAAAAAGTAATTTTTTCACCTTATCCTTGTACACTGGTTTTAAAACTAATTATTGACACTATTATATGTTTTATTTGAAAAAATTAATTTCATTTTTGAAATTTTATTTTCAATATAATCATAGTGTGAATTTTTTCTACATTTCTGATATGTTTACTTTTTTGATGAAAATTGAAAATGCATCCTTTTATTTGGAAACTACATTTTTTTATAATATATTTATATAGATAAATTATATTTTAAATTGTTTTCAGATTTCAATTAGTTAAATAATAAAATAATAATTCCATTTTAGATCATTTTAATCAATTTTAAATTTAAATCAGATATAAAAACATTTTAATATTTTGATTTTTTTCACTTTAAACAATATAATTCACATTGCTTCTGTGTGATTAATTTTAAATCAATTTTTCAATGTTCTGTGAATTTAATTTGGTAAAATAGATTCCATTTTAGGAATAATATGGTAAAAATTAGGTTATAATTTCAATTTCAATTTTATTAATTAAAACAAATACCATGGTTAAATAATTATTTACCATGGTGTAGCTAATAAATGAAACTGAGTATTGTTAAAATGTTAAAGGATTGAAATACCTAAATCTAAAATATTTAGTAGTTTTTTGAGGTATTTATAGACCGTTATCAGCCTACACAATATTAATTTCCATCTAAACTTGTGGAAATTAATTCCAACTCAATGTCGATGGCCTTAAATACAGAATAATCATTATTCTAAACACTTAAACCCACATCTCCTCAAATATAAATACCACCCCCACCATCCCATTTCAACTCAAAATCCATGTTGATCCTAAAATCACTACCCAATCATCCAAAACTGATCTCCATGTTATAAAGCTATTGTTATCACTAAAATACCAAATACAAGGCCCTCAAGGGTCTCTCATGGAGGAGATATTCAAAAGTTAATTTTCTCAAAGTAGATCTGTTAATTTATTTTATTCTTCTATTTTACTATCAAATACTGCTTCCAAAATGGAATATTAATTCCAAAATCATGTACATTCCAAAATGTTTTGTTTATAATTGAATTTATTATATCACCCCCATTTATTACATTTTCGGATTCAAAGAAAAAAACTATTGTCTCAATGATGCCGGTTAGTTTCCTCCGTGAATAATGATTTTGTATAATTTCTATTACCACCTTCATGATAGGAAATACAACAATTATTCAGGTTAAATAAAATTTTAATATTTATATTAAAGTGTATTTCTTATTTTGGATCTAATATAAATATATAATTTTAAATATAACAAAATTAGTTTGTTATGGTTGGAAAATCTTCAAATTATACTAAACATTTATCATTAACATTATATCAAATGAACAATCCTAGTGTATGCAAGAAAAATGATAAGTGGGAACATTTAAAATTATAAAATTTTATTAATACCATATAATTACACATCTGGTGTTTTATTTCCATTAGACATGGAAATCCTTAATTATTCGTAAATAAATCGACCATGAAAAACGTGAAACTAACTCACCCAAAATAATGATAATCAGGAAATATTATTAATTAATTAGTGGTAGGATATCATAAAAACATCATATATGTTACTTTAAATATAAATATTGTTTCTAATGAATTAATTTAATTCATCAAACCATTATACAAGAGTTTTTATTATTTAAAAGTAAAGGGAAGTGTGGGGTAATGGTGTCTCATCTAACATTTTCATATATCAGATATATTCATTATTCATCACATATTAATTGTTTGTTTTGTATAAATTGATCATTGATATATATAATATTATAAATATCATTATAATAAATTTATTCAATATTTCATTTTATAATTATTGCTTTTATGGAGAATATGATTTTACTGATTACAAATTGGTAGTTGAATTTTTAACTCTATTTTCATTTATTAGGTAAGACTATTTCTCTGTTATTATTCATTCAATGATTGTAAATTAAATGAATTTTTACTATATTACGTGTTAATTCAAATTTATTTTATGTGGATTTATAACTAATAAACATAATCGATTCAATTTATTAATCCTCAATTCAATGACGTGACATTTTTAAGGGGATATCTAGTCTCACATATATTTTTGAAACTCATTTAATATGTTTGGTGTATATACTACCTTTTAATTTAATATATGACCACTATGCATAAATTTATTATTATTTACATATTCATTTTATAATCTCTCTTTTATAGGGTTTACATTTCAAAATATACCATATCGGCAAGGTAATGTTAACTGATTTTTCCTACACTGATACACATGTTTTGTTATGAACCTATGTTATTTTATGAGGTGTTTATAATTTCCATTTTCATTTTGTATAATTAATCCATATCATTTCATGATAATATATGATTCATGTAAAGTTATTCCTACTTTTATAAAAAAATTGTTTTATTCCAAAATTGTGATTTATAATTAAAATAAAAGATGTTTTTAAATGAGATTTTAATAATACTCATGGAAATAGATTTCAAAAAATTTTTAAAAAACATTTTTATGATTATTTTATAATTTTTTATGTTTATTTTATATATAAATGTTTTCTTAATTTTTTATGATTTAAAAAATACATTTTTAATTATGAAGGGAAATTTTACATAAAATTATTTCAAGTGATATCTAAAAAAAATCCATCAAAAATAAGATTATTTGATATTACTTATTATTTATTGGGTAAATTATTAAAGGGAATATAATATTTATTTTATGGTGGTTTTATTTTTATATTAATGAAAACAATCTCTTTCAAAAGGGTTATGGTTTCAGGAAATGTTTATGAAACCTATTTATTTTTATATGTTCTAATATGATTTCTGTTATTATGGTGCACATATGGTTTTCATTATATGATTTGTGACCTTGAAGAGTAAATTTTTATTCCAAGAAGCAAAATAATCCACAATGTCCCACTAGGCAAACCAGGGCCAGCTGGCAAAATAGCTACGAGGGGTGAATGAAAAAGAGACCTAAGGCATACCCCCGAATAATATTAACTCCCTACGGCGTCAGAATCTCCAGTTTGTGAAAATAAACACGGTCCGAACCGGGGAAACTAAAGGAAGACAATAATTCTGCAACATTGGGGTCTTCCCGCCAATTGTGAAGAACACCTGCATGTGCTCCTAAGATGCCACAACAAGCCCTAACCACGTATGAGACTGACCAAGGAATTGCCCCAATGAAAAATGAGGGCGTTATGCAGCACCAATGAACCAGTTTCAACCTCAGAAATATGCAGGCCCCTCTGGCTACAAAGGCTGATACCTACAAGCATGGCCAATGCTTCCGCTTGAAGTGTTGTCCCTTGCCCAAACCGAATGGAAAATGCCATGTACACCGACCATGATCCGTCGCGCACAACCACGCCTCCCTACAATGTCCCAGAGACACACGAGCCATCGGTGTTGAGTTTTGACCCCTCGATGGAGGGTGCCAACTTATCCATCTTCCCAAAGGCGTTCCACTGCCTGCCTGAGATGGGGGGGGGGGGGGGGTTCCTGGAAGCAAACCACCGGAGAGACGGAGCATCCCTCCATCTTCCTTGCACACTAACCAAGACTACACTCAGGCTAGAGGTCCCCACAATGATTTCCCAGCTTGAGGAAGCCTTTCCTTCAAGGATCTGCTTGTTCCTCGCCTGCCACAAACTCTAACAGCCCGCATGCAAGATCATCGAGCGAGCCCACATCTCCGCTCCTCCGTCCCCTACGCCCGGATACCATCATTCCAAAAACGTACAGTACACCATTGGCAATACGTTGATATCTGTAAAGTCACTAAAGTGACCCCAAACCTTGCACGCCCATTCACTGTCGAAAAAGAGATGGCCAGAACTCTCTTCTGCATGACTCTGGAAGCACACACATGGGGTAGCCAAGTGCACACCCCAACAAATTATGTTATCATCTGTCGGCAGAGCCCTATTCCTGATCCTCTAGGTGAAGAATTTATACTTGTAAAGGATACCAATGGTTTAGATGACCTCATTCCAAGGGTTGGTTTGCCCATGGGTGCTTCTAATCCTGTGATTATCTCTAATGAAAAAAGCACCAGTTGAAGATGGGTTGAATACACACCGATCCAGATCAGACAACAACTCGATAAGGGAGAAGAGGTCTATTGATCCCTATTTATAATGGACCTGATGAACCCCGGATATTGGCTGGCTTCATGAAAGTAGATGTTCGTGGTAGGGAAATTGGGGGAGCTGATGATCGAGTCGCTATAGTTGTGATGCCAAAACAGGATGTCACCGCGTCCAATGATCCACTGGGCATGCCTCCTCAGCTCATTCACTATTGGAACAAGCTCTGTCCAGAAGGGAGAGGCATGGCCATCAGTGGAGCACGAGTCCCCCGGAGGGCACCTGTGCATGGTGCGCCCCCATAGAGTACGTTGTTCCAGGACCTCCCATGCAAGCTTTGCGTGCATGCCGTGAAGTGTATTCTCGAGGCTACGCACATTGATCCGCCCTTCGTACGATGTGTGCGCCAATCTGCTCCAGGAAGCCCAATGACGTTTCCCCTCACCCATGGGATCCCAAATGAACCTAGATAGAATCCTGTTGATGCAGGCGATGAAACCATTTGGTACCTTCAGTGCCGAAAGAGCGTGAACCAGAGTGGACAGTAGGACACTTTAGACCAAGGCAATTCTACCGCCGAAGGAGAGAATGTTGTTCTTCTAGTTGAGAACCCGATCTGAGATACTATTGGTGAGGATTTCGAAGTCTCGGATGCAAGAATGACTGGATGAAAGAGGATCCCGAAGGTAGATCATAGGAAAGTCCCCCTCTGCATCTCAAGAAGGTGACCCACCATCGAAGCCCTTCTAGGAAGGCAATTGCAGGGTAGGAAGAATATACTCTTTCCCCTATTATTGCTCTGTCCGCTCTAAAGGAAGTACTCCACCAACAGCCTATTAAGATGACCCAATGATCTACTGGATGCGTTCACGAAAATAATGGTGTCATCCGCGAACAGAATGTGCGAAACTGAAGGATGGTTCGGACTTCAGCGATACGGAAGCATAAGACCACTATCCAGGCTACAGTGAATGAGATGGCTCAACACATCCTAGGCCAAGACAAACAAGATCGGTGAAATGGGACCCCCTTTACGAAGGCCCTGGATTTGTTTGAAGAATCCGAATGTCTTTCCAAAAAAGGATACAGCCAACCACGATGAACTGAAACAGCGATATAGAGTATCGATGTTTCCACCAGATAATCCCATGCGTTACAACACCTTGTTGATGAAACTCTATTCCACACGATCATATTCCTTGCTCATGTAAAGTTTAATGACTGAGTTGATCCAACGGGATTTGTGGTTAATATCTCTAATCATCTCATGGACCAACAATATAGTTCCTTGGATGCATCTCCCCTTCATAAACACGTGTAGTTATAGAGCCACCGATTGCAGAAGATAGGCAGCCAGATGGTAGTTGATGACACTGGATAGGATCTTATATGAAACATTGCACATACTCACAGGTTAGAACTAGTTGATCGAGGATGGGTTATTCACCTTGGGGACGCACACAACTGTGGTGGCACATGCTACCCTCGATAGATGCCCACCCCTGAAGAAGTCCTAAACAGCAGTGCTCTGGTCGCACTTGATCAACTCCCAAGAGGCTCTGTAAAAGGACACGGGGAATCTATCCAGTCCCACCGTGTTATCCGGGTTATGATTCGACATGGCTTTGAAGTTCTCCTTCTCCATAGGAATAGATCCTAGACCTTCATTATCTTGGTCCGTAACCACATGAGGAATGGCATCAAAGAGATCCGTGTTGATGCCCGAATAACCCGTAGTCCACTGGCCATTAGTACTAGTGAGGAGATCACTTAAGTACACATTGGCCAGCCCACCTTCAACGTCTCTATCATCCGTAAAAGACCCATCCTCCAAATGGATGTTCAGGTTCGCTGGCATTTTCCTCTGCTTGATGAAAGCGTGGAAGAAGGATGAATTTTTATCCCCCTATTTCAACAACTTGATTATCACATTCTCCAAGTATATGCGCTCCTTTTTCAACAACATTTCTATTAGAAGCTCTTTATCATTCACATGGTCAGAGAAAACCTTCTCATCCCACCCTCCCTCCATGATCTGTTAGAGTTGGTCGACAGCTTGTGAGCTGACCGACACATCCCTGTCCAAGGGAGGAAGATCCCCTACCCACGCCTGCAGCCTTGCCTTCATCCATCTCAACCTATTGTGGATAGACACCCATGAAAAACCCTGGTAAGGGGCCTCCCAGCTATCCTGAACCATGTTCAGGAAAGAAGGCTCTCTGTCCCAAAGACGGTAGTATCATAATCACACAGAGGAATTCCTGGAAGAGGAAAGCATGATCAGAAGGGGAGAATGATCGGAAATTCCACCCACAAGATGTACCACCTTGGTGCTACCATACTTTTAGATAACATGCCCATTCGCCAAGCACCTGTCCAGGTGACTCCAAGACCAGATAAGACCCCGCTGGTTATTACACCACGTGAATCTGTCCCCCACATAACTGGGAAACATGAGGCCCTTATCGACCATGAATTGAGAGAACGCAAGGCTGGACCTCCAATCAAATGGCCCTTGGCCCTTCCTCTCATCAGGGTCCGTGATCACCTTAAAATCCCCCCCCCCCCCGTGGAACCATGGTACCTCCCCGGATCGAAAGCATTGAGGTCATTCCATAGACTCACCCTCAAGTTAGAGTCACAACTTCCATATATGAAGGATGCGTAGAAGGAAAGTAAATCACTAGTAGCCATCACCGTGATGAATTTTTCTCTTGCCTGGGCTAGATCCAACTCGAAACTCCTGTGCCAAAAGATCCATATATGGCTGTTTCATGGGGCTTCATGCATGAAAGCATGCATTTTAATTTTCTTGGAAAACTCTCCAATACTGCTCGGTCTCTTCTTGTGTTCGAGGATACCAACTAGGGAAATCTTGTGCCTGACTACCTTCGACAAGACGATGTCCATTTTTTATCCATGCTCCCAAACCGCGAGCATTCCAGATAAATTAAGGAATCATTGAAACCTAATCATTCTGGGACTGGCTCGTGAACACAACGCCGTCTAAAAATAGGAAGAAGCCTTTGCCTTCTGCTCCCTAGATCTAGATCTTGTGCAGGATCCCCTAACCTCAGTCATTGAAGCGCTCTGAGACGTCCCTATCCCTATTCGAAGAGTGGGTTGGCCACTCCTCCTTCCCAAAGACGATTTTGGCACCCACCCTGATCCACGGCCCGAGATTAATATAGGAGAGGGTCACTGAACATTTTCCTCATGGAAAGTAATCACTGGGAGAGATACTGGTACTCCCCCCAGAGATCCTGGGAGGGGAATGGAGGCAATATGAGGTATTGCCACTATGTCCCGTGACAGGAAAATGGAATGAACAAGAGAGGCCAAGCCCCGAGACCCAGTAGGAAAACATACATTGAATGAAAGGGATAAGCCCATACCGGCGTGAGTTTCAGGGAACCCCCACGGCACGGAAAGATCCCATTAGGAAACCAGGCTGACGTCTGACCCCCCTCTTGCCAATCGAGGGGGACCATGTATGCTATCATCAGCAAAGAGAGAAGCCTTGCCATCCTCTATCCTCGAGGCATCTGACCACTCTGCAGTGGAGGAAGGCACTGGGGGAAAATGAAGAGTTGCAATATATCAAGCTTCCTCTGAAGAAGGACCGGGAGGGGCCCCTCCTGGGTTCAAGGAAAGAGAAGCACGAGGCCCCGGCTGGGGAGCGGCACCCATCTGCTTTCCCTGACCGCTACGACAGCAGACCTGCAGTGAATGCCATTGAAGCAGAAAATTGAACAGAACCTGGGAAAGACCGAGTAGGAGATATCCTGATCCCAAAGTGGGTAATCCTACACCCTAAGAGAGATCTTCTCCAGAATAGGGTTTTTGAGTTCTAAATCCACACAAATGTGAGCCATCGAGGTATCTGTGCAGTTGCTAGTATAAACGGCGGTGCACAGAAAGGAGCCTAAAGAGTCAATGATCATCCTTATGATACCCTCATTATTGAACGGGTGTGGTAGTCCGGTTATGTTTATCCACACTTCTGCGGCCGAGATTTCTCTCCCCCTGTTGACGTCCAAGGACCATATAGATAGAATGAAGCTCTTGCGGCCGACAACATGGGGATCCAGACACCAAGCTCGAATGAAGTCAACCTCAGAAGCGATGACGATGTCGAGAGAGAGCCGGTGGATCAGGGAAATCTTGGCCGGAGAGAGGAGGTCCCAGGAATCCACAATGCAGTGGAAGACCGTGAGCGGTGGCATAGAGGCACCGAAGCACGCAACCGGTGTCAATTTCAAGCAGCCCTCCGCGCTCGCATAAGACTTCGTGGGCACAAACAGGCAGACCCGGTTACCCTCGCGGGACGACATAGCCCTAACGGGCGGAACGGTTGGAAAGCCTGGGAGGAAGTATGAATGCATGCCACAAAGGGAATCCAGGAAAGACAACGACGACACCCTAGGAGGGAGCGAACCAGAGGGCGAGGAAGGAACCGACGAAGAGGCGGAACCCACCTGGGGAGGAGGGGAATGAGGCACCTCCAAGGTATGGGGATCCGCATCAGAAGACGAGGAGACTGCCGAAAGAGTTAGAGCATCGGGGCCAAGAACATAGAGGTGTGGGAACGGAGGGATTAGCGAAAGCCAGACGACAATGTCCTCAACGGTCGAAAAAATTTGAATGCCAGGTGGTGCATTCCGTGTGTACTCCTAACAAAGCGAGGAAGAGACAATTTTCCCAAATTCCTTTGGTAAGAACTATATCTCTATATAATGCATTAGGTAATGATAAATGTTCTATGAGCTAAATGGGAACATGGTAGGTCATCCTAAGACCACAAAAGGTGGGTACATGGAAGTTCATTATAATTTCAAAATATGAGTGTACTTGGGAGGTCATCCTATGACCATAAAAAAGAGAACACTAGCGGTTATTCTAAGCCCAAATCTAGAAGGTATAAGAGTTGACATTCCAAGCCCGATGTAGGTACATGGGTGATTAGACCAAGCCTCATATACTATGATTGTCTTGGTAGGTATCATTATCATAAGATATTCTAAGCATTTTTGTATTCTAGAAATACCATGTCTTATGTCATTCCTATACTCTAATGGATAATGTACATTGACTATCTTATGATTCATGAATTATGAGCTAAAAATATGTTGATTCAAGATTATTATCATTGATATATAGGGTATTCTTGTAAAATGTGATGTTCCTATTTTCATACCCTTATGCTCAAGTTATTTTTACTTATCTTCCATGTTTACCATTATTGAGCATCTGATATCACCCTTTCATTTGATTCCTCTCCTCTGGTTTTAATGAATTATTTAAGTATGATTACTAATAAAAGTTATATTTATATGACTTGGTTTATATATTTCACCAAATTATATGAATTTGTTCCATGTTTCCAAAGGAACTACACTTATACCCTGCTTGAGAATGTTTTGGTGTAAAATAAGGAATATTCATCTAAAAATATCTAATATCCATGTATGAAAACCCTGGATTATTATATTTGGTATTAGAGAATAAAATTTGTCATCCACTGAAAACTAAGATGAGTCATCTTTAGTAATATCCATAAGGATAAGTATATGTATAGTTTAAAGTTCTATAATTATGTTAACAATCATGAATAACCTTGGATTAAACCAATGATGTTATAGATTGAAGGTAATTTAACATAATTATGAGGTTTTCCCATTATGATTAGTGTCAGACAAAATATTTTTTTTTTAGTTAATGGTTCGAACCTAAATTAACTGTGTTAATGATTAATGAAATTAGAAATGAAACGATTTTCAACCTAAGAAACAAAATGTTATTTTAGTTGGAATAAAAATTCATATCGATATACTCACACCAGATATGAAGCATGTTGTCCATCAAATAAGAAGAAGAGGGAGCAACTTTTTAAAGATTCCTTCATGAGGTAATGTCCACCTTCTTTCAGTGGGTCTTCTGATCAACTTTTTGCTTAACAATGGATCAGTGCAACTACAAATATATTTTTCATCCTTCATTTTTTTAAATGAAAAAGTCATTTTGGTTTTTATCATTTGGATGTTGAAGTTAATAAGTGGTGGAATCTTATTAAGAACATGATGTTACAACACGAAATTGAATCTATAGAATGTGAATAAAATAATTTTATATTTTTCATTGTGCAATTCCCTAATATCATACGAACACAAAGTAATAATTAATTTATTATGCTTAAGTAAAAGGATTGTGAATCTATTGTTACATATGAGGCTAATTTTACATGACATTCATGATAGGATTATGTGTTAATCATCATCCCCGAATTTAAAATCCATCGATTATCAAGTGTCTTGAAACCAAAGCATAGAAAGAAATTGGCTATAAAAGAATTTAATTGTTTTGAAGAAGTCATTCGATGTGCAGTAAAGTCAGAAATTGAAATTGGATATTCCCATTAATCCTTGGTTTTGATAAGAAAAACAAGATCAGGTCCCATGAATGGTTAAACGGTGGAATAAAATTTTAGGTAATTGTATTAAACAATTGAATGAAGAAGCACTTATGTGAATGTCTAAGAGGGACATGATGGTGTTATAAGTGTGAAAAAGATGTTCCTCGAGTGGATGAATTGTGATGAGATGGGAATATGGTAGGTAATAATTTTAATAATGATTAATCTCAACAAAATACACCTCTCACAATTTAGTGTATCAATTTCATGGAGTATAGGCATTATGATAACAAGTGACCTAATCCAAAGAATAATGTGGATAATATGCCACAAAACCACTTTTTAAAAAGGATAATTGGAATGATTATGATATCGTAATTGTTAAAGTAAATCATGTTAATTTAGGAATAATTATCCTCGTTTCCTTAATTTGAAATTTCATCTAGGAATTTGTATACTATAACCATATTAATTTATTATTTTTATCCATTAGTTAAATTTCATGTGATTATCAACTTGGATTCTAGAATAAAGAAATCACATATTTTATTTCTATAAGTATGAAACCAATATTAACATGAAATGTTTTTTTATAATATATTATATTATATAAGGAATGAACAAGCGTGGTTTTATTCATTGTGGTTTTGTATAATACATGATTAAGGTATTCACATGTTTGGTATGAGGTAATCAAGAAACATCTTATAATATTTGGGGGATTTATCATAATATTATTTTGAAAAATTTAGTAAATTATTTTTATAAATTATTAATGTTGAAAGGTCAATAAAGATAACCATTTATGAAAAAGATTATAATGACCTTTGGATAAGGTTTTAGAGAATAATGTTTTACATAACCGTTAAAATATTTATGCATATTATATAACCAATGAAAACCATTTTGTTATGATGATAACTATAAAAAATACTAATGACTTTAATACTATTATGTATCTTATGGTCCACTAGTTCTATAGTAATTACAACATCAACTCCATTTATTGGAGTGAGAGATGAAGCACAAAATGATCAAGAAACAACAAAATATTGAGATTTTACTTAAGATATGAAATAAATTATATCCTCGCAAATGATTTTCAAATAAAATTTTCTCCTATTATCATTATTTTTTGATGATATCATTTACCATTTTCATATCTATTTGGTCTATGATTAAATGATCATTGACCATCTAAATACCATTTTCACTATCATTATCCATCAAAACATGATAGTTTTAATTCTCTTCTTCATCTTCATTTTATCATCTCACTATTTTTCTTCTAATAGTATTCTTTGTTATGTAGTGATCGTAACCATTTACATTCCCTATTTTGAAAAGGAATTTTTATTGAATCCATTTCCATTGTGTGATTCCCAAATAGAAAATTTTTAAACATTCATCTTTGTTTCGCATGTTAAATATTAAAAAAATTTGGATGTATTTTTTTTGAAATTTTTTATTTTATCAGGATGTGAACATATTAGTTGTATCTTGCACCAAATATCTCTCAAGTTCATGATTTTTTTCACATAAATATCTAATGTAAGTTCATACATGATACTTTAGATGTTCAAAAATATTAGGTAATACTGTTATAACCCGATATGTAAAAATTTAGATATTTTGGATCATAGAGATAATATTCTACAAAATAATACCACTCATATGGTAAAAGTTTTATGAAAAAACCAAAAAAATTAACAAAGATACACATGTACATAATGATGTGATAAGGAAGATATATCATCTTCTTTTTATATCCATATTATGAATTTAACGGGTGAACATTATTTTAAGATGGGTAGAATTTAACACTTCATGATTTAACACTATATTTTATGAAAACGATAAATCTATTTAATAATTGAATTTTAGCAAATCACTATAATCAAACAAATGACAAAACATTATTATTTAATTATTACCTAAAAATAATATTGGAGGGAATGAATGAGATTAACTGAATTATGAAAATATATTTTACACATGTTTATAAAATTTATTGACTCATTAAAAAATAAATAGAAATGAAAATAAAAACCAATGGATCAAGGTGGAGGTGCTTTTATAAAAACCTATTTTTATGCTCATTGTATCGTCCCAAAATGACTTACCATTCAACCCAGTAGCTAGACCGGTCTCCACATTGCTTCAAGCACAGCTCCACAAACACCATAGGCTGGTGACAAGCAGTGAGGGCCTAGGTGAGTCTGTACGGAGACAATGCCCTCATTATAAAAGTATCAGAGCGGAATTACAACATACAATAGAGGAAAAAGGTAACCAGTAGACAACACATAGACATAGGAAATAGATAACAGTAGAAGGATCCGAAATATATGGAATGGAGCAAGTCAATAAAATAAAATACAAGTACACAAAATAACAAAAAGAAACCAAAATGTATTCCCAGTTGCATCACAAGACTCAACTTGGTCCAGTGCACTCCCACTTTGAGCAGCAAGTCAAGTACCTATACTAGGGAGTTTCCCCTTATCATTACCTGAAATCATATAATCTTCTTGGGTCCAAAATCATGACCCAAGCAGGTTGTGAGACTAAATCCCAATAGACAACCACCAAAGATCCATGCTAATCTGTCAGTGAATATATAAACAGGCAGTGTAATATGGATAGCAGCAATCAAGGGAAACTAACAAGACTGACACAGGCTTGTGCTTTTTCTTGGCATCACTTCAAGTATCCATTCCATTCCATAATCACGTCATTCATGTGTTCATACCATTCCTTGTGCCTGTTCCTAGAATAGTCAATTCGGACACTAGGCATTGCTTAGGGTGAAATTCCACCAACACCCTAAAATCACATTCTCGAGAACCTCTAGGAACCTGGCATTGTTCTACAAGCCCGTTCCAGAGAACCTCCTAGGTACCCAGACTCGTTCTGGGTGCGGTATAGTCCATCAACTGAGACCATCCCCAGGGTCCTAAAATTATGATCCAGGTATTTCCCATGACATATCATGCCTTGTTGAGTCCATCTATGGCATGTCACCCAGGATATATGATTCACTTGGCATTTCTTGGCAACTCACTTTGGTTCCATGGTTCAACCATGACTTTGTTTCACATTTTAAGCAGTTCAAAAGCATTTAACTCATGTGGTCTAGAAATTAGAGAATTAGAAAACCATGGGAAAGGAGAAACACTACATCCCATACCCAAAACCATTTCAATTACAATTTCATTTTTTAGCAATTCCATTCAAATTCAATTTCAATTTTTAAAACCCCATAAGGGAAGGAAAAGGCATGCCTCATAAAAATCCTGGGTCAAAAACCTTAAAAGAACCATTCAAGGCAACACACCCAATGGGTGGTTCATATCCAAGGTATACAGCCTAACTAAAGCACAAACCATCCTATTCAAATTACAAAAAACTTTCAACGCAATAACAAGAAAAATTATAGGATCAAGAGACACCCCAAAAGCGGGAAGGTGGCACTCTGGCATATATAAACAGCTTGACAGTCCGTGAAAAGCATGAGAACACCTACCTCAAGCTCGTACTAGATAGATCGTCCAGTATCAGGATCTGATTAGCCCTAGTTTGGAAGAAAACTGAATAATAGACTAAGAACAAGAAATTAGGGCATATGAGCCTTAATCAAATCTGCGTTCGTTACAACTAGAAAAATCGATAAGCATTAAAAAGGAATTGAGTATATACCGTTGTGGATATAATGAGATGAACGGCGGTTGAAATAGATAACAGACGAAAGAGAAGGCTCAAATCCTCCAAATCTTCCTTGGAGAGCTCCCTTGATGCTGTTTGGTTGAAGAAGAAGGCCTAGGTTAGGTTTTTCTAAAAATTTAATTAATTGAAATAAAAATTAATTAAATTTTAAAACACAGCAGGTCGCACGGTTTACCTGCACGACCTAAAAAACTGTGAGGAGACTGTGCAGACCTTGCTGGAAGGCAAGGGGCAACCGCACAGCCACCCCACACGGTTTCCCCAAACCATGCACATGATGTGCTCTAGCCTCTTCCAAGCATGCACCAAGGTGCGCCGTTTACCCAGGTCATGCACAGTCCGTGTGCAAACCATGTGCTAGGCCATTTTCCTTCTAAAACTTGGTTTCAGTCCCTGAAAAAGCCCCGGAATCCTCCGTAACTCCCTCGTCCAATTTACGCATCTACATAAGTCCTCAACAAAACAATTAAACTGAGATGAAAAAGGATTTGTACCTCATACGAAAACACGAATTCATTCAATCTTCCCCCCTTATAACAATCTATCCTCGAATTTCTCTCTGAAGGGTGGATATGATTCTTCTGTGAACAGCTCTGACCACTGAGAACATACGTCGGCCTCCCGCTCCCACATCTCATGCTATAAATGACCGTACTGCAATAGCACCCATATTAGAGGAACTGATTGGCCTCGAAGGACCTTCGTGCTCCTATCAACGATATGAATCGGATGCTCCTCAATGGATGCATCTACCTAAAGCTTGATCTCTTCAGGCTAGAAGGTATGTGATGTGTCTGAATATTATCACTGTAACTATGAAACATGGAACACATCATTCATGGATCGGTACCTCTGAGGTAACTGGAACCGATAGGCTACCTGCCCAAACCCCGCCAGAATCTAAAAAGGCCCATCATATCTCATCAATAGCTTACCCAGTATTCTTATCCTCCTATGTCCCAGCCTCGGTGAAACACTCTAGAAAACCTAATCTCTGACCTCAAACTCTAGGGGTCGTCTTTGGTGATTAGAATTTTACTTATGACGACACTATGCGATAGAAATCTGCTTCTATATCAACTGGACCTGCTCAGAAGTCTCCTAAACAAGACGCGGTCCCAGTAAGGCAGCCTGACCTACCTCTAACTAGAACAGGGGTGATCGACATGTCCTACCATATAAATCCTTGTATGGTGCCATATGTATAATCGCTTGACAACTATTGTTATATGAAAACTCATCTAGGGGAATATTCCTCTCCCATGAGCCCCCAAAATCCAATACTTATGCTTGTAGAATGTCCTCAAGAACTTTTATCATACGCTCTGACTGGACATCAGTCTGACGGTGCTATGAAGTGCTCAGAAGCACCTGTGTACCCAGCTCCCTCTTAAAACTCTGCAAGAAGCATGACGTAAAATGAGTGTCCTTGTCTGAAACAATGGTGTGAGGGTCCCCGTGGAGTCGTACTATCTCCTAGATATACAACCTTCCCTACTCATCCACACTAAAGGTCTCCTAGATTGAAAATAAATGATAAACCTTCATGATCCTATCAACCACAACCACAGAGCGTCGTTACCTTGAGGTGACCTCAAAAACCTAGTCATGAATTCTATCACAACATCATCCCATTTCCATTTTAGGATAGGTAACTACTATAAAAGCCCAACTGGCCGCTGGTGTTCCACCTTCACCTACTGACAGGTGGAACATATCACGATAAAAATAGCCACTTCCCTCTTCATACCTTGCCACGAGTACTGTCGGTGAAAGCCACGATACATCTTAGTGACTTCGAGATGAACTACCCAATCCAAACAAAGAAACTCTCGCATCAGCTCCTCTCTAATATCCACTGGAACCCAAACACATCCATGGATATGATGAACTTTGTCCTCGCCTATCGTCTGACCAAGAGGAGGGTCCTCATCCAACACACCTTCCCATAGATCTTGGCCTCCCAAATCTGATATCTGTCTCATCCTTACTCTATGTAGAAGGGTAGAAGTCACAACTAAGGATGATAGAAAAGACTACCCTTGGCTATTCTACACATCAATATGAATCTTAGAAAACAATGACATAAGAATCCATTCATTGCTACCATGTTGCACTGCCTGTATTTGAGTCCTCCTGCTCAAAGCATCATCCCATACATTCCCCTTACCAGGAGTATAATCTAGCTCGAAATCAAATAAATGTAGGTACTCCACCCACCGTCGCTGCCTAAGATTCAGATCACAATGGATAAAGATATATTTGTGGCTCTTTTGGTCTGTGTACACCAAAAAACATTATCTTAATAAATAGTGTCTCCAAAAGTGCATCTCATGAACAACTACTTCTATCTCAAGATCGTGCGTCCGATAATTCCTCTCATTTGGCCTCAACGACCGAGATCCGTACGCCACGACTCTATCTCCCTACATCAACACTACACCCATCCCAATACCTAATGTTTCACAATAGAATGTGTAACTCTTTCCCTGTTCTGGCAGTATCAGGATTGATGTTTATGTCAACATTCCTTTCATCTCCTGAATGGCTACTTTACAAGCATCTGTCTATACAAATTTCACGCCCTTCTTAGTCCAGACTAGCAATGGCACTGCTAAGCGTGGGAAATCATGTATGAAATGATGATAATAACATGAAATCCCCAAGAAACTCTTTATGTCAAAGACATTCATGGGATGTTCCCAAGAAACCACACCTCTAACCTTCTCTGGGTCTACAGACACTCATCTCTAAGAAACAACATGGTCCAAGGAGTGAATCGGATCTATCCAAAAGTGGCACATAGTAAGATTTTCATATAACTGATGCTCTATTAGTGTATTCAAGATGATTTCAAGATGGTTGTCATGGATTCCTTAATTTCAAGAATACACAAAAATATCATCCACGAAAACCACGACGAATGAGTCCAAGTAAGGATGGAACAGTCGATTCATCAAAGCCATGAAAACTACTAGCACGTTCGTGAGGCCAAACGGAATAACCAGATACTAAAATTTACCAAACCTACTTTGAAAAGATATACGAGTTATGAATGTAGGTCAAACATGCACCTGGTGATACATTGATCTCAAATCAATTTTCAAGAACACCCTAGGTCCTCGAAGCTAATCAAATAGATCATCTATCCATGGAAAGGGATATAAGTTTTTAACTGTAAATTGGTTCGGCTTCTGATAGTCCACACACAACCTAAGATTCCCATCCACCTTTTTCGCATAAGGGAAAAAAACACCATGGAGAAGTACTAGGTCGAATAAACCCCTTTTCCTCAAAATCTTTGAGAAATTTCTTGTGATCTTGCAACTCCATTGCAGCCATCCTATAAGGAGGAATGGATACTGGTGCATATCCTGGAACTAGCTCAATGGAGAATTCCACTTCCTCTAAGGAGGTAATCCTGAAAAGTATTTAGAAAAAATATCCCTGAAATGATCAACTACTGGAGGAAAGTCCATCTGACTCACTCCTTGATCATCCAAAAACAAACTAGCGATCTCGGTTGTCGTCCCATCCAGTCCATGATTTTTTGGTGTAGCTCGGCTTGCCTAGAGATCCCACTGGCCCTTAAGACTATACACTGAGCCCTCTGTTGATGTGAAAATCACCATTAGGCAGCAACAATCAACGTAGGCTCAGTATGCTACTAGCTAGTCCATACCATGAATGACATCAAAACCTATCTTCTTGAGAACATAAAGATCACAGACGATGTGACACCCCACGACCTAAAGGAGGAACCATCTGTACTGGTATACAACCTATACCCTAACTCCTAGTGTTGTGTCTAGCATCAAGATTCCATCAGAAGAAAACACAATTAGACCAAGGCTTTTCACTAAAGGCGAATATATAAAACTGTGTGATGAACTTGTATCAAATATGGAAGAAGAAATAACAGATGCTACTAAGATCATACCTCTCACCATAGACGGTCCCGCTCCCTGATCCTCAGAAGTAAGAAGTACTGAATACATCTGGCCTGGACCATGATACTGTGATACAACTTCACTACCTAGAGCTGGCCCACTATAACGACTCAGTGTACCCTGTGCCTAGCTACCTCTGCCATGACCACTACATCCTCCTAATCAGACAGTCACACCCCAACTCCCTATCTGATGGGAAGCTATCGAACCTACTCCTGCATATTGAGTCAGTGTGGACCCTCAATCATTGGCTTATGGTGGAAACTTTCTATAGAAACGTTAAAGATGACCCATCTTTCCACATGATCGGCACTTGAATAGGTCCCTCAGACACTACAGATTCGTGTGTACCAGCCTACCGCACTGGTAGAACCTCATATTGTTAACCAAAGATATGTTCTGACTACTATAATCACCATGTGGATGCTCCAAATGATTCTTCCTAATAACAGTCACTGTAGTACCTGATCTCGATGTCGAACTACTCTAGCTCGCACCTCCAAACTCTATCAGGTTACGTTCTTTGATTAGCGACTGGTTCACAATTCCAGAAACAGTAGTCATCCTGAAGATATTTACCTGATATCGAATGTCATATCTCAGACCATCCTCAAAATGTCTGCCCTCAACAGCTCATCGACCATCAAGATCGGTGAGAAGCAATGAAGCTCAGAAAAACGGGCTGAGTATTCCATCACTGTTAACACACCCTGTTCCAGATGAAAGAACTCCCAGGCTCAATCATCCCTCAAATTCATGGGATATATGAAATTGTAGAAGGCCATATGATACTCTATCCAAGCCATATTCTGATGACGATCCGACCGGGTGATCACATCCCACCACCTCTTGGAGGAATCACGCAACATGTACGTAGCGAGCTTGACCCTCCGCTCTAAGGTTGTCTCCTAATGCTCAAAGATAGATAATATCGCATCTAACCAGGACTCGGAAACATGTGGCACTCCATCCCCTAAAAACATCGGTTGATGCGGTTGCTGAAACTCACACATCATCTCCGCCATAGTCGGGGCTGGTCGCGGTGCTCCATGAATGGTCTGCATAAAACACAACAAGCTCTCATAGAACTGTGCCTCAACAATTATGTCTGGCATAACTGTTGGTGTCGCAGTTGGCACAACTGCAGTTTCTTCTAGTAGCCCATGGCCTACCATCTTCAGAACGTGGTCGTCACCGCTCTCCCGACGTACGACTGGAGTTCGCCGGGTTGGCATGACTCTACAATGCCAAACAAACGCCTCAATTTAAGATTTTTTAACGAGGTACAGAACTCACGAGCTCATGAACCAGGATAGGACTGGTCAAGACCTTCCTAAAAACCATGTCAACCCATATCCTTCTTCTAAATCTAGGACTACGTAAGGAGCAATCATAAAAAACCATTCGAGTCACTACCTCTAGACCAATCAGATGTCGGGTCGAGGTCAGGATCTATTTTCAACATTGATTATTTTTAAAATACATTTTTTTAAAAGCATTATTCAATGGACCACCATGTTCTGATCCCTAAGGGACCATAACACCACATGAATCAAAATTTGATGCCCATATAACCATGAAATTCAATTTCCTTTAGCATCTATATCCTATTGGTGCATCATTTCCCAATCCATAAGGGCTCATACTCCTTATGAATTGAAAGATGATGTCACTCTCCATTCATAGCACCCAATCTAACACAATAGTAGGCACACCTATCAATCAACTATCAAAACAACATGAAATAGATATCACAACACCTGTCACAACAGCATGCAACATCTAATGCATCATAGATTGCATGGCATAATGCATCACATGTGATTCCTATCAAGGTGACTATATGATGCATGAGATGGAAAACCCTCATCTCATTAGGTTGTAATGAAATAGAACCCACAATAATATCAATAGTATCAGCAAAAACCATGTGTGTCACCCAACGGTGAAACCAGAACAACTATAATAATTTAAACTAGATACACAATTCCATACAAGGAAACTTGTCTTTTCCTTGTATGTGGGTTTTCAACTCACGTTACAGTTTATTACCAAAGTACCTTCCCTTACTAATCCTTTCTATTGTCACCAAACAGTAAGTCAAATTAGAAAAGAATAACCCCTCTAATACCACTTTATAACATTCCGACCCAACTTACCATTCAACCTGGTAGCCGGACCGGTTACCACATTCCCTCAAGCGCATCTCCCCAAATTCCAGAGGCTACCGACTAGCAGCGAGGGCCTAGGTGAGTCCGTGGGGAGACTATTCCCTCATTACCAAAGTATCACAACTAAATTACAACATAAAATAGTGGAAAAAGGTAACCAGCAGACAACACATAGATAGCAGAAATAGATAACAATATAAGGATATGAAATATTTGGAATGGTTAAAGTCAATAAAATAAAGTACAAGTACAAAAATACCAAAAAGAAAATAAAATGTACTCCCAGTCACATAGCAAGCCTCTGCATGGTCTCTTGCACTCCCACTTCGAGCAGCTAGTCAAGTACCTGTACTAGGGCGTTTCCCCATCTCATTACCTGAAATCATATAATCAACTTGGGTCCAAAAGCATGACCCAAATAGAGTGTGAGACTAAATACCAGTAGAAAACCACCAAATATCAGTGCTAATTTGTCAGTGAATATATAAACAGGTAGTGTAATATGGAATACATTATAAAAGGAAAACTAGCAAGACCGACCCAAGCTTATGTTTTGGCTCGTCGTCGTTTCATGTATCCATTAAATTCCTTAATCACATAATTAATGTGTTCAAACCATTCATTTATCCCTTTCCTGGAATATTCAATTTGGAAACCAGACATCGCTCAGGGAGAAAATCCACCAACACCCTACAAGAACATTCTGAAAAACCTCTAGGAACTCAGCATCACTCTACAATCCCGTTCCGGTGAACCTCCTAGGTACCTAGCCACTCTCTTGGTGTGGTATAGTTCATCAACTGAGATCATCCCTAGGATACTCTAAATAAGATCAGGGTATCGCCCCTGACATATCTTGCCATATTGAGTCCATCCATGGCATCTCACCTTGGATACATGATTCACTCAGCATTTCAGTAACTAGCCTTATATGAGTCCATCCATGGAAACTCACAATGGTTACATCGTTCTCCCATGACTTTTTTCCACATTTTAAGCAGTTCAAAATCATTTAACTCATGTGGGATAACAATTCAAGAATTATCATACCAGGGGTAAGGGGGAACACTCTATCCCATAAACAAAACCATTTCAATTACAATTTCATCGCATTGCAATTCCATTCAAATTCAATTTCCATTTTTAACAACCCACAATGGAAGAAATAGGCATGCCTCATAGGCATCCTAGGTCAAACACCTTAAAAGAAACATTCATGGAAACGCACCCAAGGGGTGGTTCCTGTCCATGGTGTACAACCTAACACAAGCACAAAACATCATATTCAGATTACCTAAACATGCTAGGTAATAATAGAGTTAAATTCCAGGTTCAAGCGACACCCCAAAAGTGGGCGCACAACACTCTGGCATATATTAACAACTTGAAAATCATCGAAAAGCACGAGACAGCCTACCTTAGGCTCGTACTAGATGGCTCATCCAGTATCAGGCTCTGATTCACCCTGGTTTGGAAGAAAACTGAAGAACAGATGAAGAATGAGAAATTGGGGCATATGAGCTTTAATTCAATCTATGTTCGTTACAACCAGAATAATAGAGAAGGATTAAAATAGAATTGAGGACTTACCATGTGGATATAACAAGACGAATGATAGATGAAATGGAGATCAGACGAAGGAGAAGGATCAAATCCACCAAAGCTTCCTTAGAGAGCTCCCTTTCTACTGTCCAGTTGACGAAGAAGGCCTAGTTTAGGTTTTTATAAAAATTTAATTAATTTGATTAAAAATTTATTAAATTTCAAAACATAGTAGGTCACACGGTTTACCCGCACGACCTAAAAATTCATATGAAGACCGTACGGACCTTACTGGAAGGCAAGGGGCAACCACACAGCCACCCCGTACGGTTTCCCCAAATAGTGCGCAGGCCGTGCTCCAGCCTCTACCAAGCCTGCACCAGGTCGCACAGTTTACCCAGGTCGTGCGCAGGTTGTGCGCAAACCGTGTGGCATGCCATTCTCTACCAAAAACATGGTTCCGACCACTGAACAAGCCCTAGAAACCTTCGTAACTCCCTCAGCCAAGTTACACATCCAAATAAGGCCTCGACCGAACAGTTAAACTAAAAATAAAAAGGATCCATACCTCATACGAAATCCCAGGTTCTTACACTCATAATGGAATTTTATATTATTAAATTAACATAATCACTATTAGAGATAGATAGTAATTAAATTTATATTTTATATATTTATTACATCTTCTTAAATCCATTCAATAATTTTTATAGGATAAATATAATAATAAATCTAATTTTAACCATAAAAAATATTATTTTTCTTAAATATAATTTTGCCACATTCTAATGGCGCACTTATTTTTAAACTAAAATTTGACAATATAATAAGTTTTAATTTAAAAAAAATACATCATTTTTTAATTTGGAATATAAAAATTATCAAATGGATACTTTTTTTATTTTTCTAATAAGTTTCAGTTTTTGATGAATATTGGGAAATACTGCATTTTAATTGAAAACTACATTTCTGCTATTTTATTTATATTCATAAATTATATTTTATGTTATTTTTAAATATTATTAGATAAATTATAAATTAATAAATCCAATTTAGGTTATTTGACGCAATTTCACATGGAAATTGGTTAAAAAATCAATTCATTCATTTTAACGGTTTCACTTTAAAAACTTGCTTTCTCATTGCTTCTATAAGATTACTTTTAAATATAATTGTTCAAATTATATGAAATTAATTTGGTAATATGGTTTAAATATTTGGAATCAAAAGGTAAAAATTATTCTGTAAATGCAATTTAGTTTTTATTTATAAAAAAATCACCGTGGTAAAAAACTATTTATCACAGTATAGGTAAAAATTGAAACTGGTTAAAGTAAAAAAATAGTAAGGGCATAAAATACCTAAATAACCAAAATTTAATGGTTATTTGAGGTATTTATAAACACTAACAAACTTATGATTTATTATTCATCAAAAAAGTCTAGGAAATAGATTTGACATCAATGTGGTTGTCTTCAAATATAAAATAATCATAATTTTAATCACCTAAACCCACCTCTCCTCAAGTATAAATGACATCCCATTTAGAATCACAATATATTTAGATACTAAAATCCCTCACCAAACCTTTTATCATAACTCTCCATACATATTAGTGATTTTGGAATCACCAAAATACCTAATCGAAGGTCGTCAAGGGGCTCTCAAGAAGGTGATATTCAAGAGGTAATTTTCTAAAAGTAACTCTCTTAATTTCTATTCTAGTTCTAATTTATTCTCACGTCATTCATCCATTACAAAATCATAATTAAATAATCATGAAAATTATAAAATTTTTTCTATTATTTATTATCTTATATCCATTCCTTTTTACCTCCTCTTATTCAATGAAACAAAACTATTGCCCAAATTATGTTGGTTAATCGACTTCGTGAATAAGGATTTTGTTCAATTTCAATTATGTCCTTCATTGCTCGTCATAAAACAATTATTTTGTTTAAATAAAATTATATTTTGTATAATATAACATATTTCCAGTTAATTTCCTAATATTTTTACATAATGTTAAATAAAATGAAAATAGTTTTTTTGTTGGAAAAATCACCAAATTAAACTAAACATTTATCAGTAACATTTTATTAAATGAATAATCCTAATGTATGAAATGAAAATGATAAAAGTAACCATATAAAATAATTTAAGTTCATTAATACCATTTCAATAAAATTATATAGTTTTATTTCCATTGGACAAGGAAATCCATAATTATATACAAATAAACAAATCCTGAAAATTGTGATATGGACTGAGCCAAAATAAAGGAAATCAAGAAATATTGTTAATGAATGGGTGGTAAGATGATTTTAAATTATATTTAAATGTATTAAAAATATAAAAATGGTTATTTAATGAATTAATAACATTATTTAATCCATTATATAAGACTTTGATGTCGCACAACTAAAGGGGGCGCTTGAGGTAACAGTTTCTAGTATCACCTTTTCCCAAGTGAGATATCTTCCATATCTAGAACATAATCCATGTGTGTGGTGTATATAATGACCATTGATATATAATATCATAAATATATTTATATTAACGTCATTAAATTTTTCATTTAGTATTTTTTATGTTTTTGAGAAATACGATTATACTGATTGCAATGTTGTAAGGGAATTCGTAACTCAATTTTCATTCATTGGTTTATATTATCATTTCAATGATTATGTAAATGTATTATTATGTTCAAATTAATTATTATTATCTTATTTTTAATTTAAAATAATCTTATTTGTAATTAAATTGAATTAACATAATTAATTTATTCAATTAATCCTCACTTAAATGATGAGATATTTGTAAGGGGATTTCTAGTATCACTTATATTTCTACGAGGTTGTTTCCATATTTACCACTTGTTTAATTTTTTGGTGTATATAATTTTCAAGAATTTAATAAATGAACTGTATCCTTAAACATATGGGTATTTAAATATCTATTTATTGATATCCCTCCCATAGGTTTTGTATTTCAAAAGTTAACAAATCGGTTAGGAAATTTTATCTCAATTTGACTTCTTTTAGACACATATTGTGCTATGAACTTATATACTTTTATGAGGTGTATATAATTTAATTTTATATTTTTTATCATGAATCTATGTATTTTCATGATAGTACATATTTGACATAAGTTTTTTCTCCTTTTGATCATAAATTTTTTATATTCAAAATCCATGTTTTATAAAAATGCTTAAAAATGATTTTTAAATAATATTTTATGAATCATAAAATAAAAGAATTAAAAATATATTTAGATTTTAGTTAATGTTTTATTTTTTATTTTTGAATTTTAGTTTAAATAAAAAATCATTTCTAAATGTTTTATGATTTAAAAAGTATGTTTCAAAATAAAAATTATATTTTCCTCAAGAATTATTTTAAGTTGTCTTTCAAAATTATATTCCATATAAGATAACATTATTTTATGTAAAATAATATTTACATGTGATTTAAATCAGGAGAATTATCTTTATTCATTTATGGATGGTTTATTTTTTATTTATGAAAATTATTTTATTATCATGATTTATTCTATGATGAATTGTTTATGGAACTTATTTCTTTTTTAGGTTATGATATGTTTTATGTTCTTATGGATAATGTATTATTTTCATTATCTGATGGGTGAGACCAATATCAACCTCCAATACATTGGGTAATGATAATTTTTATATGATATCAAAGGGCAAATGGGAGGTCATCCTAACCCCGTAAGAGGAGTGTACATGGGAGGTCATCATAAGAACACAACCCAAGGATACACATGAGGTCATAAATTGCTCACAACCACAGGGTACATGAGAGGTCATCATAAACCCAAAACAAGAATGTACAAGGGAGGTATTCTCATTCCTAAAGTAGAAACACTGGTGATTATCCCAAACCAAGCATACTGTGATTTTCATGGTATGCACTATTGATATAAGATATTCTAATCATTCGTGTATGCCACAAACTCTATATATTAAGTCATTATTATAGTCTCATGGCTCATTTTCTTCAATAATCTTATGATTAATTTATTTTGATCAAGAAATATTTTCATTCAATATTATGATATTGGATATTCATGGTATTCTTGTTAAATTTTATTCTCAGGTATTTTTTCGCCTATTCTCTGGTTATGATTGTATATCTTACTTGTTTACCATTAATGAGCATCTGAGTTCACCCTTTCATATGCTCCTTTAAAAGGTTATTAGGAAAGAATTTATGTAGTAGTAATAATGGGGATGATGTGTTTAAGGCCCCTTCCTTAAACATTACTTAATCTGGAGTTATTACAAGATTACACCTTAATGATCTTTTCAGGTTTAGAGTTTTAGAGAATTAGATCATAAATCATGCATTACATTCCACATTTAAACAAAGTGGTTACATAAAATATAGTATTCATTTTTCCCATCAATGGAAACATATTTAAAATAATACATGGATTCTTTCTTGACACTTATTGACACTATCATCATATCATGTACCTTTCTCTTGACCTATGAAAAACATTTCAAAAACATGGGATGAACATAAAAAGCTAAGTAAGGGATATAAAAATGTGGAAAGGAAACATGGGTACATATATAAATAATAATTAAATCATACTTTACCCATAAAACATAAGCACTTTAACATACCTCATCAAATAATGAATAAATCATAGAAATCATAAGATATAAAGGTAACTTGGGGCATTCATAACATTTTTACGTAGGGAGTAACCCTCTTGGTTACGTTTGGAATACCCATCACAGTATATTCCCTAAATCTCTTCGGAGAAACCTTAACGTTTCAATCCTTCGCTTTACCCAATGCATTGGAGAGCTATATCGGGCTCACCAGCCCTTAGTTTATCACGGAACCACCCGTCTTCATAATAATGCCCATGAACCTCAACATAATTGTATCACATAAAACATGAATAAAGGAAACATAACATGTCCACCTTTCAATAACAAGATATCTATACAACACATTGAAATAAAAAAATTATGAAAACCATTTTCAATACCATAAAAAAAGAAAAATAAAACATGGTATTTATTTTTCTTTAAAAAAGAATGGCTTGTAGAGAAAGCCAAAACTCAAATAATGGTCACGGCGGTGGAGAAGTCTTTGTCGCCGCATACGTACGACAACAAAATTCCCTTTTGTAGTTTAGTAAACGTTTCGTATAAAAAATATTCCTTTTAAATAAATGTAAAAGTCAAATGGGTTTATACACCATATAAAAGAAGGTTGTGTATAAAACAAAATATGCCTCAATTAAAGGAGATTGAGACGAAGTCCCATACCTCGGGTCCGACTTGACTCAGTTGTTCTTTAATATCATGAATAATATATATGAGTTAATTGATACTTGTTTAAGAAACTTTTTAATGTTCATTATTCCTTTTAATCACTTATTTCCATGTCATGAACACTATGTAATTATTTAAGTTAATAACGGTCGTTTTAACGATCATTGGTACTTGAGTCAAAAATAAACCCTTTATAATTACAAGTTGTTCATGTATCCATTATATCCAGAATTTTATTCATGATGTAGATATCATATATATCATATATATCTAGTAAATTCTTGCATGTACAATATTATATTACATTTAGAGGTAAGAAATGAAATGCACCATTCATGGAGACGGTAAGCCGTATGTACGCATGAACACTGCTTCCAAATCTATTTCGTATTTTATGAAATGGAATCATAATGATATAATGGTATATTAAAATTCTAGTGTAATATCATATATAAGATCATAACTCCATCCTTTATACTTCATACATATGGTATTAACGAATCAAATCACTTTGAGGGGGTGGTAGTCCGCACTTCCTGAAATTAAGATATCATGTTTACCCATAATGGAAACCATAAAGGTATGCCCAAAATGAAAAATACAGAAGCTTAAGGAAAACATAAACATATAATATATCATATATAAATATAGTTTCATCTTAATGGCCACCTTTTAAGGTGTTAAAAGAATGTTGAACAATCATCATTTCGGGAGGCAGAAATTCGCCATCCATGGAAGCAGTATGTTCTTTAACCATTATACGTAGGTGTGTTTAAGTGTAGCTCTAATAATTCATATAAAAACATCCTATTATATGGAAGATATTGGTGTTGTTACAAATGAAATGAATAAAAAGAGTTTATGGGGTTGGAGAGGAAAAATAAAACAAAAGAACACAAGTGAAGACATTACCTTAAAATCGGGTAACTCCCTTTGATTTGAGCTCAAAGGCTTCCTTGGGAATACATCTACCCAAAGTGAGGCTTCAAGGAGTAATAGAGGGAAGTGGAGAGACAAAATAGGAAGGGGTTGGCCGAGCCCATGGCTTTGTAAGTGTGGGTAAGGAGGTAGAGGTGGGGGCCTTTTATAAGAGGATAGGAGGGAAACTCTTGGAATGTAAAGAAATGTTACTTTATTTTAAAATGAGTATCGGATTCAAAAGGTCACACTTTGATATAATATGATGGTAAGGTGATACGGTTTCGAAATCCACCCATAAAATAGGTTTTGGACATGTTTAGGTCATAGAGTTTACAATATCTTGTCATTTTATTTAAATCCGTTATTAATGAGGTAATCGCTGCATCATCATGATGTCATAAATAATTTAATTTATTTAATGTATAAAAATTATAAAAAAATATATCATAATGTAGGAAATCTTTTCATATTTCTTATTAATATTTATAGTCAAAAATATTACTTGTATAACCCCATGTAAAAATTGTTTTAGTAAAACAACTCATGTTTGTGTCATTTTAATTTTAACATTAAATAAAAAGATATTAATGTCATTTTCCTACCAAAGTGGCTCCATGGGGTCCCCAAGTTGACCCATGGCTTTTCGTGGTCGGCCATGACACATCCAATAAGGGTAGGACATGTGTCTAGGTATTTTCATTTTATTATAATATTATTTTTGCCTTAAATTGCACTAATTACCTCTAATCGCGATTAAAAAACATAAAAGATACTATTCACCAAAAAAATATTTTAATCCCATTGAACCAAATTTTACTTCTTAATGACAACCATGTATGTCAGATTTTTGAAATTCAAAACACAGAGGTGCTAAAATTTCATCTAAATGAAAAATCAGTTTTTTAAGTACCACTTAGTGGTTTCACTATTCATCAAAAATTGAAGTTTTTTAGAAAAATACAAAAACATCACCCTAATCTATATTTGATATTATGAATTAGAAAATGATTTCTATTATGAAAATTTCAAATCATATAAGTTAAATTAATTAATTTAATAATTAATTCACGCTGTCATGACAAATAGCGTGTTTTTATGAAACAATAAGTATCAAAAGATTGACACCAGTTTACGTCCAATTTAAAAGTGAAATTGATTCCAATGACCACCATTGGATTAAATGGTAAAAATATATTCTAATTTCACTTAAAAACCAATTCAGAAGATAATCTAATCAATCAAATAAATAAGATTAAAAAGAGGTTTTGAATTAAAATACAACATTTACTTATCAAATAAATGGGGGTACTTATCCCTCATTGAATTTTCAGATTCCAATGTTGCCTCTTCCATCATGTGGTTTTTCCACAAAACATTTACCTGATTAATCACCTTATTCCATAACACATGCTCCCTGTGGTCAAGAATCTGGACCTGTTGTTTCTCATAAGATAGGTTCTCTTCCAGCTGAACTACCTCTGGACTCAAAACATGAGATGGATCTGGTATGTACTTTCTCATAATCGAAACATGAAAAACATTTTGTACCTGAGATAAACTCAGAGGTAAAGCCACTCGGTAAGCAACTGATCCAACTCTCTCCAGAATTTCTTATGGTCCAATGAACCTTGGACTAAGATTTCCTTTATTACCAAATCGCATCACACTTTTCCATGGTGAGACTTTGAGAAAAACATGATCACCTACCTCAAAAGATAGATCCTTCCTCCTGTTGTCCGCGTAACTCTTCTGCCTGCTCTGAGCTGTTCTCATGTGTTTCTGTATCAGCTGAACTTTTTCTGCCAACTCTTCTACCAATTCTGGTCCCATCAGCTTTCATTCACCCACTAATCCCAAAAAGATGGTGTTCGACACCGCTTCCAATATTACGCATCAAATGGTGCCATCTGTATACTGGAATGAAAACTGTTTTTATAAGAAAATTAAACCGGAGAAATATGTTGGTCCCAACTTCCCTGATAATCCAAAGAGTAAGAACATAGAATATCCTCCAATGTCTGAATTGTTCGTTCGGACTACCCAACTTATTGAGGATGAAAATTTGTACTAAAATTTAATACAATACCCAATGACTTCTGAAGGCCTTTCCAAAAGTTAGAAGTGATCCTGGGATCATGGTCAGATACAATGGAGAGGGGAACTCCATGTAACCTGACTATATATTTAAGATACAAATGGGAAAGATGATCTAGAGAAAAAGTATCTCTTATATCATGGAAAAGAGCAGATTTAGTCAAGCGATCAACAATAACCTAGATTGCATTATTACCTCGAGGGGTCTTCGGAAATCCCACAATGAAGTCCATGGATATATTCTCCCATTTCTAGTCTGGAACTAGTAAAGGAAGAAGCATCCCTTTCGATAACTGCCACTCTGCTTTAACCTATTGACATGTCAAACACTTCATAGTAAAATCAACAATATCTCTTTTCATTCCATCCCACCAGTAATACTCTCACAGATCTCTGTACATCTTAGTACGGCCAGGATGAACTGAAAACGGGGAACTATGAGCTTCACACATCAACTCTCCCTTCAGCTGTGAGTCACAAGGCACACACAATCTCTTCCCAAATCTCAAAACACAATAATTGTTAATATTGAATTCAGGCAACTTACCTTTCTGAACCAGCTCTACCTTTTTCTACAACTCATTTTCTTACTTCTATGCTTGCTTGATTCTATCTGATATAGAAGATTTCACTGATACCTGAAACAAAACAGAAGAACATCCTGCACCAACAACTTCTATTCCAAAGTTCATCAAATCCTTAACCAACGGATTACGTTCCAAATGCAACATTGCTGATAAAGAATTACTTTTTCGACTCAAAGCATCATCCACTTTATTTGCTTTTCCCGGATGGTAATGAATTGTACAATCATAATATTTGATTAATTCATGCCATCTCCTCTATCTCATGTTCAATTCTTTTTGAGTGAATATATACTTTAAACTTTTTTGATCAGTATATATTTCACACTTTACTCCATAAAAATGATGCCTCCAAAATTTTAAATCGAAAACAACAGCAGCTAATTCCAAATCCTATGTAGGGTAATTTACCTCTTGAGTATTCAACTATCGTTAAGCATAAGCAATTACCTGATCATTCTGCATTAAGATGCATCCAAGCCCTTTCAATAAAGCATCACTGTAGATAACAAACTCCCCATTCCTGGAAGTTAGTGCCAAAACTGGAGCATTCACCAATCTTCTTTTAAATTCCCGAAAACAATCATCACATTCTTTTTTCCAGATAAAAGTAACACCCTTCGAGTTTTCTTAGTCGTTGGACTAGATAACTGTGAAAATTTTCTAACAAACCTTCGGTAATAACCATCCAAACCAAGGAAAATATGAATCTCTATTACATTTGTGGGTCATGGTCATTCTTTAAAAACCATTGTTTTTGCAGGATCAACGGTTATCCCATCTTTAGAAACAATGTGACCAAGGAAAGAAAATTGTTGCAACCAAAACTCTCACATACTGAATTTTCCATACAATTTCTTTTCTTTTAAGGTTTTGAAAATAACCCTTAAATGTCTTTCATGCTCCTCTTTACTTTTAGAAAACACCAAAATATCATCAATAAAAACAACCAACATTTTTCACCTAAGTCATCAATGCAAAAAACTATTTAGTTCTGATTCTGAACATCTCAAGATACTGATTTGAATGGTCATTATACTCTGTATACCGTCCCAGAAAAGTTTCTCTGTTTCTTTTATGAAAAGCATTCTTAACACAGATATATCCTAGATGAAGTAACATGGTAATCTTAAAATGCTATATCATTTCAATTTGAGCATAAAAAATATTTTTAGATAATTAATTTAAAAGAATTCTAACTCATAATGTGATCTAAACCGACCTCTGATACAATCTATAAGTCCCTAGCCTTAAACATTACTTAATCATTAATTATTACAAGATTACACCTTGAGGATCTTTTCAGGTTTAGAGTTTTAGATAATTTGATCATAAATCATGGATTACATTCCACATTTAAAAAATGTGGTTACATAAAGGATAGTATTCATTTTTCCCATCAATGGAAACATATTTAAAATAATACACGGCTTCGTTCATGACACTTCCTTGACACTATCATCATATCATGTACTTTTCCCTTAAACTGTGAAAAACATTTTAAAAACTTGGGATGAGCATAAAAAGCTCAGTAAGGGATATAAAAATATGGAATGGAATCATGGGTACATATATACATAAGAACGAAATCATACTTTACCCATAAAACATAAGCACTTTAACATAACTCATCAAATCATGAATAAATCATAGAAATCGTAAGACATAAAGGTTACTTGAGGCATTTATAACATTCTTACGTAGGGAGTAACCCTCTTGGTTACGTTTGGAATATGCATCATAGTATATTCCCTAAATCTCTTCGGAGAAACCTTAACATTTCACTCCTTCGTTTTACCTAATACATTGGAGAGCTATATCGGGATCACCCGCCCTTAGTTTATCACGAAACCACCCGTCCTCATAATGATGCCCAAGAACCTCAACATAATCTTATCACATAAAACATGCATAAAGCAAACATAACATTTCCACATTTCAATTACAAGATATCAATAAAACACATTGATATAGAAACATTATGAAAAACATTTTCAATACCAAAACAAAAGAAAAGTAAAACATGGTATTTATTTTTCTTTTTTTAAAAAAATTATTCCTTGTAGAGGAATCCAAAACTCAAATAATGGTCACGGTAGCGGAGAAGTTCTTGTCGCCGCATACGTACGAAAAAAACATTCCCTTTTATCGTTTAGTAAACACTTCTTATAAAAAAGACTCATTTTGAATAAACAGAAAAGTCAAAGGGTTTTATACAACTTATAAAAGAAGGTTGTGTATAAAAGAAAATATGCATCAATGAAAGGAGATTGAGACGAAGTCCCATACCTCGGGTCCGACTTGACTCGGTCGTTCCTTAATCTCCTGAATAATAAAATTGAGTTAATTTATACTTGTTTAATAACCTTTTTCATGTTCATTAGTCCATTTATATCACTTATTGCCAAGTCATGAACACTATGTAATTATTTAAATTAATAACGGTCGTTTTAACGATCATTGGTACTTGAGTTAAAAATAAACCATTTATAATTACAAGTTTTTCATGTTCCCATTATATCTAGAATGGTATTCATGATGTAGATATCAAATATATCATATATATCCAATACATGAATGCATTTATAATATTATATTACATTTAGAGGTAAGAAATGAAATTCACCGTTCGGTAAGCCGTACGTACGCATCAACACTGCTTCCATTTCTATTTCGTATTTTATGAAATGGAATCATAATGATATAAAGGTATATTACAATTCCAGTGTAATATCATATATAATATCATAACTCCATCCTTTATACGTCCCACATATGGTAATAACGAATCAAATCACTTTGAGGGGGTGGTAGTCCGCACTTCCTTAAATGAAGATATCGTGTTTACCCATAATGGAAACCATAAAGGTATGCCCAAAATGAAAAATACAGAAGCTTAAGGAAAACATAACCATATTATATATCATATATAAATATAGTGTCATCTTAATGGCCACCTTTTAAGGTGTTAATGAATGTTGAACAATCATCGTTTTGGGAAGTAGAAACTCGCCATCCACGAAAAAAGTATGTTCGTTAACCATTAGATGTAGTTGTGTGTAAGTGTAGCTCTAATAATTCTTATAACAACATCCCAGTATATGGAAGTTACTGGTGTTGTTACAAAAGAAATTAATAAAAAGAGTTTAGGGGGTTGGAGAAGAAAAATAAAACAAGAGAACACAAGTGAAGACATTACCTTAAAATCGGGTAACTCCCTTTGGTTTGAGCTCAAAGTCTTCCTTCGGAATACTTCATCCCAATGTGAGGCTTCAAGGAGTAATAGAGGGAAGTTTAGAGACAAAATGTGAAGGGGTTGTCCTAGCCAAATGCTTTGGAAGTGTGGGTATGGAGGTAGAGTTGGGGGCCTTTTATAAGAGGTTAGGAGTGGCACTATTGGAAAGTAATGAAATGATAATTTATTTTAAAATGGGTTTCAGATTCAAAAGGTCCCACATTGATATAATTTGAGGGTAAGGTGATAGGGGTTCAAAATCCACCCAGCTAATACGTTTTGGACATATGTTGGTCATATATTTTAAACTATCTTTTCATTTTATTTAAATCCTTTATTAATGAGGTAATCGCTGAATCATCATGATGTCATAAATAATTTAATTTATATAATGTCTAAAAACTATAAAAAAACTGTCATAATGTAGGAAATAGTTTTATCTTTATAATGAATATTAATAGTCAAAAATCTGACTTTTATAACCCAATTTAATTTTTTTTCTAGATAAACAACTCATGTTTGTGTCATATTAATTTTAACATTAAATAAAAAGATATTAATATCATTTTCCTACCAAATTGGCTCCATGGGGTCCCCAAGATGACCCATGGCTTTTCATGGTCGGCCATGACACATCTAATAAGGGTTGTACATGTGTCTAGGTATTTTCATTTTATTATAATATCATTTTTGCCTTAAATTGCACTAATTACCTCTAATCGCTATATAAAACTTAAAAGTTACTACTCACCAAATAATTATTTTAATCTCATTGAACCACATTTTACTTCTTAATTACAACCATGTATGTCGGATATTTGAAAATCAAATCATAGAAGTGGCCAAGTTTCATTTAAACGAAAAATCAGTTTCTTTAACTACCACTTAGTGGTTTCACTATTCATCAAAAATTGAAGTTTTTCCGAAAAATACCAAAACTTCACCCTAAGCTATATTTGATATTCTGAATTCAAAAATGATTTATATTTTAAAAAATTCAAATCATATAAGTTACATTAATTAATTTAATAATTAATTCCCACTGTCATGACAAATAGCGTGTTTTTATGAAACAATAAGTATCAAAATATTGACACCAGTTTCAGTCCAATTTCAAAGTGAAATTGATTCCAATGAAAACCATTGGATTAAATGGTAAAAATATATTCTTATTTCACTTCAAAACCAATTCAAAAGATAATTTAATCATATAAATAAATTAGATTAAAAAGAGGTTTTGAATTAAAATACAACATTTTTCACTATTCATTAAAAAATGAACTTTATCAGAAAAATACAAAAAACTCACACAATGTAAATTAAATGTACCAACCATAAATAATAAGTTTATTTTGACAGACATAGCTTATAAAATTGTCAAAAGATAGATTTAAAAATGGTTTGCCATCAAAACGCAGTAAAACAATCTTTTAAAAAATATTAGTGTATTTCATGCTTAAGATTGGATTTATTCTCATTTTAAGCCTCTCAAACAATATCTAATTCACTAATAGACATAGATAAAAATATCTATTATTCATTACTTTCTTTGGATGTAACAATGTGTATGGGAGAAGATTCAGATCTTTTACCCCATTAGAAGAATTTTTTCCACGTATCATGAGGCACGAAACTATTATGGTCCTCAGAAATAATTTTTCTGTAATATAATTAATAATCATATAAAAATATTTAATATCAATTTATGAAAATCATGGATCATTATATTAGTGGATTAGGAAAATGGGTTCCCATGTTATCTATTCCAAGATGCTTCGATTAAAAAATGATTAAAGCCAATGTCCATTGACACCCAGTTGCATAAACAATATGATATTTAGTGCAAAGGTAATTTAGTATAATGTGTGTGGATCATAATATAATTAGTAGGATGTAAAAAATTATATTCTTTTTCATTAGTTTTTAATTTAAAATTCACATAAAGTGGGGTTTGTGTGCCCATTTTATTTAGTTTTAATGAAAAAATGTAACTCCATACGCCATAAATTAGTGTAAAAAATAGGGGGTATGGGTCATTTTATAGTCAACCATAACCTAGGTCTCCAACCACATGTATTTTCTACCCTATAACTAATCACCTAGGAATGGATCTATGAATGTTTATAACATTATATAGGAACACATGTGACATTGATTGGGTGTGTTTATGGGGGTAATCCTTAGATGTGGCATTGGGCATGAATTTTTTTGAAATACAGATCCACATGAGCCATCCATCCATGAAATATGGTATGTGATTTTGGGAATTAGATATTTAGGCATGTGTGTGAAAATTAAAAAGATTCCTCCATATATGTTCCAACATCAAATAGCTATAAAATTTAACACATAGGTCCTTATTGGCTTATTGATATTCAAATTCGATAATTGTGAAATGAGATACACCCATGTATATAGAATTCACCTATTTTCGATAATTTTTAAGGAAAAAATATGTCTATAAAGGATATGGAAATGTATTTATATATTTAAGTGACATTTAATCTACAACTGTACGTCATCCATGTTGCACTCATGATATATTTTATCACTACATCTTCATGGTATCATGAAATGTTTTTTATGTAAATCCTTACAATATTTCTGATAGATCACAAAACACATCATGAACCCATTTTCTCTTCATTTTCTAGTTTTAACCACACAATAATATTTTCTATGTCACCATATAAAATTTAATGCCACATTTGCATACTCCAATAATTATATTCAATCTACCACTTTAAGAAAAACAATGATCATCGTTAATATCTAGCCTTTATAACCATCCATGTTATGCATTAACTAATTATCATGGACAAAAAGTGAACAATGATTAAGAGTGTATTAATGATTAATAATAAAAATGCATAGTATTGTTATCCCAGGTTGTCTGATAACCTTATAAACCTCAAGTGTCTATATGAATCAATAATGTCAAAAGTGAATAAAATTTGATATCAACCAACTACATAAATAGTCATAACAATACTAATGAATAACATTGATCAATTAATTAATGTTCACTTTCATAATGTTCACAATAAATGTTACTATAGACAAGTATATGTTTTTGGTCTCACATCCCTTCATAGACTTCTTAATTTATAAATCACAATATATTTAATGATCATGAGCTACTAGAGGAAATATTTTTTCCATATATCTTTGGAATGAAAGTGGAAATAACCATCTCTATAGCTAATATTTGTAGTCATGTATGTCTGGTAGAGTAAACATGCATTTCCATAGCTAAATATATAATTACACTACTATTGTTGAATCCTGTGATTTTAAATATAATTTTCCTTTAAAACATAATATGTAAGATATCATTTTTTACATTTTACATTGAACCATAACAAACTATTGAATATTATATAACTATTAAAATTATCCATATAAATGGAAGGAAAAAATTGAGGTTACCAAATCACGAAATATATATAACTAAAGTTTAAAGTCATCATTAATACTGATGTATTGATAAAAATCAAAATGGGTTTCTTAGTAACTAATTAGCCTGATTTTTTCATCAAATTTTTACCCTTATAAAATTGGTTTTTATCCACATTAATTTATGATAAATAATATATTATAGATAACATATATTATTGATATGAGTAATATTTTCACATAAACTTTTATTATTAATTGATTGGAAATAATAATAAGAATACACAATTGTTTAATAAGTTATTTTCCCATGAATGAACTTTATATTATATAATTATGTATTTAATTTAATATTGGATTATAAAATTTTATAATTTTAATATTAGAAAAACTATTTTCGGATTTATGATATCAATATTTTCATTAGATTATTTGTCTGGGTTATTTTGATATAAATAATTTTAGGTGAAAAAATACTAATTTTACTAAATCCTCAACATTTATGGATACATCGAGAAGTGATCATAAAAAAAAAATAAAACATTTTACATTATCAATGATATATTTACATAGTAAAACTATAAATTCCAAAATACATTGATGTATTTATAAAACATATGTTCAATATTTTATAAACATTATTCATATTTTCCACTAAAGAAATAGTTTTTTCTTTTCTTTTAATTTAATATTTTTATGGTAAATTCTAGTTATGTATTTTCCTAAAATTCAAATATTTTTTATAATAAAAAAAATTTATAATATGAAAATATAAAACATTGATAATTATACCCTCCACATAAATATTCATAAAAAAAATAAACTTTTATCTCAAAATCTTTTTTTAATCTTGAAAGGAACTAATGTTCAAATAAATTTTCAGATATATAGGAAAATTATTTAATATAATGGATCAAATATTTACAATCAGTGGATTAGAATTATCTAATTAGTCTATTTATTTTTAGTTATTAAAATTAAACTACATACGTAATAAATAATTACCATGGTAAAAAACGGTAAAAGTGAAATATATAAGAATAAAATGCTTTAGAGATCATTAAAATAGTTTTGGAAATGAATGTTAGAGAATTTATCAACCTTTTATCACCCACCAAATTCATTATTTCCAACTCTTATATTGGTATACACTTTAATAGATTAATTCCAGCATTGAAATATATGAGGGGATTTTAAAATTACCCCTCTCTTCATATAAAAATTGGATTAATTCTTCCACATCATGATACAATTCTCCCATCTAATTTTTAACACCCTGACATTTTAAGAAATATTTTTATTTCTTTTCAATTACATTTTATTTCTTTGATAGTTTTCACTATACATAACAGTAATTTTTAATGAACTGTGATATGGTTGTAATATTATTATTTAAACATGAAATTTGTAACCTAGATATTAAACATGGTGGTATGAATAAGTATTAAAATATTTTTAATATTATGTATAGTGGTTTTATATAATTAAAATATACTTATTAATAAGAACACTGTTTTCATTGAAGTCCTCATATGTTTTGAAAATATGTATTTCTCAAAAAAAATAATTTTAATTTATTTTTTTCAAAAAATAATAAAATTCATTTTTTATTATTTTATAAGATTAAATTCGAAAAATTAAATCCATTTTTTGAATCAATGTATAAAATTTATCTTACCATGATTTTTTGGCAATTTTTTGAAAACATTTTTTAATGAATTGTGAAAAATATGGATTTTTATTCCAAATTGGATTTTCATTTAAATAATTTACAACATTATAAATTTTATTAAAATATATTATAAGTAACATTAATCAATTTATTTTTTTATTTATCCAATTTAGGTATTATTTTTCAATTTAATATATTTATGTAAAATATTTTTGAACTTATTAATATTCTCTCTTTCAAAATCTGCTTCTTCATCGTGTCTATGGGTTTTATTTTAAAATAAATTATTCTAATCTCCTAAATAGAAATTGGAATTTTTTTTCATATTTGGAATCAGAATAATTAATATTATATAAAAATTTCAACATAATGTTTTTTATATTTAATTTTAAAAAACATTCAAAATTAATTATTGTGGTAGAGGTTAAAATGGGTTTACTGGGGGTTCAAAAAATAAAATAGTATTTTTTCCACTATAAAATGTTTAAATACTATTTTATATACCTTATTATATCCCATGATGAAATCATTTGTCATTCTATAGAATTTACATTGGGAATAACTCTCTCATTTTGGATTCTTTTGTGAAATTTCTGTGTAGTTTCCAAGTGGATTCCTTTCCCCACTTATAAAATAATATCTCATCTTCTATAATATAAAAACTCCATGATAATTTAGGATTGGAAAATATCTACCAAATACCATTACTTACATACCTCCACAAATATTTAAGGCCATAGTTTTATTATATACCCTTCTTAAAAATATTTGGGTTTAAACAAATAGGGGATCTTTTAAGAAGAGGTATATTCATTAACAATGCACTTCTATTTAATAAATTATTAAAAAAAAAATATTACTCAAAAAATATAATATAACATCATCATTATATCACATAAACTGATATGTTATTTTGTTAATTTAACGATATATATCGATCTCCTCTTCCATCAAATGTGAAATGAAATCGTCGATTGTATGTATGATGTACTACCACCTTGTGAACTAATGTAACCCATTTTCATCACATCCTACCAATGATTGATATAATTATGGATTTAATGTATAAATATTATATTTATGACAGAAATATTATTATGTAACTATAATATCACATAAACCTTCTTACCTTCCAATTCGTTAAAAAATTATTACATCGCTCATGCGTGCATATGAACTATCGGATCCACGCAGTTATGTGACATGTAAATAATTTTATATCAGCATGGATGGTAAAAAGGATATATATAATTAATATAAATGATATATATGATATAACGTTTTTTCTTATAAGGATATATATTATTTAACCTTGTTTAGTTTCATCCATTGAGGGAATGGAAACAATGATCATGCATCTATATGACCTATTGTCTCCATGAATGATATAATTCATTTTATATATCTAAAATTTAGGGATTGAAATAAATACATATATAATGACTATGTATGATATATATATATATTGTTTAATTTTTTGATATTATGGAACCATGATCAAATTATATTGACATAAACTACTGAAACCAAAAATACATGAAAAATGAAGCAGTTATCACCTGAAACGGTTCTTTTAACAAATAATTTTTAATAAAAAGGTGTTAAAATATTATAAATTAAATAATACATGATATGATATATATTATTATAGTTAGGTATTATATGTATAATAAGCCTATATTTATTATACGGTATCTACGAAGGTGTTTGAAGACATTTGAGACTTGAGTTGAGGGATTTCTAGTCTCCCTTTTATTTATGGGTGACATATGAAATATTTACCACATGTTTATTTTTTGTTGTGTATATACTACCCTTTTCATGTTAAAAAATTAATATTCTTATTTTCATGATACTTTAATTTTCATTTGATATAAATATTGAATGGGGATTATGATTCAAATGTTTCCAAAGTGATAAGTGATTTTCTTCTTACTTTTCCATCCAGGGGACACATTCCATATTCACCACATGTTTATTTATTATAGTTTATATAATTTAAATTAATATTTTTTATGATCCTTTTAATGAAATTTTTTTTATTGGAATATCCATTATAGAATATTTTATTGATGGGTGTTACTATTCAATAGTTTCCATTGTGGTAAAATTTTTATATTATAATCTCATTATTTTTCATGCTTTTTATGATTTTTTTAATGATGAAAAATATGATATAACATTATGTAAAAATAAATTTATTTTATTTTCTTGTTGTTATTATTATAGAATTGATATTTTTCTTTCATTTCCCCTCTTTAGAAACTAGATATAAAAACAGAATGTTTAAAAACATTATTTATCTCTTAGGTCGAAAATACTTTCTCTTCTATGTCCATGTTTTGAAAAATTGATTTAAAGGAATTTAATACTACTATAAAATGTTTTTAAAAGTAATTTTTACCCATATTTGACTTTTTTCAAAAAAAATTTATTGGATGTTCTTTTAATTTTCTATAACATGGTACTTTTGACTTTTTACTAAAATGTGAAAGGAATATTATTTTAACATGTACAAAAGGAATGGTTTGTTTCCAGAATCATAATTTCCCAATGATATAAATTATCCTCTATATGTTTTTAAGTATACTTTTAATGAATTTTTTTTCCTTAAAATTTATAATTTTTTTATATTTTAAATTATTAATTTCAATGTCGAAAGGATATTTTCATCATTAATTTCTCTATGTGATCCTTCGAAAACATTTTCAATATAAGATGTATTTCTTTGATGTTACATAAAATTTATAAGGGATATGATTCAAGATACAATCCTTATTCATTAACTAAAAAATTTATGTTTATAACAGAATGATGATTTTGAAACTTGTTAATTTTCCACATTTTATTCTATGAGGAAATGATTAAATGTTTATGAAACATGTTACTTTTCCAAAAATTACTCTGTGGTGAAAAGATGAAATTTTTATGAAACCTATTTCATTTATATGGGTTATTCCATGATGAATTATTTCTTAATCCCATTTCTTTTAATGGGTTCTTTTATATTGAGTGCTTTATGATATTATTGTGCATATATTTTTGGATTATATGATGGTTGGGACCTATATCCCCCTCCAACACATTGGGCAATGTTTTATATCTCATGAGATAAAAAAGATTGGAATGAGTAGTTAACCCTGTTTAATAGATTTTATATCTAATATGATATTCTAAAGAGTAAACCCTGACTATTATGATGGTTTAGGGAGTGAGCTCGTTCCACTATGATAGCTTTAGTAATATTCATTATTAAAGACGGAAATTATTTTATATGCGTACTCGTATGACAAAAATCATTGTATTATAAAAAAGTTTTGTTTTCATGTATCATGTTATTGGATTCATTTATGATTAATGTATAATTAAGTGCCAATATTTATTCCATAACTCTGTATTATGATATTTTAAATGTAGGGTATTTTTACCAAACATTATGATCATGTTATCATACACTTATTGTCATATTATTATTATGTGATCATTAATTTCTATTTTATTTACCCGTATAGAGCTTCTAATCTAACCCTTTCTTATTTCATTTATTGAGTTTATAAAAAAAGGTTTTATATATAGTTATCCTATAAATGGTTCTATTCAGGGTTATACTACATGGAATTGATAGAGTGACCTTATAAACAAGTTTGTTTATCCATGTTTCCAAAGGCACTAAAGAATTATGGTCCTCATGTGCGTTTTTTGTAAAATAAAATAAATATTAATCTCTTATGATGGGATATAAATGTATAAGAAGTTTGGTCCTTTACAGTTTTTATAAAATGATTATTTTAGTTTAAATTTGGAATCTAGGATGAGAAAATTTTAATGAGAACCACAATGATAAGTATCAGTATAAGAAAATATCATTTAATTATAATTAAATATAGAGCTAGTGGGTTACAACCAATTACATTCCTATCTAGATAATACAAGTGGATGAGGCCCAAGTACAGTTATACATAGTCATAATATCTCTAAAAAGGGTTAATTTAACATAATTCTATCATCACCTAGAGCATGAAAATGAAACCCACTGCACAACTGGATTGAAACTCATGGGGGAATTTTCATTAAAAATTCAGAAAAAATATTATGAACAATCCTGAATGATTTTAATATATATTGATCCTTAATGGAAATGGTCAAACCAAACATGTCATAGATTGAAAAAAAGGGTTCATGATTTTGGCATCCTATAAGTTATTTTAACATTGTAAATGATTCATGATCATCATGTTAAACATTATGGTTTTTCTAAAGTATAGAACATATGATGATAAAATTTTTGTGGTGATAGGAATGATCAAATATTAAGGAACTCTATTTTAGGGTATTTATATGAATTCTTATATATCTTGAAATTTATATAGGAATGTTAATTACTATCCTCAACGATTATATGATGAATTATTAGTGAAGAACATTAATGTTATAGGGACAACATATCAAGTATATGATTCTTATTCGGTTTAATTTTATGTGAATGTGATATTTAAAAACCACAGAATTATCCCTTTGGTTGTATTTTATATTATAAAATAAATGGATTTTGTTTTTCTATGTAAATTCCACATCAGTTTACAATGAATGTAAGTCAAATTTTATATTCCAAACTAAATTATGATCATATATTAGTGTGATTATAAAATTTATCATCCAATGTAAACCATATAAATTGTATGGGTCTTTATTCCAATTAAAAATAGTTGTTTATCTAATTTGATTGTGGATAAATACAATAAAAATTATTTAACTTTTATAACAGATTATGATTATATATTTGTAGAATATTTTTCTAATCTTCTACAGAAAACATGATATTTAGTTATCAATTAATCTCAAACCCAGTGTAACAACAATTTTACTCTTTATAGAATTTCCCTAAAAAAGTTTCAGGAAATTATTGAAAAACTCTAAGTGAATATTTATGAGGGATTAAAATGTCCATGTGTGTCACATTTGGATGCACCTGTACTTTTTTTCAAGAATAATTATGGATTGATGTGACTCTGTACTGATTATTAGGAGTTGAGTATGATCATAATCAACAATAAGTATACTTTACCCTATATTGATGAATAATTTGATCAACCTCAGGAAGCTCAATACATTTACAATATTGATCGTGATTATGGATATCTTCAATTTATTGTCAAGGAGATGGGTATACCCAAAAAAATATTCAAAAATGATATAGAAACAATGAATATATAACGATTTGATTTGGTCCAACTAATTCCATATTTATCATCAAGTAATTAATTAAAAATATATTTATTGATTATATTGTTTTTTTGGAAGTATTTATAGATTATATTACTATCTAATCAAATAGAAAAAAAGAGTATAATGTTTATTTTTGTATATTTTGAAGACCCTAAAGAAGGAGAAGTCATTTTAAAAATTTTTCATATGTGAATTTTGGCTATAAATGGTTTAATTTTTTTTTGTCATCGAATCTCAAGAGAAGGTATATCTATGGATCCAACAAGAACATATTTTATGGAATGTTATCCCTAACTCACCAAGATGGCTGAGATCTATCATTTTATTTTTTCTGGACATTACTGAAACATTGGGTAAATATTCTCATAGTTTTCCAATCCACTCACCAAGTTAATTTGGAAGGGATCCAAGTTTCTTTATATAGAAGAATTTGAATAAAATATCATTGAAATGATGATAAGGATATTCAATGCACCAATTATTACAATATCCTGTGTTGAATGATATGGTGATGCTTTATTACTCATGGAAATTGATGGTTGATGATAGAAATTACCCAAATATTATTTGGATTTATCTGTGGTATTTTATCCTTAATGGTTTGGAGGATATTTTTTTATGGAGTAACATGTAATATATATATTGAATATAAGATTTTAATGTATATATTCACATATAAATATTTGAATATGCACTAGAGAAGGCGGTTATAGATAATTAATGATTATGATTATTCAATACATTACCACCCTAGGAAAGAGAACAATGTGGCCAATGATTTGATTCAAAAATATTATGCAATATTATATATGATGATGATCACAAAACAACAAATATTTATGTATTTATAAAGGATAAATCTATAATTATGATGTTAGGGAAGAAATATTTTCTTTATTAAATGAGTTTTCTACTATATATAAAAGTGAAAATTAAAGATCCACATAAAAAAGTTATAGAGATGCTGTTAATGTTTATAAATTTTATGGTGTTGAACATTGATTGTGATGAAATTGATAATTTTCAATAACCTGGTATGTGTTCCATCGTACCATATTTGGAATATATTTTAGAGGAATCTCATAGTTCATCATTCTTTATTCATCCTAGAAGTATGAAGATGCATAGATATTTAAAGGGGTATTTTAGGTGGGATTGCATGAACAGACATATAACATAGTCTGAATCTCATTTCAAGTTATGTTAGAAATTTATGTCTAAGAGACAAAATTATTAGGAGTTTATACAATCATTACCCATACAATAATGGAAATGGAAAATCATCACCATGGATTTTGTGTTCAGACTCACCAAAACATCTAATAGGAACAGTGTTATATGGGATGTAGTTGATCACCATTCAAAGTATTAACTCTTTAATTCAATTAGATATTATTCCTCTCCGGATCCTCTTTCTAATATATACATTAATGAAGTTGTAATTGTTCATGGGGTACCACTAATGTTCCTGCACACAAAATTTAATTAGCTCGATCAATGGTTGGTTTATATTTGATAATTTCCCAAACATCACTTTCTACTGAGTTGTATTATAGTATTAGTATGGAGTTAATCCCATAGGGAATTGGGTTGGCGATGTAAACCTTTGGCCTGTAACTTTATAGGGTAGTATTCTTTATGAGTTTTTGTTAGATTGGGAAATCTTTTTCTAAAGAATTATGGTTTGGAATCATAGATAGAGAAGGGATCAGGATCAATTCCAGCGTTTAGTAGAAATGATGATATTAATTCTAACTTGGTAGGATCCAAAGGTTTGGGTTTAAAAGAAAGAGGATCTCACTAGTTGACTATGGTCAGGCCAACTAATTATAACTAAGAGGAAGATATTATATGCTCTAAAAATAAACACAACCTAAGCGCATCAATCTCAGCTTATATGGAAGAAATTTTCATAGGCTGTTAGTCATAGCCTATTCTACTTCAACGAGGATAGAGCCTTTAATTCAAATATCCCATGGATAGGGATGTTTGAATGAAATCGATAGACAATTTGTATTTGTCTAAATTACTATACTTTATGTTTTCTTGTTTGAGAATTAATGATTTATTGGCTTATGACCCCCTACTCTTAATCCCTACCCAAGGTGGTTTAGCCACTCATTGTATAATTATTCATGAAAGGGAATGATATTGAAAACATATTTGATTCAAAAAATGGATGTTAAATTTAAAAAGTTCAAAAACAAGCATGGATTTTCAGTCATCATTTTGATGAATATTAAATCATGAATTGGAAATTAAAATATATGGTTTCAATTGTAATTATATATAATTTAATTAGTTGAAATAGGGATGATAACAAAAACATCAACAGTTCATCGTGGATTTCTAAACAAAATGAATAATGAGTGAATCAACATTGGTAATTCAAAATGGAATGAGGAACGATCTTTAAATCAATAAAAAAAATTTGTATTGAAGTAAAAAAAATAAAACAAAATAAGGAATTTCATGTTATAGTGGAGGAAATAGAAGGTAATGAGAGAAAAAATGATATAAATCCAAATCTAACAAGACCATTAAAAATAAGAATGACTACTATATATATACTCATGAAGCTTCCTGACGTGTAATTGGAATTCAAATCATATAAATCTGATCTACGGTTTTCTCCATGATTTGTGAATCTATGTGTATCTCAATTGAATCTCATCTGAGATTTGGATCTTAGAATGATTTAAATACATGTAACTAGATTCCATTTCATGAAACATCCTCTGGTAGGATCATTTTGATAGGTAAATATGATCTGGATGCCACACGTCACAAACAGGAGATATATGTCATGTAAGTATTGTTCACATAATGTAATAACGATTCACATTGTGATCCGTTCTATGTCTTAAAATTATTCATGACATGTATTCATGACAATTAACATGGGGTGAAATGATATTACATGTAATTTAATGAGAAATAGATTAAAAATATATTGTATTTAAAAATGTTAGTTGGTATTAAATAGTTAAATAACATACATGGGTTATGATTTATTAGTTTGATGAACATGAAGACATGAATTTGAAATAAAAGGATTGTTTAGATTAGAATTATAACTAATTTAATTACTTAAAACAAGGATGATTAAAAAATCATCTTCAGTTCATCATCTCTTTCTAATTGAAATGTAGAATGAGCACAACAACACTAGTAATGAAAAAAGGAATGAAGAATGACCGTGAAATCGCTCCACAATTATTATATTGAAGTAAAAATATGAAATCAAAATAATGAATTTTGTGTTTTCTAGAGGAAGTAGAAGGGAATTATTGAAAAAATATGTAGGAAACACAAGTCTTCTTATCCCCTTAATCATGTTTTCATCTATAGTATATATAGATGAGAAATTACACAATGTGTAATTGGAATTCATGTTATGTAATGATAGTCTATGTTTTTCTTCGTGACATTTGAATCTATGCGTATCTCGTACGAATGCCATTTGAGATTAAATTCTTTGACTCCTTTTATGACGTGTAACTAGATTCCACATCAGGAAACATTCTTCAACTTGTTCATTTTGAGAGGGGAATATGATTTGAATGTGACACATTATGTACTAGTTATTTATGTCTTGTAAGGATGGTTCATATCATTTAATGATGATTCACAACAAGAAACATTCCATGGATTTGAATTTCATCATGCCATGGCTTCATGGCTTGTAGCATGTGGTGAAATGATATAATACGTCATGTAATGAGGTTTGATGATGTGTAATAGACATTTTTTATCAATATCATCATTTTTTCCTTTGATACATGAAAGCCAAATTCATGTAATAAAAAACACATACTAGGTGCATTATAATGTAAATCATTGAAAACACATAATAACATGATAGAAAAATGTTTATATTATTTCCACCTATAAAATTTCCCCACACATGAACAATTTCTTTTAATCACACAAAAATATCACAATAAAGAATTCAAAGGGTATAAATTTTTTAAAATAATAAACTTTTCTTTATATCTAGGAAAATAAAACAAAGTAAAGTAGAATAAGTTTGTCTCCATAATTATCCATATATTGAAAATTATTTATGCCTTAGAGATTAGTTCATTAATTAAATACTTAATTCTTTCACCACCATCTCTCAATTGTTTATTTAATTCCCCTCCCATTTTATATTTACCTCACAATGAATTTCCTATCATCACTCAAGGTGAAATGAAACTGTATTTATCCACATGACCTAAGTACATTCTCATAACCATAAGCTTGCATTGGTTCTATCATATCTACTTTATAAAGTCAAATTCAAAATCAAACTGAAGGGATTTAGAAATTAGGTTCTAATGAATATGAGGTTGTTGGTAGGTAGGTAAATAGTGAAGAAAAATATCAAAAAGGAGGGTTGGCTATGGATTATGATGCATGAATATTGTGAAAAATGTAATGAAATGACTCCTCAATGTCTAATGAAGTCCACACACCCATATTATCAATTTGGATCAATGTATATATATCAAGTGAGTGAAAATAAAGGTATATTGTTCCTTTCTATTTATTTATCATTTTTATTTTTTAAAAGTTATGTTTGTTTTAGATCTTACATCCATCCCCTAACCACATATGATCTTTCAGGGAATTCATCAACCAAGAAATGGTGATTTTTTTCATTCCTAATACACAACCAATTTTTTTTAATTTTATATTTTTCCATGAAACATTAATGAAGAAAAATACTAAAGAGTATACATATATCATAGTCAAATGGTCTAATTAGAAAAAAAATACATCTTTGTTTTATAACCATTATGTGTTGGCTGAAAAAATCCCCCACACTTGCCCCAAGTAAAGTCATGCATTATACAAAGAGCATGGTAGGAAGGGATAATTGGCTTAAAATAGCTATATCATATAAAGAGATTCATAGAAACAAAATGATTAATAATGGAATGATGTAATGAGGCTATTATGAAAAATTAACTCCATAGTGATTGCCTTAGTCATTTAAAATTGTATTTGTTCAGTCATAGCTTTAATAAGATCTCAATTCTCATTCTGATAGGTTTACATGTCTATTTTGTGACTTAAGGAATATGCTCAAAAAGGAATATGCAATTGTAGAATCATGATTCCCTTCAAAATGGGAATAAATAATGTACTTGAAATCACTAATTTTATAAAACCAATTAACAATCAATTAATAGTAATTTAAAAAATGTTTAATTTAAATTAAATTATTTAGCTCACCAACCATTATGAAAATATAAACATAAACAAAACATAGATTTCCAAAAATTTACAATATATATTTTTCATTTATTTAAATAGGTATAATGAGTTTCAGGTGTAATGCATTCTTTCGAAAGAAAAATGATTCATAGATAAGTGAGTTCAGGAAAAAATTAAATTATATTAATGGTGAACTCATTAAAAAAATCCCCCATACATAAAATGAGATTACTCCACACTGTCCAGGGATGTACCATGTGATGATATGATAGATAATGTTGATTAAATTGAAATGGGAATATTAATAATTAATAAATGAGGGAATTGAGATCTCCATATAATAATTAACATTCCACCCAGAAGTTTGGAATGGTTTGACTGGAATTTGGGCTACCTACAAAATGGGTTAGAAATACCAAATCCTAAAGTAGATAAAGTATTAGTCCACATGTTTTAAACATTTTGAATATAGAATAATAGTTAGGTATAAAATATCATGATTAATCAAATAGACCTAATATAAATGGAGTATGATGTCTATAAAAAAGCTCAAATTGAATCATGAGTAAAAATTGAACAGAATTTAGAAGTACGGTCATCATAAAGACTCAAATGATAAAACAATGTATAATAAAGGTTTTATCCATTAAAGTGATAACAAATGGAATCATCATCTAGATGGTTGGATAAAAGTATTAGGTAGTATTATCCATATACATAGTGTATCATACGTCATCTAAAGATACTCAAGGTAGATTCATCAAGCTATTAGGATTATTTGGAAATAATGATCACTTTAGGAGCATAAAGTTCATAGATTTGGTGTGCAATGAATCGTATCTATCCTCGTGGTGATGGCTGTTGAGTATGAATCTCCAGTGATAGATCTTAAAGATGATTCTTGATCTCAAACACATGTTATGTTACTCATCGAACATGGAATGATGGTGGAATGGGTGAATTGACAACTATATATTAAACAGAGGGGCCAGAAGTGGTTACTATAAAATTATAAACATTTGAAAAAAATTCCATGTAAAGTGTTTCAAAATTAGTTCCCCATATATATAGATAAAGTATAGTAATACAAAGTGAAGGGAAAGATATACCAAAATAGAAAATCAATAAGCCCAGATACATATGACCAAAACATATATGGGTATATTGGTTAGCTATGATAATCCATCATACTTTAAAATATCTTCGAGTGTCCACTCTCAACCAGAGGGAGATTGTATCAGTCATGCTTGGTCAATGAGACTGATGTCATAAGGGGATAATGGGTGAGCTACTATGGGCAGTGTCATAGTACTAGAGATATTCTCTAGAGTAGGTAGTTGGGAGTTTCTTATCTATAGTGGGGCCATGTTTTTGGCATTATGACCTAAAAATGGCACTACAATGGATGGGGTGGTGGCTAGCCCCTTACCCCATCAGGCATACTCTGCATGGTACTCCAGCTATGTCGTTGGGTCGGAAAGCTCTAATGGTAGGTAGGTATGGGATGTCGGTGGGCTGAGAGTGGTATAAGATGAGGGGTTAGTAAGGGATTTTTTGGGATGTGATTATTTGGGAGATGAGAGAGGTGTTGGGGTGGTGAAATGGGAAATATATGCAAAAGTGATGTGCAAATACCTGGATATCTATATCAGATTTTTTAGGATTCAATGCTTTATTTCCCAAAAATCTATTTGTAAGGAATGGGTTCGAGGAGTAGTAGTGTATGTGGTGGTGGTATATGTAGGGATATGGGTGGTCAGGTCTAGGGGTGAAGTGGTGGGTGGAGTAGGGGAAAATAAGTGATGGGGTGTTGGGTTATGAATTCTTGAGGGACGGAAGGGTGTGGGGTTGCAGGAGGGAGGAGGAGGGTCAAGCCATAAACCCCAGGTTCATGGCCTATTTTTCCAATACATGGTTTATGGATTACATAACATGTAATGATGTTTCAAATAATGTAATGATAGTTTTTATGAATTTTTTGTATAAAAATTACACATCATGAAACAGGGTTACATGATGTGTAATCGATCTTTTTGCATAATTTTCATAAAAACCACTATCCTTTTCTCATATAATTTCATTATATTTTCTAAGGATTATTCTAAAATAATCTTTCTAAATTTGACTTATCCTAGGTTACCTCCCATTCAACACTTACTTTAACTCTGATGTCCTAACACATTAAGGCTCATATAAATTTTACGCTAATGACATAGCCTTCACAGAAAGGTTGTGGATATATTTTTAATATTTTACTATTGGACTTGAATGGTCGTACACCTTCCTTCAATATTTCAATGGTCCTATAGGGAAAAACTTGAATGACTACGAATGGCCCTGAAAATCTATATTTTAGCTTCCTAAGGAATAATTTTAACATCGAGTCGAATACTAAGACCTTTTTCATGGGATATGGATGCATCATGCAATGAATTTATCATTCCATTTCATTATTTTTTATATATATATCTTATAATTATCATAATAATATTTTTTGATTTCTTCTAATTCATAGAATTGTAGCATATGAGCATCTCTATCTTTTTTCGAATCCCATTTGAGCTTCATAATTTCCTATAATGAGTGATTCTCTAATTCGACTAGTAGATGATAAGGTTTTCCATTAACCAATATAAAATGTGTGGTTGCAATGGGTTTTTTGTACATAATTTGGTATACCTATTGTGTATCATTAAATTTCATACTCTAGTCACTTCGACTTGTGTTCATGGTCTTTTCTGGAATTTTTTTTACTTCCCTATTTGAACATTCAAAGTGCACATTTGTTTGTAGGTGGTAGGGAATTCCTGTGTTATAAAATATTTCTTATATTTATAGCATCCCATTAATAGATCGGATACTTAAATGTGTTCCTTGATCACTAATGATTAATATAGGAAATCCAAATTAGGAAAACAAATTCCTTTTTAGGACATTCATGGCCACATTTAATCATTATTGCACTATAACTTCATCTTCTACCCATTTGGAGATGTAGTCATCCCAAACAAGAGTATAGTATATTCCATATGAATTTGGAAATGGTCCCACTAAATCTATTCCCCATACATCATATATTAAGAATTCCATGATTGGGTTTTGGGGAATTTCATTTATTTTTACCATGGTTCTAGTACGTTGTCACTTATAAAAGTTTTGATAGTAGTCTCTTGCATCTCAATGCAGTGTGGGCTAGAAAAGTCCACTCTATAAGATTATTTACACCATAAATTTCGGTCCATTATGTCCTCTATTTGGTGATGTATGAAATGATTTTATCACATTTGGTATGTCATTATCGAGAATGAAATGTTGCAATAAGACAATAGTTCAACAATTGAACAGGATTAGTTCATCCTAGTAGTAGTGTAATACATCAGCTAAAAATATTCACTTTTGCATGTAGGAGATATCATGGTGTAAAAATCATATGTTGTGCTAATTATCAACATTATAAAATCATAGTTGTGCCTTTATTCTAAAAAGGTTCTCATCAGTAATCTACTTCATTGTCGACACCATCACCATCCTTAATGTCTGGTATAGGAATTCAGGATATATGATCAGCGATCACATTTTCCATGCCTATACAATCTTTTATAACAATGTCAAATTTTTTGAGCTCGAGGATCCACATTTTCAGTGTTGGCTTCATATCTATGTTTTTCATTAAATACCATATGGAATCATGATTGGTGTGGACAATCACATTTGAAAAAACCAATTAGGTACAACATTTCTCCAAATCGTACTCAATAGTTATTAGTTATTTATCTATTGTTGTGTAGTTGAGTTGAACCTTATTTAGTGTGTTTTTGCCATAGTAGATGTGATAGAATACATGAAAAAATCAATTTACTAAAACAACACCAACAAAAATTTCAATGGCACTACACATCATTTAAACTTTCTTGTCCCTTTCAGGTTAAATGATTATAGGGGCTGTTATCTAGGTTTTCATTAAATTATTGAATTCTTATAGATTTTTTTCTATGAATTAAAATTGTACTTAATTTGAAAACATGAGAATCATAGGCTGAAAAACCATTGAAAGTTATTTTAAAAATCACCTGTAGAATCCAGCATGGCTTAGAATACTTCATATACCCTTAATTATAGAAGGTTCATATAACTATTTTATTACCTTTATCATAGAGGGATTAAATTTTATTCCCTATTTGGAAGATTTATGTCCATGTACTGTGCCTCTATGAACCGTAAAATGAAAATTCTCCAATTAAAAATGAGATCTTTTTCTCCATGATGTCTTAGGACTAACACATGATTGTTTAGGAATCCCTCAAAATATCTTCCATAAAAAAGCAATCTATGAAGATTTCTACGAAATCATCTTCCATATCATGGACTATATGCATCATGCATTTTAGAAATGATTTTGGTGCATCACACAAACCGAATGACATGCACCTATAAGAGGAGGTATCAAATGGGCATGTGAATGTGGTTTTGGAGTAATCAGCTGGGTCGACTACAATATGATTTTATTGATGAATATCCACATAGAAAAAATAAAAATCATGTCTTACTAAACTCTCGAAAATTTGATCTTTGAATGTTATGTGGAAATGATATCATTGGGTTTTCATGTTTAAATAGCTATAATCCACACAAAATTTCTATCTAGTGATGGTGCGTATTGAGATCAATTCTTTTTCATTAGTTTTTTTCACTAAGATCCCACCTATTTTAGTATCTAATTATAGCAGGCTCACCCACTCACTATCAGGGAATGAAAATATAATTACAGCATCTAGAAATTTTAATACTTCCTTTTTAACAACATCCTTTATTAGTGTTGTGATCTTCCTCTGTGGATAACGTTCTGGTTTTCACCTTCCTCATGTAGGATTTTTTGGGTGCATTCAGCGTGATTGATTCTTTTAATTTCAAGCAGCCCATAGGTAATTTTATACTTGTGTTTTTTAAAGACTTCAACATAGTTTTACTCTTATAACTCATATAGTTCAGAGTTAATAATTTCTAGTAGAGAGTTTGGATCTTTTTTGTGTAAATACATAATAGTCCAATGAAAAGACTTCAACTCCAATGTTGGTGGTTGAGTTATTGAGGGTATGAAATGTTGGAAAGTATCCCTTATGACAATTTTATTAAAGTCAACATCTTTAAAATCATACTCTTCCTTTATATAGGGATGTGAATCCACACTGTATTCTTCTATGGACAAATATTAATTTTTATCTTGGGTAAAATAGGTCGAGTTGAAATTAAATGCATATGATGATTTTTTAGTAGCTTTGATGAGGTTGAAGACTACAGGTTCATCTTAGACACTAAATATTAAATTCCATTGTTTTATGTCTGTTAGATCCATTCCTATGGAAAGGAATGGTCTTCCAAATTTAATGTGGATGCCACCTTTCTCTTCCATTCCTAAAATAAAGACGTCTTCTCGGAATATTAACATATCGACTTTAAATAATATATCCTATAGAATTCATCAAGGGTAAATTACTAGTCATCCTCCATTATGTAGTGCTACTCAAGTTGGATGGACCTCTAAAAGTACCATCTTTATAATTACACTCATCGTCATGAGGTTAATCCTTTATCTAAGATCGCACATATTTCATCCAAATTTACACTCTCCAATATCACATGGAATTCTAAAATTTTTAGGGACACTTATATTAGGTGGAATTTTCTACTTAACCACATCAAATTAATCTTTATTTAGTGATATGACACCTAGAAATTCTATTTTTTTTATTAGAAAGCAGATCTTTTAGGATTTATTTATAAGCTTTTATTTGAGAAATAGGCTCTACAATGGGAATGTTGATATCTAATTTCATGAACATTACTAAAAACATCATTTATTTTGCCTCATTTCTACATCTCCTTTCTCTTTTTCAAAAAGGTAGAGGAGGATTTTATGGTGGGTGGGAAGCATAGAATGGATCTTTTGGTTGAACATGTGTTTGGGGGTTTTTGGATGGTGATACCTCTTGGGGTATTACTCGATCAGTCCCATCACATTCTTCCTATACCGATGGATAAATTGTATGTTCCTCATTGTGAATTTCATCTCTTTCATATGGTTTCTTAAAACCCAAAAAATATCCACTTATCAGCACTATATCCTTGTATTTTTCCCTTTGGTATGTTTCTATATTACCAAGTAGAGTACCTGGTAATTTGTCTGATAGAGTCTTTGAGATATGAACCATCTGAATTTTGAGATTGAAAAGGGTATCTAATTGGTTTGGTATCTATGTCTCTTCAAAAAGACATTTTCTGGTCTCCTCTATGATCAAATTTATATATAAGGTTCTGTATGTCAGTTTGGATAGGAGTAGTTTTATGTTGAGGTCTTGGATGATCTGGTTGAAACTACTATTTTCTCTCTCATTTAAATGTTGTTGTTGTGATTTCTTTGGAATGTGAATAGGGTTTGTGACTGGGTACCATAGTGGTACTTGTGTATGAAGTGGTTCTTCACTAATTCTCTATTGATAGTAGCCTTGGTTGTTTTTTGGTGGATGTTGAGCTGACCTCTGTTGATAGTATTGCTACTAATATTGGAATGGTGGATTTTTAAGATAGTAATTGATGTAATTACAATCATAAGTTCATTTTTTTTCAACTCATACAATTTTAATCTTGGAATAAGTGTGGGTCACTACATGTTTGACATTACTTCATCTTCATTACAGTAGTTGGAGGGGTGGTGTAATAGGTATTTTAACTGATTCATGTTTCTTATATAAGGATTCCACTTGAGGAGATAGTTAAGTAGTCTATTTAACATGGTGGATTCCATGATAAGGTGGTCCATGATCAGTATTCCACAAGATAGAATTGAGGGATACTTGTTTAAAAATAGCTATTCCAGCTTCAGCTGTAATGATTATAAGCCATCCATCAGTTGCGGTATTGAAAAGATTTTGTGTGGTGGGCAATATGATTAGGTATAATGTATGGATTGGGATCCACATATATAATCCTTGGTGTGGGAACATTCTCATCATCACTTTGAATATATCCCAATATTCCCATGCAGACTCTCCATCAATTTGGGTAATGTTCTATATATCATTCTAAGTATTCTATGTATAGATTGATGGGAAGTATTTTTTTCAAATACATGATGGATAGATCATAAAAAGTCATTATTGACTCAAGATATTTACTATTGATCCATTCCTTTGATCGATCTTGCTATGTAAATGTAATCATGTGAGGTTTGATTGCATCAGAAGAGATTCCCATTTTGAAAAAGATATCATTGAATTTTAGGGATTCTGAAATCTATTCATGAGGGTTTTGGATTTTAATCCCACATAACTGGACTGTTTTATAATTCATATGGAAGATTCAATGCTTTAATTCAAAAGTTTTTTCCCTTATAGGAGGACTTACGATGCTAGGTATAACACCATAGATTGATGGAATGACATAATCCTTGATGATAAACTATTGTTGGACCAGATGCCCTCCTTGTGTGATGGGTTGCATGTTCTGTAGGTTGGGTATGTTCAGATCTACAATGTCCTAGGAAACGACAAAAAAAATTTGATTTCCCCACACATGATGTTTAATTCACAGGTTCTATAGTCATATTATATTTTATTGTTTCCCAAACATAACTTTCAACTAAGGTGTATTAGAGAAATAGTCCAATTTCAATAACAAGGGAATTGGGATGGAAATGGAATCCTTTGTCTTGGATCCCTTTGGGGTAGAAGTCCTGATACGTTTGGTTTAGTTTGAGAAAACTATTTCTAAATATATAAGGTTTGGAATCATAGATAGATAAGGGATCGATAAAAATTTTATGTTTTAGTAGAATGTGTTATCTTAATTCCAACTTTGTTGGATCATAAAGTTTAGGTTGTGAAGAAAGCAGAGTTCACTAGTCGACTATGGTCAAACCAACTAGTTATACCTAAAAGGAAGGTATTTATAGGTCTAGAAATAACCACATCCTAAGAGCATTAAGATCATCTTCTAATATAGAAAGTGTCAAATGATATTAGTCATAGACAATTCTACATGAACCTGGATAGGGTATTTCATTCAAATATCTCATGGTTAGAGATGTTCAAATTAATTTAATAGACAATTGTTATTTATCTTGATAATTAATCATTAAGGTAACCAAGTTCAAAATTAATGATTTATTGAGTTTAGATATCCCTACTGTCAATCCCTACCCTAGGTGGATTATCCACTCATTGTATAATTAATGATTAAAGGGAAAGATATCTAAAACATATTGAATTTATAAATGAAAATTTTGTTAAAATAGTTAATGAAAATGGATGGATTGGGAATTACAATTTGACAAACATGAAATAATGAATTAGAAATAAAAAGATGGATTCAATTATAATTATAACTAATTTTCTTACATGAAACAAGGATGATAATTATATCATCAATGGTTCATCGTTCATTTATAATAAAAAGGATGAAGAAGCGAAATAGTGTTAGGAATGCAAAATTGATTGAAGAACGACCTTGAAATCAATCCAGAATGCTTGTATTGAAGTAAAACAATGGAAAAACTAAGGAATTTTGATTTTAATTAGAGGAAGTATAATGAAACAACTGAAAAAATGAAATAAATTCATGTCTTCCAACACCCTTAATTTAGTTCATAGATACTGTATATATCGACAGGAAATTACATGACTTGTAATTGGCATTCACATCTTGTAATGTCGATCCAAGGTTGTCTATGTGATTTTTAAATTTGCATCTATCTCATATGAATATAATCCAATATTGGTAACATTGAAAACTTTCGTGATGGGAATCTTGATGTCGCATCACATAACTTCATTATACTGGATAATTTTTAGAGGGAAATATGATTTGAATGCCACATGTCATGGATTAGTGATTCAAGTCACGTATGGATGGTTCACATCATATAATGATGATTCACATCAGAAAATATTCAATGGATTTCAAATATTTTATGAACTGGATTCACGGCTTGTATCATGTGGTGAAATTAAATCACATGTCATGTAATTACGTTTCACGAAATTTAATGGCCATTTTTTCTCCTTTTTCGCATTTTTATCCTTCGAAATATGAAATCCTAATTCCTTCAATAAACAACACATTCTAGGTTCTTTATCAAGTTAATAATTGAAAATACATAATAAAATGATAGAAAAGTGTATATATGATTTCAACTTATCAAAAACATTCTATTGTATCTGATCTGGATCAAAGGTTTACCTCAGAGTTCTGGCGAAGCCATCAACATGCTCCTAATACAGAATTATGTTTCATCACTATGTATAATCTGAAAAAAGATGGAAAGTATATGAAAATAATTAAATCACTATAGGATATGCTGACAAAATATTCTATTTTTTTTCAATTTTTTTGTCATTAACACCATCCCTTTTTGAGTATTCTTACAAAAATAGATTTCAGTCAAGCATTATGATGGCTCCATTTGAATCCCTCTATAGAAATAATTATAAAACTCAAATGGTATGTGATGAAGTTTGATAAAGATATCAATTGACACAAAAACATGCTAATGAAATTATAGAGAATGTGAGAACCATTAAGTAACACATAAGGGAATCCTATTTTCAATAAAAATTTATGCGGATAATTGAGGACGTGATCTAGAATATAAAGTTGGTGACAATGTGTTTCTATGAAATTCTCCATGGAAGAATGCTATGAGATTAAAAATTAAAGGAAATATAATTCATAAATATATTGTCCCATCCAAGATTCTTGGTCAAGTAGGGATGGTTTCCTATCATCTATCTTTTCTACCAAACCTCTCTCGATTACATGTTGTGTTCCATGTACATCTCATGGAGGAGTATAAACCTGATCCTTCATATGTACTAAGAGTTCATAAAAATAGATCATGATATTTCATATGAGGAATAACCCATGGATAATCTTTATCATATATTTTTAGTTCAATGAAACAATACTACTGACCCATTCATGGTTTTATTATGACACAACCAACTTGAGGAAGGTTTAGGGGAATATGAGGATATAATGAGGCAGAAGTTTCCTTAGTAGTTTGTATCATCTAAGAACTTGATTTTTCATATAGGTATGGATCATTTAATTTTTGGTCTAAATCATTAAATTGGACCTAATATGGATGACTAATGAGTTATTTAAGGTTATATGGGTTTATGAGGATTTTTCAGTTCCCGAAACCCATCTTTTTAGAGAAAACAGACTTTGCGCACAGTTTAGTGTAAACAGTTTGGGATTTCAGCATGATTTTCCAAAATATGAATAAGATGTTTTTTCATACAGTGGAACCTCACATGGATGGCACACAATCGTGCATCCAAACAATGTGAACACCTCTTTTTTCCAGGTAACCATGCATGGATGGGGAACTTTTTGATCAAACTATACGAAGGAAGAATTTTTCTGGAAGAACCATCTCACACGGTTTACGTATGGTTTGAAAAAGTGTGTAGACAAGCCATATGCAGGATAAAAGTCTTTGTAAAATGTCGAAAACACCCTAAATGATCTATTAATCCTCCCCATTCCTCCTTATCCTAGAACCTATGGTATTTCTCTCCATTTCCATCAATTTAGCACTTTTCGAATGCCCATGATAGGGATCAAGAGATCTCCTTCATCTGACATCCAATCGAGCATTCTGTTCATCACATTGGATGTGAAATGGTATGTACTTGAGTTCTATTTTTCCTTTATTCTCTTTCACTCTCGACCTAGAAATCCCCATGTGATAATTTTTCAACGTTTTCTAGATCTACACTGAACTGAGGAAAATCAAGGGTCGATACTAAAAGAGAAGGATCGTACAACAATAAGGTGGGTGGTCTATAACTCATCCCAAAAGTTATTTTTTTGGAATGATTTTGTGGGTTCCACCAGTTATTTTGGAAACCGTTTCTTGACTATTCATTCCATTATTATACTTGTTAGAATCGTATGATTATGCTCTTTCTAATTATGTGATTAGTTGTTAGTGGTTACACACACAACTCCATCCACCACATGTCGAAGGTTTTTCCATAGTTGGGATTTAACTATTTTGACACATTTTAGTCACTGTATGGGTGTGCCCTTGCTTGAACTTCTTTGTAACACCCCGTGGTTTCACGGTACGCTTATCTTTCAATAATGCAATAGCATGCATTATACGCAAGTTCGAGATTCTAACACACTACGACCAATCAAAGTAGCCTTTATGAATAGTAATACCCACTTTTCGGATTATATAAACTCTATATTTTAAAATGGACTTCGTTTTTGGATTTGGAATATCGAAATTAGCCTATGCTGAATTTTAGGTATTTTTCTGAGAACATCCAATTTTTGATGAATAGTGAAAAATACTTAAAAACAACTATTTTAATCAAAATAGTTTATAATGATAAATTATACTATTTAGTTATTTTAAAGTAGAATTAGAATATTCTTTTACCATTTTATCCAATGGTGGTTATTAGAATTAATTTCACTTTGAAATTGGAAATAAACAATTGACAATATTTTGATAGATATTGTTTCTTAAAAGCACGCTATTTGTTTGTACAACAGGAATTAATTAATGGAACATCTATGTTTTTAATTTTGTAAAATTGAAATCATTTTTGAAATTGTAATATCAAATATAGCATAGGGTGAATTTTTTGTATTTTTCTGATAATGTTCATTTTTTAATGAATTGTGAAAAATGATGTATTTTAATTCAAAACTTCCTTTTCATCCAATTAATTTATATAGTTAGATTGTATTTTTAATTTATTTTAAAGTATAATTGAAATATTATTTTTCAACTTAATAAAATTTTCTATTGGAAGTTATTTCACTTTTCAATTGGATGTAAAAACAAGTAAATCATTTGAAAGATTTTATTTCTTAAAAACCTGTGTTTGGTTTTGACAAAGAGAATTATTTTTAAATAAATTACTACAATTTCTGTGTTTATAATTTATTAAAATGGATTACATATTATGAATCATAAGGCCTAAATTGTATAATTAAGAATCTTGTTTTTTGACATTATGAATAGTAATGACGACAATTATCTATAATTATCATGATTTATTAGTAATCGGGTAGTTAAGGGTAATAAAATAAAATCATAATAATATGAAATGACCCCAATATGTGTCATAATGCTACTGTTTGTGTCATGTCCGACCATGGGATTCCCTTTTCTAGTCTTTGTGACCCCATGGAATCACTTTTCTGTGATAGTGACATTTAATCTTTTTATTTTTTTAAAAAGGAAAATATAACAAAAGTATGTATCACCCAAGAAAAACAATTTTAATTTATCTACATAAATGACATCTTACACTATAAATATTAATTGAAAATCTAAAATGATTTCCTATATCATGGTATTTTTTTATAATATTTATACACTTAATAAATAAATTTATTTATGACACCGTGATGATGCAGCGATTACTTCATTAATGAATGGATAAAATAAAATGAAAAGATAAGGTAAAATATAAGACTTAGACTTGTATAAAGCCTATTGTATGGGTTTATTTCGAACCCTTATCATCTTTTCTTAGAAATATATCATTTTGGGGCCTTTAAAATCCGAAAATCAATTCATAATAATGTATCATTTCAATCTCTCCAAAAGAACCCCTCCTCTACTCTTATAAAAGGCCCCCACCTCTACCACCATACCCACACCTCTCAAGCCATTGGATCGTCCAAAATCTGATTATTTTATCTCTCCACATCCCTCTATTCATCATATAAGCCTTAACTTAGGCAGAAATCTCTTCAAGAAACCATTTTGGTTCAAACCGAGGGGAGTTACCCGATTTTAAGGTAATGTCTTCTCTTATGTTATTTTGTATTATTTTGCTTCTACAGCCACTTAAACTATTTTTATTCCTTTATTTTGTATCAAAAACTGTATATTAAATATACTGATATGTTTTTATTAGAATTATTTGATTTACACTTACACAAACCTTCATCTAAGGGTTAAAGAACATACTGTTTCTGTGGGTGGTGAATTACTTCCTCACAAAATAATGATTGTTCAATATTCTTTTAACACCTCTCATGGTGGCCATTAAGATGTCACTATATTTATATATGATATATATTATATTTATATTTTCCTTATTCTTCTATGTTTTTCATTTATGTCATACATTTATGATTTCTATTATGGGTAAACATGATAATTTCATTTTAGGAAGTGCGGACTACCGCCCCATCAAAGTGATTTGAATCATTAATGCCATGTGTGGAATGTATAAAGGATGGATTGAATGATATTATACTGGGTTTATAATATACCTTTATATCATTTTGATTTCATTCCATTAAATATGAAATATAAATGAACGTAGCGTTCATGCGTACATACTGCTTACCGTCTCCATGAATGGTGAATTTAATTTCTTATCTCTAAATGTTATGTAATATTATAAGTGCATGTATATAATTGATATATATTATATATATTATATCTACATCAAGAATATAATTCTGGATATAATGGATATTTTACCACATGAACAACTTGTAATTATTAGACGTTTATTTTAGACTCAAGTACTAAAGATCGACAAAATGACCATTATTAACTTAAATAATTACATAATGTTCATAACATGGTAATAATAAATATAAAAGGAATAATGAACTTGAATAATGTTCTTAAGAAAGTATAAATTAAATCATGTTTATTATTCAGGAGGTTAAAAAATGATCGAGTCATGTCAGACACGAGGTAAGGGACATCGTCTCAATCTCATTTCATTGTGGAATGTTTTGTTTTATAAACAACTTTCTTTTATACAGCCTATAAATCCCTTTGAATTTTTAGTTTATTCAAAATGAATATTTTTTATTAGAAGCATTTTAATAAATGAAAAAAGGTAATGTTTTTTGTTGTATGTATGTGGTGACAACGACTTCTATGACGCCGTGACCATTATTTGAGTTTAGGATTCCTATACAAGCCATAACATTTTTTAAATGAAAAATAAATACCATGTTATAATTTTCTTTTATTTCAGAATTGAAAATTGTTTTGATAATGTTTTTATTATATCAATGTGTTGTATTGATATCTTGTGATTGAAATGTGGAACTGTTATGATTCCTTTATTCATGTTTTATGTGATGCGATTACGTTATGGTTTATGATATGTTTAAACCATTTCATATAAGGAATGCATTTGACTTAATAAGTGATGAGTGGAGCCCGCTATAGGTCATCGATGAATTGGTATGCCTAATGAGATAAACTAGTTTCTTGGCACAAGGCCTTGAAAAAATCTTATTTGTAGTCTTGGAACAAGTCCCTGACTATGTGGTTATGATATTCTGGCATTATGCATTCCATCATTATGAAAGAGGTTATTGATATTGCATGTGATTATTCGACTAGTAGAATATCCATGTGAATATGTAAATGGAATTAGACCATTTTATATTTTCCATATTATGCTGAAGTTCAAGTTTAATAGGCTTTTGTTTTAGTTATACATTTCCTTAAATGTTTATGTTTATTTATGAATGTTTCTGGTATATTGTTATGATTACCGAGCATCTGAGATCACCGCTTTATATGTTTTACTTTTCCCATGATGTGAAGAAATATTTTATTATTGACCTGTAGGGATAGTCTGAAGGGGATATGAGTGTGGACTATGGACACTATGTTATTGTGATTTTTCACTTTATGATGTAATTTACCATTTATGAATGTATCTAGTGTTTCCAAGGATACAGAACTAATCAGTCTTTTGATACATGATTTTCTATGATAATTCCAATGTCACGTAATAATGCAATGTCTCAGGGTAACTGGGGTCGGGGCGTTACCGTTGGTATCAGAGGATGTTTAGTACTAACCTTTGAAGCTAGATTTAGAAATACACTAATAGAGCACATAGCCCTAAGATACCCTTCGAGAATTATTATAGAAAAACATCCTAGAATTTTACTAAAGTATATATTGTGTGTATGTTACGAGAAATACACACTTTTCTGGATACAAGCAGATAGAGGTGGATCTGGCACAGATGTACCTAGGGGTAAAACCTGAAAACACCGCTTTGAGCTAGACTCGAACGGGAACTGGTGCATGACAACGGGCCTTGCTGCACTCTTGGTTACGACACTCCCGGGGGATATGTTTAGGATAATTAACGATATATTTACAAACCATTATGACGGTTTTATGAGTATATACATCCTCAATGAAAATATTTTTATGGATATGGATTATATCCATAAAATGTTCAATTTATGTTAGGTGTTTTCCATGTTTGTTCTTTTGTATTTCAATTCATAAACTAATCTAGTTTATGCCATTTTTTAGAAATGGCGCCTAGTGGAAGGAATTGAAAATGTATCAATGCATGCACTCCATGTCGGTATTTCCCTCATACTCAAGATAATTATAATGGAGCTGGTGATACAACTAGTGCTGATCACCTTATCACCATACTAGGACAACTCACTCTGGTTATGAATAATAACCATACTCTTATGGATAAACCTGATCTGTAACGTGTCAGATCAGTGATAGATCACTTCATATGGCAACAACCACCAAAATTCAATGGGAGTACAAACCACTTAGTAGTTTTGAAATGGATAAATTCCCTAGAGAAAATATTTCAGGCTTTAGGAAGTAGTGAAACGGAAAAAGCTGTCATGGGAGTTTACCGCTTCCTGGGAGATGCGGATCAATGGTGGTCATTGATTCAATATACAAAGGAAGATGAAGAAGCATCAAGTATGGAATGGAGAAGTTCAAAGTGCTTTTCTTAGAAAAATACTTTCCTCATGAACATCAAGAAGATATGGAAAAGCAATTTCTGAGTCTGTAGAAAAAGGAGGATGAGAATATCGGAAAGTATGAGTCTAACATTACAATGTTAAAGAGGAATGTTGTAGATTATATACGTAACCCAAAAAGTAAGATTGATCATTTCTTTGATGGGTTAAAACCATTTGTATTTCTAGCTTTAGTATCACAATATTTCTCAACATACGAATATATAGTCATGTGTTCTATCAAGACATAAAAGGAATTCTCTAAATATTATGACAATAATGTAAAGTAAGAGATGAAGAGAACAGTGGAACAAGAGATTGATAAATGGAAAAATGGAAATAATGATTTTCCATTGTGCAATAATTGTGGGAAGAAACACCACGGTGCTTGCCTAAAAGGAATGAGAGTTTGTTATAAATGTGGAGAAAAATGTCACTTGGCTCGTGGTTGGATGTGAAAGAAAGAGGCTATCAATGTTGAATGCTACAATTGTAGAGAAATGGGGAATTATTAAAATTGAATTACCTAAGCGCTAAGGAAACCTTCCTCAGAAAAGGACAAGGGAGCAAGGCCAATCTTATGTTGTTACTACAGTTGAGGTGGAATAATTATTGTATTTGTGTTTTTGGACTGAAGAACTATATTATGGTTATAAGAATAATGTGATATATATAAGGCTTTTACTGAATTACTTGTAATTTTCATTAAGGATTCAATATGATGAAGGTAATCATATTTTTATTATGTGACAAGAAAAGAAACTATTCTTTGTTTGGGGAATCTGATGAATTGATTTTGGAATTTAGAGAACTTTTAGAGAATGTCTGGACAGAGGTATTTTGGATAACTATAAAGGTTGGAATGGAATATGTTTAACATTTGATACTATTGTTTAAGGATGAAACATTTCTGAGGATTATTTTTGGAATATTATAATACTATTGTTTTAGGAAATGGATAATGTGCAGTTTGGGGGATAAACCATCGCATTAGACAAAGCTGTCAGAATCGAACCCACAACCATAGTGTGACATGCCTTTATTAGCTACCACTAACCTACAGGAAGTCCCTTGTTATTAAAAAATTGTTTTCCTAATCTAAATGGCATGTGTTAATATTTTTAACCATTTACGATTAGGATAAATATAACATTTTTGAGTTCTAATATCTTTTTGAGTGAAAGATGAGTTTGTGATAGAAATTAGTTAAAGGTTGAAACTCTACTTGTCAAGAATATATATATATATTCATATCTCTTATTCTATGAATAAATTAATTCTCAAACTTTAGGAAAGGGATAGTAACACAAAAAATATGTTTTCCTAATACCTTAAGTTTTGTTGAACTGATGATATTATAAATCAACATAGATTGAAGGCTTTGAGGCCCTCAATTTTACACTTGTTTGTGATTGATGGCCTTAATCACTCCCTACAATAATTTACATTTTTCCTCCAATTATATGTCTCTAATTTCCACCAATGTTTTCTTAATCGAAATCATAATTTGGTGGTGACGTTTTTATTTCCCTTTCCCTCTCATTAAGGCTAAATTTTATTAACCTTATTTCCGATGTGGGTCTTCCACAATGGTATTTTTTATTTTAAACCTTTTATTTTTGAAGAACATTTTCAAATTGCGAGGACATAATTTATTGAAGGTCGGGAGAATGTAACACCCCAAGATTTCATGATACGTTTCTCTTTCAATAATGCAATTGCTTGCATTGTACGCATGTTCGAGATTCTAACACACCACGAACAATCAATGTAGCCATTATGAATAGTAATAAACACATTTTAAATTATATATATTCAATATTTCAAAATGGACTTCATTTTTGGATTCGTAATATCGAAAATAGCCTAAGTGGGATTTTTTGTATTTTTCTGAGAACATCCAATTTTCAATGAATAGTGAAAAATACATAAAAAAACTATTTTAATGAAAATAATTTATAGTGATAAATTATATTATTGAGTGGTTTTAAATTATTATTAGAATATACTTTTACCATTGTATCCAATGGTGGTCATTAGAAATAATTTCACTTGGAAATTAGACATTAAGAATTGTCAATATTTTTATAGATATTGTTTCTTAAAAACAAGCTATTTGTTTGTACAATGGGAATTAATTAATGAAACTTCTATGTTTTTAATTTGGTAAAACGGACATCATTTTTTAATTTTTAATATCAAATATAGAAAAGGGTGAATTTTTTGTATTTTTCTGATAATGTTCATTTTTAATGAATAGTGAAAAATGTTGTATTTTAATTCAATACTACATTTTCATCCAATTTGTTTATATAGTTAGATTGTAATTTTAATTGGTTTTATTGAATAATTGAATTATTATTGTATCACATAATACAATTTTTTCATTTGATGTTATTTCACTTTTCAATTGAATGTAAAAACAAGTCAATCTTTTGATAAATTTTATTTCTTAAAAACCCGTCTCTGGTTTTGACAACATGAATTATTTTTAAATTAATTAATTCAATTTCTATGTTTATAATTTGGAAAAATGGAATCCATATTTGGAATCATATGGTCGAAATTATGTATGTAAGACTCTTTTTTTTAAATTATGAATAGTAATGATGACACTTATCTTTAATTATTATGATTAATTTGTAATTGGGTAGTTAAGGGTAAAAAAATAATATCATAATAATATACAATGACCCCAACATGTGTCCTAATGATACTTTTTGTGTCCTTCCCCGCCATGTTATTCCTTATTCCAAACATCTAGACCCCATGGAATCACATTTGTTTGATAGTGACATTTTTTATTTTTATTTTTTAAAAAGGGAAAATATAACAAAAGTATGTATCACCCAAGTAAAACAATTTTAATTTTGGGAAAAGAAATTGACTATTAGACTATAAATAGTCATTGTAAAGATAAAAATATTTCCTAAATAATTGTATTTTTTTATAATTTTTAGACATTAAATAAATAAATTTATTTATGACACCATGATGATGCAACGTTTACCTCATTAATGAACGATTTAAATACAATGAAAAGATAAGGTAAAATCTAAGACCAAAACTTGTATAAAGCATATTTTATGTGTTTATATCTAACCCTTATCACCTTATCCTATAAATATATCATTTCTGTACCTTTAAAATCTGAAAATCATTTCATAATAAAGTATCATTTTAATCTTTGTAAAAGAGCCGCTCCTCTCCTCTTATAAAAGTCCCCCACCTCTACCACCATACCCACACCTCTCGGGCCATTGGATCAGCCAAACTCTACTAAAGTTTTCTCTAAGCATCCCTCTCTTCATCATATAAGCTTTAACATAGGTATAAATTTCATCAATAATCCATTTTGGTTCAAACTAAGGGGAGTTACACGATTTTAAGGTAATGTCTTCTCTTATGTTCTTTTGTTTTATTTTTCTTCTACAATCACTTAAAATCACTTAATTCATTTAATTTGTAACAAAACCAGTATATTAAATATATTTGGATGTTTTTATGAGAAGTATTTGATTTAAACTTACACAAAAATTTTTCTAATGGTTAAAGAACATGTTGTTTCTGTGGGTGGCGAATTACTGCCTCACGAAACGATGATTGTTCAATCTTCTTTTAACACCTCTCATGGTGGCCATTAAGATGTCACTATATTTTAATATTATATATATTATGTCTATGTTTTACTTATTCTTATTAATTTTTCATTTATGGTGTACCTTTATGATTTCCATTATGGGTAAACACGATAATTTATTTTAGGATGTGCAGACTACCGCCCCCTCAAAGTGATTTGAATCCTTAATGCCACATGTGGAATGTATAAAGGATGGAGTAAATGATATTATATATGATATTATCCTAGAGTTATAACATACCTTTATATAATTATGATTTTATTATTATAAATACGAAATAGAAATGAAAGTAGCGTTCATGCGTACGTACGACTTTCCTTCTCCATGAATGGTGCATTTCATTTTTACCTCTAAATGTTATGTAATATTATAAATTCATGTATATACTATATATATATGATATATATTATATTTATATCATGAATATAATTCTTTATATAATGGATATTTTACCACATGAACAACTTGTAATTATAAGATGTTTATTTTTGACTCAAGTACCAAAGATCGACAAAACAACCGTTATTAACATAAATAATACATATTGTTCAGAACTTGGTAATAAGTGATATAAAAGGAATAATTAACATGAAAAAGGTTCATAATAAAGTATAAATTAACTCTAGTTTATTATTTAGGAGTTTAAAGAACGATAAAGTCATGTCGGACACGAGGTAAGGGACTTCGTCTCAATATTCTTTCATTGAGGCATATTTTTTTTATATACAACTTTTTTTATACGGTGTACAAACCCCATTTATTTTTACGTTTATTCAAAAATAATATTTTTTATATGAATCATTTTACTAAATGACAAAATAGACTATTTTTTTGTCTTATTTATGTGGCGACGACGACTTCTCCACTTTCGTGAACATTATTTGAGTTTCAGCTTCCTCTACAAGCCATAACTTTTTTTTAATGAAAAATAAATACCATGTTTACTTTTCTTTTATTTTGGTATTGAAAATGGTTTGGTAATGTTTTTATTATATCAATGTGTTGAATTGATAACTTGTGATTGAAATGTGGAAATGTTATGTTTCCTTTATGAATGTTTAATGTGATACAATTATGTTATGGTTTATGATATTTTTAAACCTTTTCATATAAGGAATGAAATAGACATTATATGTGATGGGTGGAGCCCGATATAGCTCCTTGATACATCGGTAGGTCTCATGAGACAAACTACTGTCTTGGCACAAGGTCTTGACTATGTGGTTATGATAGTCTGGAATTATGCATTCCATCATTATGAAAGTGCTTATTGATATTTCACGTGATTATTCGACTAGTTGAATATCCATGTGAATAATTAGATGGAATTACTTCATTTTATTTTTTCTATATTATGAATAAGTTCTCATTTAAAAGGCTTTTTTTTAGTTATGCATTGCCTTAAATGTTTATGTTTATTTATGAATGATTCTGCTATATTGTTATCCTTACTGAGAATCTGAGCTCACACCTTTTTATGTTTTTCTTTTCCCAGTATGTGAAGAAATATTTTATGAATGACTTGCAGGGATATTTTTAAGGAGATATGAGTGTGTAATATAGAGACTATGTTATTGTGATTTTTCACTTTATGATGTAATGTAACATTTATGAATATATCTAGTGTTTCCAATGATACTAAACTAATCGTTCATTCAAGACATGATCTTTTGTGATCATGCCATTGTTATGTAATAATGCACCAACTCTTTATAACTGGGGTCGGGGCGTTACATTCTTAATGGTGAGTCTTCTTCTAATAAATGCATTTTAATTGATGAGAGTTACACAATTTCATGTACCATGTATGCTCACCACTTGCACCACCTAAGGTAAGTGCTTACCAATGTTTATTAAATCTGAAATATGAAATGTGAATTGGAATGTATTCTAAGTATATAAATTAGACTTATAAAAACAGATTGAAAAAAGGTTACATGTTCATAGAACCCCTTTCCTTGTTAATGGAAGGTAGCAAAGTGAGCCTCAATAATTAAATAAGCCTTAAATGCTAATTCATACTTGATTAAATGGTTCCAATGATACTTAGCCTATCCTCCCAAATAGAAGACAAGTCTTGGACTAATAAATAAATGGTTTCAACTCTACTTGAACTAACCACAATAATAGAAGGAAAGACTTTATCCAAAAGAATTATTATTTAATTACAATATCAAATAAGAATGGATTGACTCGTGCTTTCCTTGGATTATGGGAGGAGTATACATTGGGTCTTGGGATCCCCATTCTGATTCAAGGATACAGTTTTCATAGGCATATTCCCACATATACTCTACTTCTTATCTATTCCTTGGATGCCCGGTATACTACTATTGGGTCCCTTTCATTATTATAAGATACCTTGGATACTGTCCTTGGATCCTTCATTGACTATTAGCTTCCATGGTGAATTCCCATCGGGCCCTTTGTTTGGTTAGCCCCATTTTATCTGGGTTGACCACCTTTGACTCGATAAGTGCCTCATTATGGAATTCCTTGGATTACACTCCCTGTATGACACTCTTACCCTTAGCTATACTTAGATACAACTGAGTTATCTTTCCACGAGTTTACGTTTTCTTGGTTATTACCCAGGAACTCCCATACTAGATATCATTTTCAGGTTGCCTTGTTACAACTTGAGACCTTCACTATTTATACTGTCACAAGGTGATGTCATTGTTGGATATGCCTCACATTACCAATTAACATTAAATGGTAATTACAAAAAAAAATGAACTGGTTACAAGTTTAGACACCTACCGAGGGCTAAAGTAGTTACTTGGTTATTTAGTTTTATTTTATTGTTTTCTTACTTTATATATGCATGTCTTATCACTGTTATATTCCATTACACATTAAAGATGTTATCGATGCCATTGGTGGTGTCGCACTAAGATTTATCTCACACCCTCTCTAGGTTCCACTTGATATCCAGAGTAGATTACATGGATTCAGTTATTGACAAAGGGATTCCTTAAGCTTCTAACACTTGATTGTGTGATGATATGATGGATCTCGATAGCAGATGAATGAGTAGGATCTCAGGATGCTTGGAGTATACATGTTTTCCTTTAAATATAGAGCATCTCATGCATTTTTCCATGTATTCATGCTTTCCAGTTTACTAGTGACGTAACATTAAATCATCAATGTTCCAGTTGATACAGTTATTGTTATCCTTGTTTATCCACTGTATCGATTTTCTTCTTCTATTTATTTATATTCCATCATATATTCATTATTATATTATATTCCTTCTATTGTTATGAATTCCACTAATAGGGGCATAGTATTTTTATAGACACACTCATTGCCCTCACTACTGTTTGGTAGCCTATACTGTTTGGGAAGATGATCTTGAGGCCATGTGGCCCATCAGGCTCAGGGCACCCGTAAAGTGGCATCCGAGTCTGGGTTATCACAATGTTGTATGAGAGTTTTTTTCTTTTCTTTTATTACTATTTGGAGAAAATATGTTGGATAATAGGAACTCTTTGGAATTTTTCTTAAGCCATGCTTGGGCATTGTGAACCCATATTTTTGGTAAAATCTATGTTACCCATAATAAATCTATTGTCCTATTTTTCATGTTACAGTTGATATTATTTCACCTTTGGGTGACTCACATGTTGTGTGGTGTGGTCGATTATTACACATTGGTAATTAATTTCATCCATGTCCTGATGATATGAGGGAAAAGAGTATTTCTACATGCATCATCCTCGGCACCATGAATTCTCATGTGATGCATAGTGCCCTACCATATAGCTGCATTTCAATACCCTGAACTGCTTGATATTCTTTTTATTGTGGTGTGATGTAGTGATAGTGTCTAGTTCAAGTATCACTTTGACTTTGATTGAGAGATTGCATGACTCAATTCATGAGTTATATGGGCCCTCATCGGTTTGAATGAGTAATTTTCCGAGTCATTCCATTATGCTAAAACTAAATGGATGTTGTTGTTTTTTGAAAGGTGTATGGGAACTAATTCATCAGAAATGACTATCACTTATAAAGTGAATCCAGAAATCATAATTGAATTGTTTACACATCCTTATTCCTCCATTTCATGTCTATGAAGTTAAATGAGTGAACCTAAGAGTTACATACAATATTAGATAAAACTTATACATGATCACATAATGATGTCTGGCCATATATGTGGGTATTTTTGGTAGTCTGCCTTGTGTAGTGAGTTTTTCTTATGTTATGATTACTCTAGTGATTTTATCGTATGATTCCATGAATTTATACAGTGTGTGCTTGGAATGTGGAGACCAATGCCACCAAGACGTCATTATGTCATTCACCAAGAGAGTGGTGACGACCATGCTCTAGACATGTTGGACCTTGAGCTGCTAGTGTTACTTCCAGGAGTTCCACCTGAGGCACCACCCTCTATACCTAATTTGTGAACTAATTCCCAAGTTCATGATAGTTTCCATTGTATTATCATGTCCATGATTGTTTCTCCATGGGTTGAACCTATGATGGATAATCTGACCCACAAGTTCCATCCTTGACAACCATCTACTTTTTTAGGGGATGAAGGATCTGAGGTTACAGAGTATTTGCTTGAGGAAATTCGGTCTATCTTCATGCATCTAGAAATGCCTCTGGATTTGAGAGTCATGATTTCTACATATATACTTCCGGATTTGGCCATGTGTTGCTGGGATGTCGTTACCCAGGCCTGTCTTCATCAGGGCATGTTATCAGTTGACATCCATACTGCCTTATGTGATTAATTCATTACGCAGTCACTGAGAGCTGACATAGCTAGATATCTCATGCATCTCATGTAGGTTTCTATGTTAGTTGTGGAATATTCAGCACATTTCACTTATTTACATAACTTCTCTCTACTTCTAACTGGTGATGATCATTCACATTCTATACAATTTGAGGATGGGATACAGTATTCCATCGGAACTCAGGTGAATGTATTAGGGTGTCCTCCCTTATCTACAGTAGTTGATCATTCCCTTATCACTGAGCATAACCTGAGGGACAGAGAAATTACCTTGTTTAAAGGATCACTGCTGTGTTAGGATAGTAGTTCTTATGGGGGCAGGAATCATTCCCTTGAGGATCTTCGCCAGGGTGTTGGTAGCCAGAGTGTCTAGTTTGATTGCTCAATAGTGTTTCATCAGTGTGGAAAATGAGGGAATAAGAATCCCCAAATCTGATAAAGACCATATGGAGTGTCAGAAATGTGGTTGTATGGGTCCTATTCAGTGCTTTTATAGGACCTTTTTTCTAGCTTCGAGAGAAAAAGGATCAACATCAACTCCACCTTCAAGATTGAGTTATTTTTCACTCTGCTAGGTAGGTAGTTGGAGTAACATCGATAGGTCTGGATGAGGAGGAGGTCACAGCCGTGGTAGTCTGATCCCTCAACACCAGCATCGCCTACATAGTAGTCAGGATTGTGGTAGTTCATCAGTTACATAGAGCCGTGGATCAGGTTATTTTCATTATTTATAGGTGATGCCTAAAGATCAGGTTGTGGGACCATCTATAGTATGAGGTCCTTTCTAGTAGCCTTTACTATTTTCTATGCTTTATTTTCTATAGGTAATTCAAAATCTTTTATTTTTGTATCCATTGTTGAATGTCTTGGACTAGATATAAATTTTCACTATTGTGTAATGACCCTCGATACACAATTAGGAATACAAACTGGGTGCATATTCTAGTTTAAGTACTACCCCCTTGAGGTTAGAAGCTACCCTTTTATGTGGAATCTCTTTGTTATCAATATTATAGTCTTCAATATCATTCTTGGGATGGACTGGTAAGTTCATTATCGCTCCTTTGTAGAATCATATCACTACTGGGTTTCATGGACATCACCGGAAGGTAGAAGATATCTTTTCCAAGGAGAGTGGGTTGTCCATGATGGGAGGAAGGGACTGAATCATCATGGTGTAGGTGGAGTGGCTACCCAAATATAACAACATTTCAAGTTGGATTATGGTTTTCTTGAAATTGATTTCCCTCAAGTAGTTTATCATTTCAGGGAAGTCTTTCTGGATGACTTTTATAGCTTACCTCCTAAGATATAGGTAGAGTTTACAATGGAGCTTGTTCCAGGAGTAGCTCCAGCATCCATTCCTCCATACAAGATGGCACCTAATGAGCTTCAGTAACTCAATTGGAAGATATAGTACATTGAGGCCCATTGATTTATATGGCCCAACACATCTTATTTGGGTTCACCTGTTTTTTTCTAATAAGAAAGGTGGAAACCTCAGTTTGTGTGTGGATTAAATAAGGTTGAACTACATAATGGTCATGATCCAGTATCCACTTCCTTGAATTGATGATCTCTTTGACCAGATATGTGGAGGAAGGGTTTTCTCTAAGATCATCTTGAGGTCAGGTTATCATCTGGTGAGACTTAGAGCATGATACATACCTCGTAAAACATTCCATAGAAGGTATGGTCTATATGAGTATATTTTTATTTCTTTTGGTCATACAAACACACCTGTTTGTTTCATGTCTTTGATGAATAGGTTTTTTCACCCCTATTTGGACTCTTTTTCCTGGCCTTTGTGGATGACATTTGGTGTATTCATGTACTAATAACAACCATGCCAAACATCTTGAGATCATTTTGAGTACACTGAGAGAGCATCATCTCTATTTCATGTTATCTAAATTAGAATTATGGATTGAAAAATTCCACATCATGTGTCATATTATTTAAAAATAAATAATACATTTTCACCATGAAAAGGATAGTTTTGTAGACTCCTGGGATCAGACTAATAATGTTTTTTATATCAGGAATTTCTTTAGGATGACAGGATTTTATTGGCCTTTCATACATGACTTCTCACATCTTCCATCACCTCTTAATGGACTTTCAATGAAGGGTGTCAAGTTCCTATGGTAAGAATATTGTGAGAAAAACATTCAGGAGCTAAAAGGGAGGCCTATTTCTGTACCAATTTTGATTCATATAGAACCTGGTAAATGTTATGTTGTATTTTTTAATTCATTATGAATTGGCCTAGGAGATGTTTTTATGTATGAATAAAAACATTTTGTATATAGATCCCGGTAGTTGAGGACTCACAAGATAAATTAAAAGATGCATGACCTAAAACTAGATGCAGTTGTCCAAGCCTTAAGTTGCTGGATACATTATCTCTTAGGTGAGAGATTTGGGGTGTATATAGATCACAATAGCCTCAAGTATATATTTTCTCTATGTGACATGAACATTCAATAGTGAATATGGGTCGAATATCTATAATCCATTGATTTTGAGCATGCCTATATTCTTAGAAAAGGAAATGTGTTTGCAGGTGCACTAATTCAGAAAACTTAAATGCATGCCCTATAGGAATCCAGTGATGAATGGAAGCTAATGGCCCCTTTTTATGAAGTTCATCTAGATGATCATGATATTAAAGAGTAGTTTTACCTCTAAGGATTAATTGTTACCTCTTACCTCCTTGATAATGTGAAAATTATGTAGATTACAGATCCCGAAGGTTTTGTTCTCTATGAGGGTATATCAAGAAAAAACCCACCTCCAGATTGATCCGTGGACAAAGATGACATCCTGAGTCTACGTGGACATATATGGGTTCCTACAGATGTGAGAGAGGAGTTGATTAAAGAGGCCCACACTTCCAAGTGGGATGTTCATCAAGGCATCTCAAAGATTTATTAGGATATGTGTTGCCAGTATTGGTGGCTTGGGATGAAACGTCAGATTGCAGGTTACATCACGAGGTGTTCCACATATCAGCAGGTGAAGGCAGAGCACTAGAGACTCGCTATCTTGTTATAGCCACATCCATTCCCAAAATGGAAACGGGAAGATGAATCTATTTGTTTTTCTAGTTTGATTACCTAGGTCACCAAGGGGTAGAGATTCTATCTAGTTAGTCATTGATTGACTATCAAAATCGTCCCACTTCATTCCTATTTGGGATGCTTTCTATGTTCATAAACTGGGAAGAGTATATCTCTGTGAGATCATATGAGTACATAGAGTTCCATGTCATGTTGTTTCAGATAGGGATACTCATTTCACATAACGGTTCTGGAAGGGTTTGCATAAATATGTGGGAACTCAAGTGGTTTTATGAACATGTTTTCACCCTCAAATAGACGGAAAATCAGAACAGACAATACATGATCTAGAATATACGATTCATGCATGCATCCTTGATTTTGGTGGTTCATGAGCAAAGCATATCCCTCTCATCAATTTGTCCAATAATAATAATTTTTATTTGAAGATTACGATGGCTCATTTTGGGGCCTTATATGGTAGGCCAGGCCATTCAACCTTGGGCTGGTAAGAGGAAGGTGAGGTAGGCCTAGTAGGTCCTCATCTCATTCAGGAGACATTAAAATAGGTCCAGCTAATCAGGAAGTGTATGAATACTGCTAAGTCTATATAGAACTTGTATGTCGATCGCCATCATCAACCTATTGGATTTGAGGTTGGGGATCATGTTTTTCCTCGGGTATCAACTAGGCTCGGGCATAGACGCTTAAGAAATAAGGTAAAGTTGATGCCTCCTTACGTTGGGCCATTCGAGATCCTAGAGAGAGTGGGGCCGGTAGCTTATCAGTTGCTACAACCTTAGAGGTATTATACCATGAATGACATATTTCATGTCTCATAGCATATCCAATATGATGATGACCCAAATCATACCATTGACCCAAAGGAATTTGAATTAGATGATGATACTACCTTTGAGGAATATATAGCACGCGTCATTCACCGAAGCACGAAGGATCTATCAGGAATTTCTTCCCCTCTCATATGGGAATTATAAATGCATGTCTGTGTAAAAGATGAGACTTAGGAGTGGTAAGAGAATGTACATGCTCAGTGTCCAGGGTTGTTCTCAGATAGTGTTTCCATACCTTTGGAAGGAGAACTCGAGGGGGGGGGTCATTTCTTTTAAGGGGGGAAGACTGTAAGATCCCAGTTTTCCACATAGTTATAGATCATTTAAATTTCAGTATAAATCATTAATTTAGTCCTAATATGGATTCTGAATGAGTTAGTTAAGGTTACAAGGGTTTTCGGGGCTTGTTTGTATCCTGATGCCCACCTTTTTGGATTATACAGACTCAACACATGATTAAGAGTAAACGGTTCTAGATTTCCAAATTGTATCCTATACCGTGTGGAAGGTGTTTCTTCGGATAGTGGAACCTCACACGATTTGTGCACGGTTATGTATCCAAACTATGTGACATCAAATTTTTTCCTAGTAACCATTCATGGATGGTGCACGGTTTGATCAAACTGTGGGGAGGAATATTTTTTAGGAAAACCATATCACATGGTTTGTGCATGATTTAAGAAACCATGCAGAAAAACCCTACATTGGCTAAAAACTAGTGTAAAATATCAAAAACACCCTTATTTATCTATTAATCATCTTACTTCCTCCTAATTCGATAACCTGTAGGATTTTCTTCCTTTTTCACCCATTTGGACATTTTTGAAGGCCAAAGGTAGGGATCAAGATATCTCATTCATCTGACATCCCATGGAGATTCCATTCATCATGTTGGATGAGAAACGATTTGTAATTAGGTCCTCTTTAGCCATTGTTATTCTCTTTCACTCATAGCCTAAATATCTCCATGTGATCATTTTTCACCTTCTCTTAGGTTTACTCTGAATTGAGGCAAATCAAGGGATGATGAAGGAGGGGAAGGATCGTACAACCCTAAGGTGGGTGGTCTATAAGTCCTGCCTAGTGTTTGTTGATTTTGGAATATTCATGTGGGGCCCACTGATATCATTGGAAATCATTTATTGAATTTACATTCCATTATTATTCTTTTCATAATCGTATGATTATTCTCTTTCTAATTATGTGGATAGTTTTTAGTGGTTACACCCTCAACTCTATCCATCCCATTTTGAAGGATATGCTATAGATGTGATTTTTTGTGTTTTGACCCATTTGAGCCACCGTTTGGGTGTTACCTTTCTTGAAATTCCTAAATGTGAAACTTATTCTATTAAATGAAGTGTCATTAAAGAGAATTTATTAATGGTATGTACCATGAATGCTCACCACTTGACCCTCCTAATGTAAGAACTTATAAATGTTTATTAAATGTCAAATAGGAAATGTGAAATGGAATATATAATATGTATATAACATATCCTTATCAAGAGATATTGAATAAAGGTTACATGTCTGTAGCACCAATTTCCATGTTAATAGAAGGTATTAGAATGAACCTCAATAATTGAAATGGCCTTAATGGATTACTATGACTTGATGAAATGGTTGCAAAACCACTTAGCCTATCAACACCAATATAATACAAGTCTTGGACAAATAAATAAATGGTTTCAACATTCCTAACCTATCCATAATAATATAAGAAAATACTTAAACCAAATTAATTATTACATGATTAAAATAAAAAATAGGAATGGATTGACATAAGATCTCCTTGGATTCTGGGAGGAGAATACATTGGGTGTTGGGAACCCCATTCCGATTCAAGGATATAGTTTTCTCAGGTTGATAACCACAGAGAATCTGGTTCTTTTCTATTCCTTGGATGTGAGTATACTACCATTGGGTCAATTTAAATATTACAATATACCTCAGATACACACATATGATTTAATATTGTCTAGTAGGTGCCCTGGTGAAAGCCCATAGGGACCTATCATTGTTTATCCTTATTTTACCTTAGTCGATCACCTTGGACTCTATATGTGGATCATTATGGATTGCTTTGGATTATGCTCCTGAGATTACACTCTTTCCCATTAGCTATACTCAGGTACTATTGAGCTAGCAATTTATGAGTTTACATTACCTTGGTTATTACCCTAGAACTCCCTCACTCGATATCATTTTTGGGTAGCCTTGTTATGTCTTGAGACCTTCACTACTGATACTATCATGAGGTGATGTTAGTGTTGGTTATGCCTCACTTGACCTATTAACATTAAATGGTAATTACATAAATAAAATGAACTGGTTACATGTTTAGACACCAGATGAGGGATGAAGTGGGTAAATGTTTATTTAGTTATATTGTATTATTTTCTTAATTTATATATTCTTGTCTTCACATTGTTATATTCCATTACACGAGCCAGATGTTATTGACACCGTTGGTGGTGGCCTACTAATATTTTTATCAAACTCTCTTCGGGCCTTATTTTTTACCCAATGTAGATTACATGGTTTCATGTATTGACAAAGGGATGCATGTAACTTATAACACTTGATTTTGAGCTGATTGGATGGAGCTTGATAGCATATGACAGAGTAGGATCTCAGTATACATAGAGTAGTATTATTTTCCTTTACTTCTGGATCATGTAATACATGTTGTCTTGTATTCCTGCTTTCCAATTTTCTAGTGACATGACATTGCTTCATCACATTTCCAGTTGACCCAGTTATTTTTATCCTTGTTTATCCATTGTATCAGTTTGCTTCTGCTATTTATTTATATTTCTTCTGCTGTTTAATATTCCATTATATTCTTTATAATATGCTGCACTCTACTAATGAGGGAATCATCTACCCATAGACACATCCTAGGCCCTTGTTGCTATTTGGTAGCCTCTGGAATTCAATATGATGCGTTTGAGGCCATGTCACCCACCAGGCTTGGGGCACCCGTTATGTGGCATCCGGGTCCAGGTCTTTACATATAAATTTGATTGATTTTTTAGGGAGGATGTTATTTTATAGGGGTACAATGTGTAAAACCTATATTTTAAGAAATATATTTTTTCTCTAAAAATATAATTAATTTTATCTATATGTCTGTTTCTACATGAAACACATAGTTTAGTGAACCATGATACACTCTAAATATTCTTATTTAAACATTATTGTTATATCCTATCTATTTAACTTTGTGTTATTAATATAAATAAGTATATTTTAGAAAAATATGTATAAATATATTAGATAAATAAAAAATATATAAATATGTACATAATTTATTGGAATGTCCTTAAATTCTATGAAAATTTATTTCTCTTAAAAATGATTTTGATTTCTTATTGTGAAAAAAATAAAAAACATAATTTTTAATATTTTAGATAATTAATTTTAAAAACTTTAAGTTTATTTTTTAATAAACATGTAAAAATTAACTTCGGGTAATTTTTTTGGATTTTTCTGAATATTTTTATATTAATGATTAGTTAAGAATATTGTTTTTTATTGAAACCCACCATTTCTTGTAGATCATTTACAAAGTTATATTTTTTTATAAAATGGGTAAAATGTAAAACTAGTTCAATCATGTCAATAATATTACAATCTACGTCATTGGAATCAATTCATGTTTTTTTTATATAAAATATTTTTTATACTTATGAAAATTTCTTCTTTGGAAAACAACTTATTTGTCCACCCTTTGGAAAACAACTTATTTGTCCACCCTGTGGGATTTAATTTAAAATAAATTTTAGAAATTAAAGGAAATTAATTTAGAAAATTTATTCTAAAATTTTAAGCATTATAATTCATAATATATAATAATGTCAACTTCTTGTCTTAATTAATTGAAAAAATATTAAAAATTAATTCTTGTTGATGGGTTAAAACTGTTGTACTGGGTGGTTAAACCAAAAGATAAGAGAACTTATTATAATTAAAAATTATATTAATCATACATTTTTGACATATTTAAACATTATAATATCCCAAATTATAATTTATTTTAAATTGGAGTCATTTTTCTTAGTAATTACATTATCAAATTGGATTCATTTGGGAGATTTCTTAATAGTTTCCAAGTGGGTTCCATTCCCCACATATCAAAGGAAATAACATATCCTTTTTTATACATTCTCCATGGAAATTATGTATTTTAAAATACCTATCCAAATAAATTCCATAATTACCAAACCAATTAAAATAGGCCTTATGTTTATTATAAAATCATCCAATGAAGTAATTAGGTGTAAACCAAAATGGGCTCTCTGAGGAAAAGTTATAGTATTTAATAATGCATTTTAATTTTATTTCTTCTTACAACTCCCCACAATAATATTAAAAAATTCTGATATTAAAAAATAATTATATCACATAAATTATATTTTGACATTATAATGTAATTACTTACATGTACCTCTTCTTCCATCACATGGGAAGTGAAACAGTTGACCATGTATACGGTGGACTACCACCGCATAAACTAATATAATTTCATTTCCATCACCACTTGTAATGGATTGATATAATGATTAATTTAATGTAAATATATTATATTTATTAAATAATTATTCTTTTTTTAATATAATATCACATATATATTCTTCCATTCCAGTCCTTTGAAAAACAATATCGCCGATCATGCGTACGTGTGGACTACTACCTCCACAAAGCGATGTGATGCGTTATTAATTTTATATTCAAATGGATGAAAAAAAATTGTATATTTATTAAATAAATATGATAAATATGATATAAAATGTTTATTTAAATATGATATAGTTATATTGATGCATCTATCATTAATCTGGAAACAACGTTTATGCAAATGTAAAACCTACAGTCTCACTGAACTATGTAGTTAAATTTCTATCGCTAACTTTTATTGATTACAATAAATACATATATAATGAATATATATGATATTTATAATATTTTTACATTATATATTTATTTTAATAACTATCAATGTACATGGATTGAAACTATCAAACAAAGACATACATGATAAATAATGGAGTTATCACTTGAAACATTGATTTTAACAAAGAATTTTAAATAAATAGTTGATAAAAGATTATAATTAAAAAATATACAGTATTATATATTTTATAATAGTTATATAATTTATTTATAATAATCCTATATTTATTATATTATAGGTTCTAACGTGTACAAAGAAATTCTTTAATTGACGTAAGGGTCTTCTAGTCTCACTTTTATTTTAGCAGAACATATGTCATAATCTCTACCTATTTCTTTTGTGTGTTTATATTTTGAAATATTTACTTATTATATATTGAATATAATTAATTTTATTTCTATTAATGTTTTATATATTTTAATTATTTAATGGGTATTAATATTTTATTTTTTCTAGTGTCACATGGGATTTTCACCTCGCTTTTATTTTCATGGGAAAGGGCCATATTCACCAATTGTTTCTATTATGGGTGTGTATAATTCCCATGAATGTATTTTAAAATACCTATCATTAAAATATTGTTATATAAATATACATATAATTTTAGTTTTCTGATTTTTATTTTGATCTCAAAATTTACCAAAGTGATACATGTTTTATGTTACAATCTCATTGTTTATCTAGATTGTTTATGATTAAGTTGTTGATGATGAATTTTTGTGGTATGAATCTCAAGAATCCCATGTGTTTTATTATTATATATTTATTTCTATAGATTTCAATATTTCCTTTCACTTTTATCTCTTTATGAACTAAAGTGACCAAATTAATGTTTAAAAAAGGTATATTTCTCTTTTCTGTCAAAAAATATTTTTCTACATTTCCCGTGTTTTATAAGAATGTTTTTAATGAATGTTTTTAATAATCTTCAACGATATATATAAATTTTGAATCATTTTTTACTCTTTAAAAAAATTAAATAAATATTATTATTGTTTTCCAAAATGAGTTATTTTTGACTTTTTTCAAAAAAAGTGAAAGGAATAATTATTTTAATTTGTATTACATGAATGATATTTTCCACCATCATGACTGATTAATAGCCTAAAACATAATATACAAGTATCCAGGTTTTTTTCAAAAAAAAAATTTATTTTAAATTTGGGTTATTTTTAGATTTTAATTAAGATATTTTAAATTGGAAATGAAAATTTTCTTATGATATGTTCCTTGTGATCTTTAAAAATCATTTTCCATGTAATATGACATAACTTGATGTTACATAAGATTTACTAGGGATATAACCCAATGACACCATACTTATTAATTATTGTGATGTTTTATGTTTATAGTTAATAGATGTTTATAAAAACCATTATTTTTCCATGGTTTATGTTATAATGAAAATAAAAAATGTTTATAAAACTCATTCCTTTTCCATGGTTTATGATATGATGAAATGATGAAATGTTTTTGAAACATATTTATTTTTTATGATTAATTCATTGTTGAAATATTAATTAATCCCATAATTTTATGGGTTCTAATATGGTTAATGTATTACGATCATTCAAAACCCAAATTATTGGATCATATGATGAGTGAGAACTATATATACCTCTAATATATTTAGTAATGATTCGTATCTCGTGATATAAACATGACTGAATGGGGTATAAACCCAACTCAGTAAGGGACTCTATATACTATTATAGTCTTTGTAGTGAACCATGACTACCATGATTGTCTGTGGAGTGAACCCATTATACTATTATAGCCATGAAAATGATACTTTGACACTATTTAAATGATTTTATATGAATATGTGTATTCTAAAGAACTATGTCAAATGTCAATGTTATGTTCTGATGGGTCGTGTTATTTTATTCCATTATGATGCATGTCTAATGAACTCCCACAATCTGTTACATGACTATGGATTTGATATTGGATTTGTAGGGTATATTTATCAAATGATAAGATAATGTCCTAAAACCATCATGTTTTTTTATTCTTGTGTGATCATTGATATGTCTAATTTTACTATTACTAATCATATGATATCACCCATTCTTATGTTTCATTTCCCTATGTTATGAAGATATGGTTTATTTTTGATATGTCTTGTAAGGGTTATTGTTATGAAGAACCTTGTTAGAGTAGATGTAGTTCACTTATGGGCTAGCTGTTAATTTATCCTTGTTTCCAAAGACACCGATCCATTAAATCAATCATATATGTTTATTGTAATGTGAAAACAATATACATATACAATGATGACATATCTATAAATGAGGAGTTTAGACCTTTGCATGATTTATTACGAAAATCATCCATTATTATACTATTATGATCCTATATAAATGAAATTAAACTGTGTTTTATTTAGTTGTCATAATGCATTTATTTCAAATGATATTTCAATGACAATTCTCAAGTTCTCAACCTGAGTAATTATTATTACTTAACCTTCTATTCTTAATATATCTATTCCAAAATCCTTATTAGAACCCTAATATAATGAAACTAATATTATTAATATACTTTAATTTTATTATATTAATTGACCAATCATCATCCAATCCATTCTTTCTACAAGGAAAACCCAAATAACATCAGTCATTCATACGAGCTGACTACCACCTCCACAAACTGATGGTGTTTGTTTTTCATCACCGCCACTCATGGTTAGTTGAAAGTGTGGATTATTTTTATTAATATTTTTCCTATGAAAAAATTGTGATATTTAAATGATAATTTATTGTATACATTCATTCTAACCCATTAATTGAGAAATGGAAATACGAATCATGTGTACCTACTCCCTGAATAATGAATTTATATTTCCACAATCACCCACCGTTGATGGTTCAAAAAATTAATTTAATAAATATATGAGATATTTTTTTAATTCTCACAATTCTGAATTTTTTTATTAACATTATATAAACACCTTCCTTTGATCATAGAATCATTATTGCATGATCTTGTTCGGGTCAGTTATATTATCTATATGAACAATGTTATAATTCATATAGTATGAATGATTAAGGAATGTTATATAAGGTTAATATAATGTAATAATATTTTATTTTATATTTTTTAATGATTCTGAATTTTTTTATTGTATTTATAATATTTATTAAGATATCACTTTGTGATCGTTAAACACACATAAACCAGTTCATCATGATATCCATATTTATAAAACATATCATTACCACTCACTAAATGAAAACAGAATATTATTAATCCTTGAAAAACCATGGTTATATATTATTTGAGAGTTTTTTAATGATGTTTTTTTGATAAAAAATAATCAACCGTGACATCATAAAACTCATACAAAACATGAAATCAATGTTTCTATCACATGATGACGAAAATAAATTTTAACTAACCGATATATTTGTAATAAATTATTTTAAATATTGTATATAATGGGAAATATGTATCTATAATGTTTGAAATAGGTAATTAATATAGTAAATTTTTTATGTAGTAGGTTAGATCTCATTTTGATTACATAGGAATTAAGGTAAGAGTTCATTATCCCAATCATTACCCCTTGAGACATATTTCTTATTATACACCATTTTTCTTATGTTTGGTTCATTGTTTTCCCACATTAAAAAAATTTCATTATCCAATAATTATTAATGGTATTTAGTGTTTCACCTTGAATTTTCTCCTTCAAGGGGTTTTGATTTAATTCCTTCTAATTTTGTGAGGTTTTGTTATCTCGGATTTCAATCCCTTTAGAAATGTTAGTGTTATACATTATTTTACCTATTTTCTAGTAAATTCAATTCCCATTTGATATATTATATAATTATTCTCTCATTATCCATGGTATTTAATGTTTCATTTTAAATTATATCCCTTAAGAGGTTTAGATTTTAATGATTCTAAAGGAATAAGTGTTATTTGCATATGATTATAATTTCATGGGACATGATTGATATTATGGAACATATTTGATTTTATATTGTATATTAATTGACATTTTCATTCAAGTGTAATTAAAATATTTTATTTCATTATATTATAATTTCACGGTATCCCTATCATGTTCTTTTGATTGTTACATTACAATTAGAATAAGGGTGTATGCTATTTAATTTTTCTTAATAGATATATTATCCATATTAACAGCTTATTTCCATATTATATTGTATATATTTTCCATCGATTAAATTATAAATAAATTAATAATATATTTGTTTGTGAGACTATTTTATTATAGATACATCAATACCCATTTCTTTCCAAATATTCAACTTTTATAGGCTTGATTTTCCTTATAATTTCATTCCTATGTGAATAATATATATTTTACTACATTTTTTGAGGAAAATTACCCAATATATCAACACATTGGTTCATTTATAAAATTATTGGCTCAACAATATACCATTAATTGATACAACCGTAGTTTTTTTATAATTACATATAATTATATTCCACTTTTTGATTGGAGAAATATTTACAATCATTATTCTTTTCATTCTGATACAGATTTTTATAAACACCACAATATAGTTGATTTTGTATTGATTGAAAATCTACATTCTTTATCCTAATGGATTATTTTCATTTATTAACTATAAAATTATTGACATTCCCTATGCCAATATATACTTATAGATGTTTCTTGATTATTAAGTCATTTTTAATGAATTTTAATTTAATTTATATGTCTTAAATTGTGAATAAATTGGATATAATGAAGATATGTGTGAGGCCAAGTGGTGTATATCACATCAATGTATTAGTTTTTCTCATGGGAAATGTTTTTGTGTATTTAGTATATGAGTACCCAATGGGTGAAATACATCTTGGTGGAGACCTTTATGATAAAAATGATGTCTTGTAGTATCCATAATAAAAATAACAATGTCTTATCTAAGGTCTTGGAGGTAAAGAATATGTTGTCTGACATTATTTAATTTATCCCCATGAATTCAGTTATTAGCATCCATGTTTTTATTTATATTTTTTACCATAGATTTTTTTCAAGATCATGTGATCATTTATATAGTAATTATTTGATTAATTTTTCTCCTACCATATTGTTCATGCCATTTTTTCCATGATAATAATAGTATATGATTTACCTTATTGAGTATTTTATCTCACCCTTATTATGATCCCATATGAAAACCACACTCTTTATTACACACAAAACATAATTTATTACATAAAAACCTTTACTTGATAACACATGTAAGATCAAGAAGACTAGTGTCTTTGGGTATTGGGAACATTACATAACATCTTAAAATAAATAACACAACATAATTATTGAAAACATCCTTTACATGACCACATCATTCCTTTGTACTTAACATTGCACGGGATAACCAGAGGATGTTCATAAAAAAAGGTGATCTATATATCCCAGTAAGGGAATAAACATGGTGTTGACCTCACCTATTTTGATAATATCAATTATGTTTCTATATGCTTTGATAATCCCAAATAATGTGTATCATTATAATAATTATTAGTTCAATCTATAAAATCATATTATTAAGTTGATAAAATATCAAAATTATCATCCAAATTTGTTAATCAATGGTTATCTAGGTTTATAATTGTTTTGAAATATTTCTGACTCAATATGAATATGAGTTGCATAGAACATATAAGTACTAAGTGTTGAGTCACTGATATAGAACTACTGGTAAATAGTCTACCAATAACTATAGGTCACTGACAGAACAAGCTTCATGTGACCCAAGGTCACTGGTACATAGTTACTGATACAAGATACTGATACAAATAGAAAGACATACAACTACCGATATAAAGTACACAAATACAAATACACAGCCACTGATACAGATAGACATAGTCCACTAATACAGAAAGATACTGACAGACAGCTACCGACACATGTCTACTGATAGAGACAGAAGGATACCGATACAAAGTATACCAATACAAGAATGTCAGCAGTATGGGTCACTGATATTGGAGCTACCAGTAGAAGGAGCTACTGATTCAAGTGGTCTACTATTATAAAGAGTAAAAACTACCTATACAGACTTACTGACTCAAGTCCACCGATGAAAGCTCACTAATACTAAGAGCTAGCGATGGAAACCAGTCACTATATCTCTAACTCTATTGATATTATTTATTTAGAAACAGTCATATTTGATGTTTTTAATGCATCTGATATTAATTAATGATAGTGGTTGCCATGTTTTTATACCGTACCATGCACCTATAAAAATTTAATCATTCCCATTGCAGGAGATGAGGATATATATATAAAAGGGAATCTCGAAAAGAACGGTTGTACAAGAGTCGATCAGTGATTCCACGCACATACGAAACAATCTTCTGAAGATACTCATGGACTTACATGCATAGAAGAAGAAGGATGAATATATAATGAATCCATATAACCTGAATATTCATGGAGTAAGGAGCTTCAACATTCAAGGAGTAAAGAGATTCAATGATTTCACATGCACTCATGCTGATCAGACTAATCACCCTAGACCTGGAAATCATATACAAAAATGAAACACTTTCTTACAAGATTAAAAGTAGAGAAGGACTCAAAGCCTCATATACATCAATCCAAGGAGTCCAGAGCTTCACTCAAAATAGATAGAGCATTCTAAACTCATCTCTAATTGTTTGTCTCTATTGTGTTTGATTTATTTACATTTTGATCTAGGTTTGTTCTTTATTTTCAAACGAAGTTTGTCTCTTGTGATAAACTGGAGGATTTATAAATCCTGACTCAATCTTTACCTTACACATTAGTATCCAACATTAGATAGTGGTAGAGGTCATGTGTGACCTGGAAAGCCAGTAAGATATTGTTATTTTTGATTTCCCACGAAGAACTGTGGTAGAGGTCTGAGGACCTGGACAATATGAGTACTATTGTAAACCCCAATCTACAGTGCGGATCAAAGTTTATATAAACTTCAGGAGAGGAATAAGTCTTGTCTTGAGACTGAACCTCTTGGTTAAATCTTTGGTGCATCTTATTTTATTATAATGTATATTTTCTATTCTTCTTATAAGTACTTTAAATATAAATCTATTTTAGATCTAAATCTGAAAGTTAAACTAGAATGTGTTTGTAATTATTGTGAGCCAGTAATTTCGTTTCAAAATCTAACTTAATATTCAGATTACGTTAATGGAGAAGTAATAAATATTGGGGAAACTGATTGAACGCTTAAAATATTTATATATTCACAACTGTTTAACTTGTTTTATAAAAAAAGGGGATTTCGATACATACCTTTTAAACATAAATTTTTAATTCAAACACAATTCACCCTCCCCCCCACTTGAGTGTCCACTATGGACAACATGTTGTATAATAGGGAGGTTTGTTAATAAAGTATTTCCAAATATTCTATTTTTTAACAGTGATTTTAGTTGTATCTTAATGATCTTAAATATCTGTTAGTTGTAAATTTTATCTCTTTAAAAATATTTCCTAAAATCAAATTATGGATAATATTATATAAGTTGATTCTACCAATAGGCCACCTTTCATTAATTATTTAAGTTATTCTCAATGGGAAATCAAAATGAATATTCATTTACAAAGTGTAGGATTTGACATCTGGTCTGGTAAATAGTCTGAGTATGAAATTTTAAAAAACTACTAGAGTAACTTGGGATAATGCTACAAAAATATGATTACATAAATAATTACAAAGAAATAAATGATCTGTATTGTTCTTTAAAAGATGAAGAATTGTCGAGCCCTCTGGAAGATTGTTGAATTCATCCTATGATTGCTGTTTTAATAATCACAAATCATCGTTACTTAATCTGGTTGGATTTCTCATATACATAATCAAAATCTTTTAGTGAATCTTTTTATATCGGTTGGATCATTTTTTATCTGTGCTTGTTATTGATTTACAAGTATGCTGGAAGTCTTCTGGATCAAACAGACACTTTGTTTTCTGTTATGTGAACGGTCTCACTGATCCATATCAAAAGTGAACGGTCACATCGATCTATATCAAAAGTGAACTGTCACACCGATCCATATCAAATGTGAACGGTCGCACCGATCCATATCAAAAGTGAACGGTCTCACCGATCCATATCAAAAGTGAATGGTCTCACCGATCCATATCTATAGACAACGGTCGCACCGATCCATTTCAAAAGTGAATGGTCGCACCGATCCATATCAAAAGACAACGGTCGCACCAATCGATATCAAAAGACAACAGTCGCACCGATCCATATCAAAAGACAACGGTCGCACCGATCCATATCAAAAGTGAATGGTCGCACCGATCCATATAAAAAATGAACGGTTTCACCGATCCATATCAAAAGTGAACGGTCGCACTGATCCATATCAAAAGTGAACGGTCACACCTATCCATATCAAAAGACAACGGTCGCACCGATCCATATCAAAAGACAACGATCGTACTGATCATGACACACCGATGTTGATCAAATGAGTCACCGATCATGACACCCCGATGTTTATCAAATGAGTCACCGATCATGACACACTGATTCTGATCAAATGAGTCACCGATAATGACACATCAATGCTGATCAAATGAGTCGCCAATCATGACACACCGATGCTGATCAAATGAGTCACCTATCATGACACACTAATGCTGATCAAATGAGTCACCGATCATGACAAACTCATGCTGATCAAATGATTCAACGATCATGACACACCGATGCTGATCAAATGAGTCACCGATCGTGAGACACCGATGCTGATCATCTGAATCTCCGATCAGGACACCTCGATGTCTAGCCACCGATGCTGATGCTGATGAACTACCGATCACTTGACTCACCGATAGTCATAATCTACTGTTTGAGTTTCGTTATCTTTATTTAATCTAACCAATGGTCATATTAGGTATATTTTAATGCTCTATCATTTATTTAATGAAGGTTGTTGGATGTTAGTGTATCGTATCTCGTACCTGCAAAAAGAAATTATTTCTTTTGATGGATCTCATTCCATAAATACAAGAAGTCCCTGTTGGTTCAAAAAGATGATGAGACACATATGAGTGCAAAGAGTGGTGGATGAGATAGTTGTGGAAGAAACGAGAAAGATCATATGGATATAAATGCACGAACAAGAAGACATAGAAGCTCATACACACTCAAGCTTACTCAAGAAGTGTTCTGTACATTCACGAGGACATTGAAGAACTTCATCGACTATATTTTTCACTATATCTGAACCTGGGTGCCAAGCAGACGAAACTATGTTTTTCAAACAAAAAACCAGAAGAGGACTCAGAACCATATCTGATCAAACTCAAGGAGTACAAAGCTTCACTGAAATCACTAGAGCCATTTCTAAACTCTACATCTCTGCTCTGTGATTCATTATTTTACATTTCGAGCAGTGTGTGTTATCTGATATATTTAACACACACACAGTCTCCTGTACATTAACTGGAGGATCTATAAATCCTTATCAAAACATTTACATCTTTTTTCCTACAATAATAGTGGTAGATGTCGTGTGTGACCTGGATAGTTGGTTGTTGTTGATTTGTTTCACACGAATAAAAGTGGTAGTGGTCTTGGACCTGGACAGTTGTAAACTGTTGTGAAACCCGATCCAGGGTGTGGATCAAATTTTTTCTAAATCGTTGAGAGGAATATGTCTCGGCTTGAGACTGAACCGATTGGATATATCTAATGTTCTATTTCTTTCAATGTTTTTTTTATTCCGCTGCTAATTACTTTAAAACCAAAACTGTTTTAAAGTCACTTTAATAATTAAACTCGCAAGTGTTTATATTAATTGTAAATCAGTATGTTAGTTTCAAAAGTTAATCAACTATTCTGTTTTGATTAACTGGGAAATAATCAATCCCTTTAGAACCCAATATAACATTTACTTTGATATAAATTCACTACAGTTTAATTCAGTATTTTATTTTTTGGTTTCTAAGACAATGTTTTTAAATAGAAATTTTAATTGGAACTCAATTCACCCCCCTCTTGAGTATCCACTCTGACCAACATTTGGTATCAAAGGATTTAAAATATTTTCTAAAGTACTCTGTTTTTTAACTGTGATTTTAGTTGTATTTTAATGTTCTTAAAATTTTTGTTTTTTCTAAATTTTTATATCTTTAAAATCTTTGGATTAAGTAAGCTATCATGGATAATAGACTTGAAGGTGTTGCTACCAATAGACCACCATTTTTCAAGGGAAATAACTATTCTTAGTGGAAAATCAACATGAAAATTCATTTAGAGAGCATGGGTTATGATATTTGGACTGCTATAGAATCAGAATATAAAATTCCTACTACTGTTAGATCTATTTCGAATGAAGCTACTAAGGCTACCTAAAATAATAATTGAAAAGATATGAATGCATATTACTGTGCATTAGGAGATGATGAATTTAATAGAATATATTCCTGTAAAACTGCTTATGAAATTTGGGATACCTAATTTGTTTCTCATGAAGGAACAACTAATGATAAGGAAATGATATTGAAAACTTATACTTTTAAGTATGATAATTTTATGATGAAGGCTGATGAACCCATTTCGGACATGTATCTCAGGTTTAATGAAATTGTCAACACAATTACTTCTCTGGGAAAGGATGTTCCATCAAAGGAACAAATTATGAGAATTCTGAGATGTCTACCTGAATGATGGAGAGGAACATCTATCACAATTAGAGAATCATGTGATATTGGTGAACTGCCAGTCAAGGAACTAATTGGAAAGTTGATGAAGAATGAAGAGGAACTCAAGGTTAACAAAGAAGAAGAATATGAACCTAGAAGGAAGTTTGTTGCTTTCAAGAATTCAACTTCAATGAACAAGGATAAGGAGAAGCTCCAAGCTATAAATGAATGTTCAGGCTGTGAAGACAGTGAAAGTGCTTCTAATAGTGATGCTGAGATGGCTCACATTTCTATAAGGTTTAAGAAGTTTTATAGGAAGAAGATGTTTTTTAGAAAATCAAATTATAAAGGTAAGTATGAAAACAAGGGACATTAGAAAAAGTATTGGAAAAAATCTGACAAATCAGATGAAGTTGTCTGCAATGAGTGAAAAAGAAAGGGACACATAAAATAAGACTTTCCAAACTTGAAATACAAGAAGAAGTATGAATACAAGGACAATAAGTTTAATAAAGCCATGAAGGCTACTTGGAGTTCTTCTGAGGATAGCTCCACTGAATCTGATTTTTTTGAAACTGATCATAGAAATAAGAAAAACATGTGTTTTATGACAAACACTTCTGAGGTAACAACTGATGCTCTTGCTTTAAATTATTATTATTCTGAAGATGATACTGACTCTGATAACAAGTCAAAATATGAACTATTTGATTATTGTGATATGTTAGAAGAATCATGTAATGAGCTAAAAGACAAATACAAAGGTTTAAAGAAACTGTTTGCTTTTACTATTAAACATAAATCTGATCTTGATATTGAAATGGAAAAGAATGGTCAGTTGCTTAAAGAAAGCACTGAACTAAAATTATCTAATGAGAAACTCAAGAAGACTTATAGAAGTTCACCAATGGCAAAGAAACACTTAATCAGATGCTAGGTAAGAAAATAGCACCTAGATACACTACTGGTATAGGATACCATTGTGGACAAAGGAAAATTACCCAAACTAGATTCATTCATAAACTTGGACAGAATGTAGCTAGTTCTGGAACTTCATATGCTTCAACTAGTTATATTCATATTTATGGACCTAATAAGTTTTATCTTTCAAAATCTGTTGACTTTAGAAATCTTATGAGACCCATTAGACAAATATGGGTACCTAACGCTTTATTGGCTAACCTGTCTGGACCCACGTAGATCTGGGTACCAAAATCATTTCCTATCTAAATCTATTTTGTAGGAAACCAGCTTAAAGAGCTCCTATAGAAAGGCTTTGTATTTAGATAGTGGAGGTTCAAGACATATGTCAGGAGACTTCTCATGCTTCTAGAGTTTAGTAAAAGTTGATGGAGTCTTTGTCACTTTTGGTGATTACTCAAAAGGAAAAATCATCAGCTTAGGCCAGATTGGTAACACTGACCCAGTATTAATTTCAAAAGTTTTATTTTTTGATGGACATAAATACAATTTGTTAAGTATTTATCAGTTATGTGATGATGTTTTTTATGTTAAATTTGAAAATGATTCTTGCAATGTTTTTAATTCTAAAAATATGTTAGTGATTTCTACTTTAAGAAATGAAAATGTTTATGCTGTTGATTTAAATTCTTTAGCTAAACAGAATATTACTTGTTTAAATGCTTTTCATAAAGAGTCTTGGCTTTTTCACAAAAGATTAGGACATTGCAATGTACATTCACATAGAAACATTTCTAGGAAGAACATAGTTAGAGACCTACCCAAACTTGAATTTCCAGCAGACAAAGTTTGTAATACCTGTCAAAAGGGAAAGCAACATAATGTTTCTTTTAAATCAAATAAATAAGTTTCATCTTATCAACCTCTTGAGTTGGTTCACATGTATTTATTTGGACCTTCTATAGTTTCTAGTTTAAATGGGAAGCACTATGTCTATGTTCTTGTAGATGACTTTTCTCGATATACTTGGGTATATTTTCTACCTCAAAAAAGTGAAGCTTGTTCTTGATTTGTAAAATATTCCAAGTCTGTAGAAAATCATAGTGGACATAAAATTAAAACCCTGAGAAGTGATCATGGCCAGGAGTTTGAAAATCATGAGTTTGAATCTTACTGCTCACACAGTGGCTATAGTCACAATTTCTCTACCCCTAGGACACCCCAATAGAATGGTGTAGTAGAAAGAAAGAATAGAACCCTACAAGAAATTTCTAGTACTATGCTTAATGAGTATGGCCTACCTGTTTATTTTTGGGTTGATGCTGTAAATACATCTTGTTATGTTATTAATAGATTCTTGATCAGAACTTTTCTTATAAGGACCCCTTATGAGTTGTGGAACCATAGGAAACCTAAGGTTAACTACTTCAGAGTTTTTGGCTGCAAAGAATTTATTCTTAATACTAAAGACAATATTGACAAATTTGCATCCATGAGTGATGGAGGAATTTTCTTAGGTTAATCTATTTCTATTAAATCCTACAGAGTTTACAATAAGATAACCAAATGTGTGGAAGAATCTGTTCACATCAAAATTGATGAAACTGATCTACATGAACCTAAGACCTCTTTTGAAAATCATGAAGATGATCTCTCTGTTTTGAAACTTAATGATAAAGACAATGGACCTGTAGTTAAAACATCCACTTCTGGAAATTTTCTAGAACCTGCTTCTTTTGAACCTCAACCTGTAGATGAATCTGAAATCTCTAGACCTACCTTTTCTAGACCAACTAGAATTCTAAAGAACCATACTTTAGATACTGTTGTAGGTAATCTAGATAGAGGAACACAGACTGGGGCTTCTCTAAGAAATCAGGTTGAACATCAATCTTTTCTTTCACAGTTAGAACCAAAAAAATATCAATGATGCTATCAATGATGAATTTTGGGTAATGGATATGCAAGAAGAACTAAATCAATTTGAATGAAACAAATTCTGGAAATTAGTAGAAAGACCTAAGGACACTATAACCATAGGCCCAAAATGGGTGTTTAGAAACAATGTTGATGAATCTGGAAACATCATTAGAAAAAAAGATTGGCTAGTTGCACAAGGTTACAATCAAGAAGAAGGAATTGACTATGAGGAAACCATTGCACATGTAGCTAAATTAGAGGCTATTAGGATCTTACTTGCCTATGCATCACATTTGAATTTCAAGTTATATCAAATAGATGTGAAAAGTTCTTTTTTAAATGGTTTTATTGTTGATGATTTTTTTTTGTAGAACAACCACCTGGTTTCTCAAATCCTCATTTTCAAAATCCTGTTTTTAAACTTTGTAAAGCTTTATATGGTTTAATACAAGCTCCAAGAGCTTGGTATGAAAGTCTTTCAAACATTCTTATTTCAAAAGGATTAACAAAAGGAATAGATGATCCCACTCTTTTTATAAAAAGGATTTCAAATGATGTTTTAATAGTACAAATCAATGTTGATGATATTATTTTTGGATCTTCTAAAAATTCTTTATGTACTGATTTTTCAAAGGTTATGTAAAATGAGTTTGAAATGAGGTTAATGGGAGAGCTTAAGTATTTTCATGGATTTCAAATCTTTCAAACTAAAGATGGTATTATTATAAATCAAAGTAAATATACTAATGATTTATTAAAATGTTTTGGTTTGGATAGTATTAAGGGAAGTGATACACGAATGAGTGCCACCTGTAAATTGGATACTGATGAAACTGGGAAACTAGTGGATCAAACTAATTACATAGGTATGATTGGGAGTTTAATTTATCTTACATCTAGTCGACCTGATATTATTTTTAGTGAATGTGTGTGTCCTATATTTCAAACTAACCCTAAAGAGTCACACTTACTTGTTGTTAAACAGATTTTCAAATATCTTAAATGTACTGCTAATTTGGGATTCTTTTACCCAAAAGGACAATCATTTGACCTAACTAGTTATTCAGATGCTGACTTTGCTGGATGTAAGTTAGATAGGAAGAACACATCTGGAACATGTTATTTACTAGGAAAGTCCCTAGTATCATGGTGTAGTAAGAAATAGAACTCATTTTCATTGTCTACTACTGAAGCAGAATATATAGGTACTGGTAGTTGATGTGCACAGATTTTGTGGATGAAACACACTTTATTGGACTATGGATTTGATTTTAAACATGTTTCTATTAACTGTGACAACACTAGTGTGATCAACATATCTAAGAACCCTGTGTCTCACTCTAGGACTAAGCACATAGATGTCAGACATCACTTTCTAAGAGATCATTATCAGAAAGGTGATATTTCTCTAGAATTTATTAGCTCGGAACATTAATTAGCTGATATTTTTACAAAGCCTTTATACTCTACAAGAATGAATTTTATTAAACAAGAGTTGTGTATGATCGATCTGTGAAACCTATCTGTGAAACCGATCTCTGAAACCGATCTATGAAACCAATCTGTGAAACCGATCTGTGAAACCGATCTCTGAAACCCATCTGTGAAACTGATCTGTGAAACCGATCTGTGAAACCGATCTGTGGAACCGATCTGTGAAACTGATCAGTCAAACCGATATATCTTTATATTTCTTTTTATTATGTTGTAATTAACTAATTAATTTTATATTTATTATCTGAACCCTAAATGATGAAATAAATGATATGAAGCTATTTCTATTCCGCAAACCATCGACCTTTCATTTCCCGCCAAGCCTTATATCCTATCTTCTCCTCTACTTCGAACCGTCGAACTCTTGCATTCCCTAGAATCGTCAAATGGATAAGCAAAAGAGACCAAGCAAAGGATCAGACAGTCCTGTACCGTTAAAGAATTTTAGAGGAGATTCGAGTAGTACCACTCAGAGATCAGTAAATCCGAACTTGGAAACTTGGATTTTTTCTGTAGAAAAGGAAGTCAGTGTTGCATGGCTTTTGAAAAGCAAGTCGTTGATGATACAAGTTTTAGAATCGCAAGGATGGAAAGCCTGGTTCTAAGATAACACTCATGTATACTACCCAAATCTAGTGCACGAGTTTTATATAAATCTTAAAATTACATTAGATGGTGTAGAGGCTGCCAGAATTTCATCTGTAGTGAAAGGAAAGAAAATATTTTTTTCATCTAAACAATGTGGTGAATGTTTAAATGTACCCCATGAGGGTCAGTATGAGGATTATGCTGGAAACATTCCTCCAACCACTGAATACTTCTCTTATGAGTTAGATTTAGAGCTTTTGACTGGAAACATAGAGTCAAGGAGAATCAAATCTTCAGTTTTGGATGGCGAATGTAGACTTCACTTTAAGTTTATTCAGCACCAAATTTCCCTTAGGAAATGAGATTTTTCTGCTATAAAATTATAGGATTTAATTCTATTGTTTTTACTAAAGACCCATGAGAAGATCTATTTTTTTAGATATCTAATGGTGTACATAGCTGGAATGGTGAAACCTTATAAGAAAGACACTACCCTGTTCTATTCCAAAATGATCTCTGCTATGTTAAAGAATCGGGAATGTGTTGATGAAGCTGATGAGATAGCTGAATCTGATAGTGCTTTTTGTGTTAACAAAGAAATTTGTAAAAGGATGAAAATAAATTAGAACCCATGGAAAAAATGATGGGTTGCTGATGAGGACAAGTTGTATGAATCATACAATCCCAATGATCATGGAAAGAGGCCGAAGGGTTTGAGAGAACCTGGTTTGAAATCAGATGATGAGCCAATTTATTCTAATGATCAGGAAGAAGTTGATTTCGAAAGGAATAAGGACACTATAGAGTCTGGTAAACAAGGGATGGAAGAAGATGAAACAAAAGAAGGAAGTATGTCACCTCCTGATGATAGGACTTACCCTGATACTCTGAGCCCTAAGAGAAGAATGAAATTTGGACCTACCAGTCCACCTTCAGCCTCACCTGAATCAGAACCAGTTCTTGGTGATGAAGAAGCTACTGACACTAAAGTATCTGATAGTGAAGAATCTATTAAGAATGGAAATGGAAATAGAGATGATGATAATGATGATGATGATGGTGATAACTGACCAGTGGATTGTCTTGTTGTACCTCCAATAGAACCACATCAAACTGTACAAGAAACAAAAACCATTGTCAAGAGAGATTCTCTAGAAATCAGTGGAAAAGCAAGTTTTGATACACTGAACTATACTCTATGTGCTGCTGTTTGGGATGACTACCCTGGTTTTACTGTTTTGGTTTTAGAGTATTCTGAAGAATAAGAGGAAGAATTAGAATCTACTGTGGTTGTGAAGGTAGGCCAACCAGTTGAGGCAAGGTCTGCTCATGTTGTTGATGCTGCAGATGTTCATCTACCTAGTTTTACTATCTCTCATTCTGATTTTGATAAGTTCAAAATTGAGTTGTTTGTTTTTGTGAGAGATACAGTCAGAGAAGAAATCTCAATTGCTCTTACTCAAGCTTCTCTGCAAGTTTCTAAAGATTCCTCGGAGGCCTTTTCAACAAGAGTATCAAATGTTATTATACCAGACCTGGCCAATACTGGTGAGTTTTTTGGCAGGCACATAGCCTCTCTAAATCAGACTCTGAAGGATCTATAATCTGACTTTATTTCTTTATAAAAATAATTTAGATCAACCATCTCTGGAATGATTGATGTATTGAGGAATCTAGTTGAACATCTTAAGATGTCTGATCTGAGGAAGTTGAAAGCTAAGATAACTCAGATAGTTCTCAAGCCAGTGCAGCCAAAGTAACCAAGATCACTACTCATGAGCTAGAGTCTCTAGGGCAGATTGTGCATGATGAATTGGCCACCATTAGACAAGTTCTTGATTTGGAATCGTTGAGGAAGATTAAGGAGCACAGTGATCACATTCATAAGATGGTAAAATTATATTCCGTAGATGCCAATAAATCTCAGAAAGAGATCAAGGAAAAGGTTCACAATTACTTTTCAATGATTTATACCATGCATGAGATGACCACAAATTTCAAGGTGTTGGCTAAAAATCTTAAACTACCTCCAGTCACTCATGCTTTCAAGAATCAAGTTCGTCAGTTGCAAGATTTTACTCCTACCTTGGAACGGTTCATGGAGAATAAGGATGATTTTGTGAAGGATATGCAGTGTGGTGAAGAAGTTATTTAGGATTTCATAAATCTTTTGAAGCCTTATCTGAATGAACAAGCCACCGTCATTGTGCTTCCTACTGCTGAACCTCTCAGTGCCTCGGATGTTGCTCCAAATCAGAGCTCCGTTGCTCAAGCTCTATCTCAACATTGGCCAGTTCTTCAGCAATCTTCTCAACCAGCTACTACTGCTCAACAACAAATCTCCGAGGCATCCTCTCCTCCACCTTCTAGAGTCATTTTACCTCATTTTCAAATTCTCCCAGTTCACCCTGCCTCCAAGCCTTCCAACTTACCAACCATTGATCCTTCTGACAAAGGCAAAGCCCCCATACATCCCATGAAATAGTTGTGTCTTGTTGTTGATAGGGTGAACAGTGTTCTGTTTGTACTCTGATGTACTTTACAAAAAATTTCTCTTCTATCTCTATTCTCTATGATGCATTCTTTTAATATCTTCTTTATATGTTTTCCCTCCTTTTTGATTATCCCAAAGGGGGAGATTTATATCTATGGGGGAGAAACATACTATGGCAGGGGGAGAAATGTTTACAAAAATATACAAAGGCATAAATTCTGGGGAAGATTTCTATCTCATTGTGTTTTTATTCTTATTATTCCTTGTCACTATTATTGATGATATATTATTTTTATTTATGTCTATGATTTGTGATTATCAAAAAGGGGGATATTGTTGAGCCCTCTGGAAGATTGTTGAATTCTTCCTATGATTGCTGTTTTAATTATCACAAATGATCGTTACTTAATCCGGTTAGATTTCTCATATACATAATCACAATATTTTAGTGAATCTATTTATATCAGTTGGATCGTGTTTTTATCTGTGCTAGTTATTGATTTACAAGTATGTTAGAAGTCTTCTGGATCAAACAGACACTTTGTGATCTGTTAAGTGAACGGTCGCACCGATCCATATCAAAAGTGAACGGTCGCACCTATCCATATCAAAAGTGAACGGTCGCACCGATCCATATCAAAAGTGAATGGTTGCACCAATCCATATCAAAAGACAATGGTCGCACCGATCCATATCAAAAGTGAATGGTCGCACCGATCCATATCAAAAGACAACAGTCGCACCGATCAATATCAAAAGACAACGGTCACACCGATCTATATCAAAAGACAATGGTCGAACCGATCCTTATCAAAAGTGAAGGGTTGCACTGATCCATATCAAAAGTAAACGGTCGCACCGATCCATATAAAAAGTGAATGATCGCACCGATCTATACCAAAAGTGAAAGGTCACACCGATCCATATCAAAAGTGAATGGTCGCACCGATCCATATCAAAAGAAAATGGTCGCACCGATCCATATCAAAAGACAACGGTCACACCGATCCTGACACACCGTTGCTGATCAAATGAGTCACCGATCATGACACACCGATGCTGATCAAATGAGTCACCGATCATGACACACTGATGCTGATCAAATGAGTCACCGATAATGACACACTGATGCTGATCAAATGAGTCAATGATCGTGACACACCGATGCTAATCAAATGAGTCACCGATCATGACACACTGATGCTCATCAAATGAGTCACCTATCATGACACACCGATGCTGATCAAATGAGTCACTGATCATGACACATCGATGCTGATCAAATGAGTCACCGATCATGACACACCAATGTTGATCATCTGAGACCCCAATCATGACACACAGATGCTAATAAAATGAGTCACCGATCATGACACACCAATGCTAATCATCTGAGTCACTGATCAGGACACACCGATGTATAGCCACCGATGCCGATACTGATGACCTACCGATCACTTGACTCACTGATATTCATAAATAGCTGTTTGAATTTATTTATCATTCTTTAATCTAACCAACGGTCATATTAGGTATTTTTTAATGCTCTGTCATTTATTTAATGAAATATATTGGATGTTAGGGAACCGTACCTCGTAATTGCAAAAAGAAATCATTTATTTTGTTGGATATCATGCCATAAATACAAGAAGTCCTTGTTGGTGAAAAAAGATAATGAGACACATATGAGTGCAAAGAGTTGTGGATGAGATTGTTGTGGATGACATGAGAAGAGCTCATACAGATATAAATGCACAAACAATAAGACAAAAAAGCTCATACACACTCAAGCTTACTCAAGAAGAGTTCTGTAGATTCACGAGGACATTGAAGAACGTCATCGTCTACATTTTTCACTATCTCTGAACCTGGGTTCCAAGAAGATGACACTCTGTTTTTCAAACAAAAAGCAGAAGAGGACTCAGTACCATTTCTCATCAAACTCAAGGAGTCCAAATCATAACTAAATTCACTAGAGCCGTTTCAAAACTCTACATCTCTTCTATGTGATTCATTATTTTACATTTCGAGTAGTGTGTGTTATCTGTTGTATTTAACACACACACACACTGTCTCCTGTACTTTAACTGGAGGAACTGAAAATCCTCAGAAAACTCTTTACATCATTCTCTTCCCACTGTAATAGTGGTAGAGGTCATGTGTGAACTGGACAGCTGGTTGTTGTTGTTTGGTTTCCCACAAATAACAGTGGTAGAGGTCTTGGACCTGGACATTTGTAAACTGTAGTGAACCCCGATCCAGGTTGTGGATCATATTTTTTCTAAATCGTTGAGAGGACTAAGTCTTGGCTTGAGACTGAACCTCTTGGTTCTATCTACTGTGCTATATCATTGAATGTTTTTTATTCTGCTGCTAATTAATTTAAAACAAAAACTGTTTTAAAGTCACTTTGATAATTAAACTCGCAAGTGCTTATATTAATTGTAAATCAGTAAGTTTGTTTCAAAAGTTAATCAACTCTTCTGTTTTGATTAACTGGGAAATAATCAATCCCTTGAGAACCCAACGGAACCTTTACATTGATATAAATTCACTACAGTTTAATTTATTATTTTATTTATGGGTTTTAAGACGTTGTTTTTAAACAGAAATTTTAATTGGAAATCAATTCACCCCCTCTTGAGTATCCACTCCTACCAACAAGAATTTAATCAAATTTTTCCGTGTAAAAAAGCACATGAAATTTGGGACTCTTTGGTTGTTTCTCATTAAGGAACAACCAATGTGAAAGAAATTATATTAGACACATATATTATTAAATATGATAATTTTAAATTAAACCTGATAAAACTATTTCTAACATGTATCTCAGGTTCAATGAGATTGTAAACACTATGAACTCATTGGGAAAAGCTTTTCCAGAATAGGATCAAATCATGAGATTACTTAGATGTTTGCTTGAAAGATGCAGAGGCACATCAGTCTCAATAAGAGAATCATGTGACATATGTTCACTACCTTTTAAGGAGCTAATTGGTAAGGTGATTATATATGAGTAAGAGCTAAAGGATAACAATGAAAATGATGATGAACCATAGAGGAAGTCGGTGGAATTTAAGTCTACTACCTCAAAGAGCAAGGAAAAAGAGAATGTTCACATACATACTGAAAGCTCAACAAGTGGAGGTTCAAATTTTGATAATGATGAAGAGATGTATCAAATAGCTAGGAGATTCAAGAAATTCTATAGGAAGAAGAAATTTTTCAGAAAACCAAATTATAAGTGTAAGTATGATGAACGTGGTGATTGGAGGAAAGATTGGAAGAAAGCTGATAAGGATGATGTGATAGTGTCTTATGAATGCAAAAAGAATAGACACATTATGGCTGACTATCCAAAATTTATGTTCAACAAGGAATGTTATTATAAGGAAAACAAACAGAAGAATTCTATGAAGGTAACTTGGAGTGATTTTGATGATAGTTCGAGTGATTCGAATTCTATTCAGGATGAAAAATCAAAGAATGCTGATATGTGTTTCATGAAAAACACATCTGAGTTAACATTGGATACTCCGACATTAAATTATTTTTATTCTATAGATGATTCTGATTCTGAAAACATGAACAGTGAAGAATTATTTTAATATTGTAATATGATAGAAGATAATTTCAATGATCTGAAAGATAAGTACGTATAATTAAAGAAACAATATGCCTTGACTGGTACTGTTAAATCTGATCTTAGCATTGAAAAGGAATAGAATGATCAACTGTTAAAGGAGAATAATCAACTTAAATTGTCCGATGAGAAACATAGAATAGACATAGATAAATTAACTAATGTAATGAACACTCTTACAAAAATTCTAGGAAAATAAGTAGCACCAAAATATATTATTGGTTTAGGCTATTATACTAGACAGATACAGATTACAAAAAATAGATTTATTCCAAAATCCGGACAGTATGCTTCTAGTTATAGCTCTGGAAATTCGTATGTCTCAACCAGATATATACATAGTTTTATATCAAACAATGTTTATCTTTCAATGTATTTTGAATATATTTATTCTTTGAAACCCATTAAAAAAATCTGGGTACCAACATTTTTTCTTGGAAACCTGCCTAGACCCAAGAAAATATGGATAAAAAAATCTTTTTCTGCCAAAATCTATTTGGTAGGAAAACCTTCTTAAAACGTTCTTTTAGGAAGACATGGAAATTGGACAGTCGATGTTAAAAACACATGATAAGATATTTTACATGCTTCAAGAGCTTAATCAAGGATGTTGTAGGACATGTATCCTTTGGTGATAATTCACAAGGAAAAATCATCAGCTTAGGCCAGATTGGTAATAGGGATTGAATTTTAATTTTAAAATTATTATTTGTTGATGGATTAAAATACAACCTATTAAGAATTTCTATGTTTTGTTATGATGGTTTCAATGTTAAATTTTAAAATGATGCTTGCAATGTATTGGATTCTAAAAATATTTTGGTATTTACTACCTTGAAAAAAAATGTATATGCTGTAGATTTAAATTCATTTGAAAAACAAAAGGTTACTTGTTTAAATGATTATCATAATGAATCTTGGCTTTTGAACAAATTATTAGGACTCTACAATGTTCATTCACAAAAGAAACTGACTATGAAAAAATTAGTTAGAGACCTACCTCAATTAAAATTCCCAACAGACAAAGTTTGCACTCCTTGTCAAACGGGAAAGCAACATAATGTTTCATTCAAATTAAATAAATAAGTTTCAAATTCTCAACCTATTGAGTTTGTTCACATGGATTTATTTAGACCATCTAGTGTTTCTAGTTTAAATGGGAAGAACTATGTTTATGTTCTAGTAGATGAATTTTCTAGATATAGATGGGTATATTTTCTATCTCACAAAAGTGAACCATTCTCTTACTTTATTAAATACTCCAAGTCTATATAAAACCTTATTGGACATAAGATTAAGACCTTGTGAAGTGATCATGACCGTGAGTTTGAAAATCACGAGTTTCAATCTTATATCTCCCACAACGGCTTCAATCACAATTTCTATGCCCATAGGACACCTCAACAAAATTGTTAAGTAGAAAGAAGGAATATAACCCTTCATGAAATTGCATGAAGTATGATCAATGAATTTTCATTACTTGTTTATTTTTGGGCTAATTTTTTGAATACAGATTGTTATATTATAAAATGAGTCTTGATTAGACCTGTTTTGAAAAAGACCCCTTATGAACTATGGAATAATAGGAAGCCTAAAGACAGTTACTTCAGAGTTTTTGGTTAAAGAGTATTTATTATCAGTACAAGGGGTTACCATGACATGTTTTCTTCTAAAATTGATGAGGGAATAATTCTGGGTTACTCTATAACCAGTAAATCTTATAGGGTATTTAACAAAAGAACCAAATGTGTATAAGAATCAGTACATATCAAATTTGATGAAACATGTCCACATGAACCTAAGTCTTCTCTTGAAAATATTAATGAAGATCAGTCTAATCTAGATCGTAATGATAAATATAGTGAACTAATTATAAAGACATTCAATTCTAGAAATATTATAAAATCTTCTTCTGGTGAACCAGAGCATAGAAAAGAACATGAAATTTCTAGTCCTAACTTTACTAGATCAACTAGGATTCTAAAGAATCATCCTTTAGATGTTGTTGTAGGTAATCAAGATAGAGGGACACTGACTAGATCTTCTCTAAAGAATCATGTTGAACATAATGCATTCATTTCACAGTTAGTACCTAAAAATATCAATGATTCTATCAATTATGAATTTTGGGTAATGGCTATGCAAGAAAAATTAAATCAATTTGAAAGAAACAAAGTCTGAGAATTAGTTAACAGACCTAAGAACACATTGACCATAGGAACTAAATGGGTTATTAGAAATAAAGTCGATGAATCAGAAAATATCATTAGAAACAAAGAAATGATAGTTTCAAAATTGTATAATCCAGAGGAAGGAATATAATATGAAGAAACCTTTGCACCTGTAGCTCTATTAGAAGCTATTATGATTCTACATTCCTGTGCTGCTCATCTGAATTTCATTTTATATCAAATGGATGTTAAAAAGTTCTTATCTTAATGGTTTTATAACTGAAGATATTTTTTTTGAAAAACCAAATGGATTTACTAATCCTCATTTTCCAAATTGATGTTTAATGATTTATAAAGCATTATATGGTTTAAAAAACGACCCACAATCATGGTATGATAGACTTAGTATGTTTCTTATTAACAAAGGTTTTTCTAAAGGGATTATTGATCCAAATATCTTTATTAAATGAATTTCTGAAGATTTCTTGATAGTACAAATCTATGTTTATGATATTATTTTTAGATCTTATTAAAATACTATGTTTATTGATTTTTCAAAAAGTATGAAAAATGAATTTGAAATGAGATTAATGGGAGAACATAAATATTTTCTTGGATTTCATGTTTTTCAAAATGAAATTGGTATTATCCTAAATGAAATTAAATATACAAAGGTCATTTTAAAATGTTTTGCTTTATATTGTATTAATGAAACTGATATACATATGAATACTAGCTGTAAGTGGATGCTGATGAAACTGGAAAACCAGTGGATCAAACCAACTAGATAAGTATGATTGGGAGTCTGCTCTATCTTACTTCTAGTCAACCAGATAATATGTTTAGTGGGTCTATGTGTGCTAGATTTCAAGCTAATCCAAAAGAGTTACACATTCTTTCTGTTAAAAGAGTTTTAAAATATATTAAACATACTATTAACTTAGTACTATTTAATCCAAAAGGACAATCATTTGATTTACTATGTTATTCAGATGCTGAAACTGCTGGCATCAAGTTAGATAGAAAGAGCACTTCTGGATCATGTCATATTCTAGGTATGTCTATGATATCTTGGTGTATTAAGAAAGAAGAATTCTGTTGCACTGCCTACTGCCGAAGAAAAATACATTGTTGGTGGTAGTGGTTGTGCCCAAATTTCGTGGATGAAACATAATTCACTAGACTATGGATATAAATTTATACATGTATCTTTAAAATGTGATAACACGAGTGCAATTAATATTTCCAAGAATCATTTACCTCACTCCAGGACAAAAAACAATGATGTAAGGCACCAAATTTTGAGAGATCATTACCAATAATGTGATATTAATATGGAATTTATAGGTACAGAACATTAATTAGCTGACATATTCACCAAGACCTTATGTTTATAGAGGATAGGTTACATTAGGAATGAGTTAGGAATGATAAAATTTATTGAAGCCAAACCTCACCGTTAGCCAAGCTTCACCATTAGCCAATACCACACTATTAGCCAAACCTCACTGTTAGCCAAACCTAACCGTTAACCAAACCTCACCATTAGTGAAACCTCACAATTAGCCACACCTCACTATTAACCAAAACAAAAAGTAAGTCGAACCTCACCATTAGGAGAACATCACCGTTAGCTAAAACTCAATGTTAGCCGAACCTCACAGTTAGCCAAACCTCACCACTTGACAAAACCTCATAGCTAGAGAAAACCTCACCATTATAGACACCTCACTATTTGAGGCACATCACATATAGATAAACCTCACCATCAGGGCTCTGACCTGTAGTTGTCACCGATATGTCATGCGTTTTCTGTTTCTTGAAACTCTTATTGTATTCAGTATAATTCTTTTTATTACATGTCGATTCCTAATTAATAGAAAATAAGCCTTAGTCACCTTTAAATCCACCATAAACACTCATCTCCTTCAATCTCTCTTCTCAAACCTCCACATTTCATGAGAACCCTATGTTCATTGATTAGAGATGTAAAGAAAAATGTTCATGATATTCAGGGATGAGAGTGATGATCTGAATGAGAAGAATCAGAAAACAGTACCTGAAGCTAGTGGTAGTGGCAGTAGAACAAGGTCAAGAATGAATGTAGTGAACCCAAATTTACAGAATAGAGAAATTGTAATAGAGAAGGAACTTTTTGAAGAATGGATTATGTCCAGTAAGTCATTGATTCTATGGATATTAGAGGATCATGGATGTCTTGAATGATTCTCAATAAAAATTGACACATATTATACCATGATGGTAAAAGTTTTCAATGCATTTGTGCGCATTGAGAAATCTGAAGAGGAAAATAGAATGGTTTAAATTCTGAATGGAAAGTAAATATTTTTTTCCTCTGTTGAATGGGTTGAATGTTTGAAAGTCCCACATGGAGGCATTTTTGGGTACTGATTGAAGACAATTCCTCCTACCAATGACATTTTTGATTATGATATTGCCTTGGAAGAGCTCACTGGTAGTGGAAAACATAGGAATGTAGTGGCTGTAGAGATGGATGGAGAAAATATATTGATTTTCAATTTCATCCAACATGGTCTATTTCTATGAAAAGAGGACATTTCAAATATGTGGTATCAAAATATTTATTTTTTTCATCTATTTAGAAATGGTGTTAAGGTTAATCATTGTAGATTGTTAATGATTCCAATTGAGGATATTACTAGGCACAAATCAAAGTCTAATGCTTTATTCTTTTCCAAGTTAATTTTGATTATGATCATAGTGAAGGAAGTAGCTGAATCTCAGGATGAGATAGTTGTGGTAAGGATCCATTTTTGCATCATAAGAACAGTTTGTAAATATATGATGATTGGGTGGAACCCATGGAAAAAGAAGTGGGTAATTGATGATGAGAGGGTTTATGATATGTTTAACACTATTGACCATCCTAATAGGCCAAAATATAGAAGAGATTCCGATCTAAGAACTAATGAAGATGAAAAAAAGTATAGTGATGATAATGATGAGGAGGATACCTCTGTAGCAGATGGAGGGGATCCTGATTTCCCCTAGTCTAGATAGTGAAGTGGTATCACATGAGAATGGAAATCCATCCATGAACCTACCTATCAGAGAAACAGTTATGTGTGTTTGAAATGAAGAAGCACCTATTGATGAGGAGGACCAAGCTAGTTCATATCATGATTAGACTGCCCTAGATAATGAAGAAGAAAGAGAATATGAAACTAAAGCATCTATTTCTACTTTCTTGAGTCTTAGTCCACTGATTGGGCTCTACATAATGCCTAATGAGGGAATTGATGAAGTAGAAAGACCTGAACCTATTCCTGAGGAGAATCCTATTTTTTAATTGGAGATGGTTGTGGAATATTCGTCTGAAGAAGACCTACCTTTTGAGGTTCCTATAATGTAAAAATACAGGATAATGCATAGATTGAGGGGGAGCATCCTCCCAGACATGGTACTTTTTCAGTTGCTCATGAGATTGAAGACAGGGCTGAAGTCCCAGGTTTTGTTGTGTTTGGTTTGTACGATCCTGATTCAAATGATGAGACACCCCTCAATATATCTCCTATCACTTATAATCTCCTTTCTGAACATTACCAGAGGACATTGTAAGAAAATGTGATTTAAACTAGTTAAAGTCATATCTTCATTCCAGTTTTGTTGGAGAAATTAAAAAAAATGGAAACCTTTTTAACATCTTCTCTTTAGTATATGATGACTGAATCTGTATTTGGTGTTTTGGATGAAGTCAATTCCTTCTATAATCATGTTTCATGTTTGGTAGAGAATGTTGAATCACTAATGTATTCAATTGTCTCTATGCAGTCTTATATGAGCTCTAAATCTCAAGCAGACAAAGTCTTGGATTTGGTGAATAGTGTAGTTGGTCAAATTGAAACAGTTTTCAGGAATTTAAGACTTCCATGGAACAAAAAATCAGAACCCAAGACTCCCTTGTGAAAAATATAATATGTGGGCTAACTAAAAACTTTACAGAAACAATTTCCTTTACTATTGCACCATTGAGTACTACCAGTACTTCTTTGGAGATTGATCAAATCCGAACTGTGATGAGAGAAGATATTGGACGGTCTTCTTCCAGTGGTTCTGTAGACTCTGTTGCTTTGACCCATGTGGTGACTACCACTAGTGATATAGGTAAAATTTTCATAATTTTTTGAGAGAGGCTACTTCTTCTCAAAAAGACGTAAAAGACAAAGTGGATTTATATTTCCAAATGATCTACACTAAGAATTAGTTGAACAATCATTTCACACTTCTGTTATAAAACCTGAAACTACCTCCAGTCACTCAGGCTTTCAGAGAACAAGTAAGTAAGCTGTCAGAGTTGACTCCTTCTCTAGATAAATTTATGTAGAACAAGGATGAATTAATTTATACTATGGAAAGTGGAGAAGGGATCATAATGGACATTTAGAATCTTTTGATGTCATTTTTGCATGTGGAATGTAATACAATTATAGTACCTCTATCTCTGCCTACCGCTGCTCAGTCTGCATCTATTCCTCAGATGACTCCATCCCATGAAATCTGGAGTCTCACTCCTATGATCACACAGAGAGCTACATAGTATAGGCCATGCAATGTATCAATCTCTCATCCTCCATTGATTATCTCTGGTGTTCCTAAGACTCCACATGCATCCACCAAGCCTGAATCCACTTCATATCCCAAGGTAAAATCACATGATGAGGAGGTGGATTTCTTAGTGGATAAGCAATTTGATAGGAATCACTTGTATTATTTTTTACTCAATTATGTATCTCTCTATATTTTTTCCTCAACAAATATACCTGATTTTATTCTCTTTTCCTATATTTCTATTTATAACTTTTTTTTCTAATCACAAAGGGGGAGAACCATGATATAGAGCCTAATATTCTATTGATATGAAATATTAAGCCTAATATATTATTCCTATGCATCATTTGTTTTATAGTTTTACCACTGATACATTACTGATTATTTTTGAATTATAATATCATATTTTTTGATTATCAAAAAGGGGGATATTGTTGACCTCACATGTTTTGTTAATATCAATAATGTTTCAATATTCTTTGATAATCCAAAATAATGTTTATCTTTATAAAAATTATTCATTAAATCTACGACATTATATTATTAAGTTGATAAAATATCAAAATAATCATTGGAATTTGTTAATCAATTGTTATCATTATTTATAATAGTTTATAAATGTTACTGACTCAATATGAATATGATTTACATAGAATAGATTAGTATTAAGTGTTGAGTCACTGATACCATCCTACTAGTACATAGTCTGCTGATATTTAAAAGTCACAGATATACCAAGATTCCTGTGACACAAGGTCACTAGTATATAGTTACCGATATAATCTACCGATACAAATAGACAGACAGATAGCTACCGATATGAAGTCCACCGATACAAATACACAGCCACCGATACATACAGAAAAAGTCCACCGATATAGACAGATACTGACAAACAGCTACCGACACAAGTCTTCTGACACAGACAAACATCTACCGCTACTAAGTCCATCGATACAAGAATTTCACCAGTATGGGTCACTGATATAGGAGCTACTGATATAAGGAGCTACCAATTAGAGTGATATACCATTATAAAGAGTATCAAATACTGATATAGACCTATTGAATCAAGTTAATGATGCAATCCCAATGATACTAAGAGCTACCGATGGAAACTAGTCACTATATCTCTAAACTACATTACTATTGTTTTATTTATCAACGGTCATATTTTTTGTTTTCAATGCATCTGATATTAATTAATGACAGTTTTTGGCATGTTAGGAAACTATACCTCGTACCTGTAGAAAGGTAATCATTCCCATTGCTGGAGCTAAGGACATATATATATAAGAGAATATCGAAAACAACTGGTTTACAAGATTCAATCAGTCTTTCATTGAACATATAAAACAATCTTCTGGAGATACTCAAGGAATTACAAGCATAGAAGAAGAATGAATAATATATACTGAATCCGGATAACCTGAAAATTTTAGGAGTAAATAGCTTCAAAATTTAAGGAGTAAAGAGCTTCAACGATTTCACCTACACTCAAGATGATCAGACTAATCATCCTGGACCTGGAAATCAAATACAAAAACAACACTCTGTTTTACTTGATTAAAACCAGAGAGGGACTCAGTGCTTCATTTGCGTCAATCCAAGGATTCTAGTGCTTCACTCAAAACACAGTGAGCATTCTAAACTCATATATATTTGTTTATATTTATTGTGTTTCATTTATTTACATTTTGAGCTAGGTGTGAACTGTATTTTCAAACACACTATGTCACTTATGCAGAACTGGGGGATTTATAAATCCTCAATAAATCTTTCCCTTAAACTTTAGAATCCAACTGTGGATAGTGGTAGAGGTCAAGTGTGACCTGGAAAGCCTGTAAGCTATTGTTATTTATGATTTCCCCTGAAGAACTATGGTAGAGGTCTGAGGACCTAGATAGTCTGAGTACTATTGTAAACCCCGATCCAGGGTGTGGATCAAAGTATATAAAAACTGTTTGAGAGGACTATGTCATAGCTTGAGACTGAACCTCTTGGTTAAATCTGATGTGAATATTATTTACATTTAATGTATATTTTTTATTCAATTGCCATGTACATTAAATATAAATCTGTTTAAGAAGTAACTCTTATAGTTAAACTAGAAAGTGTTTGTAATTATTGTGAGCCAGTAAGTTAGTTTAAAAAGCTAAAATAATCTTCAGATTATGTTAACTGAGAAGTTGTCAATCTTGGATAAACTAATTTAACACTTAAAATCATTATAAATTCAATACAGTTTTACTTGTTTTATGAAAAGGGGGATAATAAATTTTTTTAATTGGAACTCAATTCAACCCCCATCTTGAGTGCCCACTATGACCAACAAATGTAATAACACGACTAATACAATAATATTTTTTCAATAGGAATATCAATGGATCGTAAGAGAAACATAAACACAACGGCATGATAAAAACATGATAATCATGACATGGATATGCTGCAACAACACTTATGTAGGAATTTTCATGAGCCAAGGCTCATTGAACATTGAGCATGAGTAAACCATTATTGCATAAGAAGAACATGTAAACCCTCATTGTAATTTAATTATAGTGATTTAACACCCATTTCAATTGATTTATCATGATACTATACTTTACCCAATGCATTGGAGTGCTATAAGGGCACACTCTTCTTAAACATTTCATTCCATACATTAGTTTTCCACATGGTTCATAAACACTTGGATTCATTAAACACCATAACTATTCCATGATAAGTGAATGTGGAATTAATACATGAAATTCTATAATCAATATGTAAATGTGAATAATGGTGAATACCCTTGATAGATATAAGGTAATGGTATTCACTACATAATGATTTTGTCTTGAAAAAACGTGGTGCAATTTTGGCAGCATAACGGTGTGACATATGAATTCATAAAAATGGTTGATGAGAGGGAAAGGGGGTGTATCATCCTATGTACCTGAAATTTACAGTAAGGGGTATATATATATACATGTCCCAAAAATTGTAATGGTATTTAGATTCATGATATAAAAGAATTTCTTGAATGTAAATGAGATGAGATAAATTCCTTATGGAATTTCGGTATAGAAACGGGTGTAATTGGAAGTTGTTAATGAAAGAGAAAGGGATCTCCCATAATTAAAACACAAAGTGGGATGTATGGGGTAGTTTTGAAACCATACCCCAACATTTTTAATTTAAATTAATAGAGCATAACAACTTAATGAAAATTCGACAAAAATAAGAAAGGAAGAAAACCCTTACATGGAAGTGTGATCCCAAAGGCTTCGGAGAGGCTTGAGAGAGACTTATTAAGAGCTTGGGGCACCTTTCGAGGATTATAGATATAGTATGGAAGAGATTGGAAGAACTCCAAAGACATTGTGTGAAGAGGAAGTGGGAGTTTGGGTGGGTTTATATAGGAAAGGGGTGTGAATTGTTTATTATTTTTGTTTGAGAGACCTCACATTAAGCTAATCAAAACCACAATCCAGCCAACGGTTTATGCACATGGTTTTTTCCCAAGTGGAGTGGAAAAAAATATTTTAGAATTTCAATGGCCAAAATTCTTAAAATAATAGGGTTTCATATGTGGAGGTGAGTAACATTATCAAGAAAAACAAATTAAAAAGATAAAATGTTTTATAAGTTTTGAAGTGTCCACTAAAGCTTTGTAAAATAAATCAAAAAGACCCAAATTCACATAATTTTAATGTTAAAAAATATATTGGCCAAATATAATGTTTATCGTATTTTATTACATCACTATTGGGTCATTATGATCTCATAAAACACAATATATATTTAAACGATATTTAATTTTTACCCAAAAAATCGACTATCTCAGAAAATTATGAAAATTTAACCATTGGATAATTTCGACATCCTGGTTTCAAAAATAATAGTCATTTTATCCAAATAATTTTCTAAATATTTTAATTTTCACATTTAAAATAAAAACCGTTATTTGTTGAAAATTCATGGGTTATGAAAAAATTACTTTCAAACATTAATAAAAATTACAATTGCAATCATAAAATTATTTTTTAATTTATATTTTATAAAAATTAATTTAATAATATTAAATTATTATGAAAAGTAATATTTAATTAAAAAATACATTAATTCGTCAAAATATATTTCTTAGATGAATATTTACTAAAAATAATATTTGCGCTTTAAAAAAAATTTACAACGTAATAATAAAAAAATGAAATTATTATTTTTATTATATAAAAAATAATGTAGATAATAATATTACCAGTGTATTGTTACCTAACCATTGATAACACCCACATAAGACCTCAGGGTAAGGGGCGTAATGGTGATAGACTCTTGGGGTGGCTCGGATATCATTGCTCGAGTGGTAATCTCCATCAACTTTCACTTCTCTCTTAGGTAGTTATGATCGATATTAAAGTATTCTAGCTCAGCTTGGGCATGGTAAAGAGTGATGAAAAATGAAACCAACTCCATTCCAAGAACAGAAAAATGGGCTTCGTATGGGGAATGTTTACTAGATGAGGCCATCGTTTCTTTTTTTTTTCTGAGTAAATTGGATTCTTTAAAGTCCTATATTTATACTAATCATGTGATCACTATTCAATAGCTATATTAGAAATGGTCACAATTCATAATGGTATTTTAAAATCCAAAAGCATATAAACAAAAAGTTGCATTTTACATGATAAGACATTTAATTAGATAAAGATGAATTTTCATTAATGAAAGTTATGGTCCTTACAATATTCCCCCGTTAAAAAATTTTACCCTCTAAATTTCATTATCCAACACTAAAAAAGATTAGGGTAACTATTCTTCATCACCTACTCTGATTCCCACACCGCTTCTTCAAAAGTGTGGTTTTTCCACAACACCATGATTAGGAGAATTGTATTATTCCATAGAACTTTTTCTCTATGATGTAAGATCTTCACTGGTTTCTCCTCATAAGACAGATCATCCTCGAGATGTACTACCTTTTAAGAGAGTACATGTTAAGGGTCCGGTATGTACTTATTTAAGAGGGATACATAAAATACATCACAATCTTTTTCTAGTGTAGGTGGATGTGCTAGTTGATAGGCCACATCCCCGGAACGATCACGAATCTAGAAGGGGACAATGTACTTAGGACTTAATATCCCTTTCATTCCAAACCACACGACCTTCTTCCACAGAGATATGCATATAAATACTATGTATCCAAATTTAAACTCGAGGTCTCATAGACGGTTATCTGCATAACTCATCTGTAGACTTTGGGATACCTAGATATGCTGCTGAATGGTTTTTTCCTTCTCACTATTTCATCGACCATTTCTTGTCCTAGCAGCTTACAGTCACCGACTTCATCCAAACATGCTAGTGTTTTTCACCTCATCCCAAACAGGGCTTCAGAAGGTGCCATTTGGATGATCAACTGAAAACAATTATTGTAAGAGAACTCAACTAGATGAAGATGTTGATCCCACCCTCATTTGAAGTCCAGTGAGCACACTCTCAACATGTCCTCAAGTGTTTAGATAGTCTAATCAGATTGGCCACAAGTTTGAGGATGATAAGACATACAAATGTTGAGCTCAGTATCTAGATCATGTCGAAGAAACTCCCAAAACATATAGGTGAATCTTGGATCACGATCAGATATAATAAAAAGTGTCACTCCATGTAGCCTTACCTATTCCCTAATATATATCTGTTCCAGTTGATCCAATGAGAAATACTCCTGAAGAGAAATGAAGTGTGCAAAATTTGTATCATGATCCAAAAAAACCCATATTTCATTGTTGCCTATGGATGTCTTCGAATGTCCGGTGACAATTTCTAGGGTGATGTTCTCTCATTTCCATGATTGTATGGTCAATGATTGCATCATCCCCTTTGGCGTATTCCTATCTGCCTTAATTTACTGACACACCAGACACCATGATGTATACTCATCGACCTCCTTATTTTAATTACCCCACCAATAATGATCTCATATCTCTCAATACATCATTATGTTTCCTTTGTGAATAGAGAAGTTCGAACTATATGCATTTTCCAAAAGTTCTTTCTTCAGCTCCTAGTTTGATATAACACATAGTCTTTCCCAAATCTCACAAATCCCTCTTCATTAAGATTATACTATGAGGATTTACCTTTTCTAATAGCTTCCACTTTATCTTGAATTCCCCACACCATCCTTTTGAGCATCTTTTATCTTTCCCAAAAGAGGCGTTGGAGTAATAATTTGTGAAAGGATTGATGATGTTCCATTATTTATGATCATCATGTCCATCTTCATCAAATCCTATAAGATTGGATGCTTTTCAATTCTAATCAATGATATAATCATCAGGTCCTTTCTACATAGAGCATCATTGTAGATACCCAAATCTTGACGTACATAGACATTACATTACTTTACAGGAATACTTAATACATAACAAAAACAGACACATAAGGACCGTAATAGTTTAGTGTCTTTGGAAACATGGAACATAATCTTCTAATCGTGGTGAAAGATCTTCAATATCTCCCATAAAGATCTTTCCATTTTTATTCATACCTAAAACCATTCTTTATATCCTGGGGAAAAGAAAACATAAAAAGGGTGAGCTCAAATGCTCAGTAAGGGTAAGAATGTATAAAATAAAACATACCATATACGTTTGAACTTAAAAACATGAACATAATGTTTAAACATAAAAATATTGAGAAATGAAATAAATAATGGAAGAACGTAAGGAATAGATCATAAAGAAACATTAAGAATGACAAAATAGAATTGGAATAAAACATTTAATTGTGGCAGCCATTAAGCACATTTAATGATTTCCATAGTAGACAAGGCATTTCTTCCAAAACCATCTTAGTGGACAAAGCCCCATTCTGAATCGAGTTCACTCCTCGTTTCAGTCCTGTAACACTAAACCAGATTAACGTACCGTTCCGGCCATGTCTATCTCAAGAGATATAAAATCATTACCCAATGCATTGGAGGGAGATATAGGTCCCACCTATCTCCTAATGAAATCATTATTACTTGTGCCACAAAAAAAACATACATCATTCATAATAACCCAATAAACAAAATGGGTTTCAAAAACATCCTTCCATCATCGCATAATCCATATAAAAGAAATGGATATCATTTCATAATAAGAAAAATGAAACCATTTAAATAATAGAGACATGATACTTGAAACATCTACATAAGAAATAATGTCATCTTAGATGAAAAATGGTTTTGATAAAACACAAGAAATGAATTCTTGAGGAAAATATCCTTTCTTCTTCAAAATCATTTTCTTTTCACAAAATGTCATGCAATTTAAAAAAAGGATTTTGTTGAAAATAGTCCTGAAATATTTTGTAGGAAGCTTTATGAAAATAATTCATTATAAAACTGTAAAAAATTCGTTCGTGCCGTATAAGTTAAAAAAACATTCTTCTCGTACTTTTGCCGGAAAAGTCAAAAAGTACCTCATAACATAAACAAAAGAAAGATTCCTTACATACCATGTAGTAAAAGTCAAAAATGGGTAAAAAGGACTTTAACATACATGAAAACACTTTTATAAAACATGGACATGGATGATAGAAATAACCACAGTAAATACTTACGAATATGTAATCTCGGATAAAAAGGAGATTTTCAAAATTATCCCTTACCTTATGTACGATATGCTTCGTACGTATCCGATCCTCCTGTATAATGATTTAAATAATGTTACTGACTTATTAAATAATCATATTAATTGTTATGATATCATATATGGTTTACTTATGACTTTATATTACCCGTTCTTTTGTTAATTCCATGTTAAATAGCGTTTTGGGTAAAATCGTTTCATTTGTCGTCCATGTTTTGACTTGTAATTATTTATATGATTAATTAGATCACGATTAAATAATTCCAGAATATAAAACATTATTTATAAATAATATATATTAATAATATACATATATATAATAGATCGATAAATGGAAAGAAATACACCATTCATGGAGTCAGTAGGCCGTACGTACGCATGAACGCGGTTTTCGTTTCCTTATTGAGTTGAATGGAATTAAGTAGATGACATACATATATACATAAATCTAGTAGCTTTATAATGTCATATATTTCATTATTATTTCTTATATATACTTTATAATCATTCTTAAATGGTTAACATGGAGAATGAATCTCATCGCGTCGTAGAGATGGTAGTCCGTACGTACGCACGAGCGATGACATCGTTTCCATAATTATTGAATTGAATTTGAGTGGATGATACAATATATCAGAATCATTATGATGGTATAATAACTAGGTATATTTATTATTTACACCATTATACCCATCCATGTATGGTGTTGGTGGAAAAACAGATTGCACCACGGCGTGAGGACGATATTCCGTACGTACGCACGCACGGTGATTTTGTTTTCCGTAGGATGGATAGAAGGTGAAATGGGGTTGTTTAATATTTATAATAACAAATAAGTATATTAGTGATACTTATGTTATTACTTTATAATGAAACAACTAAAGAAGATGGAGTTGAAGAAGAAAGAAGATTGAAAGAATCGGGAGATGAAATTACCTCTTCTTCGATACGCCTCATTGAAACCTCCTCTTAGGGCACTTAGATTGGTCATTAAAGTAGACCAGAACCACTAGGATGTTTCTAGGGAAGTGGAGAATATAATTTGGAATGGGTTGGCCGATCATTAAGGCACAAATTGGTGTGAGGAGGACATGGAGGAGGTTCCCTTTTATAAGGCAAGAGAGAGGCACCTTTGGAATTCTTAAAACTATTAATTTATAATAAATCTAGCCCCAATTAAAAACCTCCAAAAATGACTCATATTTGAAGATTATATGAGATAGGGTTGTAATATTATCAACCAATAAAATTTATACATGTTTGGATCTTATTTTTAACATTATCATTTTGATTTATCGTTAATTAATCTATTTAAGTTTATTTGTGGTAATAAAATTATAAATTTTAAATTATAACAAATAATTACTTATTTGTTGTGAATTTTCCATAATTGTTTACTTTATAACATTATAGACCATATAAATTTAAATTTATAATTTTTAAATATTTTTGAGATTTTTAAACAATTTTATAATATGTTATTTTTATAAAATAACAATAGTGTCAATTTTGACACTATTCATTTATTTGAATTTAAATAAACTATATAGAGAAGATATGTTCTAAATAAAATCATTAATTGATTCATAAAAGGTCATATGTATCTATAAAATTAGTTTATCACTTTAAATAGTTCATATAATATTTATTTTATTATCTGTAAAACCATTTATTTGGTTTATCTCTTAATAAAATAATTACTACAACATTTTTGTATAATTATTTTATATACTGATTTGTTGCATAAAAATTAAAAATAAAATACTATGATTAATATAAATCTATTAACTTTCAAAATAATACTTTTACTCTAATTTATTATCTTAAAATAACAATATTTAAATTGTTATATTTATTAAATTATGAAGGTTACAACTTTGGCATCATTTAAAATAAAATAATATAAGTTTCATAATTGATTGTATATGACTCCAAATGGTCAATTATTATACCATTGGATTATTATAGTTTAACGTTACATGACCAATATGTTTTGTTCAGGGTTTTGTGCATTTTATGGTCACTATTATTTTAATAAAAACTATATTCTTGATTTTTAACTAGATAAATAATTTCTGCATCACTATTGTGTCACAAATAATTATAATTATTTAATCCCAAAAAATTCAAAATAAAATCACATGATGTAGATAATTTTATTATCTTTATTTAGGATATTAATTTTCTATGTTTAATGAAGTTTATCACTAGCCTAAAATTATTATACTTATAGTATTTAAGAGAGTTACATGTTGTCACTTTCATTGCTTTTAATAATAATTAAATTATTTTCAAGGGACAAAGTCCATTAAATGAATCTAATCCGACACTTAGGTGATATGGGTCGACTCTTAGTCATCCAATAAGATTTTTACAAGTGTTAGGGCAATTTTATAATCTTATATTTACCCTTAATTACCTGATTTATCTTTAACTATAGTAAATAAAATTTACCATAGTTACTATTCACAATGCCCAAAAATAAAAAGTATCTTATTAACATAATTTGGACCCACTGATTCCAAATATGGAATCCATTTTTCCAAATTCAATACAAAAAAGTTTCAGAAATTAAATTAAAATTAATCCCATTGTCAAAAGAAAACGAGTTTTTCTTTAAAACATTGCAAAAGATTGAATTGATTTAAACTACGAATTCAAGGTAAAATTAATGCTAATTACATACATTATATTAAATGTTGAAAATTAATTATATTTATACATTAAATACATTCAATATTATAATTTAACCACATCAGATATTGCGATGAAAAAAGTTGTTTTTAATTAAAATATAGCGTGTTTTTACTATTCATTAAAACATGAAAGTCATCAGAATAAAATGAAAAATTTATCCAAAGTAAATTTTTATTTCTTGATTCCAAATAGTAATTTAATTTTTTCAAATGGAACTTATAATTATGTCAAAACCTATATTTAATGTGGGTGCGCCATCAAAAGGTGGCAAAACTGAATTTTTTTAAAAATACTTATTTTTCCCAAAAAATTTATTTTGTTCTTATACCATGTTCTAGAAAATGTGTAAGATGAATAATAATGTTATAAAATTAAAAATTTAGTTAATAATATTCATAACGGCATTTCAAAATAATATTATAAAAATATATCGTTGTTTAGTAAAACCCGGTACTGCGTACAACACACGCTATCGAGGAAGTTCGCCATTGTGTGTAATGCAAGCCAAGTCAAGGTTGCGTGTTGTGAAAGAATCCTTCGTTGTTTCATATAACAGAATCCAACCATATTTCATTTATAAATTTAATATATATATATATATACTCAAAGTTTCATAGAATAACTATTATCAAAATTGTGTGTAATACGATCCAGGAATAGTGTTGTGTATACTGTAAGCTAATACGGTGTTGCATATAGCACAAGGTAATCTTGGTGTAGCATACAACACAAGACATTAATGAAATTAAAAGACTATTTTTCATAAAATCTCGGGGTGTTACATTCTACCCCCCTTAAAATTAATTTGACCCTCGAAATTCGTTGGGGTTATAAATGTTTTAATACACGAAAGTTTGATTAATATAAACCCACATCGTAAAAAGGAATACAAAAACATGGCATTAATAAATAAAGTATGAAATGTAACGGTTACCCAAATTAACTCATCACTCGGTTTCTACATAGGAGGACATAGGTGAAAATATGGATATGGAAGAAAAATCTAACTTTCAAGTTCTGATGGAGAGTGGTAGATAACATGGCTATGAAAATGCCATCAATCACAAAGATATTGATTTGTGATGATATTACTTACCATCTGATTCATCAGATATAAGGGAACTAGGAAATCATTTTTGGTTTTCAAGATCATTTCCCTAAATTTGATGATTTAAAAGAAAAACTTGCATGATTTTGGTACAATCTTATTGTTGTTCGTGAATTGAACAATTTCCACTTCATCCCTTAATGAAATGATGTTGAATTTGTTTTTCGTGATGTGTTAGTAGATCATGTTATAGAATGATGGGTCATTCAATCTATTTCAAACAAAAGGTTAGTTAAAGTTATAATTCTATCTTATGGTTAGATTAATCATATATGGTTCCAAAAATGAACTTATACTTCATATATCATACCGCTTAATAAAATAAAACTAGTTTCTACTAACCAGGGACTTCCTGCAGGCCAGTGGTAGACGATAAAGGCCAGTCGCACTTCGGTTGTGTGTTCGATTCCCACAGACTTGTCTGACACGATGGGCTGTCACCCATCCTACAGGTTGTCCTTTTTCTAAAACTACATTACTATATCATCCCAAAAATAATATCGAAAAAAGGTTCTATCCTTAATCAATACTAACTTATGTCCAACATAATCCATTCCAATCTTTAGGCTTATCCATAATATTGCAGTCCATTGTCATATTATAGTGAAAATGATTAACAGAGATTTCATATAAGAAGCATGTTAATACCATCGTTTATTCCCACATATCATAAGATATGTCTTGTTGGTCACATTACAAATTTTCGAAGGCCTTAATCATGTATTCTCATGAAAAATGAATACCCATTGAAGCTTAGTGAAAACATGAATGCAGTTAAATGTTAACACTTTCCACACACCAAAATCCTCAAAATTCTATATACTCAAACCATGATACCACATAGTCCTTATATAAATCATGAGATCATGAATACAATAAAACATCTAATTATCTTCTTATTCCTTTGTTATGCGCATATCATCTACTTTAAAAAAATATCTGAATAACATTCCATGGTTACTGGTACCATTCAACATATAATTTCAAATAATTTTAGGAAAACAATAGTGTAACAATCCTTATATGATTCTTTATTCCATAGTACCATTAACTACACAACATAACACTCAATAAACATACAATCATTCCAATACCTTATAAAACATCCAACTGGGCTTCAACACTTCTTTCAGCTCATATATCATTTGTAGTATCCTCATCATCATCCTCATAAATACTACCCATATGACCATGCTAATTCTCTTCAAGAGATTTTCCATTAGGGCATTGGTTTGCATAATGCTCATACAATACACATTTAAAATATCTAATAATTGTTGATGTCGTAGCAATACCAATATCCTTGCCCATGGTGTTAACTGAACCTTTTCCATTGCACTTACTGGCTTTCTGTCCTTTTTTTCCACACCCAAAGCATCTTCCAGTTCCCTTGAAACATTCTCCTCAATACCCCTTCCCACATGATTTACATAGGTAAAATTGAACTTTCTTTCCTCTATTATCATCATGAAACTCCATCTTTCTCTTATTAGTCGAGTCAGGAAACTTACCAAATTTGAGTTTATTGATCATATTATGAGATTGTTGATTCTGAAAAATAATTATGGTTGGACTTCCAAATCCCATTTCATTTGGTTTCTTATGAGGAATATCATTTCATTGTCTATAATATCCTCCATTATCGTGAATCATCTTGTTTCCAGCCATTTTCTAAAACCCAAAAAGAATAGTGTTAGAGGAAAAAATCATAATAAAGGTGGAGTAACATCAATATCTAACATATTATGTTAAATTATAAGATCGTTACCATAGTTCTAGGACTATATCCTATATGTATACTTATCCTTAGGGACATCCCTAGACATACCTTAGAAATATCTATAGGGATCTCACTAACATTTTCGCATCCTAGTTTCCAAAGGTTGACTAAACCTTTCCTCTGATACCATCTATAGAGACCCAAAGCATGATGTTCATGGACATTACATTACTTTAGCGAAATACTTAATACATAACAAAAACAGACAGACAAGGACCGTAATAGTTTAGTGTCTTTGGAAAGTTGGAACGAAATCTTCTAATCGAGGTGAAAGATCTTCAACATCTCCCATAAAGATCTTTCCCTTTTTTTTCTTACCTAAAACCTTTCTTTATATCCTGGGGAATAGAAAACATAAAAAGGGTGAGCTCAAATGATCAGTAAGGGTAATAATGGATAATATAAAACATACCATATACATTTGAACTTAAAAACATGAACATAATGTTTAAACATCAAAAGCTTGAGAAATGACATAAAAAATTGAAGTACGTAAGGAATAGATCATAAAGAAACATTAAGAATGGCAACATAGCATGGGAATAAAACCTGTAATTGTGGCATCCATTAATCACATGTAATGATTTCCATAGTAGACAAGGCATTTCTTCCAAGACCATCATAGTGGACAAAGTCCCATTATGAATCGAGTTCACTTCTCGTTTCAGTCCTGTTACACTGAACTGGATTAACTTACCATTCCAGCCATGTCTATCTCATGAGATATAAAATCTTTACCCAATGCATTGGAGGGAGATATAGGTCCCACCCATCTCATAATGAAATCATTCTTACTTGTGCCACAAAAAAAACATACATCATTCATAATAACCCAATAAACTAAATGGGTTTCATAAACATCATTCCATCATCACATAATCCATATAAAATAAATGCATATCATTTCATAATAAGAAAAATCAATCCATGTAAATCATATAGACATGATACTTGAAACATACACATATGAAATAATGTCATCTTAGTTGAAAAATGGTTTTGATAAAACACTTGAAATGAATTCTTGTGGAAAATATCCTTTCTTCATCAAAATCATTTTATTTTCAAAAAATGTCCTGAAATTTTAAAAGAAAATAATTTTTTTGAAAATATTCATGAAATATTTTGTAGGAATCTTTATGAAAATAATTCTATATAAAAATGTAAAAAATTCATTCGTGCCGTATAAGTTAAAAAAACATTCTTCTCGTACTTTTGCCGGAAAAGTCAAAAAGTACCTCATAACGTAAACAAAAGAAAGATTCCTTACATACCATGTAGTAAAAGTCAAAATGGTTAAAAATGACTTTTAACATACATGAAAACACTTTTATAAAACATGGACATGGATTATAGAAATAACCCCATTAAATACTTACGAATATGCAATCTCGGAAAAAATGAGATTTGTAAAATTATCCCTTACCTTATGTCTGATATGCTTGGTACGTATCCGAACCTCCTGTATAATGATTTAAATACTGTTATTGACTTATTAATGAATCATATTAATTGATATTATATCATATATGGTTCACTTATGACTTTATATTACCCATTCTTTTGTAAATTCCATGTTAAATAGCGTTTTGGGTAAAATCGTATCATTTGTCGTCTGTGTTTTGACTTGTAATTATTTATATGATTACATAGATCACGATTAGATAATTCCATAATATAAAACATGATTTATAAATAATATATATTCAGAATATACATATATATAATAGATCGATAAATGGAAAGAAATACACCATTCATGGAGTAGGTAGGTCGTACGTATGCATGAACGCGGTTTTCGTTTCCTTATTGCGTTGAATGGAATTAAGTAGATGACCTACATATATAATTAAATCCAGTAGCTTTATAATTTCATATATTTCATTATTATTTCTTATATAAACTTTATAATCATTCTTAAATGGTTAAATGGGGAATGAATCTCATCGCGTCGTGGAGACGGTAGTCCGTACGTACGCACGAGCGATGACATCGTTTCCATAATTATTGAATTGAATTGGAGTGGATGATACAATATATCAGAATCAGTATGATGTTATAATAACTATGTATAGTTATTCTTTACACCATTATACCCATCCATGTAAGGTGTTGGTGGAATAACAGATTACACCACGGCGTGGAGACGGTATTCTGTACGTACGCACGCGCGGTGATTTTGTTTTTCATTGGATGTATAGAAGGTGAAATGGGGTTGTTTCATATTGATAATAACAAATAAGTATATTAGTGATACTGATGTTATTACTTTATAATGAAACAACTAATGAAGATGATGTTGAAGAAGAAAGAATCTTGAAAGAATCGGGAGAAGAAATTACCTCTTCTTCGATACGCCTCATTGAAACCTCCTCTTAGGGTACTAAGATTGGTATTAAAAATATACCAGAACCTCTAGGATATTTCTAGGGAAGTTTAGAAGATAATTCGTCAGGGGTTGGACGAGTTTGAAGTCTCAAATTGGTGTGAGGAGGAGAGGCGGGTGGTTCCCTTTTATAAGGGAGGAGAGGGGCACCTTTTGAATCCTTAAAAATATTAATTTATAATAAATCTAAAACCACTTAAAAACCTCAAAAAATGACTCATATTCAAAGATAAGATGAGATAGGGTTGTAATCCCATCAAAAAATAAAATTTAGACATGTTTGGATCTTCTTTTAATCCTTATCATTTTGATTTATCCTTATTTAATATATTTAAGTTTATTTGTGGTAATAAAATTATAAATTTTAAATTATAACTAATAATTACTTATTTGTTGATAATTTTACATAATGGTTTAATTTATAACATTATAGACCATATAAAGTTAAATTTATAATTATTAAATATTTTTGTGATTTTTAAACAATTTTATAATATGTTATTTTTTATAAAATAACAATAGTGTCAATTTTGACACTGTACATTTATTTGAATTTAAATAGACTATATAGAGAAGATATGTTCGAAATAAAATCATTAATTGATTCATAAGAGGTCATATGTATCTATAAAATTAGTGTATCACATTAAATAGTTCATATAATATTTATTTAAAAATTTTTAAAACCATTTATTTGGTTTATCTCTTAATAAAATAATTACTACAACATTTTTGTATAATTATTTTATATACTAATTTGTTGCATAAAAATTTAAAATTAAATCCTATGATGAATATAAATCTATTAAAATTCACAATAATACTTTTACTCGAATTTATCATCTTAAAATCACAATTTTTAAATTGTTATATTTATTAAATTATGAAGGTGACAACTTTGGCATCATTTAAAATAAAATAAATTAAGTGTCATAATTGCTTGTATAAGACTCTAAATGGTCAAATATTCTACCATTGGATGATTATAGATTAAATTTAAATGACCAATAAGTTTTTTTCAGGGTTTTGTGCCTTTTATGGTCACTATTAGTTTAATAAAAACTATAATCTTGGTTTTTCACTAGATAAATAATTTCTGCATCACTATTGTGTCACAACTAATGAAAATTATTTAATCCCAAAAAATTATAAATAAATTCTCATGATGTAGATACTTCTGTTAGATTTCTGTAGACTATTAATTTAATAAGTTTCATGACGTTAATCACTAACCTAAAATTATTATACTTATAGGATTTAAGAGAGTGACATGTTGTCACTTTCTTTGGTTTTAATAATAATAAAATTATTTTCATGGCAAAAAGTCCATTAAATGAATCTAATCCGACCCTTAGAAGATATGGGTCGACTTTTAATCATCCAATATGATTTTTACAAGTGTTAGGGTAATTTTATAATCTTATATTTACCCTTAATTACCCGATTTACCTTTAACTATAGTAAATAAAATTTACCGTAGTTACAATTCACAATGCCCAAAAATAAAAAGTATCTTATTAACATAATTTGGAACAACTGATTCCAAATATGGAATCCATTTTTCCAGATTAAATACACAAAAGTTTTATAAATTAAATTAAAATTAATCATGTTGTCCAAAGAAAACAAGTTTTTCTTTAAAACATTGAAAAAGATTGAATTGATTTAACCTACGAATTTAAGGTAAAATTAATGATAATGACATACATTATATTAAATGGTAAAAATATATTCTATTTATACTTTAAAACCATTAAATATTATAATTTAAACACATAAGATATTATGATGAAAAAAGTTGTTTTTAATAAAAATAAAGCGTGTTTTTACTATTGATTAAAATATGAATGTCATCAGAATAAAATGAAAAATTTATCCAAAGTAAATTTTTATTTCTTTATTCCATTTAATAATTTAATTTTGTCAAATGGAACTTATAAAAATGTCAAATACTATTTTTAATGTGGGTGTGCCATTAAAAGGTGGGAAAACTGCATTTTTTGAAAAATACTTATTTTACCCGAAAAATTTATTTTGTTTTTATACCATGTTCTAGAAAATGTGTAAGATGAATAATAATGTTATAAATTTCAAAATTTAGTTAATACTATTCATAACAGCTAGTTCATAATAATATTATAATAATATATCATTGTTTAGTAAAACCCGGTATTGCGTACAACACACGCTATCGAGGAAGGTCACGATTGCGTGTAATGCAAGCCAAGTCAGGGTTGCGTGTTGTGAAAGAATCCTTCGTTGTTTCATATAACATAATCCAACCATATTTCATTTTTACATTGAATATATATATATATATATACTCAATGTTGCATATAATAACTATTATCAAAATTGTGTGTAACACGATCCAAGAATAGTGTTGCGTATACTGCAAGCTAATAAGGTGTTGCGTATAGCACAAGGTAATCTTGGTGTTGCACACAACAGAAGACATTAATGAAATTAAAAGAATATTTTTCATAAAATCTCGGGGTGTCACAATCAGCCACCTTGTTCTCTTTAATAGGTTGGTACTGGATTGAGTAGTCATAGTATTTGATCAAATCTAACCATCTTCATCGGGGCATATTCAACTCTTTTTGTGTGAATATATACTTGAGGAATTTGTGGTCCGTATATATTACACACTTCTCTCGAAAGAGACAATGCAACCAAATATTCAATGAAATGATCCATACAACCAACCCCAGTTCATGTGATGGATAGTTCTGCTCATTAAAATTCAATTTCCTTGAAGAATAGGCAATGACTTTTCCATTTTGCATCAACACATAGCCTAAGACTTTCTTTGAATCATCACAAAATACCACAAAATATTCTCCAATTCTGGTTAATGTGTGCATGGGATAAGTGATAAGCCTCCTTTTCAAATACTTGAAGCTTTCTTCACATTCCCCACTCCAATGAAATTTAATCCCTTCCGAGTTATCTTGGTAAGAGGTTTGGACAATCGTGAGAAATTTCACACAAATCATCGACAATATCCACTTAACCCCAAGATGCTACGAATATCCATTACTGATGTTTCCCTCAACCATCCCTATATTGAATTTGTCTTATAGGGATCCATATATATCCCATTTCTTGGGATGATATGGCCCAATTATGAGACCTCCTTCAACCAGAACTCACACTTGATGTACTTTGCATAGAGCTTCTCCTTTCGCAAGGTCTCTAGAACAGTTCTTAGATACTACTCATTATCCTCCATGTTTTTGGAGTATATTATAATATCATCTACAATGACAAAAAAAATTTGTCAGAGAAATCTAATAATACTCTATTCATCAATTCCATGAAGATTGTTAGAGAATTAGTGAGTCTGAAAGGCATTACATTGAATTCATAGTGCCCATTTCTTGTACTAAAAGAAGTCTTGGGTATATCTTCCTTCTTCACACATGCTTTATAATATCCCAACCGTAAATCCACTTTAGAGAAGTATTGTTCTCCACACAACTGATCGAACAAGTCCTCAACTTATGGGATATGACACTTGTTCTTTATCGTGATTTTGTTAAGCTCACAATAATCAATGAAAAGGTGAATTGACCCATCCTTCTTCTTGATGAAGAGGACTGGTGCACCCCATGGTGAAGCACATGGGCATATAAACCCCATATCCAGATCCTCTTGTAGTTGTTTCTCCAGCTCCTCGAGCTCCACAACAACCATTCTATATGGATTCTAGGATATAGTCAGCACCATTGGTATGAGATCAATTGATAATTCAACATATCTTCTAGGAGGAAGACCAGACAATTCTTCATGAAACACTTCAGTGAATTCCCTCATAATAGGCATGCCTTCAGGGATGGTTTCTTCCTTGGACTCAATCATCTGAGCTAGATACACGTGCTCATAGGGTAGTAATATCCATTATTGAGGTGATAGAGCTAAAGAATATTCATCATCCTCCTTGCATTTTTACAGAATGAGGGGTCAATTATCCACCTAGAGAGTGATTTCCCTCTCATGAAAATTAATGTTGGCTCTATATAAGGAAATCTAATCCATGCCAAGAATCACAAAAAATTCCACCAGAGGGATTATAAAGAGGTTTTCTAGAAAGTTCAATCAAAAAATTATAACATGGGAGGAGTTATATTCATAGGATGTAATGATTTACTCATTTTCTATACTCACCGACAACTTTACTTCTATGATTTTTGGTGGTGTTGGTATTGTTATACGAAACATTCGGGATATAAAATAATTCTTAGAACATGATTCAAAACGTATGTTCTCTATTATTGATCGAACAACTAGCATACATGTCACCACATCATTGTCGGTGTTTACTTTGATGGTTGTGATGGAAAATGATCATCCTTCCTACCTTAGAGGATGTTGGTTTTTTCAAAAAACCCTTGTCCTAGGGCATATATTTTCAAGATGCTCGGGTTCTTTTTAGTTGTATCAATGAAAAACGCATTGATATTTTAACGGAGTGTCCCTCTCCTCTATCATAGCCATGGGATTCTTTGGTTGATAGTTAATGGCTAAGTTCCATTCCCTTCCACACCTAATGAATTTCCTTATCCTCTTCATGCAATTTCTAGGGTGCTTCTTTACACACCTTTGGCAAGTGGGTCCTGGATATTCTTGGCACAATTGTATTTATCCATCGAACTGGAAAAATTAAAGTACACCTAATTATACTTATCCACATGATACCTCTGAGATTCCCCTATATTCATTTCGACCATAAGGGCACATCAGACAATTTAATCATAGCTATCAAAGTCACGGATCTCTAGGGATTTCCACAGGCTAGGTTTCAGCATAAAAGGAAGTGGTCAACCTTTCATTTGGGGGTAATGACAAAGGTGAAGGAGTAATGTGAAAGGCATGTGAAATTTTCCTCGTACACCCTGACAGATTCATCGTCTTTCTTATTGAGGGAAAGGAAGGCCCTTTCAATCTTAAATCGGAGGGTGCACAAATAATATTTATTGAAAAAAAATCTTCCAAAAATCCTTTTATTCCAACACCTTGATCTCCTCCTCATGCTTCGTATTTTTGATCAATACCCACCATTGATCAACTTTACCCTCAACACGAAAAGCAATCAGGAGAACTTTATCTTGTTAGAAACATTTAAGGATGGAAGAGATCTTTTCAATGGAGTTGATTCATTGTTCGGTGATTGAGGGATCATAAGATCCATTAAAAGTAGGAGGAATTTTCCTAATGAAGCTCTCGATAGTGACTTGTTCATTCTTAGGGGGGTTGAACGCTTCTCTTGATCCATGTTTCTATTCAAAGAATGAGTTATCTTTGAGAATATCATGACAAAGTTCACGATTTCAGCTCCCATTGGATTGGGGATCTCATTAGAACAATCATCGCATTGATCTTCACATCGATTGTTAGCCCGAATCCTCCTATTACCAGCCATTGGATGGAATAAAAGAAATTTTAGTGGTAACACATAATGTGTAATCCAAAGACAAGAAACAACAGAATTACAAATAAGTTTTATTTCCATAATTTTTTAATCAATTGGCTTCAGTCTATGTTATCCATGATCTTATTTCTAACATATATTCGTAGAGAATTTTTTTAAGTCTCATAATAATGGTTTATACTAATCTTGTGAATTTACCAAATCATATCCCTTGGGAGTGTCTTAAACAAGTGTGTAGAAAGGCCCATTATTGTGCATGAGTTCATCTTTGAGTCTAGCTCAATGTGTTGTATTTTGGTTTTACCCATAGGATACATATGTTCCAGAGAAACCTCTACATGCTCATATCCAAACAGAGATGTATTTTCTTGATAAAGAACTTACTCAATACTCACCAAAACATAGGGATGTTTTTATTATAATAATTCTTTTCTCTAAGGCTTCACTAGGTTTTTCTAATCCCAATCTCAAAAAATAACTTATCCAATCCTCGAATACCAACTATGAAAACCCTACTCTATATTAAACACTTATCATAATATATTACATAGAAACCATCACTTGATAAAACATCGAATATTGATAGGTACAGTGTCCTTGGAGATAAGGACATTACATAACAACATAAAACATATAACACAACATATTTATCAAAAACATCTATTACATGAGTACATCATTCATTTGTACTTAACATTGCATGGGATAACACGAGGAGAAGCATAAAAAAGAGTGAGCTATAAAATCCAGTAGGGGAATAAACAGGGAATAAAATGATTAATACAATACATTTTAGTAAAAAGTAAAATCAATAGAGCACAAGAGAAACACAAACATAAATTCATGATAAAGCCTGATAATCATAACATGGAGATGTGGTAACAACACTTAACATGAAATTAGCATGATTCAAGGCTCATTGCACATGGAGCATGATTAAACCCTCATTGCACATGAATCACAAGTAAACACTCATTTCACATGTATTATAATGATTAGACACTCATTTCACATGATGTTTCATGATACTATATTTTACCCAATGCATTGGAGTTCTATAACGGCGCACCCTTCTTAAACATTTCATTTAATGCATAATTGTTCCACATATATCATAATACATTGAATCATTAACCATCATAATTTATTCAATGATAAAGTACTGTGGAATTCATAAATGATACTCTAAAATAAATAATTAAATTTGGATAAATATTAATTCCCTTGTTTGAGAAATGGGCATGGTATTCACAATAAATTGATTTAGGCTTGGAAAAACATGGTGCAATTTCGGCAGCATAACAGCATGACATACGAATTCATAAAAATGGTTGATGAGAGGGAAGGGGGTGTCTCATAATATGTACATAAAATGGAATGTAATGGGGTCATATATATATGATTCCCAACAATTATAATGGAATTTAGTTTCATGATATAAAATAATTGCTTCAATGTAAATGAAGAGAGAGAAATTCCTTTCGGAATTTCGACAATTTAACAGGTATACATTGAAGCACTAATTAGAGATAAATAAGTATCTAATAAATCAAACATAAAAAGGTAAGTATGGGGGAGGTGAAAAACCATACCCCAACACTTAAAACTGTAATGAAAAGATCATAACAACTAAATTAAAATTCTACAAAAATGGGAAAGGATGAAAACCCTTACTTAGATGTGTGATACTAAAGGGTTGGGAGAGGCTTGAGAGAGGCTTATTGGGTGATTTGGGCACCTTGAGAGGATTTTAGAGAGAGTATTGAAGAGTTTTGATGAACTCCAAAGGCTTTGAGTGAATATAATGTGGGAGCATGGGTGGGTTTATATAGAAAAGGATAGGGAATTGTTTATTATGTAGGTTTGGGACACCTCACATTAAACTAATCAAAACCACAAACCATACCATGGTTTTTGAGCATGGTTTTTTCAAAGGGTACTGGAAAAAAATATTTTATAAGGCCAATGGACGATCTTTTTAAAATAATAGTGTTGTTTATGTGGAGGTGAGTTACACTCTCAAGAAAAACAATTTAAAAATACAAAATGTTTTATAAGTATTGAAGAGTCTACTAATGTTTTCTAAAATAAATAAAAAAACACAAAATCACATTATTTTAATGGTGAAACATATATTGGCCTAAAATAATATTTATAAAATTTTATTACATCATTACTGGGTCATTAAGATGTCAACAAACACCTTATATATTTAAATGGTATTTAATATATACCCAAAAATTCGATCGTCTCAGAAAATTTTTATAATTTCACTATTGGATAATTTAGATATCCTGATTCCAAAAATAATAATAATTTTATATAAATATTTTTCTAAATATTTTAATTTTCACTTTTATAATAAAAATTTTCATTTGATGAAAATTCTTGGTTTTGACAAAATAACTTTTAAACATTAAAAAAAATTACAATTTCATTCATAAAATTATATGATCATTTATAATTAATAAAATTTAATTTCATAATACCAATATTTTATTAGAAATATTCTCTAAATAAAAAATCCATTAATTAATCAAAATATATTTATTAGTTGAATATTAACTAAAAATATTATTTGCGCTTTAAAAACAATTTACAATGTAAAAATAATAAAATGAAAGTATATTATTTTTATATACAAAAATAATTTACATAATCATAGAACAATGGTATTATTACATTAAACCTTAAACCACCCGCATAAGACCTTAGGGTAAGGTGCACGATGGTGACAGACTCTTGTGGTGGCTCAGATAACATTGCTCGAGTGGTAATCTGTATCAACTTCCAATTCTCTCACAGGAAGTTATTCACAAGTATAATGTATTCAAGCATGGAATAGGATTGGTCAAGAGTGATTCCCAATGATTCCACATCCTTTTTTAGCTCTGAGAAATGGGACTCGTGTGGGGAAAGTCAACTGGATGAGGCCATCAGTTCCTCTGTCTGAGTAAATTTGATTCATTAAAGGCCTATATTTATACTAATCATGTGATCATTGTTCAACATATATATTAGCAACGATCACAACTATTAATGGTATTTTAAAATCCAAAAAACATAAAACCAATGAAGATCCATTTTATATGATAAGACATTTAATTATATTAAGAAAAGTTTCATTAATGAAAGTTTGCGTTGTTACATTCAATTTCTCTAGATTATGAATATAATTAGTAAAAATGATATTTTTTGAATAGTAGCATGTTTAGAGAATATTTTGGAATATTTTTAAAACTTATTATTGATCAAGTAGTTGTTATTAAGTGAAATTTAGTTTATATTATTATAAAGTCATGGGTTTTGTTAGAAAACTATTTTTCTCAACTCTCTAAAACTATAATGATAAAATTTCATTTAAATTTATTTGAATCATTATATTTTGGAGAGATTTTAGTTATTAGTGGTTAGAATTGGTATTCTATAGTAGAATTAAAATATAGGATTAAAAGGAATATTTTATTTGAACCAATATCTAAAATCATTGATCCATGGAATTATAGTTGGCATCAAATTAGTGTTTAAATAACATTATAGATTATGATATTTTCCATTGAAGGTAATTAAAGATTTATAAATGTAACCAATGGTATATAAATTGTTTTTGGTAATAATTTAAATTGTATAGCTAACCATTAAGGTTTTTTTGTTAATATTAAAAAAATACTATTATTTAGGGATTGGGATAAGTGAACATTACAGAAATCTATAGGGATAAGTATAATGGATAATTCTAAGTATATGATAGCATCCTAAAAATTTTCTAATGTTTTGAGTTTTTGGTTTTAGTAGAAATTACATCCTTATCTAGATACAGTAATTTGGATATGGATGTGGCACATATTCACCTATTGGTAATAAAACAAAAAATTTCAGGTTGAGCATTGAATAGCTCTTTACTCGGTGCATGATGAGTAGGTATGAGACTGGACACCTGAAGAGACACACATGGGGTATATGCAATACTTTCTAAAATTCCATATAAAATAAATTATGATAGATTTATTATGTTAATTAATTAGGTTATGGAATAAGAAATAACTCATCCTAAAGAAACTGAGATTGAATTTTGGGATATTTGAGTTAAAATGTATGCTTGTGTAACAATTTTAAAGGGTAATAAATTTATAGTTTGAAATTTAGATACAATAATTCTATTATGGTGTTAATTATTCATTTCCCATGATTAAATAATTTTTGTTTTAGTAAGCGATGAAGACCAATGGAACCACGTTAACAATAAATTTCTTATACAATAAATGGATTTTCCCAGTGAGCTACCTAATAAGATAAAATCTAGAGTGACAAATATTATGGTTACAAGAAATAATATATTAAGAATTATTATTAACAATGTTAAATTATTCATGTTTAAATATACAAAAATTAATAGAATGATCGACTCTCATGGAAGTTCAGGTGATGAATATAATCTTGCCATGACGATTTACAAAGCTTCATATAAAAAATCTATTTCAAATCGAAAAAGGGAATGAATTAATGTAACTAGAATATTCTTCTTGCCTGGTAAATGATGGTATATAGCTATATGTTTCAATGGAAATATGATTCAATAATTTAACGCAATAATTGGAAAAGATGTGTTCCCTAGTTATACCTAACATATTAAGGTAGGTACCCCATTTGATAAAATATCATAGTTATACATATATTTTAAATATAATAATCTATTTCTATTAGTAAAGGATAATTAAAAATTTGATGTTGAAAATAAATTAAGAGGGGGAGAATTTAACTCCCCAGTAATTTAAATAATATTTTCCTTCCAACCCAAATGTGTTAGATAGCTAGTTTAATATGTAACACTAAACCAAAACAAATTGTGGAATAATATGTAATCATTAAAATATAGCCCTAGAATTTGGAGGTAAAAATAAATTTAAACAAATTATGAAATATATTTAAGAATAAAAAATGATATTATTAATAATTATGAAATGATAAAATATAATTAGTGTAGCAAAGTAACTATGAAGAATGATTTATGCTTTTAATATAACCATTCTAAAATTGGATTTTATATGATTTATTTTAAGGTACTATATATAATGTTGTTAAAATATATTATTAAATTTTATATATATCAATACAAAATATTATTTTTAAATGAAAGAAAATAGGTATAATAATAATTTATGTTTTAAAATTTTATTTTACAATTAAAACAGTTTCCATTATATATTATGTTTTTACATAAATGCTAAATTCAAATTTTTTATAATTTTTATTTGAATAAATTGCCATCAATATTGTAATTATAATAATAATATTATCAGTAGACAAATTTTGTGGATCTTTTTAAAATATCATGTTTTTAGATGAATAGTGAAAAATACAATTTTTGCTAAAGCCGTAACATTTATGAATATATTAATAAGTATAGTTTAAATACTTATAAAACTTTTTCCATTGTCATGTATGTATTTAATAATTAACAATATAAAATTTAAAATACAATTATTGATTTATATAATCTTTTTTCAACATTTTAAAATCCTATGTAACATTTACAGTAAAAGAAACTATTTTCGATCATGTATTTTAATTAAATATTATTTTAGAAAAATTCAGATTCATCTAAATTTTAAAGACACATAACATTTATTTGTTTTATATTAACCAATTTATATTACTAGAGTTTAAAACATTTAAAATTTTATCCTATAAATATCTTGTAAGATTAAAATTACACTTTTTCAAAAAATGCATTTTTACACATAAAGTGCACTAAAATTAAAATTAATTTTCATAAACATATAAATATTATTTCATAAAATAGCCTCACATATAGAATCATTAAGTCCAAATTAATTAATAATTATAATTTTCTTTTTAGTAATTAAATGTAAATTAATTAGGTAAAAATCAATTAATCCGGTAAAAATGTTAAAAGCAGTAAATCTAAGAGTAAAAGGCTTTATACAAGTTCCATAAATGTGTAAAAATGAATTTTAGAGGAAATATCAATATTATCAAATGACACACTTCATTAATTCCCACCATTGGATCCATTGAACCATGAATTATTTCATACGATCATTGATATGTAATGGGAACTTCCTAAATCACCCCCTCTCTTCAATTATGAAAATGGGTCACTTTTGTAACACCCAATGTTTTACAAATAAATTTATTATAGAATTAATAAAAAAATAATCCCCTAAAAAATAAACACCTTGTCATAGGAGATAGTTAAAACTTATCCAACAAACACAATTATTCTGATTCATTGATTTGAATTTCAAAAAACTAACATACACATTTGTGATCAGTATGATATTTAAAAACTGATATGACCAACATACATTTCTAGTGAATAGTGGCATAGCCTTATGAATAGTAAATCAACATTATGAATAGTTGTGTACCCTTTTGAGCAAAAATATCACCCATGTATATATAAATAAAATTTATGCACAATATAAATTAAAGTGAATATTTTAAAAATTTATAATTAAGTATTGAAATTTTTTTGATTAAAAAATATTTAATTACAAATTTAATTTACTATTTTATAATAAATTTAATTTTCATAAAATGTATTCCTATATAAATATATTATTTTTTATGATTTTAGGATAAATTTATCGGACCTCGGGTAATTTTTAAAGTTATTATAAAATCAGTTATAAATTTAAAATATGTATTTTTCAGTTAATTAATGATTTTTTTGAAAAAAATCATATATTTATAATTGTTTGAAAAATGGAGTAAAATTTTTAATTCTAGAAGTCGAAAAATGGATATAGTTAATTTTTGGGATTTTTTAGAAATAATTGAATTTTTTTTTTGTGAATATTAAAATACGATAATTTACGGTATAAATAAATTATAAGATAAATACACTATTCATTAATTCATTGTTGACGTACGGAGAGGTGATTGTAAGTCACATGAATTTATTACTATTTTTAGACACATGAATCAACCCAATTGGTTGCCTTGAAGAAAATAATAACATAATGAATAAGATATTCAAAAATCACATCCCTTATCCACTATAAAAGCCTCCCCTCACTCTGTCATCTCTTCAATATATTGGAACCATGGTCTTCTATGAATGATTTGGAGTATCATTTGTGTTTGTTGTCAATCCTCAGTGGTTATTCAGAATGTGTACCGGTAAAGAGATCATACAGTTCAAGCACACAATAGTATTGAAGGTGGCGCTGTTTCCCAATGTCTCCCAAATTTTTGGGCCTGAAAATCGACAAATGGAGAAAAGTGTTTTTGGAAAAGAGACTTGCGCGTCGTGTACTTGATGTAAAGTAAACTTGCGCGCCATATGTTTTTCAAGATCATAAAATGGGAAAATGGCAAAGGGATAAGGTCCGCGCAAGTTTTGGGCTGGTCGCGCAAGTGACCTGCACGCCATGAAGAGACTTGCGCGCCAATGCCTAGGAGGACTATAAGCATGCGCGCCTATTGTTTTTCAAGATCATAACCTCAAAATATGGCAAAGTAAATAAGGTCGCGCAAGTATTTGTGTGGTCACGCAAGTGAGTAGCACAACAGAGGCTAGGGAGGATGAGTTGCGTGCCGGAACTTGCACACCAAGGGAAGAATTGCATGCCACAGTGCAGGGGGCCTATTTTTCCTATAAATAGTGGAACCCCTCCCCATTTTGGATGGAGTTAAAGACATAGATATTTTTCGAGCTCTCATCGCACAAGTTGTTGAGTCACGCAAGTGGTTTTTGGGTCGCGCATGTAGAGGTTGCGCGCCAGTTGTTGGTTGTGCGACCAAGGCGGTTAGGGAATTAAAGGCACAACATCGCGCAAGTTCAGAGTTGAAAGGGGAAATGTCATGAAAGTGGGTTGGTGTCACCTGCGTACCGAATTAGTACCACGCAAGTTACTTGCGCACTGGGATTGAAACTTGCACGCTGGGCTCGGAGAAGCGTGCCAGGGTTGTTAATGTACATTTGTCCTCTTGAAGCTGCAGGAAAGCTAGAAGATCGCCCTGTACCCTCAACGCAAAGTGTGACTCATCTTCTTGTGAGAATTGGACTTCAATAGAGTATCTACATACAACAGAGGATGCATTCTTATGCAATTATGAAGAGAACTTCACATCTATAAACTGAGTGTGACTTCACCAAGGGTAGTGGGCTAGGGGTAGTCAATGGGAGTGACCCGAGGGAAGCAGTGAGGTATCCATGAACCTTTGTAATGTTAGTGAGCCTGGGATAGAGTGACTATTCCCTAACCATTGTAATCCACAGCTAGTAAAGATTATTGGAATTTGGTACGACTGACAACTTGCCGGGGTATGCTCCTTTGACATAGCCCTTAGTCGTGAACCAAGTAATAAGTGTTGTGTCATCTCTATGCATGTGAATGTTTTCTTTATGATCATATTCATCATACAGGTTCAAAAAGTTCCTACCAGCATGGGAACAAGATCCATCACATTAAAAGAAAAATTTGTCACCCTGATTCACCCCTCCCCTCTCAGGGTGACCCTAAGTCCTTCACAATCCTCTAAGACATGGAGCTTCTCAAAGTATTTCCCAAATAATCTTCCCTAGCTCCCCCCATATCCAGAAGCTCTAGTTATATACAAATGACCAAAACCCCTTACCTTAAGGAGGTTCTCATGGAGGACAATTTAAGTGGTAAAACCTCTTCATTTTTATTTTCATTTTATTTTGAATTTAATTTATTTTCGTATCTTATCCTCACCTCCCCTATAAAAATTATCATGCTAAAAAATTAATATTTATATAATATAATTATATGATGTTAATGTAATATCATTCTTCCAAATACTAATTGTCCCTATTTTATTTTATAATCAAAATAATTGTCTGGGAGGTGACGATTTATTACCATCATGGATGATGAACCTTAGTTATTCCATTTATCCTTACAATATGGTCTTTCAACCATATATATTATTGCACTAGACTATAATATGTGAATTATAACCTATTAAATGTTCTGTAACCAGTATATATACATAATACAAATTCATATGACAAACAGGTTTGTAACAGTCGAAATATTTCCAAATAATCAAAATGGTTATCAATAATGTTATATCTAATATATCATCATCATACCATGTAAACAAATGATATATATAACCATTTAAAATTATTTATGTTCATAAGTTAAATCATAGATAATTATATCCATTCCACTGGAACTCCATTACTTATAATAAAGAGAAATGATCATGAAATCAAGGAAACAAACACTCCAGATCGAAGGAATTAAATCTTACAACATATTAATAAGGGAAAAAATAAAAATAATAGAACTATAATGAAACAAATATATTTATATGTGGTTCTGAATTATTTAATTAATTATATTAATTTTATTATCAAGGACTTTATGCTCAAGTGAATAATATATTCGGACATCAGGTAATGTTAATCTACCCAAACCTCTATTTTCTTACGTGTTACACTTTGCATATCTTAATAAAAATTTAATTATTTATTATTCTTATTTAATACAAATAAATCATTTTTTATTTTCCTATAAATTTTTAATAGTTATAATCCTTCTTTGTTTTATGGGGAATTAAATGTTTTCTAAAGATCTTTTTCAATTCATCCTAGAATACAAGCCTGATTGCTGGGAACTTCTCAAATTCTTATCTATGTTCAAGTAAACATTTTAATATAATTTTAGCAACAATTATTGTTTCTAAAATAATTAATTTCATTATTAGAAAATTATATTATTTCAATTTTGGATTTGTAAAAATATTTTTCTAATATAACTCTTCTTTCCAAAGTAAAAGTTTATTTATCTCCAAAATTACTCGATGATTTTATAAGAGTTTTTTGAATTGTTTCAACATTCATGTTGATTATTATGTATAATTGGGACTAATATTTTATGATATCATCTACCATATTTTATTGGATTTTTGATTTTTAGTTTGAAAATGAATGTTTTATCATGAAATAATTCACCATATTACATCGAATGGTTAGTGTTTATGTTCAGAGAAAGTTATTTATATTTCATACATTAGTTTCAATATAAATGTATATATTTTTTATTCCTATCCTCATTAATATAAGGAAATAATTAGACATAATATGAAATTATTAGGGCCAATTATATCCCATATATTAATCAGTATGTCTCATGATATAAACATATATGGACTTGCCCGAGGCCTTTCCCATTATCAAAAATTGTTTTGGCTGAGGCCTTAATCATTTTCAGATGTATTTGTTGTGGCATTGATGATATATTTCAAAATTCCTAGGATTATGAATTTCAATAATAATTAAACAATTAATTTATATTCCATGAGTTTATTTGACTATTAGAATACCCAAAAATTTTCTACTCTACGTAATTATTTATTGAGACATTATTCCTGCCATATTTTTTCATGTTAATTTTAAGAGGAATTTGTTTTTATTTATTGATCATGCATAATGTTTATGTTTATGATATTTTCTGCAGTATTTTGAACCATTACAAAGCATATGTTCTCACACATTTATTATATTTTATTTTCCTAGGATATAAAAATGTAAATTATGAATGACCAGTATGGATAACATAGAAATTATGGATGTTTTCAATGAAATTTCCATATTGAATTTCATTTAGAGTTATAATATTGAACATATGTGTGTATCTGGTTTTTAAAATCTACAATATTAATTCATTCCATTGTGATAACAATTAATTTTACTCATTCCAATGTAATTAAATATTGAACTGGCTCAGGGAAAATGGGTTCAGGTCCATATAGTTGGTATCAGATAATGTTTAGTGGAATCCATGGAAATAATATTTAGAAAATATAGATTGGGAAACAAACCCCTAAGATGGACTTTTCGGATAAAAATTAATGAAAATACTATAATTTTGGTAAGGAGGATTCTATATGGATCTTCTTAGAAAATACATCCATGTCTGGATATTAGTAGTGGACGTGGTTCATCATAGATGTACCAGAGATTAACAACTTGGACAAGGTGTTTCAGGATTGACTTGGGGTAACCTTTTACTAGACAATAGGCCTTACTATGCATCTGGTGTGACAAATCCATATGTATAATCTTAAAATAATTCACATCCAAATTAATATCCATTATGAAGGATTTAAACGTAAAATTTACCTCAAAGAAACCGGTTTTATGATTATTTGATTATATATGAATAAGATTTCAGTTTATGGTAAGTTCTTTGTTACTTTGATATTATAAATTGTGATTCATAACCAAATTTTTTGTATGAAATTACTATGAATTGGTTCCTAGTATAGGTAATGTAAACATAATGAAAGTTTGTATCCCATGTAGGGGTTTCCCTCTTCTGCAAAATAATGATACTGATATTGGAGCTACAACTGGGGTTAAAAAGCATATAACTATATTGGGTCAGCCGACCCAGGTTATGAACAACAACCTTTTCCATATAGAGAATCATGAACCACAATGTAGTGGTGTAATGTAAGACCACTTTATGTAAAAACAACCTCCATTATTCAATGGGACTACAAACCCATTCATATAAGAGTGGTTGATATGTTCTATAGATAATATATTTCTTACTTTGGGAATTAACAAAAGGGAGAAGGTTTTTAGGGTAGTTTATCTTTTATCATGACATTATGATCAAAGATTGTCACTAATTAAAAACACAAGGGAGGACTAAGAGATTAAAAATATGTAATATGGGTATTTTAAGTAGATACTCATAGAAAAATACTTTCTTCATGAATAGCGAATGGATATGGAAAGTCAGTTTTTGAATTTGAGACAAAAATAGGATGATAATGTTTCAAAGTTTGATGCTAACTTCACAATGTTAGAATGTAATTACATGGAATACATACATAATACAATGATAAATATTGATTTATTATTTCAAGGATTAAAATAATTCTTCCTAAGGGAACTAGTCTCCCAAAGTTTCTCATCATAAGAAGATATTGTCTCATGTGCTATCAAGACAGAGAAATAAGTCTCCTACGTCTTGAGAAATTATGGGAAAAATATAATAAGAGGTGTAATAGGATATAATGGATAACAGTAATAACAAAATTTGGAAGTTTCCATCATGTGTTACCTATGGAAGGAAACACCCCAGTTTCAGCATAAATGGAAAAGGAGTCTGCTTCAACTCTGGTCAGAAAGGCCACCATACAAGTGATTTTAAGGGATTTAAAGAAGCAATAAATATTCAATTCAATAATTATCAGGATATGGGAAAATATTACAATTATTATCCAATGTGTCAATGAAACATGCCTCAAGAAAGGCTTAGGGATCAATTCCAAGCTTATACAATAACAACTACTATTGTAGAAGTTCCAAATGATGTGGTAGAAGGTACTATAATCATTTACTCAAACATGGATATTAATTAATTTGACTATGTATGATCTCATTACTTGATATCATCAATGTTTTCCTTAAAATTTAATATTTATAATTCTCCTTAATAAGGGAGTTGTTAGTCGAAACCCCTAAGGGAAGTATGATTTTCCACAAATATGTGTCGGGGAGTCCCCATTATGGCATATAAGTATTCATTATCTTCTGATTTTATCATCACACTTATGGTTTACTTTCACATAATACTTGGCATTGACTATCAATAAAAATATTATGTTAATATATATTGAAGGATGAAGGAAATTATGATTTTTTAGGAAGTTATATAATCAATTATCTTTAGAGAAGAAACATCACCATCTTATTCTTATCTAGATCCACCACCATTATCTCTAATAAATTCAGTTCTTATGGAGGATCAGAACAAAATATTTTTCAGTGAGGGAAGAAATATTGAAATTTGGTATGTGCTTACTGTGAATGAATATATCAATGTATTTCAAAAGGATTTACCTCGATATCCTCTATAGGGGGAGGTTCAGTTCTCAATAGATTTTATTCCAAGTTCATGACCTATATCAATGAACCCTTTCAAAATTTCCATAGAGGAATCAGTAGAACTGACGAAAAAACTAGAGGAATTGAGTGATAAATTAATTAACCCAGAAGTGTTTCTCTATGGGGAGCCCATGTTATCTTTATTAAGAAGAAATTTTTATCCATGACGTTGTTCATTGATTATAATGAAATCAATGGTATTACAACAACCAAAAAGTATCCCCTACCTCAAATTGATACATCATTTTACCAACTTCACAGATCCATGTATTTTTCTACAATTGACCTTCGATTTGGAAATCATCAGTTTCATGTGAGAATTGAAGATATTCTAAAGACAACATTTTAAATGAGGAATGAGAAATGCGATTTTAGAGTAATGCCTCTTGGATGGACTAATGCACCCTCTGTTTTCATAGATCTAATGAATAGTGGTTTCAAGGTAAATCATGATGGCATTGTTGTGGTATTTATTGATGATATCTTCGTATATGCCAAAATCAATGAAGATCATCAAAATTAGTAGTAAAATTTTATGAAGACTTTTAAAAGAAGTAATTTATATGGGATGATTAGAAAGTGTGCATTTTAAACTTCAATCATTTTCATTTATTTGACATATTGTCTCAAAGGATGGAATATCTATTAATCCTATGTAGACAAAGGCTTTTCTGGAATGGAATACACCAACAAACATAACTGAGATATGTAGTTTTATTAGTTTTGTATGTTTTTCCCATTATTTTGTTTGAAACATTTCCCAATTAGACAACCCATTAACAAAGCTTACTCATAAACGAGATATGATTTTATGGACCAAATACTATGTAGAATGTTTTAAAGAACTGAACAAGAGGTTAAGGAATAAATTATTCTATACTCTAACATTAGGGAATTATGGATTTGTGATCTATGATGATTCATTAAATAATGAACATGGTTGTGTACTTATGAAGAATGATTGAGTTATTTCTTATGCATCAAGACAGATAAAAATTCATGAACAGAATTTTCCAACTCATGATCTTGTGTTAGTAGCTACAATCTTTTCTCTGAGGATATGGAGACATTATCTCTATGGAGAATGATTTGAGATATATACAGATCATAAGAGATTTAAATATATATTCTCATAGAGAGAACTCAACATGAGGTAATGAATATGGATCAAAATACTCAAGGATTATCATTGTTCCATACACTACCACCTAGGAGAGGAAAATAAGATAGTTGATACATTAAGAAGAATGGATAAAGGCGTCATAAATAAATTGAGGATTAAAAAGGATCCTATTAACATGGATCTAGTGAGGATGGATATTAAAATTATCAAAGAAGGAGAAACATCATTACTTTTTAATTTTTTTCTTAAGAATATTTATTATAAAGGAATAATAATTCTCAGTTTCTTGATGATCATCTTTAGAAGAAATTTAAATTAGTGAATGATGAGAATTTGGATAAATTCGTGTGTGAGGATGGAATTTTGAAATTTAGGAAGAGGCTATGTGTTCCATCTATACATTGGATGAAAAGGGAGTTACTGTATGATACCCATAGCTCAAATATATCTATACACCCTCATATTACTAAAATACATTGAGATTTGAAGTAATATTTCTAGTGCGACAACATTATGTTGTAAATTGATGATTCAGTATTAAGATGTTTAGTCAATCAACATGTGAAGGTCGAACGACCAAATCCTAGAGGAGTAATGAAACCTCTACCTATTATTTTTTGTAAATAGAAAGTCATCACCATGGATTTTGTCACTAGATTACCCAAAACTCCATGAAATAATGATGCAATATAGGTAACTGTTGATTGACTTAGGAAATTTTCACATTCCCTTTCTATGAGGGAGGATTTTCCACTAGAGTGCCTTGAATTAATCTATATTAATGAATTTTTAATACTTCATGGATCACCTCTTTCAATAGTGTATGATCATAATCCATGATTAACATCAATATTATGGAAAAGTATTAAAAAATATTTGGATACTAAAGTTCATTTTAATACTTCTTATAACCTTCAAACATACGAGAAATCAGAAATGGAGATCCAAACATTAGAGGACATGTTGATATAATGCTCACTTGATTTTCAAGGTATATGGGATCATTATTTACCTTTAGTGGAGCATTCCAACAATAATAGGTTCCATTATAGAATTCAAATGGATCCATATAAAGCATTGTTTGGAAGGAGATGGCATACACCAACATGTTTGGATGAAGTTTGTGAAAGGAAGCTTGGGGGCCCAGATCATGTGGAGGAAACAATAGAATAGGTAAAGACTATTCAAACCCATATCAATGTAGCTTAAATATAGATAAATAGTTATTCTTATAATCGAAGTAGGGATTTGAAATTTAATATGGATGATCATGTTTTCTTAAAACCATCTCCATGGAAGGGTGTTATATGATTTGGGAAGAAAGGTAAACTAAGACACATGTAAATTGGTTCTTTTGAAATTATGGATTGAATTGGAGCTGTGGATTATTGTTTGGTAATGGCGCCTAGCCTTTAAAAGGAAAACAATGTGTTCTATGTCTCATTGTTAAGAATGTAAATGCCAGAACAAACACATGTACTCACTTATAAAGGAGTAGAATTAGAACATGACTTCTCTTACTATGAAGTTCCTATCAAGATTATGGAAACTTATGAACATGTGTTTTAAAATTAAATGATGTGACTAGTAAAGGTACTTTGGGGAAATAATAAAATGGAAGATTCAATGTGGGATCCAGGGGAACATATAATGAATACCAATGCGAATCTTTTTATGAGGTAAAATTCTAATAATTTCAATTGTGAAATTTTTGTAATGAAGGAAAAATGTAACAAACCATGGTTTTAAAAATAAAATTAATATAGAATTCATGAAACATTGAGCCCCTAAGAAATAAAACAATTTGTTATAGGAGATAGTTATATGCTGGCTAGTAAACATAATTCTTTTTCTTGTGGGATTAGAATTTCAAAAAACTAACATACATGGTTGCAATCAGTAATATATTTTGATACTGATAGGATCATTATACATTTTTGGGGAACAGTAACATACCCTTATGAATAGTAACTTAACCTTATGAATATTAGTGTACCCCAATGAATATAAGCCTCACCAATGTATATATATATATATATATAGTTTAGGCTCCATATAAATGAGATTGAATATATTAAAAATTAATAATTAAGTATTGATATTTTTTAGAGTAATAAATATTTAATTATAATTCTAAATTAACAAATTTGAAATAAAATATATTTTAAAAAAATTTATTCCTAAATAAATGTTTTATTTTCATGTTATTTTAAGATAATTTTATAATAACTCAATTAAATATTGAATGTATTATAAAATAAATTTTAAATTTTGAATATTTATTTTACTCTTATATAATTTTTTTAATTAAAAATTAATTTTCCCATTTTTGGAAATTTATTATGATAAAATGGAGTCCATTTTTCAATTTTATACCTAAAAAAATGGTTGTGGTGTATTTTTTGGTATTTTTATGAAATACATATATTTCTTATTGAATAGTAAAATATGTCAATTTACGGTATAAATAAATTATAAGATATATACAATATTACATGAGTCATCACTGATTTAAGAACACTTGGTTCAAACTCACATGAACTTATTACTATTTTTGGTCACATGAATTAAAACTATTGGTTTTCTTGAGAATAATACTAAATTAAGGGATATGATATTCAAAAAACGCCCTTCCCCTCCATTAAAAAAGCTTCCCCTAACTTCCTCTTCTATTAACTCCTCTATGTATTTATGATTATCATAGTCCTTCCCAAATAATCATCCCTCCACCTTTTTCTTTTCATTTCATTTTCAAATTATTTTATTCTTTTATCTACTCCAAAGCTTCTATGTAAAAATGGTCATTATAGAATCCCTCCTTTTTATTATATAACATTTCATTACATTTTACAAACAGAGGATCTTTATTTTCTATTGTCTTGGAAATAAGGAACATAAAAAAAGAAAAGAACATAAAACATTCTTCTAAACCACTTGTAATGCTTCTTTATTGTTCATCCTAATTTCATTATAGCAGATCATAACCTGGGAGAATACATCAAAGGAAAGGGTGAGAAGAAGGCCCAGTAAGGGAAATAAGAGAAACATTTTACATGGGAACTTGAGATACATCAATAAATTCATGATAAATAACATTAAGGAATGACAAATATATCATGAGGCATATCATAATAAAAATAATTTTTTTCATAACATGAATATGAGGCTACAACATTTAACTTAGACAATAATTTCCATATCACCAAGGTTTATCCACAAGGTGTTATTAAAAAATTACCAAGGTTATTCACCAAGGTATCGTAAAAATGTTTATCTCTAAAGATTAAGACTTTACCAAATGCATTGGAGATATATTAGGGAGTAAAATTATTTTGCCTTTATTATCATTTGAGCCACATATATCATCATAAAAACTTTCATAAATAACCCATATAGCATAAAATAAATGGGTTTAATTTCATAATCATAACGTTTTAAAAACTTCTTTAAAAACATGATCTTTATGTCACTTTAAACCCACAGAAATGGAAAGAGGGATTCATGTATGTAAATCCCAGAATTAAAATAGAAAATTTTGATATATATTTGAATTGTACTATTGAAGAATGAGCTTTGAGTATTCAATTAAAAAAATAATTTGAGAAAAAGAGAGATACATTTTGAGATGAAATTTCGGCAGCATAACAACTATGTTACAGGGTTTTAGAAAATATTGAAAAGAGATGGGACATGGGTCACCCACTCATAAATGATACATAAAACAGTAGAGGGACAGAATATAAAGGATATAAGAACATGTTAATGATATTAGAAAGACATGCCATAGGAAATGAAAAACATGTAAGAAAGAAAAAAATAAGATTTCTCTTATGAATATTCGGCAGCCTAATGACGTCACTTAAATTATCAAAAAATGAATTAATGAGATAAAATAGGTTCTCTCATCATATGAACATAAATTAAAATTAATTATGGATATATATATCACACCCCAACATAATAAAAAGTAACTTTAAATAATTGACATGAAAGTAGAACATGAAAATGAGACGGGTTAAGGAATCCCTTACAAAAAATTTGGCAGCCTCACAGCCCCAGTTGAAAATTCATAAAATAAATTGATGAGAGAAATATGGGCTCTCTCATCATATGAACATGAAATGTAAATAAGGATGAATATAAAATAACATCCCCAACATAATATCATGTAGATAAAAATAAATGACATAAAGGAGAATACAAGAAAAGAAAGAGAGAGATATAATCCCTTACCTTGAAGAGTAACATAAAAATTTTGATGGTTGGGACCTTGGGAGGATAGAGGGAACCTTGGGAGGACTCATTGGGAGTAAAAGAGACCATAATTTCGTTGGTGAGGATTTGAAAATGAAATTAATGATGGAAAAGCTTGGTATTTATAGGAGAAGTGAGTGGACACAACATCAATTGCCATGGGACACCTCATCGATGGTATTGGAAAAATCATGGGCTTGTCCATGGTATTTTCCCATGGTATTGGCCAAATTATAAACCTCATACCTTATCTTACTATTCATAAGTAGACAAGAATTATTGAACAATTAATACATCCTTAATAATGTCATTAAACGCCCGAAACTCAAAAACAGTATTTTCACTATTCACCGAAAATTCATCTTTTTCTAAAAAAACCCAAAATTTCACCTTTACGAAATATCGATGCTCTGATTTCAAAAATGAACTAATTTTTTTGAAAATAATTTTCTAAATATTTTTAATTTAGTTTTAAAATAAAAAAACCCCATTCACCTAAAATAACTAATACTTAACCAATAATTTCCAAAACAGTTATTTACGTTTTTTGTTGAATCACATTACGTAATCTAGTTGACTAAATTATATTAATACATTCTTTATGTGAGATTAACAATCCATTTGGTCACATTACTAATCCTATGTGTAAAATCACTATTCATAATTTACAATTCATTAAAAATTATGTTATTCTTATTAGACTCAAAATTTAATTCTGAACACCACTGTAGAAGACTGTTTTTTAAAATCATTACACATTTTTAATTATATAAGGTTTACAAAAATAATTTTAACATATCATTTCTCCAAAATTTATCAATAATATGCATACTATATTTATCCGGATATTTGAAAATTCACAAACTTCATCATAAGAATAAATCAAATTTTTTATATAAATCAAAGGATTAGACAAGGCAGTTACTGTCTCATTACATAACTCCATATAAAACCAGATTAAGACCTAATAGTAAGGTGTGCTTGGATGATATAATCTTGGGGTGTCTCAACTAACATTTCCTGAGTAGTGATTTCTATCCACTTGAACTTCTCTCAAAGGTGATTTTGTTCCAACTTCACACGATGAAGTTCGGCTTGGGTTTGGTCCAGATCATATCCCAATGGTGATACCTCCTTCTTGAGATCTGTCAGATGGGCTTCGATTGGCCCAAGACTACTGAATGGGACCACCAAATCTTCCTTCTATATTAATTAATCATGATCAAATGTATTTATATAAAATAATAGCATCATTTATTTTCCAACGGTCTTATTTTAATTATACTAATTTTATTAAATGAAATAGTATTGTTGATTATAAAAAAACTAACTCACAATGTTAGGAAAAAATATTTATTCAAAATTTCATGTAGTTACAATCGTACCCTCTTAATAAATAGCATCCTCACATTTTAATATTGTTCTGGGAAATTTCATTGAAATTACCACATCAGAAAAGAGTTAGTAAAACTATTACATTAAATGAAAGAAAGGGAAGTACAAAGGTCACCCAAGTTAACCAATACTAGTATTACATGTAGAAAAAAGGATATAGAAGAGAAAAAAGGGTCAACTTCTATTAAAGAGTGATAGAAAACACTATTAAGATAAAATTAACCACAAGAGGATCACAAACATAAGATGTGTTAAACGGTCCTTGATTACCCAGTAGAAAACATAAACCAACAACATTTTTGGTTTACATTCCATTTCATAATTTTGAGGAATTCATTTACTCCATAGAATAAAAACATAAGAAACTATTCCTACCTTCATGTAGAGTCTCATCCATTAATATGTTTCCACCAAGTCTAATATTTTCTCTAAGAAAAGAGCATTCAAAAATACTTGGTCTCATCAAAAGAATAAGAATCATCTTCTAGAGAATCACATAGTCCAGAAAAGAATAACTATATTTTTCCATTATCTCTAGTCATCAGCTAAAACTAAAATGGTTTGTATGAGATCATATAATACCCAAAAAGGATAATCCTTTATAAAAAGAAAAATGACGATTAATCTCCAAAATTCAAAAAAAGTACCCAATGTTCCAGAAAGACCATTCAATTCACAACCATCCTTAAAATTATTCAGAATAATCCAAACTAAGATTGGAACCCATAAATCAGAAGGATTTACTCACATAGTCTTCCCCAAAAAAATCATTAAATTTATCTCCAAATAACATCGACTAATATTAAAGCCTCATACTAAAGTGTAATTAATATGTTAGTATATTATCTATGCTAGGATCATAATTTTCCAGAAATAACCCAAATCACCATATGTTTACAATAAATACATAAATTCTTACAAAAAAAATTCAATCATTCTTCCTCAATTTAAATCATGTAGTATCTTAGTCATATAGTACGCCAAAAGAGAAAAAATCATCCAATATAACATTTATCATTTAATCACCAAATCAATTTCCTATACAAAGGATATCCATTTGATATAAGTTTACAAAATCAACTTATTCATGATCCATAAAAATAGCAGGTGCATTAGTCTAGAGGGCATAAAAAAAACTCATAATGCCCATATCTTTATCGAAAGGAATTTTTTGGAATATCATTATTCTTCACCCTCAATTGATGATAATCATAATGAAGATAAATCTTAGAGAAGAATTGAGTCCAACTAAGTTGGTCAAATTAGTCAACATTTCTTGGAAGAGAGTATTTTTTCTTCACTATGATCCCAATCAGTTATCTATAATCAATTCATAGTTGCATCGATCCATCCTTCTTCTTCACAAAGATAATAGGTGCTCCCCATGGAGACACATTTGGTCAGATAAACCCACTCTCCAAATGATCTTGGAATTGTTTCTTTAATACCTATAGCTCCGTATTTTACATCATATAGGAGGTGTTTGACATTGGTTGAGATCCAGGTATGTGTTCAATGGAGAAATATACCTCTTTTTCTGGGGATGGTTCAAGTAACTCTCAGGAAATACGTCAAATTATTCCTAGACGATGGGGAAATTTAATAAATGAATAAATCCTTTGTGAAGAACATATTTCATTTATGAATGTATTAGATAAAAATGATTTTATGTCTTAAAACATCATTCTTAGAAGAATTATATTTTTATATAATTCCATAATAAGGATTCATAAAAAGATTGAGATTAACCAAACATATCCATCGAGAGTGTTGTAACCATGAGTGCAGCAAGTCCTATTGTCATGTACCTATTCTTGTTCCAGTCTAGATTAAAGAGGTGTTTTTGGGTTTTACCCTTATATACATCTGTGCCAGAGCCAACTCTACTTTCTCGTATCTATATAGGGATGTATTTTATTTATAAACCATTTACTCAATACTCACCAAAATACTAGGACGATTTCCTATATTTAAACATTATTATAGGGTTCCTTATAAATGTATCATATACTAATTTAAATAAAGAGCTAAACTATCCTATGATACCCAATATAGAATCCTTCCTTTTTATTACATAATATTTCATTACATTTTACAAACAGAGGGTCTTTAAAGTCTAGTGTCTTGGAAATCAGGAACATAAAACATGAGAACAACATAAAAAATTATTCTAAACAACTTGTAAGGCTTCTTCATTGTTCATCCTAAGTTCATTACAACATCTCATAACCGAGGAGCTTACATCAAAGTAAAGGGTGAGCAGAATGCCCAGTATGGGAAACAAGAGAAACATTTTACATGTGAACTTTAGATACATCAATAATGTCATGATAAATAACTTTATGGCATGAGAAAGAGATCATGAGGCATATAATAATAAAAATAACGTGTTTCATAACATGAATATTTGGCTACAACATTTAAATTAGAAAATAATTTCCATATCACCATGGTACATCCTGAAGGTGTCATTAAGAAAATTACCAAGTTTATTCACCATTGTATCGATAAAATTTCCACATCTAGAGATTAAGTCTTCACCCAATGTATTGGAGCACTATCATGGTGCACCCTTAATTTTCCTTTATTATCATGTGAGACACATATATCATCATCAAAAGTTTCATAAATAACCCATATAGCATAATAGAAATGGGTTTTATTTCGTAATCATAACATTTTAAAAACTGATTTGAAGACATGATCTTTTTGTCACATTAAACCCATGAAAAATGAATGCAGGTTTCATGTATTTAAATCGCAGAATTAAAATATAACATATTGATATATATTTGAATAACCCTATAGAATAAATATCTTTGATTATTAACTTAATAAAATAAAATAATTTGAGAAAAAGGGAGAGACATTTTTAGACGAAAATTTTGCAGCAAAACATCTATGTTAAAGGGTTTTAGAAAATACTTAAAAGAGACGGGACATGGGTAAACCACTCATAAGTGATCCATAAATTAGTATGAGGATAGAATATAAAGGATATAATAACATGGTAATGAAATTTTAATGACATACCATTTGAAATGGAAAACACAGAACGAAGAAAAAAAATAATATTTCTCTTATGAAAATTCGGCAGCCTAACATCGTCACTTAAAACATAAAAAAAATGAATTGATGAGATCAAATAGGGTTTATAATAATTTAACATAAAATAACAGTATTATGGATATATATATAATACCTAAATATATTAAAAAGGAACATGAATGACATGACCTGAAATTGGAACATGGAAATGAGGAGGGTGAATGAATCCCTTACAAAAAATTCGGTAGCCTAACAACGCCACTTAAACATTCTTAAAATGAATGGATGAGAGAAAGAGGGGATCTATCATTATATAAAAATGAATAGTATAGTAGGATGAATATATAATAACATAACTAATATAAGAACATTGATCTTAAAATAAATGACATAAAAGAGAATACATGAAATGAGAGAGAGAGGTAATATCCCTTACCTTGAAGAGTAACTTCAAAATCATGATGTTCGGGAACTTGGGAGGCTTGAGAGAACCTTAGGAGTACTCCTTGGGAGTTAAAAAGACCATAACATTGTTGGGGAGGATTTTTAAATGAAATGAATGAGTTAAAGGCTTGTTATTTATTGGATAAGTGAGGGGACAAAGCATTAATTCCCAAGGGACACCTCATCAGTGGTATTGGCAACACCATGGGATTGTCTAGGGTATTTACCCATGGTATTGGCCACATGGGACACATCATACCTTAAATTTATAATCATAAGTTTCCCATAATTATTAAATAATTAATACATCCTTAATGATGTAATTAAACTACTGAAACTCAAAAAACATATTCTCAATATTCACCAAAAATTAAACTGTCTAAAAAAACCCAAAATTTCACCATAACCAAATATCGATGCTCTGATTTCAAAAATGATCCCAATTTTATGAATATAATTTTTTTAATATTATTAATTTAATTTTTAAATAAAAAACAATGTTCACCTGTAAAAACTAATACTTAACCAATAATTTCTGAAATATTTATTTATCTATTTTATTGAATCACATTACTTAATCAAGGTGTCTAAATTATATTAATACATTCTATAAGTGAGATTACTAACCCATTTGGTAACATTACTAATCCTAAGAGTGAAATTACTATTCATAATTTATTATTAATCAATAATTATGTTGATCTTATTAGACTCTAAATTTCTTACCGAACACAACTGTAGAAGACCATTTTTAGAAAATTATTACACATTTTTAATTATTTAAAGCTTACATAAATATTTTTAAAATATATTTTTTATAAAATTAATCAAAAATATGCATAATATATTTATCCAAATATTTGAAAATTCACAAACATTATCATATGTTGAAATCAGAATTTTTATTTAAATCAAAGGATTACACAAGGTAGTTAAGGTCTCGTTACATAACCCCTTATAACCCCAGCATAGGACATAATATTAAGGTGTGATAGGGAGATATAATCATGGGGCAGATCAACCAACATTTCCCAAGTAGTGATTTCTATCCGGTTGAACTTCTCATGAATGTGGTTCCCTTCCAGCTTCACACGATGATGTTCGGCATGGGTTTGGTCCAGAGCGAAGCCCAAAGGCACTACCTCCTTCACAAGATCTGTCAGATGGACTTCAATCGAACCAAGACTACTAGATGGGGCCACCGAATCTTTTTTCTATATTAATTAATCAAGATCAATTGTACTTATATAATATAATCAAAACATTTAGTTTCCAATTGTCTTAATTTAATTATACTCATTTTATTAAATGAAATAGTTTTGTTGAGTGTAAAATAAAATAACACACAAAGTTAGGAAACAAAATTTACTCAAACTTTTGGGTTTTTTCAATAATGACAACTCCAGTATCAACTATATACTAAAATTATATCATGTTATGTAATATACTTCATCAATATACTATCTCCCCAACTTTTATTTTATAAACGGAATCATCGTCCAAGAGGTGTATATTTACATCCTTCATGGACGAAAAACCGTCATTCTTAAATTTATCTTTGAAATATGGTCACAAAATTATTTTTATATGTATAAAAGGTTTTAAATTTGTTTATTAAAAAATTTAATTTGATTATCCAAGAAATTATGGTCATGTGAAAAATAAATTAGAACATAATGTAAGGGTTCTCTACCCAAACCTCCATTTTTTTCAGGTTAAACATTGTCTATCTCAACACCAATTAAATTATTAATTATTCTTATGTAATCATTTTAAATTATGTAAAAATTATATATATGTGTGTACTAGTAATAATCCATTATTAAATGACCTATAGGTATAAATTTTATCTTACCCATTTCTTATGTTTTACTTTTCGGGCGACTAGGGCCAGGTCCTTACAAATTCTACTGCATTATGATAGACCTGTCCCTTTTATTTTCATCATAAAAATTTACCTTTTCCCTCATAAAAAAAATATTATAGTATATCAACATTCCTCATTTCTCAATTAATCATACTAAGGCCTCCATTTCCAAAGATATTTTTAAGAGAAACCTCAAGTTCTAATGTGAGTATTTTTTACTCCATATACTTTTCTTAATCCATATCTTCCAAAAACCATTTATAAAAACTAATATAATTAAAAATAAATTATTAATATACCTTACTATTTATATATTAAATTATAAACCATCATTTAACCCCTAAAATCAACTAGGATAAACAAAACAACATCAATCAAGCTTATATGTGGACTACCACCTCCTAAAAATTATATGGTATGTTTTTTCATAACCTCTTATCATGGATTGTAAAAAAAAGATATTTTTTCAATTAATATTATTTCAATGACTCAATTATGATTCTAAAATGATAATTTATTATATACATTAATTTCATCCCATTCATTGAGAAATGAAAATGTTATTCATGCATATGTATGGACGACCACCACCATGAATGATAAATTTCATTTTTCATCACCACCGTTCAAGGATCATTCTAATAATCAGTTTTAAAATAATAGATTAAATTTTCTTTCTGGATTAAAATTCTCTAAAATTAATAATAAAATTATTTAAAAACATTTCCTTACTCATAAGATCATTATACAATGCCCCCATTTGGGTCAATTTTACCACACATGTGAATGATGTTATAATATTTATACTATGAATTATTAACGAATATTATATAATTATGGAACAATATATAAAAATATATATAATATTTTTTAATTATTATATATGTTTATTATTTATATTTAATATATATTTTTAATATATCATCTTATGGTTGTTAAAAATGTCTAAACTAGTTCTTCATAATTTCTACTTTCCACAATTATAACTATTATAATTAACTAAATGAAAATAGGATATGAAGAATTATTTAAAAAATAATTCAAAAAAATTATAATATTTTAATGCTAATTTTTTAATTAAAATGAATTGATAACTCTATTACAAAACATGCTTGAAACGTGTAATTAGAGTTTATATCACACTAGTATGAAAAAAGACTAATTGACTAATATATTTGTAATAAATGGTTATAAATAGAGTATATACATGGAAATATATATATATATAAATAAATTAAGTATTTAATTGATAAATTTATTTTTTATAGAGGATTTTTGACAAAAATTCAACTAAGCGGGAATTAAAGTTAGGGGTTTATTCTCAATTTTCACCCCTTCAGCCATTTTTCTTATTATCAATCAATTTTTTATGGTGTATATATTTACCCCTTTAGAAAATTTTTGTCATTTCACTCTGATTATTCATGGTATTTAATGTTAAATTTCATATTATATCCTTTAATTTGTTTTGATTGGAATGGTTTTAATGTCATAAGGGTTCTTTTTCTCAAATTTTAATCCCATGATACATTGTTATATTATTTACTATTTATTCTATTATATGGTGTACCTAAATCCCATATGATATTTTAAATCATTATTATCTCATTATTCATGATATTAATGTTCCATTTGGAATTCTATCCTTCATGGAGTTTTATTCACAAGCTTCTAAAGTCGTAGGTGATATTTATCTCTATATTCAATATCATTAGAAATTTTCGATATTGTGAAACTTATTTTTATTTATATCGTTTATTTACTTCTATAATTATTTTAAAAAAATGAATATATTTTATTTGATCATATTTTCATTTCATGGTATCCCTGTCATTTTATTTTTATACTTTCATTACCAATACTATTATCATATGAGTGTCTTTATCTCAGTTCTTCTTTATTGAGATACGATACATATTCATCACTCATTTCATTTTTTGGCGATTATATTGGACTTGAAATACATTATAGACACTATAATAATAATTTACTTTTGGGGATTAAAATTACATAAATCCATCACCTCATTTTTATTTCAAGATCATCCTTTGTTATAGGAATTATTTTTATGCCATTACATTTCCTTTGTGAATACCCTATTTTGTCTTTACATTGTAAAAATTAAAATTACCTAGATAGCCATAAATCAATTAATTAAGAAAATTATTGACTTAACCGTATACTAATAAACTATAAAATGTTATTTTTAGGATGTGTACATAGAATGATACTTCGATTATTGATTGGGGGAATATTGATAATTGATAGAATTCTTATTCAAATACATATATTTATGGACTACTTGGTCATGTTGATTATGCATTATTTAACTATCCAACTTCTTTATCTATATATATTTTGTTCATTTCTAGACTATACAGATTTTATATTCCATAAGATTGTAACTCATTTTGGATTTTGATATATTACATAGGAAAGCTGATCAAGCATTGTATTGATATTCACATCTATCATATGATGAACGCATTGGACTTAGATAAGTATTGAGTAAAGAATTGTATTATGTATCCCTTCAAAAAAAATTTGGTATCATGAGAATTTTTTGGTATTTTATTTATGCCTACACAATGAAATCATGATGTCTTTATTGCAACCATGATAAAAATAATGTGTCTTGTATGTGGACTTAATTCATAACCTAATGTCTTTGTTGAGTCCTTGATGGTAATGATAAGGCTATCTTGAATTATATATTCCATAACTATAATGTTAAATATTATGATCCAAGTTCTTGTTTTTATTATTAACCCATGATTTTTAAAAATATCATATATCATTTATATAGTATTATTTGATTATCATTTATTTCCATCCAAATTATTTATACCATGTTATTTCTTTACCAGCTTATGATATATATTTTTACATTACAACGTATCTAATTTCACCTTTATTATGTTTAAATTTCCTCATTTTATAAAGAAACGTATTACACATAATATTTATATAAAAGTATCACATTTTTAGGATTTTTTAGGTTTTAAGACATATCATGGATTAATTATTTTCTTAAATAGAGAGAAAAATTTTCATCTGATGAAAATATATAGCCTTTGTTAAAATTTTCGTAAATCTCTAAAACTCTAACCTAGAAATTTTACTTTTAATGTATGTGACACAATATTTTTTAGTGATTTTTCAATTAATGGTGATTAAAATTTATTCCCTTTGGATAATTTTAATTGAAATCATAAAACAATGTGATTATTCATATCAGAATCTATGAGCATGGTTCTAGGAAAAAAAACTATATGGAATACTCGTCTTTATAGATGTAGTTGCACCATTGATCCCGGTAAGTCATTATGTTGTTGGTAGGGGAGAGAGAATTTCTAATTCATTTGTATCCACCTTGATCCACGTTTTTAGGAGAGGAAAATTGAAACCTCACTAGTGAATTACCATCTATTATATTCATATATCTGCGTTGATGAGGGATCTACTCATCTCCATATATTCTATAATAGAGATATTTTTGTAATTAACAATATCCACCTACATCATAAAAACATATCTAATCATAATAATCCTAGGGATATAGGAGAGTAGGAAGAGATACATATATGATTCAGTGAAACTCTCTACCAAAATATTTTTTATGATAATGATAGGGTCCTTGTAATCTTACTGTAACCCTTATCAGAGGGTGAGTATAAAGGAGATCGACTGCCTTATATTTTCATCCTTTTATATTTTTTGTTAAATTATTTCATTAATTCTCAAATAAATTCATACACATTAAAATAACTTTAATCAAAATAAAGGATCCTCAATTCTAAACATATATGACCTCCCATATTGAGAAAAATAGTTTCAAGGACACTAAAATGGATACCTACTATTCATGATCATAGAATGTTCATGATAATTTAGTAATATTAAAATATTAGTTATTGAGTTATCCTTATTTAAATATCATAAAATTGTTACAATTTCTTCCCATAAAATCATCATAGGATGTCCTACAGTCCTCAAATAGGTTTCTACATTCTTATATCATCGCAAACTAGAATTAATAATTCATTAACAATAAATGTTGTTATTGAATTGTCCAAATGAGAATATCGAGTCTAGGTTGATATCACATTTCATACATTCAACCAAATTAATGTATCTAAAGTAACCAATTTTAGAAACCTGTAATTCTATGTTAATATATTAGTTGATTCATCATCTGAAATATTCACTATGACAACATTTAATGATCTCATTCACAATGCTTCTTATCTTTTAATTTATTATAAAAAACAATTAGATATTTATCATATATTTCATGATGATATTTTATCATTAAGTGTACAATTATTTAATAGGTAGGTACATATATTATCATTTATTTTAATATTTTCTAATATTAGCAATGTTACAAGCCTATACCATTCCTCATATTTATCCACATTCATTTGTTGCAATAAATGTCATGAATTAATATAAATGAAAACACATATACCATTAAATCAACCTTGATGAGTTCATTCTTGGGTATACTATTGAAGGTGTAACCAATACACATTAAAACTACTCTCCATTCAATTATTTTTGTGATAACATTCATAATTTATTTATCATTATCATGGATTTATTATAACCCCCTTCTTTCTATTCTTCGCCACTTATTCATCTTTCCTAATCTTTTTATAATATAATTAATTTCATTAAACTATTGGATGAAATTAATTATTTCATAATGTATTTTATAATAACATTATTGTTGTCAACATTGTATTGAAATAAATAAATTATAAATATAATATTAATTATTAAATTCACTACCGATATGGATACACATCTTACCTCTGTACTTGGATTAACAATCTTGGAATATTCTCATTAAATTTTATATAAGAATTTTAAAACATTAATTAAAATAAAATCATATTTATAATTAAATAATGCATAGTATAAATTATAATTACCAACTAATAATAATAGATATATTACATGATTAACTTAATGTAATTTGACATCTCAACATATAAATTTATAATCCCTTGAATTACACTTCTTCATTTTACTAATTATCAGTGACTGATATTGTAAGTTAACCTAATAACATTAACTTTATCAAAATCTATTAATTTTTTTCCATAATAATGATGTTTATAGTTTATTCAATAATTAATAGCCAAATTCATCATTCAAACATTTCAAAAACCATCCAAACATGGATTCATTGGGGATGAGATGCTAGTAAGAGTACAGTGAAGCTTATAACCAAAAAAGAATATTCCCACATAACCATATTCATGTTATAATAAATTTATATTGGGGGATCTACAAGTAACCCATGTGTTCCCATTAGCATGTCACCCAGTTACCCTATAACCCATTCACATGTTAGCCATCTAATCTATGTGTCTCATGGACCAGATGACTATGGATAATATATATGATGATCAGCTAAATAACCAACCACATTTGGTGCAATATATATAATCGGATTATCAGATTTATGGGAACCATGTTGTTTATCCCTTATGTAGTGTTGTTTGGGCCTCCAGAACAATTATCAGATCTCTTGACTAGTCGACTGAGATCAATGTTGGGAGGCCCAGGTAGATCGACTTCCCATCATCATAAGGGATATATGGACCCAACAATGATAATATGATTTATCAATTAAATATTTATAAAAAACCAATACAATTAACCACTCACTAGGGATACAAGTAATTATTTTGTATGATCAGTCTTAGATTAGGTGACCAATGCCCCCTCCATTGCATAATCAATGTGCTTCATGTTGGAATCACCATCCTTATTCATATTCAATGGTTTTACTACCATTATTAATCTCCATTGATCTCAAAAAATCCGGGGTTGGAAAATTCCATCCCCCAAATTCCAAATTTCCCCATATTGTTTATTATTTCATATCTAATTTGATTAATTTTAGGGAGAAGATCAAAATATATAAAAACCATCTCTAATTTTTCTTACAAATTATTAATCTGATTATATTGATTAAAAAATAGTTACATTCATCTAATCAAGGTAATTCTAATATTTTATTAATGGCTGGTTGAATCATTCATATTGTTAATTTATTAATATATATTTAAATTTCGTTGTAGAATTTGATTCTAAGATATCTCAACATTCATGCTTCCTATTTCAATAAATCCAAGAGTGTTTGATTATTTATGATATTGGGAATACCCTAAAAATATTTCAATTCAATATTCACATAATAATTAGTATAACATAAATATAAATATTAGGATGATAATTTACTATAAATGACATGTTAGATCAAGAACAAGACAATTTTCACAGTGATTCATCGATATTAAGACATTATCATTTATTATAAAGGCTCTTACATTGTAGTGAGATCATTATATAAACCCTATACACTATATTCTCACCTCTATATATTAAATACAAATGAAAATATATGGTTAATAAGCATTGAATTAAATCCCATCCAGTCAATCTTTCTAAAATCTGACATAATAGTGGTGTAATCTCTCCCAAATTATAATAATTCCCTATAAAATCATTTTTTAAATATTCACCTCACTTTTATTGATATTTTTAACATTTATTAATCTATATTCATTGTTTTTTTATATTGTTATTTTTAGGTCCATCTCTTATACCCATTGTATGTGGTCTTTGGTGTAATTTTTATATAGTTTTGATTTGTCATGCCTTCCTTAAATATTGTTGAAAATTGATTTGTTGGTGCTTAATATCACATGATTTTTTTAAATCCCCAACATCCATTCTAAAATAATCTATTTTTTAGGATCCCATCCTTGGTCTAATATAATGATGTGTGTGGTAAATTTTGGATAGTTACATTGGATAAATTTTTCGGTGAAGACCTATGTCATAATAAGCTCCACTCATGGTGTCTTAGTGGAATTACATTCTATTGAAATGAACTAATCAATATATACTACTAGTATTCCCTTTTTTGTAAAATACTATGTAAGACCCCATATTCGGTCAGGAACAGTAGTGGTCAAGGTTTTTTGGGGCAATCAAGTGGTAACTCAAAAAAGTGGATCCTATGAGTTTTTCTCATATTGGTATATTATTCATACATCTAGTGTTTCTCTTAATTTTAGTAATTATTTTACTGGTTGTTATTTTATTGTTCAGTTTTTCATTATGATGTTGGTGGCTTGGTGTATCTTTTTCAGTCACCTCACATTTCCTTCAATATTATCCTTCCCCAATGAAAGTGTTTATTGGTGTTTCAACGATGTTTTCATAGTTAATAAGTTCATTTACTACTGATATTATCTATGGTACATTTTTTATAGGAATACATTAAGGGGTATTCTACGATGATTGAATAGTGGGGTTTCATCGTGCTATTCAACTTAAGGGATGTTATTATGTACTGTGAATTACTATTATAAAGCAATTTTTCTAGTTAAAGATGTCTCAAAATGTATTGATCATGACTTGGTGATGGTTTTCTACAACCATGGTTCAATGGTGGAGGGTGAATATTTACATAATTATCATTTTTAGTAGTGTTGTTTTGTGGATGTATTGATATTTTTACATTAGTAAGGTGTTTGGAAGAATTAAATTTTACTACATTGGATAGTTTATCATTATAGTTGATATTGGTGGTATGCGATGATGAATACTGGTGATGTTCAAATGTTTTTTCTTTAAAGATTCAAAATGGACACTTGTATTTTTTTTTCATATTTACCAGTTTATTTCAATATAAGTATTTATAAGATAGTGGTCTATCTATATGGTGGATACCAATAATGGTGTGCCAATCATCAAAGATATCCATGGTGGTATGTTTTTGTAAAAGTGAATGGATTGATTTTACATCTAGTAATAATGAGGCCAAATGGCCCGAAGGCCATATTTTTATGGATTTTTTGTAACACCTCCCTTTCTAGGGATGAGGGGGAACCCTTATAAGGATTGTATTCTTAGAGATTACATGAGCCATAGTTCATATAAAAATTCATACCATAACTACATGGAACTACACCTCCCCATATTCTTTGTATTGATATTATCTCTCCATAATTGCATGGCTGTCAGGCAAGGATATCCATACATTCACATGATACTTCCGATGGGAAATCCATACCCACTCTATCCGAAAAATTTTATTAGCTTCTACTCTAGTAAATGATCATTATCTAAATACTCCTCTGGATTCATCTCCTTATAGTGTTTTTCTGGTCATTAAGAACAAATTTAGGTTGCTCGAAGAACTTGATGTGGCCCTAAGCCCATGAGGTGTCCTGAAGGCCTTGAGATGACCTGAAATCCTTACAATCCCAATGTACCAGGTGGTTTTGTTTTGAAAGAGTAGGCGCTCGATTTATTCCTTCAATATGTTTGTTTTTTTTCATGGGATCATAAAGAGAGGGAGACTATGTTGTTGTTTGATAGTCAAAATATTATGATTCAGATCTCTTGCAAGGGGGACCTCATCTGACCCTGGTCGAGCACCTCCTGGAGTTGTGGTGGTTTTAGATTCTTCTTGTTTATGTGGTTTTTTGATTTCCACATGAACTATGACCCTCCTTATGCTACGGTTTGGGTATATTTTTCCAAAGACCCCTTTTCTGTTTTAAAATCATTCATCTATTAAGTTGATTGAAAAAATAATTGGTATATTTTTATGCTCTGATAGTCATACGGAGACCATTTTTCATTTAGTTAATCTAGGGGTTTTTGAGAAATTGGATGTATCAAGAACACTATTTTATTTCTTCTAGATTTCAATTAGTGGGGAGTACCAATGAAAACACCCTGCAGTGTATAAAAACTAGACCGACTTCTTCTATACCTACAAGCACTTGGGTCATTCTATGATGGCCTGTAACCGAGTGTCAACAATTGTGAGGGGTAGGGTAAATCGTAGGGACTTCTGTTCTATGTGAAACAGACCAGGCCATTAGATGAAGTTATGTTGACGGGGATTCTAGTACAGGGGAAGGTCGGAGGATGGAGTCAGTGGTAAGAATATAGAGCATTATGTGAAAGATGGTTTGGACTAGTCATTCAAGGGTGTTATAGGGAGAGATCAATGACCTCATTGGTTATGAACGGATGATGATGAATATCCAAGATGTGGTCCAATGGTGTGTAGTGTGGTGTGTAAGAGGATGTGTGGTGATGATTAGGAGAGGAAGGTTTCATTCAAGATCATTCTGTTGGTGTTAGAGCTCTTCTGTAGGCTGAAGAAGTATCTGGCTGGACATTCTAAGGGTGATGGTTGGTTGTGTAGGAGGCTGCTATAATGGCTAAATTGACTATGGATAAAACTCTTGATGCAAAGAAGTTGGTTATGAAAACATCAGTTTATGAGGAAACAAGGGTGTGTAGTGCTGTGAAGGGTAAGGGGAGTAAGGGGATCAACATGGTTGAAACTGTTCTATTCATTGGGTTGTAAGGTTGTTCAACACTGGTTCAGAACCCAATTTTATTGTGCAATAGGATTGATAGCCTCTCAGAGGCTAATATGGGTTCATATTCTAATGTTCTAGGTGAGGGGGTAGGGCCTGACATTGAGGTGGCCAAGGGGATTGATCATGGGCACTCGGCTGACGAGTTTTCAAACCTAAAGAGTAACAGGGGATGCAAGAGGAGGAAGGTGGGAAGGATTATTCCTCACTACCTCCATTTTTGGATACTCGTTATGAAAATAATAATACCAATAAGAAGATTGTTACGGGGACCCTGAGCTATCAAGATATTACTGGACCAGGGAAACCCCATTGTTTTACTTCTATCTTCTGAAGAAGAAGGGACAGAACATGTCGTGTTGCTCAACACATCTGAGAAATAGGCATCTAAGATGATGGAAAGATATCTGGAGGGTTCACTCAATGATGGGAAATATTAATGAATTGAAAACATGACTTAATCCAAGTAGTGGGTTTCAAAAAAGGAAATATCAGCACTGAAGAGTGCAATCAGGATGTGGGCTAGCTGGTGTCTATATTTGAGAGGATGTTTCTAGAGGTAGCTAACTTACAGGTTTTATCTTTATCCTCAAAATTATTCAGTGATATAGAATCGGGTGATATCATGTTTATTTGTAATGAATATGTTATTGTTGGTGATTAGGTTTTTTGGTTAGAAAGGTTTGTTTGAGCAAGCATTGCAAGGTTTGGATGTTTGCATTGTTTGTTTTAGTAGTGATGTTTGGTTTCAATAAAATCTCTTGGACCTGATCTGAAAGAGGATCAGACCATGAATCCTTCACCAATACTAGACTTTTAGATCTGGATTCTTGAAAGGGTATGGATTCACCATCAGTTCCATGCCAAGGAACATCTGCATGGGACTGCTTGCCGAAGGGTCGTGTTATGGTTAAGTCTTGGAGACATGGAATAATTTCTAGGGTGGGGAAGTCCCAGTGGTCTGATCTAGTTTTATATCTGATTTTTTGTTTTTTGTTTTTATTGTGGTTTTATTTTCCCCCACATTTCCTTAAAAAAGTGTTTTTGAAAAAAAAGTAATTTTTAGTCACTGACTGGGCTGAGGCTCATGTGCAGTAATAATGAGTGATTTCAAATAGTTAATGAAATGAATAAGATAATACTGGGATTGATGTTGACCCACATTTGTACCACCATGTACGTGCAATAGAATAATAAAAATACTATCTCATGGGAAGTATTCCATTCTATACTCAATTTAAAACTATTATTCATTATTTCATTCCATTCGAGGTAAATTATCCTTCATCCATTCGTAGTGAAAAAATAATATTTATATATAAAATTCCCCCAGTAGAATGATATATATATATATATATTTATTTATTTTCTTATAGTGGATAAATAAACCTCTTATCTACATTAAACAAATTAAGGTCCAACATTTTTTATCAATGCTCTTTCAATCGCCAGTAAATGTTTTTTATAATGATTTTTAATAAGCTACCAAAAATTTAATTTCATTAAATAATCAATAAAAACACTAATAACTATTCCTAAAAAGGACCTATCATGTTTATTAATTCTCTACTGAAGCCTCATGTTACCCCCTCCCACCTCTTCTCCCATTAGACTATTCATGTTTCCCATGAACCTCTCCCTCGCCATCATCCAATTCATTTTTCCATACCCATGAACTAATACCTCCTCATTGACAATATTTTCTCCCGCCTAATGAATCATTATTTAGTTTCCTTCTAGATGTCTTTTCCCTCCCCACTAACCTCATCAGGAATCCCCAGTATCACCCATCACCTCTTTCCCTCCCATCATCACCTCCTCCCCTACTATTTATATATTAGATTCCTTAATTTTTACATGGTATTTATTTTTATTCAATGATAAAGTTCTAAAACCCTATTTTTAAATTTTTTTCATTAATTTCATTTTATGTTATACCAATTAAAAAATTTCATTATACCATGAATATTTAATTTATAATAATCTTGATGTAGTAAATATTGGGAAGATATTTTTTGAATGTGTTCTTTATAAACATATAGTCTCATTAGATTTTAATATTCTGGAATTTTTCATTTTATTCATAGCTATTATTGTAATTTTGAATAGTGTTTTACTAGTGTTTATTTCATTAGGATAAAATTTTATCAATATCTTGTGATATTGAAATAATTGATGACTATTTTTCTTTTAGATTTTTACCATCACAAATTTGTGATTCAACAAAAAGAATATAATTTTTACTTTGTGATATTGGTGATGAAACAACAATTTATATATTGAAAATTAATTTAAATGAATATGTTATTGTGACTATATATATCAAATATTATTATGAATAAATTTAATTATACATAAATTAAATGATCAATTAAAAAGTCATGTTTAGATAACAAGAATTAAGAAAAAAATTATATTGTTTTCAATTGAATTATATATCAAAATATAAAAATATGTTTCATAATAATGAAAATATATATTTAGTCATATGAAACTAATTATGATAATGGTTTTTTCATTTATTCATTAATCATTAAATCATTTTTCATTTATTATAATAGAATGATTTAAACCCTTTGTAATAATTTTTTTTGGATACCTGAATGTTTAACCAACAATCAATGGAAAACATAAATAGTATAATGAATTAATATAAGAATTGAAATAAATTTTTTTAATGGAGACAGGTATACGTAAGGTGACGATATGTTATTTTCAAATACTACATGTTAACCAACACATTATGAATGTTGAGTAGGTTTTTATGAAAAAATCTCATTTCTATAATAATTTTCATTGATGATAATCAAGGTATAACCTTGAATATATTTATTGATGAAAATTACTATGGAAAAGAGATATGTTAACACAGACACACACAATCTATCTAATTAGTTTGGTGTTTGGATTTGATGAAATCTACTAGTTGTTTATTGAAAATATGATAACAACCCAAATTATTAAGAGTCTCTTCCATAATTGTACATAATATGTAAACAAACACAATTCCTATTTATAATTATTAATACACTATTTAAATTATACTTTTAACAATGTTTATTTTATTTATAGATATTATAATTGTTTTTATAAATTTTTTAATAGGTGGATTATTTTATTTTTTGGAATTAAAATGATAAGAGTAACCTATTAATTATGATGTGTGAATTAATTAAAATTTATTATTTTAACCTTAAGTACCTATAAAAATTATATTATATTTTTCTCATTGTGAAATATTTTATTTAAAGTCATCATTTTCATTACATTACCTTGGAACACACCTCTGTATATTAATAGTTTGTATTTAATTTAGATTTTATAATTGAAAAATGATCCATCAGTCGAAGAATAAAATATCTATTAGTAAATGTATATTTAGATGAATATTGAAGAGAGAGAGAATATTGAGAACTTGATATTTAAAAAGTTTATTGGTCAATATATTCAATGTATTTGTCATGGAGAATCATATTTTTTTCAAGATTTTGATCAGTAATGTCTTAAATCAGAATGAACATATTGATGCCTCAATACTGGATAATAAAATCAATATATTGTTAAATGTTATTTTAAAAAAATATGGGAAACATAATTAACATGGTGAAACATAATTTAATAAAATTGTTTCTAATCTATAAATTAATAATGTTTTCAAAAATGTGTGATGTCCTAATATATATTATAACATAATAAATGATGTTTTTTTTGAAACTAAAACAAGGGAAAATATAAATTACCAAAGAAATTATTTTTTTTACAAAGATTAATATTAAAATCATGAAATAATGAATAATTTTATATATATTAAATATTTTATTTTCTATTGAATTAGTACCATATCAGGTGTTTCTGTGAAATTATATATAATTAAATTTTCTTGATATTATAATCACTTTATGAAGAATTTTTTTTTAAAATAACATACTTGTTGGAAAAATTTAATGCGGTGTTTCTCATTGATTATTTTTGTGACAATCATAAATGTGCACTGATGCCGGAAAATTGAATAGATTTGATGTGATTATTTGAGTATTATTGTGGATTTGATAATTAAATAAGGTCTATGATGATCGATAAAACTTTTGGATTATAATAACCATTCAATAATGTAACACCAAATAGTATGTATGGAATTATAATTCTATATTCTATATCCAGGGTATTGACATTATAGTGAGAATATTATTCCATTGGCATGTTGTAGAAAAACATTACATCCCATAAGATCACAGTGAACCATATATGGTGATATTTAGGTAGAGCCAAAGTTTAGGTGATATGTTCATATTTATTGGAATTTATACATTAACTAATAATGATGTACCATGAAGCATTGAGTAGGGGTGACTTGGTGGTTTTCATTTTCATTAGAGTTTCACTGTGGCATATTTAATGGAGTGGGGAATGTTATTCCATTTAGGGTTTAGTAGGACATAACCATGCCCTAGTTACACTTTTTAGCATGTACCATGGTAATGAAGAAGTGAATATTTGTTTATTTCATCAAATACAATATAATCTCACGTATTAGGGGAAATGTCCAAGCTACAATTAATTCGTTGATTCAACAAAATAGAGGAGATCATGGTGTTATCTTGGGTAGTACTTTTAGGAGACTTATGTGTGAGGAATATTGACCTAGTCAGAGGAAGGGTCACCACTAAATTGGAAACCATGGACATAGAATTTGAATTAATCCATCTTCTACACCACATTATAATATGTTTTTCATGGGGTTGTTATGGTTATAGGATTCCACATAGTAGAATCTTAAATTACTCTATGATTGAGAAGTTATATTAAAAAATTTCGAAGTTAGGCATGGATATTATGCTTGGGTTTTGAAGCCTTTCAAGAAAATGAAATAGTAATTTTTAGAAATTTGAAATGGGGAGTGACTTAGAATATGATTAAATGAAATAAGATGAATAATTTTTTGATCATAATCCCTAGATCAAATCATGTTGGTGTTATTGTGATCAATTATACGTTGTATTTTTAGAGACATTAACGACCTTGTAAGGGGAATTTCCAAGAACAATCCCATGATATTTTTCATTGTGAAATTTTATATGCGTTTTAGAATTGGAATGTGGAAAAGAAAGTGGAATAAATACTAGGAGTTTATTATTTTTGAAACACTCTCAAGTTTTATATAAGTTACTTACCAATTCAGGTGCTTATTCATATCCTTATATCTGAATAAGTATATTGTTTTCATGGGACCATCTATGAGTTATTATTTATGATGCGTGAAATTTTGATTTCCATATTGTGTGAATAGTGAGGAAAAAGGGTCATTGGGGCTTCTATATTGTGAAAAACAAATATAATTATTAATCAATAGTGTTTTTGGTGAATACGTACATCTCCCTTATGTGATCCTTGGACAAATATGGTTATGCTTTACCAAGTAAAATCTATTTTGAAATTTATTTCATTCATTAAACATAGAGTAAAATTAATGGATAGTTTGTATTTTTCCTCAAATTGAGAGAACATAATCATAATAAATTATTGAATTATGAAAATTTTTAATACCCTATTATAACCCTTAATATAATCCGTATGATATGGGACCAGTAATGAGAAATTTAGATAAGGTTCTTGGTGTGACATTTCTTCCTCTCTCTCTCTAAAGAATATTTATAGTAATTGTTATTTATATCTTAATTTAAACCAATTCATTATGGAAAAAATTTCTAGTCACTGATTAATAAGACGCAACACTATATTAGGTCTTGGAGGATGAATATATAAATGCAAACTATTCATAGTATATCGGCGATCATGTAATGTAAGGATTTGATAAGAAGATACTACATGGAATTTCATATGGTCTAAAAAAATCAATACCATAGGAGAAACTTTGAACCACCCTATATACACTATGGTAATTTCTTATAAATCTTCTCAAGTTATGTGAGAAAACTCTTGATTATTTATTAAGGTTATTCTGATTTTTGAGTTGTAATTCATTATGTGTTATGGATTAAATGTAAATACTGGTGAATGATCCAGACAAAAAAATTGATACATTTTTTGAGTTTTTATTTTTTCTTGTGGATTTCATGTGAGGCCTTGCTATAATTATTGAAGATGTAAAAAGCATTTAAATAATATTTTTGAAACAAGCACTATGGTTCAATTTTAAGTATATGTGCTTGAAGATAATGATATGAAAGTCTTTTATAGGATATATTTTATAGTTTACATGTTTTGTATGAAATAATTAATTTTTCTAATGAATCCACGTTGAAGGAAAACACATAAGAGGTTTCTATCAAAGTGATGTAGAGACCCTATGATAACATCAATCCAAATAAACATTTAGCTGATGGAGTTATTTTTTTCCTTTCCTCTAATCATATGAGGGACATGAAAAATTAAAATTCAAGATTCCACTTGATATCTTTTGGTGTGGTAAGGTTTTCTATATAATTGGTAAGAGTTTTAAAAAATTTCAAGATGATGGGTATGAATATTCTAGGATGTATCCTTTTAGTGGTGAAAGAATCTAGAGAAATCCACATGAGGAATTTTTTAAAAGGAGAGTTAATTATTTCATGAAGTCATAACCTCAAATTATTCATAAGTCCATGAAGTATTTGTTTGTTGAGACCTTGAATAATATTTCATTTTAACTATGATTTCATCACTATGAAAAAATAATTTTAGTGCTAATGTTGATGAAATTGGGAAAATATTTAATCATTAGGTTGATCTTGAGGCATCCCTTGAAGAAATTAAAAAATATAGGGAAGAAAGTAAGAAGTGAAATTTAGTTTTCAATTACTCTAAACTCAACATGAAATGGTAGGAGGAAGAAATGTCTAAGAAAAAAGTAGATATCAACTATGTGAAATCAAGGATTTCTATAATGCATTAAAATGAATTCATGTTTAGGATCAATGTAGAAAAAAATCCATAAATAATAGATGGATTTTATAATATAGAAAATGAAGTGGTTAAAAATATTGGGAAACTCAAACAATAATTCATGGAATCAAGTTGAAGGTGTGAGGGTCAAGAAAGGCTACTAATTCTTGGTATTTTATTTATTTACTCAAAGGAACCAGGGACCTATAATTATATAAATTATTCAAGAGTGACTTCTAGAGAGTTTATTCCTATACTATAGAGATATTTTATAAAATATGAAAAACTATTATGAATCATGATCATAATGAGTAGATAGTCTTTCCTTTCTTTAATCCTCATGAATGTACTCCCTAGAAGAAAGTGGATATGGAAGAGTCCAGAAATGATACCTATTAAGATGAAAATGGTGGAATGATAACACCATAAATTATGTTGTGTTTACATTGAAAATTGGGACACATTTAGTATGTTTGAACAATTCGAAAAGGTTTTTCAGAGAGAAACAATGAAAAAATAGGTAAGAAGTGTTATATCATATTAATATGATTTTAATAGTTATTTCTCTTTAATAAAAGTATTTATGCAGTAATGAAATAATTTTGAATAGATTATTCTATTGAGCAAGTATTTTTTTCAATAACACACTATTTTTTAAGGGGATATCGTTTAAAATAGAACTCTATATATTTATGATTATTTTGATGTTCAAAAATACCATTATATTTTATTCTAATGATTTTACATTAAGTATATTTTAGGAAATTAATATTATTTATTTCTCTATTTGGAATAATATTTAATCATTTAAATCCATGTGGAATATTTGGAAAAGTATTCAAAAATATCTTTAGAGTGTTCTAGAAACATTTTTCATACAATACATTGAGGATCATAATGTAATATTGGAATCCATCATTTCAGGATACTAGAAATGTATGGTTAAACAACCTTATGTTATAGAAAAAAGTATGGACAAACACCACTACGTTTGGAAGGAACATTACATACATGGTATCAGAAAAGTACGGAGGAAGAACCCTATGTTAGTATGGAATGTCATGTTTGTTTCTCAAAAGCATGGTTCACCAACCTTACTTCTGTAAACAAACTTATGTTGGATCATGTAACTTATATTCATAAGCTAATAATGTATAGATTATATACCATACAATTTAAAGATGAAGGGAAAATTATGGATGATCAAACATACATTTGTGATCAACCTTATGTTTGAAGAATAGATAATCAACCCTTACTTTACTGATCAACCATACGTTGTGATCAGTATGTTTAGAGAATGTATTCTATGCAGTTCAACCCTATGTTTGACTTCAAAGATTTAAATAATGATTTTATGGAGCTACAGTCTTTATGCTGATTATTAGGTTGATTTCAAGAAAGATTAATATCCCAATTTTGAAACGTGTCTTTGAATAATTCTATGCCATTTATTTGTGATTCAAAGGATCAATTTAAGAGGATATTTTCATGCATAATATTCATGGGAGTTATGACTACTATATTTTTTAAATATTTGAATATCATGAATCTAAAGGTGTATTTTGTGGATACAAATTTATAAATGATAACACTCATCATTATTCCATATATATCTGTATTATTTTGTGTTTTAAAAAGGGGATAAAATCATCAAGAAGATAAATAACAAGCTCTTGAGTTATTCACGACTACTATTTTTATAGAGTCATTTGAGATTTAATTATTTTCTGCTACAATTATTTATCAAACATTTTTTTCAGAAGAAGAATAACCACGTTGAAGATTCAACATTTCTACATTGAATATCATTCACGAATCCATTGTTTTTGAGTTGCAGAATTTATTTCTATGTCTATTGAAACTGGATCAGCACAAATCTATTTCAAACTATAAATCATTATTTCTATATAAGATGATCCATTGATTATTAGTTGCATACTTTTGCAACTATGAAGAACAACTGGAATGTATTTCAAGACAAATAGTATATTTATTTTGAGTAACCAGATTGTAGTACTAAGATATGTATTTGGTTCTCTGTATAAACTATAAGGCTTTGTTTTTAGCTTTAACTTTTAAAGGTCTCAACTTCCTGAACTCAGTTGTGGATAGTCTATTGGTAAGAGTACTAGATAGTGAAAATCACCATGCTTGTGGAGTATAACATTGGTGGAGTAGACTGGGGGCCTTCTCTTCCCTGAACAACTATATATCCTTACTTTCATTAAATGTTTATTTTCTACTGCATAAACAATATGAAAAGATAAAAGTATAGACTCAGTCATCAACAAGAATTGTGATGAATTTGTATAAGACACAATTCACTCCCCCCTCTTGTGAGTATTTTGTATAACCCGACCTTACAATTGGTATTAGAGGTGGTTATTTTGGTAAAGCTATAACAAGCTGAATGTTTTTGGATTATAAAGAGCATAATAGATGATACATAAGAGGATATGTCACGGGTTCGATCATCCAAATTGAATTGTGAGAATTATGGTAGATGTAAATCAAGGATGATCATTTAAATAAAGAACCATTGACATAGTGTCTACTCAAAAATTCTAACTCCCTATGTGATTCCAGAGAAACCTGAAACATAGAGTGCTGATTAAGTGTAAAGACCCAAAAATTTCAAGGAAAATGTTTCCTTAAATACTTTGGAATTTTACGAGACTGTGGCTTCTGACAGAACCTGATTCCGAGGCCCAGTGTGCCTCGAATAATTTTCTGATGTTTAGCTTGGGTACGTTCAGCGAACAAACGAGCAAGTTTTTCTATCTTTTGAACCGGTGCTCGAAATTGAAAACTAAGGGCACCGATGAACTCGCAGTGCTTGTAATTGCTTAAAGGGACCTTTACCGCAAATGAATTTCAAGCAGGTTGAGAATTATTAATTTGGAGTTAAGTTCAAAAGTTAAATAATTTTGTTAAAACAAATTTATTTCTAAGGAAGTTAAATACTCCCATGTGTGGATATATGAGAGGTGGGTCCCACACGATCCCCAACCTCTAATCTTCCCATAACTCTCTCTAACCCCCTTTTTAACACCCCTTTAATTTAATGTGACAACTCCCTTCATAAGGAGACCATCTCTCTCACTATTTAAAGGTGAAAAAACATAAATTAATTAAGTGTTTTGAATTAGAAAAGGACTGTCATGTTTATTAATAGGGGAAACATCTTTTTAATATGGGTTGGAAAATTTTTGGAGAATCTTGTTGGAAACCTCTGGTGAAAATTAGAGAGATCATTAAAACACTGACAATGAATGGTTCTCCAATGATGGGCCTTCACTGATCATCGATGAAGAACAATCCTCCAACGGAGGTCAGATTCTGACGAGTCTCCGATGCTCAATCACTGATATTAAATGTGAGGAAGATGTAATGATCGATGTCAACTCCATTCTCTTTCAGCGGCTCAATGACCTGAAATGTCATAATCAATGTAGGGGTCTATTTTGAAATATGATAAGTATATAATTGCTAATTCCTCTTTTTCTCGATTAACAATGACGATGGTCAAACAAATATTGTTATAAATCTGCACATAGACCATGATCTTTTCAATTTCGTTATTTGTGAGTTCTTTGTCGGAAATTAATTATGTGCATTAAAACTCAATGTTTTGTTGAACGCGGAATATGGATGTGGAGATCTCGACCCAGGGATCTCAAATATGAAATAGTCACAATTTTTTGGCCTAGAACGAACATGCAGAGGCCCGCAGAAGGGGCGGCATGGAGATGTGATTCTGCCATGTCTTCAGAACACATCACTCAATGAGCTAGGCGGTACGGCTGGCTTGAGGCACTACTGCATGGCAGGCTGGAGGCGCTGCGACCCGGCTTGCCGGAGGTGGTGCTGACGGTTCTGTCTGTATGGAGGAACCCCACCATTTGGGTTGTAGGAGATAAACTGTGAATTAATGGGAATGGAGAGAGAAGTAATAAAGTAAATATATTAAAATAAAAATAAATGAAAATGAATTAATGAGGTGCACTGTACACAAGAGGTGCGCTGTGTGCTGTACACAAGCCACCCATAATTTATTCTTTGGGTTTAGATATATCTATAATAAAATAAAATCAATTAAAATGGAATTTTTTATTGAGTGGTACTTCATGTGCGTTGAGAGTGGTTTTGGATGTATTTTGTGTATTAATGATAGAATAAAATAATTTTATTATTTTATTGAGTCTTGAAACCTCATTCTCAACAAAAGTCCTTAATATGATGTCGGAATGAAGATCTGTCAGTGGAAATGTATCTCTATTTTTAAGAAGGTTGATTCAAGACCAATATTGGATATTAAAATCTGATCTATAGAACAGGGCCGCGAAACACCGAATAATAATAATATTATTATTATTATAGAATATTGTATCAGACATATCTCTCTCATATGGTGTTGGAATGATGAACCATCTACGACGTTGCGACCCTGGAATTAAGACTGATGTTTCAAGACCAATTTTAGATATTTATGTCAAGGTATAGGCATAGGCCCCATGAGGCCCGGTTCGTGCGTGTTGGGGTGAAATGAAACTTTTTCACCAGCTATCCGTTTTAGACCAATGGTTAGTCCATATAGTGTGTTTTTTGGTATGGATCGAAATGGTGTGAGTGGTTTGGTTAAACAGTGTAATTTGAAGTACGACCGGCTTGGTTCAATCCTGAATCCAACCAGGCCCTCGGAGCAAAAACACTCATAACATATGGATCAGACGTCCAATTGATGTGTCGTCAACTATGTTGGATTCCTTTTGATGAGACAGAAATTTTGGAATAATTAACCAGAGTTTTGGACACAGTTGGAGTATGGTCAGGTTGGATTTATCTTAGAAACCAACTGGGCCCCTTGAACAGGAAAACCGATAACTTTCAGACCGAACATCTGTTTGACGAACTTTCAGCGGCATTGTTAATCTTGTTGAGAAAAGGTCCCTTTGAGTATACCCTATAAGAGTTTGGGTTACAATTGAGATACGGTCGGGTTTGTTCATACATGAAACCAACCAGGCCCCTGAGACGAAAAGGCTAACAACTCAGAGACTGGGTGTCTGATTGACACGCTATTTGTTACTTTGAGACCCCTGTGATGAGGTGGTCCTTTGTGATACTTCTTTGTGGTACTTTGTGATACATGGAGTATCGACCATTAACTCATGGAGAAGATCCTCCTAGAGATGAGCGTATGGAGTGCGGAGACCTAATAGCTTTGGACTTGATGAATGCTTGACCGATTCAACTTGGAGTGAGTCGACTAGCCAAGTGGACCGAGCGCCCGGTATTTGGTGGCAGACCCACGGCGGACGGAGCGCATGGTAGTTGGAAGAAGACCCGCAGTACTCGATAGGAGGAGTATATCTGTAGGCTATTAAGGGAATCACTACTATGTTTGGGTGGCAGACCCCTGGTGGGGAGCACTATTGTGTTTGGGTGTGGACCTGCAGTACTCAAATAAAGGAGTACCTCAGTAGTCTAAGGTTAGTAAGTAGTGACTCAGAGTCGTGACAGAGCTACTGTACTTGACATAGGATGAGTTCTATAGCAGTTGTGGTTTCGGTATCATTAATGAAAATCCTGGTTTGAGTTGATTCAATGGCCATTGTGTTTTCCTCATGATTGTGATGGGTTACTTGATAACTTTTGTATATGTATAGGCATATACCAAAGTAAAATTAATATGTTTCGATCTTTCATGGTGGTTATCCATGTTGGATTTAGTGATAACTTGAGGGTCTCGGGTTCCCCACTGAGTATCATTATACTCACCCTTGCACGGGATATGCCCGCACCTTGTTGTGTTGGATGCAGACAATAGACATCGCTTACAGAGGCTGAGTGTACGAGGACTGGACAACACCTAGAGTTGGACCTATGGACGAGTCGGTACCTGGAGGTGGACCTCACAATGATTCGGTACCCAGAGGAGGTTGATGGAAGAGGGAGTTGAGGAGGCTATCTGTACCTACCCTTTAGGTAGGATCCTTGGTGGATGATCCAGGAGCTTCTTGTGACCTTCCATTTATTTTGTCTTTTTCCTTGTACATTATAGTTGGGCTTGTATTTCCATCCCCCTTTACTTTTAGCACGGATTTGAATTCAGTTTTACTTATTGTTTACATTGTCTTGTACTCTGGGTGAATGTGTTTATGTTTTATAAAGGCAATGCCTTCTTAGTTATCGGGATTTATGCCTTTGGTTCAAGTCACCAGCCCTGGCCTATGGAAGGCGGGCTTGGGGTAGTCATGACAGGAGGCCCAAGGATGGGTCATGAAAAATTGGTATCAGAGGACATCGGTTCTACCACATAACATATGACATTGATATTTTGTTTCTGTGAAGAAATAGTGCTAATCGTACCGAGTGTGGTTTTCTGTTCAGGGAGTCCAGTGTTGGTGCGGCGGCTGACATATCCATACACCAAGATCCATACTACTAATTTCCGACTCACTACATGAGAACACTGATTGCATGTGTGTTTACAAAAGTTTCTTTCAAATCAACACAAACTAGGTCATCTCACAAAGTTTAAATCATTTGACTGTGTCGTATCTGTTCAGGATTCCTCCACGCAGACAGTCAGTTGGAGTTATGAGAGAGTACCCGATGATGGCCCACCAAGCAACGAGGTCTGGTGCAGAGCCCTCTTGCTATGTTGGAACTTTTGGGTGGTGTACTAGCAGCACCACCTCCCATTGGATAGCAGATGCCGCCAGCTGTACTAGCGGATGGTGCACACTGATAGAGTTCGTTGCACAAGTTCCAACATTAGAGGTCTCTGATGTTATGACGTGAGATAGATTCCTAGGTAGCATTGGACTAGATGGAGGCGATTACTAGAGTTTTACAGCTATCATAGACACTTGTAGAGCAGATTGTGATCTTAGCTACTGGTTTTTCCCAGTGAGTGACCATGACGATGGTCGGCATAGTGATGGGATTTCGGTACGTGGACCGATGCTAGAGATAGTACCTTCAGGTAGTGTGCCAGCTATATCACTACCTCTTGGAGAACAATTTCAACAGGCAGTACCAGAAAATTACACATGTAGACTTAGTGGCTTACACGTGTTTCAATATCAGATACCCCTTAGGTTCTTAGGCGAGCCCGAATCAAAGGAGGCTGAGGACTGGCTCGAGGAGGTGGCTAAGAGTTTTATAGAGATTTTAAAGCATTGGCAGGATGACATGTCGGTATATTAGTATTCATCGAGGCATACTGATTGTTCTAGATACATGATGACTATGATACGATCTGTGATTTATAGATCAGAACATAGAGTGAGATGTGTTTAAAGTACATTTGAGCCAGCAATTTTCCTCTAAGCAATCCTACTTATTCTAGGGTGTTTTAGAGAACCTTTGTGGTTGAATGTTCTTTGAATGAACGGATAAATCCAGTGAATGTTAGATGTGGGAAAATAGGAAACTGGTGCCAGTATTAGAGACTTGAGAATGTAAAATGTTTCAAGAAGAGGAAGTGTTAAGGACGGTTGAATCTGCAGAGCAGCTGACATGGCAGTAGAGTTGGGAGATCAGTATGTGGTGGTTTATAATTCGACGTCTTACAACCACCCGCTATTGTAGTCACCGCAAGGCTCCGTGAGAAGGAGGGAATGGGAAGAGAATAGCTTCATGAGGTCAAGAAGTGTGACCCGATTTCTCTAAGAATGATTTATGGTACGGTCTGTGTCTACTACCTGCTACCATATCAATAGACATAGGTACCACTCATTCCAACCTTCCAAGAAACTTGTTACAGAACTAGAGTTTCTGGTTAAGCTATTGACTTGACCCTAATGTCTAAGGATACCTTGGGAGGAGACTCGATAATCACACTTACACCGATGGTGAGATCTGACCCTTGAGGCAATATTTTTGGTTGGAACCTCTTAGTGGCAGCGTCAAGGCCTTACGACGTTAGTTTGGGTATGGACTGGGAAACCATAGTTCATATACATATTTAAGGTATTAGGAAAAAATGATGTGGTTTATCTACAATGTTTGGATGGGGTTTTCCTTGGTCAGTGAAAATGAAACCACAGACATCACAGGGTGGAAACATGCATATGTGGGTGCTGTCGATCACTCATGAGTCGGCCAGACATAGATTTGAACCTTACTTCTCTAGAGTTGCTGCACCGCTTTTAGAATTGACAAATACGGGGAAAAACCTTCGTGTGGTCAGGGAGATTCCAGTAAATCTATTCAGTAGCTGAGGAAGAGGTTGGACAATGCGCTCATCAGGAGACTACTAGAGAAGGTGCAAATCATCCAGGAGTGGATGAAGACTTCATAGAGCAGGTAGAAATCCTATGTTGATAGGATATGGAGACCACTAGAGATCGAAGATGGCGGACAAGTTTTCGTATGGTTCTCTCCTCGACGAGGACTATGGAGTTGTGGGAGGTGTCATGTTATCCTCGAGGTTCAACAGACCTTTATAGGTCCTCAGTAGGGTAGTCGATGTGGTTTACTGCTTGGCCTTTCCACCTAAGTTACACCGGGTGCATAACGTCATCCACATATCTCAGATGAGGAGATACGTGCATGGCCCTTCACACATCATTGACTATAGGGAGATTTTCATCGATGATGGGGTGACATTCACAGAGGATTCAGTAGAGGTTGTGGATCGACAGGAGTGGGTCCAATGAGGATGGTCGATTCCTCATGTGTGCTTTCGTAGGAAGTACAGGAACCTCCAGCAGAGCACATGGAGCAGGAGGGTCAGTTGCGTGCTCGGTACCTAATTTATTTTCCCTAGTTTGTGTTGTAGATTTATGAGGACATAAATATCTGATATGGGAGTAATGTAAATACCCGAAAATTTCAAGGAATTTTTTTTCATATAAACAATGTAATTTTATGAGTTTGTGTCTTCAGACGGAACATGATTCTGAGGCCTGATGTGCCAAGAAATTTTTTATAAAGATAATCTTAGGTACGTTCAGTGAACAAATGAGTGAGTTTTTCTGTCTTTTGATCCGGTGATCGGAATTGAAAACTAAGGGCACCGATGAACTCGCAGTGCCGATAATTGCTTAAGGGGAACTTTACCATTGATGCGTTTGAAGCGGGTTGAGAATTATTAATTTCATGTTTAGTTAAGAAGTTAAATAAATTTATTAATACAAATTTATTTCTAAGGATGTTAAATCCTCACATGTGTGGATATATGAGAGGTGGGGCCCACATGAGCCCCAACCTCTCATCTTCCCATAACTCTCTCCAACCCTCCTTTTTAACACCCCTTCAATTTAATGTGACAAACCCCTTTAAAAAGACCATCTCATTCCTTCTTTAATGGTGAAAACACATTAATTAATTAAGTGTTTTGTATTTGAAAAGTCATGGCATGTTTATTAATTGGGGAAACATCTTTTTAATATTGTTTGGAAAAGTTTTGTTGAATCTTGTGGGAAACCTCTCGAGAAATTTAGAGAGAACATTAAACCTCTGACGAAGAACTGTTCTCCAATGACGGGCCATCCATGATCATCGACGAAGAACAATCCTTTAACGGAGGTCGTATTCCAATGAGTCTCTGATGCTCAATCTCTGATATTAAGTGTCATGCAGACGCAATGATCGACGTCAACTCCATTCTCTTTCTGCGGCTCAACGACGTGCAACATCATAATCATGGTAGGGGTTTATTTTGAAGTATGCTAAGTATCTATTTTCTAATTCCTCTTGTTCATGATACTCAATGATGATGGTCAAAAAAATATGTTCATCAATCTTCACATAGACCATGAAATTTTCTATTTTGTACTTCACGCGTTCTTTGTAGCCAAATAATTAAGCGCGTTAAAAACTCAATGTTTCGTTGCATGCGGAATATGGATGCGGAGATCTCAACCCAAGGATATTAAATATGAAATTCTCACAATTTTTTTTCTTAGAACGAAGGTACAGTGGCCCGCAGAAGGGGCGACATGGCGATTTGATTCCAGCGTGTCTTTAGAATGCAGCTCCCAACATGCGTGGCTGTGCGACTGGCTTACGACGCTGCAGCGTGGCAGGCTAGAGGCGCGACGACCCAACATGCCGAAGGTGGTGTCGTTGGTTCTGTCTATATGGAGGAACCCCACCATTTGTGTTGCATGAGATAACCCGGTAATGAATGGGATTGGAGAGAGCAGGAATAAATAAATAAATTAAAAGAAATATAAATGAAATTGAATTAATGAGGTGTGTTTTACAAAAGAGGTGTGATGTGCACTCTACACAAGCCAGCCATAAATTAAGCTTTGGGTTTAGATATATCAATATTAAAATAAAATCAATTATAATCTAATGTTTAATTGAGTGGTACTTCATGTGCGTGTACAGTTTTTTTGGGTGGAATTTTTGTATTAATGACAGAATAAAATAATTTTATTATTATTTTTTGAGTCTTGAATGCTTATTCTAGACATTAGTCCTTCATACGATGTTGGAATGAAGATCTGTCAGCGGCGATGTAACTCTATATTTAAGATGGTCGATTCAAGTCCAATATTCGATATTAAATTCTGATCTGTAGCACGAGGCCACGAAACATCGATTATTATTATTATTATTATTATTATTATTATTATGGGATCTTGTATTGGATATATCTCTCTCATACGGTGTTGGAATGACGAACCGTCTACGACATTGTGACCCTGGAATTAAGACGGATGTTTCAAGAATTTTTTTTGGTTATTTAAGTCAAGGTAGAGGCTCGGGCCCCACAAGGCCCGGTTCACGTGTGTTGCGGTGAAATGTAACTTTTTCACCAGCTATCCATTTTGGACCAATGGGTAGTCCATCTCGTGTGTTTTTTGGTAGGGATCACAATGGTTTTACCGGTTTGTTTAACCAATGTCATTTGATGTGCGGCTGGGTTGGTTTGAACATGAAACCAACCAGGCCCTTGGAGTGGAAACACTCATAACATAATGATCGGATATCCGATTGAGATGTCATCAACTATGTTGGATTCTTTTTGATGAGACAGATCTTTTGACATACTTAACCTGAGGTTTGTATGCAGTTGGAGTATGGTTGGGTTGGTTTTATATTGAAAACCAACTGGGCCCCTTGAACGGGAAAGCCGATAAAATTCTTATTGGATTTCTGTTTGATGAACCCTCAGCGACATTGGTAATCTCGTTGAGAAACAGTCCCTTTGAGTATAACCTATGAGACTTCAGGGCACAGTTGAGATACAATCAGGTTTTTTCATATAAGAAACCAACTGGGCCCTCGGGACAAAAAGGCTAATAACTCACAGACCGGGTGTCTGATTGACGAGCTATCTTTTTCGTTGAGACCCCTGTGATGAGGCGGTCCCTTGTGATACTTCTTTGTGAAACTTTGTGATTCTTGGAGTATCGACCAGTATCTCGTTGAGAGGATCCTCCCAGATATGGGTGTATGGAGTGCTGAGACATAGTAGCTGTAGACTTGACGACTGCTTGCACGATTCGACTTGGAGTGAGTTAACTAGCCCAGTGGATGGAGCGTTTGGTATTTGGTGGCTGAGCCATGGCGGACGGAGCTCTAGCTAGTTGGAAGCAGACCCGCAGTACTCAACTGGAGGAATACCTCTATAGGATATTAGGGGAACGACTACTGTGTTTTGGCGGTAGACCTGTGGCGGGGTGCACTAATGTGTTTTGGTGCGGACTGACAGTACTTGATAGGAGGATTACCACAGGAGTACAAGGTTAGTGAGTAGCACATTGGAGTCATGAGATGGCTACTGTACTCAACAGAGGAGGAGTTCTCCAGTAGTTGTGGTTTCAGTATCATTAATGAAAATCTTGGTTTGAGCTGAGTCAATGACCATTGTGTTTTTCTCATGATTGAGATGAGTTACTTGATAACTTAGGCATATGTATGGGCATATACCTAAGTAAAGTATATATGATTAGAATTTTCTTTGTGGGTATACATTCAAGATTTTGTGAGTCCTTAAGTGTCTCGGGGTCCCTACTGAGTATCGTTATACTCACCCCTGCAAGGGCTATGCCCGTTCCTTGTTGTGTAGGATGCAGAAAATGGACAACGCTGACAGAGGCCAAGTGTACGAGGACTGGATGACACATGCAGGTGGACCTCATGACGATTCGTTACCTGGAAGGGGACCTCATTATGAGTCGGTACCCGGAGGAGGTTGACAGACGAGGGTACTAAGGAAGCTATTTGTACCTACCCTTCAGGTAGGATCCTTGGTGGACAATCCAGGAGCTACTTGACACCTTCCAACTATTTTGTCTTTTTCTTTGTACTTTACAGTTGGGCTTCTATTTCTGGCCCCCTTTACATTCAGCACTACTTTGTATTCATTTTAACACATTGTTTACATTCTCTTTTACTCTGGTTGAATTTTTTTATGTTTTATAAAGGTAATTCCTTCCGAATTATCGGGATTTACACCTTTGGTGTTTGTAGTCAGCCCCTGGCATATGGAAGGTGGTCTTGGGGTAGTCAAAACATGGGCCCCGAGGATGGGTTGGTACATAAAGAATTAGAGTACGACACAAACTCAAAATCTATGAATGCCATTATCTATGGTCTTTGACCAGATGAATTCAACAGAGTATCTCAATGCCCGAAGGCTTCTAAAATGTGGCAGGCAATTTCCATTTCCTATGAAAAAACAAACAATGTCAGAAAAGTTAGGTATGCCACTTAAAAATTGAAAATAGACACATGGAAGTATTATATAAATTATTAATAACATCACTGTATTGGGAGATCCTATCAAACAAGTAGATCAAGCCCTGAATGTTCTTAGAGTATTACAAACATAGTGGAATGGAATTTCATATACTATTAGAAAAGCGTCACCAGTCAAGGATCATACAATGAGAGAGTTAACTGGAAATCATATGATGTATGAAGCTGAGATGGAAGATGAAGAAAATGAGCATAATGTGTTAATAAAAAAATAAAATACTTATTTAAAGGTAACATCCAAAAATAAAAGTTGAAAAATATAGATTGAAATAAATGTGAAATCAGAGAAATCTGATTCATCTAATTAAAATGTTGAACTGGATTAGCTAGCAAGAATATTCATCAAATTCTACAGAAAGAATAAAGAAAAAATGAAATCCTTCAAAAAGGACAATAAAGAACCAAGGGAAGACAGATGTTATGAATGAAAAAATGGGTCACCTAAGACCTGACTATCATCAAATAAATGTATAAAATAAAAATAAAATTTTCAAAATCATTTATTACGAGTAGATGGAAACAAGAGAAATGAATGCTACATGGGGTTTTTCTGAAGACTCTAGAATCTCATCAATGTTTAAATCAGAAAAAAATTATCAAATATGAAATAAAACACGTGTTTTATGGTAGAATCTAATGAGGTACAATCATTTACTATTCTGATTCTGATTCTAGTTCTAGTTATTCAATAATAAACATACAACCAATTCCAATATGCTGGAAGATAAAAATGATTTATTATTTAAGAAACATAAATAACTAAAAAATATTCATACTGCTATTTTTAAGTAAAGATACTCTCTACTAAAACAACATCAATAGTTAATTGAAAAATATTACTTATCAAACACAAACTGTACATATAATAAATCTAAAATAAAAACACTATAAAAAAAGTTAAAATATACAAAAGTGAATCTCTTTTTTTAATAAATTAGAAAATACTCTAAATAAAATTCTTGGAAATAATGTGATTAAAAAGTATAGATATCTAATAGGCTGTAAAGGTGAGAAACTCAAACTATATAAGGACTATTTTTTTCCAAGTAGAAATGGTAAAATTTGCAACTTTTGTGGAACAAAAGGTCATATATCTAAAAAATGTTATTTAAGGAAACCGAAAACAAGTTATATTATGAAAACCTTTGTTTCAAGTAGTTTATATGATTCTATAGATTATAGAAAAAATAAAGGAAGTCAGGATTCTTGGTACTTTTTTGGCTAACACTTCTGAACCCAACAAAATAAGGGTACCAAAACAAACATTTGCTTAAATGACATTGCAGGAAGCAGGTCACAGAAGCTGAACTGAAATATGGTATATGTATAGTGGATTATCCTGATATGTGAGTTGAAATTCATAAAAATATAAAACAATAATTCAAAAGGATTGTGTTCTAGTCACATTTGGTGACAATGTCGAAGGTAAAATTATTGGAATTGGAACTGTTGGAGATCCAGATGTTGTATCTATCAATAAAGTAATCAATGTATAAAAAATAAAACAAAACCTAATAAGTTTCTATAAACACTATGATTATTGTTATTTTGTTGGTTTTTATAACATCTCTTTGTCTATTTTTAATGATAAATTTCTTAAATTTAGAGCACCGAGAACTGATAATGATTACACCCTAGACTTAAATTCCTTGTGTAAACAAAAAGTAAAATGATTAACTGCTAAGATAAATGAATCGTGGATCTAGAATATAAAAATTAGTAATTTTAATATATATTATTTAAATATGTAGTTTAGGAAACAATTAGTTTCTAATTTTCCTAGTCTCAAATCTGAAAGTGATCGATTCTGTGATGCATGTCAACTTGGCAAGCAGCACATATCATACTACAAATCTATTAAATAAATTTTTATATATAAACCTCTAGAACATATCCATATGGATTTCATTGGATCCTCAAGAATAGAAATCTGGGATGGTAAATTTTATGTATATGTTTTAGATGATGACTATTCTATTTTTACTTGGATTTATTTTCTAAAATATAAAAATTATTCTTTCACAAAATTTTATCATTTTTTAAAAACATTCCAAAATGAAAAATGTTCTAAAATAATTTAATTAAGAAGTGATCATTTTGGAGAATTTGAGAATCTAGAATTCAGTTTCTTTTTCTCATTTATGGGTATTAAACACACCTTCTCTTCACCAAGAACAACAGAAAAAATGGGATTTTTAAATAATAAATAGGATTATTCATGAAATGGATAGGACTATATTGAATTAATATAGTCTTCCTAACTTTTTCTGGGAGGACTCTACAAGCACAACCTCTTATATAATGAATAGTGATTTAATAAGAACTTTTTTTAAATGAAAACCTATGAACTCTAGAATAAATAAAACATAAGGTAAATTACTCTAATGTTTTGGATTCAAGTTTTACACCTTAAACACCAAGGAAATCATTGTATGTTTGATAAAAAAAATTAAATCCATTTTCTTAGGATATTCTACTACTTACAGAGCTTATTGAGATTTTAATAAAAAGTTATTGATTTTTTATGAATCAGTTCATGTGAAATTTTATGAATCTGATACCTTTAAAAAAAAGAAAGAATAAATGGATAAATATGACACTAATGATAACATTAGACTTGAGAACTAAAAATATGACTTTGAAAAAGATTTAAATGAATCTCAGTCTAGTTCAGAAGGATATGACATTGAAGAACCTAATAGTTCACTATATAGATAATTTTGAGCCCTACAAAATCACCCTTTATAAACTATTTAGGAGACCTAGACACAAGAATATAACCTAGATAAAATCTATAAAATCTTGTGGAATTATTTTCCTTTATTTCCAAATGAGAACCTAAGATAATAGAAGAAGCCTTAGTTGATGGATGTTGGGTGATATCAATGCAAGAAGAGAAAAACCAATTCAAGAGAAATGATTTTTTTTATTTAGTTGTAAGACCTCAGAATTATCATGCTTTATGAACTAAATGGGTCTTTAGAAATTAACAAGATGATCAAGGAATAAAAAATATAAATAAATAATGACTAGAACCTAATGGATATAATCAGGAAGAAGGTATAGATTGTGACGATACCTTTGTACCCATATCTAGATTAGAAGACATTAGAACCCCTTTAGAATATGTACCTCATATAAACATTAAATTATTTCAGATTGATGTTAAGTCTACGTTTTTAAATTTTTTCTTATTTGAGGATTTTTATGTTGAGCAACCTCATTCCTTTGAAAATTCACAAAATCCAGATTCTATTTTCAAACATATTAATGCTCTTTATGGCCTTAAACAAGAACCTAGAGCATGGTATGAAATATTATGTTCTTTTCATTTTATAAATGATTTTATTATTGGGAGTCTAGATCCAACATTGTTTAAGAAAACATTCAAATAAAATATTTCAATGGTCCAAATTAATATTGATGATGAAATTTTTGGATCAACAAACAAAAAGCATTGTCATGAGTTTTTAAATTTAATGCAAATTGAATTCAAAATGAGAATAATGAAACTATTAAATTCCTTGTTTAGAATTCAAATTTATCAAAAATATTTTGAAAATGATTTAAATAAAATAAAATACATTAATGATTTACTAAAGTAATTTGGAATTGAAAATAACAAGACATATATATCTCCTTTGTGTACTAATATAAAACATGATTTGGATGAAACTGGAAAATCAGTTGACAACAAGTTATATAGAGGTTTGTTTGGTAGTTTATTATATCTTACTGCTACCAGGATAGATATAATGTTTTGAATATTTCTTTATTCTTCATTTCTATCTGATCCTAAAGAATAACACTGAAGTGCAGCTAAAATAATATTTAGATTCTTCAAATTAATTTTTTTCGATCACTTCTATATATACAAACTTTTTATTTTAATTTAGATTCATATTCAGATGATAACTTTGGAAGCTATAGATTAGATAGAACATGACTTGTCACTTTTATGGAAAATCATTATATTATGGTCTAGAAAGAAACAATACTCATTTTCCCTGTCAACAGCTAAGGAAGAATATGTATCTACATGCATTTGTTGTGCACTTGTTTTGTGGATGAAAAAATCTCCTATGGACTTTGGAATAAATTTTAATATGAGAACAATTTTATGTGATAAAAATAGTGTAATAAATATTTCAATAGACCCTATTAATCATTCTAGAACTAATAATATTGATATCATACATCATTTTATAAGAGATCATGTTCTTAAAAAAGAAAAAATATTCTTATAATTTGAATCCACTAAAATTTAATTAGCGGATATTTTTACTAAACCACATCCCACTACAAGGTTGGATTTTATTAAGGAGGAACAAGGTTTAATTATTTTTTAAATGTGTTTTTTTAAATTAATTATTTTAATTCTTATTTTATTTATTTTTATTATTACTTGTTTTTAGAATGATTTAAAAATTTCATCAGTTCTAATTTATATTTTTTTGCGTGCCTTTTTTTTTAAATAATCTAATGAATGTTATATAAGTAAATGGCATGGTAATCAAGGATGTCAAAAACCATATCAAATTTTAAACCCCTTCATTTCACTCAAAACCTATTGAAACTTAAAAAACCTTACCGCCTTTGTCTACCATCGAAGAAACCATTCGAAACCATAAACCATAAAGCCTTCTGATCTTTGAAACCGAAATATCCAAGACACAGAGAATTGAAGAAGGAGAAGGTAGTAATGCCATGCATTAGTGCATGACTGGATGAAATATTCTATAGGGAAAAGTAATCAACCTAGACTGGTTGTATCAAATAGAACTCATGATGCAGTAAGCACTCACTTTTCAGAATCTCAAGAAAAATATTCCATGGTGAAAATACCATGTTTCTATATGAGGTAAAGATTCATCACTTTTTGAAATCAGTTTAGTTCAGTCTTGGATATACAGAGGACACCATATGTGAAATAATTGAAAATCAGGATTTTTCAATTTCTTATGTTAAAATAGCAAGAATCTTAAATTTCCCTCATGAGGGATTTTATCATTTCTACATAATGAATATTGGAGATTCTGAACATAAGTAAGAGGATATTATATCATTATTATTTGGTTCTAAAAGTATAAGAAAAATGATAGTGAAGGATCTGGATCCTAGTCAGAAGATTCTTGCTATGTTTCTGAAAATATGGATTTCACGTTGGATGTAAGAGATGGAGGAGATTTTATTTCCTAACATGTATTTTATGTTTTTTTATATGAGTGAAATCAAGTTGAATTTTCAATGATATATGGTATGATATCTCAACTACTATTTTCAACCAGAGGATAGAATGAACTTCAATCCCAATGGAATGTTCATTTTGAAATTACTATTTAATTATGATATGGTGAGATTAATAGATTCCAAAGTTAAGTGTTATGACATCAATATATTCAATAATGGAACTCTATGAATGATTCGATTCTTTAGGAATATTGTGATAGGAAATATTATGCCTGTTGTAGCTAAGGAGGACAAGGAATCACCTGAAGGGGAGAAACCTGCTAAATCTAAGGAAGGTATGGAAGAATCTATAGTATGTGTAACCTCATGAAAACTATTATTTGATGAAACTAATACACCTAGTAATAAGGAATGTCAAGAAGGACTTATGAGGAAAAGGAATATAGTGGATCAAGCTAGTGAAGAGCCTACTCAAACAACTGCTGATGCTACTGAACATCATCTGAGCTTAAAAATTATTAGAGAATCTACAATATATGAAATTTCAGAACCAAAATTTTCTTAGATTGAGGTGGATTCTCAAGAAGAAAATGAAATTATTCCTCCAACTATTGAAAATCCTGGAGAATTTGATGTGGCTAGATCTGAAACTTCTCAAGCTATACAGCATAATAAAATTGTTCAAGAAGAATTATCTCAAGAGGAAACTATATTAGAGGATCTAGTATTTGAGGAAATCAATGAATAAGATGCTCAGAATGTGAAAGAACTTATTAATATGAATCAAGCTAAGAAAATTTGTGAAATTATAACAGAAATTTTTAATGATGATTTTTATGTGGAGGAGTCGGGAATGGACTAAAAGGAAAAATCAGTAGAGAAGCTAATATATAGGGAGGATGAAGATAAGTCAGATGCTTAGTCCCTACCTTTAGCTATGATAAATCCAAAGGAATCACATATTGAGAATCAAGTATAATGTGTCTCTAATTATGAGAATGATCATGTGTAGGATATAATAAGAAAATTAAATAAAGTTCAAGCTGAAAATTATACATTGAGTAGGGCATTAAAAAAAGGAGATATAGAAGATTCAGAACATGAATGATAGTATGTTTCAAAAGTAGAAGTGGAAATTTTTATGAAGGAATTTTTATGAGATGTTGGAAAAATAAATTCTAAAATTTTACTAAAATCAAATTCGGAAGAATTCAAAATTTTCATATAGAAAAAATATGAAACAGTCAGGGACAATCAAGCAGGTACCTCAGGTGCATCACTGGATCTGATAAGGAGATTTTAGGCCATTACAGTAGTAATGAGAAATAAAAATGACAAATTGCAGGACATATAGTGTAACATTTATCCATTATTAGTTATAATTGATAAAAAAAGTATCTTGTTGGCCAACTTACCTCAAAAGATCCAATGATCAATGTTCTATTTAATAGATTCATAGTGAAACTAAATGTTTTTATAAATCAGGAAGGGAGGTTACGTGTGTTTTTCAGATTCAATTTGATTAAATACATCCATCTGACTCAAGAAGGAATGGATATTATAGTACAGTTTGGCGTTTGACAGATGAAAATGTTGAGAATGAAAATGTCAGAGCTCAAGGAAGTCATTCAGAGGAACTAAAACCTATTTACCAAAACTTTTTAGACCAACCGTGATTCTCATTGTCATTGCTATACTTGTAATAATATTTTCAATAAAATATATATGAATCCCATGTTTATGTGTTACTAATTTTTTTACTGTATTTTCTATGTTAGAATGCCAATAATCCATATTCCAATATTGTTAAATAGTTTATCAAATAATTTATTTAAGTTCAGTGATACATTTAAATGTTTTACTTCAATTATTCTATCATTCTTTTTGATATCACAATAAGGGGGAGAAATATGGATAAACACATAATTTTTTAGGAGAAATATTTGGATAAACATAAAAAATTATTTATAAATGATGTGATTTTTTTAAATTATAAAGGGGTAGAAAATGTTAAAATTATGAAATAATTTTGTTAAATTAAAACATTGTTTTTATTTTTGTAAAATTAGAAATTATATGAATGTTTTTTAAGATAAATTAATTGGGTATTTCATGTGTTTTTTGATCATCAAAAGGGGGGATATTGTTGAGAAAGAGTTGTTTTCAATAAAACTTTGTTTTATTAAGGGGAGATCGTTGAGGACAATACTCTTTATGATTATGATGTTTTTTATGTTCACAAATACCCTTATTTTTTATTATAATTTTTTTACTTTGAGTATATTTTAGTAAATTCATATTATTTATTTCTCTATATTGTAATGATATTTAAGAATTTAAATCAACGTGGAATATTTTGAAAAGTGTTCGGAAAGAACCATATTGTGTTCTAGAAACACTATGCATACTATACATTGAGGGGCATAGTGTAAGGATGGAATCTGTCATTTATGGGATACCAGAAAAGTATAGTTATGAAGCCATATGTTATAAAAAAAAGTATAGAAGAATAACCCTATGTTTTGAAGGAAATTTATTTTTGGGTATCAAAAAAGTATAGAAGCAGAACACTACGTTAGTATGGAGTTTCATGTGTGTTTCTCGAATGAATGGTTCCCCATCCTTTCATTTGTAAACAACCTTTAATTGGATCATATACAATACATTTATAAACTGATAAAGGTATGGATTATATACCGTAACTTTTAAAGTTGAAGAGAAAATTACAAATGTTGAACCTTATGTTTGTGATCAACCTTACATGTGAAGAATGGATCACTAAACCATACATTCCTGATCATCCTTACATTGTGATCCTTATGTTCATAGAATGTATGCTAGGCAGCTCAACCCTATGTTTGGCGTTATAGATTTAAATTATGAATTTATTGAGAAATAGTCTTTATGATGATTATTAGGCTTATTTCAATCCAGATTAAAAGCCTGAATTTCAAATGCACCTTTGACTAATTCAAAAGATTATTATTTGTGGTTCAAAAGATCGATTTAAGAGGGGAATTTCATGACTAATTTTCAAGGGATTTATGACTGCAATGTTTTTCAAATATTTTAATATCACCATTCTAGACATGTCTTTTGTTGATCTAAATTTATTTAAGAAAACACCCATCTTTATTATATATATATTTGTAATATTTTGTGTTAAAAAAATATATTTAATATTCAAAAGAGATATAGAACAATCTCTGGATTTCTTCATAAACACAGTTTTTACAGAGTCATTTGAGTTTTAAAGATTAGATTCTACCAAGATCTATCAAACATTGTTGTTCTGAAGAAGAAGAAGAATAAGAAACATGTTGAAGATTCACTATTTCTATATTAAAGATATTTCAATAATCTATTATTTTTGGAGTTTCCGAATCCATTTCAGTATCTGTTGAAACTAGATTGTCACATAAATATTTATACCTAATGATCATTCCTTCTGAAGACAATGATCCATCTACTGTCAGTTGCGTACTATTGAAACTGTGAAGAAAAACATGAAAGTGTTTCCAGACAAAACCCCTTTTTATTTTTGTAATTGGATTATTGTACTAATCTGTGTATTCAGTTCTGTGTATGAAATCAAAGGATCTGTTTTTAGCCTTAACATGTAATGTTGTCAACTTCCTGAACTCACTTTTCGATGGATTTTTGATACGAGGACCAGATAGTGAAAATCACAAAACTCATGGAGTAGAGCTTTGGTGGAGTAGACTAGGGGACATCTGTTCCCTGAACCACTATACATCCTTGTATTCATTAACTTTTTTTGGTTTCATAAACAATCTAATAAATATAAAATCATATACTCGGTCATCATCACAATTCATGATGAATTTATAAAATACACAATTCACCCCTCCTCATATTGTGTGTATTTGGTATAACCTGATCTAATAGGATCAATGGTATATTTCTAAAGAGACATGAAATTGTGGAAATAAGAAAATCGGAACAATGAAAAACACATTGATAAGTGAAAATATAGTCTCAATTTTACAAAATGAAGAGAAAGTTATTGAACCTGAGGAGAATAAAATGTATCTATCATTAAGATATGTTCGTCAATAGTCATAGAAGATGAAAATAATATTATGAATATGAAAATTTTACAATGATTAATTAATGAAAATTAGATAGGTATGTTTTATTGGATCTATAGAGAAGATTTAAATTTCACATGATTAAAAATAAAATAATTATCAGTAGCATTGAATATGAAAAAGGTTGAGTCATCTTATTTGTTATTTATGAAGGAACTATATTTGGGAAGGATATGGTTTTAGAAAGGATCATAGGAATATATATTTTATATTGTATGAAATACATAGCCAAAATTCATTAATTATATGATAGTTGGTGATTTGACACATGAAATGAAATTTGATAAAAGGGGTGAATTATAAAATCTAAAGATATTTCACATGGTCTACATGGAAGATAGAAAAAATTAAATCATTATTTTATGGGTGTATAAAATTATTGAATGATGTTATAGAAAATAAATATAGGATTTGACACAAATAGATATTTAATATAAGAAAATGATCATTGGAAAATCTTGTGAAGAATGATGGAGCATGTAACATTCCCAAACCCGCATGTGATAATATCCACACATGTGATTCATTTAAAAGGGGTGTGATTTTTTGAAATAAACATATGGTGAATAAGGGGAAATCATTACGAGTATTGAAGCATGATTTTGAGTATTTTTTTAGACAATAACTACTAAATAATTTATCAAAAAAGGCATTATGTTTTTATTAATGATTTCTGATAAATGGGTTATATGATAGTGGTTAATCATAAAAATGTAGTGTATAAGTAAATCACTAATAGGAGAGAAAATGTTAAAAATAATTATAGAAAAAAATCTTATTATTTTAACTAAAAATGGAACTTAATTTAAAAATATACAAGTAGAATAATATGTGTATAAATATTGGATTTATCACTATGTATTTTTTGTGAGAAATCCTTAATATGACAGAGTTTTATATATGAATAATCACATAAACAACAACATAGATAAGAATGTCGTCATTGAAAACTATATACCAGAAAAATATGAAAATTATTTTTTTAAATAACAGCCAATATCATTAATCAAATATTTTTGTGTCCAAATGAAGATGAAACCCCATGTATAATTAGTTATGGAAAGAAGCATACACTAAAATAGATTTTTTTTGGAAGTATGTGTTTTATTATTATTAAAGAAAATAATTGGAACTATCTTACCACATGAATATGAAGAGATATTTATTGGTTATTCATCTAAAATCAAGGAATATAGGTTCTATAACAAGCTATTGGTCGGAATGGTTGAAATCAATGTTGTGACCCTGACTTAAAAAGAGAAGGATTTATGTTCAAACATGAAAATTTAAACATTGATTAATTAAAACTCACAGAAACAAAATACTGTTTCTAAAGAGTAATGCGTTGAAGATGTCTATGATTTAATAGAAATAAAATCGTTGAAATAAACTTCTATAAAATCTCTAATGTTGAGGATAAAACAACATGGAAGAAATGTATAAATAGAAATTGTGGATGATCTAAATTCACCTGTAATAATATCATTAGGTCTAGACATCTCTCATGACAACTATAAGGATTAAGTGGTAATAGTATAATTCATTTTTATCTTAGGTGTAACCAAATTCATTTGATGAAGCTACCAAATTTTAATGTTGAGTCAAGAGCCCAATACTCATGGTAGTATAATCACCTAAAAAAATCAATTATCATAGAGGAGGAGTTGTTCACAATCTCTATATCAAGGAGTATGGTAAATGGATGGTGTTTCTAATAAATATTTATGACATTATATTTATAGTGATGGATGATACCCAATTAGTGTAGTTTTAATAATTGATATGGTGTGCATTTGAGATGTATTTAATTGGTGAATTATCAATTTTCATCAATTTATAGAAGATTCAAAGAAAGATAATGAAATTTATATCCCAAAATAAATATATAAAGGAAGTGATTATATGGTTTTAGATGAATGAATATAAAATGATGAGTACCTCAATGTGACCTAGTTGCAATATTATAAGGATTCTATATGTGAGGATGTATACATTACTCACTATAGAAATATTATAAATAGTTTAATTTAAAATATATCCACTCATCAAAAAATTAATTGACCATAATACAAGTCCCACAATATTAGTGATGACCAAAATAAAATCACAAGAAGACTATAAAGAATACAAATTTATATATGAACCAATTAATGTATTTTGAGTTGTATTGTGGCAGAAAATATCAGTAATAATTAATGGGATTTATAGATGTCATTTCAGTTAGATCAATGGTTGAATTAAAATCCATTTCTATAGGTTTATCCTATAATTATAACATTATTATTTCTCAGTAAGGTAAAAAAATTAAATATTACATTCATTAATAATAGAAGAAGTATAATATGTTTAAACAACTAAATTGTGTATCTAGTTTATATGGATACAAAAAAGGCTTGAAGATAATGGAATTGAGATGGTATCTCCTATTACAATTATGTGTGATAAATAAAGTGACATAAATTACAAAAAGATTACTTTTCAATATTCAAGAAGGAAGAACATTAAAATAATGTTCCATTTCATAAATGGAGAAGTGGAGTATCAAGTTGTGAGTTTAGAGTATGTGCCTACTCAGGATCTAGTAGATGAGACCATTCAAAAGTATTTACCTACGTTAGATTTTGAAAAATATTAGTTTTCTTAAGTAGTCCTACATAACCCATCTCTTTATATGGTTCTAGCTATGAGACAACTTCTACCCTATGGAAATTATTTATTAAGAAATGATTGATTTATATCATCTTTCAATTTCTTTTTTTTCTAACTCTATTTTTTGAAACATTAAAAACGTTCACTTTGCATTTGTTTTGAAAGGGGCATAAGTTACTCATTTATCTTGGAGGACGAAATTTGTGACATGTTGAAAAAGGGGAAGGGTTCCACTCATAGGTATAGTAATTGTAACCGAATGTGGGGAATACAATTTTATGAATTCCATTAAATGAATTTTAATAATGAGTGTTCTCTCATTTAACTATTGTTTCTCAATGAGAATTATCTCCTTTAATTTTAGAGTGTGTTATTTATGAATCATTTATTCATTCATTATAGGAAATTTTAGTTCATATTTGATTTGGTTGTTATGATTTGTTACCTACTGAGTTGTCAATAAAAACTACGAGGATAATATCAGAACAAATATCCTTTCTATTTTTCATAGATTGTGTCTATTCAAAGACATATGTGAGTATTTAAGTGGACTAAAAAAGAATATCATCTATAATGACTACCACAAAATGATCAAGGTAATCTATAAATACTCAATTCAATAAATCTATGATTATAGTGAAATAATTATTAAGACCAAAATACATCATTGTAACATCATAGTGTCCATACCATATACTTAATTATAATCAGGGTAGATCCTCATTCATTACCAAAAATTATTGGTATCCCTAATGAAGATTAATCTAGTAAAATGAATAATTTATGATTCATTGATCAATCAAGCCTTCAATATATGGTTAAAGATACTTTTTCACTATTGGGATATGTTTATGTTGTCGATAATCATTGTATAGTCACATTGATCCCTATTTCTATTTAATAAATAGGATAGGTGAACACCAAGGTTATGTACTTGGCTTAATGAAAAACATTTCAATATTATCCTAGAGTTTCCTCTTTAACTCTTATAAATCAATTATAACCATCGTATATGTATTCATCTAAATAGGTGTAGAACCATGAATGATTAATATTTAAAACTCCTCTTAATGATATGTTTAAATACTAGGAAACTCTTCTAAAAAGAAATCAATAAAATAACAAAAAAAGTTATATCATTATTGTTGAGTTTCTTTCTAACAATATGAGATAAATTCCCATTTTTAATCGGAATCATTAACTATACAATGGGTGTAACATTCATTGGATGTTTATTTTTGTAATATCAATAATAGGATATATTGTGTTGGATTAGAATATCAAAGATAACATCCCTTAAATATCAATTAATGATGTATTTATTTAAATAAATCTAATCGATGCCCAAAAAGAAATCAAATTTTAATAGAGTATGAATGAAAATATTAAAAGGAAACAAATTACTACAATATTTAACAATAGAATAATCATATAATAGGGATTTGATTATCATAAAATTAGGTGTGATTACTACTAAATCAATGATTGGTTTATGAGGTAGTATTATTATTCAATTAGAAAATTATTTATATATACAATATTAATTATATCCATAATCTAATGAAACATTAGAAGTTATCGAGTGGATGGTAATATACATTTCACCATGTCTCTATCATACCATCATAAAAAATGTGATCAAATTATATTTATCGTTGTCTTCAGTTTTAAAAGTTTGATAAAATCAATCATTGTTAGGAACCATTATATTTAAATAATGGTTAACATGATTCCAATACTCCGTGAATTTAAAACACTAGAGTTTGGGTGGTTCATTTTCTGGAGCTTTCTCATTATTCATATCATTAGCTAATTTTTTCTGTCACATTGGAATTAAATTAACTGATGACCATTCTTTTAAAATTTGAAACATTTACCAGTTAACTTAGGATATTGTCATAATGATTCCTTCCACACATTGAGTATAAAAGTAGGCCCATCATCTCTCTTCATTGTTTTTTAATTTCCATTGAAAACAATTTTTAATTCTTTATTAAATCCATGGGATTTATGGGTAATTTTAATCTCTTTCTACAATATGATAGAACAATGAATAATTTATTCATAGATACTAATGTATATTATGTATAATTCCCATTATAAACTTGGTTTTAATCCAATTATGTGTTGATCTACTTTATATACTGGTTGGATGATAATACCTAGAGTGTACAACATAATTATTGGAGAATTTTTCATCATGAGTACCAAAAGACTCATTATACTTATATTTTAATTCAAGGTATCATTTATCCATTTCCATAAAAATAATATGAGGAATGTACATACTGAATAATAATCATTATACTCAACCCACTCCAAAGATTCAATCTCCTCTTCTTCTCTCATCTTTTTAATAAGAGTCTATCACAGATCTAATTTTCCATACAAATGATAAAAACATCAAAACATTTATCATGTTCTAAACATAGAATAATGTAAAATATAATTTCAATAGTAATGATCCTTTTCTAAGAGATGGAAGCATTATTTTACCCACTAAAAGAATGTTGACATTTTCAAATGAAGTACTCAAAAAACGTTATTCCATCCTTTTCTCCTTTGGAATCTAAATGTGATTCATTTATTGAAGAATTTGTGTGAGTATTGTAGAATGATTTTGAATTATAGCTCGCATATCATTTGTTTTCATAAAAGGATAATCATTATATTTTCAATCTCATTCATTATCAACATGATTCATTAATGTTCCATCCACTGAATAAAACCAAAATACATAGTTTCAAAAATATTAATCATGGTGGGAATCAATAGAATCATGAAAAATAATTTATATGATATATAAATCATGACATGTTATTCTATGAAACCATAAGTTTAAAAAAGTTAATTCATTATCATTACAAGAAAAATGGATTTTATCTTGAAATTAGACTTATCTCAATGGTTATTACTAATGTTTTCTCATCTTAGTTTCTGAAGCATAACTAAACCATACTTTGATTATAAATATAGTGACCCATACTATTCATACATAGATATTATAGTTAAAATTGTAATATTTTTAACATTATATAACAATCCACTATAGAATCATATATGTATAATATATTTGGAAAAATGGAAAAATAAAAAATGGGTATATAGAGTCATATCATACTTAATACATTTATTCATAACCAGTGGAAATGAAACATAATAAAAGGGTTCACTCAGATGATCAGTAAGGTTAAACATGGGATATATCAATGATCACATAAGAATAAAATGGGCATAATGATATAAAAACATGATCATAACATTTGAAAATTATACCCTTCATATCAATGATTAGAATAATAAGTCATATTATAAATATTTATTGTTTATAATACATAAATCATAATGAAATAAAAGAACATAAAACATGAAATATTAATATAGACCTAAGTAATTGATTTTTGGTATACACGAAATCATATAATTTAATTTTCTTATAATTAATGGCTCATTTCCCAGGCTATCATGTTGGAACGGTTTCACTCTCCAAACCATTATAATAGTCATGGTTCACTCCCAAGACTATCAAAGTAGACAAAATCACTTACTTAATTGGGTTCACTCACTATTCTAGTAAGTTTTATCTAATGAGAGGCCAATTTTCCCAAAAAATAATTAGGGGGATATAGAGGTCCCACTATGTACATAATGAAAATTATAATAATGTGCTACAATAAATCATAAACATTTCACCATATTATCAACCAAGAAAATAAATGGGTTTTATAAAAATTTCATCATAGTACAACATGTATAAAAGAAATGAGATTCATAAACATAATTCCATTCTAAACATAAAATATCTAGAGAATGAATAATAATGGTACCCTAAGATCATATTCCCAATAATTTATAAGAAAAAATTAAGCTTTTTTTCATTGATGAATATAAATACCATTAAAATATCATTGAAACATTCTTGGGGAAAATAACCATTTTTTTTTAAATTCACATACTAAAAACCTACACAAATATAAAAGAAAATATTGTCTATAATAATAAGCATGTAAACATGTAATGTACTATTCAATGAAAATGTATTTATGATGATGGGAAAATCTATTCATTTCATAGAGTTAAAATACATTACATACATAATTTTTCAAAAATCACAAAGTAGCTCATTTTGAAAATGATAAAAAGACTCATATAAAACTATATTGTAAAAATTATAAAAATAGTTAATAATTAATTTAAAAAAGAAAATGAGAATAGTAAAAACATTCATTAATTATTTTTAGAAATCAAGGATTTGAATGAAAAAATATTTTTGACTGAAGAGAGAAGTAAATATTATTTTCATTAAAAACATATTTTCAGTTTCTTAGTTACATAATAAGAGGTATAATTAAAGGAAAACATGTATTCTAATGAAATAAAAATTGTATAATAAAATTTAAAATTTTCATTAGAGGTTCATTATAATATTTCACCATAATAACTTAATCATAACCAATCTTGATAAACAATGAGATTGGGACATAAAACCCCTAACCTACAGTTAACCTTGCTTTAATGAAATTCTAAACTCATTTATACTAAATTTAGATTTATTATAATTTTGTAAGAGGTTAATTTTAATAAAAATTATATCATATATTATCCTTTTATTACATTTTAACACCGTTAACAATATGTCCTTATTAAAAGTCTTATTTTTGGGAGTCAACTGTTTCGTTTATCATAAGTATTTTAGCTCAATAGTTTCACTCCATTTATGTTTTTCTAGATTACATCATATTAAAATATTAATTAGGATATAAATATTTTATATATTCATCATAAATATATTTCAATTCACCTCTAAAAGATATAAATTAAAAAATTAATTACCCTATTTATAGAGACGACATCTCATATGTACCATTGAGCGATGATTTTATTATTTCAATGGATGCAATGAATGGAATTTAATTTAATTTTTTTATTTTATAGTATATTTATTATATCATATATAATATATATTAATAAAATTCTCCCCATTATAATAAAAATAAAAATAAAAACAGGTTGCATCACTTTGTGGAGGAGGTATTCCACATGTATGCACGAATGACCTTATCATTTCCAAGGGAATTGTATGGTATGCTAGTATATGTAAAATTAGAATTTCAGAATTATAATAATTTAATAAATATAATATATAATCAATAAACCCATATTCATACCCCTCCATTACATATGGTGATTATAAATGAATTTTATTGCTACGAGGAGACAGTAAGTCATATGTATGTGTGACTGATACATTCAGTCCTCGTTTGATGGGAAAGAGGGTTTATAATAGTTTTTCATAGTTATTATAATATTTATGGATATTTTGAATAATTAAATTATGATTTCATGGAAAATATCATCTATTTACAAGAGGTAAATAAGATTACAAGAAAAGTTGATCGGTTCAGGTGATTACCACTTCTTTGAAATGACTCCTTTATATCACCTATAAAGGGCTCTAGGGTAGTTATTTTGGGAACTCCATTAATCTAGAAATTTTTTATGGAATTTGAGAATATATATTAACATATTTTATTTGATCTTAAATGATAAATATAGTGTACTTATGTGGAGGAAGAGGTGCCCATTTATAATTTAGGAGAGAGCCACTCATAGAATATCACAAAAGATTAAATTATAATAAATTAATTCTATAAAAAAGTGAAACCAAATGGATATGTATCTGAAGATAAGGTATTATATGGTTTTAATACAAAAAAAAATGAATTTACAAATGTTTCTGTGTCATTTTAAAATTTATCATTTCTGTTGTCCCTCAGTTAAGTAATTTTAATTTCTAATACAGAAACAATTTGTTCAGTATTAAAGGTTTGTAATTTTAAATTATAAGGTTCAAATTTGACCATAAATATCCAAATTATAAAATTTATAACCATATAAAATCCAAATTGTATTATTTATATAATTTAATGATTTTAAAATAATTAGAAAATATATTATTTGGATAAAATATTATTATTGTCAATATCACTCTAGTTATTTAATATGACTTAAATGATATTTTTACAAAAAATTAATTCAAATATAATATTTTAAATCAAAAATAGCATTTCATATTAATATATTAAATTTTTTTACTCTATAAATCACAGAAATTATATAACTTTTAATATTTTTAAATATATATATTTTATTTTATTAAAAATTTGACATATATTGTATTAGTGTTGAATAGGAATATGATATCATTATATAATCAATAAAAATTATAAATAAATTTTAATCCAGTATATAGTTTTATTTTTCACAAAATTACAATTAATAGTCATTGATAACATGTTTTTTCCCTCTGTGAACACATAAATGATATTTAATACTAAGAGAATGAAATATTTTATGTTTATTTGATTTAAATAAGATATTAATCATTTTCATAGATATGTTTCCATTAAACTAATACATTTATATCCTAAGGTTGTAATAGTTGAAGTAAATTCATCCAATATGAATTTTTATGAAATATTATGTCCCGATAACTTATTTTTTACCCAGATTAAGATGATTTATCATTTACCAAGATGATAAATTTTACAACGGTTACTATTCAAGTTAACAAAAAGTAAATGGAATCTGTTCACCAAATCTGAACATCTTAATTATGAATATTTCATTCATTTTATATTTTTTTAAATATATAAATAGAAAAAATAAATTTTAATTTATGTTCACAAAATGTGACATAAACTTCCTTATCGAAAAAATACATTTTTATGAAAAAATGGATTTATTATTTTCATATGCATTGAATTTTTTTTTTAATGTTTACATTAATATTATTTAAATAATGCATATATTTTAATAAAATAATTTACTTATAGTTTTTAATTTAATTTATTATGACAAAATTCATTACGTACATAAATACTATTTTTCATAAAAAAATATTTTTCTTTCAAATGATGTTTATTTTAAATTATAATTAATTAGTTACCAATGAATTAATATTATACATACATTACTGTTTATATTTCATAATTTATATATTCATATTCATACCCTATAATACAATGATAAGGTGATTACTTTCATATTAAATAATAATATTGTAATATTATATCGTGGTTCGTTTAAACTAGGTATTGCTTGTAAAGAACGTTATTGAAGAAATATAAATTTTCAAAGAGAAATATTTCATAAAAATTATTGGGGAGTTACTAAGTATGTATCATTGTTCATGGTATGTCAGTAAGTTAAGGCTAAGAGACGTAATTCTATGGGGATGTTACAATAATTACTTGTTCCATAATATAAATAGGAAAACATCACTATGTATTTTATCATCCGGCTCCCCATGAAAGATAAATGATATAATTCTAGTTGAGTTGTCATAAATCACCATAATAATTACTCAAAATTAGTTTATATAAATTTATATTTATCTCTTGATCATATATCCATAATATACATTATGGTAGTGGTACGGTTTTATAGGGTACCACAATCCATTATATCTGGTCAAGATCAAAGGTTTAACTCAATGCTTTTGGGAATTATTGAGTAGGATTTGGATACATATTTACGTATTAGTATTTCATATAATCTAAAGATATATGGTCAGAATAATATAACCATTAAAACTCTATAATATTTAAGGACATATTGCATTGTGAATTTCAACAGACTTTAGGATCATCTCCTTCCTCTAGTATAGTTTTTTTACAATCATACATTTTAACTTGAGAATTCATATGGATCATTATGAATAAATATATGTAAATATGTTTTTAACATTAACATTCAAGGATAAAGATTAATAAATAATGAAATTTCTGCTCGATTTTAGAACTAAAATGGTAGATATTTTTAGATCCATTCACCAACACATGAATGCAACTCAGAGTCAAAAGAAAGGTCATATGATAATTTTTAGAGAAATGTGGAAGTTAAATCTAGTGAAAAGATATTCCTATAAATATATCCATGTAATAAGGTTATGAGATTCAAAAAAAATTAATTCAGTCCCTTTTTATATCAAACCCTTTCCGAATCTTGATCGAGTATGGATTTTATCTTATATCTTAATTTGTCCACCAATTCTATCTCAAGTTAATGATGTATCCATGTATTTAACTAGGGAAAGTACATATGTTAACCTTCACATATAATAAAATAGAAGGTCATAAAACTATATAATGATCTTTCTTATATTAAAAATATGGTGGAAATCATGGTTCAAAGAGGTAAAGTGTTACATAATAAGACAACTCACCTCGTTAAAGTAATTTGGATGAATCAAAACTTTTATGAAACTACTTGGGAACACGAGGATGTGACGAATAAACATATACTAATTAATTTGTAATATATTGATATAATTTTAAGGTAATATTTATTGGTATTGTGGTAAATTGTAACACCTTATGATTTTATGATATATTTCTCATCAGATAAATTTAATTTTTTTGATATATGTCAATACATGAAAACATAATTTTAGACAAACAATGGTATAAATATTAATTTTTTAATGTGGAATTAAAAAATAATTATTAAAATATAAGGTTTAAATTAGTATAACTAATTAAAAAAAATGATTTTTACTCTATTTATATAATAGAAATTAATTTATGAATATGTACTCAGTTTTTAGTAAAATCCTTTTAAACATCAAAAATATTTTTTTTTCAAAAATGGGCATTGCTAATTTTTTTGAGAAAAAAATAAAATTAATTTATTCTAGTTTTAAAAGTTTTATTTGATAAGGGAATTTTTTTTTGAATAACAATGTAAATATTTTCATAGGGGAAATGCTCATAATTTTTTGAAAAGATAAATCTTATTGTGAATAGTTAACCATTTTATTTTTTATTGAAAATTACATTTTTCTTTCAAAAATTAACAAAGATTAATTTTGTTTAAAAATTATTTCAATTAAAAATTAATTAAGTAATATTTTTAAGAATTTAATTTTATTCTATTAGAATCAATTTTATGTTGGATTTTAAATTAATTTTTTTTTTATAATTATGAAAATATTTTTTCAATTGAAAACAACATTCTACGAGGTTATACTGGTTCAATTTTAAAGTAAATTCTATAAATTCATTTAATTGAATTTGATAAATTATATTTCAAAATTTTTAATCATTATAATTAATATAATATAATATACAAAACAGAAATATTGATGATAATGAATAGAAACAATATTGAATTTTTTGCACCTTAGTAAAGGAAGTAAATTTTCAATAATACGAAGGGATAAAAAATTAAAATCAATCTATCAGATAACATTATCCCATTGGATTATAAGTTTTTAACAAAATTTATTCATAAATTGTTAATTAATTTCTTTTCTATCATTATTATTAAATGAATAACCAAATATTTACTTTTGTGAATATATATTATATTTTATTGAAATTAAAAAGTCTTCTTGTGTATTTGAATTTTTTACGTGGCTGGAAGATCTTGTTGAGTATTTTCATTCCCCAAAATCCTAATACATTATATTTTTATTATTTGAACAAAAAAATATGGAAACTATTTCAATACTTTATTTTAAGGTAACAGTATTTTTAATAAAAAATTAGGTGTTTTTCCTAAAAACTGTTCATTGTGCCTTTTTTATATATAATAAAGGTTATTTCAACCACCTATTGAAAATAAATCTATTAAAAATTATTTATAATTAAAAATCATTATTTACAAATTTATTTAGAAGTACCATTTTCTTTTTCCACATAATTAAGTTTTCATAGAACAAATTTATGTTTTCACGATTAATGATAAAATTGGGTGAAGAGGGTTTACTAGAAGATAAGGAATAAAATATAGCCAATAATTTCCAAAATGTGATTAATTGAGTTTACTCATAACTTATCTAATATAATATTTTACTTTTTGATGAATTGTTTCCACTTTTAAATATCATGATATATATATATAATTTATCATTTTATGTAATTCAAATTGCTTCCATTCCCTATTCTATAAAATGATATATGTTCTCATCTATTTTACACACGTCAGGAACCTTATATCTCAAAAAATAAGAACCATAATAGCATTATATTATCATTACCCATGTTCTAGATATTCTATTCTTTCTAAAATACCATCTTTTCAAGGCTTTAGATGTATTCCAAAATATTTATCTCGACAATGAGGTATGACATTTAACCAAGAAGTTTCAATTTTATTTCATCTTAAACCTTCTATAAATATATTTTATAAATTATAAAATCATTATTTATTTTTCATAAATATATCAAATTTTTTTTATGATAGAAAAAATAGTATCCAACTCATTTTCATCCTATTGAAAATAAAAACATAGCTCGTGTGTGAATACATCTTACCCATCCACATAATGGTGTAATTAGTTTTCAGAATATATAAATTATATGGTCATTAATATGTAAATAAGGTTAACATATTATTTTTAAGATATTTTTTATATTGTTACAATATTATTTATCTTTATTTCATTAATTTATTTGTAAAATGAAAACATTATTTATTCATACATATGACCTACAATATATATGAATAGTGTAAGTCATTTTTTATATGTATCTTTTATTAATGATTTTGATCTGTATATAATTAATATATATTATATTTATATCATCAATAAATTTTTTTATGATCTAACCATGATCAATGAACAAGTAACAAGACTGATGAAATTAAACATGAATGAAAAATGAAGTAGTTGTCACCCTAAAAAATTTAAATAAATAATGTTTAATAAAATAGTAATATTATAATAAAATTAAATAATATATCTTATTATATATATGGTCATGTATTTGGAATAAATTCATAATAAATATATATATATATTGAATATGAGGTTCGAACAACTTTGAAGTAAGATGATACTTGATGTAATAAATCTTTATCTCATATTTATTTCATAGAGATACATGTCATATTTACCATTTGTTTCATTTATGTTATGTATATATTTCTCATTAATTTATTTTATGATTATTATAATTAAAATTATAAGGATTTATATCTCCATCCAAGTTTTTCACTTTCATAATGTTCTGATTCTATGGTTACTAAAGTTGTATGGTAATTATGTTTCAATCTCATCTTAATTAGTGTTGTTTTTGTTTGAATTTACATTAAAGATAATTATATGATACTTTTATGATAAAACCCATTTATGTTACTCTCTATGGCACAACCATGAATTATCTATGTAATAATAGCACTTTAATATCGTTGTCGCTTAAAATGACTAGGAATGTTTTTTATAAAAAACAGACATTATTTCCACTTTAGTCTGGAATATTTTTCATACATGTGCAGGTTTTCTTTAAAATTTGTTCAATAATTTTTTTAAAATTATAAAATGATTTTTTAAATTCATTTTACACGTTACGTAATATTTAAAAATGGTTTAAAAAGAATCTTCTTGTAATTTTCCAAACATGGTACTATTAGGATTTTGCAAAAAATATGACTGGAATCTTTTTTTAATGCATAATTAAAAAATAAAATTTACCAACTTCATGAAATCTAAAATATTTTATTCTGAATATAATATTTTCCATCATTTTATCATATAAATGTTTTCTATTATTTTTTAATTATTTTATATTTTGGATAAGTGATTCTAAAATAAAAATGATATTTTCCTCGAGAAATATTCTAAGTGATATTCTAAATTATTTGTAATTTATGAAAACATAAATTATTTTTACTTAATCATTATCAGGGATATGATGTAATAAATACATAATTATTATTTCATTGGATTATTTATGATTATGATGATGAGTGGTTTTTTGAATCTGTTTATTTTCCATGGGTGGTGCTTTCATGAATTGTTGAAATTCTGATGTAACATGTTTTATTATAGTAGTTATGATAGATGATGAATGTTGTATGATTTTGTGGAACACATATCAATGGATTATAGTTATGTGATGGTTGTGAATATAATTATATATCCCTATAATGAATTGGGTAATGATGGATATCTCATGATATAATTTGATATAGAATTGGGGGTGAATCATTATTATTGAGGGACTCTATCCAATATAATATTATTAGGAGTTACCCTTGACTAATAATATGATGTAATGGGGGTTAACAAAATATATTATCATATTCAAGTAATGATATTTGAAATTTGAAATGAATTTATATGATAATTTTCATATGATATACTTATTTCATATTCGAATGTTATACTCTAATGGTTTATATTCTTGATTCCTTTATATTTAATGTCTTGAGAACTAAAAATATTTATTACACGATTCAATATTATAGTATATGATATGATGGGTATGGATTTTCAAATGTTAATATCAGGATATCATACCATTATACTAATTTTATGCTTATGTATTCATTTATATCTCACTAGTTTACCCTTATTGAGCATTTAGGATAACCATTTCTTTTCTTTTATTTTCTTTCCCCATGTTATGATTGAATGTTCAAAGTAGTGTATGTCTAAGAAGTTTTCAATGTTGCGATATCCTTATTGGAGATATTGGAGATATTCTAGGAAATTATAATATCATGTATCAATTCTCTAAATACATTAAAATTTTATGGTCCACAGGTGTGTATTAGTAAAATATAATGAATATTAATTTATTAAGATATAACATATATGTGAAAAAATTGTGGGTCACTATATAAGTTATTTGATAGGTTCATATGGATTTAACATTGGATGTCTTTATGTGATGGGATATGTTCCCTCCCTATGAGTGGTATCTGAGTCATGCCATGCGATTTAAACTATGAAATCATACATTAAGATGAAGAAAAAGAATGAATATTATTTTCTACATAAAAACTAGAATATTTTATTATCAATAATGATTTAGTGTTTATTGTTGGACAAAACTAGTAAAATGTTTTAATATGACATGATCTTCACATGATTAATCATATGAAATTTGTTTAATATCCTTGTTAATCTTACTCAGGGAATGTATCTTATATGGGAAACTTATGTTTAATGTGATGTAGTTGATGGATTATTCTGAAATGGGTTCTAGACAAGCATTATCAGTGATATAAATTTGTTAATAAAACATTTTACAATAAGTTAGTCCTATTTAACATAAGGTTTAACATCACAAATGCCATATACCATAAGTTGTTATTCATACATATGTATTATGATGTGGGATTAATCTCGCACATGATAAGAGATAACCCATTATAATCATTTGTTACATGTATTAATCCTATGAAAGAATCAAGTTTGATACTATGTGAGAACTTTTATAATCCTTTAAGGGATTCTATCCATGTAAGATTAATCTCAAATAGTGTGGAATTAATATTATACACAACAATCGCCACATCATATATCATGAGAGTTATTCTTAAATAAGGTTATCACAATGTAGAATTACTATTACGTGGTCCATATATGTTGATTTAACCTTACAAAAAACCAGTTGTTTAATCCTATATAACATCTCTAGTTTAACCCTACTTAGATTTGTTGGTTTAAATCATACATATGGTTAAAAAATGGGAAATTGTTTTTTAAAATTTATTTCAAAAAGGAAGAAAATAATTTATAAATTACATTAAAATTATGAAAATGGTATTTTTGGATATTTATTATTTATAAAGGTTTTTATAAGTTAATTAATTATTAAATTTTTACATGTAATTAATTAAATGTTTGCGAAACATGTAATAAATAAATAGAAAGAAATATTAATAATTAATATTATTTGTTTCCTAAATTACATGACAAGACTTATAATTTATAGGTAAATTGTTTTTATAAAAATTAAAAGTATAATTTAAAAAAAGGTTATAAATTAAAAAAATAATGAAATATATATATATATATAACTATGAATTTTCCCCATTATTTATTTTAATTATCAAATCAAATTATTTGATAATTTATTTAAACCATGTCAAATGTTCTCAGAAAAATATTTTTAATATCTTTAGTTTTAAAAATTAAAATAAACTCTAATTATAATAAATATCCTAAAATAAATGATTGTGTGTTACATTTATTTATATATAATGAAAATTCATTAAACATGGTTCTGAATTTTTTTGTATAAAAATTTAGTGGAATTAGTTTTCTATCAAAAAAAATTTCAAAAAAAAAATTATTATAATTGTGGTGGTGGTGAATTGAATTCATTAGAAGATGTGAAGTGTTATTGATTTCATCTGATTATGATTATGATGATGATTTTGATGCATTTACAACCAATCCCAAAGAATATAGAATCCAAATATTTGAGGATCTCTTATATATATAACCACAACATTGATGATCAAATGAAATAAAGAACATACACTTTAGATATTGTAATCACATGATTTCAACAATAGCTTTTTTTATGATTGTTCTTATAATTTTAAATGATTATCTTCTAATCCTCCATGAAATAGGGATTATGTTAGAACGATAGTATTGAGATTCTGATTTTTTAAGTGTTTTCATTTGTTGATCATGACGATCAAGGGGATCTATGATAATTATAGAGTTGATATTAATTTTTTTAGAATAGTATTGATACATTATGAAAGGTTTAGTTTCGTATTTTAGGTTTTTGTAAGAAAAAACATTCAACGGGTTAAATTAGGTGATACCGTGAATTTGGGATATGATTCCCCTTATTCTGTATATTAAAATATTACATTACAATATCGTTATGGTGTTTTTTTTCTAACTAAGTACTCACCTTTTTTTTTCTATTGTGAATAATACATTTATTCAATATTACATTTGTTGCTTATTTTTATTTTTAAGGACATTATTAATGTATTTACCATCTTAATTTATTATATTCTTACTTGAAATAATATGATATATTGTGATTTTTTTATTTTTTTCATAAAAAATGTTTATATCATTCATTAGATTAATATTTTTTGTTTATATTTGGTTATCATATATTCATATCACATTTTACATGCCCCTAATAATGTGGTAGTGAATTGTTTTTACATAAGTAATAGACATCATGAGTGTGGAAAATATAAATACTAATGTACGTTATATATTTTTTAGTAATGACTATGAATACTGTGTATATAGAATGGAAACATTTTTTTATCAATACTAGAGTTAAAAATTTCATTATTCTTATCAGTAATAAAAAAAATCAAAATATGATGATGAAATATACATTTTGGTTTAACATTCATATTAATAATATTTTTCTATGATCTATTCAGTAGAATTTAAATTACCATGTGTCTTATTATTTAAATTATAATTGAATTTGGAGGATGTTTTAAGTTACACATTTCGGAATTTCAAGTGTTCTTGAGACTAAGAGAACCATGATCTGTGTGGATTATAAAAATTTCTATTTAAAACTTATATAAATCATCTGTCAAATGTATCATATATTGATGAACATAATGGAAATATTATAATATTGTGGTGAAAGATAATTATAATATGTTTATCTTATAAAAAATGATATTTTACATAAGGAGTGATAATATAAGAGAACCATTATTGAGGATAAGAAGTATATTACTAATCAAAGTCAAGATAAATTGATCGAATTTTTAATTTAGTTAGAAAGTGACTTATAAATAGGCATAAATAAATATAAGACGAATAGTAGTGTTCATATTTAAACAATATCTAGATATTTATATTTTAAGGGAAACATCTCTTGAATATGTTCTATGAAATTCTTAGATTATAGTGATATTTAACCAAATGAATGATAACATGGTATTATGGGTAGTATGATCATAAAAAATCACAATTGAAATAGCTAATATATGAAATATAGATATATATAAAATCAAAACATAGTATGAAATACTATTTTGAGGATATTGTTTTAATAAAGAATACCTGGTCACATTAGAACAAACAATCCCGGGCCAAAGAGAAGTGATATAAAGTATTATAAGAAATATATTAATATGAATGATAGTCAGAATTTTAAAGCATAAGAAACATGTATTTATTGTGAAGATTATTTTAATTATTAAAATTTATCAGAAGTTAGTAATAACAGATATAAGATTATGGGTTTCTATGATAGCGTCCCAAGGACTGAAAATGATTTATGGGAATTATTTTTTCCAAATACATTACAATTTAAAATATTGATTCAAAAATTTCTATTATTTTAAATATAAATATTATGATGTAATATTTTCATATTATAATTATAAAAATAAAGGACATAAAATATATAATGATATGGAAGTATATGTTTTTGATTGTGATGATTTGTTATATACACACTATAACAAATACTCAAATATTAATTGTATAATTTTTGGAAGCTAAGAATACTTATAACTTCTAATATAAATGTGAATGTAATATTAAATTAAAATACTAATTTGTCATCAAATATTTAAAATATAATATTTTTATTGGAGAATAATAGTTTGATAACAAAGGAAAAGGATTAGTAAATTCATCAAAAGAGGAAAATAATAAAACAAGTAATTTTTCAAATGATATTAATAATGGAATGGATGATTCATTCACATGATATGATAAAAAAGTTTCTAAGTTGATATAAGATATTTATTGTCAAAATATGTTTCTATCTATGATTTCTATTGGAACAATATATTTTGATAAATTGTTTGTACATCTTAATCCATCTAAAATAAAAAAAATCCATAAATTGGAATAAATAAATATTATGTTATAATTTTCAATAAAATTATTTCATTCTAAGTCAAACACATTTTTGTAAAATGTATCAAAGAGGGGGACAATGGAGGAGGAAATTTTCACAGAGTAAGATTAAATCTTTTAGATTAACTCCCCATTTCATTCAAGGGAACTGAATTTTTATAATCACTGGACACCTAAATATGTTGGGATCCAAAATTTCCATTTATAAAAACTTCATGAAATAATAAACTATATAATTTTAAACCTTAAGGTTGAAATAAATTAATCCATTGGTTACTGTAAGATGGATAATTATATTTGCTACATAATAACATTCCTAAATTTACTAAAAATTACAATATTTCATTGATTTTTTTATTTATCAGTCAGTTTTGATGTTTTTTTATGTGTGAATTTATATGTTGAATCAATTTCTTCTATTGAGGGGGATATTTTCACTTTTTTAGCTATATTTTTTTAATATTGAAATTTTAAATATATAATGAATTTATTCTAAATAATTTTTTTTTCCTAAAACCATCTTCTATAGAAGAATATCAAGAAGGTACATTATAAGATAACTTTACAAAAACCTTACATTGTTTTTTACTTATGGGGTTTTGATAGAAATATTAATTTTTATTGAATAAAATTAAATATTACATTCAATTCCATCTAAATTTTAAATCATTATATTCAATTAATAATTTTTTTGGATCTATTACATCTTGTACATCAAAAGGAATGATCTTGGATCATCTGATCAGTTATGATAAATGGATGTAATGAATCATAAATAACACACACATATATATATATATATATAAATGAATAGGACCTGAATTCTATTTGATGAATCTGTTAGTGAGTTTTTTGTAGATATTTTTTTTTGGATTATAGAGTCAATATTCAATTTCTGATTTATGAATGGATTCATCTAATGAAATTACTACATGGAAAATTATTTAAAAAATACTAGTTGATCATGGTTTATTTTTAATGTACAGTTTTTTCATGAAGAATATGATGGTGTTCTATGGTTGGTAATCTATATTTATTTTGTGGAATTGATCTGGGGTTTTTCATCCATTGTTAATATGTGAGTCTTATGGATCTAACTATTGCATATATTCAGAAGGTGATGAGTAGGAAACTTTAATTCATTTTGATTATATGTTTACTTTATATATTGTAATAATTACTAAATTAGATGGACAACATCTTAAGGAAGAATCATTTTTTATCCCACATGTTACTGGAAGTTGATTGTCCATTATCAAAATTGCATGCTGATGAAAACTTTTTCAATATAAAAGGGAATGTTCTTAAGATGAACCATCTTCCCCCAAAAGTAATAATTTTTTTATTATGTGATATTATTATTATTAAAAAGGGAGGGACCTAAAGATACCATAAAATAATGTCTGATTGTATATTGTATTTTCTTGTTAATTCTTATGTTATTGACATTGTCAAGTTTATCAGAACCTATATCGGGGCCATCTTTAGTGGAATTATAAAGATATTAATTTTTTTAGACAATTAGATTTTTAATAGTGTTCAAGTAGATTTTTTAGAAGTGGAATGTGTTAACAATCTGAATTATGTTGAAATATTAAATGAAATATAATTATATAATAGAAAATATATAAAATTATATTGATTTATGACTCTAAGAAATATATTTTTTTAGAAAATTCAATTCAATTTTCTTAAAAATATTTACACAGATATTTTAAAAATGTAATCAATAAAATAAAAGCTCAAAAATAAACCATTTCTATTATAAAAATTGCACAAAAGAAATTAAAAAGAAGAAAAATTAAAGTTCAATCTATAATAGTGTCTTCTCAATGTGAAGTAGTAGAACTAGTTTCAATAGATAATAATGATATATAACTATATATTATAGATAAAAATCCACTGGTCGATAATACTTCTATTAACATTAATGTTTAGGTTTAATAGAAAGTCACTAAAAATATAAATGTTGATAAGTATCCATATCTCAAATAATATTCAATACATTCACTAGATGATAAAACACTGACCCCCTCAAGGAGTATTTCTATAGAATATAGCACATCAAACTAATGGACTAGCTCTAGATCTCCCACATCATGTTCATCAGATATTACTAGTGGTCTAAAAAGAGTAAATAATAAAACAATATGGTGAGAATATTAATGTTTTTTATGCTGACTCCCCTAAAAAATAATTTTCAGGATATTCGAAAATAGCTTTATCTGAATAATGGGGTTGATAAATCTTGTAGTTCATTAAAATCACATGTTTCTTATAGAATTCAAATAATTTAACAAAGGAAATGTTCTCAAAACATTACATTGAAGAAGCTTAAAAATTTATCAGAAATTCTAATGGTGATTAATAACATGTTCTTTTTTATTTAAAAGAAAATTTTTAATTTGAAAGATTTAAAGGAAAAAATAAGTTACGATCAATATTTAAAATTAAATAAATTTTAATAAATATCAAGGAAGAAGATAAATAATTTTTTTTTGAGAAATTTTTTTAAAAAATAAATGTCTCATGGAGAAATATATCAATATCATTAACAATAAAAACATTTATCTTCATATAAAAATTGAAAATTATTTAATAGGACTAAATAATGTGAATATGTTATAAAATAACTAGGATAAAATAATGAACAACAAGATCAATATATTATTGTGAAAAAGAAGTTAGTCGTGCTTCAGAATAATAAAATTAAGTAAAAAATTAAATGATCACAACACCATAAGACTTTTATTAACGAAATATATTCTAATTTAGTTGATCCTTATAAGAAAATCAATAATATTAAGCACAAGATAAAAAAAATAAAGACAAATATTAAATTTAAATTTATTATCAATTAATTTTTTTAAACTTATGGTGACTATAATGTTTTTAAATCTATTACTTAAGGACTTATTTCTAAATTTTTTTAATTATGAATATTTATTATCTATTTTCTTATATCATTTAATATGTTATTATGAAAGAAATTTTATACACAAGTTGTTTATTGTCAACTTCATATCTATCTAATTTTCTTTTTCAATTTCACTAATATTTTTTATTTCATTTCAAATTATGTTTTATCAATATGAATGATATAAAAGGAAAAAATGTGTTTTTCCATTTCTGTGATTCATATTGAAAATAAAAGGAGAAGAAATTAATTAAATATTTCATTCTTTAAAATGTATTTTTTCTCTTTAAAATTAATGTATTTTTTCCTAATGGTATATTTTCTCAAAATTTATAGTTTTTTTAATTTATAAAATATTATAAATATGAACAATATCAATAAATATAATGTTTAATAAATTGAATAATTTATTTATTAATATTCAATACAATATTTTTATTTAAGTGTGAATTTTTAACCATTGTTTATTTTTATCATGAATGAGTTTGAAAATCGTTAAATTTGTGGGAAATAAGTTTTATGAAAAATAATTTATCATTTTATAAATTTTGAAACATTATTTTACTATAATAATTATTTAATTTTATTTTAGGTAAAATAAATTTATAGAATAAAATACAATTATATTTTACCAAATTATTAAGAAGAATTATTTATAATTATTTTCCAATTAATTTTTATTTAATGTTTTTTGTTTTGGAAAAAAGAAATATTTTTGAGTAAAATAAATATCTATTAATTTTAACATAATAATAAACTCCTGTTATAATATATATCCTCACATGATGATTTTTTTCTTAATTGTTTTGTTTTATTAAATGAAAATATAGTAAACATAATTCTAGTGGATTTTATTGCATAAAATAAGAGGCATGAATTTTTCCAAACAATTTTTTCATATTTATGAAAAATATAGTGTTATATAACTAACATAATTAGAAGATGTTATTTGTTTATGATTTCATCAGATGATAAAAAATAATCTTCCTATATAGTTATTATATGTTAAAAATAATATGTAATTCTGAATTTAGAATAATTCCAATAAAGTGGACGATAACTTTGAGGACTATAATAAATAGAATGAGATATGAAATATATCATAAAATTGCTTGAATTCTATGATAATTTTTTCTCATGAGATCACTTCCAATTGTTTTTTCTTTTTAATATTTTATAAAAATATTTTAACTAAGGGTTTTTTATTTTAAATCTTAGAAAATATTTATGTAGTCATTTTTTTCTAAACCTTAAAGATATAAGGATTCTATAAAGATGACTGAGTTGAGTTTTTGGATGAAATAAGTGTGGCTTTCTATTGATTAGGTTGATCAAGGGATTCCTTGAAGAATATGGAACCGAGTTTCCTGTTTATATTGATACATTCTAACTGGTTTTTTCATATGCTTCCATGGATTTAGAAGATATACCTTTCAATAAGTTAAATTGATAGATACCTTGATTTATGAATACAATTATGCTTTTTATAAGGGTTAAAATTGTAATTTATAAAATCATTTAACGGGTGAATGATTTTCCCATCATTACTCAATCATTGGTTTTTATTTCCTATGTGCTTCTTACATTAAGTAGTTGTTATTATATTTTTTTTTGTGTTTGTATTTGTTGTATATTTAATAAAATTATTAATATCATAATTTTCCATATTATTACTTGGTATACTATGAAATATTTTGTTTTTATAAGTAGTTGGTTTAATGTAAGTTCATATATTCTTGTATATTGATTATAGATTTGGTTGAAAAATTCAATGTATCATTTTAAACTACAATTCATCCTCTTTTTTGTTTACCTACCCTGGTATCCTGGGACAAAATATGATGTTTTTTGTATTAATTTAATCATGGATTAAATAAAAATAAATATATTTATTTTGGAATATGTTAATGGTATACATAATAGAAAATGTAATAAAAAACCTTATATCTCTTTTAATATTATATATTTAAAATAAATTAAATAGGTTGAAAAATAGGAAGTAGTTCATATATTGAAATTAATATGATGTTTTTATATTCAATACAACAGAATTTCAAAAATTTAGCCAAAATTATAAAATGTTTATAAATTGATTTAATTTTGGAATTTTTCATTAATTCTTTATCTCAAGTTTAAATATATGAATTACTTTTTTATTTAAAATATATTGATTTATTTATTCATAGATCTAATTTTTTTAATATGAATTTTAATGTGTATTATTTAGTTTAATGTTATTTAAACTACTTCTAGATATGATCATACATGGATCTAAAAATTAAATTCTATTTAATATAATGGATTTAAATTTCTTCTACCATAACATAGGCTTGTATTATATTTTGAGCTTTGATTATCTTATTAATGAAAAATTATACATACTAGGTGATAGTGTAACGATGGAATTGATATCTCTTCGGAGTAATGTATCCCTTGATATATGGATGTTGGGCTAAAATAATCACTATCTTGTAGTCTTATATAGGGTATGAAAAAGTGAGGTTTGACTATGTATGGCTCTAGTCATGCCCTTTTTGAGATTTCTAAATTTCTATAATTCTAAAACATTATATAAAGGTTTTAATGTACCTCATACATATGATGTGTGTTGAAATACATGAATATTGTTATATTACTTTCTTTAGTAACACATGATTTGAGTTGGGTAAAGAATTAAACTTTAATATATATTGAACATATTAATTTGGCTTAAAAAATTTATTCAAGAAAATAAATTATTAGAAGTATGTGTACATGTAAAATTGAAAAACATGTCATAAGATATCCAAATCCAATCCCCATTTAAACAACAAGTGTAAGATTACTTTTAAATTGGTATTTTTTATGATCATGATCATCTGACTAGGTAAGTAAAGAAAAAGTTGGGTGACCCCGTATTATCTTATATAAGGAAGGAAAGTAATAGTTGACCCTTAAAGGATTTCATTACCATTCATGTAATATAATTTGTATTATACTTAATTGGATTACCGTAATATAATTATTCTATTAGAGGAATGTAATCTATTATACATATAATGGATTGGTAAAAGTGTTGTTAAATAAACAATATAACATCCATATGTGAAATGATTAGGATGAAACATTTACTATGTTTCTCAATGATGGGAGAAATTATAATGTGACATAGTGATTTGTAAAATATTTTATATTTTTCCTCTAATGGATATGATGAGTTTAAAATGGGTCGTTATTTTAGTGGTATTAAATTTAATAAAAATTCTCATTAAATATTTTTAAAACATGGTAATAATTTTCTAAAATAATTTGTTACAGATAAATAAAATCTTCATCATCTAAACTGTATGTGTTTTCATTCCTAAAAAATAAAATCAAAGTGAAATAAAATCTTAAGACAAGAAAATTATTAAAAATTTAACAAAGAAAAATCATATTTTTTAAAGGAATGTCTTATTTAAAAAAAGTCTTTATGTTATTCAATAGATGAATATATTTTCTTATGAGTATTTATAGAATGGTTCACTTAAGGTTTTAAATGAATTAGATGAAATATCGCTTAATTATATGTATTCTACAATCTCATAATAAATATTATTTAGTGTGTTCATAAATTCATGAGACTATAGATATCCTCTAATACTTTATATGTTTCTATAACTTATATTGTTTTCATCTATAGATCTTTTTTAAAATATAAATGATGTCAAGAAATGATTACCATGTTAACTCAATGTTTTGGGAAAATAATTGATGTCCATTTTTTGTGATTGTGTTTTTGGGAAACTATTCTCTCAATGTATATCAATGACTTATTTGGTGATGTAGTGATTATACACAGGAAATAGAAGTAAATTATTTATCCTTGTATTTGGGAAAAGATGAATGAGTTAACTATTTTGTGAGTGGCCTATAATATATAAAATGGTGGTTGAGATGATATGTGTTTTAAATAAGAGTATAATGGGAATTGAAGTATTTTCTATAGTATTTTAGTGTGAAAAATAAGGAGGAACCACTTTGTGAGATTTAATATCTATTATTAAATGTGTAAAGCTCAGATAGACTTGTAGAGATTCCATCCTCTAATTATTGGTTATGAAGAGTTGTTAAATTGGAGACAAACCTCCTTAGGATGGTATTTTTGGATGGAAAAAGTATAGTTTATTTTGATATGATATATGTGTCAATTAATGTAATCAATCTTTAGTACATTATATAATGAAATTAAATTAAATAATCATTAATGGGTTTGAATTATTTTTATAATTCATGAAAATATTTTTTTAACTGAATTGATTTAAGTTGTCTGTGATAGATTAGAAATGACATTATGAATTTTAAAACCCATTTAAATAAATTATGAATTTACTATACTTGATTCAAAAACAAAAACAAAAGGTAAGGAAAAATAATTAGAGTTTCTTTGTAATATAATATTTTAGCTACAAGTAGTATATTTTATCTACCCATAATAGACTTGTCCTATCTATAAGATATGTATAATGCACCTAAGATATTTTATCTGTATATAATATAATTTTCCTTAAGGAATATGGTTTATAATGCATAATATATTTTCACTCTTTGTAAAATAATTTCTAGGGAGAATAAGAATTTCAAGTCAATCATAATATATTTTAATCACCCAACAATTATTTATCATGTGAATACAAAGATTCAACTTATTATAAGTTATATGGTCAGTGAATACATTAATTCTCATACATGTTGTCACAACATGTCCCCTGAGGCCCATGTTGTGAATACCACAAGCCCTCCTTCCATAAAGAGCTAGAGACTAGTACAGAAAGGTGAATTCCATAAAACTTGGAAGACATTTTCTTATAACCTCTAAACGAACACCACTAAGCACACAAAAAATATGAAATAGAGAAAACTATATAGTAAATGAATGAGTACAATAAGAAAAAGGGATGGTATACAAGTCAACATGGAAAGTAAAAAAAACAAAAAATACATGTAAACTAGAACATCTCATATGAACACCCTCCAAGGATCCTAACTGAAGGGTAGTTACAGCTCTCGAACGGTCGACTCTACGGTACGCCTCATCTAAGGTCTACCTCCGAGATACCTATAGTTCTGGTACCCTCTTCCTCTATTAGTTTTGTTTATCATCTACACTAAACACAACGAGGTGTGGGCATAACACGTGCAGGGTGAGTATAACAATACTTAGTAGGGACCCCAAAACAGTTATGGTCTCACAAAATCCATAATGGATATACCACCATGCATGAAAACAACTAAAAACCCTAATTAGTTATATGCCCATACATATACAAAAGGCATCATGTAAACCCATATCAATCATGAGGAAACACAAGGCCCAACTCACTATCCCAAAGCTCAAATATTCTATGAAGGAAGGAATACCATTAAGGTAAGCACCACACAGGTATGCCACACTGAAGAATACCACCATGGTATTACCACAAAGTCAAGTAACACACAGGTAAAGACACATTCCACACCAGGTATCACATTGGTATGGTAGGAAAGAGGATTATATGTAACTACTAAATCATCTTACTCAGTTATGAGGAAGACCCATAAAAATACTAAATCATCAAACCCACGTAGACTCCTAGTACAACAGACCCACGTAGGATCCTAGAGTAGTCTCATGTGTATTACTATAGCAGACCCAAGTGAGACACTCGATCACATACTCACGTAGGATCCCAAAGCACAGACCCACATAGGATCCCAAAGTACAAACCCACATTGGATCCCAAATCACAGACCCACATATGATCCCTTTCTCATGTTACAGTCAGATAAAGGGTTCCCGCACTACGCTCACTTGATTCCGGGAGGGTCCACTTCTCAAGCCACTGGTTGAATACTCCAACTACCATTAAGTCCCATGAAGATGTATCCCAAAGGATTTCCGCATAAAAGAGGTCTAAACACAGTAGACGGCGCGTCAATTAGACGACCAATATAAAAGTTATTCTCCTTTTAGTCCCGAGTGCCAGGTTGAATTCGTGCTCCATCCAACTTGGTTGTACCCAATCATTATCCAAAGCATGTGTGGGGTATACCGAAAGTACCATCTCGACCCAGGTTCTTCATCACCATAGATTCTTTGTCGAACGGATGCACGTATCCCAAGATATGGCCAAAAGAATGAGAAAGATCGAAGCTGGTCTGGGTCCGGTCTGACCTGGCCCACAGTCACAACCCACTGGTCCGCTTGGCACAAAGTTGTCTAGTTGGCCATGTAGAGACCCAAATCTTGACTTACATAGACATTACATTACTTCTATGGAATATATAATACATAACACAAATAGACACCAAAGGACCGTAATAGTATAGTGTCTTTGGAATCTCGGAATATAATCTTCTAATCTTGGTGAATGATCTTCAGAATCTCTCATAAAGATATTCCCCTTTGGTTATTTTACCTAAAAATTTTCTTTATATCTTGGGGAAATGAACAAATATAAAGGGTGAAATCAAATTCCCAGTAAGGGTATGCATAGAGAGAATAAAACAAACCATATACATTTGAACTTAAAAACATGAACATAAAGATTCAAAATCAAAATCTTGAGCAATGAAATAAAACATAGCAGTACATAAGGCATAGATACATCAATCATCATAAAATAGAATGGTAATAAAAGATGAAATTGTGGAAACCATTAAGCTCATGATATGATTTCAATTGTAGACAAGGCATTGCTACCAAGAACATCTTAGTGGACAAATACCCTTTCTGAATCGAGTTCACTCCTCGTTCCAATCCTGTATTACTGAACCAAATTAACATACCGTTCCAGCCATGTCTATCTAATGATATATAAATCTTTACACAATGCATTGGTGGGAGATATAGGTCTCACCCATATCATAATGAAATCATTCTTACTTGTCCTACAATATAAACATAATCATTCATCATTACCCAAATAATCAAATGTGTTTCATAAACATCTTCCAATCATAACATAATACATATAAAACAAATGGATATCATTCCATCATAAGGGATGTGAATAAATGAAAATCATAGAGAAATTATACTTGAAACATAAACATATGAAATAATTTCATCTTAGATAGAAAATGGTTTTGATGGAACACTTGAAATGAATTCTTGAGGAAAATATCCTTTCTTATTCAAAATCATTTTCTATTCCCAAAATAAAATTAAATATTTTAAAAGAAAAGGATTTTTTTGAAAATAGTCATGAAATATTGCATATGAAGCTTCATGTAAATAAGGTTTTATGAAACCGTAAAAATCCGTTCATGACGTATAAGTTAAAAAAACATTCTTCTCATACTTTTGCAGGATAAGTAAAAAAGTACGTCGTATTGTAAACAAAAGAAAGATTCCTTACATATCATGTAGTAAAACTAAAAAACGGCTAAAAAGGACTTTAAAAATACATGATACCATTTTTAGAAAAGAGGTACATGGATGATAAATATAAACCCAGTAAATACTTATGTATATGGAATCTCGAATAAAAATGAGATTTGCTAAATAATCCCTTACCTTAGGTCTGATATGCCTCATACATATCTGAACCTCTTGTATAATGATTTAAATCATTTCATTGAATTATTTAAGAATCATATTAATTTTTATGATATCATTTATCGTTCACTTATGACTTTATATTACCTGTTCTTTTGTAAATTCCATGTTAAAGCATCATTTTGGGTAAAGACATTTTATTTTTCGTACATGTTTGGACTTATTGTTAATGATATTATTATTACATATATCATTTTTCAATTACTTCAAGAATATAAATAGTGATTTATATATCATTTATATTCAGAATATAAATATATATAATAGATCGATAAATGGAACGAAATACACAGTTCATGGGGATGGAAGATCGTACGTACGCATGAACGCTGTTTTTGTTTCCTTATTGAATGGATGAAAGTAAATAACATATAAATAAATCCAGTATCATTATTATGTCATATATCACATTATTATTCATTATATATTCTTTATAATCATTCATTAGTGGTTAACATGGAGATTGAATCTCATCACGTCGTGGAGATGGTAATCTGTACGTATACACGAGCGATGATATCATTCACATAGTTATTGAATTTAATTGGATTGGATGATATAATATATCAGAATCAGTATGATGTTATAATAACTATAAATATTTATTCTTTACACCATTATACCCATCCAAGTAAGGTGGTGGTGGGAAAAACAGATTACACCACGGCGTGGATACGATATTTCATACGTACGCACGCGTAGTGATTTCATTTTCCATAGGATGGATAAAAGGTAAAATGGGATTGCTTCATATTTATAATAACATATCAGTATATTTGAGTTACCGATGCTATTATGTGATAATGAAAAAACTAAATAAGATGATGTTGAAGAAAAAGAAACTTGAAAGAATCAGTAGAAGAGATTACCTCTTCTTCGATGCACCTTCTTTAAGATTGCTCTTAAGGGACTATAGTTGGTATTTTGAGAAGAACAGAACCTCAAAAATTTTAATATGGATGTTTATAAGATATTTTATAGGGTTTGGACCTGTTTGAAGGCTCAAAATTGTCTGATGAAAAGAGGGAGGAGGAGCCCTTTTATAAGGGAGGAGAGGGGCACCTTTGGAAAAACATAAAATATTATTTTATAATAAAGTCATATTCTATTAATAATAGCATCAAATTGATTTATTTCGAAGGTAAAATGGTGATGGGTCGAAACCCTCTCAACCAATAGGTTTTATACATGTTTAGGTAACTATTTTAACCTTATCATTTAGATTTAACTCTAAGTTAAATAATTTAACTTTCACGGTGTCTTCTTGTTTTCATACACTATACGGTTAATAAACATACTATAATAAGGCAAACGAATCCCAAGAGTTAATTATTAATATATATATTCTTAACTAAGTCGATTTTCCGTAACTTAAATTTTTAGGAATAAAATAACATTTAATAATATAATATATGTTTTAAAAATTATTTTATGTCAATTTTGACACTACCTGGTACTTTATTTTTGTGAAACTCATAACAGCATGATTATTTCGATAAAAGTTAATTAAAGTAGTACTAGAATGTCATATTAACCTATAAAATTAGTGTAATTCATAAAAAGTCTCAAATTACATTTATTTGGGTATTCATAACAACAATTATGTTAATATTTCATTAATAAGGTAATTAATACATCCTCATTGTGTCATTAATAAATTATATTATTTAATGTCTAAAATTTATAAATAAAACAAAATTATGTATTAATTTTTTTTATCTTTCTAATGAATATTTACAGTCGAATTTATCTTATGTATAACTCTATATTAAAAATGTTTTAGTTATTAGACATTGATTTTAACTATTTTAACTCTTCATTAAATAAAATAATAAAAAGTGTCCTAATCTAATAAAAGTGGACATAAATGGTCATATTTTATTCCTAATGTTTTTTTGGTTGAATTACACTTATCCAATATAATTAGGACATTTTTTAGGGTAATAATAATATCATTTGTAACCTTAATTGCCCTATTTACTTTTAACTGTGGTTAATGAAAGAAAAAAAGATAGTATTCACCAAAAAATATTTTTATCTTATTGAAACACATTTTACTCATTTATATTAATCATGTCTCTCGAATTTTTGAAATTAAACTCACAGAAGCAGTAAAATTATGTTTTATGTAAAATTTCAAATTCTCCTAGGAGGTGGGTAAAAGACAGTGAAAAGTTCAATAAAATTTTTATATATCAAAAATTATTATAAAATGACTCCCATGAATTAAATTGAACTTATATAGGTATTATATATGAATTTTGACTTAAAATACATTAAAATAAAATAAATAAATTTAAAAAAAAAAATTCTCTTTTAAATTATAGCTCGGTGTTTTTCACTATTCATCAAAAATTGAAAGTTTTCATAAAAATACCAAAAATTTACCGAAGGTTAATTTTGATATTCCGAATCCAAAAATGAAGTCCATTTTGAATGAAACAATTTATAAAATTTCAAAACTTGGGTATTACTATTCAAAGAAGCTAGTTTCTGTAACATATCATTGTTTAGTGAAACTCGACATTGCGTACAATACACTCTATCATGGAAGGTTGAAATTGCAAGTAATGCAAACCAAGTCAGGGATGCGTGTTGTTCAAGCTCCATTTGGTTTAGTTTATAATATAATCCAAACATATTTCATTTATACATTAAAAAAATCTATACATAATGTTGCGTAAAATAATTTCCATAAACGAACATTAAATTGTGTGTAACAAGAGCCAAGAATTGTGTTGCGTATACTATAAGCTAATATGGTGCTACGTATAGTGCAAGATAATTTCGGTGTAGCGTAAAACATTAGACATCAATGGAATTAAAAGGAATAATTCTCATAAAATCTCATGTTGTTACAGGCCAGTCGCCCTCCTCGACGCAGCACTGTCGCGTGTCATGCCATCCCCGATGGCCGACAGCGAGTCAGCTGTCCTTCCACCGCTGTTGTGTCCTTGTTCCACGAAACCTATTTTCCAAGCAGAGCGGACGGATGCTGCCTCCCCATCACGTGGCCGACCATCACGAGCTGCCGCCCTTGCTCTACAGTTGCCGACATGCCGCGACTCTTTTTCTACGACGCAGTTGCACCGCAGCCGTCTACACATCCCTCTGTGGTGCTGACCACCGCTCCCAAGTCCCACCGATGCCAATCCCCAACACCAGTCTTCTCACTCCTCCATCGAAAATAACTAAAAAACCCACAATTATTTCAGAGTGGTCGGTCCATGTTCGTTTAGCTCGTACCCTCCACGTTAGAGCGCTTGCAAGCAGTATAAACAATTTTAATTCAAGAAGGATGTCATGAATGAGTTAAAGGTATTCAGAAAAACAATATACCCTACATTTATTGCTCATTGGAAGATGTTTTGAAAAATAAGACAAAGTCCTTGGGGAGGGTGAGATCAGCCGTCATCGCTCCCGCAAGATGCTTCCGATCTGGCTCAAGCATCGCCCTCGTTCTTCGATTCTGGAGAGGGCGTTCTTCATTGGAGAATGATCATCCAAAGTCTCTTTCTAAATGTTCTTTCTTTCCAATGATTTTCCCCATTCCCGCCAAAATGAAATGCCAACTTATTAATTTTGGATTTTAATTTCATTTGAGTTGGCCATAAATTAATTGATGTTGGAAAAATTAAAGCGGAGGATGTCTGTGGGACTTCTCCACATTAATGAGGCTTCAGGCGGTCCCCACCTCTATAATTCAAAAGGGGGGTTTTTGGTTTGGGTGGTCCCCAACACCATAACACAAATGTAGGGTGTTTGAATAGATAAATAAAAATGTTAAATATTTTATTTTTCCTCTTCCTCCAAAAAAATCAAAAAAAAACTAACATTCAACCTCGACTAACAGCGGTCTAGGAGAAGGTCTCCTTAAGAAAATACTGGTGCTACGAGTTCAACGGTGCCCTTGGATTTCCATTTCGAGCACCAGTTCAAATGTTACAAAAAACACCTTGCAAGTTTACTGAACGTACTTAAAAAAAGTTCAAAAATTCATTTCGGGCACACTGTGCCTTGAAATCATGCCCCTTTAATTTTTAGAGACTCTTAATATTCTCGTAAAATTAATAAAAATATTACCTGGAATTTCTAGGTCTTTACAATATCCCAACCTCAGGTATTTGCGTCCCTAAAATCCACATTACAAAAACAATGAAAACAAGTAGGGGTATTGAGCATGAATCTGGGCCTCCCATCCCCCATGTTCTCTCTTGGAGGTTCCCATGTTTCCAACGTACACGTACCAAGGGTATTGATCACCCCTGAAGGACTATGTCCTATCTATCCTCAATCTCCCCTGGAAACTCCGTAAACGTCGCCCCATCGTCGATAGCCATCTCAACATGGTCGATGATGTGAGATGGGTCGTGCACGTATCTCCTCAGTTGTGATATGTGGAAAAAGTATTGAACCCAGTGCAACTTTGGGGGAAGTTCTAAGTGGTAAGCCACATCACCAACTCTCATGAGGACCCGAAACGGTCCGATGAACATCAAAGACAACTTTTCACCCCAACCAAATCTCTGCAAACCCCGCTGAGTTGAGACCCATAGAAATACATGGTCACTATCCTAAAACTCCAAAGGTCTATGTCTCTTGTCCGCATAAGGCTTCTTCCTACTCTGTGTAGTCTTCATCCGCTCCAGGATGATATCCACCTTCTCTGTGGAATCTCGTACCATATCTGGTCCCATGAGTGTTGACTCCCCTCAGTGAGTTCATCTCAAAGGCGACCATCAATGTTGGCATTACAACTCCTCGAAAGGTTCCATTACAATGATGGAGTGATAGCTATTATTGTATGCATGCTCCTTCATGGGAATGTGATCCTCCCAACTATGACCAGAGTTGTGGTCGTGAGCACACAACATGTCCTCAAGGGTCTAAATGGTCCACTCAGTCTAGCCATCCATCTGAGGATGGAAGGTTGTGCTCAAACGAAGCTGTATCCTAAAAGCCTCATGGAAACCCTTCTATAGCTTGGAAGTGAAACATACATCACGAACAGAGACAATCGTTGAGCTTACTCCATGTAGCCGCACAATCTATAACACATAGAGGCATCTCATGTTCTCTACTGAACCCTGCTTTATGATCAGTAAGAGGTGGGATGACTTGGTGAGTCGGTCGATGATCACCCAGATAGAATCATGAATCCAGTATTTACATGGACATATTGTCTAAAATTTCATGGATATCCCATCCCACATCCACTATGGGACTCTCAAAGGATGATCTAAGCCTACTGGTACATGATTCTCCTCCTTCACTTTCTGACAAGTGAGGCATCAAGAGACAAACTCTACTAAAGCTTTCTTCATTCCCGGCCACCAAAGCTATCGCCGGATGTCCGGGTACATCATTTCCAGTCTTGGATGTAACGCTATAGGCGTTGTGTGGAACTCCCACAAGACGTCCCCCTGTAAAGACACTAGTACCATAGTACGTCCTCTAAAAATGAGGGCATGCTCCCCACATTCAGAAAAGCCATCAGGTGCATATCCTCTGGATATCTAAGCATGTCGAGCCTTGAAGTCAGTGTCCTCGTGTTGCGCCTCCCTGACTCACTAATGTGTTGGGTGAGTTACTGTATGATACTAATGATAAGTTTCTCCATCTCAATCCATAAAGGATATATGCGAAGAGACTAGGTGTTCTTTCGCCTCACCTAGCAGCTGTAAACCATATCTCCTACTGAGTGAATCAGCTACAAAATTCCCCTTTATAGGAGTATATACTATCTCGAAGTCATAGTCTTAGAGGAGTTAAATCCAATTCCATTGTCTCAGGTTAAGGTCTTTCTGATAGAATATATAATTGAGACTCTTGTGATCAGAGTAGACTGTAAAAAGTTTTCCCATCATATAATTTTGCCGTATCTTCCTGGAAAAGACTAGTACATCTAGCTTCAGATCATGGGTAGTGTAGTTATACTCATGTGATAACTGCTCACTCCTACATCAGGACACATCAATGCCCTGTCCCTGATGTGTTGAAGTAGACTACGTACCCAACACCCTCCTATGGAAGCCTCAAGATGGTGGCACTATTTCACCTCTGCCTCAGCTTCTGAAAAATCCACTGGCATATTTATGACCACATGATGAGTTGTCCCATCTTTATCAACACAGATAATGGTGTCACAACTCTAGATAAATATGGCACAAATCTCTGGTAGTATCTATCCAATCCCAGGAAACTCTATACCTCTATCACACTCACGGGTGGCTCCCAAGCATGTATCACCTCGATCATCAGTAGATCCACTGTAACTCCAGCCTATGAGGTGACATGTCCTAGAAATTAAACCTCTCAGATCTCGAACTAGAACTTAAAGATCTTTCCATAAAGTTGGTGGTATCGAAGTGTGTGCAGAACTATCTGAAAATGATAGGAATGCTCCTACTAAATAGCTGATTAGATCAGAATGACATTGATGAAGACTACTTAAAAGTGATTAATGTATGGATGAAATATGATGTTCATGAGTCCCATGAACACTGCTAGAGTATTGGTTAAACAGAACAGAATATCCATGAAATCATAGTGGCCATACCAACATTTGAAAGCTGTCTTCTACAAATCCTTGTCTCGTACTCTGAGATGGTGATAGCCTAATCTATGGTCTATCTTCAAGAACAACCGTGATCCCTTCAGCTGATCAAAGTGGTTTTAAATCCTTGGGAGTGGGAACATGTTCTTCATGGTCACCTAGTTCAGGCCCTGATAGTCAACACAATGTCTCAAGCCCCATCCACCTTCTTGGTGAACAAAATCAGGGCTTCCCAAGGAGAAACATTTGGCTGAATGAACCACTTTTCCTGTAAGCCCTCCATCTGTAATCGCAAATCACGAAGCTCTGCGGGAGCTACCCGATCCACTGATGTAGATATCAGTGTCATCTCGGGGTACAAGTCAATATAAAAGTCCACATCTCTGCAAGGAGGTAGACCTGAAAAAACATCCGGGAAGACATCTGCATACTGGTCCACCACAACAGGATCGCTTGAACTCTCCACATCAACCACTACAAGGGTATGGATATAAAAATGATTAGTTATCGATTGCACTCTCATATGGGTTATTCCATCCTATGCTGCAAAGGCTCCCTTATCACCGGTGAAGGTAAACCTTGACCAATACTTGTGGACACAGAACACTTTGCACCTAATAAAGTCAATGTTTGCATGGAAATTAGATAAACAGTCCCTACCCAAGATGACTTAGTAAGGCCTCGACACAGCTACTAGGAGATCCCAGGGGAAGCCCTCGCCTCCTAGAGTATTGTCAACCTTCTGGAAGTAGTGTCTAAACATCAAATCTGCTCCCATAGGTGTTTCTAGACACAAGGATCGATCCAACAGCTCTGTCGCAATCATCGAGCTCCGAACGAGGGTACTGAAAATAAAATATTGGCAGACACATGTGTCTATAAGTATTTCTGCTAAGGTGGATTAGATATATATCGTTACTCGTATCTTCTCCAGAGCGCCATGGTCATAGGCCTCAACTGCCTAGAGCAGAGTTCGCCCCTGTCCACCTACTCCCTATGGTCAGGGTGGACCACCTGGTGTTGGTGGCAGTAACATCTCGAATCATTTCCCACCACCAGATGCATGTCTATCTCCTCTACCAAGTCCTATAGCTCTTTGCGGACCTACTCGGTCAAACATATGCCTTTGACTGGGTGGTCGTTCAACCGTCTGCTGATCATCCATATGGGGGATCATATAGTCACGAGCCATGTGATCGTGCCCGCTGCATTTGTGACACTACCTTCTCCTCACATGACTGGAACTGTCTCTAGTGCCTCAAAAAAATGTCCTTGAATCCTACGATCATCCTCCAGTAGGTCTGTTCCTCTTGTAACTCATTGACATCTATCTGTTTCCAGCAGAAAAAGGCACTTCTATGTGATTCTTAGTGGTGGTTCTTGCTATTGGTGAATTCTCAGCAAGTAATCTCTCCACTAAGTGGGATTGCTCTAACACCACCGCCTGTGTGAGGATGCTGAGAGAAATCATCAAAGTCCTGATCTCCCACCTATGTCCCTTCATGAAGGTTTGGGCCCTGAATAATGGGTCTTGCACCCTATCAGTGGAGTAGCGTGAGAGTTCATTGAGCCTCGCTGAGTACTAAACCATATTCAGGCTCCCCTAATTCTGATGAAGAAGCTCCTGAATGCAGACTTCATGAAGTGTCACTGGAAAAAACTCTGCCCGAAACATGCTCTCAAAATCTTCCTAGAAAAGTTTCACGTCATCATGAACCTGGAACACCACGATCAACCATCTTCATGCTGCTGCTGGTAGAATACTGGCGACATGTATCACCATGAAATCTGCTGGTGTCCCTACTAGTCGGAAGACTCTCACCATGACCTCCAGCCAATCCTCAGCTGCCTGTGGGTATGCCTCTCCCCTGAACCTGGGTGGCCACTAGTGTTGGAACATGTGCAATGCGCCCAAGTGGCGTGCACCCTCTGAAGATGGAGCTGGAGGCATCGGTGGCCCAATGGGTAATGTTACCGATGGTGCCTCTTCTGAAAGAGGGCCACGCACTAAGGCCTTGTCACTCGCTAGGCCATCATCATTTACTACACTCAAAACCCTAGATGTTTATATACATAGAGGCATCCTTAAAAGAAACAGGTGTGACACAGTCATTAAGTTATACCTGGTGGGATGACTCAAAATATCACAAATTAATCATTTCAAAATACACACTTAATCAGTGTTTTCATGCACTAATTCAGAAATCACAATCCATCATCCTGGTGTGTGGATACATTGGTTTTCACACCAACACTACATTCCCTAAACATATAACCACACCCACTACACAAAACACTATTGCTATTAAAAATACCAGAGTCAGATGTTTTGTGGATGAACTGACTCCAATGATTCCAATTTTTCATGACCTGTCCCCCGGGGCCCGTGCCATGACTACCCCAATCTTGCCTCCCATAGGCCAGGGGCTGGAGAGTATCACTAAACGATGTATTCCCTAAAACTAGGAAGACATTTCCTTTATAATATATAGAAACAGAAAAAGCACAAAAAAAATATGATGTAAAGAAAACTGTATAGTAGAAAAGTGAGTACATTAGGAAAAAAGGCTAGTATACAATCCCAACTTCAAAGTACCAGAAACTGAAAATTAAAGTAAACTGGAACTACTCCTGTGAACACCCACCAAGGATCCTACCCGAATGGTAGGTACATATCTTGAACGGTCATCTCTTTTGTATGCCTCGTCTATGATCCACCTCCAAGCTACCTCCAGTCGCGTTACCATCATACTCAGTCGACGGTAGTTGTTTTATACCCCAAACACAATGATTTGAGGTCATGGCCCGTGCATGGGTATGTATACAAATACTTATTAGGAACCCCAAGACACTCAAGGTCTAAAACAATTCACAAAAGATAAACCACAAAGCATGATAAAAACTGAAAACCCTTCTTAGCTATATGTCCATACATATACCTACGTTATCAAGTAAAAAAATCTAAATCATGAAGAATCATAAGGCCCAAATAATTATCCCTAAGTTCAACTGTTCCAGAAATAAAGGAATAACAGAACATTAAGTACCACACATGTACGCCACACTGAAGAATACTACCAAGGTATTACTGTGAAGAAAAGTACCACATAGGCACAAAATCAGCTCACACTAGGTATAACTTAGGTACGGTAATAAATATGATTATATGTAACTACTAAATCATCTTACTTTGTTAATAGGCAGACACACAAAGGATCCTAAATAATCAGACCCACGTAGGATCCTAGTACAGAAGACCCACGTAGGATCCTATTGTAGTCTAAAGTGGATTCCTAGAGCAGATCCAAGGGATACTCTTGATCATATTTCCACATAGGATACCAAATCACAGACCCACATATGATACCAATGTACATACCAATATAGGATCCCAAAGCACTGACCCACATAGGATCCATTTCTCATGTTACATCAAGCTACAGGGTTCCCAGTATAAGATTGCTTGATTCTGGGAGGGTATTCTCCTCAGTCAATAGGTTGAATACTACAAAAACCACGAATTACCACGAATAAGTATCCTGAAGTACCCCCACATAAAAGTGGTCTCAACACAATACACAGTGCATCAATCGAATGCTTGTTCTGTATGTTATTGGCCTTTTAGTCCCGAGGGCCCCGTAGGAATCAAGATCGATCCAACCTAGTCATACACCAACACTATCAAAAAATCAAGTGGGGTATACCAAAGGTACCTTCTCAAACCAAGGATTGTAGTGTTATAAATGGTACATTAAATGGACACCTGTAGCCCATGATATGGCCAAAAGAACGAGAAGGATCGAAGTTGGTCTGGGTCCCCTCTGACCAGGATTGTTGGGTCTGGCCCAGCCCGCGGTGGAAGTCCGTTGGTCTGTTCGGCACACGACAGGCTGGTCGGCCAACCGCCCTCCCTTACGTATCGTGGTGGCACGCTGCGCCATCATCAGCAGCCGATAGCGAGCTGGACACACCTCCACCACCACTGTGGCCCTTCACCATGACACTTGTTCTCTGAGCGGTACGTAAGCACTACGCCACCTCCCAATCCCGCGACCAGCCACCACCGACTGCCTCCTTTGCTCCACCATGGCCGATAGGCCACAACTCTTTTCTGGTCGGGCGGTTGTGGCATTGTTGTCTTCACGGCCGGTCGTGGTGCTGGGTGCTGCTCCTGAGTCCCACCGGTGCCAATCGCCGACACCAATCACTGCCCTCCTACATCGTGAAGAACACAACAAAAACCAAAAATATTTCAGAGTGGCCAGGAAATGTTAGTTTGGCATGAACTCTCCAAGTTAGAGTGGTAGAAAGCAACATAAACATTATTAATTCATGAATGATGACAAGAACGAGGTAATGGTATTAAAAAGAAAAATAAACCATACATTGATTGCTCGTTGGAAGATGTCGTGAAGAAGAAGACGAAGTCATTGAGGAGGGGGAAACTAGAGTTTATCGCTCCCACAAGATGATTCTGATCTCGCTCAAGCATAGCCCTCGTTCTTCAATTCCAGAGGGGGAATTCATTGTTGGATAATGATCTTCCAAAGTCGCTTTTCTAAATTTCTTCCTTTATAATGATTTTTCCCAAATGCACCAAAAAATAACTTCCAACTTATTAAATTAGGTATTTAATTTAATTTTAGTTGGCCATTAATTATATGATGGTGGAATAATTAATGTGGAAAATGTTCACAGGACATCCCCACATTGAATAGGGTTCAGGTGGTCCCCACAACTAGATTTCAAAATGGGGGTTTCTGGTTCGGGTGGTCCCCACCAGCATAACTCAAATGGAGGGGGTTTCAAAATAAAAATAAAAATGTAAAATATTTTATTTTTCTTCTTCCTCAATGAAAAGAACAAAAACAAACATTCACCCTCGACCTACTATGGTCGAGGCGAAGGTCTCTTTATTCGAATACATGCACTATGAGTTCAGCAATTCCCTCAAATTAAAATTATGAGCACCAGTTTAGAAGTAAAAAAAAATCACTCACACATTTACTGAACATACTTAAAAAAGATTAGAAATTCATTCCTAGCCCACCAGGCCTAAGAATCACATGCCTTCAATTTTTTCGGACTCGTAATATTCCCATGAAATTAAAAAAATTACACAAAATTTCCTGGTTATTACACATGTAATAAATTAGAGGTCTTCTTGATATAACTACTTCATGTAACAGATTTCCCAAAAATCATATTTCAATTTCAATAATTATCATATGATAAAGAAAAATATCTTTTATAGATCGTAAGATATTTAAATTCATGATATATTGAGAATTCCAGAATCATAATGTTTTGAAGACTAAAAAATATTAATGATATTGTAGATTCAAATAAAATTCAACATATTAGGATACATGGTTATCCATGATTCAAGAAAGTTTTATTTTTATCAATATGGTGTGATTCTTGAGAAATTTAATTGGTTTTCAAGAATAAATATAATTTATTAGAGTTAAAAATTGGGTAATTTATCATTTATTAAATTATTTGGATTCCAGTTTTTTCAGTTGATGTTAATCTATATGGCTGGTATAAATAATATCAAGGATTATATGGAAGTTAGTTCATTTTATTAATCATAAAATTAAAATACTTCTATATTTAAAATAATATATAAATGAAATAAAAAATTATATTATTCATATGCAAAGCTATTTTATGTGTAAAAATAAAAATTGAATAATTATATGCATATTGAAGTATTTAATAAATCAAAAAATTAATAGAAGCATCAAAAATGTTTTCATTACTACTGTATATATTATATAAAAGCTATAAAAAGATTTATGTCTAGCATTTTTTGGTTGAGTTTGAGTTAGAAGGAACCTGAGAGTGTTGGATTAAACAAAGAAAATCTGTTTTCCCATTTGATTTTTAAAACTTAATTAAATTTTTGAAATATTTATTTATCTGGAAAAGTAATTCCTAGAAATCTATCTTAAGTGAAATAGAATGTGGGAAGTTCATAACAAATCAATAGAAACTATAATTGGGTATTTAATATTTTTGCTTTTGGGATAGTGGCAAGTTTATCATTATTAATTCCATTTATGTGCACTGAAAATTAAATATAACATTATAAAACAACATGGGATAATGATTCTATAGAAATAATAATTTTATTTTTAAAAAGATATAGCCACTACTATTACAACTGTAAGAGTTTTGATAGAACAATGTGTGACATCCCTGAACATCCACATCTAGATCTAGTGTTAAAAAGTAATCTATATATTTATGGATTTGATACTATTGAAACTCCATTTTTTCTAGAGGGATGTGTATATTATAAAGGTAACCATAAGAATGATAAAGTGATAATGTGATAAAAATCCCAAGGATAATCAATTGATCATCCACACTCTGGTTGTGCACACACACTTGTGTATCTGAAGGCCAACACAACCCCACATCTTGCCACCATTGGGTAGTTCACCTCCTACACTGGGCACTAACACATGGATCCTATTCCCAAGACTTTTCATGAAACCTATTTTGATTGGGGTCCCCTAGTTTCCTATAAGTAGGACACTTAGGCTCCTCGTTTGAACAACTGGAAAAATCCGAAGAAGCCCCAAGATGTGATCTTGTATCCCCTTTTCTCATGTCTCTGAATATTCTCCAGTTATCTCTCCAAAACCCGAGGGATGATGTAATAATATGGGATAAGTTATGTAATTTTCAACACCACAAGATTCCAAGGTATGCTTCTATTTGAATAATATAATAGTTTGTGATGTACGCAACTTCAAGTTCTAGCACACCACAACCAATCAAGCTAACAATTTTAAAAAAACATTTATGAATAATAATACCCACTTTTTGAAAGTTTGTAAATTTTATTTTTAAAAATGGACTTCATATTTCAATTCAGAATATTAAAATTAGCTTAGTATAAATTTTTGGTATTTTTCTGAAAAATTTTAATTTTTGATTAGTAGTGAAAAAAATTGCGTTATTATATAAAACCGACTTTTATTTAAATAAATATTATTTTTATTTAAATTTATTGTAATGTAAAAATATATTCATAGTACCAATATCATTCCAATTTATTTCATTAGAGTAATTTTATAATTATATTAGATATATAAAATTTTATTGTAGTTTTTAACCCTTTTACCCTTCTAGGCACAATTGAAAATTTTCATAAAACACTATTTTACGGCTTCTATGAATTAAATTTCAAAAATAAGATAGATACGTTTGACATAAGTATGTAAAATATTGTTCTATAGGACGAATATAATTTTTGTTGAATAGTAACTTTTGAATTTTATTTACCATGATTAAATGTAAATAGAGTAATTAAATTTAAAAATGATATTTTAATTACCCCAACACATGTCCTAATTAAATTATATAAGGGTTTTTTGTCCAAACGAATCCTTAGGACTAAAATCTGATCCTCTCAATACACTTAGATTATATTAGGAAATTTATTATATTTTATTTAAAGAAGAGTTAAAATTGTTAATTTCAAAATTTAAAAACTAAACATTTTTTAATATAACGTTACACATAAGATAAATTTCAATATAAATATTCATTATAATGATAAAACTATTTCCTACATCATGGTATATTTTTTATAATTTAGATACATTAAATTAATAAAAACATTTGTGACAGAATGATGATGTAGTAAATATCTTATTAATGAATGATTAAAATAATTTAAATTATAAATATTAAAAAAAAATTAAATTTAGACTTTTTATGCATTCCACAAATTTTATAGTTTATTATTAAATTTTAGAGTAGATTAAATGATTTTTCTTTAAAGAAATCAGATTGTTATGACTTTAACAAAAACCAAATACTAAATAAAGTCAAAATTGACATAAATTAGTTTTGAAAAGAAATACTATATTATTAAATAATATAATATTCCTAATAATGTAACATTAAATAAAAGGACTTATATAATAAGATACTTGTCATTAATGAACCACCTGGGGTTTTCATGGAATTTTATTTTAAATTTATTAACCATGCAATAGAAAAATACAAGAAGAAATTGTATAAATAAACAATTAAACTAAGAGTTAAATATAAAATATAAGGTTAATATGGTAAACTAAACATCTATAAATCCTATTGGTTGAGATTATTTATACATATTCCTACCATATCATCGAAATAAATCTGTTTTGAGCCATTATAAATTGAAAATTATTATATAAGAAATAATATTTCTTGGTTTTCCTAAAGTGACCCTCACCTCTCTAATAAACAGGTACATGGGTACGTCCACTTCTCTTAATTTCACACCTCCAATGCCATTTTTCTTGGCCAAACCTTTTCATATATCATCCTAACTACCCTCAATTCAACATAGAGGCTTTAATTTGATCATAAAACCAACCTATGGATCCCTTTTGATCAAATCAAAAGGAAGCACCCGAAGAAGAGTTAATAATTTCATCACCTCTTTCAACATTATTTTCTTCTTCCACATACTCTTTCTTTGTTGTTTCCATACCAAAATAATAACACCATTACCTTCTATATACTCTGATTTTATTATAAATATGTTACAAACATATTCATTATTCTATCAAACCTATGAATTAAAAAGTAACCATACAATTGTACATACTACTTTGCATCTCCGCATCATGGTGTAGTTTTTTATTCAACAATTCATTATTTGGATGGGTATAATAATGAGTATAATTGATGTAAGTAGTAAATATAACATGTTAATGATTTTTATATGTAATATATCTTCCAATTACATACTATTTCACCATCAATAGAATGATATTGTCTGTCGTGCGTACGTACGGATTACCGTCTCCACGAACACGATGATATTAATTCCCCATCATAACTATTCAAGAATAATTTTTATTTTATGATTTAAAATAATTTTTAATAACTTAACATCATTCTTTATAGGAATCAAATACATCCTATCCATAACAATCATGACTTACATAACAAAACATATAAAGGAAAATGAATCAATTAACACCCAAAACAATGATACTACGGAAATATCATTTACAAAAAAATATTAGAAGATCATGAATGATATCATATTTATATTTTTGGTTCTTTAATAATTTAATAACAATGATTTCACCATTATACAGGAGGTTTACCCACCCTCAACTAAAGAAATTTACAAGGTAATGGTTAATTTTACAATCCCATTATTTATCTAAGGTTGTTTTAATGTAAGTATATACTGGGACTTCTTTATCATCCACATATGTGTTTCATAAAAACGAATTTCAAGATATTTTTTTTATTCCTAGGTTATGGGTAAAATTCATTTATACCCTTATTTGACTTTATATAAAAGTTTTTAAATGAAATCATTCTATCTCTGTTCAAACAAGGTACTTTATTTCCTTTTCGAAAAATTTAGGTAAGAATGTTTTTTAACTTAAACAGTGGGTGTGGCTATTTTATGCCATTATAATACTTTTGAAGCTTCCCTTTCAACCTTGTAAGAATATTTTCATAATAAATGTCTTCTTTACATTTAAATTATTTCATTCTAGAACGATATATTTTATTGAAATAGTTTTTGGATTGATTTTATATAGGTTAACATCATTTATTTGTTTTTATGATTATTTTAAGTGGATTTATTATGATACAATTTTCCATATTGTCTTGAAGGTTCTCTCATATGTTTCATTATGGATATTTTATTTTTATACCATTCATGGTTTATGTAAAATTTGTTAACATTTCATATTCTTGTTTTAATATCAATGTTTATGTTATGTTTCAACATTTTCATATTAGAAATGCATGGGACTTAGTATGTGACGGGTGGAGCCCTCTACAGCTCCTCTATTCATCGGTAGGTCTAATGAGACAAACTAGTGACTTGGATCAAGGCATGAAAAAATCATATTTGTAGTCTTGGAACAAGGCCTTGACTATATTGTTATGATGTCCAGCATTAGGAATTCCATCATTATGAAATTAGATAATGATATTACACGTTATTATTAGACCAGTAGAATATCCATTGAATAAGTTAAATGGACTTATTTGATTTATATTTTCCATCTTATGATGAAGTTTAACTTTAAAATGCTTGTTTTTTATTCTTATACAATGACTTAAATTTTTATGCTTATTTATGAATGTTTCCGCTATATATCTATCCTTAATGAGAATCTGAGATCAACCCTTTTATATGATTTATTTTTACTGATATGTGATGAAGTATATTATGATTATCCTACAGGAGTAGGTTATGTGATATGACTGTGTTAAAAGGGGAAACATTGATTTTGTTTTTCATTATTTCATGATGTAATGTAAAACTTATCTATATATTTAGTACTTACAAGGCTAGTAAACTAATTGGTCTTCCAAGAATTGATCTCTTGTGTTCATGCCAATGTAATGTAATAATGCACAGAATTTGGGTAACTACTGTCAGGGCATTACAGTTGGTATTATAGGAAGTTTAGTACAAACATTGGATAATAGATTTTGAAAAACCCTGATTATAGAACTATACACTATGATAATCAATGAGGATTAGTATATAATAATATCCTAGAATTTTGTTAATGTAGAGATTTTGTGTGTTTTCCAATAAATACCTCGATTTATGGATATGATCAGGTAGAGGTTGCTCCGGTACAAATTTACCTAGGACTGAAAACTCCAAGAAGGAGTTTCGGGCTTGACATGGGGTATCCTGGTACATGACAACAGGCCTTCATGTACTCTTGGTTATGACACTCTCAGGAGATATGCTTAAGAAAATTCACATTTTCTTTACAAACATTTATGAAGGATTTATAGTTAAAAAAAATTAAAATAAATCATTTTTGTATTATTATGGATTTTATGCATAGACTGTTAAATTTATGTTAGGAATTTTACTAGTTTTTAGTTATTTATTAAAATTCATAAACTAATATAGTGTATTCCATTGTATAGAAATCGAGCCTAGTGGAAGGAATGTAAACTGTATCAACACACATAATCTATATAGGAATATCCCTCATACTGAAGATAATTATAGTCGAGATTGGGTTGAAATTTTTTCTAAAAAACCTTTACCAAATTGGGACAACTAGCTCAGGTTATTAATAATAACATGACCCATATAGAGAACCCTGATCCACAATACAGATGATTAATGTTTGACTTCTTTATGAGGCTACAAACACAAACATTCAATGGGACTAAAAATCTATTTTTAGTTGAGCAATGGATATGTTCTTTAGAAAAAATATTTCATGCTTTGGGGAGTAGTGAAAGGGAAAAAGTTGTCATGACAATTTATCGCCATAAGAGAGATACAGATCAATGATGGTCATTAATTCAAAACACACAGGAGAATGAATAAGTATCAAATATGGAGTAGAGGGGGTTTAAAGAGAATCTATTAGAAAAATACTTTCCACGTGGCCATTAAGTGGATATGGAAAGACAATTTCAATATCTGAGACAAAAGGAGGATGAGAATTACATAAAGTATGAGGATAACTATACAATGTTAGAAAACAATGCAGTAAATTATATACATAACCCAAGGAGTAATATTGATAGATTCTCTGATGGGTCAAAACCATTTCTCCATTGAGAATTAGTCTCACAATCCCTATCATCATACGAATATATAGTCTCATATGATATCAAGATAGAAAAAGAATTCTACACATCTTATGACTTTAAAGTAACGTATGAAAAGAAGAGATCTATTAAACACTATGGAAATGGAAATATGTGGAAGAATGGAAAATTTAAATTTCCATCCGATTGTAAATTTTGGAAGAAAAACACTAGTAATTTCTTTAAAGGAATGGGAGTTTGCTACAAGTGTGGTGAAAAAGGCCACCAGGATCATGATTGCAAGGGAAGGAAATAGGTTCTCAATGTTAAATTCTATAATTATAGAGAAATGGGGAATTATAAAGATGAATGTCTAAAGTTCCAAATAAATTTACCTTAGAAGATTCCATGGGACCAAGGCCAATCTTAAGTGATCTATAACACTAAGGATGAATCTTAGAATGACATTGTGGTAGTTAATTTAATGGGTTCCTCATGTTTTGACAATTCATTAATTGATTTTGGATCATTGAATTGATTCACATCTTCCTAGTTTTCTATGAAAATTTTATATTTCTAATTTTAGATAAGAATAGAGTTTTCAGTAAAAACTCCTAAGGGATGTATCATTGAAAAAATGTATTGTCAATTAGTTTCGATTTGGAAATATAAACTTGATTTTTCTATTAATATCATCATCATACCCATGATTGAATTTGATATAATCCTGGGTATGGATTGGATTTCAGACCATGAAATAAAAAATTATTGCATGAAGAATGTGGTTACAATTTTATATGATGATAAGAAGTACCTTATCTGTAGAGCTAAAATGTAACAATCTTATTGTTATTCGGATCCACCCCTAGATTCTCTACTAAATTTGATTATTCGGGAGTAATAGAGTGAGATAAATATAGGTGAGTAAAGGAATGTTCAAATAGAGGACGTACCTATTGTGGAAGAATATGTTGATGTGTTTCTAGAGGATTTATTAAGACATCCTATTGAATGTGAAATTGTGTTTTAAATTGATTTAAATCTTGGTTCATGAACAATATCAAAGAAAAATTATTGAATGGTCTCTGTGGAATATTCGAACTAAAGAAACAAATAGATTAATTGAGTAATAAAGGATTTATTCACCCTAGTTTTTCTCCTTAGGGAGCCCCTGTTCTTTTTATTATGATGACAGATGGATCTACGAGGTAGTGCATTAATTATAGGGAGATCAATTCTATAACAATAAAAAACATGTATCCCCTTCCTCTCATTGATGATTTATTCGATCAACTTCATGGGGTTCATTATTTTTCAAATATTTACCTTTGACCTGGATATCATCAGTTGTGCGTGAAAAAGTTAGACAATCCAATGATAGAATTTCGAACTAGGTATGGGCATTATGAGTTTGTAGTAATGCATTTTGGATTCACTGATGCACCCTCTATCTTCATGGAACTAATGAATAGACTTTTCAAAGAATATCCTGATTAATTTTTAGTTTTATTTATTGATTATATATTGTTATACTCTAAAAGAAATGAAGATCATGAAAATCACTTGAGTAATATTATGAAGACTCTTAGAAGAAATGAATTATATGGGATGTTTAGAAAGTGTGAATTCTGGATTCATGAGATTTATTTTCATCTCCATATTGTCTTTAAGGATGGAATATCTGTTGATCCTTTAATGAAAAAGGTAATCCCATAATGACCATCACCAACAAGTTTAATTGAGGTATGCAGTTTTATAGGTTTAGCATGTTATTATCGGCATTTTGTCAAGAATTTTGCCCGCTTAGATAACCCATTAACCAATCTCATACGTAAAGAGGTTAAATTTTATTTGATAGAAGAGTGTGAAAAATGATGTGAATAACTAAAAAGAATATTTTTCAATTATCCTATATTAAATCTACCATCATGGAATGATGGATTTTTTATTTATAGTGATGCCTCAAAGAAAGAAATTGGTTGTGTCCTTATGAAAAATGATAGGGATATTTCCTATGTATCACAGTAGCTAAAAATTCATGAACAATACTATCCTACACATATTATTGAGTTAAATGATATAATATTTTATTGGATGATATCGAGACACTATCTCTATTGTGAAAAATATGTGATATATAACAATAAAAATAGTTTTAAGTATATTTTCTCATAGAAATAACTCAACAAGAGGAAAATGAGATGTCTTGAACTGCTCAAATATTATGAATGCACTATACATTACCACCCCAGGATGGAAAATAATGTGGCAGATGCTTTGATAATAAGTATCATGGATATCTAAACAAGATGATAGTTTAAAGGGATACTATGTTCATAGATATAGTAATGATATATATAGGAATAATCATGGAAAGTGAAACATCAATACTTTTAAAAATGGTATCCAAACCATATTTAATAGAAAGGATAAAAAGTTCTCAGACTGATGATGAGGTGTTTCGAAGAAAATTAGAGCTGTGAATAATGGTAGATTGATTGAATTTGTATATGAAGATGGAATTTTGAAATTTGGGATGAGTCTTTGTGTTAACAATATACCTGATCTAAAAATGGAATTGTTGGATGGTGCTCGTAACTCCAATTTCTCTATACATCATGGTAGCACTAAGATGTATAGAGATTTGAAGGACCATTTTTTGGTGGGACAACATGAAGATGGATATTGATGATTATGTGTCATGATGTATGATTTTTCAATAGGTTAATGCTGGAAGACATCATATTGGAGAAGTCATGAAACCTCTTCCCTTACCTGAGTTGAAATGGTTTGATATTACGATGGACTTTTTCATGGGGTTACCAAAGACTCATAGAAGGAATGATGTAATATGGGTCATTGTCGATCATTTTACTAAGTGATCACACTTTCTTACAATAAGAGAAACTTTACCACTTGAACGTTTAGAAAGAATATATATTAACTATGTTTTAAGACTTCATGGTGTACCCTTATCAATTATTTCGGATCGTGATCCCCGTATCACATCAAGATTTTGGAAATGTTTTCAAAAATCTCTAGACACTGAACTTCGTTTGAGAAGTGAATACCAACCTCAAACTAATGGACAATCAGAACAGACTATTTGAACCTTATAATACATGTTTATATCTTTCTCACTTGACTTTTGAGGAATGTGGGATCAATATTTACCTCTGGTAGAATTTTCCAATAATAATAAGTTCCATTCAAGTATTCATATGTTATCATATGAAGCATTTTACTGAATGAGATGTCGCACACCAACTTGTTGGGAAGATGTTGGTGAATGAAAACTCATAGGCCCAAAAATTATTGAGGAAACAATAGAAAATGTGATGATTATCCAAATCCACATCAAAGTATCTCAATGTACGCAAAAAAGTTATGACAACAATCAAAGGAAGGATTTGTAATTTCAATTACGATATCATGTTTTCTTGAAGGAACCTCTATGGAAGGGTGTTATAAGATTCGGTAAGAAGGGTGAATTGAGTATCTGGTAAATCAGAACTTTTGAAATTCTATAATGAATAGGAGTTGTAGCTTACCATTTGGAAATTCCTCCATGTCTATCCAAAGTTCATGATGTGTTCCATGTATCACTGTTGAGAAAATACATGCCTAACCAAACACATTTAATCACATATAATGAAATTGAACTACAACCTGATCATTCTTATTTGGAAGATCCTGTAAATAATCATTATACTAGAGAACACGTGTTGAGAAACAACACAACTTGTCTAGTAATAGTTCTATATAGAAACAATAATATAGAAGAGGCAACGTGGGAACCTGAGGAACTTATCAATAAGAACCACCCAAATATTTTTATGCAGTAATATTCTACAAATTTCTAGGATGAGATTATTTGAATACGAGAATAATGTAACACCACAAGCTTCCATGGTATGCTTGTCTTGGAATAATACAATAGCTTGCGTTATATGCAACTTTGAGTTCTAACACACCGTGACCAATAAAACTAGTCATTTCAAAAAACCGTTATGAATAGTAATACCCACTTCATGAAATTTTATAAATATTATTATTCACAATCGGCTTTATTTTTTGATTCCGAATAAAAAAAATTATCTTAGGAATAATTTAGGTATCTTTATAATACCATTTATTTTTTTATGAATAATGAAAAACATTGTGTTATTATTTAAAACTTAATTTAATTTAAGTAATATTTATTTTATTTAAATTTAATTTAAAGTAAAAATAGATAAATAATACCTATATTAATCGAATTTAGATAATTGGAGTAATTTTATAATATTATTAGATATATAATATTTTATTGAACTTTTTAACGTCTTTTTCCAACCTTCTAAGCACATATACAAATTTTCATGAAATATAATTTTACCGCTTCTTTGAATTGAATTTCAAAAATCTGAGAGACACGGTTGGCATCAGTAAGTAAAATTTGGTTCAATGGGATGAATGTAATTTTTGGTGAATAGAAGATTTTAAATTTTATTTACCATGGTTAAAAGTAAATAGTGTAACTAATGGTATAAATGATAATATAATTACCCCAAAACAAGTATTAATTCAATTAGATATGTGTTTATTGACCAAAAAATCCATATGACAAAAATGTGATCCTATTTATCCAATATTATGTCATTAGGACATTTATTATATTTTATTTAATGAAGAGTTAAAAACGTTAATTTCAATGTTTAATAACAAAAGGATTTTTAATATATTTCTATACATAAGATAAACATGACTATAAATATTCATTATAAATATAAAAATATTTCCTACATCATTGAATTTTATTTATAATTTTTATAAACTAAATAAATATTTTTTTTGAGACAATGATGATGCAGTAATTTCTTTATTAATGAAATATTAAAATAATTGATATTATAATTATTAAAGTAAATATAAATCTAGAGTTTTGATGAATTAAACGTATTTTATAGGATAATGTTTCTTTTTAGGATTGATTGAATTTATTTTTGTTCAAATAAATCATTGTTCTATTATTTTCACAAAAACTAAATACTAAATAATTTAAAAATTATCATAAATGAGTTAAAAAACACTATTATTAAATGATATAAAATTCCTAAAAATATAAAGGTAGTCCAAATGACTTATATAATAATATATATGTCATTAATTAACCATTTTGGATTATCTTTTAATTTTATAGTATGTTTAGTAACCATGTAATATAAAAATACGGGAATACATTGTAAAATATAAACTATTTAACTAAGAGTTATATCTAAAAATATGGATAATATGGTGACAAAACATGTTTAAAACCAATTTTGTTAGTTTATTTCGACCCATCCATACCTTAAACTCTAAATAAATCAATTTGGATCTATTATAAACCAAAAATTATTACGTAATAAAATATTATTTAAAGCTTTTCCAAAAGTGATACTCACCTCTCTTATAAAAGGGTTCTTCCCCTTCTCTTAATTTCACACCTCCAAAGCCATTTAGATCGGCCAAACCCTACTCATATATCTTCCCAACTACCCTAAATTAATACTAATTGAATTAATTTGATTATAAATCCAACCTAAGGTTACCTTTTGATCATATCAAAAGGAAGAACCTGATGAAGAGGTAATAATTTCATCACCTCTTTCAACATTCTTTTCTTCTTCCACTTCCTATTTCATTGGTGTTTCCATAACGAAATAATACCTCAAACACCTTATATATACTATGATGTTATTATAAATATGTTACCACCATATTCATTATTTTATCCAGCCTATAAATGAAAAAGTCAACATACGTTCGTACATACGGCATACCGTCTCCGTGTCGTGGTGTAGTTTTTATTCAACACTTCATTATTTTGATGGATATAATAATGACTATATTTGATGTAAATAATAAGTATAACATGTTTATTATTATATATATGTAATATTCCATCCAATTACATACTATTTCACCATCAATATAATTATATTGTCGCTCGTGTGTACGTAAGGATTACCATCTCCATGGACGCGATGAGATTAATTCTCCATCGTAACCATTTAAGAATAATTTTCATTTTATGATTTAAAATACTTCTTATGAACTTAATATCATTTTGGATATGAATCAAATACATCATATACATAACAAACATGAATTACATAACATATCAATTAAAAAAATGAATCATTTAACATCCGAAACAATGATACTTCTAAAATATCATTAAAATAAAAATGTTGGAAGATCATATATGATATCATATTTATGTATGTGATAAATGAGGTTAACATACTCTCAACTAAGGAAATATAAAAGGTAAGGGTTAATGTTACAATCTATTTATTTATATGAGGTTATTTTTACATAAGTATCTATTGGGACTTCTTTATCATCCACATCGGTGTTTCCTAAAAATGGATTTAAAAACATTTTTTGTACTTCCTTTATTATGGGTTATTGTCATTTATACCCTTATTTTATTTTTTATAAATTTTATTGAAAGTAATGTTTCCATCACTTTCCAAGAAAGGTACATTATGACCTTTTCGAAAAATTAAGGAAAGAATGTTTTTTTAGCTTATACAGCGGGTGCAGCTATTTTCCTCTGTTATAATACATTCGAAGCTTCCCATACAAGATTGTTAGAATATTTTCAATATAAATGTTTTATTTACATTTAAATGATATCAAAGTAGAAAGAGATATTTTACTCAAATTAATTTTGGATTGGTTTCATCTACGTCAACATATTTTGTTGGATTTTACATTTATTTGAAGTTAATTAATTATGATACAATTTTCCATATTGTATTGAAGGTTTTGTGATATGTTTGACTATGGATGTGTTAAATTTATACAATTCTATGTTTAAGGAAAAAGTATTAAAATTATTAATGGTAGTTTTAATAATAATTTTTATGTTATGGTTCATCCTCTTCATACGAGGAATGCATTGTACTTAGTAAGTGATGGGTGAGCCTGTTATAGCTTCTCGATGCATCGGTAGGTCTCATTAGACAAACTATTGTCTTGGAACTAGGCCTTGAAAAAATATTATTTGTGGTCTTTACACGAGGCCTTGACAATGTTGTTATAATGTCCGGAATTATTTATTTCATCGTTATGAAAATAGATATTGATATTACATGTGATTATGCGACTTGTAGAATATCCATGGGAATATGTAAATGTAATTATTTGATTTATGTTTTCCATGTTTTTCTGAATTTTATGTTTAAAAGGATTCTATTTTACTCTTATACATTGCCTTAAATGTTTATACTTATTTATTAAAATTTCTAGTATATTGTTATCCTTACTAAGAATCTATGCTCAGCCCTTTCTTATGATTTATTTTTATGAGGATGAAAACAAATATATTATGATTAACCTACAGAAATATGATAAGGGATATGAGTATGTTAATAGGGTACACAATGATGTTGTTTTTCATTATTTCATGATGTATTGTAAAACTTATTTATGTATCAAATACTTCTGAATCTACAAAATTGATCAGGTTTTCAAGAAATGAACTATTCTTATCATGCCAATGTATTGTAATAATGCACTGACTCTAGGTAAATAGGGTTGGGGCATTAAATAAAATTCCCTTTAGGTTCTGAAACATAAGATACATGCAGGAGGACCTGTTCTCCACTAGTGATAAACCAAATATGTGAGGGCTCTTTACTTAAAAAGGGACCCACACCAGACCCCTCCAGGGACATCAGAGGAGACCCAAGGTTCCTAGGATAAATCATTCCCATGTTTTATTGCATGGGTGTCCTGTTTCCAATGGCTTAACAATATCCCATAGGACTAAACACCCCTATTATAACCTCTTCCAATTTTTCCTAGTCCATGTGTAAGGAACCTCTACCCCTAAAATCAGGACCTTTGCAAGCCCCACTTTGAGTCCTCATCCAAGACACCAATTTCAAGACATCTCTCCCTTTGAATCCCTTATTCTATATGGTCCAATTCAAAAACTCCCCCAAATCCTCTCAAATCTCATGAGAATAGAGAATGAAACACTAATGTGTCTCCCTCTTTGATTTGTATTCATATAATTAGTTGTTTCTTGCACTTTTCCTACTACGTGGATAGGATGCTATGGTTGTGTGTGGATTTATATCCCCATGGTCATAGGGACCCCGACCCTGATGAAAATGTCAGGGAGTTCCCAATCTTGGATACTATGGAATGACCATATCCAACCCTTAATGTCTCTAAGACATAAAGCCTTTATGCATAGTGTAGAAGAGTAGATATATTCATTATTTTCTATTCAACATGGAATGATATCCTCCTCCCTCTCTGTGGGAAATGTTACACTACATCCCCCTAGAGTAATCCCCTATCCATTCTTCTAGTATCTGTCACTCATGCTCTTACTTACCCCTTAGGCTATTGGGATAGATTGTGGGTGGGAACCAGAGTCCTCTCCTCTGTACATATTAACCTCAACCTCTTCTACTAGTCAAATATGAGAACTATGGTTTTACATATCATTGAAATCTGCTTTTATCTTACTTTCAATCGTGACTCATAATCACTTCTAGGATAATGGTATAGTCATCATCATGACGTCAACACCATCAGATTAATGTTTTCGTAGGGGTTCATCATTTGAATCTTCCTCTATCATTCCTTCATATTTCATCTATAGGGATAGGTTCTCAAGAGAATGCATCTAACTATAAGGAATATCAGATCAAGTGGTTTTCTATATATTTTCATTCCTCAAGTTTCTCGCACTAAGCATGACTCAGATGTGATTATAGGTTGATGTTGGTCATGACATCCACATGATCCCATGACTTTTGGATATCATTCCTATTGTAATCTCCAACCAAATTCATCCCACATACATTGTCTAAGCCCTACTCCTTTTCCAACTCAGGTAACCTCTTATTGAATAATACCCAAGGTGAAATCATCAATGGGAAACCTTCTCTAGAGTAAGATCCAATCATAACCCATATTCACATGTGTATCTTCTTCAGGATTAAGTCCCAACTAATCTTCAAACCATCTGAGAATCATTATCAATAATAATCTCCAAACCAAATAATAAAATCACAATGATTCCATCCATTTTTCATGGTCCAACACTCATTCATTATGGAATCCTTTTTAGGAATAACCCCTAACATAATCCTTTCAAAGGGATACACTCCCCTTAGAGACAACCAATTGTACTATGTGGGATTTGATAACAATACAAATGTGATACATAGAAATCCTCCATTAGGATCAAACCCAATACACAAAATCAATCTTGTTATCTCTAGGACACATTCCAAGAAGGTTCTAATTTAACCAGAAAATCTATATCCCTTCTAGGTTCCCTAGGATGCTTTCTTATAAATCACACACAAAATTTTTAATAAACACCTTTCACCAAGAAGTCCATTCCACATGATGTTTAAATTTATGGTTACATCTATATAAAAAGACCTTAAAAGGAATGATGTTCCCCATTAAACATATACGAACTATGTGGGTTCTAATTAATTTTAAAATGATACGTAGATACCGACCCATGAGTCCAATCCCATCATAAAACTAATTGTGTGGATGGAAAACTAGTTTCAATGTGGTAATGACCAAATGATCTCAAATTGGTATAACAGAATACCATTGATGGAGAACCTCTGTTACAAATGGATATCTCTATTGATAAATAACCTTAGATACATAAAACTGATTCTAAATTCCGTACAAGTTAATAATTGATTGTTAATTCAAGGTTCATCCATGTCATAATTGAGAATTAATAAAGGATTCATGAATATATCGTAAATCTATAAGAGAGTCCTATAATAGGAAATAATTCCCCCCAAAAGTACATGGTGATCTCAAATTCACATCATCTCTTCCAAGGTATGTTCTTATAAATTGTTGGAAAACTTCCCACGAATTCCTACCATTGTAAAGACCATCCCCATGTATAAATAATCATTGGTTTTTCCAATTACATGAGAAATCCCATTGGAAACAGTTCGGAAATAGTAAACCTGGTGTAAATGATTTCATAAAACTAGAATCCCTACAATCAGGAATTGGGTCAGAAACATCAAATATTTATACGGAAAATAATAATGGTGAACCTGACATGAATCCTTAAACAAGATGATAATTTCACCCATATATTAGGGCTCTTTCACTTGAAAAATGATGGACATATAAGATAATCAATAAAACATGTGTTCATTCCAATGAGTTGTTTCTTTGATGTTGTTTTATTATTTTAATTTTTTCATAAATGGTGGAACTTATTTTTACAAATACCTTCCATCCAATGGTATAATAACAACTCTCATCGATCCATGCCATGATTACTGCTCAGGCTTGGTCTTTATCCATGAAATGTATTCCATCACCAACCAAGTTTTTCCAATGATGGTTCTAAAACTCATTATTCTTGGAATATCATCAACACAGTATGATCTTAACCCTAGAAGTACATCGATATGCCCTCCAACTCATCATACCACTCTGATCATCCGGTAAGTGATGGTTAGTGGTACTGAAGCAGACGATGCCAACTACAATCTTCAACCATTTCTGGATCTTATCCCTAGAATGTGATAATTAGTTCCTCCCTTATCATAGGTATGTGGATCAGGAGGCCATATACAGACTTATCCAAAAAAATTGGGGTCCTTCTCAAAGGATCATACTAGAAATTGATTCATCCAATGACATGTTATAGTAAACCATTAACATGATGATGGTTCTATCCTTTCCAAACTGACCTAGGTCTTATAGACACAGGCATGCAATACATCCCACTAGGGGAAGCGACAATCATCAGAGAGTAGGGATACTCCCCTCTCCCATCCGAATAATCCCATCTATAATATTTTGTGGCCAACTATGAGTAGGAACATAATTCCTCCCATCATAATTCATCTATCTAGCATACTCACATAATGGCATTCAAGGAATCCATCCATTCAAATCTGGTTGCACATAACATGAAAGTACATACACATTCCTTCATTTACAAAGTCTTATAGTAGATTCATCTAGCATAACCATAATAATCCCACCAACCAAGTGTAGTTTCCAACCAAATTAAGGCACACAAACCTACATAAATTAATCAAAAATACTAGTATTTTCATCTCAAAACACTAAAAGAATTCATTTAATATGACCTGGGGACTAATTGAAACAAAACCTTACTTTCTGCCCCCTATCTTTAGTACTTTTAGTATCCACATACATGAATAGAAGGATAGGATAAATTAAAAAAATCTTCACCAGATATAGAATACTATTATAACCCCATTCTAATAACTGAATTCCAAAAGCATATCCTTAAAATGGTGAAATGGAATATAAAACTCCATCAAATATCCTAAAAACAAGCAGGACATTATTACAATGAAAATGGTAGTGCTAGTGGAATTGGAACACAACTATATCCCCATAAATGGGGAATCTCATCAGTATGTCACCTTGAACCAGACACTCACCTTTACTCATGTCCTATCGGGTCTTGCGGAAAACTGCCCCATTACGTATGGACAACTAAATTGATATCATAAACCCACTCTAACTGGAAAAAATTGTATTTTTCCAATGGACACTCCAATGTAGGAACAAATTATTTCCCCTGAAAACCACTTCCCCTAACATGTGTCCCCATTAGATCACAACAAGGAATCTGAAAGGAATCCTCAACAAAGATGACTAGAAAATATATATACAATCTATGATCTTTCTCTACTTCATGATAGAGTTCTTAAATCCCTCATAATATTATCTATGGATGATGATGATCAAACCCTCTCACTACCATATTTTGAGAGTAGTAGTAGTAATTATGAAGGTCAACTCTAGGCACTTCACCATGATGGTTTGCTTCATGAATGAAATGTTTTCAATATCGAGATCCAGTATCTTGATGAGTGTTTTATAATCCCTACACATGTATATAAGATCATGTACAATCAGATTTTTCCCATTACTATAATACAACATGGTGGTCCTCCCAATGATGGTTCTCACTGTAGATGTTCTCTCCAGAGTATTATTTCCCATTTCCAAGGGAATCCTCCAATTTGTAATGTAGTCATTAGAAAGCCCTCCTATCATGAGGCACCTGTGAAAACAAGACCAGTCATTTATAAAACCCAATTATTAGATAGTTAAATTCTTTCTAAACTAGAAGATGTGATAAAGAGACATTCATTCTCAAAAACTACTTTTTTTCCCCTTACATCTAACATAACGACCCATACTTTACATACATTGTTAATACTTCAAAATTTGAGCACACTTATTACAACATATGACAAAACCACAAAGGACCGTATAGGTATACTGTCTTTAGAAACTGGGAAACATAAACAACTGGTTCATAAATCTTCTACAGTGTCTCCAATTTACTTCATCATATCTAGGGTCCCTTTTAGCATATTCTACTTAATATCCATCTTCCTGACCTGGGGAAAAGAAAACATAAAAGGGTGAGCTCAAATGCTCAGCAAGGGCAAATAAAGGAAATAAAAATCATATCATATCTTTTTGAAAATCATAACCTGCAAAAGAGATCATAATATCTTAACATGGAACAAATCATAGAAGTGAAAATGAGATCCCCATAATCACAACATAAAACTTGCAACATTGTGGCATGCACAGAAAGTCATGGAAAATCATTTCTTGTTAGTCATGACTCATTGCCAAGACTATCTTAGCGGACAAAGTCCATTTCTGACCCGAGTTCACTCCTCGTTTCAGTCCTGTTTCACTGAACCGAAATAACCTTTCGTTCCAGCCATGTCTATCTCATGAGATATAAAATCTTTACCCAATGCATTGGAGGTAGATATAGGTCCCACCCATCTTATAATGAATCCTTTCTTATGGGTGCCACATAATCACAAATCATACATCATCGCATAACCCATGTAATAAAAATGGGATTCTTAAACAACATGACATCATAAAACAATTCATATAAGATAAAGGAATTCATAAAATATTTCCATCACAATATAATCAAATCCATTTAATAATAGGGATAAAAACAGAACCCTTTTATTATCTTAGATGGAAAATAATTTTGATAAAACACTTGAAATCCATTCTTGAGGAAAATATCCTTTCTACTTCAAAAACACTTTTCCTTTCTTATCATGTCATACAATTTTAAACTAAAAGAAGTTGATTAAAAATAAACTTTAAAACTTTTAAAGGAATCTTCTTGGAAATAATGTTTTAAAAATCCATTCATGCCGTATAAGTTAAAAAAAACATTCTTCGTACTTTTGTCGAAAAAGTCAAAAAGTACCTCGTACGAAAACAAATTCCTTTCATATCTTTTACTAAAAACTCACTGAAGGGTAAAATTGGATTTAAAAAATTGTAGGTGGATGGAAATAATATTAAATATTGAGGAAACATGGATGTGGATGATAAAATACACCCCAGTAAATGCTTACGAATAAACAATCTCGGAAAACAATGAGATTGTGATATTTCCCTTACCTTAGGTCCGATTTGCTTTGTACGTGTCCGAAGCTCCTGTATAATGGTTTAAATAATGTTATTGACTTATTCCAGAATCATGCATATTTATATGATATCATATATGGTCATATTCTTAGCTTCTTGTTAGTAATATTTCATTGTTACTTGTTACTCAGCTCTTTATTGCCTTTTGTTCTTATGCGTGTTTTTCCAAATAAATTCTTATTCTTCTTTTAAGGTTATAGATACCTTATATCCATAATGTTATTAGTGTAACATATATCAAATTTATTCATTCAATTCATTTATATAATTACTATGTAATGATGATAATGTAGAACGAGTCGCATCACAACGTGGAGACGGTATTCCGTACGTACGCACGAGTGATGATATCGTTCCTATGATCGTGGAATTGTATTGGAGTATATATATATATTATTTCAGTATCAATATTACTTTATAATAATCATAAATAGTTACTCATTACACCATTATACCCATCCTTGTAAGGTGGTGGTGGAAAATAGATTACAGCACGGCGTGGAGACGGTATTCCGTACGTACGCACGCGCGGTGATTTAATTTTTCCGTAGGATGGATAGAAGGTGAATTAGGGTTTTTTCATATTTATAATAAAATATCAGTATGTAAGTAATACTGATGTTATTACTTTATCATGAAACAACTAAAGAAGAATATGTTGAAGAAGAAAGAAATTGAAAAGATCGGTAATGGATATTACCTCTTCTTTGGAATGCCTCTTTGAATCCTCCACTTAGGGAACTAAGATTGGTCTTTGAAGAAGACCAGGACCTCTAGGATTATTCTAGGGAAGTGGAGAGGAGATAATGGCAGGGGTTGGCCGAGCTTGAGTGCTCAAATTGGTGTGAGGAGGAGGGGAAGGAGGTGCCCTTTTATAAGGGAGGGAGGGGCACCTTAGGAATACCTCAAAATATTATTTTATATTAAAGTCAAAATCGGTTTATAATGGTTCTAAAGGGTCTTATTTTATAGTTAAAGTGGGGATGGGTCGAAAGCCTATCAACCAATAAGATTTAGACAAGTTTAGGGTATTATTTTAACCTTATCAATTAGATTTAACTCTAAGTTAAATAATTTAACTTTTACCGTGTCTTATTGTTTTCTTTCACTATATGGTTAATACACTTACAATAACATGCCAAACGAACCCCAAATTGTTTATTATTAATATATATATCCTTATATAAGTCATTTGGCCGAACCTTAGATTTTTAAGAATAAAATAACAATTAGTAATATAATATTTGATTTAAAAACTATTTTGTGTCAATTTTGACACTATTTGATATATGATTTTTGTGAAAGTCATAACAGAATTATATGTTGGAACCAAGTTGATTAAATTAACACTAATATATCATAGTAACCTAGAAAATTAGTGGAATTCATAAAAAGTATCAAATTACATTTAGTTTGGTGTTTATAACTTCAATTATGTCAATATTTCATTAATAAGATAATTACTGCATCATTATTGTGTCATAAATAACATAAATTATTTAATGTCTAAAAATTACAAATAAAATACCATTAAGTAGGAAGTCTTTTTAGCTTTCTAATGAATATTTATAGTAGAATTTATCCTATGTAGAACCCCATATTAAAATTTGTTTAGTTATTAAACTTTGATTTTAACTATTTTAACTATTCATTAAATAAAATAATATTAAATGTCATAATCTAATCCAAGTGGACCTAAATGGTCATATTATATTAATAAGGTTGTTTTTGGTCGAATTACACTTATCCAATAGAATTAGGACATTTGTTAGGGTAATATTAATATCATATTTACCCTTAGTTACCCTATTTACTATTAACCGTGGTAAATAAAAGTAAAAAGTGACTATTCACCAAAAATTATTTTCATCTCATTGAACCACATTTTAGTCCTTGATATTAACCGTGTCTGTCGGATTTTCGAAATTCCATTCATAGAAGCGGTAAAATTAAGTTTTATGCAAAATTCAGTTTTTTTAACCTACCACTTAGTGGTTTCACTATTCATCAAAAATTGAAAGTTTTCAGAAAAATACCAAAATTTCACCCTATGCTAATTTCGGTATTCCGAATCCAAAAATGAAGTCCATTTTAAAAATTAAAATTTATATAATTTCAAAAAGTGGTTATTACTATTCATAACGGCTAGTTTTAATAATATTTTAATAGCATATCATTGTTTGGTGAAACTCGGTATTGCGTACGACGCAAGCTATCGAGGAAGGTCGCGATTGCGTGTAAGGTAAGCCAAGCTAGTATGTAGGGAAAGATTCCTTTGATGATATATAAAAAACAAAATATTACTCATAAAAATCTCGGGTGTTACATTCTACCCCCCTTAAAAAGAATTTCGCCCTCGAAATTCGTCACTTTGTAACAAACAGATGAGGATACTTCTCCCTCGTCATATCCTCAAGCTCCCATGTAGCTTCTTCAAGTTAGTGGTTCCTCCATAAAACTTTCACCAATCGAGTGGTCTTGTTTCGTAGGACTTTTTCGCTACGATCCAGAATCTCTATCGGTTGTTCTTCATAAGAAAGATCTTGCTCCAGCGGTACAACTTCTGAGCTGAGTACATGTGAAGGATCAGGTATGTACTTTCTCAGGAGAGATACATGGAACACATCGTGAACTTGAGAGAGATTCGGTGGAAGCTCCAATCGGTAAGCTACCTTTCCAACACGATCCAGTATTTCGAAAGGACCGATATATCTAGGGCTCAACTTCCCCTTCTTTCCAAATCTCATAACCCTCTTCCAGGGAGATATTCGTAAGAACACTTTATCACCCACTTAAAACTCTAGGTCTTTTCTTCGGTTGTCGGCATAACTTTTCTGTCGACTCTGAGCTGCTCTTATGTGTTGTCGAATAGATCTGACCTTTTCTGCCATTTCATCAACGAGATCAGGTCCTAACAGCTTTCTTTCCCCAACTTCATCCCAGTAAGTTGGAGTCCTGCATTTCTTTCCATAGAGAGCATCATAAGGAGCCATCTGAATGCTGGAGTGAAATCTATTATTATATGAAAATTCCACCAAATGTAGGTGTTGATACCAACCTCCTTTGAAATCCATGGAGCAAGCTCTCAACATATCTTCTAGGGTTTGAATTGTTCTCTCAGACTAACCGTCTGTCTGAGGATGATAAGAAGAGTTGAAACTAAACTCTGTATCAAGAGTATGCTGAAGACTTCGCCAGAACTTCGAGGTAAATCTCGGATCCCGATCAGATATAATAGAAAGTGGTACTCCATGCAATCTTACCACTTCCTTTACATATATCCTGGCAAGCTGATCTAGAGAGAAATCCTCTCTAATAGCAATGAAGTGTGCAGACTTTGTAAGATGATCAACTATGACCCAAATAGCATTATTGCCTTTGGATGTTTTAGAAGTCCTGTGACAAAGTCCATAGTGATGTTTTCCCATTTCCATTCGGGTATGGGTAATGGTTGTAACATCCCCTTAGACTTCTGTCTCTCAGCTTTAACTTGTTTACAAACCAAGCATCGAGAGACATATTCAGCAACATCTCTTTTCATGCCATCCCACCAGAAGTACTCTTTCAGGTCCCTATACATCTTCGTGCTTCCAGGATGAATAGAGAATGATGAACTATGAGCCTCATCCATCAGCTCCTTCTTTAATTTGGGGATGGGAGGAACACAAACCCAATTCCTGAACTTTATTATCCCATCACAATCAAGGTTGAATTCAGGAACATTTCTCACCTTCTTTTGTAACTTGACATCTTCTTTCTGTGCCTCTTTAATCTTCACATGTATAGATGGTTTAACATTCATTTGAGAAAGATATGATTTTTCCCCTTCCATTATAATTCCAAGATCCATCCTTTGTAAATCCATAAATATTGGATGCTTTTTGATCCTCAACATGGATAAACTAGCATGGTCTTGTTGACTTAATGCATCTTCCACCTTGTTTGCTTTTTCCAGGGTGGTAATGGATTGAGCAGTAGTAATCCTTAATCAGCTCCAACCATCTTCTTTGACGCATATTCAACTCCTTTTGTGTGAAAATATACTTTAAACTTTTATGATCAGTATAAATATCACACCTTTCACCATAAAGGTAATGCCTCCATATCTTTAATGCAATGATTACCGCAGCCAACTCAAAATCATGAGTTGGGTAATTTTTCTCATAGATTTTCATCTGTCGTGAGGCATAAGCTATCACCATATAATTTTTCATAAGAACACACCCCAATCCCTTCTTGGATGCATCACTGTAGATCACAAACCTTTCTCCACTACAAGGCAGTGTGAGCACAGGTGCACTGGATAACCTTCTTTTCAACTCCTTGAAATTCTCTTCACATTCTTCCGTCCAGACAAACTTAACTCCTTTCCGGGTCAACTTGGTGAGTGGATTAGATTATCGTGAAAAATCTTTTACAAAACGTCGATAATATCCAGCCAAACCAAGAAAACATCGGATCTCAGTTACTGTTGTTGGTCTCGACCATCTTTTGATAACCTCTGTTTTGGCTGGATCCACAGATATCCCCTCTTTTGAGATTATGTGACCCGAAAATGCAACTTTTTGAAGCCAAAATTCACACTTGGTAAATTTTTCATAAAGCTTATCCTTTCTCAGGGTATTCAATATAATTCTCAAGTGATCTTCATTCTCTTCCTTGCTCTTTGAATAGACAAGAATATTGTCTATAAAGACTACCACAAATTGATCAAGTTAGTCTCTAATGACTCTATTCATTAGATCCATGAAGATTGCAGGGGCATTAGTAAGACCAAATGGCATCACTATAAATTCATAGTGTCCATACCTTGTACGGAAAGCCGTCTTTGGTATATCCTCCCTTTTATTGATGATACCCTGAACGAAGATCAATCTTGGAAAAGTATTGAGCTCCGCGTAGTTGGTCAAATAAGTCATCAATGTGTGGGAGAGGATATTTTTCTTGATTGTGATCTTGTTAAGTTCTCGATAATCAATGCAGAGTCTCATTGATCCATCTTTCTTTTTAACAAATAGCACAGGTGCTCCCCAAGGTGACACACTAGGGCATATGAATCCCTTATCAAGATTCTCTTAGAGTTCCTTCTTCAATTCCTACAACTCAATTGGGGCCATTCTATAAGGTGTCTTTGAAATAGGCAAAGCACCCGGTATGAGTTCTATTGAAAACTCAACTTCACGATTTGGTGGAAGACCCGGTAATTCCTCCGAAAATACATCATCAAACTCCCGTACAATGGGCATATTCTTAATCGTGAGTTTCTCACCAACCATTTGAGATAAATAACCTTCATTTAGTGGAATCAATACCCATAAGATTGAAGAAATTTCCACTGGAAGGTTATGTTCATCCTTGCATTGATAGACGATCGTAGATTGATCTGGAATATGAAATGTGACTTCCCTTCTTTGGCAATTGATTTGAGCTCTATGTAGAGAAAGCCAATCCATGCCAAGAATCACATCAAATTCCACTAAAGGAAGGATCACAAGATTTGCAGGAAGCACTTTCCCACAAACTTCGATTGGAGAAGAATTATAAACTTTTGATGCGACTGTTGTGCCATTATGTGTTGTCACAGCTAACTCAACATCTAATTGTTGAGGTAATACGGTGATACCCTTAGAAAATTTTTCAGAAATAAAATAGTGGTTGGATCCAGAATCAAATAAAACATTTTCTACTTTAGAGTGGATGGTAAGTGTACCTTTCACCACTTCGTTATCGTACTCCACATCGCTGATAGAAATTGCATGTGACTTTCCTTTGTCTTTATCCTTATGATTTTGTTGACGTCGACCATCATCATCAACCCTTGGATTTGGGCATTGATTAGAATAATGTCCCATCTCCTTGCACTTGAAACATTGAAGTTTTGTAGGTTCATTCTATGTATCCCTTCCTTTTTTTGCATCATTAGACATCTTCTTCCCATTATCGCGGCATTCAAATGCCCGATGACCTTCCTTTCCACATTTGAAACATTTACTTGTCCCTTTAAGACAACTACCTCCATGTTTCTTTCCACACTTTGAGCATAAGGGAAGCCTCGTCTTCTTTTCAGTGTCCTCTTTAGATATTCCTTTGAATTCCATCTTCCTCTTCTTATCAATCTCATGTGACTGATGGGTTACTCCAATCTCCATCTCGACTTTGAGAGCACATCGAACGATTTCCTCGTAGTTATTGAAGTCCCTTATGGCTAACGCCATTCGAAGACTTGGTTTTAAGCCACTAAAGAATCGATCGATCTTACTCTCAGGTTGGATAATAATACCAGAAGCGTACCTTGCAAGTCTTGTAAAATTTGCTTCATAGGTACCAACAGATTCATCATCCCTTTGCTTCAGTTCAAGAAACTCTTTCTCCATCTTTGTTCGGAGAATACGAGGGAAGTACTTATTGAAAAATAAGTTCTTGAACTCGTCCCATTCCATAGACTCAATTTCATCCCTTTGCCTCATATTCTTAATAAGATTCCACCATTGATCAGCATCTCCTTCCAAATGATACACTACTAGGATGACTTTATCATGTTCAGAACATTGAAGAACTGAAAATATCTTTTCAGTAGTACTAATCCATTGTTCCGCAACTAATAGATCAGTAGACCCGCTGAAAGAAGGTGGACGCTGCCTCATGAAGGATTCAACAGAATGTTGCTCCTTCCTTTGCTCGTTTGGATGTCCTGTATGATTCATAGCTTGAGAAAGTTGTGTGAGCATGGCTACAAGATTTTGCATTCCAGCTCCCATATCGATTGGTTGCTCAGGGGGACAATCATTGCATTGCCCATCGCATTCTGCATTAACACGGTTCATTCGGGTTCCAGCCATTGACTAAAACCAAGAAGAATAGTGTGAGAAACACTAATTATAATAGGAAAACCACATAATCAAGGATAAAATTTCACACTTAAGGTCTTATCCTAGGGTATTCATGGCCATTTCTAAAACACTAAGATTGTGTTCTATGCTTAGACTTATCCTTAGGGTTCTTACTAAGGCGTTCACATCCTAGTTTCCAAAGGTTGACTATACCTTTCCTCTGATACCATCAATAACGACCCATACTTTACATACATTGTTAATACGTAAAAATTTAAGCACGCTTATTACAACATATGACAAAACCACAAAGGACCGTATAGGTATAGTGTCTTTAGAAACTGGGAAACATAAACAACTGGTTCATAAATCTTCTACAGTGTCTCCCATTTACTTCATCCTATCTAGGGTCCCTTTTAGCATATTCTACTTAATATCCATCTTCCTGACCTGGGGAAAAGAAAACATAAAAGGGTGAGCTCAAATGCTCAGCAAGGGAAAATAAAGGAAATAAAAATCATATCATATCTTTTTGAAAATCATAACCTGCAAAAGAGATCATAATATCTTAAAATGGAACAAATCATAGAAGTGAAAATGATATCCCCATAATCATAACATAAAACTTGAAACTTTGTGGCATGCACACATAGTCATGGAAAATCATTTCTTGTTAGTCATGACTCATTGCCAAGACTATCTTAGCGGACAAAGTCCATTTCTGAACCGAGTTCACTCATCCTTTCAGTCCTGTTTCACTGAACTGAAATAACCTTTCATTCCATACATGTCTATCTCATGAGATATAAAATCTTTACCCAATGCATTGGAGGGAGATATAGGTCCAACCCATCTTATAATGAATCCTTTCTTATGTGTGCCACATAATCATAAATCATACATCATCGCATAACCCATGTAATAAAAATGGGATTCTTAAACAACATGACATCATAAAACAATTCATATAATATAAAGGAATTCATAAAATATTTCCATCACAACATAATAAAATCCATGTAATAATAGGGATAAAAACAGAACCCTTTTATTATCTTAGATGGAAAATAATTTTGATAAAACACTTGAAATCCATTCTTGAGGAAAATATCCTTTCTACTTCAAAAACACTTTTCCTTTCTTATCATGTCATACAATTTTAAAATAAAAGAAGTTGATTAAAAATAAAATTGAAATCTTGTAAAGGATGCATCTTGGAAATAATGTTTTAAAAATTCATTCATACCGTATAAGTTAAAAAAAACATTCTTCGTACTTTTGTCGGAAAAGTCAAAAAGTACCACGTAGGAAAAAAATTCCTTTCATATCTTTTACTAAAAACTCACCGAAGGGTAAAATTGGATTTAAACAATTGTAGGTGGATGGAAATAATATTACATATTGAGGAAACATGGATGTGGATGATAAAATACACCCCAGTAAATGCTTACGAATAAACAATCTCGGAAAACAATGAGATTGTGATGTTTCCCTTACCTTAGGTCCGATTTGCTTTGTACGTGTCCGAAGCTCCTGTATAATGGTTTAAATAATGTTATTGACTTATTCCAGAATCATAAATATTGATATGATATCATATATGGTCATATTCTTAGCATCTTGTTAGTAATATTTCATTGTTACTTGTTACTCGGGTCTTTATTGCCTTTTGTTCTTATGCGTGTTTTGCCGAATAAATTCTTATTCTTCTTTTAAGGTTATAGATAACTTATATCCAGAATGGTATTAGTGTAACATATATCATATTTATTCATTCAATTCATTTATATAATGAATATGTAATAATGATCATGTAGAACTAGTCGCATCACATCGTGGAGACGGTATTCCGTACGTACGCACGAGTGATGATATCGTTCCTATGATCGTGGAATTGTATTGGAGTATATATATATTATTTCAGTATCAATATTACTTTATAATAATCATAAATAGTTACTCATTACACCATTATACCCATCCTTGTAAGGTGGTGGTGGAAAATAGATTACACCACGGCGTGGAGACGGTATTCCGTACATACACACGTGCGGTGATTTCATTTTTCCGTAGGATGGATAGAAGGTGAATTAGGGTTTTTTTTCATATTTATAATAACATATCAGTATGTAAGTAATACTGATTTTATTACTTTATCATGAAACAACTAAAGAAGAAGAAGTTGAAGAAGAAAGAAATTGAAAAGATCGGTAATGGATATTACCTCTTCTTTGGAACGCCTCTTTGAATCCTCCACTTAGGGAACTAAGATTGGACTTTGAAGAAGACCAGGACCTCTAGGATTATTCTAGGGAAGTGGAGAGGAGAAAATGGCAGGGGTTGGCCGAGCCTGAGTTCTCAAATTGGTGTGAGGAGGAGGGGAAGGAGGTGCCCTTTTATAAGGGAGGAGAGGGGCACCTTAGGAATACCTCAAAATATTATTTTATATTAAAGTCAAAATCGGTTTATAATGGTTCCAAAGGGTCTTATTTCGAAGTTAAAGTGGGGATGGGTCGAAATACTATCAACCAATAAGATTTAGACAAGTTTAGGGTATTATTTTAACCTTATCAATTAGATTTAACTCTAAGTTAAATAATTTAACTTTTACCATGTCTTTTTGTTTTCTTTCACTATATGGTTAATACACTTACTATAACATGACAAAAGAACCCCAAATTGTTTATTATTAATATATATATCCTTATCTAAGTCATTTGGCCGAACCTTAGATTTTTAAGAATAAAATAACAATTAGTAATATAATATTTGATTTAAAAACTATTTTGTGTCAATTTTGACACTATTTGATATATGATTTTTGTGAAAGTCATAATAGAATTATATGTTCGAACCAAGTTGATTAAATTAACACTAATATATCATAGTAACCTAGAAAATTATTGGAATTCATAAAAAGTCTCAAATTACATTTATGTTGGTGTTTATAACATCAATTATGTCAATATTTCATTAATAAGATAATTACTGCATCATCATTGTGTCATAAATAAATTACATTATTTAATGTCTAAAAATTACAAATAAAATACCATTATGTAGGAAATAGTTCTATATTTCTAATGAATATTTATAGTCGAATTTATCCTATGTATAACCCCATATTAAAAAAATTTTAGTTATTAAACTTTGATTTTAACTATTTTAACTATTCATTAAATAAAATAATATTAAATGTCATAATCTAATCCAAGTGGACCAAAATGGTCATATTATATTCATAAGGTTGTTTTTGGTCGAATTACACTTATCCAATAGAATTAGGACATGTGCTAGGGTAATAGTAATATCATATTTACCCTTAGTTACCCTATTTACTATTAACCGTGGTAAAAAAAAGTAAAAAGTTACTATTCACCAAAAATTATTTTCATCTCATTGAACAACATTTTAGTCCTTCATATTAACCGTGTCTGTCGGATTTTCGAAATTCCATTCAAAGAAGCGGTAAAATTAAGTTTTATGCAAAATTCAGTTTTTTTAACCTACCACTTAGTGGTTTCACTATTCATCAAAAATTGAAAGTTTTCAGAAAAATACCAAAATTTCACCCTCGGCTAATTTCGGTATTCCGAATCCAAAAATGAAGTCCATTTTAAAAAATAAAATTTATAAAATTTCAAAAAGTGGGTTTTACTATTCATAACGGCTAGTTTTCATAATATTTTAATAGCATATCATTGTTTGGTGAAACTCGGTATTGCGTACGATGCAAGCTATCAAGGAAGGTCGCGATTGCGTGTAAGGTAAGACAAGCTAGTATGTAGTGAAAGATTCTTTTGATGATATATAAAAAACAAAATATTACTCATAAAAATCTCGGGTGTTACATCTAACATAATAAAGGAAGTCACTACCAATATTATTGCATATGATAAAACGATAGGGATGAATCCACTATAGTCAAACCATGTAGAGGAACCGGTAAAAAAATAAGAATATGATCTTCTAAACATGAAGAAATATCATGCTAATGTTGACATATTGATCATGTTATAGACTTTATCCATCTGTCAATTCACAATTCTATTGGAACTATTAAACTATTTTATGTATGAAACCCGCCTCAATAAATGAAAAATGCTTTGCCACTTGAAAAAAAATTTACTACCCTATTGTGTGTATAGAAGTCACAACATGATAATATAGGTGTTATAATAAAAAATTGAAATGGAAGCTCTCCTAAATTTATGAAATCCAAAGATCGAGAAATAGTAAGGATGCCTTCAAAATATATGCCTCGTCATATTAAAAACCTTCTAATTGCTAACCACAAATACCCCTTTTAGTGTTTGTATTAATGGATGGGTTGAACATGGGATTTTATATTTTACCATAATCCCTAATTGGTGGAGTCCACAAATGATAGTAATGAACAATGTTATTGATTTAGGCATTTGTAAACAAATCAAATTTGTTCACAACCAAAGACATGCTCAATAAGAATAGGCCTTGACCAACTCTCATCGATGTCAGACTAGAAGAGATCATGTTGTTGAGATATTCTTGCATCAGGAATTTAAAAAGTTCGATCAAGACTCTCATTTAAGAAATGTTAGATTTTAGATAGTGAAGATTTTAAAAATATTGCACCGGTCTTCAAGAATGGGTGATACAAGTGCATACCGAATGATTCAACCAACCCATGTTTAGATAAAAATACATAAAATAATAAGGGCAGATAGGGAAGTAGAAGCCACAAAAGATCAGTAGAATCCCCAGTCTCTAGGTCCGGGGGATTTATTTACCCATCCTTCAATGATAAAAAACTAGACCTAACTATTGGTGAAGGTGGAACATGAATAGCCAAAACCATGATTGCTATGCGATTTTTCACCTAAATAACCTCCTCTTCAAGGAGTATCAACATTATAATGATTATGGGAAACTATATATAATGAATCATCCTAGTTTGTCTCTTTCCATGATCTGGTAATATAATTGGGAACACACTCGATTAAACTATCTAGAGATTCTCAACAGATCACTGTCTCCCAAAAAATTCCTAGAGAATAAGCACATGAGGGTAAAAGGCCTTATTGAGGTCATAGAAAGAGAATACCCCATAGATACATTGGTAAAATTCGCATAATGAATTATACATTTGAAAAGGTCAATAATTACACCCTTGGTGACTCTACAGAGCACAAGTCCAAATCATATGAGGATTCAAAGGGGGATGTTCATCCTCGTAATGTGGTCAACACCAAAACAATTGAAAGAGGTATGTGTTCTTAGAACAAAAATATTTCCCTGAATTTAGGAATTTCTAAAAATAATCACTCCTTATCTCCTTAAATAAAATTCATCAAGGAAATGTGAGAGGGTTAGATTATACCTCACCTTCCTCCCAGAATGGTTTGGTGCATTTCATTAGAAGAAAAATTTTCTCAGTGGGAGGATGGGATGAAAAAATTGAGGACACTCATTACATAACTACTTCAAGGAATACTTCCTATTAGATATACTATTCAATAAGATCCTTATATCACACCCCAATCAAGAGTTCCTTATCAAAGATGACCCTTTGTTGCAATTTAATTGGATATAGAACATTCAATCAACATGGGACACCATCCACCAATATACATGGAGCCCACAATAGTAGATATGGAATTTCCTCTATTAGGTGTGAAAATTGAATATGGCATGGATTATACTTATAGGTCTTCCCCAATGGGATACCCATGGAAAATATCTGCAGTACCACAACTGATATCCCTACGAACTTCATCACCTACTCAAGATCAATCATAGATAGACATTCCTATTGGGACGATGAATTATCTTGTGTCACTCATAGCTCGATTATAATAAATTGAGTAATAGTGAGTGATGTTAAAACTATAAATTAATCCTCATCCTGAATGGGTATATCTGCCTCTTCCCCAAACGAAATTTGGGAATCCAAAATTTCTCATTTTCAAGGCCTCAGGAGACTAGGAGTAGCGTTTGATGTATCTCACCTCTCACACTAATACCATGATGGGGACCACTAGACAACAGGAGGCAGTAAAGCTCAGGTGATTTATGAAATCACTCTGGGGGATAGCCTTTGTATGTAATACAATTTTTTTTGGATTAGTCAATTACAGGGAAGGATGACATCTAACAAAAGTTTCATGTCCAGTTTAGATATACTCTATAGAAGAAAACATTCTTCAATCTCACAAACTACAAACTATTGTAGAATAAAAGAGTCTCATATTTTATTACGTAGTTGAAAGTATTGACTTTCTCCTTAATCCTAATAATCCTTCAAGAATACTTGTTTCCCATATGTTTTGAGAAACTTTCCAATGAGTTGTTCACACTATTGATTCCTTTCAAATATAAAAGATGGTTTTATGAGATTTACAAGATTTCACAATTGGTAAAGGACTCCATTTCATATACTAATAAAAATTCTTGAGAGAACCCATTGATTTAGGGAAGGAGAATAGGAAAGAAGAGACTGCCACTATTACACTTAATCAAGCCCAAATACCCACTCCAACTCCAAAGACCACACCATATCATGCGGCTACACCTATGAAGCATCAAAACCATTTCCCGACACATTAGGATGATCCAAATAAATATAGGTGAAAATAGTTTTTGGAAATAAAGACAAGGTCCACTATTTAAAAAATGACAAAATCATAGGGTGAATCATATCAACAATGGAAAAAAATTAATAAATTTTTCAATTCCCAAAAATCCCTGCAAATAGTTAATAAAGATATAACATATTATTTACCCTTCCAACAAGCACAGGGGCACAACAACCATGAGTGCTTCATATTTAAAGAACTCCAAAAGATGATGGTGGACTCTGGTAAAGTGAAGATGATGAATTCGCCTTCCCATTTAGTGTGTGCCTTTACTACCAAGCCATAATATGTGAATGAATGAAATAATGTCAATAGAAAGGGTAAACATAATTTTAGTGATTGGATGGTCAGAAAAAAGATCAATCATAGACATGTTATCCTCTAAGCACAGTTGTTGTAGCTAACTATGCCTTGATGCACTTCTACGAGAATTCAACCAACATCATCAACAAATCAGTTCTCGAAGAGCCAGTCCAATAAAAAGAAACATGGCCAAAAGATTAACAGGAAAACATAAGAATATGAGGTTCTATCAAGGTGTAAATTATGCATGACCATAACAGAATTCATGTTGATTGTATAAAGGTCATTTAATCCACCCCTCCAAATAGATCAACATGGTTCCACACTCTAGATGAAATATCTATTAGATGAGGGGTTTATATTCAGTTTCATTAACGTTATTAATTTAATGGATACCTTTTCAAATGATGAACAAGATTAAGAACCTAAATTCCCCACACTTGATGGGGGAACTAGGTAATGTGACTACTATATTTTATAATACACTGGAAGATAATTTCCTTCTAGGAGTCACTACTTCATCCATTCCCCTACTAGAAATGTCTACATGGTCGAAACTGGTGGTATGTCTCTCTATAAACTCAAAAAGGAAATTATAGTTTGTCACTCACACATGGAAGGGTATTCCCTAACATGATCATCATGGAAGATTGATTATATAATATGTCACGACCTAATCAAAATCGGCCCATAGGTAGGCCTCGCCGACCTAGTCCACCAAGAGCAGATTCAGCTTCAACTCCTATTTCAGTGACTAGTCCATTTACATCAGAAACAACACCTCACAAATCACCTATAAAATAGTACCCCAATTATAGTAAAAATAGAACATTGGATATGAAATACAATCTTGGATTCCCTATTCTATAAATAATATTTGATGTGAACTTATTGTGTCCTTGTAAAGCCCATAAAAATTTGAAACTGAGGTTTCTATCTTGCAATAAAATCATGTCGGTAATGATAATGAATAATTCCATATGGTCATCTCTTTCATAGACAAGGATGATAATTCCATTATACAAGGACACATCATTCCCTTCCACATATCTAGAAGGGTAAATTTCATTGATGTTTGATGATCATTCATTGAGTAATTCTCAAGAACCAACCTCATACCAATCCAAAAGAATCATAAATTGGATTTCAATGAATCCTACATGTACCCCTCTACCATAATGTTATAGGGTTATGTCAAGAATTAGAAAAATAATCATAGAAAATCAACCTGAGGACTCAATTATGGGACCTAATGTCTGTATCAAAATTCATGGTTGTCTAATAGTATATAGCCTATAATGTTTTATTAGGAAGAACTTTTCTTCGTTATCATGTGGTTATCCTTTTTTTATATAACCAATAAATCAAATATTTTATCAATGGTTAAATTTGTACATTTCATTGTGACAAGGCCCCATTCAAATCGCATGATACATAAGAAATTGAATTATGATTCTACCATAATGGAGGGAATCATTCCATTAATGGTAATGTTACTCAGGTCAAGGAAATAAATGGTCCAAAGATGATTCCAGTTAATCCTTTCCAAAAGATCATTGTACAGTGCATGTTTCCCACCATCCAAATCTAATATATGGGTTCAAATTCGAGTATAAACCTAATAAAATTCATGATGTCAATTATGAAAACTGATCCTGATTGCATTTGATAATTTATCAACTATCTAATGAATAATTCAATCCTTGATGAAAGTGTATTCATTACATCTCAAGGTCTCAAATGAATCCTTATTACATCAGTAGGATAGGAAAAAGTTATCATGCTAGAGGTGTAAGACAAAGAGGCTCAATTTTGTTCCCTTGTATCGCCTTTGGAGATCTATGAAATCTTTATTCAATTACGAAAGTCTAAAATGGTTACATCATCTTAGAAATGTCTAGATAACGACTCCCAACCTCCCATCACAAAACATGATTCACCACATACCTCTTAGGATGAGGTTAATGATAAAAAGCATTAAGGAGAAGAAGAAGAGGTAGACCGTAAGGATTACCCTCCATCATTTGAAGAAGGTGTATCCACCACTATTTATGAGTAGAAGATGAGAAATTTGGATACATAAGAAGATCCATTTCCCACATTGACTTTCTAGTGCATGACTTCCAATTAACAAAAACCATACATTTTCATCATGAACCAATATTAATATTTTTCTCCTTATAATTACATAGAAATTATAGGTCTTCGTCTTGATGTGGAAACCAATCACTTAGTTTATTTAGAAGCCATTGGGGGTACATGCAGGCATCCATAAGGACACACTTGACACATGCCTCCAAAATTTAGACTGAGGTGGAAAAAATCATCAAGGTCAATTTCATCTAAGAGGTAAAATATCACAAATGGATAGAAAAAATTGTCCCTATAAAAAAAATGAGAAAATCCGAGCCTACATCAACTATAGAAATCTCAATCGACAGTTTTTAAAATAGTTCATCAAGGATCAAATTACATAACCCCTAATTAATTCAATAGTTTTTTATCAATACCTCCCTTTGTTGGAAGACTATTCATGTTTATAACCAACTCTAGATTGATAGGGAAGATAAATAATCCCCTTACTTCAGAGCCCCCCAGGGAGTAATATGCTATCAGGTAATACCCTTCACCTTGATGAATACTAGTGACATGTACCAATGTTCCATGAATTTCATCTTCAATCTCTTTCGGTTGGAGATTTTCAAATGATATGTTAATGAAATAGTTATCAAATACAAAAAACATATAACCACATAGAAATCATGGAAGCCATCTTCAAAATGTTATTCCTGTATATCCTGAACATTAACCCCATAAAATGTTATTTTGGGGAAGAATAAAGGAAGTTTCTAGTCTTAATTGTATACCATCATGGCATTAAAGATGATCTTGAGAAAAAAAATCCATCCTTTACATGACACCTCCTCAAATTCGTAAATAATTTAGGGGAATCCAAGGACACATAGACAACATCTTCTGCTTCATATCAGGACTCGAAGGCAAGTGTTTTCCATTCAACTGATTGATGATGAAAGGAATCACATAACAGTTTACCAATGACTATCAAGAGTCATTTGAAACCATAAATAAATACCACTTGAGCCCTCTAGTTTTATGCCACCCATTGAGGAAAATACTATCATTCTATATGGGATGGAATGGGAGGGATCTGTTGGAGCCTTCCATGCCCAAAAGAACGATGTTGGGAATAAATAAAGCCTCTATTATCTCAATTGGACCCTACTCAATACTAGGACTCATTATTCAGATATATAGAATAGATTCCTAGTGTTAATCTCTTTTCTCTTGAAACTAAGGTACTACCTGTACCAACATAAGGTCCAATATCTTTCTCATTATAACCGAATAAAATATATCTTATTCCATCTTATGTTGATAGGATTTCTGGAATGTTGGGTTGTTATTATGTAGAAATATGATATACAATTCATGAATCAGAATGGATTGAAAGTCCATGTCATGACATATTTTATTATAGATCACCCATTTATAGAGGAACCATCATTAAATAATATAATTATTAATGAAGATATATTTTCTTTTCATGATGGATCCTATGGGGAAAGTCTTTTAATGGAGCATCTAGGAGAGCAATAGAGGAAGAGAATGGAAGTCCCTAAACACAAAAATGATGGGTTAGGGATTGTTCTTATCTCCCTAGTAAAGGAGGTTAAACCTCAATCCTTCTTATTATCAAAACCATTTAAAAATAATGATGTGGAGTATCAATCCCTCATTGTATGCCTGGAATTGGAACTCAAAATACCGGTGAAACACATAGAGTTGAATGGTTACTCAGAGTTGGTAATTAAACATATCAATGAGGATTATTCCATAAAAAAGAATAGATTATACCTCTGTTTGATTACGTTTGATGGTTAACAAAATAGTTCTCCTCATATGAAATATTGATTCAAATACCGTGACCATAGAACACCCAAGCCGTATCACTAGAGAATGAAGCTATAATTTTAGTGGATCCATATCGGGATGAAATAATCGTTAGCACTACCCACAGTTTCATGGTTTCAAAATTTCATCAAGTAAGAATAGAGGAGATAAATATAGTAATCCCATCCCATGATATGTATGGTCCTACAAAATTACTGATGAATCCCATCCTTGAATACCTCCAAGACGGATTTCTTCCACTGGAAAAAACTATGGAGGAAATCTGGGGACAAGCAGTCAATTTCAATATTTAAGATGGCCCAAATCATTAGAAGGTCCAATGTAAGTGATGTTTTGATGGAGTCCTTTTTAGATGTATCAATGGATAAGACAGTAAGGCTACCATAGAAGAAGTACATATGAGAGCATGTTATTCGTACCATTCAGGGTACATGATTTCCAATCAAATATGAATACTTCGATACTTGTGGCCTTTGATTTTGTAGGATTGAATAGAATTCACAAAGAAATGTAATTCCTACCAACTACATGCCAACATCATCCATTAAATCATATAGTTTATACATAAATACAAATACACCTGGCCAGTCTCAATATGGGAATTGGATATTGTGGGGTCATACCCACCAACTATGGCCAATCAATTCATATACATCTTAACTCTTATTGATTTATCCTCAAAATGGGAGGGAGCAATACAAATCAATGAAATCTAGTCCATAAGTGTCATTTTATTTGTAAAAGGAAATATCATTACCATATTTCATGTCCCTCATACCATACAGATGGAAATTGGGAACAATTTCTATTCTACTAAGGTAGAGAATCTCTGTCGGCATTAGAATATAAAATCCCACCGTTCATACTACTATCAGGAAGCAACTAATTGAAAAATAGTGGCCTTTACCAAGACCCTATCATACATACTCAAAAATATGGTTGAGAAAGCTAAAAATTCTTATCCTGATAAGATCTATCATTATTTATGGGATTATCATACTACAACACATATTACGACATGGGTGACCCCATACTCACTGATATACACAATGGAAGCAGTTCTTCCTATTGAGTTCTAGCTGTCTATGATACATGTTTCCATATATGACAATAAATACATAGATAAGAAATCCATGAAATGGAAGGATTTATAAGAGTGAATTGATGAAAAAATATTATACAATATACATCACCTATAATTCTATAAAAATATGATAGCATGATCCTTTAACAAAATGTTCTGCCTCCGTTCATTCTTCCAAGGAGAATTGGTTATAGTCCTCAAGACTGCAATGATACCAGGAAAGGATCCACAAAAATAGGACCTAATTTAAGAGGGAATTTATTAAATACAATAGATCTACTGTAATGAATGATATTACATAATCCCAATCAGTGGAGAGATCTTTATGACTCCAAAAAATTCAAGGTTCATGATGAAATAATTTGTGTAATAACATGGAGAATGACTAAGATGTAACATTTCAAACAGAATAGTCAGTCTTTGTTGCTGACCTACCAAAGGAATGACATCATATCTATGTTTCATGATGTTAAACTGCACGACATCATCATCCTTTTCCAACAACAATAAATTGCATGACTTACGGTCTCAGTGGTATGACCTAAAACAATAAGTCACTATTTTTAATTAATGAAAGAAACTAAAATTCACTGTTAACATCCTTCTCATTTGATGATAAGAAATACCTAAAACCCCATGAGTTGAAAAAACTCCTCATGGTCTCTTAACAACAGGTAGATCTTTCATATATTCCCCAATTACATCATATCCACCTCAACGTGACACTTCGGCCCCCATTATGAGAATAAGTCCCAGTACTAACACATCCTTATCTCAAGATAGTAAACAAAACGACACTATATGGAAATATGTATGTCTTGATTCTCATTCCAATGAGACACAAATAGATAGCCAGACATTCCATCATAAGTATATCCATGTCTAAGCAAAAGAATACCCCCTTCAGTTTCCTGGTGTACGAATCAGATCTGTATAGGAATCCTTTCCAGGACATCTGGATTGATCCCAATTAAAAAAAAGTCAATAATGATGCCTAAACCTCATGTTATATCAAATTAATCATCCTATAAAATAATAAATCCCTTTTTCATTGACCAAAGAATGATTGATGTGGTGGAATATTTTAAAATAACTATTTGAGGAGTGATTCATGTTAAAACAAGATACGTTGTGACACCGGTATCTTATATCCCCACCCATCTATAATATTTATTTCACATCAAGTGAAAAAATTCTTTACAGTAAGATGTTCAAATATATGAAATAAATACTCATATAATGATTATTATAATAGTTATTTTATGAACTATGTGTGTCTAGATTCTCATTAAAATGAGATATATAATGACACCTAGATCTACGGTCTTGGGTTCAACACCAATAAAAAAAATCCCTCTAACTATGTATATATTAGACCTACACATGGAACCTCATAAAAACTATGTATTTATATATTATTATTCCGAAAATATATGTAGAGATTCCCCAAACTAATCCCCCAATCCATCCACAATCTCCCTTTTCATGTCGGGAAGCTCACATCCATGCCGAATGGAATTAAACTACAATGGCCTTCAAAAATTATGTACGGATTGATTATTATCTTAATGAGATATGTAGGGATGCATGTATCATATCTCATGGACCATCCCCAATAGAATCTAAATTCCCTTTTCCTTTACTTGTAATTCCCTTGTGCCATACTAATAACCTTCATCGCTCAATGTTTCTCACACCAATCATAGATCATGTGCGATTATGAGTTTTGAAAAAATTATTAACCACATAAGAAAGGAATATCAATTCATGTTTTTTCTATGGTCCTGTGTGCAATATCTTAAATTTCATACCTTATTTCCTCATCACATGAAAATAAACTACATTATTTCTTCAAAAACAATGTGTGGATTTATTCTCATTTCAATGAGATACGTAGTGATGCTGATATAACAAATCTTGAGACCAGCAAAAGAATAATACAGGAAATACCACCTACCTCCCATGTATAAGTCAGATTTACTTGAGAATACCCGGTATGAGTTATCACCATTTTCATGAACCCATATGAAAAAACCTCCAATTTCCACCACATGTGAATTCAATCAATGTGGGGGACCATTATTTTTAAACTATGCATGGATGGATTATAGTTCCAATGAGATATGTACTGATGATCGAGTCCTATTAACAATCTGTCAATTATAATTCCCACTATCTTCATGTCATGAATCATTTTTCCATACTACATGAAGTTAATATCCAAGTATAATTCCCAGACGGCATGAATTTAAATTGTGTGGTACATTAAGAACTATATATGTTTTGATTTTCATTCCAATGAGATACGTAGTGATTCCTAGGCACCATTTCCATGTACCAACCAAAGGATAAATTATGAATAAACCCTATCTTATATACAAACAAAGATATAAATATGAGATCTCAAATTAGGCCCCATTATAAAATGATCGATGGAAGAAACATGGATTCCCTCCTTCTACATATGAGTCATATTTATATAAGGGACTCTACACTTCATAGAATAATCTGTCCAAAGATTTTCATTATTCATGATTATATCCCTTATTCACATAATACTCCTAATCATTGAAATATTTGTATCTTCATAATTAATATCCATTTTCTAGTGTTAGATTTTATAATACCGGAGGACTTTTTATCCTGACTATAAAGTAACATGCCACAAATTGCTTATAATAAAGCATCCCAAAAAATGGGATTATCAGCCAAAGGATTCCAATATTGAATACAATGTACATATCTATTTTATCATTTTATAAACTCTCCCTGATATTAGGATTTTTAATAAAAGGTAACCTCTTCCTCGGGATAATCTTTTTTTGTACTACCCATCTTTGACGACATTACGTTGGAACCCATGATTCAAACTTAGCCGGTATTAATATCATTCATTATTTTCCCATATCCATTCTCATGATCCTACAACCTTCAAGGAAACAATTTAAACATTCCTCCATCATGACCAAATTATTCCATAATTCCCTTGGTCTGATAGGCAACATGTCATCTATTTTTTCCATAGTGTTTTGGTCCTTGGAATATGACCAAAAAATATAAGCACTTTATCTCACTTGTTTTTGTCAGACTTGTACGAGTAACATTTTCTCCCAATTATTTATTTATTTTTATTGGAAATGATCCTCTCATATTAATGTTCATATTTTCTATAAACCATAATATGTGACTAGTAAAATTTGAATCTTCACAACCCTCTATCGGCTATTTTCCATATAATGTTAGGATTCTAAAGAACCATTATGCCTGATTATTCAATAACATGTCCTTGTTGACTTATTATAATTTTGTCACAAATTTCATCTCTTATGAGCAAAGGGATGACACTATTGACTATTCTATAACATTCCATGGAAACCTTTTCATAAAATATCACTTAAAAGGGGGTTTTAACCAATAGTAACTCCATCCTTAGGGGAGACCTCAAATTACACCATAATCATGTTTCCCAAATTACTTTTAATATATAAGGATCCCCAAATCAAATCTCACAACTTTATACTCCCAAACCTGTATATGGTAGCACATTTCCTAATATATTACCATGAATGGGTGATTTACGAGTATTTTGGTCAACGATAAAGACCTTAAATTATTTCCCCTCATAATTTCCATTCTATATGACTTTAAACATTACTACATAATTTACATGTTTCATGACATTAATCTTCACAACATGATATCCTTACTGCATGATTCTAATCTTTAAAACATAATGTCCTTGCTGCAAGACATTAATTTTCATGATATTTCTACCCATTTTCGGAAGGGGCCTTCCCCTTCTCTAACATCAGTCATCTCAAAAAATGATCCCTCCTTTTCAAAATCCAAATCTATCCTCTAATAGTTTCCCATTGATGGAGTCATCCAATACAGATGCTATTTTCAATCCCAGACACCTTCCCCCAGAAACACCACTAGTCATTGTCTTGATAAATCTAAATATCCATAAACTTCCTTCATCCATGTGCAATAGAGTTTCATAATTCATAATAGAATCTTTACCTAACTATGTTGTAACATACCCCAATTTTCATTCCATAATTCACCCAAAAAATGTTCATGACATCCAAAGGATACAACTACTTAACTATTCAGTACGTGCACCAGTTGGCCTTACATATAACACCTTAATAATGCGTTTTACAATCAATAGAAACTTTTTCTTTAGGACAGAACCCCTCTATCCCAGAATATCTTGTCTTAATCTCCAAAAAACACAAAATAATGGCTCAATATTTCTCATCGAGTATCTGAAGAATTATGGACCATTCCATTCCAACAAGACCAATTTGGTTCATCGTTTTAAAACATAATGTCTAAATTGTTCATCATAAAATACCAGTATCATGAATATAGCTTGCATGAATTTAAAATTTCCTCAATAAGATACATCACTTTCTAGATTGAAAAACAAAAAAAGGGAACTCTAGAAAAAAGTTGAGTCTCATCTCTCTTGACCTACACAATTTATGGTTTAGGAAAAAATCAAGTAATGAAAAGAAATAGGAACAAATCTTGTAAATAATGAAACTTGAAAATTTTAGTCTATGAAAAATCAATGATTTCCCACTAATACTTCTTTATATTGGACTTAGAAAACAATTAGGGTAATGATACAAAGGAAATTTTTTAACGGTTTTTCATATCACCATGGGAACAATCGAACTTTACTCTCTATGCCCTATAGAAAATGAAATAAATATAGAACTCTAAAGTAATGGTTGATACAATTATATCACAACGATGTTTGATAAAATAAGTAATTTTAATAGTATTGTATTACATGTATGATAATGATGGGAATTCCAAAACAAGTGATTAGGAATAATAATCCATTTCATTTCATAGCATCAAGGTTTTAAAATTTAGGGGAACTATTACATGATGATGTTTCTATACCATATTTTATATTTTAACTTCAATATAAGAATTTTAATGAAAAACCACACCCTTATAAATTTTGGTGTATTAGAGAAGCTCCGGCCTTCATACAGAAATAACATCCACATATTTATGGAGCTTCTTATTCTCTGAACCAATGACATCTCTTTTTTGAGTTAACAACCTTACCATGGAGTGAAGGAGTTGAAATTCCTCCTCTGTTGATGCATTTAATTCCTCTTCGTTGTGATTTATTTGGATATACTTCTCATCCATGTGGTCATGGTACTCATCCACCAAAATGTAGTGGATAGACCTAGATTGGACTATGTTAGCTCCGATTTACTCATATTTTACATCCAAATTCTCCTCTATTTGCTATGACCATTGTCCTCATATCCATATCAGTTTATCATCTTCACTACATCATGGATCTAGAGGTAGTAAAATTCATCATATCCAAACATGTAAATCTTACATGGGAGGTAGTTATGTTGCGACAACATGTATTCAAGAGTGACACCCCAATTATCCTAAAAATATTCCAACAGACCAAAAGGCCTATTATATTAAAATGATATTTATTCTTCAGATTATATTTAGAGATAATCTTAGAAGGAGAGATGTATTCCATATTTTTTGGACTCAGTGAGTCACCTTGTTCAATTACCACAAAAATATCCCTAGTGTCACCCATTAATATCAATGAAGATAGAATAAAATCAATCATTTCTAACCCTATCACCAAAGATGATTGTACTAAATAATAGATGATACTTCTCATTAATACCCGAAGGTAAATAGTTTCCAAGGAGATGGAGTGACTAAAACAATTGATGGAAATCACCCAATGATTGGTCGATAATTGAGGTTTACTCTTCTATGTTTCCCCTATCATTAATTCTTATAGTGGTAACATCTTGATAGGGGACATTATCTTATATTTTTTAGTACTAGGATCAATGGATCCTAGGGATTTCCCACATCAGAATTTTCCACCACTGTAACTGGTATCAATGGGTCTTGAGAATCTCCCCCTTCAGGATATCATCCAACACTACCTCAATAATAAGAGTTGGGTGGACTTGGATTCCTCATTTGTGATGTTCCTTGGAGACATTTTATACACAAAATTTTGAAAAGTTGAACTCTATTATAAAGAATCATGTGAAAGAAAAAATAAACCATGTTTGGAAAATACAAGAATGATAAAACTTATGTCAATCCAATTACTTTTAGAAATCCCTAAACTTTATGAGAAAACTGAGTATATCAATGTGTGGATTAATTAATTCTAAAATTTCCTAGTACATAATGTCAAGTATTGAAGCATCCTCACTAATAATGGTATTGGAGATATGTTGTTGAATTCATGAATTATATCTGCGGACAACCTCCTCTATTAATTGATCATCAATAACATCATCATTATCCCCCCAAGAGTTAGGGTCGACATCAACACCTTCCTCAAAACATATAAGATCCCTATCATCCCGTTACAGGGTTATAATGGGATAAAAATTGACTACCATACGGTCTTATGGTGTGGGAAATATAACTAAAATATCATGAGGAGATAAAAGTCAAAAATAGTGCATGACACCTTTTGAAGTACATTTGACATTACCTTGGTCATCTCTCCTCTCTATAGGATCAAGGGAATATGAGGCTGCATCAATTGACACTTCATCCAGCTAAATAATATATTCATCTGCCGGAATCCATGCCTCCCCCAGGGAATCCTTCTCAATCCATGATGGATTAGTGACAAATACATTATGGGAGAAGGTGATGATGATTATGGAATACACACGTATGGTCAAAAGGGACTATGATGATCATGTAATGATACCAAATTACAACATAAATCTTTACTAAGGAATAAATGTTGACATAACTTCTATGACATTCTTTGCTTTATATATCAAGATGGAGAAGGGTCCAACCTAGTCCTCATGGAAACATAGGCTTGTTGGGATGGTCGCAGTGTTCCCAAAACCATCTCAACTATCATAGATTTCTGATATAGGGATGGTAATATGGATTTATGAGCCTCATAAAATATCTCTTTAGTAGTGTATTTGGGTCCATAAATTTGAAAACTAGACACCTCTTCAATTTCTCTTTATCTAAACAGTTATTCTTATTCTTCTATAACAAACTAAAAAATACAATTCCCTCATTATTAATGAAAGTGGATTAATGTGTAGGAAAAGGAAAAGGGAAAAGATAATTACATTATCAGGGTTATGTTAAATGTCAGATCATCCCATAGAATAAATAGTTACCACCACAATACCTTCTAGGTCATATATATTATAATCCTTCATTGTAGAAAAGGTCTGGTAATCGTTTGTGTATATCGAAACCTCAAACTCGTGATTGTACCTCATCACCTCATCCAAATCATTGTCATGGTGGAAATCAGAAGGTGCTCTGATATCACCCTGCTCTTTGATTTATAGTCTATCCAAGTGAAACTCCAATGAATCTATGATATCAAAAGTTTTTCTCTCCCAAACTCATGTCATTATGGATAATACATAATTTGACTCAGATGTGGATGGTTATAAGGAAGACATGACACCCTCGGATTTGGAAGCCTATTCAAACTAATTTATCTTTGTAGGTGATAGAGGGGACGTAACACCATCCACCTTCCTATGATGGAGACTAGATTTCCTTGGTGCAAGAGGTGTAGTTTTCTCAATTCTATCCAGTCAGGTGGCCCTTATTCGAGAATGATTCAAATAATTAAAAGATACAACATTATCATCTTTGGATCAAGCCTTTTTACCAGGAATAACATGACAAGAATATGTTGATGCCTTAACCTAGTAAATTTCATTCTCCATCAACCCATGAGGGTATGAAGAGATCCATGCCTTGGAATGTCTAGCCTCAAACCCAATTGATGGGTCTAACAGAGGCATCATGATTGACAGTTTTGACACCTCCATGGCTATTAATATTCAATTATTCTGGGATACTATCAGATTCCTATATATCCTAACATGATTAGAAGGATAGATTCATGACTATTCAGGTGATTTAAAATGGAATGAAAATCAATATAGAGGATAAGACTTACATATGATATCAGTATCATTGTGGGCCACCAATAAAGAGGCTCATAATTCCCCCATGTATGACCTCATCTCGTAATTATTTTCCCTACCACAATTCATAAATTTTTCAACTAGTGGGTTACCATGAGTAAAAAAGTTAAATTCTCCCGACATGTTTATCATCTTTATAATGTCATCAAAAATTAGGTTAATATAATTGATTCCAGAAACAACCTGATAAAATGGGAAGAATCAATTGTCATGGAATTTAACTGGTCTCAGCACCACATATGAACTAATGTGTGCTATGATCCACCCCATAGCAAATGAAAAAATCTATCAATATAAAAATGGTATTTCATGTTGTTTTTATGTAAAAAAATGGTATATTATTTCCATGAAAGATGCATCCAACCCTATGTACCTCCCCTCTACCAGTTTGGAAACTACCAAAAAATTATTTGGCCTACAGCACCATTGGACCTGTGGATGGGACACTAATAAATGATTAGAAAACTAGCGAGGAATATGGATAAGAAATTCGTTGCATCAACATTTGGGTTGAACTTTTAACCCCAATATGTAAACTTTGTCTTCTCTAATGTGTTCCAAAATGATCATAGTGCACTTTGATTCACTTGTGTGGTACATGAAGTAGGGTGACATCAAGTGGAAAATTCCACTATTATTTCTAAAAATCCTTCATCCATGATCCTAGATATATGCCATCCCTTGGGTGAGGGTATTTATCTTGAAACATATTTTCTATATTGAAAAACAGGCAGGACAATGGCTGTGTCTACTCAGTTTCATCCCATTTAGTCTTTAATTGGAAAAAGAAATAATATATTTCCCCTAGAATGGGGAACCTAATAATTTTGTAGACGTGCTATTGGATAATTCCAACATCACCATACATCATGTGGATTGAATTTTTCTATTGACTCCCTGAGATCATCAGTTTGGGAGTGATATCTATGTTCCTGTAGACATAGGTTACAACGTTCCAAATAGCCTTATAGAGATAATATCACATATAGTTTTATTTAAATATCTACAAGTTCATCACACCTAGTATTCATACATCCACTCAGTCCTAACTCCCCCTCTAGTGAATAAGTACCAATCCTCCTCCAAACAAAGAGTTTGATCTATATGTGTATCACTAAAGGTTGAGTCATAATAATGAGGCCTCGAATCATGTATATTTACCTTCAGATCTAGAGAATAGATATTATGCTTCATAAAACAACCTATAAAATTTTTCCCTTCCTTAATGTAAACACGCTTGGATGAGATGTCAGAATAAGGGTGGTTGGTGTACTACACAAACCAAGACATAGGGAGATAACTCCATACCCCTGGGATTGTATAATCCCTCAAAATCCCATGAACTTAAAATGTTATGTAATTGCATCATGTTTACTCATGTTGGTATGGTTCAAAACACTTCACCTAATCCAGTATAGTAGGCCCAATCACTTCATTTCTACTTATCCAAATAGCTTTTATCATCTCAGATGAATGTGAAACATTATATTCAGTGGAAGTCATCAAATAGTCCATTGAAAGCTTACAAGAATGAATCATTTCTTCCTAATACATTAATATTTTGACTTATGGATGACCAAATATATAATTCTAAGGATCTTATATTTTAGAAAAGCAATGAACTCAAGAAGGTCCTTCAGTTATGTCCTCTACACATTCCCTTCAATAAGGTACCATGCCCAAGACCCTCGAACTGGTCCTTTGAAAATAATCATTGAAGTGGTCTACCACGTACAACACCATAGTCCAAAATGGTTATACAATGGGAATCTCATTGGGAGGCCTTCCCCCAAAACATAAAATATAATAGAGCTTATAAGAATACCAGTTCGATGAGAGTAAAAATTTGAAACCTAGAATTTGTGGAAAAATTATAAGGGACCAATGGTATTTATGGACGTTGTAGGATTACTCTGGGAACCTCTCTACCTAGTCATTGATGGGGACCTTCACATCATACCCACACCGCATTCTTTCACTGAATACCTACAGGGTTCACTAAAAAGCATTTCATTATATCTTCTATGTTCTACCTTAGGACTGGACCCCTATCTTTGGATCGGATCCAATATTGAAGATGGATTTTGTTGACACTCTATTTTTTCAGGAGGGGTGAAAATATTATGAAAGTAACCTTAACAATGCTAAAGTAGTTAATTGATAAAATATAAAAAGTAGTACTAAAGGAATCACCCAACCTAGGATCTACACACACACCTACGCATCAGAAGGCCATCACATCCTCCCTTTCCATGAAACGGTAGGTCACCCTCTAGGTCATGAACCTTCATTGATCACCTATCCCCGAGGCCAATGTGGGAAACCAAATTAGACCAAGGTCCCCAGGTTGCCTATAATTTGGAAACCCAATATTTAAGGGGGATTAGTGAGATCAAATTCCCATTGGGGTCTAAAGAAAGACACATGTATGTGGACTTATTCTCCCCTTGTGAGAAACCACATGCACGAGGTCCCTTTCCCTAAAAATAGACCTATACGATACCCCTCCAAGGACCCTCGAGGAGATCCAAGGAACCTAGCATAAATACTCACCCTAGCATTTTTCCGTGGAGGTTCATTACTTAAGGAATAAATAGGTCACGTTGGCCTAAACACCCCTACAAGAAACACATTTAGTTCTTCCAATGCCCTATGTGAGACAACTGTTCCACTTAAAATGAGACCAACATGAATCCCTCATTGAATCCACCTCAAAACCTAAAATTATAGGAATACTCTCCCTTTTTCTCCCATATTTGAGAGGGACCAAGTCGAATCCTCCACTTAGTCCACTAGACTCTCATGAAAATGGATAATGTCACGCCATCATGTCTCTTATATAGTTTTGTATTCATATGGTCATAGGTCTCCCACAATTGTCCTACCCCATGGTTAGGATGCTAGGTGATCATATGGATTCGTATTCCCAATTTCACCATGACCCTACACTTGGGAATTGTGTCAGGAAGTTCCCAGTCTTGGATACTAGGGATAAGGCCATGTCCTATCCATTTTATCCCTATGACCCAACATCTACAGTGCCAGGTAGGGAGGATGGGGATTATTCTTGGTTTTCTATTCACAAAGGAATGAGATCCTCTTCCCTAACTATGGGACCAATATTAGGGAATCCCTATAGTATTAAGAAATGATAATTTTTATGGGAGGTTGAAATCATGCTTCTCCTCATCCCCTGTGATACTAGATCAGAGAGTGGATGCGAACTAGAGTCCGCTCCTCCATCTCTCATACCATCAACCTCTTACACTAATGAAGGAGGAGAAGTGTGGCTTCATGACCTATCAATTATTTTTGTTTATCATGTTCAATAATGAATCATCATGAATTTTTTTATTAGATTATAACTATGGTCATAGTTTCCAAACTATAATATATATGTTTTGGTAAAGGATCATCCTTTGAATCTTCCTATAACCTTCATTTAGATTTCCTCTATAGGTATAAGTTCTCAATTCCATGCATCCTCCTTTAGGGAAGAGTAGATTATGAGGTTTCCTAGACATTTTTTTCCTCTTATTTCTCACACAGATCATGACCAAAGTGTGATTATGGTTTGACAGTGGTCACGACATCCACATGATCCCAAGCCTTTTGTGCATCATTACAAGTTTAATCCCCAACACAATTTATGACTCCTACATGGCATAAGCCATACTCTATCACCATATAAAGCATCTTCCTTAGGTGTATGCCTCAACCCAAGATCAAACAAGGGTATCCATCATAGGATTAATCCGCAATATTAACCACTCTTCACTTTAGAATATTATTCAATAGTAATTACAAACAAAACTTCAAACCATCCAGGAAACCTCTTGAGGATTAACCCCCAAACCAATCAAAAAAATATCAATAATTCCAAAAAATTTCATATCCAATATTTCATTAATCAAGGAATACTTTTCATGAATAATCCCAAACTTAATTCAATTAGTGGTATACACTACCCTGTGAGACAACTAGTTGATGTTTGTGGACTTTGATTCCCATCCAAATGGGATACGTAGGCGGCCTCCTAGTGGTTCAAACCCTATACCACAAATTAACTATGTTCTATCTGGGCCACATTCCCATAAGAGTCAAATTCAACCTATATATATATTATTTATAGGTTTATAGGTATAATTTGGCATAATTCCCAGAGAAAACATTGATTTGGAACCTTTCACCATGACCTCATTACCACAGGATGTTAAATTGTACGGTCAGGTCCTTATCACATGACCATAAATGTTATGTTGTTCCCCATTAAACGGAAATGAACTAATTTGGTACTGATTCCTTTAATAAGGATGTGTAGGAATCCCATACATGGGTTTGATCCCAACATAAAAACAACTTTCATCTCCATGGATGATTATATACTCTAGAGTGCCGCACTGTGTTGATTTAAGACTAGAATAATCATAATAATGACTAAGGAATCAATAATTAGTACATAAGTTCATACCATTAATGGAAAATATCAAATACATATAGATATATCCATTTATGAATAACCTAAAATACATATGAATGATTATAATGATCATACATGTTAATAATTTATTGTTAATTTTAGGGTTATTTTATCATACACGATAATTAATAAAAGATTTTTTAACATATGATTAATCTATAAGATAATCTTCTAGTATTCAATAATTCCCTTCAAAAGGGTGTGACGAGCTCGAAATCCCATCCTCTCAACAAATGTGAGTTCTTCAGCATCAGTGGTATAAAATGACCAAAAAGTTATACCTTTGGAATGTTGGTCCAAATGGATATGGAACCATTGGGTGTTTCTGGTTCGATAAGAAAACACGATGGAAACCATTTGGAAATATTGAACCCAACGTAAATGATTGAACGACACTCGAATCCCAAGAATCAATTATGAGGTGAAAATCATTGATTATTTCCACTAAGAATATATAATAAAAAATATGATCTTATTTCTAAAATACAAAACATATAACATCTAGATGAAATATTGGGTAACTTTAAAAATCATGGACCATTTAAGTTAATTGTTTCATAGAATTTGAACAAATATTCACATCACAACCTGGATACATAAACAATTAATTCATAAAAATCTATATTATATCACATTCTGTTCTTCACATCTTGTAGCCTTTTTATGTATAACATACTTAAAATCATTCTTCAAAACCTGGAGAAAAGGAAACATAATAAGTGTGATCTCACATTCTCAGTAAGGGTAAACATAACCATTAATGATTAAATTCTAATAGTGGGATTAAAATTATCATAAGGGTATCATGAACTAACCAATGTTCATGATAACAAAATTGAAGATGTTATACCCATCAAAATCGTGATGATAAAACATGAGACATGAAATATATGTTTAACAAAGTTAATAACCATATGAATCAAATATTAGGATCCATGTAAAAACTATCATGATCAAAGAAACCATTTAAAAAACTAATTTAATGAATAATTGAAACATGTATGTATCATGGACGATTTTCCTCATAAAACAATTTTAAGAACGTTATAGTGAAATAAAAAATATTTCAAACTTACTTCATAATTATCCATTGACTATAATAATTAACCAATGAATTAAAAGGACATAAAAATACCACCCATCCATGTTTTATAACATATCCCCCCTGTTGTCGGTTTTTAACGCAACCACACATCCTTGGAGTATTACATATAAACCTAGATTTGTTTAAATTATATTAATAAATCCTTGGATTATAATGTAAAAACCCCTAATCCATACATAAATATGTATAATTGTCAAATAATGATAAAATATATTATAATATTATGCATTTCGAAATAATAATAAACATTGTTAATTCATATTGTGATTTACCATTGTAAAAGAAATAGGTTTCATGATAGTATCTTTGAAATAATCATTATCCATAATGGGGAGAATAAGGATGGTATCATTACAACATATCTCGAGTGTTATGCAAGTAACAAAAAGGGTTATTATCATTGATGAATATAAATACCAAAAAAATATCATTATAATCATTATTTTATAATATACAATTTCAACTTATAAAATCTATTTTAAAAAACTATAATAATAAAAAAATATTTTCAGAATCATATTCACTGAAAATGAACATATAATATTTTATATGAATCTTTAATTAATTTTGTGAACTTAATGGTGGAATGTTTATTTCATGTTTTAATCATTATAATATATACTTTGTCTACACCTTCGATAAAAATTACACTGTTCATTGAATAACAAAATGATTTTATTTAAACCTTTTTGTAAAAAATGAAACATGGGTAAAAATTAATTTAAAAATCCTTAAATAATAGTCTAAAAAATTATTGAGATCATTTTAGAAAACATTGATATTAATGAAAATATTGTTCTAACCAAAATAAATGAAATTCGGTTGATTTTCAAAAAAATAATTTCTAGAGTACAAAAAGATGTAAATGGACGTAAAACATTAAAATTAATGAAATAAACATATGAGATTAAAAATAAAATGGGATTATAAGATAATGACCATACAATTCCTTCAATATAAATTCAAGAATAAAAAATTCAGATTAAATTGGTACTGAAATATAAACCCCTTACCACTTCGATAACATTTGAGTCGAATTCCCCCTTAAATTATAACTTAAAATGAAGCAATAAATATAATTAATATAATTATATTTTTGATATAACATATAAAATGTGATTTATTTACAACTATTAAAAAAAGAATTGTGCTGAACAGAAACTTATGTCCTGATGAAAGATAACTTGAGATGAATAACACTTAAAAAGATTAGACCATTAAATTTAGAATTAATCAATGGTTATAATATGTGTAAAAAAAGTAAATCAACATAAAAAAATTGAAAACAACATATACGGAAAAAAATTCCATTTCAAACCTATTCTTTATATTATATAATCATTGAACATATAATATGACTCAATGAAAGAAAACATAGTAATGTAATCTCTTATTACTTGTTATCTTTAATGTAAAATCCCCCTAGATAAAACAAAGAAAATGAAACATAAAATATCATTAAATTTAATTGTTTCATGATATAATATTTAAATGTAAAATATATACACCATATAAATTAAATTAGTTGTTTATAAAATAAAATATTCCTCAATGAATGAAAATTGAGATGAAATCTCATTCCTCGAATCTAGACATTCCATGTATGGCGTTTAAATCATTTATATTAAACTTATTAAAATTATTTAATTTTTTAAGAAAATTGTATAGGTTTATTATATTAACATTATACCATTTTTCCTTTATCTTAATGATATATTTAATCCCTTTGTTGTATTGTCCATATAAAGTGTTTGGAGGAGATTAAGTTCATAGTTGCAAAACAGATTTAGTATGTTGACCATGTCAATGTGATCATTGTTAAATAATTTCTAAAAAAACAAATAATGAAATAATTATAATTTTTATATATAAATTATACATTTAAAACTATAACCGAAATAGTTTTCTGAAAAATGAACATATTTATAATGATGGAGACAGTAAGTCATATGTACGCATGAGTATCATTTTGATTTCTTGAATAGAATGTGGAAAATAATGGTTGTATTATTTTATACATATATATTTATTATTCTATCTTATATATAATATTATATATTTAAATACATTATATATAACATCTATGTAATGTAGGTGTGAAAAAAATCAGATTTCTTCATGGAGGTGGTAATCTGCACGTACACACAAATGATGTTGTAGTATTTCAATAGATGGAAAGATAAGAAAATAGATGGTATATTATATTTAAATAAAGATAATTATTTGATGAATATCATATATATACTTTAAATCCATCATTATAATCATCCATAATGGCTGGTGATGGATAATGAATTACATTAATTTTGCGAGGCATTAGTGCTCTGAATAAAGAAACAATGGTTTTGTATCCCATTTGATGAAAGAGGAGAAAAATATATTTCACCCCATTAACATGGTAAAATATATGTATATATAAGATAATGGGCCTTTTATATCATTAATTTTTAAGAATATATAATGGAATTAGAATAATAAATAAAACTAAAACATTTGGTTAAAATTTATACCCCTTGTCCATAAAAGCTTCTTTTATTTACACCTTAATCACTCTACAGTTAATATTATGGAAAAATAATTATACTAAAACATGAGTATTTATATTAAAAAATTATATTTTCAGTTTTTCAAACCAAATGGCTCTTGGAGTACGAATATATGAGGATAGGGGATCCCTTTTATATGTGAGGGAAGAAAAATTTGTGGAATTTCTTAAATTATTAAATAAATATAAATTTATTTCATGAAAAAGTTTCTACATACTGATAAACAATTATGGTAATAATGTTATTAGTATAAATGTTCATATAAAGTAAAATTTTAAAGAGTTTACATTTTTATTCACCCATATCTATTTCTATCACTGTGTTAACCATTTTGACAATTATCATAATAACACATTTTTAATTAATTAGGGGTCAAGAAATATACAATAAAATAAAATGATACTAATAAATATATAATGTATGATATTTTCAACAATATCACATTCTCCTGGTTGATGAAAATATCATTATTAATTTAAAACATTTAACAAAATTTTAATTGTTATAAAATATCATTAATTCCTTTTTTGAAATATTCATTTTATTAGAATTTGTAAACAACATGAAAAAATAGAATTTGGATATGATATATCCATGAATCTACGATATGTAATATATATATAATTATTTTTATACTATAAATCACCCAAAAAAATAAATTCATATTTTTTGAAATAATTTAATTTATTTTTTTACTATATATACAAGCACCGGGTCACTGTTTTCGAATAATTTAAGTTAATTATTTCAAAAAAATAAATAAAAATTATTATGATAAAAAATAACTCATATTTCATATAAAAATTGATAACCAAGAATATCTTCTTTTATAATTATGTAAAAATATAGAGATATTGAAGTCAATATAGTTACATTATGAAATTTTGATTACATAAAATATAATAAAGCTCAAAAAAAGTAAAAAAGTAAAAAATTTAATATTTTGGATAATTATGTATGAAATAGAAAAATTAAATTATATTAATTTAAGTGTTTCAATTAATTTTAAGCCTCATCACATTAGTTTTAACACAAATTAACCCATTTTATCTTTACCGTGGTAACAACAATTTTATATGGTTATTATTCATAATGACTAATGATTCAATGAAAATATAAACCAAAATTTGGATGTTATGAATCTATATACAGAATCCATTTAAATTTATATACATTGGGGAAATTATTTATATATAAAAACTGAAAATAAAATAATTTTTTTACAAAAATGCATATTTAAGACCCAAAATAATCTTTCGCAAAAAAAGGTATAATGATGATTCCAAATTAATTAAATAAATTATATCTATATAAATAATAATTATGTTACTTTTTAATAAATTTCAATTTATAATATTTTTTAAATCAATTAAATGAGATGATGGTTTTAGAAAAATAGGTGTTGTTTAATATTCACTATAAAATCAATCCATTCCTAAAAATTCAACTTAAAATAATTTTGATATTTTGAAATAAAAAATGATATAGTTATTAAAAAATATTGTTCATAAAATTCCAAGAAATTAATTTTAATAATCACCCAAAAAACAAATATATATGTTAAAGAATACATATTTTAATGAATAAAATTACATTACAAAAAATGATTTCTTATTTTCTTTTTAATTTGATTTTTAATTGTTTTTACATTTAAATTTAAATATAATAATTACTTTACTACAATTCATACAATTCTATCCAAATACTAGGTTCCAATGTATAAAAAATAATTATATTTCTTCATTTATTTATGCTCAGATATGTGTGTCAAGTAAGATATTTAATATAGTGTTCTTTAAAATTATAATGATATTAAATTCTCCCTCCCTAATAAATACCATTCTCACAATTTTAACAAGATCTTGGTAAATGAGGGATTAACATTTCAAATTTCCTTTATTGTAAACATGCATCATAAAAAAAGTGAATAAAAAATACTCTTGAAAAGAGGGTAAGTGAAATGTGAAGGTAATCTACAAAGACAAATAACTAGGTTTACAAATAGGATAACATTAGTGGGGAGTAAAAATATGGATATATATGAAATCATATAATATCAAAATAATAATGGAGGGTGATATAGTACACTTATAACATGCAATTAAATAAGCATAAGAAATTTAATGAACACAAATCCATAAACCAAGGAGATGATAAAAATTTTATCGATTAATCTAAAATGATGTTAATAGAATTACATTTCTGTTACAAGATAAATTTCCTAGATATGAGTAATTATTTTACCTTCTAGAATAGGAACATAAGGAAATATACTTACTTCACCTTCTTCAAATTGAAAAATGCAAATTTCATTATTCAGTTTCTTGTTTCAGTCAATTTACACCATTATATCATATTTTACTCCAATCAAATAGTATTAAAGATGATCTCTTCATGCAAGAACCACAAAGATCAATCTCTAATAGATCACATGATTCCATAAAGGATGAACCAATATTATTATTTTATTTAGTAATTAAACAAAAAGAAAATTTTAAACTCAAGGTAGTATAATTATAAAAGTGAGTAAAATTTTTGAGGAATAAAAAAATAATTAATAAAAAAATCCACAAAAATAACACCCAATGTTCAGAATAGATCATTCGATAAAAACTAATCAATAAAATTTCATAAAAGATTATCTAACAAGATAAAAACACAATAATCAGAATGACTTTATCATATATTCTTCGAATATTAATTTATTATTTATCTCCAAATAATATTAGTCACTCATAAAGTCATATATCAAAAAAATTATCCTAATTATATTATTTAAAAAATATTCTAATCATTTCCATAAAAACCCTGAATCACCATAAATCCCAATTATAATCATATATACTTTCAAAAGATACTTCCCCCATTATTCCTAAAATTTCATTTTCACTAAAACATAATCTAAAACCATGGTAGTTATTAATATAAATGTCTCCCAAAATATTCATAATCATCCAAAACACCCACCACATAAAAACACAAATGGGTGTCTATTACATTTTAATTATGGTAATTAATAATCTTACAAACACATTATAATATCCATAACTATTAAGTCAACATAAAATAAAAAATATCCTAATCTATAATGTTATTCTAATCCTTCTTATGATACCAATTGTGACATACCTTAACCATTACATCTAGATCCAATGCTGAAAACATAATCTTCTACATTTTTGGATTTGATATCAATAAACATGGACCAATTTTCACCATCAAAAACATACTACATCAAATTAAAATATTGGATCACTTATATACCCAATTAAAATTTATATTTATATTGAGGAAGACGTGGATAAGTTTTGAAGGTTCAAAGATATCTCAAGAAAATTTTTTATCTAAATCTAGAGGAGTAGTAAATGATGAATAAATGGTGTAAAGACATCTTGAATAAATGCAGTGGGATGTTGTATTTTTCAGAAGTGTAATATAATTAAATTCTTCTACTGAATAATATGGTGATTTATTTTGATAAGATATTAACAAGACACTTATCCTTATATTGATAATAATATTAATTGTAAAAATTATATGTACTAGGATAATAACTGGTTATTATAAGGTGTAGTCAGAAATTGTCACCGAACCTTATAAAAAACATCAGTTATCTTTTCTACATTATTTTCATTTCATATATGTGTATTTAATGTTAAAAACAAATTGAAATATCAATATTAACCACCATCAATGGTCCAAAACCAAATGGGATATAGTGTATTAAATTAATAATTGGTTTTTGTAAAAAATAAATTGGTCATGCTTTTTTGACCCCCAGGTGTATCCCCCTGACCCTCGTATACTTTTAAGATGAAATGGGAAAATGATGTAAATGTTTGAATAATATATTGATAGTATAAGTGGTTATAAAATTAATAAAGTATATAAATTATTCAGAGATTTCAATGATGTTTCTTCAAGTATCCATTCATTGTCATTGAAATCTAGAGTTTTCAAGAAGAATGAGTAATGTTTTCATATGGTGGAGTTGTCTAAGATACGCCAAGGGGGTTATAAAACATTATGTAATATTTATATTTGATATGAGGTAATGGAAATTAATTATTTGATTTTAGGGGATACATTATATGGAATATATAATTTACAAATATCATGATTATACTGGAGTTCAAAATCATGGGATAAATTAGTAAATCTTATAGATTGTATTCAAATGATGAAGATAAATTATTCAAATTCAGGGAATTTAATTTAATGTAATATATCAGAATAAAATGTATATTATTAAATTATGTGTATATTTTCTCAATTTTTTATATAATATAATAATTTGTATGTTAAAAAAGAGTTTTTTTTTAGAATATGACACATTACTCCTGGTTTATAATTCATCAGATTATATAATATGTTTGATAATAAGATAAGTATAAAAATGTTTTATTTAACACCCCGAGCTTCCACAATACACTTCTCATTCAATAATACAATAGCTTGCAATGTACACAACTTCGAGTTCTAAAACAACGCGACTAATCAAAGTAGATGTTATGAATAGTAATAACCACTTTTTAAAATTATATAAATTATATATTTCAAAATTTACTTCATTTTTTTATTCGGAATATCGAAATTAGTCTATGTTGAATTTTTGGTATTTTTCTAAGAACTTCTATTTTTTTATGAATAGTGAAAAATACTTCAAACAACTTTTTTAATCAAAATAATTTATAGTGATATATTATACTATTTAGTGGTTTTAAAGTATAATTAGAATATATTTTTACCATTTTATCCAATGGTGTCCATTATAATTAATTTCACATTGAAATTGGACATAAACAATTGTTAATCTTTTGATATATATTGTTTCTTAAAAACAGGCTACTTGTTGTGACAGCGGGAATTAATTATAAAATTAATTAATGAAACTTATATTTTTGTAATTTTTTAAAATAGACATCATTTTTGAATTCGGAATATCAATTATAGCTTAGGGTTAAATTTTGGCATTGTTCTGTAAATCTTCAATTTTTGATGAATAGTGAAACCACTAAGTGGTAGTTAAATAACTGATTTTTCGTTTAAATGAAATATTACCACTTCTGTGTTTTTATTTTCAAAAATCCGACATACATGGTTGTAATTAAGAAGTAAAATGTGGTTCAATGAGATTAAAATAATTTTTGGTGAATAGTAACTTTTAAGTTCTTAATCGTGATTAGAGGTAATTATTGTTGTTTAAGGTAAAAATAATGTTTTAATAATATGAGATGAGCTTGACACATGTCCTACCCTCATTGGATGTTACATGGCCGACCAAGGCAATCCATGGGTCAACATGGGGACCCCATGGAGGAACTTTAGTTGGAAAATGACATAAATACCTTTTATTTAATGTTAAAGTAAAAAATGACACAAACATGAAATGTTTTACTAAAACAATTTTTACATGGGGTTATAAAAGTCATATTTTTAACTATAAATAGTCATTGGAATGATAATAATATTTCCTACATCATAGTATTTGTTTTATAATTTTTATACATTAAATAAATTAAATTATTGATGACATCATGATGATGCAGTGATGACCTCATTATTTAACGATTAAAATAAAATCGAAAGATAATGTAATATCTAAGACCTACACAAGTCCAAAACCTATTGGATGGTTGTATTTAGAACTCTTCTAACCTTATCCTAGAATTATAAAAGTATGGGACCTCTAAAATCCGAAACTTATTTTATAATAAAGTGACTTTTCCTTAATTTCCAAGAGTTCCCCTCCTCTCCTCTTATAAAAGGCCCCCACCTCTGCCACCTCATTCACACTTTCAAGACATTTTTCTCAGCCAAACTCTGCCCATATACTCTCCCAACTTCCCCCTCTTACTCCTAGAATCCTCACTTTGGGCATAAAGCTTCCCAAAGAAGCATTTGGCTCAAATAAAAAAGAGTTACCCGATTTTGAGGTAATGTCTTCTCTAATGTTGTTTTGTTTTATTTTTCTTCTCTAACCCCCTAAACACTTTTTATTAATTTCTTTTGTAACAAAAACATTATTCTCAATATACTAGGATGTTGTTATAAGAAGTATTCGAGCTACACTTACACACACCTACATCTAATGGTTAAAGAACATACTGTTTCTGTGGATGGCGAATTTCTGCATCACGAAACGATGATTGTTTAACACACATATAACACCTTCAAAGGTGGCCATTAAGATGTAACTATATTTATATGTGATATATAATATGTTTATGTTTTCCTTATACTTCTTTAATTCTCATTTATGGCATACCTTATGATTTCCATTATGGGTAAACGCGATATTTTCATTTTAGGAAGTGCGGACTACCGCCCCCTCAATGTGATTTGAATCGTTAATACCATATTTGGGATGTATAAAGGATGGAGTAAATGGTATTATATGCTATATTATACTGTAATCATATTATAAATTTATATCATTATGATTTCATTACATTAAATACGAAATAGAAATGAAAGTAACGTTCATGTGTACGTATGACTTACCGTCTCCTTGAACGGTGCATTTCATTTCATACCTCTAAACGTTATGGAATATTATAAATACATGTATATAATGGATATATATATATGAGATATATTATTTATATATCATGAATATAATTTTGGATATAATGGATATATCACCACATGAAGAACTTGTAATTATAAGAATTTTATTTTTGACTCAAGTACCTAAGATCGACAAAATGACCATTATAAGCTTTAATAATTACATAATGTTCATAACATGGTAATAAGGGATATAAAAAGAATAATGAACATGAAAAAGGTTCTTAAGTAAATAGAAATTAACTCTAGTTTATTATTCAGGAGGTTAAAGAATGGTCGAGTCAGGACAAGAAGCAAGGTAAGTGAACTTCTTAACCCAATTTCCATTCTATGGGTTAATCTCCTACTTTCAAATTATGTCATGATATTATTATGTCCTATTTTGTGTTTTTAATTTCTTTATGTGAACCTATAGCGAATACACATAATAGATATATTTTATTTTAAAAATGATCTTTTAAGGAATTCATCTCAATCTCCTTTCATTGAGGCATATTTGGTTTTATACACAACTTTCTTTTATACGGTGTATAAACCCCTATTACTTTTACGTTTATTCAAAAGGAATATTTTTATACAAAGCATTTTACTAAACGAAAAAAGGACTATTTTTCTTTCCGTACGTATGCGGAGACAACGAATTCCCCACCACCGTGACCATTATTTGAGTTTCGGCTTCCTCTACAAGCCATAACTGTTTTAAATGATTTAAAAAAAAGAGATATTTCTCTCAAATGTATGAAAATCCAGTGAAAATTTATACGTATTTAACGCAAGCATAAAAATGTTGTTAGAAAACCTGACTCTCGAGTGTGGTAGATAGGATGGGATTGGGCGTGGGCCCATTATGGCTTGCAATTAGTCAAGCAGTCTCAGAATTAGCTATTTTGTTTTCAGAATCTTGCATAATGTTTTCAGAAAAACACTAGAGTATATTTGATCAATTTTAAATATAAGTAACTTCTAAAAATTAAACTGGTATTTTGATGCCACAATTAATTTTAAATGGTATTTAAAAAAATACTGTATTCATAAATGATTATATACCATTTTTCATATAAGGAATGCATTGGACTTAGTAAGTGACCGGTGGAGCCCGCTATAGCTCCTCGATGCATCAGTTGGTCTCATGAGACAAACTAGTGTCTTGGCATGAGGCATTGACAAAATCTTATTTGTGGTCTTGGCATGAGGCCTTGGCTACGTGGTTATGATAGTCTGGCATTTTGCATTCCATCATTATGAAAGTGGTTATTGATATTGCATGTGATTATTAGACCAGTAGATTATCTATGTGAAGAAGTGAATGGCATTATCTCATTTTACTTTTGCCATATTATGTTGAAGTTCTTGTTTAAAAGGCTTTTGTTTTAGTTATAAATTGCCTTAAATGTTTATTTTTATTGATTAAAGCTTCCGCTATATTGTTATCCTTACTGAGCATCTAATCTCACCCCTTTCAATGTTTTAATATTTAGGAGGATGTGAAGAAATATTTTAGGAATGACCTGCAGGGATAGTAAGAAGAGGATATGAGTGTGGACTATGAAGACTTTGTTATTAGTTTTTCACTTTATGATGTAATGTAAGACTTATGAATGTATCTAGTGTTTCCAAGGATACTAAACTAATCGGTATCTTGAGACTTGATCTTTTATGATCATTCCAATGTTACGAAGTAATGCACTGACTCCGGGTAATTGGGGTCGGGGCATTACAGTTGGTATCAGAGGCAGTTTAGTACTAACCTTAGAAGCTAGATTTAGATAAACTCTGATTAGAGCACAAAACCCGAAGATAGACTTCAAGGATTAGTATAGAAGAACTTCCTAGAATTTTGGTATTTTAGAGATTTTGTGAGTTTTCTAAGCGATAGATCCCTGTCTGGATACGAGCAGGTAGAGGCGGCTCTGGCACATATGTACCTAGGGGTAAAACCCGAAAACACAACTTTGATCTAGACTCAAGCAGGAACTGGTGCACGACAACGGGCCATGCTGCACTATTGGTTACGACACTCCCGGGGGATATGATTAGGATAATTCTCATTTTCATTAAAAACCACTCTGAAGGGTTATGAGTATATACTTTATCAAAGAAAACATTTCTTTTTATGATTATGTATTATGTCCATAAATAGTTCGATTTATGTTAAGTATTTTACAAGAATGGAATTATTTATTTTGATTCATAAACTAATCTAGTTTATGGCATTTTATAGAAATGGCACCCAGTAGAAGGAATGTGAACTCCATCAATACGTATGATCCAAAGAGTAAGAGGGATCATATCTTTCATGGTATTAAGCCATCATTTAGAAGGGAAATATTCTCCCATGTGTTATCAACATATGAAGAAATAGTATCATGTGTTAATAAGATAAGTAGAGAATTCTCTGAGACTTATGGATTTAAAGGGATGAAAGATAAGAAAAGGACGGAAGAGAGAATGATGGATAAAGGGACAAGGGAAAAGAAGAATTTTCCAATATGTGATAACTATGGGAAGAAACACCTTGGAATTTTCTTGAAGGGATTGGGAGTTTTTTATAAGTGTGGAGAAAAAGGACACCAAGTGCGTGACTGCAAGGGTAAGAAAAAGGTTTCAAATGTACAATGCTTCATCTGCATGGAGTGGGGACACTACGCAAACCAATGTTCAAATCATCAGAGTATGCCCCAAATGATGTTATTGGATAATAATCATGTTATGATACTACCACAGATGAGGAGGAATGATTAGAGTTCTTATGTTCTTATTAAAGAATTTTGTAATTTGAGTGTTGTATCAATGATGTATTGGTTATAATAATTATGGAGTATATAAGGATTGTACTGCAGTACTATTTCATCTAGCACTTGAGATTGTGTGGAACCAAGAAAAGTGACTCCACAGTAGGTTAAATTTTTGGAAAATATATGGTTGAGAGAAAGATAAACCATAATATGGATCTGATACTGAGATAGTGATTTTGGAATAAGACATGATTGATTCGGAGAAATTATGTTTGATATTCTTAACATCCTTGAAACTGATTAATGATTTGTATACATTTTTGGATAGAAGGAGTATATCTAGTTTTCTATAAGGAATAATGGATCATGAATGTAATCAATAAGGTTTTATGGTAATACAATATGTTGTAGTGTTATAAAAGAATACATGATGAAGGTGTTTACATGTTGTTACGGAGAAAAAAGGGGAGCTTCATTATGTTTACCTTCCTCATAAAATCTGGACTGTGAGTTGGACAGAAGTATTTTGGATAACTATAAAGGTTGGAAGGAATTATATTTTACATTAGATACTATTGTTAAGGTTATTTTTGGATATTTATAAAAAGGACAACACGCAGACCGAGTGACAACACATCGCGTCGGACAAAGCTGTGGGAATCGAACCCACAACCATAGTGCGATTGGGATTAATCGCCTACCACTGGACTACATGAAGTCCCTGGTTATTAAAAAATAGTTTTTCTAATCTAAATGGTATGTGATAAAATTTGGAACCTTATACAATTAGGATAAGTATAATATTTTTGAGTTCTATTATCTTTTTGAGTGAAAGATGAGTTGAAGGTTGAAACTCTAATTGTCAAGCATAAATATTTATATACCTATCTCTTATTCAATTAATAAATTAATTCTTAAACTTTAGTAAATGGATATTAAAACAAAAAAATGTGTCATCCTAATACCTTATGTCTTGTTGAACTGATGATATTTTAAATCAACATAGATTGAAGGCTTTGAGGCCCTCAATTTGATAGTTGATTTTGATTGATGACCTCAATCACTCCCTACAAATATTTACGTTTCCCTCCAATTATATGTCTCTAATTTCCACCAATGTTCTTCTTATCAAGATCATAATTTGTTGGTGACTTTATTATTTCCATTTCCTTCTTATTAAGACTAAATTTTATTAACCATATTTCCGATGTGGGTTTTCCACAAAGGTATTTTCTATTTTCAACCTTTTATTTTCCATGAAAAATTTCAAATTGGGAGGACGCAATTTATTGAAGGAGGGCAGAATGTAACACCTCGAGCTTCCACGATACACTTCTCATTCAATAATGAAATAGCTTGCATTGTACGCAACTTCGAGTTCTAAAACACCGCGACTAATTAAAGTAGCTGTTATGAATAGTAATAACCACCTTTTAAAATTATATAAATTTTATATTTCAAAATGGACTTCATTTTTGGATTTGGAATATCGAAATTAGCCTATGTTGAATTTTTGGTATTTTTCTGAGAACTTCTAATTTTTTATGAATAGTGAAAAATACTTAAAAACAATTTTTTTTAATCAAAATAATTTATATTGATAAATTATTCTATTTAGTGGTTTTAATGTATAATTAGAATATATTTTTACCATTTTATCCAATGGTGTTCATTAGAATTAGTTTCACTTTGAAATTGGACATAAACAATTGTTAATCTTTTGATATATATTGTTTCTTAAAAACACGCTATTTGTTGTGACAACGGGAATTAATTATAAAATTATTTAATGAAACTTATATGTTTGGAATTTTGTAAAATAGGCATCATTTTTGAATTTGGAATATCAATTATAGCTTAGGGTAAAATTTTGGTATTGTTCTGAAAAACTTCAATTTTTGATGAATAGTGAAACCACTAAGTGGTAGTTAAATAACTGATTTTTCATTTAAATGAAATATTACCACTTCTGTGTTTTTATTTTAAAAAATATGACATACATGGTTGTCAATAAGAAGTAAAATGTGGTTCAATGAGATTAAAATAATTTTTGGTGAATAGTAACTTTTATGTTCTTAATCGCGCTTAGAGGTAATTAGTGTAGTTTAAGGTAAAAATAATGTTTTAAGAATATGAGATGAGATTGAAACATGTCCTACCCTCATTGGATATTCCATGGCAAACCAAGACAATCCATGGGTCAACTTGGGGACCCCATGGAGCCACTTTTGTTGGAAAATGAATTAAATAACTTTTATTTAATGTTAAAGTAAAAAATGACCCAAACATGAAATGTTTTACTAAAATAATTTTTACATGGGGTTATACAAGTCATATTTTTTACTATAAATAATCATTGGAAAGATAAAAATATTTCCAACCTCATAGTATTTTTTTTATAATTTTTAGACATTAAATAAATTATATTATTGATGACATAATGATGATGCAGCGATGACCTCATTATTTAACGATTTACATAAAATGGAAAGATAATGTAATATCTAAGATCTACACAAGTCCAACACCTATTGGACGGGTGGATTTCGAACCCTTATCACCTTAGACTCGAATTATAAAAGTTTGTGACCACTAAAATCCGAAACTCATTTTATAATAAAGTGACTTTTCCTTAATTTCCATGAGTGCCCCTCCTAAACTCTTATAAAAGGCCCCCACCTCTACCACCTAATTCACAATTTCAAGCCATTTTTCTCGGCCAACCACTGCCCAAATACTCTCCCAAATTCCCACTCTTACTCCTAGAAGCCTAACATTGGGATGAAATCTTCCAAAGGAAGCCTTTGGCTCAAATCAAAAAGAGTTACCCGATTTTGAGGTAATGTCTTCTCTAATGTTGTTTTGTTTTATTTTTCTTATCCAACCCCCTAAACACTTTTTATTCATTTATTTTGTAACAACAACAGTATCCTCAATATACTAGGATGTTGTTATAAGAATGATTCGAGCTACACTTACACATACCTACATCTAATGGTTAAAGAACATACTGTTTCTGTGGATGGAGAATTTATGCCTCACGAAACGATGATTGTTCAACACTCATATAACACCTTAAACGGTGGAAATTAAGATGTAACTATATTTATATGTGATATATAATATTTTTATGTTTTCCTTATGCTTCGGTATTTCTCATTTATGGCATACTTTATGGTTTCCATTATGGGTAAACACGATATTTTCATTTTAGGAAGTACGGACTACCGCCCCCTCAAAGTGATTTGAATCATTAATACCATATGTGGGATGTATAAAGGATGGAGTAAATGGTATTATATGATATATTATACTGGAATTATATTATATATTTATATCATTATGATTTCATTACATTAAATACGAAATAGAAATGAAAGTAGCGTTCATGCGTACGTACGGCTAACCGTCTCCATGAACGGTGCATTTCATTTCTTACCTCTAAACGTTATGGAATATTATAAATGCATGTATATACTGGATATATATGAGATATATTATATCTATATCATGAATATAATTCTGGATATAATGGATATATCACCACATGAACAACTTGTAATTATAAGAATTTTATTTTTGACTCAAGTACCTAAGATCGACAAAATGACCATTATAAACTTTAATAATTACATATTGTTCATAACGTGGTAATAAGGGATATAAAAGTAATAATGAACATGAAAAAGGTTATTAAGTAAATAGAATTTAACTCTAGTTTATTATTCAGGAGGTTAAATAATGGTTGAGTCAGGAGAAGATGCAAGGTAAGGGAACTTCTTAACCCAATTTCCATTCTTTGGGTTAATCTCCTACTTTCAAATTACGTCATGATATTATTATGTCCAATTTTGTGTTTTTAATTTCTTTATGTGTACCTATAGTGAATACACATAATAGATCTATTTTATTTTAAAAATAATCTTTTAAGGACTTCGTCTCAATCTCCTTTCATTGAGGCATATTTGGTTTTATACACAACTTTCGTTTATAAGGTGTATAAACCCCTTTGACTTTTACTTTTATTCAAAAGGAATCTTTTTATACGAAGCATTTTACTAAACGGAAAAAAGGACTATTTTTCTTTCCATACATATGAGGCGACAAAGTCTTCCCTGCCGCCGTGACCATTATTTGATTTTCGGCTTCCTCTACAAGCCATAACTGTTTTTAAATGATTTAAAAAAGAGAGATATTTCTCTCAAATGTATTAAAATACAGTGAAAATGTATATGTATTTAACGCAAGATTAAAAATGTTGTTAGAAAACCTGAATCTCGAGTGTGGTAGACAATAAGGGATTGGGCATGGACCCATCATGGCCTGTAATTTGTCGAGCAGTCTCAGAATTAGTTATTTTGTTTTCAGAAGCTTGCATAATGTTTTTAGAAAAACACTGGAGTATATTTGAGAAATTTTAAATGTAAGTAACTTCTAAAAATTAAACTGGTATTTTGATGCCGCAATTAATTTCAAATGGTATTTTTTTGAAAAATTGAATTCCTAAATGTTTATATACTATTTTTCATATAAGGAATGCATTGGACTTAGTAAGTGACGGGTGGAGCCCGCTATAGCTCCTCGATGCATCGGTAGGTCTCATGAGAAAAACTAGTGTCTTTGCACGAGTCCTTGACAAAATCTTATTTGTTGTCTTGGAACGAGGCCTTGGCTACGTGGTTTTGATAGTCTGACATTATGCATTCCATCATTATGAAATTGGTTATTGATATTGCATGTGATTATTCGACCAGTAGAATATCAATGTGAAGAAGTGAATGGAATTATCTCATATTACTTTTTCCATATTATGTTGATGTTCATGTTTAAAAGTCTTTTGTTTTAGTTATACATTGCCTTAAATGTTTATTTTTATTGATGAAAGCTTCCGCTATATTGTTATCCTTACTGAGCATCTGGGCTCACCCCTTTCAATGTTTTAATATTTTCCAGGATGTGAAGAAGTATTTTAGGAATAACCTGCAGGGATAGTCAGAAGAGGATATGAGTGTGGACTATGAAGACTTTGTTATTAGTTTTTCACTTTATGATGTAATGTAAGACTTATGAATGTATCTAGTGTTTCCAAGGATACTAATCTAATCGGTCTTTCGAGACTTGATCTTTTGTGATCATGCTAATGTTACGAAGTAATGCACCGACTCCGGGTAGCTGGGGTCGGGGCGTTACATTTTATCCAGATTATAATTTTGTATCCAAAACTATTAAAATATGTGGGATTTGATCAAACCATCAGGTAAATATTTTAATGAATAATATTATTCACAATTAAATTATTCATACACAAAGAATAGAATATATTATATGGGAATAACTCTATTTTTTTTAATATTATCACTAATAAAATATGATTAACTTCCTTAATGTGGTGGAGTTAGTAAATCTTATCATTCTATTATGTAGAGTATATTGTGCATAAAATGGAGTGGAACTTTATTTTGACATGGAGAATTTCAATTTCCACACATAAATGACTAGGACAGTATTTAAAGTGACTACCACATAATATCCCAGTGGGTATAGGATATGATTGGTAATTTAATAGTGATAATATTTATATTATTCACCATCAAAATTATTGGAGGGGTTTGATATAAAGGGTTTTATGAATGATGATGATATCTATAAAAATGTTTAAAATTTGACAATATAAGTTATTTACATATTAACATTTGATGTTGTGAAATAAAAGAATTTTAATATGTTAAGTGAGTTGAAAAATAGGAATATGATTCCGATGTCTCACTATTATTCAATCATGATTGTTCCCTAGATTTTACTCACTAAAAGGTTTAGTGGGATGTATATATCAAGTGATCAAATAGATATATGGAAGGAATTACATAGATCGGTTAAGAGTATAACAAAATATTCAAAAGTGTTGAAAATATAATGATGGTCTAGAATATAATCATATATATTATGTTAAATCGGTGATTACAGAAGGTTTTTTTAGGTATTCTTAAAGGAGTTTATGAATATAAAATGTAACATGTTATAAAAAAACAAATAACCTCTTTATCATTCTTCTATGATGGAAAAATATATATGTATATTAATAAATTGTTCATGAAGAAATTTGATAATTATCCTCTCAAAGTAATACGTTGAGTTACGTTAAATGATGTTAGATATGGATTATTTTATGTTATAATGAATTGATAGATTTATTTTGAGTATAATTCATGTATTTAGATATAGGAATAAAATGCGTTTTGTGCACTAGGTAACCCATGAAGTATACCACATGGGGTGTTATACAATATGTAATAGGAATACTATTAGTGAATTGTTTTTATTTAGAGTCCCTATTATTAGTGGTTGTAGAGTTACCATTCATTATATCCTTCATTGTTTGATACCATTCTCACATTATCCTTGAGGATTAGCTAATTATTGGGGGTTATGTGCCTTTTTTTCATATCATCACTAGGATCTTAACCAAGATTGAATTTTTCATCTAAAATAATATTTATAACATCTAGGATCTTAATTATAATATATAGAGTAAGTGTGTGGTTGTGCCTATATAGTATATATGATGTTATTATATATATATATGTGGGGAATTTGATATGATAATCCACAAGAGTGAATGAAATGTTATGTACTTATTGTTTTAGCCATTTTATACTCAACGAATCCAGAACATATGTGTTGGATGTTTTTTGTTAACATACATTGTTTCCATTGGCCACTCTATATATTTGATAATTGGGACATAATAATATACAAGCTTTCGTATGATGTAGATGGTGTACATACGTATTGATATAAACGTTTTTGATGGATATCACCCTAAATCCCATTGTATAATACTTATAATAGATTATTTTATAAAAGGAACACTTTTTCAATTATGAATTTAGTTATTCATATTTATTTTCAATACTAATAAGGATCATATAGTGAGATGATTTTTATGACCAGATATGGATTTAGTGTGACTTTGATATTTTATCTTAAAGTGTTTTATGTTTTCTCCCAGAGGAGATATGGATGGATAATAACAAGGTATTTCATTGGATATAATAGAAATTATATTAGGGTTTTTAGAATGTGGGTTATTTAAGGACATAATTAAAAGTTTTTAAGGATGTAACTATACATGATAAACACAGTAGATACTATATAGAGACATAAAACGAAGATTTATCGTGAAAGATAAAAGAAATCATGTGAAAATTTTAAATAATGAAACTAGTATTGCTTAGACTATAAAATATCATTTCATTTACAAATATCCATGCTTGATAATGATCATAGTAGAGGATACAAAAAGAAATAATTTCTCTAGATGTATACATGAGTTCTGCTAAATCCCATATCATATGACCGAGGTCCACTCGTCAAATATAGTATGTTCATTCTCAGGGAATGAAAAAGGCTATGATGTAATCAATATATAGGTTCAAGAGAGTTTCATCCAAACATATAAATGAGTCTCTCATATCTATTGGAAGGGTACACTATCTTTATATATATATCATCATGATTTGTATTAATTGTATATGAATTTACTCACACATTATAATTCATTTGTAAATTACATTTCCATTTTATTCAATGCTTTAATGAATGAAAAAAACTAACATGTTTTTCATCTTATGAAATAGTCCATTTATGATTTCCAATGTGGAGGATCACTTGAATTATAAATATATTCATTTCCACCCATCTAATTGAATGTAGAGACATTGTATCATATACATTGACTCAAAATATGTAAAGTCATAGAATACGACTTTCATGATCCGTGGTACCTTATGATATACCTCTATAATTTAATATGACATATCTAAAGTGCATAACTGGAATAGTGGATTTAGGGAATATCTCCTCCAATCTACCACTTATAATAAATACTAATATAATTACTTACCATTTCCATATATATCCTAAAATATATGATTACTTGTTAAATCATATCCAAAACTAATTTTATATATCAACAAAAGAATTTTTGGAAATCTATCAATATAATCCTCTTTTATCATGTCATATGAAATAATTTATGAAATCCATATCGAAATATCTATTATATTTACTCTAATACTTATTTATAATATCTCTATAAGTCAAAATCAATCCTTATCCAATCATCCCAAAACTATGAACCCATGAGAATTTTTACAATTTATATTAAATATGAATAACTTGAGCATAAAAAATAAAAATAAAATATAATCCTCTAGTGATGTATTAATGCTACTGGAGTGATAAGAGGTCCTGACATGACCATCATCAAACACATGTATCTTTATACGGGTGTGCACCAGTTTCATCACAAGATATTGTTCATTTTAATATATTCCATTTCTCTAAGACAATGACTGACTATGGGATATAGAGTATTTCAATACCATATATACTACTTAAACATTATTAACATTCAGGTTATAGACTGATTAGGTTGATGAATACATCACATGTCATTCAACATTACAGATAATCACATCACAAGTCCCTCAACTGATTTGATAAAAGTGTCATATGTACTATCTAAATGTGGTATCACACTACTTATTCTATCTCAATAAAGTGAATATATTCCACTCTCATAATAAGAGGGAAAAATATCAACTTTTTATGTTTCAATCGATGACATTATCAGCAGTATGCCCAAACACCATTTGATTAGCTAAGACTCAAGTCTTGTGTAAGAAATATATCATTGTATGAAAGTTATAATTATGGGTATCTCATCAGAATTAGGTATATGGGACTCCAAATATGATCATTGAACCCCTATTTTACTAAAAGAAATAATGTTTTACATTTTAAGTGATATGAATCAGGGGTCTTCCACTACATAAAAACAATTTTTATGCCTTAAGAGAATATTATATATCTCTAAGAAAGAATCCTACTAATGATAAGCTAAATATTTGATAATAAAATATATAAATACATGAAGATCATTAGTTAGGGATATCTATATATTATACTATGAGAAGTCAATTTTCATTACATTTCCCAAATATATATCACTATCTATATACATATATATATATATATATATATATATTTGTGAAACCAATATTAATGAATGATAAACTATAGATTTAATTTTATATAAAAAATTTTATATTATTAAATAATATTAATAATACCTAATAAAACAATAAATACTCACATATCTATTATATTATAACAGATAGTCTTCAAAATCATCCTTATGTTTGGTGCACATTCTATGGTGTTTTAAATCATCAAATCAACATGGAATATATGACCACATGATAAATCCATTCCAATTAACAATTTGGTGAGAAACATAAATAAATTAAGAATTCTTAATTATTGGTGATTTTTTTGAATCATACATCTAATGTTTAAATCCTTGAACATATTCAAACTCCTTAATATTTAAATATCAGATGTTACAATTTTAAAAACTTCTATTGTCTACTGCGTACTTCATCATAATTATTAGAAATTGTAATATAAAACATTTTATTTTAAATATATTCTTAAATAATGTTATCTATTTACATTATCAATTACCAACACATCCAAAAATACATTAGGATAATGTGAAATTTACTTTTTTATAGTAAATAAATAAAAATCTACATTTTAATTTATAGTCATACCATAATAATTTTTAGTATATTAATTGAAAAAAATGTTCTCACGGTAACTAAATGAAACACTTAGAATTTATCTTTACCATCTGATAATCTAAACTCATTAATATATTAAATAAAGATATATTTATATTATAACATTAATAATTTATTATCTGTTAACATTGAACTTTTATAAGTTAAAAAACACTCACATTATCCCCTTAGATACTATATTCTCATTATAATATCCCTATATGTTAATGAACTTATTTTTTCATAATAAATATATCTTATTTTTTGTTTTAGGAATATTTTATCAATAAACCCATGTTTTACTATGATATATGGTATTTTAGGTGTTTGGAGATTTTTTTAAAAATAATACATTTCCCAACCTCAACCTCATTTTACTCTATTAAATTATTTATTTTTGAGTCTCTTATGTTTCTATTTATTTATGGGTTTAATTAACATAACATTTATGCATTTTTGAGTTTTTTATTTTTTTAGATTTAGTTCATTATTATTATTAACCATGAGGTAACCATGTGGCGGGACTTGAATTTATACAAGTGAAAACATTCATGGTTGGACAATGGTTTTTTCCACTATTTGGCATGTCTATGTGCCATACTCAAGTTGATATTGGGAATCTCACACAGCTACAACATGGTTTAGTGAACAATGTATACATACCATGTAGTTTTTCTATATTATTGAAAACCTAAATTATATATTTACCCCTATATAAATTTAACCACTAAATTCCACTAACATCCCCATATTAATCTAAAACAAATCCTAGTGCCCTAATACCTAAATTCCTCCCATAATCTAGGAAATACCATGAATTTTTATTTAGTTTTGATTGTGATTTCTTGATGTAATCTATTCTAGGTTCCCTCTATGAATCATTTAATAATTTTCCTCCCTTTCACTAACCCTAATGAAGTCATGGTTTCATAAGTTTTATATTTACATAACTTTTTTAAGGATTTCATGTTTTGAGGTTCCTTATAACCTTATAGTATCATTATAACATGTTGAGTTGGTTTAACATCACAACATGTCAAAAATTTTAGATTAATGGTAAGTGGAACCTTTCATTGCTCATTAAATTTATAAATATGATTTCTTGTGTTTTGTTACCAATTATTTAAATGCGTTATAAATATTACATGATATATTTGATGTTTTTTGAGTAAAATAATGGTTTAATAATGGTTTTAAATGGTTGAAAGTGATATTTATATTATACCTCAATGAAAAATACCATATTTATATTCCATGTATACCAAGTATTTAATTAAATGCATGTTCGGAACTATTAATTGAATCATCTCATTTTATAATTATTTTTTGACCATAAACAAATCATGTGACAGTTTATATTAGAAATAAGGGTGTTTTGGTTCTATATAGGGAGATAAAATACTTTGGATGTTTTTTATTTTATGGTGGTTATATGGTTTAGAATTAGTGGTGTTTTACATAACATGATTTCTTGAAGATGATTAAAATTAATAGTTGGCCCCATCAAATTCTTTTCAAAAGGTATTAAGCCCATGATAAAATATCATATTTTAAAAAATTGGATTTTTATTTATTTCATATATATTGATGATTCCAAATGAATGGGGGTATGGATTTTGATTATATATTTTCATGGAATATGGGGTTATTTCTGTTAAGAGTGTTTGGAGGTGATCTTGTAATATATTTTTTACAGATATGATTATATTGTATTAAATATTTTTTATCATTCCAATATTTATTATCCTGGAAAGCCATACGGATCTTTACGTGAGATAGAGGAACACTTTTTTAACTAGTTTATAATCATGATCTAGATAGTGTTTATAAGGTGAACATTTTCTCTACCTAGGGAGTTACCCATTAGTTAGGTTATGTGTGAAAATACTGGGAGTTATGTCAGTCATATATATCTTTCACAATTTAATAATAATATATATATATATATTTTATTTAGATGTGTTCAGGTTATCCCCAACTGTCATAGGTTCCAATTATGCTTGATATTTTTGTTAAATTTATTTGTTTGTGTGTTCTCCATGAACTATTTATCTATGATTTTATAAAAATCATAAATAAAATTTCCCAATAATTGTATCAACGATTTTATTCATAAAATATGTTCATGAAATTATTTTCATTATCATTAAATTTATCATATTAATGAATAAGGTTTTGAAAAATAAAAATGTATATATAAATAATTATGATTTTTGTGTGAGTAAAATGTTTTTAATGAATTTTATTTGGGTTTTTATAAAAGAAAGGTAAATCCTATTTTCTAAATTTATTTCACATAATAATGAAATGGTTTTATTTATAAAGACTATGATCAGGATGTGGGAAGGATGACTCATTGGAATTTTTTTTACATTCATAAAATAATATTGGGTTTTTATTCTTTTATGGGAAAAATATGATTATCTTGATTTTGGAGTTATGAGAGTGTCAAGTGTTGTTTTTTCTACTTGTGCAAGGAGATGGGTGGATGTTGTGACACCCCTATACCTACACTCCAAAATATTTTTCTAGAAAAAAAAATTTATAATAGGATTTGATACCACTCGTGATGATAAAAGCTAAACATACATATATTTAAATATCATAAACATTACATCTCACATTAGACACACATTCTTAAACACAAAATTTGAGTTCCTTTAGCGACTAACTACATAAGTAACTTATTTTATAATACATGTAATCATTTATCTATAATTGAACCACACTATACTCCCTTGACAACTTATCATATATTATGAACTTCTTTATAACATGGGGAATGTAAGAATAAGTAATAGGTGGATAAAATTATCAATAAGGAAAAAATAATAATTAATCATAATATTAGGTCTATAAAAATTAGAGGAAAAATGCAAGGGGGATAAATATATGATTAGAAAGCCCCAAAATCAACCATGATAATCATAAAACATGTTCTAGAATTATGTATTGTGATATAAAAACATAATTCCATTAAATGGTCATCAAGGAAGAATAAATATTATAATGTGGATAATTAGAATTAAACAATGGTATTTAATATAGGGAAAATATCATTATAATACATATTATCATAAAATAAATATGGCACAAGAATATGAATAGGAAATAATGACATTATGTGAAAATTCAATAATGAGCACACATAAATTTGTGTACAAAAATATTTCTTACATCATGTTGTGCATAAAAAATATTTTCATTCATCATGTTGTGAAAAAAAAAATTCCACACATTTTGTTGTGAATCCAAAAAATGTCCATTCATCATGTTGTTAACAAAAATAAATTGATCAGGAAAAGGTCATTATCTCATTATAAATCGATCCTTAAACAGTGAATTGAATGGATATATATTCTCACCCATAAATATATTACATATTTATTCCCTAATATATCACTACTTCATTATTTTATTACACATCATGTAATTGTTATGTGTTTTATTGCATTTCTAAATGTTATTTCATTAAATTATATAAAAACTAGATCAGTTGATATCAAAAATTAAATTACTTAAATGTATTATTTCTTAAATATATTTAGTGGTTGATTTATGAAATATTACTCTAAATTAGATGTATATCTTAGAGATAAAGAGGAAAATTGATTTAAATTCATGAAAAAATATTTCGTTAAACATTTTTAAAATTATCATATCTAGAAAATGTTAAAAGATAGTTTTTAAGGAATCTCTATGGAGGTTGAAATTAAAAACAATCTGAAAGAACTATTTATAATGTAATATCTATAATTTATCATTTCAGTACACAATAACATTTTCTATAGGAAACGAGGTGTTGAAGAAAAAATATATAAAACCATGGACAAAGAGAAATAATTATAACTCATGAAAACAGGTTGAGTCCTGAAAACCCCTTACCATTTACACATGAATTCCATGAAAGCTATTTAACCCCCAATATAATATATTTTATAATATTAATAACATATATGGAAATCCTTTTTTATATATATTACCCCATATATATATATATTTCAATTATAATCATTTATTATACCTTTATTTGATATTTATATTTTATTTCTATCATCGGATGTTAGCGATTTTGATTTTTTCATGCATGATTCAAAATGTTGATGACAATTCCCTTTATTTGATATAAATTGTATCATTTCTAGATTATCCAATGTATTATAATAAATTATTTAAAAATATTTATAAATCCATAATGTAAATAGATAATAATTTTCTTTATGTTTTCGAAATATGGAATCAGTGAGGATATTGTTTTGATTATTTTTAACAAACAAAAGATGGTATATTTATAATGATCTAAATTTTAACATAAATTAGTTATATATATAATTAATTAGCAAAAAATAATTTAATTTTATTATATAAATTATTAGATTCATCAATGTACTTTGGTAATGAAAAATGTTTTAAATCATTCCATGGATATGGTAGTCCTTACTTACACAAATACGACCTTTTTGTGTTCCATAGAATTGAAAGAATGAAGGAATTAAGATATCATTTTAAAAATTAATAAGGTTTTATATACAATATTTCTTATTTTAATATAGATTTGAAACCATAAATTTAATATTAATATGTAAAATAAATCACATCATTCATGGAAATGGAAGTTCATTAATATTCATAGATCGAATTTTTCATTATTTCTAAGAAGAAGGAAAGAAAATAGGTAGTAATTATTCACTCATTAAAATGAAATAAAATAATACTAAGGATAAAAATATTAATATTTTTTTATCTTCTAATAGTATTTTAAGGATAATTATATAATATAAAATAGTTTAACAAGTGATCAATACTCCCATTGAGGATTTGAATCATCACCTAAAGGACATCTTAGAAATGGTGGGTTAGGGATTTCATATAGATCAACGTGCTGACATGGATAATCCTCTTTTTGGGAAAAATATTCACCACACATTTTATGTAATTTTTGTGATATTTGTTTATTTATTATTTAGTGTTAAATTTTATGATAATTTAATTCTTCCATGGTAACTCATTTTTGGACATGGATAATCCACTTTAAGGACCGAAACTAAATTTAAATTTAATAACTAATTTAAAAATTATTTTTAAAAATAATAACATCATTTCAATAAAATGAAATTTCAATGGTTAGAGGAATAAAATTATAAAATTAGTATATATAGTTTCTAAATAGAATTTTCATGAAAATTTAGATTTTTATGAGAGAAAATTAATATTAGGATAAAATTATCAATATTATTTGTTTTCATTACCGAAATATTTTTTAATTATGATTATTTAAATGAAATCCAAAAATGAAATTCAATATGATAATACTTAATTGAACAAAAAGTCTAAAAATAATTTTTTTGAGTAAAATGTTACTTGATAAACAAAATATTAAACATGATTTTTATAAGTTCAGAATATTATATTAAAATGATAAATTTTAATCATTAAATACACATTCAATTGAGAAATTTTTTTATTAGTTTTAAATTTTACTAACAACATGATGAATTCAAAAATGTTGTGGTATGGGTGAAAACTGTATTTATTACTACTTCTATAAAAAAATACATTTTAGGAAAATCCCAAAAATTCATCATAATATAACATTTTAATTATGAATTTAAAAATGATATTTAATTTTTAAAATTTAAATTTTTAAATTTGGGAAATTAAATTGTATGTGGAAAACAAAAATAAAAAAATTATTTTTATAGGATATAGATGTTTTCAAATAATAATTGTTCTTATTATTTTTTGTAATCAGTTTAAAATTATATTAGTTTTACTACATTATTTACATCAATAATATAAATTACAATAATTTCAAAAAAAATTATTTAAATAAAATAATAATACATAGTCCATTATATATACTTTTTTCATAAAATACACATTTAAGTATAAAATCATCATAATAGTTTTTTAGCTACACTAATTTATTTTTATCAATGCATTAATGATAAAAATAAACATAATGATTCTTTGAAATTAGAAAAGTGATATTTATAAAATACAAGTGAAATATCAAAATGAAATATAAATTAATAAGTACAAGTTTATATCACCATAAATTTTATTTACATAATCTATCATTATGTTCATATAAAACCTATGGATAATATATGCTCTTTTTGAAATCATGGGTGGAGGTTCATTATGAATGGAAATTGTGGAAACTTCCACAGCATTGAAGTTATCTTGAAAATAGTTCTAATCAAACTATAAATGTTGGTGTTTGTCTTGGTCATGGGCTTGGAAAAACTTTACTGATGTTCTTCTACTCACAATCTCAGACAAATGATATTCATAAAGAATAATTAAAAAACAAAATTTTATTTCATTCATTTTTCTAGGAAGACATCATAATATTATTTATTTATACCTGCTAAATTAATGAATATATATAATAATAAAATATAATAATTTTATTTTAATGTATCGCATATATAATTTATCCATAAGACTAATGATGGGCCCCATAGGCCAACAAATGTTCATTTAGTGTGATTTTACCTCACTCTCTAACACCCTAAGAAACTTCCAAGGTGGTTACCAATCATAATAGACATTTCATGCCAAGCATGTTTACCTGTGAGATTTTAATCTGGTAGAGTCACAAAAATAATGGTTCACCTTATTTGAATTAGTCATAAAATTCATCCTTTCATCCCTTTTAAATTCTATGGTGTTACATTCACCCCCACTTTACAGCAATAAGACCTCATTGTGGACACTAAATATCAACCGAGGAAGTGTTACCACTCTTCTGGCTGGGATTCTCTTCTAATACCAATATATAAAATTAGACACATTAATAGTATGTGCACCACTATTTAACATGGATGTTCAATCCTTTCTCTCCAGAAACTACTAGTTTACCCATAGATACGTGGTACCATACCTAGTGCCCACCCATATGTCTGAATGGGTCATCAGACTAAATATTTTCCTTGAAATCCAACACAAGATTTTTAGTGCTCCTTTTTTTCACTCACACACACCCTAGGAAATACATGTGATTTCATCCTTCTTGATCACCACTCTAGTCCAAGCACACTTAACTATCACGGTATAATTAGGTACTATCCGAAAAAAAGAAGGTGAACCCTGCTGACCTATGTCATATCATTTATCATTTTATCCCTTCAACATTCTAGAGTGTTACAACTATGATTTATTATTATTTGACACATCCATTTCAAACTATGATACATTAATTGAACTATGATATAATTATATAAACCCATATCTTCTTTAGTTTAACTTAGTTTTTCATCGATCATTTCCCTGGAAGGTTCTCAAATCATAATATAATAATGTTCCCAAATTCTCTATAATGGTTTGGAAATAGAATTTGAATAACCATATAATATCCCCTAGGAGTGTCAAATTAGGTCTGTATTTAGTATTTTTTTCATTAATTATGTGATAATAGAGTTAATAACCTACCATATATTTTGTGGTTATTACTGATATGTGCATTAGTGATAGATCATGCACCGATATGTTCATATCCAAATAGATATATCATTTCTAGGAAACTATAAACACTATAATTTACCATAATTTTATAATATTATCTGATAGAAACACTTATACTATGGTTTTATACTAAATCTATCACTTACTAATAAAAAAACTAATTTTTTCCCCAAAAATAATTAAACCCTCCAATGATACCAAATAAGGCACCCCATAACCACACCCCTAGATCTAGTGTAAAGAATAAATACTTCATAATTGTTTTCCTTATCATGTGAGATGAACTAGGATAAAATTACAACTATTTTAAAATTATAAATTATACATATCACAATAATCTCATAGTATCATAATCTAAATACTTAGTGTCTTTGTATATTAGCTACATAATTAAAATATTTTACAACACATATAATCATTTTTCTTAATCAAACCATATAATCATCCCTTATATACATCACATAAGTTATGTTAATTTTCATCAATAGGTGGGATATGAAAATAATAAATTGATTAGATTAAATTATTATTAAGGAAAACACAATAATAAATCATAATTTTTATATCATAAACATTTGAGAAAACATGTAAATGGGAGATACATCTAATTATAATATATTGGGTTCCACAGTAGTAATAACAAAACATGTTTCTTAATTTAAGATAATGATATAAGAACACAAATACATTAAAAGTTCATCAATAAAGAATAATAATTATAACATGGCTTGGAAGCATATAACAATAGTATTTTATCATGGGAGTATAACATACAAATAAAGAATATCTCAAAAATGTTGGAGGCAAATAAAAATTGAAATTCATTAAAGGGAAAGAATATTCAATCATTAGAAACATTAATTTGTGATAAAATGTTCATTTATCATTTTTTGAACTAAAAATGTTTCACTCATTATATTCTAAAAAATACATACATCATATTGTGAACAAACAAAATGTGCATGTATTATGTTGTGATAAAAACATAATGTCTCCAAAAACATCATTATATCATATAATATAAATTCATAATCAATCCATTTGAGGGAATATCGAACCCCACCATTTAACATCCATAATTATTTGTTTCATGATATATTAATAATTCATTATTTCATTAAATTTCATGGAATGAAAATCAGATTATATAATTTCCAAATGCTATCACATAATGTGAGATCAAAAGTACCCTGGTTGATAGAAAAAAATCAATCCATATATATGATTTTTTAGTAAATGAATTTATTTTTTTATTTATGAATCATTTATAAAAATTATATGCATATATCAAAGATAAAGAATAAAATTTAAGCAAAATCATAAGAAATGAATTCATTAAAAAAAATTTAAAATTACCATAAAAAGAAAAAGTTATAGGTTATATTCAATGGATTGATTCTAGAAGTTAAAATTAAAATCATCTCAAAATAATTATTTGTAATGGAATATCTTTAATGGATCCTTTAAAAGTATATAATTTGTTTCTAGAGGAAATGTAGAGTTGAAGATAAAATATATGATCGAGAATGGAATCCCCTTTTCAAACTTTTATAAAATACCTTTTTAAATATCACATCATAATAATAGTGATAAATATTCCACTTAAAATTTGAAAATAGAAATTTTAATATGAGAAATAATAATTAATGTATTTTTTTCTAAAATATGAGGAGAAAATATTAGGGATGAGTGAATATTATCATTGATGTGAAAGAGATTATTTGTAGAGGATTAGAATTATTCTTAACATCATCAATTTATTTAAGGAAATAAATCCATTAAAGAAGATGTAATTTTTATAAAAACTAATTTCAATAAAATAATGAGGAAATTGAATATAATATAAATATAGAATAGAATAAATTAATTGTGTAAAACTATAGTAAAATATGAATAATTATTACTCAAGAAAAGAAGTTGAGTCAATAAATCCACTTAACTTTTAATATTAACATTAAATAAAGATCTTTGAACTATTTTATATTATATATAACACATCAATATACTATATAAACTATTTGTATTAAATTATCATGCTATATATAGTTCATGTATAATCATTTATTATACAAATATTAGTTATTTATACTTTATTTTCATCATCGAATGTTAGCCATTTTAATTGTTTCACGCATTCTTTGATATATCGATGTAGATCCCTGTTATTGATTACTAGTTTCATTATTATTATATTATATAAGTTAAAATAATATATTTTTTATAATTATTTATAAATATCTCGATTTATTCAATGATAACTTTTTTCACAATTCATGAAGAATTAATCAATAATGATCTTGTTTTGATTATTTTTTATAAAAAAATTTTGTTATATTAATAACGAATTAAGTATTAATATAAAAATTTCAAAAAATATTATATTTTTATAAAAATAAATTTAATTCATTAAATACACTTTCATATTCATCTGAGTAGGATTGTGATTAAAAAATAATTACATCATTCCATAAAGGTTGTTGTCAATACATACACATGGGAGGCGTTTTCATTTTCCATAGAATTTAAGGAATATAGGAATTGAATTATACATTTAGAATGTTAATAATGATATAAAAATAACAATTTTTTCATTTATTATCCCATCTAATACATCCATGTTTGGTGGTGATAAAAAAAATAGAACACGGAATTCAAAAAGGATGTAGTCTTGATGTATGTATGGACATCATTTTTCATATTTTATAAGGAAAAAGGAGGAAAGTACATAATAATCAGCTCTTCAATATAAGAAAATTATTATATTATTTATATTAAATTTATTTTTTCTTTTATTTTATAATATACATTTTAGTGTAAATATATAAAAAATGATAATAAGTGAATAGTACTTGCTTTGAGAATTTAATCCTTCTCTTAGATAACCTCTAGAAAATTTGGGCTTTCAGAATTTTCCATGCATCAAGGGGATGAAAAATAATGGATAGGGGTATATGGAACGTAAAATGGGTAGTAGTTTATCAGAAACTCAAATTTTTTATGTTTATGTAAGGGGTGGGGGAATATTCCTTTTATAAATGAAGAGGGGTGTATTTTTATAATAATATAAATTGAAAATTTGTTATTCAATGAATGAGAATCCAAAATTTTACAATAATTGATATTTCATGTGTATTAGGTCATTAAGTCCCTTAAAACACATTTTTATAAATTTTTATGACTTTTTTTATCAATTTTTTATCATTTATATTAATTTACTTTTACCATGATGACTCATTTTTTAAGCAATTATTCATTGTAATAATAAAAATTAAAAATGATCTTAATTATTTTTTTTGGTAACGTTTATTTACAATACTAAATAAATTTTATCAAATAATATTTTAACGTATGACAAAAATTAAATTTAATAATATCACACATAGCGCCGAAAAATAATTTTTTTTGAAAAGGGTTATTTTTATTCATAAATATTATATTTATTATAAAAGTATAATTATTCTTCATTTTTATAAAATTAATTGATTTATTCCTATAAAAATAACATTTTTTTTTGGATTTCAAATCAATCCAATATTGAAATCTACCATGTAAAAATTTTATTAAAATAAAAAACATTATTTTTATTGGAATGATAATTTACATGAGGTCTGAAATTTTAAACAAAGGTTTTCATAAATTAAATATATTATATTTAAATAATTGATTTTAATACATATTAAATTTGATATTGGTAAATTTTTACTAGAATTATTTATATGACACTTATATCATGATAATGTAATAAATTCTTTGGTATTGGGGAAAATTTTATTTTGACTATTTACTAAAAAAACCATTTCAGAGAAATCCTAAAAATTTATCCTAAGAAAATATAATAATAATGAATCATAAAATCATTTTATTTCTTCACATTAATTTTTTTATATTTATATAATTATGCATTCTGTGGAAATTGAAAATTTAATGAAACAATATTTTTCTATGAAAATGAATTTTTCAAATATTAAAGGCTCATATTGTAATTTCATATCAATTAATAAATAATCAGCCTTAATTTATCATTTATATGAGAAAATAATCTACCATAATATTAACATAATACATATATTTTTAGAAAATAAAAATACATGGTGAAAAAAATATTAAATATAATATTATGTATAAAATGAGAGTATTAGTTAGTTAGCTACAGTAATTGAATTTTATCAATGCTTTAATATTAAAAATGAATTCTCTTTTTATTCAAAGGTGTAACTAATAAATTTATAAAATAAATTATATATATATAAATAAATAATTAAATTATTAATTTCATGTATATATCATTCTTATTTATACTTACATAACCGCTCAAGTTATCTATGTAAGTCCTATTGAAAGGATAAAATCTCATAGAAGTCAGCTGTTGTAGTTTAGCTATAATGGATCTTGTCAAATATTCTGTTTTATTTATTTTTCTTCAATTTTATTGGGAAAAAATTGCCAATGGTAGTTATTTGATAACATTTCACTAATCACTAGGTATTGGTGATTTGGAATACGCATAAAGTCATGTCAAGTGCTGGAACAAGAACACAGATTTGGGGTATCCCATTTTTATTCATGACATTTATTATTTAAAATATTTTAATGAGGGGTATTAGGGACATATTCTGTCATATTTTAACAAACATGTAAACACTGTTTCACTGATAAAACATTATTATCCCTGTATTAATTTCAAAATATGTTACAATATGATGAATAATAAGACATTTTTATTTAATTTTCTATCTCCTTTTTCACAGAAACACTTTCTTGAAAAAAAATATCTTATAATTTAATAGAACTTGTATAGATATAAACATAATTTATTTAGATTCATCTGAGATTGATATAATCTATTATGCTAAATATTTGTTTTTGAAGATATTTACTCAAAACTTGAATTCAAACTACAAAACATTTCAATTATTACCTTGATTTTTAACTATACATATTGAAAATGCATATACCATATGAATTTTGTATCATATACCCAAAAAATTATACAATTTATCTCTAAATTGTTAATAAATTAAATTTTATTTCCATATAATTCCTAAACCCCTTTAGGTATCCTAAAAAGTTCAATCATATTTAATATTACCTTTTCTTTCTGATAAAGACTTCAGGTTTCACTGACCTTGTCAATATACATAATGAATCCTTTTTGGACTATCCGTGTAACATCACATGTAAATAAAGAATATGACATATATATATTTATAAATATTTGCAAATAAAATATTAATATCACATTAAAGGGGACAATATGTTTGAAGGCGTACCCAATATGTAAAAATAAGTTTCTTTGAAATCTTATGTTGCACACTAATAATATAATAATATTATTTTAAAAGGTAGTAAATCCCTAATAGTTATAATGGAGGGAATGAATAAAACTAAATAAAATATGATTCTATATGTTTTTTAAATATTTTAACAATTACATAATAAATCATAGTGGATTAAAATGAGAATGAATCCAATTTTAAGAATAAATGTTATAATATTATTTAAAAGGTCTATTAATCTCCTTTTCATGGAAAACCCTTTTTAAACTACTTTTTGTCTCTTTTATATGTTATATTTGAAAAAATAAAATCATTCTTTAGAATCAAGACATAAAAATTTACTTTGTGTAAATTTTTGGTATTTTTATGATAAAGTTCATTTTTAATGAATAGTGAAAACAGTTGTATTTTAATTCAAAAACTCATTTTAATATAATTTATTTATATGGATAGATAATATTTTTAACTGGGATTGAATTTTAGATAAAATATATTTTTACCATTTAATCCAATGGCGGTCATTGGAATTAATTTCTCTTTGAAATTGGACATAAACAAGTTTCAATCTTTTGATAGATATTGCTTCTTAAAACATCTATTAGTTTTGACAGTAGAAATTAATTATAAAATTAGTTATTTCAATTTTTGGGTTTGAAATTTGGTAAAATTGATTCCATATTTGGAATTATATGATCCAAATTATGTAATTAACATGCTTTTGTTTTTTGGATATTATGAATATTAATGACGGTAATTATCTTTAATTATCGTTATTAATTAGTAATCAGGTAGTTGAGGGTAATAAAATAATATCATAATAATATAAAATGACCCCAACATGTGTCCAAATCATCCTGTTTGAGTCATCGATGACCATGTGAAGCTTTTTACCGAATTTTAGGGGCCATGGAGTCACACGGCTGTGATAGTGACATTTAAGACATTATTTTTTTAAAGAAGAGAAATATAACAATGGTTTGTATATACTATGTAAAACAATTTGAATTTTGTTTATATAAATTATCTTTTTGACTATCTATATCCATTATAATGATAAAAATATTTCCTAAATCATGGTATTTTTTTATTATTTTTAGACATTATATAAATAAATTTATTTATTACAGCATGATGATGCATTGATTACCTCATTAATGAATGATTTAAATAAAATAAAATGATAAGGTAAAATATAAGAAATACAGTTGTCAAAAAATAATTTTATGGGAGGATTTAAAATCATTATCACCTTATCCTCAAAATATATCATTGTGGTACCTTTAAAATATGAAATTCAATTTATAATAGAGTAACATTTCAAGATATTCCAAAAGTGACCCTCCTCCCTCTTATAAAAATCCCCCACATCTACCCCCTTTACCACACCTATGAAGCCTATGTATCATCCAAAATCTGATCATATTATCTCTCCAAATCCCTATCTTATCCTAGAATCCACACTTTGGTCTGAACTCTTTCCAATAAATCTTTCAGCTCAAATAAAAAATAGTTACCCGATTTTGAGGTAATGTCTTCTCTTGAGTTTGTTTCTTTTATTTTTCTTCTTAACTCAATGATATATACTTATTATTTGATTCCATGATAGCACTAATGTCCTCAAAATACTAGGTTTTTTTATGATACTGATTATACCTACAATTACACACACCTCCGTCTAATGGTTAAAAAATATACTGTTTCTATGGATGGTGAATTACTAACTCACGAAATGATGATTGTTAAATATTTTATTAACACCTTTTTTGGTGGCCATTATGATGGAACCATATTTATATATGATATATTTGATATTTATGACCTCTCAAGGCTTCTTTATTTATTTATTTTAAACAATAATTTATGCTTTTCATGTTGTGAAAATGCGATAATTTCATATGAGGATGTGTGAACAACCACCACCTCACGTGATGTGACTCGTTCACGCCAATCATGGAATTTATAAATAATGTAATTAATTAACTTATGTTACCTATATAACATATATATTGTACTTTAATTATAATATATCTATGACTCATTTTTTTAATGTCTTTTAATACGATAATAAATTAAAGTAGTGTTCATGCGTACGTACGGCCTACTGTCTCCATTAACGGTACATTATATTTCTTATCTCTTAACATTATGGAATATTATTAAATAAATATATACTGGATATATATTATATTTAAATCATGAAAATAATTTCTGATATGTTGTATTTATAACTACATGGACAATTCTCTTCAAACATGTTCATTTTTTACTCATGTACCGAATATCGACAAAACTTATGATATAAACTCACAAAATTAACTAATTATTATAAAATGATAATATGTTATAAGAATTTAATTATAAACAATAAAGGAAGTAATTCTGAAATTATAAATTGTCCAAGGTTTATTATTCCAGAAAATATAGAAACAAACCAGACATGTCAGAATTGAGGTAAGGGATTTCTTATCTCACATTTAATTCCATGACATTTCCATTTTTCACCACTTATTTGTTGTATGTGGTGTATTGTCTACTGAATTTTCATATATATTTTCTTTATTATATTTATATTCTTTGTATTATGTGATTTATGTGGTTAATATTATCTTTTGTTCATACAACTCGATTTATTACAATGAGGTAAGGGGTTTTTATGTCACTTTTTACTCCCATGAGATTCATTCTACATTTGCCACAATTTAATTTTGTCTGTTGTGTGTACTGCCCATTATTATACTCTTTGATTAATATACCTCAATTTATGGGTATTTATATCAAAATTTTATGGTACTTATTTCGTGGGGCTTATGTTTCATAGGATATCAAATCGATAAGGGAACCTTTCACCCTCTTCTTTTTAAATAGAATTCTTTTTGTTAAATCTTTTAATTTACATCTTCTTATGTTTGGATCTGTAATTATATATACTTATTTCAACATATTTTCTATCCAAGTGACGAGATACCCTTTTTATCTCTCATCGACTCATTTTCGGATATTTAACGTGATGTCGTTAGGCTGTCGAATTTTTATAAGGGAACTTCATAACCCAATTTCAGTTCATTGGGATAGAACCTTACTTCTTGATTATGTCATGCTATGGATACTTGTAGATGACCTATGATTGTTTCACACATAATATCAACTTATATTGGGTGTATTATTATTTTACCCACATAATTATGTAATTGATTTATCCTTAATCTAAGGATATTGTCTTTGTATGGGACTTCATCTCAATCTCCTTTCATTGAGGCATATTTTTATTTCTACACGACTTAATTGTATACGGTGTATAAATCACTTTTGAATATTCATTTAAATAAATGCTATTATTTTCTCTATGAAGTGTTTTATAAAATTAAAAAAGGAATGTTTTTTTAACGTAAGAGGTGACAACAACCTTTTCTGTCGTCACAAGTATTATTTGATCTATGGCTTCATTAACAAGATGTAATGCTTTCAAAAAGAAAAATAAATACCATATATTCTTTTTATATATTTTGGTTCTAAAATTGGTTTTTAGAATGGATTTATTATTTCAATATCTTGAAATTTTATATTGTTTTTGTAATTTTCGATTGTTATCTTTCCATTATGCTTAAATTATATGTTATGATTAGGTTATGGTTCTTGGCCACTGTTATGTATATGAGCGGTTCCTTGATAATCATAGTGTGGGTTAGCCTGAGATAGCTCTCCAAGGCATTTGGTAATGTGACTAAGGTAGACGTTAATGTTTTCCCTAATATATTTAGAGAATATACTATGATGTGTAATCTAAATGTGACTCCCTATGTAGCGGTGATAGCTACAACATAAGTATGTTTTATATTCCTTAAGTAACCTTTATGATTTATGACTTCTATGTGTATTTCACAAACCTTATAATTTCATGAGTTATGTTAAAAAGATTATGTAATGTATATATTGATAATATAATGTTTTCTTTCCTTAATTTATAACCCTTACTGAGCTTTTTATGCTCATCCAATGTTTTTGAAATGTTTTCCACATGATATAAAAATTAATAGGGGCATGGATGAGATCAAGGAAAGACATGTTGTCTAAAACATAGAAGTAGTCATGTTTCTTTATAATAGTTTTTATTTTGTGAAAAAAATGGAAACTGAGTAGATTTGTCTACATTGTAGTCATTGACATGTAATAGTTATGTCATATTTCGCTAAAACTCTAAACATGAAAAGATCCTCAATGTGAATTATTAATTTAATTCATGATTATGTAATGTTTTAAGGAAGGGTCATTATAGTTGGTATTATAGGTCAGTTTATATATCTTTAGAGGTTAGGGTATTATTTATGTATAAGTGAAATTACAATAATGTTTAGGAATTCAGAAAGAGTTATAGTTTTTTTAGAAAAATTTAATGATTTTATGATAACATGAATATTTATATCTTTGTATTATATGATGATTTTTATGATATACTCACACTGATCTTTTTGGTTTTAGTAAATTGCTAGATCTAGCAAGCACCAATGTAATAATGGATGTGATGAAAACGGTGATAGTTTTTTGAATGAGCATCTGAATGATATGTGAGCTGCAATGAGAACTCATATGGTTATTCTCAACCAACTATCTGGAGTCATGAATGGCCACCTGAACCATAGTGATTTTTATTAGGCATCATATATGTGAGAAAATAATCCTAATTGATGTTCAGGTAATAATCATAAAGGTACGTATGTTAAAAAACCTATGTGTCAAAGATGTGGAATGAACCACATAGGAAAATGCTTCAAAGGGACATAAATTTCCTATAGATATGGAAATTAAGGTCTTAATGGAAGAACCTACCATGGAAAAAGGAAGCATCTAGTTGAATCTAGGAAAGGGAAAGATGTTCTTTCTGAAGGATCAATTGAATGTTTTAAATATGGTTTGCATGGCAATTCTAAAAACACATGTCCTACAAAGATTTTTCTGGAATGGGATCACCAGGATCCTACAAATATTTGTTTACTAACAACTAATTCCATTATGATTAAGGATGAAGAAACTAACAATGACCAATGAATGGTATGGATTATTTATTAACATATGTTTTCTTAATATTGAAATCATAGTATATGATTCATGATTTTGTTTTTAGGGATGATGTATTTAAAAATAAGTTGGAAAGGAATTTTTAATGGATCATGAAGAATGTTGAATGAGTAAAAAGTAAACATATAAGGGATTCAAGAGTTATGGTAGATTTTAGGATTGTAAATTTATTAAAAAAATTAACGCTATTTTGATTATGGGATTACATTTGAAGACTTTTTATAGTATGTGTAACCCTGATGTTTTATATATGAATGTTTTATTCAAGGAGTATTATCTTTTCTCTTGTAGATATAGTTATAAAGAACCGTTAGGGATTTTATGATCCTTTACTTTGAGGTAATTACCGGTTAATACATTCTGGGATGCAAAATGAAATTTATTAGATAACCCTTGTGGTTAAAATATTTTATGGTTATTTTTGATGTATTTATCTCTTTTTTGGAATGTTATAAAATTATATAGTATTTATAATGGAAAACACACAGACTATGTGACAACCTGTCACATCGGACGAAGCTATGGAAATTGAACCCATAACCAAAGTGCAACTGGTATTTATCGCCTACCACTGGACTACGTGATGTCCCTGGTTAGTATGACAAATTATTTTAGGTTTGACGATTTTATGAATCAAGAATAAGTTAATTTAGGGTTATATAGGGAAATGATTGACCTATCATGGATGATATATGATTAGGTTAATTACTTTTTAATATTATACATTTAGAGTAACTGATGTTATTTGAAGATAAATATTAAGATTTATCTTGGAAGACTATGTGATTAAATCTTTCAGATAACTGGGTTTCAATCATAGTTTGGATTACTTTGAATAATTTTATGGATATCTGTTCATTTAATGGTATTTATTGAACTTTGGGTTCTTTTTGGTGAATTTTGGATATTAAGAGTAGTATTTCTTTTTATAGAGGATTATCCTTTTGGGTATTATCTGATCTTGTACTAACAATTTATGTTTTAGTTAAGGTATAAATACATGGGAAATAAATAGTTCATCTTTTGTTGGTTAGGTGATTCTCAAGAAGTTGATTACATCGCTCTTAATGTGAAAAAGTCATCCTAAATACTCATTTTTGGAGAAAATATGAGTTTGTGTAAGAAATCTAGTAAGAGATGAATGTCTACATAACAAGTAAGTCTGTTTCCTTATGTTTTAGTCAATATCATAAATAAATTACTCAATGAAAAGTTACATAAAACACAAATGTTGTCTGTTAGCTTTTCGTACTGGGGAATCAAATATCGTTTAACCCATCACAAGTTTGTGATTTTTTGGTGGTTAACTTTCTCCTAGACATATTTTCTGTCACTCTCCATCAGAACATGACCCTTTGTTTTCTCTTCCATATCCATGTTTTCCTACATGGAATCCTAGTATGGGTTAACTCGGGTGACCTTTCTACTTATCTTTCTTTATTTGAAAGTGACAGTTTTTCTGACTCTTTTTCCGATGTGGGACTTTCAATTATGTTTCCAAGCCCAATTTTATAAGTGCAACGATTGAATTCTCAAAATGGGAGAGAGATTCAAATTTATTATTATTTTTGAATAAAATATTAATATCACCTTAAAGATGATGCTATGTTCGATGGCATTCCCAATATGCAACAACGAGTTTTTTTGAAATCATACATTGCACACTAATAATAAAATAATATTATATTAAATTGTATTAAACGCCTAACCCTTTAATGGTGGGAATGAATAGAACAAACTAAAAAATTATTATTTATTTTTGTTAAATATTTTGAAAATTACCCAAGAAATGTTGGAGGCATAAAATGTGAATAAATCCAAATTTAAGAATAAATTTTCTAATATTCTTTAAAAGGACGATTAACCGCCTTTTGATGGAAAACCCTTTTCAAAACTACTTTATTAACTTTTATATTTTAAATTTGAAAAAATAAAATACTTCTCTAGAATAAATACATCAAAATTTACTTTGTGTAAATTTTTGGTATTTTTCCGATAAAGATCATTTTTAATGAATTGTGAAAATTGTTGTATTTTAATTTAAATCCTCCTTTTAATATAATGCATTTATATTCTTATATTATATTTTAATAGGGTTTAATGTTATTTTAAAATATATTTTTACCATTTAATCCAATTTTGGTCATTGGAAATAATTTCACTTTGAAATTTGACATAAACAAGTGTCGATATTTTAATAAAGATTTTTTCTTAAAAACACACTATTTTTTTGACAATGGGAATTACTAATAAAATTAATTACTCCAATTTCATTGTTTGGAATTTTGTAAAATTTATTCCATATTTAGAATCATAATTTCCAAATTATGTAATTTAGACTCTTGTTTTTGGATATTATGAATAGTAACTGCAGTATTTATCTTTAAATATCGTGATTAATTAGTAATCAGGTAGTTAAGAGTAATTAAATAATATCATAATAATATAAAATGACCCCAACATGTGTCAATTTCCACTTTTTTGTGTCATGGTCGACCATTGCAATATTTTTACTGAACATGATGCCCATGTAGTCACATGGGTGTGATAGTGACATTTATGACATTATTTTTTAAAAAGAAGAGGGATATAAAAAAGGTTTGTATATCCTATGTAAAAAATAATAATTTTTTTATATAAATTATCAATTAGAATATAATTATTAATTGGAGACCAAAAGATATAACTACATCATCTTATTTTTTTCCAAATTTTTAGACCTTAAATAAATAAATTTATTCAAGAAATCATGATGATGCAGTGATTACCTCATTAATGAATGATTTAAATAAAATAAAAAGATAAGTTAAAATATAAGACTCAAACATGTAGATAACCTATTTTATGGTTTCATTTCCAACCCTTAACACCTTATACTCAAAATATATCATTATGGGACATTTAAAATCCAAAAATCATTTTATAATAAAGTAACATTTCAAGACTTTCAAAAAGTGACCCTCCTCCCTCTTATAAAAGGCCCCCACATCTACCCTCTTACCCACACCTCTCAAGATCTTTTCTCACCCAAAAACTGATCATATAATATCTCCAAATCACTCTCTTACTCCTAGATTCCTCACTTTGTGCAGAAGTCTTTCCAAGGAATCCTTTATCTAAAATCAAAAAGAGTTGCCTGATTTAGAGGTAATGAATTCTTTTGGGTTTCTTTCTATTATTTTCCTTCTGCACTCTACAACATCATCTTATTATTTGATCTCATAATAAAAAAATTATTCCTCAATATATTAGGATGTTGTTATGATAAGAATTATACCTGAAATTACACACATCTTGGTCTAATGTTTAATGAACATTCGGTTTTTTTGGGTGGCGAATTACTGCCTCTCGAAACGATGATTGTTCAATCATCATTAAACACCTTTCATGGTGGTAATTATTATGGAACAATATTTATATATTATATTTATTATATTTATATCCTCTCTATTTTTCATTAATTTATATTTAAAACATACCTTTATGCTTTCCATTTGTTGCAAATGCTATAATTTCATATTAGGAACTGTGGACAACCGCCCCATCAAGTGATATGACTGGTTCATGCCAAACATGGTATTTATAAATTATATAATTAATTAACTTATGTTACCTATATAAAATATATATTATACCGGAATTATAATATAATTTATGTATCATTTTGTTTTAATGTCCATTAATATGAAAAAAAATGAAAGTAGGGTTCATGCGTACATACGGCCTACCATATCCATGAACAGTACATTTCATTTCTTATCTCCAAACATTTTGGAATATTATTAAATAAATATATAATCGATATATATGATATTTAAATCATGGACACCATTTTTTATATGATGTACTTATAACTACATTGACAATTCTCTTCAAACAAGTTTATTTTTGACTCATGTATCGAACATCAACAAAACGAATGATATGAACTCACATAATTAATAAATTATTTTAACATGATAATATGTGATATGTATTGAATAATAAACATTAAATAATTTCCTTATGAAAGTATAAATTTACCATGGTTTATTATTTATGAATATAGAGAAACGAACAAGACATGTCGTACTTGAGATATGAGATTTCTTATATCACATTTAATTCTTTGAGATTTCCATTGTTCGCCACTTATTTGTTGAATGTGGTGTATATTGTACTTCCATTTCATATATATTATCATTATCTTATTTATATTCATAGTATTATTTGATTCATTTGGTTTTAATTATCTTTTGGTCATACAACTTGATTGATCACTACGATGTATGGGGATTTTATCTCACTTATTATTCCCGTGAGAGTCATGCTACATTTGACACTATTTCCTTTTGTGTGAGGTATGTACTACCCAATATTCAACTATTTGATTAATATAAACCCATTTATTGTAATGTACATCAATATTGTATGGTCCTTCTTCCATGGGGTGTATGTTTCGTAGGTTACCAAATCGGTAAGGGAAGCTTTCACCCTCATCTTTTGAAAAAGATTTCTTTTTTGTTAGGTCATTTAATTTAAATATTCTTATGTTGGGATATGTTATTATATATCCTTATTTATGTAAATTTTATGTCCAGGTGATAAGATACCCATTTTATCCATCATAAACTCATTTTCTGAATTTTAATGTTACGTCGTTAGGTTGTCGAATTTCTTTTACAGAACTACTTACCTGAATTTCAAATCTTTGGGTTGAACATATACTTTGTGATTATGATGTGCTATGAATATGTGTGGATGACCTCTGATTGTTTTACACATAATATCCACTTATATTTGGTGTATTTATTTTTGTCACACATAATTATGTAATTTATTTATCATTAATCGAATGATACCTTCTTTGTATGGGACTTCGTCTTAATCTCCTTTCATTGAAGAATATTTTGATTTCTACACGAATTTATTTTATAAGGTTTGTAAAACCCTTATGAATTTTCATTCCGTTAAATGGGAATCTTTTCTCTGTGAAATGATTTAATAAACAACTAAAAGGAATGTTTCTTTTTTAACATAAGTGGTGCCAGTGAACTTTTCCGTCGCCGCTAGTATTATTTGATCTATGGCTTCCATAACAAGATGTAATGTTTTAAAATGAAAAATTAATACCATATACTCTTTTTATTTATTTTGGTACTGAAAATAGTTTTTATAATGGATTTATTATTTCAATATCTTAAAATTTTATATTGTTATTCAAATGTAGGAATGTTGTCATTCCTTTATGTTTATGTTAAGTGTTATGATTATATTATTGATCCTGGCCATTGTTACATATACGGGTGGTTCCGTGATAAACCTAGGGCTAGTGAGAAAGAGATATATCGCATACTCATTGGGTAACGTGATGGAGGAAATCTTTAATGTTTCTCCTAGGATATTTCGGGAATATACTATGATGGGAAATCAAAATATTACTCCCTATGTAGCTGTGATATCTACAATGTATGTATGTTATGTATTCCATAAGTTACCCTTATGATTTATGATTTCTATGTGTATTTCACAAATATTATGATTTCATGAGGAATGTTAAAAAGCATATGTTATGTATATATTAATGATCTAATGTTTTCATTCCTTGTTTTATAACCCTTACTGACCATTTTATGCTCATCCAAAGTTTTTCAAATGTTTTTCACAGGACATAAAGATGAATTAGGTCAAGGATGGGATCAAGGAAAGACATGTTTTCTAAAACATGGAACTAGTATTGTTTATTTTCTAAGATTTTTTATTTTGTGAAAAAATGGAAACTGAGTAGATGTGTTTACTTTGTAATCATTTAGATGTAATAGTTATGTCATATTTCTCTAAAACTCTAAACCTAAAATGATCCTCAGTATAAATTATTCATTTAATACATGATTTTGAAATGTTTTAAGGTTGGTTCCTTATACCCTAACTAGATATTTTTCTCATGGTTTAAACTTTTACCCATTGTTTCTAATAAAGTAGTACTCTAATATGGATATTATATTACCGAATGACCTACTCTCAAAACTTTTACAATATGGGGTAAACATTTCTTGAACTAAATAAAAATTTCTATTTATTTCTATTAAGGATAATTGTATAGATTCTGAAACAATAATGTTAATTATTGAAAATATTTGATGTATCCATTATATTAACATATTCAGTCACACTATGTATTATTAAAATACCCATTTATATTAAGTAAATTTGACTGAAATTCCATATAATATTTTTCAACTAATTCCCTTAAAATATATAGATAATCATTCTATTATTCTGATAAGCGTCCAGAATAACCAATTGAAAATATTCAACGTGACACCTGATAAAATAATAGTTTAAAATGAACATGTTTTCTTACAAAGTAATGAATTTAAAATAAAATATAAAATTTTATTAGTAATTTTATAAGTAATAAAATATAATAGTAAAAAACAATGCGAGTACAATAAATATGTATAATAGATTATATTCTCTAATAAAAATAATATTTATTATAACCACTGTATAATGTAAGAAAATTGGTATCCATGAAAATTAAAGATTAAAAAGTTAATAATTGAAAATATTATTTAGGTGATAGTTTTTCATGAATTTATGGAAAGTAAATATTTCAATTCATATCATTGATAATTATTATTGTTTTCCAATTTGGCCATTATTCATTCTATTCATTGGGATTTATGATCCTTGGTAATAATGATAGAATTGGAGTTATTTAATATAAAGGGTAATAAGGAGAGATATTTGATATAAAAGTTATAAACATTGGTCTCAACTAGTAAGAACATTTCCCATTAAATTCATTTATTATGTCTTTTTAGGGTTATTTCATCACTCGAGTTCACCCTTGAGTAATCCTAAGTTAATCATTAACACCTATGACTCGATCATAATTTTTTGAGATGTTTAACCATGTATATATTTCAATAAGATCAGTGTTTTCTAAACCACATAATGACTGTAGCACCATCATACACCTTACCCTTATTGCTTATGTCTATGTGATAAGGGGTTTTATATCTATAACTAATGTAGTATTATGGTGTAAATTTTCTAAAAATGAAACAGTGGTGACATTGATCCAAAATTTTTATTATATAAAGGCTAAAATTTAAAATATTAAAGATTAATTTGAAAACAAATAGTTTTTATAAAATTAATCCATTATTTAATTATTTTAAGACATATATGTCTAATTTTCATTAGAATACATTTAAATTATATGTTAGTTTTTTTAATATATAATACTAGTTTGATTAAATGGTTTTAAACAATGATATTTATTCTTTTATATATAAAAAATAATTTAATTCAATCACATGTAGTTTTTATTAGGGATTGAAATTTGATCATGTGATAAAAAAATGCTTTTTCATTAAATATGTATTTTATTTCAATATTATATTTCATATAATTAGAAAATTATTTAGATAAAATTGAAATCTTTCTTAAAATAAGAATGTAAAAATTATCCAATTGTGAATTTTTTATAATTTTCATAGAGAGTTTATCTTTTGTGTAAAAAATAAAAATATGATAAGAATACACTGTAAATATTATGATATGATCATGATGTAGAAATGATATAATAATTAATATAAGTAAATCCATGAAAACAATATTTAATATACTGTATTTTAATTAATTAAATTTATTATTAAATTAGTAAATAACATCCTAAATCCTCGAATGGAAATAAAGGTTATAAAAATAATATTCTATAGAAAAATTATGTTCTCATATAGACAAGTAACTTCAAATAATATTTTCATTTCTAAAAAATTGAAATATCAAAAAAAATGTCATAAATGTCAATAATTATGAACTAAAACCATGTTTAATCAAATGGTTTTTCATTTTTCACAACCTATGTTTCCAAGGAATATGTTTAAAAATTAATAAAATATTAATCCACTCATATTCTATAAATACCAACCCATTCTCCCATTAATATTTACTCACAATAATTTTCTCTCATTCTATATCTCAAGAGTCTCTCAAAGGTGTTACCAAGGTTATAAGGCTCTCAGCTCAACATTTTTTAATCTACCTTTCTAGGTAGGGGTCGACACTCCTCCTCATTAATTTTTAATTAGAATTATTTATTATAATGTCATCTATAATTATTCTTCATATACTAAAATTTATGTTATTTCATATTATTATTTTATATTTTATATATTTTTATTTATATATAAGTTATTCCCTTTCATTATAATCTTTTAGTATGTTGATATAATATTCAAGTATGGTCTTCTAAATACTTATATTTCCTTCTCAATTATAATTATTTTGTAATAATATCATTTATGATCTTTTTCATGAACATAATAATTATAATTCTATAGAATTACTAATAATTTGATATTTTTTTAGTGATATATTACATATTCCCTCTCACAATATCCTATTCGAAATCTGTTATTATACCAAAATTAGAAATATGTTCATTTCACGTCCTTTATATTTGAAATATTCTTAATTCATTTATTTTTCCTTGAATTTTTTTATTATAATATATTTTTAATAATTCCATACCTTATTATCAAGAATATATCACTGTACTATCTCATTATACAACATTGATATTCAATTATAATTCTCAAACACCCCCATGCAAAAAAATTGTAAAGTAAAACGTTTTTGTTTTCCTAGAAATTAAATATTTGTATTGATACAAACATGTGGATTTAGGATCTATAATATATAAATATAGGTTTAACAACCATGAAAACTATTGGATATGTATGAACTCAGTCTTTACTTAGTTCAAAACAAGAATTCATAACTGCCCCCCTAATTTGAAATTCCCCATGCATATGATTTGGATGATTTTAATGCTCCGTATAAACAAAAAAAAGTATTTGAATATATAATTTCATTTATCTAATAATATTTTAAATTATTAAAAACAATGATATTCTTTAATATATAATATTCTTCTATTAAATTTCCCTACACCACTACTACATTTTAATTCTTTTAATATCGGTATATTCCATTACATTGTGAATACCCTCTAGTCTCTATATTTATTAAATGAACATTCACTTGTATATCCAAACATTTCAATTGACTGAAGAATATTTAAATTTTTTATATCTATTATTTCTATGTAGATAACTCTATATTATTAATCTATGATTAAGAATGTGGTTACTTAGGTAATATTATGGTATTTATTGTTCATCCACAATCTTTATATGATGGTTGAATTATAATTATTATGTGATAAGTGGGGGATATAATTATATATACCATCAATGAATTAGTTGGACTCTATATATAATCTAGCTTGATAATTTTATGTATTCTTTACAAATTTATATATTATTTCCTGGCATAAGGTCATGGTGGTATACTTATACTATCTTGAATTATGCATTCCATCACTATGAGATTATTTATTGATAACAACATTTTTATTTATTATTATGTTACCCATTGATATATTATTCTCACTTTTAAATTTTTTATGGAATTATTATATTCATTTATTCCTACCATGATAATTATTTAATACTTCATCTGTAAATTCATTTATTGTTTGTTACCACTTACTGAGCATCTGAGCTAATCCTTTTATATATTTTTACTTTTTATGAGGAAACCATGGATATTACTTCATGGGAGGAATCTCTTAAAAGAATAAATTAATTAATTTTCTATTATTTAATTAATGTATCTTATGTTTTCAATAAAATATAATGTTTATTTTTTATCTCGTTAATGAGACTATTAATCTTTTCGATCATGTGTATTGTGATATATGCATTTTTTATTACTGTAATAAAATTACAACCAGATTTGAGTTATTGTAGTTGGGGTGTTAAACTTGGTATTAGATAATGTTTAGTAAAATAATTAGTAACTAGATTCATAAGAATATAGTAAGAGAAAATAACTCTATGAAAAACCCTTTGTATGTTCTAGAAATATCTATAGACTACATGATTAGAATTTACAATAAATTCATAGGAATTATATATTATAATTTCTAATTCATGGTGTTATTCAAAGAAAAAGTACATATATTCCATATTCTAGAAATGGAACCTAAAATAAGGAAGAAAAATCCTGAAAACACCCATAATTAGTGTAGGGGTTTATTTGAAAAATTAATAATACTATTATACATTATGGAAGTAATTTAATGTTAAATATTCAAGTGGAAATATTTTTGAAATAAAATTATATTATTATATCACAATCAATATGCATGGACAATCCTTAGTTGAAAACCAAATTATTATACCAACAGTGGAATTTTATATAATCCTTGGGATGGAATAGATCCAATATTATCTAGAAAGTATTTATATCCTCAAAAGGAAACTACAATATCAATAGTATGAATCTATTCCCTTATTTTTATAGGATTTATTTCATTTTCTAATCCTTTTTTTCCCCAACTAGAGTGTATCATCTTATTAAACTTCTTAGAGAAAATGAATCAAAAAATAGAAATATATCATTATAATAGAGTATGTATCTACTATGGGTCATTATATTTAGTTATTACCTAAATAACATCCTATATATCGACCTAATAATGAATTTGAGTTGTCAATTAACCTTAAATCAAATAAAAAAAATCATATCTATCCATCTATATAGAATTCATATGGTGGAATTGTTAGAACTGGTGGAATTAAAGAAACAATTTCAAGGCATGTGTAATATGTCATTTATATTCCCTAATGCTTCACCTCAGGGAAACCCTATCTTATTTGTGACGACAATGCATGGTTCAATGATGTTTTGAATTTACTATAGGTAAAGCAATTCAATTACAATTATAAAAAATATAATTTACCACGAAACCCCTAGTTTAAGGTACTTTCCCCTTTTTTATGTATTTTATGTGTTTATAATACTTTGGTTGTGTTTCAAGTGGTTCAGATTGGTTTTAGAATATTTTGGAGGTGTTTTTTGGAGGAGAATAGTTTGTGAACGGTTAATAGAAATCATGTTCCACCTCAATGAAACCATGAAACATGTTTTGGGGTTCTTTGGGTAGGTGCACAATTTGCATACAATTTAGAGAAACCATGCATGTTCTTAGATGAATCCATTTGAAGAAAAATAGAGGTAAAATAATTATTGGTTCATGGTTATTCAAATTATGAATCAATTATGTGGGAATGGTTTTCATATAATCTATATTAACATCTTTTACTTTTTAAATATAATGTACACTAACTGGTTATAGTCCTAGTGTCATGAGTTAGGTAGTATTTTTAGAAATAGTATTGAGTTTATACTCACCCCCTTCTTAGTATCTTTTGTGTGTTTTCATATTTCATCTATTGAGATGGAATAAAGGTAAAGGTATCATACTTTACTAGTGATGCATCTTGATTTCATGGGTATAACAGGTGGCATTAAGGCTTAGATATTGGTTGGATGTTATTTGACATCATTTTACTTAAGGGGTATGATCATGTTTTTTTGGTATGTTCTTGATATTGTATATTTTTATTATCACTATGATGTTTTCATTCAATATAATTTACATTGGGTTATACCATTGGTTCCTTTGTTTACTCATGCATCATCTAGTGGTTTTAGATGTTTTATTATTTTTATGTTTGGTTGTTTTTCTTTTAAGGTAACATTATCCACCAGTTATTTCTTATTACCTTAGAATTTATTCCCATATTTTGGTGTCTTGGAGATTCCACCTAAGGCTAGTAACACCTATATCATATCTAAATCCAATAAGGTATTGTGGGATGTTGCAAATAGTATCAGTCATGGTCATTCTATCAGACTTTTTGGGATGCTAGTATTTATATAGGAATGTTGGAACATTAAATGGATAAATTAAAAATCTATAGCTAAAATATTAAATTTGAAATTTGAGTCACTAGGTTGGTTTGGGTGTACAATAATTTTAATTCAATTTTAGGTGATTATTAATCTTATCGTTATGGGTTTACCCGGTGAAGATTTCATATCATGCATTGGTAGTGAGACTTACCATTTTTTTTCATTGATCATATTCTATTTTATAATTTATGAAAATTGTTTAAGACTCTTATTATGGTAATATTTTTAAAATAATGGATGTGATATTTTTTGATATGGTAATTTGGAAAATTTCTCCAAGCCTTTAGGTACAAATGAACAATCACTAAATGGACATTTTAATACTTATAAAAATATATCTAGGTAGCTATCATAGAAATTAAATGTAAGGTGAAAATGAACATTTGGTGGAAATTTGAACAATATGTGATCCAATAGATGGTGAAAATCATAATTCATGATTTTCAAGTAAAAATAAAAAGAAGTAGAAATAGTGAAACTCAATAGGTGGACCACCAAGTTCAGTTTCATAAGAATAATACACTCCGGTTTTTGGGTGATTATGAGCCCAAACAATCTAATGTGTGGCTAAATAGATTGTATTGAATCATTTATTTCCTTGAAAACCCACCTAAGAGGAAATCCATGTTTGAATCATATTTTATTGAGGATATGGGATATTGATGGTTGAATTTAGTTTTCCAGGCTAAAAATAACCAAGGAATTAATGGAAGAATATTGAGGATTTCTTCAATAAGAAGTTATATCCTCACTCTTTTCAAATCACATGAACAATAAATTCCTTAAGTTTGAAATAATAGAATATCTCCATTGTAAAATTCAGGGGTATGATAAAACGTTTGCTCAATGATTTTTAGTGTCTGTGTTCTAGACCATACAAAAATGGTAAATTGAGTGAAATTAGAAAAAATTCATATCTCAGGAAATACAGTTTAAGGGAACATATTTTTCCCCTCTATAATACGTGAGAACTCCAATATTGGGAATAAGATAAATATGGACTCTTTCTTCCGAAGTGTTTTTATATCTTAGAGTAAATATTTGGGATCAGTCAACTTACCTCCTCAATTTAAGCTAAGACATAATGTATTTACTCTTGTTTCATTGAGCGTATTAGATATAATTTTATAGAACAACCTCAACCATATAATAAAAGTTCCAAATTGGGAATATTTATATTTTTTCTCTTAGAAAACATATGATTTTACTCTGAGATATCTTCAAAATACCTCTTGTCCTAAGAACCATGGGTACCATGGTGATTCTATAAACATTATGACTCATCCATTTACGCAATATCAGTAAGACTAAAAATAGCAAGGGATTTTAAATAAGAAATTTTATGGTGCTGAAAAAGTATTTATAGATGACCAAGTAGATACTTCGACAATGAGAGGTCAGATTCATTTTAATTATACCCTTATTAAAGACTTGTTTGGTAGGGGTTCATCCCAATATGAAATTTCTTCTATTATGGTTAATTTTACTTATTTTCATTTTGTGATAATTGATTTTGTTTTGAAATTGAAAACTCTTTTAGGAAAATGAGAGAATCGATCCCTTAAATGGGTTGTTTGTGCTATAAATATCAATGGGTTTGAGTTGACTTGGGATTTATCTATTCTAGATTTAGATTTATATGACTTGGTATTGGGGTGGATTTATTAGAAAACTTTCAGAACAATATTGGAATTTATATAAGAAAGTGGAGTTTCAAATCTTTTAATGGAATTATAATTCTCTTTAAAGGTGATTGGGTATAAAATTCAAGGTCAGTAAGACCTTTGGTTCCAGTATTTTGGACAATATCTTAACAGTTATCATTGGTTACAATAACATCAGTGTATGAGATAAGAAATAGGATATTTACAAACATATTTTACCAGTTTCAGGTTTTGTTTCATGAAAAATATTCATGGTTTTCACCAAAACGAGTACTGGGGTTTATGATTGATCTCTTACAATGGAGTAATTATATTTCATTTCTATTTTATAGGATGAAAAAATAGTTTAATTACCATGCCTAAAACATTATATATCCCAGTGTATTTGAACTATAATTCACATTATAGGATATTTTTAGTTTAATGTTTTCAAATATTTCGAAAATCTCATTCAACGTAAACCCATGCATTACAAGTGGACATTTATACTAAGTATCAATTTTTTACCCAATATAAAACTCCATAGAATATTTAATTATTTCTCTTTTAAAAATATTCAAAATTATCCTCATGATCTCACCTTGTCTCTATTCCCCCTTAAAACCATGTGAAATATATTTTAGAAACATGGGATGAGTGCCAAAGCATAGTATGTTATATAAAAATAAAAGAAAATGTTAGTTCGGTGAAAACATAACAACACAATATTTTTTACCATTATCTTTAAATTTCAAAGAGAATACGATGTAAAAAAATTTTCACAAGATAAACAAAATAACATTTTTTCCCAAATAAAATCATTGATTCTTGTATCATGTAATTAAAACTATCCTAGGTGACTTAGAGCATCATATAAATTAAACCATTTCAAAAAACTGTCTAACCATTTAAATTGGAATTAATATATGTTAAACATACAATTAAACTATTAAAGGATGTCTGAGTTCTATATAGGACACCACTGGTTAAGTTGTAACATCCTTAACTGGTGCTATCTGGGCTAACCCATCTTAAGCTATAATGGACTTCTATAGTGCTATATGGGTCACACCATTTTTAGTTGTAACATTCTTATCGGATTCTATCTAGGACACCCCAAGTATTAACTATATCAGTCTCTCCATTTTCATTTAATTATTATTTTGTATATAATTAATAAAACATTTCATTATAAAACCTCTAGAAAAACTCTCTTAGTACCATATAAAAAACAATGTATAAAAATATCATCTTCTCTTAAAAACCCATTTTTAACACCAAATAAACCAATAATAAGGGTATATTTTCATTTATTTGTGAAAATATGTATGATATAAATGGAAACATTAAATTAAATAAAACTAATGATGGTAGAAATTTAATTTTTGTCGTTTATGTTAAGAATAGAACATTATTTTTGTCATTTGTTAAAATATTCAGTATAGAAAATTTAAAAAGAATAATTTTTAAAAACAATGAATGAAATTAGAAATATAAATAAAACATCCTTTATAATACTTTTATATATATAAAAAATAAATATTATTAATATTTACAAGGATAAAAATGGGTTTGAAATTAAATATTTAAGAATCCAATGTTTCCCTTGCCGCATTGAAAATTTAAATCATGAACCCCATTAAAGAACAAAATTTAACAATACATAAAATTAAATGACCATAATTAAATTCCTGATATTTTATTTCAACAATAATTTATATGCACCTCATAAAAGTTGTTGGGTGTATGACATCAAAACCTACCATAATGAAAGGTTGTTGAGACAAAATCTCGTACCTGAATTAAGATTCCTTATATATGTATTTATCCTCATTAATAATAAAATAAAATTATATAATTATTTTCCTGAGAATTGTTTTCAAGTTTTTTATGATTTTCATATCACATATTACCATGTTATCATAGTTTCTTATTTATGTAAGTTCATGTTAGATATTTTGATAATCATCGATACATTAGTCCAAAATGTCTTTGGTATATTGTCAATAGTCAAGAGTGGTCATTATTACATAATCTCCAAAATAATATTAATTTAATAATAATCAGTTTTATATATTAATTATACCTTTAAATCCATTCATTAAATATGAATATGAAAAATTAAATATGTTTAAATCATGGAGATTGTAAGTCTTGAGTACGCATGAATAAGGTTTGCATTTTTCAATAATCATTATTGAAAAAACATAAGCATAATTTTATCTTTAAATAATTATAATTATATCAAAAATATCATATTAATAATTTAAATATAATTTTATATATTATCCATGAGGGGTAGTGAGGAAAAGAGAATCACACCGCTTCAAGGAGGTTATAATTCAAACACACGTAGGAATGATATTATCATTTTTATATGCATCTAATGTTATTAAATAGAATGATATATTATAATTTAATAACTATAAATATGTCATTAATATCATATATATACAATAATTCATTATTTATAACAAGTCGTGAGATACGGTGATGGAAATAAAATTATATCAGATTGCGAGGTAGTAATTCTGCTGCCACAGAAATGATAATTATTTTCCCATATCATTGAAGTATGGATATATTTATTTGATTATATGTACATAATAAAATCTAATTATATTTAGTATACTAGATTTATTATTTCATAATTGTTGAATTATATTATAAGGAAGTCTATAATAGAAAAAATAGAAATACTTAATTTAAAACGATATATCTTCCTCAGATGATCTCCTTTGATTAAGACCTTAACACCTCTATGGAGGGTGTCATCCCTAAAATAAGGTATATATAATGTGGTAGAATATATTGTCCAAAATAAATCTGTTTTGATGTGTGGAGAAAATAGAAAAATGTGTTCCCTTTTATAGGACAGGATGCGGAACTCCTGGAATGCTTCAAAATATTATATTAATATAAATCTATTTTCTATTCAAAAGGGATCCAAAAATATTTATTTAGAATATTGTATTATTTTTTTCTAAATAAATTCATTGAATCATAATTAATCAATATTTAATATTTTTTCATCTTTATGTTTTTGTTTTAACCCTTATTTAATTTTTTTAATTTTTACCGTTATATCATGTAATTTATAATTAAAGTGTCAATGTAATTAATTTAAAAATAAAAATTCAAATTAATGATTCATTTTTTAAATTTGATGAATTATCCCTATAATTTATCTTAATATTAAAATTTAATGAATTTTATATCATTTTATGAAATATTAATTATTTTAAAATATCATTAATTCCAATTTTAATACTATTCATTACATGGATTTTAAAAAATATATAAAAACAATATATATTCATAGAAACAACTTCAAATAATCACTAATATTTCATAGAAATATATTTAATTCATGTGTGTAATTATTTTTATCAAAATATATTTATTTTAATATCATTGATAACATATATTTGTTATTTTCATTAATTAAACAATTAATACATCCTCATCATGAAAGAAATTAACTTATTTATTTCTTCACAAAAAATAAATATTAATTATAAAGATTATTATAAACATTTTATCTTTTAACATACAATTTATAGTTGAACATAACCTTTATGGTACTCCATATAAATAATATTTCACTTGTTAAAAACCAAAGTATGGCATGATTGACTTTTCTTTAAATAAAATACTATAAATGGATTAAAGTAATACAAGTGTCTCTATGAGCGATTAAAATATGAACAAGGGTTATTTTGGATAAAAAATACTCATCCAATTAAATTATAATACGTATTACGATAATTTTTCAATATTTATAATACTATTTTTACCCTTAAATATATGATTTACCCTTAACCGTGGCAATAAAAATTATTAATGTTACTATTCATATTGTTCAAAAATAAAAAGAATATATTTACTAAATATGTACATTATGATTCCAAATATGAAATCCATTTTTGAAAATTAAAAATACATAATTGGATAAATTTAATTTAAAATTAACACTGTTGATGGAACAAGAAAATGTTTTTTTAAAATTAAAAACATTCAAAAGTTCAAAAAGTTTTTATATCAAATTTCAAAGTGAAATAAATTAAAATTAACTAAATTTGATTAATTTTTATAAAATTGGTCTAATTATACTTCAAAACCAATCAAAAATATAATTTACCACTGTGAATTATTAAGATGAAAAATTTGATTTCAATTAAAATAAATTACTTTTTAACATTTCATCCCAATTAAGCTATTACGGTCTTGACTGATGCTATTTGGGCCACCTAATGATAATTTGAAACTGGATTACTGTGTGATATTTTGGCCACCCCATAGTAAGCTATAATGGGATTCACTGTCATTTTCTGGGCCACCCCATGTCAACCTGTAAGGGGCTTTACCGGTGTTATCTGGGCCACCCCATGTATAATCCATATCGATATCACGAGTTTACTATAATTCACTAAAACCCTATTATTAATGAAAATCATTCAACATAAAAACCCTTTGAAAATCAATTTTTATCACATATGAAAAATACTTTTTTATAAAAAAACACCATTCCTTTAGAACCCCATTTTCAAAAAAAAATTACAAAAAGAAAGGAATGGGGTATTTTATTAAGGAAAATATGTATTATTAAAAATTAATATAGAAATTAAATAATATTAATTTAGGTGGAAGAGTCTTTTTATACATGTATGCTTAGAATATAAGTTTCCTTATGTCGTTTTTCAAAACATTCCATATGAAACATGTTGAAATATTCATTTTGAAAGACATTGAATAAAATCAAAAATAAACATAAGATGTCTTTTATAAAACTATTTTATAAATATAAATAAATATATCGGGTAAATATACTGAACATTGACATGGATAAAATTATTTTTAAAATAAATATTCAAACATTCAAAGGGTAACATACTACATTGAACATTTAAATCATATGACCCATGGAATAATAACATTTAAAAAAACATTAGATAACATGATAATAAATAAATTCATGATATTATCTATTTTTAGAGTAGTATATAAACCTCATAAAATAGGATGTGTGTATAACATCAAGACATATTTCTCAATGAAATAATATTGAGATGAAATCCCTTACCATGAACATATCTATTCAAGTATGTTCTTTATCATCCTGAAAAATAAAATTAGGTTAATTATATATTTTCTAGAGAAAATATTTCAGGTTTATTATATCATTTACATCACTTGTTACCATGATATAACAATTAATTAATTATTTAGGTTTACATTGGATGAAATTTTTATATTAGGTACATGGGTCCAAATATGAATATGGTAAGATGTCAATAGTCAAAGTGGTCATAGGTCCATCATATTTAAAAAATATTCATTACATATTAATCACTATTATTAATCAATTATATTTTTATATCCATTCATTAAATATGTATCTGAAAAATTAACTACATTACAATCAGGGATATGGTAATTAGAACTAACGCTTGAGTAACATTTTCATTTTTCCATTATCATTATGTAAAGAAGATATGTATCATTTTACATTTCCAGAATAATCATAAAATCATTTATATCATATTAATAATTAATGTAAACTTATATATATCAGACATGTCATGTGTTGATTAAAATTAATCACATCAATTCATGGAGGTGATAGTTTACATGTACGCATGAATGACATTATCATTTTTCATGTATGAAATGGTAAGAACCGAAATGATATATTATTTTTCATAATTAAAATTCTGTTATTAACATCATATAAAAACTTAAATTCCATCATTATACCTATTATTGAGATATCGGGATGGAAAACTAATTATATAGGTTTGTGAGACAGTAGTTCACCATACACATGAATGATAATTCTTTTTCCATTTTATGGAAGTGGAGATATGTATAATTGATTATAATAACAGAATAGAAAATAAGTATATTGAGGATAATTGAGTTATTATTTCATCAGATTTGAAGCAAATTTGAAGGAAGGGGAAGAAAAAACAAAATAGAAACACTAAATTTCATACAATATCTATTCTTCAGACGATGTCCTTTGATTAACACCGTAAAACCTCACCAGCTGAATGTTTTAACTATACACATACCTCTTAAAACCGTTCATAGAAGGTATGTTCTATAAAATTATATGGTTATGTAGATCAGTCTCATGATTGTTCCAGCAATGTTCATGGCTTTCATGAACTTATTGTTCCATCCTCACATGGATTCTTTTGTGGTGGATTTCATGGATGATATCTTTGAGTATTCTCAAAATGGACCTGACCAATCCAACAATCTTGAGATCATTATGAATTCACTGAAAGGAAATCAATTATATGTTATTCTCACAAATTTACTCTTTTAGATGTATCTGATTCAATTCATTGATGAAATAAATTCAAAGATAAGAGTATCAGTGGACCAAAAAAATGTGAGAGATGTGGTTTATTGGGAACATCCGTTTGAACATTTTTCACATGCAGATTTTCTTGGGGATAAATGGTTATTAGATGAATTTAATATAGGAAATATCACACATGGTAGTTTTGTTGACCATCTTGAATAATACTTTTTTAAATTTATTATGGTTATTTTATTTCATGACAAACTTTTAAGTGCTGAATGGAAGTTTGAAATTAGCACCATTCCTGATACTACCCAGACAAGGTATGTGCTACATATTGTATTTTGCACATTAGGTATTAGGCTATGAGTATTTATGATGTTGTGGGATTGGGTCATGTTGTATGTGTCTTGATAGCTGAGTCCACATGAGACGAATTACCTGACTCATGATCTTGAGCAAGCTATAGTTCTATATTCATTGCACTATTATAGACACTCTTTACTGGGAGAGTGTTTTTCGGTGTACACGAAACACAACATCCTTATGTATATTTTTCAAAAATGTGATATGAATCTACGATAGTGAAGGTGGGTGGAATACCTTTAGTATTTAAATTTCAGGCTTAAAATCATGCATGGTAATGTAAATGTTGTGGCTGATGCACTATGGAAAAATTCTCAAATACATGACATTTAGAAGGATATTAGTGAGTGGAAGCTTATGCTTTTTTTTTCTGAGATTCATATGTAGGTGCACGATGGTCAATGGAAGACTTATGTATCATACCTAGATATGAACTCTACCCATCTAGATAGATATAGGATGAGGTAGATATCAAATTCTGTGGGCAAGGTCATATGGAAGAGTGTGGTAGTTGAGGACCAACCTCTTGGTTGGAACATAGGTGAGGATGTGATCATGTGTATCCATGGAATGTATGGGTACCAGTAGAAATTCATGACATGATGATGAATAAATTTAATGGGTCATCCTCGGATGTGAACCCCCTGAGTCGCCATGATTTATCGTTTCTTACGCAATCCGTAGTGGTTGGCGGGTATGAACAGAGAACTAGTTGGTTTTATAATGAGGTGTTCCACCTGTTAGAACACAATTTTGGAACATCCGGGACCAACACGTCATTTAAATTAGTTACCTATTATATAGAGGAAATGGGATGATGTTTATATTGATTTCATAACAGGTTTACCAAGGTCACCATGAGGTAATGATGATGTGTGGGTTGTGGATGACATAGTCACGTAGGATTCTAATTTATAGTCAATAAAGGATAAATTCAGTGTTAATGTAAATATAAGGATATACATCAATGATAATGTATGAAACCATGGCGTCCCTCACACTACTGTTTTGGATAGGGATGCTAACTTTACATATTGTTTCTGGAATAGTTTTCAATGGGTGTTAGGTACATAAGTGATTTTGAACACAACATAACACCCCCAAATTGATGGCTAATCAGACTGTATAATACATGTGCAATAGTACATGCTGAAATAATGTGTCCAATATTTGGGGGGCTCTTTGGAGAATCATGAACCCCTGATGGATTTTTCCTACTATAATATTTATTAGGTGACTATACAGATATATCCATACAAGGATTATTTAGTACGTCATGTCAATCACCCATGTTATGTCTAGAGTCCAGTAAGGTAGCTTGACTATTAAAACATATCATTCACGAGATTTATAAGAAGATACAATTGATTCATAAGTAGATGTCTACAACAAAGTCTTGAAATAAATCATATGCTGATCTCCATTGAAAAACACTAGAGTTCGATGTTGGGTATCAGGTTTTCATGTGAATTTCAACAAGGCTGGGACATAGTAGAATCAAGACACAAGATATGATTTCATCACAATGTTTCTTGTTGTTCAAGATTCTAGAGAGATTCTGGTAGGTTACTAATCAGTTTTAGTTAACTTAGATGTACCGAGCCATGCATGACATCTTCCACCTATCTCCGATGGGCGTTATTATCCAGACATGTGTCAAGATTTTCATCCAGAGGAGGATGAGTTACATATTGATGCCTTTTTTGAGGATCACATTATTCATATAGTTTAAAGGAGTTAGAGTGATCTTATAGGAATTTTGGTTCCTTTAGTACATGTGCTATGGAATCATTACAGTTTATAGGGTGAGACATGGGAGGAGGAGGTCGATGTACGTGCTCAGTGGCTATATTTGATCCCAATGAATCTTGTCCACCCTTTAAGGAGAAATTTGAGGATGAATTACTATAGGGAATAAGACTGTAAGAACTAGGGATATCATATGATGTAAGAATCCATTTTTTTCTTTTTTAATTCACTAATATTGCCTTATGTGATTGCACAACTTGATCATAGGTGTTTTGGGGTTGATTGGGGCTCTCTCTAAGAACAAAACCTGAATATTCCATGACTTTGGCCTAGAATATGGTCAGTACTAACCACTCAGGGAAGGACACATGGTTTAACTAAATAGTGTGATTATGAAGTGAATTGGATTATAGGCCACAATATTTGAGGAAACTGTGCAGGAGGAGGTGCATGACCATGCGACAAGTTTGTAGTTTTTTCAGAAACATGATAGAGGCTATGGATAGGGTTTTTAAACCGTGTGGGTTCTCCTTTGCATGTATGAACAATGCATGATCAGTGTATTATTTCCAAAACCATGTTCCTAAACAATGATACACCATTAAATTAGGAATTTTTAAATTTTAAAATGTATTAAAATATATTTTAAATTAATAACCCATGTTATTCACACTCACAACAAAGTGAGATCATGAGAGCTCCCTCTTGAGACTAAGGTATGATTTGATATAAATCCTCCATTTAGACTATGATTCGGGCAAGGTTCATCTCCTTAGATATGAATCGGTAAGCTCTAAATTCCTTTTTATTAGTTATTGAATCTCTTGGATAACGATTGTGCTATATTGATTTAGGCTCATATTCTATAATTTCTCATTATTCATCCATTATTTAGATTTATCCTAAACCAAGTCGAATCCATGCTTGATTCTGGACAATTAATCCACTAACAAGCTAATGTTGGTGATATATACTTTAACTGTAGCTTTTGGTTCCTTATAGTGATATTGTATTTTATTACTCCCAGCAAACCTTCTGGCGTGACCCATAAATTGATATAGATAACAAAAATAAATAAAATATGACCTATTAAGAATTCATATAGGTTCCTTGAGATGGATTGGTGTATTTTTCCCAACCTGATGCCATCCATGGTGTTATCTATGCATTTTATCTGGTTATAACATTTGATGAACCATCAAAGGTGTTTTTCCATGTGATTACCTAGTTCAAGAAAGCTCAATTATAATTAAATTGGATGGAATTACACACATGGTAGATATTCTACCTCCCTTCCTTGAGTTTTCATAATATGACATTCCTAGCTTGATTAAATTTCATAAATGGATTTTTTAATAATTATGTTAAAATGTTGGGTATACCCATGTGGGATGTTTAATAATTAATTATTATTTACGAGTGGGTATTCCTAGGTGATGTGTATAATGAAAATGGTTGTAATTGTGTGGGTATACCTTTATAACCTTATTAAATGATAATGTAATATATGAGTGGGTATACTCATGAGATGAAATTGATTATATGAGTGGGTGTACAAATATTGAACTGAATTGTTAAATAGTATTAAATAGATGAATGATTTTATAGATGACATGGACAGACCTACATTTATCTTGAACATGCTAGTGGATTCCTTGAGAGGTAATCCTTCTTGGGTCATGATTCCATGGTATTCAATAGGATTTTATTCCCCTTGGTTTGGACTTTCATGGACTCATGTAGGACGTCTTCAGTATGGAATGTTCTTAGGACTGCAACCATTTCCTATAGAATGTTTCTATCAAGATACTCCTAGGAATCGATGAGGATTCCTTGGTCTTATAAACATTACATCTTTCCCATCATGAACTACACTTAATTATACAACATTACAGTGGGATATATAACAATTTGGTTATTACGATGTGGCTATGGAAATGTGATTTACATCATTATACAACATGGTTGTGTGAATATGATATGTGTGGGAGTACAGAGAGGACATGTTGTTTATTTAATTACTTTTAGATATCGTGTTAGGATCTTGAAGTTTCATATGTCTGGAGCCTCGAGAGGATATATGGAACTTATTTCTTGTATCTTTTTGCATCACATGGGCACATTAATTTTGGTACATACTTACCTTCATTACATTTACTACATGGTTTATATTCCACCACTAAAATGTATAGATTTGTATGTGGTTACCTACAAGGATGTTATCTCACACCCTATTTAGGCATCCTTGGGGACCCAAATAGATTATATGTTTTTAGGTGATGGTAGAGGAAAGAACACTAGAACATGTTGTAGATTTTTGATTTGGATCCGGAAAGCATGAGACCAAGATGAGCTTGTGATGCTATTAGGATACCTTTGGATCCTTTTTGAATTTTCGAACACTTTTACAATATATTACTACCATGTACTTATTTTTTTGGTTCTCCGGATACCTTTATCATACACATCATTATATATGTGACAGTTAAGGATTTTTTTTATATTTGTGTCCGGATTATTTATCAATTGACCACTTGTTGTATTTTCATCCTCATTCTATATAAATTGGCTTTCACTATGAAAAAATTTGTTTATGAGGGCATAGTCTCCTCAATGACTCACCTAGGCCTTCATAGCTAGTTGGAAGCCATTCGAGTTTTGGGGGATATGCTTGATGCCTTGTGACCAACTACGATTAGGGCACTATTGAGTGGATACCGAGTCAAGGACATTAAGAGGGTGATGCCAAATTTTTAGCAGATGTATAATGCATGGCTGGAACATGATTTCCCAAACCCTATAGCCTAATAATGTGAGGTACCAATTGACATAGTGGGAGGTTCATAGTTGGCCAAACTTGTGGCCAAACTGTGTGATCATGTTTCTTTGTGTGAATTTGTGATTTTTACCTTAGATTTATTATATGTATACCCTTCTTTCATTTTTTCTCTTAGATGCACAACAATATCACCAATCATCCATTGATGAACTCCAAAGATTCCTAATATAGGTTCTTCAATTGGATCTTCATTTGATGTTTTATTTGACTTCTTAATCATCTTATTTGATAGCCACCGGTACATTCTCTAATCTATATGATCAGTTCGTCAATATTATTTATCTCGATGATGTAATTTTGATGTTGGATCGTATTACTTAATTTTAGCCTATTGATATATTTTTATATCTGTCTCTAAATCATGTCCAAAATAATGGATGATATTATATGAGTAGAGTTACATTTTCTTGTGGTATGTGGTTTATGACTCATCCCTCAAGTCATACAATTTTTTAAATGGTCATTATTATGTACATAGTTATTTCAACCATTATATCCAATGAAATTCATATTTCATTTCTACAATAACCATGATTGTATTATAGATCCTTTTTTATATTTTTGTCAACATATTATAGGAGGTTGGATCCACATTACCTTACAACCTATATAGGGAATTCTCATTATTATTTCGTAAATAGTTCATTATGACTATTTCTACCATGGTTCGACAGTGTTGACACTTTACCCTTATATGGTAAGTGTGCTTATATAGTCAACAGATATATTAATGATAACTTTCTAGAACATGTGTATTTTGAACGTGACCCATCTATGTTCAGTGCCCTAATTAATTGATGAACCTTTAAAATGTTAATTGGAAAGTATATTTATAAATTTCACAAAGCCTCGTTGTTTATAATCGAAATGGTTCTTTGTTTCATGGACATATCCCTCCTTGTCAATATTTTGAAAGGTAAGATAATTAACCTAATAATTGAATATTGAATGGAATTAGTAAATGGTTGAATTCCCTATTTATCATTGTAACTTGGTATGAATGGTAATGGAATGAACCAAATATCTTATAAAAATGCATGAGTTTTAAATTTTCTTAAATGAATAATGATTTATGTATAATTTTCCTATTTAAGATGGAACTTTTTATGGTAATAGTATGGGAAAAGCATTAATTATCCATGGATTTTATGGGAATTCCTTGAGAAATGAGAGGAACACATTCTAATTAGTAGAGCTAGTTCCCAAGGGAGATACCCTCCTTAAAAATGGTCCCTTCATACTAGAGGTTTCCCACCCTTATGATATATCATCTTTTACCATATTATAGATATTAGGATGCCATATATGTACTCCTCAAATCCATCATGACATCCTCGGAGATAAGAAACAATGGATACACCCCATTGGTCCCTGTCATGCTTAGCACATTTTACACTAAATGATATCCTTGGAGATTGTTAGAATCATGTACATTTGAATACCATGGGCGATGCCCCTTGGATTAGAATCAAACCCCTTATATCCAGGCTACATGCTATATCTATGTTGGATCAAACCCTAAGGTCTAGGAGCACTTAGTTATTACCATGGATCATCATTCATTATTATCATCATAGGATTATTTGGTTATTAACTTGGATCCTCATTCATTATTATTATCGTTACATGATGTTTTATTATTTCATGGATCCTTTATTATCATTATTGTTATTATTTTTTCTGAATTTGTTGTTATCATGATACATTATCATTGTTGTTACACCTCTTGTGACTTATTACTATAAAATAATGTCAAATGAATTAATGAAATGATTAAATGTTCAGAAACTGGCTGATAATAAAACATTGATTGGGATATTTACATTTCATTACTACATTACATTTATACATACTCAATATTTGTTTATATTCATAGAATAGATGGTATAGATTCCATTGGTGGTGGCCTACTGAGATTTATCTCACACCCTATCTAGGTGGCCGATGATACCTGAGAAGATTATATGTATGAAAGTGTTGATAATGGGAAGCATCCTACTTTAGAGCCTTGATATTCATTACTTTCAATTGGATTGATCTTAGTAGGAGATGATTGGGTAGGATCTTGGGATGCTTGGATGGTTATAGATTCTTTTATATACATTTGAATAGAATGCATTGCCTATTTCCATGAATAACTATTTTCTGATTTTATAGAGACATTTCATACATTATCAACATCTTTTTTATATGATTCAGTGTTCACATTATAATTACTGTCATTTTATTCGATGTTTAGGTTTTATTCTTCTACTGTGGGATAATTGTCCTATCAATTTATTTTCTTTTTCTGTTGTTCCATGTGCTTACATATTCATATGATATTTATTTGTTATTACTTATCTTATGTCCCCCACTATGGTTATGAGGAAATAATATCCCCACCGAAACACCCTATCCCATCACTAGTAGTTAGAAACCTTTGGAATATAGGGAGGTGTGCATGAGGCTCTATATCCAACCGACGTTGAGGTAACATTGAGTGGATCTCATTTTAGGATTCGACAATGTGGTATAAGATGTTTTTTTTCACGATTTACAATTTCTATACAATATAAAAAAAATATTATGAATGCTTTGGCACTTGTTTATAAGTCATGCATCGGAGTATCTAAACCATGATTAGGGGAAATAATGAGTTTCCTGAAATAAGGAATATTGAACTATATTTCACTTATTAAAGTTGATATACTTCCACCGTTTGGTGATGCACAAGCTATGTGATGGTTATTATTACTAATATTATTTAGGATTTCAATTTATCTATGGGTTGATGAGATGATGGTACTGAATAATCATTTACACATCATTATAGGCCCCTAGAATTCATATTCCATGTATATGAAATTCCATAAAGGATCATTTTAATACTTTCATTTTATGTGTTTCCTATGATTATTGAGTTATCCATCATTGTTATATTATTCTAGTGCTTTAAATATCTTATTCAGGGTAGAGAATTATTTATTTATTGTTTCAACAACAATATAAATAGTGTTTTCTTATATAGGTTTGTGGTTATAACATAAATAGATAGGTAATACCCATTTTTAGCTATATACCTCTAGTTAAATGATATTATCTTTATATGTGATTGAGTTGGTTTCCATTTACAATTCATGAGGTGTATGGGCCCTTTTAGATTTGGATGGGTAATTTACCAAGTTCATTCATCCAATATTACCAGTTACATTTTGAGTCCAAGTGTATATTGTGTAAAATAGATATTTAATGGGTGTTGATTCCATGGTTATGGTGTATTGTCCCTTTTTCTTTGGGAATGAAAAGTAAATTTCAAATATAATCTGTTTATATTTATTGAAGAAAATGAAATCATTAAATGTAAATATTGACCTATAAATTAAATTGTTACCTGGAAATGAAGAGGAAAGGTAAATTTTCCCCTTATCCTAATCGAACACCTACAAAATAACCTTCAGCACTTCCCAATACCTTATCCTACTAGGTGGGTAGTTATTGTACAACCATTGGTCGTGATACCTTTTTCGTATATTATAATTATAATTTTGATTTTATATATTCTCAAATATTAATCTGAGGTACTTGATAAGAATTTTTAGAGCTATGGCACAATGAATTCCTTATGTTGTTTTACTGGAGGGTGGTGATGTGCATGATTAATACATGGTGGGCCCTGGACTACGAGTCTTGCTGCCATGAATGAAACTTGAGGAACCACATTTCATACCGAGAAATTGAACTAGAACTTATCATTGAGATAGTTTTCTATGTATGATTCATTCTAGGAAGGGAACACTAAAACCTACCCCAATGATGGCTGATTTGGACACATGAGTTCCCACTGTAGTATCCTCCCATATTTTCGAAGGATGATGGTCCACAAGTTACTATGTCTTGGATGGAGGACACTATTTCTTTCTTCAAGCATCAAGATATACCTCTACAGAAGAGGGTAAATATTTCCACCTACTCGATGTGTGATTTGGCCAAGTGCTAGTTGGATGTGATTACAGAGGATGGTAATTATCAGGTCATGGCCTAGGTAGACTTCCAGAGATTATTTTATGATCACTTATTTCCATAGACTCAAATAAATGACTTAGAAAAATATTTCATGATCTTTTAGTAGGGTGTTATGTATATCATTGAAAATTCAACATGTTTTACTAAGTTGTAGTGACTTTCACCAATTCAATGTTGTGATGAGATAATGCATACTAGACACCTTGATAATGGGATCATTTATTTCATATATACTTAGATGAATATTTCTATCCAGTCTTCTTTTCTTGTGATCGTTATTCTAGCTATTATCACTAACCATAACCTAATGGAATACAATAGTTCTGGGCACCGAGGATTAGTGCCACAATAGGGTAGTAGTAATTCTGGTGGTAATAAGTGTTGCCTTTAATTTTCTTATAGAAGTATTGGTGGATAGAGTAACCACACTTACCCTCTATTATATACCATTAGTATGGAAGATGGAGGCATATAGAGCCTCAGTGTGATAGAGGTTCGATGGATTTTCATTCTTACAGCCATATGGGGCATATTTTGAGATTATGTAGCGACTTTCCATATAATTATAGTGGAAGATACTGTGAGATAGATACAAGTTCAGGGGTGGGAGATTTTATGTTTTATGAGGCAAAGATTTAGAGTAGCACATATAGGACTTTCCAAGGATGAGTTTGTGACCGGTGTATCCAGATTTATGATTTTCTTCACTATAATAGAAGACATGCTTAGGGTAGTAAAACTATGGAATAGGGTCACAGATCAGGCCAATTTCATGCTTTAGAGCGAATACCTATGGATTAGAGTGCAAGAACGTATATAGTATGAGGTAGTATTCTAGTATCCTGCATTGTTGTATCTTCTTTATTCGATATAGATGATTCACACTCCATTATACCATTATTATCCATGGAAACTCATATTTTATAAATTCAGCAATGTTGTGGGGAGATGACTCTAGACACACCATTGAATGTTTGGTCATAGGGAAAACATCAATTCAAGGAATATCTGCTTGAGTTTGGTAGTTATTCCATATTATGGGACCTCTTTTCCCTTGAGATAAAGGGATTGGATATCACTCTTTGGATTTACTAGATAGTTATTTATCATTCCTTTATCGACGGAAATCATCGCATAGTTTTGTTTATATCACTAGTAAAAATAAGTTATCTCTACAAGGGTGACTAGGATTTATAGGATGGTTGAGATAGAATAAATCATCATGGGATACGAGAAGTGACATCCGAGGTTTTTAGTCTTCTCATGGAGGATACAAGATTTACATAGACAAAATTTCAAAATAGATCATTTCTCGGATAACATTTCCAATGATTTGTCTAGATTACATCCTCAGAGAGAGGTAGATTTAAAGATTGATCTTGTTCAAATATAATTTCTAGTGTCCATTCCTTTATACCTGATGACACCTACAGAGCTCTTGGAGCTCAAGAAATAGTTGGAGGATCTAGAGTCCAATGGTTTTCTCTAACATATTACTTATTCTTATGGTTCAACCAACATGTTTTTCAAGAATAATGATGGGAAACTTAATTTATGCATGGATTACTACAATTGAATCATGTTTTTGTCAACAATTGGTATTCAATTCCTCGAATAGATGATATCATTGACTATCTTCTAGGATCTAGGTTATTCTTAGAGATTGACCCAAGATTGGGCTATCATTAGGTGGAAGTTAGGCCTTAAAATAACTGCATACATCATTTCATATTAGCTATAGTTCTTATGAGTATATCATTATTCCATTTGGTATTACTAATGTGCCTATAATTTTCAAGGATTTGATGAATATTGTTTTATATCCCTCTATGGATTCCTTCATTATGTTATTTTTGGATGACATTGTAGTGTATTCTCTTACTAAGAGTGATAATGAAAAAAATAATGAGATAATTCTAAATACACTATAGTCTATTTAGTTATTTCTAAGGCATGAAAAGTTCTACTTCTAGATTGATATAGTTCAATTCAAGGGTCATATTATCCTAGAATCAGAATTATCAATTGACTTATAAAAGGTGTGTGCTGTGATCTTATAGGAAAACACCATTAACATGTTTTACATTAAAATTTTCTTCGAAATGGATGAATATTACATTCATTTCATACAGGAATTATCGCAAAAATTTACTCCTATTAGTGGTCTAAAAATATTGGTGTTACGTTATTGTCTCCAAAACCATGTGATAAAGCCATTCAAGAAATAAAAGCATGGCTTACCATGACACCAATCCTGATTTTTCCAAATCATGGAAGTGGGTATACAGTGTTCTATGATGCATCAGGAATTGGGATGGGAGTAGTGTTGATGTAGTAGGACAGATTCATTGAGAATAGATCTCTTTATTTCAATCCTCGTGAGTGAATTTACTCAATGCATGATCTTGAGATGACAACAGTTGTTCAAATAATAAGTTAATAATGACTCAATCTGATGAGTATGTGATTTATAGTTTATATGGACCACAATATCCTCAAATATATATTTATAATCCATGAAATGAATCAAAGACAGTGAATATGGGATTAATATCTTCTTTCCTTTAACTTTGCGCTTTCCCATCCTCCAAGAAATATTAATGTGGCAGCCAAACCACTATGTCAAAAAGATCAGGAACATTCCGTACAAGAAGCTTGGGATTATTATTAATTTATGGCCCTCTTTTTTGACCTATATATAGAGTTTCATGAATTTCATGACCAGTATTCTCTTACATCCCAGACATTTACCTCTTTTATCTTTAATAGGGTTAATATAAAACAATATTTAGATATTGAATGGTTGTTACTCTAAGAGTATATTTCTAGTGAGGAATTTATTAAGGATTGGTTGGATTATAGAGACAATATCCTACTAATAAATGGTAATTACGAGGTTTCTATATAGATGAGAGAACAACTAATGGGAGTGTCCCATGATTCTTAGTGGGTAGTTCATCCAAACACCCACAAGACATATTGAGAAATGTGACCCTATTATTGGTGGATTAGGAAAAAACATCATATAGAATATTTTATCACATGCTGATCTAAATTGTAGTCGGTGATGTTGGAGTACCAATAGAATTTAGGCGTGTTATATCTGTTACCAGTCCCGTAATGGATATAATAAGATGTAGCTATAGATTTTGTAGTCGGTTTACCATGGTCACCTTGTGGTAGTGATGTATTTTTGGTAGTGAGATATCAACTAATAAAAGTATCCCACTTCCTTCATATCAGAGAGACTTCCTCAATTAATGACCTAGGATGATTGTATGCATCTGAGATTATACAACTACACTTGATCCCTCATACTATCATTTTAGATAGTCACACTCATTTCACATATATGTTTTGGAAATGGCCATAAAGAGATATGGGAAAAAAGCACTTAACAACATCCATTCAACTTTAGACTGAATACCAAGTGTAATTGAAGATACCATTGTTAGAGGAAATTCTATGAGCAGTCATCCTTGATTTTAGTGGTTTATGGGATAATCATATCCCTCTCGTTATGTTATCCTAAAATAATAATCATCAGGAAATCATTCATATGGAACCCTATGAGGAATTATATGTTAGGTTGTGGCATTAAATGATGTCACGGTTAGAGGTAGGAGAGTAAGTTCTATTAGTCCCTCATCTCATTCTTGAGACATCAGATAAGGTTCAACTGATGAGGAAGTGTATGTATATCTCTAAGTCTAGATAGAAATAGTATGTCAATCATAGTTGATGTCCTCTCGAGTTTGATGTTGGGGATTGTATTTTCTTTTGGGCATCGCCCAGGATTGGGTATAGAATTATATAGAGGTAGGGGAAGCTGTCATCATGCTTTCTCAGGTCATTTGATATTCTGGATAGAATTAGGACGATAGCCTATTAGTTGTTATTACCTCAGAGGTATCATCCCAAAAATGGAATCTTATATGTTTCATATATTTTCCATTACCATGTAGACCCATATCATTCTATTGATCCTAAGGTGTTTGAGTTAGATGCTTATGCTTCTTTATAAGAGTATCTCATATGCATCATTAACTGGAGTATGAAGGCTCTCCATGGATAGTCTGTTCGTTTAGTATAGGATTTATGGAATCATGACCATGTATCAGACAAGACCTGATATTAGGAAGTTGATGTATGTTTTAAGTGGGAAAATGTTTTATTAGAAAAAATTTCACCACCCTTGAAAGGTGAAATCAGGGATGAGTTCCTTTATGGATGGTGTGAAGACTCTATGACCCCTTTTTTCAATGAGTTAAAAATCATTTAAAATCTAGTTTAATTATTTTCTTTTTACTTTTTATGGATTAATAATGAGTTAAAAGTGGATTCATAGGTGTCCCATGCTTCTTCGAAGCTCAGGCCCCGGACAATGGAGAAAATAACTAGGCTGCATGGTTAGTATAAACTTTTAAGGATATGTGGCATGGTTACTTCTAAATATGAGGGGCTGGATAGAGGGGAGTAATGGGGGTGCACAGTTTGTGGAAACCATGAATCATGGGGCGCACACCTATTCAAGTGGCCTTTAGTTTTTAGCAGATCCATACGACATGGTTGGAACACATTTTCTCAAACTATTAATCCTAAATAAGAGATGTACCCCTTGACCCATTGGGAGGTGCATGATTTGGTCCACCATTCGGCTAAACCGTGTGACGCTATTATTTTTTGGGTGAATTAATGATTTTACATTAAATTTATTATCATATTAACCTTATTTATTATTCCCTCCCATGGACATTAAAATATCCCCATTCCTCTATTGAAGAGTTCCAAATAATCCTAAGCTATGTACTTTTAATTACTTCATCATATAAATTCCAATTCGAATTCAGATAATCTTTTTGGGTAGGCACTATTACATTCTCTAATACATAGGATCCGTTCATCATTCGTATTTCTCTCAAAAATGATATTTTGATATAGTCTCATATGAACTATTTTTTAATGTGTTGATCTGTTCATTCCATTTCTATTTATACAGGTAAAACTCAAGGATTCTACTAAATAAGGAGAGTTCTAGAGGATCAGGGAAGGTGGTCTGTAACTCATCCCACAAGTCACATAGATTTATAATTAACCGTCATTTTGGGCATGTCAATTTCATTAAGCATTGACTATTAAATTCATATTCGATGGTTATAATCCTCATGATCATATTCTAGAGTCTTGTTTATATTATATATTTATTCTATTAGAGTTGAGAACCACAATGAATTATACCCCATATAAGTTTTTTTATTAAGACATAAATGGTTGGGAATGGATATCTATGCCACCATTCTTGTGTGTTGTCACTTGGCCCATCCAAGGAAATTGTTCTTATATACTCAATGGATCCATAAATGATAAATGGATACCGCATGTATATTTTTCACTGTACCCTTCTAAAGAAAATGTTACAATTAATTAATGCACCTAAAAAATGTTAATTTCCAATGAATTTATGGATGTCACTTGGCCAAGTTGTTTATAATTTAAATGGTAATTGGTAGCATGTACTTATCCTACCTTATCATGATTATGAAATGTAATGGAATGTACCTAATAATTGAATATGTAATGGATGTAATAAATGGTTGCATTCCCTCTTTATCCAAGTCACATAGTATGAATGTAAATGGAATGAACTAAATGAATTATAAAAAAGAATGAGTATCTCATAGACTTGAATAAATAGTGAATTATGTATAAGGTGCCTATTTAATTTGGAACTTTTCAACTTTATAGGAGTGGTCAGACTTGAGTGAGCCTTGGATTCCCAAGGGAATTCCTTGAGAACTCAAAGTATTCTATTCCGATTCAAGGATCTAGTTTCCAAGAGAGACACCCACCTAGGAACATGGTTTTTATCTTATAGTGGATTACTATCATGATACTATATGACCCCTTTACAATATAATAGATATTAGTATTCCTTGGATACACTCCATGGATCAATCTTGACATCCTTGAACATGTGGTTCCATGGATACACATTAGTGGGCCCAATCATTCTTATCATGTCTTACCTTGGACAAGATAATTATAGCTTATTAGAATAATTTATGGTGGAATTCCTTAGGTGAAGCACTGTAGATTACACTTAGTCCCCTATCAGCCAGACTACATGTTATTCATGAGTTGTCTTGACCCCTAAGGATTAGGATTCCTTGGTTATTACCTTGGATCATAATTCGATATTATAATCTTAGGATTCCTTGGTGATTACCTTGAAAATTTTTTATTATTATTAAAATTATAGGATTAATTTTTAATACCATTGATCCTTTATTATTATTTTTATCATGATAAATTTTCAGTGTGGTTACACCTCATGTGACTTATTTACATAAACTAATGTCAAATGAATAAATTAAAAGAATACATGTTGATAAACCCACTAAGGCAGTACGAGTTATTGGGATATATGCATTTCTATAATGATTTATATTTATATGTACACACTATTAGTTAATATTTACCAACTATATAGTGTAGAGGCCATTGGTGGTGGCCTACTATGATTTCTCTCACACACAATCCGGCTCACCGATAATACCCATGGTGATTATATGTGTGTAGGTGTTGATAAGGGGAAGCATACAATTTTGGACACAGTATATTGATTAATTGATTTAGGATGGATCATGGTAGTATATTATTGGGATGGATCTCAAGATGCTTGGATATTTTTGGATTCTTTTTCATTCATTTGTGTAGCATGTATTTCCAGCTTCTATGTATACATGTTTTCCAATTTTTTGGAGGCACGTCAAACAATATCATCATATTTTGTATATGATTTAGTGTTTGTATTTTCATAATTTTTTTTTCATAGATATTTTTTATAATTACAATATGTTGGGTTATTGGTCTAGTCGATATAGTTACTTTTTCTATTTTTCCATCTATTTACATAATCTTCTGCTAATTATCTACTATTACATTATAATTATGATCGAATATGGTTATAATGGAATATTTTCCCCGAAAAAACGCATTGTCCCTTACTACTAATAACAAACCTATGTAATATGGAATGGAATTTATTAGTTCATATAGATAACTGACATCAGTGGATCCTTAAGTTGCTCCCAGGTTAGGACATCACAAATACATTCTTGGAATTTCCTAAATAATTAAAGGAATATAAATTAATTCTCATGGAAAATTGATACAATTTGATATATTTAAAATAATAAATGTGTATCAGTAAATATCATATCATAATATAAAATTTGGACATGTTTAAATGAATTCTTCACCCTTAACCCCTTTTTAAGAACCTGTTATCCCTTCAAATAATTACAGAAAAAGAGTTTTTTTTAATTCTGGTGTTAAAAAAGATACTATAAAGGTAAAACTACCCCATAAATGGACCATGCATTATATTTGTAACCATTTATCATTCAGTTGTATTTATTTAATATTTTTATTAATTTTAAAACATTTATTAAAAATTTACTTTCTTATAAAATATCATTAATATAATTTATAGAACTATTCCCTTAGTTTGACTTTGAAAATAGCAGAACATCAATTTCAATTAAATATAATCTAGTACCACTTCCCTAATATCTTATATTTTCCTATAAAATTCAATGTATACAATAAATCAAAAAAATATATATTACTTTTCATGTTTCCAAATTTATTTATTCAATTTTTTTGTTGTCTGTATAATAAATATGTTGGTGTTTCTTAAGAATTTAAGGTAATTATTTCATCACAAATAATTAAATATAAATTAATATGATGAGAATTAATTTACCTTTAGACCAAAAATTTAAAACTAATCATATCATCTTTTTATTCTGTTTTAATAAATTTAGGGATTAAATCCAAGATAGAGACAATACAGAATATTCATTACATAAAATATTTTTGATGAAAAAATAAAATGTAAAATGAAACAAATGTAATATTCTATATTTTTTGTAGATTATCGATGAAAAGGACTCATAATATTAAATTTGTTCACGTTTTTGAATGAAATTTATTCCTTATTACATTATTTTTATAAATAAATAATCCATTTTACCATTACCATGGTAAATAATTTTTTCTCTCGTAAATATTAATAATGACCAAATTTAAATTAATCAATAAACCAAAGTTGGATCTCATGATTCCAAAATTGGAACCCATTTTTATTCATTTAGATTTTAGAAGTTGTAGAAATTAATTTTAGGTGATAATGAAAAATACAATGAAATATATATTTTTTAGAAAAATGAATTTTTATGCCCAAAAATAAATTTATACCATAATCAGGTTTAATAATTATTCAAATTTATTTAATTAGATAATATCTAAAATAGTAATACTTTTATTAAATTTTAATTAATTTCAATGAATAATTGTATTTCTTATGTAATGAAATAAAATTATAGTTTTACAAAAAATGGTATTTTCAATATTCACAAGAAAATCAATATATTTATAAAATCCAAATAATTCACAATAAGTTAATTTTGACATGATGAATTAAAACAATATACCCTTTTGATAAATTGAATTTATAAATTTTCTATAAATTTTCTATAATATCCCCTCACAAAATCAATATAAACATTTTAAAAAATATATATTCTTAAGAAAAAATAACATTACTAAAAAGAGAGTGATATTTTATTTAGAAAAAAAACAATTCTTAATTAGGGACATTATATATATATATATCATAATCTAGTAATGACTATTCATACCTTATAATTCAATATCTAGGTTACAATAATAATAATATAATAGTATTTGTGGTCTATTTATACTTTGTGTTGTGTGTCATATACATTGTCAAATATAGTGTTCCCTTAAAATTTCATGATATTATATTCTACACCTTTAATAAATACAATTCTCACAATTTTAACTCGATTTTTCTTATAATGGTTTATTTATTATAAAATTAATTTATTAAAAACCAAAATTTAAAAAAAGTTAAAAAAATTTCTTCTTGAAATGAGGTATATTTAAGAATGAAGGTCATATAGAATAACACATAAGTGGGTTTCGCTTTATTATAACATTAATTTGAAGTAAAAATATAGACATATATGGAAAAATAATATCTAAATAATGATGGATAGTGATTGAGAACATTGATCCCAAGATAGTGAATGATTCTGATAATATTAATAACCATAAAACCATAAATCAAATAGATTTAAAAAAGGCCATTGATTCAAAAAAATGAAGGTAATAGGATTACATTGTCATTTTAAGATAATTTCCAAGATTTGAGGATTTACTTTACAATCAAGGATAAGAACATTAGTAAATATTCATACATGATTTTATTCAAATCTATAAATGAAAATTTCTCCCTTTGGGATCATTTTCCAGTTAGTTTCCACTTTTATATCATATTTCACTCCAAATGATGAGTATTCAAGAAGAATATTTCATTCCTAAATAAATAAAATCAAATTATTATAAATATTGATTTCCACAAATGGATAGAATGATATTATAACTATCTTCATAAATTAAACAAAACCAATATGGATAGACTAAGGTAAAATAATTCTCAAAATTAATAAACCTTCATATGATGAAATAAAACATTAGTCATTAATAACTCAACATTAATACCATATTATTAACATATATCATTAAATAAACAAATAACCTTCAATTTGTTGAAAATATTATCAATGAAGTTTCAAACCCACATATCACAGATACTTTATCATGTATTCTCCCATGATAAATTTAACATTTACCTCTAATAAATATTTGTCACTCATAATGTAATTTAATTAAAATTTATTTTCCCTAATCATATAATTTCCAAAATATTCTAATCCTTTCCATAAATAACATGAATCTTCATAAATAAAAAATGTAATCATAAATACATCCAAAAGACAATTAAATAATTATTACTCAAATATGATTTTCACTAAAACACATACTAAACCCAAGGGTTTTATTACTATGATGTTCTCTCAAAATACACTTAATCATCTTAATGTCCCAGTACGTAAAACATAAAATGGGTGTTTATGATTTTGGACATATGGTCATCCTTAAACCTATAAACCCAATATATTATCCATAATTCTTAAGTTAACCTAATATAAAAATATTTAATCTAAAAGGTATATAAACCTCCCTTTTATTCGAAAAATGATATCCATAAACTGTAATTTATAGGTTTTCTTCTAAAAAATAATCATTTAATTTCTAGATTTGATATAGATAAAACTACCCAATTTTTACTATCCATAACATGCACCAAAAATCAAAAATATTGGATCACTTATATTCCCAATGATCATTTAAATTTAGAGTTTTGCAGAATTATTACATACTCTTATATGAAAACATGGATATATAAACAACATGTTCATAAATATATTTATCATCTCCCACTAATGTATTTACATCTTAAAATAGTCTTAGAAATAAGATACTTAAATCCATTCATCAAAACTAGGGGAATGGAATCATATGAATGGTGGGATAAAATTATCATTATGGGTAAACACAGTCATTAAAAATTGAATGTCATTAGTGACCATAAGTTGAGAATAATGGTACGATGGCATAACTATAGATCATGAGCATAAAATAAGATAATTTAATCCCTTCAAATATATAAAACAAGACATGAAATGTTTAATACATCATTAACAATCTTTAGAGTCATAAGAATCAATAATCATGATCCATGTGATAAAAATATTCATCAATGGAACCATTAGAAAACTCATTGCAATCATAATGAAAAGTGTTATTTTCTTGAAACATTATCTTAATTTAACCCTTTAAATAACCCATAGAATTATAATATCAAATATGTTAAAATTACATAGTAGTTATCTAGAGAAAATAATAATTACCCAATGAATCATAGGGTTATAATAGTCCCACCACCCTTGGTTTATAAGATGACCACCCATCCATTGATTATAATGTAACCACTCATTCTGAGTTTATAACATAACCACCCATAATAGGATTATAATAGATCTATCCATCAAATATTTATAGTGGATCTACCCATACACTATCGATAAATATTTTGTAGTACTACAGAATGATAAAATAGTTACAGGTATGTACTTTTCAATAAAACAATAATCAATTTTCATTCAAAGATTTTTATTTTCCCATGGTAAAAAACAATTTCTAAGGAAATATCTTTGAAACATTGAAAATTCATCCAAATAAAGAAAAAGGATGGTATTGTTATAACATATATCTTGTGGTCCATAAGTAACATTAATGATTTTTGTATTGGATGAATAAAAATACCACAAAAAGATCATTAAAAACATTCTTGTTTAAAATACACTTTCCAAATTTATAATAGCTTTAAAAAACAATTTATAGAAAAAATAATAATTATTATTTGAAAAATAATCATGGAAAAATGTCAATGAATCATAAAATCATTGAGTGGTCATGAAAATGGGATGTTATTTATGACATAATTGTTATAATAAATACTTTGTTCACACCATGAATGAAAACACAATCTTTTTAAAAAAATATAAGAATATTATTTTTTAAAAAAAAATTGGGAAATTAAAACATGGATTTAAATTAATTTAAAAAATCACTAAATTATAATAAAAAATATACTTTAAAACATTTTATAAATATGGATATTTAATTATTTTTAATCAAAATAGGACAAAAAAGTTTTGTTTTTCATAAAAACATTTTTTGAACTATTTTGAGTGCCAAAGAGAGGTAAATGGTTCTAAAACAATAAAATTATACAAATTAATGAATAATAGGGAAAATAAAATGGTATTATCAAATAATTATCCTATAATTTCTTTAATATGAATTCATATATAAACAATCATTATTAAACTGGGAATAAAAGATAAACCACATACTATATTGGCAACTTTTGAATTGAATGCCAAATGAAAGAATAACATCAAATTAAAAATTATATATCTTAAATATATGTATATTCTTGATATAATATATCCAATGGGCATTATATAAACCTCATAATAGATGAAAGGTGTAAAAAATAACTATATATCCCTAAGAAAGGCGTTTGGAGATCAATAACCCTTATAAAGATAATACGAGTGAATTGAGAATTAATCAATGGATATACTTTTTGTAAAAAATATAAATACATAATAAAACATTTAAATACAACATAAATAAATGTAAATAAATTTCTCAAAAAATATTTTCATAATATTTCCAATAGTTATGTGACATTACCTAGGGATGGGAAATTAAGGTAATAAATACCTTACCACATGGTAACTTTAGACTGTAATACCCAATAATGAAATGAAAAAAAATGGAACAAATAATATCATTATGTATAAAGTATTCATGATATAAAATTTATAATTATATTAAATGAAATATATAAAATAAATTAGGTGTGTAACATTAAAATATTCCTCATAGATGGGTAGTTTATAAAAAATCATCAACCTTAAGTTCAAACATTCCATGTATGTCCTTTAAATCCTATATAATAAAATCTTTTCTATCATTTAAATGTTTATGAAAATTTTATAATAATATTATAATATCATTAAACCATTTAATTCATTTTAATCAATGATATATTTAACTACTCAACAACTTAAGTCCATATCGTCTGTTTTGAGGATATTAGGTTGATAGTAGCAAAACAACTATAGTGTGTTGACATTGTCAAATGGGTCATTGTTCCATCATATATAAAATAATAATAATGAAATAATGATAAATTTATAATTTAAATATATATTTAAAACCAACCATTAAACGTTCTTATGACAAATGAACTATTTTACGATCATGGAGGCGGTAATCCATACATATATATGAGTGACATTTTCATTTTTTGAAGATCATGATGGAAATAAGGTAAGTATTTTTTATCATTAAATAATTTTTATAATAAAATAAATTTAATATTTTGTCTTTAAGTAATTTATATATAAGATATATGTGATTGTTTATGAAAAACAAATTGCACACCTTCATGGAGGTGGTAATCCACATGTATGCACAGATGTAGTTATCATTTTTCAATTGATGGGAATATAGTAAAATAGAAGATATATTTTATTTAAAAAATTATAATTATTCATGAATATAATATATATATATATATATTAAATCCATTATTAATATAATCCATGAGAGGTGGTGATGGAAAATGGATTACTTTATTTTCGCGAGGTGGCAGTCTATTGTACACACAAATGATGGTTTTATTTCCCATTTTGTGTAAAAGAGAAGAATATATGTTACTAAATTAAAAAAAAATTAATTATATGTAATATTTTTGTTTTTTATAACATCATGGTTAAATAATATTTTAAAGAGTTATTATAAGAAACAAAACAAAAACATTTGGTTAAAAGCTATAACTATTCTTCTAGATATCATCAATTATTTAAATTGTAATCCTTATGAGGTTTGTATTATGGCGAAACAATTAACTATAGAACTTTGATAGTTATTTTTGGTAATTATTTGGGTATATTTTTCCAAAACTAAATGAATCTTTGAGTGTGGGGAGAAGAGGAGAGGGGGTTCCATCTATTAAGCAAGGGAAGGGGTATTATTGGAATTTCTTAAATTATTAAAATAAAATAATTTATTTTCATTAGAAAAATGGATCAAAATGATATTATTAGAATATATGAAGATTATAGGTATAAATAGTTTCATCCAATTAAGGTTTTACATATTTAGGTGATGTTTTCACCCTAATCTATTGGTTTTAACTCCCATTAAATCATTTGAAAAATACTCTTATAACAATGTTTATTAATCAGTAGGGGTCAAAAACCATTCTATAAAAATAGAAGTTACCAATAAATTAAAAATTTCAGATTTTTTTAACCATATATCATTTACTATTCTAGAGATAATATATTTAATAACTTATAATAATTTAATAAAATATTATTTATTATAAAATATCATTAATGGAATTTTTGGAACAATGTTTTTAATTTTACATTGAAAACAACATGATATAAATTGAACTAAAAAAATCCATTAAAAAATAAATAATATTTTATAAACATATGATATTCATCTGATACTATATCTAAAAAAATTATATTTAGAGTTATGAAAATAAATTTGTTTACATTTCTACAGCTTGTACAGGAATTGAATTAGTGTTACATTAGCATTTATGGTAATAATTTAATCAGTAGAAAATGAAAATATATAAATATGTTAAAAAATATAATTATTCTTTGAAATAATAAATTTTGAACAATATTTATCATTTTTTATCCTAATTTAAAAAATTTCGAGATATTAAAGCAAAGAGAGTGACATTTTGAAAATTTCTTCATTAAAAATATTATAATGATCAGAATCAAAGATAAAAGACAATATAATGTCAAATTTTCTATGTCTGGATGGTTTTACATGAAACATATTCCTCCAAAGAAATTAGGTAATTTTTATAATTAATTCATGCATTGTCACATTAAATTTAACACTAATTTACCAATTTTACCTTTACTATGGTAATGAAAAATTACTATGGTTTCTATACATAATGATCAAAAATATAAGGGAACCATTAACCGAGTTCAGACGTTATGATTTCAAATAAGAAATATATTTTATAGGATTCAAGTTATTTAAGTTTTAGAAATTAATTATAGATAAAAACCCAAAACACATCTAATAATAGTTTCTTTAAAAAATGTGTTCTCAAGATGAAAAATGAACATATAAAAAAATAAAGTATAATAATTATTCAATTTGGATTAATTATATCCTTTAAAAAAAATTTATTTTTTATTAATTTGAAAATATATTCGTAAAATTTTTATTTGATTAAATGAAATTATAGTTTTATAAAAAAAGTGTATTTTCCACTATTCACTGAAAAATAAATAAATTCAAAAAATCCAAAAATTTCACCTTCTAAAAATATATAAATTTTGAATTCAAAATGATATCTATTTTATCAAATTCAATTTTTGAATTTCCTAAAAATTTATTATAATATTCACTAACAAAAAAATAAAATATTTTTTGAATAAAACATATTTTGAAGACTAAAATAAATTTTATAAAAAATTATCATATTTTATTTTTAAATACATTTTATCAATTAAAAATATATATATATATATATATAATTAATTTACTAATATTCATATCCACTTATTCAATTTTTTTGTTACAATTTTAATCACATAATAATATTTCATGGTTCATTTAATATCGGTGTTGTGTGTTTTATATTCTAGCAAACATAGTGTTATTTTAAAATATCAAGATATTAATAATGGACTTTTAAAAAATAATTAACAATCCATTGATTATTTTATAGGGGGAAAATAAACATTATTCATCAAAAAAATGGTGAGAATTACGTTAACCCTGCTTTTATGACAAACTTAAACATGATTTATTAAATAAAACTCTTCTTGATACTACAAGAAGATCGAGAGTTTTAGTTTCTTTTGGGCATAGGATCATTACAGAAAAACTTAAAACATGAAATAAAACATCTGTATTGAAAACTTATTTACATGACCACAACATTCCTTCGTACTTAGCACCGCATGGGATAAACTGAGGACATGCATTAGAAAAGGGTGACCTATAATGCCCAGTAAGGGAGTACTCATGGAATAGCATGAGGAGTACAATACATGTTAGACAATAGGAATATCAATAGAGCATAAGAAAGGCATGAAGTGCCCAGATCAGTGTGAATCACTAAGAGGGGGAGGGGGTGAATCAGTGATCCCTTAAAACTTTTTACTAATTGATTCCTTACCAATTAAACCTCTATGGCTGGTTAAAGCCTCTATCCACTCTTCTTGTATCTCTCAGCCTTTCCTCGAGTGATGCAGTAAATGTAAAGGCACAGGACACAAGGATTTACAAGGTTCGACACCAAAGGCCTACGTCCTTTCCATGTTGGTTATACGCCCCAACATGGTTTCATCCATTATAATCTGTTAGTATTACAATGGTCGATACAGAGTCCCACTGTATCTCTCATGAGTCCCACAGGAGGGTCTTTATACTGCGTCCCACAGTGTTACCAGAGTCCCACTGGCCTGCTCCAGAATCCCACTGAAGACTTCTTCCACCCTGAGTCTCACAGAGGGCTTCTCCTGGCTCCTCGAGTAACACGAGTAACTCTTCTTCACTTTAAGCATCTTCAAGTATCTTCAGCAGTCTGGGATAAAGACTGATGGCCTTGCTCTGTACCTCTGATCACTTGAGTTGATCAGGTCTTCTCGTCCTGCTCAGGCTTTGTCTCCTTCTTCTCAGGATGACCTGGCATCTCTCTCCAACTACTGAATACTCAGACAACTGATATCTTTAACTTTAGTCTGGTCCAGTCTCACATCAACTTCATGCACTGAGTGCATGGTATCTCTGCATCCTCATGCACTGACTGCATGAATTCTCAATTTCTTCAAGAACCACTGGTCTTGGACTACTCAGATGCACACCACGGATTTGGCACTGTTCACGTGTGCACGTGCATGCATGCATGCATGCACTCCCCTCTTTCTTGTCTTGGTGTGATAAACCCACAAAGGGTGTATTCTTATTAAGCACACACACCTTCTCAAACTTCACATACTTTATTCAATTTGGTTATACACTTAGAAGTGTGTTATACTCTAGTATGAGAGTCTCCTTCTTCTTCTCCTTCTTAGTGTGTACACACCACTTAGGCACACACTAAGGTTCAGCCTTCGCTTGTTTTGCACACACAACTTGTTCCACGTTTTGCACACACTTAAGCTTGGCGTTTCACTTCTTCTTGCACACACACAAAGTGTTCTTTAATTTGTTCTTCAACATGTGCACCCACATAAGGGATACGACCTTCTTCAAATGCACACACAAAGTGTGTACATCAATTTGTCACACACAAGGGTGTGGTCTCGGCCTTCTTTTGCTCACTGTCCAAGTGAGTTCTCAACTTTCCCGAACCACTGACTTCAAAGGAGGTGCGCAAGGTGTGCAGCCTAACTTCCTCAACACTGCCGTGCAAGGTACTATGCCGCAAGTGCCGCGCAAGCCTCAACCAACCTTGAGCGCGCAAAAAGATGCGGCTCGGGTTCTGCAAGCCTCAAGAGTGCAAGAGAACCTTGGGTGCGCAAGCTTCTCCTGCCGCGCAAGTATGCAGGCAGGGAGAGCTCTTCCTGTCGCGCAAGTGATGCGCGCAGGGGACCTTCGGGCCTCGGGTGGCACCGGGACTTCAGCCGCGCATGTGTGCGTGAGGCTTATACTTCGCGAGGCACAAAGGCACTCACGGGTCTTCCAAGTTTTTCAGCAAGAAAAAACAGTGCCTTGGCCTCTCTTTATATAGGCAGAGGCGTGCCAAATCTTCCGCGTGAGATTAAACATGATTCCCCGAAGATTTCGGGTTTTCAAGATTTTCTCCAAATCTTTATTTTCCTTTCCTGTTTTACCGTGGGTTCTCTTTTTTATTTTCCTCCTCACATGCATGTGACTACAAACGCATGCACGACCTTCGTTTTGGCACAAACCATGCACATCAATAATCCTCATGGCCTCGGCACTTCGTTTTCCTTCGGCCGAACTCCGAAATCTCTCCTTTGTTGCATGCAAACCAATATTTATGCATGGATATATTCGTTACATCCAGACGAACTCCATGAATACTTCAGCTCGAACAACGGTGGCCGGGAGCTCGACTTCAGTGCTCAGAGGGCCACTGGTTCAGGTGGCGTCGCTGGAGGTGCCTCGGCTAAGCTCGAGGTAGAGGATAACTTGCGGACCGTTGGATCGGTCGAATGAAAGACATCGGACGGCCGCGATCAGAAGATCTCGCGCGGGATCGATCGTGCGGTCGATATCTGGCGCGCGATCGATCGAGCGGCCAGGATTCGCTCCCGGTGAAATTTGCGCGTCCCACATCGAATTGGCGGCTGGTTTTCACGCGGTTTATCAAAATCGCGCTCCCCCCTTCACCGCAATTGATCTTCTCCCCTCTCGGTGCCGCCCCACACCGTGTTTTCTCTACGGGCGCGCTCTTGCGCCCACCCCTACCACTTGGGCGTGCCACTGGCTCCCACTATGCACCTTCGGGCGCGCACTCTGGCACCCATGCTGCGCAGGACCTGATCCCCTACGTGGCCCCGGCTTACACACGGCTGCGGCCTCTCGGGCTGGCCCCATGGGATCCACCTTGGGCGTGGCGACCTCGAGTCCCACATGTGCCTTGGGGTTGAAACCTTAAGGCTGGCCTTGGTGGATAATTTTTTTCTTAAGTATAGAACAAGTCCTTTGTGTAAAAACAAAGTGACCAAGTTCAAATTCCAAATGCCACAACTCTTCATCTTCTCCCAAGCCATTCTTCTTCTTCAAAAGAATTACTTTCATCCTCTTCATGATTCTTCATCTCCTTCTATAATATATAATCCTCACTAATAAATGGAATTCTTCTTCAACCAAACTCTTGAATCAAACAAATTCTTCAATGTTCTTCATTGATCCAATCAGAGATTAGATTGGATCTTCTTCAGATTCACATATACTAAGTGATAGTGCATGGAATTCATTAATCCACTTCATCCACTTAGGAGGTGTGGATGGATCATCTTCATCTCCTCATGCATTGTCTTAACAATGCATGGTCTTCTAATAATGTGGTGACATTGTATCTAGTGGATACAAGTTCTTGGAACTTAAAGATCAGCTCATCAATCGTCAGATGTAATGATGATACTCCATCATCATCAATTCTTTAAGTGGTGTAACTTAGAATCATCTTGATACAAGTATTGAAACATTAAGAACAGTTCTACAATCATCTGATATTCATAGAGAATGTTTCAACCACAACATCCTATGTCACTTAGTGAATCTCCGAAGTGACATGCATCTTAGTACCATGGCCATTCTCCTTTCCTCACCAACACCATCACATTCTTTTTCATTCACATATTGAAACTTCTTGACATCCACCCATTCCTTGACAACAACATACCTCATTGACAACAAATGCAACACAGTGCACTTCAATCTCCCCCTTTGTATTTGTTGGCAATACACTAGAGCACATATGAATGGGTCAATATGTGTGCCAATATTTTCTCCCCCTTATTGGCAATCAAATGCAAAGGTGTGGTGTGGTTCTCTTTCAAAAATCTCTTCCTCCCTTTGAAAAGTATTTTCTTGGAAAACACTGAGAGAGGGATGATGTCACATGTTATCTTTAGCAAAGAACCTTTAGTAAATCATCTCTAAGTCTACTTGGGCTAACCCGGTGTAGAAAACAAGAGTGATGTAACCAAGGTACTCAATGCTGTCCAACATTCACTGTACATGTGAGATCATGCTTCAGGGGGTTTGAAATTTCCAGATATAACAATGAATTTCTAAATCCTACACATACTCCACAAAAATCATTAGAACGTTCAGTGCAAAGATAAAGCTCCCCCTTTCAACCATTTGTCTTCAATCAATACTCCCCCTCAATTGTCATGATGAATACAATTAAGAAACAAGGGATGAAAGTATGATTGGAATACCTTCACTTTTCTCATGATGGTATTAAATCTCAGAATCCCATCTTCTACAGATTGGCTCCCCCTCAAGGGGTGCACTCCATTCTTTCCAAAACGATCCTCCACCTGAGAATGATCATCATCTTCAATTCCCTGCAATGTTAGGACATTTAAATACAAGTGATTAGGGAATAAGATGGAACCTCCTTGGCTCATCAATGTGAACAACAAAGTTGAGAAGATTCTCTCAACCGATATGTCCCATTTTCACCATTCTTCACACTTGCACATTTGATCTTCAATGATGTTTTTGCTGGTGTGGATCTCAACACCTCTTCATGTGAAATCTTCTTCTTCCCTTTTGCCTTAGCAATTTCCAGAACTTCATCTTCATCTCTCTGTAGATCTTTGGCAAGTTGCCACTGATTTGGCCATATGACTAACAAGTCATTTGGAAGTGAGGCCTCAGTTTTGGAAATTCTGCATGGTTATTTTGATACTATTAAGCCACCTTTATTAGGCAACTTAATTTCAACCAATCCCTTCTGCTTCTTCTGGATTGATTGTCTGTTTGAGTCCAGTCTGCCTCAATTCAGTTCCATGGCTTGTTCACAAAGATCCATGGTGTGTCCTTTCTTTCCACAGTAGAAGCATGTTTTCTTGGTGGTCCTTCTGGATGCATCACCCTTCTTGGATTTAGACTCCAAGGACTTTTTTTCTTCTTCAAAACCTTCTTGGGAGCATCTTCAACTTTCTTCTTGCTTCCCAAGGATTCAATCTGAGCCAGGTTCTGTGATCTTTTCTTCTTTTGAGCTATGGATATAGTTGAAGATTGACATGTATCTATTTGACCACTTTTTCCCACATCCCATATGTTATCAAGAAATCCAAATCTGTTAGCAGTAAACATATGTCTCTAGACCTGTGAATGTTGCTTCTTTTCTTCTGGCTTACTTCCCCTCGGCATGGGCTTCCTTTGTGCTTTGACATTCAGTGGATTGTACCAACAATCCTTTGCACAGTGCCCATACTTATTACAACACCAACACTGACCCACAAATATTGACCTCTTCAGTCCTTCTAATTGTTGGGTACTTTTCTTGACTTTCTGTGTGGTTTCAGGAGAGCATTCTTTCTTCACTGACTTCATCCATACTTGTTTGGATTCATTCTTCCATCCTGCACTTTTAGTAGAAACACTTTTAGAAGCATGAGTACAAGATGGTATGGATGGTACCTTATTTTTAGAAGATGTTGCCCTTTTATTAGAGGATGTCCTTCTTTTTGAATCATCCTTCTCAATGCACACTTGTGTAGCAACATTTCTACATTCAGCTGACTGGGAGGATTCAGCTTTGGGTGATTGCAGATTTTTCAATATCACCTCTAGTTCTAAGCATTTCATGTTAAGGGAGTTCTTCTCATCCTCAACAGTTCTTAGCCTTCCTTCCCAATTTTCTTTCAGCTTTTCTAACTGATCTTCATGCACCTTCTTCATTTCTTGTAATGAATTGTCAAGCTCCTTTACCCTGTTTACTTTGTCTTCAAGTTGAGCATCTCTGACATTCATGGAAACTTTGTGCCTCTTTTCCAGTGCATGGAAAAAATCTTTGACCACAGTCTTAAAGAATTCTTTCTCAGAAAGGCTTCTTTTCAATTCATCAGTAGTGTCTTCATATCTTTCATTGCAAAGAGAAACTATTTCATCTATAGACTTCACCAGCTTTCTGAGAGTGTTGGTTATGCCAACCCTTTTTACCAATTGATCTTCCATTGCATTGGCTTCTTCTTATAACTATGATTTTTCTTCTTGAAGATCAAGGATTCCTGTATCTATACAAATTGAAATTTCCATAGGGACTGTATTCTAAAGATATTCGATTGCACTTTGAAGATCTTTCATTGTTCCAACATCATCACAGCTAGGACATGCTTTCTTCACCTTCTTGGCCTTTTTCTTCTTTCTATTTTTCTGAGTCTTGGAAGATATCTCCATTTGAGGCTAATCTTTCATTTCCTCAAATCTTCACTCCATATAGACTCTCTTGGATCTTTTAGATGTAACCTTCCTCTGATACAAATTGAAGTGCCCAGATTAGTGTGAATCACTGAGAGGGGGAGGGGGTGAATCAGTGATCCCTTAAAACTTTTTACTAATTGATTCCTTATCAATTAAACCTATATGGCTGGTTAAAGCCTTGATCCACTCTTCTTGTATCTCTCAGCCTTTCCTCGAGTGATGCAGTAAATGTAAAGGCACATGACACAAGGATTTACAAGGTTCGGCACCAAAGGCCTACGTCCTTGCCATGTTGGTTATACGCCCCAACATGGTTTCTTCCACTATAATCTGTTAGTATTACAATGGTCGATACAGAGTCCCATTGTATCTCTCCTGAGTCCCATAGGAGGGTCTTTATACTGCTTCCCACAGTGTTACCAGAGTCCCACTGGCCTGCTCCAGAATCCCACTGAAGACTTCTTCCACCCTGAGTCTCACAGGGGGCTTCTCCTGGATCCTCGAGTCACACGAGTAGCTCTTCTTCACTTTATGCTTCTTCAAGTATCTTCAGAAGTCTAGGATGATGACTACTGGCCTTGCTCTGTACCTCTGATCACTTGAGTTGATCAGGTCTTCTCATCTTGCTCAGGCTTTATCTCCTTCTTCTCAGGATAACCTGGCTTCCTTCTCCAACTACTGAATACTCAGACAACTGATATCTTTAACATTAGTCTGGTCCAGTCTCACATCAACTTCATGCACTGTGTGCATGGCATCTCTGCATCCTCATGCACTGACTGCATGACTTCTCAATTTCTTCAAGAACCACTGGTCTTGGACTACTCAGATTCACACCACTGATTTGGCAATGTTCACGTGTGCACGTGCATGCATGCATGCATGCACTCCCCTCTTTCTTGTCTTGGTGTGATAAACCCACAAAGGGTGTATTCTTATTAAGCACACACACCTTCTCAAACTTCACACACTTTATTCAATTTGGTTACACACTTAGAAGTGTGTTATACTCTAGTGTGAGAGTCTCCTTCTTCTTCTCCTTCTTAGTGTGTACACACCACATAGGCACACACTAAGGTTCATCCTTCGCTTGTTTTGCACACACAACTTGTTCCACGTTTTTCACACACTTAATCTTGGCCTTTCACTTCTTCTTGCAAACACACAAAGTGTTCTTTAATTTGTTCTTCAACATGTTCACCCACATAAGGGCTACGGCCTTCTTGAAATGCACACACAAAGTGTGTACTTCAATTTGGCACACACAAGGGCGTGGTCTCGGCCTTCTTTTGCTCACTGTCCAAGTGAGTTCTCAACTTGCCCGAACCAATGACTTCAAAGGAGGTGCGCAAGGTGTGAAACCTAACTTCCTCAACACTGTCGCGCAAGGTACCAAGCCGCAAGGGCAGCGCAAGCCTCAACCAACCTTGAGCACGCAAAAAGATGCGGCTCGGGTTGTGCAAGCCTCCAGAGTGCAAGAGCACCTTGGCTGCACAAGCTTCTCCTTCCGCGCAAGTATGCGGGCAGGGAGAGCTCTTCCTATCGCGCAAGTGATGCGCGCAGGGGACCTTCGGGACTCGGGTGGCACCGAGACTTCAGTCGCGCAAGTGTGCGCGGGGCTTCTACTTCGCGAGGCACAAAGGCACTCATGGGTCTTCCATGTTTTTCATCAAGACAAAATAGCGCCTCAGCCTCTCTTTATATAGGAATAGGTGTTCCAAATCTTCCACGTGAGATTAAACTTGATTCCTTGATGATTTCGGGTTTTCACAATTTTCTCCAAATCTTTATTTTCCTTTCCTGTTTCACCGCGGGTTCTCTTTTTTATTTTCCTCATCACATGCATGCGACTAGAAATGCATGCACGACCTTCGTTTAGGCACAAACCATGCACATCAATAATCCTCATGGCCTCGGCACTTCGTTTGCCTTCGGCCGAACTCCGAAATCTCTTCTTTTTTGCATGCAAACCAATATTTTTGCATGGATGTATTCGTTACATCCAGACAAACTCCATGAATACTTCAGCTCGAACAACGGTGGTCGGGAGCTTGACTTCAGTGCTCGGAGGGCCACTGGTTCAGGCAGCGTCGCTGGAGGGGCCTCGGCTAAGCTCGAGGTAGAGGATAACTTGCGGGCCGTTGGATCGGGCGAATGAAAGTCATCGGACGGCCACGATCAGAAGATCTCGAGCGGGATCGATCGTGCGGTCGAGATCTGGCACGCGATCGATCGAGCGGCCATGATTTGCTCCTGGTGAAATTTGCATGTCCCACTTCGAATTGGCGGCCGGTTTTCACGCGGTTTATCAAACTCGCGCTCCCCCCTTCACCGCAATTGAACTTCTCCCCTCTCGGTGCCACCCCGCACCGTGTTCTCTCTGCGGGCGCGCTCTTGCGCCCACCCCTTCCACTTGGGAATTCCAATGGCGCCCACTATGCACCTTCGGGAGTGCGCTCTGGCACCCATGCTGCGCAGGACCTGGTCCCCTGCGTGGCCCCGACTTACAAACGGCCGCGGCCTCTCGGGCTGGCCCCATGGGATCCCCCGTGGGAGTGGAAACCTCGAGTCCCACATGTGCCTTGGGGTTGAACCCTTAAGGCTGGCCTTGGTGGCTAAATTTTTGCTTAAGTATAGAACAAGTCCTTTGTGTAAAAACAAAGTGACCAAGTTCAAATGCCAAATGCCACAACTCTTCATCTTCTCCCAAGCCATTCTTCTTCTTCTCCATTATTCTTCTTCAAAAGAATTCCTTTAATCCTCTTCATGATTCCTCATCTCCTTCTATAATATATAATCCTCACTAATAAATGGAATTCTTCTTCAACCAAACTCTTGAATCAAACAAATTCTTCAATGTTCTTCATTGATCCAATCAGAGATCAGGTTGGAACTTCTTCAGATTCACATGCACTAAGTGATAGTGCATGGACTTCATTAATCCACTTAATCCACTTAGGAGGTGTGGATGGATCATCTTCATCTACTCATGCATTGTCTTAACAATGAATGGTCTTCTAATAATGTGGTGACATTGTATCCAGTTGATACAAGTTCTTGGAACTTAAAGATCAGCTCATCAATTGTCAGATGTAATGATGATACTCCATCATCATCAATTCTTCAAGTGGTGTAACTTAGTATCATCTTGATCTAAGTATTGAAACATTAAGAACAGTTCTACAATCTTCTGATATTCATAGAGAATGTTTCAACCACAACATCCTATGTCACATAGTGAATCTCCAGAGTGACATGCATCTTAGTACCATGGCCATTATCCTTTCCTCACCAACACCATCACATTCTTTGTCATTAACATATTGAAACTTCGTGACATCCATCCATTCCTTGAAAACAACATACCTCATTGACAACAAATGCAACACAGTGCACTTCACATGACCACAACATTCCTTCGTACTTAGCACCGCATGGGATAACCTGAGGACATGCATTAGAAAAGGGTGAGCTATAATGCACAGTAAGGGAGTACTCATGGAATAGCATGAGGAGTACAATACATGTTAGACAATAGGAATATCAATAGATCATAAGAAAGGCATGAACATAAAGCCATGATAAAGCATGATAATCATAACATGGAAATGTGGCAACAACACTTAACATGCAGTTAGCATGAGCCAAGGCTCATTGCCCATGGAGCATGAGTAAATATTCATTTCACATAAAGCACGAGTAAACCCTAGTTTCACTTGAATTAGCATGATTCAACCCTCATTGCACATGAAGAATCATGATACTATACTTTTTCCAAAGCATTGAAGCGCTATAAGGGCGCACCCTTCTTAAACATTTCATTTCATGCATAAGTGTGCCACATGGATCATAAAACATGGATTCATAAAACATAATCATTTATTACACGATAAAGGAATGTTGAATTCTTAAATGAAACTTTAAAATCAATATGTAAATGGGCATAAAGGTGAATACCCTTGATGGAGAAATGGACATGGTATTCATTACACAATGACATTTTCATAGAAAATCGGTGCGATTTCGGTAGCATAACTGCGTGACATAAGAATTCATAAAAAATGTTGATGGGAGAGAAAGGGGTTCCTAATAATATTTACATGTAATAGAGAGTAAGGAGATCATATAGATTCATTTCCCCAAAATTGTAATGGAATTTATATTCATGATACAAAAGTATTGCTTGAATGTAAATGAGGAGAGTGAAGTTCCTTTAGAAATTTTTCCATAGTAACAGGTGTACATGGGAGGCATTTAAATAGAGATAAAGGGTCTCCCATCATTCAAACATAAAGAAGGAAGTATGAGAGTGGTGTGAAACCATACCAAAAACATTTATAATTGAAATTAAAAGGGAAAAACAACCTAATGAAAACTGGACAAAAATGAGAAAGGAAGAAAAAACCCTTACGTGGAAGTGTGCATCCAAAGTCTAGAGAGAGGCTTGTGAGAGGCTTCATGGGATCATGGGGCACCTTGGAAGGATTATAGAGATAGTAGTTCAGAGGTTGGAAGAAATCCAATGGCTTTGAGTGAGTAGTAAGTGGGTGATTGAGTGGGTTTATATAGGATATGTGAGGGAATTCTTTATTATTTAGGATTGGGAACCCTTATATTAAATTAATCCAAAACAAAAACCAACCCATGATTTTTGCCCATGGTTTTTGGTAAAGGGAAGAGGAATAAAATATTTTTTAAGGCCATAGTACGAACTTCTTAAAATAATATGTTTGCTTATGTGGAGGTGAGTCACACTCCCATTGAAATTAATTTTAAAAGGCAAGTGTTGAATATGTCTTGTGGGGTCCATTAATGCATTGAAAACTAAGTCAAACGAACCCAAAATCGCATTATTTTAATGGTAAAACATATATTGGCCGAACATTAATATTATAGAATTTTATTACATCACTATTGGGTCATTATGATGTCATAAAACACATTATATATTTAAATGGTATTTAATTTTTACCCAAAAATTTGACTGTCTCAGAATGTTATGAAAAGTTCACCATTTGATAATTTCAACATCCTGATTCAAGAAATAACATTTATTTTATATAAATAATTTTATAAATATGTTAATTTTCACTTTTAAAATAAAAACTAACATTTATCGAAAATTCACAGGTTTTGACAGAAATGGCTTTCAAACCATAATAAAACATTTAATTTCATTCATAAAATTATAATATAATTTATATTTAATAAAAAATAATTTAATAATATTATTATTATTTTATTAAAATATTATTTAATTAAAAAATCCCTTAATTTAATAAAATATATTTCTTAATTGAATAATAACTAAAAACACCATTTGTACATTAAAAACTATTTACAATGTATCAAAAATGACATGAAATTATATTCATTATTATATAAAAAATAATGTACATGATGATAGTACTACTTATTTGTTACATAACCCCTTAAAATAGTCATGTATGACCTAAGGGTAAGGTGTGCAACAGTGACAGACTTTTGGGGTGGCTCAGATAACATCGCTCGAGTGGTAATTTCAATCAACTTCCACTTTTCTCATAGACGGTAACATTCGAGCTTGACATGATGAAGCTCAGCTTGGTCTTGGTCAATGGTGAAGTCCAAAGATGCTACCTCTTTTCTGAGGTCCGAAAAATGGGCTTAGTATAGGGAAATTCTACTGGATGAGGCCATCGCTTCCTTTGTCTGAGTAAATCGGATTTGTTAATGTCCTATATTTATACTAATCATTTGATCACTGTTCAACGACTATATTAGCAACAGTCAAAATTCTTAACATAAAACCAAAGAAGTTGACATTTTATATAAACATAAGGAGACATTTAATTAGATCAAGATGTATTTCCATTAATAAATCTTTGGGTCATTACAATATTACCCCCTTAAGAAATTTCGCCCTCGAAATTTTCCTTTTCCCACACTAAAATAGATGTGGGTAACTCAGCTTCATCATTTCTTCCGATTCCCATGTTGCTTCTTCAAACTTGTGGTTTTTCCACAACAACATGCCGAGGGGCATTTCCTTATTTCTTAGAACCTTTTCTCTACGATCTATGATCTTCACTGGTTTCTCCTCATAAGAAAGATCATCTTGCAATTGTACCACCTCAGAAGAGAGAACATGTGAAGGGTCTGGTATGTAATTCTTAAGAGGGATATGTGAAACTTCGGCCATGGTAGGTGGAAGTTCTAGTCGATGGGCCATATCCCCAACTCGATCAAGAATCTTGAAGGGGATTATTTACCTTGTACTTAACTTCCCTTTCTTTGTAAACATCATGACCTTTTTCCATAGAGATATGTGTAGAAACACCATGTCTCCAACATTAAACTCAAGGTCTCATCAAAGATTATCTTTATAACTCTTCTATCGACTCTGTGCCTCCATGATATTCTACTAAATGGTTTTCACATTATCCACAATTTATTCCACCATTTATAATACAAGCAGCTTACATTCACCGAACTCATCCCAACATGTCGGTGTTCTGCACCTTTTCCTATACAGGGCTTCATATGGTGTCATTTTGTTGTTTGAGTGGAAACTGTTATTATAAGGGAACTCGACCAGAGGGGTATGTTGATCCCATCCTCCTTTAAAGTTAATTGAGAACGCTCTCAGCATATCCTCAAGTGTTTGGATATTCTTCTCGGATTGGCTATCAGTTTGAGGATTATAGGTCGTACTAATGTTCAGTTCAGTATTCAGAGCATGTTGAAGACTCTTCCAAAACATATAGGTGAATCTTGGATATCGGTCAGATACAATAGATAGTGGTAATCCATGCAACTTTACCACTTCCCTGACATATATATGTGCCAGTTGATCCAATGAGAAATCGTCCCAAATAGCAATGAAGTGTGCAGTCTTTGTAAGATGATCCACAATAACCCAGATTGCATTGTTTCCTTTTGATGTCCTCGGAAGTCCGGTGACAATGTACATGGTGATGTTCACTCATTTCCATTCTGGTATGGGAAATAGTTTCATCATCCCCTTAGACTTCTTCCTCTCTACCTTCACTTGCTGGAACACCAGTCACTTTTTTGTATATTCAGCAATCTCCTTATTCATATTACCCTACCAAAAGTTTTCTCAGAGATCTCATTACATCATTGTGCTCCGTGGGTGAATAGAGAAATTTGAACTATGTGCATCATCCAAAAGTTCCTTCTTCAGCTCCAGAATTGATGGAACACAATTTCTTTTCCCAAGCTGCACAATTCCTTCTTCATTAACATTTAACTCTGAGGATTTCCCATTTCTGATAGCTTCCACTTTTTTATGAATTCCCACATCATCCTTTTGAGCATCCATTAACCTTTCCCAAAGAGATGGTTGAGCAATCATTTTTGAAAGTATTGATGATGTTCCCTTCTTTTTGATTCCCATGTACATCTTCATCAAGTCTAAGAATATTAGATCCTTTTCAATTCTCATCATTTATAGAATTGTTGGGTCCTTTTTACGTAGGGAATCTTCCACATTTTTCGCATTACCAGGGTGGAATGTATTGAACAGTCATAATCCTTTATGAGCTCAATCCATCGTCTCTAGTGCATGTTAAGATATTTTTGTGTGAATATTTATTTAAGACTCTTTTGGTCATTATATATCTCATATTTCTCTCTATAGAGATAATGCCGCCAGATTTTCAAGGAAAAGATCACCGGAGCCAACTCCAGATCATGCGTTGGATAGTTTCACTCATGGATTTTCTACTGCCTTGAGGCATAGGATATAAATGTATCATTCTTCATCATCACAAATCCTAAGCCCTTCTTTGAAGCATCACTAAAAACAAAAACAAAAAAGTTCCCCACTTATGGGTAAAGTGAGCACGGGCGCAGTGATAAGCCTCCTTTTCAACTCCTTGAATCTTTATTCGCATTCATCACTCTACGAAATCTTTACTCCCTTTCGAGTTAGCATGGTAAGAGTGTTGGGAAATCGTGAGAAATTTCTCACAAATCGTTGATAATATCCAGCTAACCCTAAGAATCTATGGATATATGTTACCAGTGTTGGCCTCGGCCATCCCTCAATTGCATCTGTTTTAGAAGGGTCCACAAATATCCCATTGCTTGTGATGATATGTTCCAAAAATGAAACCTCCTTCAACCAGAACTCACACTTACTGTACTTTTCATAGAGCTTCTCCTTGGTAAAATTCTCTAGTACAGTTTTTAAATTCTCCTCATGATCCTCCTTAGTTTTGGAGTATATTAGAATATCATCCATAAAGACTACCAAAAATTTGTCAAGGAAATCTCTAAAGACTCTATTAATCATGTCCATGAATATTGTTGGATCATTGGTGAGTCTGAAAAAAATACTAGAATTCATAGTGCCCATACCTTGTACGAAAAGAAGTCTTGGGGACACCTTCCTTCTTCAACCTTACTTGATAATATCCCAACCAAAAATCCACCATGGAGAAGTATTGTGCTCCACGCAGCTGATCAAACAAGTCATCGATTCTTGGGAGAGGATACTTGTTCTTTATCGTCATTTTTTAAGTTCACGATAATCGATGAAAAGCCGCATTGACCCATCCTTCTTCTTGACGAAGAGGACTGGTGCACCCCATGGTGAAGCACTTGGGCATATAAACCCTTTACCCAGATTCTCATGTAGTTGTTTCTTCAGCTCTTCTAGATCTACAACATCGATTCTATATGGAGTCTTGGATATTGGTAGCACCCCAGGTATAAGTTCAATTGAGAACTCATCATCTCTTTTAGGAGGAGGACCAGGAAGTTCCTTGGGAAACACTTCAGTGATTTCCCTCACAATAAGCATTTCTTCAAGAATGGTTTCTTCCTTGGACTCAATCATCTGATCCAGATACGCATGCTAATAAGGCAGTGATATCCATGCTTGAGATGTTGGAGATAAAGGAGATTCTTCTTCCTCTTGACACTTGTAAAGAACCGGGGTTCGATTCTACATATGGAGTGTAATTTCCCACTCCCGACAATTTATGTTAGCTCTATATAAGTAAAGACATTCCATGCCAAGAATTGCGTCAAATTCCACCAGAGGGACTATGATGAGGTTTTCCAGGAAATTAAATCCACAGACTATAATAGGGGAGGACTTATATTCATTAGATTAAATGATTTCCCCATTTTTCGTACTCACCCACATCTTTAATTCCATGATTTGTGGTGGTGCTGGGATTTTTCTACTAAACTTTCAAGATATAAAAGATTGTGTAGAACCTGAATCAAAAGGTATATTCGTTATTCTTGAATGAATAACTAGCGTACCTATCACCACTTCTATTTCGGTGTTCACTTCGGCAGAAGTGATGGAAAAAGCTCTTCCTTGCTTCCCTGGAGGTTGTTGGTTGTCTCTGAAAACCCTTGGATTAGGGAAAAAAATTGCAAAAGGACACAGTTCTTTTCATTTGTAGCATTGAACAATGTGTTGATGTTCGAACAGAGTGTTCCTCTCCTCTGTCGCAGTCATGGGTCTTTCTTGCCGATAGATAACAGCTAGGTTCCCTTCTCTTCCACACCTGAAGCATTTTCTCTTCCACTTAAGGGAATTTCCAAGGAACTTCTTTCCGTACTTTTGGCATGTGGGTGCTGGATCTTATTTGCACCGTTGGATTTATCCATCAGACCACAAGAATTTATGTCCACCTTACGCTTCTTTTCCCCATGATACCCTTGTGATTCCCCGATCTATATTTTGACCTTGAGGGAACATCAGACAATTTCCTCATAGCTGTCGAAGTCACGGATCGTTAATGCTTTCCGCAAGCTAGGCTTATACCCACCAAAGAAGAGGTCAACCTTTCATTCGGGGGTAATGACAAAGCTAGATGCATATATTGGAAGCCTTGTGAAGTTTTTCTCGTACGCTCCAACAGATTCTTCATCGTTTTGCTTAATGGAACTGAAGTCCCTTTCAATCTTAAGCCAGAGAGTGCGTGAAAAATATTTATTTAAAAAAATCATCGATAAATCCTTCCATTCTAACACCTCGATCTCATCCTCAGGCATCATATTTTTTATCAACGTCCACCATTGGTCAGCTTCACCCTCCATACGATGATCCACCAATAGAACCTCCTCTTGATCAGAACATTGGAGGATGGAGAATATCTTTTCAATGGAGTTGATCCATTGTTCAGCGATTGTGGGATCAGATGATCCACTAAAAGTTGGAGGCCTTTGTCTCATGAAGCTCTCAATAGTGACTTGTTCATTCTTAGGGGGGGGGGCTTGAACATTCCTCTTGACCCATGTTTCTATTCAAAACTTGAGTTAGCTGAGAGGGAAGCGTGACAATGTTTGCGATTCCCACTCCCATTGTATTGAGCATCTCATTAGTACAGTCATCACACAGATCTTCACAACAGTTGTTAGCCTGAGTCCTCCTATTACTGGCCATTGGCTGGAATAAAAGGAAAGTTAGGGGTAACACATAAAGGGTAATCCAAAGAAAAAAGTTGATGACTCATAAATAAAATTTTATTTCCTTAACACATGAGTCTATATGCTTAAATCTAAGTTTTTCATGATCTACATTCTAATATATTATCTTAGGGGAATGTTTTTTCATTCCCTTAATAAGGGTTCATACTAAGCTTGTGAATTTATCAAAACATATCCCACTAGACTGCTCGTATCGAGACAGGGATGCAGTTGCTTGATAAACCACTTAATTAGTACTTACCAAAACTTAGGGATGTTTTTATTATACTTATTCTCGTATCTAATGCTTTACTAGGGTATCCTAATCCCAAAAATAACTAAACTTATCCTCTGATACCATCTATGACAACCATGCTTTTATTACAAACATAAACATGATTTATCACATAAAACTTCACTTGATACAACACGAAGGACAAGAGGTTTAGTATATTTGGGGCTTAGGATCATTGTATAAAAACATAAAACATGACATACAACATCTTTACTGAAAACTTCTTTTACATGACCATTTCATTCCTTCGTACTTAGCAATGCATAGGGTAACCTGAGGACATGCATAAGAAAAGGGTGAGCTATAAAGCCTAGTAAGGGAGTACTCATGGAATAACATGATGTGTACAATAAATTTTAGACAATAGTCATATCAATAGATCATAAGAAAAGAATGAACATAAAGGCATGATAAAGCATGATAATTATAACATGGAAATGTGGCAACAACACTTAACATGGAGTTAGCATGAGCCAAGGCTCATTGCACATGGAGCATGAGTAAATCCTCATTGCACATAAATCACGAGTAAACCCTCAATGCACATTAATTAGCATGAGTTAACACTCATTGCACATGATTTATCATGATAATATACTTTTCCCAATGCATTGGAGCGTTGTAAGGGTGAAACCTTCTTAAACATTTCTGTTCATGCATAAGTGATCCACATGGATCATAAAACATGGATTCATAAAACATAATCAATTATTCCAAAATAAAGTAATGTGGGATTCATACATTAAACATTATAGTCAATAATTAAATGTGCATAAAGGTGAATACCCATGATGGAGGAATGTGAATTCTATTTACTACACAATGACATTGGCTTAGAAAATCGTTGCGATTTCGACAGTGTAACGGCGTGACATAAGAATTCATAAAAATGGTTGATGAGAGAGAAATGGGTTCCTCATCATATTTAAATTTAATGGAGATTATGGAGGTCATATATAAACATGTCCCAATAATTGTAATGGAATTTAGATTCATGATACAAATGTATTTCTTGAATGTAAATGAGGATAGAGAAGTTCCATTCGGAATTTCGGCATAGTAACTAGTGTACATTGGAGACATTAAATGAGAGAGAAAGGAACTCCCATCATTAAAACATAATTAGGGCAGTATGAGATAGGTGAGAAACCATACCCCATCATTTATAATTGAAATTAAAAGGGAAAAACAACTTAACAAAAATTGGACAAAATGAGAAAGGAAGAAAAAACCCTTACATGGTAGTGTGCTTCCAAAGGCTAGAGAGAGGATTATGAGAGGCTTCTTGGGAGCTTGGGGCACCTTGGGGGGATTCTAGATAGAGTAGGGCAGATTTTGGATGAAATACAAGTGCTTTGAGTGAGGAAGATGTGGGACCTTGGGTGTGTTTATATAAGAAAGGTGAATGAATTCTTTATTATTTAGGTTTGGGACCCCTTATATTAAAATAATCCAAACCACAAACCATCCCAGGGTTATTGCCCATTTTTTTTGGAAAAGGGAAGAGGAAAAAAAAATTAGTCCAAATTCCTAACTTCTTAATATAATAAGGTTGCTTATGTGGAGGTTTGTCACAAACCCATGGAAAATAATTTAAAAAGGCAACGTGTTGAATATGTCTTGAGGGGTCCATTAATGATTTGAAAAGTAAGTCAAACAAACCCAAAATAAAATTATTTTAATGGTAAAACATATATTGGCCGAACATAAAGATTATAGTATTTTTTTACATAACTATTGGCTCATTATGATGTCATAAAACACAGTATATATTTAAACGGTATTTAACTTTTACCCAAAAATTTGATTGTCTCATAAAATTATGAAAAATTCACCATTGGATAATTTCAACATCCTGATTCGAGAAATAACATTTATTTTATCTAAATAATTTTTTAAATATGTTAATTTTCACTTTTAAAATAAATACTGACATTTATCAAAAATTCACGGGCTTTGACAGAAATGGATTTCAAACCTTAATAAAAATTTTAATTGCATTCATAAAATATTAAGATCATTTATATTTAATAAAATAGAATTTAATAATTATATAATTATTTTATTAAAATATTATTTAATTAAAAAATAAATAATTTAATAACATTAATTTCTTAAATAAATAATAACTAGAAACACCATTTGTACTTTAAAAACTATTTACAACGTATCAAAAATGACTAGAAATTATATTCATTATTATATACAAAAATCATGTACATTAACATAGTACTAATTATTTGTTACATAAACCCTTAGAACAGCCACCTAAGACCTAAAGGTAAGGTGTGAGATGGTGACAGACTCATCGGGTGGCTCAGATAACGTCGTTCGAGTGTTAATTTCAATCAACTTCCACATTTCCCGTAGGTGGTCACGTTCGAGATTTACATGATGAAGCATAGCTAGGGATTGGTCAAGGGCGAAGCCCAAATATGCTACCTCTATTCTGAGCTCCGAAAAATGGGCTTCGTATGGGGAAATTCTACTGGGTGAGGGAGTCGCTTCCTTTGTCTGAGTAAATTGGATTTGTTAATGTTCTGTATTTATACTAATCATTTGATCACTGTTCAACAGCTATATTACCAATGGTAAAAATTATTATCATAAAACCAAAGAAGATGACATTTTATATAAACATAAAGAGACATTTAATTAGATCAAGAGGGATTTCCATTAATGAAGATTTGGGTCGTTACCAGAAAAATTCAATTTGAGTTTCAAAGAAGAAGAATAAAAATAAACAATGTAATATATGAAGAAATTAACCTATGTTCAGTTGTTCTAGTTTAGTGTCATTGTTTTGAATAAGATAAAACCCAAGAGTTTACATGTTTTTATTTTATAGTAAAGATTCTATAATATTGTATCATATTTTATTCAATGATTTATAAATTTTTATATCTTTTTTCTTATGAATAATGAGTTGAGAGATCCACCAATCAGTTTCAAGAGAATATTGGAGTAATTCAATGTACAAAATTCAAGACACATGTGTATTTGTTGAAGAATTTAAAAAAATTAAACTAATTATATATTTTTAATATAATTATATTTTTTTGGGTTGACATATAACCCTTTACATGATTTTTTGATCTACTTCAGGATAATGATGAAATAATGACTAGTCGGTGTGGTTTCGGGTTGAAGAAATATTGTGTGATGTTTCATATCCTACATGGGTAGTATATTGAAGTACCTCACCAATTATATGGATAGATAGTTTTTTGGAATTAAAATACCCAACTTTAACTTGTATTAATAATAAATTTATAGTTCAAAAACCATGTATTTGGATAATAACCAGTTGCAGTAATGTATATGATCTCACTATGACCGAACATCATAAAAACACATGTTGCATTTAAACAATATTATTGGATTCTCATATAGGTTTATACTAGGTTAATAAATAAAATGATCTAACTAATTTAACATCTATTAGAGGTCCAAATCAGAAGTTTATTATATAATTAAATGAATAATTATTTTGATAGAAAGAATTTGGTTACAACTATTTTAGTACCCTCTCAAGTGTGTTTGAATAATCCCTCAAAAAAATAAGTTGGTATTAGAGAAATTTTCCTTCTGATTAAGATATATTTTGAGGACCTTCTTTTTAAATAACTATATGATGTTCATATTTAACTTAGTGTTCCTCAGTTTTAAATTTAATATCCCATCCCGATTAAAACATCTTTTAAGAGTTTATCTTAGACATTGAAAATAGTGATTAAAAAATAAGTACAAAAAATATAACAAAAGAGTCGAAAGTGAAATAAAAAAATAATTATCTTAATATATTTATTATAATGTGTGTTTTGTTTACTCTATTGATCATTAATACTCTAAATAATCAAATTCATCTCGATATTTTTTTTAATAATATTAAATTAATACATATACCACGAGGTTATATATTATTTTAATAAAGTCCTCATTCAACGTTTTTCATACATATTTTTTTATATCAATGGATTTATTCATTAAAAATTATAGATAGAATTTTAGGTTGATAATATTGAGTAATTATTGGAAAATAGGTTTAATAGATACATCCCCCACACAAAGCTTCTGAAAGGTAATGAATAATTTACCACACTTTGAAAGGAAATAGTTATTTAGTGTATAAGTAATTTCATAAATCTATTTTCAAGAAAGTGTTGTTTCAAAAAAATTTTATGGTTTTGACTGATGCTTTTGAAAAAATTTATAAGGTCCTATTGTATATCAAATCTTACCAATTATAGAATAGGATAAATATAGTGAAATAGCATAAAAAATTAAAAGGGTCAAATGAAAACCACAAAGATCAATTAAAGAAGTCAAAGATAAATTTTTAAGAAAATTTTAAAACAGATAAATTTAAAAAACAAATTCTTGATATTGAGTGTCATGATTTGGAGGTAATTATGATAAATAAAGAAACTACCTAATTTGGAACATTATAGTCTATTTAAAAAAATGTGTTTTCACAAAAACAATAGAACTATTTCTTCTGTTAAATAATACTAATAATGTCATCTTAAATAGCATGAGATCATCTGGGGAATCCATTTATACAAGAATAAGTAATTAGATATCACATATCACATCAGAATATATTTATTACAAATTTATCTCAGCTACATATTTATATTTAAATAGAAAAAATATACCCATATATAAGAAAACAATTAAGAGATATAAAAAAATTCAAATAATGACATGAACATCTATAAAGAATGGATTCAATATATTTTATACTAAAATGTTTTTTTTCTTTTAAAAAATAACAATGGTGTCAATCTAGATTGATTTCACTTAAAGTAATAATAAATAGATTAATTGGGAATATTGGTATTTTTTGAATGTTAATGAATAAGGATATTTAATACTGGTAAAACATATAAACCATGGTAAAATATTGAAACCCTATGGATATTTGAGAAAAGATTATATTAGAAAGAAACCTATTGAGAAGAAGAATACTTCATAGAGAAAAAATAATATGTCTTTGAATATTTGATTTCATATCTTGGAATGGTTCAGTGATTTTTTCAACACAAATGACACCTATTATTGGGAGTGTTGGTATGTACGATCTCATTCAACCACCTTTGGTAATGATATGATAAGGCCAGCATAGTATGCCGAGAAAGAATGTAGGATATGTAAGTCATTCATGAAAATATAATAATGAATTTTTTTTCAAAAAGCTATGCCTATGATGTAAAATATTATTGCACGAGGGGATTTCAAATAAATAAGTAAGAGATACTTATTTTATATTCAGAGAGGCCATTTTTTGTATTATTAAAGATAATACATGTAAATTAATTTTGGAATAAATAGGATGGAATCCAAATAATTTTCAATTAGAGATTGAAATTGAAGGATTAAATTTTAAGAGGATAATATTGATAAATAATTTGAGAGGATCCCTAATACGGGTTTCTCAAAGTGTTCTCCAAGTGTGTGTTGATGGTGAGAGGAGTTAAGACACAATCTTAAAAATTTAATTCCACTGTTTTTTGAATGGGAAGAAAGAAAAAAGAATTAGGTATATAACTATATACTCATGCTATCAAGAAAACTAAAACAACTATAGAATTTAAATTTTTGAATAAGTCTAAACACACTCCAAAATTACATTATAATATGTAAATCCATGTTTTAAGAGTCAAAAAAAGTTGGAGAAAGTAAAAACAAATGAAAATTCTATATATTATAATGTTGATTAGACCAATTAATCTGACAATAAATTTGAAAATGGAAAGAGAACAATAAATCCCAACCATGAATAGATTTAGAAAATATAAAATTAAAAACCATTAAGTGGTCTAGATAATTTTTACTTTATGGAAAGGAGTCTCTAGGTTGGATTAAAAGTATCATTCATTTGGATCATATTGAGTTGTTTTAAAAATATATACCTTATTCCCATTTATTTTGTTTTTTTAGTTTAGAATTAAAGGTGTAATTATTTACAGTGAATCCATTTTTAGGGGAGATATCAAAGAAATCACAGCATATAATGTTCATCATGTTTTGTTAAATCTAAAAACCTGATAAACCATAAATATTATTGAAGTTAATGGTTTTATATTCATTCTCCCATAGTTTTTTAAATTTTATTTTCCATGTCTATCAAGTGGGTTATTATCTAACAAAATGCGAATGAAATAATTTACACTCATTATGTTTTTATGACATAGTTCTACTAAAGTGTAGGTTTATAAAAATTCATAAAACGTGTTTAGAAACATCAAAAGAAGAAACACATAGAAATGGATCAACAATTAGGTGAGTCTATGGAAAACCTTTTGTCTAAACTTTTCATCCCTGTTTACTATAAACGTTTATCAAATATAAACTTAATGTTGAGGGGTTTATTGTAAACTACATTGGAAAATATAGAACCTCACTTCCTTCATGGAGTGAATTGATAAGAGTGAATGTAAGAGGAAACATATGGGGTGAAGAAATATTTATTAGAAATAAAATATTCTTTTGAGATAAAAATTCACCACCTAACACCCATGGTGTCTATAGGAGGAAGGAAATCATTCATATTGTTTTTATTTTTCAAAACAGGGAAATAAATGAAGAAATACCAAAGATAATTTGAAATAGATTACTATTGTTTATATGTATAAAATTTTTACACAAATCAAAATAGAGATATTAATGTACCTATTAATTTTAGATATTATTTGTCTTCAATTAGTATATAAATATATTTCTATGATTTATTGTGTGAAGTAGTTAGTATCCACCAATAAGAGAAGTGTAGGAGCTACCCTTATATTTCGAAAAATATTAATGAGTTGACTTCATGGTGAGTAGCACATAATAAAACATAAGATTGTTAATATATCATATATATCAAAAAAATTATAATAAGTATGGAATTATTTTCAACAAAAGATTGGTGTATCGAGGTAAGGAGTTTATACTCCGAGAGATTGGTGATCTTTTATTAATTGTTCAAAACCTATCCAAAATTTTAAAATATCCATATTTGGATTAATAAGAATAACAGTATTTAAACCAATAAAAATATCATTGAGATATCAGTTTGTAAATGTGAATGTAGAGTTAAAACATGATATAGTTGGGGAGTTACTGGAAATGTTTTATCATGGGTACATTATATGTTGTAATCCTTTGGAACAAATTTTAGTGGGTTAAAATTATTTTGAGTTGTTATAAATTGATTTGTGTTAATTCCTAATTTCCAAAACTAATTTTGATAATTTTGATACACAGTTAATGAAATTTTATTAGTACTGTTATAGAGCTAAAAACATAATGGCTAAAGAAAAACATCATATGACGCCCTCATGAGACAATTTTTTATCCATGTGTAAGATATTTTATGTAACCATTAGATAAATATCCATGTGTATGAAGATTGATAATGTGTAATATATTCTTACTCCACATATTATAATATACACACTATGTAATAATTCTTAGCTGATCATAGGATATTTGAATCTCTCTTAAGAGATTTATCATGTGTTCATAAATATTAATATTCCCATGTGAAATTTAGTTAGTTATTAAGATTTTTAAGGTCTGTGAAAGATAATTCAAGAATGTGATATTTTTATAAATGTATAATATATTTTTTTATTTCTATCGATGTTATATGATAAAAGAAATTATGTTATAAAGATCATAAGAAATTTTACATTGTAAAAAATCATGAATTCTGTTATCAATATACTCTATTTAATTAACTATTTGATGATATTGGTGATGTAATTAAAATTCAAATAATCATGATTCTTTTTTAACCATAATCCAAGCATGTTTGATTGAGAACATGTGGATGGTTTTTTTTGAGAAACATAATAATTTTTTAGGAATAATTCAGATGTTAATGAATCAAAGATTAAGTTATAAATCACTACATAAATCATTTGGAATCGATCTATTTGAGTTTTTTTAATCTTTAGGACATATAAAATTATGATCATGGATAACATGGTAGTTGAGAATATTTCCCAAATACAAAATTAGATTCTCTATATATTTATATAAATTTTGAAATATGAGAATAAATTCAGAAGATTTTTTGTTATGAGTTGGTGTTGTTGTGTAAAAATTGAACTAGTATCCATAATGGTTTCATCAATAATACACTCCACTAAAACAGAATGTAATCTCTATATGAAATTGTGATAATTCTGTATATTTTATGTATATATTGTAAATAATATTTAAGTGCAGTAGTTGTGATTTGATATGGCTGAAAAAAGGAACTTTGGATGATTGAAGGAATAAAATAAAAAATTATTTGTCCATGTGAGTTGTAACAATTAATAGTATTTTTTTTCATATCCCTTCATTTAAAAATTAAAATCATGGTACGTTTTACAACATTTAATAGTGGGTGAGTAGTTCCTATAAAATTAATGGAACTTACAAATGGTAATTTAATAATGCTTCTTTTGAGATACTGGTTAGTTTTTTACCATGAACACCATTTATAGACATTGAAAATGAATGGAAATTTAATTTCAGAACATGTGAGATTGGGGTTATAAAAAAATTATATAGAGAAAAAGATGAATTTTATTTTTTTGTAACTATGATATTGTTGATGGAATAGTGACCCTCAAAATATAATTAATAATATAAGTAACAGTAGAAACCACTACATGGTGTAGTAAGGAAAATGACGTTCGAGTTACGAAAACAATGTTGGGAAGAATATCATCCATGTTTCAAAGAAGAGGAAGAGAAAGTGTTGAATTGAGAGATGTGAAATCCTACATGTGTTTTTGTAGTTAAGTTCATTGTTGAAGCTGTGAAAAAGGTAAGACATGGAGATTCAATGTGTTTATTTTCCAATAAAAAATCTCAATTGGTAAATAATATTGTATATCATCCTGAAAATATTTTTCTGTGTTTCTTTCATGAGAATAATTATATGATAGATACAGAAATTATTTTCAATATAATCTTGTTGTTTTGTAGTGAATAGAGGCCATGTTTAAAGTGACTTTATTGTATACATGAAGGAATTCAAAGTAACTCTATAATTGAAGAATAAGTGGATCAATTTTTTATGGTAAAGAGGTAACCCTGAACAAAATTAGTGATCTAAATCAAGGGAAATAGAAAAGAATACTATGTTGTGTGATTCTATCTTGATGAAATGCAATGGGATATTACATGGTTCACATGCATAATATTATAAACATTCATAGTAGAATAATTTTTTGAGTGAGTCATTTAGGATAATAAATGATTATTTACACTTATATTGATAATAATAATCAAATAAAAAAATATATGGATCAAGATAATAAATGGGTACAGTAAGGTGTAGGATGAAATTTTGAATGAACCATATAAAAAACAAGTGTTATCTATATATCTTTCATTACATTTAAAAGATATGTATGTTAATTAAAAAAATGATCCACATACATTATCCATAATCATAGGTCTAAAACCAAATCTATTTTTGTAGATTTAACAAATAATTTATTTTTTTGAAATGAATTTGGTCACGTCTATTTGACCCCTGACACTATGTGTGTTTGTATGACCCCAAATGGACTTTTAGATGAATTAGGGATATGATGTCTTGGTTTTAATTTTATATATATATTACAAGTGGGTATAATTCCAATCCAATAGAATAAAAGTCAGTTGGAGAGCCCAATAATGATTCTTTTTGTATTTATTCTTCGACATTGAAATTGAGAGTAGTTGGAAAGAAAGATTAATATTTATATATAATGAAATTCTCAAAGATACCTGAAGGGGTTTTTGAAACTATAGGGAATTTTTATGTTTAGTTATCAGTGTTATAAAACAAAACTCTTTGGTTTTAAAGGTTATATGATACCAAATCTACATATTAAACATATTTTGAGTACAAAATAGATACAAAACAAGGGATAAATTTTTCAAGAATATAGTTTGTATTCAATGAATAAAAAGGTTTCTAAATCATTTAATTCAATTTAATGGATTATATAATAATATTCTGAATCTTGGAAAATAATTTTTAGATCTATTTCCTTTGTAATCTATAATAATATAAGTTATTTGTTAACAATGATTTTTTATAGACAATATGATATGATACACATTTATTACAATTCAAAAGATAATGTTACATGTTTTAGAAGAGGTTAAGGATAGAAATGTTTTATCTATTATAAAATTGTTCATAAAAATTAAATAAAATATAATTTATCTGATCTTACCATCAGTGACAGATTTTAAATAATAATTATCTTCTCATATAAATTCTTCGTACACATCTAATTCCATATATGATATATAAATAGTTGTTTATTTGTAAAATATTATCGCAGAGGGAAAAAAGTTATTTCCTTAACACAAAAGAGTTTTTGAATCATAGTATGATATTATGATGAGTATATAGTTGATAAAAGTATAGTGAGACTATGTTTTAGTTTGATAATTTCAATGTTATAAAATAATGTATTATTTTAGACTATGAAATGATTATCAATTAATTTCTGAAATTTCATATGATATATAAGGTAATGTAAAAAAATTAATATTTATATTAGTTAAGAAATGATTTAAAGTAAAATTTTGTGGGAAAGGGTTCTGAGAATGATTTTGATCTAGTTAAAATGATTTAAAAATAGATAATTTAATTTGTTAACATCTTAACATCTGATGTTTTGAAATTAAGGTTTTTGAATATATTTAAAGACAATAAAATTATAACTATGATTCATAATTAACACAATTAATGAAACTATCTAGATTTATAGATTTTACCCACTAAAGAGTATAGTTAGATGGTTATACAATGTGATCACAGGGATATATGGTATAAAGTACATCGATATGTAATGATTTTAATCAAACCTCTATAACTATTGAAAAAATAAGGCTGATATGGAAGTTTATCATATATGATATGTTATAAAGACTATTATGTATATTTTTAGGTATTCGTAAATAGGATTATAATTTTAAATTGTATCATTTTGTAAAAAAAATTTCTTCTTTATCATTATTTAATTTTGGATCCATAGATGTGTATATTGATATATATTTCAAGAAGTAGATTGACAATTAACTTATCCAAAAAAAAACTGAGTTATCCCTGATTGATTTTCATTATAAAGTATTAAAGGTCATAAAATAATGTTAATTTTTTTTGACTATAATTCTTATACTGAGATATATAATATCATCATGAGGAACAAAATGATTTTTGTGCACTGGATAACCCATGAAGTATACAACATCAGGTGACATACATTATATCCTTGGTATAATATGTTTAAATTATTCATATTTGGGGTTCCAATTTCCTAATATTGGAGACATAACTTCTATGTTAACCATTATAAATAGATAACTTTCTAACATGAGTCTTGAGTCATAGATAATTAATGTTTACTGTGTATGTTGATGATCATTTCATCGGTTGGAGCTTATCCAAGATCAGATTTTTCCTATCATATGATTAATATGACATATAAACACTCAATTTGGATATACTAAGAGAGTGTGTGCAAACACCTATATGGTATATATGATGAACTTATCTATTAAAATGATGTTAATGTGATGTGATCATATATAAAAGTGAAATAGATGTGATGTATTCATTAACATGGAAAGTTTATACTCATAGATTCGAGAACATATAAGTTGTAAATGTGGTATTGACATTCTCTGTATCCATTAATCACTTAATATCTTCCAAAAATGGAGCATAGAAAAATTTATTATTGTATATGATACAACTGGTGTACATTATTATAGAGTTATGTATTTTTATGGGTCTCGCAGTAAATCCATTTATGATTGGGTTTCATAGATTCTTTTCTAGAGGACACTCTATGCTTACATTTATGGAACTAGTGATTAATTTTTTTTCCTAATAATATGAAGGACCAGGTGGTAACACTTTATGTTTTATTGAATAGAAATTGAGTTTATCATAAAGAGTTTTTTAAAAAGTGTTTTACAATTTTAAAAAAGGATTTTTGGATATATTTTTATATTCACAAGCTATTACATTTTATATAATACAATATCTATGAGGCTTTAGTGAATGTAGGATATTGAAGAATATTACTATTACTTTATAAGGAACTAACAACACTTGATAGACGTACTAGAAGTAGTATAGAAACATAAAAACATGATGGACCATCCAAAATAAATAATATCATGGTAAAATTGTTGTTGAAAAAACTTATATGCCTTAAAATATAGAAGGTCATTTCATTTACCTTCATACATTCTTGATGATGATCAATATAGAGATAATATGATAAATTACTTCATATGGTGGTATCCATGAGTTTTATTGAATCAATTTTTATACTATATATATCCCCTCATCTACCATGACATGTTAGTTCCTCATGAAGGAAATGGGATAATATGAAGTGAACATATAGGATCAAGAGTGTTTCATGATAGAAAATTCAAGAGTATCATCACACTACTAAATGGGTATCATCTCTTTAAATTGAGAAGTTTAGGATTCTAATTAATTGTTTATACATTTAATCACATGTTATTATACATGATTAAATTCATTTCTAGGTTTTGGAAACCCTTAAATAAATTAATCAATCATTCATGTTTTTACTCTTTTAAAATAATCTATTTATGATAACCAATGTTGAAAATCACATTAATGATTACTATTGTATTTTTTCCACCCAAAACAAATAAATTCAAATATATGGTATTTTATATTATTCCTTAAAAATTGGCCAATTATATACTATGACTTGTATTTTCTTTGGAACCATAAGATATCCCTCAATAAAATATTATACCATAGAAACATTGCCTCACTTACAAAATGGATTTAGGTAATATCTCATTCAATCATCCACTTATACTACATTCTAAAAGAATTAAACTCTTTTTCACCTAATATCATATAATATTTGATCACATGAAAAATCATATCCTTAACTCCTTTTATAAATATTATAAAAAATTTAGAAATCTATCATCAACTTCACCTTGTATCACATTGTATGGAATAAATTATGAAATCCCCATCCAAAATTAATTTATATTAACTCTAAAATATTTTTATAGATTCTATTTGAGAAAAACCCTATCCCCATTTAGTCTACCACAATGTGTGACCACAAGGTAATTTAAAATGTATGTGATAAATATAAATAGAGTTTCCATAAATATAATAAAATATAGTATATTAATGCAAATAAATCTACAAAAGGGTATACTTTGGTCATCATCAAACACAAGTATTTTTATAGATATTTCCACAATGTTCATAAAATGCTAATGATAAATCTCATATTTTATATTTCTATATGAAATCAACTCCTAATGAGACATGGATTTGGTCAATCCTATATAGGCTTCTTAAACAATCTTGACTCACTGTGTATAGACTGACCAAGATGATGAATACCTCACATCATTAAACATTATATATGTGCACATCACATGTCCCCCACCTAAATAGATAAGAATATCAAATTTAGTATTCGAATGCATTCACACACTCCTTGGTCTATCTCAATCATGGGAATATATGACATCCTCATCATAAGAGGGGAATACTCATCTTAGTGAAGCTTGAACTAATAAAATGATCCGAAACATAAAAAAACCCCATGATTATCTAATCTTAAAGTATTTTATTAGAAAGATATAAAAATATGAATGTACTCATTATAGGTATCTCACTAAAGATAGGTATTGGGGACTCCAAATATTATCTAGGCATCCCTAGTATACTAAAAGAAATAGGTAATGACAATATTTGTGATATAATTAATAGATCTACTAGTGCATAATGATATTTAATACAACATAAGAATATTCTAAATCTCTATACTAGGACACTACTCATTATAACCATAACATTTCATCATAACTATAATTATTCATGATGAACATTATTCTGGGATAACTCAATGTTTCACTTTAAGAGGTAAATTATCAGTATATTTCATAAAATATATATCAATATCTATACATATGAAACCAATATGAAAGAATGATACATTATATATTTAAATTTATATGATTCATTTTATATTATTAAACTCTATTATGAATACATAAAAAACCTACATAATATTCTATATTTTATAATATATATGATATAATTAAAAATTATCCTTATATTTTCTTCACTTTAAAAGATTTTTATAAATAATCACGTAAATATATAATTACAACAGTATCTATCTGTTAAAAAATTAAATAACCCCACTGGACCCTTTAATGAGTTAAATATATAAGTAATTAATGGTTGAATAATTGTTTTATTTAAGAATAATATTTATAATTATCGAATCCATAAAAAAATAAAACTCATTTACATTAAAATATCAAATGTTACAAAGTAAATAACATAATTTTCCTACTATGTATATCATAATATTTCTTGAAACATATTCCATCAAACAATTTCCTTCGAATCTATTCATATATAATTTATTTAGTTACATTATCACTTACTAACATATCATAAAATCCTTATAGGATAAATTAAAAATCACTTTTTATGGTAAATAAATGTAACTATACACTGATTTTTACATAATACCTTAAACACTTTTAGGATATTTATTAATATGAAGTTTATAAAAGTAAATGTTTGTAACAATAAATATTTTTACATACTATAGATAATTCTAAAATATTTTAGATATTACCAAAAAATCACCATAAATCCTAACATTATTAATATTTTCTTTGTTAACTTAAATCTTCTCTAAGCTGAAACATACTCCCATTATCTCCATAGATACTATATTCCAATTAGAAAATCATGATAAGATACCAAAAAATATATTATTTTATGAAATAACTCTTATTTTCTATTGAAAATAAACAAATATTTCTATATCATATAATACATTTTATCTTTCTGGAAAACTATTCTTAGAAAATAAGACTTTATTTTTCAAATTGGTTTAGGAAAAGACACTATTTATTAGCACATGATTATTACTAACCATGAGGTTACCAGATGGTATTCCTATATTTTATACCTATGAAAAATTGTATAGTTGTAACACTATCAGTTAAACTAATTATCCTACCAATTTGTTAAGCCCATGTCAGTCTAGAGAGTCTCATATTGTTGGAATCTAGTTTTGTAAACCATATAGAAAAACCATGCATCTTATCCAACTCAATAAGAATATTAATTAAAATTTTCCCCTCTATAAATTTAACCCCTAAACATATCCTCCCTATATATCACTCAAATTATACACATCTACCTTCTCCCATGATTCCTCCCTTCCGCTTGGAAATTCATTGGACTTTACTTGAGTTTTTATGGTGATTTATTGATATAATATATTGTATCTTCCATCCTCTCTTTATTTCAATATATTCCCCACTTCTCTTATCCCAAATGAGGTCCTCATTTCCTAGGATTTGTATTCATGCAATTTTAAATTATTAATTTAATGAATTTAGGGGTCTTTTTACCCTTATATCATCTTTAGAACTTATTTAAATGGGTTAACAATGCTCCTTGTGAAAATTATGAGGATAAAAGAAGGTAGTACATTAAAAAGTTTAAAAATTTTATAACTATTTATGATTTTTTTCAACCAATTTTTAAATTGTTTAATGAGTTATACCTGAAATATTTAATTATTTTGTGAAAAAATAATGGTTTCATCATGGGTTCTAATGGGTGGAATGTAATTTTTCTCTTTATATTCAATACCGAAACCTATTTTAAGATTCCAAGAATGATAATAGTTTTATTAAAATTATTTGGGAAACTATTTAAGTAATCATATCACTTTAAAATGATTTTTATCATTAATGAATTTATATAAATTTTTACTTCTGTATTACGGTTTTTTTGGTCTTAAATGTGTGATAAACGAATTTGGATGATTTTTATTTCATTGTGGTTATAAAATTTTGTTTTAATGGTTTTTTACATAACATAATTTATCAAATAACTTTAAAAATACTATTTGGTCCCTTAAAATGATTCTATAAATTTATTAATCCTTTGAGTCATACACCTTTTTTAATATAAAATTGATTTTTATTTATGATTTATATATAGATGATTCCCGGTTGAGGGGGAGTGGATGGGATTTATATATTTTATTATAAAATAGGGATTTTCATATGAATAGTTTTTTATAGGGAAATATTAGGTTTTGTGGATGGTTATTGATATGTGGAACATATTATTTCTATATATTTTTTTAGATGTGTTCAGGCATTTCCCAACAGTCATAGGATCCCATGATAGTTGATAATTGTTTCTTATATATGTTCTATTGCGTTCCAATAACTATTTATATTTTTTTATGAACATCATAATGATCATTCCAAATCCATTATTAGGGATATGATTGTTTTAAAATAAATTTATTAAACTCTTTATCATTCTACTCAAACATTTCATCTTCCATAAAAATGTTTTAAAATTGTCATTCTTATTGAGAAATGGTGTAGATTTTTGTGTAAATAATGTGTTTTCAATGTAAGTGATTTGGTTTTTTAAATGAAATGAATAGCCTATTTTATAAATATATTTAATATTAGCTTGAAACTTTTTATTTATAAAGGTTGTTCTCAGGATATAGGGAGGATACATACAAATAATTTTTTCCCCATCCTATCATATTACAATTTTTGATAGTTATAATTAGGAAAACATATTCATATAATTTTTTTTGATCAGGAATGATTATAATGGATTGTGGTGGTGCATCACTTTTTCATGGATATGGTTGGATTTTAAGGTACCCTATACCCATAATCCTAAATCTAATGCTAAAAACACAAAATTTACAACTAGATTAGATAAAACGTGTGATTATCCAGTATAATCTTAGATATATTCTAATAATTTCAACAATACATCTCACAATAAGTAGTTAATTTTAGAAATCTATATTTTAGTTTCTTTTTCGATTAGATGCATAATAAAGTAATTTTATAATGCATGGGTACATTTCTCTATAATCAAACCACATAAGACACCCTTCTAAACTCCTCATATGTTATACCTATATTCATATCCCCGGGAATAGAAACACAAGATAGTTGTGAGATAAAATTATCAATAATAAAAAATAAATAATTAATCATAACATTTGGGAGATAAATATGTCATAAAACGTGGATAGAGGGGAAGTGTTTGATTAAAACATCATGGAATCACCAATGTTGATCATAAAATATGTTTAAGTGTTATGGATCATTATATGGGAATATAATTCCATTAAAAGGTCAATAGGAAATAATAAAAATTATAAACTGGAATATAATAATATAAATTTATAATTGAATCATGTTGTAATAACATAAGAATGCAAAATATCTTAAAACAATAATGTATAATAATAAGTATAAGAAATCATGCATTTTTGAGTGAATTAAATAATGCTCACACATTATGTTTTTAATAAAAAATATTCTTACATCATTTTATGAACAAAAAATTATCAAAGCATCATGTTGCGAATAAAAAATTTTTTTGCAGCATTTTTGCAAACAAAACCAATGTGCACGCAGTATGTTGTGAAAAAATTTTTTTCCAACAATAATGTTGTAAGAAAACAAAATTTTCACATATAACATCATTATCTCATTATATATAGATCATTGACCACTGATGTTGATGGATATATAGGATCATTCCAATCAATATATATACATATGTATCCTATAACATATCGATCATTCATCATTTTTTTAAAACCCATAGAAAAATAATGATTTTTTATCATTTCTAAATGGTATCAAATAGTGTGATATTAAAAGTATATCAATAAATACCAATAATATGATATGATAAAAGGAGGGTTTTGTAAAATAATTTAGTGTTTCATTAGGAAACATTACTCCAAATGAGATCTACATCATAAAGACAAAGAGAAAAATGGAAGACAAATCATGAAAAGATATTTTAAAAATCATTTTTACATTATCATAAAAAGAAGATGTTAAAAGTTTCTTTAAAATGTTTCTTTTGGGAAGTTGATATGACAAAATCATTGAAAAAACTATTATAAAAGGAATATCAATAATGGATCTTTGAAAACTACATAATGTTTTCCCATAGGAAATTTGGGTTGGATGATAAAATGTACAATAAAAAAGGCAAAAAATTAAACATTAAAAAAACAACTTTATTGAATCCCACATCATAAAAATATTGATAAATCTAACCTTTGAAAATAGGTAATGAAGAATTTTAATATGTTAAGATAAAATAATTATTTTTATTTCAAAATAAGAAGGAGAACATTCAGTGTATGAGTGAATATGTACATAGAAGAGAAATATATCATTCTATGAATATAAAAATTAATCATAACATCATAAAATTTTACGAAGAAATAAATCCATAAATGAATATTTATTTGTTGTGAATGTGACACCCTTACCAGAGAAACCCAGAGCTAGTGCACTATTATAATACATTGGAATTATTACAAGGAATCAAATCCTAATGGACCGATCAGTTTAGCAGTCTTGGAAAATATATTACGTATATGAACTTTACATTATGGTTAAATACATAAAATATGACATAGATATTCCTTTGATAAAGTAATTATTCTTTTATATTAACCCTATAAATATATCATAAACACATCTTGGAATATTTGGAAAAAACATATGAAATGGGTGAGATTTTTTTCTCAGTAAGGTTAAAAAACATAACATATTATTTCATAAATAAGAATAAACATTTAAGGAAAAGTATAAAACCTAAATGCAAGGATTTTGAACTAAATATTTAGAATAATATGGAAAGAATAATTCAAATAATTCAATTTAAACATTCTCATGGATATATTACTAGTAAAAATTTCACATTTAATGTCAATAACTAATCTTATAATGAAGAAATGCATAATTCCAGACATCATAACGATATTGCCAAGGCATCATGCCAATACCATAAATAACAATAACATCAAGGCCTTATTCCAATATATAAGTTTTTCTCATGAGACTTACTAATTAATTTAGTGGATTTAGATGGAGCCTCCCAACACATACAAAGTCAAATAAATTCCACATATACAAATAGTGAAATATAAAAAATATAATCATTCATATTTAAAATATTATATAAAATATTAGTACTTTAACCATAAACCAATATTGGTATCTAAATAGCACATCCACAATCAAATTATCATAAACCAATAAATAAAATATTCGAAATGATATAATATTATGTCAAACTCAATTAAGCTTAAGATACAACAAACGATGTTGACATAGATTAATGTACTCTAATAAAATCATTAAAAATATATTGAAACAATTACCCATTTTTCTTTGAAATCATTTACTAAAAAGTATCACACTTATAAAAGAAGAAATTTAAATATATATATTTGATTCAAACTGTCATATAACACTTTTAATATTTTTAAATGAAATAATATTTTAAAAAAATCATGTCTATATAAATAAATTATTAATTTTTTTTAATAAACATGTACATTAATGATAATGATTTTTAAGAATAAATTGTTGAAATATTTAAAATGATGGTTTAATTATAGATTCCCTTTTATAAAATGATAAAAATATTACTTTAAATTTTTTTTAATGAAATTAAAAATATAAATAAAATATTCTTTATAATCATTTATATATATATATAAAAATGTTAATGATAATTTCAATAATACTGAAATGGAGATAGGATTAATTATTTAAACATTGAGTGTCTCCCATACCACTTTGAACAATTAAATAATAAACCCAATGTCTTCATAGGAATCATTAAATACCATGATGATAAATTTTTTCACAATATACAATATAATAGGTGTTGTGAAAACACCACAGACAAGAAATAGATGGTGAACATGACTTATATCTCATGAAAATAAAAATTGAGATGATATTCTCTTACCTCTGGTCCGATACCCTATGTACGTATCTGAAAATCATGTATAATATTTTTAAACATATTATCAACAAATACAACAATCATAATAATATTTATGATATAATATATGATTCTTTTATTGATTTATATTAATCATTTTTTAACAATTTCATGTTAAAGAAACGTTTTGTGTAATAATTGCATTATTTATCATAAAAGTTTTTCCTTGTTATTCTTTATCATATTACTTTGATAATTATTTACATAATTATAAAATGTATAAAATGATTTATATATCATATATATGTATATTAATTATATAAATTTATATATATATATATATATAAGATATATATATGAAGTGGTATACACCTTTCAGATATAAGGTAGGTCGTGCGTACGTAAGAATGTTGATTCAATTTTCTTAATGTATTGAATGTAAACAAATAAACAACTTATACATACATATATATATTATAACATAAAAATTATTCTGTAATAAATTTCATACTTATTGTATATATTTTTATAATCACTCATGAATGGTTAACATGGGAGATGAATCTCATTCCATCAAGGAGAAGGTAAGCCATACGTACGCACGAGTGACGATATCATTTCATTAATGGTGATGGGGTAGTGAAATAGATAGTATGTTAATTATAAATAATTTACATAATTTAATATTGATTATTTATATCCATTCCATTTATATTTATACACAACTAAATAATGTATCAATCTACAACATTTTACCCTATGTCGTGGAGACGATAAGTTGTACGAAACCTTGCATAGTGGTATTTCTTTTCATATGATGGGTAAAAAGAGAAATATGGTTGTCCCAAAAACATAAAAAAATATCATCATATATTATATTCGAATGTTATTACATTATTTTGGAAACAATATTTTATGATGAATTACAAGAAGAATATAAATTTAATTGAATCGGTAAAAACAATTACATCTCCATCGAGTGTCTCCTTTTGATTTTTACAAGATGAATCCTTAGGTTAGTATTATTCCCAATGTATAGACTCATGGTTGAAGTGAAATTTTTTTTGGAGGATAAGTTGGTTGGTTTGTATCGATACATATGGATGTGGAGGTGTGAATCAAATAGAATGACATGTGACATTTTATAATATGGGGGAGGGGAAATTTAGAAAACACAAAAAATTTTAATTTATTATAAATTAATTTTCAGTTTCAAATTAATTAAAAGTAATTTATTTATAAGAAAATATTATTATGGGTATGTAGTCTCAAAAAATTTTTTTAGAAAATTTTTTATCACAAAATTAACCTTATCTTTTGGATTTAACCCTTAGTTAAATGATTTAACTCATACTATGTCTACAAGTATTTTTACAATATATATTTAATATAGTTTCGATAAAATAAAATAAAAAGAACCCGAATTGGATAATTTATGACCTATTTTACAATATCGAAGTTATTTTTTTTTGTACCATATATTTTTTTTCTATTTATATAATTTAGTAAGTTAGCAGTTATTTTAAAATATCATTTATGTCAATTTTGACAATATTTAATACAATATTTTTGATAATGTCATAACAACTTGATTCCATCTAAAAAATTACATTAAAAAATACCTTACATGTACATGTATTCCAAAATATTAATTTATGGAATTAAATATTTCAAATTATATTTATTTGAATATTACTAATATAATTTAATTGATTCTTCATTTAAAAAATAAATTATTCTATCATCATAGTGTCATCATTAATGGTAATTATATAATCTCTAAAAATTATAGAAAATTACTATGATATAGGTAATTATTTAATATTTCTATAAACTATTTATAGTCAACCATATAACTTATATAACCTCATATTAAAAATGATACAATTATAAAATTCTGAATATTTCATTTTTAACTCTTCATTAAATAAAATATAATAAATGTCCTAATCATACACAAGTGGCTTTAAAAGGATCATTTTTTCCACGTAAGGATTATTTGGTTCAGAATAAATTTATACAATTAAATTAGGAAATTTTTTATGGTAATTTTATATTATTATATTATTATTTTTTTCTTAAATTACCCTACATACATTTAACCATGGTAAATAAAATTCAAAAGTTACTTTTCACAAAAAATATTTATATTAATTATTATAGACCACATTGTTAATACTAATTACAACCACGTATATTTTTTTAGAGATTTTATTCAAAATACTGGTAAAGTTAAGTTTAATTATTATCCCACAAATATGGCTAGAAGGCGGGTAAAAGAGACTGTCAAAAGTTCAATAATTGTTTACATCTAATTATATTATAAGAATGATTAAATTGAACCAAATTGTATTAATATATATATATATATATAATTTATCTTTTGTGACTTCAAAATCATTTTAAATTACAATAAGTATTTAAATGAAAATGTCAATTTTTTTTAAAAAAACGTAGTAATTTCACTTTTCATAAAAAATTGATAGTTTTCAGAAAAATACCAAAAATTTACCATAAGGTAATATTGATATTATGAATTAAGAAATGATCTTTATTTTTTCAAATATAATTTATATGGGTGTCTAAAATTAATTTTATTATTGTTTAAAAATTTCTATAAAATGTAGTTCCTTTTAGAAAATAATATTTATATACATTTAACTATTCTACCAAAACTCATACATTTCATTATGAATATGTTTATTTATGTGAAAACATTATAAATAACATTCAAAAATTATTTATTACTATTAATATTATTATATTTAATATATAAATAATAAATATATCTTTTTAATAAATATAATACTAATGTGTTGTTTTGTAGAAAATCCATCTAGCAAGTAATGCAAGCTAAGTAAGTTTTTAATGCAATATAAGAAATTGGTTTTATTAAAAACGTTAACATACTGTGAAATCTTGTGGTTTTAAATTCTCCCCAACTTCAATTAATTTTGTCCTCTCATTTTAAAATCGGACATCTAAAATAAAGGGTTGATACTTGAAAATACCTTTGTTGAAAACCCACATAAAAAATAGGGTTAATCAAATTTACAAATAATTAGAGGTATACGGAAATAAGAATTTAACCACCCAATTAGGGTTTCTAATTGGATATCATTAGTTATATGTAGAGATGCATACATGTAAGAAAAATATAAATATTTATAGGGAGTGATTGAGTTCATCAATCAAAAATAAGTGATTGATAAATTGAAATATGAGGGCATCAAATCCATAAATCTATGATTTTTTAAAATACCATCGGTTCAAAAAATCTTAATCTATTATGATAACACATTTTTGTAGATACTTTTTCACAATTTGATGGAATATTTCCTTATCTAGATAATAACTCATGAAAACATGATTGATATCATTATATATCTTACTTTTATCCTTTGATAGTTCTTTGATCTATTTTCACTTGGTATCGTTCATCAGGACATGGATATTAAAGATGATTTCTTATGAAAGAATCACACATCATTCATTATACTATCCATAGGTATTTTATTCATCAATTAAAGTATAACAAATACCTAAAAGGTTAGTATATAATATTCAATAAATCATAATTAAATCCCAATAAATAATGTTAAATGGTCAACTTATCCTTTTCCAACCATAAGACATTTCCAAAATACAACTACACCAATTAACTATCCAAAAGGCCTCAAAATTTAAAAAATAAATCTTATCATCATATTTCGAAAACATCGTAATGTAGTTATTATCGTCACATACAAAATATTTGATCACATCCAAATACGTAATGAAAAGTATTATACTTAATAATACTTAATGAATAAGTAGTGAAATACAATCCTTATATACCTCATGAAACATATATTCATAGAACCAGTGAGGTAATAATTATTTAATCCAAATTAAAAATAACCTTATTTTTTCCACATCAATTTTAAAACATTAACTATGCTTCAACAACTTATTCCTTAATAACACTTTCATCTGATTTTTCTTCTTTGGATTCCTCATTATCAGTAGTATAACAATTACCTGAATAACTTTGATGATTCTAACCATGTGATAAAATCAAACTACACATTTAGAAACACTAATCATATTGATATAGTCATGAATAATCATTTATAAGATATCTAAATGATTATATCTTCTTTTAAACCCATATGTCTATAGGATTAATCATGGTTATCCATTACTAAATCTATAGTATCATATCGTATACTTATAATTATCATCAAAGTTATTCATAGGATTATGTTTTCTAATCAATGTGTTCGAAATCTAATTTCCAAGGTTATTGATAAACTTCTGTTGATACCAACTGTAATGCCTAAACTCCAGAAGCCCTAAGCTGATGCATTATTTAAATAAATTGGAATGATTATGAGGAATTAAATCCTGAAGCACTAATCAGATTAGAAGTCTTGGAAAATAGATTACATATATGAACATTTCATTACATTTAAAAACATAAAATAAATCATAGATAATCCTTTGAGGATGTAATTATTCTCCAAGATTAACCATATTTATCTATCATAAAATATGTATTGGCATCATAAGAAAATATAACATATGAAATGGGTGATATCAGATGCTCGTTATGGTTAAACTATATATTAGATGCTTTCATAAATAAGCGTAAAATTTTAAAGACATGTATAAAACATAATCACAATCCTTTTAAAAAAATATTCACAACAATATAGAAATAATAAATCAAATTACAATTAAAAATTCTCTTGGATATTATACTAGTTGAATATTAACATGTAATATCAATAACTAATATCATAATAAGATAATGCATAATGTCAGACTTTACAACCATACTGTCAATGCCTTGTTCCAAGACCATACATAACCATACCATCAAGGCCTCATTCCAAGACACTAGTTTTTCCATGAGACCCAATGATGCATCATGGAGCTATTGAGGGACATTCCCATCACATACAAAGTCCAATGAATTTATCCTATAAAAATGGGGAATCAAAAACAATATAATCATTCATATTAAAAACTTGTATATGAAATATTAATACTTTAACCATTAACTAATAATGGTATCTAAATAACACATCCCCAATCAAACTGATCATATAACATTCAATAAATTATACTAAATGACATCATAAGATATAAATATAAATTAATCATAATATCCAAAATTGGAGATGACATAGATTTAAATACCCTAATAAAATCATTCAAAACATCTTGAGATAAATACCCCATTTTATTTGAAATTATTTATTCAAAATACATGCACTTATAAAAGAAGACATTTAAAAATATATTTTAAAATTAAAGTGTCCCATACAACTTCAAATCTTTTTAAATTAATTATCATCTTAAAAAATCATTTTTGGATAAATAAATCCTTATAAAAAAATTACAAATCATTGACATTAATGAGAAATATTTGAAAAAATAAAATTTTAAAATATTTATAACCATGTTTTAGTTAAAGAGACCCTTACATATAAATATAAAAATAGTACTATTAAAACATTTCAATGATATTAAAAATTGAAATAAAATTTTAATTACAATCCTTTTTATACAAATAAATAAATGTGGATGACAATATTATGAATATTAGAATGGAGAATGGGTTAATTATTTAAACATTCAATGAATCTAATAAATCATTGAACATTTAAATAATATTCCCAATATCTTAAAATGAATTTTTAAATACCAATAAAATAAATGTATTCGTGGTATAAAATATAATATGGGTATTACATACACCATAAACAATAAATAAGTGATTAACATGACTTTTATCTCAAGAAAATTAAAAGTGAGATGAAATTCCCTTACCTTAGGTCTGATAATCTTTGTACATGTCTGATACTCCTATATAATAATTTTAATCATATTATAAACTTATATAATAATCATAATAATATTTATGATAACATATATTATTATTTTATGGATTTAAATTATTTTTTTTTCAATTTCTTGTTAAAACAGCGTTTCGGGTAATAATTAATTTTTTTATCATATGTGTTTTGACTTATTATTCATTATCATATTATGTATGAATGTTGTTTCTGGTTTCTTATTGTATTGACTTGAATAAAGTAAATAAATTGTTTGTGTGTGTGTATATATATATATATTATTGTAGTTTCATTATTATGTTATAAATTTTATACTTATTATATATATTTGTATAATAAATCTTAAATAGATAATGTGGAAGGTGAATCTCATCACGTCATGGAGATGGTAAGCCGTACGTACTCATGAAAGATGGTATCATTTACTTAATGTTAATGGGGTAACGAAATTGTTGGTATGATAATTATACAAAATAGATATCAAGTGATATTTATCATTTATATCCATTCTATTCATCATTATACAAATTAAAATAATGTACAGATGAAAAAATAATTGACACCACGACACGAAGATAGTAAACCATACGTACACACGCATGATGATATTGCATTTCATAGGTTGGTAAAAAAAGAAATATTGTTGTCCCATAATCATAAAAAATCTCAGAATATATTATAATCATGAGTTATTACTTTATTATGGAAACTACACAGTAATATGAAGTACAAGGATGATATAAATTTAATTGAACAAGTAAAACCATAACTTCTTCTTCGAGTCTCTTGATTTGATTTGAACAAAAGGACTACTTTGTCTTTCTTTCTTCCCAATTTATGGCCTCAAGGATGAAGTTGGGGATGTTTTTAGGAGAATTGGATGGGTTATTTTTGATAAAAATGGATTTATTTTTATTAATAAGAAATAATTAGATGTTCCCTTTTATAAGAGAGGGGAGGGGTACTTTAGAAAACTCCAAAACTATTTATTTATTAAAAATTCATTTTTAGTTTAAAATATCACAAAACTGAGTTATTTAGAGGAGAATATGAGAATGGGTATAAATCATCTCAAAAATTTATTTCTTTATAAATTTTTGTCACAAACATAACGTTATCGTTTGAATTTAACCCTTATTTAAACAGTTTAGCTCTTACCATGTCTACTTGTCTTTTTACACTATATGGTTAATATAGTTACTATAAAATTTTAAAAGAACCCCAATTGGATCATTTATGACATATTTAACACGAACCAAGATATTTTTAATAATTTTATATTTTTATGACATTTATATCATTTAATAAAATAGTATTTATTTTAAATTCTCCTTTATTTCAATTTTGACACTATTCAATAAATGATTTTTTGAAATTCATAATAACTTTATTAATTAAAAAATATTACATTAACACATCCTTAACATGGATAGGTCATCCAAAACAATTATGGATGGGATTAACTATTTAAATTATATTTAATTTAATATTATTAATATCATTTAATTTATTCATGTTTTAATAAATCAATTATTATATCATCATTGTTTCATCATTAATGGTAGTTATATAATCCCTAAATAAAATAAAAAAATTAATATGATGCATTAAATTATTTTAAATATCTATATACTATTTATATTCAACCATATAACTTATCCATCCTCATATTAAAAATTATATAGTTTTTAAAAATTTAATATGACATTTTTAACACTTCTTCAAATAAAAAATAAAAAATAACATAATATAACACAAGTGTTTAAAAATCATATTTTTGACCAATTGTTGATTTGGGTCGTAAAACTCTTATCCAATGAAATTAAGACAATTTTTTGGGTGATTTTATATTATTATAATATTATTTTTACATTTAATTACCCTATTTACCATTAATTTCGGTAAATAAAATTCAGAAGTTACCATTCACCCAAAATTATTGTGATCGTATTATACCAAATTTTTCATGTTGATTTATACCATGTGTTTCATTTTTTCTGAAATTAATTCACATAAGTAGAAAAATTACTTTTAATGTCAATCTTGTAAATGTGGCGTGAAGGCGGGTAAAGGAGACGTTCAAATTTTTAATTGTTTTTTTATCTAATTCTATTATAAGAATGATTAAAATGAACAAAATAAGAATAATATGTATGTTATTTATATATTTTGATATTATAATCAATTTAAATTAATGTAACTGGGTAGCCTGGGGGAAAATTTAGTGTCCCATGAATGAAGGTGGTATCGAGGTACACAAACTAGAGGATACAATCTATTATATGCATGCGAGGTTTTCATGGAGATTCTTGGAACAATATACACTATGGTGGAATATAATGCATACATACGTGATGCACCTCCGCATACCAGGGGAGGGGCATTGTTCTTCCCTTTGGTCGGTGATTGGCCCTATTGTCAAGATTATTTATCCCTTCTTGAGATGGATGGTGGGGAAGGGTGAGATATCCTTCTGGCATCAAGATTGGTGTGGCACAGTGCTGGGTTTTCCTGGATTCCTGGCTACAGAAATATCGCTCAAGGAGGCTTGTCTCTTTCCTAGCTTCACCAACTCAGTTTTGAATAGTGAACAACAGGAGTATTTTTCAACTTATTTAGCTTAACCAAGAGGATGACAAGTGTATTCACGACTTCCTAATCAGTCATGTTATCGTCGAAGGATTTCTTTCGCATTGGCAATAGTCAGAGGCAGGCTGAGAGATGGGATGAGCTTCTATGGGTGAAAAACATTCCCATCAAGATCAACTTCCTCGCATGGAGGATTCATAACAGAGGCCTCCGGAAAGATGACAATATTCATAGATGTGGTATCCCACTTGTGTCTAGGTGTGTATGATTTAGTGTTCCTAAGGAGAAGAGCAGTGGACATCTGTTCTTCGATAGTGACTAGGCACGCGAGGTGTGGAAATTCTTGGGGGAGTTCATTGTGCCACTTCCATCGGACGATTCCTTCCATTTATTTCTTTATCAGTTGTTCCAAGGCTCTGAGGTAAGAGGTCTGGATAGGTTATCCCAAGCAGTGGTGTTGAATGTGGGGTTTTGGAATATATGGCAGGCTCAGAACAAATCTAAACATGGGGGAATGAGAGTTTTGGCTCATGTCATTATTGTTCTGGTTAAAAAACTATTGCTAAATATAAGAATGGCTATGAATACATAGAATTAATACCCCTCTCTTCATCAGTTTCAAATGGTCTCCAATGTGGAAATGGCACTTAGAAGTAAGGAAGGAAACTGGGTTCGATGGAACCCTCCTTTGGTGGGGTTAAAATTAAATACAGACGACTCTTCCATCTAAGGGAACATGCACAGAGGAGGAGTGGTTCGTGACCACTATGGTTCGGTTTACCATGCTTTCTCGGTCAGTTTGGTCCAGGGGACTTCACTACAATTGGAGGTGTTGGAAATTCTCACCAGGCTCAATCTATTCTTGCAAAAGGGTCTAGAAATATCTGAAATCAAAACGGACTACATTATTTTTCATAACTCCTTGAAACGGTGCACCGATCATCTTTGGTCGATTAACTATGTCATCAGGAAATGTAGAAGAATGATCAATACCAAAGTGCGTATCCTCTACACCTGGAGAGAAGGGAACAAGGTCACTGATCACTTAACCTCAGTGGACACTAACAACACGGAGGAGGTGTTTCATCACACTGCAAGGATTATTCAGTCAAATGGGATTGAATGTATCAAAGGAGATGCACTTGGTCATCACCACTTCAGACCACCATAGGCCATCTTGGCTAGGGAGAGGGGTCTTCCACTAGGTCCTCTTATGTTTTTCTTGTCCCACCCCTTTTTTCGTTTTATTCTCTTCTGTTTTTCCCTTAGTATTTTTTCCCTCTTTTATTAAAAAATACATAATTATGATGATGATTAAATAATTATAATAAAAAATTGTTGATTCATTGAAACTCAATCTTCCATGTAATGAAAGTCTAGTTGGCATTTCATGTATTATAAGCTGTTGAATTTAATTAACAAAATTACATACTATTAAATCATAGGGTGTTAAATTGAAATTATAATCTCATATAAAATTTGGAGGAAACTAAATATTATATCATCATAGTAATGAATAAAACAATCCAATAAAACCATTGTCAAAGAATAATAATTATAAATCAAGAAAACAAGTTGAGTCATGGAAACCCCTTACATTTTCTCAAGAATTCCATGATAGATATTTAACTCTCAATATAATAAACATAATAATGTTAGTAAACTATTCAATATCTTTATTAATAATACTTTCCTTTATATATTTCAGTTATAATCATTTATTAAAATTTATTGGATAGTTATAGGTTATTTTTGTACTCAGATGATAACGATTTTGAATGTTCATGCATTCTTCAAAATGTTGAAATAAATCTCGGTTATATGATATAAATTTAATCACACCTGGAATATAAAATTTATTATATTATATTATTTATAATAATTTATAAAACCATAATATCATTTTATGATAAATTCTGTCTTGATTTCTGAAGATGGAATCAGTGTTGAGCTTGTTTTGGTGATGTTTTATGAACAAAAGGGGGTATATTAACAATTATGTAAATATTAATATAAAATTTATATAAACTTAAAAAGTTCATAAATTAATTTAATTCATTAAATAAATTCTTATAATCAACCATGTACGGTGGTGATGGAAAACGAATCACTTCATTCCACAGAGGTGGTTGTCTTTATGTACAGAAAGATAATGTTTTCATTTTTCATAGAACTAAAAGAATATAGGAAATAGTTTATCCTTTTAGAATCTTTATCATGACATAAATATCATATTTAATCATCGAACTCCATTTCTAAACCATCCATATAATCTTTGATTAAATATTGAAACATGTCATTCATGTAGAAGGTAGTCTGTACATATGCATGAACGATGTTTAAAATTATTTTCTAAGAAGGGAATCAAATAGATAATGATTTTACCATGAATATAACAATATTACAGTATTATAACTATATGGATGTTAATATTTTAGGATGATATAATAAAAATTTTATGGTAATGATAGAATATAAAAAGGTTAATAAGTGGTTGTTACTTACGTAGAGAATTTGAACCGTCTCATTGAGGACCTCTTTCAAATAGAGTATTTATGAATTTCATATGGATAAATGGGATTAAAAAATGGTAGAGAGATGGGGGAAAATTTAAATGGGAGTAGGTTCAAAAAGAATTTGTAATTTTAGAGTGTAAGTAAATATGTTTTGGATGCTACTTTTATAAATAAGGTGTGTGGATTTTTGTAATTATAAAAAATGATAAATAACTATTCAAAGCACATGAGTCGAAAAATTTAATATAATTGAATTTTTTGGAGGATTGGGTGGAAAAAACCCATCAAAAAATATTTTAAATAATTTTTATATAAATTTAAGGCTTTTTACAATGTTTTAACATTTAGAATAATTTATTTTTACCAATGTAATTAATTTTTTAACAATAGTAGTATATATTAATTACAAAAATTAAAAATAATTTATTAAATAAATTGAAAATTATGATTTCCAATATGAAAATATTTTATCAGATAAAATTTTAAGGGGTGATAAAAATTAATTGTAATACTAGTGAACATAACACATAAACATATTTTTTTAGAAAAGGGTTACTTTTATGAACAAAAAAAGCGTTTTGTGTAGAATTAACAATATTATATATTTTCATAACATTTATTGGGTTTTTAATAATAAAATTTAACTTATGATTAATTCAATGAAATAAAAAAATGAAATCCAGGATGTGAATATTTAATAAAACAAAATACAAAACACAATTTAATTTGGAATAAAATATTACATGAGGTCAAAGGGCTAAACATAGTTTTTTATTTTAAATTAGTATATATAAATGTTTTTTTAAACTAAAATAAATATTTTATTAATATAAATGTTATATAATTTTTTAATAAATAATTATAACATGATAATGTCAAAAATGTTGTGGTATTGGTAGAAACTGTATTTACCACTATTTTCCTAAAAATCCACAATTTCAGAAAAATTTAAACCAAAAATTATGTTTATTTTGAAAAATTTAGGATCTAATTTTTTTTAATTTAAGATGGAATATAAAATATAATGAAGGAATATATTTATAGAAATTTAACTTTTAAAATATTAGTTATTCTTTTTATTATTTTCTATAATTTACTAAATAAACTAGTTTTAATAAATTATTCATATCAAAAATATACTTTTCTTTCATTTAACCAAAAAATATTTATTTTCCAAGAATAAAAATACACTGTTCATAAATGTTTTTTATGTAAAATACATTTTTATGTATAAAATGATCTTACATGTTAATTAGTTAAATTAATTTTATTTTATCAATGCATTATTATTAAAAATTATCATTAATTTTCATTAAAAGTATAAATGTATAATTTATCAAATACAAATGATATATATAAATAACTTATTAAATTAATAATTTCATGTTTTTATCATCATAAATTATACTTATATTAACTCTCATGTTATATATATAAGGCTTAAAGATACTATAAGATCTTGTGTAAATTATGGATGGTAGTTCTACTAGCATGGATCATGTAAAAATTTCAGTGATCATGAAGATAAGCCATAAATTATTTCACTCAATCCATAATTGTCGATGTTGGTCTTGGTTTTGGTCTACGGAAAATACTAATGAATTTACTTCTCTTCCATGTATGGAAAAATGATATTGATCCAGAATACTTATACTACCTAATTCCAATTATTTATTTTTTTTACAAAACATACCAAATTTTATTATTTATAACCACAAATTTAAATATTATATTATAACGAACAAATGTAATAATTTTATTTTAATGTATAATAGTTTGGTTTTATTTTAGTGTAGAATTTGAAACTAATTATCTGATATAGTATTTATCGAAAGGAAACATAATATTATAATCACGGGGTGTTACATCATCATATTTTAAATAAAATTTTTTGTTATGATTTTAACTTAAACCAATTAAAAAATTCGCAAATGGGATTTAAAATATTTACGTAACTCAACAATTAATTTCAAATGATATATTTACCTTACTATCATAGGTAAGGCTAGCAAAGAAAAAAATATATAATAAACTAATTTTTCTGAAAATATTACATCATTACTTTTTTGAAAATATAATTCTAAAATTTAAGGATTTGAATTTTCAGTATAAACAGAAATTATAATGAAAAAAATTATATGAAATTTGTTTTTGAAATATTAAATTTTCTTGTTATTATTTAATATCAATTACTTGTAAAATTACTGTTAATAAATTATTTATATAAATAATAAAATTTACAATAATTTGAAAAAAAATTATTTATTTTCATAAAATAAAAATATATAGTTCATAAAAATTAAATTTTATGTAAAATAAAATTTTATGAATAAAAAATTATTATTTGTTATATATCTACTCTAATACAATTTTAAAAAAACTTTAGTTTAAAAATGAACATTCTTTTTATTTAAAAGTATAAATATAAAATTTATAAAATAAATGTAACATATATAAATAAATAATTTCAATACTAATTACATGTTTATATCAACCTAACTAATACCTAAATAACCCCTCAATATCTCTACTTAAGTTTTATAAAAAAAGATACGCTCTGGTTTTAGTAATGGATAATGGTTCTTCTAACAAGGATAATGTAAGGTATTTAAGTGAAAACATTTCTTACTATTGTATTTTGGTTGAAATAATTCTTCACTGTTCTTATATGATTACCTTGTACTAATCAAAAGCCTATGGTGAACAAAAATTAACCATTGGTCCTATCATGGTTATGCTCAAGCACCCAGATTACGGGTATCCAGTGTTTATTCATGACATTTATTATTTAAAATATACAAGAAATAGGAAATAGAGACGTATTCATATATATTTTAATAATAATGACAAGAACTACATCTTGGACAAATCAATTTTAACCTTTTATTCTTTTCAAATCTCTTTATATAATCTGATGAGTCAAAAACAATGTGAATTGAATTTATTATATTCTATTTTTTATAGTAACACTTTTCAATCAAAAGAATTCTATTATCATATAATATAAATTTTATTATTATATATGTAATGTCCCTATATTTTATCAATAAAAATTTCATTCTAATAATCATGTCACATAAAATCACATTAGGAAACACAATTCCACATCATGGTAATAAATACCATGAAACATTTATATAGTAATCATTAAACATAATCTTCCCAATTAAAGGTTTTTATTTTCAAAAATCTATCATACACTATTGCGATCTATAAGATATTTGGGGTCTGATAAAAAAATTAATTTTTTGTGAATAGTTATGAATAGTATTTTTAACCTTATGAAAAGTAATATGACCCTAATGAATATAAATTCTACCAATGATAGTATAAATTAAATATATCCATCTTATATATGACAATATGATATAATTATATCATAGTATATGTAAATAAATATTTTTATATTTATAAATTATGTGTTTTTATTTTGATAATTCATAAATAATTTATAATAAATTTAAAATAAAATTTATTTTCATAAAATATTTCCATGAATTAATATTTTGATTTATTCTTATTTTATGATATATTTATATAACCTAATGTAATTTTTCGATAAGTTATCAAATGATTTATAAATTTAAAATATGAATTTTTGAAGTTAATGATGGTTTTAATTAAAAATTAAATTAATCATATTTGGAGAAAAAATACATAAAATGGAGTTCATTTTTTCATTCTACAAATTGATAAATGTTTAGGGTGAATTTAGTGGATTTTTCTGAAATACATGAATTTTTATTGAATAGTAAAATACGATAATTTACAATAAATGATAAATATATAAATTATAGAGTCATTGATGATTTCATACTGATTTATGAATTAATGTTTTGAAATCACATGATAAATTTATTTTATTTATTAATGGAATCATCATTATTTCTTGTCTTGTGGAGAAATAAGTTAATTAATGAATATAATATTAAGAGAACCCATCTCCCATCAATTATAAATACCACCCCTCAAATCCTCATTTTCTCACTCCTATCAAGCTTAAATTATTATCCAAATTCTACCCAAATATCTTTATTATCCCCTACCCCATTTCTAGGAGCTATTAGTTTAATCAAAAGACCAAGCCTATGTTTCTTGAGGAGGATCACTAGAGGAGAATTCGAGAGGTAATTCCTCTCTCTCTCTCTATTTCACTCTTTTCTTTAAATTTCCAAACAACGTTCTTTTATATTATTCACTTATACTCAAATTCACAAAAAAATTAATTTTAACTCTAGTATGAATCATATATTGTTATTCTCTAATTTTTTTTTATTTTTTCATTAAACTCCTCCCCCTCCCTCTATTAATTTTAATTTGAAATCACTACCCATGATGTGTCAATTTCCCATCATCATGGGCAATGCAAATTAATTTTCCTTCAAACCCATCATGGAAGTCCATAATGCCATTAAATGGTTGAAATAAGATTTTAATATGTTTTTTTGTAACCTTTCTTATGTTTTGAAATCAATTTTTATACATAATACTAAATGATAACACAAAACATGTTCATTGTGATCCAAAAAACCACCCAATTTACCCAAAAATGATAATCATTGAATTTTATCTAATGATTCATCCCCATAGTATATAACCAACTTCATTATATGGTCAGTTAAAATCATGTAGTAACATTAATAAAATGTAATATCAATTCTTTATGTGTTTCTATTTTCAACATTAACTTCCATTTATCTGCACAAGTGAACTATTCATGTAAACTAAGAAAAGGACACTCCCAAACGACGCATTTAAACTCTATAACTCATATAAAGGAAAATAAAATAAATTAATAAAACGAAAATTAACAAATTTCATATATAAAATTTTCTATAATATTCAATTAATGAATATAATTTTATTATACATGACATTAAATTGAAGAATGCATTCAGATACTAGGTAAGGGGAACTCTAAAACCAAACTCTCTTCCTTTGGGTTTTCACTCTTTCCCAACATTTTCATTATGGATATTTCATAAATATCATTTCATCATCATTATATTTCCATGTTTAGGATATACATGTTTTATAATTGAGTTTATGACAAACCTAATGTTTTCCAAAAGAAATATTCTTTTAAAAGAAAACACACCTTTTACATATCACTCATGGTTAATAGTTCTTTTATCGAGTATGGTATTCCTTATTTCATTTGGGAACCCAAAGTTGATGAATGTATGATTTATAATGTTATACCCATTCCTTTACATAGGTTTTTTTAGTTTCAATTTTGATCTATGTTCTATGTATAATTCATGAGAATGTAAATTTTATACAGTGATGGGTGTGCACAGAATTATATTGTACAATGAAAATGTTATGATGTGATTGGTGCACCAAGAATTATATATCACTCCAATGAATTGGCTAATGTGATTAATAACATTAGTTAAATTGAAATATGTGTTATTTTGATTCTATCATTGTTCACAAAAATTTGGGGTAGTTAACCACTTAGACATAAGGTTCCATTTTTATGCATTTCCCCATTTCAATCCTTTTATTAATTCTTCCTATCATGTTTATTATACTATAACTAAGTTATGATGATAATTATTATACTCTCCCCACGATTTATTTTCTTACATTACTATCCTCTAACTATGATTTTAGACCTCCCTTTTGATGTATATCCTCATGTGATTATATGTACTAAGGATAAATCAATGGAAAATAAGAAACAATAGAAGAATAATTTAAATAAATATTTATGTTTTATGTTGAAAAATTTATTTATGGTCCTAGTTTTCCAATGAAACTAAACCTTTGAATCCTTGTTGTGTAATTTTTTTACGTTTTTATAATTATAATTATGTAAAATTAATTTAAGAAGAGTAGGCTTTCTATAGTTGGTATTAGAGGAATGGTTTAGTTAATTTGGGAATTATGATTAAAGAACCATAATGAAAACCACAAGTATGAGACTAATTATATGTTAGCACACAAGAAAATTTTATTAACAAGGGATCCCATAATACATAATTATAGTGTTAATTTCACAATGGAATAAATTATTTATTCTTGAATTTTTGACATATGTTTTCTTATAACATTTTCTATTTTAGAAAATGGTGGGAACTAGGATAAACCAAGACCACAACCAGTGTGAAGGGTAATGAAACGTTAGCCCGAATAACATCCCTAACGATTTGGGAGGTGGTATTCAAAACCCCATAGTGATTCTTACCTAGTTGTCCCTGGTTATAAATACTAACATTAATGATGTAGAATGTCCTCCTTGACCTGAGAGGGGGAAATTAGATGTCCAGTGTCTTATTCGGCAACAAACACCGTTTTTTTGTGGATCATCCAATATAATTGTTGAAGAAAAGTTGTTAAACTCAATGGATATGTTCCTTTGTATGCTTTACTATTTTATGATAGAGAAGTTGACTCTAGCAGTTTATCATCTCGATGGAGAGGCTGGCCAATGGTGGGCTTTGATTAAGAACACAAAGCCAAGGGATGAAATTTAAGATATGGAGGGGTTGATTTTAAAATAATTTTTCTTAATATGTATTTCCAACAACCTCTTTGTATGAAGATAGCGATGAGAATTAGTAGAGCTAAATAAAGAGGATTAAAAATCTATCATGGACTATGAAGATAATTTCACAAGCCTTGCAAGATACACTTTGGAATTTGTTATAAAAATTGATAGAAAAATTGATATATTCTTCAATGGATTAAAACCACCCCTTACAAAGAATCTTGAAGTTTTAGACATTGGGAGTTATATAGAAGTTCTTTGATCTGATCTCAATGTGGATATGAAGTTTGCATAATGGTCTCATGGTGGTGTTGATAAGAAATGAAATAAGGATTTTCATGCCAGAGGATCTAATGGGAATGGTGGAAAGAAAACTCAACCACCCTTATGTCAAAATTGTGTGATGAAGTGTCATGGGAACAACCTCAAATGGGTGGGTAAATTCTTCAAGTGTGATAAATAAAGCCACCAAGCTCAAGAGTGTCAAACATACATGAAAATGTATGTGAATTTTGTGGAGGAAAGGAGGGCACCGACCATGGTCCAATGATACAACTGTCGGTGACAATAGAACATTGGACGCCCATGCACTAAACCTCAAGTCTTCGAGGTTTATCAGTGTCAGTAGCCACCAAAACCAAATGAACAAGGGATGGATTAATCCATCACTGTAGTGGATGTGGAGTATGAAAATGATGTAATAAAAGGTACACTTACTATTACCTTGTTAATGGAAAAAATTTTATTTATTTTTGGATCTATTCATTCCTTTATATCAGGAATGTTTTCTAGATAGATTGAATCAAATACCAATAACCATAAAGTCTAGATTCTGATAGAAACTCATAGAGGTGAAATAATTGTAACCAAAGTGTTGGACTCTTCACTTATTGGCATCGGTGGGAGGATTATTCCATTAAATCTCATGATTTTTCCCTTGGTGTATTTAGAAGATATAATGGGAATGGAATGGATTTCGTTTTATATATCACATATCAAAATATGGGAAAATGAAGTGTCATTTCATATTCTGAACTTTCCCATGCACCCATACAAATGAAATTAAGATCATGAATCTCCTTTAGAAAATCTTTCAATGGTTTTGTTGTTTGTTCCCTATAATGATGCATAACTCACTCAAACAATTCAGTCAAAGGAAAGTGTAAACCTAGTGAAAATTACTATCATGAGGGAATACAATGATGTATTTCGAGAAGAGTTACCCATACTTCCACCAGATTATGAGGTAGAGTTCTCTATATAACTTATACAAGTAGATACTACTATCTCAAATTTTACCTATAGGATGGCTCATATTGAACAGAATCAGTAAGAGATGAAGCTACAATAGAATTTGGTCAATGGGTTTATACTCCCTAGTGCATCACCATGGGGGTGCCCAATATCTATTTATGAAGAAGAATGATGGATGAATGTGGTTGTGTATCGAATATCATGAACTCAACAAGATCTTCATAAAAAACAAGTATCCCCTTCTAAGGATTGATGACATTCTTGATCAGATGCAAGGAGATTAGTACTTCTCAAAGGTGGATCTTCATTCTTGATATCATCAAGTAATGGTTAAGAATTAATATATTCGGAAGATTTCCTTCCATACAAGGTATGGGTACTATGATTTTCTGGTGATTCCCTTTGGAAATACTAATACCCATACAATATTCAGGGGATTGATGAATAGAGTCTCTAGACATTACCTCTACAAATATTTGTTAGTGTTTATCAATGATATTCTCTTCTACTCTAGGAGTACAGAGGAACATGAAGAAAATATAAGTCATGTGTTTGTGATATTAAGAAAGGATTAGTTGTACTCCATGTTCCACAAGTGTGACTTTTGGATGAAGAAAGACACATTCTTGGGAAAAGTGATCAAAAGTGAGGGAATTTCTATAGACCATTCAAATACAAAGGTGATTGAGGAATGGCATAGACCCTCTAGTGGCACTAAAATTCGTATTTTTATTGTATTAGTTGGGTACTACTGATGTTTTGTGATAAATATACTACAATTGTCAGTCTCGATTTCTAATTTAGCAGGGAAAGTCATATAGTATGTTTGGATGGAAGAATGTGAGGAAATAGTCAAGGACCTAAAGAGAAGGTTATCTCTACACATGTACTCACATTATTGAAAAGTGGAGAATGTTTTGTGATATGTAGTGATGCTTCCAATAATTTCTTGGGTTGTGTACTTAGGAAAAATGATAATGTGATAGCCTATGTCTCACGATAGTTGTATATCCAAGAACAAAACTACCCTACACATGATCTAGAGCAAAGAGCTGTGGTTTTTCCTTATAAATATGGAAACATTATATATATAGTGATAAGTGTTATCTATATACAGATCAAAATATTCTAAAGTATATATTCACAAAAAATGATCTAAACTTGTGTCAAAGTTGAATGTTAGATCTATTAATGACTATTATTTATATATTCATCGTCATCCTGGCAAGCCCATCAAGGTAGCTAAAAATCTAGGTAGAAAAGAACATGATACTCTATCCATGTTATCAATTTAGAAAGACCCAATCTTCATGGATATTGAAAGGATGGATTTGGAAATCATAACGATATGTAATACATCATACATTTACTAAATGATTTCCTAACCATCTATCTAATAGATGATTAAGGAGGAATAAATGGATGATCCAAAGTTTAAATGGAAGGGAAGATGCAAGACTTCCAAATCGATGATGATTGCGTAATTTGTTTTGTAAAAATGATTTATGTTCCTTCATCAACTAAGATAAAGAAGGAGCTACTAGAAAATGCACAGAGCTCAAATTTTACTATCCATCTAGGTAGCACGATGAAGTACCATGATCTCCAAGAAAACTTCTGGTAGAACAATAGGAAGTAGGAGATTGCTAAGTTTATCCCAAGGTTCTTGATTTTTCTGCATGTTAAATCTGAGCGATAGAAGTCAAAAGGAATGATACAACCTTTAACTATAACTACATGGAAATGGAAGAATGAAACTATGGACATTGTAATAGGTATCTCAAGGACATCCAATGGAAATGATTTTGTATGGGTTGTGGGGGACCTGCTCACTAAGACATCTCACTTTATCATAATTCTATAAGATCTCTCACATGAAAAACTCGGAAAGATATTTGTGAAGGATGTGATGAGACTGTATGTGGTTCCACTCTTGACTGACTATGATTGTGATCTAAGGTTCACATCAAATTTTTTTAGGATTCTTCAACAGGCCTTTAGTACTGAATTGATTTTCATCATTTCTTATTACCCCCAAACTAATGCCCATTCTGAAAGAACTATTCATACACTTGAATATAAGATAAGAGCATGGTCACTAGAATTTATGAGTTAATGGGATCATCATATTCCATTGGTTTAGATATTATACAAAAATAGCATCCACTCGAGTATTCAGATGGTTCCATATAAAGATCTCTATGGAAAACGATGTAGAACTCCAACCTATTGGGTTGAATTTGGAGAATGAAAGCTAATTGGACATGATTTTTTACATGAGATGACCAGGAAGGTTCAAGCCATCCAATAGATTATCAATGTTTCTCAGGGTCGGTAAAAGAGATATGCTAATATGCATTGAAGGGATTTAGAGTTTAATGTTTGAGATATAGTTTTCCAGGGGATATATCTATAGAATATATTCATGTTGTTGGGAACGAAAGGGAATCTAAACCAACGGTGCATTGACCCATTTGAGATCCTTGATCATGTAGTATTTGTGGCCTATAGGCTTGAACATCAATGGAATACGGCTCAAGTTCATGATTTATTACATGTTTTACTCCTAAGGAATTACATACAAGATCCCTCACATGTACTAAACTCAGAAGTGGTACAGTTGGAAGATGATCTCTCTTATGAGGAGAAACCAGAAAAGATTCTGGATCAGAGGGATAAGGTTCAACGAAATAAGAAAACGCACCTTGTCAAAGTGTTGTGGAGGAACCATATGTATGAAAAAGAAACATAGCAACCGAAAGAGGGGATGAAGAACAAGTACCATCACTTTTTTATATAAAATTAAAATTTGAGGGTGAAATTTCAAAAGGGGGGAATGTAATGACCTAATTTTTTATCAATATAAATTACCATTTTATAATCATTCCACATAAAATTACATTAGGAAACTCAATGACACATCATGCTACTAAATACCATGAGAATTTTACTGAATAATAATTAATAATTATTTTTACACTTAGGTGTTATGAATTTCAAAAATCTAACACACACGGTTGTGTTCAGTAAGATATTTGGAGTCTGATGGGACAAAAATAATTTTTGGTGAATTGTAACTTACACATATGAATAGTAATGTTACCATTATGAATAGTAATATGACTTTATGAATAATAATCATACCAATAATAGTATAAATAAAATTTATCCATTTTATATGTGACAATATGATATAATTATATAATATTATAAGTAAATAAATATTTTAAAAATTATTAATTAAGTGTCGGCGTTTTGATAACTCGTAAGTATTTGATGATAAATTAAAAAGAATTTGTTTTCCTAAAATTTATTGATAAATTAATATTTTGATTTACTATTATATTAAGACAGATTTATAATACCTTAATTAATTTTTTAAAATATTATTAAAAAGTGTTATAAATTTACTATACATATTTTTCAAGTAAATGACTAATTTAATTAAAAATTTAATTAATCAGATTTAGAAAATTATTTTCATAAAATTGTAACACCCCACGATTTCTTAGTAATTAATTTTATATAATGTAATTCAATAGCTTGTGCTACACGCAACACTGAGTTTTAGTGAACCATTACTTACCTGACTAGCCATTACGAATAGTAATTCTTGTTTTTTGAAATTTTATAAATTTTATCTTTAAAAATAGAATTCATTTTTGGATTCAGAATATCGAAATTACCTTAGGGTGAATTTTGGTATTTTTCTAAAAACATTCAATTTTTGATGAATAGTGAAAAACACTGCGTTATTGGATAAAATCGACATTTTATTTAAATAATTAGTTTTTTTATATAAATTTATATTAGGTATAATTAGATGAATAATAACTATAATTTTCCATGTAATTCGTTAGATTCATTTCATAATAAGTTTAGATATATAAAATTCTATTGAACTTTTTACCGTCTTTTACCCACCTCCTAGGAGCTTTTGAAAATTTGCACAAAACATAATTTTACAGCTTCTGTGAGTTGAATTTAAAAAATCTGAGAGACACGGATGATATAAGTAAGTAAAATGTGGTTTAATTAGATGAAAATAAGTTTTGTGAATAGTAATTTTTAACTTTTATTTACCACAGTTAAAAGTAAATAGGGTAATAAAAGGTAAAAAGGAAATTATTATTACCCTAACAATGTCTAAATTCTATTTGATTAGTGTAATTCAACCAAAAACAACCTTACGAATAAAATACGATTCTTTAGTTCAACTTGGATTAGATTAGGACATTTATTATTATTTTATTTAAAGAAGAATTAAAAAAGTTAAATTCAATGTTTAATAAATTTTTTTTTTAATATTGGTAATATATAAGATTAATTATATGATAAATATTAATTAGAATGCTAACATAATATCCTACATAATGGAATTTTATTTATAATTTTTAAAAATTAAATAATTTAATTTATTTCTGAAATAATGATGATGTAGTAATTACCTTATTAATGAAATATTAAAATATTTTATATTATAAATATCCAAATAAATCAAATTTGAGAATTTTAATGAATTAAACTAATTTTCTAGGTTAATATTTCATATTAGGGTTGATTAAATGATTTTTTTTCGAAGAAATCATGCTGTTATGAATTTAACAAAAACAAAATACCAAATAGTGTGAAAATTGACATAAAAGAGTTTTTAAAATTAAATTATATTATTAATTCATATTCTATTCCTAAAAATCTACAGTTTAAAAAAGTGTCTTAAATAATATTATATATGTCATTAATGAACCACATGGTGTTTTCTTCGATGTTTATAGTATGTTTATTGACGATATAATATAATAATACAAAGAGAGATGGTAAATGTCAAACTATATAACTAAGACTTAAATCTAAATAATATGTTTAATATAGTGAACCAAACCTATATAAAACCTATTGTATGAGTTTTTATTGACCCATCCCAACCATATCCTCAATATAAATAATTTTGGAGCAATTATCAACTGATGATGATTTTATTATAAAATAATATTTCAATCTTTTCCTAAGGTGCCGCTCAGCCCTCTTATGAAAGGGCACATCCCCTTATCTCTAATTCAAACCTTCTAAGCCATTTGGATCGTCCAAAACATGACCAAATATCCTCTAAAATATACTCCATTGAACCTAGAGGCCTTCCATTCATAATAATTCCAACCTTTGGAGCCCTTTTGATCAAATCAAAAGAAGAACCCGAAGAAGTGGTAAATATTTCATCACCTCTTCCAAGTTCATTTCTTCTTCCACATCATATTTATTTGTTGTTTCCAATATAAAATAAATTTTCTTGTATCTTCTTTATACTGTGATGTTATTATAAAAATTTTACAACCATATTAATTATTATATCCATCCTATAAAAGACAAAGTCACCATACGTGCGTATGTACGGATTACGATCTCCGCGTCGTGGTGTAGTTTGTTATTCAAACAAATCATCATTTGGATGGGTATAATAATGAGTATAAATGATATAAATAATAAAAATAACATTATAATGATTCTTTATATATTATATAACCTCCAATTTTATTAAATTTTAATATCAAAATATTTATATTGTCCTTTGGGCGTATGTACGAATTATCGTTTCCATGAACACGATGAGATTAATTACCCACCATATCCATTCAAGAATGATTTTAATTTTATGATTAAATATATTTTTTAAGACCTTAATATCATGATTTATATAAATCATACTCATCCTATACAAAATAAACATGACTTATGTATCAAAACATATAAAGTAAAATGAACTAGTTAACACCTAAAACGACGATAATACTAAAATATTATTAACAAATAAACATTAAAAGATCATATCTGATATCATATTTATGTATATAATTCTTTTATAATTTATGAAAAATTATTTAACTATCATATAGGAGGTTAAAGTACCCTTGACCAAGGAACAATACAATGTAAGGTGTTTCTTATCTGACTTTTAATTTAGTGAGATTTCCATTGTTCTTCAGTTATTTTTTTTAATGTTGTGTATTTTGTACATACATTTGATATGTATATATATATATATTACCATGATTATATTAATATTCATGGTATTATTTGATTCATTTGGTGGTTATTGACTTTTGGTCATATGACTTTATTGATTACAATGAAGTAAGTGGTTTTTCATCTCACTTTTTATTCCAGTACGATACATGCAATATTGGAAACTATTTCCTTTTGTTTGGAATATGTAGTACCCATGATTTTATTCTTGGTGTAATATAATTTAATTTATGTTTATTTATTTCTTAATTGTATGATCCCACTTTCATGGGGTATATCTTTCATAAGTTACAAAACCAATAAGGTAATTTCAAATGTCAATTTCCACTCATTGGGATTTAGGAATACTTCATTGATTATGTTACTCCATGATTATGTGTGGAATAACTATTTATTTACATATGTGGTAATTTACAATACCCTTTGTTTTAATATACTTTTTATACAAATAATAAATCCATTGATAAATTCTCATGTCATCGATATAGACATGATGAGAGTAATTTTACTTCAATTTATATTCATTGAGTTAAACATCCAATTCATTGGTGTTGTTTTTATAAGAAAATGTGTGAATGTCCTCTAATTGATTTACACTGAATATCCAATCATATTGAGTGTATTTATATTTTTTACAAATAATCATGTTATTGATTTATCCATAACAAAACGATACAATGTTCATAAGGGATTTCATCACAATTTACATTCCATTAAGACATCTTGTTATTATCTACCAATTCACGTTGGTATGGTGTATATAATGTACCTTGACATATTATATCATGATTAACATTATTATCATGATATTAAATATTTTATTACCTTAATTACAAGTATTCAATCCCCTATCATTTTTTATGGAACTCTAACTAAAATATAATTTTAAATGTTTTAATGATTTATTCTTAAAAATATTTATCATTAATATCTATGTTTTAAAAATGGTGTAAATGATTAATTTACATGAACATTAATGTTTTAAAATTAATGTTACTTTTAAATGATTTATTGTGTAATTGGACACTTTTATTCAAAAATCTATTTTAAATAGAATCTTGATAAATAGTGAGACTTATAAATGTTTTCAAGTAAAAGGGGGACATTTCACTGAAATTTTTTTGGTAGAAATTTCCATCTATTTAAATATCCTTAATTATTCTCAATTGAGTTTAATTTATTATAATAAAATCTTCATATTTTATTGAATGAATTATTTTTTACTATTTATGTGTTGTTTTAATACCATTCATTATTTATGGAAAATTTATTGAAATTCCGTGTTATAGTTTTAATATTAATGTTTTTGTTATGTTTAAACCTTTTCATATGAGGAATTCTTTGGACTTATTAAGTGATCGTTGGAGCCTACTATAGCTCCTCCATTCATTAGTAGGTCTCATGAGACAAACTAGTGTCTTCGCACAAGGCCTTGACAAAATCTTATTTGTAGTCTTGGAACAAGGCCCTCCCTATGTGGTTATGAACTATGGCATTATGCATGCCATCATTATGAATGTGGCTATTGATATTGATTGTGATTATTAGACTAGTAGAATATCCATGTGAGTATGTAAATGTAATTATTTGATTTAATCTTTTCCACATTCTGCTGAGCTTCACGTTTAAAAGTATTTTGTTTTATCCTTATACATTGCCTTAAATTTTTATGCTTATTTATGATAGTTTCCACTATATTGTTATCCTTACTAAGCATCTGAGCTGAACCATTTCTAGGTTTTATTTTCCTGATGTTGTGAAAAAGTATTTTATGGTTGACATGTAGGGATTGGGTTAGGATATATGTGTGTTTAAAAAGGGGACAAAATGTTGTTGATGTTTTTATTTCATCATGTAATGTACAACTTATGTGTGTATACTCTACTTCCAAACCTATTAAACTGATTGGTCTTTCGGGACATGATTTGTTGTATCATGACAGTGTTATGTAATAATTCATCGACTCTGGGTAACCAGGGTCTGGGTTTTAAAGTTGGTATTAGAGTAAGTTTATTACAAGACTTGGAATCTATATTTAGATAAACTGTGATTAGATAACATTACCCTAAGATTGACTTTGAGAATTAGTAAAGAAGAACTTTCTACAATTATGGTAATGTAGTGATTTTGTGATTTTTCCAAGAAATAAATCCATGTCTATATATAACCAGGTAGAGGCGAGTATGGCACATATGTACCTAGGGGTAAAAACCGAAAACACCACTTTGACCTAAACTTGAATGGGAACTAGTGCATGACCATGGGCCTTACTATTCTCTAGGTTACGACACTCATGGGGGATATGCTTAAGATCATTCAAATTTTCGTTACCAACAAATATTAAGGATTTTAATATAATATGAGAATAAATAACCTTGTTAAATATTAAGGTGATTTAGATTGAAAATACGGTGTAATGATATTCTCTAAATCATTTTATGACTCACACTAGAATTTCTTTTGTTAGTCAATGGATGTATTCCAATGAATTCATAGTAACATTGAACATGATGTACAAGGTGGGAATGGTGGTGGAAATTATCAAAGAAATGTAATGTTGATAGTTTTTAATGATATAGTTTTCACGATGAATTAATTGTACAGAAATATGATCAACAACAAATATATTAACCAACTCCCGGACTCAACAAAGAAGAGAAAGGTGGTAAATGATAAAAGCTTCAGTAGTAATGACCGTAGAGAAAAGAAATCTCAATTTCCATTATATAGTAAATGTGGAAGGAGACACCTAGAAAAGTGTATCAATGGAACAAATAAGTTTATTATGTGTGGGAAAGAAGGACATAAAGTAAAAAATTGCCGTATAAAAATGAAGAGTACTATGGAATAAAATAAAAATGATCCCAAGAATCCATTTATAGTCATATGCCATACATTTTGGGGACCTAGGAATTACCTGGGTGAATGCCCTATTCTATAGGATATCCTCTTGGTCAATGATGAACCTATGAGGAAATAAATTCATTGTGAAATGTTTAAATATATTAGTGATATTTGTGATGGGATTACATTGGAAGACTTTCTCTTGTATATGTTACCCAACAGTTTATTATGTGAAAATTATATTTTATGAAGAATTTTATTTTCTATTGTTGATATAGTTATAAATAACCATTTGGGTTTATATGATCCTAGATTTTGAGGCAATTACAAGTTATTAAAATTTGGGATGAAAATGTGAGGAATGAGAAAAAGTTTGGGGTGAAATTATATAATAGTTATTTTGTGTAATTTATCTCATTTTGGGAATGTTATAAAATATAGTTTTTTGAAAAAGAACAATACACAAACTGTGTGACATCCCGCCACATCAGATGAAGATGTGGGAATGAAACCCACAACCACAGTGTGATTGAGATTTATCATCTACCACTGGACTACATGAAGTCCCTAGTTAGTGTGACTAATTATATTTAGTTAAATTATTTTATTGATCAATAATAAGTTTATTTGGGATATTATGTCTTATCCAATGGATATCCTTAGTATAGGAAAATGATTTGGTGATTAAGGGATAAATGTTATTTTAGAAGACGTTCGCTCTGTTGCAAATATTACATGCCAAAGGAAAATAAAATACTTTTGGATTTCGTTTGATGAGTAATGTTGGACTTGTTAATATGTTTTTATTGTGGATTTATAGAGAATTGGGTTATTTATGTAAATGATTAAACTATCATAGAGAATATTTTATTAGGTTAATTACTTTTAGGTATGTGACATTAAGAGTAGTCGATGTTATTTGGAGATACAATTTAATGTGGAAGACTATATAATCAAATACTTTTATGTTTTGGGATTCAATATTTGTTTGGATTATATTGAAGGATTTTAAGGACAATTGTTTTTTGAACGGTATTTGTTGAACTTTGGGTATTGTTGGTTTAATTTTAGATTTTAAGATTAGTATTTATTTTTCTAAATGATTATCCTTTTGGGGATCCTCTAATCTTGTACTAACCATTTTGTTTTTGGTTAATCTCGAAAGACAATGTATATATATATTTTATCCTTTTTAAATTATGTGATTTTCTAGAAGTTCATTCCAGCGCATCAGGTGTGACCAATTAATCTTGAATACACATCTTTTGAAAAAAAATATGTTTTCATGGTAGAAACATTTTAAAGGATATAAATCTACTTAATAAGTAAGTAAATTGCTTTATGTTCTTAGTCAATCTAATAAATGAACTCATCAACTTTATTAAATGGAACTTAAAACCAATAAAATGTTATCTGTTTACTTTCCTACAAGGAAACTAATGAATGTTTATCCCATCATAAGTTTGTGTTTTTCTTGTTGTTAACATTCTCCTGATCATGTTTTCTATCACTCTCCACCAGAACATGACACTTAGTTATCTTCCATTTCCATGTTTTCCTACATGGAATCCTAGTATGGGTTATCTCGAGTGACCGTTGTACTTCTCTTTCTTTATTTTAAAGAGATAGTTTTATTTAATCTTTTTCCATGATGGGACTTTTAATGAATTTCCACAGACCAATTTTAAAATATCGAGGACACAATTTCCAAAAGGGGGAAGAATGTAACACCCCATGATTTCATAGTAAATTATTTTCTTTAATGTAATTAAATATCTTGCGCTATATGCAACACCGAGTTTGAGTGCACCACAACTTTCCAAACTACTAGTTATGAATAGTAATACCCACTTTTTGAAATTTTACCAATTTTATCATTCAAAATGAACTCATTTTTGGATTCTGAATATTGAAATTAGCATAGGGTGAATTTTTTTTATTTTTCTAAAAACATTCAATTTTTTATTAATAGTGAAAAACCATGCGTTATTGGTTAAAACAAATTATTTATTTAAATAATTAGTTATCTTATTTAACTTTTTGTTAAGAAAAAATTGATACCTAAAACCTGTAACACCTAGAGATTTTATGAAAAATATTATTTTTAATTTCATTGATGTCTTGTGTTGTACACTGCACCCAAAGGAGGTTTCACTACACGTATCCCTAACGTGGCTTGCATTACACGCAATCACGACCTTCCATGACAGCGTGTGTTGTACGCAATATCGAGTTTCACTAAACAACGATATAAACTAGCTGTTATCAATAGTAATACACAATTTTTGAAATTTTATAAATTTTATCATTTAAAATGGACATCATTTTTCGATTCGGAATATCAAAATTAGCCTTTGGTGAATTTTTGGTATTTTTCTAAAATCATTCTATTTTTTTATATAGTGAAAACACTAGGTTGCTATTTTAAAACCGGCTTTTTTATGAATAATTATTTATTTTATTTAAATTTATTTTAGGTCAAAATTGATACTTAATACCTATAATAGTTCAATGTAATTAATTTGAGTCATTTTATAATAATTTTAGATATAATAAAATTTTATTGAACTTTTCACCGTCTTTTACCCACCTCCTATGAGATTTTGAAAACTTTCAAAAAAATTAATTTTACTACTTCTGTGAGTGGAATTTCAAAAATATGAGAGACACAGTTAATATAAAGGAGTAAAATGTGGTTCAATAAGATAATATTTTTTTGTGAAAAGTAACTTTTTACATTTTTTACCATGGTAAAAAGTAAATATGGTAATTAGGGGTGAAAATGATATTATTATTACCCTGACATATGTCCTAATTCTATTGGATAATTTTAATTTGACTAAAAACAACCATAGGAATAAAATATGACCATTTAGGTCCACTTGGATTAGATTAGTACATTTATTATTAATTTATTTAAAGAAGGGTTAAAATAGTTAAAATAAATGTTTAATAACTAAAACATTTTAAATATAGGGTTATAGATAAGATAAACTCGACTATAAATATTACTTTTAAATCGAAAATGATTTAATACCTAATGGTATTTTATTTATAATTTTTATACATTAAATAATTTAATTTATTTATGACAAAATGATGATGCAGTAATTAACTTATTAACGAAATATTAACATATTTGATGTTATAAATACCCAAATAAATATAATTATAGACTTTTAATGAATTTAAATAATTTTATAGGTAAATAGGGAATGTTATTATTGATTTAATTTAATTTTTTAGAACTTATTATGTTGTTATGATTTTCGCAAAAATCATGTACTAAATAGTGTCAAAATTGACAAAAAATACTTTTTAAAACAAATATTATATTATTAATTATTATTTTATTCCTAAAAATATAAGGTTAGTCCAAATAGATTATATAAGGATATAGATATTAATAATGAACCACTTGGGGTTCTTGTGGCTTGTTATTGTAAGTTTATTAACCATATTGCGTAAGAAAACAAAAAAACATGGTAAAGTTAAATTATTTAATCTAGTGTTAAATCTAAATGATAAGGATATAATAGTAACCTAAACATGTCTAAAACATATGTTTTAGAGGATTTAGACCCATAACCACCTTATCTTATAAATAAATCAATTTGGAGATATTAAAAACTTGATATGACTTTATTATAAAATAATATTTTATGTTTTCCTTAGGTGCCCCTCTCCTCCCTTATAAAAAGGGCACCCTCCCCTCTTCTCTTCACAAATTTTGTGCCATGAAGCTCTACCAACCCCTGCCAATTCCTCTTCTTAACCATTATTGTTATATCATAGAGGTTCTGGACCTTTCAAAAGACCAACTCTAGTACCCTAAGAAGAATCTTAAAAGAGGTGCATCGAAGAATTGGTAATCTCTTCTACTGATTCTTTCATGTTTTATTTCTTCTTAAGATTCTTCTTCTTTAGATGATTAATTATAAATTAATAACATAAGTATCACTAATATAATAATATTTTATTACAAAACAATCTCATTTCAACTTCTATCCATCCTACAGTAAACGAAATCACCACGCATGCGTATGTATGGAATATCATCTCCACGCCGTGGTGTAATCAGTTTTTCCACAACGACCATACTTGGATGGGTATAATGGTGTAAATAATAACTATATATTATTATTATAACATCATAATTATTATATGATATTATATCATCCACTCCAATTCCATTCAATAAATATGGGAATGATATCCTCGCATGTGCATATGTACGGATTACCATCTCCACGACGTGAGAAGATTATTTTTCCATGTTAACAATTCTAGAAGGATTATAATGTATATATAATAAGTAATCATGAAATATATGACATAATAATGCGACTTGATTTATGTATATATATATATACATATATTTATCTCATCTACTTAATTCCATTCATGTAAATAAGGAAAAGAAAACAACATTAATGCGTACGTACAGCCCACCGTCACCATGAACGATGTATTTCATTTAATTTATCTCTATTATATATATAATATATATACTGAATATCTATGATATATAAATAATGATTTAAATTATGGTAGTATTTAAATAATTATATAAGAAATAATAATATCAAGAACATCAAGTCCAAACAAGTACAATAAATAAAATGATTTTACCCAAAACGCTGCTTTAACATGGAATTTACTAAAGAACGGGTAATGTAAAGTCATAATTGAACCATATATGATATCCTAACAATGAATATGATTCATTAATATGTCAATGACAATATTTAAATCATTATACATGAGTTTTGGATACGTGCGAAGCATATCGTACCTAAGGTAATGGATAATTATTCAATCTCATTCTTATACGAGATTGTTTATTCGTAAGTATTTACTAGGGTAAAATTTTTCATCCATGCCCATAAAATGTTTTCCATAAAGAGTTTAATATTATTCCATGTATGTTTAATGTCATTTTTACCCCACTTTTACTTTTACTTTGTGTTTTTGAAGGAATCTTTCTTTTGTTTACCATACGAGGAACTTTTTGACTTTTCCGACAAAAGTATGAGGGGAATGTTTTTTTAACTTATACAGCTTGAAATAATTTTTATGGTTTCATAACACCTAATTTTCATAAATCATTCTTTACAAGATTTAATGATTATTTTCAACAAAAGTACTTTTCTTTTAAAATTACATGGCATTTTGTGAAAGGAAAATGATTTTGAAGAAGAAAGTATATTTTCCTCAAGATTTCATTTCAAGTGTTTTATCAAAAATATTTTCCATCTAAGATGACATTATATAGAATGTTTCTGCTTCATGTATAATGTATCTATTTTTTACATGGTGTTATTTTTCTTATGACGAAATTCTATACATTTTTTTATATGAAATATGTGATGATGGGATGATGTTTATGAAACCCATTTCATTCTTTCGGTTATGATGAATGATTTCAGTTTATGTTATGGCACACGTAAGAATGAATTCAATATGACATGGGTGGGTCATATATCTCACTCCAATTCATTGGGTAAATATTTTATATCTCATGATAAAGACATGGCTGGAACGGTATGTTAATCCGGTTCAGTGATACATGACTGGAACAAGGAGTGAACTCGATTCAGAAAGGGACTTTGTCCACTAAGATGGTCTTGGAAGCAATACCTTGGATACTATGGAAATCATATAATGTGCTTAATGGTTTCCACAATTACATGTTTTATTCCCTTGATGTTTTATCATGATTGATGCACTTATGACTTTTGTAATGATAGGTTTTATGTCATTGCTCAAGATTTTGATGTTTAAGCATTATGTTCAAGTTTTTAAGGTCAAATGTATATGGTTTGTTTTATTCTATCCAATCTTACCTTCAATAATCATTTGATCTCACCCTTTATTAGTTTTCTTTTCCCCGGGATATGAAGAAAATTTTTAGGTAAGAAAACCAAAGGGGAAGATATTTATGGTAGATTTTAAAGATCATTCACAATGATTAGAATATTTTGTTCCAAGTATCCAAAGACACTAAAATATTATGATCCTTGAGTGTTGGTTTTTGTTATGTCTTAAGTATTCTGAAAAAGTAATGTAATTTCCATGTACATCATGATTCGGGTCTCTAGAGTTGGTATTAGAGGAAAGGATTAGTTAACCATTAGAAACTGGGATGCGAAAACTTTAGTTAAATCCCTTGAGATATTTCTAAGGTGTGTCTAGGGAGGTCCCTAAGGTTAAGTATAAGTATATTTTATAGTCCTAGAATTATGGTAACGATATTAGAATTAATCCTAAGATGTTAGATATTGATGTTACTCCCCCTTGATTATGATTTTGGACTCACACACTATTCTTTTTGGGATTTAGAAAATGGCTGGAAATAGGAAGATTCACGATAATGGAGGATATGACGGACAATGGAATGATATTCTCCATGATCAACCAAATGAAACTGGATTTGGAAGTCCACATATCGTTATTATTCACAATCATAAATACCATAATATGATCAATAATCTCAACTTTGTTATGTTTCCCGACTCAACTAATAAGAGAATGATATAGTTTCATGATGATCATAGAGGAAAGAAAGTTCAATTTCTCACATGTAAATCATGTGGGAAGAGGTATCAAGGACAATGTTTCAAAGGAACTGGAAGATGCTTTGGGTGTGGAAAAAAAGAACACACATCTATTAAGTGAAAAGGAAAATGTTCAGTTAACACCATGGACAAGGATAATGTTATTGCTATGACATCAACAATGATTTAATGTTTTAAATGTGGAAGTTATGGGCATTATTCAAACTAATTCCCTTAGGTAAATTCTCATGAAGAGAATCGGCATGGTCGTATGGGTAGTATTTATGTTCATGATGATGAAGAGACTACAAATGATATGTGAGATAAAATAATTGTAGAAGCTCGGTCAATGGTTTAAGAAGGTAGTGGAATGATTTATGTTTTTTGAGAGTTATTTTGTATTGGTAATGGTACTATGGAATAAAGATGCATCTAAGGATTGTTACACTATTGTTTTTTCTAATGTATTTGAAAGTGTATGTTGAATGGTACCGGTAAGCATTAAAGGTTATTAAAATATTTTTGGAAAGAAGATGATATGCAGATAATGAATGGATATGAAGATAAAGAGATGTTTGATAGTATTATTGAGGTCATGACTTATATAAGGACAATGTGATATCATCATTTGAGTATATAGAAACTTTGGGATTTTAGTATGTGGAAAGAGTTAAATTTTGATAGAATTCATGTTTTCAATAAGGTTCAATGGTAATTTATATTTCAAGAGAATACATGATTAAGGTATTCACATGTTTAGAATGTAATCAACAAGATATATCTCACGATATATAGGGGATAAATGATTGTATTCAATTTCTTGTTATATGACCTTTCCCATAATCATTTTCTTTATACTATGAGATTGGACAGACAAATTTTGGATAAGTCTAAAGATTGGAATGCATTATGTTGGACATCAGATAGTATTGTTTAAGGATAATTTTTTTTGATATTATTTTTGGAATTCTGTAATAGTATAGTTTTAGAAAAGGGACAACCTGCAGAACAGAAGACAACCAATCACTTCAGACAAGGCTGTGGGAATCGAACCCCCAACCGAAGTGTGAAAGGCCTTTATCACCTACCACTGGCCTAAATGAAGTCCCTGGTTATTAGAAACTAGTTTTTTATATTAATAAGTATGATATATGAATTATAAGTCCATTTTAGGAACCATATATGAATATTCTCACTATATATGGACTTGTGTATATTTGATAAATTTTTTCTAACCTTTTGTTTGAGAGAGATGGAAGGACCCATCATTCTATCACATGATCTAATAACACTTAACAAATGACAAATTCAACTTCTTTTCTTTAAGATTTGAAGTGGAAATTGTCCAAAGAATGACCAACTGTGTGATTGTACCAGAATCAAGAATGTATTTCTTCTAATTTCAATTTCATCAACTCTAGGGTAATGATCTTGAAATCCAAAAATGATGTCCTTGTGCCATTATATCTGATGAATTAGATGGTACCTTAGATCATCAAAAATTTATGGCGTGGTGATTTTTGGCTTTTTCATAGCCTTGTCCACTACCACTAGTCATCAGAAGTTCATGGTTCTAATTATCATCGATATCCATATGTTCACTTATGCTATCCTATGTGAAAACCCAGTGTTGAGATAAATTGGCTGACTGTTTTGATTCTATATTCCCTTTTTAAAATGAATTTTTAGTATTCCTTTTTTCGATGTGGGTTTCAATGAATGAAACTTTTATGTAGTAAACAATTTATTACCCTAACGAATTTCGAGAGAGAAATTCATTTTAAGTGGGGTAGAATGTAACAACATGAGATTTTATGAAAAATATTATTTTTTATTTCATTGATTTATTGTGTTATGCGCTACACCAAAAGGAGCATTCACTACATGCATCCTTAACTTGGCTTTCATTACACACAATCACGACCTTCCACGATAGCGTGTGTTGTACACAACATTGAGTTTCACTGAACAATGATATAAACTAGCCGTTATGAATTGTAATACCCATTTTTTAAAATTTTATAAATTTTAACATTTGAAATGAAATTAATTTTTGTATTTGGAATATCAAAATTATCCTAGGGAGAATTTTTGGTATTTTTCTGAAAACATTCAATTTTTTATGAATAGTGAAAACACTAGGTTACTATTTAAAACCCGAGTTTTTATTTAAATAATTATTTATTTTATTTAAATTTATTTTTTGTCAAAATTGATACATAATACCTATATATGTACAATTTAATTCATTTTAGTCATTTTATAATAATTTTAGATATATAAAATTTTATTGAACTTTTCACCGTCTTTTACCCACCTCCTAGGAGAATTTGAGAATTTTCTTAAAAAATAATTTTACCACTTCTGTGAGTGAAATTTCGAAAATTTGAGAGACGCAGTTAATATCAATTAGTAAAATGTGGTTCAATAATTTAAAAATATTTTTTGGTGAATCGTAACTTTTTACTTTTTTTTACCACGATTAATAGTAAATAGGGTAATTAAGGGTAATAATGATATTATTATTACCCTAACACATGTCTTAATTCTATTGGATAAGTTTAATTCGACCAAAAATAACCTTAGGAATATTATATGACCATTTAGGTCAACTTGGATTAGATTAGGACATTTATTATTAATTAATTAAAAGAAAGTTTAAAATATTTAAAATCAATGTTTAATTACTAAAACATTTTTAATATATGGTTATAAATACGATAAATTCGACTATAAATATTAATTTTAAATCTAAAAATATTTAATATCTAATGGTATTTTATTTATAATTTTTAGACATAAAATAATTTAATTTATTTATGACCCAATGATGATGCAGTAATTACCTTATTAATGAAATATTAACTTAATTGATGTTATAATTACCCAAATAAATGTAATTTTAGACATTTTATGAATTACAATAATTTTATAGATAAATATGAAATTTTATTATTTATTTAATTAACTTTATTCAAACTAATAATGTTGTTATGATGTTCACAAAAATCAAGTACCAAATAGTGACAAAATTGAGATAAAATAGTTTTTAAAACAAATATTATATTATTAATTATAATTTTATTCCTAAAAATATTATGTTCGGCCAAATGACTTAGATAATGATATAGATATTAATAATTAACCCATTGGGGTTCTTTTGGCTTTTTGAAGTAAACTTATAAACCATATAGTGTAAGAAAACAAAAATACAGGTTAAAAGTTAAATTATTTAACCTAGAGTTAAATATAAATTATAAGGTTAAAATAGCAACAGAAACTTTTCTAAAACCTATTGGTTGAGAGTATTTCGACCCATAACTTCCTTATCATTGAAATAAATCAACTTGCAGCTATTAAAAACAGAATATGACTTTATTATAAAATTATATTTTATGTTTTCCTAAGGTGCCCCTCTCCTCACTTATAAAAAGGGCACCCATCCCCTCTTATCTTCACACCCTTTTGAGACATGAAGCTCGGACAAACCCAGCCAATTCCTCTTCTCAACCTCTCTAGTTATATCATAGAGGTTATGGTCTTCTCAAATGAATAGCTCTAGTTCCCTATGAAAAAGCTTAAAAGAGGTGCATCAAAGAAGAGTTAATCACTTCTACCGATTCTTTCATGTTTTCTTTCATCTTCAGCTACTTCATCTTTAGTTTTTTCATTATAAAGTAATAACATCAGTATAACTATTATACTGATATGCTATTATGAAACAACCCCATTTCACATTCTATCCATCCTACATAAAATGAAATCACCGTGCGTGCGTACGTACGGAATACCGTCTCCACGCCGTAGTGTCATCTGTTTTTCCACCACCACATTACATGGATGAGTATAATGGTGTAAAGAATAAATATATATGATTATTATAACATCATAATGATTAAATGATATTATATCCTCCACTATAATTCCATTCAATAAATATGGGAACGATATCATTGCTCATGCGTACGTACGGATTACAGTCTTCACGACCTGATAGGATTCATTTTCCAAGTTTACAATTCTGGAATGATTATAAAGTATATATAATAAGTAATCATGAAATATATGAAATAATAATGCTACTATATATATATATATATATATTTCATCTACTTAATTCCATTCAAGTCAATAAGCAAAAGAAAACAGCTTTCATGCGTACGTACGGACTACCGTCTCCATGAATAGTGTATTTTATTTCATTTGTCTATCTATTATATATATATATATATATATATGAAATATATATGATTTATAAATCATAATTAAAATTATGTGAGTAATTAAATATTTATATAAGTAATAATAATATCAAGAACAACAAGTCCAAAAAAGTACAATAAATAAAACGATTTTACCCAAAACGTTGTGTTAACATGGAATTTACAAAAGAACGGGTAATATAAAGTCAGAAGTGAACCATATATGATATCATAACAATGAATACTATTTCTTAATAATTCAATGAAATTATTTAAATCATTATACAAGAGGTTCAGATACGTACAAAGCATATCGGATCTAAGGTAAGGGATAATTTTTCCAATCTCATTCTTATCAGAGATTGTTTATTCGTATGTATTTACGGGGGGTATATTTTTCATCCAAGCCCATAATATGTTTTTCATAAAGTGTTTAATGTTCTTACATGTATGTTTAATTTCATTTTTACCCATCTTTTACTTTTACTTTATGTTATGGAATGAATATTTCTTTTGTTTACCATACGAAGAACTTTTTGACTTTTCCGACAAAAGTACGAGGATAATGTTTTTTTAACTTATACGGCGTGAACTGATTTTTACAGTTTCATAACTCCTAATTTTCATAAATCTTCCTTTACAAGATATAATGATTATTTTCAAAAAAAGTCCTTTTCTTTTAAGATTACATGGCATTTTGGGAAAATAAGATGATTTTTAATAAAAAGGATATTTTCCTGAAGAATTCATTTCAAGTGTTTTATCAAAAATATTCTCCATTTAAGATGACGTTATTTAGCATGTTTATATTTCAAGTATAATGTATCTATTATTTACATGGTGTTATTTTTCATATGGTGAAATGATATCCATTTTTTTTATATGGATTATGTGATGATGGGATGATGTTTATGAAACCCATTTTATTCTTTTGGTTATGATGAATGATTTATGTTTATGTTGTGGCTCACGTAAGAATAATTTCAATATGAGATGGGTGGGACCCATATCTCCTCCAATTTAGTGGGTAACGATTTTATATCTCATGAGATAGACATGTTTTGAATGGTATGTCAATTCGGTTCAGTGATACATGACTGGAAAGAGGAGTGAACTCAATTCGGGAAGGGACTTTTTCCACTCAGATGGTCTTAGCAGCAATGCCTTGGCTACTATGTAAATAATATCATGTGCTTATTTTTTTACACAATTAGATATTTTATTCCCCTGATATTTTATCATGATTGATGTATCTATTCCTTTTGTAATGCTAGGTTTTATCTCATTGCTAATGATTTCGATGTTTAAACATAATGTTCACGTGTTTAAGTTCAAATGTATATGGTTTGTTTTATTATCTCCATGCATACCTTTAATGAGCATTTGATCTCACCCTTTATATGTTTTCTTTTCCCCAAGATATAAAAAACGTTTTAGGTATGAAAACCAAAGGGGAAGATCTTTATAGGAGATGTTGAAGATCATTCACAATGATTAGAATATTTTGATCCGAGTTTTTAAAGACTCTAAACTATTATTATCCCTAAGTGTTGGTTTTTATTATGTGTTAAGTATTCCAAAAAATTAATTTAATTATCATGTACATCAGGCTTCGGGGCTCTACAATACCTATATAAGTTCAATGTAATTAGTTGGATTCATTTTATAATAAATTTAGGTATATAAAACTTTATAGAACATTTAATCTTCATTTACCCACCACCTATGAGCATTTGAAAATTTTCATAAAACATAATTTTACAACTTATTTATAATTTTTAGACATTAAATAATTTAATTTATTTATAACACAATGATGATGCAGTAATTAACTTATTAATGAAATATCAAAATAATTGATATTGTAAATATCCAAATAAATCGAATTTCTAACTTTTAATAAATTCCACTAATTTTATAGTTTAATATGATATGTTAGGGTTTACTAAATAAATTTGTTTCTAAGTAATAATGGTATTATGAATTTAACAAAAACAAAATAACAAATAGTGTCAAAATTGACATACAATAGTTTTTAAAACAAATATTATATTTGTAATTGATATTCTATTCCTAAAAATATAAGGTTTGGCCAAGGGTATTATATAATATTATAGATGTCATTAATTAACAACTTTATGTTCTCTTGGATGTTTATAGTATGTTTATATACCATATAATATAAAAACACAAAGAAACCTGGTAAATGTCAAACTATTTAACTAAGAGTAAAATCTAAAAGATAAGGATAATTTAGTGACCCAAACCTCTGTAAAAACTATTGTTTGAGTGGTTTTTGACCCATACACGACTTTTCCTATAAATAAATCATTTTTGAGCCATAGAAAACAGGAAATTTTTTTATTATAAAATAATATTTCAATCTTTTCCTAAGGCCCCTCTCACCCCTCTTATAAAAGGACAATTCCCCTTCTCTCAAATTTACACCTTCAAATCCATTTGGATCACCAAACCCTGGCCCAAATATTGTCTTAACTATCCTCACATCATCTTATAGGCCTTCATTTAGTTATTAATCCACCCTAAATAGCTCTTTTGATCAAATAAAAAGGAAGAACCCGAAGAAGAGGTAAATATTTTATCACCTCTTTCAAGTTCTTTTCTTCTTCCAATTCCTATTTCTTTGTTGTTTCCATTCTAAAATAATAAATCTAGTATCATTTATATAATGTGATGATATTATAAAAATGGTACAACCATATTCTTTATTTTATCCATCCTATAGTTGACAATGTCACCATACGTGTGTACGTACAGATTATCGTCCCCACGTAGTGGTGTAGTTTGTTATTCAAACTCTTCGTCCATTGGATGGATATTATAATGAGTATAATTGATATAAATAATAAATATAACATTATAATTATTATATATATATGATATACCATCCAATTATATTTGAATTTAATATCAAAAGAATGATATTGTCACTCGTGTGTACGTACGGATTACAGTCTCCACGAACGCGATGAGATGCATTCCCCATTGTATCAATTCAAGATTAATTTTAATTTTATTATTAAAAATAATGATTAAGAACATAATACCATATTTTATATGAATCAAACCCATCTTATCCATTAAAAACACTGATTATTTATCAAAAAATATAAAAGAAAACAATTCATTTAACTCCCGCAACAAAGATAATACTCAAATATTATTAACAAATAAATATTAGAACATCATATTTGATATCATATTTATGTATATTATTATTCTATAATTTAATAATAATGATTTAACTAATATAAAGGAGGTTAACGTAGCCTCATCCAAAAAAAAGTACAACATTAGGGGTTTCTTATCTCACTTTTAATTCCGTGAGACTTCGATTGTTCGACACTTATTTATTAAATGTGGTGTATTCTGTACTGCCATTTGATATATATTATCATGAATATATTAATATTAATGGTATTATATGATTCATTTGGTGGTAATGATATTTTTTATTCATATGAATCAATTGATTACAATAAAGTAAGTGGTTTTTTCATCTCGCTTTTTATTCATGTGAGATTCATGCTATATTGGCCATTATTTCCTTTTTGTGGCATATATAATTCCCATGATTTTATTATTGGTGTAATATAATTTAATTTATGGGTATTTATATCTTAATTGTATGATCCATATTTCACGGGGTTTATGTTTCATAAGATTACAAATTGGTAAGGGAATTTTAAATTTCAATTTCCACTCATTGGGCTTTTCGCATACTTTATTGAATATTTTACTCCAAGTTTAAGTGTTTAATAACTATTTATTTACTTATGTAATTATTTATACTCCCCATTGTGTTGATATACTTTTTAGACACATAATAATTCCATTGTGAAATTCTCAAGTCATCAATATGGACTTGATAAGAGTAATTTTAACTCAATTTCTATTCACTGAATTAAACATACAAGTCATTGGTGTTATTTCTAAAAGAATTTGTGTGAACGTCCTCTTATTTATTTACACTTAATATCCAATAATACTTAGTGAATTTATATTTTTCACACATAATCATGTTATTTATTTATCCTTTACCTAATGATATGGTCTTTGTAAGGGATTTCATCTAAATTTACATTCCATTGAGACATCTTGTTATTATAAACCAAATCACTTTGATATGTTGTATATACTATACGTTGACATATAATATCATGAATACCTTTGTTTTTACGATATTATAATTTTTTTATTTCCTCAATTATTTGTATTCAATCCTCTATCATTTGGTTAGTAACTCTAACTAAAATATCATTTTAAATGTTTTAAAGATTTATTCTTCTAAATCATTCTCATTAATGTATATTTTTTAAAAATAGTTTTAAATAATTATTTATATAATTATTTAATATTAAAATTCCTTTTTAATGTTTCAAATTGGTGTGGGACACATTGATTAAAAAATATATTTTAAATGGATTCTTGATAAATAGTGTGACTTATAAATGTTTTCAAGAAAAAGGAGGATATTTCTCTCAAATAGTTTTGGAAATTATTTTCATCTATATCAATATCCTTCATTATTCTCGATTGAGGTTAAATTATTATAATAAAATATTCATATTGTATTAAATGAATTATGTTTTAATGGGTATGCATTACTTTTATACCATTCATGGTTTATGGAAAAATATTTGACATTTCATATGCTAGTTTTTATATGAATGTTTATGTTATGTTTAATCCTTTTCATATGGGGAATGAATTGGACTTAGTAAGTGACATCTGGATCTCTATATAGCTCAACGATTCATCGGCAAGTCTCATGAGATAAACTAGTGTCTTGGAACAAGGCCTTGATAAAATTTTATTTTTAGTCTTGGAACAAGGCCTTGACTATGTGGTTATGAAGTCAAGCATTATGAATTCCATCATTATGAAAGTGGATATTGATATTTCATGTGATTATTAGACTGGTAAAATATCCATGTGAGTAAGTAAATGGAATTATTTGATTTTATCTTTTCCATATTATCCTGAATTTCATATTTAAAAGGATTTTGTTTTAGTCTTATACATTGCCTTAAATGTTTATGCTTATTTAAGAAAGGTTATGCTATATTGTTATCATTACAGGGCATCTGAGCTCACCCCTTTATATGTTTTATTTTCCCAAAGATGTGAAAAATTATTTAATGGTTGACCTAAAATGATAGGATAAGAATATAATTGTGTTTAAAAAAGGGGGAAAATGTTATTTATGTTTTATTTTATTGAGTAATGTAAAACTTCTGAGTGTGTCTAGTACTTCAAAGGCTACAAAACCGATCGGTCTATCGGGACATAATTCCTTGTATCATGCCAATGTTATGTAATAATGCATTGAATTTGGTTAAATGGGATTAGGTCATTACAAAATAGAGTTAATTTTTTGGATTATACACTTTAAAAATGTTAGGGTGAATTTTTGGGATATTTATAAAATACCTGAATTTTTGTGAATATTAAAATATGATAATTTATAATAAATGATAAATACATGTATTATAGAGTCATGGATGATTTTATTTTGATGTAAAAACAATTGGTTACAACTCACTTGTTTTTGTTACTATATTTAGTCATATAATTGTTACTAATTCTTTTCTTGTGGATAAATAATAAATTAATTAATATAATACTGAGAAATCCCCTCTCCCCTCCTCTATAAATACCACCCCTCACAACCTCATTTTTTCACTCCTATAAAGCATAATTCATTATCCAAATTCTTCCCAAATATCATCTTTATAACCTACCCCATGTCTAGGATCTCTTATTATCATCAAAATACCAATTTTAGGTTTCTTGATTATGATCTAAAGAGGATAATTCAGGAGGTAATTCTTCTCCCTATTTTCTTTTAGTTTACATTCAAATTTCATCTCTTTTCTTCTTTTATCCTCAACTTCTCTTATAAAAATTTCACAATAAATCCGGTATGACTTATATATTATTACTCTATCATGTTAATGGAATATTATTAAATAAACTTCTCCTTTTATCTCTTTTATCATTAAAATGAAATCATTGCATATGTTGTTCCAATTTACCATCATTGTGGGAAATACACTTTCATTTTGATTCAACGCCTTCAAGGATTTCAATAAAACCATTTAATGGTTGATAAATGATTTTAATATTTATTTTCAACCCCATTTTATGTTCTAAAAACAACCTTTATACACAATAATTAATGATAAAACAAAACATGTTTGTTGTGATCCAAAAAACCGCCCAAATTATCCTAAAAGGATCACCATTAAATTATATCTAATGATTCATCATTTTGGTATAAAAAATCATTATATAATAATTTTAACTCGTATATAATCATTAATAACTTATAATATAAATTCTGGATTTTTATCCATGTTCTACATGAACATTCATTCATATGCACAACTAAATTGTTCATGAAAACTATGAAAAAGAACACTTCTGAACAATGAATTTAAAATCTATAACAAATAAAATGGACCATAAAATAACTTAATAAAATAATAATTAATTAATTAACTATATAAAATGATTTATAATAGTTAATTAATGATCTAAATGTAATTATACATTATATTAATGGTAATAAATCATTCAGACACAATGTTAGGGGAATTCTCAAACCCAACCCTTTTCCTTTGGGTTTTCACTCTTTCGCATCATTTTCCATATGGATATTACATAAAAATAATTTATTTATAATTATATTTATTTTTTCATGCATATAAATGTTTTATAACTGAGTTTATAATAAACATAATGTTTTCTTAGTAGAACTCATCTATTAAAAGTAAACATAACTTTACATCTCTCTCAAGGATTATAGTTCTTATATCAAGTATGTTATTACCAAATTCATTTGGGAACCAAAAGCTTATGAATTTATGATTTATGAAGTTAAACACAATCCTTTCCATGTGTTTTTTTATATTCAGGATGGATATATGTTATACATGTCAAGCATGATAATTTAAATGTTATGATGTTATAGGTTCGCCCAGAATTTTATAGCGTAATGAAAAAGTTATAATGTGATGGGTGCGCCCAGAATTACATATTTCTCTAATGTATTGGTAAATTAGATTAATCTCTTGAGTTAAAGTAAAATATTAATGACTATGATTATATCTTTGATCACAACTATGTGTGGTAGTTAAATACTAATACATAAGGTTTAATTTTTATGCATTTCTACATTTTGAGCCGATAATTAATGCTTCCTATCATGTTTATGATCTTATACCTATGTTATGATGATAATGATAATACTCACCCCATGATTTCTTTGCATATGTTCTTATCCACTAGTATATATTTTGTATCACCCCTTTGTGATGTATATCCTAAAGTGATAATGTGTATTCAGGAGAACATATGGAAAATAAGAAGCTAGAGAATAAGAAATTAAATAAATGTTTATGTTTTATTTTGAAAATTTTATGTATGGTCCTAGTTTTTCAAGACACTAATCCTTTGGATCTTTGTTGTGTAATTTTTTTATGTTTTGTATCATTAAAATTATGTAAAATTAATGTATGAAATGAAGGGTTTCTATAATAAATATACATTATTTTGATTCATTCAAGATTGATATATTCCTTTGTGTTAAAATATTTTATGTCGAAACTCTTTTGATCATAAAATGAATTACAACTATAAACACTATCAATTATTCCCTTTATTTTTAACTGTTTATGTTTAAAACATATTGAAAATATATTTTTAGCTTCATATACACATAAAAATTGAAATTATTATTTCTATAACATAAATAGATGAAATGAATAATATCATGGAATTTCCAAACCCCCTTCAGATTCCCCAAAAATTCCAACCTATGGAATCATTACTCTATATTGGTAACACCTTTAAGTTATTATAACCACAACTCTCTTCTTGAAGAAACATTGTTGGACTCTCCAACTTGGTTTTCTTCTCACATTTTGAATTTTGATACCCATTTTTTCAATTTACAATGCACCAGAGCATGGAAATTATATACTCATTTCACCTATTCTCAACAAATTTAGAATATTGATAAACATTTCTTAAAGTATTTTAAATTTTAGACTATTTACATAAATCAAAATAGAAACCATTATTAAAGTAAAGCAATTCTTATTTGAATATCCAATCTCTATAATTCATTAGAATATTAAATAATATTTGTTATCATTGATTTACCCAATTATATTGAATATATGAGACTAAATTTCATTAGATCGTTTTTTTCTAATAACCTTCAAACACTAATTGTATTTTATTTTTATTCTCATATTAAACAAAATTTTCCTATTGAATAAATTCAATTTAACACCCTAAAAAGTTATAGTATGAAAAAAAATATTTTATTAGAAAATAATATAACAAAAATCAAAGATACAAAATTATTATAACTTTTATAAAAAAATAATACACAATATATTCAAATAAAAAATAAAAAGTATAATGTATATGTATAGTGGATCATATTCTCTAATAAACATCCAAATTATTATAAGGAATACACAAAGGAAATATTTTATAATATATGAAATTGATATATTGTGGGATTTAAGAATAAATATTATTATTTAGGGGATTGGATTTCATGAATTTATATAAATTATATATTCATATTATGATTGTTGTTCAATATAAACATTGGTCATTATTACCGTTGGGAATTATGATCATTGGTAATAATATCACCTTTTTAATTATTTCATATAATCGGTAATGATGACCTATAGTTTATGTATAAAGGAGAAAAATATCTACAACCCATAGTAGCATCTCTTATGAAGTGAATTTATCTAGACATGGGAGGGAGGATGATGTATCGTTGTGTTTCACCCATGACCTATCCCATTACAAGAATCAAAACTATCACACAAGTAGAATTGTTTGTGAGATTATTTTATGTTAGTAGTGATAGCTACAAGATCAATGTTAGCTAAACCACTTAGTGAAAGTACCATCATCACAAAAATTACACTTATTTTTTAGTAGGTGTGATAAGATGTTTTGTATCTAAACTTTAAGTGGTTCAAAGAATTAAATTTTTTTAGAATCGTAATAAATGTTACATAGATAGCACTGTTTTATTTGATGTATAACCCTTACATAAAATATAAAATGAAAATGACTGAGGTTGAATTTGATAAAATAGATTTTTGATATAAAGAAAATATTAATGTATTTTTTGAAGATATATGTTTCTAATATTCATTGGAATACATTTTAATGATAAATTAAAAAAATTTAATTTAAATATTACTTTCATAAAATGGTTTTAAATAACAATATTTATTTTTATATAAATAATAAAATAATTTTATGCAATCACATGTAGTTTTCCTAATGATTATAAGTTTTATCTTGTGATAAAATTGTAGTTTTTCATAAAATTGAATTATATTTGTGTGTTAGTTTTCACATATTTAAAAAATTATTTTATTAAAATGAATATATCTGGTAAAATTATCATGTTGAAATTCCCAAATGCTAAATTTTTTATAATATTCCTCGACACATAATTTGGTTCATAAAAAAAATATTTTTGTAAGTATATACAGCAAATATTATGACATTATCATGATGTAATAATTATTATATGTGTATCCATGAAAAAAAGTTATTTCTTAAACTAAGGTATTTTAATGATCTAAAATGATTTTATTAACTTATAAATATCTCTCATGAGTCTTCAATGTAAATAAATGATTTAAAAACAATATTTTATTGAAAAATGTATGTTCTCATGGCCAAATTAATGTAAAATAATCATTTCAGGTACTCAAACATTAAAATATAAAACATAATGTGTAAAATTTAACAAAAAATGACTAAAATCATGGGTAATATTATTGTTTCTCATTTTATATAGATTATATTTCTATAGCCTATGTTTATAAAATAAAAAACAATCCCCCATTAATTTCTATAAATACCCACCCATTCTCATGTTAATATTTACTCAAAATACATTCATCATGAATATCTTCCCATTTTCTCTCTCGAGATTCTCTCCAATTAGTTCCCAAGGTTCAAAGGCTCTATAAAGAAGCTTTAGGAAGCTACCCTTCAAGATAAAGGTTCTCGCTCATCCTCATTCCTTTTTAATTAAAATCCTTTAATATAATGCCCTAAAAAATTATTTTTCATATGCTACCATTAATATTATTCCATGATATTATCATCTATTTTATAATTGTTGACGATAGTTTACTTAATCGATCTCATTATAACCCTTTCGCAAGACGTTATTATATTGAAGTATGGTTTCCCCAATCATTTTATTCCATTTTCAATTGAAATTAATTTATTATAATATAATTTAATCTCTTTTCAATATACTTACATTCTTTTAATTCCTTGGAATTATCATTCATATGATATATATTTTATTAGAAATTATGTATTCCCCCATATAATATCATTCCCCAAATTCATTATTATGTTGATGTAAGGGATCTAACATTTCTCTTCCATTATTTTTATAATCTTTATATTACATGTTATTTTATATTATAAATGTTACTTTACACTATTGTTACATATTTAATATTTTTTATAAATTATTTATCACCATACTCTCATTATACCCCATTGAAACATTATTATAATTTTCAAACATTGATGTCCTAAAATTTTTGTAATCTAAAAAACAATGTGAATTTCTAGAAATGAAATATTTTTCAACATACAAACAACTGGATGAAATATCAAAAATATATTCACATAATGTTAACAACATTGAAAATTGTTTATTAGATAATAATTCAATCTCCACTTAGTTCACAATAAGGGGACCTAACTACACCCCTAGTTTAACAATCCCATCGGATATACATTAGATGATTCACATATGCCTTACGAACAATAATTTTTTTTAATATATCATTGCATTGGTCACCTACTATTACAAATTATTAAAATAATTGAATTATTCCTATTGATATTCTTCTTCCTTGAAAGTTACCTACATCACTACATTTTTATCATTATTTTAAAAAGGGTAATTTCCATTGCATTGTGAATATACCTTAGTTTCTATAATAATTTATTGTATATTCACATTGATAGCCACTATATTATATTTAATAAATAATGAATTTAATTTTTATATTTATAATTTATCTATTTATTATTTATATATTGATTATTTATCCATTATTATGTATGTGGTTTCATAGGAAACATTATGATATTTATTATTTGGACACTCTATTCGTATTATGGATGCATTTGATTTATTATGTAACCAATGGGACTGATAATTATATATATATTCAATGAATTGTTAGATCTTATAAGATAAACTAGCCTGGGGTTTTTGTGGATTCATTATCCCTTTATTCATGTTTTCATAGCATGAGGCCTTGGTTTTATGTTTATACTATCTAGAATTATACATTACATCACTATAAGATTAGTTGTTAATATTATTATGTTTATTTATTTCTATATTACATATGGATATATTATTATGATGGTTTCATTTTTTATGGAATTATTCTATTCAATTATTCTTATAATATAACTTATTGTATGTTTTTTTACAAAAGTTTAAACAGTATGTTACCCATTACTTAGTTTTTGAGATCACCCCTTCATAATTTTTCCTTTTCATGCCAAAAACATGAAGATTAGAAAATGATAAATAAGGTATTACAAGGAGAAATAAATAAATTTCTATGTATTAAATTAATATATCTTATGTTTTCAATGTGATTTATTGTTCATTTTTGTATCCACATCATGAGATTGCTAAAATTTTGGATCCTATGTATTGTGATCTATGTAATTTTCACCATTTTAATAAATTCATCACAAGATCTTGGTTTTTAGAGTTGGTAATTTATATTTGGTATCATAGAAAGGTCAGTATAAATCATATTAACTAGATTGCGAATAACATAGTTAGAGAAAATAAAACTATGAAAAAAACCATTTTTATTTATTAGAAATATTCATAGATTAAATTTCATGTATTTAAAATAAATTTATATAAAATATTTCCTATGATTTACAATTCATAGTTTTATTCATATACTAGTTATATATATTACATTTTATAGAAATGGATCATAAAATTAGGAAAGGAAATCTTGTCAACAGCCATAATTAGATATTGGATTTCAATTGACAATGAAAAACCCCATGATCCATTATTGAATGAATTTTTTGTTAAAACATCTAATGGAAAGATTATATAAATGTATGTATATTAGTTTAACCTTATCAAAATTAATATAGTTTTATTAATTTAATAACTATTTATTATACCAATGGTAAAATATTATATAATCATTCATATATAATGGATCAAAAAGTATCGTTAAATGATTTATTATTAGGGGATGTGAATTATAATCTCTGAGTATGGGGTAAAATACCTTGTTTTTATAGGAGGGAAATCATTGTATGATTCATATTTGGAACCACCTTTAGTGTCTCATTTTAATAAATCTATTGCAGATATGAATCAAAAAATGAGAAGGATATACATAGAATGGAGTATGTATATATTGTGAGTGATTATATTCTGTTTTTTGCAAACAAATTCCTATATATCAACCTGATAATGAATTGGAGTTCTCTTTCAACCTTAACACAAAGGAAAAACTGATTTCTTAGCCTCCCTATATAATGGATATAGTGGAATTAAGTAAACAACTACAATATCTATGTGATAAGGGAGTTATATACCCTAGTGTTTCACCTTAGGGAGAACCTATCTTGTTTGTGAAGAAAAGGATAGTTCTATGAATTTATTCATTGAATATAGGTCAATCAAAGCTATTATTATTAATAAAAAGTGTCACTTACCTAATATTGATGATATATTTAATCAACATGAAGAATATCAATACATAACAAATATTGATCTCAATTCTGATCATTATTAATTAAAATTTAAGAAGGTTAATATAACAATGATTTATTTTGAAAAAAATGTATAGACCTTATGGGTTCATAGTAATTACCACTTTGTTAACTAATACACCCTCAGTGTTTACGGACTTAATGAATAGATTATTCAACTATTACATTGGTAATTTTTTTAATTACTATTAATTTTATCTTGATATACTATAATTTTTATGAATTGTGTGAATGTAATTTATAGATTGTCTCAAAGACTATAAGGGAGGATGAAATTTATAAGAAATTTAGTAAGTGTGAATTTTTGAATCAACAATTTTCTTTTCTTGATAATATTATCTCTACGGATAGAATATTAGTTGACCCTCACAAATCAAAATTTTGTTAAATAATGGCAAACACTAATATATATAACATATATACATAATTTCCTTATCCGATCTAGTAACAATTGGAATGCTGATTAAAAAATTCATAATTATCTAATATTTTTTTCAATTTGACACATAAGGATGTCGAATTAACATATGGCAAAAAGTTTTAAGAAATATCTCATGACTATAGAAATTAATGGTCAATGAATTAGTATTAACTTTTTCATCCAGAAGTGAATAATTTTTTATTTGTAGAAAACCTTTAAATAAATGACAACGGTGTTTCCTTATGTAGAATAGTATATTTTTTTCATATATATCATGGATTTTAAGACCCATGAGAAAAAATATCTAACTCATGGAATTGAGATGGAAGTTGTAACCATAAATTTATGTATAATGATATGATATATTTACGGTGAAACTTCTTCAAAGTAATCATATTTTGGACGAATAAATAGGTATGCTTAAAGATTCAATGAGAATGAATTACCGTAATTTTTTCAGGTATTATGTGCACCCAAAAGTTTTAGGATTTATTTTTTTATAATGGGTGGTGAGTGTAACACTCTAAAAAATTATAGTATGTTGTGAAGATATTTTATTAAAAATTAATACATTACATATCAAATGTATGAATATATTAACATGTATATAACTAATATTGTTCAATGGAAAAAACTAAACAATGAATGTACAATGTTTATGTCCCAGGCCTCATATTGTCCAATAAACATAACAATTATTATAAATTTCATTGGAACAATAATATAGTTCATAAAAGATATATATTGAATATGTTAACAAATTATTATTTATGGGATTGGTTTGGAGGAATTTAAAGGAAGTAAATATGGAAATTATGACCATTAACAAATATGATTTTTAATCATCATAACTTTAAGTTAATTTGAATAATAGTCACTACATACATTGGAAATTTTGATATTTGGTACTAATTTCTCAAATTGATTTATTTCCTATAAAGATAATAATGAGAGATAATTGATGAAGACGGGAGAAACTATAACCTCATCCAGTAGAAACATTCCTTACGAAGACTATTTATCATAACATTGGAGGGGGTGGCATCATTGGGGATCACCTTTGAAAAACCCCATGAAATGTATCCATAACTAATATTCCTGAAGAATCATTTATAAAAAAATTTCAGGTGAGTAAAGATCGCAATGAGGTCAATGTTATCTGAACCACATCGTGGAAATACATCAATCACACACAATATCATTAAGGTATATGCTGGTGTGATAACAAGTTATGTATATAAACATTATGTATTAATAATATGAAAATTATTATGTAAATTAAATAATGGTTACATCGATCCATCATTTTTATTTAATTTAGCTTCCTTATAAAAAAGTTAAATGCACAAAATTATTACATGAGTATGATAAAATATTTTTTTGATGAAAATAAAGCATAAATTTTCATGGAGGATATATATGTTAATTGATGATTAAAATACATTTTTAGGAAAAATAAATTTTTTTAAAATAAATTTTTTTTTATAAAATGTAACAGAACAATAATATTTAATCATATATAAATAATACTATAATTTTATGCAATTATTTGTAGTTTTTAAAATTGTTATAAATTTTATTATCTGATACAAATCGTTATTTTTATATAAATATGTATTTTAAGAAAGGATTATATTTCTTGTGTTGAAAAAATAAATTTGATGAAATGAATATCTATTTTTATATCAGTATGTTAAAATTAGCCAAATGGTGAATTGTTCATAATTATATGAGACAAATGATTTTTTTGTAAAATGTAAAATATGTTAGGCATATAAAATAAGTATTATGAAATGATAACGATATGTTGTAATAATTAATAAAAGTAAATCCATGATAAAAGTGTTATTTATTTAATATAATTTATTTTCCTTAATTAAAATGACCTTATAATCCTATTAATAACTTCACATAGTCCAAAATGGTAATTTAGAGGTTAAAAACACTATTTTCATGAAAAATGATAATATCATAAAAATTTTATATTAAATAATGATGTTTAGTTATAAAACATTAAAATATCAAAAAACATGTCTATAATTTTAAAGGCTATAGTCTAAAAACATGGGTATGTTAACAGTTTTTCATTTTCCAGGACTATTTTTTTGAAAGCCCATTTTTAGAGATTTATGAACAAATCCCACTTGTTTTCTATAAATACACAACCAATCTCCCATTAATCTTCACTACAAATCCATCTTTCAAGATTCATGCATCAGTTTATCTATCAATAGTCTATCTAATGAATTCCCAAGGATATAAGGCTCACATCAGAATCATTGAGAAACAACCTTCCAAGGTAAGGGTTACAACTCCCCTTTCCTTTTCTATTGTAATCTTTTTTATAATGTCATTGATAATTGTCTTTCATATACCACGATTCTTATTATTTAATTTTATTATCATAATTTTGATATAAAATTACTAAGATAATAGTTATTACATATCATTATAACATCTTCATAATTCATTATTGTAATAAGATGAATATTTATAAATGAAATTCGGTTCTTAAATGAGAAGATTCCTTATTTAGAAATAAAATTATAAAAACAAAATATGCAATACATTAGTTTTATTTACATTATAAGTTCTTTCCTGTTTGATTTAAAAGACCATTAAAAATAATAATTTTTGATATTATAGTATTTATACCGTGATTGTATGATTAGTACTAATATTGGGTTCTGATAAATAAAATAGACAGAAACAAAAGAAATGATATCCTCATCCCATAATATCATACCATATAAAGAAAATTTGTCAAAGATTCTAAGGGAGGTAAAATCATTGGGATTTTCCCTTATCTAAGCCCAAGATTATATTTTAAAACTAATGTACAAGAGAAACAATTTATAGGATAACATTAAGCTCATTGATATCCAGTCTCAAACCATGTTTGTCAAACCAGCCCAAGGAAATCTCGCCATCACACACCATATCCTTGGAGAATTATTTGACATAATAAATGGATTTTTATCTAAACTATAACAAAATAATTTTTTATATTTTCTTATAATATTTATTATATTTAACTATTGATACTTTATAATGGTAAATAATAATTTTTTATAAAAAATAAATTTTCAAAAGATGAAACAGAAATTCTATTTTTGGGAAATATATAGGTTCAATAAATTCTTTATTTTCCATGTATTCAAAAAAAATTAAAAAAATTATATTTTAATAAAATATTATTCATGATTAATATTATTTAAATATAAATGTTAAAATAATTTTATAAAGTCAAATGTAATTATTATAGGGGTCTGAATACTATTACTATCAAAAACCATTTTTTTAAATAAATATGGATTTCAGATTTGAAATTTTAAATTATTAAACATTTAAAAATATTTTTGATTAAAGGAATATTATTTTTTAAATCATCAAATCGAATTTATCCATCAATGAATTTTTTATAATTTTCTTAGATAGTAAAGTTTTTGCATAAAAATAAACTAAAGTGTAATTATACGTTATGTCTTATGTCATAATAATAGAAAAATATTGATGTAATAAATAATATAACGCGTATCAATGACCATAATTATGTTTATAATTTAAAATAATGTGTTTTTAAAGTTATTTAATTAATTTTATAAACCCTTAATGAATCCTCCAACCCCTATATTATATTTTGAGGTTTTAAAATCAATTATTTATAAAATGGAGTCGCTTCCACATCAACAATGGTATTATCTTAATGATTTAGGTTATTATCCATATAAAACAATAAAATATTCTATTATTTTGTATAAACTATTGGCAAAAAACATGGGGTCGTTTGTTTTATTGATTATAGAATTATATAGGGTCCCAAACCTATGTATAGAAATTAATAAAGAATTATCATCCCTTTTTCTATAAAACCGACCCATACTCCCAATCTACATCATTAAAAACCCTTTTCAAATGAATTTAAACTAACATTCCCTATATATATCCTCCCCAAGGATCACCCAAACTCCTAATAATCTATTGATGGCCTTTTAGAATCCCCCTCTCATGTTAAATGGTCCTCTCCTACTCTTTATTCAAGAAACATCATTATATTTTGAATTTTTATTTCTAAATTTTTATTTATGGATATATTTTACACATACCTATTTCAATTCATATGATATTCAAGTGATAAGATACCCCTTTGACTCTCATTAATCCTTTCTATTAATATTTATGTTCCCTTTTTAGTTTCTATGCCAAAAAATTGTGACGTTAATACCCATCCCCATTTCCACTCAAAGGGATTAAAATAGATATAGCTATCCATAATTTATTAGCTATTTAAATATTTATAATATATATTACATAATAATGGTTTTTAAATTTATTAATTCTTCCTCCATGTTGTTTAATCTATGTTTTACACTTATGCATTTACATGATGTGAATGTGATTGATGTACTGGAATTATTTAGCACTAGAGTACAATGGGTAATGTTTTTATCTTATGTGATAACAGGTATGGTTCATGAAAGGGCATCTTGGTTGTTAGTCCTGACATATTTTTTTTCATATTTTATGACATTTCCATAATACCATGTTCCTTTTATGTTATCATATTATTCATAATTCGATGTTTTAGTTTATGATTCTCACCCCTCTTCTATTACTTTGATATTATTTTTAACTCACATGAATCACTATCATCATGTTATTATTTTATTATTACCCTACTATGTAATATGGTCCACACATTTCATATGTGCATACCTAGGTTATCTCATGGTTTTTTGAAATATCACGTAAATGTAAAGTCATGTTATGATGTTTTAGTTTATATACTAATATTTCTCTTTCATGTTGTCATGGTATGTACATAATTTCCCAAATACAATTGGCCTCACGATATTCTGGGATTGTATTTATTGTGATTTTATATATTAAATCATAAATTAATTGGAATGAATGATATGGGTATCATAGTTGGTATCAATATGAGGGTTGGTTATTTTCGGGTATTAAGATTAAGAAATTTTATTGAAATCCATATCAATTAGAAAAAACATTATAAAAATATCTAAATAATGGTAACGTATAAAGTAAGTGGTTTCCATGAAATAAAATCAATGTATACACACTATTGGTGGATATATATCTAGAACAGATCTACATATTGTTAATAACCCCCAAAAAGTGAATTTTTTATTAACTTAGTCGACACATGGTGTATAATAAAGTGTCCTTAGTATACAACTTATTTTACACTCCCAATAGATTTTTTTGAATATTTTCATGATTATTATGAACCATCATGAAAGAACATTGATTGACATAAAATTTTATGTTAGAAAACTGAACATGTATAATTAATATAGAAACCGATAAATTCATTTTCTAAATAATGTATGATAATTATGATTTAATGCAAAAATGATTACGGTTTCACTTTATGTGATTAAAAGTTCAAAATTTATCATCCATAAGTCAATTTTGCTTGAATTAAATTCTTAGAACAAGAATAAAATAGTGATAGGATGGATTTTCATTTTTCATGAACTTAAAATTTCTTATGTGGCTATGGTTTTACACATTTATTAATATCACACAACTCTATTAAACCTATTCAATGGGAAAGACACTATCTTCCTCCTCCTGATGACCTAACTCATGACGGCAGGATCTGCTTCCCCCTCCCTACCGAAGGGGGGAGGTTCATGTTTGTTTTCCCACGGGAGGGAAGATCCCTATCATCCCTTTCCTAAAATAATCATTTCATCAGAAGTCCTGGTTCTCTTCCGAGAGGCACCCCAGCTATCAGTGCTTCCGACAGGGTTAACTTGTGCTCTAGATCTATGCAAGTTTACTCTGGTGGGATCTTTTCATCCCAAGTTCCTGTTGGTGGTTACATTTGCTCTGGTCATCTCAAACTATTGGGATCTACATGAGCAGTTTTTTTTGGGTCACTTGATTGAAGGCATATTATGGTTCGGTTGGGATCAGAGGAAGTATTTATTATTTCTTAGTCCATGGCTCCTCGAAGGTGCGGTGATTCTTCCTTATATTTTTTCCGAAGGGGAATTGAATCTCATATGCGGTGTGACCACTCATCGATTGCCACATGGTTATGTCTACCTAGTATGACCCATTATTTTCAAAATCATTTGATTCATTGTGCAAATGGCAACATGATTGGATTCTTTCTTTGTTCTGATCAACAGAATGAGTCGGTGTCTCACCCGATTTGTCCGCGCATATGTGTTGAGGTCGATGCTGCGAGACCTCTTGTGCATTGTGTCTGGATTACTGATGAGAATGAGTATTTTTGGATGTAATAGGTTATTTATGAGTCTTGGATGAAGTTCTATGTGAAGTGGAGATGGTTTGGGAATTTAGAGGAGGTTTGTCGTAGGGGAGGGTTGGATGGTAACTTACAAGGGATGGATGGACAGATTAGGAATGGTTATAGGGGCATGATGATGTGAAGTTGTCTCAGGTGGGTGTGAAGGATGGCCCTGTGGAAGTCGCTATCTGAAGCAATCCTGGAGGTGCTTCTGGGAAAATTGATCTAATTAAATCTACTTGCACTGAAGGCCATTTGGTTGGAATGCATACTATTGGTAATACTGTGAGGGAGTTAAGGCAGATTCCTCATGATGTTGTGTCGGGATTTGCAAGCAGGCTGAAGATGGTGCAGGAGTCCTTGAACTCATCAGTAATGAATGTGTTTGACAAATTCAAGAGTGACCATTGAATTGAGTCAAAGTCAATGGCTGAGGGCAGTGCTTTCCATTTGCAGCAGGGTCTTTCTGAGGAACATTTGGTTAATGCAGTGGGTGATCTGAAGGCGATGATCCGGAGTACTCCTACTGGTGGTCGAATCATGAGAGGCAATCATGGTGACAATATGGTTCATGAGGCCATGAAAATGGAGGTGGAGGGTGCTATCTTGCGGGATGTGGTTATTGGTGATGCAGGTGTTATGGAGGAAGGATCAGAGAAGGTTCCCTCTATAGGGAAACATGATGTTGTTGGGAGTGGTGTGCAGGTGCATAACTCAACTGGGTTGTAGTCTTTGAAGCAGGTGGCCGATTTGGAGATGAGTAACCGTTTTTATGGAATCTATATGGATGTATTGGAGTTTGATAGATATGGTGTTGTTTTTTTGGAAGGTAAATTTCCAGAGGGCCCAGGTGCTGCAGACTTAGGAGGTGATAAGGAGGCGATGATCCATGGTCCCCCTACTGCTGGTCGAATGATGAGCTGCATTCAGGCTGAAAATATTGTTCACGAGGAAATTCCAATAGAGATGGGGGGTACTATCTTTTAGGATTTGTTTATTGTTAATAGAGGTGTTGTTGAGTAAATAGTAGAGAAAGTCCCTATATTGGGAAGTAGTCTACTTTTGGGAGTGGTGTGCAGGTGTAGAACTCAACTGAGCTGCAGTCTATAAAGCTGGTGGCCGGTCTAGAGTTGAGTAACTGGTTTGCAGTCTTGGATATGGATGTCTTGGAGTTGTACTGAGATGGTGTTGTGTATTTGAATGGGAATGTTCCAGAGGTCCGAGGTGTTGTAGTCTCAGGTGTTTATGGTGCATCATTTTAAGGGCAGGATGATGTCAATGAAGATGGAACTACTTCTCAGGGGGTTGTCACTGAGGATGGTACTGTGAAGATGGGGAGAAATGCTAGCTATGGGCTTGTGGGTAATTCACAGTGTCTCGAAATGCTCTTTCAAAGTATTCAATCTAATCCAGAATGGGGTGTGGAGGAGGGTTACCTAGAAGTGTGAATTACTCGGAAATGGGGAGATTGTCTTGACAGTGATAAGGAAAATGGATGTGGCATGGTCTGGACATCTTATATCGATGTTGTCCAAGGCGGGGAAGAAAAGGTATAATGGACCACTGATGAGATGACTGCCCTGCCGCAAAGAAGGATGAGGAGGGATTATTCTCATCTTCCAAAAATAATGGTCACCAGGTCTTCAGTCGGGAGGGAAGGCTGGGCTATGCAGTCTTCTAAAGAATTTCTCGCTTTAGAAAAGTTAAATATTATAAGGAATTACTCCATGATTTTGAGGCACCACGATAGCTTAGAGTGGGAATCAGTGACTTTAGAGGATGTGCTCTATCATTGGTCTGGTGATGGGTCTGACTACAATGATATGTAATTTTCCTTTATTTTTATTGTACTTGCTTGCTGGATTTTTAGTTTCTTTAATAAATGGTCAGAGGATTGCCTATGACTAAGCTTACCAGGTAGTAAACCTATTCAAACACCACCATAAAACATTGAAGTATATTAAATGGTGAAAATGGTAAATTGAGACATTAATGCATAAAATTTATATAACTCTTACCCAATAATTGTTTTCTAAATTTCTCAAAAAATATTTTAATACTCCCTTTATTAGATTTTGATGCTATTTTAGACATGGATTTAATTTTTTTGTATAGATACATCCTAAATTTATGAATTAATACACCACTATATAGATTATCATGAACTGAAGAAATTAATTATAAATACAAATTATCCTTTTTCTATGGATTGATGACTTATTTGATCAACTATGTGGATCCTATTACTTCTATAAAATGGATATTTTGTTATAATAGTATCATGTAATGATGAATAAGTAGGATATCCCAAATAATTGTTTTTGTATAAGGTACATACACTATGAGTTCATATTGATTCTATTTGGACTCACTAATCCTCCAAAAGTATTATTTGACATAATGAATAGAGTCTTTAGGAATTACCATGACATGTTTTTATTTGTATTTATAGAATATCTTCTTATATACTCCAAAATAATGGAGGATCATGAGGATCATATGGATGATAAACTAAATACCTTGCAAAAAGAAAATATGTATGAAATGTTTTGTAAATTTGACATTTGGATGGATCAATTAAAATTCATGGGTAATGTTATAACTAGAAAGGGGATACATATGGATCTTTAAAAAAAAGATGATGATGAAGGATTTACTAGGACAATCTCTATGATCAAAAACCATAATTTCCGTGTATTAGAGAGGTACATTCATAGACTTGTGACAAACATCCCACATTTATCAAGTTAACAAATCAAGATAACCCTTAACGGGGTGATGTTTTTTTCAATAGTGAATGTGAATAATTCTTTAATGAGAGGAGGAAGAGGTTATTTACTACACATGTTCTCACATTTGCCATCATTGGGGTATGATTTTTTACCAACAGTGATGCTTCCAAAAAAGGATTGGGTAGTGTAATCATATGAGCAGAAAAATAGATTACCTATTCCTCCATCCAAGTATAGATCCATGAGAAGAAATACCCAAAATTATATATAATTGTTTGTGGTGAACTTCAAACAAAATATTTGGTGATATTATATCTACTTGTATAAGTGTAACATTTATACTGATCATAAAATTCTTAAGAGTATATTTAGACAAAAGGAGTTCAATATGATCCAATGAACATGGTTATAGATGATCAAGTATTTTGATTGTACAATCAACATCCATCTTAGAAAGGTGAAAATGTGGCATATTCATTGAGTATAAGGGGTCCTACAACCCTATTTATTATGATAACTGTAAGGGACCCATTCTTCTTGGACATAAAATGGTTGAAAATGGGAATAATAAATAGATATTCATTTAAAATTTCTCAATGGATTGATCAACCAGATATTCTAGAGAGGATCAAGAAGGATCATAATGAATATGTGGTCCTATGAAAAAAGGTAATGAATATTATACAGTTCATATTTCCTAAATATGGATTTGTATATTTTGTAACATGGATATGAGACCCATCAAATCAAGAAATGAATAAGGAACTTTAGGTTGATTCATATAGCCCATCCTTCATTATTCATCGAGGAATAACTACTATTTATAGATAAATAAAGAAAAACTTCTTGTTGGATAAAATGAAGAGGCAAATTATAAAATTTGTATCCAGATGATTTGTATGTAAACAAGTAAATAATGAGTGAAATATGTCTAAGGGTTTGATGACACCAGTCTCTATTCCAATATGGAAATGGGAAAACATATTCATAGATTTCATCTTAGGACTCCCCATGACCCCTAAATCTAATAACACCATATGATTGGTTTTTGGACGCCTTATATAATAAATACATTTCATTTATTTCATGGAATACTTCTATCTTGACAAAATCTACATGATATACATAAGGGTAGTGAACAAATTGCATGGAGTTCCACTATCCGTTGAATATGATTTTTATTTTAGGTTTATCTCTAGAATCTAGAGAATCCATCAACTAGAATTGGATATGGATGTGATTTTTCAGAATTACATGTCACCCCCTGATGGATGGTTAGTCTGATTAAACTATTCAAACACTAGAGGATATATTGAGACAATTTTCAATTAATTTTAAAAGATTTTTGGATCGACACCTTACCCTAGTGGAGTTATCATATAATAATAGTTTCAATTTTTAATATTATAGGCTCTATATGGGAAGAGGGTATATACTCCAATATGCTGGCAAGAAGTTAGAGAGAGGAAAAATATGGGGCCTGATATTGTCCAATACATGATAGAGAAGGTAGAAACTATTGACCATGAAATGAAATACACACATATTCAATTAAAAATCTATAGAGACAATCATTGAACAGTCCGAGAGATTGAGGTCAGTGATAATGTATTTATTAGTATATTTTTCTAGATGAAATTATGATGTTTTGGAAGAAGGGAAAGCTTAGTAAAATATACATCGATAGCATCAATATCATTGATCACATTAGAGTGGTGGCCAGTCAACTATCACTCCAAACTAACTTATCTCAGGTAAATGATGTGTTCTATTCAACCCTCTTGAGGATGTATATTCCAGAGACCTCAAATGTGCTGATCTTAGAGGTGGTGTCATTGGACAATGGTCTTCAATATGAGGTGCGACTAGTGAATATATTAGATTGTAATGAAAATGTTCTACAAAACAATACAAATCACCTAGTCAATGTACTGTGGTAGAAACATGATATTAGGATTTATCATAGGAACTAGAATAGGTATTAAAATAGTTGTACAGTCATATATTATTGTGTAAGATTAAAATTTAAAGGGTGAAATTCCTATAGGTGGAATAATTAAACAACCTTAACATTTATAAATTAAATCCAATTTTTAAATGAATAAATATCTTATTAAGAAATAAGATTATATAAATAAACATGTATAAAATTGGTTTTTGGACCATTATAAGTTATATCCCATAACATTTAAATGACCATTAAACATCATAAGCATTGATATTATAGTAATTATATAATGATTAAATTATTATAATATATATATGGTTATAATAAATCAAATTATCACAGACCAAGGAAGCGATGTCCTCGACCAATAAGAGTGTACCCTATGAATTCCATTTATCAAAGAATTTAAGGGAGATAAAATCCATGTTATTTTCCCTTAACCAAGACCTAGGTGATATTAATCAAATAAAGTATGAGTAAAACCATTTATAGGATAAGTTTATGCTCTGCGTGATCGTGAACCAATCCATGTTTGTCGAACCACCCCATGAAAATCTCACAATCAAACACATTAAAAATAGGGCATTATATGGTGTAATAAAGGCCTAAGTGTTCAAAACATAATATTATTAATATTTATAATTTTATAAAATGATGATTATATTTATATTTTATTTCATTATAAAAGGTAAAGAATAATGTTTTGTAAAAATTCATTTTGGAAAAAATGAATGGCATATTGCCTTTTTGTGAAATATATAGTCTTAATAAATACAATGTTTTTTATGAATTCAATAATATTTGAAATAAATTATATTTTAATAAAATAAAATTACTAATTAAATTTTTTTAAATAAAATTAAAATATAATTTGATAAATTCAAATATAATTAGTATAAGGGTCCAGCAACATGTGTTGTAAAATAAAGATTATTTTTTAATAAATGGTGATTTTAATTTTAACATGAAAAATATATTATTTAAAAAATTATTTTGAAAAAATAAATATTATTTTAGTAATAGAAATGTCAAAATTATCCAATAGTGATTTTTTTATGTTTTTCTAAGACAATCAACTTTTTTGTGTAAAATATAATTATCTTATAATAATACAGTCTGTATTATTAAATCATAAAAGTGAAAAATTCATTTAATAAAAAATATAAATAAAATACAAATCCAAAATTATTTTTCCCATTAATATAATTTGTTTTCACAGTAATTTTATTAGTTTTAGACACAATTAATTAATCCTCCATACAATATTTTATATAATGGTTTTAAAAAAATTCATTTCAAACATGACCCACTTCCAAATAACCAAAGGTATTAATTTATATAGTTAGGTACTTATAATTATAAAAGAATTAAATATATTTCTTTTTGGTAGAAACATGTTTTAAAATCTATGTTATGGTCGGTGAATTTTATTAATTTATCATATTGTCTCCAAATCCTTTGTTTATATGTTAATAAATAATTCTCTTCTCTTTTTCTATAAAATCCCACACAACCCTCTAATTATACATCACTAAGAACCCTTGAATCATGAAATTACTCTTGATTGTTTATCTAGAGGCCTCCTAGGGTTCCATCAATCTATTAATAAGCTACTCTTAATCTTTTAGAATCAATCTCTTATAGTAAGGAATCCTCTCCTTCTCCTCTTTTTTCAAGAACATTTTTTATATTATGGTTTTTTTCTGATTGTTCATGTCGGTGTATATTCATAAACATCCATATTACTTTACATATGACTTCCATGTGAATTGATACCCCTTTAAATCTAACTAATCCATTCTAATAATGTTAATGTTCCCCTGTAATACTATCGAAATTAACATGTGACTTTTCATCAAGAACATTGATTTCATGAATACAAATCCCTATATACAATAAAATAAATTCACCTATATATATATATATATATCCATATTTTAATTGATATATATATATATCTAAACCAAAATAATTAATCATTTCAATAAAATATATAAAATTCATCCCCATGTCGTATCATCTATGTGAAACACTTCTGCATCTTCATGACTTGAATTTGATTTGTGGGAACAAATTTACATAGGTCTTATATAAATTTGGTAATGTTTTTAACAAATTATATAAAATTTATGGTTCATGGGATATTATCCATATTATTCTTTTTGTGATTCCTCATCAAATTTCATTGAATTATGTTTAGGATGTCATGTTAATGTTGTTTTTACATTCTCATCCTACGTTTATGTTATCATCCTATATCATGTTTAGATATTCATGTTTATGATTTTCACCCCTATTATGTTACCTTGATATACTTATTGAATTAAAGATATTATTTTCATCATTTTATGATTTTATTATTTCCTTACTAGGATTTATAGCTCACACCATTCTTATGTATGTCCCCAGGTTATCTAGTGCTTTTTTAGTAGATAAAGGAAATATAAGTGAATTTTATATAGTTTTAGTTTATTCATTTTTATTTATGTTTTAATTTCATGTTCGATGTACATTGATTCTCAGATAAACCAAACCTCATAATCATCCAATATTATATTTAGTGTATCATTATATAATAAATCATGAATTTATGTGAATGAAAGATATGGTTTTTCATAGTTATTAAACTGAAGTAAGAGCTTCGCAATCCTCCCCTTACATATTCAATTCCAATAAAAATTTAACATCTTATTAATATATTTTCATTAATTTAATTATTAGTTAATATAATCTCTTTGATATAATTTTATTTATATATTAATTATTCCCTCTCATTATATCCATTACATAAGTTGTTATTATGTTTAATATAGATTTCTAACATTTATCTTCCTTCATTTCTTCAATATTTATAATTACCATTATTTTTTATAACTAATGTTTTTATACAATATTATTATAAATTATTTATTTCTTTATCAATGATGGATTACCATTCCATCTCATTATTCCACCTTCATATGCCCCTATAATTCTCACACATCCTGATCATAAAATTTTGTTAACGTATAAAATGTGTGATTTCCTAGAAATGGAATACCTATTAGGATAAAAAAAAAGTGGATGTTTGAACTGAAATAGATGTATTAGTGGAAAAACACTAAAAAAATGGGTTGGGTATTAACTCAATATTTACTCGGAGCACAACAAGTGAACCTAACTACACACCTAGAGTAAAACTCCTAAAGAATATGCTTTTGATGATTCACATGATCGTTATATGCTGCAATGACTGATATCAATATAAAATGTAATTGGTCCCCAACTATTGACAAATATGAAACATAATTACTACTTCCTACTAATATTTATTTTCTAGGAAATTACCCTACACCACAACTTTACTATCCTTATTTTAATAAGGTTACTTTATATTGAATTGTGAATATCTTCTAGTTTCTATATTGATTTATTGGATATTATCCTAAATACCCATACTATTTAATATTATGGAGAAATACTGACATTATATATATCTTCTATAATAATAAGGAATGTTATTGGTTATTTATCTATGAGTAAGTATGTGGTTTTTTATGGATAAATATGGTATGTATTTTTTAGTCACTCTATTCAAATTCTGGATTCATTGGACTTATTATGTGATGGGCGGGTCTTGGAATTATATATCCCCTCAATGTTTCTGTATGTCTCATGAGACAAACTATATTTGTTATTTGTTGTATTCATTGCCCATTTTGAATAATGTCTTTGAACAAGGCCTTGGATGTACATTTATATTCTATGTAATTATGTATTCAATTACTATGAGTTGAGCTATTAATATAATTTTTTTATTTACTATTATATTACCCATGGATACATTATTTTAATATTTTAATTTGTTCTGAAATTATTCTAATCAATTATTCTTTCAAATTACATATTTCATACTTTTGTAATGATATATTTTTTATTTTACCCTTTACTGAGCATTTTATCCCACCACATTATATTTTTTTCCATTTTCCAAAGAATCCATGATGACTACAATGTGTGCCATAGTAAGTTATATAGAGGATTAAATAAATATTCATATATTGAACTAATGTATCTCATGTTTTCAATGTAATGTAATGTTCATTATGTATCAGGTTCTTGAGACTACTGAAATGTTCGATCCAATGTATTTTAATCTATGTATTTAAAACTATTTTAATAAAATAATGAGTAGAATCAGTTTAATAAGGTTAGGGTCCTGAATTTAATCATTTGGTAATTAAGAAGGGACTACCTTCACACATATAATTTAGTTTAAATAATAATGTTTCTTATGCTACCAATATTTTCTGTTTATTATATTATGATTCCCCTTCTCAAGGATTGATCATAATGACTAGTTTAATGATAATGATTTTATTAATCTATAATTGAACCATTTATTAAATGAGTATTGAGTTTTAATTATATATTTAATAAGAAATTTTATTAATTGTTCTGCCACTAAAATTATGGCCTTTTTAGAATTCATTATACCCATCAGTGGGGTAGGACCCATATATCATCATGATTAATATCAGTTGGAAGACATAAATAAGATATAAATTTATCTTGTGTAGAAAACATGTTTATCATATCCTATATAATTATTGGATATATGAGTGGATAACTCTTTATGCAAATCCATCCTATAGATATAGAGTCAACTCCTTTCCTATGGTATCCAAACTATTTGGGTTTTATAGATAATTGTAACCCAAGGGAAATTCTATGAACAATGAACATAACTATTAGGATCACCTTATTACTTTCTTTTCTTACACATGATAATACATGGACCACTATCCATTAGGGTCACCCGTACTAAATAACTATGGTATTAAATAGTTCTTCTTTGGATGAAATCTGACACTTAGTATTTTTAGTGGAATTTAATCCGATCATATCGTCTATATTTATTCAATATTATATATACATAATTATATTAATTTCTTTTGTAATTTTCAAACTTCCAAAAAACAAATATGCTCTGACCATATTGATGTGCAACTATTTTTAAAACACACGATTTCTAATACTCACCCAAAAAAACTGTCCAAACATATTTAAACATGTACAAATGCATCTTAAGTTTAAGGTACATGAAATATATTTTTAATGGATTAAAATTATATGAAATCTTCAATCCCCACATGAGTAATCTCAAAGTCAAAGATATCTTAACCCCGCCTTTATAAAAAAATAGTATAAGCCTCCATGCTAGTGGGAAGTCTAACTCAATTTCCTTCTACCCAAGGACACATTACCTAAGGTAGATTTTAATTCCCATAACATTATTAACAAATATTTATAAACAATGTTTAGTCGCTAAATTAAATATAATAAATTTAATTAAAAAATAAAACCATGGTACTTGGAAAATAAATCCATTACCATACCATGAATGAAAATCCTTAAATTCATGCATGATAATCATTAGAGGTACATTTACAATTTTAAACTAAATTATACACATATTCACATTAAAAAAAATCTATCCATGAATAATAAAAAAGGGAATTAGTTTTAAATTTATAATCAATACCAACATTGAAACATGAGAAAAGACATATGAATAAATCATAAATAAAATATAATTATAAACACATTATAATTTAACTATTTTCTATCGATATTCCATAATATTTAATATAAAAACGTTATATTTAACTCATAATAATAACTCATTCATACTGCGAATTTGATGGAATTTTTTTAAATATATGATATTTTATGGAATATATACCTTTTAAATTTCAATTTATCTTTTGTAAACACATCATGTAATCTAAATATCACATAACTAAAAATATTCAAAACTTTACTAAACAAATCAATGAAACATATTTTCATGTTTTTTGAATAATATCCCACAAAAATCCCATTATTTTAAAAATTCATAATCTCAAAATATAAGCTCTTTATATTTAGCCTTGTTTTTTAATTTATAGCCTCTTTATAAATTACCCTAATAATTTATAAATAAATTTTTTATATCTAAATCATAATTAATTTTGTTCAATTTATTAAAATATATGTTAATATTAAAAGAAAATATTATAGAATATTTATTAATAAGTGTTTCATAAACATTTAATTAACTAATTATACACATTATAATTAATTATTTAATAAAAAATTTATAAATTAATAAATATATTAAAATGCATTTATGTATAATTTTTTAAAATAAATTCTATAATCCATTAATAATTGAAAAGAAAAAAAATAATTTTTTTAAACCAATCATATTTAACGATTCTTGTGGAATTATATGCTTTTATTGAGGGGTTTTGTTGTATAAACCTCTAAAGACTATTAATCATATATTATACATGATAATATTATCACCCTTTGAGGTAACCCAATCATATTTAACAATACACATAGATATCAAAAAGGTGATACAAAGATATCTATTTGTTTTAAAACCTCAGAATTGTGTAATAATTATAAATGATATCTTCGATTTATATGATATGACTAATATTAATCCATTATATTTTTGCTAGGTAGATAGATACAATATCCCATATCATAATCCATGATTCAAAAAATGTGAACCAATTTCTATATATTATTTTATTATAGGGATTATGAGATGTTATTTTTCTTTAAAAACAATGTCTACAAAATTATTTCAAGAATAAAAATGTTTGAAAATAATATTATACCACTATTGAGTTTTTAAGGATCAAACACTCATTGTTAAACATAAAAGAAGTAATATAGAAACAAAAATATGATTAGCTCTTCTAGATAAATGAAATTTCAATATTACTAAAAATGAATAAGACAATATACAAAACATAATAAATGTATATTTCATTTATATTTACCCATTATTAATGAAGATCACAGTATATGAATGCAATTAAAATCATTCATCTTGAGGTATCCACTATTTATGTTTAATTTAGCTTCATGTGAGAGGATTCCTCTCATCACCCACATCATAAAAGTTACTTTCTCATGTAAAGGGAAATGGAAGTTAGCTTATAATATTGAGGGAGTTTCATCCATGAACACACAAAATACTCTCATATACATTGCATGGGTATTGTATCTTTATATAGATACCTTGAGGACAATCCTAGAGTGGTAATGTGTTATAACACATGATCAAAATACATAACTATTTCATTCCACCCTCAAATGAATGCATCAAACTCCAGTGAACTTCATTTTATAAAATGGATTATTCGTGAAAGCCCATAGAGATGATCTGTCGAATAATAACTATTATCATTTGGTCACCCAAATAATCAAGTATAGTGGCATAGTATCATATATTATGCCTTACAATGTGGCTAGTTATACACTATGACTTTCAAGGGTATAATAACAATATGATATCCCTCTATCATATAATATGACATAGAAAAATTGTATCACCTACATAATGGATTTAGTAAATATATCCTTTAGATTTTTTACACCACCCAGTCATGGGGTGTGGAAAAATATTTTTGTTTCCCCATAATGGTGTAGTTATAGATATGATCTATGTCATATCCCAGGATTGGTGTTTTATATAAATGTTTCATGAATGAAAAAATTAAATTAAAAATATATAATTTGAATGACTAGGTATTAAGGGCCTTGGTTTGTGAAGATCAATTTTGAGAAGAGAGACTGGGTTTTAGGTTTGTATTTCCCAATGTTATGTTATAATATCCAATTTTGAAATTTAATCTTTTGGTTTGGTTCATTAGTTTAATGAATGGATCAATAATCACTTATCTCTTTCTACCATTGATTAAAATTTTATTAATAATATGAAAATTCCTCCAAAATTTTCTTAGATGTAATATTATCTTTTTAATTGTGGAAGGATGAGTGGATCTCCCTTGGATCACCTAGAAAATACCAAATCTATAATTTATTACCATAATTGATCCTATTTTCCAACATTTTCATCCCCAAGTGATTATAAATAACGATGAACTTCTCTCGCATACAATGGATCAACCGATCAGTTTGATTTGATACTAAGAAGAGATAGAAAACAAATATTTAATAAAATACATTTATATAATTCCCAAATTTGAATTAAAACACAATCACATACCATTAAAAGTTTTAATACATAAATTGAAAAACTTTTAGAAAATAAAAAAATGATATAAGAATTTAATTAAAATTATTACACCAAAATTATAATTGTTTGCATCCCATTATCTCAATCACGGAAGGGTTATACCCCTCTATTAAAAAGTAGTTAATGGATGAAGAGTAGGAAGAATAAAAAATAGAACCAGAAATAAAATTAATTAGTAAAAATAGGACACTATGTAAAAGGATAAGGTACCCATTACTTTACCCCTATTATAGATTTCAGAGACTACCTTTAGTGTTATTAAATTCTCCCTCGATTCTTTCTCCCTGATGCAATATCGTCTTTTAAATTTGAATCTTTATTATCTGTGAAACTTGAGTTGTTAATTTGGAAACACCTAATTTGCTTGGATGTCTTAAAATATCTCAACAAACATAGATTTGGTATGCAACTCCTTATATCTCTTTCATGTAACTGATGGAGGGTATATGATGTCATATAAAAGGGAGTGTATGTATTGTTTATATGGACACAACAATATAGGAGTTCAAGGAGTGCATAAAGGTTGGGGAAGTGGACATCAGACCTCATTCAGCCTTCACAATGGTCGTATTATTTGAGAACTTCATCATGGTGAATGGGTATTTGAATATTGGTTGTGTGAAAATGGTGATCAGTTTTAGATTCCATAAAAACCTAATCTATCAATTATAGTGGTTGGATGAGTCGAGCAGTTCAAATAGGGATGAAGGTCATCAGATTATATGAACACGGTTCAGTATCTGTGGCAGAAGATGACCCATCAATTGCATAAGGTTATCTCAAATTGAGATCTCCTGTATTCCATGGTGATTATTTGGTGGTTTTCAGGAGATAAATATAGATGGTGTAGCTGGAGGTGGATACTACTCACCGGTGGATCATGAGTCATCTCTAACTTAATAGTGGCTCAAAAGTCACCATTGTATCAAATAGTAGCTCATGAATCACCATTTAAAATATTAACAATGGTGTCTCACGTGGAAATATCAACTGCAATGGTGGATCATGAGGCACATTTTTCCAAAATTGTGGCTCATGAGTCACCATTATAAAAAAAACCAATGGTAGATCCTGAGTCACTACCTGCTCCAATGGTGGTTCATGATCCTTTTTTGGTAAAAATTTTTAACAGTGGATCAAGAGGCACCATTTTTTCTAATTGTGGATCATGAGTCACTATTGGATTCAACAGTGGATCATGAGTCACTCTTGGCTTAAACAGTGGCTCACAATTCCCCATTGGGAATCCTCTCCAACAGTGTCTCTAGTTAAATTAGTGGAGTTGATTGTTGGTGATCAATTTTATGATGTGGTGGTTTAAGTGTGGTAGTGGGAAAATAGAGGATAATCCTCCTCATCCAACCCTATAAGTGGATATATGAGCATTTAATTGGCTCATGGATGACACTGAGAGTATAAGAGATACTCTATGGTGCTCGGTAGAATTGGTATTAGTGTATGTCTCGACTCTAAGCTTCATGGTGTTGATAATGGTGGTTCCCGATGATGACATCGGCCACGATCTAAAGAAGGTGGTGGCAATGGTGGAGGAGCATAGTTGCATATGGGAGTCCAAGTTATGGTTATAATTTTAATGGTCCATGAAAAGTGTTTTTAAATCAATAAATAGTACCCACAAAAAATGAATTCAGTATCGAAACACTAGAGTGGAGGGAGAGTGCTTAAAAATAAAAGCCCCACTCTCCAACAGTAATGAAGTTACACATGGGATAGGGGACCCCCACCCACCATTATCCACCACCCCATTCCATAGACTCTCTTCTCACATATGTTTATGGGTCTCACAAACATGGGTTGGAATTCATTGGCTATAGCGCAACTATGATTCACCTGCAGATTTTTCCACTATGGGCCCTACATAGGTCTGTCTCCTTATGCATGCTTCCTACCTTCCAGCATGCATTACCTTAATAGATGCATAACCATTAAGGCCCCATTGTCTAATTAAGTTGTTTTGTGATCTGGAGTTTGAGGGCTATCTTGAATGGCCCCATATATTTTAATACCTGAATAATAAAAACTCATAGTAAATTTTATACATAGTGAAGAAATAAAGAAAACATAACTAATTCACGATTTTAACTTATTACCAAATTATTATTTTTTCCAATTTTAATTTCACACATCAAAACATCAATTAATTAATTAAACCATTAATAATAATGAGTTTTTTAAAAAAAAACAAATTTATTACCAATAGATTGTCCAAACAAATATGAATGAAAGAATCAGTTTCTCAAATACTTGCATAATTAAACCATTGTTTTCCTCAATCATTAAATATCAACATTAAATACCAAAACTGAACCAATTCTACCAATATTCAAATTTAAAAGAAATTAAATGAAAAATAATTGGTGTAAACTAAGATTTTCAAATTTCACAAAAAACATTACTTCCATTTCTTATTTTTTAGTGATACAATTAACTCAAGGATTTGACATGTATTCTTTTAAGAGTGATGGAAATTATTCATTCATCTACAAACGATCTATGATTCAATATAATTTAACATTCCAAATCATGATCTACCTCAATTTTAATATTTCAAATCATAACCCAAGATAAAATTCAGGTATACTTATGTTCATATCATAAATACATTCTCTTTATACATAGGATTGTATTGGAAATATTTTCCCTAGTTGATAAATAAAAAAGACGCATGAAATCATGGGGGATTTCAATCAAAGTTCAAATGTCTCTAAGGAATAAGCTCTGTAGGAATTTATTTTTTACACAAATTAGGCTCTAATTATAGATTTAACTCTTAACTACTATGCATGGTATCAAATTTAAAATCTCAATACAATTACCACATCCAAATTGTAACAACTCTAACTTCTCCCAAAATTAAATGTAATGGTTATTATCAAAATATAGCATAATGAATTATTTGTAAACTATATTGAAATTTTTTCTATAATTATAATAATTTATTCCTTTTTTCAAATAACCTTTTCATTTTTATAATAATGTTTATTATTAGAATAAACCTCACATCCACCACCTACCCACATGTGATATAAATAATATGTTTATTAATGTTGATTTTTCATTTTCCAAAATCACAACACATTCTTTCCATATATATGCATTTTTTTATTAAATTTTCTTGTTTTTTATAAGAGATGAAAAGATATAATGACTAATAAATAAATAAAAACCATTGCATAACTCCGAAAAATTTAATCCCCACACATCATCTTTAAAATATTTATAAATAATTAGAGGAGGGTAGAAATAGAAAAAAATGACTTAAAACATAAGAGATTTATAACAAGGGAATTCGGGGTTTTTATGGGATTAACATGGGTTTATTTAAATTAGTTTTTTATGGTTAAGGTATTTTTAATAATTAACATAATTATTTTAAATGTTACATTCATAGACATAGATTTGAAAAAGTTCAAATGAATGTTCTAGCAAGCAACATGTTCGCCGATCACTCAAGAAATATGGTCATTATAAATACGAAGTACTTGGTCTTGAAATAATCTCACTAATGAGAAATATGAGATTGGACAATAAATCATGGAATGAATAATAATAAAATATCGATTCACATGAATATTAGATTATCAAATCCTATAAATTATTTCATAAAATATCATTTACATAAATCAACTAATTACCTCAAAGAAAGATTCCTCAGTTTAATATCCATGATTCATTTTAATCATTCAAATATCCATTTAACTCATTAAATCTCATTATTTCAAAAATTTAAAACATAGAATCATATGATTCCTAAAGAATTAATTCATCCTTGATAAGTCAAATTTAGTATAAATTCAATTATGGCCTGAAAATTATAGTTTAACATATATAATAGAATTATAATTTCAAAATAGATATTCAAAAATATGTAAGAAGATGAGAAAATAAATTATTATAGAATAAAATTAATTTTTTCATCTAGATTTTCCTCCACATCATTCTCAAGTCATGGGGTTTTTTGTTGACTTCGTACCTTGTGTCCATAGAAAACAACTCATACCAAGGTAAAACGGGAAGACGTGACCGAATAAAAAATACTAAGAAAAAATAAAACATAGTTTACCTCCAATAAGTAACTTTTATTATTTTTATTGGATCAAACCTAACATCATTGGAAAAATTACTAGATAAGTTAGAGAATTCAGAGCTCCTCCATAAGTTCTTGATGTATATTCCCATAGAACATGTTTAAAACAATGCCCATTGACTGTGAATGGTTTTCCTTACTCTTCTCTCTTAATAATAATTTCACCTTAAAATAGGAATTAGTAAATACAAAAGGTCATTCCTTCCTCTAATTATGATTACTTGTAATTAAATTTACAAAAAAATTATAGAGTGTGACTTAGTCTCCATGTTTTATGGTCTATAGATAGATCAGTTTCTCATGAACCACTTTGGTTCAGTACTTGTAAAATCTAGAGTTTTTGAAAGATAATACTCTAATTTTTTATAGTTCTTATATCTTGATATTCCTCTATTTATCAGTACTCACTTCATAGAAAATCATCTATCTAACAATTTAATTTGTTTGGTTCTCAAGTTTCAATAATGGATGAAAACTTTTTCCATAACCCATCTGATAGGGGATAATACATGTAAGTGTTCTGTAAGCTATCTAGTATTCCCATTTGGTATCATCAAGTCTTTGGCATAAATACTTCTGGTTAGGATTAACCATTTTCTCCAAAAATAACTTTGATCTCTTTCTCGAACACTTCCTCTTGGCCATCGAATTGAGGATGATACATTGTAGATGTCTTGTGGTGCACCCCATACTTTTTAATCATATCCTATAGATTCATTTCTTAAAAAAGTGTCCCTTGGTCACTTATAATGTCCCTTTTCACTACTAACATAAAAATATGTCAGTCCTAAGAAAATCATAATCAACCAGGGCATTATCCGTTTTTGTGGCCTTAGCTTCCACCCATTTAGTGATATAATCTACAGTAAGAAGAATGTAATAATTCATAAAATACATGGGAATGTTTGAAATAAAATAAATGACCTATACATAAAATATTTGATAAATAATAATGGGAATTTTTTACATCTCCTTTCATTTTGATATATTTCAAGAATATAGAAACTTCTCATATTTTTTACTAAAATCATTCACATCATTAAATAAGTTATTTCAATTGATTGTTTGTTCCAACACATTTATTCCCATTCATTAATGCCCAATGTATTCTCCATAAGAAAATTAATGAAAAAATTAGAACACATATTCTATTTCAATTTAAGGTAATATCCTAATTATTACTTGATCAGAATATATTTTACAACTGAAAGGAACTCCTCATATAAAGAATATATATATAGCATTGATTCTTTCCTTTCAGGATGTTTAAGGTGAGAATGTACCTAAAGGGTGGAAAAAATAATTCACTAGATCATTATACCATTTTTCATCAACTTCTATTGTGTAGAGTTACTCTCTAGATATGACATCATTGGGTGGGCTCAATTCTAGAATTTCTATTTCACCAGTGTTTCATAGTCTACTAAAGTGATCTGCAACTTAGTTTGCAGCTCAGTTATTCTACCTGCTATCCATATATAATTATTGTAACTGTAGTATCCATATCACAAAACATGTTTTGTCGTCATTATTTTTTATCAAGTATATAAGTGTTTCATGATCAACAAATAAAATTACATTAGTTCCTATTAAATAATATTTGAATTTTTCTAATGAAAATACTACAATAATAAATAATTTTTTGGTATTTGTATAATTGATTTTAGTTTTCTCTAAGGATTTTTAGGCATATGTTATGTCATTTGTTTTTCCATCAATTATTTAAGAGAGGACTACCCCAACTGCTTTGTTTGAGGCGTCACACAAAAACTCAAATGGGTGCCCCCAGTCATGTGGTCTAAAAATTGGTTAGGTAACCTACTTTTCCTTTAGCACATAAAATTACATTTAATAATCATAATTATAAAAAATTCAACATCTTTTAAATGTATCATTTAATTGGGTAGATAAATGTAAAAAATTGGATGAATCTTCTTTAAACCCCTACATAACCCAAAAAATGATCTTATATATCAATCACTGGTGGGATATAGAAAATAATTGATTACTTTAGCTTTATATTTATCCACTTAAATTCATTTTTTCATGTTATATTACCCCACACTGTCATCTTTTCAACCATAAAGTTGAACTAATCAAAGATAAAAATGTGTTTTTTTATATTCATGTTTTTATAACATATTTAAGGTTCCCAAAGGAGTGCTCAAATATTTTTCCAAAAATTGTAATTTTATCCAATAATACCTCCAAAATGTCATCCATGTGATCTGATAAAATACATACCACACAACACTATAGTGTATCTAGAGAATTGAATAAGGAAAAAATCATCCACCTACAGGTAAAGGTCCCAAACGCTCTTGTGAAAGATTCATTCTCTTAGTCTATTGGGTAAATTAGTACCTAAAAATAAAAAAAAATCCATCCATGAAACAATATCAAAACCAACATGTAACCTTTCTAGAATCTATTCTATAAATGGAATGGGAATTGATCTTTTCAGGTGACATGATTTAGTTTTCTATAGTAAATTCATATCCTCAAAATATTTTAGAATCTTGTGGAAATTAATTAATTATTATAAATTTTAACTATTGTTAAAATTATCTTCTTGGGAACCATATGATGGGGATAACCTGTTGTGAGTTATAAATTTGGTATATTATGACAACTGCCAATATTTTTTAAATTTATTTTTTAACAACTTCAATAATTGTAGGGTTTAGTCTATTTTAGGTTTTCCTAATATATCTATAATATCTATATTGTAAAACTATATGGTGGGGATGTCTCTAATTCTCCATCTTATGGATTGAATGATTTTATTCAAAATTTTATCAAAAAATTTCTCTGGGAATTGTGAAAAGTTTTTAGCATTTATTATTAGAATTTTTTCTCCTTCCATAGGATACAAATATTTCATGTCAATGTTTATAGGTTTTAGTTACAGGATTGGGGGTTGTTTCATGTATATAATTGAATTCAAATTTCTAATACCAAAATTTTTAATTTCCCTATGAAATTGTATCATATCAGGATCCTCTATAAAATTATCATACAATTCAGATGTTATTATATATTGAGTAGAAATTATAGATTTTAGAGTGTTTTCTTAATAATTTATTTTTTAGATGAAATTTTATCTCCAAATGTTAAAAATTATTTCATAATTCCCATTTCTCCCTAGGGATCAATTCCATTATGACGGATATTTCAAAATAATGGATGACTATTTGAATGGATCCTCTTGGATTCAAGAACATTGAAGTGTACATTTTTTTATACTATCTCCATAGTGAGGGTTACTTAATGATCATTAAGGATTTTCTTGTTCATCATTAGGAATTTTCTTCCCGAAATTTTTGGTGAATTACCTAGTGTTTTATCTTCCTCTATTGTTAGTACATATAAATATGATGTAAAAAACGCACCTTCCAATCCCACTGGCACATAATCTAAAACTCCAATAGGTATGAAAGTATATCTATTTTTCAGTTGGAAAACCACTTTAGTGGGATTTAGTTTACCTATTATATAGGAACAAAAGATATAATTACACATGATATAAATGTAACTTCCAAGGTCACATCAGGAGTCAAAAAAATTTAAAGAACCAATGGTGCATGGATTAGGTAAATTCATTATATAATGAAATTGTTTGGGTAAGGATGTGTGATCATGGTTGTAACACTTCTCACAAGGTTTATTCTTTCATTCCAATCCAACCACATCCACTTGTTGAGAATTTCATTAAGGCATTTGGAATATTTGGGTATTTTTCTTATGGATTCCAATTTTGGTATATTAATTTCATCATTTTGAAATGTCTCATATAGTTCTTTTTGAATTTTATCCTTCTAAATAATCTTGTATTCAATAAATATTATAGTGAATTTAATGGAATGTCTTTGCCCTCCATTTGGTGTATTTGTAAATGATTTTATGGTTTCTCCTTTGTAAATATTTTATTGTTTTCTTCCCCTTCATTCTTATACTCATTTTTAGGTTGGTTGGTTTTGTCTCCTCGAATAAGTATAGGATATGTAAAATCTTACTATTTACAGTCTACTTTTATATCTTTGGCATCCATTGGTTCTAGTAATTGGATTTTATTTTCTACTCCTCATGATGATCATGCTCATACTTCCATTTGGGTTCAATGTTTTCTGATTTTCTAGTTTCTCTGGGTTTTTGGAATGTTTGTCCCTTCGATTCGTAAAATTTATTTGATGAATATATTAATTTATATTTCTGATTCTCCATATATGTATCTTTATATTTTTCAACTAATGGTTCACAGGATGAAGTTTGTCCATATGATTTTTGTCAAAAAATATGTGGGGGGTAGCAGTCTTGTTGGTAACGTTGTTTGTATAGTTGTTGGTAAAGGTATGGATTTTGGAATTGTTGTTGGAAAGGGGGTCTAGATTGACATTTTTGACCCCCACTCCCTATTGGGATTTCCTATCCATCCATGGTTAGTACTATAAATACTATCATGGTTGGAATGCAGCTTTATCGAATTCTATACCTTCTAACTTTTCACATTGATTAGCAATGTGATGGGGTGATGAACATAAACCACATACCTAAGGCAGTGCAAGTTATTCATTCACATATTTTACTTCTGTAGAATAAAAAATTGTTTTCAATTATTATAGTTTTATTTCAATTAATGTTAATGATTCATAAGATTTTAATTCATATATTCCTTTAGTACATATTTACTTCATTCCAAATTGTAGGGAATTCAAAGAAATTTTCTCAAATAGGCTCCTAGCTTCCATGGGTGGTTTATCAATCAAGTCTCTTAATGGTGATTAATTTGACAGGATTCATTCATTTTATACTATCCCTTTGTATAAAAAGACTATTAATTGATGATATTATATATCATGTTGTATAAATATTGAATATAACTTTTTGATTCATTCATATTATTCATAGAGGGTCTCTCCAGTAGCTTATCTGATGACATAGATCTCCTTCTTATTCATCCAACGGCCTGAAGGCCTTCAATTTTTTTATTATTTTCAACATAAACATAAACCCCATTTTATGGTAAGATGGGTGGAACCCAATACATCATTAACATATAAAAATTTACAACCCAAATATCTAGCAAAACAAACCAAACTAAAACATGGAGCTACCCCTCCCCATCGTATGAACATGGAAAATCCCTCCACCATTGGAAGGATTATGAGAAATAAAGTGTCTTGTGTCAACACACAGGCCCGATCCAATGACTGACATCATACCCTCTCAAACATTCAAATCCAAAAAATCACTATAATAATGAAGAGAAGCTCTGGGACCTCCTATGGAGCTTGATCCTCTGGTTGAGTCCAGGTGCATCACCATACAAACAAACCTCTCAATAAAAAAACCATTTTCCCTTAAAAATTACCATTTCAAGATCCACCATCAGTAGTCATCCTAGACCGACTCCACTTCCCTCCTCAAACACCCCTAACCCCACAGTCACATAGGCCCAGAAGACAACCCATGAAGAATGAGATTAGGCCATCGACACCTAGGACCCGGTGGCCTAAACCCACACCAAGAGGGCGCTACTAATTAGGGGATCAGGGTCATCCTGAAATAGAAGTTTCTCTATGGGCATGAGTCTGTTCTAATCACAACCATACATTCTCCCTTACCCGGTTCTGAAACCTCATAGCGATGAGAATGGCAGTAGGAAGGGGAAGAGAAGAGACAATGAGAATGAACAAGAACAAAGAAAATCAGATCCAGCCAGATGAAAAAAAAATCATATCATACAAAAAAGAACATCTAAAAAACATATATAGGTCACAACCTAAGACATCCCCCCTCTATTGTACTGCAGATCTATCCAAAGACACACACCTGATCATGCTGGATGATCTGGGAAAACTAGGCCGCCCGACAAAGCCAGAATGGCCGAGCACACACCGAACCACTGAGAAATCATCACCACCTGACGAAACCAGACAATACAAAACTAAGCCTCGAAGCCGAGCGTAGACCTATCCTCGATGTCAACGGAAAGGGAATAGCCATGCCAAGCTTCACTGTCACACCACTGATATGGTTTTACCAGATGAAAGACCCTAGCCGTACCGCATAAGTCGGAAGACGAGCACATGTTGTCGACAAAGGGGGTGATCCATGCTAGGCTGAATGCATAAGGTGCGGCAACGCCCTTTCCAGACTAAAAACAAGTGAAAAATCCATGATCATAGATAGGTCAGAGGGTAAGGGGATACCAAAACATGGATAAATCCTATCCACCGTGTAGTCATATGATGAATCTCTAAATGAAATTTATTTAGACTTCATAATAGTCATGTATTTCTCCCGGTTTTAGGCTATACAACGATTCTTTAATATATAATTATAATAAAAAATCGACTGCCCTCCACTTGACATGTTCTTCTACCACTCCTATATGATTTATTCTTTCATAGACTTAGTTAGACACCTCTATGTACCAGTTCGAGTATTCTCTTGAATGGACATAGAACATTGGTAACATAAGAATAATATTATATCACAATTCAAAATCATTATTCTATATAGGAATGGTAAATTTTTTATATTTATTGGAAAATTTTGGGGTACAAAGGTCCACTAGGATTTTTATGGGTTAATTACCCTGGTTATTGGCTCAGAGTGACTACCTTATGTGTCACATGAGTTTTCTAATTTAATATTTTCAAAGTTTTTTTCATGGGTAATATCCCTAAGCCTTCAATAGATGTATTCTCTACCTCAAGGTCATGATCTATAATTTCTTCATTGGATGTCCTAGTCATATAGGTTTTTTTGATTAAATAGTATTCTCTAGTGGTAGTTCCATGTTTTTACACCACATAGTTTAAGTGTGTGTTAAAATATTTTTTCCCGTTAACCGTGTAGAAGTAATTAAGACCTAATTCATATCCCAATATAGGTGTTTTAAATCAATATTTCAGGAAATAAAAAATAAATTCAAAATAAGTAATTTAAAGGACTGTGAAGTAAGGGACATGGTTTGTAATGATTAGTTTAGGGATTAGTAACTGGGTTATAGGTTTGGCTTCCCTTATGTAATGCTATCATAGTCCCTTTTTAAATTAATTCTATTTTTGGGTAAATTAGTTTCAAGAATAGATAAATAATTACATATCATTTTCCACCCGTGATTAAATATTGGTTGATAGTGATAATTTTCATACTAAATTTCCTAGGTTGGAATATTCTCCTTCAAATTGTGAAATGTGACGTGGATGTCCCATAAAACACCTGGGAAATTCCAAATCAATAATTGACTAGCTGAAGTGCTCAGATTATCCCACTGTGCCTTCCCCATGTGTTTGGAAGTCAGTAAGTATATCACTCCCAAACACTAGATCACAAAATTCCTGTTTTATGATTCCTATAAGAGGGAGAATAAATTTATTTAATCGTCTAAATTTTAATAATTTCTAGATTTTAAACAAAACCTAATTTCATCGCATTGAATATCAGAATTATTAAATTGAAAACCTTTTATTAAATAAAAATAGATGGAGTAGTTTTATTAAAATGTATTCTACAACACTATAAGGGGTCACCTCCCCTTCACCAAATTTGGAAAGGCTCTAACCCTCCATTAAAAAGGAACCAATGGTGGTATTCCAAAGAGAATATATATTGGAAGCATAAAGAAAATTATATAGTTAAGACATATTCTCTATAGCAGCAGAAGGTCCCCTTCCCTTCGGGTCTCATCACCCATCTTAAAGGTAGTGGGGAATGCCTTTGGTCTTCTTTAAATCTTCCATGGATCTTCCACTCCATTTGAATATATTCATTTTAATTTTATTCATTATCAATAAGACTTTAGGTGTGAATTTGGAAACACCATAATTTCATGGATGTATTAAAATCTCCCAATGGACATGGGTTTGGTATCCCCACCCCTTAGAATATCCATTAATTGCATGTAGGGAAATTGATATCATAAAAAGGGAGTTTGTGTCTATCTGATGTGTCCTTGGAAATGAAGGGGTGAAAAAAGTCCATGAAGGTTAAGGAAACATCTGTGAGACCTAAAATTTCCATTACAATATTCATATGAGTTGAGATCTTCATCATGGTGAATCAGTAGTGGGATTTTATTAGTTAGCCAATGTAAAGGAGATATGGATTCCATCAAAAACGTATTTTATCTTTGATAGTGGAAAGATGAGTCAATATGTTATAATAGAGATAATGGTGTTTAGAAAATATGATCTATGTTCTATACCATTGGTGGTAAATAGATCTTTTGTGGATGAAGGTTAACTCTAATTGAGATCATCTTAATTATAAGGTGATTGTCTGGTGGTTTATAGGTGGTGGATAAATATAGTGCATATGATGGTGGAAACTTCTCAATGATGAATTATGATTCACCACCGGCTCAATGATGGCTCATGAGTCGCCATTGGATCTAATGATTGCACATGATTAACCATTGAACATTTTTCATATGGTATCCCATGAGTCATTACCAGCTCCAATGGTGGGTAATGAGTCACCATTAGCTCTAATAATGGCTCATGAGTCACCATGGAAAAAATTAAAAATAGTGGCTCATGATTAACCACAGGCTCCAATGGTGGATCTTGAGTCACCATTGGAAAAAAACTTCCAATGGTGGATCATGATTAATTGTAGGCTTTAATGGTTACTTTCGAGTCACCATTGCATTCAATGATAGATCTCGTGCCACCATTGGGAAAAGTATCCAATGGATGCTTTAGTGGACTCTATAGATTTGATCGGTGGGGCTCAACCTACTAGTGTGGTTATTGAAGTGTAACAGTGGGGAAACAAAGTCTCATCATCCCCATATGTCCTTGTAAGTGGATGGATGAACCTCATATTAGCTCATGAGATCGTCGATGGTTCAGAAGATAATCCATGGAACTCTGGTGCATTGAAAGTGTTATAAGGATAAAATCTGAGATTTTAGGTTAAAAATTGTGGTTTCTAATGATAGAAATGGGAACAGACCAAGGAAAAATGTGGTAGTGGTGGAGGACCGCAGTAGCATAGGGTGTTAGAGTCATAGGAATAATTTGAATGATTTGTACATAGGTTTTCTAAAATAATGAACAGTATCGACATAAAATGTGTCAAACATAAAAATTTTAGAATGGAGGGAATGTTCATGAATAACAATGTTCTATTATCAACAGTAATGAAGTCATTTGGGGGTCAGATGAAATGGCCCGACTCCAAAATACCAGGAGTCTCTGCCTTAAAACATGATGTGTAATTATTGATAAAAACATGCATTTATATTTTAAACATCATGTCCCAAAAAAAGGATATTTACGGTTCAGGTTCTGGGAAACCAGCCACTTCTGACATGCTTCTTCGGCTAAAAATTTATACAAATAAAATTCAATTTAAAAACACAGGGTGAGCATATTAATTCCAAGTAAGGGTTTTTTTTAAATAACATAATATACCAATTAATTCTTTGGAAAAATTATTTTTAAATTTATATTAAATCATTTTTCTAAGGAATGATGAAACAATATCATAACATAGAATTTAGTATATGAATTAGAAGGGAACTTTTCATGGAATACTGATAGAGTTATAAGGAAAAATGATACAATTATAAGCATGCTCATTCAAAATAATAAGTAAAAAACATTATTAGTTGTTATGAAATGTAAATATGCAAGTACAAAAATTAATAACTAAGAGAAATATATATCCAGAGTTGTGCGTAAATGTAATAAAATCAGTCTAATCCTTTACTACTATGAATCATTCATAGGCTAATAAATTTCTGATTGATGAATACATAATAATCCATAAGCTTTTACTTCATTCTGATTCTCATAAAAAAAATCTTTATCCAAGAATATTATACTATTCGAATATTATTTTGGTTAATTAAATAACATAGTCAAAATGGGGAATGTGCATAATGTGGGACTATGTTAAGGTCTTGGCCAATATGTCTAATGATTACAGCCACAACCAAAATTGACATATCATAAATTTTTTTAGGCCTTGTGTCAAGCCCGTCGTTTGTCTCATTAGACCTACAGATGCACCACGGGGCTATAACAGGCCCCACTTGACACTTACATAAGTCTAATGCATTCTTCATTTCTACAATTAAATGTTCTCATACCACTTTGATTTATTAAATTACTTATCACTTATCATTACAAATGTCACATATTACTTGGTTTCTTATTTTACATAATTAAAAGTGTCCCATACCACTTGAATTATTCAATACTTAATTCAAAAAATGTCATAAGAATTTGGTTTCATTCTTTAGAATTTACATATATTTAGTGAATCAGGCATATAAGTGTTAATTACAAAACCATTAACTGCATGACTAAGTCATAAATTGGAATGTTTGATAAGATGATTATAGCATATGTGATGAAAACAAATTAACTAAAAGAAATAATAGTTTTGTCACATAAAATGACAACCTTAAATTCTAAAAATTTATTAATCAAATTCATATTATAATTTCATCTGGATGCATAATTAATTAAAAGAAAAAAAATATTTCATGTGGGGTATTAGACACATGTATTCCCCAACATTTGTTACTGTTATGCTTATGTATAACACATCACAAGGTTATACATAAGGTTAAAAATATTAATTATTAAATTCAATCATAACTAATAGAATTTAACATATATGAAAATTAGTGATTCATACATTAGTGTATAATAGTTGAAAACCCCAAATATTATACTCATGAATTCTCAATAATTAATACATACATCAAATGAATAGTATTTAGAATATCCATAATTAGGGTTTACTGTTTTGTAAATTCATTTATATATAGGGATGTATATAAGGAGATGTATTTTTAAATAAAACCCACTCTTATATCGAAAACAACATATTTTATTCTTTCTTTTAAATCCTTGGAAAATTATAAATAAAATTTAGGATCAAAGTTTATATGTATACACATATATTAAAATAACCAAACATACATTATGTATTAAAGTATTTAAACCAAAAATTCAATGAAATCAATATGAATTTAATATATTAGTAACATTTATTAACAAGGGTCCCTAAAATTTTCTAAAATATTAAAGGTTTAATTATTAAACAACTCATATTTGTGTTTATGAAACGTCGATATACATAGATTATTTATGTGTACAACTAATTATACATAGTATATATATTTATATAGTGGTCTTACACTGATATTTATTAACACTTTCATGTTTTAAATTATTTGGAACATTATTAAAAAAAGAGTTCATAAATTCCAAAATGATCCATTAATTATAAAAAGTTCTTATAAAAAATATTTATACATATATATGTGCTAATGTATATTTCAATATGTATAGAATCACAAACACTCACACAACCTTTGAATGATAAATAATTAATTATTACATGTAGGATTAAGGTCTCACCAACTTAGATGAAATTTACAATTCTATACCCAACCATATACACATATACATGTGTATACATCTATATATATAAACCCAAACCAAATCAAAGAAAGGAAACATAAAACACTTACATTTTAAAAAATATCATTGAAAATCAACACTTGTAATATTTAAAACAAGGTGGATTTAAATTATATGAGTGTATGTATAATATATAAATATATATAAACCAGAATATACAAGTGTTTATTCATGTTTTCAAAAGGAAGGAAAGTTTAATGAAACCATACCAGTTTTGAGGAGGACGAGTGGTTCAAGGGAGCTTGAAGGAGGCACTAGAGAAAGGATAACCCATAGGGTTTATGTGAAAAATAGCGATGTATTTATAAAATATAAATAATATATTTTTAATTATATTTCCATGGAAAAAACAAGTCTCTTAGTTTTAAATTTTTATGGAGGTGTCAGTGATTTGGAAAACACATTAATAGAGGGGCCACTAGGACCATGGGTGTGGATGAAAAAAATTAAAATAAAGTAGCATGGATACTGGTTCAATGCATATAGAGGATGAATAAGGCACTGTAGATAAGAAAATCCTTAAGAAAAATGGACGGATGTGATTAAATCTCACCCATATATGACAACTGGGGTGCGACATGGAGATTTAAAAAGGAAAGATGGATCATATTATATTGTGTGTGATCTGATGGCTCAAGGAGACACGGTGATTTAAAATTACTCAGACTATAATGATTAGATCCAGATGGATTGGACAACACACAAAAATGCAGAGATACACTATGGCCACTAGGAATTGAGGACCAGAATAAAATGGATGGTTCCAATCATGTATGATGTGATTTAACAGTCCATATCATGTTTCGCCTTAAAAACCACAAGCCGTATAGAAATTGGGAGAGTTTTGTGAATCCTTTATAATACCTGGGCTCCTAACCCAGTCTTAGATTACTCCCTCCCCTTCCCAGTACCGCATTGTATCGGGTACTTCTGCAGGCATTCTCTTGTGCCCACCCACGCCTCTATTCCAACCCACATAGTGGTGTGCTCTGGTCCATTCACACACACCTATGTGCCCTTTGGCATAGCTATTCCCCATGCACGCTAGACCTATCACGCACCATGCATGTGCACTAACCTTGGTCCATTTCCTGGGGGTAGAGGGTGTGAGTCCCACCAAGGCTTTGAGGTCTTTCCACAAGGTGTCCCTCTCCTAGGTGGGGTACTCCCCTAAATTTCAACAAAGTAAACATTTTTTTTATAAAAATAGGTTTAAAAATATATGTATATAGGTATCTTCAAGATTTGATTTCCTTATTATAACTTAAATATTTTCCTTAGTTGTATAAATTCTAAATTTAAAAAACTATGTAATAAATTCATGTTTAATAAATCATTAAGTAAATATTATATTAGTATTATAAAATTAAAATATATATTCTTAATTAAAACCTTTGTTTAAACATTAAGAATGAAAACACCTATAAAAACTTTTCAACACATTTTGAATATCTAAATGTATTTGAAATCAAAACCTCATTTTGATATCATACTAATTATAGCTAAAAATATTAAATCATTATCCTTTTTAAAAATTATAAAAATATTTTATGTGATTAATATTATAATTTCAATGCATATGTATATTATTATGGAAAAATAAATATAACTAAATTGAATGATCAACGACTATAATTGTAGCTGTTAGAACTCAACGGTTTCTTAAGGACAATGGTCAAAACAAGGCCCTATATAAACATGTATTAGGGTGTTCCATATTCAATAAAAATTGGAGAAAAAATGGTTCTAATAATACAACTGATGCTCAGTACAATTATTATGGTTATGTTCATCATTTGTTTCATATTGATTGACCTGAATGGTCCTCTCTATTTATCGGGTCACATTGTTGCATTATGTGGTCTCCCAGTAGCTCTAATAGAGTTTTTAGTGGCAATTTTTGGTTAGTATGATTTCCTTTGATCTTGTTGAAACGTAAACACTTCTGTGTTTAATAAAATAAAATCCATTATGTATTTTTTGTGAGTTTTTTTGATATTAAGAAAAGTAAGCAGAATAAAACCATAATATTATTATTACACATGATAATGGTATGAGGAATCACAATTTCCCCCCTATGAATAATTGTGTCCTTACAATTCATTTCATATTACAATGCTAAAAAACACACTGTGGTTCTTCAAAACATACCCCATCATGGAGTATCCTCAGGTGCGGTCAGCTGAATACACAAATTTGTGTCCAATTCTTCCGCTTACCTGGCAAAAACACACCTCGGACATTAAGGTTTAAACTCTTTCAATTCACACTCGGTCTTCCAGAGGGAGGCTCGAATGGTAGAAAGATCAGAGATGTCTGAATGGACAAACTCTCTTAGAACATATTGGACTATATATTGTCTGAGAATGTCAATGTCATAGATGCGGTCATACAAACAAAGGATCATGATTTTGCACATGTAGGTTCCATGAAGGATCCCTTCTAAGGATGCCTCTTCAACCCTTGACCTAGACGTAATGTTTCGGGATAGAGTGAACCATAAGAAAAGACCATCATGTTACTTTCCCCTTCTCTTATACTCAGTGTGTTGGACAGTGGCTACGTGTTGGTAGATAAAGGCATTCCCATTATTGGAGTGGAGAATGTTTGGATTGTTAGATACCTCGTAAAAGTGTTTTCATGTTCTTCATAGGTTTGAAAAGGGAAGGTATTCATCCTTACAGGTTCTTACCATAATGACCTATAGTACCTCAACATGAAAAGATAAGATATTGGTTTGTCCTTCCATATAAAAATAAAAACAATTCATGAAAGTACAATCAGCGAAACTCATCCAAAAGCACAAACACAGTGAAGGCAGGTGAAAAAAAACATATAACATTTTCATAAAACAACAGGTACCCAACATGTAGGATTAATTGTTTCCCCAGTTCCCAGTTACATGAATCCCCAAAATAATATCAAAACTCTCGATATCCCTGAACCAAATGCATCCCGAGCAGTCTAGTTGAATCTCATGGGTAGACTAATGATGTCTCCAGAGTGATACATGAGGGGTGTAAAGCTGGGAGACATCATTATGTACTTGATGTCTATTCAAAGAAAGAAAGGCCTCAATTTCAAGGATCTCAAAGACCATTAACAGACACTAATGGAAATAGGACAAGATTTGGGACATATTTGTTGCATGGAGGTCACCCGATATTGTATCATCTTGGAAAAACATAAGGGATGGGATGCCTTATGCTTCGGTGAAGCATCTAAAAAGACCCTTGAAATAGTTTTCACAATTTCCGTATGATGGAAATTGGATTTGCATCATAAATAGGTAGTCTAAACCCACTCCATGATGGAGTTGAAGTATACTAAGATTTTTTGACACGTTGTAGAGGTGTCTGTAAGTAAAATTAATGTCTTAATAGTTTAAATGTTGTCATGGATGGCTATGGAGAATATGGTTTCACGAGCCTTAATAAGAAGAGACAAAATAGTGGTATTTTTAATTTCTATCTGAAAATTAAGAAAATATCTTACATAGTAATGCATTAGTAAAAATAATTGTTCATTCCTAGTTTTCTAGAGTTATCTAAACCGAAACATTAAAACCAACTGTAAAGGTCCGAATCCAAAATACCCGGAGTTGGTGCCTTAGAAATGATGTGTAATTTTAGAAAAAACATGCATTGATATTTTACACATCATGTTCCATACAGAGGATCATTACAATTATGGATCTGGGAAACCATCTACTTATGACATGATTCTTCAGCTAAAAACATATACCTAACAATTTAAATTTAAAAAATGTAGGGTGATCACATGAATAACCAATAAAGGTTTTTTTAAATAATTTTTTTATCAATTATAACTTTGGAAAAAAATTATTTTTCAATTTCCCATAAACCAATTTCATAAAGAATGTTGAAACACATGTATCATAACATTACATTTAGTCTAAGAATGATAACTGTACATTTCATGGAATACTGACAGAGTTATAAGGAAGCATTATTCAATTATAAGTAGGCTCATTCACAATAACAAGTAAAATACATTCTAAGTTGGTATGAGATGTTAATATACAAGTACAAAAATTAATAAGAAAGAGTAATACATATCTAGAGTTGTGCATAAAAGTAATAACTTCAATTTCATCCTTTACTAATGTGAATCATACACTAGCTAATAAATTGTATAGTGATGAAAAAATATTAATCCATAATATTTTACATCATTCTGATTCCCATTAACATAATCTCTTTAACCGATAATATTATACTAGTCAAATATTATTTTGGTTAATTAAATAACATAGTCATAATGAAGATTGTTCATAATGCAGGACTTTGTCAAGGCCTCGACCAAGACGTCTAATGATTAAGACCTCGACGAAAATCCATAAATCATAAATTTTTCAAGTTCTTGTGCCAAGACAGTAGTTTGTCTTTTTAGACCTATCGATGCATCGAGGGTCTATAGCGGGCCCCACCTGACACTTACATAAGTCCAATGGATTCCTAATTTCAACTAATCAAAGTTATCATACCACGTTGATTTATTATATTACTTATCACATATAATTCCAAGTGTCACATATTACATGGTTTCATATTTCACATTATTCAAAGTGTTACATGACACCTTGAATAATTAAATAAATAGTAAATAAATGTTCCTATGAATTTAACTTCGTTCTTTAGAGTTTACATATATTTAGTGAATCATGCATATAAGTGTTAATTAAAAAACAATCAGCTTCATGACTATATAATTAAATGGAAGTATGATAAACAGATTGTTGAATATGTGATGACAACTAATGCACTAAAATAAATACATGTTTTGTCACATAAAATGATAACCTTAAATACTAAAACCTTTTTATTAGAATACATATTCAAATTTAACATAGATGAATAATTAATTAAAAGATAAACCAAATATTTCATTTGGGGTATTAAACACATAGATGCCCAAATATTTGTTACTATTATGCTTATGTATAACACATCACAAGGGTATACATAAGGTTAAAAATAAAAAGCATGAAATTAAACCATAACTAATAACATTTACTATATATGAAAATAACTTATTTATACATGTGTATATAAGAGTAGAAAATCCCAAATATTTTACTCATGAATTATCCAAAATTACTAAATGCATCAAAAGTATAATATTTGGCATATCCAAAATTAGATTTTAGTGTTGTGTAAATATCTTTATACATTGGGGTGTATATAAGGAGTTGTTTTTTTAAATAAAAACCACTCATACTTCAAAAACAACATTTTTTATTCTATCATCGAAATCCTTTGGTAATTATAAATAAATTTTAGGATCGATGTTTTTATGTATACACATATATTCACTTAACAAAATTTTCATTATGTATTAAAGTGTTTAAACCAAAAATCCAATAACACCCATATGACTTTAATATATTATTCACATTAATTAACAAGGTTCATAAAAATTTTAGAAATTTTAAAAGGCTTATTTATTAAACATCTCTTATGCAAGTTTATAAACCATTGATATACATATATTATTTATGTGTATAACCGATTATAAATGGTTTATATATATATAATGGACTTACACTGATATTTTTTTGACACTTTCATGTTTGAAATTATTAGGAACATTAGTAAAAACAAGGGTTCAAAAAAATTAAAAATGTTCCATTAATAATAATTAGTTTTGTTTATAAAATTTGTATACATATATATATACGCTTATTTATATTTCAATATGTATAGAATCTAAAAACCTCACACTTACTTTTCATGATAAAGAATAAATGATTAAAAGTAGGATTGAGGGATCACCAACATAGAAGAAATCGACAGTTCTATATGCAACCATATAAATATATACAAGTGTATACATCTATATGTATATATATATAAATATATATATATAAACCCAAATCGAATCAATGAAAGGAAACATAAAGCCCTTACATTTTAAAAAAATCATTGAAAATAAACACTTGACATATTTAATAATGGGTGGATTAAAAATATATGAGAGTATGTATAATATATATATATACCAGTATATACAATTATATATTCATCTTTTAAAATGGTAGGCAAAGTGTAATGAACCCTTACCAGTTTTGAAGAGGAGTAGATGTTTGGAGGCGCTAGAGAAAGGAGAACCTATAGGGTTCGGGTGAAAAAATTGATATATTCATAAAATATAAATAATATTTTATTAGTAATATTTTCATGGAAAAACTGAGCTTCCTTGGTTTAAAATAAGACTGAGGTGTCAGTATTGTGGAAAACGCGTGAAAGGAGGTCCACTAGGGTCTTGAGTTTTGAAGAAAAAAATTAAATGAAAGTGGCATGGATACTGTTTCAACGCACATGGAGGAAGAATAAGGCATTGAGGAGAAGATAATACAAATGGAAAAGGACAGATGTGATTAAATCTCTCCTATATCTGTCATCCGGGGTGGGATGTGGAGATTTAAAAAGGACATATGGCTCAAAGTAGATCGTGTGTGATCTGATGGCTCATGGTGACGAGGTGATTAAAAATAACTCAGATGATCATGATTAGATCACGATAAATCAGACTGTACACAAATATGAAGAGACATACCATGACCACCAGGAATCAAGGACTTGACTGAAATGGACGGCTCTGATCACACATGATGTGATCTAACAGTCCATATCATGTTTCGCCTTAAAAACCTCATCCCACAAAGAAACGAGGAGAGTTCTTCAGCCCCTTTATATGCTCAGGGCTCCCAGCCGAGGCTCATATTACTCACTTCCCCCTCTCAGTACCACCCCGTACTGGGATCTTCTGTGGGAACGCTCCAGGGCCCACCCACGCCTATGTGCCGCCACGCACGGTGGCGTGCTCCGGTCCATGCACATAAACTTTTACGCCCTTAGGTGTAGCTATTCCACCTTCCCTCTAGAACTAGCACACACCATGCGTGCACACTGCCCTAGGGCCATTGCTAGGGGTAGATGGTGAGAATCCCATCAAGGCTTTGAAGGCCTTCCACAAGGTGGCCCTCGGCTTGGGGGGGGGGGTACTCCCCTAAATTTTAACAAAGTAATCCTTTATTTTTTGTCATAAAAATAGGTTTACATATATATGTATATAGGTATCTTGATGATGTTATTTCCACATTATAACCTAAATATGTTCCATATTTTTATAAATGATAATGTTTAAAAACACACTAAGTAATAAATTAATGTTTAATAAATCATTAAGAAAATATTATATTAGTATTATTAAATAAAAAAATATAGTTTTAATTAAAACCATTGTTTAAACATTAAGAATGAAATCACTTATAAAAAGTTTTCAAACCATTTAGAATATCTAAAATGTATTTGAAATTCAAAACTCATTTTAAAATCATAATATGGGTAGCTAAAAATATTAAATAATTATCCTTTATAGAATTTATAAAAAGTGTTTATGTGTTTAAAATTATAATTTCAATTCATACATAAATTATTTTGGAAAACTAAATATAGCTAAATATAGAGACCAATGTCTAAAATTATAGCTGTTAGAACACAACGGTCTCCTATGAAAAATGGTCAAAACAAGTTCATGTATAAACATGTATTAGGGTGGTCCATATTCAATAAAACCTAGTGCAAAAATGGTGATCATCATACCCCTAATACTCAGTAGAACTATTGTGGTTATGGCCATGATGTTTTTCATTCTAATTGACCTGAAGTATCTTCTCTATTTACAAGGTCTTGTTGTTGCATTAGGTGGTCTCCAAGTGGCTCTGATAGGGTTTTTAGTGGGTATTTTTTGTTAGTATAGTTTCCTTTGATCTTCCTATAACATAAACACTTCAGTTTTTAATTAAATAAAATTCCTAGTGTTTATTTTCAATGTTTTGTTAGAATAACATAAAAATCAAACAGAGTAGAAACATAAAATTAATATTACAAAAGAAAAAGTATTGTGTGTCACATCGGAGGACCCCATCCCACCAACATGCACCGCCTCATTCCAGAAACACTCTCCATTCATCTCCTTGTCAGTTTCACCACCATAGGACGATGCTCCCAGGCTGAAGCCCATCTATTATTTTCCCACAAATTTCACCACCATGGTCCCTTCATGGACTTGACCCCCTACTACAGGATACTGGACTTCCAACAATTATTCCCTAGATGGCTACATGGATGGTCGGGCCATAGGGTCCTAATGAAGTGGCTAGTGGTCTAGAGGTTGGGGGCTAGCTTGAATGACCTTATTTTTCTAAAACCAAAAAATATAAAAACTTAGTAAAATTTAAATACAATGTTTTAAAAAATAATTCAGGAATAATTACTAATTTGAACTTCTTACCAAATTATTTTTTTGACCATTTCAATTTATCACATCAAAATTACCATTAATTTATTAAAAAAATTAAAAATTATTATTTTATTAACTGAAAAATATTGAAAATAAATAGATTGACGAATCAAATATACATAATAGTATCATTGGGTAAATGTTCCTTAAATACTTCATACATGTGTTATTATTATGATATATCATAGTTGATGATTTGTTTACATCATATAGAATGATATAGTGATTTTTTTTACACTACATTTTCATGGGTAATATAGTGTTAAATGTTAACATCTAATAAATAATCCATTTATGTTCTCATTATGTTATTTATATGATTAAATTGGTGTGAATCAATTTATTTGATGATTAAAAAGCATTCATAATTAAATACAACACTCAAACATAATATCAAATTCATTTAAAATAGATGGAATTATCTAGAATCTCCCAATCCCTATATATACATGCCACTATCATTGAGATAGTGCATGTGTGAGAACCCTTATCTGGTACTCCCCTGGCCCCATAGTTATCTCCCTCTTCCACCCATAACTTACATTAATCACTATCATATCCTGGTGAATGAGAGTGTTCTTAACATATAATAAGTAATTTAGTACAATCTATGGATACTACATGAAGGATGAGTCAAATTTATATGTCTCTTGTGATCTTCATCAAACCCATATAATGAAGATAGTGTAAATATATTGTTAATGTAAGTTGAATAAACTGTTATCTTTATCCTATAGATTTCATGATTTTATTTTTGTATGTATATTTTTTCAGATTTTAGTATTCTAGTATTCTTCTTCTGCTTAATTTATTCATTTACATATCCACATAAATTATTAAAATTGATCATAAAAGATTATAGGAGAGAGGTATCTTAAATAAACCGATGATAATAACCTATAAGCACTAATAAACTAAAAATTTCAATTCTATTATTTATAAACTTCTCATACATCACAACCACCACTTTTTCAGGATCCACTTATATCCCAATTTGGGAAATAACATGGCCCAAAAATATGACATCACAAACCTATAAATTGAATTTTAATATATTTTCATAAAATTATTGGAACTTCATGTATATAATATTATATCCAAATATAAACTATACACCTTATAGGATTCTGACTATATCCCTGAGTGGTCATTTGGGCCAGAAAATAGGCTTTCAGGCCTTATATTCAGGCCACATGGCCTAAGGCCTTTGGGATATGTAATGTATCTCCCTCTACCTAGTCCAAAGAGGTATTTTCATTAATAATTAATTTAGGCTTCTACCCCAACCATTTAAATGAAATTATTAATTTTATCCTAGTTCAATTTATCACAATTAACACATAATCTGAAACTATATTATAATTTCATAGAAATAATAACTGGGGAATACCATGGGGACATACTCTCTTGATGAATTATTAATATTCAAGTTCTTCCATTAGTGTCATTAACTCTATGATATCATCTAGATCCATTCATCAAATAATCATAGTGATGGGATTGATACCTCATAAAAATCCAATTAAAAACTCATCCTCCCACATTGGCAGAAAATGTATGAAATATCCAGGTGATTTGTCTTAATATTGATCAACCATGGGAGAAAAACATGACTACAACTGCATTCGACTAATATAAGAACTATCCCTTCTACCTAATTTGATATCCTTCAAAACTAACACAATCACAATATAGAAATAATTTATTGTTTCATTAATAATAAACAATATCTTCCTATAAATTAAAAAACTAATCCATTCAAATAACCACATCAAATTTTTTCATCTCCAAGATGAATAAATACCAAATATGTAAATATACAAAAAATCATTGGAACAAGCTAGAAATCACCTTATAGGTTCTTCTCTTCTTTATAAATGAGTATTCATAGATAAATCTATATATAGAAACCAAACAACCAATCCCAGACCAGAAACTAGACAATAAACATAATGAATGAGAAGTACCAAATTCAAAAAACACACTATATACGGTATAGGTAACCTTGATTATACCTCTAACCATTGAAGAACCTATTATATAGTCTGTTGATTCTAAATATATTTCAAAATATTGACCATATCATATACCATTACCTTGATATCATGCTACCATAGTACCCTGAATAGTATCCCCTTGATGAACTTATACCTGAGAACATGTTTCACCTCCATGACTTGACCTCTCAGATGATTTATGGATAGTTCATTTCTATGATACACTACCACATGAATAGGGTCTGTATATAGTATCCAAATAAAGTCCCTCACTCTTTAAGAACCCATCTAGAAAGTATCTAAATTTTTCTGTGCATTCTATAACTGTGTCACTCATTTGGATCCCTAGAAAAAATATATTAGTTAATCCCTCCTTAGTTATACTGATATCAATATAATGGTTCATGTACATTGTAATATAAACAATAAAATGTCTTCCCCATGCCATATGACAATTCTTTATACCTACTATACTCATTTATACTCATATTCTTACCATTACCTGATCTGCCTTTTGATTACCTCTTCTACTTCTCAATATTATTCTCTACTATGAGAGCCATGTTAACTACTTCTATAAAAATAGGTAAAAAAGAGGTAAACCTTTTATCAATTCTAAAACATTAACCCATAACCCAATCTATGAGACATAAAAATATCATCAATATCCAAGGTTGAAGAAACGTGAAGAAAATCTATAATTGTGGAGGAATATTCAAGACTATATATATTATATTACATCATTTATATACACACTAGACCTATATCCATCCCCAATGTCTACAACAATAATTTCTTGAAGAAACTATATGGGAAGGCCTCCCCGATATCTCCTTGGTACTATTTTTCAAGATAAGGATATCCTATCAATGTTGATCCAATACCTTATGTATAATAAATATAATAATAAATTTCTTCTCATTATGAGTATCAGCGGTATTTTTGATCCAATATATTCCCTTTGGACACTATTCAACAAAATGAGGCATGATACCTATTCTAAATATGATAGTATGTTTTTCTCAAAAGTCATGAATAACATGGGTCACCATAGTTACCTCCTAATGTGGCCTTCCATCCTTATTTTTAATCATATTATATAAAATCTATACACTCTTCTTCTCTAGTGGATTTTTAGGATCACCCACTAAGGTAATATGATAAACCTCAAATTCCATATTCCCTTCATAAAAAAAAATTACTCAAACTCTTTCGAAAAAGGATCATTAAATTACATCATAGGTACTGTAATTATTTAAAAATAAATAGGCCTATTACCATTAAAAAATAGTATCTTCAATAAACAAATACATCCATGTATTACATATAGAAAAAAGTTACAAGGTAATTAGTGTGATCAAATAATCAAAGGTCATTACTAAGGAGATTCCATAAATTCTAGGTTATTAATCAATTTCTAAATATTTATTCCCTAAAACACTTATTAGTATACTAATAATATAATTACTTAATTAAAATTCAAATAACCAATAAATGACAAACACATTTATTCACACACACATATCATTTCCTTATGAACAAAAATAATGCATGAATACTACTCTACACACCCTCAACAGATTGCGTATTATATCCCAAAATCATATTTATAAAACTCAAAAATTAAATAACATTACCCGTAGTAACATGGACTTCTATAATGGTTGTGATATGTAGGAAGACACATAGTTTATAAATTCTATACAGGTTTATGGTTTCATTCTAATAAATAAATTTTGGAGACTAAAATCATGGGTTTAGGGATATCAATTTGGGATCTATTTACCCTATAATGGTTTATAGAATCAAAATTCTCAAAAGAAAAAAAAGTGATATTAATTAGAAGTATAAGTTAAACTAAAAATTGAATAATAAAATTAATATAAATCACACACATTCCAACATAAGTCACAAATTAAAATATGTATATTCAGTAAATCTCATATAATAAAGGATTTAAATTACAACTAAAAAAGATAGTAAAATTTAGTTTGGAATATCACTTCCACATTGCTCAGAAATCTTACAAATATAACTACAATTTATATTCCAAAAATGACACGCTTTTATAGTGGCTTAATTCCATTACCCACAACATCATACACATAATTTTTATTTACACAAGGTATGAATGTATAAAAAGTGAGAATAAACCTTAGTTAAAACCTCTACAATCCAAAAAACTACATAGATTTATCCACAATCAAAAATAAAAAATGTACATATTTATATTATTTAACAAAATAATTTTATGTCTACCGTATAAAACTGAATGTAAACTTAATCAAGTAAAATTATTATGCATATTTCAATGAGTTTCCGTAAAACCCATAATAGCACATATAGATTAACAATTCAAACTCATGGTTCATTATAACATAATATTCCAATCAACTGAAATATCATAATCTTTTCATTATAAACACTATGAAAATAAAAAAACATGGCTTCCTTAACAATATCACATGTATTATCCCAACATAGGTCTATATATAAGTGAACGACCACATGGGACTTTTTAAAACATAGAAGATAGGGTAAACCATATTATAAACTTCTCTATTTTAAAAAAACTTGTTATAATTAAATAGAAAGTTTTCTATTAAAAAACATCATAATAATATTCCTAATAATTCATGAAAAATATTAAATTATAAAAACACTATAATGATAAATTTTTAATTTTCAATAATCATGCTTTACACCAAAATATCATTTTAAAGGAACCTATAAAAATTAATAAAAAAATGTTATGTAATAATTTATCCCTTTTTTATATCAACCATAAACACCTAAAAACATTTTAAATCAAGGCATTATTACTTTAAAGCCTAATTATTTCCGTCTTCAAAGTTATCAATACACATTTTCATGACCCCCATCCCACTACGAGTACCCATCCCGGGATGGCATTGTGATAAGGGAGATAATGACCATCGAGTCTTGCCTGAAATAGGCCCCGGGTTGGTGACTAGCTCCGAGTGTATCACAAACACAATAATAAGAGATATTACCCTCTAATTGAACACATGCGGAAGAGAGAGATAATATAGAAATCAACCAACTCCTACTCAACCCATAAGATAAATGAAATAACATGTACACATATGAAATGTCATGAAAAACTAATACAACTGAAAGGGGAAAAACTTCAAGTACCCAAAATAAAGTAAAACAACATAAACCACAAGCTCAAATTGCTCCTTAAACCACAAGCTAGTATTAACCATCATGATCTCCAACCTTCTCCAAGTGTTCTAAAAACAAAATAAATATACATAGGGTGAGTATAAAAGTACACTGAGTAGGATCCTCCCCAAATCCTCTTGTGAAAAATTAAATAAAGCATGCTAAAGCAGAGTGAACAACAAGTGAAAATAACTCGTTATCTAAATAGGTATACTAAGTTATCAGCCTCACCATGGCTATTATCACCAAGTAATTCATACAAGACTATATAATATAACAAAAAATATCAAGGGTACCCCTCTACTATTTCCCCACGGGTTTGCGGCTTTCCCCCCACGTCACACGTCCTAAGCATCTCTCTCTAAAAAGCCTTTCCCGCATACACCTGGGCGAAGCACAACAATATGAACATCTAGTTACAAAACCACCACGTCCACGTAAGCAATGTAACCAGGGAGTATATGAGATTCACCATAGCTCGCATAACGTGTATCATACACTGGGTTTTATACCTCAAGCCATTACAGCCCATACTACGAGTATGGAACCCTAAGCCGTCACAACCTATGCACATTACACCTATAGTTGTCTATAGAAAACTATATCCAGAATTTAAGTGTGTTAATAAACACAATCAATTACAGCCTTCAACACACATATATGGGAAAGACAAACCAATGTGCTTGCAAGCACAAGTAACTACCAAGAGGAGAGAGCTCAGCCAAATGGGGTAGTCGACCATCCATCCTCCCACCAGAATACGGGGTAAAACAACCCCCAGGTCTCATAATGCCCAAGGTGTCAGTTTCCCTTACTACTAGGGCTGAGTAGCATATAGAAACACAAAAACTACATAATATACTATACCTCACAAACACACTATGGGCATAACCTAGTAATAGAATAAACTATATATAACTTATCTCAGACTCTAGGATGCTACATCTAAGACACGGTTTCCTATAATCACACATCCATTTAAAAAGATTTAATAAATTATTTCATTCACTTTTTACCAGTTGCAATTTACATTAATTAATTATTTAAACATTTATTAACCAATGATAATTCCACATTATATTTTAATCCCATCACACCCAAAGTCCCCTTTCCCTTTAAAATTACAACCTTATCATTTTTTTCCAGCAATCTCTAACCCCATGGGTTAACATAATTTATTAAATTATTCATACAGAATTAATTTCCTATATTCACAAGAATTCAAGAAAAAAACAATCTATGCTACTAAACACAAGGGGGCTCAACACAACGAGTAGATGTAGTACCCAAAGAGTCTTTGCCTCCTATATTAAGAGAATAGACCCATCCTCCCCTGAGAAGCTAAACACGGAAAGCATGTGGCATACCATGCGAATCTTCGCCCATTTCAGAAGAAGGGTAATTAAGACCAGCTTCCACGAGCAGTGAAAAAATTAAAGAAAATAACCAACCAATAAGAATCAGCATGAATCCAACAATCATATCCATCCCATTCCATTATACCTAGTGTCCTCCCTGACACCCACATGAATAAATAGATGCATCTTGCCACTCTATGTGTCATCTGCTTCCACAAACAATGGTCTCCATGCCCCCACATACCACAACTACCATCCAGGATCATATCACAACAAAAGAAGTAGGAAAACAAACATCTTAACAATTGTCCTCTTGGCCCTTTAAAAGTAAAGAGGGTAACTCAAAACCCTTCAAGGAATTATCAAATAATTGGTTATTTAATCCATCTTGAATTAGTCGATTTATTATTCATAGGTTCAAAATTCAAGAAACCTAATCAGTAAGCTATAAAAAAATAATTAAACATGCTCAATGCGCCAATTTTATTAACATGAAATTACAAAAAGGGGAACCCGATTCATTTACATGACTCTTTATCATTTAACCAAAAAATTATCAACTAATTTCTGGTTACATTCATTACCAATTTCCATCAATAAGGAACTTTTAAACAAAGCATGCATAGATATCACACTATCTATAAAAACAAGAGGCAATAACATATGATCGATAAATATTTACATATCCTGTTCAAATTATTATTATATCAATTCCATTGTCATCCAGTGGGATAAAAATGATAAGGATATAGTAGAACATAAAATACGAGAGAAGCAATATATCCCCTACCTAAAATGGTTATTGATGTTCTTTATATGAGAATAGACTACACAACTGATTACAATCGCCTCCTCTTGTGACAACTGCATCCACCTGAGGATGCCACGGGATGACTACACCAACCGAACTCAATAAAACACCATTAAAAGCATGAAGATCACATTATATATTATGGAAAGGAGAAACAACATATTATGAACTCCCAAACAATGAAGATAAAACACACATTATGTCTAAGCTCGATGGATACTCCTTGGTTGCACCGAAACAGGGAAACCAATCCATAAGGAAATGTTTGATCTTACAATTCCTACCAGAAGGAAGGAAATGATCGAGTGTTTCATACCAATGAACAAGGAAGAAGAACAAGGGAGAATGATATCATGTCCCTTTTGAATATTTAATGGATCGATGGATTATGATACAATTGATTTCCCATTAAAAGAGGATCGGATAAAACCACATGGTTTGATCACGTAAAACCATCCTGAGCCTTAGTAATAATTTTTATAGGAGTTATGGCCTTTGAATGGGCTATAGAGTATTTAAAACAATCATTTAAATGCATTTTACCTCAATGGAAACGTTAATGGGTGGAAACAGTAGGAATCTGGAAGCACTGTTCACTGTTAGATTTTCACTATTCTAGAACACTCTTTTTGAACCCTACCATTGGAACCTCATTGTTCTGAAAACACTACTCATGAACCTCACCCTTGGATCCTCACTGTTGGAACCTCACCGTTGGAACCACACCATTCTGGAAACACTGTTCCTGAACCTCACTATTCTAGAAACACTTTTCATAAACCTCACCATTCTAGAAACATTGTTCATGATCATCACTGTTCTGGAAACAATGTTTATGAACTCGAAATTTGAAGAAAAAAAATTGCTGTTAGAACCTAATTATTCTGGAAACACTGTTCATGAACTCGAAATTTGGAAAAGGAAGTAGAGGTTGCTATTAGAACCTCACTATTCTAGGAAAACATTTCATGAACTCAAAATTTTGAAAAGGAAGTAGAGGCTGCTATTAGAACCACACTATTTGGGAAACACTGTTCACAGAACTCAAAATTTGGAAAAAGAATGAAAAGGTCACTGATGGAAGGTCACCGTTGCACTTTTCACAACTGTCTACCATTGGAACTGTTCACCGAGGTTCGCCGATATCACAATTCATAGAAGGATACCGATGCACTATTAACAATATCTACCATTGGAAATGTTCATCAAAATGGAAATTTGGAAAAGTGTTGGGGAAAAGTCACCTACACATCTCATATCACCTCAAACACCATATTCTCATAGAGTAATAGTTCAGAGAGGTTTGGGCCATTACATCAGATGCCTTTCAAAACATTCTCGTCCTCATGAATTCAAAACCCACTTCAAAGGAAAATGAAACGGGGTCCAAAAAACCACCAATCGAGATACCTCTGAAAATAGAGAAATCCATAAGAAGAAAAAAAATTAATTCATATTATAAAAATGAATGGTCTAACCACAAGGGGACATTGTTACATGAAAAGAGGTAAGCATAAAAAAATATGGGTACTAATCACGTATCTGTGACTCACGTTCCTAGGTGCTCTCCTCTATGCCACTGTTTCTTCACAAGACACGAACCAAGGGGATAGAATGCTCGTGCAACACCTTCTCCTTACTGTATTGGTTCTCCACAGGTTTCTCCTCAAAGATCGCATCATCATCAAAATCAATCTCTCCCAAATAGATGAAGTGAGATTAATCATGATGATAACAACAAAGCTATGATCATGGAAAACATTATGTATCTGACCCATCTGCAAGAGAAGTGCTACTGGATACACCATAGCTCCAGCACGAGCTAACACCTTGAAAGGCCCAAAAACCTGGGGAGAAAGCTTACTCCCATTATCAAACCTTTAATGGCCACGATGGAGAGTCACCTTCATAAACACATGATCCCCAAAAAAAACTAAATGGGTCTCCTCATTTGATCAGCCTATGATTGATGACGATCTTGTGCTATCTTCATCCTCTCACGAATCACCCGAACCATCTCTATTGTATTCTGCACTAGTTCTGGTCTGAGAATTGCTAAATCTTCGACCCCAGTCTAGAAAAATTGAGAACAGTAAGGTCAGCCATACAAGGATTCAAATGGCTCCATACCTATGGTGGGATGAAAATTATTATTTTATGTGAACTCCAGCATGGGTATGTGCCTCATCCTGGAACCTCAAAAATCAAGAACAGAATAGCGTAACTTATCTAAATGTGTCTGGATTGTTCTCTATGTCTAACCATTCTTTTGTGGAAGAAAAGTAGTTCTAAGTCATAGTTGAGAACTGAAAGCATGTTGGAGACCTCTCCACACCCTGGAGGTAAAATGAGGATCTTGATCAGAAATGATTGTCCTTTGGACTCCATGATGTCTCACCACCTCCTAGAGATATTGCCTTGACAAAAATTCCATTGAGCTCGACTCCTTGATCACTATGAATTAGACTATTTTTGATAAATGATCCACTACCACCCAAATAGAAATCTATCCTCTCGAAGCTTGGGGTAAAGTAGTAACAAAGTCCATTGTGATGTCCTACCACATCCACTACGGAATATCTAATGGTTGGAGAAGATCATCATAATCATGGTGTTCAACCTTCACATTCTGGCAGACCAAACATTGAGACACAAACTCTGCAACTGCACACTTCAGACTTAGCCACCGAAACAGGCTCCTCAAGGCTTGTTACATCTTTTTCAAACTAGGATGCAATGCTAAAGGTGAACTACAAGACTCCCTAAGAACCGTCTAGTGCATCGTCAAAAGGACAAAAATCCTTCTATGATACACCACTTGGTGTTGTTCATCCTCCGACCAACCATCAGGGGGCTCGCCACAGACAACTTTTTCTCTCTAGACCTCCGCCTCTAAATCCCCCAACTGGGACTTCTCCACATTCTGCATTAGGGATGACTGTACCGTTATCCAAAAATGACATCCTCTACCCCCAACTTCTCCCATATCATGATATAATGATGAGAGCTCTTCCATTACCCTCCATAAAACTCCAGATTCATGCACAGCATCACTATGTGACTTTAGACTTAGTGCATCAGCTACAACATTCCCCTTTCCAGGTGTATAGGATATGTTGATGTTGTATTCCTGTAAGAACTCCATCCGCTGACATTGTTGTAAGTTCAAGTCACATTGGGAGAAAACATACCTCAAACTCTAATGATCGATGAAAACCACAAAGCGATTGCCAATGAGGTAGTGTCTCCACAGCTTTAGAGAAAAAACACAGCTTCCAACTCAATATCATGGGTGTCATAGTTTCATTCATGGGGAGGAAACTACCATGACCTATAATAAACAACTGACCTCTACTACATGAGAACACATCCTAACCGTAGATGCGAAGTGTCCTAGAAAAAATAAAACTGAACATCCTCAGCTGGAAGACAACAAAATTTAGCACTTACTAACTTCTCCTTTAGATAGTTGAATGATTCCTAACACAGATCAGTTCATATGAATTCCTGATCCTTCTTGGTCAAAGTTGTCTGAGGAGTCTCAACTTGTGAGAATTTGGCTACGAACCTCTTATAGTAGCCTTTGAGACCAAGGAAGATTCACACCTCTGACACAATCATGGGGGCTTCCCAAGAAATAAATGTTTCTATCTTTGATGGATCCACATCTACACTCTGTTGGGACTCAACATGCCCCAAGAAATAGACTTCCTGAGCCCAGAACACACACTTAGTCAAATTCCAAAATAGTTGATGTTGTCGATGAACTCCCAAAACGGCGTGCAGATACTCTGCATGCTCCTCTTCCGATGTGGATTACACAAGGATGTCTTCAATGAAAACCACTATGAACATGTCCAGATACTCAAAGAACACAACTTTCATCAACACCATGAACACAACTAGAGCGTTAGTCACACTGAATATCATTACAACAAACTCATAATGCTCATGAAGACAACATAAATCAGTATTTGGGATATCCTCATCCTTCACACACATCTGATGATATCCTGACCGCAAGTCAATCATTGAGAAAAAATTTGCACCCTTCAGCTAGTCGAATAAATCATTAATCCACATAATTGGATAGAGATTCTTTATTGTCACTTTGTTTATGCGATGATAATCAACACACAACTGAAAAATAGCGTTAGCCTTCTTCACGAACAAAAATGGTGCACCCTGTAGGGACACACTTGGCTGAACAAAACAGCACTGTAACAGACCATCAAGTTTTATAAGTAGCTTTTATAACATATAAGGGGCCATCCTATATGTAGTCTCAGAGATACGAGATTCTGCTAGTTGATGTTTGATCCCAAACTTGATCTCTCGTCGAGGGGTTAATGCTGCAACCTCTTCTAAAAATACATCAGGGTACTCTTCTATGATCCTAGGAAATGCCAACTACTATACCCCTGAAGAACTCAACATCATCTCATCTATCATGGACAATAAAAAAAGAACACACCTATGACCCATCTGAGGATGTCACTCACCAAAAATCTCCACCATATCTCCATCTGCACCAAAGAAAACTATAGAGTCTCAAGATTTATGTACATGGAAATCACTACTTTTGTGTAATACCTAATACATAAAAAAATAGACACCAAATGACAATAATAGTTTAGTGTCTTTGGAAACTCGGAATATAATATTTTAATCTTGGTGAAGGATCTTCAACATCTTTCATATAGATCTTCCTTTTTTTATACCTAAAACCTTTCATTATATATTGGGGAAATTAAAACATATAAAGGGTGAGCTTAGATGTATAGTAAGTGTAAGCATAGATAACATAAAACAATCTGTAAATATTTTAATGCAGAAACATGAACATAAAATCTCAACATGAAAATCTTGAGCAAAAACATAAATCTTGGAAGTACGTAAGGCATATATCATAAGGGAACATCATTCATGATAAAATATCATGGGATCAAAACATGTAATTGTGGAAAAACAATAAGAAAATGATATTATTTCCATAGTAGCCATGGAATTTCTGCCAATACCATCATAGTGAACAAAGTACCTTTCTGAATCGAGTTCACTCCTCGTTCCAGTCCTGTATCACTGAACTGGGTTAACTTAGCATTCCAGCAATGTATATTTCACAAGATATAAATCATTCCCTAATGCATTGGAGGGAAATACAGGTCCCACCCATCTCATAATGAAATCATTCGTACTTATGAAACAAAATAAGCATAAATCATTCATCATAACCCAATGTGTAAAATGGGTTTCATAAACATCATCCCATGATAACATAAACAATATAAAAAATGGATATCATTTAATCATATGAAAATTGAAACAATGTAAATATTATATAAATTATACTTGAAACATAAATATATGAAATAATGTCAACTTAGATGGAAAATGGATTTGATAAAACACTTGAAAGGAATTATTGAGGAAAATATACTTTCTTCTTCAATATCATTTTCTTTTCTCAAAATACCATGAAATTTTAAATGATAGGATTTTTTTTGAAAATAGTTATTAAATATTTGAGGGGATGATTCATTAAAATTAGGCATTGTGAAAATGTAACAATCTTTTCATGTCATTATGTTATAAAAAACATTCTCCTCATACTTTTTTCGGAAATTCAAAATTCACATCATATGGTAAACAAAAGAAAGATATACTTTATAATAAAACTTTAATTGTTAATCCAGGAAAATGAATCTCATCGCGTTCGTGGAGACAGTAGTCCGTATGTACGCATGAGCGATGATATCTTTCCCATAATTTTTTAATATAATTTTGGTTGGTGATATAATATCTCATAATTAGTATGATTTTATAAGAACCATATATAGTTATTCTTTACACCATTATACCCATCAATGTAAGGGGGTGGGGGCAAAAACTGATTGCACCACGTCGTGGAGACGGTATTCCGTACGTACCCACGCATAGTGATTTCATTTTCCATAGGATGGATAGAAATTGAAATGGGGTTGTTTAATATTTATAAAATAATATCAGTATATTGGTGACACTTATTGTATTACATAATAATTAAACAAATAATGAAGTGGATGTTGAAGAAGGAAGAAACTAGAAAGAATCGGTAGAAGAGATTATATCTTCTTCGACGCCCCTCCTTTATGCTTCCGCTTAAGACACTAGAGTTGTTCTTTTGAGGAGAAAAAAACCTCCATAATGATTATAGGGAAGTTGAGAAGAGAAATTTACAGGGTTTGGTTGAGCTTTATTTCCCAATGTTGTGTAAAGAGGAGAGGGAGGATCTACCCTTTTATAAGGGGGAGAGAGGCACCTTTGGAAACCTCAACAATATTAATTTATAATAAATCTAACCCCACTTAATAACTTCCAAAAATGACTCATATTATATTATTAGATGATATAGGGTTGTAATCGCATCAACCAATAAAATTTATACATGTTGGAAATTTATTTTAAACCTTATCAACATGATTTATCATTATTTAATCTATTAAATTGTTTTTGTGGTAATAAGATTATAAATTTTATATTGTTATGAATAATTACTTATGTGTTGTTAATTTTCCATAATTGGATAATTTATAACATTTTAGACCACATAAATTTTAATTTATAATTTTTAAATAATTTTTATATTTTTAAACAATTTTATATTATGTTATTTGTATAAAATAACACTTGTTTCAATTTTGACGCTATTCATTTATTTGATTTTAAATAAAATCCAAAAAATATATATGTTCAAAATAAAAGATTTTGTAAATTCATAACATGTAATATTTGTCTATAAAATTAATGGATCACATAAAATAGTTCATATAATATTTATTTTAATATTTTTAATACCATTTATTTGATATTTCAATAAATAAAATAATTTCAACATCAATATTGTGTCACCTTTAATAATAATTATTTAATCCCTAAAAATTATAAATAAAATTAAATGAAATAGATAAGTTAATTAGATTTGTGGATACTATTCATGTTCTATGTTATATGAAGTTAATCAGTTAATTAAAATTATTATACTTATAAGATTTAAGAGAGTGACATGTTGTCACTCTCTTTAGTTTTAGAAATAATTACGTCATTTTCATTGTAAAAGGTCTATGAAATTAATCTATTACAACCCTTAGGTGATATCAGTAGACTTTTATTAATCCAATAGATTTTTGTAATGTGTCAGGGTAATTTTATAGTCTTATTTTTACACTTAATTCCCCAATTTACCTTTAACTGTAGTAAATAAAAATTACCGTTGTTACTATTCATAATATCAAAAAAATATAAGTAACCTATTAAGATAATTTGGACCCACTGAATCAAAATATAGAATCCATATTTCCAAAATCAAAACACAAAAGTTTCAGTAATTAAATTAAAATTAATCTCGTTGTGAAGAAAATGGGTTTTAACAGTTAAAACTTTGTCAAAGATTCAAATTTTTTACCTATGAATTCAATATAAAAATAATGGTAATGACGTGAATTATATTAAATGGTATAAATATATTCTATGTATAATTTAAAAAATTTAAATATTATAATTTAACCATATAAATTATCTTAATGAAAAAAGTTGTTTTTAATTAAAATATAGCGTATTTTTACTATTCATCAAAATAAGAAACTTATCAGAAAAATACAAAAAAATTATCCAAAGTAAATTTTTATATAGTTATTCAAAATAAAAATTTTATATTGTCAAATTAAACTTATAAACATGTCAAAAACTACATTTAATGTTGGTGTGCCATCAAATGCTGGCAAAACTGCTTATTTTAAAAATACTCTTTTTACATGAAAATTTTATTTTTTTCTCATACCATGTTCAATAAAATGTGTAAGAAGAATTATAATGTTATAAAATTCAAAATAATATTAATAATATTCATAACGGATAGTTTATAATAATATTACTACAATATATCGTTGTTTAGTGAAACCCGGTATTGCGTACTACACAAGCTATCGAGGAAGGTAGCGATTGCTTGTAATGCATGCCAAGTCAGGGATGCGTGTAGTGAATTATACCATTGGGGTTGCATATAACATCATAAAAACTGATTTAATTTATACATTAAACAAAATCTTTACTTAATTTTGTGTAGAATAATTTCCAAAAAATGAACTTGAAATTGTCTGTAACACGAGCCAAGAATAATGTTGCGTATACTACAAGCTAATACAGTGTTGTGTATAGACAAGATAATCATGTTGTAGCATACAACAGAATATATGAAAGAAATTAAAAACTATATATCTCATAAAATCTGGGGGAGTTACATTTTACCCCCTTAAAATTAATTTCTCCCTCGAAATTCTTCGGGGTTATGAATGGTTTATTACATGAGAGTTTCTTTCATAGATTCCCACACTATAAAAAGTAATGATAAAACATAATTTTAAAAATGGACGTTAGAAAAAAAATTGGATTCCCAAAGTAACTCATCACATGGGTTCCAACATAGGATATTATAGGTGAAAATATGAATATGGAATATAAATAAAACCATCATGTTCTGATGGAGAGTGGTAGAGAACATGGCTATGAAATATCCAAAAATAACAAAGCCATAAATTTTTGATGATCTAAGGTACCATCTATTTCACCAGATATGATAGTAATAAGACATCATTTTTGGTTTTCATGATCATTTCCCTAATGTTGAAAAAAAATTGAATTAGAAGAAATACTTTCTTGATTTTGGTACAATCCCACCATTGGTCATTCCGTGAACAATTTCAACTTCATCTCTTAAAAAATGAAGTTGAATTTTCATTCATGAAGTGTTAGTGGATCATGCGATATAATGATAGGTCATTCCATCTGTCTCAAACAAAAAGTTAAAAAAAGTTTTTAAATATAAATATGTTCATCTATAGTGAGATTAATCAAATATGGTTCCTGAAATAGAATTATACTTAATATATTATAACGATTAATAAATTAAAACTAATTTATACTAACAAGATACTTCCTATAGGCTAGTGGTAGGCGATAAAGGCCTATCTCACTTCGTTTGTGGGTTTGATTCCTACAGCCTTGTATGACGTGACAGGTTGTCGCCCATCGTACAGGTTGTCCATTTTCTAAAACTACAATGTTACAACCTTACATAAATAGTATCTAAAAAAGTTCTATCCTTAAACTATAATATCTGATGTCCAAAATAATCCATTCCAATTTTTATACATATCCAAAATACATATGTAAAATTTCATTGTATAATGAAAATTATTACTAGAAATGTAATCTACCAAGAATGTGAATACCATCATTTATCCCCTATATATCATAAGATATATCTTTTTGGTCATATTACAAACATTTGAATACCTTAATCATGTATTCTCTTGAAAAAATCAATACACATTGAACCTTAGTGAAAAACATGAATTCTTCCAATAGTTAACTCTTTCCACATAAAAAAATTACAAAATTTCTATATACTCAATCCATGATATCAATTTGTTCTTATATCATTCATGAGCTCATTAATAATATCCAAAATATTATTTTCTCCTAATCCATTCATTATGCGCATATCATCTTCTTTCCAAAAATATCTGAATAACCTTTCAAGGTCACTGGTACTATACAACATATACTTTCAAATATTTTAGGAAAAACAATAGTGTAACAATACTTAGATGTGTCTTTATTCTATAATACAGTTGCCTATACAACATAACACATAATAAACATAAATCATTCCACTACATTCTTAAACCATTGACCAAACTTCAATAATTATTTCATCTCACATATCATTTGTAGTCTCATCATCATCATCAATATAAATACTACCCATACGACTATGATGATTCTCTTAATGATATTTTACATTAGGGAATTGATTTTCATAATTCCCATACATTCCACATTTAAAACATTTAATAGTTGTTTATGTTGTAGTAATACCATTATCCTTGTCCATGGTGTTAACTGAACCAATTCCTTTTCAATTACTGGAATTGTTTCCTTCCTTTACACACCCAAAGCATCTTCCAGTTACTTTGAAACATTATCATTTTCCTCTTTCCAAATTATTTACATGAGGGAAATTTAACTTTATTTCCTCTATGATCATCATGAAACTCCATCTTTCTCTTATTATATGAGTCGTGATAATTACCAAATTTGAGATTATTGATCATATGGAGAGATTGCAGATTAGGAATAATAATGATGTTTTTACTTACAAATCCTGTTTCATTTGGTTTCTCATGAAAAATATCATTCCATTGTCCATCATATCATCCATTATCGTTAATCATCCTGTTTTTGATCATTTTCTATAACCCAAAAAATAATATAATGAGAGGAAAAAATAATTCTAGGATAAAAACATAATAAAAGGGGGGGTGTACATTCAATATATAACATCTTTGGTTTAATTCTAATACCGTTGATGTAATTCTAGTACTATAACATAGATGTATATTTAACCTTAGAGACATCCCTAGACATACCGTAGAAATATCTCTAGGGATCTCACTAAATCTCTCTCATCCTAGTTTCCAATGGTTGACTAATCCTTCCCTATGATACCAAATGTAGATACCCAAGCATGACATATATGGAAATTACATTACTTTTCCGGAATACCTAATAGATAACAAAACCACACACCAAAGATCGTAATAGTTTAGTGTCTTTGGAAACTCGGAATATAATCTTCTAATCATGGTGAAAGATCATAAACCTCTCCCATAAAGATGTTCAATTTTTTTCATACCTAAAACCTTCTTTTATATCCGGGGGAAAAAACATCTAAAGGGTGATCTCAAATTCTTAGTAAGGGTAAGAATATGGAACATAAAACAGTCCATAAACATTTTAATGCATAAACATGAACATCAAATCTAAACATCAAAATATTGAGAAATGATATAATTCATGGAAGTACGTAAGGCATATATCATAAGGGAACATCAATCATACTAAAATGTAATGGGAACAAAACATGTAATTGTGGGAAACCATTAATCAAATGATATGATATCCATAGTATCCATGGCATTGCTGCCAAGACCATCTTAGTGGGAAAAGTCCCTTTATGAATCGAGTCCACTCCTCGTTCCGGTCTTGTATCACTGAACCAGATTGACTTACCATTACAACCATGTCTATCTCAAGAGATATAAATCATTACACAATGAATTTTAGGGAGATATAGGTCTGACCCATATCATAATGAAATCATTTTTACTTGTTCCACAAAATAAACATAAATCATTCATCATAACCCAAAGAGTAAAATGGGTTTCATAAACATCATTCCATTATAGCATAATCCATATAAAACAAATGGATATCATTTCATCATAACAAAAATGAATCCTTGTAAATCATATAGTTCTTTTACTTAAAAAATACACATATGAAATAATGTCATCTTAGATGGAATATGGTTTTGATAAAACACTTGAAATGAATTCATGAGGAAAATATCCTCTCTTCTTCAAAATTATTTTCTTTTTTCAAAATTCCATGAAATTTTAAAAGAAATGATTTTTTTGAAAATAGTCATGAAATATTGTAGAAGAATCTTCATGAAAATTAGGCCTTATGAAACCGTAAATATCTATTCATGCTGAATAAGTTTAAAAACATTCTCCTCATACTTTTTTAGGAAAAGTCAAGAAGTACTTCGCATGGTAATCAAAAGAAAGATTCCTTCCATAACACAAATTAAAATTCAAATAGAGATAAACATGACTTAAAACATAAATGGATGAATATTAAACTCTTTATGAACAACATTTTTAAGGACATGGTTGAAAAATATAACCCCAGTAAATACTTACGTATAAGCAATCCCGAATAAAAATGAAATGGAAAAATTATCCCTTACCTTACGTATGATATGTTTAGTATGTATCCAAAACTCCTATATAATGATTTAAATAATTTCATTGACTTATTTCAGAATCATATTAATTGTTATGATTTCATATATGGCTCACTTATGACTTTATATTACCAAATCTTTTGAAAATTCCATTTTAAAGTAGCGTTCTGGGTAAAGTCGTTTCATTTATCATTCCTGTTTTGACTTGTTGTTCTTGATATTATTACTTATATCCTGATTTAATTAATTCCAGAATTAAAACATTATTTATATATAATATATATTGGTAATATATATATATATGATAGATCGATAAATGGAATTAAATACACCGTTCATGGAGACGGTAGGTCGTATGTACGCATGAAAATTGTTTTCATTTCCTTATTGAATTGAATGGAATTGAGTAAATGAAACATATAAGTACATAAATACAGTATCATTATTATGTAATATATTACATGATTATTTGTTATATTAAATATAAAATCATTCAATGAATGGTTAATCATGGAAAATGAATGTCACCGCGTTCATGGAGATGGTAGTCCGTACATATGCACGAGCGATGATATCATCCCCATAATTATTAAATATAATTGGAGTAGATGATATAATATCTAATAATCATTATGATGTTATAATAACCATATATAGTTATTCATCTCACCATTATACCCATCCAAGTAAGGTGGTGGTTGAAAACCTGATTACACCACGGCGTGGAGACGGTATTCTATACATACGCACGCGTGGTGATTTCATCTTCTGTTGGTTGGATATAAGTTGAAATGTGGTTTTTTAATATTTATAATATCATATCAGTATATTTTTGAAAATTATTTTATTACATTACAATGAAACAACAGAATAAGAATATGTTGAAGAAGAAAGAAACTAGAAAAAATCAGTAGAAGAGATTACCTCTTCTTTTACACACCTCCTTTAAGCTTCAGCTTATGGGACTAGATTAGGACATTTGAGAAGACCAAAACCTCCAGAATGTTTCTAGGGAAGTTGAGAAGTGAAATGGGTAGTTTTTGTTTGATCATGAAGGCTCAATGTTGGGTAAAGAGGAGAGGGAGGTGGTTCCCTTTTATAAGGGAGGAGAGAGTCACATTTGAAAACATTAAACATGTTAATCTATAATAAATCAAAAACCACATAAAAACCACAAAAAATTACTCATATTCGAAGATAAGATTATATAGGGTTGTAATAGAATCATACTATATAATTTAGACATGTTATAATATTATTTTTAACTTTATCATCTTTATTTTTACATAATTAATCTATTTAATTTTATTTGTGGTAATAATATTCTAAATTTTAAATTTTTATGAATAATTACTTATGGGCTTTGAATTGACCATATTTGGATAATTTAAAACATTTTAGACCATATAAATTTTAATTTATAATTTTTAAATTTTATTGTGATTTTTAAACAATTTTATATTATGTTATTTGTATAAAAAAAACAATAGTGTCAATTTTGACACTATTCATTTATTTGAATTTAAATAAAATCCACACAGAAGATATGTTCAAAATAAGAAATTATTAGATTAATAACATGTCGTATTTATCTAGAAAATTCATGGAGAACATAAAATAGTTCATATAATATTTATTTTAATAAATTTAAAACCATTTATTTTATATTTCAATAAATAAAATAATTTCAACATAACTATTGTGTCACCTTTAATGATAATTATTTAATCCCTAAAAATTCTAAATAAATCCCATGATGTATAGAATTTTATTATATTTCTGGAGACTATTCCTGTTCGATGTTTCATGAAGTTTATCACTAAATTAAAATTATTATATTTATAAGATTTAAGAGAGTGATGTGTCATCACTTTCTTTAGTTTTAATAATAATTACATCATTTTCCTGGTAAAAGGAATATTAAATTAATCTATTCCGACCCTTAGGTGATATGGTTCTACATTTATTAATCCAATAGAATTTTGGAAAGTGTTAGGGTAAATTTAGACTCTTATTTTTACCCTTAATTACTCGATTTACCTTTAAATATAATAAATAAAAATTTCCGTAGTTATTATTCATAATATCAAAAAAATACAAGTAAACTATTAACATAATTAGGACCCATTGAATAAAAATATGAAATCAATTTTTCAAAATTCAAAACAAACAATTTTATGTAAATAAATAAAAATTAATCTCGTTGTTAAGAAAATGTGTTTTAAAAGTTAAAACATTGTCAATGATTGAAATGTTTTGACCTATGAATTCAATAAAAAATTAATGGTAATGACATGAATTATATTAAATGGTAAAAATATATTCTATTAATACTTTAAAACTATTAAATATTATAATTTAACAATATTAATTATCTTGATTAAAAAGTTTTTTTAATTAAAATTTAGCGTATTTTTAATATTCATCAAAATAAGAAACTTATCAGAAAAATTTAAAAATATTATCCAATGTAAATGTTTATATAATTTTTCCAAAGAAGAATATAATTTTGTAAAATATAACTTATAAACATGTCAAAAACAAGATTTAATGTGGGTACGCCATTAAAAGGTGACAAAACTGCATTTTTTTAAAGATACTCATTTTACTCGAAATAATTATATGGTTATCATACCATTATCTATAAAATGATTAAGATGAATTATAATGTCATAAAATTCAAAATGCAGTTACTAATATTCATAACGGATAGTTCATAATAATATTATTACAATATATCATTGTTTAGTGAAACTCAGTATTCTGTACTACAAACGCTATCGAGGAAGGTCACGATTGCATGTAATGCAAGCCAAGTTAGGGCAGAATGTAGTGAAAGATCCCTTTGGTGATGAAAATAAAATCATAAAAAATTATTTCATTTATAAATTAATCAAAATCTATACTTAATGTTGTGTAGAATAATTTCCAATAAACGAACTTGAAATTGTGTGTAACACGAGCCAAGATTATTGTTGTGTATATTGCTTGCTTATATAGTGTTCCATATAGAGAAAAATAATCACAGTGTAGTGTACAACAGATGATATGAAAGAAATTACAAATAATATATCTCATAAAATCATAGGGTGTTACAAAAATAAACTTCTTCCTGAAGCAATCCATGATTTCCTGCACCAAATATAACCAATCCATGTCGAGGATGACATCATATAGTTTTATTTGTAAACATAGGCAATATCCCCATGAGTGGTGCTACCCCAACACTATCTCACAATCTCTAAATACATCAAACAATTCATCTCGACCTCCAACTGGTGTAGTCAATGCCAACAACACTGGGTGCCTCTCAACCTCAAGCTCCAAAGCATCGAAAAGCGTAGGTGATATGAGAGAGTGTGTCACTCCTGAATCAAACAAGGAATACACCAAGGTAGAGAAATGGAAAGGGTACCTCGAACGACATCTAGCTCGACTAGTGATGGCAACACTAGAGCATGAAGCTGACCACGACCTCCTCCACAGCCTCTCAGACCCTGATAAATACAACCACCATGGTTGTGATCTGCTCTTTAAGGATGGGGAGAGTCATGGGGATGTCCTCTGCATTCCCCATCTACCCTCTACTAATCTATAGCTGGTGCAACCTGCTGCTGCTGCCTCGAGTGGAACTGCCTCAATGGAGGAACATGGAGTGTATCACCTGGTGCAAAATGACTGCTCTGAATGGTTGAGCACTCCTGCTGCTGATTACCACAAACACCACAATAAAAACATGAACCTGATCCCTTAGAAAAGGTTTGAGATTTTCTGCCTCTGGATAAAAGAGATGTGAAGGGGTGGGACCTACCCCCAGCTGAACATAAAATATTCTGCCCTGAAAACGGGGAACCCTGTACCATAGCTCTACTTTGTGAGGAATCATGAAGATTACCCTCTATTGATGATCTGGTCCTGGCCAAATTCCTCTCTACACCCTCCAGCCTTTCCATCACCTCAAGATATATTTTCAATATTAATGGGGTGACCTAGTGCTGAATCATTGGACACAAAGCCTCTTCAAATTGCCTCGCACTGGCCTCCTCATCTGGAAGTAGGTCCAAAGAATATCGTAAAAGGTTCCTGAAATGGCTTCCAAACTATCTAACACATGAGCTCCCCTATAGAATTGTAAGAAGATCGTTTCAGATAGAATCCATCGTAGTTGAAGAAAAAAACTCAAATATAAACTTGTCTCGGAACACCTCCGATGAGATCATTGACTCCTCATGATCCCAGAGGAACAAGAACCACCATTGCCTTGCTGCTCCACACAGCATCATCACAACCATGGACACTGAGTGCTCCTTCCGAGCACAGATCGAACTGAATCATATCTCAAAATCCTCCAACCAGTCTTCCTTGACTACATTTGTAACAGAGCCCTCATACCTCTACAGGCTGTGGCACTGAAACTCTTAGAGTGTCTTCCTCCATGTGTCTTTGTCGTCAACCTCTACCCTACAGTGATTTGATGGAACATCCTGCTAGACACTTTTTGTGAAAACATAATTAGGATGTCGACCTGGAGCCGTACCTGTAATATAACAAACAGTTAGATCTCATAAAACTGGAATATGGATGAGATAGCATAAATTAAATAATTTTTTTCTTTCTTTTATTTTAGGTTAACCTATACCAAGGTCTACCCATTCAAACATAGGAACAAAGAAGAATGATGCATGATCCTTTCCTAGGTCTCTACCCCACAACTAGTATCACCTTGTTATGTATCAATTTTAAACATAAAGGAACATACATTAGATAATAAGGGTCCCTAAATGCCTATGTCGCAGTCGGTCTCCAGTGGTTACATCACTTTCTAAACATGAATGACACTGTTTCCCTACCAACACATGCAACCTCACATGTTCCAAACTCAAAACTACATCTTGTCCCTCAACCATACATTTGATACCAATCTGTCATGACCCACTCTCCATAAATCATACCCCTCCTGGGTCGATAATGTGAGAAGTTAGATAATGGCCACCGAGTCCCACCTTTAGTAGGCCACAGGTTGGCGACTAGAATCGAGGGTATAGAAAACACACAAATGGGAGGCATTACCATCTAAGAGAACACATGAAGAATAGAGAGATATGATAGAGATCAACAAACTCTAACTCAACCATAAATATAAAATAAATCCCAAGTACACATATGAAATGTCATGGAAACCAACTAAAACTGAAAGGGGAAAAAATGCAAGTACCCAAAAAAATGTAAAACAGTAGCAACCACAAACCCCAACAGCTCCTGCAACCACATGATAGTAGTAACTAGCCTGATCTCCAAGATGCTCCATGTGACCTAAATAATAGTTTATATATAAATGGGGCGAGTATAATAGTATACTCTATAGGATCCTCCCAGAAGCCTCTCATGAAAAAGTAATGAAAGCGTGCTAAAGCACAGTGAACATAATGGAAAACTAAATCATCATCTAAACAGGTATACAAAGTTCACAGCATCTCCATGGATCCTCTCACCATGTAATGCGTATAATAGTATATAATATATTAATTAATATCAAGTGTATCCCGCTACTACATCCCCACTAGTTTACCACTTTTCCCTAACGTCGCACGTCTTAAGCATCTCTCTCCAAAAAGGCTTTCCTGAAGACACCTCAGAGAAGCACCACAACCTGATCTTCATGCAACAAAACCACCACATCCACATAATCAATGTAACCATGGAGTTTTTGGGACCCACCACAACTATCATAACGTCTATCCTAATCAGGTATTATACCTCAATCCATTACATCCCATACACCGAGTAAGGATCTTCAAGCCATCACAACCTATACATGTTACACCTATAGTAGTCCATAGAAAACTATATCCAAATTATATTTATGTGAATAACCACAGGTCATTGCATCCCTCTACACACATATATGGGGAAAAACTAACCATTGTGTATGCCATCACATGTAACTTCCATGAGAAAAGAGCATGGCCAAAGGGGGTAGTCTGCCATCCATCCTTCCACAAGAATGTTGGGGAAAACACACCCCCCCCCCCCCCGCAGAGGCTTAGAATCCCTAGAATGTCGTTTTCCCATACTGAAAGGGTGGAGTTGTCTATCGAAACACAAAAACTAAAGAATATATTGTACCTCACAACCACACTACAGGCATAACCTAGTCTTAGACTCAGCAGCAGATAATGTCTCTCAGACTCCTGGCTGCTACTTCTACGAATCGGTATCCTATAAGAACACAAAAAATTAAAGACCATTAATACATTATTTCAATCCCTTTTTAGCATTTTCACTTTACGTTAATTAAATAAATAAACTTTAATTAACCAATAACGATTCCACATTAAATTTAATTCAAATCACACCCAAATTCCACTGTCACTTTAAAATTACAACCTCTTCATTATGTTCCAGCAAACTCAAACCCCGTGAGAAAACATCATTTATTCAATTATTCATTATAGAATTACTTTTACATATTCCAAGTAATTATATAAAAAACAATCTATGCTAGGAAACACTATGGGTCTCAGCACGGTGAGTAGATGTACAACCCATTGAGTCTTTGCTCCTATAGTAAGAGCATAGACTCATCCTCCCTTTAGAAGATAGACACAGAAAGCATGTGGCATATCATTCCCTTCTTCACCCCTTTTAGAAGAAGGGTATGTAATACTAGCTAGATTGAGATGTGGGGAAAATTAAAGTAGATAATCAAACAATAAGTGTTAGAAAGCATCCAACAATCACATCCAACCCATTCCATCATCCTCGGTGTCCTCTCTGACTCCCACATGCATAAACCGATGTATCTCACCACTCTAAGCATCATCTGCTGCCACAACCAAAGGCCTCCATGCCCCAACATACCACAACAGCCATCCAGGCTCACATCACAACACAAGGATTAGGAAAACAAAAATCATAACAATTTGGATCTTGTCCCTTTAACAATCAAGAGGATAACTCAGAATCCTTAAAGGAATTATCAAGAAATTTGTTCTTTAATACATATGGAATTAACAGATTTATTATTCATAGGTTACAAATTTCGAGAAACCTAATTCTTAAGATAACAAAAAATTATTAAACATGATCAATAAGACAATTTGATTAATATAAAATTACAAAATGGTGACCCAGATTCATTTACATTTCTCTTTATAGTTTAACCAATCAATCGTCAATTAATTTTTGTTTATGTTCATTACCAATTTCCATCAAGAATGAGAAGCTAAACAAAGAAAGCATAGATATCAAACTATCAAGAAAATCTATAGGCTATAACATATGATATATATAAATTGATTTATCTGGCTCAAATTTTTATTATGTCAATTCCATTGTCATAAAGTAGGATAAAACATGCTAACAATATAGTTGAACATAAAAGAAGAGAGAATCAATGAATCCCCTACCTCAAATGGTTCTTAACATTCTTTATATGACAATAGTCCACACAATGAATTAAGATCGCCTCCTATCAGGACAACTGCATCCACCCGAGGATTCCATGGTACGACCACACCAAACGAACCCAAGAAAACTCCATTAGAAGCATGGATATAATGTTATATAATATAAAAAGGAGAAGTAGTGGAAGATGATCCCCAAAAGATAGATGATAAAACATACCATATGTCAATGCTCTATAGATACTCCTTGGTTTCACAGAAACAGGGAAACAAATCCACGGGGAAAGGTTTGATCTCATAATTCCTGTTGGAAGGAAGGAAAGGTTCAAGAATCATGCACTAGAGAACAAGGAGGAAGAACAAGGGATGAAGATATCTTGTCCCTTTTGGAGATTTAACAGAGCAAAGATTTAAGATACACTTGATTTCCCATTAAAAGCGGATCACATTAAACCTTGTGTTTTTTTACCACGTAAAAACATCTCTAGCGTTAGTAATAATTAATATAGGATTTATGGCATTTGAATGGGCCATAGAATCCTTAAAATAATGATTCAAATGCATTATATGTCAAAGGAAACATTAAAGCGGTGAAATGGTAGGAAGCTGGAAACACTGTTCACTATTGGAACCTCGCCATTCTTGAAACACTGTTCATGAATATCACTGTTGGAACCTCACCATTCTAGAAACACTATTCACGAACCTCACCTTTGGAACCTAATCATTGGAACGTCACCGTTCTGGAAACACTATTCATAAACCTCACCGTTCGAGAAACACTATTTATGAACCTCACTATTGAAACCTCACCATTCTGAAACCACTGCTTATGAACCTCACTATTGGAACCTCGCAATTATGGATACACTGTTCATAAACCTCACCCTTGGAACCTCATCATTTTGGAAACACTGTTCATGAACCTCACTGTTCTTGAAACACTGTTCATGAACTCCAAATTTGGCAATGGAAATATTGGCTGCTGTTACAACCTCATTGTTCTAGAAACACTGTTCATGAACCTCATTGTTCTTGAAACACTATTCATGAACTCCAAATTTGGAAAAGGAAATATTGGCTACTATTAGAACCTCATTATTCAAGAAACATTGTTCATGAACACGGAATTTGGGAAAGAAAATAGAGGTGATGTTAGATCCTCACTGTTCTGGAAACACTGTTCATAGAACTCAAAATATGGAAAAGGAAATTGAGGCTGCTGTTAAAACCTCACTGTTCTGGAAATACTTTTCATGAACTCAAAATTTGGAAAAGGAAATAGAGACTTCTATGAGAACCTCACTATTTTGGAAACACTCCTCACAGAACTCAAAATATTTCAAAGGAAAGAATATGTCACCATTGGAAGGTCACAGTTTCACTATTCACAACTATCTACCGTTGGAACTGTTCTCTGAGGGACATCAATGTCAATGTTCATAAAAGATTATCGATGAACTGTTCACTAATATCTACCGTTGGATGTGTTCATCGAAATGGTAATTTGGAAAATTATTGGGGATAAGTCACCTTGACCTCCCGGAACAACTCAAACTCCAAATTATCACATAAGAATGGACCAGAGAGTTTCGGGACATTACACACATAGTTAATATTTCATGTTTTTTAGTTGTGTTTAGTCCTTCTACACATGGATTTTTCATATAAATTACCTTATAAATTGTGGTTATACCAAGTAAAAAACATTTAATAGTAATTTATTAACACTCAAAAACAATGTAATATTTTTACATTAATTATATGAATTAGAAAGGCAACAAATAGCACTTTAAAACTTAAATTATTCATCAAAGCACTAATTTCTAACATCGTCTCTTATCATTAGTTATTTTTTTTAATGTTTACATAAAAAACACAATTTATTTATCCTTTTTCCATAATCATTAATAACTTTAGACATGTGTTTCAATAATTTCATCACTTTATGCACCATTGAAACAAAAAAACCACTCAATAAATTATATAAAATTATTCTTTAACAAATAAACTAAATTATCACTATTAATAAACTCTTATAACTCATTAAATCATAATCATAATTCAAAATATATAAAAAAATCACATGCTAAACAATAATATGAGTAAGTTCTATCATACCTTTCACTAATGAAATTAGTCTACATAAGTAATGGAGTCCCAAATCCTTATGATAATAAATAAATTTCAAAAGTACTATATAGTAAGAAAAGATAAAAGAGATAGAATTAAAAATAATTAAATGAATAATCCACATTTCCTTTGCAAAAAAATATATGTATCACGAATCTATTACTTAGATGAATCTAACACCACCAATAGATCTCAATTCCAAGATCATACACTGTTTATATTGGGGGAAATATAATGATTAATGTGAGAGAAAATCATCAAAATGGACAATAAAATTAATAATATACATATTTAACTCTAAATTCGATAATATAATATCAAATGAAATGAAAATATTTTATAAAAACTATTTAGAAGACTACAAGCTACCCAACATAAGGCCACACAATACCCAACAACGTTTTTGAGGTACCCCCACCCCTTTCACCACCATTGAGTACTCAGTAACCCACACTACGTACCGTGTTACAAAATCTATAAAATTCTATTAGGTCCCACTTCTATACCCCTTCTTATATTATCCATTCACTCTAACCCCCCCAATATAATTTAAGCCACAAATGAATAAATTTATATTTTTAATATATTAATAAAAAAAACTCAAAACTATTGGTCATTATTGATATTTAAAATAAATATTTAATTACATAATGGTTTATTGATCTGATTTTGTGGATTCTCTCTCCGAAATGCAGAAAGGAACAATTTCTTACTCTTTATAATGATTTAAAATTATATTGTTGGGAGTGAAATCTAACATGGTTATATCTCAATCTCTATATAAGATCCAAGGGAAACAAAACATAGTTCAATGACCAATTTATGGTATTTATGAAATCTTTTTTTGAAATAAAACGATTTGTATAATGAATGGGATGTAGAGTTTAATAATTAATAGTTTCTTGATCATATTTGATCAACGTGGATAATAAAATGTTTTTGGAAACCATACAATGGTTTTATCTAATTGAATATAACTAAAAATGGGAATATCTATTTTCCCCTTAATTCAATTTACCTTATTTTATGGAAACATAATATGGTATGAAATCCATTCTTTGGTTGTTTTGGGTGATTAGTGAATATTTGAGTTCCTAACATTATCTGATAAAAACCCATTTATCTATAGTACTATTCTTCCTCTCTCTCCCACCAAAATTCACTTGTTATTCCATCTTGAGCCTTCTAATTATAGGTTATGTATTATTATGATATCAAATTGACATGTGAATAATGGGATCTAGTTATATTTAAGGACCTTTAATTGAATGATGGAGGTCATCCATTAAAAATCATATTTTTTTATGATGTGAAATTCTAATCCTATATGTAATGTAAATAATTTATAATCATTAATAATATTAATTTTGAAGTGTCAAAGTAATTAATTGTGACTATACTAATTAATATTGAATTAAATCATATAGGATAATGATCTTGTAATGTTATATATGACATTTTTGTTAATATTTCTATGTTTTATTATTAAATATTGTTTTAAAAAAGTTAATTTAGTCTGATAAGTGTGGGAGTTTTATATAAACACGTTAATGGCAGGGAATTTTGGTATAGTATTATTTATCATGGTAGAATGGATAGGTTAGTGTATATTGAATATTATAGTTTTGTTTGAATATAAAATGATTCATGAATTAAAATTTGAATTAAAAGTAAACTAGTATGGGACAGATGTAAATTGTTCTAATGAATAAATTAAATATTAAAAGAAAATAATTTAGTTGTAGTTTATATATGTGATAATTAGAAAATGATAATACTTATTTAATAAATGGACTATGTGGTTTGTGAGTAGTTTGATTAAATTTTTTGTGAAATTTTAAATGACTTATTTAAAGGGGAGAAAATTAAGATAAATTATTAATTTTATTATAGAGTAGATAAGTTAATTTTTTGTTTTATAATTATATTTGGTAGGGATTGATGTTGTGTGGTGTTGGTGAAATAATGCTGGTAATTTTAATAATGTGAGTTGATTGGTTTTAGAACCCTATGATGGGGTTCTAAGATACTAAATATAATTTCATGTTTCTTTATAACACTTCACCACCAAATTAGGATTACCTAAATAATGCCCATGTGGGGATTTAATATTAGGTTTACCCACAATATATAAGATGAGGGTGAAATGGATTCCTTTTTACTTATAATCTCAAGTTATTCCTTTTTATTATAGTGTATTCAAATAATTATGGAATGTGGACTTCATTTTATCAAGATATATGGAAATAATATACTATAGATGGATGATATTCTATTATAACCTTTTATAACAAATAATCAATCACATAGTTTTATATTTAAATATATTGTGAATTACATTGATCATAATACAGTTCAATGAAAATTAATATATGAACAAAGTAATTATATAGAGGTTTGGATCACCAACATTCTATTCCACTCTTAAATATTCCCAACTATGAGATAAGATTGATACCCAATAAGAAAACTCACTTTAAAATGAGTGGGAAGATATTTAAAGATAGTTATTTTTACAATAACTAGAGAAGAAACCTTGAATGATTACACGACCCACAACTATTCATAGATGGACTTTTCCCTGAGAGTTATAACCCAAGAAACCTTTTTTTGTATAATAATAGTCACAAAATATATTAATCATGTATCAATAAAATAATTCATATACTCATGTATTCAAACAAATATCTAATGAACTTCATACAGCATGACTTGGTCTCTATTTTTCAAATAATCACTAACAATCATATTTGTTTATCATTTTATGGGGTTTTCCTATACTCATGACCACCATGCAACACTAACAAATATTAATAATTATATAAACACGTACTTTATTTTTAATACTTCACATATATTAAATAATAATATTTAATCACGTTAATTCCTATATTAAAATTAATAAAACAAATTCTAATATGATGGTAAGAATAAATGAATGTTTTTAAAATATAAAAATGAAAAAAATTCACTCTTATAAACTTGTAGTAATTAAATTACTCAAATAATATAAATAATAGAGTTTGAAAAAAATAATATCAAAATTATTATTTCTATAAGTATTTCTATGATATTTTTATACTCAATATATTAAAACATAGGTGTTATAATATTTAATTATTTTACAAATTAATTGAAAATTTTAAATGTATACAACAAACATAAAATTAATTAAAATATAAAAAATATCCCTAAAACAAAGCATGATGGAAAATAAAAATTTTCAAAAAATAAAAACCATAAATATTTGTTTGTGTGATTCATAAGCCTTTCGTTTTGTTAACATACCATCTCATCAAAGTTCACGGTCTATATACAAACCCTGTGGAAAAAATATTTAGGCGGTCATTTGTAAAATACCTCATGTGGATACATGTAAAATAATACTTTTGGATAGTTGAATTAAATTTTTGGTCAATTAAAAAAATAATAATAACAGTCACATAAAATAAAATAATCATGGTATTTTGGTTTTTCATGGCAACATAAAATAATTTTTTATGTTAACTTGAAATATTTCTACATGGTAACTTGAAATAAAACTATGTGAGCACTTTAAAATGATACCCACTTCCACTTTAAAATGATACTCCTAATATTTTAAAATGAAATTTTGGTAACATAAAAGGATTTGTGGTCACATTAGATACACTAATGTTAATTTTAGTTATAGAATCATGGTATGTTCATTTTATCCCTTGGTAACATAAAGGAACTCATGGTCACATTGGATACACTAACAGCTACATAAAATGATAAATCATGGTCAAATAAAATGATAACTCATGATTGATTTACCAACAAGTTGAATGATCTAGAAATTATAAAGAATGTGAAGATAGGTTACATGTGGGTAGTATGCAATAACTTATATGTATATTGATGAGACTACAAAAATGAAGAAGGAAAATCATGTGTTGTTTAGTCGAGGTGTTTTTTCATGCCGAAACAGGTGTTGATTCAGGTGTTGAGAGCTTCTTCCATAAATAATGTAACGTTGAAGGTAGTGGTGCATATCTATTATTGAACCAAAACAAATAGGGGTTGAAACTACATATATGATCTAATGGATGATGTGTTGTGTGTGGATGACTTGTTGTGGGTATGCACTGGAGGAGACAACCAACAATGTATAACAAAAACTCTACATATATAATGATACATATATAACCAGATATAAATAATATATATAGAAAATAAAAACATATAAAACTAAATTAAATAAGAATAAAACATATCATGAATAAAATAAAATAATAATTATCATAAGTGTTATTAAAATAAAATATGATGACCCATATAAGTGAAAAAATATTATTGTGTTATATGTAAAAATAGTAATCTTTTAAGAAAGTATTGTTAAAATATTTTTAACATTAACACATGTAATAACCTGATTGGAAAAACATTTTAAATTAGATTACATTTATAAATTAAAATTCTTAAAATATTGATGTTTATAAAATTATAATTTAAAAAAATGTTAGGCAATTATAACTGAACAAAACATTAATAATAAAGAAATAAAACACATGTTCGAAGTCTAGAAATCTACCCATTTTTATAAATTAAAAAATAACATTTAATTAAACATTAAAAATAATTCTTCATCTTTTGAAAATATATGAAAAATTAAAAAACATATATAAAACTATCTACCTATTAAATAATATCAATATCAAATACCCAGTGTTAATTAATTAAAAATTTTCATAAATAATAATTTTTAATAATAGTACTTAGTTATGTATTTTCACAATAGGTATCTATAATAAGAAAATTATTATTCTTTTGACAAACCTATTTAAAAATTAATTTTTTAAATAACTGATATAAATTTTGTTTAGTGAAAATATTTTCATGCTTTTTTTCATCTAGAACAAACTCTAAAATAATATATCTGTTACTGACATGATCTCTCAAAAAATGAAAACTAACATCTTTATGTTCTTTTCTAGAGTGTTGCAGAAGATTTTTAGAAATTAAAATTTCATGTGAATTATCCCTAGAAAATTTTATTTTATCAAAACTAATATTAATATCACATAAGACTTGTTTAATCCAAAAAAATGAGAAACAAACATGTCACTGCAACATACTCAGACTAAGCTATAGATAATGAAACTGAATATTTTTTCATATAAATCAATAAAATTAAATTCTTATCTAGTAAATAACATATAATTGATGTTCTTTTTTGGTCAATCCTACAACCTCAAAAATCATAGTCAGAAAATGAAAATAATACAAAAAATTCATGATTTGAAAAAAATAAAGTTTTACCAAAAATTTCTTTGATTTATCAAATAACTCTCTTAAAAAATAAGATGAATTTATATTTTATTATATAGAATTCTATCTCATACAATTATTGTAAACATGATAACTATGATAGATGTATTCAAACAATTTAAATAAACTATAAGGGATCTATATATTTTAACATCGACACACTTTCCTAATTCATCCAAGTAAAATTTGAAGTTTTTACAACTAGGTTTTTTTAAACATAAATTAATAAAGGAAAAAGATTATATTAATTTATTTATCATATTTATATTTTTTATGAAAATAACATGTTTTCATTGAATATTTTTTAAACTAATAAAAAATTTAAATCTCCCATTAAGCTCATATCAAACTCACTTTTCATTATATTAGAGATTTTTTATAAAGTAAATCATTTGGTTAACCGAAATTATATCATCAACATTTATATGTACAATAAAAAATAATTTAAATAATTTTTTAGAGACAATGTAGGATAAATTATAATTTTAGAGAATTATTTTTCAATAAAAACGAGATAGTCTTTCACACCAAAAACTAAGAGCTTCCTTAAGACCATATAATGTTTTATTGTGATTAAAAACATGATTTAGAATTTTTTAATTCATAATTTTGTGGGTTTTTTTAAAAATACTTATTCAGAAGTCATTCAATTTAGAAAAGATCTCTTTATATACATTTGAATTAATTTGATATTCCAAAAAAATTACATGATAATAAAATTATAATAGGATAAATCCTAGAAATAGTAGAAAAATAATATTCAATATCCATTACTTCATTCAGTGAATAACCTTAATAAATTAACCTTTTTTAATTTTTATCTATGTTTCTAGTTTCATCAAACTTATTATGAAAAATCAACTTAATTCCTATTATTTTTTTATCTATTGGTAATTCATCTAAGTTAAACACTTTATTTCATTAAAATTGATTTAATTCATGATATAGAACATTAATCTAGTTTGAACAAATTAAATATTCATCAATATTAGTAGGTATAATGTAAGTTACAAAAAAAGAATTAAAACAGTAATATAATATATATTTTTTGGTATGTATACCAGATTCAAAATTTCTAATTAATTTCTAAATAGGATAATCTTTAAGAATTTTGTACTCTATAGGACTACTTTGATAAGAAATATTCTCCCATCAACTAATGAAATGTCATTTTTTGTTCATTATATTTACCAAAATAAAATTATTTAAATTCATCATCATATTTATTTAAATCATAATTTTTTTCTATTATTATTTTCATAATTTTAAAATGAAAAACTCTTACAATGTATATTTATCTCGTTGAAATATCTATAATACTCACCCATATTATAAGATCCTAAAAATATTTATTCAAAACTTTTTGAATCAAATTAGTCAAAATTATCTTTTGTATTTAAGATAAACACCATTACCAGCAAACACCCTAAAATATATAATTTTGCCTTTAGACCCATTAAACAATTAATAATGGGTTTTATTTTTGAAAATGGTTTAATAGACACACTATTTAAAACATTACAAGCTATATTGATAGCTTTGGCCAAAAATTATTTAAATACATTAAATTCTATAATCATTTACCACAACATTTTGTGAATTGATGTATTATTTCTATAAAACCACACCATTTTGATTTTTATCCTATTTTCATAAATATAAACCTTATATCCATTAAATTATTATTATTTATAAAATTATAAATTAATAAAATCACTTCTTCTATCACTTCTGATATAGATGATTGGAATATTTCATAAAATCGGAGTAAATTTCATGAATAAAAGAAAAATTTACGTACAGTTTTATTTTTATATGATAAAAACGAAATTCATATGAATCTACTAGAATCATCAACTATTGAAAAAAGATATTTATTTTTATAAAATCTATAAGGTTTGAAAAGAAAAAATAATTTGATATATATCCATTCGAAACATCTAGATATACTAACATTATTCAGAAACATTAAAATTTATTTATACTACTTACCATTTAAAGAAGAGTCACACATAATGTACTTACATGTATTTAAAATTTTCAATTTTATAATCTATAAGATCATGTTACCTTCATTTAGGTGTTCATTAACCCTTGTTTTGTTATTGTTGGTCCGAGTGGACACTCAAGAGGGGGGGTGAATTGAGTTGCAATAAAAATTTCTGTTAAAATTTTTTTTATTAAAATCCCCAAATTATAAAACAAGTTAAACTGATGTGAATTTGTAAAACGGATAATGTTCAATTAGGTTCTCAATGATTGATTATGTCTCATTTAATTTAATCAGAAGATTAAATTAGATTTGGAATCTAAAAGACTAATTTACAATAGTTACAAACACTTGCTAGATTAACATTCAAAGTAACTAGAAAATTGTTTTGTATTTCAATGTAATAAGAAGCTGAATATATAGTATACATTAAACATAATCTAAGAATGCATAGTAGATATAAACAAGAGGTTCAATATCTATCTGAGACTTAGTCCAATTAAATTTATATATAAATTTGATCCACAACCTGGATCGTGGTTAGCAACAGTTTACAAATTGGCTAGGTACTCAGACCTCTACCAGAATTATTTGTGGGAAAACAAATCAACAGCACATAGGTTGTCTAGGTCTCACTTGACCTCTACCACTATCCATAGTGGAAAACACAAGAGATAAAACAGATGTGAGTGATGATTTAGAAATCCTCCATTTCAGCACATGAGATAGTGTGTGTGTAAAATATTCAGAGTATATACACTACTCATAAATTTAATAATGAATAACCTAGATTGAGAAGATAAGAGTTTAGAGTGCTTTAGTGATTAGCAGTGTAGCTATGGACTCCTTGGATTCAGCATAAATGCAAATTAGTCCTTCTCTAGTTTTTTTTGTTAAAAAACAGAGTGTCATGGTTCAGCTTGGTGTTCTTCACAAGTGAAGATGTTCTGTACATCGTGTGTTCTTCATTAGTGTCAGATTGAAAGTACAATACTATGATCCCTTTTAAGATCTTTCATTATCTTCTTTGTGATTGTTCTCGTGATTGGTGTTCTGTTTAGTACGGTGCACTCATGTTTCTTTCTTCCATGCTTATGTTTCTCAATTTCTCTACTGTAGATAAATATTCCTTATATTCCCCGAGCACTGAAAATAAAATGAATTCCTATTCATAGGTATGAGGTATGGTTTCCTGATAGGCCAAAAAATATAATTAAATATCATTAATTTCATTAAAAACATCACATATGATCATTAGAAATATTTAATTAATATTGACAAAAATGTTAAGAGACAGTGTCACAATATTTATGCAAACAATGTCTCCTTCACAGTATGACTTTCACAGTATGTCCTTCACAACATGCCCTTCCCGGTATGTCTTTCACAGTATGTCTTTCACGGAATGTCGCTCACGATGTCTTGATCACAGTGTGTCCTTCCCGGTGTTTGCGTCACACTGTCTGACACTCGGTGCCTCGAAGACTGTGTCTTGCTAAATGTGTTTGGAACTTAGACAAACTGAGGGTCTGGATTATGGTTTCTATTAAAAGTGACTTGCTTCACGGTTTCACGCTTACTATGACCTGATTACAGTTTCTAGGTGTCTCATGGTCACAGTGTCTCATTGGTCACAGTGTCTCATGGGTCACGGTGTCTGAGACTTAGGCTTTATGGTTTCAACTTTAGATTTTCTGTTCACGGTGTCTGTTTCTTGCACATAGTGTCTGACTTATTCTTTCAAGATTCACGGTATCTTGTACTTAGAAAAATAATTGTATTTAGACTTAAATAGTAATATGTATGAAATGGATTTAGCTAAACCAATATAATGTAAGATATAACATGAATATTAAATACCCATGAGTAATAAGATATATGAGATTTGTGAACAGTAATAAGATTTGTGAATAGTAATGAGATTTGTAAATATCAAGGAGATTTGTAAACTGTAAGGGGATTTGTGATCATTAAAACATGATTAATACATGAGGTTTCCAACAATATCCCCAATTTTTTATAATCACAAATCATATATAGATAAAGTACAATTGAGATAAAAGTATATCGAATATAACATATAAAAAACATATTATATAATAACACATAACTTTTTCTCCCACTTCTGAAATTATCAAAAAGTAAACAGAATAGAGGGAAAATAGTGCATGTGCAATTAAAAGTTTTTAGAATAAAAAATACTATTGAAATACAAATATCAAATACATCCCCATCAAAAAAATGTCGGCATTGGTATTGTTCATGGGTTGGTCGTCCCTTTCCCTTTATCAGCAACAGAGGATGTAGGCATAGAAGTGGTAGACAAGGAAGGAAAAGGGAGACCTTCAAATATAGAGGGAGCCAAGGAGGGAGCATCAGCAGATCGTGTATGTGGATGATCAAGAATAACTAGATTTATCTGAGAATGATCTTGGCTAACAGACATGGCTGTGGAGGCTAAGGTAGGTAGTTGAGGTCTTAGTAGAGCAGCTGCAGGAGCAACAATAGTTGTGATCTGGACTTGAAGGTAGGGCTCTAGAAGATTGATGAAATCAGTAATAATTTCTCCTCCATAATGAATTTCCATTTCAATATCATCTTTATTCTCCATGAATTTGTCCAACAGTCTAGTGAACTCAGTATGTTTCTAAACTTGAGTTTTGAAGGCCTGAGTCATAGGAGGTATCCTCAAATTTTCCACAAGATACATAAACTGATTTGTCATATCAGATTTGGAGAAAATCCAAGTGATATAGAGATCTATCTTCTTGGGGATCTCCTATTGATCATCATTGGCAATTATAGAATGAATTCGAACCAAGTCAAGCACTTTATCATGGTTTTTTGCAACATTAGAGAAATGGTCCAAATCAAAACCATTGAAGGAATTCTGAATTTCTTCCTTGATTAAATATCTGTGCAGAGAATCATCGACAGAATGAGTATAGGATTGAACGGAGGGGGGAGAAGCCTTTAAATCTATGGTCAGATATTTGAGTTGTTTCAATACCTATTGAAGAGATCCAGTGTATTCATCTGTTAGCTTATTCAGGTTCTCCACAAGTTCTCTCATGCGTTGCAACAACATTGTGTGAATTTCACTAATATTTTCATCAAAAGATAATAGATAGGGATGCATTTGGGATACAATATCACAAGAAATATTGGAAACAGTATGTTCAGGAGAATAACCAACAAGTGCAGGAGCATGAGAAGGCTCTGATCTGGAATGCAGTTCTAGCTAGAGGTTTTCAACCATACATTTTATAGTTGAAACATCAGTACTATGTATCTTATTTTAAACTCTTACATCTTGAATATCATGGATCATGTCGGGTTAAATATGAAAAATAATATTTTTTAAAAGAATAGAGGCATCTTCCTATCTTAGTTGAGTCACACGATGAGGTTGAGAGGACATAATTTTCTCAACTCTAGCTATGATAGTCTCTCCAAAAAACATTCAAATATTCTTTACTAAAAAAAGATTGATGCCCAGGTAAGGGTTCAAGTGAATGTGGAGATAAATGTGCTAGTTATAGTTCTGGTTGAGGTTCGTATTCTGTATCAAGTTTAGTTTTAGATTCAGTTTCAGGTTGAGGTTCATGTTGTGTGACTGACTTCAATCGAAACAAAGAAGAAAGGTCAATCCCAGAATTAGTCACTTGTGGTGATTCACTCACATCATAAAATTTGGGGAATTCATATCGAGTATACACAGAGTATGAATTAGTTGGTGGATATGTATCACCAGGCTCATCATCATCAATCTCAATATTTTTAGGTTCCTCCCCCTCAAAATGTGATTCCATTTCAGATTCTTGAGGATCAGGAACTGGGATAAGATCATAGGATCATCTCTAATCTCCTCATACATTTCCTTCCTTGCCAACTAAATGGCAATTTCCATCATCTCATTAGGAGAGGGTATGTACTCAGGAACAAACTATTCCACATGAAGTTCTTCCAAATTATCTTTTTGGATAACAAGGAGTTATTTTTGAGTTTCTTCTTTCACAGGAGGGAGTTTTTCTACTACATTCTCTTTCATGGATTGCTGCTCTGATTCTATTACTATAGATTCTCTTACTGCGACAGGATGGGATTCTTGGTTAACATCATCTCTTGGGGTAGGAGGTTCTTCTTTTTCAAGCACAATATAAATAACAACAATCCTTTCCTTTTTAACAACAACATCATCCCTTAATACATCAGTAGGAATAACATCAGGGATAACAGTCCCTTGTTTCTCAACAGGAGTTGCTTCCTTATGATGTACATCAGCTACATCATCCTCTCCTTCTTCATCATCTGAGTACTCAGCAACGTCATCTGGTTCAAAACGAGGATCAGTAATACCCTTCGGCCTTGTTGGATAATCCACCGGATTATACTTCTCATACAGCTTATCAATGTCTTCAACCCAATGATTCTTCTAGGGGATCCAATTTATCTTCATCCTTATGATGGTAGGTTTGGATAAACAGAACTCAAAATCCACAATAACATCTTCATTTGGTCCAACTAATCCTTTGGAATCTAGAATAGTTGAAATAATTCTTGATTAAAACTAGGAAGTAGACATGGATGCGACCTTAATAAATTCACACATATGGTGAATGATATATTTGCAAAGAATTATCTAATAGACATTATTCATCAAAAGAATCATAAATAAATCCCGATACTTTAAGAGAGAAAAGTATCCTTTCCTTGGACTGATTAAATTTTGAAAAAACATGAACAACAGCCTATTATCACCATCCAGTTCTGCTGTTATGGCCCTTCTCTTGGTTCCATTTACAATAATGATTTATAGAGAATTCTCTATGACAAAGATGCCAGATGTAGGAGGAGGGTCTCTCCGGTAATCATCACAAATTTCTTCATGAGGAATCCTTAGGGATGCATCACATAACCTCGACGAGAATGTGAATTTCCGACTATTGATCCAGCTTGTTACCATATAGCTTTCTCCATCATCAAAAGAAAACATTACAAATTGATAGAACAGTGTGACCAACCTTTGGTAAATAGATATATATTTTCAAGAGAACCACTTGATCCGTCCTTTTTCTCTTAATACTTTATAGACTAAAGACTTGCTGGATAAAATCCACTCAGGGCAGACTTCCTTCTCAAGTACAACAATACGATTTACTAGGTTTGGAATTAGGGGCCCTTTAGTGCATGTTTCAGTGCTATCTTCTTCTTCATTGAGCTTTGATTCTCATGGGTAGATGAAGATAGATGTTTCATCCTTTTTATTCACCAAAAGTTTAGGCGAGAGAGAAGAAGAGAAGGTTTTCATGGTATAGAGGGTTCAAGAGAAGGCACAAGTGAAGAATCGAGTGAAACCCTTATGTTTTATCATTTGGGAATATCAAACATCATAAAAATAAAAACTTCGGAAAGGAAATAGTGGTTAAATAAATATTACAATGATATGAGTTAAGATAAATGAATAAATAATTTTCATAGTGAGACTGTGAGTAGTTGTTACTGTGTGATAGAAAAATCACATCATGGTGAGACAGTCAATGTTGTCACAGTGAGACAATGAATGGTCTGCTCAGTCACGATGATAGAGTGACAGACCATGAGCACTAAGTGATAACAGTGAAACTGTAAGCATGAGACATTAACCGAGAAACAGTGAGCATGAAACAGTAAAGTAATTTTGCAATATATTAAATAGTAATGCCAATAAGATATCTATTTATGATTGATTGTGCCAATATCATGTATTATGTAATCTAATCCCTCAGAATTTAATGGTTTAGTTAATATATCAGCAAGTTGATATTCAGTGATAATGAATTTTAAAGTGATATCTCCTTTTTTATAATGATTTCTACAAAAGTGATGTCTTACATCAATATGTTTTTTCCAAGAATGTGAATAACGATTTTTTGAAATTTTAATAGCACTTGTGTTGACACAATTTATTGGTACATATCTGAATTGATATCCATAGTATAGTAAAGTGTGTTTCATCCACATAATTTGTGCACAACAACTTCCAACAACTATGTATTCAGCTTACACAGTAGATAATCCAACATAATATTTTTTTCTTACTAAACTATGATACTAGTGACTTACCAAAAAGGTGACATGTTCCAGAGGCGCTTTTTCTATCTAAATTATAGCCAAAAAATCAGCATTAGAATAAATAATTAGTTCAAATCATTTTCCTTTTGGATCGAAAATTCCTAGATTGGGTTTATTCTTGAGGTATTTGAAAATTATTTTTACCTAATTCAAATTTGATTATTTAGGGTTTCCTTGAAATCTAGGACACATTCAAACACTAAACATAATTTCAGGACTGCAAGCAGTTATGTAGAGTAGACTACCAATCATTTTGCTATAAGTGGTATGATCAACAGATTTACCATCTTCATTTAGATCCAACATACAGGTGGTACTCAATGTAGTATTACTACTTTTAGTTCTATCCAATCCAAAATGTTTTAAATGATCTCTAGGGACATTACATTGAGTCAAAACAATACCATCATTATTATAAAGGATTTGAAATCCAATAATGAATTTTAGTTCACCCATTTAACTCACTTCAATTTCGTTTTGCATCATTTTTAAAAATTTAGTACATAATGAAGTTTTTGAAGATCTAAAAATAATATCATCTTCATAGATTTGAACAACTAAAACATCATTAGAATGTCTTTTTATATAAAGGGTAGGATCAGCGGATCCTTTTGTAAAACCTTTAGAATTAAGAAAAGTACTTAATCTATCATACCAAGCCCTTAGAGATTTTTTAAACCATATAATTCTTTTGATAATATGAAAATATGATTTGGAAATGTAGGGCTTGTAAATACAAGGGGTTGTTAAAAAAACACCCTCAACTATATACCCATTTAATAATGCACTCTTGACATCCATTTGATATAGTTTGATATTTAGATGTGCAACATAAGCAAGTATAATTCTAATGGATTCAATTCTTGCTACTGGAAAAAAGTCTCCTCATAGTCAATTCCTTCTTCTTGACTATAGCCTTGTGCGAATAATCTATCCATGTTTCTAATTATATTTCCATTTTCATCTAATTTATTTCTAAAGACCCATTTAGTTCCTATGGTGAATGTTTCCTTAGATCTTTCCTCTATTTTCTAGACTTTGATTATTTCAAATTGATTAAGTTCTTCTTGCATAACCATTACCCAAAATTCCACATTGATAGCATCATCAATGTTTTCTCTGTCAAGTTGTGATAAGAAGGCTTGTTGTTCTTCCTGATTTCTAAGATAAGCCCTATTCTATGTCCCTATATCTATATTACCAACAATGGCATATAAAGTATGATTCTTTAGAATTCTAATTGAACTAATAAAGGTAGGACTAGAAATTTCAAGTTCATCTCTAGGTTCGGGTTCATTAGAAGAAGATTCTAAAATATTTCCAGAACTAGTTGTCTTTACAATAGGTTCATTGATCTTATAAATATGGTTCAGAATAGAAAAATCTTCTTCATGATTTTCAAGAGAAGGCTTCATTAATGTGGATCAGTTTCATCAAATTTGATGTGAACAGATTCTTCAACACACTTAGTTCTTTTATTAAAAACTCTATAGGCTTTGTAGGAAATAGAATATCGTAAAAAGATTCCTTCATCTCTTTTAGATGCAAATTTGTCAAGATTATCCTTAGTATTTAGAATAAATACGTTGAAACAAAATATTCTAATGTAACTAACTTAAGGTTTCCTATTGATCCACAACTCATAATGGGTCTTCTTTTGAACTGGTCTGATCAAGATTATATTAATGATATAACAAGCTGTTATTACAACATTAGCCAAAAAGTAAATAGGCAGGTCATACTCATTGAGCATATTCTGTGAAATTTCTTGTAGGGTTCGATTTTTTCTTTCTACTACAACATTTTGATATGGTGTCCTAGGGGAAAAAATTTTATGACTATAGCCATTGTTTGAGAAATATGTTTCAAACTCCGGATTTTCAAACTCACGGCCATGAACACTTCCCAAGGTCTTAATCTTAAGTCCACTAAGGTTCTCTACAGACTTTTAGTATTTAATAAAGTATGAAAAAGCTTCACTTTTGTGAGATGAGAAGTATAACAAAGTATATCTAGAAAATTTATCTACTAAGACATATACATAGTGCTTCCCATTTAAACTAGAAACTCTAGAATGTCCAAAAAAGTCCTTGTGAACTAACTCGATAGGATGAGAAGTGGAAAATTCATTCTTTGATTTAAATGAATCTTTATGTTGCTTTCCCTCTTAACAGGGATTACCATCTTTTTCATTTGGAAACTCCAGTTTGGGTAAGTCTCTAACTATGTTTTTCATAGTCATTTTTCTAAGTGAATTTATATTGCAGTGTCCTAATATTCTATGCCAAATCCATGATTATTTATGAAAACCATTTAAAAATGTAATATTTTGTTTAGATAAAGAATTTAAATCAAATGCATATACATTTTCATTTCTCAAAGCCGAAAATACTAAAACATTTTTATAATTAAAAAAATTACAAGAATCATTTTCAAACATAACATTAATTAAATCATCACATAACTGAGAAATACATAACAAGTTGTATTTCAATCCATCAACAAATAAAACTTTAGAAATTAAAATAGAGTTAGTGTTACCAATTTGGCCTAGGACAATGATCATTTCTTTAGAATTATCCCCAAAGGTGACATAGCCTCCATCAACCTTTATTAATCTTTTTAAGCATGAGTAATCTCTAGACATCTTCATTAGACATCCACTATCGACGTACCATGTTTTCCTATAGGAACTCTTTAAGCAGGTGTCCTACAAAACATGTTTAGATAGAAAATTATTTTGGTACCTATATTTTCTTGGGTCCAGAAAATTTAACAATCAAACCTTTAGGTATCCAAATTTGTCTTATCGGTATCATATAATTAATGGGTTCAACAAATTTTGACAAATAAAATCTATTTGATCTATGTAATTGTGAATTACTTATTGAGGAATATGAATTTTCAGAACATGACCTCGCAGAATTTTGTCTAGATTTAGGAATAAATCTATTTTGGGAAAACTCTCTCTTTCCAGGATGGTATCCCAAACTAATAGTATACATTGGTGCCACTTCTTAACTTAGAATTTGAGTTAGATTGTTCTTTCCATTTTGGAACTTGTTTAAGTCCTTTCACAATTTCTCATTAGGAATTTTCAGTTCAGTATTATCTTTAAACTGTTGAGCATTCTTTTCATTTTCAATGTCAAGGGAAAATTTAACAGTTCTATATAATGAATGATGTCTCTTTACTGTTTTGTACTTTTCCTTATGTTCATTAAATGTTTATTCTAGCATATTACAATATTCAAACAATTCCTCACTAGACAGGTCTTCCGATTCAGAATCAGATTCAGTTCCATAATAATAATCATTCTGCATATGAGAAATAGGTACCTTAGAAGTATTGCACAAGAAACACATGTTGGGATGATTCTTTTCAAAATCAGAAACTTTATATTCATGTGTGCTGTCTTCTGAATAACTCCATGTTTCTTTCATTTCTTTCTTTTACATACTTTCCTTGTGGTAGTGTTTCTTCTGGAACTTTAGTTTTGGACGGTCAGTTTTAATGGGACATTTTCATTTAAATTCATAGAAAACATCTTCATCACTCTTAGCAGCATTCTTCCAATCCTTTTTACAATGACCTATATTGTCATATTTACCTTTTTAGTTCGATTTTTTGATGAATTTCTTCTTCCTATAGAATTTCTTAAATATTCTTGCTATTTGAGCCATCTCAGCATCCCTATCATATTCTTAACATTCAATTGTTGAGCATTCAGTAAGTATGTGAACTTTCTCCATGTCCTTACCCTTTGAAGCAATAGACATAAATGCCACTGACTTCCTTTTAGGTTAATCATCCTCTTCCTTATTCACCTTGAGTTCTTACTCATACTTCATAAGCTGACCAATTAGATCCTTGACAGGATGAGCACCAATGTCACACAATTATCTTATTGAAATAGAAGTGCCTCTCCATCGATACGGCAGACATCTCAATATTCTCATAATTTTTTCATTTACTATAACAACCTTTCCAAGAGAGCTCATAGTTTTGAAAATCTCATTGAACCTGTGATAAATGTTAGATATAGGTTCATCAGTCTTCAGTATAAAATTATCATATATAAAAGTATAGGTTTTCAATCTAATTTCTTTAACATAGGATGTCACTTTATGAGAAACACCCAAGGTATCCCATATTTGAAAAGAAATATTGCAAGCAGATATTCTGTTAAACCCTTCATCTCCTAAATGACAATACATGGCATTCATTGCTTTACATTTATTATTGTATGCTACTATAGTAGGTTCATCCCAAGTAGATCTTTCAGTTTATGGAATATTTTATTGAGTTTCTATAATAATCAAAATATCAAATCTCATACTCTATAAATGAATTTTCATTTTTAGTTTCCATTGACCATATTTTGTACCATTAAAGAAAAGTGGCATGTTGGTAGGATCACCTTCTAGTATATTGTCCATAGATAGATTTTAGAAAATATATTTAAAGAGATAATATTTATAACTAACATAAATTATATATATTTAAGGATGCAACTAAAATCACAGATGAAAAAAATAAGGTTTTGAAATCCTTTAACAAAAACCACCTCTAATACCAAATGTTGGTCGGAGTGGACACACAAGAGGGGGGGGGGGTGAATTGAGTTCCAATTAAAATTTCTTTTAAAAATATTTCTATTAAAATACCCTATTTATAAAACATGTTAAACTGTACTGAATTTGTAAAACTGTTAATGTTCAATTAGTTTCTCAAAGATTCATTAGGTCTCAGTTAATTTAATCATAATATTAAGTTTGATTTTGAAACTAATATATGAATTTAAAATATTTACAAACACTTTCTATATTCACTATCAATGTAACATGAAAATTGTTTTTTATTTCAAATTAATTAGTATTGGAATATATATTATACTTTAAACTTAATATTAGAATGCACAGCAGATATAACCAAGTGGTTCAGTCTCAAGCCAAGACTTAGTCCTCTCAAATTTATATATAAAGCTTATCCACACAGTGGATCGGGGTTTAAAATAGTTTACAAACCATCCAGGTACTCAAACCTCTAACAGAATTATTCTTGGGAAAACAACTCTACAACACACTGGATGTCCAGGACTCACTTGACCTCTACCACATTCCATAGTGGGAAACAAAAGAGATAAAACAATTGTGAGTGAGGATTTATAAATCCTCCAATTCATCATAGGAGACAGTGTGTGTGTAAAATATATAGTGTACACACACTGATCGAAAAGTAAAAAATGAATCACTTAGAGAGAGTAGATATGATTTTAGAATGCTCTGGTGATTAGCAGTGAAGCTCTGGACTCCTTGGATTTAGCAGAAATGCATCTTAGTCCTTCTCTAGTTTTTCTGTTCAAAACAGAGTGTCGAGGTTCAGCATGGTGTTCTTCACAAGTGAAGATGTTATGCACTTCGTGTGTTCTTCAGTAGTGTCAGACTGCAAGTCTGATACAATGCTCTCTTTGAAGATCTTTCAATCTCTTCTTTGTGATCGTGATTGAGATTGGTGTTCTCTTTAGTACAGTGAACTCATGTTTCTTTCTCACGTGCGTATGTTCCCCTCTTTCCCAAATACAGCTCAATATTTCTTATATTCCCCGAGATCCAGGATTATAATGATTTCTTTTTCATAGGTATGAGGTACAATTTCTTGACAGGCGAAAAACTATCATTAAATATCATTAATTTCATTAAAAAAATCAGATATAAATTTTAAAAATATTTAAATAATATTGACCAAAAGGTTAAGAAATGGTGTCACAATTGTTTTGAAAATGGTTTCTCCATCACGACATGTCTTTCACGGTATGTACTTCATGATATGTTCTTCACAGTATGTCCTTCACGGTATGTCCATCACTATATGTCATTCATGTTATGTTTCTCACAGTGTCTTGCTCACGGTGTGTCCTTCACGGTGTATGCATCACAGTGTCTTACTCTCAGTTCCATAAATACTATGTCCTGCTAACTCTATTTGGAACTTATTCAAAATGAGGGTTCATCTTACGGTTTCTGTTCATAGTGGCTTGCTTCATGGTTTCAGGCTTACTGTGTCTGGCTTACAGCATCATGGTGTCTCGTGGTCACTATGTCTCATTGGTCACTGTGTCTCATTGGTCACTGTGTCTGATTCTTTGGCTACACGATGTCTGCTTTAGTGTTTCTGTTCACGGTGCTTGTTTCTTTCTCATAGTGTCTTACTTACTATGTCATGCTTCATGGTTTCTTGTACTTTTACAAATAACATTTTTTAGACATAAATAGTAATATGCATAAAATTGAGTTAGCTTAACCATTATAAATTAATAGATAACTTGAAACATAAATAAAATTGAGTATTAAGATTTGTGATATTTGTGATCAGTAATAATAATTATGAATTGTAATGAGATTTGTAAATATAAAGAATATTTGTAAACAGTAAGGAGATTTGGGATAAAAAAAACATGATTAATACATGATGACTCCATTAGTTATCATTTCAGTCATGTTATATTTTGAATATGTTCTGATAAAATTTGGAAATTTATGGAATCACAAAGGGTTATTCATTGTTGTCAACAGTTAGGGATAACCGTATGGTTTGGCCTAGCAAACATTGCACCTTGTTATGATCCACTGGAGAGGGGTTCTTAGTAAGTCCAAATAATACAACCAACCCCTCCAAATCATAAATCCTCAAATAGTGAGGGTTTTCAGAGATTACACAAGGTTTGACAAACCATGCACCCTTATAAGACAAATCGTGTACCCTACTAGTCGGGGTGCATGGTTAGGGCGCATGGTTTGTCTAGCATTGCAGCCCTACCCAAGAATCATGTGAGCGAGTTTTAATTCCAACGAAAATTTAACTAAAAATTCATATCCCTCACCCTCATTTAAGATTCCTAATCACCCCATTCAATCCTAATATGAATTCCTTGTTTTTGAAAGCACTCAAAAAGAAATTTTTTCTCTTCAAACCCTTTTCATGGTGAATTGAAACATTGAGGATCTCTTTTCATATCCAAAGTGTATGTGCATATTGAATATTATTGTTTATTTTAATATATTCTGATCTCTATATATAGTTATGAATCATTATGTAATTGATTGATCTAAATAATGTTTTTTTGATCTTAATTATATGATCTGTTTCATGATCTATGTTCTCTCATTGTTCATTAGCAATTCTATTTTTGTTGTTTTCCATGACATTTTGATAAAACGATGGTGGTCCAATATTTTTTTTACCTATGATCAAAACCTAAATTTTCTATATTGAATTAAATGTTTTTCAAATTGATATAAAAACAATTATTTGAAATGATTTTATGTGTGATTGGAAATGACATTGAATTTTTGAAAAATCCAAATTTTAGTGGAATTAAAATGTGGGGAATATTTTTGGAAAAATAACTAATGATTATGAAATTTATTTGATCTTTTAATTTGATGCTGAACCATTGAATTTTTTTTTTGAAAAGTGGTAAAAGTTTTTGAAATGGTATGGATTTATTAAAATCCATGTTTTGTATTGGAAATAAGAAAGGTATGATGAAAACTAAAAAATAGACAATTTTAATATGAAATGTATCAGTTAACATGTTTGATTGATTGACTTTTGGAAGCACATGTCAGCATTAGTAATTAGTGGAAACAGAGAAAAGTATATTAGGACCTTGGTTCCCAAGCTACAGTTTAATGATGAAAAATATTACTAAAATATTAAAGAATGACTATCCATAATGGGTCCCACTTTTGGGGTCAAAACTACATGTAACGGGTTCCAGTATTGGGGTGGAGATTTATTGTCTCTACACACCTATCATGAGTTGAAATCACATTTGAGATTTATGTGGATATAATTACCTAAACAAATATACAGTAGAGAATGTGTACATGGTTATATGATTTTTTGACTCGATTATACATTCTAATTTTTATTGAACTATTTTTATCATGACAAATAATTTATATTAGTGTTTTCTATAAAATTTTATATTGAGATAGTTTTGAAATACATTAACTCTATTTTAATGTTAAATAATTCTTAGTTTGAGAGATGAAAATTAAATAACATGCCTTTTTTAGTTCTTTTAAAATGAAAAATAATTGTCTTATTTGTTATGGAATTGATTATGGAACACATGGGGATTCCCTATTAGGATTTATACCTCACACACTATAATTTACTCGATATTTTCTAGAATTTCTTATGCCGCATCTAATCATAGGGAATGTTCCACTATGAGGTGGTGTTTGATCATGATACCAAGGACCTTGGAGTGACTATAGTGACTAGTTGATATCTATTCTACTTGTTAAAAAAGATTTTTAGAGAATGTTTTCTATTCAATGTTATTATTTATATTAGTATGTTTATATATCTATTTTGGGTACTAGTCTATCTTCTTTTTTTGGGCATGTTCTCCCTTTTTAACTGTTGATAATGCTATATTGTATCTGTTATCATCTGGTGATTTTGTAGAAAATTCATTCCCTATTATATCTTTTAAGATTCTAAGTACCAATTTCCAACCCATTAAGATTGAGAATTCCCTTTCAGCCAATGTGTGGGTCATCATAGGTATCTTTTCACTTGGGTATCTGGGATGGTTCATTACAAATCGATATCAGAGGCTGATATGATATTCCCTTGATTTTAATATGTGGTTTGGTATGTCTTCATGGGACAAATGGGGTAGTTACTAGTGATTTCATGTCCACCTATCATTCTATCAAGCCTTAAGTAACCATGTGTGTTTGGGAAAAAGATTCTTTTCAGAACATTTTGATCTGATTCTAGTCATTTACTTTCCATTAATCTATGTTTTTTTTAAAATCCAAAACAGAAATTTCTTCTTGATGGAAATGATATTCATGTATCATTGTTTTTTATACTTTTTAATGTCTTTAGTTATTCTTCCAACATGACATGTGAATAGTTACTGGGAGGAATCTACTGGTGAACCATAGTGAGAAAGTCCTCTATTAGGGAATAACCTTTTCAAGATAGTGGTGAAGTATATCAAAGATCTAGGTGTAGTACATGTACTCATTATTATCCTAGATCCGACAGTGGAACCTTGAATGGATAAATCACATGATCATGATTTTGTGTTTCTTATATAAAATCCACCTACATTCCATGTTTCTAAAGATCTTCATTAGGCTGAGGACTAATTGAAAAGTACGTATATTATTTTTTAGTTCCTATAAATGCTCAAATCTATAGTGTTGTAATGTGATACCTTTAATCTAGAAGGGCCTAGTAGGAGATGGTTTGATTTCATAGAGATGGAAAAAACACATGAGGGATTGGAATATATGGTCTTTTGAGTTCTTTTCAATCATCAGTTATATCAAAAATTTGTGGTACTGGATAAATTGATGCAGTTTCTCTAACTCATGTAGGGAGAGATAAACGTGACTCATTATGCAAGCTGCTTTGATGATCTTTTTTGGTTTTCTCCTGAGGTGGTGACTAATGAGAATCTAAATGAATGCATATTTGAGATGGTTCATCAACATGGAATCCAATATTAGGACTTCCTAAGGACATTTTATTATTATTCAGATGCACTACATAAGGCATTGATGGTTGAAATTTAACTGGATAGTAATCAAGGTTGATATGAGTTCTTTTTCCTCCCAAAAGAAGCTCTATGAGTTCATTTTATGGAAGGAGTAATATTTATGAGTCTTTTAGTAGTCTTATAAATATGGTTTATTCTAGAACTCTTTTAGTTTCTGGATGAGGCCCAATGACTTTCTTTTAGTGTGGAATGGTTGGGAATTCATGATGTGTCTGTACAAAGGCATCAAGGATATGTAATTCCTAAGGTCAATTAAGATATTTATAGAAGTTATATATTTTCATTTCTACTCCACACTATGGAATGGAATCCTATTCCTAGAAATTAACTATGGTGCAATCATATACATCATGATATAATGGGTTCCATCCAAAAGCATCTATAATGAAGCTTCTGAAAGTGGTGTAAGAGTCTCTAGAGGAAGATGATAATGGTCCAGTGACTATGAGAGGTACCATCACTATTGCTTCATCCTTAATGGCTTATTTATTTGTTACCGGTGCATCTCACTCATTTATATTTACACCTATTTTGGACCTTCTAAATAATTATATTGAAATTTTTTCTTAGGTTATGGATATTACTACATACCTTAGAATGAAGAGAGAGTAGGGGTTTTTTTTGTACAACTTTTGTTTTCTATTTATCATAAATTGAGCTTAAATGGAATTTTTTGTCCTCAAAATGAAACCACTTGAAAAATAATTTGGATAGAAAGATGATTCTTAATAAGGGGAAAATTTATTATTATCTGTGATGGGTCACCATTACACACCTGATGTTGGGTATATTATATTTCATGGAGAATGGGACCTGAGTTTGGGTAGAGCTTAACCATTTTTACATGAGTTTAGAACAATAATATCAGGTTTTTAGTTTTAGTTGGAGTTGAAATATTTAACTGATGATCACCCTATGGTCAACAAAGAGTATCCTGATGTGTTTTCTTCTAATTTCTCCAGTAGACCACTATTAATATAGGTAGTGTTCTCTATTGTATTAGTACCTGTTACTCAGCCGATATCTACTCGAAATTAGCATATGGAACAAGTAGAGTAAAAAAGATTTAAATACATGGTTAGATGTTCTGTAGAGAAATGATTTATATTTATGATTGTGTCGCCTGTGGAGGCGCCGATTCACTTTTTTAATAAATATGATAAAACACTGATCCCTATTGTTGATTGCTGAAAACTTAACCAAGTTGTAGTAAAGAACATGTATTTTTTCCTATATATTGATGATCTATTTGGCTAGATGAAATTATAAATGTATTTCTAAAATATTGATCTTTGATATATTTATCAAAATTTAAGAATAGAAAAATATGACATTCAGAAGAGTACCTTCTAGAGTGAGTATGTTCACATTGAGTATCTTTTTATTCTCATTTCCCGGCCAATTCTCATACGATCTTTATAGATATAACAAATAGAATATTCTCCGAGTACCTTTATTCATTAATGGTAGTATTTGTGGATGAAATTTTGGTTTAATATATCACAATCATGGACCACATTTTCACCTACGAGTAGTCCAAGAAAAAATGAGAGGTCATTTAATTTTCATGAAGATTTGAAAATTTAATTCCTAGATTAAGGAATTAAAGTTATTAGGACACATGGGGTAAAATATTGGTATCTTGGTTGATCTTAAAAAGTTGAAATATATTATGATAAGGGAGAAACAAATTAGTGTATTTGAAATATACTATGATGACTAATCTCACTCAGAATGGAGTGAATTTCTTATGGAATGAAAAATTTTATAGTTATTTGGTTGAGTTGAAAAATATTTTTAATTTTTTTCTAGTGTTGACTCTCCAAGAATATGGTAAAGTCTCTGTGTTCTATTATTCTACATCATGTTCCATTTTGGGTTGTTTTCTTATGTTGGGTGATCATGGGGAATCATATGGGTCCAGATAGCTTAGTCCATAGGAGAATAATTATCTAACCCATGATCTCAAACTTGCAATTGTGATGCAAGATATTAATATTTTTTGGTGTTAATTTTTCAAATGAAGGTTTAAAATTTCTTCTGAAAAAAATTATTGTGTTATATATTCTCCTAAAAATATTATATCGTTCATCCAAGCCATTCATTGAATTATATATAGACTTTTGATATCAATATTTCATACACCTTTGGTATGATAAATGTTGTTGTTGATGCTTTGAGTAAGAAACTTCTAACCCATTCAATGGAATAATTATCAAAATAATGGAAGATGACATAACTTTCATTTAGATGAATTTAAGAGTTAGGGAAAAGAGGAAAAAGATTTTCTTCTAAGGTGTTCTATTCAACTCCTCTCTTCTCAATTCTATTCTTCAAGAGCAGTACCTTGATGATGAATTCTATAGTATTAGGTAATATACTTATTTTGGGGAGTCAATCAATGTTTGGATGATATCTTATGGTGTGATACTATGTTTTTAAGTCAGTTTTTTTAACCTTTTTGTATAAGGAAGGATTTAATGGCAGATTTCCATAATCACAATGGGTGGTGAATCCCAAAAAAAAATTGTTTTTTAATATGCAACTATTATTTTGATTTCCATGTATGAGATGAGACATTTCTAACTTTCATTCTAATTTTTATACTTATGAGTAGTTCAAAGAAAGGAAATATAGAATTTTTGGTTTACTTCACCCACATCCAATGCCATCATGTATGTGGGATGAGATCATTATGGACTTTTTTGTTGGGTTATTGTGTACCTGTCAGAAAAAGAATGTGATATAGATAGTGATTGAATAGATCAACAAATTTGATTGATTTATATTTATTCGTGATTAAACCAAATTTTTGTAATTGGATAATCTATTTAATGAAAGTTATTGTAAGATTTAATTGATTCCCTTATACTATAGTCACGGATAATGAGCATTATTTCACTTATCACCTTTAGAGAGGCCTCCAGGAAGCACAGGGATATCATGTTTGTTTGAGAACAACATATTATCCATATATAGAATTCAAATATAATAATTTATACTTATATATATATATATATATATTCCTGAGGATGTGAATCATTCCTATATTATTTATTTTTTTGGAGCTTGGGATGTCCATTTGGGACATGTTGGGTTTTCTTATAATAACAGTTACATGTCTGAAATATAGATGGATCCATTTGAATCCTTCTATGTTTATCCATATAAATAACAATGTTTTTGTCTAAAAAAGTGAAAAATATTTATTTGGTATGATTTTAGTCAAAGTGATGATGGATAATATTTATTTGATTCATTTATGAATGGTTACAACACATAGCCGATAATATTATTATAATGATCGTCATAGATTGTTGTTGTAGTTTCCATTATGTGTCCATGGGTTTTTTGAGTGTATTGTATCATTTGGTTCATAGATAACTTAAGAAGAAGAGAAGATCTCAACATGGATTATAGGACCTCTTAATGATTTTGATTGGTTGTGTAAAGTGGATTACATTTTTTGTCATCCACCACATTTGATATTGATACATAGTGTGTGCCATGTATCATAGATTTTTAAGTGTCTTTATAACCCATATCATTTATTAATATAGAAGGTTCCTGATTATTTTCTTGATTTGTCCAGGACCAATCATCCATTCAGGATTGTGGATTCTATGACAAGGTACTTCATTTGAGGAAGAAATCTTTTATCCATATTATATTGCAACATGGTTTGGATTCTCATGAGACTTTGTAGAGTTAGGAATTGATTAGTGAGTAGTTAATACATCTCATTGACATGGGATCTTATATATAGTATTTCTGGGGATAAATAGAGTTTATTATGGGGATGATGTAATAGATAGTTACCTTATATTAGGTATTATTTGTCCCTTTTTTATCCCCTTTATATTGGGTCTTGTGTTGGTGTCATCCCATTATAATTTGAAAAATTTGATAATTAGAAGTTGTTGTGCATATTTCTTACATGGTTAGAGAAAACTATGAAGTTTGGACTAACAAAACATGAACCATGTTGTGGTCCACTATAAGGGGTTACACGGTTTCACCAAACCATTTTTCTAGCCCCTCAAAACTAGGTGACTTCAGATAGTGAGGGTTTCTATGGCTGGTGTGTTTTTTGACAAAGTATACACACTATTATGAGAAACTATGCACCCTACCAACAATGGTATACAGTTAGGGTGCATGGATTTTCTAACCATGCATCCCTACCCAACTAACCATTTTTAATGTTTTAATTCCGCAAAAAAATATTAAATATCTTGAACACCTCGTTTATGATTCTTAATCACCCCAACTGACCAAAATATGAATTCCATGGTTGTAATGGCTCTCGAGAGGATATTTTGTCTCCTCATACCCTATTCAAGGTGGATCAAGGCATTTTTATCATGTTCGATCTCCCTTAGTTAAGTGGATATCATCTCTTCGAGTTTATTATAATATCTCTTTTTCTCCTCCTTTGAGAGTGATGCTTGGTCATTATATTGATGAATCAAACTATATTTTGTTAGAAATTGATTCCAGAATATGTTTCTTTATCTCTTTTTCTTTGATCTTTGTTGGTGATTCAATTTCGGGTGTTTTCCTTGATTGTGTGATAAAATTTAGTTGATTACATATTATTTTAACCTAATATTGAAACGTATATTATCTCGATAGAGCAAAAATTAGATTTTAATAGTTTTAAAACAAATAATTAGAATGGATTTGATGTGTGATTTGGAATGGCATAGACTTTGGAAAAAATGACATGTTTTAAGGAATTAAAATGTGGGGAAGATTTTAGGGAAAATATTGATTGATTTTGAACTTGAATTTATTAATTTGTTTTATATTGAACCTAATGAAAAATTCTGTAATGTGAAAAATTATTTGAAATGGAATGAATTTTTGAAACCCTCTATTTTATTTTGAGATGAAAAATGCATGTTGTGTACTAAAAACTGGGAAAATGTAATATGAATTTATTTGAATTGTTTTAGTTTTAAAAATTTGGATTGATTGATTATAATAAGAACATTTTGGCACTGGTAGTGAGTGGTAACTGAGACAAGCATTCTATGGACATGAATATCTATCTATTGATTGACGATGAAAATAGATACTAAAAAATTGTGGTGTGACTATCTATAATGGGTACCCTATTTTGGAGTAAACAACCTATAATGTATTCCTCTATTTATGGGAGATTTATGGTGTGTTCAAACATATATTGATCTATTATCAATAATGAGATGTGTGAGAATATTATTACATGAAGTAATATACCGTTGGGATTTTTTAAATGGTGATAAGATTTCTTTTTAATTTATTATAATTTCCTAGTACTATTTAACAATTTATTTCATTCAAAATTATTTATATAAGTGTTTTATATTAAATTTCAATTTATGCTAGTGTTGTTATATCTACCATCTATATAAATTTGTAAGCATGTTTATTTTAAAACATGTGAATGAAATACCATTCCTTTTAAAATATTTTAAATGATAGCATAATTAGATTATTTTTTATGGTGTTGATTATGGGACACATGGGGAGACCCTATTGGAATATATATCACACACCATACATTTAAATTCAGGAATTTGTGGACTTTCTTATGATAGTTCTAGGAGAAGGGAAAACAGTAATTGGATTTGGTAAATATTCTTAATCCCTATGTCTGTAGAGTGATAACGGTGATCAGTGGAGATTTTATCCACTAGTTACACAAGAGTTTCTAAGATGTTTTCCCAGCTGATTTTTTTTCATTTGGGATGTTTTCTATCTACTCTGGTACTGTTTTACTTTCTTGTATATGGTATTGTCTCAATTTTTGTGGGCTGATCATGCTGAATTGTATCCTTTTTCTTCATCAATTTTTTTGATAAATTCATTCCCTCTTTGATATTAAATTATTCTAAGTTCTAGTCATCAGACCATGGGGTTTCAGAATTCCCTTGATGATATGTTATGACATGCTTGATTATCAAGATACCATGTCATTTGAGCTACTATTTTATATATCATATTCATGGATTGAAAAAATACACAAAATTTTGATGTTTTTACGTCCAGGTTTCCAATGAAATAGAATATCATATGCTTATAAAATATTCAAACACTTAACCTTTCCTTTGGTTATATGATAATAATAAATAGTGTAATCAATGTCATTTTTATTAGAATAAAATAAAATAAATTAATTTTTCAAAACATCAAATTTAAAATTTTCATAAATTATATTCGATCCATCATCACAAAACTGTGATTTACGTAATAAATTTCTTATAATTATCTACAAATAACACTTTATAAATAATTTTGGTTTAAAAAAACATATCCAATACCTTTAAGAAGTCTTATAGAGTTGTGTCCAAATGTTACTAGGCATTGATAAAATAAACTAATATATTGAAATTTAAAAATATAAAATGTTATATTCCTAAAAACAAAATTTCTAATTACCATTATTCTTTGAGAATTCTATTGAATATTTCTCAAAATTAAAAAATTATGTAGAGAAGTTTTGTGTAAATTCTAACATGGGTCCAATGATATTAGTAGTAGATAATTTTAGAATTCAAATAGATTTCATGAATCCATCTGTGGGCTATTTAGAAAAAAATAGTAAAAAATTTATAAGTATTACCAAATTGTTGTTTAAATATAAAATATCATTCATTATAATAATTCCCTTGCATTATATATTTAAATATTTCTACATTTGAAATATGTCCTTTTTTTATTTTAACAAAGATATTCTGATTTATCCTTGGTGATAAACTATAATAACTAAAAAAATCTTTTTTTAGTATAGTTTCATCACAAATATAATTTGTTTAGTATTTCAATTTCATTAATTAACTTCTTACATGTTTTTCTTATGTCATTATATTTTTTAATAACCCTGATACAATCATTTTTTAATTCATCCTTATCATTAATTATTGTGCCATTAGAGATGAAGGAATCAAAATCAAAACAAGAATCAGAATTTGTATCTTTTTCATCATAAGAAATATCCTTATGATTAATATTAGAAGATGTAATTAATTAAAATAATAATAATTTGGTACCTCACAATGTTTATCATTCAACGAAAGTTTCCTTGTCTCTTGTTCACTTCTTGAGTCACTGCTTTGGTATGAACTGTCTGAATAATACTATCCTCTAAAAAAATGCTTTTTTCATTTATCTTTTTTTCATTGTCATTATTTAGAGGTTTGAGTTTGCGGAATTCATTCATTATGTGACCTTTCATAATAAACCTATAAAAAATTAAAATCAAAAAATAATTGTTATTAATAGTATTAAATATATTATACTACTTTTTAAACATCATTTTCAACTGTATCTTGCCACATTATTTTCATAAATTTGAAAAACATATATATCAGATGATCTATCTTTTTTCACTTTCTTATAAATTGTATTCATAATAGTTAGAGGATTAATTAGGATTATATTTAAAATTAATACATGTCCCCTTTGTAGAATCCTCTTTAGTAATGTTTTTAAATTCATGTTTATACTGCAACAAAGAACTCATTAATTCGTCTAAGTTATACCACTTAAAATTATTACGTTCATCGATTTACACATGTTTACGTTGAATATTTTCATAATTCCCTCATTTTCCTTTAAACTATAGTTTTTATATCCAATAATTCTCTATTTATACTCAATCCATTTTTAATACTTGTAAATTAGGGGAAAATCTAGTTCACTGACTCATCTTTTCCCATATTAAATTCCTGATATTTTTTTTCATAGAATTACGTAGTTGATTAATTTTTTCTTTTATAACTCATGGTGAGTAACTTATAGAATTAGTTATATGTCATTGGTTTTCTTAAATTCTGAAACATGGTTACACACAATTCTACTTATAACACTATTCAAATTTTTTTACTTTATAATTCAAAACATACCTCACCAAGTCATTACCTACAAGTGCATTTGGGGAACCCATGGGATGTTAATATGATTTCTCGATGATTTTCCAATGATATTCACATAACTTATATAATTATTCTTACAATCGATCATTATAATCCCTATTATAACTTTAAAAATGGGGGTTATTTATTTATCCATCCATTATTTAAAATATTTACCTCTATAATAGACAACATAACTTTATTCTTTAGATTTCTAGGATTATGATTGTAACAACCAGAGATTTTATAAGATACACTATTTTTAATTTCATTCATATAATCTATTGTACAATACACCAAGATTATCATGCGCTATACGCAATACCGTATTAGCTTGAAGTATACGCAACACTATTCTGGGCTCGTGTTACACACAATGTCATGTTTGTTTGACAGAAGTTATTCTATGAAACATTGAGGGTATATATATATATATTCAATGTATAAATAAAATATTGTTGGATTTTTTTATAAGAAACAACAAAGGAGTCATTCACTACACTCAACCCTGACTTGGCTTGCATTACATGCAATCGTGACCTTCCCTGATAGCGTTTGTTGTACGCAATACCGGGTTTTACTAAACAACAATTTATTATTATAATATTGTTATGAACTAGCCGTTATGAATATTATTACCTAAATTTTTTATTTTATTACATTATTATTCATCTTACACATTTTCTAGAACATGTTATGAGAACAAAATAATTTTTTCCGGTAAAATAAGTATTTATCGAATAATACATTTTTGCCGCCTTTTGATGGTGCACCCACATTGAATCTAGTTTTTGAAATGTTTATAAGTTCCATTTGAAAAAATAAAAATATTATTTGGAATGAAGAAATAAAAATTTACTTTGGATAAAATTTTCATTTTATTCTGATAACTTTCATATTTTAATGAATAGTAAAAACATGATATATTTTAATTAAAAACAACTTTTTTCATCGTAATATCTTATGTGGTTAAATTATAATATTTAATGGTTTTAATGTATAAATATAATATATTTTTACCATTTAATATAATTTATGTCATTATCATTTATTTTACCTTGAATTCATAGGTTAAATCAATTCAATCTTTTTCAATGTTTTAAAGAAAAACACATTTTCATTCGACAACAGGATTAATTTTAATTTAATTTCTGCAAATTTTTTGTATTGAAATTCGAAAAATGGATTCCATATTTGGAATCAGTGGGTCCAAATTATTTTAATAATCTACTTTTTATTTTTGGGCATTGTGAATAGTAACTACGGTAAATTTTATTTACCATAGTTAAAGGTAAATAACGTAATTAAGGGTAAATATAAGATTATAAAATTACCCTAACAAATGCCAAAATTCTATTGGATGAATAAAGGACGACCCATATAACCTAAGGGTTGGATTATATTCATTTAATGGACTTTTTTCCATGGAAATAATTTAATTATTATTAAAACCAAAGAATGTGACAACATGTCACTTTCTTAAATCTTAGAAGTATAATAATTTTAATTTAGTGATAAAATTCATGAAACGTCGAACATGAATAGTCTCCAGAAATCTAATAAAATTCTCCACATCATGATAATTTATTTATAATATTTAGGGATTATATAATTGTCATTAATGGTGATACATTAATGATACATAAATTATTTATTAAGTGAAAAATAAGTAATATCGTTTTTATTGAAATAATAATACCCATTAAAAGGCCAAACAACCTTCCAATACTTATTTGTAGTGTATATCTACACCTTAATCATCAAATTACCAAATATATAACCGTTTGGAGCCTTATAAAAGTGATTATGACACTTATATGATTTTATTTTGAAAGATGCCAAAGTATTCACCTTCATAATTTAATAAATATAACAATTTAAATATTGTGATTTTAAGATGATAAATTCGTGTAAAAGTATTTCTGTAAAATGTAATATATTTAAATGCATCATAGTATTTTATTTTTAATTTTTATGCATCAAATAAGTATATTAAATAATTATACAAAAATGTTGTAGTAATTATTTTATTAAGAGATAAACCAAATAAATGGTTTTACAAATAATAGAATAAATATATAATGAACTATTTAATGTGATACAATAATTTTATAGATACATATGACCTTTTATTAATCTATTATAGCTTTTAGTTCGAAAATATATTCTGTATATATTTCATTTAAATTCAAATAAAGGAATAGTGTCAAAATTGACACTATTGTTATTTTATAAAAATAACATATTATAAAATTGTTTAAAAATCACAAAAATATTTAAAAATTATAAATTTAAATTTATATGGTCTATGATATTATAATGTAGTCAATCATGGAAAATTCACAACAAATAATTAATTATTTGTTATAATTTAAAATTTAGAATTTTATTACCACAAATAAACTTAAATAGATTAAATAAGGATAAATAAAACTGATAAGGTTTAAAATAAGATCCAAACATGTCTAAATTTGATTGTTTAATGAGATTAAAACCCTATCTCATCTAATATTAGAATATTAGTCATTTTTTGTGGTTTTTATGTGGGGTTAGATTTATTATAAATTAATATTTTTATGATTTCCAAAGGTGCCCCTCTCCTCCCTTTTAAAAGGTCACTGCCTCCCTCTCTTACTCACACCTCTTTGATCCTTCAATCTCGTACAACCCCTGAAAAATTCTCTTATACACTTCCCTAGAAACATCCTAGAGGTCCTGATCTACTTCAAAGAAAAATCTTAGTTCCCTAAGAGGAGGTTTCAAAGAGGCGTATCGAAGTAGTGGTAATTTCTTCTACAGATTCATTCAAACTTCTTTCTTCTTCAACATATTCTTCTTTAGTTTTTTAATTTTAAAGTAATAACATCAGTATCACTAATATACTGATATTTTATTATATATATGAAACAAACCCATTTCACCTTCCATCCATCCTACGGAAAACAAAATCACCGCGCGTGTGTACGTACAGAATACCGTCTCCACGCCATGGTGTAATCTGTTTTTCCACCAACATCTTACATGGATGGGTATTATGTTGTAAAGAATATCTATACATAGTTATTATAACATCATAATGATTCTGATATATTGTATCATCCACTACAATTCAATTCAATAATTATGGAAATGATATCATCGCTTATGCGTACGTACGGACTACCATCTCCACGACGCGATGAGATTCATTCTCCATGTTAACCATTTAAGATTGATTATAAATTATATATAAGAAATAATAATGAAATATATGAAATTATAAAGATACTAGATATATTTATATATATATATATATGTATTTCATCTACATAATTCCATTCAACTCAATAAGGAAACGAAAACAGCGTTCATGCGTACGTATGGCCCACCGTCTCCATGAACGGTGTATTTATTTCCATTTATCGATCTTTTATATATATGTATATTCTGAATATATATTATATAAAAATCATGTTTTATATTCTGTAATTAATTAATCATGATCTAAGTAATCATTTGAATAATTACAAGTTAAAACACGAACAAGAAATGAGACAATTTTACCCAAAATGGTACTTTAACATTAATTTACAAAAGAACGGGCAATATAAAGTCATAAGTGAACCATATATTATATAATAACAATGAATATGATTCTTTAATAAGTCAATAACATTATTTATATCATTATAAAGGGGTTTCGGATACGTACGAAGCATATCGGACCTAAGGTAAGGGATAATTTTACAAATCTCATTTTTATTCGAGATTTCTTATTCATAAGTATTTACTGGGGTTATTTTTATCATCCATGTCCATGATTTATAAAAGTTTTTTCATCTATGTTTAAAGTCATTTTTACCCATTATTGACTTTTACTACATGGTATGTAATGAATCTTTCTTTTGTTTACATTACGAGGTATTTTTCTGACATTTCTTGCAAAAGTACGAGAAGAATGTTTTTTTAATGTATACGGCATGAAAGGATTTTTATGGTTTTATAAAGCCTTATTTTCATGATGCTTCCTTCAAAAGATTTCATGACTATTTTCAAAAAAACCTTTTCTTCTAAAATTGCATGAAATTTTGTGAAAAGAAAATGATTTTGAAGAAAAAAGGACATTTTACTCATGAATTAATAAAAAGTGTTTTATCAAAACCATTTTCATCTAAAATGACATTATTTCACATGTGAATGTTTCAAGTGTAATGTCTCTCTGATTTACATGGTTTCACTTTTATTTATAAAATGATATCCATTTCTTTTATGTGGATTATGTGATGATTGGATGATGTTTATGAAACCCATTTTATTTGTTGGGTTATTAGGAATGATGTATGTTTATTTTGTGTCACAAGTAAGAACGGTTTCATTAGGAGATGGGTGATACCTATATCTCCCTCTAGTTCATTAGGTAAAGATTTATATCTCATGAGATAAACATGGTTGGAATGGTTAGTTAATCCAGTTCAGTGTTACTGGACTGAAATGAAGAGTGAACTCGATTCAGAAAGGTATTTTGTCCACCAAGATGGTCTTTGCAGCAATGCCTTGGCTACTATTGAAATCATGACATGTGCTTAATGGTTGCCACAATTACATGTTTTATTCCCATGCTATTTTATCATTCTTAATGTTTCTTTATGATCTACGGCATATGTACTTCCATGTTTTATCTCATTTCTCAAGCTTTTTATGTTTAAACATTATGTTCATGTTTTTAAGTTCAAATGTATATGGTATGTTTTATTTCATCCATGCTTACCCTTACTGAGAATTTGAGCTCACCCTTTTTACGTTTTCTTTTCCCCAGGATATAATTAACGGTTTTAGGTAATAAAAAAAGGGGATGCTCTTTATGGGAGATGTTGAATATATTTCTCCCTGATTAGAAGATTACGTTCATGTTTCCAAAGACACTAAACTATTATAGTCCTTGTGTGTATATTTTTGTTATATATTAAGTATTCCTCAAAAGTAATGTAATGTTCATGTACGTCAAGCTTCGGTTCTCTACAGTTGGTATTAGAGGAATGGTTTAGTAATCCTTTGGAATATAGGATGCCAAAACGTCAGTGGGATCCCAAGAGACATTTCAAATGTTTGTCTAGGGATGTCCCTAAGGACAAGTATACGAATAGGATATAGTCCTAGAACTACGATAACGATCATATAATTTAAACTATGATGTTAGATATTAAGGGTACGCCCCCTTTATTATGTTGTTTTCCCTAGCATGCTTTTTTTCTTTCACACTATTCATTTTGGGTTTTAGAAAATTGCTGGAAACAGGAAGATTCATGATAATAGAGGATATGTCGGACCATGGAATGATATTTCTCATGAGAAACCAAATGAAACGGGATTTGGAAGTCCAAACATCGTTATTATGCCTAATCATCAATCTCATAATATGATCAATAATCTCAACTTTGGTAAGTTTCCCGATTCAGATTAGAAGAGAAAGATAGAGTTTCATGGTGATCATAGAGGAAAGAAAGTTCAATTTCCCTCATGTAAATCATGTGGGAAGAGGCATATGGGAGATTGTTTCAAAGGAACTGGAAGATGCCTTGGGTGTGGAAAATAAGGACACAAAGCCAGTAAGTGCAATGGAAAAGGTTCAGTTAACACCATGGACAAGGATAATGGTATTGCTACGACATCAACAATGATTAGATGTTTTAAATGTGGAATGTATGGGAATTGTAGAATCCAATTCCCTAAGTGAAAATATCATGAAGAGAATTAGCATTGTCATATGAGTAGTATTTATGCTGCTGATGATGAAGAGAATACAAATTAAATATGAGATGAAAGAAATGATGAAGCTCAGTCAGTGGTTTAAGAAGTTAGTGGAATGATTGTATGTTTATAAATAATAATGTATGGTACTATGGAATAATGAATCATCTAAGGATTGTTACTTTATTATTTTTCCTGAAGTATTTGGATGTATATGTTGAATGGTACCGATAACCATGGAAGGTTATTCAAATATTTTTTGAAGGTAGATGATATGTGTATAATGAAAAGATAAAAAGATAAAGAGTTGTTTTATAGTATTCATGAGCTCATGACTGATATAAGGAAAAAGTTATATCATGGTTTGAGTATATAGATTTTTTTTGGATTTTGGCATGTGGAAAGAGTTAAATTTTTACAGCATTCATGTTTTCACTATGGTTTAATGGGTATTCACTTTTTCAAGAGAATACATGACTATGGTATTCACCTGATTGGAATTTGACTAACAAGATATATGGGGGATAAATGATAGTATTCACATGCTTGGATGATGACATTTTATGTAATCATTTTCTTTATACTATGAGCTTGGACCAGAGTATTTTTGATAAGCCTAATGATTGGAATGGATTATGTTGGAAATATGTTAGTATTGTTTAAGGATAGAAATTTTCTTGATATTATTGATGGGATGTTATAGTAATGTAGTTTTAGAAAAAGGGAAACCTGCAGGATGGCCGACAGCCATCGCGTCGGACAAGGCTGTGGGAATCGAACCCACAACCGATGTGCGACTGGCCTTTATCACCTACCACTGGCCTACAGGAATTCCCTGGTTAGTAGAAACTAGTTTTATTTTATTACGCGGTATGATATATGAAGTATATGTTCATTTTTGGAATCGTATATGATTAACCACACCATAGATGGACTTATGTATATTTGAAAACTTTTTATAACCTTTTATTTGAAATAGATGGAATGAATCATCATTCTATCACATGATCTTTTAACACATCACTATTAAAAAATTCAATTTCATTTCTTTAAGAGATGAAGTGGAAATTGTTCAAAGCACAAACAACAGTGATATTGTACCAAAATAAAGTAAGTATTTATTCTAATTAAAATTACTCATCTTTAGGGAAATGATCATGAAAACAAAAAATGTTGTCCTAGTACCTTTATATCTGATAAATCAGATGGTACCATAGATCATCGCAAATCTATGGCTTTGTGATTGTTGGCATTTTTATAGCCATGTTCTCTACCACTCTCTATCAGAACATGATGGTTAGATTTCTCTTCCATATCCATATTTTCACAAATGTTATCCTATATGGAAACACAGTGATGAGTTAATTTGGGTAACCGTTATATTTCATACTTTAGTTTTTAAAGTTCAGTTTTTTTATTCCTTTTTACGATGTCTGTTTCTATGAATAGTAAACAATTTATAACCCCGACGAATTTTGAGGGAGAAATTCATTTTAAGGGGGGTAGAATGTAACAACCTGAGATTTTATAAGATACATTCTTTTTAATTTCCTTAATATATTCTGTTGTACAATACACCAAGATTATCTTGCGCTATACGCAATACCGTATTAGCTTGCAGGATACAAAACACTATTCTTGGCTCATGTTACACTCAATTTCAAGTTCGTTTGATAGAAGTTATTCTATGCAACATTGAGTATGTATATATATATATATATATATATATATATTCAATGTATAAATAAAATATGGTTGGATTCGGTTATACGCAACAACAAAGTAGTCGTTCACTACACGCAACCCTTGGCATGCATTACACGCAATCGTGACCTTCACTGATAGCGTGTGTTGTACGCAATACCGGGTTTTACTAAACAACAATATATTATTATAATATTGTTATGAACTAGCTGTTATGAATATAATTTCCTAAATTTTGTATCTTATAACATTATTATTCATCATACACATTTTCCAGAACATGGTATAAGAACAAAATAATTTTTTGGGTAAAATAAGTATTTTTCAAAAAATACAGTTTTGCCGCCTTTTGATGGGGCACCCACTTTAAATCTATTTTTAGAAATGTTTATATGTTCCATTTGACAAAATAAAATTATTCATTGAAATAAAGAAATAAAAATTTACATTGGATAAAATTTTCATTTTATTCTGATAACTTTCATATTTTAATGAATAGTAAAAACACGCTATATTTTAATTAAAAACAACTTTTTTCATCGTAATATCCTATATGGTTAAATTATAATATTGAATGGTTTTAATGTATAAATAGAATATATTTTTACCATTGGATATAATTTATGTCATTAGCATTGATTTTATCTTGAATTCATAGGTTAAATCAATTCGATCTTTTGCAATGTTTTAAAGAAAAACCCGTTTTCTTTCCACAACGAGATTAATTTTAATTTAATTTCTGAAAATTTTTTGTATTGAATTTGGAAAAATGGATTAAAAATTTGGAATCATTAGGTCCAAAGTATGTTAATAAGATACTTTTTATTTTTGGGCATTGTGAATAGTAACTACGGTAAATTTTATTTACCACAGTTAAAGGTAAATCGAGTATTTAAGGGTATATATAAGATAATAAAATTACCCTAACACATGAAAAAATTCTATTGGATGACTAAAAGTCGACCCATATCACCTAAGGGTCGGATTAGATTCATTTAATGGACTTTTTTCCACGAAAATAATTTAATTATTATTAAAACCAAAGAATGTGACAACATGTCACTTTCTTAAATCTTATAAGTATAATAATTTTAATTTAGTGATAAACTTCATGAAACATCGAACATGAGTAGTCTCCAAAAATCTAATAAAGTTATCCACATCATGATTATTTATTTAGACTTTTTAGGTATTAAATAATTGTCTTTAATGGTGATACATTAATGATACAGAAATTATTTATTAAGTGAAAATTAAGTAATATAGTTTTTTTGAAATAATAATACACATTAAAAGGCTCAAAAATCTGACCAAAACTTATTTTTCGTGTATATCTACACCTTAATCATCCAATAACCAAATATATAACTGTTTGGAGGCTTATTAATGTTATTATGACAATTATATTATTTTATTTTAAAAGATTCCAATGTTGTCACCATCATAATTTAATAAATATAACAATTTAAATATTGTGATTTTAAGATAATAAATTAGAGTAAAATTATTATTGTGAAATGCAATAGATTTATCTTCATCATTGGATTTTATTTGTAATTTTTATGGAACAAATACGTATATTAAATAATTATACAAAAATGTTGTAGTAATTATTTTATTAAGAGAGAAACCAAATAAATGGTTTTACAAATAATAGAATAAATATTATATGAACTATTTTATGTGATACACTAATTTTATAGATACATATGACCTTTTATGAATCTATTAATGATTTTAGTTCGAACATATCTTCTGTATATAGTTTATTTAAATTCAAATAAATGAATAATGTCAAAATTGACACTACTGTTATTTTATAAAAACAACATATTATAAAATTGATTAAAAATCAAAAAAATATTTAAATATTATAAATTTAAATTTATATGGCCTATAATTTTTTAAAGTAACCAATTATGGAAAATTCACAACATATAATTAATTATTTGTTATAATTTATAATTTATAATTTTATTACCACAAATAAACTTAAATAGATTAAATAAGGATAAATCAAAATGATAAGGTATAAAATAAGATCCAAACATGTCTAAATTTGATTGATTGGTGATATTAAAACCCTATATCATCTAATATTAGAATATGAGTTATTTTTGGAGGTTTTTAAGTGGGGTTAGATTTATTATAAATTAATATTTTTAGGATTTCTAAAGGTGCCTCTCTCCCCCATTATAATAGGGCACCTCCTCCCTCTCTTCCTCACACCACTTTGAGCCTTCAAGCTCGAAAAAACCCTACCAAATTCTCTTCTCCACTTATCTAGAAACATCATACAGGTCCTTTTCTACTTCAAAGACCAATCATAGTGCCCTAAGAGAAGGTTTCAAAGAGGCGTATCGAAGAAGAGGTAATTTCTTTACAGATTCATTCAAACTTCTTTCTTCTTCAACTTATTCTTATTTTTTTGTTTCATTATAAATTAATAAAATCAGAATCCCTAACATACTGATATGTTATTATAAATATGAAACAACCCCATTTCCCCATCTATCCATCCTACGGAAAACAAAATCACCACGCGTGCATACGTACAGAATACCGTCTCCACGCCGTGGTGTAATCTATTTTCCCCAAAACACCTTACATGGATGTGTATTATGGTGTAAAGAATAACTATACATAGTTATTATAACATCATAATTATTCTGATATATTTTATCATCCACTCCAATTCAATTCAATAATTATGGAAACGATATCATCGCTTGTGCGTACGTACGGACTACCGTCTCCACGACGCGATGAGATTCATTATCCATGTTAACCATTTAAGAATGATTATAAAGTATATATAAGCAATAATAATAAAATATATGACATTATAAAGCTACTGGATTTATATATATATATATATATATATGATCTACTTAATTCCATTCAACTCAATAAGGAAACGAAGACAGCTTTCATGCGTACGTACGACCTACCGTCTCCATGAACGGTGTATTTCTTTCCATTTATAAATCTATTATATATATGTATACTCTGAATATATATTATATATAAATCATTTTTTATATTATGGAATTATTTAATCATGATCTAAGTAATCATATGAATAATTACAAGTTAAAACACGAACAAGAAATGAGACAATTTTACCCAAAACGATACTTTAAAATGAATTTACAAAAGAATGGGTAATATAAAGTCATAAGTGAACCATATATTATATAATTAAAATGAATATGATTCTGTAATAAGTCAATAACATTATTTAAATCATTATATAGGGGGTTCAAATATGTACGAAGCATATCGGACCTAAGGTAATGGATAATTTTGCAAATCTCATTTTTATTCGAGATTGCTTATTTGTAAGTATTTACTAGAGTTATTTCTATCATCCATGTCCATGTTTTTTAAAAGTGTTTTCATGTATGTTTAAAGTATTTTTTACCCATTTTTTGACTTTTACTACATGGTATGTAAGGAATCATTCTTTTGTTTATGTTACGAGGTACTTTTTTGACTTTTATGGAAAAAGTAGGAGAAGAATGTTTTTTTAACGTATATGGAATGAAAGGATTTTTATGGTTTTATAAAGCCTTATTTTCATGAAGATTCCTTAAAAATATTTCATGACCATTTTCAACAAAAACCTTTTCTTCTATAATTGCATGACATTTTGTGAAAAGAAGATGATTTTGAAGAAAAAAGGAAATTTTCCTCAAGACTTAATTTCAAGTGTTTTATCAAAACCATTTTCATCTAAGATGACATTATTTCACATGTGAATGATTCAGGTGTAATTTCTCTATGATTTACATGGATTCACTTTTTTTTATGAAATGATATCCATTTCTTTTATATGGATTATGTGATGATGGGATGATGTTTATGAAACCCATTTTATTTAATGGGTTATTATGAATGATGTATATTTATGTTGTGGCACAGGTATGAATGATTTCATTATCAGATGGGTGAGACCTATATCTCCCTCCAATTAATTGGGTAAAGATTTATATCTCATGAGATAGACCTGGCTAGAACGGTAAGTTAATCCCGTTCAATGTTACTGGACTGAAACGAGGAGTGAACTCAATTCAGAAAGGGACTTTGTCCACCAAGATGGTCTTGGCATCAATGCCTTGGCTACTATGAAAATCATGACATGTGCTGAATGGTTGGCACAATTACATGTTTAATTCCCATGATATTTTATCTTTCTTAATGTTTCTTTATGATCTACGCCATACGTACTTCCATGTTTTATGTCATTGCTCATGATTTTGATGTTTAAACATTATGTTCCTGTTTTTTAGTTCAAATGTATATGGTATGTTTTATTTCATCCATGTTTACCCTTACTGAGCATTTGAGCTCACCCTTTTTATGTTTTCTTTTCCCCAGGATGTAATGAACGGTTTTAGGTATTGAAAAAATGGGAAGATCTTCATGGGAGATGTTGATGATCTTTCACCACGATTAGAAAATTACGTTCCATGTTTCCAAAGACACTAAACTATTACAGTCATTGTGTGTCTGATTTTATTATGTATTAAGTATTGCGCAAAAGTAATTTAATGCTCATGTATATCAAGCTTCGGGTCTCTACAATGATATTTACTTTATCATGGTATTTTAAGAAAACAACTGAACCTCTATCCAATGGAAAAAGATTCTGATACCAATTTTTAGTATTAGGAAATATAATAACTATTATCAAATATCTTTTACAATTTCTAACACTCCAATGCAAATTTTTTTTAAATTTGTAGACATAATATACGTGAGAGGTTTTGAATTGTCTTTTAAAACTTTTTAAAATAAATAAAAAATCAATGAGATTTAATAAATGGATCAATAGTGTAGTGTTATTTTTCAATATAGTGTAGTGGAAATTAGATGTATAAAAAATATATTTTTATTGTGGTTTGAATAAACATTATCCTACAAGACACTTTAGTATTATATAGTCAGTGGGAAGATCAATATCCAGTATGAACACTTTCATTTAAAGGTTTTATTGCCTATATATAGAAAATATCTTTTACAACACCTAAAGGTAAATTCCTAACATTTTAAAGAGGTAACAGCTTAGTCATTCCTGAATTTTCATTAGGAGTATTAACAAAATAAAATTCCATTTGATTGTAATAATAAAAGAATATTGACTTTATTTTGATTTTAAAAAAGCATAAAGTAATGCTATCAATCCAAAAAAATATGATAAAAACTAGATAATATTATAAACCATCAATGATTAGAATTTTTTGAAGATTATATTGCTTGATGAACATTGATCACTTCAACTATAATATATAAAACCGTTGAAGTTGTGTCATAATCAAAGTAATCGAAAAATAGTCACATAAACTATTAATTGTGTAGGATTTAATTTTATTGGGGTAAAATAACCTAGTGTTAGTCACATTGGATATGCTTATAGTAAGTTCAGTTGTGGCTTCATAAAATGTTATTTTTGTCTTAAGTAACATCATTGAGAAAAATCACTTTTTATTCACTCACGGTTTCTTAAAATGATAACTCGTGTTTACAAAAAATGATAACATAGAATTGGTTTACCAAATATTAAAACGATTAGGCGAATATGTAAAAATCTAAAGTGACATTCTATACAGGTAGGATATAGAGACATATATGTATGCATACGAGAATACATATGTAAGGAATATTAACCATGTATGTGTTTATTAGAGGTGTGATATTATGACGAAGTAGGTGTAGCACTAGGTTCTACGAGAAACTAACATGACTAATTAAATGTTGAATCCAGTTGTGTGTTGCTTCTAAGGAATGAAAACAAAGAGAGGAAACACTATATGGATGAGTCACTGGTTGATGTTCTGAGTGCATTTGTGTTTCTATGGAGATGCATGGGATAATACAATCCATAGTTTATAATTCATACTATATATATATATCTATCTATGTGTGTGTGTGTCTGTGTGTGTGTGTGTTTCTAAGGACAAATATATATATAACAATATATAAACTATTTTTTTTAAAACTAATAACAATAAATACTTAATTTAAAAATTTAAAAATATTATAATATAAATAATTTTAATTAAACATTAACACTTGTGATACAATAATAAAATAATAATTAATATAATTTAAAAATATATCAATTATATGATAAAAAAAGTTTGAAATAGAAATTATTAGAATGTTTTATTAAAATATTCCCAACATTAACACATGTAATAATATGATTTGAAAAACATTTAAAATCAATTAAAATATATAAATTAAAATTATAAAGATATTAATATTAAGAAAATATCAATTTAAATAAGTTTTAGTTAATTATAATTAATCATAAAATGAATAATAAATAAATTACACACAATTTTAGATACTAACCTTAGTGTAATGCGGATGATGCATAAGGTTATGGTATATGGATTTCATATATCGAAATGATATGTGATTGTAGTTTAATGATATGGTATGTGTATATAGAAAGGGTTGATAGTATCCCCACCACTGGTGGTGGGGTGGTAATGATTTGGGGAGGTAAGGGGTAGGTTCTAGGGTTATGTCAAAGGGATTGAATGTTAAATTCAATTTTCTTCCTTCTGTTGTGTTCTGTGGTGGTCAAGGTAATAAAATATGTAATAAGGGATGAGAGTAAACAAGACATGAAGTGACACACTTGGGCCTCACCAGGACTGGTACAGATCCAAGTGGGTCACCATATTCTCTCCTCCAATAGTATAGGGGCTGGTGACTAGCACTGAGTAAGAATATCACATAATATGAGAGGATTTAGCCTATATCAACCTATAATAAATAAAATCATCTAGTTCAAAAATTATTCAAAAAAACTAGTAGAGTATAAAAATATAATCAATTTATATGTATAAAAAATATGAATTGTCCATCTAGTAAAAATGCATCATTAAAAACAAAAATATATCAGAACTAAATTTTAGTCAAATATCGCAAATAGATAGACAAATTCCAAATAGTTTCCCTCACTGTGAGTATCCATGGATTGTTCATCAACCAAAATGGAAAACACCACTATTACTACCACCAAAGTCTAACAAGTTCTCGCCTGTTTAATTATGATTCATCTTTGAATGATCCATGATATCTCCATGTAAATCTATCTCTTATCTGAACGTTTACTTCATCATCACAAAAATAATACATGTGGGAAAACATAATATGATGGAGTGAGTATAAACATACCAAGCATGACCCATAAAACCATAATGGAGTCAAAAATGATGAAGTCTTCTCAACTCCTCATATGGGAGGTGACTGGGAGGATGATTCAAGGGAAAAATGAAATGCAATTTCATATCAAATTACATAGTACTAAAGAGTAACTAGAAGAATGACCATAAAGTATATTCCAGATACCATATATTGTAATATTTCTCATGGTCACAAGTTTAGATCACCTCATCTCCCATATTTTAATGCCAAACCACATGAAAATTATATGTAAGATAAAAATATAGAAGAGTCTTAAAAATCGTGAAGTCGAGATACAACCATAAAGTGAATCTCAACAACATCCCATAGTTCTTGAGGAGTCACAAGTATTAAATAATTTTATCTTCCCATATAATTTCAATTACAAAACTGCTACTATAAATCATGAATGGGATCCCCTTCATCACTAAATCATACTTCTATGTGGAGGGGGGTATGACACCCAAATTCCTATTAGTATGGCATCACAGATAATAAACCAAATAATACCAAGGAAATGCAACCTACCTAACCTCATAATAATTATGGTGGTGGAACCCAAGATATAATAAAGTGTGGGGGGATATTGAATATAGTGGATAATTTAGCACCCAACATATGTTATTTATACATGGGGAGAGTAACTCTACAGATAGAGGATATCGTGTCACAAGAATCTGGTTGACTAGTGATACTTTATGATCTGCGGGTTAATGATCGTATGCCTGATGACTACATAAACCAAATGTGTGGAATTCCAACCCTATCCTATGGATGGTGAAGAAAACCCACACAAACTGACACAAACACACTACTGGTGTAAATTTCCTACCGTAAGAATACTCTGATCATCATACACGAACCTCATTATTTTCATTATAGAAAAAAATTTGAAATCTTCTTATCTAACTTACCAAATTGTCTTGGACGGATGAATCAGTTGTTTTATTATGATACATGTTGAAAAATATTCATGATAGACAATTTATTTATTAAATTTGGGTATCAAATTAAATATATGCATTTAGTTGTATCAATCACGAGCAGTGATAAAAGAAATGATCTAGAGCTCATGTCATGTGTTCGATTTAGGTACCAGATATTGGTTTTGAATTGATGGTCTAAATGTCAAGATGGTGAGGCCACAAATTTCTCATCAATATGACATATATGTAAAATATTTTATCTTATTCAAGATTCATAATAATAATAATAATAATATTATTGTTGTTAAAATCAATAAATATAAAATATGGGGGATAAATTCATGCATCCCACACCCCAAATCACGGCATGCGGGATCCTATGACCACATTACTATAATTTGGGGATTAATTATAATTATTTATTTTATTTTTCATAATCTCATCAAATCCGGTTCTACCAGCACTCCTCTAGGCAGTGCATGGTTTTTTTAATTTGTTTAATTTCTTTATTAATTTAGAGAAATGGATACTGTTTTGTGTATCTAAAAATTGATTTAAGGGAAGTGTGAACCTTGTTTATTCTGTAGTAATTGGTGAAGTAGCATGAATGGGGTTCATGCTTCCTGGCCCCAGGTCTCGAGGAATGAATCGAGTTCAAGCCACCTATACAAAATTTATATAGGATGAATGAATGTGATTCACAACTCCAAATATGTTTTCATTTTTTGATTTTCTTCATCATTAATTTCAACTTAATATTTATAAATATTTATATATTAATATTTGTGAAATTTCTATCAATATAATTATTAGTAATTTATCAATTTGTAATATATTAAATAATTATCAATAGTGTTATATATTATTAAGGAATATAATAACAATTATTTATTATTTAAAAATATAAAAAAAAATTATAAAAAATAATTTTACTAGTAAACAAATATATTATTTTTAATATATAATGGTATGCATTATTTATTGTTTATTATATAATTTAAAATATAATATCTATTATCAATAATAATAAAAAATTATATAATTCAAAATAATAATATTATTAATATTTAATAATAAATTTAATATGATATTTTTTTACATAATATGGATACTAATTCTAAGAATTATTAATATAATTTACAAATTGTAATTGCTATTATTACAAATTTAGTTATTAATATTAATAGTTAAAAACCATAGTTTTTAAATTTTTATTTATAATTATTTTTTGAAATTTTTGTTGATATAATTATTTTTATTTCATTAATAAGTAGTATATTTATTAAATATCAATTGTATTATTTATTATTAAATAATGATATATTATTATGTTATTAATTAATTAATAGTATAATAACTAATATTTTAAAAAATATAAATATTTTTGAAACTTTTGTTGATATAGTTATGAGTAATTGATTAATAGGTATTTTATTTATTAATTATGAATTGTATTATCTATTATAAATTGATAAGGTATTATTAGTTTATTAATAAAAATAACAATATAATTGTTAATATTTATTTCTTGACAATATAAATAAATTATTTTTTATTTACAAATATATTTACTATTTAATAATTATATTAGTTTAAATATATTATGGTGTTATATTAATTAATTACCTATATAATTAATAATATAATATTTATTTTTAATATTCATCAAAATTAATGAATTTGACAAAATGATATCATTAATATTTAATAATAAATTTAATATGATTGTTTTATAAACATAATGTTAAAAATAGTACTAAAAAGTATAAATGTAATTAACAAATATTAATTATTATTATTACCAATATATTTTTCAATATTAATGCTATTAACTCATTCATAATAATTTTTGTAAATTTATAATAATATCAATTTTTGTTTTATGTAAAAGAAGATAGTATATTATATGGTTTTTAAATAATGTACAAGTAACGACTAAAAAAATTATATCATGTATTAGTCCAATCTACATCGGTATCTTAGGTTCTCCTTCATACCACAACTCGATGTATAGATAATGCATCCATGTCATGTTTCTCAATGTCTATGATCTTGCATATGCAACTCCTGTGTAGCATCACTGGGACCAACCTCTAAATCATCCTATGTGATAGGTGGTGGTTCTATAGTCTCCCCACCCATACCCTATCCTAGTTGAATGGATTGTGGAAAATAACTGGAACTCTCACCAACATGTGAAGAATATAGCTATTGTGTAGCAGATATCTAATTATCTAAGGAAATTTTAGACTACATCACTGACCAATCAGCATCAGTCCCTGAAAAAACATATAATACAATAACATACTATGATGCATCATTACCCTCTAGAATAATAACATGTGGTTTTGTTTGTTCATGTGCCTATGCTTTTTCCTCTGGTTGTGGTTGAGTTTGTGGCCCTTATGCAATAAGAAATGGAGAGGCATCTGGATGATCATGCTAGAAATTTTCATCTTATACCATATCAACATCCATTATTGGATAATCATCCATTGGAACATCAATTTCTGGCTTAACACCCTTGGTTCCACCTAACACATCTATGAGAATCCCATGATAAATGTTATCCATGGCAAGAATCAATTATCGCAATGCTCTATAAAAATAGTCATAGTAAAATATGCCTCCCTTTGTGGAATTATATATGTGAATGAGATCGGTAATACGAGCATCCTATAAATCAAATATGCATTAATATAGATTGAATAAAATAAATATTTAATATTGGAGGTATGAATTATTACCAACTAATGATAGCCTTATCCATGTCACATATGATGTATCAATGAAGGAACATTATTCTATGTCCTATAATTTATTATATATAATATATTAGTAAATATTTTTCATTCCCCTTATTACCGGGACTCATTTCTTCTATCCCACATCACAATATAGCATTCATGATATCCCCTCCTGTCTAAGTCCCACATCAATGATATTTTCATTGAATAGAGTAATGATAACTAACTTGGTGGTGCAAGAATATGCTAATATAATCCACACATCTAAATAATTATATCAATATGATTCCACTCAAAAATATTGAAAATTAATCATAGGTATGATGAGTGATTGATAGTATGAATAATCATACTATAAGGTAGGAGACTATAGATAATAGGCTCAATATATGACATCCATAAACACCAAAATATAAAAAAATTGAATAATCAATCAATCAATAAATTCAGGAATAGTACATAATAATAATTTAACTATATAATTAATGATCATATACATTAACAATTCAATGACTGTTCATTGTAATGTTTTATCATATAATTCAGGTTTGGTAGTATCTAAACAATTTTTTTCCCTAACTCCAACTTTAAAGAATAAAATTATACTTTTTTTACTAATATAAATTTATACATTTAATTTTAACATATGGAAGGAAACATATACCATTATCCACTCGAGGAATCTAATAAAATATAGTTTTCAAATGGAGTGCATGCATGTAGATATAAGTGACGTATGCGCTACTATATCCACATCTAGGTAAGAATAACACATCTTATAATCATCATCTTATCGATGTGACATGCATTGTATAATTATCTGTATGTACGAGAATGACATTCAAACCCCCGGGTATATCGTCATACTTGGTCCAAATCTTCATATAATAGTAAATACGTCAATTGTATAAATGTTGTGCAATTATTGATGAATATAATGATGTTAGTAAGTCTAAAAATATATTCACGTGAAAATCACATCAGGGTGATCTCATCAGCTACTTTACCAAGATCAGTGACGTTCTCATATATCCATGGTCTGCATATTTAACCCCTGATGAAAGAGATTCCATTATTCTGGACCACAATGACTATAATTATATGAACTAAATGAAACTAATTTTCCCCAGTTTGGCCCATCATAATTTCAACCTCATTGGAGAGGCCCAATATAGTTGTCATGTCCTCAATATAATATTAATCTCCCCTATATAAAATGAAATATATGTTCCTTTAGAATCTATATCTATATTAGGGAATCAATGAGCTATGGATAAATTAATGTCAAATCACACATTTCTACACCATATGACCTATAATTATAATGACGAGGGACCATGGTATAAGGTGGTCCATTAAGATATAAATGATGAGACATCTGAATGCTCAAAGGAGGAACCTGACTTACCTCTATGATAAGTCATGGATCTTGTATACCCTTTAATGTGAGAAATATAGGTTCCTTCATCTCTAAATTTATATCATTGTTAATTATTATAGATAATTCAATACACTATGAAAAATATTTTTTAAATAACTACAAAAAGTAAAAAAAAGTATAAAATTATAAATCATAATTATGAATTGTGATGAAAATTGAAGTAAGAAAATATGTGATTTTTTTCTTAGTCAAGTAATATAATTTTTTAATGTTCTCTAGTTATGATTATTTATTTTTAAATAATTTTTTGCATATCAACAATGATGAAGGTCTTGTATAGTATAAGTGACTTCATGATATATTCGATGGACAATGTTATTTCAAGGATAAATTTAAAGATAATTGATTTATTGGCTGATAATATTTCTATTAATTTCATCTATGTGTTTAATTTGTAAAAATTTATAAGAGTATAAATTTTATTTTGATTAAAACTAGAAATGTAACATGATATAAATAAAACAATCCAAAAAATAACCATGAATGATATTAAAAAATTTAGAAATAAAAGAATCCACAAACAAACAAGTCAGAATACAAAAAAACAAATTAATTATAAAATACATATAATTGATCAAGTATTCTATGAATTAGATCCCCTTCCTACCACTCTGGGATATTTTTTATTTACATTACACTCTATGTGATAAATGTTTCATCATAGTTCCACTCCATACATCAATTTCATCCGATATCATTTATAATACAAGTAGAATTCGGTCATCTTCGAGGATACAACCTGGTAATATAAGGAACCCGGGTTGGATTATTAGAACACAAGGTAAATGTATAAAATAACAACAAAAACATTCTGATTTAAACCAATAATTAAACAAGGTAGAAATAAAAAACAAGAAATAAAAGAATCCATAAATGAAAATGACTCAATATGAAACCCCATTATACCAGGAACCATTGTCAGTTGATTAGAAGGTAAGTTAAAAGTATAAAATTCACAAACAATAATCCAAAAATCACATAAAACTCAACCAACATGCTCCTAAAATACACCAACTAAATATAGGGTTCCCCTGATATGTTCAATAATAAAATAGCATTAATGAAATGTTAAAAGGGTTATATCAATGTCTTGAAAGAAATAAAATCATATTATCTACTTTGTAGTAAGACCACTATCTCTTTAACACTATTTTCTATTAGTGGTTCATGGAAATTTGTTACATAAAAGAGGCTCCCTACCTGGTCAAAGGTTCGAACATAAAATGATGTTGCGTCTTTTACTATTTTATCAATGTATCTATGGAAATTATGACCAAAACTCATTCCGCGAGGCATCCTATGATAGGTATGTTAGGACCATTCAAAAAAGTACGAAACACTTCTATAAAATGTCTCATTTACTAACCATGTGATCAATAAATTTTTAATAACCTTGAATACACTATTAATTAAAACTATAATTTTAGTGGTCATATTTCCATATCTATTGCAGCCATCATAATTTAATAACCATTTCTCCTTTGAAATATGTGTCACATAATCATATAAATATTGATTAGACCATAAAATTTATTCATGTTCCTAATTAAAATTTACTTTTTAGGGGTGTAACTTGAAAACAAATGATAACAATGTATTTAAAAGGATCGTTTGAAATTTTTTAAAATATATATATGTGTAATAGAGCATACCCAAATTTATGATCACCTTATTTATTTCCAAATCTCTAAAATTCATATTCACTTTACATTCAATATTGATTATACAATATTAATTATATTAATTTAGTTCTTATTATAAAACTATATTACTTTTAATTTCCTCTATAATCACTTGATGGTGATTAGATATCAGTCACATTACTTGGATTTGTCTAACAAGCATGTGTGTTCATGACAAAAACTAAAACCATGATTAAAAATAATCATTTTCAATAATGGAATATCCAAATTGAATCAGAGAATGAATAACATCCTATGTGCAAGAAATAAGTATGACACTTTTATGATATTTGTAAAAATATTCCAAAAACATGAATGTATTTTTTGTAATTAGGAAATTCAATGATACACTAACTCAATGACCAAAACATTTTATGGATGATCTGCTTTTTTATCCACTCAATGATTTGGGGATACATATTCAATGGTGTATGTAAAATAAATAACCATATTTTTTATATAAAACATCACATTATTTGTGGAAACACTGCATTTGATTCACCCAATCACTGTATATTTTCAAAATTCCCTTTTTTTCATTCCAAGTATTCTAAAGGATATATTTTATTTGAACGACAATTTTATTCATTCTTATAAAAGAAACATCTAAGTGTCCTGAAACATTAGTATCATCTCCACAATAACAATCCACATAAACTCAACATCAAGTGGAGAGTGATCTTGGGAAAATCATGGATATAAACAAGTTTGTGTTCCTTAATTCTTATATATCTTCCAACATGAAAAATATCATATATTACCCACATTAAAAATTTACATTTTGGATCATATTTGTCACACTGAATGACGTATTTTTACTTCCTTGACTCATCAGCTACATAATAAAAATTTCACTCTATATGGTATTTATTTAGAAACTTTTTCAAAGAACTTTTAATTTCAAACTCTATTACAACATATATGGTGTTATCAATTGATACATATGTGATAACTATAATTCCTAGGAATTCAGTTGTGGGTATAATGGAATCCCCGTCAAAATTGTGTCCATGTAATATTCCTTTGACAACGAACTTGAAAAATATAGAATGATTACCACAAACTGGTTATTCTATATCTATCAATGGAAACTCCAAGGGGTTATTTCTCACCCAATCGTCATCTTCATAATATCTTGTTACATCATCATATTATTCCATATTAGATAAAGCCACATTAATTAAATAAAGAGTTATGATGGGGATATCCAAAAAAATACTTTCTATATTCTGATCATATTCTTCATAAATCTATTTTTACCACTAGATTCACTTTATAATACAATGAATGAGAATTTTGTGAAGGCCCGACATTAAATGATATATCATAAAATTGTTCTAGTATAGTAGGTCACACATCATCAATAACAAAGATAGCTATATATAATTTTGTAAAAGTATTATTATACTATTTCCTAAACAAATAAAATGCCTCCACCAAATCCCCCTTATCAGTCATATGATTTTGAATTCTCAATTGATGATCGTCATATTGAATATGTCAATATATAATTGATGTAATTACTTTATCAACCTTCTATTTTAAAATACTATGAATCGTCATATTAACATCATCAAATTTCTCACATTTATGTAGATTTTCCTCGCTTATATGTGGAAAATTATATCTAAAAACATGATTGGTATAAATTAACTCACAATTGAATTATAATTATAGGAATATTATTTCATAGAAATTTTTAAAATGAATCATTATATACTACATCATCAAATTCATGACATGTTTTAATTGGTTATGATTAAATAAATTTGACTTGATCATGAGCTATTTTCTAAGTATTGGTTTATAATTATTTAATAAAACAATAAAAACCAGGGGTGGAAGTCTTGGAGACTATACTCTCTCATATTTCATCAACCATCGGTCTCTCTCTTGCTACATGTATAAATACAACATAAAATAGAAGCACCTCTTGATAAATTACATTTTATTAAAATGTTACTCAAATGTATGTGAGGGGTATATGGGTTTTGGAATTATAACATTTCTATATAGGCATGTAATCCCATATATACATATTAGGTGTAATGAAATTTAAGACATCAATGAGGAAAATAAAAATAAATTATTACAAATTATATAACCATATACAAAAAAAAAATTCAATTTCAAACATGCATCAGTCTATAAACTCAAGATATATCAATTATTACAAATTAAAAAATAGCATATGAAAAAATGTGACATGAAATTTCAATCATACATTGGTCAATCATTTCATGATTAGTCATCACATAATACTCTTATCATGTTTTATTGGAATACTTATTATATTTTACATATTCTAACTTTACATATAATTATAAATAATAAATAATAAATATTTATAGATATAAATAACCAAAATTGGTATAAATAACTTCACTTTTGAATTTTATTGATGCAAACATGATTACGAAGAATGAATATTTCCTAAAACATTATATATATGTATACTATAATCATATAATGTTTAACATGTTTTAATTTTTTATGATAAAATAAGTATGATTTTATCTTGACAATTAGCTTATGAAATTTTATTAGTTATTTGATAAACTAACCTAAAACTAGGGGAACTCTTGGAGCCTCTTTTATTTTTTATTTTAATAATCACCAGTCTCATTTCAATCATTGTGTAAAAAAACTAGTTATAAATAGCAATACCTCTTCTTGAATTCCCTTTTATTATAATGGTACTCACATGAATATGAGAGAGTCTAGGTGTTTGGGATACATAATATTTTTGGAGGTACAAATAGGTCCTCACATACATAGAAATAGTGATAACATGTCGGTCATCAATGAAGATAATAAAATATAATTATTAGAATTTATATAATTTATATAATTGTATACAAAAAAATATATGACATGCAATTTCAATGATACATTGGTCTGTCATCTATCAGTCATGACACAATAATATGAACATTTATTTTGGATACATTTTATATTCTAAATATTATTACTTTACATATAACTATAGCTAATAAATAATAAATATCTGAATATATATATATTACCAATTTTTAAATATCACTATATATATATGCATTTTTTTAATGATGTCATTTAAATATGCCTGAAATTATTTTTCAAATATTATACTCAAATAATATAACATATATTAACTCAATAATGATCTGTGTTTTTTCAACTAATTTACGATATACATGTTTTTATGTAATGGAAATTACTAATATATTTTTAAACAAATTAACTAAAATATTTTTATTTATCTATACATCCAATAATATATTATACATGTATTTAATATTCAATATACTATATATATATTTATATTCAATTGTATTTAATAATATTTTAAAATATAATTAAAAATATTTTGTAAATTATAGTTACCTAAATAAAAATATTTTTAATTTATACACAATAACATAAAAATTTATTAATAGTTAATTTTAAAAATTTAAATAACAAATGTAATATAATTTACACTTAAATAAAATTTTAAATATTTCAAAATAATGTTACATTCAATATATAAAAATAGGTAAGTATGTATACATTTTTTAATGATATTTATATTTCAAAAATTTAAAATATTATATTTTATACATAATTCCATGAAATAATAATTATATAAAATTAATATAATTTGACAATTAATACTAATATAAGACAAAAATAGATTCATTAATAAAATAATATTACACACATAGATATATATATATATCGATTAAGATATTGTATATTTAAATAAATTTAAATATGATACAAAATATATCATTAAAATATAATGATATTCAAATAATGTTGATAATATTTTTTAAAAGTAATTATTTTCGACATAATTTTTATAAAATATTTATTATGATTCTCTTTATTTATCCATGTGTGTTGCATATTATATTTTTAATTTATTTTACATTAAATATACTATATAATAATATATATATATGGATAAATATATTAAAATTTAATTATTTGTAATTTAAATTATAAATATATTCACATTTTTAAATAACAATATTATCAAAAATATAAATTATATAATTTTATAAATTTAAAATTATGAAAACACCATATTTAATATTTGAAACCAGTCAATATAAATTAAATCATACAGAAAATAAATCATACAATGAACACTAATTCATACATTCATACAACCTCACAGAATAAATAAATATATCATATAAAAAAGATAAAAAATCTATTAAGAAATGAAAGCATTTAAATAGAAATTTTACCCTCTCAAAATATGGACTTAGTAGTGGAGAAAGAGATCCGTTAGATATTTTCATGAAAATATAAGGTGAGAATAAATTAAATTGAGATGTGGGGCTCTCATTATAAATTTTTTTAATGGGAGGTGTGACTCATGTTCACGCATCCTTTTTAAACATTATAAATTAAGTGTGAACAACATTCACGCTTCTATAGAGATGCATAAAGAATCAAGAACGAGGTTTATGCCACTCTTGATCCAATTATTAATATAAATATAAAACCATCCCATTATTGGTTTTATAACAACATAAAACCTATTGAAATCATTATTATGTGTTTGTATGCTTACACATGTCAGGCTATCTAAGCCATGCGGTTCTCATGTGTTCATACTTCCCTTGTAAATTTTTTATACCTTTTCTAATTTATCGTGATTTTATTCTCTCTTTACTAAAAACCTAACACAACATTCCCCTTGAAAACCTTCCCCCAATGAATGGATTTATCCCCTTTTCCCCAAAAAACACATCACCTACTCTATGACCCTACTCCAATCCCCGGTGTCTAGAGTGTGAATTTTTTCATGTATACATTTTATAGTTTTCTTTAAATTTGGATTAAGTTGTATTATTTCAAAATAAATTTATTATTTTTCAAATATGGATTCATAAGTTTTCATTACTATTTATTTGAATCATGTATTATGGTACCACGATGTGTAAGGGTAACTTTATCCTTGTGTAATAGTTCTCCTATATGTGTATGGTAACCCTGGAATATAAATAATGGTAACCTCCAGACTCATGTAATGATACTCTTATTGTCTAAAGGTAGATTTCCCCTTTTGTAAATGTAGTCTATCATACATAAGGGTAATACCAAACTTGTGTACGGGTACTTCTAAATATATAAGTGTAATACCTTACTTTATTAAGGTAAATACCAGGCTACATGTGTAAAAAAAGTATTTTGTTCTCATAAATTTTTTCCCACTCATTTAAGGTCAAGTCTCATGATCACCTGAAGGTTATATTTTTTACTTATAATGGTCATATTTTTCTCATAAGGGTATCTCTTTCCCTATATCCGGGTATTAAATTGATTTTAAAAATATAATTTCATATAGGTGTAATTCTATGTAAGGGTAATTTATTTTTTAATAGTCAAACAACCTCTCACTTATGGGATTTCCATGTCTCCCATATCTCATAGTAGTCACTTGAATCAATGTCTCCTCGTCTTCCTTTACGATTTCACCTCATGGATCATCATAAATAATTTATTTGAATTAAATTTTTTAGCGTAAAAAGGTTTTCATCTTCTTCCAATTGTGATAAAGATCAAGGGAAGTGCATGAAGTACATTCCATCCAAGGATCCCTAATTTTGCTAATGTACATGATTTTTTAATCGCCTAACTCGGTATAGGGTTTCAATGATGAGTGGTGTAGATATTCATCTTTAGCATTGGAAATTATAATTTAAAGGATTACTTACATAGATTGAGATCCAATCGTGCTTCTACTAAGTTCTGTTATTTTTTCATGGATCTATAAGAAGTTAATTTCACTTTTTATTTGTTTCATGTTATAATTACATGTGTGATGATGTATCTGTCTATAATTATGTGTAGTTTTGGTTTCGTCTAATAATATCGTTATATAATTTCCTGATTTTCCATTACTTCTTGAATCTCTTAGGTTACACTACTTATTCTCCTTATGATCTTTCGAATCCATTTTATTTGACATTTTCCTTGTTGTTTTATTTAATTAAATCCTTAATTTTTGAGGTGGGTAGGTCTACAGTAGATCAAAAAATATTATATATATATGTTATTTAATTTATTAAATCATCTTATTCTTGAATATGTATTTCCCCTTATGGTTAATTTTAAATCATATTTTCTAAATTAATTAATAAAATTCATACTTAATGTAAAAGATCATGGATGTTGTGTAGGGTAAAAAATATCAACATCTCTCCTAAAAATTGGTAACACAACCACCCTTATAGAATAATAGGATTGATGAAATACTAATATCCAAATTCATTTGGTATAATGACTTCAATCTATGGAGGATAAAGATGAATGAGTTTCTAGACCATATTGAGGTACTAAATTACATGCATGGTCCTAAAATTTTTTTATTCCATGTTTGATGATGTAAATTCAGAAACTACTAAATTCTATGTCTCGAATAATGTTCATAGGATGGATCATAGTTTAATTCCCTCATATTTATGTGATACAATCCTTTAAGAGGTAGCTTATAAATCCACTATTGTTCATATCTCATCTAAACATGAAAATTAATATAGGAAAAATACCTTAGTATACAGTTAATATAAGAAAATGTGGTTATATATTTTCCAGATTCATCTTCGAACTATATTCAAGACTTGTGTCACTGATTCTAATTAATTCCTTCTTGATTTTACTAATTTAGAAGTTATGTTGTATGAAAAGAATTTTCATATCATACTATTGACCTATTTAGATGATTCTTGTATTTCAATTAAATAATAAATTATATATCGTAGGTATTCTTTAATCCTATAGGAATTTAATTCTTGCTTGTTTTGAAAATATTTCCAAAACAAGAATCCTAATTTTGATATGTACAAATATTAGGTTCTTAATGTTAGAGGTAGGCCTATGTATAGGGAGAAAAGTAGATGTGAGAAAATTTCTAGGAGTCCATCAGGGTTTAAAGGTAAATAAATAAAATTATATTAGTTTAAACAATTAGGTAACATTAGAATAATTTGTCCCCTAATGGACCATTCTAAGAATAAGACCAATAATAGAGACCATTATTTGTTGGTTGTGGAGTATTTTAATACTATTAATGTCTTAAAAGGATTATACTAATTCTATGAGTGATGAATGGGTCTATTATTTAAGGTATTCACTTCATTTGTTTCCCATACATGAATAATTCACTGAAGACTATGCTCTTGGAAAATCCAAACATACTAGTATAAAGAGGTATACATACAGATTTAAAAACTGATTAGAATATGTGAATTCTAATTTTTTACGTCCCTCTAGGAATTCATGCTATATTGGGGGAACTACTATATTACCTTTATATATTATTATTCATGATAGTGTTTATTTATATACTTAATAACAATTCAGAAGAAAATAGAAATTTTAAAATATTGAAATCTATTGTTTATAATTATTATAGAAATAAACTCAAAACCCTTATGATAGTGAATAAATTAGATACATTTCTTAATGATTTAATATTATATTTTATTTCTTAACGTATTATTAGAAAAATAAATTTTGAAGATACCCCATAATAGAATGGACTATGAGAGAGGACGATTAAGACTGTTTTAGAATGAGTAAGAATAATTTCCTTGACCTAACCTACTGGGGCCCAAGAAGGGACTCCTCAAGATCACCTTCATTGGGATAGGGTAAGGATACCAATGTTCAATAGGAATATACCACACAATGGAGTCATTTTCCTAGTGTACATTTACACATGGACACATCTACTAGCCCATAAAAATGACAAAATGTAAAACAAATGAAACCAATATATGCATACATTTATAATCACACAATTTTTGTACTTTAATACTTCACAAAAATTGATAAAGTGGTCATGTTCATTCCCAAAAAAATGACAGATTCCAATCTACTTTGACGTAAGAGAACATAATAAAATTAAACCACCAAAAAAACACACTTGTTTGTCTTTTCGAAACCATACTCCACCTGCTCACTATCCTCCCGGACATCATCAAAGGGTCATTTTATGTATAAGATAATAAATATATGAATAGATCCCATGGAGGTTTGAGTTTATAAATATCCATAATAACATCCCTAAATAACTAAAAATGTAAATCAAGAGTATCCAAATCATAATAAGAATATATTAATCAATGAAAAGTCCAGATTTTCTCTGGATGGACACTACACCTCCAAGTGGTCTAAACCAAATTTCCATCCATAGGATTATTCACAAAGAATATGGGAAATGATAATTTAGGGAGAACCCACTCCAAGAACCATTCTGTATATATTGAAACTCATCCAAGATATCATTGGGACCTCCTAAAAAAAATTACTGGTCTCTAAGGAAATTGATCCATAGATAGGTGGTCAATCCCAGGACCACTGTGGGACACCAAAAAACAACATGGATCAAATATATATGATGAGGATCATATAATAATGATATAATGAAACAAAATAAAATTTCTATCTAGATTTTGGGTCAATAACCTACACAAGGAGGCCACACTGATTCCATGAACCCTACCTAGCATATAAGAAGGAATGATAGACGGTCACACAACAGTTTCATAGAGGGGAACCTGAAACACTATCTTAGACCCATCCTCAAGAAGAGATCACAATCCAAATTTATATACTTAATTCCTTATAATTTCCTCATGGTAATAGTCCAAGGGAATGCACTCTACTGACTCTAGTCCAAATTGGAAAAATAAACTAATCCATACAACCTCAAAGGGGGTGCATAGTGTATACTGGGTGTAAACAACATTTATATATATCCATTGATTTAAATGTGTGATTATTACATAAATTTTATATATATATCCACATAAATGGTGTGTCTTAAGCATACATGGTGTGTAGTGATGTTCTAACAACATACATGTGTAATATGTCTATTCCCATGTACTCTAAAAATTCCCATATTCCAGCAAATGTACCTGGACATGTAACTTCTTATACACCATGGGTAACATTCTGATAAAACAATAGAGAGTCACAGAACATGTTTTAGTAACCACACACCTTGTGATCCTTATCTTATACATGGAAAACGTAATGATGCATCCAGGTCCCCACAGGGTGTGTAGTCCTGAATTAATCATTGTGTAACATAGAAATTTCTTGATCCCTTGTATTCTTCATCCTTTCATGCATCTGAGCTACCAATACCACGACTCCTTTCAAGAATCATGGATATGAAGTTTTCCTACCACCCTATCACTGGAGAACATAATTTGAGCATTGAATTCACAGATAAAACAACATAATTACTCCACATCGTCACTGCCACACATCAGTCTGGATATAATTGTAACCTTTGATCCATTTGAATCGAATTCAGTTCATCCTGTATCATCATCACACCTCAATCGTGATCCAAAATCATGGTATTGATCACTTTCACAAAATTATGTTCACACAATGATCACATACCCATTATCCATCAAATTATAGGAATAAGAAAATATGTATGATGTATGTGTGAAGAAACATGTGAGAAATCCATAAACCAAAGTGGGTGATATCCACAAACTCTATTGGTTCATGATTATCAATTTGATCTCGATCTGATGTCAACATTCAATGATTATCCAATGACTCCTCTGCAAGGTCTCAACTCAACCCCCATGTTACATCGATAACAATTGGTATTGGGCATAACCAAGTTTAAATATTGGATTATAGGTTTTATCATAAATAATTAAATAAATAAATAAATAAAATTTAATTATTTTATTATTAAATATAATGATTGAACATTACCAAAACATCTTATGGTAAGAAATTTTATATCATTATAGAGATAAATATCATAATGTCTACTCAACAACGGCCTCATATTTGTGATATATCCCTTTATTTTGGAGTTAATCAAATTTTTCTAGAAAATTATATGTGCTTGATGTTAATATTTTTAATATCTTTTAAATATAAATTTTAAACTCATCGGTCCCTATAATATAATGATTTCACTATTCCTAGATCCAAAAATAATCCATAAAATATACTCAATTAAAACATATAAAAATAAGTGTCATTAAATTTTCCCCACCTTAAGGATTTTTATCATGAATAGTGAAATAATAATAATAATAAGGATGAAGATATTGGTCTTTAATCTAGGTATCTTTCTCCCAATTTATCTCCTAAATATTACTTTGACACCACTATACTCAAACTAATGGAATCGATCACCCATTAAGTATCCTATCCATATAATCCTTGATCTCCACTAGATACTATGAAAATATAGTCACATCCTCAATGCCCAACTCACCCGAGTCGATAACATGTGATAGTTCATGCACATACATCCTCATTCCTGACATGTGGAAGATGACATGCATTCAGTTTAATTGTGGAGGTAGATCTAAGATGAGTGATAACTTTTCAACAATAAATTTCATCTGGAATGGGCAAATTAATCTCAAAATAACATACCACTATAGACAAATCTCGCTAATACACATCTAGCTGAGACCCCCAAAAACACATGCTTTCCCTCCTAAAACTCCAAAGGCATCCATTGTTAGTAAAGATAGGTATTATGATAGATCGTTGTAGTACTAACCCACTCCAACATTATATGAACCTTCTTTTTCAAAGCATTCACTAACTTTGCACCCATGAGTGCTAACTCACTTGGATCGGTCCAATAGAGTGGTGACCTATAAGGTTACCAATATAATCCCACAAATAGTTTCATACCAATTTTGGAATGGTAGATATTATTTTACACAAACTATACTAAGGTTTAATAATCCTCCCAACTACATCTAATGTTAATCATGAAATCCCACAACATTTACTCTAATATCTGAATGGTCTACTCAGTATGTTCATCGGTCTTGGGGTGAAATTCCATGAAAAAATTCAACTGTGTCTTAAAGGCATGCCACAATTCCACCTCCCCAAATTATAATATGGAGCAAGCATAATAATATATAATTATTTTTTAGGGAACTTAATGTATTTGGACTATCTCTTGTGCATACAATAAACCCAAGAACTCTACCGAGATTTGGTCCTGAATGGATATGAAGTTGGAAGACTTGGTTATTTGACCTACAATCACATAGATGGTATCTCATCCTCTAGATATATGTGGAAACCCCATCAATAGTTCTACAATTATAATATCCCATTTTCACTCCTACACTTTAATGGGTTGATCCAATCCATTTTTAATTTGGTTCTTAGCCTTTACTTGTTGACAAGTGAGGCATCAATAGAAAAAATATCCAACACAACTCTTCATGAACGGCACCCAAAAATGATGTTAGAGGCCCTGGAATATATTTTCCATACCTTTATATAATAAAAAATAGAATTTATGAAAATCCACCATAATCTCCTCCCACAGAATCACTAGTACCATCATGAATCATCTAAAAAGGATAACATCCCCACTGCTTTTAGAAAATACATCACGAGAATGCCTTGTGGATATATGAGTATGTAATGTCCCACAATAGGTACATACATGTTGATATTCCTTCACAATATGTAATAGAGGTGAGGTAACAACTATGATTTGATGATATGAAGAACCATCCTTTTACACTATGGAAAAATGTAATGTGTCTAACTAGTCTAATTGCTTTTCCAACAACAGTGAATAATATCTCCTATTGAGAGAATCTATGACCAAATTTATATTTTGGGGAGCATATATAATCCTGATGTTATAGTCATGGATGAACTCTATCCAACATATCTTTCCCATGTTAATTAGGTGAAGATATACTTGAGGCTCTTGTGTTCATGTTGTAAGATATACCTATTTCCCATAATGTAGTGTCACTATATCTTCGGGGAAAGACTAATTCTCCTAGCTCAAGATCATGGGTCAAATAGTTCTACTCATACTATCTCAGCTTCCTGGAACCATAGGAAACAACTAACTACATCCAAATAAGGAAATTTCATATCCTAGTCCCAAAGACATCATAGAACACCATGTACTCAACACCTTCCTCTAGAAATATCATCATGGTGGAGCTCATCAACCCCAATCTGAACTCTTGAAAGGCATTCTATCACATTTAAATCCACATGAAAGGTTTCCCATTTTGGTTAAAAACTATCAAGGGTTTTGAAGCTCTATTTGAATCAGGTATAAAATTTTGATATTACTTATCCAACCAAACTATACATTTCACCAAGGTAATACTCTTGGGTGTTTCCCATTCTAGCACTACCTCTACCATAACTAGTCTACTATTACTCTTACCTCTGAGAAAAAGTGTCCCCCAAAAATTTCATATCTAATATATAACTATCACTTCATGATATTTCTATAAATATGGTGATCCTAGAGTAAGTTATGAACCATCGTTATATGTCTCATGTTATCCTCCTCGAGCGTTGAGTAAAATAAGATATAGTTGATGAAGACCACTAAAAATAGTCTTTCAAATGATAAAATATTTGATTCATGAATCCCATGAACACTATTGGGAAGTTAATAATTCTAAGTTCATCAATAATTACTTATAGTGATTATAGTGACATCAAAGTTTCGTCTTCCATATATCAATGTTCCATACTAACAACTTTTGATAGCCTAATCACAGATCAATCTTCGAGTACCATCATACTCAAATCATATGATCTAATATTTAATTGAATCTATTTAGTGGATATTTATTATTTATAGTATCTTGGTTCAAGAACTGTTGATCTACACATAAACTCAACCAATTTTCCTCCTTCACGGTGAACAACACTGGGGCTTCCTAGGGGGAAACACAGGGTCTCACAACTCCATTATTTTGTAAGTCCTATAACTGTACTCTCATCTCATAATGCTCTATGGGAGACATCGAAAATACTGGTTTAGATATTACGGTTTTACCATGGTGTAGGTAAATATAGAAATCTTTCTCTCAGTAAGGATGTAATCCTAGCATGTCTTCTGGAGTTATTTTATTGTACATTTCCACCACTATAAGAAATTGGTATCCCATTGAATCCACTACTCCAAGAGTCATGCAATCCAACTAGTGAGTAATTCGATTCACCCTAATATCCCAAATATCATCATTTTTTCTATATTTTCCTTCTAACTCAAAAATAAAAACCACGTCCCATCACTATGGACCTACCACATAATCTTCCTAAAAGAGTCTATCTAGGCATGAACTGTGTATAGAATGTCATACGTAACATGAAATCATAAGGACTCGTAACTAATAAAAAAAGATCCCATATAAAGATCTCACTTCTAATCATTAGATTTTGCATTATCAGACAACTATAATCACTTATTCACCTTTTTTCAAAGTCTCCAAGTGTAAGTCCCAACCAAACAAATCAAATGAATCCATATGTTTCATACTATAAAATTTTCAAGAAAGGAATTAACTGCACATATATATGGGTACTATATCTAAGGTAAATAAGTAATAGATTTTACCTCACAAAAAATATATAGGCTTGAGGTCATAGGACTCTATATCTCAGAATTGTCTGCATCCTTAACGACAAGCCCCCTAAGCCTAGACTGGACCACCTAGGGCTGGTGGTCGAAATAGGTCAAACTTTCTACAACATTCTAATACTCTACCTTCAACTATACCATGTGATCCATCATATGGGCCTCCTTTTTCATACCTTTTTCTATGAATATGTGGTCCCTTGACTATATCCCGATCAGCTGTATGATAGGTTGGAAAATCTCTTTCATGATGTCCCTGACCGTTGTAGGATAAACATTGCCTCTCCCTGAGCATACTAAATACATTATAAGATCCATACACCATTGATCATCTATCATTGACACTATATTGCTCATCGATGGAAATTGATATAGAAACCAAAAATATCATGAACATATGATCAAATTAATTATTCTATGAGAATTGATGACATGGTGTTGAAGCCACTCCCAATGAGGAAAAAATATATGTTATATTTTGTCTTCGATTAAAATAGGACATATTAATTAATTAGTAATAATTGATAGTGGTGAGTGTAATAATTAATGTGGAGGTAATCCACCATTGAAAACATTGATTTTTACTCATATAATTTAAAATTTTCCAAATGAATTATCTCTCTAATACACTAATTATTTATCTAATGATGTGAAATATTATTTTTACCCTTTATCCAGTGATGTAGTCAGATCTATAAACCACATATATTTTTTAATTTATATTTTCATGTGATAGGTTGTTTTTAACTTTGGATACCCCCACAATGTGGTATCAAAGTATGTTTGGTTTTAAACTATATGATAAATGAATATTATATAGTGATTAGAAAATTAAAAGTGATCAAAAAAACTTTTGACGTGAAATTCATGAATATCTCAATGACATGATTCCAAAGATATAAAAAGAATATACAACAGTGAAAAAATAAATTCAATAGACGGGGTCAAAGATTATGTCAATACTGATGATCTATTGTACTACCTTTAACGAGAATATGAAAAGGTTCATGCTTGTGGAATCCTTTTTAGGACCTTTCTCATACCATTTTTGGTAAGACAAGTCTTTGTTATACAATTTATCAATCTCATCCATTGATAATATTTTTCCAATAACATGGCCAATCATACTCTAATTTTGGTAATTCAAAATTCCTTTCTAACTACTTAAACAATTCTAAACATATTTTAATTGTTATTTTTTATCTGACATTTTCACTAAATAAGTAGATGAAAATATAGATAACATGATTAAACATACCGATTTTAATAAGGATATATTGAAAACAAAAATGAAAGATCACTTATATATTAAAAATTTACAGAATACCATAGGGGGAGCACTAATCAAATAAAAATCTAATGAATAAATCAATAGAATATATTAAATTAAATAAAAAAGAAATATCTACCAATACCCCCAGAAATTGATGTATTTTGGTTCATGCTAAATAGAAATTAATATACTCAAATTCGACTAAATATCAACAATAATATCTTCAATTTTTTAGAAAATGAACTTTACTCCATTGTTCTATAGAAAAAAATTAAAAACATTTATAAAAGGGTAACCATTATGAATAAAGAAAACATGATACTCCATCTTATAAAACACAGTTAAAAATATGGGAACATCATTTTAGAGATTATATGTGAGTTCCATGATATTTTCTTTTGATAAATTATATGAAAATGATGGCTGGTGATGAGTTACAAGAAATTTTGACATTCAATTCTTTATAAAATGTGTAAGACACACTTGTTATGAATGTCCACAATTATCCTCTATATGTAAATATCACTATGGAAATGGTGAATGATAGATATTTGCATAAAGATTTCAAAAATAAGTATAAGGACTGTAGTATGACATCAGAGGATCATATTAAATAAATACAAGGGAAGAACAAATGTCATAAAAAATATAGAAGAAAACAACACCTTGTTCAAAATCAATTGATGAGGATGTGTTAAAAATTTTGATCAAGATAAGATATCAAGTTTTTCCACAGTGGAATGCCTAGACACTTTATAATGGAGTGTATGAAGTTGACAACAATGCAATCAAATCGGGAAGTTAACCACAAAATAATGGTGTTGAGGTTATAAATGATGGGGTTTTTATTATTATATAAAAGCATGTGAAAAACTCAAGACATGATTTTATAGGTTTGATCGATTTAGGTACATCCTAAAATGTCACAATTCAAATATATTTATTCTCATTTTACACATAAAGGAGATTTATTCACATGAAGATGGTAAATGATGGTGTAACCAAAATTACTGGTATTGATAATATTTTTCTGGAGACTAATATTGGGTGCAAGATGTTATCAAAAAATTCAAAGAATGTTCTTAATATTAAACTCAATATGATATCCATTAGAATTATTAATGATGATGGATAAGTTATTTCCTTTGTTGATTGGAAATGGAAGCTTACCAATGGTAACCTTGTAATTTCTAAAAACCATTTTCATTTCAGACTATTTGAATTAGAAGTCAATGCATCCAAAAAATGAGGTTTGTGTAGATGATTATAACAAACTGCATGCCCAGATAAGTTGGAGATGAATAAGAATGATCACCAAAAAATACCTTCTACGATTAATCAAAATTAAACATTTGAATAATTTTGTTTACTATATCATGAGATAAAAAATTATAATTATAATTTCATAGTTATTTACCATATAGAAAAGAAAATATTTTAAATTAGATATACACTGATATATTCCGGATGATCATTAAAAATCGTGGAGGCTTTACTTATTTTTTGAACTTTATGGAAGACCATTCTATAAAATTTAAGGAATTTTATTTAAAAAATAATGATCAAGTGGATGCAGATTTCAAGTATCTTCATTTGAATGTAGAAAGAGAAATTGGAAGATAATTGATGTGTGTGTGTGAATAAAATATTGGAGAATACCATTTTCTATTTTATTAATATTAAGGGAGTTTCAGGATCACACTAAAAAAATTTATACCAAAGATACCTTAGTATAATGGTATTTTTGAGAAGTTGATTAAAACCATCTATGAGATAATTTGGTGTATTTTATTGAATGAAAAGATACCAAAAACCTTTTGGAGGGAGGTGATGTGGATCATGGATGATATTATCAAATATTCTCTATAAATTCTTATAAACATTAACATAACAAAAAGGTATTGAGTAAGGTAAACACGTTTTGTGAAATGTATTGAGATTATTTAGATGTATGGAATTTATAAACATATTGAAAATTTAGAGGGAAAATCTAGATATAAAGTTGAAATAATGTTTCTTTTGGGAATATTCTCCTGAAGAGGTTTTTATCTAAATTTGGGATCCAATTAACATAAGTATCATTAGAATAATACATATAGTACTTCTTGAATATTTGATGATTAAATATTTTATGAATCCAGAAAATCCAGAGAATCCCTTATACGGGGAAATTCTAGTCAATATTGAACTAGTCTCATCACCATCACTTCTATATAGTGTGATAGGGAATTTTGACACTAATGATACATCACCACTAAGTAATATATCTCAATATGTGGATATATCTATTTAAACCAATATTAAAAAATATATTCCACTTGATTTTCATTTGATTAGATCCACTAGAGAACAATAAACAATTCGTAGATTCACCCTACATGAGTATGTGATTATCGCGGATAAGGGAGAGCCATAATGTTATGATCATGTGATCAAGAGATGATAGAATATGGAATGTATACAGATCATGCAAGAGGAGATGTGATCATTGAACAAAAATTTCACCTTTTATTTAGTGGAGTTACCACATAGAAATATGGTGATCAAGAATAATTGGCTATCCCTAATAATAATGGAATACAGTGGCTCAAACCATGCTAACAATCCTGGATGGTTTTGAAGGGATTAATTCAGAGTAAATGTACTGAAATTGATTCAATTTTTAATCCAATGGTAAATATGACTTTTATGAAAATTTCTCTTGGATTCACAACTAGTCTCAATATAAAGGTTCATAAAATACATATAAAGGCTTAATTATTATATTGTGATCTTCATGGGTATATTTATATAAAACATCTTCAAGTTTTTTATATAAAATAAAAAATAAAACATGGTCTGTGAACTTAATAACGGTTTATAAGGTATGAAATGGGAATTGGGGTAATGTTATAAGAAACTTGACTCATTCTTAGAGAAAAATTAGTATATAAAAATGACTTACGATCACTATATTTTCATAAAAATGACTTATGATGGTGAATTAATTATTCAATTACCTTATGTTGATAATATATTGAATATTGGAAATGATATCACCATGATTAAAGTCTTGAAGAAGGGACTGAAAAAGAATTTTAAAATAAAATTCCTATGAGAGGCAAATTAGATTCATGGTATGATGAATAATCATGACAGGAAGAATAAAAATATTTGGATTTATCAAGAACAACGTATGATGAAAGTTCCTAAAAGATTTAACATGTGTAGGGAAAAAACAGTGGTTACTCAACTTTTCAGTCATTAAATAATCCGTGAAAGCTAGAATCACTCAACTAAAGAAGATAAATTTGAGATGGAAAATTTCCCCTATCCGACCACATTTAGAAGTATCATATATTCTATGTTTTTCACTAGATCATATATTGCTCATAATTTTTGGGTTTTTAGAATATTCATATCAAATATAGTAATGAATAATTTAAAAATTTTCAAATGGATATTGATATATTTATAAGGTATATCTAGTCATTTTTTATGTTTTGGAAGTGATAAACAAGTATTGAATGGATATACATATGCATATATTATAGTAGATGTAAATATGAGGAAATATATATCGGGACACCTAATATTTTTTATAGGGGCCGTTTCATGGAAATTATGGCATCATAATTGTGGTTCCTTGTCTACCACTAAATTGGAGTATTTCAAAATCTTATAATCTTTCAATGAGAACTGAGGATAAAGAAGTTTCAAAGGATCTATGAGAAATTCTGGGAAATTACCCTCTCTATTTAAAATTTTGATCATGATTCAACTCGGTAAGAATCCAACATTTCCTTCCATGTCAAAACTTATCGATGATTAATATCATGAGTTCTAAAATGTGTTGGAATAATTCTTATTTTGAAAATTTCAGAAAATATTCAGCAATTATATTGGTGTTGATTTGATGGAAACGATTCAACAAAAAAGCGAAGTAGGAAGCCTACCAGGAAATCTCAAGTCTATCTTCTACCTCAAATTTTTCTTGAGGGGCTTCATTAGGACTGCTCTCAATTATGAATAAAATTATGAGATATTTATTTAGAAATTAATCTTAGGCACATTGGTTCATTATATGATGATGATAATGGTGAGTGGAAGAATTCATGTGCATGAGAACCACTCATGACATCGTTTATTTTTTCTCGTATAAATTGTGAGGTTTTACCCATGTATTGTACATTTAATCATCCCATGATTTATCCAAAGAATAGAAATAAAATTATTTCCCACATTCTACCAAGGATTTAGAACACTATCAAACTATGTAATTTTTCATGTTCTTGTTTTTTAATTTCATTTTTTGTAATATTTTGTGTATGTGACCTATACTACCCCATGCATTATAATTATTTATGATATAAAGAAAAATTTAATAAATTTAGTTGGTTGTAAGAAAAAATATATAATTAACCATCCAAAAATATTTCAAAAATATTGGAATTTTAATCCATCATCCCTAACCCAAAAAATTGAATAACAGAGTAATAATAAATAATCCATACTTAAATAAAGGATTGAAAATTAGTCAAGAATAAAAGTATCCATTTTCAAAGTTGGGGACTCATTCAACTGTGTGACCCAATTTAGGTTCCTTGATTTGATGGTGCATTTTCCAAGATCCATGCACCATCTCTCCCTCTTTATCTCTTACTTAATATCAAATAAAACTAAACACAACCCGAATGATACTCCGAAAAAGGATACCATTAGAGATCACCTTGGGTTTTTCCAACAATAACATAATTAATAGACTAACTAAATAATTAATTAATCCACATGTCACTGCAAAGAATTCACTGTACTGATACAAACTCAAATAACATTTGTCTTGGGGTAAACATACTATTTTGGAACCAACATTGGTGATGATATTCCAATTATATTCTCTGTTCCGGAGATATAATAAATTATACACAACAAAACACAGACATGGAAAAAATAATATTTTTTTGAAAATAATATTTTTTTGAGGCCCTGCACATTTGAAATTTCATGTTATCTTATAATGAAGTGGTACACGACACTCATGTATTAATGGAATCATCATGAATTTTTTTTAAATGTTATACTATGTATATTTATATTTTTACCCCTGGTGATGTCTCAGGGATCTAAAAACTCAAAATTGAGTTACATCATAATCATGAAACATATGGGTCACTTACAAAATGATATATGTCATTAGGATTTAGGGTGATTATATTTGTGGGAAAGAGGGTGAAAATATCCACTTTTTCTATATATTCAAGACTTACATTACTTGTATTTTTATATAGTTTTAAAGATTGATCCAATAGTGAGATGTTTTAAAAGGCGAATAGGGAATGAACCTGGAATGGGTTTATTTTTTATTCATTAAATATTTAGTATGATTCTTCTATATTGACATTTCAATTTCTATGGAGGAACCTACTGAGTATAATTTTATTTTCCCCACTACATCTATATATTTTTTATATAAATTTATAAGATGGATTTATATAATAAGATGGGATATAATGAATCATGATGTAGTTTTTATCTAGTATTATATGAGTCACTATATTTTTAGGAACTGGTGTTTTATAATTGACTATAGAGACATTGTCCCCTTTTGTTTCATATGATATTATATTCACTATTATTATATATATTGTATTCTTAGATTTTTTTATATATATTTAGATAGTGTTGATTGGGGGTTTCTCATATCATTATGTAGATTAAATAGGTTAACGACTCCAATTTTCCATGTTATATACCCCCAAAATTCGTCTCTAATCAATTTCATATAGAGACAAGCAGTATCGGTCACTCATATAATTTTTATTAGACTAAGAGGGGTTCTAGTAGAGAATAATTTGTACATATAATTTAAAAATAGTTAATTAATCTTTTAAATATGTATTTCATTTTTATAAAATATTTAATTTGAATTATAACTATATAAATAACATGTTTAAATGATATTTCAACCATTCTATTTTTTATTATATATAAATATAAATTCATAATAATTTATTCAAATTCAGTCATGTATCATTCTATTTTGAAAAACCAAATATCTCTGAGGTTCATTATATAATTCAAGAATCTTGTGGTAGTCAAGTAGTTTTTACACATAATGGATGTTCATTATATTTTTATTATATTATTTTTTACCTAATAAAATTTAAAATTTACATATACCCCAATTTTATGTTAATAAAATTGAATATATTGATTTTTTTTTGGAAGGGATGTAAAATAAGAAAACCATTGATATTATAGAGGGTCTAAAAAAATATTTTTTATATGCAGAATACTCTAATGGTATTGGATTAGTAATAAGATCAGGGTAAAGTTGAATTCATATAGGTTGAAGACTTAATGAGAATGAGAAAATGATAATTTTTTTAATATATATAGTAATATAGATATTTCATATTATTTATAATTTTATGACAAATTTGGAAGAACAATTTTTTTTTCAATTTGTAGAAGATGTGATTCCCCAACAATTGGAATTATTTTTATGAAATTTATATTTCACTAATTATGTTTAATGGGATAAGATATATGCATTATGATCTCTCTCAGTGCATGATTAGTCAATGGAGATTTGATCATACCCTATAATTTGATGTCTGGGATCATTTTATTTTGTAAATGGTTTTTCTACTTCTAATCAAATTTTTAAATTTTATTCTTATTCTATTAGTTTTTTTTGAGTTAGACTACGTTGATCGATGTATTCACTTGAAGATGTTATGTTGCCTTTCCACCACCTCTTTTTCCCATCACCAAAAATTTTATTTCTCCCTTGATGAGCTTAATGGTGTCATTTATAGGGGATTTCATTATTGGTGGGATTTTGGCTCGTGGATTTCCATATAAAGGTTCAATTTTTAGGATGTTTAGGGAACTGGTAGTGTGCATTTTGGCTATGGTTAATCCAATTGTTGTGTTCACTATTAGAATGTTATACGTAGTTTTATGTTTGTGTCTTTTATGGAAACTCATGTATAGAGATGGTTTTTATATTTAATGGATAAGGGGAAATGGGTAAACATTATAATATCAGTGATCAAATAAATCACAGTGTAATTGGATTTTTGATTTAGATATTTTTCGCCCATACTGTTATGATGTGGTGGGACTAGTTTTTTGAAGATAAAGTGGTTGTAAACCCCATTCACATTTTTTTGGAAGTATTTCCCCAACTATTGCCATGGTTTTTTAATGTATTGTCATTTTTATAGTCGAAAGATATAATGTATCATATTTCATGGATGTCGTGGATGGTTTCGGTTTTTAATTTGTGTGGGTTTTTTACATCTATTATTTTATTTTTAATGAGCACGTTTTTATAGTCTTCATTAAATATACAATTGACCTATACTATTGAATGAAGCACATATAGGGATTTATTTAATTGAATTCATATGAATGTTCATTGGTGGATATATTTTTTTATGTTTAATTGAATAATAGTTCCCCCAGTTTCATCTCACTATTATAATTTTTTGACTTCATATTTAATAGATCCACATTATTGAAAGAGAAGAACTTCTTGGTATGATTTTTCAGCTGTGTGTGTTCGTTTGTTATGACTTTTTGTTTTCGCTTTGTGTTTATATATTCTATAAAAATGGTGTCAGGATGTGTTATATTATAGCTAAATCCATATTTTTTAGTTTTTTTGGTTAACCTGTCCATAGATCATCACCTACATTTTCAACCTCTAAAGAAGTTGGATTTTTTAAGAAAACTCTAGTGGTTTTCAGGGTCCATGTTTGCATCTTATTCAAATATTTTAGATTAGTTTTGGATTTAGAGGTCTCACCAATTTTGAAAGATAATGATGATGAATATAATCTATGTTCTACAAATCTATTTTTTGTTTTTCAATTTTTTAGGTTATAATTCTCCAGTGTGTTTAGGCTTTTTTGACTCTCCTTGGTTGTGATCAAAGATGAATGGTATTCCAAGGTATTGATATTTTCAACTGGTTTTCAATAGTTAACCAACGGATACAGGATTTTAGTAGGAAAATTGATGATAACCATTAATCGTCAGTAGAGAAGGTTATTATTGGGAAGAACATATTATGGAATCTATGAACCATTATCACCATGAAGATCTATTTGATTTTGCTGGAATTTGTTAATTGTTGGAGGGAGGATTAAGGTCATGTGATGGTGGAATGTGAGGACATTTAAGGTGCGTTCATGGTTAGGGGATTCTGATTTATTTGTGTTTTGGGAATTATTTATTTGAACTATGTGGTTATTTTATGGTATGGACTCTGTCCTTGACATTGTATTGGGACGGTGTATCTAATTCCATACTCTCCCCAATTTTTTCTATTTTTTATTATTTATATCAAATAATTTTCCTTGGATGGTCAACCAATAGTATGAATTAATCTTCTAGATCTTCATATTTAAATAATTTCCTTTAAATTGGATATTTTTTCAATTTTCCATATATTTTTTGTGGAGATTTTAATTTGTTTAGCATGAGTCTCTTAATATGATTACAACATAAAAGAAAATTTTACATTTATTTGAAATTTTTTTCATATTTCATATTTTTTAATATTTTTTATGATATATTTGTCACATGATTTTTGTTTGAGGTGAATGTTTTTATCATTAATATGAATAAAAATAACATATACATCATGAATGAATCATCAGTATGGAATTGGTAATCATATAAATGATCACTTGAAGGAAATTTATTTATACTATGGTATTTTCCCATATAAAAGATCATGTATATTATATATTTAATTATGTAAACAACATTACGATTTTAATGACTATCCACAACATTATGTGAATAATATTGATATTGAACTTACTAGATTGTGTGAAATATTGTGACACATGTCATATCATTGAAAAATATAGCCTACTATGTAAATGATATATAGGATTTCATATGTATCATCTAGCGTTCCTGAAAATAGCTTGGTGAAGTATTATTGGTGATATGTTATAAAATAATTAAATTAAATTGGTTACCACATTCATTCAAAATGGCATTATGGGTGGTTATGATCAACCAGGTAGGCAGTATTTTGGGATTATAAAAGTTACTACTTTATCAAACAAGTATGTGTGTGAGGATTTATTATCTAACTCTTTGAAATATATATATATATATATATATATATATAACATATTTTATATAAAAATAGTTATAATATATATATATATACATATATAAATATTTCATAATCCAACTCACTAATTTAAACTTATAAAATATATTTTAATGTCTGTGTTCACTTATAAGATCTTAGTGAAGGTAATGGCATACATTCACATATAATAATGTTTCAAATTATTTTTTTATATTAATTAAAATAATAATTATATGATCATTAATTAAATACATCATATTTAAGTAAAATAAAATTACCATGATAATATTCATTATTTTTCCTAAATGAATATTAAATAATATTTAATAAAATAATTCAACTATTTAAGATTCAATTGAATATTAAATTTAAACAACTACAGAATCAATGGTTTCCATGTTTTTTGAATATTTTTCAATAATTTCATAAATCATTGAATGAATATTATATACATTTTAAAAATACCTATTAATCTTGGAAATTTATTTTAATAATAAAATGTATTAGCAATAAAGGGTATTTTGTGTTCAGATCATCCAAATATTTTCATAAAATTGTTTCCTCTAATAAAAATATCAACTATGAAAACCAATATAATCCTAAAATAAAATAAATTTTATGGGTTTTTATTATTAATTATATGAATTCATATTCATTATCGATTTATAAATTATTTTATTTAATTTTTTATTTGAAGGAAGGAATTGTTTTATTAAAATAATTAGTTGCCTCATATTACATGATTTTATTTAAATTTAAAATTCGTTAATTTTTTAATTTTAATTTAAAAAAATGAATTAATTTATTGAATCATCATATTGAATTTATCATAGGGTTTATTTTTGGGGTGTTTATGGAATGATTGTTTTTTATGTGAATAGAAAAAAATGTTGATTTATATTTAAAATATCTTTTATTTACATGTATTTAAAGACTCACATATGTATTGGATTTTTTTATAGTTACATTAGTGCAATTTTAATAAACATAATCCAATAAATTAAATAGTATTTGGCATTATACTTTATGTTTCAATTAAATACTTTTTTTGCTTAAAAAATACATTTTATTTAAATATTATGTTCATTGAGTTTTTCATACATACATTAAAATTAATTTACTAATTTTTTAAATTTAATATTTTAAAAAACATATTTTCCATCAGGTGGTTCAAATTTAATAATAAGTTCAATTTCATTTTTGATCATTATGAACAGTAACAAAGGCAAAACAATATCACCACAGTAATGGTTAAAAGAATTAACAAGGTGTTAAAACTAATAGATAATGTTTAAAATATAATAAAAACATTTTTAAATTTGATTTTATGAGTTTATCCTGACTAATATCTATCTTTTATTTACAATATTTCCATTTTTTACCATATTCTATTGAGAAACACATATAATATATTTACATTTTTGTGTATTTAGAAGTGTGTCCCTATCCTCACTTATAAAAGGGATCATCCTATCCTCACATATCCACACCCTATGAGGACTCAAAATCATACAATATCTACAAAAATTACTTCCCAAATACCCACATGTCATATAGGTCTTGTTATCACCAAATGATAAACCTATTAAGGATGAAGGTGTAAGAAAATGGTGGTTTTCTAAAGAAGATATATAATTCTTCACTGCATGTTACATTATTATTTATTTTTTCACATACATAAAATATTTTTTAACCATGATGGAATATTAATAGGAAAATCATAAATATATGAAAATATTATTATGTTTGTGGTTTCATATTTATTCCAACATATGGTAAATGAAAAATAAACCTCATGTTTCTATGTTGACTACCACCTCTATAATACGAAGTGTTTCATATTTCATCACCAGGTGATAGAGATAGTTAAAATGATGTATTAGATGAATATATACACTATTTATTATTTATATATGATTAAAAAAATAATACATACCTTCTTACCCTTCCCTATATTTTAAAATAATAGTACCACTTGTGCATGTGTGTGGACTACAAACTCCTCTAAATGATGTGATTAGTTTTTCACTTACACCACACAAGGATAGTCAGAAGGATGAAAATAAAAAAATAAATTAGAAATTTATTAAATATTATATATTTTAGAATATTAAAATATAATTTAAATTATTTATTTTAGACCTATAAGAAAAATTAAAAAAAAATTCATTCATATGTACGAACTACCATCAACGTGAAATTATGCGAATCATTTTTCATGACTGACATAAATCATCAGTTTTAAAACTATATTTAATTTATAATTATGATAATAATTTCTTGTTTAATATTTTCAATGTAATGGAATAATACCCCCTTTGAACATGGTTGACACATCGATATTTTTTTGAGGCTATAAAAACATAAAACGTGGACTTAACCATTTTATGTAAAAAATAAAACATGATAACAAATGAAATAAAATGAAAAATTATAATTTCATAAACATAAAAATTATTAATAAATTCAATATCTAATATAAATATATTATTTATTAGTTAGATAACAAATGAGGATAGATAGGACTTAATGTAGGGACTTTCTTTTAAATATATAGTTTTAAACTTTCCCTTAAAACTCTTTTTCTACCATGGGATGGTTATTTTAAATGTTTCATGAATGTTATTTTTTATGCTATAAATGTATATAAAGGTCATTATCAACTATATTTTACTTTATTTATAAATTTTTATAATGTAATCTTTACAAAATTTTCCATATGGGTCCTTTTCTACTTTTTACAAAAGTTAAAAAAGGATGTCTTTCAACGTATACAGCTTGACCACATTTTCATCCCACTATAGTCACTATTTATTGTCCATATTTCTATAAAATATAAGATGGTATTTCAAATTATATATTATTCCTAATCTATGGTAAATTTTTAATTTTTATTATTTTTCAAATAAAAAGGACATTTCACCTTATGATTATGAAAAATGGAATGTGTTCTGTTTATGGGTTCAAATGAACTGTTCAATGGATTTATGTAGAAAAAATGAAATATTACAATTTTTTATTCATGATACTTTTATTTAGAATTATATATGATGATGTGTTAACTTGATATAGCTCATGAAAAGGGGTGAGCCTGATATATAACCCTCTAATGTAGTGGGTAATGATTATATTTTGAAGGTGAAAATGAGGGAGATGACCTTGTAGGTCAATCATTCGAATTAAGAAGGTCTCATTTGTTTTTTAAATTAGATGAACGATATAATCAGGGTTTATTAATATTCTTCTACAAGATACCTATATTATTCATGTAAAATGGGGGTTTATAGATATATTTTGATTTCATGAGGTAAAAAATATTTAAAAACATTTAACAGTGAAAGGTTTGAAATTTTTTCTTGATTCCCCACATATATTAAGGTCACTTCAAGGTTTTCTTATTCTTAATAACGAGTTATAAAAATAAATTTAATAAGAAAATATGTAATTTTATATGTGGAAATGTTCTATTTTTGTGCTTATAGTTTTGTTGGCAATAAATGTCAGCATTTTCATGGCATTTCATGTTTTCATTGGACCAACCAGTTTGCAATTTTTTTTACTATTGAAAATATTTTTTTACACATCCAACATTTTAAAAAAATTTCCATGGGATATAAGGATGGTTAATAACTATAACAGGGTTTAACATTCTGGTTTGGTCTCTTCTTAAATGAATAAAAAGTGTCTTGAATAAAACATGGGTGTAAACCTAAAATCACTATTTTTGTGGGAAAATTGAATTATCTGTGAATATGTCAAAATTTTTATGAATGTTTTTAGAAATTATATAAAAAATTAATTGAATAAGATAATAGTAGTGTAAAAATGTGAAATAATTTCTAAAAAAACTCTTATTTATGGGTAGTTAAAGTAACTCGTCATTATAGTCGGTATAAGAGAATGGTTTAGATATATTTAGAGGTTCAAATAATTATAAAACTAATTATTAAAAAATTCAAATTTATTTTTTTATTATAATGATATTGAATCTAAATATTTTTATTTTGATTCATCTAATTCATGTCTGTTAATAATGATTTTCTATTGAGTAAATATGGATTCCAAAGTAGGAAGGTGTCAAGAGGATAATGAAATTCTAAATAGTTAATGTGGAATGATTGGAATTAAATGGTTTATGTTAATTTAAAATTATTTTGTATATGATATTAATGGTGTCACCAATAGAATAGTATAATTTAATTATCTATATCGGAACATGTATTTAGTGGAGCATGTCATGAAACAACTCCCCCCACTTTTAGTGGATCTTGAAACCCAGTTAAATCCAAAGGATGGGTAAATGAATGAGATTAAATATTCAATGTTTTTGGGTTGAAAAAAACTCAAAATGTAATTATTTATAGACATCAATTTTAAGGTGAATTTGGCCGATGGTGTTATTATAGAAATAATACTATGGAAAATTATGATATTTATTCCATAAAGTGCATGTAATTTAATGATATTTTTCATGAAAAGTATTTTCCTAAATTTGTACTACATAAAATATATAACATTTTTATGAAATTGATGATGAAATAATAATACTACATGGATTCTTATGAAGATAATTTCACTATATTATCTTGGAATTCACAAATTTTAATTCTATACCATGATATTGAAATTGATAACTTCTTCATATGTCTAAAAATAATTTCACAATGATATTAATCGTATCTTGAATAAAAATGTAATGAGGACATGATTTTTTTATTGATGATGTTAATATGGAGTTTTTTCAAACTTATGTATTTCATGATAAAATAGGTAATAATAAATCATGGTGGAATGTAATAGAGAATAATAAAACATATAAATATTGATGTAACCCCCCCCCCAACGTTCTAAATGTGGAAAAAAATTAATTTTTTTGATAGGATCATGGAAGTGTTATTGATGTATTAATCTTGGTCATTTACCTCATGACTGTAAGGAAAATAGTTACAGTCAAAAAATAATATGAAAATAGATAATCCACTAGTGATAAGACATTATAATTGTAATGAGTGGGTACATTATATTAACGATTGTCCAAATTAAGTCTCTCTTGTTTGGAATCAATAATATCATTAATATAATGAATAAAAAATCCCATTATCTACTACTACAGTAGATAAGGGAAGCTTAAATGAATTTTTGAAAGGTAAATTAGTTGTTTAATCAAATTATTCCAATCAATTGTTTTAACTGGGATCTACACATTATTTTATATATAAAAAATTTTAAATTAAAACAAAAATACCATATCATGAAATGAAATCATGATGTTTAGTAAAAACTCTTGGGGATACTATAAAGGACAAAACAATTTATAGAAATATTCATGTTATCATATATGGAATGGTTTCTCCTAAAAAAATTATTTTATATATCATTATAGTGTTTGAAGTTATTATTGGTATTTATTTTCTTTCAGTTAATCATGCAAACATAGTTTACAAACATAATAATGTTATTTCTTAGAATGAGTTTCATTTTCATTATAATAATTTATTCATTCCTTTAATAACATATCAACTAGTTGAGAAATGAATAAAGTATTGAAGTGAAATGTATCTTGAAAAGTTTCTAAAAAAGAAATTAAGTGTTATAATTAGTGAGATTATAGTAGTTAATCAGTATATAGATGTATTTACCAATGATTTGTCAAGTTTTATTCATAAATAGGTGGATGAATTTATATTTGAATTAGTTCATGATTCTAAAAAAATTCAAAACCCCTTAATAGAATTCATATAGTTTAAATTTTGTAATTAAAATTGAAGTTACAATATTTTCTTGATAATGGTATCATCCACCGTATCACATTACCTTACAGTTTTAATATTTTTTTACAAAAATATCTATTTTTATTTGAGACATTTCATTGTTTATGGAACATTCAATAACATCACATTAAAGAACAAATATCCATTTCCCCATATAGATAACTTATTTGATCATATTTATATAGATTATGGATTTTTAAGGATTGATATCAAGACTAACTACCACCAGATAAATGTAAATGAAGAAGAAATTTATAGGAAGTTGCCTAGTACTAGGTTTGGGTATTATGAGTTTATTTTTATGACATTTAGGATGAAGAATTAATTCACGGTACTTTTTAAACTTATGAATAGAGTTTTCCATAACTATTTCTATAAATTTATTCTAGTTATTGTTGATTAAATTCTTGTTTATTCAAAGTTTTATGAGGATCATGAAATATCTCAAAGTATTAATCTATCGATTTTAAATGAAAATAATGTGTTTTTAGAATTAATAAAAAATAAATTTTGGTTACATAATATTTCATTTCGTCGGGATGTTGTTTCTGAATATTACATAATGATTGATCCTTCTAAGTTAATGTTATGTAAGAGTTGATAAGGCCTAAAAATTTCATTGAGATTCTATTTCTATAATAGTGGGTTAATATATATGGTTTTTGAAAACATTTATCAGTTATTTATCCCGCTATCTAATTTAACTTGAAAGGGTTTAAAATTAATCTAGATAAAGGAATGTGATGAATGTCTTCAATAATTGAAAATAATATTGATTGATTCCCTAGTGTTTACCTTTCCAATAATAAATAGTGAATTATTTATTTTTAATAATTATATTTTAATGGAATTTCTTGTTTCATTATCAAATATGATCAAGTAATTGAATATTAATTACACCAATTAAAACTAAATGTGAAAAATTATCGTACACATGATCTTGAGTTTATAATAGTTTGAATTTATTTAAAAATATTGCGTCAACTTTTATATGGGGTAGAATGTGAAAATATATAATGGACATAAAATTTTAAAGTATATATTAACTCCAAAAATTTAATATGAGGAAAATAAGATGGTTTGAATTGACAAAATATTATGATTTCATTATTCACTATCATCTAGGTAATGCCAAACAAGGTAGTCGATTTGTTAATTTAAAAATATAATATATCATTAAACATGTTATGTTTAGAACATTATACATTTTTTAATAATTTTTGGAATTTTTTATTGTAAATAGAAATATATAGGAACATTATCAATTTTGGTTCAGGTTTCTGTGTAGTCATCCTTGTCATACAAAATTAAGAATGTTCAAAAAAGAACGTTATTTTCTAAAAGAAAGATTCATGTTTGTTAAGAAGGGTATGTTTCATCAATTTAACATTGAAAAAAAGGTTGTTATCGTGTTTGGAAAGAGGAAATATGATATTAGTGGTCCCTAATTTATTAAATAATTATTGATTAAATCTAATACCTCTCAATTTTCAACTCATCCTATAATCACTATGATTTATAGAGATTGTAATAACCCTGACCCTAGTATCAAAGAGTCTATGGTTACTTTAAAACATTGTCACTACATACAATCCATCATATACCAAAGTGACAAATATTTTTTTTGTCTTGGTAAAAAATATACATATATTTTTTCAATTTTACATTGGTAATGAATGAAAAAACCTAGTGATAGTTAATATTTTTCGTCCTTGAACTCATTCAATTATTCCTTCTTCAGAAACATGGGAATGGAAAAATGATAATGGTGATGTCAAATTCATAGTTAGTGTTAAGTAAAAATTAATTTATCTTGATTAAATGAGGTATAATCAATATGAAAGAGTAAATAAATGAAAAAACATTCCATTAAACAAATAACTTAATCATTAATAATAATATAGCAGGAATAAGTGATGAATTAATAATTCCATGTAAATAATAACATGATCATGAAACATACATATTGATGTCATAGCTATTTAAATAATTACATGGTAATAAATAAGTGACTTAATAATGATTAAATTCATAATTTCAGACATCTTAAACATATATTCTATAAATTCTACTAATATATCAAAAACATACTTTCAAGGCCTTATTCCAATGTATCTTTAATTGGTGGGTAAGGTGTGAACTAAATACATTAAGTAGTTTGTCTCGTGAGACCTATTAATGCATCGAGGTGATTTCTATAACTAGGATTAACACATCACCAACTAATTCTGACGAATTCATCATTTGAATAAAAAATAAAACATAATCTATATTACTAAACAAATAAGAAATGACTATATTAGAAGAAAAACCATTTGTAATTTATTTACTTTCTCATCTAAAATGATCATAAACCATAAATATAGTGAAAATGATAGATGAATTATAGGAAATCACTTGTGGATCATAATTAAAATAATTTATTTTCTTTGTTGGATAAAAATATCCTAAAAATATCATTAAAAATATTATTGATGAAGATACACTTTTCAATTTGAAAATAACATTTTTTAGAAAATAAAAATAAAATTTTTAGAATATAGAGAAAACTATTTTCTTTAGAAAGATAATGGAAAATTTTATGGTAATCATAGAATAATTGAATGTCCATGATATTTGGAAGTTTAATTCATATGGGTTATTTTAAAAATATTATTCATTTTACATTTTCAGGAAAAGAAATCCAAAAAGTACTTCATAATGAATATGACAAGAATATTCCATTGATAATTTTTATAGAAATTAAAAAATGATTATGAATTATTTAATTAAATAATATTTTAATAGTTAATACATCTTTTAAAACATTCTAATTAAAATGTGGAAATGTGTGAAAAAAAAGTCTCTATCAAAAATAAAAAAAGTCAAATATCATTTGTTAGTCTCTTGAGTACTTCAAATAAGGAAACAAAAGGAAAACATTTAATTATAATAGTAGAAAAGTATAAAAAATATATTATTTTTAGATAGAAACATCATATATTTCCTTTAATTGATACTTAAACATAATCAATCTTGAATAATGATGAGCCTGTGAAATAAACCCTTTCAAAGATCATATAATTGTAGTAATAATTAATCGATGGAGTGATTATGTGTGAAACTTTTTATTTCAAAAACATCTGTAAATATAACACAATAAAAAATTTATTATATTATATGTAAAATGGATAGTATATAAAACACAAAAAAATGGGGAATATAGAATATGTCCCACAGAAGTAAATGTGTGACATGAAACGCATACCTCAAGTCCAAACATTCCATGTATGTATATTTACACATTTATAATAGAATTATTTTAATTAATAAATTTTTAATAACATTTTAATTGTTTGTAAATTTATAGTTACACCATTATTTTCATTTATTTATTTGACATATTTAATTACTTTATCTGTTAATTCAACAATTGGTATTTTGAGGACGTTCAGTTTATAATTTCAAAACATCTTCATAATGATATCTATGGTCAATGTGATAATTTCTTCATCATATAAAAAATAATAATCATGATATAATTATCATTTTTAAACCTAAATTATACTATTAAATATATCCATTAAATATGGTTATGAAAAATGAACTATGTTGCACTAATTGAGATGGTAGGCCATTCGTATGCATGAGTAACATTTCAATTTTTCAATCATCATGATAGAAAAAATGAATGTATTATTTTATCATTAAAAATTGATAATAATATAATAAATATCATATTATTTTTTTAATTACAATTATATATACAAATCATTTGATGTGTTGGTGAAAATCGAATCACATTAGTTTTTAGAGGTGGTAATATACAAGCACAAGTGAATAACGTTATCATTTTTCATTGGATGGAAAGGTAAGAAAATAGAATATATACAATCTCTCAAAAAAATATTATTTAAATAATATATATATATATATTAAATATATCCTTATGATCATTCATGAGAGGTGATGATAGAAAACGAATTACATCAGTTCGTGAGGCGATAGTATACCGTACACACGAATGATGGATTCATTTTACATTTAATGGAAGAAGGAGATGGATATAGGTTATGAAATTAACATAAAAATGTAAGTATCTAGAATATTCTATTGTTATTATTTAATAATGTTGTAATAGTATATTATGGAGGTAGAATAATACATAATAAAAAAATCAGTTAAAATCAATACCTTTTTATTTGACATCCTCTGATTCATTAAACATTAAGCCCTTTAAGGTTGGTATTCAACCAAAAATAAATTTTCTAGAGTGTGGTAAATAACTTTAAGAAGTAATTTGCAAAGGTATATTTTGAACCAAATGGTTCTTCAATTGTGTATTGGCGAGGATATGGGGTCCCCTTTTATAATAAGTGGATAGGCGTTTTTGGAATTACATTATGTATTAAATTAATATAAATTGATTTTCATAGAAAATTGAAACTAAATTTATAGAATTTAAATATAATATAATAATTAATCTAAATAATCTCATTAAAAAATTTGGATAATATTTGGTTATGTTTTAACCCTTATCTATTCCTTTTTGCCTCTTGTTCAACATTTTGATAATTGCGGTATTATCAACGTTTTCTGCCTTTTAAGGGTCAATAATGCTACCAAAAATTGATCTAAAATATATAATGGTTGATATTTTAAACCATATCTCATTAAATAATCTGAATATAATATTTTAAATAATTTTATATAATATAATAAAATATTATTCACTATAAAATATCTATAATGTCATTTTTGGAAGTATTCATTTAATTGGACATTGAAATCAATATACCCATATATTAATTCCAAAAGAAAATGTTACCGTAAACCTAAAATGTTATAATTATTTATAAATTTTTTTAGCACTTTAAATAACCAAAATAATATTAATTTTATGGTTTTTATAATCATTTACAATATTTTTCTCCTACTTTCACAAGAACTACGTCAACATTTCATAAGAATTTAATGTAATTATTTAATCCCTAAACAATTAAAAATCAATTTCTATGAAAAAAAATTATTTCCATTTTAAAATAAATATTCATAATCTAATATAATTTGTTACTATATCTATCATAAAATTTCATATATATTATAATCATGAAAGTGATATTTTTTACTCTATCTTGTACTTAATAATTATAATGGACAATATCAAATAAAAAGGGTACCAAAGTACCCCAAATTCAAATATAATATTTTATTTGGTAAAAATAAATTAATCTAATCATATTTTTGAAACCTTTTGATAAATTTTATGTAACACCCTAGGATTATTAAAAGAACTATGTTTGATAGCCTATATGACACACAACACTAAGACTAAATGAACAATAAATTATTATTATTTAAATATTATCATGATAAAATAACCATTGCTAGAAACGCTTAGTCAGAGGAAAAAATACATATAAATTAAGAAATCAATATAAATTTATTAATACATAATTTTTAAATAATATCAAAAATTTTAATAAATCCATTTTATTTTTCAAAAATAGATATTATTAATTTTTTTAAGAAAATACTATAAATAATTAAAATAAATTTTAAAAAAATATTTATAAAAGGGTTATAATTTTTGTAATAATCATATGAAAAAATTACATATTGTAAAAGTTTGAGTTTTTTCTAGGAAGTTTTATTTTTTAATGAATAGTGAACAAAAAATTATTTTCAATGAAAATTTTATTTTATTTTAAAGTATTTACAAAGTAATATTCAATTTTTTATTTGTTTTAAAATTTAATGTGTTACATTTTTTTATTATATTCAATTTATACTCCTTTTAATTAATTGTATACCTGAATTTTCTATGAAAACACGTTAAAACATAAAAAGGCATTTTTCTTAAAAACAGTTTTTCATCATGTTTTTCTCAATTAAAATTAAATTAAATTATACCAATTAAGTGAAATTAATTCTCAAAAGGTAATTACATATTCATAATAATGAGGTCCAAATTTGGTAAATAGTTCCATTTTTTTAAGTCATTGTGAATAGTAACTATAGAAAATATTTATCGTCGTGGTTAGGGTAAATCGGGTAATTAATTTCCATAATAATTTGAAAAGGATAAATTATTGACCCAAACACATAGATTTATCCTATTTTATTAGTTTATTTCATTCATTTCCATCAAATTCTTGAATATTTGTGTCATATTTCATTGATTTTGACCTTTAAATTATTTATGTAAATAAATAAGAAAAGATGCCACATTCATAATTTTAATAACTATATTATTTTATAATAGGGATAAGAAAACTTATGCTAGATTATAAATATTAAAATAAAAGGTAATTCATTTTTTTATATTTATAATTTATTTATAATTTTTATTAATGAAATATTTACGATAAATGTTTATGCAATTCTCACACAATATTTAGTCAATTGATATAGGAATAAATTAAATGAATTTAAAAAAATAAATAAAATAAAATTTAATAGATTACTGTATACCATAACTATTATATATAAATATTACATTTTACTGATCTGTTAATGTATTAGATTATAATTTCATAATTTCATGTTATTTTCAATGTCAAATTTAATGAATAACACCAAAATGATGTTAATGATATTTTATAATAAATAATAATTCAATAATTGATTTAAAATTTATAAAAATAATTTCATTTGAAATTTTATTAGGATAGATTTAAAAGATCAACAATGGTCCATTTATTAGATGATTCAATTTTTTAAAAAACTATCATGACCCCTATAGAGTAAAATCGTTGTTACCATAATAAAAGTCAAATAGGGTTAATGAGGGATAAAACAAAGAGATAAGGGTTAAACCATAATATGCAGTTGATAAAAATTAATGAGATGATATTATTTAGACCCATACTCATTATATATTAAAATCATATCAGTTTAGATCATTTTTTCATGAAAAATAATTTATATTAATTTAATATTTTATGAATATCTAAATGTTCCCCTCCCCTCACTTAAAAAATAAAACCTTTTGTCCTCTATTACTCATGCTTGAAAGGACTTTTTCCTACAAAATACCAAATATCATAATTATTTCCCTTTCCAAGTCATAGATTCCTTTTTATTACAAAATACTCATATGAAGGCTTTGGGGTAAACCTAAAAAAGCTTCCCGAAGAAGTAGTTTCTTTCTAAACTTAACATTTGTATTTTTTCCTCTTCTGCCTCCCCAATATCTTTTCCAATTGTGATGATGTAATACTACCATTATATCCTATATAATTAAATTTTACTATTTTAATATAATATCCTATATTTATCTTATCTTATTTCAAATGGTAAATGAATCCATCGTTCATGTGTACAGTAGATTACCGCCTCACGAACTTATGTGATTTTTTTTCCATCATCATCTATCATGGATATTTATGATGATGGATTTAATATATATATATATATATATGTATATTTATTAATCAATAAATATTTATTATTTTTAAAAAATAATATATAAATTATTTTCTTACCAATCTATTGATGGGATAATGATAACATCATTTATTCATACTTTTTGATTACCATCTCCACAAAGTGATGTGATTTTTTTCACTAATAAATCAGATGGATGGTATATATAATCATATTTAAATAAATAATACGATATTTATGTTATATTTATCATTAAATAATGATAAAATAACACTTACCTTCTTTTTTCAAGATCATTGGAAAATTGAAACGTTTCCTATGTGTCTGTACGACCTACCGCATCAATGATTGTAACATAGTTTAGTTTTTATAACTATATTTCATGGTTGGTTTTAATAGTATAAATGATATATCAAAATGATTATTGTCTAATGATTATTAATATTTATATGATTAAATAATTACATTATTCACCATAGTCAACCTTCAAAAATCATTTTGTACTTATGAGCTGAATATCATCAAAACGTATGATGTCAACTAAAATGATTAAGTAATTGTATAAAACATGATAATAAATAGAATAAAATTGGATAGTAAAAATGAATTTTTTTATTAATATATCAAATAATTAAAAGTATTTTATTATTAAAAATAATTATTCAATTCTCATGATGAGTCAGTCTCAAGGTTAGAGACTTTCTATTAAATAATCTTATTTTAGTGATTCCCTTACAACCCTATTTATTACATATCTATCTTATAATGTTTTGTGAAAATTTTCTATTTATTAATAAATTTATTATAAAATTATTTTTTCACTAAGTTAAACTATCATTTCAATTTTTTTTAAAAGTAAATTTTTAATTGTTTTACGTAAGAGACACTTTACATTTGAAACCCATTTTAATGGATTTAAATATTTATTATGTAAATCCATTTATTCAATGTCCATATTCAAAAAATTAATTTATTAAGGTTTTTATATGGAAATAAATGAATGATAATGTACATTTTATGTCTATTATTACATTATTTCAAAGGTTATAAAAATGAATATTATTTATATGTTTCATACGGAAGGATTTGAATTCATGTACCAAAGTCGAACTAAAAATTTAATTTTAATGTATAGGAAATTAATAGATTTTCCAACGGTAAAAACAAATATTTTATATTTGGATTTATTTATAATATTTATTTTTTTATTAAAATAAAATCCATTTTTCAATTTTTTTTATTTTAAAAATTGGATTTAAATAAAATGGATATTTAAATATCTAAAAATCTTTCTCCTCTAAAACACCCTTTTTCATTGGGATATTGACATTCTATTTCTAACTAATTTTCTTTGTCTCTTGAATTTTCTTTTATTATTCTAGATTCTGAATATATTTCTCTCATATATATACCTATATTATTCACTATTCCTTATATTCATTTCTCAAATATCCTATTTAAGAAATATCTTTTGATTATGATTTGAGGTAAAATTGCGAAACTAATTTCTTTCCATGGGTAATTCTTATATTAATGAATCATAATTGATTTCTATAAGTGGTAAACATCATCATTTACATATTATTATTTATGCACTCATAAATCACTCCAATAAATTATGTAATGTTTTTGCCTTTAGAGACATGATGTCTGGAATTATGGTGTAAACCTAATCAACTATGGGACATTGTCAACCAAGTGATATTTCCATGAATGTTATCCTTAACTGATTTTGATATAATTTATTTTATTTTATCCATATTTATATGTTTCCATTATAATATTATACCATGTTCTTTATGTTATTCACTCATGTCATTACTCAAGAGTTTATATTTAAAAGAAAGTATATTCCACTTCCTAAGGGTAAAATGTAAAACTTATTTTGAAAAGGTTTTCATATTTTTTTAAATATTGAAGATTAACCTTTATGAGTATTATTTTTCCTCTACTATTTTTTATGTAATTTTTTTGAAAATATTTGGTGAAAATTTTGATTTCTTGGGTAACGAAATGCATATTTTGAGCCCAATGATAAATATTAAAAATAGAAAATATTTTCAATTAATCATGAAATTATAGGATTAATTATTATTATTTTTTCATTACATTAATGAGATTTTTTTTATTATCCCATGTTTAAAAAAATTGATAAGTTTTTACAGATGGTTAGGGTGAATAATGTGTTCAAGATGAAAATTATAATGATGTTTCAAGCAAAAAATCTTTTTATATCATAAAAGGTTTTTTCATGAACAATGGATATAGAGTGTAAGTCTCCACTTGGTGATGTGATATTAATTTATGTTAGGTTGATGGATTAATTATATAAAAAAGTAAACGTAAGATATATTTAGGGTGTAAGAAAATTAATCATTGTCTTAAAATATAATATTATGTAATATTTAAGGTTGGGTCTTTATAGTTGGTATAAAAAAACTTAGATGAATTTTGAGATTATGATGTTATTAGGTCAGGTTAATAAAAGAATTATGGATATCGTAATGGGTTTATGAGTTTAAATATAATCATAATATCTTTAATAACCCACTAATTCTCATTGGCTTGAGAGTAAAATGAGTCATTAGTGGGCCTTATGTGATGTCCCCAATGCGCAAATGTCAAGAAATAAATTTTTATAGGTTTAAAATACAAGTGTGGGATGATTTTCGCTTTATGAAATAAACCAATAATCCAATAAACCATAACCCCAAACATTCACTAAATGATCCACGACAAAAAGAAAGAAAACTAAAAAACGTATTGTATCTCAAAACCTCATCAAAGTGTGAATTAGAAGATGATCAAACAAGTATCAACGTAAATACTTGATAAACAACTAAGGACTCTGAAGAGACTATAAGAATCCATGTTTTATAATATCCAAGCTCCACAATCAATGAACATCCCATGTATCATGAGGTAATTCTAAAAATGTGTGAAATATTACCTATTTCCTTGTCCTAGAAGATAGAATCTATGAAATCATCAATGTTCCAAAGTATGGGTGAGTATAAACCTGAGTATGGTTTTACAATGACTTCCTTAATCATACCACTTGGATAAAAGAGTTCGCAACATTTATATAAAACCGTTCATATAAACAAGTTCCAAAAACCATTTACAACCAAGTGAAAACAAATCTAAATGAAACCAATTTCTAGTAAATTATTTTTCCATAAAATATCTAATAAAGGCTTAAAACTAATTCCTTTTATCATTTTGGCATATTGATTACATATTTCACAATACACCCCTAAATTAATTCTTCGTTCAATGGTTACATACTCATGGGTGGTCTCTAGTCCAATTACCATGTGTCCCAATGAAACATGCCCCTAATCTAGGGTCACACACCTTGTACCCCAATGGTACATGTCCCTTATTATGGGGCATTTTGAAAATGAACTCACACAAAACCCAATGTATTCCAAAACCATTCTAAAAAACAATTCCAAAATATTTCAATAAAACTATACTTTTTTTGAAAACCAAGGAACCACCCAATTTAAAAAAACCAGTTCATTTCAATAAAACATCCCCTTTTTATTGAAAACATATAATCAAATCCATGTACCACAAGTCCAGAAAATACCCATTTTAAAATATATATTTTAAAACCAAGAATAAAATCACTTTATTCAAAACACCCAATTTTCCAGATATCTATAATTTACCAAACCATCACCAAGGATTGTTTCCAAAAATTAATAACTATAAAATTTAGGATCAATTCCTCACTCGGAAATCAATATTAAATCATTCTCATCAATTCTACTATGTGGAGTCGAGAGAGAGGCCGCTGCCTCAAAGTTTTTGAAGAAACCTGACAACAGACGAAGAATGCTAAAGAAAACTGTGTCCATTTTTCATAGAAAATCTGTAGATAATTATTCCTAAATATATCAAGAAAAAATATTGAATTTTTGGGAATCCATAATAATTTATCTAAAAATAATGGGTCTCGATATGAGAAACCAAGATAATAGGAGAAGTATATTTAAATAGATCTATGAAATTGATCAAGAACGATGAAGAATGATCGCAAACATCTAGAATCCAGCTTCAAATCTCCATGGGAATCCTTTACATTTCCACCGGACAGATGGGAGAACCTTTTAGACATTTGAAGATTAAAAATCCCTATTTAGTACCAATTTTGTTAAAAAAATTGTCTTATGGAATAAACATGTGAGATCATATTTGTAAGGATCTAGATTTGACTATACGAATGGTTTGGACGCACTGTTACAAAAATTGTGAACAAACATTAGGGTAGATAATGCTTGCACGGACTCCCAATCCATGGTCTACACAAACATTGATCCAAATTTGGTCGATCTCTTTCTTCATGAAGAACACTATGTGTGGTTTTTGTAATTAATTCTTCACTATTTTTAAAAATTGTGTTTTTCTAGTGAAACAATCATTGAGCCAACAAAAACACTTCCAAAGTTCTCCAACATATCCTAACCTCCACCGTTACACATTATAACCATAAAAGTTTCAAGTATGTGTTACATACCAGATACCATAGGGTACTACATTCTCCCCACCATTGTAATTTTCATCCCCAAAAATTTGAAAACATTCGATGCACTGAAAGAGTTATGGTCACTACTCTTTCATTTCCTTCTCACATTCTCATGCCTCTTCTGGAATATTACCATGCATCCATAAAACCCATTCCAGACAGATTCTATTTCAATGAAATAATTTATGTTTCCTATCCAAAATATATTCCAAGATATGTATCAAAGAATCATTTGGATCTGGGTCAACATGATCCCATATGAGCACTTGGTGAGGATCAGGATGATACTTTTTCAACTGAGATACAAGAAACACATTATGCATCGAACTGAACTGTGGTTGTAATGCCAACTAATATTCCACCTCTTTGACCCATTCCATTATCTGAAAAGGGTCACTGTATCTAGGAGGTAGCTTTCCCTCCTTCCTAAAACAATGATGTCCAAGCCTTTGAGATATCATCAAGAAGGCATGATAACCCACAATGAACTATAGCGGTCTTCGACAGGGATCATTATATGATTTATAATGACTCTAATCCATCTACATACTCTTTTTAATCATATATATCAACTCTATTGTTTCATGTAAAAGTGTCATCCCAACTAGAAAAGTCTCACCTATTTCCACCCAACACAGCGGTGATTAACAGGGACGCCCATAATGTTTTTCAAATGGAGCCATATGTATCAAGGCCTGATAGATATTATTGTATGAGAACTCCACCAAGGGTATATGATATTCCCATGTTCCAAAAAAATACATTACACAAGCCCGAAACATGTTTTACAACGTCTGAATCCTCCTCTTAGATTGCATGTATGTCTGAAGATAATACATCGTGCTCATAGTCAACTAAGTCTCAAGGAATTTTTGTAATTATTTCCAAAAAATGAGACCTAAACCTTGGTTCTCTATCTAAGACTATTGAAACTAATACACCATTCCGCTTTACCACTTCATGAATATAGATTTATAACAAATCATCCACCGTATGAGTTGCAAAAATTGGGATGAAATGGGCCAACATGGTATGTTGTTCCACTATCACCCAAATGGAATCAAGTTTCTAAACCTTTCATGGGATACCTGTAACAAAATCCATTAATATCTTCTCCCATTTCCACACCGAGACATGTAAATACATCAATATACCTGCTAGTCTCAGATGCTATTCATTAACTTAATGACAAGTTATGAACTTAGAAATGAACTCGGCCACCTTTCTCTCCATGCCTCTCCAACAAAATTGTGCCTTAAATGCCTTAAATGTCTTATGTATTCCTGAATTTACATCCCATATCGAATGGTGGTAACCATTAATGAGTTATTTTTGAATAAGAAAAGGTATATCCATATGATCTAAAAAACAGAAAAGTGAACTTCCATCATGTTTCTAGCACTCAATGGTCTCCCCAACATTGAGTTTTCAACACAAACCTTGAAATTATGAACCATATTTTTTTGCAACATTGACCATATTTTCCAAATCAGTAACAAGCATTGCTGAAACGAAAATTGAAACATCACCCAGGTCTTCAAATTCATCATGCATGTCATCTAGGACCAATATCAACTTTCATTTATCTGATTCTTCTTTCGCTAACAGGGTATATGACTTTCTTCTCAATGCATCCACCACTGAATTCCCTTTTTCTTCTATAAACATCAATTCTAATTCAAATATCCGGAGATACTCCATCCATGTATTTTTCCTCAGATTTAAATATCATTATGAGAAAATGAGTTTCAAGATTTCGTGGTCCATGAACACAGTGAATTTATCTCTAAATGTATAATGTCTCCATGTTTTCAAGGCACGAAAAAATGTAGCTAACTCCATATCATGTGTTGGGTAATTCTTCTCATTATCCCTCAACTACATTAAACAATAAGAAACCACATGGTTTATTTTCATGAGAAAATAACCCTATCCTAACCCTGAAGTATCACAATACACCTCATAGACTTTTCCTGATTCTTGAAAAATCAAGATACCTACTGATGTCAGACGAAGGTTTAGTTCCTAGAAATACTTCTCACATTCCGACATCAATTGGAATGGAGCATTATTATTTGTCAGACTTATCCTTGGAAAATCTAGTCATGAGAAATCATGAAGAAAGCATTAGTAGTAACCATCTCGGCCATGAAAACATCATATCTCAAAGAAATTCTTCAGGTCTTTACAAGAGATAACTACTTCTATCTTTCTAGGATCAACCAAAACACCTTTATTCGAAATGATATGGCCAAGAAAACATACATCAAGAATTCAAAAATCACACTTTGATAATTTTTCAAAAAAAAAATAGTGATATTTTAAGATTTCTAACATTATTTTTAGGTGTTTTTCATGGTTAGTTGTTGTCTTTGAATACAATAATATTTCATCCACCAACACCGCCAAAAATAGTCTAGATAACACTAAAATATCTGTTTTATCAAATCCATGAAGACCATTGGTGTATTTATTAGACCAAAAGGCATGACTACATATTTGTAGTGGCTATATCTACTTCTAAAAGATGTCTTTTGAATATCATATTTCTGAACTCGCAATTGGTGATATCGTGATTTTATGTAAATATTGTAGAACCATTGATCTCTCCTTAATTGATCAAACATGTCATCAATGCATGGATGTGGATATTTGTTTGTTATCATAAATTGCATTAGCATACGATAATAAATGTATATCTGAATATTTCCATCCACTTTATTCAATAACAAGACTGGTGGTGCCCATAGAGACGTACTTGTTCAAATTAAACCCTTCCATTCCTATTCCTCTAACTGCACTTTCAATTCTCGTTACTCTATTGGTGTTATCCTATAAGATGAAAGATAAATAGTATTTCTCCATGGAAGGAGATCAATCATGAACTCCATTTCCCTTATTGGTGGTAACCCTTAGAATTTTTCATGAAAGACATCAGAAAATTGTTCCACAACTATTGGAAAACTATTTTCCTTGATCTCTTCCATTGATTCCAAAGTCAATTCTACCAATTGATAAGAGATCGTTCCCACCATCGGTTCCAACAAGCTCTTTTCACCTTTCTTTACCATCCTATCTCCTTTGAAGAGATGTTTTATGCCTTCTTCAATCATGAAACTAATTATTATCCTATAATAGTCGATGTGATCCTTGAATATTTCAAAAAAAAATCCATACCAAATATTACATCATAGATATCCATGTCCAATATCAAGAAGTCCCATTTCAGCTCAACCCTATCAATAGTTATAGCACCTAATATACACACAATGTCTTGCCATTCTCTTTCACCAAGGAGAGTTTAAAGATTTAAAATAGAAGGCATCATTTCCATATTTAAACATAGAAAATCGAAAACACAAGAAGCAATGAAATAATACACTGAACCAGTATCTATGATCACTTGAACAAGTATAGAATTATTAAGAATTGTACTTCTCATGATAGATGGTTCGTCCTGATCATCGACAAACATCTGATCAGATCTAAACAATTTATTTGTTTCTACACTTTCCTCTTATTACCTTTATGAATATTCGATGTATGAGAAGTCATGGTATTTATAGAATCATCATGGATAGATCTACTATATTGATGTGACTGATTCTATTTTCCTCACCCTATCGAATCATACGATTCTTGCGATGACTGAGATATGTATTGAGCACCTGACCTTGGATAATAATGACAATAACACTGAATATTCCCCATCTTCTTGCAGTTATGGAATGCTCTTGGTTGGGTTGTACACTCTCGATTTATGTGGTCAAATGAACCACATTGAAAAGAACCTTATTTGCTTTTGGGTCATGGAAGAAGGTTCACTGATCTGGTCACCTGTTTCTAATTTCCACATCCATCATGGAAATAGGTGTCCCTTTTTCACTTTCTCCCAGTGTTTGAGTTCCCTCCATTACCTATAGGTAGAATCATACCTCCTCCCATAGATCCTGAGATATCACGTTCAGAAATTGTCACTTTATTCACTAGTTTGTATAATCAGTATTACAGTTCATAGTAATCTTCGATCGAATCTCCTTTATCTGCCCTGATTCGAAGATGTGTGCCTTCCAGGATGCAATTTCCACAAATTCTGGGGCAAAGATCACAAAATTCATGAATATATCTATATATTCTGTGACATAGAGATTATCCTACTTCAGGCTAAAAAATCCTATCAATTTTTGGGTTTTGAACGTATGATTATTGATATTATAATTGTAGAAGTCGTCAAAATCCTCCCATGTACGTCCTTCATCCAATTTTGATTGCACCACTAAATCCCAAAACATTCATGCAAGATCCTCAATAATATAACTCGCCAGCATGACATTGATCCTTTATAGTGTGCTGATGAAATCTATGATATGATTTATCCTACATAGCCACACCTCTACCTTTTCAAGTTCAAAATCACCCCTTAATATGGGTTGATTCTAATTCATGAATAGGATGGTATGCTCCACATGACTTGTCTCATTACTCAAGTTCCTTGTATCCATATCTTGAAAATATTTTAAAATACTCTAATCTAGCTCTTGGTTCACCTATGGTTCAGGTACCACCACATTCTCTAAAGCTTCATCTGGTTGTTTTCTACGATGCCTACCAGGTGCCATTTTCTAAACCAACAACATTTTCCATCAATCTCACTCTCTAGAAACTAATGGTTTAGCATTTCAAATTCTATCACATCAACTATCACAACATTGTATTCCAATAACAAAATTTTTCCATTTCAACCATTTTTAAAAAATATTATTCTTGTTTTTGATAATCAAATCATTTTCAAAATATATAAACCATTTTTTTCAATGTCTTTCAATTGAAAATAGTTTCACACTTTTTCAAAAAGAAACACTTTTTCACACATGAATCATTACGTGAAATTATTTATAAACTCCTAGTGGGAATTGATTCCTCTATAATTCATTTCGTTCTCGTATCATTGGCTAAACCCAAGACAATGAGTTTTCAAAATCATAAAAGTGTCTCTAAACACTTATGTACCCAGCCCCATAGAAAGTTGATGTTCTGTATAAATGGTTTGAATACATCCTTTTATGATATACATTTCAATTCTTGAAAATCCTGCTACTTTCTAAGATTCTAGCCTAAGGAATAGACAAGAAGGAATTTAAACTCCAAGACCAAGAACACTAATGACTACATGTTAATAAATTTCTGAGTATACTAATTCCATTTTTACTACAAAGGACCTGACTGATACCATTTGTAATAACCCAAAAATTCGCATTGCCTTGAGATTAGAACGAGTAATTACTTGGCCTTACGTGACACCCCCAAGGTGCCAAAGGCTAGAAAAAATGCTAAAGGGTGTCAAATTCAAGTGGGGGATGTTTCACACGTTAAGAACTAAACTAATAAACAAACAAACAATAACCCAACTATTCAGTAAATGATGCATGAACAATATAGAGACAACTAAAAAACATAATCTATCTCAAAACCACATCAAAGTGTGAAATAACTGAAGACCAAACAAGTATCAATGTAATGAAAAGATAAAAAACTAAAGACTCTCAAGAGACTAAAAGACTCTATCATCCGAAAACTCCAAGCTTCAAAATCACTGAATATCCCAAGTACCACAAGGTTGTTCTAAAAACATGTGATACGTTACCTTTTCCCCTATATTAGAAGATAACATATAAAAAAGCACTGAAGTGCCAAAGAATGGGAGAGTATAAAACACTGTAGTTTTTACTCAATGACTTCCCTACTCACACTACTAGGATAAAAGAGTTATCAACATTTACATAAAATAGTTCATATGAAACTACATCTCAAAAATATTTATAACAAAATATAAACAAGTTCCAAAAACCATTTACAACCAAGTAAAAACAAAACTAAATGAAACCAATTTCCAGAAAATAATATATCGACAAAATATAATCAAGGCTTAATAAACAATTATTATTATAATTTTTTCATACCCATTCCATAGTTCACAACACACCCCCACATGCCTGATTTGTTCGACAGTTCCATACTCATGAGTGATCTCTTGACCAATTACCTTGTGTCCCAATGACAAATTCCCCCATTCATGGGTCACACACCTTGTACCCCAATGGAACATGTCCATTATTCAGGGGCACATCAAAAATGAACACACACAAATCCTAATTTTGTCCAAAACCATTCCATATAACCATTTCAAACCATTTTAATAAAACTATAATTTTATTTAAAACCAAAGAACAATCCAATTTCAACCAACCATTTCATTTCTATAAAATAATGATTTTTATTAAAAAACATTAATCAAATCCATGCGACACAATTCCAAAAAATCTCCATTTCAAAATCCATATTTTAAAACCAATAATAAAATCACCTTATACAAAACACCCAATTTCCTAGATTTCTAAAATTTTCCAATCCATCGCCAAAGAAGGTTTCCAAAAATTAATAACTAGAAAATTCATGATAAATTAATCCCAAGGAAATTTATTTGAAACCATTACCATCAGTTCTAATAAGTGGATTTGAGAGAAAATCCACATACCTCAATGCTTTTGACAAAACATGGAAACAAATGAAGGGCTCCTTAGAAAATTAGGTTGTTTCTTCACAGAACATCCTTATATCTCTTAGTAAAGTAATATAAAGACCAAATATCAACTTATTTGGAATAATAAATCATATATATACCCATAACATTTGTATATATAAGAAACAATAAATAGAGGTTATGTATATCTAAGAAGCCGATCAATAACGATGAAGAACGATCACATACCTCAAGAATCCTGCTTCAAATCACCAAGGGAAGCATTCATATTTCCACCAAACAGATGGGAGGAACATTTTAGACCTTTTGAGAATAAAAATCTCTATTAAGGGTCTCTTTGGGTAAAAACAGGTGATTTATGGCAAAAACGGGTGAGATCCTATTTTTAAGGATATAGATTTGACATCCCATGTGGTTTGTCCTCACGGTTAGGAAAATTGTGTGCAAACCATATAGAATCTACTATCCATACATCATATAATTGTAAGGTCCCCCCAAACCATGATCTAACTATGTTTGAGCTACATCCCCATGAAGAACACAATGAACAGTTTCTCCTAGGAATATTGCATGGTTTGGACATGTCATGTGTCGTCGAAGTGACCTACCTTTAGCCCCAAAAATAGTTCCAATGTTTTCCAAACTCTACCAACATACAACATTATACATTATAACTATAAATGTATTAATTGAGGGTTATATACCAGAAACCATGGTTACTACAATAACAAATTCATAGAAACATCATTTTAGGATTTATGTAACGGGATGTTCATTTGTGTAATGAAATTTTGAATGAGGATTTATTGGATTTTGGTATATGTAACTCTTAGGTTCAATATGAAGGGTTATTTGGGGAATAATTACCATTTACATAGTCTAAAGGTACTCATAAACAAAAGTTTTTATATGATATTTTTGATTGAGATTATTTTTCATCAAATGTTATAATATTTATATTAATATAGTTTTAGTAAAAATGAAAACATGTGACATCTAGTTTGGTCGCAGGGTTTGAACACTCAACCGAAGGGAGACAAGGGTGAAGCATCTACTAATGAATTTCGCATTGTCTTACTCAATGTTAATTTTTTTAAAAAAATAATTTGATAGATAAATATTATGTTTATTTTTGGTACATATTTTTTATCATGGAGATAACCATGTGATTGAAAAGTGATTTGATGATCAGGTTATTAATGTTATTTCAAAAGTTCACTTTTTTGGAACATTATATGATTAATGTAAATATAATATTATGGAATTTTATTTTCTAAAAAATATTTTCAATATATTTTGGAATAATATATTATTTTAATAATTTTTATGGTAATTTACGTTATTTATCAAAATAATTAGCATATCATGGAGATTATATTATTTGGGCACATACATATTTCTTATGATACATTTAGAGTGATGGATGTTATTTTTAGATTTTAATATTTGGGTTCTAAACATAACTTGAAAAATGGGGAATAATTTTATGATTAGTTATTCATCGAGTGATATAAGTTGATCTTTTTTGTTATTATAGAAGGATTGGGGGTCAGTGTTGTATTTTTTCATATGATGGTTATTTCATTATGAAAATTCTCTTCTAATAACCACATTAGATAATTTATAAAGACAATATGAAGATATTATAATCCTTTTCCAATTATGGGGTCCATTAGAAGGTGTTTTATAAGCTTTAAGAAAAAAACCCTCTGGAAGATGCATCATTTGCAGAAAATGATGAGATTGTAGTGAAAATTGATTAAATGATGAAATTCTATTTACCATGTTTGTATATTTCCTTTTTTCCTTCGTATATATGGTAAATTATTTTCTCAAACTCTATAGAATGGTTCTTTAATAAAAAAATTTATCCTTTTACCATTACTAATGTTGAAAATATGGTCTTTTACACATATCATCATTTTATTTTTGTGTGGTCATTAACTTTATCCGGATCATTCACTTTCTTATTATCAATGATCTCTATGACTCTTAATAATTATTTGGAAATTATATTTTTCTTCTCCATGTAAATTTGTTCACTTCCCACTACTTTTTACATATTTGTAAGCCTATTTTCATGATGACCATCATATTTATTTTTCCCTCTTTTCATGAAAATTTTTTGTTAACCCTTTCTAGGATGTGGGATTTCAACCGAGGTATTTTTAGATTTCAAACCATCATTTACCAAGCCCAATTTTAAATTGAAAGGAAAAACTTTATTAAAGTGAAGATGATTATAACACCCCAATATTCTTAGAAAAGGAAAACATTATTTGATAGCATATATGACACTCAAAACTGATCTTAAATGAACCATGAAATATAATTATTTAAAAGTGACCATTATAACATTGTTATTAAATTAGTGGTTATGAATAGGATTAAATAATTTATGAAATATATATAACCTTTCTACAAAATATAAATTTAATGATAAATTAATAGTAAACAATCACCCATTTTATTAGTAAATTAATTTCATTCATAAAAAATATATTATCTTCATAAATGGATTTTCTTTCCTTTTGTGGGAAAAAAATGTAATTAATTTATAGAAATTTTATAAATTTTACATGAAAAAATATCATTTTTTAAATTATCGTATTAGAATTATATTACGGTGAAATTTTTATATTTTTATGAAATGTTTTTTTTTCAATGTATATTGAAAATATAGTAATTTTTATTGATAACTATATTTTATTTTAATGTGTTTAAAAAGTTATATTCTTGTTCAGAGTATTTTTAAAAATAAATTAGTTTATTTTAAATAAATATAATATGATTATAGTCCTTGGAATTTATTTTGTTCTTTAAATTGGTATTAAAATGTTTTTAAAACATCAAAGGCATTTTCCTGAAATATCACTTTTCATCATTATTTTTGGGTTTAATTTAAAAATAAATTATAAAAATTATTTTATTTTAATTATGAAAAATGAATTAAATATTAGGAATAATGAGGTAAATAAAATTAAATAGGCACATTTTATTTTTAATTATTATGAATAGTATCAATGGTAAATATTTTTCACCACGGTAAGGGAAAGCGTGTAAATAAGGTTAAAAATAATATAATAATGACTATAAATTGGACCTAACACTTTAATTTATCCTATTTTATGAGTCTATTTGATCCGTTTCCATTTATTAATCTAATATATAGTCACTTGGTGCCATATTTAATTGATTTAAACCGTCTTAATATTTATGTAAAAGATAACGACAAAAATGACACATTCTTATTTTAAAAAATAAGAATATATTATGATAGGTATAAAAATTTTATTTTTAGTTATAAATATTAATTTTAACGGTAAATTATTTTTTATCATATTAATTTATTTCTAATTTTTTATAAATAAATAATTACATTAAATGTTTATGCAACACTAATACTGTATTTATTCAATTAATATAATGTTAAAATAAATGATTTAAAAATTATTGATAATAATATAAATTAAATGAATTATTGTATTCCAAGAAATTTTCTTCCAAATATGACATGTTAGTTATCTATGAAAGTATTAGATTTTAGTTTAATTATTTTAAAGTTGTTTTCAAACTCAAATTAAATGAATAGTTCAAAAATAACATTAATGATATTTTATAATAAATAATATATTATTAAATGATTTAAAATTCATAAAAAATAAAATATTTAGACAATATATTTATATATTGTGTAAAATATCAACCTAGGTCCATTTATCTTCGAATTTTCCTTTCATTGTAACTATTTTGACCCCTAATGAATAAAAAACAATATTATCATGGGAATTTTCAAAATGGGCTAGTGTGGGTTAAAACAAAGTGATGAGAGTAAAAACCTAATCTAAACATGTCAAAATTTTATGAATTGATATATTTTACCCATAATAATCATATATTATAATTTTATCAATTTTAACCTTTAGTAAATGAAAAAAATAATAGTAATTTACTTTTTTAAGATATTATTAAAGTACCACTCCCCTCACATTTAACAGGGAACCTCCATGCCTCTTTTATTCCAACTAAAAATGCTTTTATTAATTATCCAATACTTGATAAAATATATTTATTAATTCATTTAACACCTTCTAGATTCCTTGGTTTGACTAGAAAATCCACCTAGGAAGTCATTTGGTATAAACCTAAAGAGGTTGTCTCAAGAAGAGGTATCATTCTTAACCGAGAATTTTTTATTTCTTATTTCACTTCCTTAAAATAGTATTCAACAATGATGATATGATAAAATTATTATTAAACATATAATATTTTTTTATTATGTTAATGTAACAACATATATCCATATTCTCTTCCATCAAATGAAAAAAATCCATCTTTCTTTTGTATAGTGGACAATCACCTCACGAACAGATGTAATTTTGTTTCCATAATTACCTCTCAGGACTACATAGGATGTTGGATTTAATGAATATATATGATAATAATGTCATATTTTTCATTATAGGAAATTATTATACAATATATTTTCTTACATTTCAATACATTTAAATATAATAGTGTTGTTCATGCAAATGTGTAGATCACCCCTCTATGAAGCAAGGTGATTCATTTTTCATTAATTCATAACATTGATGGTATAAATAAATTTTACTAAAGATATAATATGATATTCATGATATAATTATCATTAAGTAACTATAAAATAACACATACCTTTTTTCAATCATTATCGTTTGAAAATGATAATGTTACTCAAGCGTACGTACGAACTATCGTCTTCATGGTTGAAATGAAGTTCATTTTCCAAAACCAAATTTCATGGTTGGTTATAAAACTACTTGAGTATAAAAATGATAATTATTTATTTATTACTATTCATTATATAATAATATAATAACCTCATTGACCAAGTCCAACCAACTAAATTCATATTATACATATTATTTGAATATCATCAAAATATCGGATGTGAGATTAAATGACTAAGTAATTGAATATAGAATTGTAATAAATAAAATAAAAAAGGATAATAAAATTGAAGAAGATTATTAATAAATTAATTATCTAAAATAATTATATTATTCCTGGAAGATAAATAATGAACATGATGATTCAGACTCGGGGTAAGGGACATTCTTTTAAAAAACCATCTTTCAAAATTTCCATTCCAATTTTTTTCCTTCCATATCTATATTCTTATAAATGTTTTAATAAAATATATATGATTCAATGGGTTATATAGGTAAATTTTTACCATATATTACTATCATTTCAATATTTTTTAAAAATAATTTTATTATGTTTTTACATAAGGGGAACTTTACTTTAATAACGCAATTTTAAATGTTTTAAAGGTTTCTTATATAAATCATTCTTTTCTAGGTCCATATTCTTGAAATTATTTTTTAATGTATTTATATGGCCATAAATGAATTATAAAAGTAATTTTATGTCTTTTTTAACTTTTTTTAATGGTTATAAAAAATTTATTTTTTACATATTCTATATGAAATGTTTTTTACTTTGATTACATAAGAAAAAATAAATGTTTTGTTTTAACGTATATGACATAAATGACACTTTATACCACTGAAATCATTATTTTATATTTTATGTTACTCATTTTATTCATTATTTTCATCAAATAAAAACCCTCTTTCCCTCTATTCTAGGTATTTTAAAAAAAGGTTATAAATGGGTTGGATAATTTGATAACTAGAAATGTTTTTCTTATGGGTATAAATGATCTATCCAAACCAAACTTTTTCTCCATTTCATGACCATTATCATTCTAACTCACTTCATATATCTCTTTAATGTTATGAAATGATTATAAATTATTTATATATTACCCTCACATATATACCTAGTTTGTTATCCCTTCGTTTGATAGGGTAATACATGCCTTATGTTCCACACACAAATACCTTCTTTTAGAAATGTTTTATTATTATTATTAGAGGAATGATTAATAAACTCATTTCTTTCAATGGATAATTATTATGTTTATTCATTATGATCTATTTCCATTTTTTGACACATAATCATGTACATATTATCATGGGTGAACCTATATAGTGGTCCAACACATTGTGTAATGTTTTTGTCTCATGAGTATTTATTTATATGATTAATGAGTAAACCAAATCTACTATGAGACTTTGTCAACCATGTGATGTATCCATGGAAGTTAGTCATAAATTATTCTTATGTTATGTTTTGTTTTTCTACCAAATTTCTTATGTTTCAATGATGTTATGATAAAATTTACTTTATGTCACACACCCATGTGATGTCACAAACCGCATTGGGACAGTTTAAGTAAAACAGGGGAAATATGAAATGTTTTCTCTCAGTGTTACCATGAACTATGTTCTGGGATCACACATTACATCATACAATCCAGAACATTTCCTCTATCAGGAACAACATCGTCTCACGTAGTCATTGACAAGGTGATCATAAAATATGGCATGCATTGCCACACCATGTCAACAAAAACAAAAAATCTGACACATCAACTCACTAAGGTTGATAATGATATGTTTGAAAATGAATCCCACACAAAATGAATAGAAACACCAATTCTGATTAGTTTACAATAGATTCCATTTGAAAATGAAAGAAGGGGCACTTTAGCAATTAATTAAATTATAAAATTGATATAATTTAATTTCTATGGATAATTGTCTCCAAATTGATATAATTTTAAAATAATATGGCGTTGAGTCAGAATACTATCATAATTTTGTAATGTTTTCACTTTTATCTCTTAGTTATTTTCATTCATTAACCCTTAGTAAAATTACGAAAAAATAAATTTTTTCACCTTTAAGGGTCAAGAATGTTACCATTAAAGGACAATTGACGAATAAATATAAAATGGTTGAAATTTTAAACCATTTCACAGTAATTTTTCAAAAAATAATTTTTTATGATTTTTATACCGTTTAATAATATATAATTTATTATAAAATATCATTAATATCATTTTTTAAACTATTCCTTAAACTTTGACTTTGAAAACAACATGAGAGTAGATTAATTAAAATAAAAAATTTTCAAAAATTTCCAATACATTATATTTATATATAAAATTCAGGGGATAATTTAAATCACTCAAACATAATTAATTTTAATGTTTTTAAATTCATTTACTTGATTTTTCTACTACTTTCAAAAAAACTGTTTCAGCGTTGTATTATTATTAATGGTAATTATTTCAAAACTAAAACTAATAAAAATTATAATGATAAAAAATTCATTGTTATTTCATATTACCATTAATAACTAATTATAATTTGTTATTATCTCTATAAAAAAATATCTCATATATTAAAATAATGAATGGGACATTTTTTAATATTTTATTTAGTCAACTTATATAAAGGTCAAAATAAAATAAAAATAGAATCATAGAACCCAAAATTTTAAGATATGATATTATTTGGTATAAATAAATTCATTCAATAATATTTAGGAATTTTTTGGAAAAATATTAATCATTAACTTCTAGTTAAAAACACATCAAACTCATGTTAACCTTTTCCATGATAATTTATGTTATTTCCATGATAACTTAATTATATGATAAATTTGTCATTGAATTTGTATATTAGGATTAACAATTTATTATAAATATTATGATATTTAATTACTATATGGGGTAGAAATTAATTTTAATATAAGAAATTAAAATTCATGAAAATATGTTATAATAAAATTAATAAATTTTAGAGTAAAAATCATTTTACCATTGAATAAAGTTATAAATTGGTTTCCAATTTTTTCAATAAATAATAGAAACATATACTTTATATATATATATTTAATATAGATCTGATTTGAATCTTTGAACAATTCCATTAAATGAAAAAACTAAAAAAAATAATTTGAATAAAATATTAATTATATTTCACAAAAGACCATCTTAGGTTCCCTGATTAAAAATAGTGATTTAAATACATTATTTAACTCATTAATAAAACCTTTTTATGATAACTAAGAATCTAGTATGATAAATTAATGTGTTAGAAAAATTTTAATGGTTTACCTTATGGTTTTATCCCAATTATTCCTCTTATACCAAGGTGGAAAATATTTACTACGGTTAAAATTCAAAATGAACAAAAATTATGTCATCCATACTAAATTATATAAATTATTATGATTCCAAATAATGAATAAATTTTTAAAAAATTCAATTCATATAAGTATGAAAACTGAATTTAAGATATAACGAGAAGGCTCGATCATGGGCATAAGACCCATGACCCCAAAATTTATTCAATGAAAAATAAAAGTTGCAACAAACAAAGAGGGGGAAAATCTACAGTCCAACAGACCACGCCAACAAGAACAAACAGATCAAACAGATGATCACCTTTTTCGAGGACGACCTCGACCCCTAGATCCCCCCTGATTGGCTGGGAGGCGACCACGCCCACTCTACTGTCTAGCTTCCATTGCCATAGTCAGATCCTCAATATTTTCCATAGGGGATGCTTCCCCATGAAGGACAACATCATTGCAAGTGTCTTCCTTGTGATCCGCAGCAGCAGGATACTCTTCATGCACAGGCCGAACCTCCTGTGTATCCTGGACCACCTACATCTCAGAAGAAGAGCAAGCAGTATTATAAGCAGTGGATTCCACTACCACTGGGATCTCCATCCCCTTAACAGCAGCAGGTATCAAAGTGCTGTCTCGATTACTGCAACATCCTACCATCTTAAGCACTTCCAGATTAATCATATCAAACTCCGGAGTATTAATCGACTCCAACATAGAAAAGAAATAAAATACTGGATTTGGTGATTTCGGATCAGTACTCAAAGTATCCTTTGGAGCAGCCTCTATATCAGCAACCTGCAGAGTTGAACTCTCCAGAATATCAGCTGTCCCAATATCATCATCACCCTTCAATAATAAATTATAATGGTTAACCTACTGCACCACATCCTCTCCTACAGTACCACTATCCACCATCGCAGCACCATCCAGCCACGCTCCCACAGTAGTTACCTGGGCTGGATCAACCCTCAACTTCTTTGACGTCACCAATTGAAACCCATCTTCATCAAAGATCTTCATCTTACCCTTCATACAAGCCGAAGACACTACAACATGATCAAACTCAGCATTGACATCATCCTGAACAACAACCTCATGCTCCGATTGAACCCCTTCCTCTTCCTCAACAAGCATATGTTCACCCTGTTGGTCATCAACCGCAGCCTCCTGATGAACATCAGTAACCATTGTAGCAGCATCCATATGCACTAGATGACACCCTTCCTCCTCTTCAGCAATATCATCCCATGACCTGCAAGCATCACCCCTGGTAATTCCAACAACAGATGGTTCCAATGCCTTATCCACTGATCTAGCATCAGCAGCAGCCGGCTGGACAACAGACTGCTTACCCAAACCAAACTAGACAGCCTCAGCAAATGAGGCAGTTCCTACATTTGGAGGCTCCATTACTCTAGAAACCAACTTAGAACCAGCCTGCACCGCCAAAATCGTTTTGCACTGCTCAGAGGTATGACCCACCGACTTACAAAGTGTACACTTAAAATTCCTACGGCATTGCATAGAAGTATGACCAATACAAAGACACGATTTACAGAAAATAGGCAACCACTCATATTGAATAGCAAGTTCCAGCTTAAACTCCCCAACAACACGGAAAACTTTGTCAATCAGGACCTATGATAGATCAATTTATACCAAGACCCAAGAAAAATGGCCAAATCTAGGGTGTTCAGTCTCCTTGTCCACCTTAATTGGACACCCAATGGCTGAGGAAACTTCTCATAAGACTGAAGGATGCCAAAAAAACCAGTTTAAACCCCTAATGCAGACCCATGTTTGAGTGGAAGAGTTCTTAGTGGCAAGGGGATTCGATAAAGGATCCCACTGCTGTACCATTATATACCCAGGCTTCAAAGAAACAGGTCCAATGCTCTAGGCTATATTTAGCAATTCCTTCGAAGGAAAAATGACATTAAACATACCTATTCCATTGGAAATCAGACGCCATGCCGAGAACCCCCAGCTTCTGGCCAAGAAATTGTGCACTTCATCAACCCTCACAGGAGCTTCGCTACGAGTTCTCGACAATCTAGCGAGCAGTGAGAACCTACATTCCTCAAGGAGATCTTATAGAACTTTCGGATTAGATTCAACAAAAGCAATCGAACCATTCTTGGTGATCCAATTATTTTGAGGGGCTGAATCAGATAGGGATTCAGAGAAAAACCTGTTTTGGGATGCCAAGCCTCCATTCTTCCACCTAGGGTTTAGCAGACATTCCTTCGCTGCCAAATCAATAGCATCACCCGGAGCGACCACCTTCGAGGGAGGAACGAAGACATCCTTAGTATCAAAATCGCAATCAAACAACACCGCCATCAATCACTGAGTATAAATCGTCGAGGAATCACCTCTCGAGAGCTCTCCTGCATTTTTAAACATAATGAAAAATAGTCTTTTATTTAACATGCATTTTTATGCCTAAAAAATACACATATACCAAAAAACAAGTACAATGATTATTAAAATTCAATTAATTATATTATTTCTAACTAAATGATTCTTATTTTAATTTTAGATTATATTCAAAGAATTATATGTCTTTTTTAATTAAAATAAATTATACTTTTAAATAATTCGGCATTTACCACTATTCACTAAAAACCAATCTTTTAAGAAAAAACATGAAATTAAATCATAAGAAAATTTTGATATGATTATTTTAAAAAAAGGTACAATCATTATAAAATATAATTTCTAATAGTGGTTTATATTAATTATAATATTCCTATACAAAATGTCATAAAATCTATTTTTCTAGAAAACATATTTTTTGTACCTAAAATGACTTTACTAAAAATTAGTATTTTTTTTGTTATAAAAAAATCAATGTGTTTTCATTAAATAAAACCATTATACATATTTTTTCATAATAATTTTATTCTTAATCATACCACCATTCTTAATGTCTTGATTATAATGAACATGTTTAAATAATAACATTTAAATGGTATATTATTGATTCTTTAAACTCAATGTTGTGTGTAACACAAGCTACCAAAAAAATTAAATTTTGTTAAAGAGTAATATAATAAAAAACGTCATATTGTAACAAATGACATTAGAAATATTATCAGTGGATGTAATGAAATGTGATATTACTAATTTTACCAATAAATATTTGACTTATTAATAGGTTATATAGAGTAAAAAATGCCAAAGTGGATACTTCATCATTTTATAATTATTAGATAGAATAGAGATAATATATCCATGTAATTGGGGGTGGTATTACCAAATACATCTTTAGGTAATAATTGGATTTGTTTTATTGATGGTTTTTTGACTAAATATGCATCTTTTTTCCATAATCGAGGTATTATGTCTTTGGATCAACTTTTTAGACATTATCGCAATGGGATTGTCAGATTAAATGAATTACCTATCCCTATTTTATTTTATCATGATCCCATAATTACCTAAAATATTAGGAAAATAATTTAAAATTAATTTGGTATATAATTAAATTTTATTACAACTTTATATCCTTTATCTGATAGATAGTCAAAGTGAATAATTCAACCTTTGGATGATATGCATCGGGCTTTCTATTTTTATTATAAAAAATATTGAGAAAAAACATATTTCATTGTATAAATATTCATATAATAACATTTTTTATTACAATATACTCATGGTATATATTGATGCATTATATGGAAAGCTGTGCAAAAATCCTTCATGTTGGGATAAAGTCGGTGAAAGGATGTTTTTGGGACCAAATCTGGTAGATGAGATGGTTGAGATGGTAAAGATGATTCAATACCATATGTGGGTAGCTCAGAGTTGGGAAAATTTTATATGGATAACTGGAGGAAAGTTCTCTCATTTGGGGTAGGAGATCATGCTTTTTAATGTTTTTCCTTGGAAAAGAGTAATGTATTTTGGTAAAAATGAAAATTTATATTTGGGGATTATTAGAAATTAAAAAAATCATGAAAATTCAAGACAAATTGATTATCTAGTGGTCTTCCTTGTAATTTAATCTCAGGTATATGATGTTTTTCAAGTTTTTTTCTTAGTAAATATGTTCCTAATTCATCTCATATTTTGAGACTTGAGATGGTACTATAGGAAGAGAATTTTTCTAATGATTAAAATTTGGTTAATATTTTTTATTAAAGAGATCAGGTACTATGATATAATTTTTTTCACCAAGATACGTGTTTATGGAAGAATAACATGACAATTGAAGTGACATAGGAATTATAAAAGGATATTGGGTAAAAATAACCTCAGATGTTTTAGTCATGAATTAAATTATGAGAATGAAATTTCTTAAAGGGGGAAGAATGAAACATCCCAGGTAGTCCTATAAATATAAAAATATTCTAATTTACAAGTATTTACTTTATGGATTCAAATTATTAATAGTTATACAAATAATTTTATATAATTTTTTGATCGATAAATGAATAACATTATTTAACAAAACTATTTTTCCATGTATTACATAGTTTTATTTAAAAGTTAAATTTCATGATTTAATAATTTTAATTTTAGAAAAAAATTAATTTATTTTTAGAATATTCCAAATTAATTTATCTTATGTTTAGTTTTTTAGTTTCTTATAAAAAGATTGATTTTTGAATGGATAGTGAAAAATAATTATTTTTATTAAAATTTCCTTTTATGTTCAAGTATTTTCTCTATAATTTTATTTTTGTTTAGTATTGAGGTGATTTTATTCTAGTTATAATAAATATAATACATATTATTTCATATTAATCATAATTATACTTAATTTTTATATAAAACCATTATTATGTATAAAATGGAAATTTTCGTAAAAATAATTCATTGTGATATGTGTATTTACATTATGCTTAATTTTTACCAATTATAAAAATGAAATATAGTAAAATGGATTTCATATTATGAATGAGTATATTCAAATTTTTTAATAATTTCAATTTCATTTTTAACCCTTAAGAATAGGAACCTTGGTAAAAAAAAATTCACCATAGTAATGGTTAAAAGAGTTAAAGAGAAGATGAATCTAAGTGATAAGTTTAAAAATATCATAATATATTGTTTAAATTTTATAAAATTAGATTATTTAGACTCATTCTAATCCGATGTTCAGAATATTTCTATTTCTTACTTTTTTCATTGAGAAATATATATAATATTATTACATGTTTTAAGTATTTACAAGTGTTTTATTCCCCTCACTTATAAAAGGGATCTTCCTATACTTTCTTCTTGACCAACATTGAGAACTCTAAATCAGATAATAACTACCCAAAGTTCATTAAATATCTCATTAGAATTTCATATTGTTCTGGGACTCACTATAATACTATATTATGATGGCTACAGGTGTAAGTCAAGTGAGGTTTTCAAATAAAGATGTATAATTATTAACTGATTATTTCATGTTTATTTTTGTTCCCAACCCCTTTAAATAATATTTATCAATGATTATATAATAAAATAAATATCATAAATTTTTTAAATGTTATTATGTTTATGTTATAAAACTTTTTCACCTCATTTGTCATCCTATGAGAAATGAAAACATCCCTTTATCAAATTTGTGAACAACAACCTCGACAAAGTGATGTGTTTCATTTCTAATAAATGAAACACCTAAAATGGTTAAAATAATGGATCAAGTGAATACATATAATATTTAAAATATAATTATGATTATTTAAAGTTATTAAGTAACTTAATCCCATGCCCATCCATCAATTAGAAAAAGATAACATCGCATGTGCATGAATCAGGACAACCACCTCCATGAAGCGACGTGATTCGTTTTTTATTTACAGCTTATAAGGAAGATCATAATGATTGAAATAGTGAATAAATTTTACAATTATGAAATATTTATTATTATATAAAATTCAAATATTATCTACTTTATTTCACTTTTCACCAAATATAAAAATAAAAACGTCGTTCATGTATACATATGGACTATTATCACCGTGAATCAATGTGATTCATTTTTATTTACTTCATTGCATGGCTTGTTTTAAAAGATTACATACTATTTAAATATAATAATTATAAGATTTTCAATAAATTTTAGATAATGGTATCATAACCCCTTTGACCATGGTCAACACCCTAATGTTGTTTTGAGGGTATAAACCGTACACTCCAAAATGATAAATGTGCACTTAACCCTTTTAGTAACTATATAAAATGTGGTAGTAAATTAAATAAAGGTAATAATGATAATGGAATGGACATAAAATGTTTTCTAAGAAATTAAATAACTAAAATAATTTTATTATTCCGTATTTATAGAATGTATGAATCTATACATGACTTAAGGTATGATGATTTATTTTAGAAAACCTATTTTAATATTTTCCTTCAAACTAATTTTCTTCTATATCAATATTCATTTTATTGATTAAAAAATTACAATATTTAGGATTAAAAGTAATTTCAATAAATTTTTAATATATTTAAATTTATTTATTAATGTTGAGAAATTAACTTCGACGTGGGTATTTTTGAATTTTTACATATGTATAAAAATAATGTTTTTAAGATATATTACATGAATGTGTTTTCTCGAAGTCATAGTCATAATTCGTTGAAATGATTACTATTGAAGTTAACACGGTATTTTAAATTTTATCGTATTCCCACTCTTCTGGAATCTATTCCTTTTCAATCAGTTTTAAATAAATATGATATTTTCCATTATGATTTTGATAAAATAGAAAGAGTGTTACTAATGGGTTTAAAGAAGTTTTTCAACAGTTTTAGGATAAAAATTTCCATTATTAAATTTTTCTACATTATACGTTAATTTATAATTATATATGATTATATTTAATCTTCATTTATCTCATAATGATAGGTGAAATTGTTTTACATCAACAATTCCTTTGGTAATGATTAGTCTTTAAAAGAGGAAGCGATGGAGATAACCAGGTAGTTTACCCCTATGGAATAAACTAGGCCTCAGTTATTTTATTCACGGATTAAACATGAGTGAACATGAACTATGAAAATGATTCTTTTGGATACCTATACAATTATTGATAGATAATTTTTATGGAAATCATTTTATTTCACGAGAAAAGAAAAATATATAAACATTTATAGGTAAAGGGTTTAAAATATTTTCATGAGTTCCCACATGCCTCATGGTGCCTTCATGGATTTCTATGCTTAATAATGGCTTATAAATTTGTTTCTCTGAGAAAAGGTTTATTTTAACATTTCAATTTTTTTATCTATAAACTCAATGTTTTATTAGGGAAAAGGTGATAATTTTTATGGGTATTCATGTTTTCACTGAGATAACATGATTCTTTAATTTTTATGTCCCTTTTTAATTTTTTTCTCATCCCACATTTTTAAATGTTTTTCAAAGTATCTAAAGATGATTAAGAACTATAGAAAGGTCAAATGTGATATTTTTAGATCTTCCTAAAATAAATAAAAGTTTATTTAATATAAAAAAAGTGCAAACTTAAATCCCTATTTTCATGGAGAAACTACACACTTTGTATAATTATCCTCCTTTTATATAATTGTTTTAGTAGTTACCCATAAAATAAATCTAAAATGTCATTTAAATGTAAAAATGTAAAATCCTTATTATAGAAATAATCTTTTTGGGTTTTTAATGTACCAGGATGTTATAAAAAGTGTAAGTAAATAGCACAAATTATGTCAATACTATATGTTTTATCTCATATTTTTCAATATTCAAAATTAATAAATGATATATTTTGATTTATTTTATGTATTAATCTATAAATGGATATCCACTTTCTTGATCCTATATAATTTATGTCCATGATGTTTTTATTTTACTCTTACCATGTCTCAAATCTTATGTACATACATTAAATAAATGGGTGATCATAATGCGAGGAAAGGTAATAAAGAAAGTACAAAATATAGAATGTGACCACATGTAACATAAATAAAGCATGATCATATGACTTTAAGGTATATTATAACATAAATTACATGAATCATAATATCTATGTGTGAATAGAACATAAAAATTGGATATTCATAATAATATCGCCATGATTTGTCACTAAGGCGTCATAAATCAGAATTACCGAAGTTATTCACCAAGGTATTATAAGCATGTAATATCTAGAGATTAATTATTTACCCAATTAATTGGAGTGATATAAAGGTGAACCCTTCATATGTATTAAATTCTGTGATCCAAATTGAGAATAACGTAATAAATTTCATTAATAACCCATAGAAATAAATAATTTTTTTCATATAATAAACATTCCATCCAAATTTCATAAAATTATTGAGAAAAATACCATTTTTTGCACATGAAAATGGAATATGGGTTTTATATATGTATACCCTTGAATAAATAATATAATTTTGAATCTAGGTAAATTTCCATTGAAATATAAGCGGTTTCGGTATTCACAATATGAAAGTTTATATTCAAAATGATAATAATTCATGATACGATTTTTGGACATATAATAGTATACAACATGGATTGTGGGAAAATAATAATATGAGGGATTATAGGTATACAATTTTAAAAAAAAAAATAAGATTATAGGAAATAAAAAAGTATAATCAATAAAAAGAAATAATACGGAAAATTATAAGACATGTAATAAGAATGTACGTGAATGAAAACGATGAGGAGGTGGATTCCCTTAGGTTGAGGAGTTTGTTCCTAAATCATATTGGATAATCCCTAAGAAATTTAATACACCTTAGGTAATCCTTTTAGGAAATATTTAGGATGTTAAAATTTCATAACTACATGGATTTTGAATTTTGAGTGGAGAGTGGTGTGGGAAGGGGGTATTTATACTTGAGGAGGGGTGGCATTAAGTGAAAAAATGATTTTTTTTATTTAAGGCTAACCAAAATTTAGTGGAATTATTTAAAATAGTTTTGGTTAAAAATTAATGTTTTAAAGACTGCATTTGTTATTGAAAAACATCAAACACCCATTTAGTGTTTTATTTTTTAGGTATTTCAAATTTTTGTATTTTATCTTTATCTTGCTATATTATTTTACCTATACCACGGTAACTCTTTTTTTACCATGGTAGAATTTTTAGATTTGAAAATAAAATTGACATTATTAACTAATATGTATCTCATTATTACAAATTTTTAATTAATTTTACGTAATTCAATTTTCCAATGTGGTAAAAAAACATTTCTAATTTGATAGGCTTATAACTCATAAAAAACATTTACAATCATAATTTTTATAAGAATTTTAAGAATGTCCTTCTAAATATAACACATTATTTTCTAAAATATTTTTTTATAAATAATGGTGATTAATAAATTTTAAAAATTAGTCATTTACTAATTAAATTATAATAGATACCATATTTCATAAAATTCGTATTTTCACTTTTAAACCCAAAAACCATCTTTTTCAAAAACATTATCAAATATTCACCCTAAGATAATTCTGATGTGCTAAAATTAAAAAACAACATTTTATCAAAATTATACCCTAAATATTATACTATTTCATTTTAAATAAAATATCTTATTTTTTGAAGACTAACCATTTTTATGACATTAATAACATTTAGAAAAATATAAAAATTGCATAGAACATTGTTAATTTATACTTCCATCTAAAAGTGTTTTATAAGATAATTTCAATAAAATTTAATTTATTAAAAATATATTAATTTGACATAATATATAATTTTAATATAAATTAAATATTTATATTGTTTCAATAAAATAATCTCAATGGTCACCCTATTGCACTGACAACAATAATATTGACCAGTCGTCTTCATAATCAATTATCATAATTCTCAACAGTCATACTGGTCAACCTCCTCTTTCCAAATTGTCATATCCCTATATAAATCTCCTATCATGCTCTAATAATTACTCACTACATCATTTACAATGATTCTTAAACATCCATTGATAATGTCTATTATATTACAAACTCTTATTTTACTTTTTACAATCATTATATATGGGAGATCTTATTGGGGTATTTCAAGACTATGGAGTATTTTGTAGTGATTGTACTATTCTTTGTGGTCTATATCCCTTTGTTTCTCCTGGTTGTACTAGTATAAATTTATTCATTTTGTGTGATGTTATCATTAAATTAAAATGGATTTTATGTGATTTTATTGTGTAATATATTAAAAACTTTTCATAGGAAAGATATCCATTAATAATAGAAGAAAATTTCCCATGTCATTACATATAAGACCTAAATAAAGGTAAAACAAAATTCTGGGTTTCCATGTCTAACTATCCTAAATAATATCATTTTAACATAATTTATCAGTGGTAATAAATTTGGAAGCTCTATAAGTGGTATGTCTAACATAATATAGATAATCCATACTCAACCTAACATGATCACCTTAAGACCTATTGAATTGATTTCAGGTCACACACACCCACTAACCTTCACTCTCTATCATTCCATATATATATATATATATATATATATATATTGATATAAAATACAAGGTATCACCTACCCTACCCTAAAAATTGATGTTATATCCAATATCATGTCATGAATCAACCATGACTTCCAGAAATTAGATAAGTTGAAAAATACATCCCCATCCCAAAGATAGGTATTTATAGTGATATAATAATAAATGGAAGAAAAAATAGATAGGTGATAGGTTTTTGGGATTATAATTACCATTAAGAGCCCACTTCCAAAAACAAATCATCGATCAAATATTTAATATAGAATAATTATGGGGAAAAAAGTGGAGTAGAAAGGGTTAATCATACTACCTGGGTGTCTTTGTCGAAGTAAATAATGGTAAGGGTAGGTTTTTTAGTTCTTATGTTTTCATAAAAATATAATTTAAAAAAAATTTAAAGAACACTTCTGTAAGACATCAGATGTCCAGTACACAAGGAACAAGTACTTGATGATCACATAAAGACCACCCCTTCAGTTGGATTGACTAAAAGGTTCCTGATACATCACCATCGAGTACCCAATAATATATGATAAAATATTATTACTACCACTAACCAAATCAAGTACCTAGTAAATTACGAAATAATTCATGTTGTTACTTGCATCCCTTTACTGAAATTCCATCTAAATCCATCCTTAACTGATATCCTTGAGTCATCATTGAAACCATCTAACATTTTTTAGAGCAATATTTCATTCCGTTAACTTTAAAAAAATATAAATCTTAATTATAGGATCTAAACTAACTTAATCTAAGTTATATCCAATTGCACAAATACTTTTTGATATGGTTCATTACAAATTCCCCACCATATTATTTTTCATCATTGGTGAATTCCCATAAAAATTTATCAAATTCAATATACCCATCAAATTAAAAACTATATCACATTCTTTGTATCCAAAAAAAATATGAATACCTCACTTGATTATAGTAACTACCTCTCTCATAAAAAACATATTATAGTCCTTAATATTCACCATCTACCCATTGAATGAAATTATTAATTACAAAATCATTTAATTATTATTTATCATGAATTAAAAGATTTCAATGATGCTCCACCATTCTAGTTTCTCTTGAATTCACTAATGGATTACACAATGAGATAATAAAGGACACCATAATTTAGAAATAATGATTTTTCAAACACATATATATTTATATAAATCTATATTTCCAATATTAAACTTGTATAATTAGATGTTTTCAATGTGATCTAGGCTAATTGTTTTTCTGATTTACAGTTAAGAATCACTGAAATTTCGATAAAAATTATAAATCTAAAAATTAAGATCCATTTCATTCAATAGTTAATTAATATTAATGGGATCCGTGTCAAAATTTCTAGGTATACAATAATATTTTCACTCTTAAGCTCATCACTGGATTGATTTTCAAATTCCATACTAGTAAATTATTAAACACACTTACTTTATTTAATAACTTCAAAATAATAATCAAAATTGGATATCATTCAAATCTTGTAAATTATTTCTAATTAATCAATATTTTACCAATCCATTCATCAAATTCTAATTTTATGATTATTACACAATCTGAATCCAATTAAACACAACCTCTAGAAAAAGAACTCCATAATTACCACACTCATGAAGAAAAAAATCAATCACCTTTAAATATAAATTATAATAAAAACATCAAACCTTTCTTATATAGGTTTTCCTAACACATCACCCTTGAAATTCACCCTTATACACTTATTTCAAGGGTTGTGTTATTGAATAATTGGTGGTTTGATACCTACCATAGTATTAAATTTAATTCTCACTCATTAATCAGTGATGATAGTTGTTTTTTTCATCACTCAATCCCAATTGGTCATGATCCATACTCATAATAAGTAGTCTAAAAAACTTCAAAAACATGTCCCTAGGTCAAAGTGTATAATGTTGATTCACACAACTATTAACACAAATAATGATAGTTAGACAACATGATGCCTATGTTTTTAAAAATAATTTTAAAACATATTGCAATCACGTTAGGGATATGGAGAAACTCTATCCACTAATCTAAAAATCATTTATTTATTGAAATTATCTTCTTATAACCATGATTAACCTTTGGTTATTATAAATATAGGATTCTAAAAGAAAAAATTCATCGTTGTAAATGATATTCATACCCAACTATGTGGCTATTGAAACCTTTGTAATCAAAAATATCATCATCATGTTCCAATTCTACCCATCCATCATATTACTCTCTATGAAATCAAAGATAAAAAAATCTCTACCCTTTCTAATAGTGTCAACCTGAATAAATCATACTAGGCCTTAAGGAAAAAATAGTTCTAGATATACCCACAACAAGTCATTTATCCCCTTTAATGTATCAGTTTTTATGAATTCATTTCCAACAAAGTTGATATGATGTAGAAAAATACTCCAAGTTCAATAAATTTATATCTCTCTATTGTCAAGGATCATATAGCTCCATGAATTATTGAAACTTTCCTAATAATATTGTATCTTGATTGAATACCTCATAAAAAGATAGTGTAAATATATCCAAGGTGGTCCTCTACTACCTCTTTCTAGCTTTATGGTCAACCGTTGGTTACCTATGTCACCTTCCAGTTTAATTACATTCATGTTTGTATGTAACCCCTAGGATTACTAATCAATTAAAAAGTGAATTGGGATATACAAACCTAATTTACTATTTACAAGGGCCTAATAAGAAAAAACCATATATTAAACATCTTTAGAAACCATAGATGAACCTAACCATAATTTCTTCTTTTTTCAGGAGTACTTTATCAAAGGCTTAAAATATTCATAGAAAAATTTTCATAAAACACGCATACATTGGATATCCATTTATATAAAACCCATGGGTTCATTTACACTTATGAATAATTAACCAAGTGTCAATATCTCCTAAAAAACCTCTAGAGCTGAGACACTCAAACTTAATGTTGATGAAACTTAATGAATACAAACAAGCATAGAAGATTGTAATATCTATTTGACTATTCATCTCAACCCATTATGGACCTTATTGCATTTATCTCAGAGTTATACACCTATTTAACATGGTTATAAATCATGAAAATCAACCTTTTGATACACTAATCATTTCTTATAAGAACTATTTATGCATTCTATCCATGTGAAATCATGGGAAAAAACAAAATAGCATTAACCTTCTCTTAGGTTATCTTTAATTCATACAACAAAAACACTAACACTAATCCAAGGGAACACAATCTATCTCTACAAAACTAAAAAAGTCCATTTTTATGACACCTATATAGTCAAATTTATCTACACTGAGTTATATATCAATGAAAATGGATTTATCATTTAAACCTAGATCTCTAACTCATATTAATATGTCATAAGACTACTGTAAAGTTATAATATAAATAATATCATTATAAAAGAGTTAAATAAATAATATACTACCAATAAAATAATCAACAAAACACTAATTACTTTATTATTGACATGTTAATTCACAAAATATTATTGTTATAATTCAAAAAAATCTATTCTAAACCTTTCTGAAATATTTTACACAAAATTGCGTTTGAGTTAAGTATGTTGCGAAAAATATATTATTTTATAAAATAATGTTTAATATATTATTGATGCTTTAAATTATTGAATACCTATATTAAAAGCATTTCTCAAAAAAAAAATCATGTTTTTCACTAAGAAAATTATGAGGAATATATTTACCAATCATATGAAATAATTAACTTGACATATTAACTTATTCGGTGCATATGATTTATTTATGAATGCCTTATTCAAATCCAGTCAAATAGTAAAATAATAAACAATAAATAACAATATCATAATCATAAATCAATATAGTAATGACATATAAAAACCAATTATCACCATCCCATTTTTGGTTACATATACTTCCGCCATATATGTGTTTGAAAATAACAAGGTTAGTGTACATTCCATTTACCAAAAAACCTATATCATTATATAATGTTCCACATATGAGAAAAAAATAAAATAAAAAAATTACATGATACCATATTTTAAATATTTTTCCAATATATATAGATATGGCAGTCTAATGGGGGAGAAATTCTAGTCAAATGTACACATGAAATTTCCATCCCTATCAATATGATAGTATATTGGAAATTATAACATATAATTAATCAGAGTATATCAAAATTTTAATAACAAAATAGTACAAGAGTAGTGTAAATAATAAATTCATAAAATAAAAATTGTTTTTAAACATATTGAAAAATTTAATATTTTAAGGAAACAATGTAAAAACAATGCACAAAGTTCTATATAACAATTTTGAAACCCCAAAAGGATATTAATATTACTAATCTATTTCCAGTCAACAAAACCCTTCTCTTTTATCTAAAGTAGGAGGAGGATTGATAGAGTAGTCCCTAGGTATCCCAACTATAGTCCCATAACATCCTTAATTGTAAACTTGTTTGAAGGTACCAACTTCCAAACGCAAAAATTCATTGACAGTAGGCTCATTGATAGCCACAAATTCTACACCATGAATCTCTTTGATAGAAAATTATGACACTAGCCATATTACCCCCAAACACCTCTTGGATCTAAAAATAAATAGAAGTCTTCTCCATGATTATATCAAACATGAGGGTATATAAAAATAATCTTTTATCCCCAGAATCTCAATGATTCTAAGAGATGAACTAGTCTAGGATTCAATATCGGAACCTCCTCGGTTATAATGATCGAAAAATAAACAATTAAAAGGAAAATAACAATATCTTTACAAATATACCTCACACATTGGTAGATCATATAAAAAAATAACAAAAATTATAATTACATAATGAAGTGATAAAATCATCAAGATGATACAAACATCAAATCAAATGCAATATTAATATAGTTTAACACCTTCTTGATCCTTCTAACTTCTACTCCATGAATCCCTTGGTCTAATTTATAGATGATGCTGTAATAAAATAAAATGGTAAAAAACCAAGATATTTGGGTATTATTTGCATAAAATTTGGATGTAAACACCTTCTTTTAATGAATGTAGCCTTAGTCTCTATCATTCTATTTACACACCTTCGCAACACTCTAATGCCTAAATAAAGTAGTTCAATGTAGCTTAAAAATTATTTTAACAAAAATGAAAAATCTATTCAAAAAACTTTAAATCATCATATATTAATTATTAACAATAAAAAATAAAATTACAAATTACAAGTTATAATTAACTAATATCAATATTATTGTGATTTAAAAAATAAAGGATACAATAGTGTTCTTTGTCCCAACAGTAACAATAAATCCCCTTAGACCATCCCAATCACCCTTACCATCATATATGACCCTTGGGTCCATACCCTCCAAACAAAACAAATTTCCATGCAAACATATATTATCCCATATATTGGCCCTTCTATGTTCTTCAACTACCACTTATTATATTAACAGTTATCCTTATAGGAAAAACCATGTATTTTTAGAGCGATTATAAATCTCTAGCACACACCACGGGAAACTTTTCAAGTGATCACCATTCCTTTCACTACTCTACGACAAGAATATTTAATTGTGAAACTCTCAAAAAATAGGATAAATAAGATAAATCCACACCTTATTTTAATGGGTAGTGAAAATTACTCCTTTAAGTCTCTATTTCTTAGGGATTATACATTATACACCCCATTAAAGCATATTTCCCTCATTATATACCCCATACCCTAAGCATATGTAGTTCCTTTACACATACAGATCGATATTGACTCCAATACCATTTATAAGAACATGATATTACCAAATTTTTGGGGTTGGTTCCCTAGAAACAATCTTATTTGAACTTTATGATAATCCTTTGTTCATTGGATGAATATTAATAAATTTTTTATCACATAATTATTGTTCTTTTACATGACATAGTACATGAAAAAGTCTTATGAATAGCTACCAAACTAAAAGTTCATAGAGGAACCCTTCTATATTGAGAACTCAAAAGTTCCATGAAACTATTATTGAATATATGTTCTATTTCGGGATGATATCAGTTGAATGGAAAAAATTATGCAGGCTATCAGGTGTGGGGAATCATGAAAAATAGAGGCAGTTTCTCATGGATTATGTCCTTGGTAATATCCAGGAGGATATTATTAGAACAATACTTGCTGGTAGGAAATAAACATTCATAAGTGTCATTAGATGTTACTATCTAAGTAAATGTGTATTTTTACAGAGACATTAATATTTTTATCAATGGATATTATGACTCGTTCACTTAGAAGTATTGATGGAAATAGTGATGATAGATGTTCGTGGTGAGGCAGGATATGTAGGGTGCATTACGAGTAATACTTCATTAGTGAATAATGTGAGGAAGGTTTTTTCACATATATAGAAGTAGATATCACAGACACATTGATGGAAATGATATAGCCTAACTAAATCCATGGTCATGGTGTTCTCTAGGAATGTTCAATTTTCGGAAGTCAACAAATGAGAAATTGAGCACATGGTTTGATGGCACTCGCATGAAACCCACTTGATTGGAGATATTGAGAAGAAATGATTATATAACACAGTAATCATTCATTTTAGGTGGCTTGTAGTTGTGACATCAACTTCATTCTCTTGGGTTCTTTGACCCATTTCTAGACAGTAATCTTGGACTTTGGGAAATCCTGCTAAATGCCAACAAGAAAGAGGCATAGAGGGTCACACACTATGTGTATCCAGTATCTCAGTTAAATAATTTAGTATTTAACAAGTTGATTAAATATTATTCCTAAATATGGTTTAATAATTACTCATGTATGTCTGATATCATTTATTTCATCACTAGTGATTCGAGAGAATATATTTTGGATGAAATATTTATTTATTGGTAAATAATGATATTTTATTTATTTAATAAATAATCAATAATTATACCATGACAAGATAATATTGAGGAGGATAGTTGGAATATTTTATGGGTCAGGTAAATAATAATATTAAATATTATTTGGTTAAATTATATTTAAATATAACATGCAAGTTAAGCACATGCCATTAAAATAAGATCATATCTATTATTATTTGTCACGAGGCTTTAAATGGATTAATAAAATAAGTAAACACACATGTCCTAATTATTTATTAATACACAGTGAATTAAATTTCATTGTATGTTATTATTATCTAATTAGCCAAGGGGCCATTCCACCAGCTAACCAATGTTTCTGTGCACAACATATTTGGAGAAAAGATCTTGATCCTAGATAAATCTTCCCACATCAAGAATACTCTCAATAATGAGAGAGATCATCCTCCACTGGATCTAATAGAATGCTTTGGAAGAAATTCTCAAGGAAATCAAAGGCGGGCATCACAAGCTCAAGGATCTTCTATGCTAGAACCTAGAGACTCCTTCGGCGATGTACAGAGATCTGTGGAGCACATGTGGATCACATCTAAAAAATTCCTATCCTTGGAATCTACATCTTAATGAAGCCACACCTTAGACCCATGGTCAAACACATCAATGAAAAAGAATTACATTGGAGGTCATTATTTAAAATTTAATTAAATTAATTATAAACAAAATATTTTGATTTTCTCTTCTTGGATTTTGGGTTCTATATTTTTTCAGTTATCATTGATATAATTCTATAGATATGGCATTTATCATCTTAATGATCCCAAACTAATCATCAGTCATGGAAATTTTCAATGTTCGGTACACACCCATCCTACACTTCCACTACACCCATAACCTATAGCTGGTATCATAGAAGTCACATTTTCATTTATAATTAGTTAAATAAATCTTTTATGGGTTAATCTTTAATAATTTAGTTTTTCAATTCATGATCAATCGTTCTTGTAATCTAAATTTCGAGATCTATTATTCCTATTTCATTTCTCACATATCTACCAAAAATAAAAAAAAATTGGATTAAAATTACTTCAAGGATCGCATCTAGAGGTGCGAATGATTCTATCCAAGTAAGACTACACTACTCAATGAGTATTCATAATTACACATCGTGTAATCTACCAAACATTTTTTGTAATCTGGATTACACACTGTGTAGTTTTGTACAACATTCCTAGAGTAATTAGAAAATTATTTAAACTTTGTGAATTAATTTCACACAGTGTAGTAAATTATAACATCGTGTGTTGAATAGGAAATACTAGCACAAATCATATATAAAAGTAACCATGTGTTCCACTAGACATGGTGTGTAGTCCATTCGGGCTATGGTTAAGAAGTGTATCCCATACATGGCTTTCCGGGATGGTGACTATGTAATGAAGAGTCTACATGTTGTTTTTTCCACTGGACACACCATGTACTCTATATATTTCCAAATTACACCTCACATGCCATTTCCATAAGCATGTACTTTTGATTAATGCTGAGAAGGGTACACGCTGTGTAGTTAGATCTACATGGAATCTGTTGTTTCTAGATTACACAGATTTAAAATTTTATTATTATATTATTTATTGTGATTAGTGTTATATATATATATATATTTATATATATTTAATTAACATATGCGTAATGTTCAAAGATCTACACATCATGTATGTGTTTTATTACAATTTTAATTATGCGTACATGCTACATGTCATAAAGAATAATGTCTATACAAGTATAAATACACGTTGGGTTGTTTTGGATGGGTATTAAATGGGATGATTCCAAGGTTCAAGTTATGTACAAGGTTATGGATGAGAGTTTTAAGGAAATTCAGAAAACGATTACGATAAAAATGATTGATAAATTAAAGATATTGATTAATCATTTTGAGCATTATTTTTCTTAATAAGCACAACTAAAGAATTTAATTCTAGTTTTATTAAATGCAAAACTCGTTGCATATATGTGGATGATCAAGAGATATACCAGTACATTGTATGTGATTGGATCCCTTTTAATTTATTTATTAAATTAAAATTATTAGCATGTGTGTCGTCTCCTCAATAATATATAGGTTCTGTGTGCCAATAGTTTCTTTTATTTAAATCCCCTTTTACCCCTCACTTGCGTGTGAGTTAAAAACATGTGTAATGGATAGAGCTCTCAATATAGTTGAGGCAGTTCATGTTAGGAGTTGATGAGAAACCAGTCCACAGAGATACAAAGGATGATATGTGGAAAGATGTAAACACGAACCATAAATGATTGAAGTTGTTTCTCCCCTAGGTCAGAGTTATTTTATCAACCGCTATATAAACTAACCAATAATAAATCTCATTATCATCCACTTTTTTTTATTTGTATAGTTCTTCATTATATATGTTTGACGTGATCACATAATTAATGAGCTAACAATCATACAAGATGGAAGTAAAAATAATATGGCATATGAATAAATATTATATATACAAGGTTAAACCTTTATGTATATCACACATAAGATTAACAAGAATGTCAAAGATAGTATGTGAAATTTATACTTAAGGGATAAAATCCCTCAATTTAATATTATGTCAGTATAGTCTTTCATTACTTCTATTAGAATCAAACAATAGTTCAAAGTGCTTGACCAACCCTTGTTGGGGTGATATCCATTGTTGAGGAATTCTAATTTGAGTTTTTGGTTTGAAATAACTTATTGTACATAAAGGAGTTACATCCCTAGTAGGGCTAGGTGAAATTGAGAAAAACAGTTGATGAAATCCAAAACTAAGGATTTAATTATTGGGGAGTTCACTCAACAGATCAAGGAGTTTTGACTTAATGCAGTTAGCATTTGGAATGCCTACCTAAAACCATTAAATTTCCATGACCTAGCCTAGTTGGGGTAATCCAAATGGCAATATGGATCTTATCTTCTAGAATGTATATGAAATTGGATATTCCAAATCCAACGGTGAGGTTATTGTGTTTCGATGAAATAGTGGGTGACTAATAGATATTATTTTATTTTATTTTTCTTTATTTATAAAAGATAATCTACTAAAAACCTATTAATCGATTTTTTTAAAATAACATCAAAATGAAATCAAAAATATCATTGTGAAACATACTCATGAAGAAAAACCATCTCACTGGCATTAATTTCCAAAAGTTGAAAAGGATCCTTTGGGTTATCCTTCACCGTGGGGGGAGACTTTATGTACTGCATGAGTCTTTACTAGTTTTGCCTGGAAATTGAGGTGAGTGATGTAGACCTCTCATTGTATGAGAAACTTCTAAAAGATTTTATGGATTTGAAGTGCCTCATCCTATCATCCATGACCAATGAGATCTTAAAGAAATACGAAGAAACGTATTATTATAGCATGATGTCTCACTTTTGGAATATCTATTAATTTATGGTTAGATAGTAGAGGTATGAGATCCCCAAATTTTTTTCAATACTAATCATAGAGATTCCACACTATCTAGACCACATGTTGTCATTATTATTGCCTACATTGAGTGTCTGGAAGTCGTAGAGATTATATTACCCTATGGGTTGTATACAAATAACATAATATCATTACATCCTAATACCATTTCAAGTTTTATTTTGAATAATAGTATGATAATTAATCAGAAGATTCTATCAGAGTATCTTAACCTAATTCTCCATGTTGGTAAAGAAATGGGGTGTGATAAAACAATAGGCCTTTTGTTGAATAAGAAGAGGGAGGACTAGTAAAATAGCCCAACGATTTGTTAACAATCTAATGCCTTTGAGCACTGTCTGACCAAGAAGAAATAGATCCAGAGAAAAGCATAGTAAAAAGAGGCAGTATGCTTTACACATGGCAACTCCGGACACTGGAAGATGAATAACACCCAGAGGAAATGGGAAGCCAAAGGTGCGTTCATTATCGAGTTAAATCTTTCCATTTTGACACATTGGGTATTTGAAATATCTTATGAGGCTCACATTTGTATTCAAATGATGGAACTAAGTGGATTTTAGAAAATATACAAAGGAGAGGTAGATCTGTGAGATTCCTATTGTGTAAGGTTAGTTAGACTTTTCATTGGTGACTACCTCCTCACATTACAAATGGGAATGATTTTGGTTTTACATGGTTGTTATTATGTACCTACTGTTACCAAGAACATAATTTTTTTTATCGTGTTTAGGTATAGATTGATTTATTATCATGTTTAGAAATAAATTTTGTTACCTTTATAAGGACAAGATATGTTATGGTATGGTGCTTTTAAATAATAGTCTGTATGTATTAAATTACAATAACAAAGATCTGGCAATTGATAATGAACCAAGTTCACATGACACATATAACACCCAGTTGTGGCATCACCATCAATGTCTTTTAAATGATATGAGTTTGAAAAGGTTCTATCAAGATGGTTATTTATAATCGTCTGACCTAAAACCACTTGATAGATGTCACGCTTGTGTTCAAGGGAAAATGAAAAAACCACTATTTTGAGGACAGGGTGAAAGGGCCACAGAACATCTAGGGATAGTACACACTAACATTTGTGGACCATTTATAGTAAAAGATAGATGTTGATATTCATACTTCATAACTTTTACTAATTACTTAAATAGATATGGATATATTTACTTAATGATGTGTAAGTAAAAGTCCCTTGAGAAAATAAAGGAATTAATGAATGAAGTTGAAAATTATCTATGAAAGAAGTTAAAAAATCATAGATTGGATTGATGTGAAGAATATCTTAACCAAGAGTTCATCATCCTTTTATAGGAGTCTAGGATTATATCTCATCTAACTCCACCTTATAGACTATAGTGGAATGGTGTTAGTGAAAGGAGAAATTGTACCTTATTTATCATGGTAAGGACTATGATGATTCATGAAGCTATTCTATTATCATTTTCTTGATAATCATTTAAAACCATGAAATACAGATTAATCCAAGTACCAATTAATGAAGAAATTGAGATTCCCTTTGTGATATGGAGTGAAAAGAAACTCACTTTGGTGCATACACATGTATGGGGATGCGAGTATTTTGTTACAGATTTCTTAGGAAACAAACTAGCACCTCAGGGCATGAATTTTATATTTATAGGGTATCCCATGGAAAAAAATGGATGTGACCTATACAACCCGTCAAACAAGAAAGTGATTGTTTCCAGACATTCAATATCTCTTGAGTGGGAAAACATCCTCAAAAAGTATAGTCGGAGAAATATTGAAATCTAAGAAGTTGATGCTCATGATATATAGGAGTTGGTAATGGAACAATTTCCACAGGTCCCCAATGAAGAGGTAGTTCCTGACACATGATTACAGCATAAGAATACATGAGAGGTAAGAAAACAAGAGACATGATTTCCTTATCACTGAGTATGGTGACACTTTATTGTTGAAAAATGATGAACTTCTATCCTACTAGGACGTATTAGTGGTTTCCAAAGATGTAAGATGGTTAAAATATATGAATTATAAGATGTATTACATATATCAAAACCAATTATAGGTTTTGGATGATGCACCAATTGATGTAAATCCAATTGGGTGTAAATGGGTATTCAAGAAGAAACTGGACATGGAAGGTAAATTTAGTACCTATAAATTAAGGCTAGTGGCTGAAGGTTTTAGACAGAATCAAGGAATTGACTATGATGAGACCATGTTTAAATCCCTAAGAATCACACTTTCCATACCAGCTTTCCATGAATATGAGATTTGGAAAATGGATGTCAAAACTGCACTCCTTAATGGGAACCTTTAGGAAGATGTCTATATGACACAACCAAAATGATTTGAGATATTAGGTTATGCTAAAATGGTATGCAAGTTACATAGATCCATTAATGGATTAAATTAAGCATTTAGGTCATGGAACATTCAATTGAATGAAAAGATATGTTAATATGTTTTCATTAAGAAAGAATGTCAATAATGTGTTTATAAGTGGTTTAATGGGAATGTAGTTTTTATCCTAGTCATGTATGTTGATGACATATTGCTTATTAGAAATGAAATACAAGTCTTCCAATCAGTCAAGGAATGGTTGAACAACTGATTCTTCATGAAGGTCATAGGGGGTGTGGCCTACATTCTAGGGATTAGGATCATTTGTGATAGATCCAAGTGGTTTCTTAGACTATTTCAAAGTATATACACTGACCATATAAGAAATATTTTTAGTATGGAACAATTAAAGGGTTTATTGGTACCAATGTCACATGGTATACATCATTCCATTTAAATGTGTTCCCAGACACAACATGAGAAAGATTGGATGAGTAAGATTTCATACTCTTCAGTGATAGGATCTATCATGTATGCCATATTTTATTCCAAACAAGATTTTTCCTATAAACTGAGGATGGTATGAAGATATCATGAAAATCGAGGATAAAAACATTTGATTTTTTATTAGACAATTCTTAAGTATCTGATAAGAACTACAGATTTCTATCCTGGTGCATGGAAAAGATGAGGATATTGTCATCAGAGGGTTTGTTGATGCTTGTTTTAAGATAGATCAAAAATACTTGAAGTCACAATCAGGATATTTTTTCAATTTCAATGGAGGAGTTATGATCTGGAAGAGTTCAGAGAAGCTTGTTTTTTCTGATTCTATAGTTGAGTCAGAAGATATAGCAGTTTCTGATGTAACCAAGGAATCCATATAGATTTTGAAGTTTTTCCTGGAGCTTATTGTGGTACCTAGTTTTAAGGATACAATTAAATTTTATTTTGATAATAATGTAGTGGTGTCTCTTGCAACGGATCCATGGTTTCATCAACATAAAAAGTATATACTCTAAAAGTATCACCCCTTGAGTGATTTTTATCAAAGGGGTGAAGTTTTTGTGAGTAGAGATTCCATGAATGAGAACGTTGGAGACCCCATGACTAAAGGCACATCTCAGTAAAACCACAAATATCTTGTGAAAGAAAGATGATTGAAGGATGTTAGTAGTTGGATCTAGTTCATGTGAGAGTTTGTTAGGGTTGGTACCCTAGAAACCAACTTCTTTGTACATTATGATAAACTTATATTCATTGGATGAATCTTAATAAACACTTTATCATGTCATGATTGTTCTTCTATGTGACATAGTTTTTTATAATGTTTTAAGAATATTTGTTACACTAGAAGTTCATAGGGGATCCCTCCAATGATGAGTGCCCAAAAGTTCCATGAAACTATTCATGAAAATATTTTCATTGGAAGGATGATATAATATTATATGACATAAATTATATAGTATATCAGGGATGTGGAAACATAAAACATTGAAGAACCTTCTCATAGTTTGCACCATTAGTAATATCCAGGAGGATATTATGAGAACAATACACTCCAGTAGAAAATACACATTCATAAGTGTTATTATATGTTTCTATCAATGAATGGGTTTATTGGTCCTTAGAATTTAAAATTATTATTAATGGGTATTATGGCTTTGGAACATAAATTTATTGACGAAAAACATGCCGAAAGATGTTCATGGTGAGTTAGGATATGTTGGGTACATCACAAGTAATACTAAATTAATGAATAATGTGAGATAGTATTTGACAGATCTATATAAGTGGATATCATAGGCCCATTAATGTAAGTGTTATATCTTAAATAAATCCATGGCCATGGTGATCTCTAGGCAATTTAAATTCTGAGATGTCAAAGAATGAGAAATCAAGCACATGGGTTGATGACACATTCATGAAACCCAGTTGATTGGAGATATCAAGAAAAATGGATTATATTACATGGTAACCATTTCTATGAGGTGACATGTTTTTGGTACATCAACTTCATTCTCTTGGGTTTTGTAACCCATTGTTAGACAGTAATCTTGGACATTAGGTGCGCTCACCTAATGAAAATGATAAAGAGGCCTAGAGGGTCACACACTAAGTGTATCCAATGTCTCTATTTAATAATTTTTTATTTAAGAATTTGAATAAATATTATTCTGATTTGTGATTTAACAATTATTTTAGTATTCCAGATAACAATTATTTTGTTCCTAGTTATTCGAGAGAATATATTGTAGATGGAAAAAAATTATTGGAAAATAATGAAGATATATTTATATAATAAATAAATATTTATTATTCAATCACTCATAAATATTGAGGAGGATAGGCGGACCAGGTTATGGGTCTAGTTTGAAATAATATTAAATATTATTTAGTTAAATAATATTTTAATATAATGTGAAATATAAGGACATGTTAGAAAAATGATATCATTGCTGTTATTATTTGACATGTGGTTTCACATGGAATAATTAAATAAGTAACATCACTTGTGATTTTTATTTATTATTACTTAATAAATTAAATTCCCCATTATGTTATTATTGTTTAATTTTCCAAGGGTTCATTCCACTGGCTAACCCATTGTTTTGGGCATAACATCCTTGGAGAAATGGTCTAGAGCCTATATAACTCTTCCTTCGCCCAGAAAACTCTCAAAAATGAGAGAGATCCTCCTCCACCGGATCTAGGATAGCACATTGGAAGTGATTCCAAATGTGATCAAAGGTAGACATGGAAACCACAAGGATCTTCTATGGTAGCACCCAAAGACTCTTTCGGTGATATCTAATGATACGTGGACCATGTGAGGATCAACACTAGAAGATTTCTATCCTTGGATTCTACATCACAATGAAGTAGTACCTCAGACTCATGGTTGAACACATCAATGAGGAAATAATCACCTTGGAGGCAATTCTTTAATTTAATTTAATTAATTATAAACAAAATATTTTGATCTATCCTTCCTAGATCTGGTTTCTCTCCATTTCCTTTCATCTTTCAATAAATTCAATGGATAGTGGTGTTTATCGTTGGATCGATCTTGGACTAATCATCAATCATGTAAATTTTCAAAGTTGGGTACATGCCGATATTGTTCTTCCGTTGTCCCGGGAACCTATACAAATATCATGAGAATCCCTCCCATTCCATATATTCCTCTTCTCCTAATGAACTAGGACTCAAAAATTTCCCTATAATCATGTTTTTTACCATTTATCAGCCTTCCTATATTCTTAAATAGTCACTTATCATAATAGAAATTATCCTCGTATGAAAAAATATGTATTTCTTTTGTGTTTTTTATATTTCTGAACAGGACACCCAGACAAGTATTCTTAATTTTTTTATTAGATATCCTCTAAAAATAAAGGATGATATTGTTGACACAAATATGGTTAGGACCTTTAAAAGAAAAAAAATATGATTTTATAAACTCTTTTTAAGTATTGATAACGTAAGTGATAATAATGGTTATCCTTTATTAGTGCTATAATTTTTTATTGATAAAGATCAATTTTAATTAACAATTAGTTAGCATTGATAAAATAAGGCTTTATCAGTGCAAAACTATTACTCTAATAAAAATACATTATCATTTGTTGCATCTTTATACTTCATAAAAAGTAAACTACAAAAGGCAACGTCAAAAAAATTATATTACAGCATATCAATATTTTCAATAAATTAGAAAAATATTTATATTAAATGTGTTTTTGTAAATATATATACACTTAAACATTTCATTATAGTTACTATAACAATTACAATGATATATAACATTTATAAATAATTAAATAAACTATAACAAATAAAAAATGTATCTAACTCATTAGAGTGATTGTATATGGATCACCAAATAATATACTAAACAGGTGTATTCATTTAATAAAAGTAATACTTATTTTATTAAATCTTTATAGAGAACTAATAATTATTTATAATTATAATGTTAAATTATATATGATAAATTTTATTAATTTATAATATATATTCCTGAGATATGATATATAATTAAAAAGGGTAACAAAATACATAAAAAATATAAATACATTAATACATATTAATCATGATATATACCCATTGTAGTCAGAAAAAAATCAATATGAATCATTCGAAGGAAAAAAAATATTTTAGTTTATTTCAATAAGTCAGAACATATTTTTCTAAGTTTTCATCACAATATTAATTAGATATTTTTTTAATTCCTTGATATATGTTTTTAAAATAAAAAAAAGAAGTTTATTTATAAATAAGAGGGTTGGATCATTAATTTCATATCTTAGGTTGAATTGATATGTAGTTTTTTAAGGTAACAGATTACTTAATGATCATTTTCTTGAATATTTGTGATAATACATTTTTATTTACTTAGTTTTGATGTTTTCACACATATGTATAGAACTATAATGAATTTAAAAAGTACGAAAACATTCATTCAAGAAAAACAAAACATAAACTTAATGTGAAACTTTTTATTATAATTCATTAATGAATCAATTATCATTGTCCTGAATTTATACTACATTTCATTTCCATTTTCCAATTTTTTATCATCTAAGAAATGTCTATATAATTAAAAAATACAGTTTTAGTAATTTTAGCCACATTCCATATAATATTGATGTGTGGGTTTTTCTAATATGTCAGAAATAAATCAATTATAATTGTCCTAAATTTACATGAAAATGTGGGGTAATTCTATTAATTATATACATTAGATACATATTTGTAGAAATAGAAAGTCTTTTAATAGTGAAAACACACATTGTATCATTACAGAAAAATCATGTGTCAATTTAACATGTAGGATTTCCATACAAATAAAAATGAATCAATATTTATTATCCTATACTTTTATGACATTCAGATGTTTTCAAGAAAATTTTGATTATTTTAGGAATGTTTATAAAACCTAAATTATAATCATAATTATTCTATTTATATTTCATAATAAATTGATGTGTGAGTTTTTTACTATATACCATAAATGAATTAATGATTATTATTCTATAGTACCATGATAATTTCAGCTTGTTTCATGATTATTTAATATCAAATAATTATTTATTGAATTATAAATACTTTTAATAGTAAAAAGTTTTTATCATTTTAAATAAAACACATTTTAGTTTAATGTGTGATTTTTCTCTATATATAAAAAATAAATCAAAAATAATTGTCCAATTTTTTTAATCTATACTAAATTTTTCACTCAATGTTGACCATTTGAGTATCATTTGAAGAGCTAAAAATGTACTTTTAATCATTTTGATAACATTTCATAAAAAATTAGTGTGTAGGTTATTTCAAGTGTGGATATAGAACCCGTGATCATTATAATTAAACCCATTGGAAGCTTCTAGAATGGAAATAATATTTGAAACATCCAAAACTAAAATATCATAATGAAATTATATAATTAAACATAGTAATTCAAGTAACACTCTAAATCACCACACCAGAATGAAACCCTTGTGTTCTCTCAAACAAGAACAAACCCCGTGGAACAAAATAACCAAACCAAAATTAAACATAAAAATAGAATAATAAATTTTCACAGTTTATGCTTTATGTACCATATCTTTATTATAAAACTACTAAAATCAATTCAATAAAAAATATAAATATTAGAATTATAATAACAATAAGAAAGAATAACAAATATTAGATCTTGCAACTATCACTCACTCACTTGTTCGTAGTTAGTGAAAATCATTCTAGTCAACCTGACAAGTGGAACCACTCTAATATTTATAGAAGATTTCAATTAGTCAATTTATTCCACCACCTCCCTATATTTACATTGGACCCATTATTTGTCATGGTAACCTCAGATTTCCTATATAATAACTGGCTACAACCACTGTCTTTTTTTGGTCCATGAAAACATCCCTTGTGCATCATTTTGAATAACCCTTAAATAAACATTTAAATATACAAGGATCCCTTATAAAACTATATATATAACCCATATATAAGTCTATTGTGTCCATGAACTTCCATCATCTAGAACATAAATAATCATCAACCTAGTTTTAGAATAATTACTTTTATACTAGACTCCATTCATTATGAATTTAATTTATCTTATATATCTCCAGAACCTCATCTTCCAACATATTATAAATTAAATGATATTTCATATCAAAATTCTTTATTCATGAGTGAAAAATAGATTTCTATCTAAAAATAATAATGTTATTATTTGCATAGAAGTGAAATTAATTTTCCAAAATCCTTATAAGTTCCATTGATAAAAATTTATAAAAATTAAATTCCATTCATTCTTATTTGATGGTCAAATATTCTATTCCATTTTGGATAATATAAAAACTTGGATTCAAACATGAAATCAAACTTACAGTTGTCCCTTTAAAGGTTATCACAAGTCATCCAGTAATATCAATACATCCATATTTCATCCAAATAATGATTCCACATAACCTTATAATAGTTCATTTGTTCTAAAACATAAGGGTATATCTTGGGATTCATGTAGATATCAGAGAATATATTTCATAGCTTCCCAATTTTTTATTCCCCAATTCATCATAAACTGAATAACAGCTCCCAATGCAAAATAAATGTACCACATTTTAAAAACCCTGGAGTATATTATGATACCTTCTATTGATGAAAAGTATAACATTTACCATTTAATAAGCCAAATATTCCATTTTTTGTTCCTTTATTATATTATTTGATATATCCAGATAATTTCATTGACATTGGTTTACATCTAGTCAATCTGAATATATTGATTTCCTTATAAATATATTAATTCTACAAAAAATACTAAACATATAGTATTCATATATCTCTGAATATACATTCCTAATAATCTCTTCATTCTACTAAGGTCCTTCATCATTTATCTTCCAAAAAAATTATCCTTCAACTTCTGAATCAGTTTATCATCTCGAACAAATATGATCAAATCATCCACATATAATAAATTGAAGATAAACCTCTTATCATTGAAAAAAATATAATAGAAACAATGATATAACTTATCCTAGTTAAACCAATCTTCTTCCACAAAAGTGTAAAACTTTTAGTTCCATTATCTTGGAACATTATTTAATCTATAAATAATGATTATCATCTTATCAACCAATCCCATATTCCATTTTTTCTTTTAATAATTCTGGTTGATTCATGTAAATATCCTAATATAAATTACCATGATGAAATTTCATATTCACATATTTTTTTTCTATATATAATATTTTTGAAGCTAATAAACATAACACCACCCTGATGGTTGTGTGTTTGATAATGGGTGAGAATATATTCAAGGAGTTTTCTCTTTCCTTCTATTAAAACACTTTCATAACCAATTATTCATTGAACCTCCATTTACCACAAATTTTTCATTTTAATTATAATCATAAGTTATTATATAGTTTTTTCTTCCCTTATTGTAATTCAATTATGTCCCAAGTTTAGTTTTTATTAAACCAAATAATTTTAACATTCAATTTTAACACCCTATTACAATAATCACTAAGACCCATCACTTATTATAGGATCATAGGAGATCCTCCATCTATGAGAATCATGTAATGAGAATCAGTTCTTAATATTTGATCCAGTCATCTAATACTGAAAACCCTTCTAAATTTAACATTTTGTTATGCTCCTTATTTAACAATCTCTTCTATAACATCACACTTTATAAATCTGACATGAGATTCTATTGTTATTAAACATTATGGTACATCTCATAGCCTTAATAATTCTACTAGATATTCTAGTTCTCAAAAAATTTCAGAACTGTTGTATTTACATAACATCCATTCAAATCAACAAGTACATGGTCAGTATATTCTTTATTCTTTACTCCATTTTGAATTAAGATCCAATATTTCCATAAGGCCTTTACATTAAAGGGAACTTTTCATCTTCTAATGATCATATTAATGTCATTTTCCCAATGCCAAATCCATAAAAACATTAGCATACTCAAAAAAATTATCATATATGGTAGGGGTATTTAAGTTTATCATAATAATTGGTATAAACATAGATATTTTCATGAATTATAAAAAAACTACTAGTGGGTAACTTCTGCTTGTTTTCTGGTATAAACTATTTTAGAATATCTTTCCCTAATGATGAATAAGTACTCGTGTGCATATGATAAGTTTCAAAATTGATTGTTTCCAAAAAATATATACATGGACATTCTGGAATGTGGTCTCATTTTATGAGCCTTCTTGGATAGCATATAATTTTTCTTCTCCTCTATACCAATTTTTCAAGTGTTCCTAGAACATTTTTCTAAAACATGACTGGTTCTCTGTCATTACATTAATAATTCCCTACAATCACATTATCCACCATTATCATATTTTAAGAACATTAGCATAATTATTGACTATGTCTTCACAATTCACCACTATCAAAAAAATACTATCAACACCAAGGATTCGAAAATAAATAAGGTAACATTAACTTCATTTCTTTAATTTTAAAATAATGTGAAAAAGTACATTGACCCTCCCTAAGTATGGGTTAGTATAAGTCCCAGAAATAGTCATGTTCATGGTCTCAAACTTCTCAAACTTTGGTTTCCATGAATTCTAAAAAAACATTACTTTACATTTTGAATATAAAACTCTCACAAATTTTGAACTCCATGTGATCGAGATTCTATATTCCCTTAGTCAATAAAACTTGTATGTTCTTCTCACTAATGATTCAAATATAATAATTTCACAACATAAAACATTCAAAATTATTCAGTCTAGAAATATTTCTTCCATATAAACTTATAATGTGATATAAAATACAATCTCTAACACCATTATCTATAATCATTGAAACTAGAGTAATCTAATATAATCCATTTTCAATACTTTTTTTGGGACCTAATCCAACTAGCTAACCTATAAATGTAATATTCGTATATAAATCTGAGATTTCATAGATTGCACGTAACTCTAAGAAGATTGTTTTATCATTTAAACTTAACTTATTCAATACACATGATTATAGGGGATTCATTGTTTAAATGATAAAACTTATTGATCCTGCTAGATATATAATTCACCATACTCCCCCTAGAAACCATATAATAGAATGAATACAATGATTAAATAATCCATTATTCCAACAGAATATTATCAATTATCAATGGACTATTTCCCCACCGGTTTTGGAATTATTGAAAACTAAACTTTTGAAGTACTCCATCTAAAATTTAACATGTGATCTCTATAATCATTCTTCAGGATACCCACTTTCCTATAGCTCCAACACATGTTCCAAGGACTATCAGATTTACCTCAATTTATCTCCCTTGATCTATCTTTTTCTTATATTCATTCTATTGAAATGAACATCCTCTACCTTCTTCATTGAGTTTAGTTTTGGAAGGTTCCTATACTTCCTTCAACCTAATCTCTTTTTTTTAATTAGATCAAATATTGTTTTAAACACTTGGTGGTTCTTGTTAGGTCACCATGTAATATTTATCAAATGGTTAATAGTCATACTTTTTATTAATAGTATAACACATCACAATTAATCACGAAAAATGATATAAAGATGTAAGAACCACATAAACTATATAATATGATGAAGCTTGAGTGTCTAACCAGTAATTGTCTCCTCAATAGATAAGTATTAAAATGATAAATTCCATATGATGGAGTTTCATTGAATAATTAATAGTATGTTGCACAATATAGCTTCAATATATCTTTAATTGTGCTATACTGAAATGGATCTATTTGACTCTTTATATCGAGCCCTTCATGAATAAAATATTCAAAAAAAGAATAATTTTTTATTTATTCTTTTAAATTGAGGAACACAAATTTTACATTTAATACACATGAATCCTAAACACCCATAGGGTCACATAAATACTATATAAAAATATGTTTATGTTATAAAATGAGATTTCAATAATAAATGAAAATGAGAGTAATATACTCCAATAATAATGAATAGTAAAGCTCTTGGAATACTTCTTAAGATTATACTTGAAAAACTCATAAAATTCCATATATTTCATATTTGAAACTCTAAAATTTTCAAGAAATCATATTGAGTATTCATCTCATGTGATGATTATTTAAACATATAAAAAAATATTCCGAAAAAATACATAATGTTAAAATATTTAACAGCTCTTTAATAAATAATTAAATCAGTGAAAACAATTATCAAGACATTAAAAAAATAAAAACATATAAAATATAAAAATATAAAAAACAAAGAATTGTTGAAATAATTACTTATGATCTATTTTGGTTGGATAAGTCTTCTGGTCAGTTCATCCTTTATAGTGATCCACATTCAATTTATAGTAGGTCACTGAAAGTTGAAAGTCTATACTTACAATAGATCACTCCTTGTGATATGGTTGAATGAACATGTGATCGATCAAATTCAATGTACTTTCAAATAAACAGTTAGCATAAATTTCAAACATATTTGATTGGATAATACTGTCATTCCATATAGTATGTACTTTTCAAATGTGGTAAATCAAAATGGACATCTTGTTGATTTATGACATTGTTAAAATTTTAGACATGGTTGATTGATCGATGTATTCTGTTGAAGGAATAGAAAAAAAACATTTAGGTGGTAAGCACTTTTTTCATGTTGTAAATGCATTATATACCTCACAGTAAATCATTATTCATACCTTAGAACCACCTTACAACCTTTTTGGATCCAATAATTTGACAATTTTATTTTTAAAAATAGATTATTAATAGACTAACAGCATATTAGATACCACCCCATAAGGTGATGTATTTTTCTCTAAATATAGTTCATAATAAACACTACAACTTTATAATTTACCTCATTTTTGAAAGAATAATGTTTTTAAATAAAATATTTGATAAATTTATACTATATAATAAAGTGGTATCATAATTATCAAAACATACATATTTTTTTAGGAGTCACTTCAACATTCTCCCACTTTTAGATAATTACAAAAATATGATAATTTTATAATTTATCATTATTTTTATAATTGATTAAAAATATTAAATAAAAAAATTTCCCACTTCAATGTGATACCAGGTTATATGAAACCATACTCCCCTTAATAAGGAAAATTATTATTCGGAAAGAAACTAGCCCTTATAATGTTATCATTGATCATAGAAAACTCTCTATAATGATTACTAGGAAGGGAGATAACCCTTATTCCATTGAAAAAAAAACAGTTTTAAACATTTAAAAATACCCCTAAATTTATTCATTTTAAGCAATAAATCAACTAAAATGATTTATATTGGAGATATATACGATAAAAGTAATGAATGGACCATCTTTAAATATTATATTATTTCTCTTGATACATTTATCACTTCAAAACAGTTTGTAAAAAATTAAAATTCTACTTGTATAAAATAGTATAAACTCCTACTAAAAAAATTGAAATTTTCAAGGATCCATGAAAACATTACAGGATATTCACTAAATAATATAAAATTATATCCAAAGAATTAAATAGTAATATTATATAAAATCATATGACAAATAACTATATAATAAATATAATACACAAATTGTCCATGAATCAAAAAGTGATGTAATGAATTATCTTAGGAATAGAATTAAGGTTCCTTATTTTATACTATGAAATTAAATTTACACAATACCATGTTCATGTTTGATATTATGTAACATAGATAAATCCTGGTGGTTAATAAAGATTTCCAGAAGAATTATATAGAAATAGTTTCAATATTAATTTTCCCTTTATGAACATGATCTCTATGAAAATGAAATATAACATCAATTTGGTTAGTTCTAGAATGTTATAATGTATTTTTTTAAATTGAAATTAAATAGGTATTATCATAATAAATTTGAATATTTTCCATATTAAATCCAAATTTATAAAAAATTTGGTAAATCTATAATGATTATGAACAATAATATGTTACAGTAATATACTCACATTCAACTGTTGATAAATTAATTGAGTTTTATTTCATAGAACTGAATAAAAATAAACATTTATTAGGAAAATGACACATACATACTATAATAATTATATTAATTTTGAAAATACAAAAATCATAATCTGAAAATACTTATTAGTTTTATAGAATTATTTGTAGGATAAAATAATTCATGATTTAAATAAACATAAAGATAATAAACAATACACTAAACTACATTTAAAATATTTTATTTAAAATTAAATTAAAATGTATCACTCCTAAAACACTAAACATTAAATAAGGCCTTGAAATAATAAATTATTATAATTCACTAATAATTCCTCTAAAATTTTTAACATCAATAAATTTGACAACATCATCTTTATTAATATTACAATTAGTACTCATAGGAGTATTTGTTATTTTAAAATAGTCTATATAATTGTTTTTTGATTATGTCCTTAGCATATATATAATTTTTTATAAAAATACAATAAATATTTTGAAAAATTAGATCACCAAGATATGTCTAACATCCCCCATTAATCCAATGTATAATTCAATTATCTCCTAATATGAGAATTTATTAAAACGTTTTCTACAATAAGATTCAAAAAAATCATCATCAAAATATATTTCAATAATTATAATATCTTTGGAACACTTCTTAATAAAAAAATTGGGATCAAATTTCCCAATTTCAAAATCATTATTTAAAAGAACATGCTATGGACTATCAAAGTTGTCTTGAACATTATTTTTCAGACCATATAGATATTTTGAAGACTCTTTGACATGATTAGGTATATAGTCACTCACAAATCTCAGGGATTGTGTTATATAAAAATTATTAGAAATATAAAAATTTAAAAATGAACTTTGGAAATCCATTTTAAATATCCTAATTCGATAATTAGATGCATATTCCAAAAGAAATATTATTTATTTTAATCATGAAACTAGGGAAAATGAAATCATGATTATAACCTTACGACACAAATATATATATTTTTCTAATTATTTAACTGAATTTATTAATATTATTTATAAAGATACATTTTTATCTAATAATATTTTGATTTATAGTCTGTTTAATTATATACCATACTTTATTTATATCAAACTAATTTAACTACTCATTCATTTCCAGAATCTAGTTTGAATTAGATAAATATTCATTGATATTTTGAGTAACAAAATCAGAAACTAAATATTGATAAGAAATTTTCTTCACGATAAAGGCTCTCCCCCTCAATTGATTCATCCAAATATATGTTTTCATGTTCTTTAATGTAAGAATCTATAAAATCTTCCCCAACCTATTCTAAATCATATTTTATTTCTTTTAAAATATTTTCATAAAATTTAACATTCACTTATTTATAACAACCCAGGTTGTCAATTTTAATCACTTCATTAAATTTTATAAATTCTCATGAATTTTTTTCAGGTGATGGCTTAATTATTAGGGGTTGTTTGAACCTTACTGTGTAATATTTCAATTTAATTATATATTTAATGATGATATATCATATGATCGAGGTATCCGATTGAAAAACTAAGGCCTCAGTTGAGTCCATGTATGGGATTTACCCTCGTAATGATATAAGTTTCATCTGCATCTGGTTTTGTTGTTATGCATAGTCATGGGATAATAATAAATGATAAAAATTTATTAATTTATTTTTTTAATTTAATTATATATATTATTATAATTATCTCTTTATATTATCTCATTGTAGGATCCTCTAGGGCTGGAAGCATAACCTATATGGAACCTTGAGAGGAGAGTCATGGTGTATATCATTGGAACTCACCTTGTAATTTGAGATCAATCAAAAATACATTGGAAATCTATCAAGTATTCAGAAAAAAAATAAATTCTCCATTATTCATAAAAAATCGATTTGTTATGGAGGTAGTGTGGTGTTTTATTAATTTATCCCTATTTTTGTTGACGACATGTTTATGGATTAGTCCTAAAAAACCTAAACTAGAATCCACATTCCCCTTTCTGATTAATTCTTAATTTCATTTTATACATTTTTATTTCATTATTATCAAAGGTCCTCCATTAATGAATGATTTACAAACCAATCATGACCATTTATTTTTCCACATTTTCATATTTTTGGTCCCCCTACTTTCTTTTTTCTACACATGATAATAACTATTGTTATTCGATTGGTTGGTGGTTCGACCGTCCCGACCAACATATTTCATTGCGCAATCAATCATGAGTTCCATTGACTGGGATTGCATGTTTTTTATGGTTTATTGGGGAACGTCTACGATATGGTGATGGTAAATGAAATTCTATGTAATGTTGTTATTTTTGATACATAGTGCATGAATGGATTATGTGGTGGAAGTGATCTACTATTTAAAATGAATAATGGATAAAATCTACTTTTTGTTTGGTTTTTGATGATGATAGACTAGTTTGTTTTTGGGATTTATGTGCATTGTTAGTAGTGGAAATGATGAAGGAGGTGATAAATGTGAACGAAACATCCTGGGCCTATGTTTTTAGAAAATTCATTATTACAAAGTGTCTAATTTGTACGAACACATGTTATGTGTCTCACTGATGCAAGAGTTTTGGTTTTAGGGGGACTTCAAAATCACACAATCATTTGACCATGTAAAACACCATATAAAGCCTATCGGGATAGGTTATGATTTACCAAGATTACTTACCCAGGTACCCATGTTTTCCCACATTCTATGTTTGATGGGTCACACCTTGTGTACAGGGCACATGCCAAGTTCCCCCATAGAGATGTGACATCATATAGACCTACAACATGACATGTACTTCCTTTTCCCTATTTCCCCCCATAGATATGGATTCATTCCTAGTTATTCAATCGAATGGATGATATCGCAACTGTTGGTACTATGAATCTTCTATGTAATGGTATTTCTCTCTTGTGGTCATAGGTTTTGGATCCTCTACCTACAAAATAAAATTGAGTTGCTCATTTCATCCACATTTTTATGGTACGGATACACTATATATGGAGTAGAATTTCACCTATATATTGAGAATATATTGGATAGTAATCCTTCACTATAATTTCTATTTCAAACATATATATGAGTTTTGGATCCTCCAGCATCATTTGAGGGAATGATCAAGTATTTTATTATGTCTTCTAGATCAAAAACTATATATGCTATTTTGTGGAAAGATATGAAATTGTCACTTTAAACTAAGACTTGTATCCTTTTATAAGCATATCTGGGTGTTATAATTTCTTTTAACTTCATGGTTATGGGTTTTAGTTAACTTTATAATTTATGTTTTACTTCTTAGTGATTTCAGGATGTCCTACTAGGTATGCATATACTCACCCGAACATAGGTTCTTCCGGAATGTGTCATTTCCAATTTAAAAGAAAAGTTATATGAAAAAGATCTAGTAGGATCATGTTTGGGAAATATTTTGTGGATCTTATATTCTGTGGTAGTGGAACATGTGTTCTGACTAGTGTTTCATAACGTGATCATTTCTCTCTCTCCTAGTCAGTCCAGTCCTACGTGTTAGTTACTAGGTTTATGATTTTTCATTTATATCGATTATGTTTCTTCATACACATTTTATGATTCTTGATGTTGCAAATGAATTTACAATTTCATCTATTTACATTTTTCATTACTCTGATATGTATAAAAATATGAATGTGTGTGTGTGTGTGCAGGTGCATTGGGATAAGGACTACCATATTGTGTTATTCCTACTCAGTTCTAGTTAGTATCCCCTATACTATTAGAGGCGATCTTGGTGTGTTGTGTCTAGTTTACCATCAACCTGGGTGGGGCCGTAGTGGGTTGGTATATGATAGAGTGGTGTTAGAGTGAGTTTCTATCCTAGGAATAGTGATTAGAGTATTCATGTAAGTATTTTTTTCAGTATTTACAGAAATTGTTTGTATATGTTTTGAGTTCATCTCTTAGTCCAATAACCCTAGTGATGAAAAATTAGAAGACATATCCATTTATAAGGATTTTGACAACCCAATTGTCAACTCAATTCACAATGATATTGGTTCAAGGGTTAATAATGCTACATACATCATATTGAAATGGTTCATGGTTTAATTTTCCTTCTTGAGTCTATTCCCATATATTCTCTTTTGATCATGGTAAATATTAACTATTTATGGATGCCTCCACATACACATCCACCCCGGATCCCATGATTGGATTGCAATGAGTAGCAACTCAATAATGGGGCCTTGGTTTAGGGGCTCATTCAAGAGGTGTTTCCTCTAGGTGGAAAACAAATAGTACTTCCACCCATCATGTGGTATTCAAACCTAACCCCTGCAATATAGGATAGATTGTTACTTCATGTGGGATAAAATTTTATATTTTCATTTTTTTATGATGTGTCATGAAGAATGATATTGATTTTTGAGTTTCAAAGGTAGGGACTTCCAAGGTTACTGGGTAATCCTAACCTGCAGGTCCTAGAGGAATGGTGAGAGAATATGGTCTAGTTACTTTGTGTTATATAATCCCTATAGAACATATGGTAGTGCACATTGTGAGTCTTCTCCATAACCTTTCAAGGTGATGGTGGAGTTTTATGACATAGACCCAATATTAGTTAACTCTCCCATATATTGAGTTCAAGCATATCTTATAAGGGGAGTATATACTAGAGACTCTAATATCAGTTTGTATCCCAGACCTTCTAATGATTTAGTAGGGATGCATGCCAGTGGATGAGTGCATTTCAAAGTTTAAAATCTTATGTGATACTCTCAATACGTGGTATATGATACATTATTTCAATATATAATGTTTGAGGTCTACATAGAGATATTTGTGTCAGATTCCTACCCCTTTTCATCCCAACCTATATAGTTGTGATGGAGTATACCTTCCTTATATAGATATTTTTGTAGAGTCATCATATCTAGTTGGTATTATTAATATACACTTAGGAGTAGAGACTTATGTCGTTGGTGGATGACACTAGTCATTGAGGTTGCAACACTTGAAGCATCAACATATCAAATATGTGAAAAAAGTGTCCACGCCCTAGGTTTTGTAAATAGATTTTAGACAGACATGGTAGAGGAAATGTTATTCCTATAATTGATGTGGTTACATCACATAACATTGTTGGACCTATTATGTAGTGGTGGATATGAAAACTATAGAAGGACCAATGAAAAAAAGGTAGCATTATGAGCAAGAGGAACCACAGGGCGGCTGTGATAGTAGAGGAGCTGGGACTACTAAAGGAAGTGATTAAGGCTATGATAAAATATGGACAAAACTATTACTCAGAGGTCCCCATTAGCCTTAGAGAGCTAGCGTTCAAGGACATGGTAAGTTGTAGGAATTAGAGTCATATGATATAGTGTCTTAGGGAATGAAAATAGGTTCGATATATTTCTTCATTACCTTAGATTTAGTATTAAGAATCTATGTTTGTGTCATTTCTTCTTGGAATTACCTCTTTAATGAGAAATAAGTTATGAGTAGATCCACTAGTCCAACCATTATGGTTACAAACTCAAACTGAATGGAATTACATGATCCGAATCTTTTTTTCAATAGTGTTACTTGGAACATGATAGTGAATGTTTTTCTTGGTACCTTTTATATGAAAGGAGACCTTATATTGTCATTTTAGAAATAGAGTGGTTTTCTTTCATTTGTAACCAATTTTATTTATTTTTTAATAGTATGTGGCGGACCTAGATAGATGGTTTGAGAATATCCTGCAGTATTGAAAATGAATCCAAGGAAGATAAATCTAGGATCATGAGAAATATATTATAGCTAATCTCGCATTAGTTTTCTATCATATTTTTTTCTGTATTACACTCTAAATATGTTGGTTCCCCACTGTGGTATAAGAGTACTTTGATAATATTATTGAAGACATACCTAGTTTTCCGCATCATAGAGAGGTAAACTTCATTATTAACATTAATCTAGGAAAGATATCAATATATTTGATATCATATTGAATTGATCCAGAAGATATTTGAGATATGAGGTTGTAGTTCATAGAACATTAAAGGAAATCCCATATCATAACCAGTGTATCCCCCTAAGAAGATATATTATTATTCTCCATAAAGTAATATAGGATCATGAAGTTGTGATTGTATTATAATATTCTTGATCAAGTGACCACTGAGGATAAATATCCACTTCTAATGATTTAGAACCACTTTAACCAGTTTAAATGGGTGAATTGGTTCTCAAATATTGATCATATGTAACTTTTTCACCAACAATGGGTATGAAAGGAGGATATATTGAAGATAGAATATTGATGTTTCTATGGTTATTATGAGTACTTGGTGATACCATTTATCCTTATGAGTTCCACAAAAAAATATGGGACTCATGAATCTTATCGTTGGGACTTTACATAACTGATTCATGGTAGTTTTTATTGATGAAATTATCATTTACTCACCCTAAAAGGATAATAGTGTAGAGAATTTGATGATGGTCCAAGAAATAATTTGAAAGAATTAATTGTAATGACAAATATTAAAGTTCCAGTTCTAGATTAGAGAGGAAAAATTTATGGGACAGATTATCTCAATATAGTGTATAGCTATAGGCCCGGTGAAGTTTGAGATTTTTCTTTCTTAGGAACCACCCAAGTGAATGTTTGAGGTGCATATTTTTCTATGGTGGGTTAGTTATTACATGAGATTCATGACAAACGCCTTTGATATTACAATACATTTCGATTCCATAACCTAAAATTTTTATATATTTATCTATTCATAATATTTCTAAAATATATTCTAGTATTGGAGTAAAAATTTGACTAGAACTCATAATTTATATTATCCAAAATAGGGGTTTAGTATGTAGTGTTTATTTATGCCTTTCGATCTAGGATTGGGTGTTTTGGATGCTGAGGTGGGTATTTATACAATATCGGTCTATGAATCTGATACCCCAATAGTACAATTATGAAACTAAAGACTTACAACTAGTAGTTGTGTTGTTCTCCCTTATGACATGGTGACACTTTCTTCATTGAGAGTGGTTTTTTGTACATTTTTACCAATAGTGTCTCAGGTATTTCTTCAAATAGATAGATAATAATTTAAATTGATGGTTATGGAAATTTTTCCTATAGTAATATTACTTTGAGATATTATATACTCCAGATAAGCGAAATGTGGTGTCAGGAACTCTCTGTGATATAAATTATTTTATGTTCTTAGGTGACGTGTTAGAGTAGTTAGTCTCATTACAGTTATCCTTAGTGAAATGGGATACAGTAGTGTACCACTGATCCAATGTTTTTACTCCTCTTCCACTCTATTATGTGATGGGATCACAGCTTATAGGTAGTTTTTGTTGGGTATTTCATGATCAAATATCTACAGTACATGCTCCTGGTGGATTTAATGAAGGTGGGGAGAGTTTCATTCTCTTTAAGAGGTGGAATCTAGTGCCAGTCTCACATCATAAGGAAGTTCTAAGAGAGTTCAATACATCTCTATTAGTGGTACATCCAGATGTGTAAAATATATAATTGGATCAATGGTGATAGTTTTTATGGTCAATGATTAAGAATAGTGTTGTGATTCTTTTCTCTAGATGATTTACAACTATGTAGGAAATGTAAGAGAGTTAGGTTTTGGAATATTTTATTCAACCCTTCTATATCCCACAGTGGAAATGGATAGCATTTCCAAGGATCTTGTGATAGTGATTCATTTTTCAGGGAGAGGTCAGGATGCTATCTCGGTTATTATTGACTGAATCACTTAATTGAACAACTTTGTCTCCATCAAAGAGTATAGTTTGGTGGAAATACCAAGACATTTTTACATGCAGAAGATCATATGGCTATGTAGAGTACCCTCGATGATTGTTTATAAAAATTAAACTTGATTTACATCCTAGATTTGGAGTTCTTTGTTGGTATATTTTGGGACTCCATTACAGATGATAATTTATTTTCTCTCATACATTGATTGCTAGACTATGTTTACCATTTAAGTTTTGGAGGATATGTTGTGTGATTGGGTTTTGTATTTCATCCATATCTAAGAGGGTTATTTTACATTAGTAAAGTTTGAGTATAACAATATTTATAACTCTATGATTGGAATGGTTCCATTAAAGACCCTCTAAGTAAGACCTTATAGTATATCTTCATTCTAGTTTGATATAGAAGAGATATCATTCATAGTGATAAATTTGGTGCAGGTGGAAAATAAGAAGGTATAGGTCATTCATGAATGTATGAGGACAACCCAAATCAATCATATGTCCTAATATTATGTTTAAAGGAGGATCATGGAGTTTTAGGAGGGTGATAATATGTTACATATGGTCTCACATTATCTTGTATTGAAGAGAATGGAATATATGAAAAGTTAACTATGTAGTACATTAGTTTATTCTAGATTTTTTATAAAGTTTTCAAGGTTACATACCACTTAGATTTATCATTCCGGTTGGACTGAGACCATGATGTCATCCATGTCTCGTAGATGAGGAGATATGTGAATGATTTGATATATATAATTGATAGATATGAGCTAAATGTTAAATATGTGAGTAGATTTTTAGAGCACCCAATGGAGATCGTTTATTGTTAGGAAAGGATCCTATTAAGGAAATAAATAAACATGGTGTGTATCCTATGGAAGCATGATATTCTCTTGGAGATCTCTTGTGATAATCAATACCAAATACAAGCTAAAAAATTCCACCTTTTTAGTGGATTTTTATTTTAGGGGGAAATCATTTAAGGTAGGGAGAATTCAATAACCCTAGTTATCAGGTTTTGGAACTTTTTTAAAAAAAAATTAATGCCATTAATTTTTGTTCTAGTGATGGAATATTATCAGGGGTCATATAAAAATTAGCGTGGTGTATTATTATTTTAATAAATATCTGTTATACTCAAGCAGCTATTATGAAATATATTAGGATTACGGTATCATATAAAGAAACAATGGTATTTATTAAGTCTAAAATTTCGGCTTTACCCTATGTGTGATATATGTTTTTCCTGTATCATGTTCCATGGTGATGTGAAGTCATCCATTGAAAATAAATGAAATAAATTTATTTAATTAATTAAATTCATTTATTCCCTTTAATGAAGTTCTTTAACCAAATTACCTCTTTATAATATTTCAATGTTAGCTCCACTTGGGTAATCCTCATCACTTAGAGGGATCCTTGAGAGGATAAACATGGAGGAGATTTTTAGTGGTGACTTTGGAATTAGGGATACATCACACATTTGTCAATATTCAACTACATATTTAATGGAAATGATTCCAACTCTGTTCTAATTAAATAATAAATATATTATTATGTTGACGTATATTTTTTATAATTTTATCCATATATTTGATAATGATGTGATTATTGATTAATCCTAAACAGAACAATATGGAATCTGATTTTACCATGATGAATGATTCATGAATTTAATTAGAATAATTGTATTTTATTATTACTACTCACCCTCCATCAATGAAATGTGGCCCAAAAAGACAAATTCATTTATTGGTCCTCATTCTTATGTCTTTTAGTCCCCCATGTTCTACATGTAATCATCGTTGGTATTTTATTGGTCAGTGGTTCGACAATCTCTACTTACCCTTGCCATTGAATAATCAGTTTCAGGTTGAACAGATTGAGATTCTGGGTCTTTCATGGTGAGTTGTCTCATGGAGTTGGAGTGATTATGATTATGGAAATTTAGGGGATAATTAAGTTCTAAAATTTTAAATTAATTTTGTTTGGATATTTAGGAGGTGATAACAATTTGTTTTTCTGGAATATAATGGATATAATCTGACCTTTATGTGGCCATTTATAATAGTTAACTTGTTTTTTGGGAGTTAATAGAATGATTCAAAGTAGAATCAATAAAGGAGGTGATGAATGTGTAAGATTCATTTTGGGGATTAGTTTCTAGAAAATTCAAAACTATATGAAATGTAGTTCGAAAGAACACATGTTGTGTTTTTCAATGATGTGGTGATTAGGGTTTCTAGGGGACTTAAATATCATACAACTATGTTATAAAGTCACATGTCATATAACCCCTACTCATCTATGTGAAGATATAATAGGATTACAAACCTAGGGACTCATTTCTCCCAACGTTCAATGTGTATGGGCCACAACTTGTGCACCCTCAGTAGGACATGGATCAACGATATGTGGTACACCTAAGTTCCTCTATAGAGATGAAACACTATGTAGAACGAAAAAAATAATATACATCTTTTTTTATAAGTTTGTTCCTTTAAATAGTGATTCTGCACCCAATATTCCTTGATGGGTTTGATATCATTCACAATTGGACTAGGATCCTCTTGGAGAGTGTTATTTTCCCATATAGTCATGGGGTTGGGATCCTCTACCTATGGAGTCAGACATAGTCATGAATTTCAACTGAAATTATGGAAAAGGTATCCTCTATCTTTAGAGTGTAATTTATCACATCTATATTTATCGGTGAGGATAAGGATCCTCCAGTGGAGCCTATATTTCACCCATAGGCATGGGTAATGGATCATCCAACATCATATAAGGGAATGAAAATATTTTCTTGATATTTTTTGAACATAATATGTAAATGTTGAGTTTTTTGGATAGCTGTGAGTATATGATTGTATTCTTGGAAAGGTGCTGGGAAATCAAAAAATAAGAAGGGTTCTAACCCAAAACCCAATTAGTAATGAATTTACTATATTGGAACTGTCAAGGTGTGGCTAATCATGACACAACCATCACTCTTAGGAGGTTTTTAAACACTCACAAACCTCTTATTTTTTCTATTTTTGAACCTAAAGTCACATTCAAATTAAATTTCTTGAGATTTGGTTCTCTCAATTACAATTTCCTAGGCTCCTAGCCAGCAAACCTTTTTTTCCATTTTATAAAGCCGGTTTAAGGGGTTGTTGGTACCCATTACACCAAAACACCACATTCAAGAGAAATACAAAATTCAGATTTCCTTATCAAATTCAAATTCCCCGTAAACCACCTCGAGCCACGAGCAACACTAACTTCACGCGCCCACAATCTTTTCACACCTACCAGCATATCCCGTGACAGCGCTGACAGCCTCGCACCGCGTACCATCCATCCCGCACGTCAACCCTTCAACCGCCTGCACGTCAATCGACATCCACGCGACGTCCTGATCACTCTAATTCTATGTGGATTTTTTTCCTATACCTCTTTGAAAAATGTAATCATTTTTAGAACCTCTGATCAACATTTTACCTATGATTTCTTATGGAATGATCGTCATACTTTTTGTACTTTGGTTTATGCCAAGAATAGATATCAAGATAGAAGAGACTTATGGAATGATCTTCTTGATTTGGATAAATGTATTCATTCTCCTTGGGTGGTCATGGGTGACTTTAATGCTAACCTCATCCCCTGTGAAAAAATTGGACCCTCTCACCTTTCTATTTCCTCCAGGGAATTTAGAGCGGCTATTGAAGACTGCAATCTTTTTGAAATCACTCTTTCTGGGGATAAATTTACTTGGTACAGAAACCACCATAATAAAAAGATTTCTAGTAATCTTCATAGGGCCTTCGTTAACATGAAGATCCTTGATAACTGGGATCACATTTCTAGTGTCTCTCTCCCTAGGCTCAACTATGATCATCATCCTATTCTGGTTAGTCTTCTCATAAATGACAAGAAATATGTCCTTACTTTTAAATTTAATAATTTTTGGTCTTCGAATCCTTATTGTGTTTCTTTCATTCACAAAATCTAGAATTCTATGAAACATCAACAAGATTCTTTTTCCTGTTTACATAAATTGAAAACTCTCAAACATGCCCTCAAAGGCTGGTGCAAATCTTCAAACTCTCAAATTGATTTGGATATCTCCTTACATTAAAAATAGCTTAGTTGTTTTCAAATTCAAAACACAAACTCTAACTTCATCTTGGATCCTCAATTGGAAGTGAGTATCTCCATCAAACATAACTCCCTACTTACTTTCAAAGATAACATTCACAAACACATGTTCAGGACCAAATGGTTTACTGATGGAGATCGTAATACCAAATTCTACAATTGGATTCAAAGAATGATAAATACTAATCATCCTCTTTCCAAACATACTATTGATGGTGTGATCACTGTCTCTGAAGAGGCCATCACGAATCTTGTTACCTCTTACTATTATAATCTTTTTAATGGCCCAGTTTTAAGCACTGATCTTAAACCTAATATTATTCCTCTATTGGTGGATCATAGGGACAATGACTTTCAATTGAGCACTCCTCTTGATCATGAAATTAAAGACACTGTCTTTGGCCTTAATCCTGACAATGCTCCTGGTCTAGATGGGTTTAATAATTGTTTTTTCCAAAATCATTGGGACATAATCCACAAGGACATTTGTAACCTAGTTAAGAGCTTTTTCACTCGTGGTTTACTCCCGCATGGAATCAATGCTCAATTCTTAACCTTAATTCCTAAGGATTAGAATGCTTCTGAGATCCACCAATTTAGACCGATTTCTCTTATTAACACGATTTTCAAAATCATAACCAAAATCATTACAAATAGACTTTCTCCTATTTGCAACCAGTTTGGATATATCAAAGGAATATCCATTCAAGATTGTATTGGTCTTCCCTCTGAATGCTTTAACAGTTTAAATAAAAATAGTAGAGGAGGACGTGTGGCTATCAAACTGGATATTAAAAATGCTTTTGACACTATTTTTTGGAATTTTATCTTTAAAGTGCTAAAATGCTTTGGATTTCAAGATCTTTTCATTGGAAGAATTAGGACCATATTTCATTAATCATAAATATCTATCCTTATTAATGGAACTCTTAGAGGGTTATTTTAATTGTTCTAAAGGTGTTAGACATGGTGACCCTCTTTATGCAATACTTTTATAATTTTTGAGGATTATCTTAGTTGAATCCTCACTAATTTGGTTGATCAAAGTAAGCTTAATCCTATACAGGTTGCTAGAAATATTAATGCTCCCACTAACATTCTATATGCAGATGACATTATCCTATTTCTCAAAGAGGATCAAAAGAATATTCATATTCTTAAGAATGCCATTGATTATTATGAGGAGGTCTCTGGTCAAGTGATCTCTTGGAATAAATCATTCATTTTCTTTGGTAAAAATTTTCCTGTCGGTAGGAAAAATAGTATTACCACTTATTTGGGTATTAAAGAGGGTATAATTCCTTTCACTTATTTCAGAGTTACTATTTTCTGGGGGAGACCCAAAGCCAGTTATTTCGCTAATTTCGTAGATTAGATTGTGAAAAAAAATTCCAATAGTAACGGGAAATATCTCTCCATGGCTGGGAGAATTTTCTTGGTCAAGTCAACTATTGTATCTAAAATGGTCTAGTCCATCATGATTTATAAATGGTGTGATGGAATTTTCAATAAAATTAATACTTATATTAAAGATTTCATCTGGATTGGAAGTATTCTTGAAAGGAGGATTGTCACTATTCCTTGTAATTCTTGTTGTAGACTTGTTGACAAAGGTGGGATTAGCATAAAAAATTTAAAGCTTTTTCAATGACGCTCTCTAGGCTCATCTCACATGGCATATTATTAATCTCTCTTATAAAGTCTCTAATTTTTTGTATCACTCATTTCATTCTAATCTCTTAAAAGGGAATCTCAATTTCATTAACTCTTCCATTTGGCCATCTATCAAGGACTCTTATCATAAGATCATGTAGAAATCTAGAAGGATGGTTAGTGTTAATTCTTGCATTAACTTTTGGTGTGGTAAATGGTATGATAACCCCTTGATAACATGGTTTCCTACTAGTCACATTCTTGGGGATTCTAATCAATTTATAAAATATGTTCTTCAATTTCATCGTCACGATCTCCCTGATAATATTATGCAGATAATTGATAGTCATTCCTTTTCCCCTGATGGTGACTTCCTGGTTTTGGAACCTTCCCCTAATGGTATTTTAGACACCAAAAACTATTATAAGCCGAATTTTTCTCACATTGAATCAAATTATATATCAGTGAGCCAATTTAATAAATCTTGGATTAATTCCTCCAGTCTCACTCTCATTTGGCGTATTGCCCATAATGGATTTCCCACTCATACTATTCTCCAAAATTTTGGTATCCAACTTTTTTCTAAATGTCGCCTAGGTAACCAACATAGGGAGGATGCAGATCATATTTTCCTGTCTTGTGTGACTGCCTCTGCCTTATGGAATTTTGTTTTTGATCTATTCAATTACAGATGGTCTTTTACTAATTCTATAGTTTTGTTTCTTAAATACTGCACGAGATCTGAAATTTCATTGCAGATCTTCAACATTTGGATGGAGGCAGTGGCAGAGCTCATTCACGAGATCTGGTACGTTAGAAATGACCTTATTCATAAGAATCATTCTTTCAATCTTAATGTAGGAAAATCTAGGATCCTTGTTGCGATCCAGGAATCTGAATTTATTCAGAAAGATTGTTGCAACAACTAAGTTAGGGACTTTGAGATCCTTCGCCGTCTCTGAGTTCCATGCAATTATCCATAGCCAAAACGCACCTTCAAGGTTTTCGGGCAGGCTCCAATGCTTGGATGGGTCAAATTAATGTAGATAGTGCATCCAAAGGAAATCCAGGTCCTGCATGTTGCGGTGCTATTTTCAGAGATTCTGTTGGTCACTATCAGGGCTGTTTCTTCATTGGATGTGGACACTCGTCATTGTTGGAGGTGTAACTATTGGGTGTCATCCATGCTGTTGATTTTTCTCTTCAAAGAGTTTGGGGGAAGCTATGGATTGAGAGTGATTTATCCACCATTATTCATGCCATCTGGAATGTCAGCATTCATCTAGCCTGGAAGCATACTTCTCGTTGGATGAACTGCCTTAACTCGATCCACGAGATTTATATCATCGCCACCCATCCCTACTGTGAAGCGAACTCCATCGCTGATGCTCTTGACAACATAGGAGTTCACCAGCGCATGTCTTGGATGGACTCCCTGCCTGCTGATTTATTTGATCTTTTTGATAGAGATTTTAAAACAATCCCCTATTTCAGACTCTTGTAACTTTATTTATTTTTTATAATAATTTGTGCTTTGGTCTTTGACCAAAGAATTACGTTTTAATAAAATATGGGTGTTCTCTTTTCCTTTACATTCTTGTTTATGGGTATGATATGACTTTATATTTGATTACTTAATTATTGGTAATTTTAGTGTGTCCTACAGGGTATGTATATAAACACCCCTATATGGGATTTTGCTTCATGTTTCATGTCTTAAGAAGCTAATAGAATATAGGATGGATATTTAAGAACCCAATGTAGGCAATTCATAGTGGTGAATGGAGGAAATGGTGTCTGGAATTTTGGATATACTGGTGTTGTATTATATGTGTATTTGTCACTCTCCATGTTAGGGTACACCTACTTGTTGGTTATTTCACCAACATTTTACCCTTTACATTGATTATATATTTTTTTATGCATTAGGTTATAAATGTTGTTTATGTTTTTACTATTCTAGTAGTTTAATTTTCATGTTACTGTAGTATGTATGGACATATGATTGTGAGAGTGTATAGGTAAATTAGAATAAGTCCTCAAATATGTCTGTTATGACTATTAATTTCTAGTAAAAAAACTTGGAATATTGGAGGTGGGCTTGGGGTGCCACTTCTGGCATACTTCCATCTTGAGTGGGGCCTTGGTAGATCAAAATGTGATAAGATTATTTAATAACTAATTTCCATTTTATTAGATTATATATTCCATACTATAATTGAAATATCATATAAAAATACCTTAATGAAATATTGAATCATTTTTATGTGATTTTTCAGTATTGATAGTACAAAACTTAAAACCTAATACACTAAAATAGCCAATTTTAGGCTTTCTTCCTATATATATTTTATATAGTGTTTTCCTTAATAATGGTATAAGAATAATATTATTAGAAAAATAAAAATATATATTAATATCTTACGCCTAAATGTATTTTATAAAAGTGTTATCATTTGAAATTTTCATAGAAATTTCTCATAATGACCTATTTTTCCTTTCTACCACACCATTTATTTTGGTTCCCTAGGAGATGAAAAATTAGGATTGTACCCATTATCTTTACAGAATTTATAAAATTAAAAAAAATTGAGAACTCACCCTCACTAACTCTTCAAATTGGTAAAATTAGATGTCCCTTTTAATTTTAAACAAGTTTATAAATAATTATAAATTTAGAAAAATGGCTCAAATTTATGTGCATGAAAATAAGTCCACCAAAAAATGTTATAATCATCTAAAATAATAAGTACATATCTTTTTAATCATATATTTTTAGTTTTAATGGGATCAAATAAATGAAAATGAAAATGTTTTATTTTTTTAATGTTCTTACCTCATGTCCTTATTTAAAAGTCTCATTATTCGTCTTAAACTTCAATCATGAATCACATACATAGGTGTTGTCAAGATTTGACTTTGGTAGAACCAAAAACTATTCATTTTTAGTGATACTTTTAAATTACAAATAATATAAATATTTGATATTTTTCATTTCATTATGTAAAATTATTTTCAAAAATGATATCTTTTCAATTGGTATAAAATAAGTCAAACTAATTTTTAAAATACAATATGGTTGGTGTTTTCAAATTTTAAAGTCATATTATCATAAAAAAATGTTTTTTACAAATCAAATTATGTTTTAAACGTTTAATGAATAAAACCATTGAAATAATAAAAAAAATTTGAAATTCAAATTTTTAAAACCATTTAATTTTCCCTTTTAGTTATCACTAAATGTTACACTTCAACTATAACACCTATTAAAAGGTAGAAATTTTGAGATATCATCACTTATATATAAATAAAATCCACTTTCCATTTATCATGTTTCCTTGTTGTCACTTCTAAAATATAATTCATACACAAATATATTCAAGAACATTTTTTCACCCTGAAAAATTGGGTCCAATTAGGTTACAAAAATAATTATTAGGAACCAAAACTAATTTCCAGAATGTATTCAGAGAAAATCTAGAAGAATGTGATTTAAAGGTAAAATCCTTGATTTATCCAAGATATTTTTGAAGTATGAAGGAATATTTATTTTTATAGTATCCCTTCATTTTATATCTAAATAATTAACACTTGAATCATTTCCTATGGATTTTTTTAACAAATAACGTCTTTAAAATTTTGATTAAAACATTATCATGTCCAATATATGTTTACTATTTGTTCATTATTTCCTCTGGAATTGTGGATGACATCGTTGATTGAAGGTTCAAACATTCCAATCGGTTTCTAATGGGTTTGTTTATAGAACCAGAATCATCCAATGATTCCATATGCATTTGGACCTACTTCCCAATGGTAGGCACTCATTAGTTTTGGACTGACGAGGATTAGGAATTTGAATTGGTCAAGAGGATGGGATGTCAGACTCATCACACCTTGTTGAGAGAAATCATTGTCTACTCCGAGACACTCATTATAGATTTAAGTTATGTTCGTGAATCCTTATTACATTACCATGTATAAAATGATCTTTCATTTAGATCTGACAATAAATGATTGATATGTAGAAAAATTAGAGAATCTTTTATATGTATTCAAGGTTCTATATCAATAGAGAATCATCTGTATTTGTTAGAGATTCATAGTCAATTGAATCCTTCAATATATAAAAGTCTCTTGGTCATTATAATGAACATACTAGTTTTAAATCCACCTAGTGGGCCACTTGATGTTTATTTTCATTTAGAAGGACATGGATTATTTTAGATCTGGGATCATACCTGCAGATGGGCTACCTACGTATCCTTTGTTTTGGAAAAGAAATCAGAACCCACATAGTTCGTGTAATGGAGTATGTTGTTTTAGCATGATTGATGGCTCAAAGAAAGATGTCATGATTACTTTTACAATGTAAGATCACGTGATTCATGCTCGGTGTAAGAATCAATAGTTATTGGTGAAAAGTGAAAATTGTTCCATGAAATATGCAATGATGTGGGGCTTATGTATGTATAACTACCCAAAATAGATGAGGATTAAGATTTACATCAGGGAAGAAACCCAGGAACAATGTCCATAAAGGTATATGTACTTCGGGAGATTTGGGTAATCTATCTTGGGGCTTACTCCTTAGGAAGATGCGCAAATTATGAGGGGACTCATGATTGGGTTTTTCTTCTGAGGAGTAATCCCAGATCAAAAGTAAATTAAGACTGGTTAAAAGAAATTTCAAGACTCGTGCTTACTATTGAGAAGGAAGCCTAGGTTGTGGGACGTAGGGCTTAATCGTGAGGAGGATTCCCATATTTGTAGACTTCTCTAATGGGGCTTATTCTTGAAGAGGATACCTAGGTTAAGAGAACCATGGTTGGGGCTTACTCCTGAGGGGGATGCCCATATTTGGTAACTTTAAGACTGGGGCTTACTTCTGAGAAGGAATCCCAGGTTAAGTGAATTATTACTAGGGCATACTCCTAAGGATGACGAAAAATTGTGTGGCTTTGGTCTTACTCCTGAAAAGGAGGCTCAAATTAATGAGAATTTGGACAGGGGATTACTCCTGAAAAGGATTCCCATTTTTAAGGTTCTCTCATCTTAATGGATGTGTTAGAATGAATGAAATCTCTAACTTTAGTGACATAAAGATGTGTAAATCACTAGGTTTTGAGATATGTCCCACGAAATTATTTTTAGAAAATAAATTCAATCAAGAAAACATGCCATAAATGGATTTGAAGAGTTTCTTGAAGACTGAATCATGAATAGGAATGGTGGAATGGCATAAGAGAGGTGAAATGGGCAGGAAGGGAACCCAAAAGTAGAAGGGCACGCAACTTCTGGGGGGTTGCGCATATTCTGCATGGGTGCGAATGTCTTGGTCGGGCAAGTTTCAATGAATAGGTAAGGAGGCATGCAAGTGTGTCCATTTCCTTTAAAGGTAAAACACATAGGTGCACAAGTGTTAGTTAATTCGAACACATAAACCATATTCCTCTTGTTTAGACCTTCCATTCTAGGTAAAAAATTACCTTAGAAGTGTTTGGAAGACATGAAGAAGAGACATGGGCATTCCGAGTTCTGTATCTGAATTCTAGAAAAAAAATCCCCCCGTAAATGTGGGGCCCACCGGGGGTATTTATAGGCTGGAGAAGACCCTGGGCGATTTTGAAAGAGGGAACGCAAGTCACCTATGCGACCATTTGGGTGGCGTGCAAGTGTACTTGCGTGACCTTGCTGGAACTTGAGCGACCTAGGGGAAATGTTCTCCTTATTCATACCTTTCTCTTTATTTTGATGTTAATTCAATGGATGAATCTTATTTGTTTGAGGTATTTCCCTTTTCATTTCGTTTAGACTCTATGATGAAACAAGGAGCATAAAAATATACCCCCCTCACAGTTGGATCCAAAAAAGAATGAGGATTTGACTCTGAGGAAAACGATAAACAAAAGAAAATTATGGCGCATAGGGTAGGGTGCACAAATGGGCTTCAGACACGCAGGGTCCAGCTTATAGGGGTACGACCTCCTCTATAATTAGATGGCCTCACTTTTCCAAAGTACCCAACTCTCGCTTGTTTTATTTTCTCTCGGTGCACAAATGGACTCCCGACTTTCACTCATCCACACTTCTTTTTTCTTGCATCACGCTTCTATTAAGGTATTTGGACTGGTGCAGTGATACATGCGCACCAAATACTTGCGCGACCGAAGGAGACTTGCACACCAACTATTGGACTTGCAAACCTCAATTCCATATCCATTTTTTCAAATTCCATCACAAATTTAATGAAAAATTAACATACATTAAGTGTTAGTTATTTAACATTTGTGCAGATCCAATGGCTCCCAAGATAATCAGAACGGGTGATGAACTGGCAAGAAAAATAATTGATGATATGATGGAAGTCGTTGGCCATGATTACTATTCTATTTATGAATGTACTATACCATAATTATCTATTTACTTTAAGAAGCATCATATTAATTTCCCACATAGCATCTATCTGCCTCTGTATGGCCATGGTCATTTGCAAAATGTCAATATTCCAGAGGCAATGAAATATCTCATGCATTCTTGGTTTCAGTCATATACCAAATTTTCTTCAGTAAATGTCTAAATCGCAGGAACATTTTCTAATGCTGGAACAGTAAATGAATCCTATATAATGCATCATAGATCATGTGCACAAGATCTTATACCTCACAAACCTGAGGTACAAGCACATTGTTATCCCTCAATGTTTCTAAATTCTCAGATGGATCAATCCAAAGGTTGGAATGATAAATGGTAATTCCATTCTGGAGGAGGGGTGAAGCCAACATGGATGTGGGCTTATTGGGTGCGACACAATTCTGAATATTTTGTCGATTATTTGAAGGGATCTGCAATTTGTGAAGTCATCTGGGTTGGGCAGATGCATGTTTATAGTAATGATAATTTTTCACCGGAGATGCTTAGCCGTTGGATCCTAGAAAACAATTCTATCCATCTGACCCATGGAGAAGTAGGCATTAGTTTTTTGGATTTCTATAAGATCTCAGGGGTTCCAATTTTGGGTGATATGTATGACGAATTAATCCCTCCAAAGGCAACCTTGAATGATCCGAAGAAGGATTCGGATTTGGTTCATGATTTATTGAAGATTTATCATATGCTCAAAATCTCAAAGTCTTAAAAGACTTGTTATAGAAGGGATATTCATCCATAGGAATGGATGGATGTGTTTCTCAATAAGAATAGGGAAAAGGGGTCCACCTGTACTCGTCCTATTAGCTGCCCTAAAGCGGATAAGAGCTGTGCTCCTGGCACATTCTAGCCAACTCTAGAAGTAGGAGAGTTTGAGAAATGGGGGTTTTAAGTGAATCATAAAATCCTGGAGAAGACCCATCTGGCAGGTTTTTTAGCCTTATGGCTCAGGGTCTATCTTTTTCTTTTAAGAGATTCAATGGGAGGCGTCAGGCTAGGGACCTTCGTTATTGTAGCCAAGTTCGCTGAGATGAAGATAGTGGGGTTTGATACCCCAATTTTGGAAAAGATTCACATGATCTTACGCCATGTATATATGGTTAAGTCTCGTTTGAGATTAGTGTTACCCTTCCAAGTTTTATGGGGATGGATCGCCACTCACTTCCGGACATATGATGTTCCAAACGGAATACAGTTTCCTGGATGTTCTTTCAAGTCATCTGTTCAAGCCTTCTCAGGAGTTTTTCCTTTGTCCCTCTATGCCTAGGATATTAGGTCAAGGCTGGGTATGCATAAGGAATTCCACATATTTCCCTATAGAAATCCACAAACAGTGAAATTTCTTAATGTTGGATCAGCTAGATTTGAATAGATGTCATACATGCTGGCCTACAGAGAAGGTGTACTGGCCAACATAATTGATGGGGAAATTATATGTGAGGCCTATGCTCCATATCGATTTTCATGCCAATTAAATTATTTGTAGACAAATATTGTATCTCCTCTAGTGCATGTCAGGTCAGAGAAGAATCCAATGGCTGCCCGACAACTATGGTTGCTAATGGATATGAAATGGACTGGGGCAGTTTTTGAATTACCAGATGCTGACGCGGTAATCTTCTTGGCCATATACTATGCTGAAAACTAGGTAGTGTCATATCCTGAGACAATATTTAATTAACCTATTTATCGGGTGGGGAAGAAGAAAAGATCCATTCAAAAAGAAACAATTTATGTGGCAGGTGATTCTTCCACTCCTGAAGCTGGTTCACCGAGTTCTTCAACCGAGGTTGATTCTTCAGATTCTCAGGAGATAGAACATGTGTCAAAGCGGCCACGTGCTGTATATAATCCTCCTATAAGAATCAACAGAGACACTCCATCAACTCCTAATGAGTTACATTATTGAGGCAATTAAATTGCTAGTAACTTTTAGAGTAACAAGTTTTCATTCTCTTTTTATAGTTGCTGGAGATAGAAGGAAATTAAAATCCAAGGTTGTAGGACCCTCTTCGAAGCCTTCTAGTACACCTGCATATCTATGACCAGAGGCCATCCAGACATGGAAGGATGTATACTATGATACTGAAACTATCTGACTAGAGCTATGTAAAGGGATACATCTTCCTAGAATATGGGCTCTTCAAGCTCCTGCAAATATTATTTTCAAGGATAATCCTGATGATGTAAGAGCCTTTTCAAAGAGTTGAGGACCTATATACAGGGCACTGATGATTCTATCCCTATCAACAAGCATGTGAAGGAACTGATGGATCACAGTGCCACTGATGAGGAGTGGTATGAGTATGTGGCTCCTGAAGATGAAATTTTACTTTTCTTATTTACATTATAGGCTTTATTTTAGTCAATGCTTTGTTAGTCAAGGAAATTACATTCTTTATCCTACAGCTTGCAAGGAAAGGAACTACTGATGTTCCTTCACCACATTATATGCCTACTGGTACTGCCATCGAGGCTGCTAATGAATCTCCTCGTGAGTCGGGTGAGATATCTCCAGGACAACAAGCCATGAATGAAGAGCTGGACATGGATTTCCATTCTCCAATTCAGGTACCTATAAGGGAGACTGTCGACACTCCCAAAAATCAAAAGGGACAAAGGAGTCAGAGGATGAAGTCCACAAATAAATGATTCATCGGTAGTGGTAATTCCTTCGGATAATCATGAGTCTTAAACCATGAAGCGATTGATCATTTTCCTTGGGATTTTAGGGGCTTCTTCAATTTTCCCTATGAGGGAGAGGATTGATCCTCCTTTGAGGACCACAGAGTGTGCTGTGGAATAAACACAAATTCAGGCTGACTTGGCTGCTTCTAAAAAAGTTCTAACATCTATTCCCAGTACTGCTTCTGGTGCTCCTACATGTATAGAAGAACCTGCTCCTGGTAATTTAACAGTGCTTCATACAATTTGTCATTAAATGTTGAATGAAAACATCAACTCACTTCCATTCTGTGATATTTTAGGTATAATACCTGCACCAGAATCACTAGTTGCTGCGGCAACTAAATATGCCATCCTTCCTGAAGAAGTTGTCCAGGGTCAGGGGCCGCAGAATGAGGGTCTCCATGAAGACATATCAAATGCTCCCACTGATGAGACTAACTAGGCTTCGGAAATATCATTGGATGAAATGATGAATTCTGACATGTATTTCAAATTTTTTTTGATCATGCTAAGTTATCATGTGATTTAGAAGATCTTGTGAGTGAGTGTTATCCTTCGTCCGATAAATTTTCTTATAATTTACACTTCTAATCTTGACTGAGAATAATATGCAGTTCCATCCAATGAAGCTGTTGAACTGCTAATTCCTGAAGAGGGTGTGGACATTGATGTCAACCCTACCATTGCAAAAACATTAGCTAAAGTGGAGCTAAACCATGTAAACCCTCCTAATACCTATCTTTAAGATCCTGTTGAAACTGGGAAAGAAGGGGAGGAGTCTTCTCAAGCTGTTGATCTGCTATTAGGTAATGTTTGTACTGATTTTTCAAGACAGACAACCAAATTTCATTGTTCTATGAAACTAACCATACTTTTAATTGATCAAACAGGGATATAAACTTCAATGGCTAGATCTAGAGGTGAAGTCTCAACTTCCTCCCAAATAGTAGTATAAGGCAGAGCAACCAGGGTTAGGGGGGAAGTAGCAGAACATGGAACTTCCTTAAGTGCATTAATCCCAGATTTCATGCCCCCTGTGATGATGATGATGTCGAATCAGACCCGGAGGTGATTAAGGCACTCATCTTTTCACGACGCAAGGCATGAAACAATATATGGAAAATCATATATGAATTTCCTTATGAAGAGCTGTCATCAAAGATTTCCCGATTGTCGTCCCTGTTCGTCATGCTAGGACATGGCGGTTTTGGATATAAAGAGATCCTTAACATGGTGAAACAAGTCATCTTAAGAAGGGAGCAGGAGCAAAAGTGACGTGATGATCTGACCAGGGTGAAGCTGTCAGTCAATATCAATGAATTTGAGGATGTGGCATCCCGAGCTGAGGCTGATTAGGCTGCCAAAATGAAGGACATGAAGCTTAAAATCAATGATTAAGTCGTCCAATAGATGCACCTTCAGCAACAGTTAGATGTTGTTACTGGAGAACATGACCAAATCAATAATTCACTAGAGGGAGCTAAAACGATTGGTATGAAAGCCATCATAGATGCCAAGAAAGCACTCCATCAGGCTTAAAAGAATGATTTTTGTTGGGTGCATGAGCTTCAAGTAGCTGCTGATGAAGCTAGGGATGTTGTTCATCAAGTGAAGACTTATATTGATAGCCTCTTGTAATTTCATGGAAAAGAGAAGTGACTCCAATCTATGGATTCGCTTCTAATCTGTTATACACCAAATTAAAAACTTTTTTTTATCTACAATCATTTGTGAATGCATTTTTCTTTTTCTATCTGCTTTATATTATTAACTAAGCCAATGGGCCTAGTATGCATAGTTTGATTTTTACTAGGATTATTATAAATAACCCTAAAAACATTGAATCTTTTAATTTCTCAATATTACATAAACCATGAAAAATATATGTTTAGTGAGATGGAACTTCACTTTTATTCATAGTTCCCTTGTTTTTTGTGGTCAGTTTAAAGTCATGAACATCAGACATAAAGAGGCTAATGTTTAAGGTCAGAATAGCTTTGACTGAAATGGATTAAAATTGACTCAATTATTAGAAAATTTATCTGAAAACATTTTACCACACTCAATTATGAGTGAAAATATGTAAACTATAACTTAAGAAAATTTTAATTTGAGGAATGATATAAAAAAGGGCTAAAATTAATTAGAATAAGTACTTCCCAAGACTGAAGTTACCATTATTTAACAAACCTGTTAGGGGGATGAATTATGCAGGGAAACATAAGGGAATTGGTTGTATAGTCAAATAAATTACAGCTTTTGGCTGAAAGGTCTATTATGTAGACTACTTATTCATGGTATCCTATGGGAACGTGCTTCATAGTCAGGCAAAAGAATTCTCGAAAATTTAATTTTCTACTGCTCAGAAGATAGTGAATTTTTATGGGGATTCAACTTTTCCAATGTATATAAATTGTTGTATGGAAATAGGTACTTGATTTTGGAGAAGATATTTTAAATCAAGATTGTATAGGAATTTTATGAATGTTACTCCTACGAAGGTCTGACCCAAACATAGGGAAGGAAAATATAAACCATAGACTTGAATACTTTAAGTTCATGAAAAGGAATATGGGACAAATATGTTACAGATCCCTACATATTGTCATTAAAACAAATAATGAAAAAAGAGGTTTTCCTCCCAATAATGAAGTTACCAATATTTATCAAACCCATTAGGGTGTTGAATTATGTAGGTCCAGCTAATGGAATTGGCTGTATATTCAAATAATAGCATCTTTTGGCTGCCAGGTCCGTTATGTAGACTACTTATGCAAGGCCACCTAAGGGTACATGCTGTATAGTCTGGAAAAAGAACTCTTGGGTAACTAGCCTTTTGTGTTTATAAGTTTAAGAAAAGGGTTATGAAGATCTGAAAAAATTTATGTTTAAGATCTGTCACACAAAAAAATGGGTATTGTTCAATGTATGTAATGATACATAGATCAATGCTAACCATAATCATGTTGTGGTTGGGTCCTGCATTGAAATACTGGACTTCACTACATATCCCAAAAGTATGGGAATCATGCCATATGTAGTTCTTGAAATACAGTTTAAAATCATGTGGGATTAAAGAATGAGAGATCTTAGTTTAGGGTCATAGAGCTCGGACCATTATAAGAAATACATTGATTTTGTTTTCATGGGGACTTTTCAGCCAGGGGACTGAAAGTGGAATTTGGGGTTAGGCCCATAAGACTTGGGGATAGATTCTAGGGAAACTTGAACATTCCTACATATCCCATAAGGATGGGAATCAAGCCCATGTAGTTCTAGAAATACCCTATGTACAAATTTGGTTCGTACATGTGAAGGGTGAAAGTGGAATTTGGTGTAATGATGGTTTAACTCAAGATAAAAGGATCAGGTATGTCAATGTATGCACATAGGTTTTTTTGGAATATAACATGATTGAAATTCAATATAAATAATGATTACCTCTCAAGAGAGGGTATCAAATAATATTGTAGTTTATTGGCGTACATGAAAAAAAGTGTTTTACAGTTTAATGTCATATATCAAGGACGAAGGTGAACCAATGTAAAGATATTGATTCTAGGGGAGGTTTCACGGATCTACATCATATGAGAAGGAGTTGAACCGATGCGAAGAGATTGGTTTTGGTCTTGAACCTTGGGAGGTTGCCTACGTACCCAGCCTGGAAGGCATGGATCAAAGTCTTCATAGTTCAATTAAAGAATTAATATGTGATCAAGTTGTTTTTGGGGACAACGACCTAAAAATGATGTTGGGACGTACACGTGGTTAGCATCCCAAAGAGGGTGTTATGGTTGAAATTTTCTCTAAGCTCACGTGAGTCATACTCGGTGTGAGAAACAAGAGGTAATAATAACCATAACGATGCACAGTTTAATGTCATGTAAGACATATTAAGGGACTATGAAGTTTAATGTCTTGCAGTTAGGACTATAGGTGCTGCACAGTTTTGTGTCATGTAACAGGGACAAAAAATACAATTTAACGTCACGTAGTATGTATTAAGGGATTTATATACAGTTTAGCATCATGTAGATAGGATGATGGGTAAAATACAGATTAATGTCATTTTAGACAAAAAGAGGACAGTGCAGTTTAATGTCATGCAGTAAGGGAAAAAGAGGACACATTTTAACATCATGTTGGACATATTATGGACTTTTTCATAGTTTAACGTCATATTGGATGAAAAAGGACAATACAGTTTAGCATCATGTTGGAAGAAAGTGTGAATAGTTTGAGGTCATATGCATGGACCGCTGGTTATACAGTTTAACGTCTTGCTAGATGTAAGGGACTTCTGTACAGTTTAGCGTCATGTAAATTGGACGCCATTGTTTAACATCATGTTGCACATAAGTGCCAATAGTTTAAATTCATATGAATGGACTGTGGATGGTTCAGTTTAACATCATGTTGGATGTAAGGGACATGCTTATAGTTTATGGTCATATGCATGTACCGTTTATGGTGTATTTTGTGATTATAAAAAATACTTCTTCAAGAATCTAGCATTGGATGGATTAGTGATGAGTTCTCAATCCATAGAGATTATAGAATAAGCTCCATTGGAATATACTTTATGTATTGAATAAGGTCCTTCCCACTTTGGTTCAAGCATAAGAGTTTTCTTTCCTGGTATCATTGGAGTTCTGAGAACTAATACCAATTCTCCCAGAACGAATGAACGAAGATGAACTTTTTTGTTGAAGTCTCGTGTTATTCGACTCTGCTAGACTTTCAAGTGGTGCAGAGTGCACAATATTTTCTCATCTAACCATTCCAATTCATTAAATATCTTTTGAGATTGTTCGTCTGTATATAATTGATCAAAAATGGCTACTCTGAGCGAAGATAATATAACATCAATGGGGAAGACTACATCTGTTCCATATACCAGTGAATATGTAGTTGACTGTGTTGTAGTGCGGGTGGTGGTCCGATAAGCCCATAAAGCATGAATTATTTTATCAGTCCATGAACTCTTATCTTTATCCACCATCATTTTTAGTATATTTGACAGAGTCTTGTTGAATGATTCTATCTATCCATTGGTCGCTGCATGATACTGAGATGAATGATTGGGTTTGATGTTATATTCTTGATTCAACTTCTTCACCTTGGAAGAACAGAAGTTGGTTCCATTTTCTGTCAATATGGTTTGAGGGACACCAAATATGGTAAAGATGGTAGACTTGATGAATCTATCAATGCTTTTAGAACTAAATTCTTGGAGAGGTATTGCCTCCGCCCATTTGGAAAAGAAGTCACTAGTAGTAATAATATACTTAAACTGCATGGCCATAGCTGAAGGGTAAGGTCCCACAACATCCATTCCCCATGTGGAAAATGTGCACGAGTATTTATCTATATGAAGAAACTCTAAGGGATGATTAATGAAGTTGGAATGTACTTGGCATGGATTACCCATCATTGTGAAATAAACACAATCTTTTATCATTGACGTCCAAAAGTATCCAAGCCTTCGAATCTGATTAGACAGTCTATGTCCAGACTGCTGGGCAACACAAACTCCTACATGCACTTATTTCATGACAACCATTGTCTCTTCACCATCAATGCATCTGAAGAGAACTCCATCAAAACCACTCTTATAGAGAATTTTCTCTAAGTGATTTGGGCTATCATAAAGAGTAAAATTGACCACACGTCGCCGAATTTGTAATTTCTTGGCTCTATCAGGTTGAATTGTTCCATTTTGAAGGTATTACCTGATAGGTGTCATCCATACTACAGTATGAACATATGGTTCATGAATGAGATTAATTTCATTGATCTCATCTATTATAGCTTGAAAAAAAGGTGAAATTGTATGACAGTGGGAAATATTGATGGTTGTCTCATCCTGAATTGGATCTGCCAGAGCTGTGGCTATATTAGCCAGTGCATCAACTTGGGAATTTTGTGATCTTGGGACATAAGAAAATGTGGGTTCCGAAGTAAACTTCGCCATAAACTCTCTGATGTAATCATACAAAGGGATTATTTCTTCTTTGCTGATGGAATAATCCCCATTGACTTCTTTTAATATTAGTTTTGAATCAACTTTCATCTTTATGTGAATCACTTGTGCCTGAAGCGCCAACTCCAATCTTTCAATAAGAGCTTGGTATTCCGCTTCATTATTTGTACCGCCTCCCAACAATGAGAAGGAATATGGTAAAACTGCCCTTTCTGGAGAAATGAGTACAATTCCTAAGCCAACATTGACGAATTTAGGACTTTCCATTTTCTTCCATGTTGGACTTCTAGAAGCACCATCTAAGTACATTTCTCATACCTGAAGACTATCTTGAATAGAGAAGACTTCATCAACATGATGTTCAATATCTGAAGACATGTCTTCCACTGAAGGGTGTTCAGCCAGTAAATCCTCAAGAGCTTGGCCCTTTATTTCCTTTTGAGACACATACTGAATGTCGAACTGCTGCAAAATAACTTCCAACATTTCCAGACGTCCTGTAAGAATGGACGACTAAGGATGAATTTGAGCGGGTTACTGCGAGATACCAATTGGACCTCATGATGTTGCATGTAGTGTCTCAATTTCTGAACTGCAAAGATTAATGCTAGGCAGCACTTCTCAATACTTGAATATTGGGTTTCTGCATTAAGAATAGTCCGACTGAGATAGTAGAGGATGTTCTCATTCTCGTCATCATTCTTCTGGGAAAGAAAGGCACCCAATGATTTCTCTAAAGCTGTCACATAGAAGATAAGTGGTCTTCCTTCAACAGGTATCATAAGTACTCGTGTAATCCAGACGTATTTCTTGAGAATATCGAATGTCTCTTGAAATTATTCAGTCCACTAGTAAGTGACTCCCTTCTTCGTCAATTTGGTGAAGGGTAAACTTTTTCTTGCCAAATTCGCGATGAAACACCGAATATAGGCTAAATTTCCTTGAATGCCTCTTAATTGTATAAAATTTTGAGGAGGTTACAAACCAAGGATTGACATGGTCTTCTCATTATCGACTTCAATACAATGATGGCAGACAACAGAGATGAGAAATTTTCTTGAGGTTACCCCAAAAGAACTTTTTAAGGGGTTCATTTGTAAATTATGTTGTCGAAGCTTGCAGAATATGACTTCAAAATCAGCCAAGTGATTAGAATGTTTTTTGTATTTGACCACCAATTATCCACATAACATTCAACAAACTTACCTAAAAATGGTTTGAAGATACGATTCATGGCACACTGATATGTTTCACCTACATTCTTTAAGCCAAAGGGCATTACCCAATAGAAAATCACACCATGAGGGGCTCTGAAGGCTGTCGATTCCTTATATTTTGGAGCCATTAAAATTTGATTATATCCAAAATATCCATCCATGAAGGAAAGTGCTTCATTGCTAGTTGTCGCATCAATTAATAGTTCTGTAATCAGAACTGGAAAATCATCCTTAGGACAGTGCCAATTAAGATCTCTGAAATCAATCCAACTCTAATATTCATATTCCACTTTTTCACTAGGAAAATATTATCCTACCATGTGGGATATTGAACTTCTATAAAAAAAGATAACTTTTATGAGCTTATCCACTTTAGCCTCAAATTTGGAAGCATAGGTTTGGTGTGTTCTTCTAGAAACTTGTTTGAATCCTCTATGTTCTTCTGGAAAACCTACACAGTGAGTGTCTACATCAAGATCAATCCATGGACTCTATGTATAGTTCAAAGAAAATATGTCTCGATTTTTCTTTAAAAGTGAAATATACATATCTTTCATTTCAAGAGTCATAGATGCACTAATTAAAGTGGGGCATGGATCTTATTTTGTACCCAGATTGATTTCCTTGAGTTCATCCACAGTGGTGGAGATACCCTCTTCAAATTCTGGAGGAGCATCTATGAGATCTTCCTCTTCTTCTTCATCATGTGTTACTTCTTTTGTTTCTAAATGCGTAGTAGATGATGAAGTAGAATATTCATGATCAGAAGAGAAGTAAAAATTTTCACATCTTGAAGAAGAAGCTTCCATTTCCAACACAATTGTGGATGAAGAGTCTTCTTTGGATAATAAAGAGGAGATGATGGATTCATAATCAACATCATCATTAACCTCTAACATTTCAATAACTTCTTCTGGCCTAGTTGGCAATGTATAGACTTGCTGGATTTTAGCAGATGAAATGAAGACATCTTCAGTTGAACTTTCATCTCTACCTACTGGATCACCACTTTCTCCCATGTCGTATATCATGATTTTTGTGATTTTCATTATGGAGATTTCTATATGAGTATTTTGATTTGGGTATATCTTGTCAATTTTACTAAGAGGCAACACATAATATGTACTCAAATGTCCTAATAGGTTTACTGGAAAATTTTCTAAACCATACAGAGCATTAACTTTGTTAATCTCCTTTGTTGTGGATTCCTCCTTTCCCTTCATGTGGTTGAATTCCACCTCAATGTATTAAGATTCACATGTCTTAAATGGGGCCTTATCACCATAAAATGTCCCAACTTGACCATAAAAAAAATATTTGAGACATTGATGGTATGATGAAGCGATAACTTCATGTTGATGTAGCCAGGGCCTTCATAGTAAGATGTTGAAGGCTAGGTCTTGATCAACAACCATGAAATCTGAATTGGACACATGATCACCAAACTGAGTTCTGAGTGTAATCTCTCCCAGTGGTTCTTGATAATTTTTTTCATATCCTTGTGACATCATAGTTGAAGGAGATAAATCAGATTCCGTGAGGCCCAATCGACGAAGTGTAAGAATGGGCATGAGGTTGACTCCTGAACCATTATTAATGAAAGATCTTAGGATGTCTACGCCATAGACCTTTCCATATAAGTACAAAGGTCTAATATGTCCATGCACGACATCATCGTCATCTTCACCAGCAAAAGATATTACAACATGGAATTCTACAGGATTATTCTCTACATGGTAGATTTCAGTTATAGAAATTTCATTATCAAACTCTTGAGGAATTGAAAAAGCCTCGATGAGTGCATCCCGAAGATTCTTTGATAAATTCAAGGCATCAAGAATTGATAACATGGCCCGTACATGGGACAGGTGTTTCAATATATCATACTTTTGATCCAAAAGGTATGTGTTTCCCAACACGAGCATGTGGTTTAGCAGCTGCCTTGGAAGTTGATGCTTTAGAATTTGATGCATCTTGTACCGGGATATGAGTTGGTAATACTCCTGGATTTGGAAGATTAGACCGATTTGGTATATTTTCATTCTGAGAGGATAAAGATGGAACCTTCAACAGAGCTTCCAGAAAAATTGTGCCAGGACTGAGTCTACCTTGTGTGGAAGAACTTTCCTATTCTTGTTGAGATAGTTGAAGGTCTCTATCCAAGATTTTCAGCCTCATACACAGTTCTAGTAGGGGTAGAACTTGAATATTGGCCTATAAAAGATCCATTTCTTCCCCTATAACCTGAGCCTCTAGAACTTCCTCTGATTCCTCTGTTTGATATAGGGAATCCGGGCATAGAAAAATCAAAATTGTGACTGTTATATGGTTCTGTAAATTGAATCATATTAACAGAACCGAAGATAAACTCTTCATTCGATGGAGACTTTTCCTAATTAGCCTGTTTAGGCTGTGCCATATGGTGGGGATGTGCCCGTTCCTTTGAAGTAGATGGCATAAAATCTTTCAAAGTCAAGTACAACATAGGTTTTGACACATACTCGTCTTCTTCTGATTGTACCTTTTTTTAGAATTGTGCTGTTTTGTTGAAAATTTTTCCTCTCATGAAGAGGGTTTTGTTGCGGCATTCATGGAAGAATGCACAATTGGCTTCTTCAATTGTGTTCAAAAAATCACATGGGTTTGGTTGGTTATATTTTTGACCATAATGTCATCATATTTTTGTGAATTTTTGTTCTTAACTACTTGCCACTCGCCTTCCTCCTCTGGAACTGTAGCAGTAACACTTGCTACCTGAGCTGAAGAACTATTCAATTTGACTTTTCCCAAATAGACCATTTTTTGCAAGAGGTCCTTGAAAACAAAACACTCCTGAATGGGATGCCCCAATATTTGATGAAATGAGAAATATATAGGATGTTCTTAATATCTTTCCTTGTTTGGCCTCTTGGGCCTTGGAAATTGAACTAAGTTATTTTCCAGAGCCGAAATGAAATAACCAGGAACTTGTTCATTTCGGAAAGAGTAAACATTTCTTTTCAAATCCTCAAAAAAAAATTCATCATTGATCTCTTTAATCATATTTACGAAACGGCCTCTGTTGTTGGCACTCAGGAGGTGGATCCCTTCAAGGGGATGATGTTTTTGAAGTAGAAGTAGGTACATGTGCTTGTTTAAGCATAACTTTAGCAGTTTATTCATTACCCATTCTCTTCCTAGAGATGATGGAATTATGTGAGTTTTATCCTTAGTCTTTATAAGATAATATTCAATCTGTTGAGTGATTGAAGTAATGTCTCAAAACCCTCCTGTATATTTCATAGGGATCAGCGGTTTGCGCAACTCATCATTTAAATTCGCCACACAGATTGGAAACAATTCTTCTTGATGGAGTGATAAGCTTAGGGAATATGATATTCTCTTCAAGCGAGCAATGAAATATGAAACCCTTTAATTATCCCATTTTTTATAGTTTTTAATATAAAAAACTGTTTTCTTTGGCAATGTTGAACTGAATTAAAGAAGAAATTGTTGACGAAGATCCTTCCACCCGATAATTGACCGAGATTGCAAGCTTGTGTACCAGACAAAATTTGGTCTTCGCAAGGTTCGCACAAAGCATCTGAGTTTCACTTCTTTTTTCTATTCTGTATTTCCCATGATATGATCGCATCAAGACACGTAATGCATCAAATGTTGTTCAGGATTGCCTAATCCATTAAAAATAGGGAATACAGGTTCCCAGAACTTGATGGGGGGAGGGATTGAATCTACCCATTTGGGGTAAGCTCTCTTTTCTATTTGAACCTGCGCAAAATTCCCTTACATATTATTTAACCATGATGTTAATGAATCAATGGTAGTTATTAACTTTTGAGAAAAATCTGATTGAACTTTGACTTGGGCAGGTGCAATAATTAGAGTTTGGACAGGTATGGTTGCTGGTAATGCAACAAATGGTAGCACCACCAATTGTTGTTGTACTTGACCCATAGGATTACACATGTGAGGGTGTACTAATAGAGGAGGATATTCTTGATCCATATCAGTAGTTGCAACAAATTCCCTTGGCTGACTGACTCCAGCAGGCTTAGGAGGATGACTACCATGAAATAGTTATGCATTCAATCTCCTTAATTCCTTTATTTTTTCCTCTTTTTGTGATAATCTTTTCTCTAGTGAGAGCTATTGGCCTTCTCCAGAAGAAGGTTATATAACATAGTTCTTTCCTTTCCCCATATAGGACACATTTTGGAGTGGGAGAAGTGGTTTACTTGAAGTATTACCTTGGTTCTGAGTAAGCCTTTGATTTCGTGTATGCACACCTTTTTCATTTGTTTCTGTGTGTATAACTTCTTGAGCATGAACCTATTATTCTGATACCTCTGATTGAGCCCCATCTGGTGGATCAGCAACAATATAATTGATTATATTAATTGATGTATAACACATCACATCCCTTCTATCAGCATTTCTGTGATATTGTCTTCTTCAATGTCATTGATGAGAAATTGTCTTTTATTGATTCGATCCCTTAGGAACTTCTTGAAAAATCGTAATTTGGAGGGAATCTCTTGATAATTTGGCTCTTTGTTCCTATTGAGTATTTTTTCCCCAATTGAGAGAAGATTGAATTCCACTGAGTGAGGGGTTGAGGATTTGAAAAAAGTCCCATGTCTGTTGGATTGGGGTTGTTCCTACTATCTTTTCTCAACTCCTCGAATCCTATATGTTGATTTTGATGGTTGAGTTAAAAGAGTCCCCAGTCTGGAAAGCTGAGGTGGCTCTTAACATGCTATATCTGAGACTTTCTTGAAAGCTCTCCTGATCATGCAGACCTTAGTTTGGAAATTAGATGGATGCATTAACCTGCATCTACTTTTATTACCCGGCTCAAAAGACTATTTGTTTGCTTGATGCAGGAGTAATGAAACAACTTTTTATCTGTATTCTTGATTTTGAGTAGAACTAGTTGAGGCATGTTCATGGGAAAGATTTTGATTACAAAAAAAACCCATTGACTGTGGCTGTCCATGGGTAATAACATTGAATGAGACCATTTTCAGTGGGATTTTCTGACTGGAGTGTATAGTGAAATGTACTACTCCGTGATTACCCCATCCCCTGATATGAATACCAGATGGGGAATTGAAAATTAACTGGCACAATATTCGTAGTGTAGCGAGGCATGAACGTTGAAGGGCTCTATGCTTCTTTTCCGCCTTCAGATATCGAGAGAATGATAGAGATTCCAAATCAATCTGACATTGTATCCCTTCTATTATATTAAGATTATTTTCATATTCATCATAAGATAATACATTCTTTTTAAACTGGAAAATAGTTTTCCATATGTTGAGACGAATATCATGAATTCCACCTTCCATCAACATCTCTGAAATGTAATACTGAGAGTCAGCCAGAGACCAAAACATGACTGGCACTTCACCTTTCGCAAGTTGTTTTCTCATGTTCAGAATTTCCTCTTTATCATTTAATGAATACTATTCTACCTATTTCGACCAGAGCTGGTGCTTTCTTGTTACTTCATCCAAATCAACAAAACTGGTAGAGAATCCACTGATCAAACTGTAAGATGAATGACCCAGGGGTGGTTCGGAGAATGACCTACACCCCGGGCTATATTTTGATTGAGAAATTATTTCACTTGTTATTGGTAAAGCATCAGACATGACTGGATTTATTTTTGATTGTGCCTTAAGATAAGAGGGATTTCTCGTCACTGTATTATCTTGTGATGAATTTTCCAGACAATGTGAATTACTACTATTGAGAGAGCTTTCGTAGCTAAATTAATCATCATGGGGAGGACTACCATGGTGGGTTACAAAAAAAGATGAAACATTCTTCTCATTGATCTTCTGAACACACAGAGGGTTCTTGTGGCTCTCATCTAAAGATGAAACTTCGAGATTGGCCAAATTTTCACGAAGTAAGCTTTAATGAGGAAGTGTCCGGTGCAGACCGTCAGGGTTAATGTTCCACTATTGGGAACCGAGAGAGAAGAATCTTGAGTTTCAATTGATAGTTGTATGAGTGCATCAAGAACTACAACATCCCGTAAGGCCTTGTAACAAATTGGCCCATGATTTCTTGACTGTGCTAGGTAGGACTTCTTCTTAGATGCCTTCTTACTCAATTTGGTAGGTGTGTATGCCTGCACAGGATTGATGATCAGGATAGGCTAATTATCTCTACTCAAACCTGGTGTGTGTACCTGACTTGGTTGTCTGTATGATATGGGGGAGTACGCCTCACAACCTTCTTGGACTGGAACAGATGTGTGTGTCTGTTCTGGAGTGAACTGTTGATTTTTAACTCCACTTGTAGGGATAGATTTATGTATCTTTCCATGAGATGTTGTTGAAGCTGTTATAATATCCTAGTAGGCATCCAAAATATGAGCAGGAATTTGCTTCTGCTCCTTCACCATTGATAGAATATGTTTGGAGACTTTAGCTGCCAGAACGGGGATATATGTCCATTTAGTGATTGGGGTAGGTGCGTGTTCCTGCTCTTATCCTCCTTTTCTTGTCAATAAATCCAGTCGGTACTCATGTGTTGGGGTAGAGAGTTTAGTCTACCTTCTGTTTGTCGCCGGAGCTTTCTAACTGACTTCTCTGAGAGCTACCAAATGAGACAGTTGGTAAGCTTGATAAATAATAGCAGTGTATGTGCCTGCTGATTGCACTTCACCAAACGTGGTTAACGAGCTCAATCATATGTAGTCAGATGAGCCTGCTGAATAAGAGATGATTTATAAACAAGTGTATGTTCCTGTCTATAGTACTCCGCCGGAGTTGTCTGGCGGTAATGGTATAATGCTTCCAGATGAGTCTTCTAGACAACGTAATTAAAACGGATGGGTGTGTGTGCCTGATCATTGTTTTCATCCATGTTATGTTGGTGGACTTCTCTAGAGATGGCAGAGATGAGACCCTGCTCACTGTTGACGGGATTTATCCTCTGGAGATTCGTCTTGACTAATCGGGTTTGAGGAACTTGAGTTGATCACCTGTAGTTGATACCCTCATCATGTGAGGGCGCACTGTCACACGAGTCTGGTGGCGATTGTTGATGGGATCCCTTGGGAAGGATTCTGTATCCTTGAATTAAGGCCCTGAGGGACCTATTCATTCACCTTCTCAGAATATGGGAGTGACTGGTGATTTCATTCTGGGGATGACAATCTGAAATGTTTGGAGACGGTGGTTAGAACCTCCTGGTTCTTGATCGCTGGTCATCACTGTCTGGACGACCATGTTGAATTATTGACTTGGAGGGCTTGTTGAGCGGCCTCTAGAGTCAGAATAGTACCGTTTTGACGGTACTCTTTAAACTGTGCATATGATACCCAGCATTTAAGACACTAAGTAGGTGATGTTGTCCTCAGGGTGGGCGATTATCTAGTAGGAGTAGTAGTAGTGGCATTATCAGTAGAGGTTTTTACAGCATAGGTATTCACAGATGTGGACTTATGAAAATCCATTCTCGTAATGCAGAAGATTTTGGAAAAGTGTGTCAGTTGGATATAACAGAGAAAATCAAGATAGGTTCGGCCACTACATCTTTTGGATGAGAAAATATGTCATTGATTACTTTGTTGGCCCTCTCATTGATTTTAAATAGGGGCCTAACAAATAAGCAATGCATCATTTTAACTTGGATAAGGATTCATGTCGGGTTCACTATTATTTTGTTTCCTCTAGAATTAGGGATGACCTCGTTTATTGAAGGTCAAAACACTCCAATCGGTTTCTAATGGGTTTGTTCATAGAACCGGAAACACCCATTGATTCCTTATCCATTTGGACCTACATTCCAAAGGTAGGCGCTCATTAGTTGTGGAATGATGAGGCTTAGGAATTTTCATTGGTTGAGAGGATGGGAGGTCGAACTCATCACACCTTTTTTAGGGGAATTATTATCTACTCCGGGACTCTCTTTATAGATTTAAGTTATGTTTGTGAATCCTTATTACATTAACATGTATAAAATGAGCTTTACCTTATATCTGACAGTCAATGATTGATATGTAGTAAATTTAGAGAATCTTTTATATGTATTCAAGGTTCTTCATCGATAGAGAAGTGTCTGTATTTGTTAGAGATTCTTAGTCAATGGTATCCTTCAATATATAATAGTATTTTGGTCATTATAATGACCATACTGGTTTTAAATCCACCCAGTAGTGCACTGGAAGTTTATTTTCATTCAGAAGGCCATGGATTATTTTAGAGCTGGGATCGTACCCATTGATGGGCTACCTACGTATACTTTGTTTTGGAAAAAGAATCAGAACCCACGTAGTTCGAGTAAAAATGTATGATGTTTATGCATGATTTATGGCTCAAAGAAAGATGTCATGATTACTTTTACGCACTAAGCTCATGTGATTCATTCTCGGTGTGAGAAACAAGAGGTATTGGTGAAACCAAACAATTGTGGCATGAAAGACGCAATGATGTGGGGCTTATGTATGTAGGACTGTCCATAATAGATGAGGATTATGATTTACATCATGGAAGAAATATATGAACAAGGTCCATAAAGGAATATGTACTTCATGGGGATTTGGTTACTCTAACTTGGGGCATACTCCCAAGGAAGATGCCGAAATTAGAAGGGGAATCATGATTGGGTTTTCCTCATGAGAAATAATCCCAGATCAAAAGTAAATTAAGACTGGTTAAGATAAATTCCATGACTGGGGATTACTCCTGAGAATGAAGCCTGGGATAAGGGACATGGGGCTTACTCTTGAGGAGGATGCCCATATTTGTAGACTTTTTGACTGGGGTGTATTCCTGAAGAGGAAATCCAGGTTAAGAGAACCATGGTTGGGGATTACTCCTGAGGAGGATTCCCATATTTGGGAACTTTATGACTGGGGTTTACTCTTGAGAAGGAAGACCAGGTAAAGTGAATTATGACTGCGGCTTACTCCTAAGGAGGAAGACAAAATTATGGGACTAGGGGATTACTCCAGAAAAGTTGGCCAAAATTAATGACAATTTGTACTCAGGATTACTCCTGAAAAGGAGGCCCGTTTTACAGTTCTCTCATCCTAAAGGATGAGGTTGAATGAATGAAATCTCTAACATTTGTTACATAATGATGCATAAAGCACTAGGTTTTGAGCGATGTTCCACATAATTCCGTTCAGATAAAGAATTCAATAAATAAAACATGCCATAAATGTCTTTTAAGAGTGTCTTGAATATTGAATCGTGAATAAGAAAGGTGGAATGGCATAAGAGAAGTGAAATGGGCAGGCAGGGCACCGAAAAGTAGAAGTGCGTGCAAGTCCTCGAGGGTCGCACAAATACTACATGGGAACTCAATTATTAGTCATGAAAGTATACCTGCGTGACACATATATACTTGGGTTATGGTTAACAAGTAGGGTAACACTTGGGTGATCAATGACCAAAGCCTTTATAATTATTCCGAGGTACTTCCAGAAGAGTGGCGAAAAAGTTTCAGTGAGTAGGTAAGGAGGCACGGAAGTGTGTCCATTTCCCTTAAGGGTAAAACACATAGGAATGCAAGTGTTAGTGAATTCTAACACTTAAACCTTATTCCTCTAGTTTAGACCTTCTATTCAATGTAAATAATTTCCTTTGAAGTGTTCTGATGACTTGAAGAAGAGACTTGGGCGTTCAGAGCACTGTATCTGAATTCTGGAAAAAATCCTCCCTTAAAAGGGGGGCCCACCGGTGTTATTTATATGCTAGAGAAGATCCTCTGTGATTTTGAAAGAGGGCGTGCAAGTCACCTGCGTGACCATTTGGGTGGTGTGCAAGTGTACTTGTGTGACCATGCTGGAACTTGGGTGACCTATGGGAAATGTTTTCCTTGTTCATCCCTACCTCTTTTTTTATGTTTATTCAAAGGAACAATCTTTTTTTCTGATATATTTTTACTTTTCATTTCATTTAGACTCTGTGATGAAAAAAGGAGCGTCAACAATCATTTTATTCAATATTATCATTTCATTTAAACATCATCCCCCCTAAACAAATTTTTACTAATCAAGTTTCAATCTTTCAATTTATTCACAAAGATTATAATTTTCTAACAAAATATGACTGATATTAATTTTATGATCTTCATCACATTAATTATAATAATACTTAAGTTTAATATTTTAATGTTGAACACATTTCAAATTATTATATATTTTATAATTGGATCTCAAATGATTATTTATCAATTTTTAATTTTCTTCATGAAAATACTTATGCTTACTATTAATATTTTATACTAATATATTAGTCTTGTAAATCATATGATTAAGTTTATAAATATCTTTATACAACACATATTTAGTGTTATTAGAATAAAATTCTAAAGAAAAAGAAATTTTTTTCTCTTTCCTATTCTTATGAATCCATTTAACAGAAGTTTGCTTATTATTTTTGAACACCATATTCATCAATAAAATCTATGTTAGAAATGTAACTCCAAACAACAATAATATATTTCCTTTACATTTTACACTATTGTTTCATGTTCATTTTATTTTTCAGATTAATTAAATTAGGCTTGTTGTGAGATCTATTTTTTCACTCATAACAAATAATTTCAGAATAATAATTAGAAATATCAATACCATTTATCTTCTATTTATAAATTTTTTTAGTATGATCCTTTTTGAATATTTTAGAGTAGAATTTATTATTTATTTTTCCTCCCTTTTTTCTTGACCAACACCATCTCTTTCACTATAGTGTATCAAATAGTCTGAAGAGTATGTAGCAACAGTTGATTTAAAATAAATTTATTTTTTTTTATAAACTCTTATTGGGAAATATTTTTGATGTCTAACTGTTATTATAATAAATATATAATAATATCATATAATTTATATCTGTTGTTATCTTTTCATCCATCTATTTCATCTTTCATTGTATACTATTTTTTCAGTAAACATTATAAAACTCTTTTAAACAAAATCAAATTATCAAATGTTTATTCTAGTGCACTCATTTCATTCACTATAATAATAATTCTATTAAAAATATTTTTAACTATTTATTCTTCACCCATTTTAAATTATTAATATTTGTCTCTCAACTTTCCCAACATATATCTTATGAATTTTTCTAAATTAAGATGTGCGAGTCACAGTATTTTCCAAATGTCATGTGTTATTTTTCAAATAGATATAAATTTTTAGACACTTTTATTAATTGAAAAATATTAAAGCTTCATTTACTTTTAAGTTAACAGATAATTTATCACATCCTTACCAAATGATAATTCAAGATCATCTTTTAGAATTTGTTAATGTTTTACCTTGATAGTCCAGCTATAATTTTTTAAGTGCTTATTAAATGCTTACATGTTTGACTATCGATCTACAAAAAATTTTCCATCATATAATGGAGACCTTATTGGTGTATATAAATAATTATTTCTTGTTCTTCCTTCTCAAAAAATAATTTTCTATTTGAAATATAAGTAAGGATTTGATTATCACAAACAAAAATAAATTTTCCAAAGCTATTTGTCAAGATCTAATACAAATTGTTAGGTCCCAAAGTCATATTGTCCAAATAGTCACAAGGGGGTTAATTGACATTTTTAATTAAATTTAAAATATTTATAAAATTTAATATTATTTTACTGTGTACATAAAATTAAATTAACACAATGATTTTGATATTAGTTTAGATATAAATGATCTTATATCTACTCTTCAATCCTCTCAAACACAGAGATAAATAACACCCACAATAAGGAAATCTATGAATTTTAATGGGGAGTCAAAACCCTTTATAATTCGTTTTGTAAACCCTAAATTCAAAATCCAATATTGAATTTTTCATAGCTTGATTCACAACACATATAGCTTCATTTTTGGGGGTGGTAGAAACCAAACCTACCATTAACCAAACCAAGTCCCAACCAAATTCCCCTACCTTTTACTAGTCAGTAACAACCCATAAGTACCTTTTTTGGGTTGGTATGACCCGGTTATAAGGCCCCAACCTTAAACCTTACTTAATCATGAGTTATTACAAGATTACACATTGAGGATCTTTTCAGGTTTAGAGTTTTAGAGAATTAGGACATAACTATTACATCTCAAAAGATTACAAAGTCGTTTCTTCTGCTAAATTTCCATAAAATAAAAACTCTTAAAAAGAAACATGTATTGTTCCATGTTTTAGGTAGCATGACTTTCCCTTGATCCCATCCTTTGACCCTATTCCACGCTAAGTCCTATGAAAAACATTTCAAAAACTTCGGATGAGCATAAGAAGCTCAGTAAGGGATACACAAAGAATGAAAACTGTTAGTTTTTCAAAACAACAAGTAAACCACGAATACTTTATCAATGTAATACTTTTCACCTTCATGATGTAGTAAAAACTCTTCACTGAAAAAAAGTATCATTACATACCTTTTTGTAACCAAAGGATTACCATAAAACCCATATAAATAACACATAACATATATAATGGTAACTTGGGACATAAACATAATTAAGTGGAATAACCATACGGTCGACTTCCACACATATCACTTAATGGAATAGCCATACGGCCAATTTCCATACATACTTAATGGAATAGCCATACGGCCGACTTCTATACCCAATGCATTGGAGGTTATAACGTAACCACCCATCCTGGTATTCATGGCACCACCCGTCATATGGTTTATAACGTAACCTCCCGTTAAAATGTCCAAGTACCAATATAAAATCATAAAACATAAAACCAATATAAAGGAATGATAACATTTCCACATTTCAACCACAATATATCATAAATATATTGACAAAATAGAATCCTTTTTAAAAGCCATTTTCAATACCAAAATACATAATAGAGTATATGGTATTTATTTTATTATAAAAACATTACGGCTTGTTGAGAAAGCCAAAGAACAAATAATACTCGCGGCGGCGGTAAAGGTCGTTGTCACCGCGTACGTTAAAAAAACATTCCTTTTTTTCTTTTTGTAAAACGCTTCGTAGAAAATGATTCATTTTGTATAAAAGTAAAAGTCAAAGGGGTTTATACACCGTATAAAACAAAGTTGTGTATAAAACGAAATATTCCTCAATGAAAGGAGATTGAGACGAAGTCCCTTATAAAGAAGGAATCCTTAAATTAAGGACAAATCAATCTCAAAAATATGTGTGACAAATATAAATACACCCAATATAAGTGGATATTAAGTGTAAAACAATAAAAGGTCATTCACACATATTCAATGGATGACATATTCAATGACCACATGTTGAACCCAAAGAAATCGAAATTGGGTTAAAAAGTTCCCTTGACAGCCTAACGACATCATATCAAAATGAGTTGATGAGAGATAAAACGTGTATCTCATCACTTGGACATAATGTTTACATCAATAAGGATATATGAGAACATATCCCAACATCATAATATGTAAATTAAAAGACCCAACAAAAGAATTCTTTTAAAAAAAGAGGAGGGTGAAAGGTTCCCTTACCGACTTGGGTATCTTTCAAAACATACACCCCATGAAAGAAGGACAATAGATCATTGATGTAAATACTCATAAAAGAAAGTATATTACACAAATAGTAGAATAATGGGCAGTACATACACCACTCAATGGAATTTGTGGCAAACGTAGCATAAATCTCACGAGAATAAAAGTGAGATGAAAAATCCCTTACGAAAACTCGGCAGCCTAACGACGCCACATAAAACTTCCGAATATGGATTGATGAGGTCAAATAGGGTATTTCATCACATTACAATAAAATTTACAGCAAGAGGAATATAAAATAACATCCCCCAACATTACAAAGAGGAGCATAATAGAAGTGACATAAAGGAGAGTACTTAAAAAGAAAGAGAGAGGTTATATCTCTTACCAAAGTTCGGCAGCCTAACGGCGCCACTCAAAACTTCCAAAATGGATTGATGAGAGAGAATAGGGTCTCTCATCACATGAACATAAAAATTACAGTAAGTTTAATATAAAAGATCATCCCAATAACAAGAAATATGAGCTTTAAAAGGAATGACATAAAATTGTGTACTTAAAAAGAAAGAGAGGAGTAGGATCCCTTACCTCGGGTCCGACTTGACTCGATCGTTCTTTAATCTCCTGAATAATAAACATGAGTTAATATTTACTTTCTTAAAAACCCTTTTCAAGTTCATTATTCATTTTATACCATGTTATGAACATCATTTAATCATTTAAGTTAATATTGTTCATTTTGTCGGTATTTGGTTCTTAAGTCAAAAATAGACTTCTTACACTTACATGTTGTTAATTTGGTCAAAGGTTCGTTATATCCAGAATGACATTCCTGATTTGGATATCATATATATCATATATATCCAGAATATACATGTATTTATAATATCACATAATCATTTAGAGGAATGAAATGAAATGCACCGTTCATGGCGACGGTAAGCCGTACGTACGCATTAACGCTACTTTCATTTCTATGTCGTATTAATGGAATTAAAACTATATGAGAGGTATGTATATTTTAATTCCAGAATTATATTAATCATTTAGATGTATCATACATAATATTTACCCATTATATATATGTACTTATAATTGTACATGATATTTTGAGATAAGAAATGAAATGTACCGTTCATGGAGACGGTAAGCCGTACGTACGCATTAACGCTACTTCCATTTCTATTTCATATTTAATGGAATTAAAACATAATGATACATAATAGTATTTAAATTCCAGTATGGTATCATATATAATATCATTAAATATACCCTTTATACGTACCACATATGGTAATAACGAATCACATCACTTTGAGGGGGCGGTAGTCCGCACTTCCTAAAATGAAGATATCTTGTATACCCATAATGGAAGCCATAAAGGTAATCCACAAATAAAAAATACAGAAGCTTAAGTAAAGAATAAACATATTATATATCATATATAAAAATAGTGACATCATAATTTCCACCTTTGAAGGTGTTAAAGGAGTATTGAACAATCATCGTTTCGGGAGGTACAATTTCGCCATCCACGGAAACTGTATGTTCTTTAACCATTTTATGTAGTTGTGTGAAATTGTAGCTCGAATAAATATTATAACAACATCCTAGTATATTGAGGATACTGGTGTTGTTACAAAATAAGTAAATAAAAAGAGTTTAGGGGGTTGGAGAAGCAAAATAAAACAAATGAACATGAGAGAATGAATTACCTTCAAAAGTGTAACTCCTTTTGATTTGAGGCTAAATGCTTCCATTGAAAGGATTCTGCCCAAAGGGAATCCTGTAGGATGAGGCGATGGATGTGGAGAGAGTAAATGGGAAGGGTTTCTCCGAGCCAAAGGCTTGAGAAGTGTGTGAAATGAGGTAGAGGTGGGGGCCTTTTATAAGAGGAGAGGAGGGGCACTTTTGGAATGTAAAGAAATATTACTTTATTTGAAAATGGGTTTCGGTTTCAAAAGGTCCCACATTGATATATTTTGTGGATAAGGTGATAAGGCTTATAAATCCACTCATACAATTGGTTTTGGCCATGTGTAGTTCATAGATTTTACATTATCTTTCCATTTTATTTAAATCGTCAAATAATGATGTCATCGCTGCATCATTATTATGTCATAAATAATTTAATTTATATAATGTCTAAAAATCATAAAAAAAATACTATGATGTAGGAAATATTTTTATCTTTCCAATGAATATTTATAATCAAAAATCTGATCTTTATAACCCCATGTAAAAATTGTTTTCGAAAACCATCTCTTGTTTGTGTCATTTTTACTTTAACATTTAATAAAAAGTTATTTATGTCATTTCAAAACCAAAGTGTCTACATGGGGTCCCCAAGTTGACCCATGGCTTGTCTTGGTCGGCCATGACACAACCAATAAGTTTGGGACATGTGTCTAGGTCATTTCCTATTATTAAAGCATTATTTATACCTTAAACTACCCTAATTACCACTAATTGCGATTAAGAACTTAATAAGTTACTATTCACCAAAAAATTATTATAATCTCATTGAACCACATTTTACTTCTTAATGACAACCATGTATGTAGGATTTTTGAAATTCAAAACACAATAATGGCAAAATTTCATTTAAACAGAAAATCAGTTTTTATAAGTACCACTTAGTGGTTTCACTATTCATCAAAAATTGAAGTTTTTCAGAAAAATCCCAAAAATTTACCCTAAGCTATATTTGATATTCCGAATTCAAAAATGAAGTCCGTTTTACAATATTCAAAACATATTAGTCACATTATTTAATTTATTAATTAATTCCCGTTGTCAGAGCAAATAGCGTGTTTTTATAAAATAATAAGTATCAAAAGATTGACACTAGTTTATGTCTGATTTCTAAGTGAAATTAATTCCAACGACCACTATTGGATTTAATGGTAAAAATATTTTCTAATTTTACTTTAAAACCAATTCAAAATATTATCTAATCATATAAATAAATTAGATTAAAAAGAGGTTTTGAATTAAAACACAACATTTACACTATTCATTAAAAAATGAACTTTATCGGAAAGATACCAAAAATTTACACAAAGTAAATTTTGATGTCCTGATTCTTAGTAAGAGTTTTATTTGGTCCAAAATAATGTTTAAGTGTGAACAAAACTATATTTAATGATGGTTCAACATCAAAAGGTGATAAGTGAACCTTTAGTGAAAACTAGGGCATATACACCTAAAATTGAATTGTTTCCGTATTTTAAGCATTTATCTTTTATTGGATAAATGTAAAAACATTTAAAAACATATATAATCATATTTTAGTTATTTCTATCCATTCCCGCCATTACAATGGCTACATGTTAACTACCATTTAAAATAATGTTATTTTATTATTAGAGTGCAACGTAAGATTCCCAAGAGACTCATTGTTGCGTGTTGGGTACGCCATCAAGCATAGCGTCCCCTTTATAGTCAAATTAATATTTTATTCACAAATATGGATAAATATAAAAATGTCATATTCTTTATTTACCTGGGGTGTTACATCCTTCCCCCTTTTTGGGAATTGCGTCCTCGCAATTTTTATAATTGAGCTTGGAAACATCCTTGAACGCCCTACATCGGAACAAGAGTCGGTAAAACAATCACTTTAAAACAAAGAAAGATAAGTACAGAGGTCACCCGAGTTAACCCATACTAGGACTCCATGTAGAAAAACATGGACATGGAGGAGAAAACATAGGGTCATGTTCTGATGGAGAGTGATAGAAAACATATTTAGGAGAAAGTTAACCACGAGAAAATCAAAAACTTGTGATGGGTTAAACGGTATTCGATTCCCCAGTAGGAAAAGTTAATAGACAACATTTTTCTTTTTAAGTTACTTTTTATTGAGGAATTTATTCATAAGGAAACATAATCACTTATCATGTTGACTTTCAAATTTTACTAGATTCCTTAGTCAAACTCATATTTTTTCCAAAAGACGAGTATTTAGGGAGACTTGTTCACATTAAGAGTACTATAATCAACTACTATAGAATCACCTAACCCACAAAAGAGAACTATATACTTCCCATGTATTTATACTTTAACCAAAACCAAAACCAAAAAGGTTAGTACAAGGTCAGATAATCCATAAAATGATAACCCTTTATAAAAAGAAAATCTATTCTTAATCTCCAAAATTTGTTCAACAAAACCCAAAGTTCAACGAGAACCATCCGATAAACAATTTTTACATAAAATTCTTCAAAGTAAACCAATATAAGATTGAAACCCAAAAATTTGAAGGATTTAGTCACATAGTCTTCCCAATTAAATCGTAACATTTATCTCCAAACAACATCATTTTCCCTAAAGTCTCTTATTGAAAAGTAATTAACCTAATCACATATTCTCCATGATATGTTAATCATTTTAATAAATAACCCAAAATCAACTTACTCTTAATTCATAAAATCATATAACTAGAAACAATCATTAAAACTAATCAGGGACTTCACGTAGTCCAGTGGTAGGCGATAAATACCACTCGCACGTTGGTTGTGGGTTCGATTCTCGCAGCTTTGTCCGACGCGACGGGATGTCACACGGTCTGCGTGTTTTCCTTTTTCCAAAACAATATAATTCTTAAAAAATTCCCCAAAACAAGATAAAATCTTCAAAAATAATCATAACATATTTTAACCTTAGGTTTATCTCATTCCTTTCATTTTCCATCATACCATAGAGTAACCCATAATTACCTAAAAATTAAGGATCATATAAACCCTAATGGTTACCTTAATAATTATTACCTGAACTTCCACATCGATTGGTCATCTCGTACATGATGCATTACAGAACATACCAAGGTTCAAGTGGTTGATCACGACTCCTTGATATTTGGTTTAGGACAACCACGAGTTTCCTCATTGAATCCTCTATTTTATCTAGTATCTTAATCAGAGAACCACCACAGTTTCCTTCAAACCTGTTATCACTTTGGTGCCTGCTAGATCCAACCATTTACTAAAACCAAAACGGGTCAGTGTGAGTATATAAACAAAACCATCATGTAAAAATGAGTAAGATAAACACTAAGATATACTTACTCATTCACTTTATCTAAAACTAGGACTCTTTCTGAAATCCTAACCATTATGGTAATGTCACTTATGCTTAGAGAATACCCTAACCTCTAAAGTTATCTAAACCGACCTTTGATACCAACTATAAGGCTCCAGCCTTAAACCTTACTTAATCTTGAGTTATTATAAGATTACACATTGAGGATCTTTTCAGGTTTAGAGTTTTAGAGAATTAGGACATAACTATTACATCTCAAAAGATTACAAAGTAGTCTCTTCTACTAAATTTCCATAAAATAAAAACTCTTAAAAAGAAACATGTATAGTTCCATGTTTTAGGTAGCATGACTTTCCCTTGATCCCATCCTTTGACCCTATTCCACGCTAAGTCCTGTGAAAAACATTTCAAAAACTTGGGATGACCATAAGAAGCGCAGTAAGGGATACACAAAGAATGAAAACTGTTAGTTTTTCAAAACAACAAGTAAACCAGGAATACTTTATCAATGTAATACTTTTCACCTTCATAATGTAGTAAAAACTCTTCACTGAAAAAAAGTATCATTACTTACCTTTTTGTAACCAAAAGATTACCATAAAACCCATATAAATAACACATAACATATATAAAGGTAACTTGGGACATAAACATACTTAAGTGGAATAACCATACGATCGACTTCCACACATATCACTTAATGGAATAGCCATACGGCCAATTTCCATACATACTTAATCGAATAGCCATATGGCCGACTTCCATACCCAATGCATTGGAGGTTATAACGTAACCACCCGTCCTGGTATTCACGGCACCACCCGTCATATGGTTTATAACGTAACCACCCGTTAAAATGTCCAAGTACCAATATAAAATCATAAAACATAAAACCAATATAAAGGAATGATAACATTTCCACATTTCAATCACAATATATCATAAATATATTGACAAAATAGAATCTTTTTTCAAAACCATTTTCAATACCAAAATACCTAAAAGAGTATATGGTATTTATTTTATTATAAAAACATTACGGCTTGTTGAGAAATCGAAAGACCAAATAATACCCGCGGCGGCGGAAAAGGTCGTTGTCACCGCATACGTTAAAAAAACATTCCTTTTTGTCGTTTAGTAAAACTCTTCGTAGAAAAAGATTCCTTTTGTATTAAAGTAAAATTCAAAGGGGTTTATACACCGTATAAAAGAAAGTTGTGTATAAAACGAAATATGCCTCAATGAAAAGAGATTGAGACGAAGTCCCTTATAAAGAAGGAATCCTTAAATTAAGGACAAATCAATCTCAAAAATATGTGTGAAAAATATAAATACACCCAATATAAGTGGATATTAAGTGTAAAACAATAAAAGGTCATTCACACATATTCAATGGATGACATATTCAATGACCACATGATGAACCCAAAGAAATCGAAATTGGGTTAAAAAGTTCCCTTGACAGCCTAACGACATCACATCAAAATGAGTTGATGAGAGATAAAACGTGTATCTCATCACTTGGACATAAAGTTTACATCAATAAGGATATATGGGAACATATCCCAACATTACAATATGTAAATTAAAAGACCCAACAAAAGAAGTCTTTTAAAAAAAGAGGAGGGTGAAAGGTTCCCTTACCGACTTGGGTATCTTTCAAAACATACACCCCATGAAAGAAGGACAATAGATCATTGATGTAAATACTCATAAACGAAAGTATATTACACAAAGAGTAGAATAATGGGCAGTACATACACCACTCAATGGAATTTGTCACAAACGTAGCATAAATCTCACGAGAATAAAAGTGAGATGAAAAATCCCTTACGAAAACTCGGTAGCCTAACGACGCCACATAAAACATCCGAATATGGATTGATGAGATCAAATAGGGTATCTCATCACATTACAATAAAATGTACAGAAATAGGAATATAAAATAACATCCTCCAACATTACAAAGAGGAGCTTAAAAGAAGTGACATAAAGGAGAGTACTTAAAAAGAAAGAGAGAGGTTATATCTCTTACGAAAGTTCGGCAGCCTAACGACGCCACTCAAAACTTTCAAAATGGATTGATGAGAGAGAATAGGGTCTCTCATCACATGAAAATAAAAATAACAGTAAGTGTAATATAAAAGATCATCCCAATAACAAGAAAGATGAGCTTTAAAAGGAATGACATAAAATTGTGTACTTAAAAAGAAAGAGAGGAGTAGGATCCCTTACCTCAGGTCCGACTTGACTCGATCGTTCTTTAATCTCCAGAATAATAAACATGAGTTAATCTCTACATTCTTAAGAACCTTTTTCAAGTACATTATTCATTTTATACCATGTTATGAACATCATGTAATCATTTAAGTTAATATTGTTCATTTTGTCGGTATTTGGTTCTTAAGTCAAAAATAGACTTCTTACACTTACATGTTGTTAATTTGGTCAAAGGTTCGTTATATCCAGAATGACATTCCTGATTTTGATATCATATATATCATATATATCCATCATATACATGTATTTATAATATCACATAATCATTTAGAGGAAAGAAATGAAATGCACCGTTCATGGAGACAGTAAGCCGTACGTACGCATGAACGCTACTTTCATTTCTATGTCGTATTAATGGAATTAAAACTATATGAGAGGTATGTATATTTTAATTACAGAATTATATTAATCATTTATATGTATCATACATAATATTTATCCATTATATATACGTACTTATAATTGTACATGATATTTTGAGATAAGAAATGAAATGTACCATTCATGGAGACGGTAAGCCGTACGTACGCATGAACGCTACATCCATTTCTATTTCATATTTAATGGAATTAGAACATAATGATACATAATTGTATTTTAATTCCATTATGGTATCATATATAATATCATTAAATATACCCATTATACATACTACATATGGTAATAACGAATCACATCACTTTGAGGGGGCGGTAGTCCGCACTTCCTAAAATGAAGATATCATGTATACCCATAATGGAAGCCATAAAGGTATGCCAAAAATAAAAAATACAGAAGATTAAGTAAAGAATAAACATATTATATATCATATATAAAAATAGTGACATCATAATTTCCACCTTTGAAGGTGTTAAATGAGTATTGAACAATCATCGTTTCGGGAGGCAGAATTTCACCATCCCTGGAAACCGTATGTTCTTTAACCATTTGATGTATTTGTGTGAGAGTGTAGCTCAAATAAATTGTATAACAACATCCTAGTATATTTAGGATACTGGTTTTGTTACAAAAGAAGTAAATAAAAAGAGTTTAGGGGGTTGGAGAAGAAAAATAAAACAAATGAACATGAGAGAATGAATTACCTTCAAAAGTGTAACTCCTTTTGATTTGAGCCTAAAGGCTTCCTTTGAAAGGATTCTGCCGAAAGGGAATCCTCTAGGATGAGGATAGGGATGTGGAGAGAGTAAATGGGCTGGGTTTGGCCGATCCAAAGGCTTGAGAAGTGTGTGAAATGAGGTAGAGGTGGGGGCCTTTTATAAGAGGAGTGGAGGGGCACTTTTGGAAAGTAAAAAAATATTACTTTATTTGAAAATGTGTTTCGGTTTCCAAAGGTCCCACATTGATATAATTCGTGGATAAGGTGATAAGGCTTCGAACTCCACTCATCAAATTGGTGTTTTCCATGTGTAGTTCATAGATTTTGCATTATCTGTCCATTTTATTTAAATCGTCAAATAATGATGTCATCGCTGCATCATTATTATGTCATATATAATTTAATTTATATAATGTCTAAAAATCATAAAAAAACTACTATGATGTAGCAAATCTTTTTATCTTTCCAATGACTATTTATAATCAAAACTCTGATCTTTATAACCCCATGTAAAAATTGTTTTCGTAAAACATCTCTTGTTTGTGTCATTTTTACTTTAACATTTAATAAAAAGTTATTTATGTCATTTCCAAACCAAAGTGTCTCCATGGGGTCACCATGTTGACACATGGCTTGTCGTGGTCGTCCATGACACAAACAATAATGTTGGGACATGTGTCTTGGTCATTTCCTATTATTAAAGCATTATTTATACCTTAAACTACCCTAATTACCACTAATCGCGATTAAGAACTTAATAAGTTACTATTCACCAAAAAATTATTATAATCTCATTGAACCACATTTTACTTCTTAATGACAAACATGTATGTCGGATTTTTTAAATTCAAAACACAATGATGGAAAAATTTCATTTAAACAGAAAATCAGTTTTTATAAGTACCACTTAGTGGTTTCACTATTCATCAAAAATTGAAGTTTTTCAGAAAAATCCCAAACATTTACCCTAAGATATATTTGATATTCCGAATTCAAAAATGAAGTCCGTTTTACAAAATTCAAAACATATTAGTCACATTATTTAATTTATTAATTAATTCCCATTGTCAGAGCAAATAGCGTGTTTTTATAAAATAATAAGTATCAAAAGATTGACACTAGTTTAAGTCTGATTTCTAAGTGAAATTAATTCCAACGACCACTATTGGATTTAATGGTAAAAATATTTTCTATTTTTACTTTATAACCAATTCAAAATATTATCTAATCATATAAATAAATTAGATTAAAAAGAGGTTTTGAATTAAAACACAACATTTACACTATTCATTAAAAAAATTGAACTTTATCGGAAAGATACCAAAAATTTACACAAAGTAAATTTTGATGTCCCGATTCTTAGTAAGAGTTTTATTTGGTCCAAAATAATGTTTAAGAGTGAAAAAAACTATATTTAATGATGGTTCAACATCAAAAGGTGATAAGTGAACCTTTAGTGAAAACTAGGGCATATACAGCTAAAATTGAATTCTTTCTGTATTTTAAGACTTTATCTTTTATTGGATAAATGTAAAAACATTTAAAAACATATATAATCATATTTTAGTTATTTCTATCCATTCCCTCCATTACAATGGCTACATGTTAACTACCATTTAAAATAATATTATTTTATTATTAGAGTGCAACGTAAGATTCTCAAGAGACTCGTTGTTGCGTGTTGGGTACGCCATCGAGCATAGTGTCCCCTTTATAGACATATTAATATTTTATTCACAAATATGGATAAATATAAAAATGTCATATTCTTTATTTACCTGGGGTGTTACACGGTAGTACAAACTTTTATGTTTATTAGAATTGATAAAAAAATTATACATATAAAATGATTAAACGAAGTAATTACCATAGAATCCAGATGAGATATTAAATCATTAGTGTCGAGGAAGTAGTATTCTCTACAAAATTTAATCATCAAAAGGATGAAGTCTATATAAGAGTGTTACAATAATTGATCAAAAATTATTTCACAAGGTATATCTTGAATACATACTCAACCTCATTGTATTAAAAGGAATCTATAAAACTCATTATAAAAAGTTCCTTCATGAACAACAAATTCAAAATAGGAAAATCATTTCATTTATTCTTTTCCAATATAGCATGTAGTTTTCTTTATTTAATACACATGAAAAACAAGCACACGTGGGTTCAATTCGATATTATATAAAAAATAAATATGTTGTACAAAAATTGGTTGAAATTAAATGATGACTATAGTAAAATATTCCCATAATAACGAAGATTAATTTTTTAGAATACTATATTAGTTTATGCAAGACAAACTCCTTAAATTCTAAATATGTCGAATTTCAAAATCATGATTTTACATGAAAGTAGTGTCAGTATTCATCTAAAGTGATGATAAATTAAACCTTCATTAAATGCATCCAAAAAAATAATTATGATTGAAATAATAAATAAGTATTTAAGAAATAATAAAATAAAAGAAAACAATTATCAAAAACTTATAGTAAATTGGAATATTTAAATATATGAAAAATATGAAAACCATTGTATTGTTAAAATAAGTATGGTTGATTCCTGTTGGTAATTCATGTCTTAGAGTTAGTCATTCCTTTGTGGTAGGTCTATTTCAACATGATTTAGGTATCTATTTAAGTAAAGTGAGTCATTTTTATTGTTAACTCATTTAGGTAGGTCAGAATAAACCTGATTTTGATCAAATTAAATGGGTGGTTGAACCAACCATTAGTGGATATTTTAATCATGGTGGATTACATGTAATGGTCAGTCTATAAAATTAGTACATTGCTCAAGAATTTATTTGGAATTAATGTATGGTTAAATCATAACATTGAAACAATTTCAAACATAATCAATTGATCGATGTTGTCGGATGAAGACTTAAAATAATTTTTCAATGGTTGGTAATTTCTTCATGAAATTTATACACTTTCTTATATATGATCAGTCATTATACACACGTCATGATCACTTTATATCCATGGTTTATCTAATACTTATCCCAAAAATTGAAAAAAAAAATCTAGAAAACTATCAGTATATAAAATGTCACCCCATAATGTGATGGATTTATCTAAAAAATCAGATCATAGTAAACACTAATGCATCACAATATAACTCATGTTAGAGAGAAAAAAGTTGTAAAAAACATATATATGAAAATATTATAATATAATAAATAATTATTGTGACTACCAACAAATAAATAGTGGTTATTATTCACATCCACAATAATCACCACAATATTTACCTATGGAAGTTACCATCATGTACAATTATTATATTAGATATAACAATATCAAAAAATCCCACATATATTCCATAATCATTTCTTTAACTAATTCAAGATGACTTTATGTCATGTCAATGTCACATATATATTCACTCATTGGGCTTAACTCCATAATTATCATACCAAATAACTTATGCCTTAGGAACACATTATTCATTGATGTTGGAATTCATACATACTTTTAAAGGCCATTATTAGCTCTAAAATGGTATTTACGTCTTAGATGACATAAGAAACATTTCATTCTATTATGATATGAATAAATCTAGGTGCCTTTATGTCCATATTATCCCATATTTTTTTCTATATTTTTTTCGGTTTTCATTATTTCAATAAAACCCCAATGTATTTCTAAAAAAGATAACCCACCATCAAAATAATCTATAAGTTTTAGTCAATTATCTTGAATTTTTCTACCTAGATCTTGAAATTTTATGATTCCATAACATCAAAAATATTTGACTCTCATTGAATCATAAAATCAAAGAGATAAGAATTTTACTATAAGAGTCTACCATTGATTTATTATATGATCATTGATAAATAATAATATATAATAACACATGTTGGATATATGATACCACTAATCAAAAAAAGAAAAACCATAAAAGATTTCAAGCATGGAATAAGGGTTTATAAATATACAGACTGAAATATCACCCTTCATCAATGTACTAGATCTTAGTAAGTTAAGTTGCACCAAAATCACCACACCATAATGATACCCATGTTTACACTCAAAAAATGACAAACCCTCAAAAATAAAACGTCCAAATAGAAATTAAATAACAATAATTACAAGAAAAAAATTGATTTTCATAATTTAATTCATACATCCATGTGTGAAAACTGATGACATTATTTCAAAAACAAATAGAAATATTACAATTATAATCATAATCATTATGAATTTACAATATTATATGTGCAATTCCCACCCACTAATTAATGCCAAGTCATCCAAAGTCATCCGAGTCACTATAACATGTCACACCCATGGTTTTGTTTTAGTTTTTTATTTATTTATATTTTGACTTATTTTTTTCCATATCATTTATGGGTGTTTATAAAAAAATTAGTTTTTTTAATAGTAAATTGAGTAGTTCAAAATAAGTCAAAACTTGAAACAACGATCTATAAAACATGTTATCCATTAAATAATTATTGATGGTCTTATACAATTAGTTTTATGGTTTGTGATACCATGTGGAATCCATCTCTTCGGAAACAATATCCCACACATTTGGTGTGTGGTCTATTAGAAAATGTGGTCTAATTGTCTGGCGAAGACAAGTTTTAAAAAATCTAATTATAACTCACCCCATTTTTAACCCATTTCACCCCCATTTATTTTCATTCATTATTCTCCATCCCAAATCACATATCCCCTCTTCTCCAACCTCCCTCTTATCTTATCTATTGGGTGTTCTTTAGGAATAATCTTTAATAATTCTCAAAGTGAGTGTGTCTTTTTCTCTTCTCTTGGTATCATCTTCCTTTTTTCTTTATTTATCTTCTCCAAAGTGCATTTGTTGACTTAGAGTGGCTTTAATATTAATTTTTTGAATTAGATATGGATGTTGGTAATGTGTTCTTTCTTATGTAGGATCTCCTCTTATCTTTTTTTGTGGATTTCAACTATTTGGTGATTATTTTTAAGATATAGATTTGTGTTTCCATGTTGTTTTATTATTTTTTGAGTTAAATATAAATTTTTTGATTTCTAATTTTTTTCTAAATTTTATTGTGAGTGAAAATTGGCGATTCCAATGGTGTTAGTGTGCATATATACATTGAAATGATTTTCCCCTTTAAAATTCATGAAAATGGTATGCATGGATATGGATGAATAGTTTCATTATGAAAGATGATGGGAATTGTTTGAAAATAGAAAAAAAAAATACTTGGAAGATAATGGTATCTAGGTGGTAAGGCTATGACTATTGGTTCAGTGAGTTGGTAGGGCATCAACCTAGTCTCACTAGTAGGATTACAATGCAACACTAATAAAATGATGTAACCAGAATTACTATATTTGGACCTTGGTTTCATCCCCCCTAACAACTCATGCACGGGAATATATATGTTACATCACTGAGATATGATGTAACTTAAACACCACAATCCTAGATACATGGTGGTTGTCCATGGTTCTTATACGTTTTTAGATATTTTTTGTACTCATGGGTATTTAAACTTCCTTAAAAATCTAAAACATGTTTTCAAACTAATTTTTTTTTACTTTACATTAAAACTAGCACTCTTAGTTGTATTATAATGGTTATGAATGGAACACTTGGTGGGATCCAACTTGGAAAGTTATCTGACACGCTATATATACCTAACAGGAAGATATAGACAATGTCTTGTCAAGTTCAGGTAAAGACGTGGCCTTATTTCTATGGGTGGTTTCTCTTGTTAGTTTAATTCCCTTATAGGGATAGTTCAGGGTTGTGGTATGGTGTATTACAGTCCTCGTGTCATGATGAGTCTTTCTTTATTTTTTTGTAACTTCCTCTTAGTTCATTTTTTGTTTTTGGGTGTGATTTTAAATAATACATGTGACTTTTAAATACCTCTTTGGTATTTATTTTTTATGGATGTTGTCTATAATGTTTATATATATGTTATATGTATTTTTAATGGGAATTTATTTGTTTTTATATAGGAAAACCATTCCCAATAGGGTCCTTAGATTCCCATCAACTTGCTGTCATCCCATAGGGATGTGAAACGGTCTTCGAAACAATTCATGGGTTGGGTTGGGTGTTAGGTTAGATTGAAACTTTGACTTGTTCATGAACAATTGATGTTAGAGAAGGTTTTTCACCTTTATTGGGTTTTATTAATTTATATGGTATAGATATATAGGATATAGGATTAACGGGGCTTTAGATTTTGGTTTTTGGGTGGGGTGTATAGCTAACACATCTCAAGAGAACCCTTGGGTCACACTGGAATGTTAAGAATATGTTTGACTCCTCCAAAAGGTGAAATTCACAAGCTACATACGGAGCATGGGAACCAAGGTAGGGAGGAGTTATTTAAATTGTTTATTGAGTTATAATGATTTTATAATTATTTATATGGGTGGTTTATCTTGATTATTTTATTTCTACATGGTTTAATATGTTAATGGATTATCTATTTTTACATTTTGATTCATGTAGAATCTTGAATCACTGAAAACCTCATATAACTCAATGGGATTATGTTACAATGTTTTAACCCTCACGAGTCGATTAGATATTAGTTGTGTTAGTGGTTCGGGCTACTAATGCTCCGGATCATTTAGCAAGATCTGATAAATATCAAGATAATTATTCTGAAATTAGTTAGAAATAGGATCGATATTAGGAGTTTCATAACTATAAGACCACATGATTCTAGGAAAATGCATACCCCTAAGAAGTGAATGTTTGGGAGGAGAATAATGAGAGTATCTTTTGGTTCTTTGGGACTCCGAATTTTGTCTCGTTTAAGTGTGGTATGTTTATTCCGGATGGCCCTACTCACTTGTGGTGGGAGTTAGTGGTACTAGAAGGGTAGTATAATTAGATGGGTTAGAAAGACTTAAATTTCACCTTTAATGAGGAGTTCTGACCTACGAATTGGGTTATTCCAAGTCCTAAAAGTTTTTAGACCTCTTTGAAAGAGATAATTGATTGTTTAAGTATGCTATATACATTTAGGAGTTTATCCTCTTTTATCTTGAGGAAGTCTCTAATGAAAAACCAAAATCCCAAAAGTTTTTAGTTGGGTAGAAGCCGTACATTTGATCTTAGGTATTTTATTCAAGATTAAGACTTATATTATGGTGGTTTATCAAGATCTAATTGTCGAAATTAACTGGGCGGGTAAGTTGGTCTTATCTAGGATTCTACTAATGCTGGGATAGAGTGGAGTAACAAGTCTAAAAAGAATATGAAACATTTATAATAGGGGGGTAATTGTGGTAATATATCCAGATATCCACCATGACTTCCATCATCTGTAGTTTTCGATGATGGATCTATTATGTGTGGTCAATGTGGGAAATACGGGCATCAACATTCCACAAGACCACCCCCACCCAATCCATTACAACATTATGGACACTTGGGTAATCTATAATGTATTTTTATGGTATACCCTTCTTCTTAGAGTATTGAGTGCTCTACCGAACCTAGGAGATCAACATCCCAGTCTAATTCATCTAGATCTATAGGGCACATTCCTAGTAGATGTAGTTGAAAAATGGGTCCTCTTATTGGTTGATTTATATTAAAGAAAAGCTTTAGGCCAGTAATTATCACAATCATAGACATGGGTGAATAACCATCAGGATTTGGATCACGAACAAATGGAATCAGATGCATGTTCTATGAAAATTATAGGTACAACTCTTATTACATTATCCAATGTTATTTTTTTGTTTTATGTAGTTGTATATAATATTTTAATGTCTTCTCACCTTGAGGATTTTATTGATACTCATGACCAAAATTATATCATATTCCATGGAGTTATTTATGCCTCTCATTAGAAGGAACGAGCAGGGATTTTGAGGCTTGTTGTGTAATGTCTCGTTATCAAGAGTTGATCTAGAATATGATTTCCTTATCTGGGAGATATAATTATTTGATTTTATCCTAGGGGTTATATTGGAGGATGTATTTTATGCCTATACAAATTTCTATCATTTGTGGGTGACCTTCATAGCCCATTATGGGAACACTTGTGTTTTACAGGGAGAATTGGATTTGTTGTCAAGACAAGATTGACCTCCACTTTTGGAGCTAGAAAGAATTTCTTTTCTGTTGTCTTCCATCTCACTAGAAGAATATGGGAATGTCTTAAAGATTAGGTTTACATAAATTGTTGATGAGCTTCCTGGTGTATTTCTAGATGATTTTTTGGTTTAATTCATGAGTGGGAAATGGATTTCACCATAGATTTGGTTCTAGGAATACAAGAAATATCTATTACCTCATATTGAATATACCCCCTTGAGTTGATATAGATAAAGATATAATAGGATTATTTGGATTCCAAAGGCTTCATTCACCCGAGTATATCTCCATATGCCTCTCTAGTTCTTTTTCTAAAAAATAGTATCGATCCCTATGATTTTGTATTGACTATTAAAATATGAAATTGGTCACCTTCAAGAAAATATACCCCATTCCCGGAATTGAAAACCTATTTGACCAGCTCAAAGGAGAAATATTGTTATCAAATATCAAAATCCATTCTATATATCACCAGGTCAGGGTGAGAGAGAGAGAATCATTCCCAATGCTTATTTATGGAAAAAGTATGGCGATTATCAATATATGGTACTATAGTTCAATTTGAAAAATTATCCCATTATTTTTATAGATATTAGGAACTAGCTATTCTATAGATACCTTGAATCCATTTTTATATTGTTTTTGGATGACATTTTTGACTATTTGAGATCAGAAGAGGATCACAAGTTGAATTTGAGTAATATTTTAGGTACATTGTGAGACCATCATCTTCATGATAAATTATCCAAGTGTAGTTTCTGGATCTAGGAATTTACGTTTCATATACATGTTATCATTGAATGTAGGGTCTCAATTGTTCTAAATAGGACCAAGGTTGTGATTTTATCATAATATATGGGGAATGTCTGAGATCAAGAGTTTTTTGGGCGCTGAATGGTATTACAAGTGGTTAATTAGAGATTTCACTCAGATTTATTCACAAATAATAGATCTTACATGGAAATGGTTGATGTTATAATCTATTCCATAATGCTAATAATCCTTTATGGGTCTTAAGAGGAATTCGACCACCACCCCTTTCATGATTTTACCTCATGATGGTAAAGGTTAGGTGCTTTATTTTGACACTTCGTTTATGGGTTTGGGTTATGTTCTTATACATGGTGACCATGTAGGGGTCGAAAGATAACAAAAACCCTATCCAAATGAAAATAATAACCCAACACATGATGTCAATATTTCATAATTGATTAATGTCTTTATATAATACCCTAACTATCATTCTGGTGAAAAATATACAATATACTCAATTCAAAAAATATTGATCTGTATATTTACCTAGAAGGATATGAACTAGATGCATTAATTATGAATCATGTACCTTCATGGGTAAATTTTGATATATTATATACCCTAGTAAAAGAATATTTGGTTTATGACTCCATGAACAAGAAGATTCAAAACAAGTATTTATAGGAGTCCAGTGATGATTGGAATTTGAAGGTGCTTTTCTCATGGATGCACATAGAGGCCAAGGACAAAGTAGATGTATCTTATTGGATAGTGTATAGTTTCATAAATCCCTTTTAGATTTGATTCAAGAATATAATACTAAATATGTGGTGCTCTGGAGTTCTACATATTTTATCAATGGTGGGAACGTTCATGGTTAATGATCTTGATCTTCAAAGGAAATTCTCAACATAAATGGCCACTTTTTATGTTTTCATCTTTGGGGATGGTTTTGATCATGGATATTCATCAGTATCAGTGGTTTCATTATCCTAATGCTATGAAAATGTTTAATGATATAAATTTCAAAATCTGATGCCCATGTAGGTGATGTGATATAGCTATTTTTTTATATCTCGATGTTATACTTGTTAGTGGGTTACAGCTGAGAACTAGAATCCCTTGGATTTTCTTCAACCTCATCATATACTTATCATGAATTAGGATGAGGTAGCCCTAGATTTAATTATTGGGTTTCCTCATACACCCCATGGAAGTAATATGAGTTTGGTGGTTATCAATAGTCTACCCAAGTCTTCCCATTTCATCCTGAGTAAGGATGTGAGTAAAGTAAAAAATCTAGAAATGTTGTATGTTCAGGATATCATGAGGTAGCATGGTGTGTTGTTTTATAATATTTCTAATAGTTATCCCCATTTTAACTCTCATATCTAAGAAAGAAACTGTAAGGTAATGGGTTCATACATCATTCTTATAATGGTATACCATCCTTAAATAGGTGTTTAGATAGACTAGGTGAACCAGATTTTGGAATATATGTTTTGTTCCTATATATTGAACTTTGGTGGCCCATGAGAAAACTATATTGGATTAGTATAATATTCTTACAATAAAAGTTACCAATACTAGATTAGGATGGTTCCTTTTTACGAACTATATGTTCAACCATATTTGTCCCTTCTATTATAGATGGAAGTGGGTGAGAAGTCCCAAGTGGGACTAAGCATCCTGCAGGAGATAAATAACAAGATTCATATGATCAAGAAGCAATTATTAATAGAATAAATTCAATTTTACTCTTATTCCAATCATCAATTCCATGATTTTTAATTCTCAGTTAGTGATCGGTTGTTTTGAAGGTGACACATCACTTGGGTAATTGTTGTTTTAGTAAGCAGGGGATGTTTATGACAAGGTACAACAAACCTTTTGAGATTACAAAATGAATCAGTATGGTCAAATATAACATATAATTTCCATTTCATTTTATGTCAAGTAATTATTTTTTACATGTATCTCAATTAAACTTGTATTATACATACCCTTCTCATGTACTGAGCATGGAAGAGATCGAGTTGGGACCTGATATTTCAATGACTGGTGAACTAATTCAAAATTTGGATTCCCATGGGATTATTATTTTAGGAAAAATATATATCAATAGATTGGGTCCTATGTTATAAAAAGAATTATGAGCATGTGAAATGGCAATTTAAGTACTAGGTTGAGGAATAACATCGTCTATTATTCTCTAATTATACAATAAAATCAATTTTAAGGGAGTAAAGTATCATGGTGGGGATAATTGTCACACCCAGGGTATTTCTTTCAGGTATTTTCCATTTATTTTTTATTTTATTTTTATTCCATAACATTTTCAGGATATTTTCAAGGAAAAATAATGTTTTGGAGGGATAGAGGGTGAGTTAATGTGATCACACGGTAATTAGAAACCATGAACCTACATATGAAAACCATATAATTTATGATAGAGTCACTGAGGATCTCATATTATTAAGTACATAGTCATGCACAATCACGAAGAAAACTATGAATTCTAGTTAGAGGCACTATAATCACATATGGTTAGGGTCTCAATTTGAGATATCTTGTGGCTCAAATCATGTGCCTCGGTATGTTAGGCCAGAAGCACCCACATAGTTGGTGCATAGTTTTGTAAAACAAGTTGCCTAACAATGAGGCCTAAATAATTTTTAAAAAAATATTTTTTTTTCAATTACACTCCACATTTTTACCCCTTTCACCTTCATTTCACCTCATTCATGATTCTGCATCCATAAGAATTACTACCATTATCTCCAAAATCCATCTTGGATTTAATCATAGGTGGTCTTACTTGGATCTTCAATAAATCTATAAGTGTCTCATATTATATTCTCTGGGTATTTTCTTAATTATTTATTAATTTATATTATATAAATTTTTGTATTTACCTAGAGTGGGTAAAATATGATTTTTTTACTTGGATCATGTTGGTGTAGGTTTGTTCTTGCTTCTTATAGGATCTTCACTTATCTTTGGTTGTAAAATTCAAACAGGTGATGGTGATTTCAAAGAGAAACATTGTTGGTTCCATTTTTTCTATTATTTAATAAATTAAATGTGTTTTCCTTGATTTATAATTGTTTATTAAATTTTATTGTGTCAATAAATGATTTATTCTAAGGTTGTTAGTTTCTGTAAGGATTTGAAATGGTTTATCCCTTTTAAATTGATTAGAAATTGTATTCATGGATTATTATTACATGATTTGTGATGAAATGGGTTTAAATTGGTTTTAAAATAGATCAAGTTACTTTGTATACATGGGTATGTAGGAAAAATGTATAATACTAAAATCTAGGTGAGCTAGTAGTGAATAGGCCTAGTCTCACTAGTAGGATTATAATTCATCACTAAAAAACAATGTGACATGAATTACTATAATAGTCCCATCTGTTCTCCCCACCCCCACCCTCAGCTGCTCTTATATGGTAATGGGTATGTTTGATCAAAAAGATACGGTGAACCTAGAACCCCACTAGGAATGTTTAGGAATTCTCTAATGAATGGTTGTAGAACATATGGAAACTTATATCAGGTTGACAGTAAAGAGAACATTTTCTACTTAACAGTTGAAGAGAAAAACAACTTTTGGCATCGGAGATTGGGGAACATCAATCAGAAAGACATAGAAAATAAATCTAAGATAAATATAGTGATGGATATCCCTAGTCTGAATCATGAATGAAAAAAGACTTGGGATGATAGCATGAAATGGAAACTGGTCTATAATTCATATCTTCCAAATAATAAAAGGGAATCCCATCATCTTGATCTCATTCTTACAGATGTATGTGGCCCAATAAATGTTACCATAACTCATGAAGAAAGTTACTTCATCCTTTTCATAGATGATTACAGTAGAATGGAATGTCTAATTGTTATACACAGGAAATGTCAACTGCTTGACTACTTGAAAACATAGCGTCGAGTCGCCAATAATGATACTGTATGAACAATCAAATTATTGTGATCTAACAATGGAGGGAAATACAAATCCATTGATTTTGAAAATTACTTGGAGAATCATGGGATAAAACATGAGGTAGCTGCTGTGAGAAATCAATTGAAAATGGAGTTATTGAGAATATGAATCGAAAGGTAAATAACATGGCTAGAACAATGCTGATCAATAATCGTATTCCAAGACATTACTAGAAAGAGGTAATTCAAGATGTTGTGTATATTTAAAACCGAACAGGGCTATATATGAGTGAAAAAAAGACAACATATGAATTGTGTCATGGAATGAAACCCTCCTTGACATATTTTCTATTTTTGGAAGTAAATACTTTATATGAAACAAAGAAGTAAATCAATGGACGTTTGGTGATAATGATGATGAAGGAATATTTCTTAGATAATCAATGAAAATCAAATCCTATCAGAGTTTCAATAAGATCAATGGATGAATTGTTGATATAATCTATGTCAATATCATTAAATGTTAGAATAAGAAGGCTTCATGAAATTGTTATGATGATGTGATAGAAGATGAGGAAGAATATGAACATGTAACAAATTATAATACAGAGGTAGAGGATGATGTTCAAAACTCTCAACATTCACATCATGTTGTTGACTCAGAAGAAGAATCAGAATAAGAGGATATAACTAAAGATAATTTGGTCAAACCCCAATGGATAAATCGAAGAGAATAGATTGATCAATCTAACATTATCGGGGATCAGAATGCACCCATACAGACAAGGAGAATGAGGAATAATTATTAATCAGCATTTCTATTAGTTGTGGAACCATATTAATTTTAAAAGTCTACAAAGGATGAGTCATGGGTAAATTTAATGAATGAAGAGTTAGATTATATTGACAAAAACCAGACTTGGGATCTTATCAGAAGGACTAAAGGTCACAATGTTATTGGTAGGAAGTGTATTTTTAGGAAAAAAATTGATATGAATGGAAATGTGATCATAAATAATGTGTGCTTGGTCTGTAAGGGATATTCTAAAATTGAAGTTTTTGATGTTGAAGATATAATTTCTCCGTATTGATACCTGATTCAATCAAACTATTTCATTCTATGTAAATCAAAAGAGGTTATAAAGTTTATCAAATGTATGCCAAGACGAAATTCTTAAATAGAGTATTGGAAGAAGAATTCTATATCGAACAAACTATGGGTTTACTTCTTGGAAATGATGAACATATGTTTTAAAAATTAATGAAAGCACTATATGGCCAGAAATAGGCACGACGGGCATGGTACTCATGGTTGGACGCTTATCTGAGAAATATAGAGTTTAAAAGAGGAGGTTTGGATCAAAATATTAATATAAATAATTATCAAAAGGATCATTTCATGTTATTGGTATAAGTGGATGATATTATTTTTAGTGGAAGTAGACATGGATTATTGGATGAGTTTTAAAATCACATGAAATCAAAATATGAAATTTCCATGATTGGTGAACTCACATACAATTTATGGTGGACAGTGATTCAGACAAAGGATTTCACTTTCATTTATTAGGAAAAATTATGCAAGAGTGCTTCTAAAAAATTCAATAAGAATGATTCCAAGACAATGATGACTCTGATTGTGGTTGGAACAAATATCAGAAAGCATGAGGATGAGACCTCTATGGATCCCACCATATATAGAAGAATCATTGGAACCCTATTGTACCTGTCGGTGACACGACCAGATATTGTATTTGCAACATACCTTGTGGCCTGCTTCTAGAGTAATAAAAATGAATAACATATGGCGACAGTAAAAATAATCATGAGATATATTCAATGTACACATAATTATGGGATATACATTTCTATTGGAATAGATAGTGAACTATCTGCTTGTTCTGATTCTGATTGGGTTGGAGATGTAGTGGATAGAATGTCTACCAGTCGTGGAGCATTCAATTCAGGGAAGAAATTTGAGGGATGGTTATGAAAGAAATAATAATGTAATTTCTTAGTACTACTGAAGCTGAATATATATCTTCTACCAAGGAGTGCACTCAGTTATTCGGGATAAAGCAACAACTGACTGACACAGGTGATGAGGTGAAAAACCCAATGGTGATTTACTATGATAACAAAAGAGAAATTGATCTTATGAATAATCCTATTAATTTTTCTTATACGAAACATATTGAGATCATATATCACTTCATCAAGGAAATTATTGAACAAGGTGTGATCAAAATGGACCATGTCGGAATTTATGAGCAAGAGGCTAACATTATGACCAATCAACTATCAATGGCTATCTTTGAGAAACATCTGTTGAACCTTGGTGTTTATCCACCTCCCAATGAATAGGGAGGTTACAAGATTCCCCTCTCCCCAGTTGTTTTAAATGTTTTTAATCTATTTGTTGAAATAGTGTAGGTTTATGGTGGAGATACGATATAGGGGAGTATATTTATTACTCTACAAGTCAAGATTCGGTTCATTGGGTTTATTGCCAATGGGGGAGAATGGATAAATTCAATGGAGAGTTTTTTATTTTTTTCGGGTTACGAGAATGGTAGGGAATAGAAAAATTCAGAAATGAAACTATGGGGGAGAAATGAAATGGATGAGAACTCAATTCATGTATTATATCTTGTTTTCTACACCGATCACTTCTCACGTTGACATATAGTGATGGATGAGTTGTTTCTTGAGGGTTCATGATTTCATCATGGCTGGCACATTGCTGAATTTATCTGGTGATTGCCAACAAACCCTAAGGGGGGATTGTTGGAACCAAGGTTTCTCATTGCTAATAATGGATGTTGGTTTGTGTTTTATTTTCAATTTTCACATGTACGTCTAGAGATTTTTCAAATAATAGGTTCATATGTTTGAGGCTGAAAGTAGTATTGTAGGCGGTGCAGTTTCCCAGTGTTTTCCAAATTATTGGGCCTCGAAAATCCAGATTTTGGTAACTCTTCGCAGCAATGGTACAAGGTGATGGTGTACGGTATGCAGTCAAGGTGATAAGTACATGGTGAAGGTGATTGGTATGTTGTGAAGGTGTGTGGTATGTGGAATAATACTCAGAAATGGAAACAATTCACATCAATGGTATGCTGTGAAGTCGTGCAGTACATGAAATGCTACCAAAAATTGTTCGTCATGATGGTATGTGGTAAAGAGATATAGTACGTGGAACAACAGACATATGGTATGCAGAATGTTAACAATACATTATAATGGTTTGAAGCTCATCGGATTTCTATAGATTGTGGAGGCTAACAGTATTCAAATAGAGTTTTCTTTAGAGTGAAAATTTTCCCAGATAGAAAATTTGTGTAAATCAGATTTTTGAAATTTGCATTGTTACGTGCCTATTTAAGGAATAGTAATCCCATTTGTTATGGGATGATATTGGAGATTATAATTTTGGGAAGAAATTTGGTGAATTTTGAAGTGGTACACAAAGGAGAAGATAGTACATCGACAGAATCATCTATATAAGGAAAACAGTATACAAAAGAGAGTGTGGTTCGCACAGGTAGCTCTAGCAGTACACGGCGGAGCAAGGCAGTACGTGGAGAATGATGGTATGCAGAGGAGTGGACCAGTACCCAGAGTAGGGAAGTATGATGAGAAGGGAAGTTTGAGGAGGAGTTGGACATTACATGGAGGAGCTGGATGGTACGCGGAGGAGCTGGAGGGTACAAGACAATAGCAGTTGTATGCCGAAATAGCAGTAGTATGCAGAACACCAAAGGATGCCGAAAATTTGACCAAATTAGTTTTTGAAATTAATTTCCATAACTTATCAGTGTATGGAAAAATAAAATACATATTTTGGAGATTACGACACTTTAACAGAGCATCCATTTACTATTTAGGATGCATAAGTTGATTCTAAATCATTGAATCGACCTTCAAATCGATAAACTGAGTGAAGACCACTCCCAGGAAGTGAGCCAAGGGGAGTCAATGGAAGTGATCTGATGGACGCAGTGTTCTATCCATAAATCCTTGTAAATCCAGTGTGCCTGGAACATGGTGACTATGTTAAATTCTTGTAATCCACATCTCGTGAAGATTAGCGGTTTCGGTATGACCGACACACTTTTGGAGTATTCTCATTGGATGTATCCCTCTATGGTGAACCAAGCAAATTTTTTTGCCATTACATTGCATTGCATGTGATTGTTTATTTTCTTCACATCCTCTTCAGACAGGTTTAACAGGTTCCTACCAATGTGGGGACAAGATCCATCAATTTAAAAGAAAAATTTGACACCCTGATTCACCCCTCCCCTCTCAGGGTGTTCTGGGGTCTTTAAATCTCACTTGTGATATACTCATTGTGAAAAATAGGAGCAACTGGGAAATAAACTAAGTCATGAATGATTGCATCGTAGGTATTTTGTGGCATTGATCCATACCATATATAGTTAGGGGGAATTTTATTCATTTTATATGTCTCATATTAACCAACGATTATAGGTTTGGGAATCACTATATATTCTATGATAAAAGGAATGAAGCCACATGTGGTTCTTGAATAGGAGACACTCCATTAAGGTCTGACCCATACGTGGGGTTGGAGGAGAATTTTTTATATTATATGTAGAACTAGTTTTGGAGATATAGGTGTGACTATCTACAATATTGTAATAGGAATCAATCCACACGTAGTTCTTGAATAGGAAACTCTCCATACAGGACTAACTCATACACATAGGGGGCATTGTTCGCATTGATTATTGCAGATGGACCCATGATTTGAGATTTTGGTGTCACTTAATATCCTATGATGGTAAGAATCAATCCATTTGTATTTATTGAACATGAAACTTTGAACCTATGTTTGACCAATACGTAGAGGGGGTATTGTTCCCATTGATTATTACAGCTAGACCTAGGATTGGAGATCCAGGGATCAATATTTATCTCGTGATGATAGGAATCAAAGGACACATAGTTCTCAAATTGAGGTGTGGTGTAATAACAACACTAAGGATAGTGTTCCTACCATGTGAGGTTCATAGTAATATGTAGTTTTATTTCATCAAAGAGACATCAACCATGAATTTTAATTTCATGTGGAAAGGCAGTATGGTTTTCCATTTAGGGTCTTGCATCTAGAACCATACTAACCCTGTTATGATCTGATATGTATCGATCATATGGGGAAGTCTTTACAAAAATTCCTAATCTCATGTGAGCTATGCTCGGTTTGAGAAATAATGAATGGTAACCGTTTTTATCACCACAAAAATGAAATTGAGGGGAAAATAGGGTGATTTTGTATCTTGTGGTGGCTAGTCTATGATATGTGATCGATGAATCCCTTCATATCTCATTTTAATGAGAATCAAGTCATATTTAGTTCTATAAAACTGTGTAGTTTAGCATCCTGTGGAATGAATTTCATCCATGCATTTTAATGTCATGTGGTAAGGATAATGGTGAACCAATGTTGAAAAAGAATCATTTCAGTTGGACCAATGAATAGAGATCAATTTTTCAATAAATATCGTATAATGGAAGGAATCAAGACACACATTGTTCTTGAAAACCAATGTAGTTTAATGTTATGTGTTATAGACATTTTCCAAGCACTTTAATGTTATGCGATAAGAATGAAGTTTATCCAATGTAAAAAGGACTGCTTGAACGATGTCACACATTCTAATGTATTTTGAATGGGATGGATATATTTTGTTTGGATCTATGATTTGGGATTTGGATATCACTATGTATCATGTGATCGTAGAAATAAATCCACACATAGTTCATGGATGGGAAGATTACCTCTGGGGATTTAACTCAAACATATAGATAGAGGGAATTCATATCACTATCACATAGATCTAGCTCATGTGTTGTGAATCATTGGTGAGATGATGCTTTCCATTTAGTTTGAAATCATGTGCTGAGGATTTCTACAATGGAGTTTAAATTCATGTGATAAGGACATATCATGTAGTTTTGCATCATGAAACCAGGATGAAAGATGGTGTAAAGTTTATATTCCTATTTCCAATGCTTATTCCATATAGGTTATCATCTTGTAGTTAGGATTATTATGTACAATTTGACATAATGTTGTCTGGATGACTTCTGCACAGTTTAATTTCATATGGTCAGGAAGTCTTACATACAGTTTAATGTCACATGGTTAGGATATCTTCAAATAATTTTTATATCATATGGTCAGGACGTCTTCTATATATTTTAACATCATGTGGTTAGGACATGTTCTATACAGTTTAATTTCATATGGTAAGGATTTCATTTGTACAGTTTACCCTTATGTGGTCATGATGTGTGAGGATTTGATAATCTCTATGCAATGTATTTCTTAAGAATCCTCACATTGGTGGGGTGCATGAAACATTCCACATCCATTGTGGCCAATGTGGTAGCTCTGTTGGAATATAAATTATGTGTGATGTATGGTCCTTCCCATTTTTGTTCTATATTTTGAGTATTCTTTCCTTGTATCATTGGGGTTCTAAGAGATAATAGAAGTTCTCCTTGAAAGAAAAAATATAGGCAAAGATTTTTAATAAATGGTAATGTGATTCAATTATGATGGAATTTGACATTGTGTGGTGTACACAACATTATATCATCAATCCTTTCTAATTCATCCAATAAATTTTTCAATTTCTCATCATCTGAGAGTTTTTTTAAAATAGGTATTAATAGTGAGGGAAAATATACTTTTATGGACAACACTACCTTAGTTCCGTACAATAATGAATATAATGTTTCTTGTGTATCGGTATGTGTGGTGGTATGGTAGGCCCATATACTATTGAGGAGATTTTATGTCTAGGAATTCTTATCCTTATTCTGCATCTTCTGAAATATATTTTATAGAGTCTTATTGATGGCCTATATTTATCAATTGTCCGCTCTATGATATATGGATGAATGGTTGGACTTGATGTTTTAATACGAGTACAATTTCATTGACTCATTAGAATAGATGTTATTGTCATTTTCCATCAATATCTGGTTAGGGACTCTGAATATAGTGATGATATTTAAATTCACTATGTTTATGGTATTATTTTTTCCAGGATTCCTTGAGGGTGATTTCCTCATATCATTTAGAAAACAAGTCAGTAGTAGAAAGGATATACTCATACTTGTTATTTGTGGCTAGGGGATATGGCCCCACAACATTCATTCCATATAAGGAAAACAACTAGGAATATTCAGTTGTATGTAGAAATTTTTGGGGTTAATGGATGAAGTTTGTATGAATCTAGAATGAATGAAATTTCTTGGTGAGCTCCAAAAAGTCTTGTATTATTATTTTATCGTATTAACTGATCCTCTTTATTTGATGTGGGATCCTGGTCCTAGACTGGTGAGCACCACATGATCTTACATAGAATTCTTCCATTATTACATGATTCTTTCTTTTTTACTATACATATTAAGAGTATTCCATGGAAGCCTCATTTTTATAGGGATTTTTACTCATTTGTCCCATCCTAAAGGGTAAATATTATTTTTCGGTGTCGAATATGTTCCCTTTTGGATCAATATATCAGGATGTTCCTATTTAATAGATAATCAATTATGGGCTCCATCCATCCAGGGGTGGATATTGGTTCATCATACTCTGGGGTGTTGTTGTCTTGATTGATCTCCTCCATATAGAAGATGAATATTGAGGTGATTATCTTTCATTGGGTGATGAAGAAGAAAACCTCGTCCTGATCATGGTCGGCTAGAACTATAGATTCAAAATGGAACTCTTCCAATAGTACTCTGACATATTCGATGAGAGGAGACAATTTTTCCTTTTTTATGTTGTATTCTCAACTAATTTGTTTTATCAGTAGCTTTAAATACCCTTTGATGCTCAGGTATGATATCTACAGTTGTTAGGGTAGTTCCACTCCAGCAATGTGGGCTTGGTATTCAACCACATTTTTAGTGTAGCCTTTGGAAATTGATAAATATTAGGGAAATTTACTTTTTTAGGAAAAAAATACAACACCTAAGCCAACCCGATTGAGATTTGGGTTCTATATCCTCTTACTGATAGGAATTTTTGATCCACCATCAAAATTCATAACCCATGTTTGGGGAGTGTCATGGGAATAGAAAACATATACATCTAAAAGTTTGATGTCCACATGTGTACATTCTAGAGTGGGATGTGCCACAATGAAATCATCTAAGGTATGCCCTTTAAGAAACTTTTGTGACACAAACTAGAAGTCATACTATTACAGAATAACCACCTATTAAGACAAACACCCAGTCAGTATAGGGCGGTTAAGAATATACATGACTCGTTTAACATGAGTGACCAAGTGGAATTCATGATGCTGCATGTAATACCTCATATTTTTCACTAAAAAGATGAGCATGATGTAACACCCCATTATTTCATTGTACATTATCTATTTTAATTTATTTAATAGCTTGCGCTACATGAAACCCCGAGTTCAAGCGCACCACAACTTACCAAACTAGCCGTTCAAAAAGCGGTTATGAATAGTATTAATTTCATTTGGAATTTTATATACTCCATATAATTTACACATCTATATTATGTATTTCTTAGACATCATATAAGCAAAAATACAATTTTATGATAAAATATGTATGTTTAAAAAATTAATTTTACCACCATTTAAAGGAGAATGATTTTAAATCCAATATTTGAAATTTTATATATTCAATTTGACAAAATAAACATCTCCTTTAGAATAAGTACCTAAAATTTTATTTTGGATAAATGTTTTATATTTTTCTAATAACTTTCATATTTTGATGAATAATGAAAAATACTAAATTTTAATTTAAAAAAATTTCTTTAATCAAAATAATTTTCCATGATAAATTTTTCATTTTAGTGGTTCTAAAGTATAATTTTATTATATTTTTATCTTTCAATATAATTTTTGTCATTATAAGTAATTTCACATTTAAATTGGACATAAACACATGTTAATATTTTGATGGTTTTTACTTTTTTTAAAAACCTACCTTTTGGTTTTAACAATGGGAAATAATTTTAAATTAATGATGAAAATTATATTTTTTTTAATTTGGTGAAATGGAATTCATTTTTGGATTCAAAATATGAAAATTTTCTTAATGTGAATTTTGGTAATTTTTTTGAAAACATTCATTTTTTAATAAATAGTGAAAAACACTATGTTTTTATTTAAAACTGGAATTTAATAAAATTATTCTTATTTGTATTTAAATTTATTTTAAATTCAAAATAGATACATAATACCTATATTAGTTCAATTTAGGTTATTGGAGTCATTTCATAATTAGATTAGATATATAAAATTTTATTGAACTTTTAACAACTTTTACCCACAATCAAGGCTCAATTATAAATTTACATAAATCATAATTTTAATGATTCTGTGAATTGAATTTCAAAAATCCAAGATACATGGTTGAAATAAGTAATTAAAATTTGGTTCAATAGAATGAAATTAATTTTTGGTGAATGTTAACTTTTGACTTTTATTTACCACGGTTAAAAGTAAATATGACAATTAAATTTAAAAATGATATTATTATTACCCTAACACATGTCCTAATTCTATTGGATAAGTGTATTTCGACCAAAATGAACTTTATGAATAAAATATGATCATTTTGGTCCACTTTTATTAGATTAGTACATCTATTATTATTTAATTAAAAGAAGATTTAAAAGTGTTAAATTCGTGATGTCATAACTGAAACATTTTTAATATAGGGTTATACATAAGATAAATACTAAAATAAATATTAATTATAAAGAAAAAATAATTCATACATAATGGTATTTTATGTACAATTTTTAGACGTTAAATAATTAAATTTAATTATGACACAATGATGATGATGTAATTTCCTTATTGATGAATGATTAAAATAATTTGTATTATATATAACAAAATAAATGTAAATTTAGACTTTTCTTGAATTCCATGAATTTTATAGATTAATAGGACATGTTAGGGTTGATTCAATGAATTTGTTTCTAAGTAATCATTTTGTTATTACTTTCAAAAAAACCAAATACTAAATAGTTTCAAAATTGACATAAATGAGTTTTTAAAACAAATATTATATTATTAAAGAATATAATATACATAAAAATATAAGGATAGGAAAAATGATCTATATAATGATAGATATATCATTAATACACCACCTGAGGTTCTTTAGGAATTTTATTGTTAGTTTATTAACCATATAATATAAAAATACAATGAGACATGGTAAATGTTACAATATTTAACTATCAGTTAAATCTAAAATATAAGATTAATATGGTAACCTAAACCTATACAAAACCTATTGGTTGAGTGTTTTCGACCCCTAACTTCCGTAGAATCGAAATAAATCTTTTTGGAGCCATTGGAAACTGTAAATTATTTTATAATAAAATAATATTTCAAGCTTTTCCTAAAGTCACCTTCATCTCTCTTATAAAAGGGTACTTCCCCTTATCTTAATTTCACAACTCCAAAGCCATTTGGCTCAGACAAAACCCTACTATAATAATCTCAAAACTATCCTCACTTCAATCTAGTGGCCTTAATTTTATTATAAATCCATCCTAAGGAGCTATTTTAATCATATCAAAAGGAATCACCCGAAGACGAAGTAATAATTCCATCACCTCTTTCAAAGTTCTTTTCTTCTTCCACTTCTTCTTTATTTGTTGTTTCCATACCAAAATAATAAATCTATTAAATTATACATCATAATATTTTATTATAAATATGGTAAAACCATATTCATTGTTCTATCCATCCTATGAATGGAAAAGTCACCATACATGCGAACATACGGCTTACCGCCTCAAAGTCATGGGTAATTTGTTATTCCACACTTAATTATTTAGATGGGTATAATAATTAGTATAATTGAATTATGTAATAGATATAACATATTATTATTCTTTATATATGATATAAGATCAATTTACAGAAAATTTTACCATCGAAAAAATGATATTATCGCTCGTGCATATATACAGATTACTGTCTCCGCGAACGCGATAAGATTCATTTCCCCATCATAACCATTCAAGAATTATTTTTATATTAAGATAAAAAGTAATGTTGAAGAACATAACATAATTATGTATATGAACTAAATAAATCTTATCCATACCAAACATTAATTTCATAACAAAACATATAAAATAAATTTAATTAGTAACAACAAAAACAATGATACTAATAAAATATTATTAACAAAGAAATATTTAAAGATCATATATGATATAATATTTATGTATGTGCTTATTATATAATTTAATAATTATTATTTAACTATTATACAAGAGTTTAATGTACCCTTGACCAAGGAAAATTATAAGTAAAGGGTTAATTCTACAATCTCTCCATTATTTGAGGTTGTTTATACGTGACTATCTACTATGACCCCTTTATCGTACACCTTTGTTTTTCTTAAAAATGTGTTTCAAACCATTTTTTCTATTTCCTAGAATATGGGTTAAATTAATTTATACACTTTTTTTGAATTTTTATAAAATGTTTTGAAAGTAATCTTACCATCGTTTCCCAAACAAGGTACTTTATGGTATTTTTGACAAATTAAGGTAAGAATGTTTTTTAAATATACTTATGTTATGAATATTCTCCACCATTATAACACCTTAGATTCTTAAATTAATATCCTATAAGAATATTTTCAAAATAATTGTTTTATTTTATAATTATGTGACTTTTAAATGATTTCATAACTTCCCTCCAATAATTTTGATTTCATCTATGTCAACATCCATTGATGGATTTTACACTTGTTTTTTGTTGATTTATTATAATACAATATTCCATATTGTATTGACGGTTTTCTGTTATGTTTGACTATGGATTTTTCATTTTTATACCAATCATGGTTTATGGTTAATTTATTAACATTTTTTTGCTAGTTTTAATATGAATGTTTCTATTATGTTTCAAATCTTTTCATATGAGGAATGCATTGGACATAGTATGTGATGGGTGGAGCTCACTATAGATCATAGATACATCGGTATGTCTCATGAGATAAACTAGTTTCTTGGAACAAGTACTTGATAAAATATTATTTGTAGTTTTGGGACAAGGCCTTGACTATGTGGTTATGATGTCCGGCATTATGAATTCCATAATTAAGATATTAGCTATTGACATTACATGTAATTATTAGACTAGTACAATATCCATGTGAATAATTAAATGGAATTATTTTGATATTACATTCTCCATTTTATGCTGATGTTTAAGTTTAAAATGTCTTTTTTTAGTCTTATACATTGCCTTAAATGTTTATAATCATTTATTATGTTTCCGCTATATTTTTATCCTTACTGAGAATCTAAGCCAATCTATTTCTATGTTTTATTTTTCCTAGGATGTAAAGAAGTATTTTATGGTTGACCTTTAGTGATATGCTAAGGGATATAATTTTTTTCAAATGGGACAAAATGTTGTTGTTTTTTTATTTCATGATGTAATGTAAAACATATGTATGTATCTAGTACTCCAAAGGCTACTAAAATAATCTGTCTTTTCACACTTTACCCCTTGTGATCAGGTCATTGTTATGTGATAGTGCATTGATAATGGGTTACTAGGGTCAGGGTGTTACACGTGAGGTAGTTATTCTCATCATCTGAATATTGGGTCTCAGTTCTTAGCATCATTTTTCTAATGTAGTAGTGATTTTTCCCATTCTTTACATCAATTTTATGTGTTAGGAGAGCTCCATGTGATCATCCCATGGTGGCCACAAATAAGATTAATGGCTTACATACATCAGCAGAATCACGCTTAGTGGGTACATCAAGTACAGATTGAAACTCACATGAATTCTTAATATTCTTTATCTAATCAGTAAGTTACCCTCTTATTTATTGACTTGGTGAAGGGGAGAGATTTGTTGGCCAGGATAGCTATAAAATGTTGAATGTAAGTAAGGTTCCCATGGATCCCTCTCAGTTATTTTCAATTATATGGTCGTGAAATTTATATAATTTCACAAGTCTTTTTTGGCCTAACCTCAAGGATATATTGTCATTCCAAAAATATATGTAATTTCCCTAATGTTACCCTAACATCAAATTTTAGTGGATTAATCTTCAAATTGTTTTCCCACTACTTGTCGAAGAAGGTTTCAAGTTTCGTGAAGTGGTCACATCACTATCAAGATTTGACTTCTAGGTATTTAACATAACATTTCTCTATTCATCCCAATAACAGATTAAATATATAATGCATGATGTGTTGATAAGTAGTTAAAAGAGTCTTTAATTCATACGGCATGACCTAATAGAAAAATATACCATGAGGTTCTTTGAACGTGATGGCTTCCTAATCTTCAGGGTCTATTTTTATCTGATGGTACCCTATATACAAATCCATGAATGAAATTAATTGGAAGCCAGTATTTTCATCTATTAAGAGTTATATTATCAACAATATGATGTCATCCATTGGGGAGTGTTTATTAAGGTATCTGAAATTGATACAGACCCTAATCAATCCATTATTTTAATTTCTAGGAATGATGTTGGCGAGACATCTTGGATATTTCAATTCCTATAAAAAATTAGCTTTGATGAGTTTTTTATCTTCTGATTCTAATTTAGTAGAAATAGAGTGGTTCAATATCCCAAATTCCTTCTTAAACCCTCAGTTGTCATCAGGTAAGATGAGATGGTTCATAGCTTCACCAGGGTTCATCCTAGGAATTTATATATAATTCCAAAATAACATATGTCAATGTTTCTTTATAAATTCAATGCAAATATACTTCTCATAGGGATTCATGGAGGAACTAATCAATATAGGTCATGGGTCTTTTTTTATTACTCGATTTAACTACCTGATATCATTGATGGTTGTGGAGACACCTTCCTCAAATGAGGGAGGGAAATTCCTCTGGTCATATTCTTCTTCTTCCACCTATGATTACATAGAGTCATTTTTATACATGGTAGGTAATATAAGTGGTCTATTTAACATTTTTAGGGTGAATGAGTCCATGGGAAGAGACATTCTCACACTGAACTGTCATAGTCATTGTAGAGGCATTTTAGTGGTGAATATTTTCTTTCAGGTTGTCACTATGGATATGAGGAGCTTGGGAATATAAGATTAAGTCTACTACCTCAATATGGTTTATAGTTAGCACATAATCACTATCAATCATACTCCAAGTATTTTCATGGGTAGTCCCCAAACCATTGTGGGACTCAACCTATATATTTTCATTCACTATTTCCTTTTTTCCTTCATTTTTGTAGAATCTTGTCTCAGCATATGTGGCTTTGAAATAATTTAAGGGGAATTATCACCATTCAGTATGTCAAAATTCCTATTTATTAGATATTTCAAACAAGGGGGACATTATGAAGGTACCACCATGTGGTTGTGAAGCCACTGTCTTCCAACTATGACATTATATGTTGTGTCTTACTAGATAACTATGAACTTGGTGTTAGATGTGGGATCCCAAAACTGAGCATTGGTATTTATCATCCAAAGAGGTATTTTCTCACTCTTATCATGCCCCTAAATAGTCATATTTTTGGGAGATAAATCTCCCTGACTGTATCCCAAATTTAAAAGGGTATGAATTGGGATACGGTTGATTCCAGAACCATTTTCAATCATAGAACTTATAATATCAATATAATAGAGTTTTATATAGACATACAGATGTCTAATGTGTCCCTATATGACCCCCTGTTGATCATGACGTATGATTGATTTGGTGACATGTAATTCTAATGGCATAGTCTCTACTAAATAACCCTTGGCCTCATTCACTTCTTTCTTGAACTCTTATCGAATCTCAATGGCCTCGATGAGTTCTTCTCTGAGCTCTTTTGAAATATGTATAGCATCCATTATTGAGAGTTTGGATGGGACAATTGCCAAATATATCAGAATTTCATACTTTTCCGTCAAAGTCCAGGGCTTCCGGATGTGGGGTTTCTCTCTATTATATGGTTTTGGTGTTTAGGTAATTGAGGTGGATAGACGTGATGCTTGATCAAAGGTTGAGTGAGAATCTTCTTAAAATTTTATAGGTCTCACCAGTATTCCCCATTGTCTGGGATGATCATACAATCACACATCTTCTAGAAAATCACTTAAGATGACTGCACTTGGATGACCACTTAAGGTCTCTATGATACCAACATGTTTTTGTTGGTCTTACTTGAGTTCTTAATCATGGGTGTCATCCATATATATTCCTTCTATTGGTATGTGATTAATATATTGGGTCGTACCATGCCTGTATTTTCCCTTGTATCCTCAACTCATTCAACATCAATGTCTATCTCACTGATCAAGTATGGGTAACTCATTCTTGGAGCCATATTAATCTTTAGAGAATGGGTCTACTAACTGCATCACATTAATAAAATAAAATTTATTCTCTTCATCTGATGACAGTTACATTTGGTGGGTTAGTTCCCATACATCAAATATTAATGGAGTGAAATTTATAAGAGTCATAGTTTTCATTAGAACTAAATATGACTCTTAATCTTCTATGTATTTATGTGTCTGATGATTATGTCCACCTACAAGAGACATATTCGATCTCGCCTCCCTAGGTGATATATCTATTATTGGGTTTCTAAGTTGTGACCTCTGGGTGGCATAGGATCTGTCAGCTATCTTTTGAGTAATCTAGTGGTTGAACTTCTACCCATGTTTGGCCAGAACATGTTTCTAACAACCCTCTTCTACATACTAGGTTATTGTTACATAAGTCACAAATTACATGGAATTATCTAACATCACTTATCTAGAATTTATCATTAATTGGAGGATGACTTTCAAAATGACGCAATACTAGATGGTGTGACCCATCCTTCGATGGAAATAGAAGAATTTGGGATGATCAATGAGGTCCACATCATTGGATTTCTTCGGTCACAGAAGATTGAGTAGGTAAAATTTCATGTAATAAATGAAATAATCAAGGTCTTTCTCTTTTTGGAAGTAGTATGATTTATTCATATCTTATTAAAATATTTGGAAACCGTAATTTATTTATTCTTATGGGATAGGTTGGTTTTTTTATTTCTACTACATTGTAGAAAGTTATAGTTGATTTGGGGCCTACCTTGGTTCTTGAATGGAAACTTCTACTGGTTTGAGTGAAACAATTGCAGTATTTTCCTTACCAATACATTACCCCTATACTGAGGTAATGTTTTGAGATTTATCTCTGGTCTGATGAATGGAATCTTTTAAATGTTGTGTTCTTTCTACAAATTCATGGAATCTTCCTTGATATTTCATTAGAATCAGGGGTTCCTATAGATTATCTATGAGTTTTTCAACGTAGAGTTCCAGAAATTTCTCCTGTGAGAGATGGATTATTAGTAAATAGGTAAAACCATTCCATTTTTCTATGAAGTTATACACCCTCCAATTGTAAGGTTGCTTGTAGTTTTTTAAGTCAACAATCATTATTTTACTTAGTGTGGAGATAAAATAATAATTTAATTAATGATGAAGGTTTTCCCATCCCACAATGGATCCAATTGGAAGGCTGTTGTGCCAAAAACAATTTCCCCTATCAAATTCTATACAAAACACCTCATCTTGTTTTCCTCCTACTGATCTCGAGTGCCCATCATCAGTCCTAATTGGAACACATAGTGTATGAGATGTTATTAAAGATCTCTCCTACCCCCAATATTTGAGGAGGTTGGATTGTCGAAAATGGGTGGGTGAAAAAGTTTCATACACCCATTAGAGATGTAGATTATTATCCGGATGTATATGTACATGTATCCCCTCCATGGATTCCATTTGAGTATCTAGGGACTCAATATAATTGAGCAGTTCTGAAGGTAATATTTTATGGGTTATATCCCTTCTAATGGGAGTGGATAGGGATTGACAAGGTCTCTCCATTTTCATCTCCCACTAATTCTAGATTCATGATAAGATTTAATTATCACACTGAATAGGGAGATGTTATTTCTCTAATAGAGGGAAGTCACAATCATCTTTGACATCCTCATTTATGTTGACTGACTGCCTAGATTTAGATCTCTTCTGATGCTTAGATTCCTCTCTTGTATGTGGATCAGCTCATTCCCGATTCATAAAAGGAGGTTTATTAATCTCAGACTGAAGATGATACTTGTTGGGAATGTCTCACCTGAGTAGCTTCTCATTGAGTTGTCTGATGTTTTGTATCACATTCTCATATTATTCCAACAACACCTCCATTGAATGTATTTTATCTCTTCTAGGTGACAAGTGGAATATGAATACTTTTTTCCCTTTATCCTTAGTAGTTTTCCACTATAGAGGTGGATACACAATATTCAGGGGTGCTAGGTTTTTGACACTCCTCTAGTTGTGTGTGCATAATGCCTCAATTGGTGCATCCAAATCACCCCTTTATTGAGGTATGTCTTTTGTATTATGCCCCTCAACATTTTTTATTGATCTTCATCGTCTGTTGTGTTCACAGTAATGAAATTAACTGACGTGTATTGAGTAATGGTAGCTGCCCTATTACTCTCAATAAAATAGGGTGATTCTATACTTTTTACATCAGGGTCATTTTTCTAACCCCTAACTATATTGTACCTTTTTGAATTCTGACACTTTTAGGGTGTGATTGCCTTCATTATATGTTCTTCCCATCTCAACCTATGAATATTGAACATAAGGGAGTTTTTTGTCATGATTTATGAATGGTCCCAAAATATTAGAGGTCTATCTTACATTGGAAGGGTCTATCGATATTTACCACCAAACATGTATATGATTGATTCCCTTTGGGGTGTTGATTATTCTAAAAATTCCCCAAGCCCTATTGGTTGGGGTCTATTTTGGGATACCATTGGCACTTCTTTATCAATCTATTGATGATTGAAGGATTCCGGTAGAGGAATTTTTGAATCCTAGGAAGGTAATTGAGATATAAATACCACCATCCCTATGGGATGGGGTTGATCTAGAAATATTGTTGATTTCTCCATGACCCGAGTGACGGTGATTGAGATAAAAATAACCCCATCCCAGCGGGATGGTGTTGTTTTGCAGTTGCTATTGAAATTTCATGAATTATCTCAGGTATTGATGATCTAAGGGGTTAAGGTGGTGGAAAACAACCTCGAGGCCCAGTGGTCTTGTTTTTATCCTAGACGGATGCTATGGAAGCTGATATTATGACATGTTTTATTTGGTGAAACATTTATCATATATGTGACTAGGGAAATAGCTACCCATAATGGGAGTCATTCATTAAGGGAAGATGTCGGGTTGACCAAAACATCAAATCCCAGGTCTTAATTTCATAATTTTTTTCTTTTAGGGTTCATGTTTAATGTTATCTGGGCGGCCCACTACCTCCATTTGTGATATCATTCCAACGTCAAAGAAAGGGGATTCTATTATAGTGGTTAGATCTATCAGGAATTACCGAGTCCCCTGATCTCGCTAGAGGCTATGAAATTTCAGGACATCGTATATGTGATTTATGTTGTTTTAGGTGTTTTTTGAAGTGTATAACTCCATAAATTACCCATCCTCAGATTTGGATACATGACTAGGCTCTCATGATCCGTTTATAAAGAGTAATGATGTAATAGACGAAAGCATGTTATATATTTGTGCTATACTTTTCTGGATTTCGATCTAAATCCGTGGAGATAACAACAAAATCTTGATGAAAACGGAATATATTTATGGTTTTAAGGGTACCCTCATATCCTAGATAATTTAGGTGTCTATCCCTTAACCACTAACATGTATCATTCATATATCAGCATAGGTAAGACATTACATAATTCTTATCTCATCTGGGATATCATATTCATAATTAGTGAGGGGCCAGAACATAGTTATAAGGTTTCTTCTAGATAACACCCTCCATATATCAATATCATATTCCTCTTCAACATATTTACACACTTCCTCCTAATCAAACCATAGAGGTCACTTCCCTTAGTTGCTTGCTTACCATGGTGAAGGGTTGTTGATTGTTGGTGGGGAACTATATATGGTTGAACCTAGTGATTCACGAACCTCTCTATATGAAGGTGTTTGTGTTTTTTGAACCTCTTTATGTAGAGGTGTCTAGAAAAGGGTATTATTTCCATGTTTTAGGGAATATCACCATGGGGAGGTTGACCACAGTGGATTTTAGGAGTCAAGTCCCAACAATACATCTCTATACTACCACAAGGAGTAATTTTAGGATAATGATAACATTATGATTTTTTGGACATTTGATTAAACATTTAGGTGTTGTAGATATGTATTGAACTGCATCAAGGACAGTTTCATTGAGCTGGTTAGGGATATGCGCCTCATACTGCATTGTATCCAAAATATGTCGACATGCCTTTTGGAGTTTTTTAGGGATATGATCCAATTGTATGATGGATATCATAATATCTGGATAACAACCTGGTGCTATAGGAGTATGATCCCACTATTGAGAATTTTTTGCAGTATTCCAATTGGATTCTTCATTATCAGCAGGAATATGATCCTTCTTATGTTTGGTTTTTGAAAATGTCTGTCAACCCTAGCTGAAGAGGGGATATGAGCCTGCTCTAAATATAAATTCCCTACAAGAATATACCAACAGTCCTCAAGAATGGTATAACGGATAAAATACACCTCTTGAATAGCCTATGAAATATATTGGTGCTATCATTCATCAATGAATGTAAGGATATTTACCCATATTTCATGAGTTACTAGAATATTACATGTAGCTTCACAAACAAGATTAAGAACATGTCATAGGGCATATTCCTTGCATGCTTCATGATTCCTGGTTGGTATGGGGATATGATCAAAAACCAATTCCTTTGGGGCATGTCCCCAATATTTTTTGATAAGGATATGAGCCTATCCTGAGGCATCTGCCTCTCTCACTTTGTGATCCCTAGTCAGAATGGGAATATGAGACTATTTTAGTTCATTTGGAATATATCAGTAGTATTTTTACATATAAATGTGCACACGTACTAAATAATTTGACACTCTCACTTGGTGAGACCTGGTTGGAATGATTATATGATCCTGGTTCAGTGCATTATCCTTTATAAGAATATTCCGTTAATCCTCCTGGATGAGAGAAAGAATGTGTGCTTGCTCTAATGTAGCCACTTTTTCATACTGATCAGAGTGTTGTGATGCCATAGATATCAAGATATAAATATGTTTCAATACCTATATTTTTACCAGTGTCAGAATATTCCAACAGAGTTCCTCAAACATTACTAAAATGTAGTTACATTTTAGAAATCTGTGCATAGAAATATATGCCTACACATTTTATTTCTCTAATATGTACTGGTAGATATCTTTGATTTAATAAGGGATATAATCCTACACATTTACACCTTATTCCATGAGAATATTCTAATGGGAATCATTCATGTGGGAAGGGATATGTGCATACCCCATTCCTATTATAGGAATATTCCACTAGACGTGATCCAAGGGGATAGGGATATAATGCTTCCCATTGGATACTACTTGAATATGATGGAATGATTCATTAGAAAAAGAGAGTAAATGATCCCACTCATAGACTTATAGAAATTTATGTTCTTGATATGACTTCATTGGTACTCTTTCATGATCATACATGGTGGAAGTGTGTCAGGTGGTTCCCTCAGTTGGCGATTGAGGGGCATCAGCGAGATTATATCGACGACAGTGGTTCATAAGAACCCTCCTAAGAGGCTCATAAACTAGAATGGGTCATAGATGAATCCTTGATCCACCATTATTATATATAAAATGTGACGATTTTCATGCTTCACGTATAATATTTCAAAGATATTGGAAGTGGCAATGAGCACTTATGGTTTCATTGTAGCTTTCTCTGGACAATGTGGAAATATCAGTTTCATCATCTAGAGACCCTATCATGCAGCCTCAATTATCAGGATCATACCATGTCTAAGTTGTTAACAAATCAATACATTTACCACCCAAAGCTAAAGGTTTTGGGTGGGTTAGATCATTCTATAACTCATTGAGTATTCAACTATAGTTGATTTTCTAGAATAGTAACTAGATGAAGACATGATCTAAGTTCACGGTGTTATTTGTAATAGAAGTATCTAATGTATTGAATAAAACAAGGAATAAGCTCACCGATCAGTGAACCATCACATGAATGATACATGACTAATCAGATATACACGGGTAACATAATTTCCTTTTCTTATTACTAGTTTTTTCAATTTTCATTTCATGGAATTTTCACACTGATGATGGAATATTTTTTTAGAACCCTAATTCCATAGGATTGCACATTGAGCATGAATTTGTTTTCATAGGAGGAGAAAAATAAAACATTCTGATGTAAAGTCACCTATTTATTTTTATTATTTGATATATTTACATCAATTTCACAATTTTTATTTCCTTGAAAGAGATGGATGGTTCCCCATTTATAAGTGCAATTATTCATAATTATTATAATGAATTAATTATTTTATCATTATAGTCATTCATATTAGGTTCACTATTTTTGTTTATAATGAAATTTTTTATGACAGAATACTTATTATGGTGTGTTGAATATGTTTCACAATACTTTATATTGGGTTCACACTTTTTTCCCCAGAAATATGTGGATGGTTCTCCAAGTTTATTAAACGTGATTTCCAATGATTATAATGATTCAGTTATTTTTTCATTACAATGTTTAAAGATGAGTTTAACATTTTGTTTCAAATGAAATTTTTTAGTCCCACAGATTGATTGTCGGGGGTTGAATGTGTTTCAAAATGATTCACTTTGGGTTTACCATTTTTCACCTTTCATAAAAACTATAAATGGTTCCCACATCCATAACTGAGTATGGATCTACTTTCCAAAGGTATGTGGTCATTCAGAGACTTAGACCCAACAATGCATAGGAACTCACATTGGTTAATGGGATGGAAGATCAGGCTCGTCAAACCCTCTTAGGGGGGATTATTAACTATTATCGAATTGTCTTGTAGATTTAAGATATGTTCTCAAATCACTTCTTAATCCTGATACTAAACTAGCTACCCTAACAAAATTATTAGGTGTGGAGTCTTTTTATCTTTAAAGGGGGTAATATTAATGAGCCCATCTATATGTCTCTGTGGTTATCCATCCATCTCCTTTTATTTCATAGCAATCGGTAGCTACTTATATTTTTACACTATATAACAAATCACTGTAGAGTTTACTACCATATTGGGAGGGAACTAATATTTTGAGGATGGGATTAAACCTCTATGAGGTGTTATACATATACTGTTTATGATAGGAATAAAAAACCACAAAGTTCATTGAAACTGTGTAGTTTAATATCATGTGAAAATGACATATACAAGGTTACATAAGAATTTGGTATCAATCCCAATCCTTAGGAAGGTTTCCTATGTTTCATTCTTATTGAAGGAATCAGATACACCATTGTTTGATGGCTCCCGTGGGAAATTCCATGAGGATGATTCCCATCTATAGGGGTAGTCATATCATGCCACTAAATTGGCCATATACACATAGGTTTCCCTAACTAGGAGAATTCATGATTTAAATTAAATTATCATTGCAAATCCACTAATACCAAGTGATCCATGTTTGGTGTGAGAAACAAGGGATAACAAGTGACCAATCCTATCATATATAAACTTTGGACTAATGAATTGAGAAAAAACAGATATGGTGTTTGATATAGATCCCAGGCCCTAGAAAGGTGTCTAGTGTACCCTGTATATAGTAGGAATCGTAGTCATCATGGTTCATTTGAATTCTCAATCGACTAATGGGTGAGGAAGAATAATGTACCCAAAGGACAGTTTGGGTCCCATGGGTCTGAGTATCAGATTCATATAGGGGACTACAACGAGGTGGATGTTTATTGGTGTTCGAACCATAGAAATCATTCTTATATATCCTATTAATATAAGGAATTAGATTCATTCTAGTTCAGTTAGTGTATCCTTAAATATGCCAATTTTATAAGGTTATTATGTCTTCGGAAATCATCCTCGCACATCCTCGTTGTATTTATAACATGCTCGGGGTTTCTGTATGATATTTTTGAGTATGTCTATATAAACTGATTGAGGATGATTGGACATATGCAAGTTTTCTAGAGGACATGGGTACAGAAAATCACATGATCTAGTTGACCTGTCTAGAAGAAATTATATGATCTAGATTAAAAATTCTAGGAGGGTCTCACATGATCAATATAGACATATCCAGAGGACATTGCATGATCTGAATGAAAAACTTGGAAGGTGTTTTGTGTTCTAGATTATTTGTCTAGAGGATGTCGCATGGCCTGGCTCATTTGTATATATGGCATCATAAGACCTAGATAACTTATCCAATGGACACCAAAATACCTGGGTTACATGTCAAAAGGAATCTACAAGACTTGGGTGACATGATCTATGACTTGGGTGACATGTTTAGAGGAAAAAAAAGATCCAGCTGGCATTCTGGGAGGACATTACAATACATGGATGACATGCCCTGGTGTTTCCCCATGAATTTTTTTACTGGTCTTCCCTAAAGCAAATATTTGGGCTTCCTTCTAAGAGAGATATATATTTCTCTATTTAGATTCTAACATTAGAAGAATAAGCATTTATTCATCTGAATATGATTTATCCTCATGAGATTTAGGAACATAAAAGGTATATAGAGGACCTAGAATTCAAAGGGTTTATACAACTCAGTACTTATTTATAGGGTTCCCCTATCCAATTATCCAAGAAGTAAAATGGTACCTCTATACTATGTGAGGTTTATAGATAGTAAAATTAATTCATAACTAAGAACTAATATTAACTTCCTCATATATAAGAACTATTTGGCATTCTTCAAGGGGCCAAGTTACTCTCAAATATTTATTTGAGATCAGGCTATCATCAGGTGTGATTCAAGACCTCGAATATAAAATATATATTATTCCAAATAAGGTTTGGTTTATAAAAGTATCTACTTATTTAGTTTGGTCTGATGACTACACCAATTTTTTATGGCATTGATGAAGTTGGTTTTCCACCCATATCCAGTTGCCTTTTTCATCATTTTTAATGATATATTAGTGTAATCTAAGACTCAACATGATCATTCAAAACACATTGACATCTGATAGTCCAAAAGGGTGTTTTTATTTCCTTATAGTTCTAATTAAAAAGAAAAATTAATAAAAAATCATATATGATACTTAATTATTTAAAATATAATATTTGGAAAGCTCAATGTTGAACCAACATAAATGGTGAATTATTTTAATTAGGTTTTTAAAATAATTGATATAGTTAAATTGAAGAAATTGGTGAGGAATTAGATTGGGGTTTTGGAAATAATTTTTAGAAAGAAATAGTCAAAAGGGAAGTAGATTTATTGGTTTGAAATCAGGTTTTGAAAGCCTGTAAGGTTTTTTTAGTTTCAAGGTTTGGGTGCAATTTTAATTTAGAAAACAAATTGATTAATCCAAGTTTGATGTTGGATTCAATATGATAAAGATCTATTGGTCCTATTATCACATCCTTGATGAAACATTCCCCTATTTCCATTGGTCTAGTAATTTAGGGTTTCACTTAATCGAGTTTGTATTGATACTATTTATAGAAAATAAGTTGATTAATCTATGATTAGTATTGGATTCAAGATGAGGGATATCCAATGGTCATGGTATCCTTCCTTGATGTAGAAATACCCTGTTTCCCCTGGTCTGGTAATTTAGTGTTTCTCCAAATTGAGCTTGTCATAATGCCTTTTTAAAACATGGTTTCCCTGAATTCGAAAATGGTCATCACTCATTTCAGGGTACCTAGTTGAAAAGTTATAATGTTCCTTTTAGATTCATATACCAATGGTCGTGATAGAAGTAAAATAATGGGATTTTAAATTGATTGAATAATATAATGAAATCCAAATACATGTAAAAAGGAATAAATCCAACAAAACCTTCCCCCTTTGGCTACGTAACTCTAGAATAAGGTGATTTTACCACCTAATCCTATTTATGAGAGAATAATTGGTAAGGAAAGAAATAAAACAATACATAATGAAAAATGTAGATGAAACTGGTGAGGACCATGAAAAACATATCTTCTCGTTCAAAGCTTTGTTCAATGTATCTCCCTAACAACAACATCCTAAACATCTATTTATATACTCAAAAATGGGCTTGTGTATAATCAATTTCATTTAGTATGGGTAAAAATGTAGTCATAAGAGGGTATTAGATCATAAAACATGTAAAAAGTTTTAAATACCTCTAATCTAGTGGTTTTGGGGTCGTCCCGACCTTTACACATCATGTGGTGATCACATAATGAGTAAATGTTACACCATGTGTATGGAATTCAAACCCTATAATACTTCTATGCATTCATGGTATGTGTTACATCATGACACATACACATCACATTGTAACACAAGTGGTCATCATTTATGGCTAGTTTCCTCCTCTTCACGACATATATTTCTATCACAACATTCATTGGTTCATGACTTGTAATAATTACATGAAGTGTAAAGTCAATTTTCTACTCTGAAAGCCTCATTTTACATCATTTCTTCAGTTATATGCCTTGGAAGTTCTCCTTGTTTCTCCTTCCTTATGGTAATCCTTCTTTTAATAAGATATCATTAACATTTTCCACTCATTTTTATCATCTACTCTAACTTATAGAATCTTGCCAAAAATTTATAAAACATTAGGTGTAAATGCATGCATTAATAATATAAAAATAATCTCAATAAATTCATTTAATTATAAAAAATGTATATAATAAATTTAGTTATCAACCACCCCCCACACACACTTGAATTTATACATTTCATTAAAGATGAAATCCCAATATAATATAATATAATCTTACTCTACCATGCTTTAAATTCAATGTCACCAAAAAAATAGACCAAGTAGAAATTTATATATTTCATCATCACATGTAGAAAATTTATCAATGCCTCATTTTTTAAAGAAGACAAATTAACCATTTATTTTAATTTTCCTCTTTTACAATAGTCTAGTATTTTCATTCATCCATTTTCATTTTTAAATTAATTATTAATATTTATTCCATTTATAATTTACCTCATGTGAATTTTTATTCCTTCGTTATAGTTAAAAAGGAATAGAGTGATTCACATACCTAATGTATATATCACATGCTATAAGATTATAAAGAATCTAGAATATCAACCACATAAAGAAAAAATCACAAATAAGAAAGTGGGCTTCACCATTTATGATCAAAACCCTCTTAGACTTATGGTGGGTAGTTAAATGACATAAAAAAGTAAAGATCAAAATGTAGGTTTGTCTCTAAATAAGTTTTAATTATAATCAAAATAAGATCAATGAATGTCCCATCTTCAGTCATTATCTCTGAGTAGGATCATAAAGAGATTAAATGAAATAAAAGAAACACCCTCTTTTATTATTATATTATATTTCTTTTCTTTTATTTTTCAAAATTTTTAATGGGGTCAAATTTCACATCTACCACCCAACCCCAAATGATATCATCATGTCGCTATTTTTAATAGTTATGAAAATATCATTTAGTAAGAAATGGTTATTTTTTAATTTCCTTAGAAACACCACTTTTTTTAAGGTGAGTGTGAAATAAATACAATGAATGTGCCTTTCAAAAATCTTATTAAATTTATCCCCATTATTATTCATTACAAAATATGTATCCCTTCCACTAGCCTTCATCTCCCCATATTCATTTTTTATAATTATGAAAAATATTTCTAGTAAAGTAGGAAAGTATAAGATGGGATTCTAACACAGATCCTCCTTATCAAGGTTTTTCATGGATTATATGGGATTTAAAATGGATTAATGTAAGGTTGGCCTTAGGAAAAGGTATAAAATAATATGACTCAATCATATTAAAAGGGTTTTCGTTCAGTGATATCATTTATAAGATGAAAAGAATGTTTTAGAAGAGAAAGTTCCATATTTTGAAAACAAATATACAACAGAATGAGTGGAAATATTTAACTCATAAAATGTATTGGGAAATAGATTAATGGTTATGAAACTACTCATGGTAATGCATATGAATAATTAATTCAAGTTAATAAAATATATTAAATTAAAATAATGGAAAATATCATAAAAGTTTCATTTACCAAAATAAAAATGCTCCATTAAATAATGATTTTACAAATCCAATCCATATATTCATCTATAATAATTCTTTTTCTATTTATTCACATTCAAATTTACTAAAAATGTCATTTTAATTCATGCCATAAAAACTATTCTAGATAGTTTGTTTCTTCCAATTTATTTTATTGATGTAATAATCAAGTGTGGGCATGAAATTAGAAATTAAATCCCAAAAAATGATGAATACGGGGAATATTGAAGAAAACATTGGAATTGAAAGGCTTACTTTCCTTTTTAACTTTTCCTTGAAGATGTATGCCTAGGTTCTACCTGCTCCCAATTCATGATGTATATTTCCATGGATTAATGATGTGAATATGGTTCATGATATGTATTGATCATGGAGCATATTCTTGTGCTTCCTAATGTCTACTTTTAGCCTGGGTCATGATAGTCCTAAAATAATAAAAATACACAAGTGAAATTATATGCCATGAACAATTAATTTTCAAGGATATTTGAGTGAGTGTATTAACACCTACTAGAACATAAAATTAATCAATAAAAACAAAGAACCTCATGTTTCCTCCCAGAAGATACTCTTTTTCAAAGATTATTTAGCTCAACTATACTTAAGTTAGTTTATTGGATTGTGGTATAATGAAAACTATGTTGTTTTCACCCAATCCTGACTTTAAAATTAACTTAGGTCATATTTCAATGTCCTTGTTTAAATTGGAATGTATCCTAGAGGTAGTGACCAGAGTCTAAAGATAGCTAATAGGAACTCTGCATCAATCAAAACCCAGTAAAATTATTCATTTTTATTATTTGGATGAATGTGTTGAGTTTCTCCAATGATCCCCTCATGTTCTATAGCCATGTCCTCAACATCATATATTGTTACTACTTATGTTTTATCCTATACTTATTTGGTGTAAGTTGTATCAGGTTCTTCTTCATTTTCCTTTAACTACATTCCAACTTTTTCAAGAAAATATTGTATCATCTTAATAAATAGGGTATCTTATTCTTTTTTTCTTCTTGTTCTTATTATATCTGTTGTTTGATATATTCTGATTCAACCCACTCAAGTTATATAGTAAGGTATCCTTCATCCTATGAACCTAAAATGTCAAGGGCATCATGCTAAGAATAAATATCAACTTTGTAAGTGGTACATGCGTATGCTTATTTGTCCGTGCTTCTATATTCAGAATACTCTATATGGAATTCTAGATCTAGGATATAGAATGATGTGCATTTAATTCTTGTTTATGGCTGAATATTCTCATTGGATTGATTTTTTATCATTCTATTTTTATCATGTTATTGTTTTATATCTACCAGCATGAAAGAGAACCTGTCCTTGATGGAAACTTTCCTCTATAACCCTACTATCACGACAAAAGATACCCAATGTAATAAAAAATTAACTGAAATAAAGAAAAAATTAAAATTAAAATTAAAAACCCTAAAAACTGTAAAATAATCATCCCCAACAACATATCCAATTTTAACAAGCTAAAAGGGAATGTTTATTTCTATATGGGTCTAATAAAAATAAAAAAATTATAATTACTCAAACTATGCTACTAAATTATTTAAAATATAGTATTGGTAAATTCATACCTCAAACCCAGAAATATGTAAATAAGATTAATTAGGTTTTATTAGAATTTATTTATTTAAATTGAATAAATTTATGAAGAATTATATTGTGATTTTGGAAATGATTTAAATAAATAATGAATTGAAAGGGAAACAGATTGATTATTTTAATATTAGTTTTGGAATGTGTTCTAGGGTTTTGTAGTTATAGGGTTTCGGTGTAATTTTATTTTATAAAACAAATTTATTAATCCATGTTTGGATTTCAAATCAAGATGGGGGAGATCCAATGGTCATGGTATCCCCTCCTTGATGTGGAAATCCACTATTTCCCTTGGTCCAATTATTTAGGGTTTCACAGAATTATGTTTTTCTGGATTCCATTTTTTTAAAATAAATTGATGAATCCATATTTGGTGTCAGATTCAAGATGATTGAGAATCAATATGAGGGAGATCCAATGGTCATGGTATCCCCTCCATTATAGGACAATGCCCTATTTCCAATGATAATATAATTTAGGGTATCTTCGAATCGAGTTTTTCTGAATACCATTTTTAGAATTGGTTTCCCAAATTTTGAATATGGTCATGCATCAATTCATGGGATCCAGTTTTATAGTTATAATATTTCGTTTAGATTCAAATACCATTAGACATGATAAATGTAAAATAAAAGGATTTGAAATTTATTTAATAAACTACAGAAACGAAAATACATGTAAAATAAAAAAGTAATAAATACAACAACACTTTACCCCTTGGGATACATAACCCTAGAACAAGTCATGTTTACACCCAAATCCTAGTGATGCGAGAATAATTGGTAAGGAAAGAAATAAAAGATATCATAATGATAAATGAAGATGAAAATGGTGGGGAACCTTCACACTGGAAATTCTCACTCCATGATTTAGCCTTCAGATATCCTTGATAGAAGTAGCCTGGCCCTCTATTTATAAACTCTAGATGGGCTCATGTAGCAATAAATGGCATTAGGTAATGGAAAAAAGGTGGTTATAAGTGGGAATTGGGTCATAAAACACGTAAAAAATTCAAAATACATTAAATGTGTTTGTTTTTGGGCAGTTCCATCCTTTAAAAATCATGTAGTCATGATACAAATTGTAAAAGTTTCACCACTTGTTCAGAATTCATTAATTTCAAGATTTTTGTGTATTCATTGTATGTTTCATGGAATGACACATATTTTTCACACTGTGACAAAAGTAATCTTCATTTTAGGCTGGTTTCCTCTACTTAAAGAATATTATTTCATTCATTACATTCATCAATTCATGATGTGTAACAATTACATGACTTGTAATGTCAATTTCCTACTCCAAAATGTCTTGTTTTCATCTATTCTTTAGTTCCATACTCTGTAGGTACTCTATGATCATATTTCCTTATGGAAATCCTTTTTTTAATTCTATATCATTATCTATTATAATTCTTTTTATCATCTACCATAACTTATAGCATCCTGAAAAATTGAACACACCATTAGTTCTATAGGAATGAATTAAAAATAACAAATCCTCAAAATCAGTGAATTTTATTATAAAAAATGTAAACAATAAATGATCTTATCAATATCATAGTGAGTACACTAATAGAGCATCTATTATATTAAAAAATTAAAAAAATCCATTTTTGGATCGTCAGAGTTAACTTCCTAGGACAGATTATATCAAAATCAAGGGTATTTATGGAACTAGAGACGGTGAGGGTCTTCATTTATTTGGAGATACCCAATAATGTTTTTGATATATGAATCTTCTTGAGATTATTTGGTTACTACCATTGATTCATCCAATACCTTTCACACCTTAAATCACTTATTATGATCTTGAACAAGAAGGGTGTGAATTTCACATGGTCTATAGATTATGGGAAATCATTTCATGGGTTTAAATGAAGGTTGACCTCAGTCTCAATTCTAATTTTACCTAATCCTAGGATAGGATATATGGTTTATTTTGATGCATGAAGCATTATTATAGGAGTTATTTTTATTCAAGGGGGGTGATTCATGGAATATGAGTCTTTTTAGTTAAGGCCTAACACACATTATTACATGACACACAAGATTTAGTTAGGATTTTTTGTCTATGCCATGTGTTACTAGACACATTAACTATTTTGGGAATGGATTGTGGTATACACAGACCATAAAATCCTCAAATACATGTTCTCACGGCATGACTTAAACCTTCTATAGAGGGGATGGTTTGAATACCATTGGTCTTTTGACTTTGATATTGATTACATGCTGGACAAAGGAAATGAATTTGCTGGTGACACGAGCTGAAAGACTCAGACTCAAGCCATTCAAAAAGCTAGTAATAAATGGTGGTTTATGGATCTTCATTCTAAAATGCATCTATATGTTTAGGATTCTCATAGGAATATATTTCTAGAAGATTTATTAGTGTCTTAATCATTTATGGATCAAGTTAAGATAATGAAAATTCCCTATCATGAAGGTGTGGTCCAAGGGAAAGAGTTTTAGGTAAGGAACCTCATCTGGGTTAGGTCATTGATAAGGATGATATCCTATATAACCATGGGTGTGAATACGTACCTATAGAAATGTGATAAGAACTGATGATACAATATCATGGTTTGAAATGGGTTGTCAATACTAGACTTACAAATATGTATTATGATATGCACCTCCAGTATTGGTGTCCTAGGATGAAAAAGGATATCATAGGATTTGTTACATGGTGTTCCACCTTTCAATAGGTTAAGGCATAATACCAATGGACTTATTGAATTTTAAATCCATTACCCATACCATAATTTAAATGTGATTTCATTGACATATATTTTGTGATAGGGTTACCAATGTATGATATAAGAAGTCATTATATATCGGTAATTGTGGATAGGCTAACGAACATCACCTACTTATTACCTATAACCCACAAGATTTTGTGAATTTTTTTAATTAAATTAACATTTTTGATATTTTTCATTTCACGCAACACTAAAAATAGTTTATTTTTTATTAAAGCACTATGTTTGGATTGCGTTATATGCAACACCTAGTTAATCGTGCACTAAATGAAAAATAAATTGTAGCTTTCTTTGCATGGAAGATCAAGGATAGCTTTTATTACATGGAACTATGACTTTCCTCAATGTATTTCATAATATACAAGACTGGGTTTTACCAAAAAAATAATATATTAAAATTTTATTATTTAATATAATATGCTATAACTTAGTATTTAAATTATAGGTTATGTATATTATTTATTAATTTATTAAAATATATGGTTTAAATTAATATAATATGAATTTATAGGATACCAATTTATTAGAAATGAATATGAAAACTGATCGAATATAAAAAAAATTAATATGGTATCAGAGCTATTTTACCCTACTAAATTAAAGTAATTAGTGAGTGATATTAATCTAATATATATGTTATATATTCAATAAAATATTTTTGATATTCATACAATATATTTTATAGACATAAGATAAAAACAAACGCCATTTTATGCATAATAACCTATATTTTCTATAAAGGTGGATTTACCGAATTCTAATAGGGAACCCGTTTAAAATCAAATTTTTATAAATTTAATATATTTATAATCAAAAAATAAACATAATATTTTAAATTTTGACATAATAATTATTTTAGGGTAAATATTTGGTATTTTTCTTTGAAGTTTTATTTTTTAATGAATAGTGAAAATGCTAATTTTTTTAAAAAATGCTTTTTTATAATTTTTTAATAAGGATAAATTGTTTTTTAATTGATTTAAAAGATTAATTAGATCACATTTATATCAATTAATCCAATGTATGTCATTGGAATCTATTTCAATTTAAAATAGGGTATAATAACGTTGGAAAATTTTGGACATTTTTACTTTAAAAACCAGTAGTGTCGTCCTATCACTATGAATAATTTTAAATAAATTTCAGCCAATTCTATAATTATAATTTTTAAAATTGGATTAAATATTTATAATAATTATACTTTCTAATTTATAATAAATCAAAATTAGTTTTTTAACAAAAAATATTAATGAAATTGATTAAAATTAATTACAATATTAAGGTTTAATTAACCTTAATAAGGGACTAAACCATAACCTTAAGACCCAAAATGACATAAAACTTTTTCCATAATCAATTTTATTTACATATTTAGACCTTATCCTACATTTTATCTACTTTTTATAATTATTTTATCCACATAAAATATGAAAAACTTGGGTGGAATTATCTCTTCAAATATTTACATGAGTGACACTCCTCCTTAATTATGAAATGCCACCACATATCCCTCTTCATCACACATCTCAAACCATTTATGACCAGAAAAGATAAGAAAAATCAACATTCCAAAATCCCTCTCTTCCTCCAATAATCCTCACCTTGTATAGAAATTAACCCAAGGATATCTTTTCGAATAAACCAAAAGGATTAACGTAATAAAGAGGTAACGTCTTCTCTCAAGATCCTTTATTTTATTTTCTGTCTCCACAAACTAAACTATATTTATACCATGATTTTATAAAATAAGTATAATTAATATACTATTATATTTTTATGCTATGTTTTTTACATAAATATACACACACCTTTATCTAATGAGTAACGAACATATTGTTTATGTGTACAATGAACTACTTCCTTGTTAAACGATGACTGTTCATTTTTATTTTACCAACTCTCATGGTGGAAATTATGATGAAAACTCAATTTATATATGTTATATACTATATTTATTATTTATTTAATTTTCTATAATTATTTTAAAAACTTGTATTTATAATTTACATTTTGTTTTAATATGATAATTTTGTTTGATGAAGTGTGGACTACTGCCCCCTCAAAGTTATGTGATTTGTTCATACACTACTTGGAATGTATTTAGGATGGATTTTGTAAATACACATGATATATCTATGGTATAATAAATCTACATTAATAATTATATATATACATATTTTTGGATCATAATATAGATTTATATGTATATTATATGGAACAATACAAGAGGGGGGTGAATTATAAGTCTAAAACATTATATTTAAACACATACGAAAGAACATAGTTTAAGAGGTCCTACAATAATACAATCCAAAATAAATACAATTTACCACAATGGTATTTTATCTAATAGATATGATATGATGTAGTACTATAAGTAATGTAAAAAAAATTTATTCTAATTTAATACAATGATCAGAGTAATACAAATGAAAAAGATTCTACTATACAGTGTATAGAATATATTTATACAATAGGTATCAAAGGAATCATAATTGAATCAATTACAATTTATATAATGTGAAAATAAATAGGAAACTATATAATTCCCTTCCTAATACAAGCATCAGCAGAAAGTAAAAGTATTACAATTATCTTATCCAAAAGAAAAGGGTATCATTTCAACTAGGATAAAAGGTTTGTCTTACAACAATCTTGGTAACGCCTCGATACGATCATCGGCATGTCCGTCTTGCTATCCCCACAAGCCCTCGATTTTATAGGTAAACGGTACCTCTGCCATTCAAACACTTGAACACCCTCGAAACAAAGATCAGTCACACCAGCTACCTAACCCTGGTAGACCACGATCGTTATCACATGATCAGACACACAGAGAAAAAATCACTTACTGAAATACAAAAACTAAGAATGATTCGTTCACGTTTTGTAATTCCAAGGCATTGACACGAAGCATGAGAAAAGTCATAGTGACTCACTCTAGAACAAGATAGAAGAAAATTTTGTTCAAAGTCTCTTATCTCTTTCAAATGACCTATTATTTATAGGCCTCAGGTTCCAACAGTCATATTTTCTCTAACAATTATATTTATCTGAAAAAATCGAAGGGACTTGGACACATGCCATTGTAAGATTATATTGAAGCAATAAACACGACATCATTTTTATTACTTTATAAATAACTTCGTGGAATCATTTTGGTTCAAAAAAAATATTTATGAAAATGATAACATGAGTATGATTGATATAGAATAACTGTTTTGAGAAAAATAAAAAATGCATGCATGAGAAAAAAGTAAAACATGAGTACGATTAATATTACTTAGTGAAATGTATTGATACGATGCAAAGTGAGTATAATGACCAATGTGGGTACGATGAACATAGTCAGTTCAGTAGACAGATTCAATACGAAAAAAAAGAGTTAGTATGATTGACAGAGTTGGTACTATAGATAGGGTATGTGTGATTAATAGATTCGGTACGATATACAGAGGTATTACAATTGACAATGTCAGTACAATATAGAGAGTCTTTTTGATTGATAAAATCAGTATGATTGACAGTCAGTATGTTAAACAGAGTCAATATGATTAACATAGAAATTATATTCAAAGTAAATACTTTATTTGAGAAATTAATAATAAAATATTTTTTATTTCCAAAAAAAAGACATAAGAGTCAAAATAAGACTTTTGACTTAACAATATCCCCCATTTTGGAAGGCACAAAACACAAAGTAAAACTAGAAAAGATATACTTATGTACACCTGAGTTATATAAAATCTTCTTAATATGAAAATGAATAAATATAACTCCCACATAGGTATACAATTTACTAAGGATTTTATTCATAGATTTTCCCTTATTTATATGTATTAAAATTGAGTAATAAATTAACCCCCCCTGTGTCTTTCTCCAATTTTTTATAAAATATTCTCCCCCTTTGTGGTATACAAAAAGAATCGGGTATTGTTCAGTTATACTGAAAAGGAGAGGCAGAAAACAAAATTCATACAATAGAAATGAAAACATACAATACATTACTGTCAAGAGTTTAGGGAAAATGAAAGGACAACCAATAATGAAATATAAGAAAATCATTGTTTTTCTACTTTAATTTCGCTCTTGATGAAATCATGAATAATGGCCTTTATCTTCCTTATGCCTTTTTTGTATTATATGATAGAATTATCCTGATATTTGAGAATCTCTAGTTGGTCTAAAAAAATTAGATCTTGGTTTTTGATAATGTCTTTCTGATCCTTAATCACATCTTCAAGAGTATTGATTCTATATTTGATATTCTTGTTTTCTTCAGCCAAAAAATAGTTTTTTCATTAACAAAACCGTTTCATCTTCGAAACCTGAAAAGTTTGAGAATTATGACTATTAAGTACTGAATCTATATATCAATTCTTTCATATAAAGAGCATCATCTTCATGAGTTTTTTGAATCTAATTCAACATATTGATTGTGTACTTATTAACCTTATTGAAAGTAATAGATATATCATTTTAGAGCCTCCATATGTATTCAATTGATTCATCATGTTAGTTTACTAATATTTATATTTTTTATGTCCACTTATGCATCATGTTACAATCCTTATTATGAGTAACAGAACTATCACTCAAAACTTTTAAATTAGCTTATATTGAAATTACTCTCTTTCTAAGATCTCTTAATGAACTGAATTTCATTCTTTGATTGACTTTGATAAAATCAAATTTTCCTTCAATTCTAGTAAAAATATGAATATTATTTTAAATACTTCTCAAAACAAGAACAATTTAATCAAATTTATTCAAAGAAATTGTGTGTTCTGAATCAGTATCACCATCGTACCAATCCAGTTTATTTGATCGGATAGAGTCTTCAGTAGACTGTTTTCCTTTTCCTTTATCTTTTTCCTTTTCCACCCTTTTTTCTTATATTTCATCTCAATTTTCTTCATCTTTATAAATTATGATAATTACTTTCTCATCATGAGAACATTGGGACATTTTCTTGAATAGATAAAGAATCCTTTCTGATTGAGTTTCTATGGTTTGAAATGTTGTTTGATCGACATGAGGTTCTTATTGTGGAATTACATCATTTCTTAAAGAGGATATTATTATATAATTTTCTTATAACATTGAATATATTCGAAAAAAATTAATATTCCTCTTCATAACCCTCTTATAGTGAAACTAATTGAATAACTTGTTGCACTATTCCGTTCCCTTTTACTTTTTCTGAATGAGTCTGGAAAATCGGTTCTTGTTGAACATCTTTTGTCAGTTGGGCACTCGCTAACTCAGCACTTTTTATGATTTTGGAAGCATCAGAATATTGAACTTTTTTCCAAGAGATTATTCTTTTTCTTCTCTTCCTGTAGATTATCTGATACCCTTAACTTCTCATCTAGAGCTTCAGGTGGATCAAGACCAAATTTAGGATCTCATTCATTCAATTGTTCATTATTCTTTCTCCACATGGCTAAAACCTCCTTACTATAATTGGTTTTATACATTATCTTTTTTCTGATTTGAGGATATGACTTTTTAGAAACTACATCTTTTGGAGATGATTATATTATAAGTGGTGTCGATTGATTTGGTGATGATTTTTCCAAATCTACGACAATGAGTTTATACTTTTCATAAAAACAAATATTCAACTTTTTTTTCAAATTCTTACTTATCCAAGAATCCTTTAGCTATTTCAACTATCCTTTAACTAGAATTTCACAAAACATAAATCTTTCAAGAATAAACTTTTCCAAAATAGATGGATATATGATAATATGGAACATGATTTCTCCAGACTTCACATTCTTGATTGTTTCCAAAATATTACTCATGAGATTTACCTTTCTCATGTTTACAACATCCTATAACATAATGATTTCGGAGACCTTATGTGTTTCTCTATCCCATATCCGTGGTATTAAGACCCTTGTATCCATATGAAAAAAACCATTTGTCAGTAGAAATTTGAGATACTTTTCTTTTCTCATAATTGAAAATAAATATTGAATTTTCAACTCCTTCCTTATTAAACGTACTAACATCCTTAGGTATCTTACGAGAAGGTATAAGGAGTCACCTTCAGTATGAACATTAGGAAAATTTGTTGCTTATTTTACTAAAAGAGAGAACATTCTATCATACATAGAAATTTTAATCATCATATACTTGTCAAAAGACATTGTATTATATAATTGTCTCAATTCGTTAACAATAATTGGATCTCTATATATGGGTTTCTCAATATAGAGATGTTCCCAACCTTGGAATAAAATAATCCTTTTGATTGTTGAGTTATAATTCTAAATGAAATCCTGAGAGACTATCCAGTCTCTAAAGAAGTCCATTTTTTAGAAATTCATTGAAGACATATTGGCATGAGTGTTGGTAGAATATTTAGAAATATAGGTGATTGGAAAAAGAAAAGATTCTACCAATTCTTATGTAGGAGAGGTAGAGCTTCGATGAGATAACTGAAAAACTGGTGTGGGTTTGATGAGATGGTTTCCTTTATTTATATGTGAAATTGGTTGACCATTTGTCTTCTATGGTTGAGATTAAAATATAAATAATCCAATGTTGGAGAATAAAATAGGTGTTTAAAAAAATATATATATTAAAACTGAGAAAAAATAACATGAAAGAAAATAAATACAAAAAAAAGATAATTTACCTATCAGATATTTCAAGTAAGTTTCTGGTTTCATATTATTATGAATGTAAAAAAAAATACAATATATAGAAGAAATAGTTGAAATAATGAATTAATAATACAATCAAACATCAAACCAATGAAAAAAAGTGAATAAGATCGATTGTCAAACCGATGGAAAAAAATCCATTACCATTGGTTGTCATGCTGATGGAAATCAAATTCATTACCATAGTTTGTCAAGATGGTGGAAAAAAAATATTTTACCACAGGTTTTCAAGTCTATGGAAGACAAATTTGTTACCCTATCTTGTCATGTCAATGAAAAACAGAGTAATAACCATAGGTTTTCAAGCCAATGGAAATTAAAGTTGTTACAAGAGGTTGTCAAGCCGATAGGAAACAAAGTCATTACCATAAGTTGTCATGATGATGGAAATCAATGTTGTTACCAAAGGTTTTCAAGCTGATTGAAATCAAAGTCATCACAATAGGTTGTTAAGATGATTAAAATAAACGTTTTTACCATAGGTTTTCAATCTGATGGAAAAAAAGATTGGTTAACAGAATGCCAAAATGATAGATATAATTTCAAAACAATAGATAGAATGTCAAAATAAAAAATGTCAAAAAAATAAACAAAATGTAATTTTTTTTGACTCCGCATGATTTATCTAAAGAAACATATAAAACAAATATAACTATAAACTAAAATAGTTAAGATAAAATACAAAATATAAAATATGAATGTTATAATAAAGGAAAAATATAAAAGAATAATGTTCTCCCCATAGGAATAGGAATATTTTATTGTTAAGAGTTTCCAAGAACATGAAGTATATGTGAAATATTATTTTAATGTAATCATTCATAGATTCTGTTTAATATATTCAAATATATCAGAATATAATGGTTTTTTAATGAAGTTAACAAGTTGTTCTAGTGTTCCGATGAATTGTAATATGATATCTACTTTTATGTGTGATCCCTAAGAAAGAGATGCCTAATATCTATGTGTTTCTCATTTGAGAGATGTTATGTGTTTTTACTAAGAGCTATGGAACTAGAATTATCACATAGTATTTGAGTCTTGGAAAACCTTATGGAATAGGCCATTAGTATGTGTTGCATCCACAACACTTGAGCACACCAAATTCCAACTGCTACATATTCAGCTTTTTCCGTGTAAATTTCTACTGAGTGTTTTTTCATACATGACCAACAAACTAGATCCTAAGAAATTACATGTTCTTGATGTACTGTTTCTATCCATTATATAACCACCAAAGTTAGAATCTGAGAAAAATTTCAAAACAGAATCATTTCAATTAGAATAAAAAAGGGTTAAATCCAAAGATCCTTTTAAATACTAGAAAATCATTTTCAAAGATTTTAAATGGGATTATTTTGGATTTGATTGATATATTTCACATTAGAATACTAAAAAAATTAAGTCTGTACAACTAGATATCATGTATAAAAAACTTCTTATCATACCACTAAAAGTTTTTTGATCCATGAGTTTCGTAGCTTCATCAAGATCATGTATATTTGATGTACTGATTGGTGTGACAATACTTTTAGTGTTTTCATATTTGTACCTTTTTAATAGGTATTTGATGTGCTTATATTGATATATAGAGGTTCCTTCTGATTTTTGAGATATTTGAAAAACTAAAAAGAATGTTAACTCTCCCATCATACACATTTCAAACTCAGATTTCATTACATTAATGAAATAATAAATTAGATATTGTTGATTTTATTTGAATATAATGTCATCCACATATATTTGAACAATCAAAACATTTTTGTTTTCCATTTTTATAAAAAGAGTTGGATCTATCGTACCATTTTCATAATGATTTTGTAAAATAAATCATGTCAGTCTATCATGACATGCTCTAGGAGTTTATTTATGGCCATATAATGAAATAATAAGTTTTGAAACATTATCAGGATGTTTTGAATCTATAAAACCATGAGTTTTTTCTACAGAAACCACTTCATGTACAAAACCATTATGAAAAGTAAATTTTACATCCATTTGAAATAGTTCGAAATTGAAGTATGTTGCAAAGGATAATAGAATACAAATATATTCTTGTCTAGCTACTAGAGAATAGGTTTCTTCACAGTCTATTCCCTCTTATTGATTATAGCCCTTAGAAAAAATTCTTCCTTTATTGCATACAATGATTCCATTTTCATCACATTTGTTTTTGGAGAACAAATTTTACACCAATTACAGTTTTCTCTTTAGGTCTTTCAGCAAATGTCCATACACGATTCCATTAAAATTAATTTAGTTTATTTTTATTTTCTTTAATCGAATATTCATCACAAAAGTCCTCACTTAGAGTTTTAGGTTCAAATGGAGATAGAAAAGCACTATGTTCTATTTCATTTCTCAAAGACTTTTTGGTCCTTACAGGTTGATTTACATCACCATTATTATTATCACAAGGTTAATTTCTAAGAAATAGTTGATTAGGGTTTTTTAAAGCATATTCATCAAAAAATGATAGAATGTATTCTGGGGTAAATGTTTCAGAAACATTTTCTTGAGTATTCCCTTTATCAGAAGAGTATTCAATCGTAGGATGATAATCAGTCTGTGAAAATACATTAGTTGATATAGGTAAGGATTGTTTAAAAACAAATGGGTTACACTCTTCAAATTTAACATGCACTATTTCTTCAATAGTACAGGATTTTTTGTTAAAAACATTATAAGCCTTAGATGTTGTGGAATAACCAAGAAAGATTCCTTCCTCAGATTTGGGTGAAAATTTATGTAAATTATCTTTTGTATTCAATATGAATAATTTGGATACAAATACTCTGATGTATGAAACATTAGGATTTTGTCAAGTTAAAAATTTATAAGGAGTTTTATTAGGAAAAGGACTAGTTAAAACACTAATTATAGTATAAGATGTAGTACTAATAGCTATAGCCTAGAAATTATTACCAATTGAGTATTCACTCAACATGGTTCTTGTCATATCTCGAAGAATACAATTTATTATCTAAAAAACACCCTTTTCCAAGGGGTTTTTAGAGCTGAATTTTTTTGAGTAATACCTTTCTTACTACAAAAGTTTCAAAATCCAAATTTTAAAATTCACCACCATGATCACTATGAATAGTTATTAGTGGTAGGTTTCTCTTATTTTCAATTTGAGCTCTAAAAGTATTTAAATTGAAAAACCCTTCACATTTCATTGCAAGAAAATAGACCCATGAAAATCTAGTATAGTCATCAACAAAAAAATACATAGTATTTTCTTCCAAGGCATCGAGTTGGTGTAGGACTAAAAAGATCAATGTTCACTAACTTTAATTAATTTGATGTTGAAACTTTATTGATTTATTTAAATCTAGTTTTATGTTAATTTCTATATTAAAAAGGATCACAAAATATTGAATAATCGTACCTAATATCCAATAGTTCGTTAATAAGACTTTGTATGGACACTTTACAATTGTTTCTATGGTTTCAGTGTCATATCCTTCCATTCCATAACCAATATTGGTCATCCATTGCTATTAATCAAGGAAAGTCTTTCTTATTAAGGTATTTTAAGTTAATTTTGTATACATTATCATTCCTCTGAGTAGAAATAATTAATTCATTATAACGCCCTAACCCCAGTTTCCCAAAATCAGGACATTATTACATAACATTGGTATGATCAAAAAAAAGATAAAGTCTCGAAAGACATATTGGTTTAGTATCCTTTGAATAACTAGATACATTCATAAAGATTACATGACATAATAAATTGAAAACTACTTAAACAACATATTGTCTTCATATCCCATCATATTATCCCTGTAGGTAATTCATAAATTATTTTTTCTCATCCTGGGAAAAAACATTGAAAGGGGTGAGCTCAGATGCTCAGTAAAGATAACAATATAGCGGAAACATTCATAAATAAGCACAAACGTTTAAGGAAATGTATAACTAAAAAAAACATTTAAACATGAAAATAAATATAATATGGCAAAGATAAAATCAAATAATGGCATTTACGTATTCACATGGATATTCTACTAGATGAATAATCACATGCAATATCAATAACCACTTTCATTATGATGGAATGCATAATGCCAGACTATCATAACCACGTAGCCAATTCCTCGTGCCAAGAATACAAATAAGATTCTTTCAAGGCCTCATTCCAAGACACTAGTTTGTCTCATGAGACCAACTGATGCATCGAGGAGCTATAGCGGGGTCCACCCGTCACTTATTATGTCCAATGCATTCCTCATATGAATAGGTTTCAACATAACATAAACATTCGTATTAAAACTAGCATACGAAAATTAAATACGTTCACCATAAACCATGAATGGAATAAAAATAACACATACAAATTCAAACATATAACAAATCCTTCAATACAATATGAATGTTTTGTATCATAATAAATCAACTTCAAAAAAGATTAAAATCCATCAAAGGATGATGAGATAGATTATATCAAAACTATTTGAGAGAAATATCTTTTTTTAAATCATTTAAATGTCACAAAATTAAAAAATAAAACATTTACATTGAAAATATTATTATAAGATTTAAAGGGAAGATTTTAATATTTTATAACAATGGAAAATAGACGCACCTTCCGTATAAGTTAAAAAAATATATTCTTACCTTAATTATGTCGAAAAGTTTAAAAAGGACCTTGTTTGGAAAACGACTGAAATATTCTTTTATAAACCTCTTATAAAAAGTCAAAAAAGGGTATAAATGACTTTAACTCATATTCTGTAAAATAGAAATAATTGTTTGAAATAAATTTTTGAGAAACATGTATGTGGATGATAAATAGGTCCCAGTAGATAATTACCTATAAACAACCTCAGATAATGAAGAGAATGTTAAATAACCCTTACCTTGTACTTTTCCTTAGTAAATGGTATGTTAACCTCCTATATAATAGTTAAATAATTTTTATTAAATTATACAAGAACCATATACATAAATGTGATGTCATATATTATCTTCTAGTAATGCTTTGTTAATAATACTTTAGTATTATCGTTGTTTCAGGTGTTAACTTACTTATTTTATTTTATTTGTTTTTTTACATAATTCATGTTTTTTTATCGATAGGTTGTATCTTATTCATATCCAAAATGATATAACGATATTAAAAAATTCTTTTAATCAAAAAATTATAATTATTATTGAATCGATACGATTGGGAATGAATCTCATCACATTCGTGGAGACAATAGACCGTACGTACACACGAGCGACAATATCATCCTTTTGATTTTAAATTAATTTGTAATTTAATGGTATAGAATATATAAAGAATCACTATAATGTTATATTTATCATTGACATGAAATACACATCATTATTATACCCATCCAAGTAATAATATATTGAATAACAATTGCACCATGACCGGGAGATGGTAAGCTGTACGTACGCATGTATGGTGACATGTCATTCAAAGGATGGATAGAATAATGAATATAGTTGTACCATATTTATAATAATATAACATTAGATTGGAGATACTAAACATATTATTTTATAATGGTAATAATGAATAAATATGATGTTTAAGAAGAAATGAACTTGAAAAAGGGTGGGGAAATCATTAGCTCTTCATCGGGTTCTTCCTATTGATTTGACAAAAATGGCTCATTAGGTTGGCTTTATGATCAAAATAAGGCCACTAGATTTATTTGGGGGAATTTTAGAGAGTATTTGGGCAGGGGTTCCCGAACCAAAAGGCTATGAAAGCTTGAAGAATTGGTTAGAAGTGGTGTCCTTTTATAAGGGGGAGGAGGGGCACCTTAGGAAAATCTAGAAATATTATTTTATAATAAATTCATATTCGGTATCTAATTGCTCCAAATTGGATTATTTAAAGGATAAGGTGGGTATATGTTTAAAAACACTCAACGAATAGAATTTAGATAGGTTTGGGTCATTATATTAACCATATCATTTAGTTTTAACTCTTAGTTAATTAGTTTGACACTTACCATGTCACTTTGTATTCTTATATTATACTGTTAATAAACATACTATCTACCTTCAAGAGACCCCCAATTGGTCCATTAATGATACACCTATCATGATATAAATATCTTGGCCGAACCCTAGATTTTTAGGAATTTAATATAAATTAATAATTTATTATTAGTTTTAAAAAATCATTTATGTCAATTTGTCACAATTCAATAATTTATTTTTGTTAAAGTTTTAACATCATTATTAATTTGAACCAAATTCATCTAAGCAATCCTATAATGTCATATTGACCAATAAAATTCATGGATTTCATCAAAACATTCAAATTATATTTATTTTAACATTTAAAATACCAATTATTTGATTCGTTCATTAATAAGGAAAATACAGCATCATTATTGTGTCATAATTAATATTAATTATTAAATTTCTAAAATTATAAATAAAATAAAATTATGTATGAAATAACATTATTAATCTAATGAATTTTTGTAGTTGAAAATACAATATATATATCCCTATGTAAAAATTGTTTTGCTAATAGATATATGCTTTTGTCCGTTTTGTATTTAATTTAACTTAATTAATATAAAGTGTCATTATCACTTACAAGTGGATCCATGGGGTCCCAAAATCGACCCAAAGATGCCCATGGTCGGAAATGTATCCAAAAATAATGTTAGGAAACGTTTTAGTTTAATTTATTATTATTGTAATATTATTTTTTACCCTTATTTACCATATGCACCCTTTAACCATGGTAAATAAAATAATTACCGAAGTAATTATTAAAAATGTCTTAAAATGAAAGTTACCAATTTAAACAACTTTTAAATCCTGATTAAAAATATGGAATACATTTTTCCAAATTCAAAACACAGAAGTGGAAGAAATTAAATAAAAATTAATTCCAGCAGTCAAAACAAAAAACGTGTTTTTAAGAAATAATAACTATCAGAAGATTTATACTTGTTTATGTCCGGTTTATTTGTGCAATTATTTCCAATGACCAAAATTGTATTAAATGTTAAAAATATATTATAAATATACATTAAAACCACTCAAATTTATAATTATCACTATTAATTATTTCAATTAAAAAAGTTTTTTTAAATAAAAATTTAGTAATTTTAACTATTCATCAAAATATACAAGTTATCTGAAATGTTCCAAAATTTCACTCTAAGATAAATTCGATATTAAAAATCCAAAAATGAAGTCAATTTTGAGAGTTAAAATTTATAAAATTTCAATAAGTGAGTGTTAATATTCATAATGGCTATTTTGATTGGTTGTGGTGTGTGTTAGAATCTCGAAGTTACGTACAACACATGCTACTGTATTATTCAAAGAGAAACATACTGTGGAAGCTTGGGGTGTTAAATTCTCCCCTCATTAAAATAATTTTGTCTTCGAAATTTCTAGAATACTACTGCGTGAAATGACTTGGTTGGTTCTTCATCATAAGTTCCTCGAGTTCCCATGTTTCCTCTTCCATCTTATGGTTTCTCCATAAAACATTTACGAGACAAGTCATCCAGTTTCTTAGCACCTGTTCTCTCGTATCAATAATCCTGACGGTGTCTTCTAAATAAGATATATCGGGTTCCAGTTCTAATTCCTCCTAGGTGAGTACATGCATTGGGTTAGGAATGTATTTTCCCAATAGTGATATGTGGAACACATCGTGATCATTGGAGAGACTTAGTGGCATTTCCAAACGGTAAGCTACAGCTCCAATTTGTTCTAAAATTTTGAAAGGTCCTATGTACCTAGTACTCAATGTACCCTTCTTACCAAAACATATAACTCTCTTCCATGGAGATACCTTCAAGAAAAAATGATCGCCAACCTGAAATTCCAGATCCTTCCTTCAGTTATCGACATAGCTCTTCTGCTTACTTTTAGCTACTTTGATGTGGTTTTGAATCACCTTCACATTTTCCATTGTTTCCTCCACCAGTTCTGGGCCTACAAGTTTTCTTTCACCAAATTCATCCCAATAGGATGGTATGTGACATCTCTTTCCGTATAACGCTTTATAAGGTGCCATCTAAATACTTGAATGGAAGATATTGTTATAGGAAAATTCTATCAAAGGTAAATATTGATCCCACATACCCTGGATGTCATGTGAGCATGATCTCAACATGTCTTCTAACGTTTGAATAGTTCATTCTGATTGTCTATCTGTTTGAGTGTGGTAAGCTATGCTCAAACGATGTTTAGTATTCAAGGCCTTCTGAAGACTTTTCCAGAATCTTGATGTATAACGGGGATCATGATCCGAGACAATAGATAGGGGTACTCCATGAAGTCTCACAACAACATTAATATATAGTCTTGCTAGACGTTCAGGTGGTAAATCTTCCATTATATCAAGAAAATGTGCTGACATGGTATGACGATCAACAATGATCCATATTACATCGTTCCTTCTAGGAGTCTTTGGTAGTCCTATGAGAATGTCCATAGTGATATAATCCCATATCCACTTAGGTATGGGACGAGGTTTCATGACTATTCCAGGCTATTGCCTTCCAGCATTCTCTAGTTGACAAACCATAAATCATGACACAAAATCTGTAATCTCCCTCTTTATTTTGTCCCACCAAAAATTTTCCTTTAAATCTCTATACATTTGATGCTTCCAGGGTGTATAGAAAAATTGGAACTATGAGAATCGTCTAACAATTACCTTTTTAAATCAGCTATATCGTGTACAGAAAGTCTCTTCCCCAATTTCAAAATTCTTTCTTCATACACAATGTCTGTCAATCTCTCATCATTCACAGCTATAATCTTCTTTTGAAATTCTTCATCATCAGTATGAGAACTCTTAATCATTTATAGTGAATATGGTTTGGCATCCATTTGAAAAATCACAGATGTTCACCTTCCATGGTTATTCCCATGTCCATATTCACTAGATCCATGAAAATTGGATCCCTTTCAATTCTCATATTGTTCAAAACTCCATGATCTTTTCTTCTCAAAGAATCTACCACCATATTTTCCTTCCCTGGATGGTAGTGTATCGTACAATTATAATCCTTGAGTAGATCAAGCCATCTCATTTGTCTCATGTTGAGTTCTTTCTGTGAGAGAATATACATCAAACTATTTTGATCAGTATAAATCATACATTTATCACTATAGGGATAATGACTCTATATATTCAAAGAAAATATTATAGCAGCTACCCCAAGAACGTGAGAAGTATTGCTCTGCTCATGAATTTTTAGCTGTCGTGATGCATAGGAAATAACCCTATCATTCTGCATAAGGACACAACCAAGTCCTTTCATTGATGCATCACTATAAATAAAGAACCCATCATTCCCTGATGGCAGAGTAAATATAGGAGAATTTTCAAATTTTCCCTTCATTTCTTCATAAAATTATTCACATTCTTTTGTCCAGAATAATTTAACTCCTTTACGTGTGAGCTTTGTTAATGGGTTATCCAATCGGGAAACATTCTGGACGAAACGTCAATAATAACCTACTAAACTAATAAAAATGCGTACCTTAGTTATACTCATAGGTTCTGGCCATTCTTGTATTTCCTTGGTCTTAGAAGTATCAACATAGATTCCATCATTAGAGACAATATGGCCAAGAAACGAAATCTCCTAAAGCCAGAATTCACACTTGTTAAACGTCCCATATAATTCATGTCTTCTCATAGTCTTCAGGATAATGCCCAAGTGATTTTCATGATCTTCATATATTTTGGTGTATACCATGATATAATCAATAAATTCCACCAAATTATCATGGAGATATTCCTTGAATACTCTATTCATTAGATCCATGAATACAGAGGGTGAATTAGTGAGCCCGAAAAGCATTACTGTAAACTCGTATTGCCCGTACCTGGTTCGAAGTGTTGTCTTCAGAATGTATTCCTTCTTCACACACAACTAATGCTATCCATACCGAAGGTCAATCTTTGAAAAGTATTGAGATCCATACAGTTTGTCAAATAAATCAGCAATGCGAGGTAGGGGATTCTTGTTCATTATTATTATATAATTGATTTCTCTATATTCGATACATAACCTCATATATCCATCTTTTTTTAACAAAAATAATAGGGGATCCCCATGTAGAAACACATGGGATAATAAATCCCTTATTACTGAATTATTATAGTTGTTTATTTAGTTCCACTAACTCTATAATGGCCATTCTATAAGGGGTCTTCGATATAGGCATTGATCCAGGAATTAAATTAATGGAAAACTCAACTTCTCGTTCTAGAGGATGTCCGAGTAAATCATCTAGAAACACATCTACATATTATTTCACAATAGATACAACCTCTATTTGAACATTCCTTTCCTCATCCACAATCATTTCATTCTCTTCCTCACCAATAATTGAATTTAGTTGAGCTATTGGGGGTGGATCTTGATAAGAATTTGGTGGTGATCCTTCTGCTCTAAAGATACTATTTTCCTTATCATCATCATCAAAAATTGTATCCTCCTTCTTCATAAAACAAATAATCACATCATGGTCCGAAATCCAATCCATACCAAGGATTATATCAAACTAAATCATAGGTATGATGATGAGATCTACGGATAAAGAAAATTTATGTGATCTAATGGGTAGTGATTCACAAAACATTGTTGCAATGATACTTCGCTTTGGAGTTTTATCTGACAATTACCTTGTTAAATTAAATTGGAAATATCTAATTTTCATATCAAACTGGGAGGATATGAAATAATGAGATGATCCAGAATCAAATAATGCATTTTCTAAACTTGGGGAAACCATTAAATTACCTGCCACCATGTCTATTGGAGCTTCTACTTCAGCAGTAGTGTTAACATAATCTTGGCCATGATCCCTTGGCATTTTTTGAGCCATGTTCCCTTGACTCTTAGAACATTCATTTGTATAATGTCCCATATCTCTACAATTATAGCATTTCATAGTGAAAATAACTCTCTTCCCCTTGCAATCAGGATCATGATGGCCTTTTTCAACACACTTGTAACAGACTCCCATTCCTTTTAAGCAATGTACCGGGGTGTTTAATCCCATATTTACTGCAGGATGGATTTTCAATTTTTCCTTTCTTCCCCTTATTTCTATTTCTAGATTGATCAAAATATATCTTCTTTTACTTATTTTCTTATAATTCATAAGACATAGAGAATTCCTTTTTTGTTTTGATAGCACATGAGACAATGTCTTCGTACAATGAGAAGGATTGTGAGACTAATGCTCGATGAAGAAATGGTTTTAACCCATCAAAGAAATGATCAATATTACTTCTTGGGTTACGTAAAAAATCTCTAACAAACCTTTAAAACCTTGTAAAGTTAGGCTCATACATTGCGACATTCTCATCCTCCTTTTGCTTCAGACTCAGAAATTTCCTTTCCATATCTGATTGATGGTCACGAGGAAAGTATTTTTCTAAAAACAAATCTTTGAACTCCCTACATTCCATATTTGATACTTCATTATCTTCCTTCATGTTTTGAATCAATGACCTCCATTGATCAGCATCTCCAGTGAGGCGGTAAACTGCCATGATAACGTTTTTCCTTTCACTACTCCCCAAAGCCTAATATATTTTCTCTAGGGAGATTAACCATTGCTCAACTACCAATAGATTTGTACTCCCATTTAATGTTGGTGGTTGTTGCCTAATGAATCGATCTAACATTTATGCTCCATGATGTGAATGAGGGTGCTCCATACGGGTAAGTTTATTATTCATAACCTGTGTGAGTTGTCACAGTATGGTGATAACCTGATCAGCACCAATTACATCACTAGCTCCACTATAATTATCTTGAGCAGGAGGTAAATCCCTACATGGAGTGTGTGCATTGATAGGGTCTCCATTTCATCCACTAGGCATCATTTCTAATCAATGGCATAAACTAGATCAGTTTATGAATCAAAATACATAATTCCATAATTATAAAACAATTAAAATAAATTGAACAGTTTATTGATATAATCCATAATCATAAAAATGTTTTTTTTTGAGGAAGTATATACCCATAAACCCCTTATAATGGTTCTTAAAGAAAATGAGAATTATCCTAAGCTTATCCCTTTGGAGTTTCTTAACAAAGAGTGCAGCAAGGCCCATTATCGTGCACCAGTTCCCATTCGAGTCTACCTCAAAGCGGTGTTTTCGGGTTTTACCCCTAGGTACATATGTGTCAGAGATGACTCTACCTGCTCGTATCCAGACAGGGATATATTCCTCGGATAACTCACAAAATATCTACAATAACAAAATTCTAGAAAGATCTTCTATACTAATCCTCAAAGTCCATCTTAGGTCAATGTTCTCTAATAGGAGTTTATCTAAATCTAGCTTCCAAGGATTATACAAAACTTCCTCTGATACCAACTGTAACGCCCCGACCCCAGTTTCCCGGAGTCGGTGCATTATTACATAACATTGGAATGATCACAAGAAAGATCATGTCTCGAAAGAGAGATTAGTCTAGTAGCCTTAGAATAACAAGATTCATTCATAAAGTTTACATTACATCATGAAGTAAAAACTACTAACACAACATATTGTCTTTATATCCCCTCATATTATCCCTGCCGGTCATTAATAAATTACTTCTCCACATCTTATGAAAAATAAAACATTGAAAGAGGTGATCTTATATGCTTAGAAAGGATAACAATATAGCGGAGAAATTTATAAATAAGCATAAAAATTTAAGGAAATGTATAACTAAAACAAAAGCCTTTTAAACTTGAACTTCATCATAATATGGAAAAGATAAAATGAAATGATGCCATTTACATATTCAGAATAATATTCTACTTGTTTAATAATCACATGTAATATCAATAACAACATTCAAAATGATGGAATGCATAATTCCAAACTATCAAAACCACGTAGCCAAGGCCTCGTGCCAAGACTACCAATATGATTCTGTTAAGGCCTCATTCCAAGACACTAGTTTTTCTAATGAAACCTACCGATGCATCGAGAATCTATTGCGGGCTCTACCCGTCACTTATTAAGTCCAATGCATTCCTCATATGATCAGGTTTCAACATAACGTAAACATTCGTATTAAAACTAGCATACGAAAAGTCAATACATTCACCATAAACCATGAATGGTATAAAAATAACACATCCACAGTCAAACATATCAAAAAACCTTCAATAAAATAATTATGTTTTGTATCATAATAAATACACTTCAAATAAAGTTAAAATCCATCAAAGGATGTTGACATAGATGAAGTCAAAACTATTTGAGAGAAATATCTATTTTTTTAAAATCACTTAAAAGTCACATAATTATAAAATAAAAAATTTACTATGAAAATATCCTTATAATATTGTAATGAAAGCTTCAAAGATTTTATAATGATGGAAAATAGCCACACATGTAGTATAAGATAAAAAAAGATATTCTTACCTTAATTCTATCAAAAAGGTTAAAAAGGACCTTGTTTAGAAAATGATGGAAGGATTCCATTATAAACCTCTTATAAAAAGTCAAACAATGTTATAAATTACTTTAACTCATATTATTTAAAATAGCAAGAATGTTTTTAAATACATATTTAAGAAACATGGATGTGGATGATAAAGAGGTACTAGTAGATAATTACGTATAAACAACCTCAGATAATGAAGAGATTGTGAGATAACCCTTTCCTTGAACTTTTCCTTAGTCGGTGGTATTTTAAACTCATGTATAATAGTTAAAAAATTGTTATTAAATTATAAAATAACCATATACATAATTATGATATCATATATGTTATTCTAATAAATATTTTTAATAATATTTTATTATTATCGTCATTTTGGGTGTTAACTTACTCGTTTAATTTTATATGTTTTGTTACATAAGTCATTTTTGATACTGATAGGTTGTATCTTATTAATATCCATAATGATATAAAGTTCTTAAACATTACTTTTAATCATCAACTGAGAATTAGTTTTGAATGGATACGATGGGGAATGAATCTCATCGCGTTCGTGGAGACGGTAGTCCGTCCGTACGCACGAGCGACAATAACATCATTTTGATATTAAAATAATATATAATTGGATGGTATATCATTTATACATAATAATTATCATTTTATATTTATTACTTACATGAATTACACATCATTATTATACCCATCCAAATAATAATACATTGAATAACAATTACAGCACGACGTGGAGACGGTATGCCATACAAACGCACGAATAGTGACATGTCATTCACAGGATGGATAGAATACTGAATATGGATTTACCATATTTATAATAAAATCATAGTATATTGGAGGTACTAGATTTATTATTTTAGAATTGGAATAACAAATAAATAAAAATTTGAAGAAGAAATGAATTTGAAAAAGGGTGGTGAAAACATTACCTGCTCTTCGGGTTCTTCTTTTTAATTTGATCAAAAAGGCTTGTTATGTTGACTTTATGATCAAAATAAGGCCTATAGGTTGAATTGAGGGATGTTGAGAGAGTGTCTGGGCAAGCTTTGGCCAAACCAAAATCTTTTAAAGTTTGTAGAATTGGTTAGAAGTGGTTTCCTTTTATAAGGGGAGGAGGGGAACCTTAGGAAAATCTAGAAATATTATTTTATAATAAATTCCTATTTGGTTTTTAAAGGCTAGAAAGTGGATTATTTAAATGATAAAAAAGGGATGGGTCAAAAACCACTCATTCAATATAATTTAGATAGTTTATGGTCATTATATGAACCTTATCATTTAGTTTTAACTATTAGTAAATTAGTTTGACACTTACCATGTCACTTTTTATTTTCATATTATATTGTTAATAAACATACTATATACCTCCAAGAGACACCCAAGAGGTCCATTAATGATACACATATCCCGATATATATCTTGTGGCCGAAACATAGATTTTAGGAATTGAATATAAATTAATAATATAATATTGGTTTTCAAAACCCATTTACGTCAATTTTCACACTATTCAATAATTGATTTTTGATAAAGTATTAACAACATTATTAATTCAAAATAAATCTATTTAAGAAATCCTATAATTTAATATTAACCAAAAATATTCATTTATGTCATCAAAACATTCAAATTTTATTTAATTTATCATTTATAATACAGATTATTTCATTCATTCTTTAATAAGAAAAATATAGCATCATTATTGTGTCATAAATAATATTAATTATTAAATGTATAAAAATTAAAAAGAAAATACCATAATGTAGTTAATATTTTCATATTTCTAATGAATATTTATAGTTGAAATCCAACTTATATAACCATATGTAAAAATTGTTTTTCTAAACAATATATGCTTAAGTCATTTCTGTATTTACTTTAACATAATTAACATAAAGTGTCATTATCACTTACAAATAGATCCATGGGGTCCCAAAATCGACATGAATATTTCCATGGTCGGGAATGTATCCACCAATAAGGTTAGGACACGTTTTAGGATAATTTATTATTATTTTATTATTATTTTATTACCCATATTTACCGGATTTACCCTTTAACCATATTAAATAAAATACTTACCGAAGTAATTATTCAAAATGACTAAAAATGAAAGTTACCTATTAACACAACTTGGACATCCTGATTCCAAATATGGAATCCATTTTTTCAAATTCAAAACACAGAAGAGGTAGGAATTAATTTATAATTAATTCCCGCTCTCAAAACACAAAATGTATTTTTAAGAAATAATAACTAACAAAAGATTGATACTTGTTTATGTCCAGTTTAATTGTGAAATTATGACCAATGACAAAAATTATATTAAGTGGTAAAAATAAATTCTAAATATAATTTAAAATCACTCAAATTCATAATTTATCACAATTAAGTTTTTTGGTTAAAAAAGTTGTTTTTCCATAAAAATTCAGTAATTTTCAGTATTCATCAAAATATAAATGTTATCCAAAAAGTACAAAAAATTTCACCCTAGGATAAATTCTATATTATGAATCCAAAAATGAAGTCAATTTGAGATATATAATTTATAAAATTTCAAAAATTGGTTTTACTATTTATAATGGCTACTTTGATTGGTTGTGGTGTGTGTTAGAATCTCGAAGTTGCATACAACACACGCTACTGTATTATTCAAAAAGAAGTGTACCGTGGAAGCTTGCAGTGTTACATTCATCCTTGGAATTGTGAACAAGACAATTATCATTCCTTGAATTCACAAGGTATCCTTCATCACATAATTATCTTATGCTAATAATTTTGTGCTTAATACCTTTGACAAACAAAAAATTTTAAATTAAACCATTACCGTGGAAAAAAAATATTACATATACCAACAATATGTCCTTTATAATTGTTTCAAAAGGTAACATTTAAACCATTTTTTCGATTCTCTTTTCAAATAAATCTTTTTTTTCTGGTCACTTGTTGAGAACAACCATTATCCATGTACCAAATGTTCTTTTCATGGTACACTTCTTCATTTCCTGAAAAACAAAATAGTTTTTTGGAACCAAATCATGTTTGGATCTAGAAATATACGATAAAAAATTTTTGGGAATCCACATTTGTTTTGAAAAATGGTATTTTTTAAAATCTAAATATTGAGTTCTATTAAGATAATAATTTCATTCCCAATGTCCACCACATTGTCATTTAGTATAGAATGGGCCACATTGAGGAACAAAATAGTTATGACTAAAAAAGGGTTTTGAGTGAGAGTAACCAATTCCTGAACTGTTTTTATGAGGACAAATTAAAGAATACATTTTATCAATTTTTTTCCTCCCATGGTGAATTTAGATAAAATAATCTTTAGAGAGAAGATTTCATATTTTAATCTAATGTCTAAATAATAATTCTAAAAAGAAATTGCTTTATAATTGTTTTTTCTTTCTGAAACATTTTTCTTTAAAAAACGTTCTTCAAAGTCCTTAGAAATTTTATCCTTTTCATAATTTACTTCCACATGTTTTTTTGAAATAATTTTCAAATCACGAATTGTCTTATTAATATCCTTTTAATGGTTGGATATTTATTTTATAAGTACAGTTATTTTAGAATTTTCCTTATCATGATTTTGTTAGGTTGGAATTTTAATTCTCCGATAATTTGGAAAATATATATATTTATTGATAGGAAGGTAAATTTTATTCTGTTGAGTAAGATTATTCCTCCGAAGAGTAATAATGTTTCTCATTAGGGTATTTATCATTTAAAGAAATAGTAAGAGATTCAAAATTGTGTACCTTATTCATGAAACATTTATTTTTAATAGGTAGTATGGCTATTAGTACAATATTTCATTGTCTGGAAGATTCATATTTTGAAGAATCATCTCATGAATCACCACCACTTGCACTCCAAGTATCGTTTTCCGCCATGAATTTCTTTGTCTTTAGATTGTAATACTTTTTATGGTTTCTTTGTAATTGTTTCTCCTTCACACCTTTTCATTTTAATAAATTAAAATCAGGTCTAATATGACTTTATCTTTTTCATTCATAACATGTTACTTATGAGTCTTTATTATCCTTCCTATATTTATTTTTGAATCATCATTGAATGTATTTCATTCCCACAATCTAGTTCATCCATCAATAAAGATTGGATATCTCATTCTTAGATTGTTCACAATACCTTTATTCAGATATAACAACATTCTTTGCTTTGGATCTTATTAACCTTTTGGTGTCTTGTATTTGGATGTAGTAGTAATAGCTACACTATAACAGCCCAAGATTTTATAAAAAAATATTCTTTTTAATTTAATTAATGTCTTACGTTGTACGCTACACCAAATGGAGCTTGCACAACACACATCCTTGACTTGCCATGCATTACATGCAATCGCGACCTTCCTCGATAGCGTGTGTAGTACGCAATAAAGAGTTTTACTAAACAACTATATGCTATTAAAATATTCTTAAAACTAGCCATTATGAATAGTAATAATCACCTTTTGAAATTTTTGAATTTTTTTTTTCAAAATGGTCTTCATTTTTGGATTCAGAATATCGAAATTTGCTTAGGGTGAAATTTTGGTACTTTTCAGATAACTTTCATATTCTGATTCATAGTGAATATTACTTAATTTTAATTAAAAACAACTTTTTTAATCAAAATAATTACTAGTGATAAATTATTAATTTGAGTGGTTTTAAAGTATATTTAGAATATATATTTACAATTTAATTCAATGTTGGTCCTTGGATGTAATTTCGCATTTAAACCAGTTATAAACAAGTGTCAATTTTTTCATAGTTATTATCTCTTAAAAGCACGCTATTTGTTTTGACAATGGGAATTAATTTTTAAATTAGTTAATGTAGCTGATATATATTGAATTTGATAAAATAGACATCATTTTTGAATTAATAATATCAAATATAGCCTAGAACTAATTTTTTGTATTTTACTGAAAACTTTCAATTTTTGATGAATAGTGAATCCACTAAGTGGTAGTTAAACAACTGAATTTTTCATAAAACTTAATTTTACCGCTTCTGTGAGTGGAACTTCGAAAATCCGAGAGACACGGTTAATATCAAGGACTAAATTGTGGTTCAATGAGATTAAAATAATTTTTGGTGAATAGTAACTTTTTACTTTTTTTAACCACGGTTAAAAGTAAATAGGGTAATTAAGGGTAAAAATGATATTATTATTAACCTAACACATGTACTAATTCTATTTTACAAGTGTAATGCGACCAAAAACAACCTTAGGAATAAAATATGACAATTTAGGCCTACTTGGATTAGATTAGGACATTTATTATTATTTAATTCAAAGAAGAGTTAAAAGAGTTAAAATCAAAGTTTATTTACTAAAAAAAATTTAATATAGGGTTATAGATAAGATAAATTCGATTGTAAATATTCATTATAAATTTAAAACTATTTCATACATAGTAATATTTTATTTGTAATTTGAAGACTTTAAATAATGTAATATATTTATGAAACCATGATGATGTAGTAATTACCATAATAGTTAAAATTTTGAATAATTGATATTATAAATACCTAAATAAGTATAATTTGAGACTTTTTATGAAGTAAACTAATTTTATAGGTTAATATGACATGTTAGGATTGATTTAATTCACTTTGGTCGAAGTAATCATTCTGTTATGAGTTTCAAAAAAATCATCTTTTGAATAGTGTCAAAATTGACATAAAATAGTTTATAAAAAAAATATTATATTATTAATTTTTATTTTATTCATAAAAATCAATGGTTAGTCCAAATGACTTAGATAAGATTATATATATTAATATAACACATCTTGGGGGTCGCTTGGATGTATATGGTAAGTTTATTAACTATATAATATAAAAATACAAAGTGACATGGTAAATGTCAATCTATTTAACTAAGAGTGGAAACTAAAAGATAAGGTTAATATAATGACCTAAACTTGTATAAATTATATTGGATGAGATGATTTCGACCCATCCCCTCCTTATCTTCGAAATAAATCAATTTTGAGCTATTTAAAACTGAATTTGACTTTATAATAAAATAATAGTTTTAGTTATTCCAATGGTACCCCTCTCCTCCCTTATAAAAAGGCACATCTTCCCTCTCTTCCTCACACAACTTTGAGCCATCAAGCTATTCCAAACCCTGCCAAATGTTCTTCTACACTTCCCTAGAAATATCCTAGAGGTTCTGGTATTCCTCAAAGACCAATTTTAGTGCCCTAAAGGGAGATCTCAAAGAGGCGCTTCAAAGAAGAGGTAATTTCTGTTACCGATCCTTTCAACTTTATTTCTTCTTCCACTTCTTCTTAATAGGTTGTTTCATTATGAAGTAATAACATCAGTATCACTCATACATGGATATGTTATTATAATTACGAAACAACCCTATTTCATCATCTATCCATCCTACGGAAAACGAAATCACCACGCGTGCGTACGTACGGAATACCGTCTCCACACCGTGGTGTAATCTATTTTCCACCACCACCTTACTTTGATGGGTATAATCATGTATATAATAACTGTATATAATTATTTTAAAGTGATATGGATTCTTAAATAGTATACATACACTCCAATACAGTTCCACGATCACTAGAACGATATCATCGCACGTGCGTACGTACGTACTACCGTCTCCACGACATGATGAGATTCATCCTCCACTTTAACCATTCATGAATGATTATAAAGTACATATAATAAGTAATCATGAAATATATTACATAATAATGATACTGTATTTATTTGTATATATATGTATGTCATCTAATTAATTACATTCAACTCAATAAGGAAATGAAAACAGCGTTCATGCGTACGTACGACCTACCGTCTCCATGAACGGTGTATTTCATTCCATTTACTGATTTATTATATATATGTATATTATGAATATATATTATATATTAATCATGTATTATATTCTGGAATTAAGTAATCATGATCTAAGTAATCATATGAATAATTACAAGTAAAAACACGGACGACAAATGAAACAATTTTACCCAAAACGCTCTTTAACATGGAATTTACAAAATACCGGGTAATATAAAGTCTTAAGTGAACCATATATGATATAATAAAAATAGTTATGATTCTGGAATAAGTAAATAACATTATTTAAATCATTATACAGGAGGTTCGGACACGTAAAAAGCATATCGGACCTAAGGTAAGGGAAAATATCACAATCTTATTTTTATCTGAGACTATTTATACTTTGGAATTTACTGGGGTGTATTTTATCATCCACATCCATGTTTACTCAATATGTAATATTAATACACTTCTACAATAGTTTATATCCAATTTTACACTTCGGTGAGTTTTTATTTACAGATATGAAAGGAATCTTTTGTCGATTTTCATACGAGTTACTTTTTTTGACTTTTCCAACAAAAGTACGAAGAATGTTTTTTTTAACTTATACGACATGATTGGATTTTTAAAACATTATTTCCAAGAAGATTACTTTACAAGTTTCTATGTTTATTTTTAATAAACTTCTTTTAGTTTAAAATCTTATGAAATGTTAATAAAGGAAAAATGTTTTTGAAGTAGAAAGGATATTTTCCTCAAGAATGGAGTTCAAGTGTTTTATCAAAATTATTTTCCATATAAGATAATATAGGGTTATGATTATATCCCTATCATTACATTGATTTGATTATGTTGTGATGGAATTATTTTTATGAATACATTTATCTTATATGAATTGTTTTATGATGTCACGATGTTTATGAATTCCATTTTTATTACATGGGTTATGCAATGATGTATGATATATGATTTTTGTGGCACACATAAGAATGGTATCATTATGATATCAGTGGGACCTATATCTCCCTCCAATGAATTTGGTAAAGATTTTATATCTCATGAGATAGACATGGCTTGAATGGTAGGTTATACCGGTTTAGTGAAACAGGACTGAAACGATGGTGACTTGGTTTAGAAATGGACTTTGTCCACTATGATAGTCTTGGCAGCGAGTCTTGACTAATAATATATGATTATCTATGATTATGTGTGTATTCCACAAAGTTTCATGTTTTATGTTATGATTATTGGGATTTCATTTCACTACTATGATTTATCCCATGTTATGAAATTATGTCTCTTTTGCAGGTTAAGATTTCCAAAATGTTATGTTCTTATGAAAATGATGTGATTGATATTTATATTGTTTACCCTTACTGAGCATTTGAGCTCACCCTTTTATTTTTCTTTTCCCCAGAATATAAAGAACGGTTTTACGTAAAAAAAAGGAAGATCTTTATGGGAGATGTTAATGATCTTTCACCACGATTAGAAGATTATATTCCGAGTTTCCAAAGACACTAAACTATTACGATCCTTGTGTGGGTGTTTTTGTTATGTACTAAGTATTCCGCAAAAGTAATGTAATGTCCATGTACTTCAAGCATCGGGTCTCTATAGTTGGTATCAGAGGAAATGTTTAGTCAACCTTTGAAAACTAGGATGCGAAAACGTTAGTGAGATCCCTAAAGATATTTCTAAGGTATGTCTACGAATGTCCCTAAGGATTAGTATACGTATAGGATATCGTCTTAGAACTACGGTAACGATCATAGAATTTAACCTAAGATGTTAGATATTGAGGATACTCCCCCTTTATTATGTTGTTTTATCTAGCATGATTTTTGCCTCTCACACTATTCTTTTTGGGTTTTACACGATGGCTAGAACCCGAAGGAACCGTGTTGATCAATTCAATGGACAATGAAATGATTGTCCTCCTGAACAAACAAATGTTATGGGAGATGGAGTGAAAAATCATATTTCTATACTTACACATGCTATGAATCATTCTGGACTTCCAAATGAGATGATAAGGGAACAATATTCTATTGAGTCCTTCATGAGGCAACGTCCACCTTCTATCACTGGGTCTTCTGATCCACTTGTTGCTGAACAATGGATTAGTACTACTAAAAAGATATTTTCAGTTCTTCAATTTTCTTGAACATGATAAAGTCATCTTAGTAGTATATTGTTTGGAAGGTTAAGCTGATCAATAGAGGAATCTTATAAAGAATACGAGGAAAAGATATGAAATTGAGTCCATGGAATGGGACGATTTCATGAACTTATTTTTCAATATGTACTTCCCTCGTATTCTTAGAACAAAGATGGAGAAGGAGCTTCTTGAACTAAAGCAAAAGGATGATAAATCTGTTGGTATATATGAACTGAATTTTACAAGGCTTTCAAGGTATGGATCTGGATTTATCATCCAACCAGAAAGTAATGTTGATCGACTCTTTAGTGGCTTAAAACCAAATCTTCGAAGGGAATTAGCTATAAGAGACTTCAATAGCTATGAAGAAATTGTGCGTTGTGCTATCATGGTAGAAATGGAAGTTGGTATTATTTATCCATCTCATAGTTTTGACAAGAAATGAAAGATGGAGTTTAAGGAGAAATCTCAGAATAATGGTGAAAAGAAGATGAATGTTTCCTTATGCTCAAAGTGTGGAAAAAAGCATGGTGGAGATTATCTTAAAGGGACAAGTAAATGTTTCAAATGTGGAAAGGAAGGTCATCGGGCATTTGAATGCCGCAATGATGGGAAGAAGATGTCTGATGATGAAAACAAAGGAAGGGATACATTGAATGAACCTACTACACTTCAATGCTTCAAGTTCAAGGAAATGATATATTATGCTAATAAATGCCCTAATCCAAGGGTTAGTGATGATCGACATGAGCAACCACATAAGGAAAAGGAAAAAGGGAAGTCATATTCGATCACCATTGGAGATGATGAATATGAAAACGATGTGGTGGAATGATTAAGTGTTTATGAAATGGGATTCCATAATAATGTTGTATATAGTATCGTGGAATATTGGAATATTTATGTTTTGCTATATTGTGGTTTTCAATAATTTTATGGCATCGGTAACAATGAAAAGTGATTGAAATATTTTTGGAAAGAATATGATATGCAAATAATGACGGGATCAAGAGAATATAATATGTTTGATAATATTCATGACCTCATGATTGATATAAGGACTAAGTGATATCATGGTTTGAGGATATAGAATTTTGAGGATTTTGGTATGTGGAAAGTGTTAACTTTTAACTGCATTCATGTTTTCACTATGGTTCAATGGGTATTCAAGAGAATACATGATTAAGGCCTTTGAATGTTTGGAATGTGACCAACAAGACATATATTATGATATATGGTGATCAACGATGGTATTAAATCTCTGGTAATCGTTTTTACTATTATGGATAAGCCTAAAGATTAGAATGGATTATGTTGTACATAAGTTAGTATTGTTTATGGATAGAAGTTTTTCGATATTATTTATGGGATGCTATAGTAATATAGATTTAGAAAAAGGAAAACCTGCAGGATGGGCGACAACCCATCGCGTCGGACAAGGCCGTGGGAATCGAACCCACAACAGAAGTGCGACTGGCCTTTATCACCTACCACTGGCCTACAGGAAGTCCCTGTTTAGTAGAAACTAGTTTTATTAAGCAGTATGATATATGAAGTATAATTACATTTTAGGAACTATATATGATTAATCTCACTATAGATGGACTTATGTATTTTTTGACAACTTTTCTATCCTTTTGTTTGAGACAGATGGAATGACTCATCATTCTATCACATGATCTGTTAACACATCACGAATGACAAATTAAACTTCATTTCTTTAAGAGATGAAGTGGAAATTATCTAAAGAACGACCAACGGTGATACTATACCGAAATCACGAAAGTATTTCCTCTAATTCCAATTTCATCAACTTTAGGGAAACAATCTTCAAAACCCAAAATGTTGTCCTAGTGCTCTTATATCTGATGAATCAGATGGTACCTTAGATCGTCACAAATTTATGGTTTTGAGATTGCTTTCTTTTCCATAGCCATGTTCTCTACCACTCTCCATCAGAACATGATTGTTATATTTGTCTTCCATATCTATATTTTCACCTATGTGGAAACCAAGTGATTAGTTTATTTGGGCAGTCATTGCATTTCATAATTTAGTTTTTAAAGCCATGTTTTGGTATTCCTTTTTACAATGTGGGTTTCTATTAATGAAACTTTCGAGTAGTAAACCATTTATAACCCTGACGAATTTCGAGGGCGAAATTCATTTCAAGGGGGGTAGAATGTAACAACCCGAGATTTTATAAAAAAATATTCTTTTTAATTTCATTAATGTCTTGCATTGTACACTACACCAAATGGAGCTTGTACAACACACATATTTGACTTGCCTTTCATTACATGCAATCACGACCTTCCTCGATAGCGTGTGTAGTACGCAATAACTAGTTTTACTGAACAACAATATGCTATTCAAATATTATTAAAACTAGCCATTATGAATAGTAATTACCACTTTTTTAAATTTTGTAAATTTTGTTTTACAAAATGGTCATCATTTTTGGATTTGGAATATCGAAATTATCTTAGGGTGAAATTTTGGTACTTTTCGGATAACTTTCATATTCTGATGAATAGTGAAAATTACTAAATTTTAATTAAAAACAACTTTTTTATTTGAAATAATTCATAGTGATAAATTATTAATTTGAGTGGTTTTAAAGTATATTTATAATATATTTTTACAATTTAATACAATGTTGGTCATTGGATGTAATTTCACACTTAAACCAGTTATAAACAAGTGTCAATCTTTTGATAGTTATTATCTCTTAGAAACACGATATTTGTTTTGATGACGGGAATTAATTTTTAAATTAGTTAATGTAGCTGATATGTTTTGAATTTGATAAAATAGACATCATTTTTGAATTCATAATATCAAATATAGCTTAGATCTAAATTTTGGTATTTTTCTGAAAACTTTCAATTTTTGATGAATAGTGAAACCACTAAGTGGTAGTTAAAAAAGTGAATTTTTCATAAAACATAATTTTACCACTTCTGTGAGTGAAATTTACAAAATTTGAGAGACACGGTTAATATCAAGGACTAAAATGTGGTTCAATGAGATGAAAATAATTTTTTGTGAATAGTAACTTTTTACTTTGTTTTACCACGGTTAAATTTAAATAGAGTAATTAAGGGTAAAAATGATATTATTATTACCCTAACGCATGTCCTAATTCTATTGGACAAGTTTAATTCGACCCAAAACAACCTTAGGAATGAAATATGACCATTTAGGCCCACTTGGATTAGATTAGGACATTTATTATTATTTAATTCAAAGAAGAGTTAAAAGAGATAAAATCAAAGTTTATTTACAAAAACATTTTTAATATAGGGTTATACATAAGATAAATTCGATTGTAAAAATTCATTAGAAAGATAAAATGATTTCCTAAATAATGATATTTTATTTGTAATTGTTATACTTTATATAATATAATTTATTTATGACTAAATGATGATGCAGTAATTACCATAATAGTGCAAAATTAAACAAATTAATATTATAAATACCTAAATACGTATAATTTGAGACTTTTTATGAATTAAACTAATTTTATAGGTTACTATGACATGTTAGGATTGATTTAATTAACTTTTGTCGAAGTAATCATTCTGTTATGAGTTTCAGAAAAATCAACTTTTGAATAGTGTCAAAATTGAAATAAAATTGTTTTTAAAACTAATATTATATTATTAATAGTTATTTTATTCATAAAAATCTAAGGTTCAGCCAAATGACTTAGATAAGGTTATATATATTAATAAAACACATCTTGGGGGTATCGTGGATGTATAAGATAAGTTTATTAACTATATAATATAAAAATACAAAGTTACATGGTAAATGTCAATCTAATTAACTAATAGTTAAAACTAAAAGATAAGGTTAATATTATGACCTAAACTTGTCTAAATTCTATTGGATGAGAGTATTTCGACCCATCCCCACCTTAGATTATAAATAAATCAATTTGGAGATATTTAAAACTGAATTTGTCTTTATAATAAAATAATAGTTTTAGTTATTCCAAAGGTTCCCCTCTCCTCCCTTATAAAAGGGAACCTCCTCCCTCTCTTCCTCAGACAACTTTGAGACTTCATGCTCGGCCAACCCCTGACAAATTCACTTCTCCACTTCAATATAAATTTTCTAGAGGTTCTGGTCTTCCTCAAAGACCAATTTTAGTGCCCTAAAGGGAGATCTCAAAGAGGTGCGTCAAAGAAGATGTAATTTCTGTTACCGATTCTTTCAACTTTATTTCTTCTTCCACTTCTTCTTCTTAGGTTTTTCATTATGAAGTAATAACATCAGTATCACTCATATAATGATATGTTATTATATTTATGAAACAACCCTATTTCAACATCTATCCATCCTACGGAAAACGAAATCACCGCGCGTGTGTACGTACGGAATACCGTCTCCACGCCGTGGTGTAATCTATTTTCCACCACCACCTTACTTGGATGGGTATAATGATGTAAGTAATAACTATATATGATTATTTTAAAGTGATATTGATTCTTAAATAGTATAAATACACTCCAATACCGTTCCACGATCATGAGAATGATATCATCGCTCGTGCGTACGTATAGACTACCGTCTCCACGACGCGATGAGATTCATTCTCCACTTTAACCATTTATGAATGATTATGAAGTACATATAATAAGTAATCAAGAAATATATTAAATAATAATGATACTTTATTTATGTTTATATATATGTATGTCATCTAATTAATTCCATTCAACTCAATAACGAAATGAAAACAGCGTTCATGCGTACGTACGGCCTACCGTCTCCATGAACAATGTATTTCTTTCCATTTACTGATTTATTATATATATGTATATTCTAAATATATATTATATATAAATCATGTTTTATATTCTGGAATTAAGTAATCATGATCTAAGTAATCATATGAATAATTACAAGTCAAAACACGGAGGACAAATGAAACAATTTTACCCAAAACGCTCTTTAACATGGAATTTACAAAAGAACGGGTAATATAAAGTAATAAGTGAACCATATATGATATCATAAAAATATGTATCATTCTGGAATAAGTCAATAACATTATTTAAATCATTATACAGGAGGTTCGGACATGTACAAAGCATATCGGACCTAAGGTAAGGGAAAATATCACAATCTCATTTTTATCCTAGATTGTTTATACTTTGGCATTTACTAGGGTGTATTTTATCATCCAAATCCATGTTTCCTCAATATGTAATATTAATACCCTTCTACAATAGTTTATATCCAATTTTACCCTTCATTGAGTTTTTAGTAAAATATATGATTGGAATATTTTGTTGTTTTTCGTACGAGGTACTTTTTTTGACATTTCTGACAAAAGTACGAAGAATGTGTTTTTAACTTATACAGCATGAATGGATTTTTAAAACATTATTTCCAAGTAGATTCCATTACAAGTTTCCATGTTTATTTTTAATCAAATTATTTTAGTTTAAAGTTTTAGGACATGTTAAGAAAGTAAAAATGTTTTTGAAGTAGAAAAGATATTTTCCTCAAGAATGGAGTTCAAGTGTTTTATCAAAATTATTTTCCATCTAAGATAATATAGGGTTCTGATTCTATCCATATCATTACATTGATTTGATTATGTTGTGATGGAATTATTTTTTTGAATTCAATTATCTTATATGAATTATTTTATGATGTCACGATGTTTAAGAATTCCATTTTTATTACATGGGTTATGTAATGATGTATGATGTATGATTTTTGTGCAACACATAAGAATGGTATCATTATGAGATGGGTGGGACCTATATCTCCCTCCAATGCATTGGGTATGGATTTTATATCTCATGAGATTGACATGGATGGAACGTTAGTTTATACCGGATCAATGAAAAAGGACTGAAACGAGGGTGACTTGGTTCGGAAATGGACTTTGTCCACTAAGATAGTCTTGGCAATGAGTCTTGACTAATAAGATATGATTCTCTATTATTATGTGTGTATGCCACAATGTTTCTTGTTTTATTTTATGATTATTGGGTTTTCATTTCACTAATATGATTTATCCCATGTTATGAAATTATGCTCTCTTTTGCAGGTTAAGATTTCCAAAATGTTATGTTCTTATGAAAATGATGTGATTGATATTTCTTTTGTTTACCCTTACTGAGCATTTGAGCTCACCCTTTTATGTTTTAATTTCCCTAGGATATAAAGAATGGTTTTAGGTAAAAAAAAGGAAGATCTTTATGGGAGATGGTGAATATCTTTCACCGCGATTAGAAGATTATATTCCGAGTTTTCAAAAGACACTAAACTATTACGATCCTTGTGTGTGTTTTTTTGTTATGTACTAAGTATTCCACAAAAGTAATGTAATGTCCATGTACGTCAAGATTCAGGTCTCTACATACACATCCATTATCATTCTTATTATTATTGAAATAATAATCTATTTTCATTATTGTCTCATATTGAAGAAGAGTTCCAACTAAATCATCAAGAGTAATTTGAGTAACTTTCATGTTCTCATTAATAGTCATCCTCTTTGATTCCCATTAATTTGGAATTATATAAATTATCTTCTCTGAAAGTCCTTCATCATTATGACCATTTCACCCGTAAATTGTAAAGTATTGGCAATTTTCATAAATCTTTTTTAAACCTTACATATCAGTTCTCCATATGGAAAAATAAACCCATGGTATTCTGCTCGAAGAATTTCACTTCTTGTTTCTATAATATTAGATGTACAAAAATATGTGACTCCCAATTTCTTCTAGATACAATTTGATGCATTACATGATGATATGTGACTATATATATTCATGGTCATTGAACATAACAATTTATTGAGTACATTGTAATTCAGTTGATATTCTTGCTTCTCTTGATTGGTGAAGGTACTAACTTCTTGGTCATGGATTATGTAACCACCAGTAAGAATAATACAATTTTCTACTCCAGTATTAATAAAAAATGTCTTCATCTGATCTCTCCAGTACTCATAATCATTCCACTAAAAAATAGGTGGTATAGTTGGATTTAGGTTTTCAATTGATCCAATATACATTCCTACCATCTATTAAAATATTACTTTTCCACTCCACATGTTAGTGTAGTATGTAGTTATAAACAAAATTTGATAATAGAAATATAATTATGTTGTCAAAATAAATAATGAAAATAATACAAATCAGAATAAACATACTCTTTTACCAATTTTTGGATCATAATATAGTTTTATATGTATATTAAATGGCACTATACAAGAGGGGTGAATTGTAATTTAAAAAAAATTATTTAAACACTTATGAAAGAACTTAGATTAAGAGGTCTTAAACTAATATAATCCACAATAAATATGATTTACCACAATGGTCTTGGATCTAATAGATATGATATGATGCAATACTATTAGTAATTTAAAACAATTGTATTCTAATTGAATACAATTATCATAGTAATATAAATTAAAATGATTATACCATACAACGTATAGAATTTATTAATACAATATGTATCAAATAAATTGTAATTGAAACAATTACTATTGAAATGAATATGAAAATAATGATAAAAAATACAATTCCCTTTCTAATACAAATAGTAGTGGAGTGTAAAAGTATTACAATTATTTTATCCGAAATAGAAGTGTATCCTTTCACCTAGGATAAGTGGTCTGTCTTACCACCACCATGGTAATCCCTCGATACAATGATCAACTCGTCTGTCTTTCTATCCCTGAAAGCCCTTGATTTTATAGGTAATTGATACCTATGTCTTTTAAATACATGAAATCCCTCGATATGAAGATCAGTTGCACCATCTACCTATCCCCAAATGCCATCATTAATTATAACCTGATTGGAGGCCTAAAGAAAAACAAAACACTTACTAAAATACAAAAAATAAGAATGAACCGTTCAAATTGGGTAATACCAAATATTTTTCACAAAGTTAGAGAGATGTCACAAAATTCCTCTTTAGATCTTGATAGAATCAATAGTTGATAAATGTCTCTTCTCTGTTTAAAATTAAATCCTATTTATAGGCCTCAGGTCCCAACGGTCATATTTTCTCCAGTGGTCATATTTCTCCAATAAACTAAGAGGTACATGGACACCTGGCATTTTAATTGTCATATTGAAACAGAAAACATGACATCATATTGAATAATTTATAACTAAATCCATGACATTGTTTTGGTTAAACAAAAATAAATGAAGATGATAACATGAGTACTATTGATATAGAATAAGTTTTCTTGATAAAAAGAATAAAATAATGAATGAGATAAAAAGTAAAACATGAGTAAGATAAATATTACTTCTTGAAATGTATTGATATGATGAAATGTGAGACCGATGCACAATTTGTGTACAATGAACATAGTCAGTTCGATAGACAGAGTATGTGTGACAAACATAGTCAATACAATTGAAAGAGTCAGTATGATAGACATAGTCAGTAAAATTGACCGAGTCAGTATGATAGACATATTTAGTACGATTGTTATAGTCATTACAATATACAGAGTTAGAATGATTGACAGAGTCAGTACGATTCACAGTTAGTACGATAAACAGAGTCAGTACGAGTGACATAGAAAATGTATTCAAAGTGAACCATTTATTTGAGAAATGAGTAAAAAAGGTTTTTTTATTTCCGAAAAAAGACATAAATATAAATATAAGACTTTGTAATCGATACATATATATACATATATTTCATTACTTTATTTCATTTAACAAAACAATTACACTGAAATAGCGGTCATGAATACGTACGGTTTACCGTCTCCATGAATGGTGTATTCCATTTCAAACATATATATTATATGAATTAATATAATAAAAATATACTAAACATAAATTATATTTTAATCAGGATTTAATTTCTATAAATCATGATATAATTATAAAGACCAAAGATATAAAAAATTAAGACACATGTGAAAAACAAAGTGGATATTACCTAAAGTGAAACCTTTACATATAATTGTCTACATGTGGGTAATATAAATCCATAATAAAATCATATGTGTTATTAGAAGTAAAATATTGTTGTTTTATATATTTAAATTAAATTTATATTTTTTATATAGGAGTTTTCAATAAGTACGATGAGAGTCAAGACCCAAGGTAAGGGGATTTCATCTCACTTTTTAGTTTCATGAGATACATGCATTATTAACCACCCATTCCTTTTATGTGGTGTGTATACTAACCACGGATGAATTCAATTATTCTTAAAATTAAATTTATTGTTATTTAAATATACATTCTGTGATCATTATTTCATGGTTTTTATGTTACAAATGTTACCAAATAGGTAAAATAGTTTTGTCTCAATTTTCCATCATTTAGACTCATGTTTCCTTACGTAACTAAATTATTTTAAAGTTGTATATGATTAAATAATATATTTTATATCATGAATATAATTATATTCATGATATTTTAAGCTTTATTTAATTTCCTTTTCTTACTTGTAGAGTATGACCCCATGTTAGAAAGTTATAAGAGTTTATTGAAACAATCTCATCGCTTTTCAAGATTATTTATATTTATGCTTCCTTTGATGAAATATTATAGTCCATATCTTAAGAAAACTTATGAATTTTCTTCTCCTATTATTATTCAGTATATATTCATGTATTAGTACAAATATTCCACTATTTTGTATATAAGATAGTTAATAAAGTTTTTTTAATAACGCCTTACCTTACCCTCTATTTGGTTGAAAACTGTGTTCTTTCAATACCATGTTTTCTAAAAATGTTTTCAAAACATTTTTAAGAATTATTTATAAAAATTAAAATAGTTTTCATATAAAAATGTTTTTAAAATGTTTTTTATCTTATTTTATAAAATTTTAATGAAAATCATTTTAAAAGGTTATCAAAATTCTTTTATATGTTTTAAAGGAAAAATGTTTTCAAAATGATTTCAAGTCTTGTTTATAAGTTTTAAATGTATTATCTGAGAAAATTATTTTCAAATTGTTTTATGTATTAAAAATACTTCTTCAAACAAGAAATAATATTTTCCTCAAGAAATGTTTTTGAAATATATTTCAAAATTCTTTTCCATCTAAGAAGGAATTCACTGATGTTACTTGTGCCATTTTATGAAAGGATATACAGGTTCCATTCATATTATTTCTCTGAATGGGTTATTCTTAATTTCATGGTCTTTATGAAACATGTTTCTCTTTCATGGTTTATATGTTTATGAAATATGTTTCTCTTTAACATGTTATATGATTATGAAATGCTTTTATCTTTCACGGGTTATGATTATGATGAAATGATTATGAAACCTATATCTATTTTCATATATTATTATATGTTTACATGATTATGATACAAATTTCATTTCTTGTGATAAGATACAATTGTTTTTTATTTTGAGAAACATGTATTTATTATTTCATATTGAGATGGTTGGGACCTATATCTCCCTAAAATGCATTGGGTAACGATTTATATCTAATGGGATGGATTAAGATAGTCATTTAAATGAACCATGACTACTTGGATGGCCATGGGAGTGAACAATAACAACTAAGATGGTATTAAGAGTGAAATCATGATACTAAGATGTCTATAGGAGTGAACCATGACTATAAAAATGGTATTGGGAGTGAACCCATACTACCAATATTTTATTGTAAGTGATGTCTTTGATACAATGGAAATCATATTATATACTAATGTGTTTGCTACAATTCCATTTTTTATTCCAATGTTATTCTTTTGTGGATTATATTCTTTATTTCCTTATGATTCATGTATTCTGAACTGCAAATATTTATGCCATAATTCATGTATATAATCTTCGATATGCAAGGTATGATCTTTTATTTTTATGATCATGTTCTCATACCCTTATTCTCATGATTATGCTTACATATATCCCTTGTTTACCCTTAATGAGAATTTTAGCTCACCCCTTTTTATGCTTCCTTCCCCAAGTAATGAAGATATGTATTATTTTTTATGTGTATAATAAGGGTGATAGTCAAGATGAAACTAGTGGTTGATAATGTATCTCATTTATATACTAGTGTTTATGTTTTCATGTTTACTAAGGTGCTAGACTAGTATAGTCTTTGGGCGTCTGTTCGTATAATGTTTTATGAATTCCACAAATGGTATGTAATGTCTCTGTATAAAAGGAGAGGGTCACTATATTACCAATATGGGAGACCTTCTCATTAGATGATATTGGGAGGCTATATTTATGAGATATCATAAACCCTAATGGGGTTCCATGTTGCATTTTATCTGATAGGGATGCATGGTTTTATTCTCGGTTCTAGAAGGGGTTGTATAAGACTTTTGGTTCACTTGTACTTCAGAGTACAACATACCACCATCAGACTAATGGTCAGTCTAAGTGCAATATACATGTATTGGAGGAAATTATTTATGAATGTTTTCATAATTTAGGATGATATTGGGAAAATCAATTTTATTTTTCTACCTTTTATAATAATAATAGTTTCCATGTGACTGTATATATGGCTACTTATAAGGGGAGAAGTGCTACTGGGACACTGTCTCATTCAAGAAACATCGTAGTAGAGACAAATTATTAGAAAACATAACGATATATCTCAGTCTTGGCATAATTCATATGTTGATCAACTTCATCGGCCTTTAGAGGTTGAGTTGGGGGATCCGGTATTTTTGTGAGTCTTGACTAGATTGGGTCATTAGAAAATTTATAGATAAGGAAATTTAGTGCCTAGTTTCATCATAACTTTCTGTATCATAGAAATTGTTTGGTCGGTAGAATATCTAATATACCTTCCTCAACGGTATAAGGATATTCACTACATCTTCCATGTATATCACCTTTTCCATTATTACTACGACTTTACATGGGTCTTTGATTATGAGGAAGTTGATTTGGATGATGATGATGATTCTTTTGGAAAGTATCCATTTTGTATCATATATCATTGCATGAAGAATATCCATTGAAGTACAGTTCATTTAGTTTCAGTTTAATAGTAGAATGTATGTATACAAGAGGATTTGTGGGAATAAGAGTCTAATATGTGCACATAGTGTCTAGAATTGTTCTTGGATATGTATCAACCATCCTCGGATGAGAATATTTTAGATGAGTTATCATAAGGTGGAGAGGTTCTAGGATCCAGGTTTTTCATTGAGGTAAGTGTCCATTAAAATTCTACCAAAACTATAATTTTTTATAAAATAGAATTACCCAATATATAATTAGAGGTTTCTAGTGATTTTAAAATGGTTATGGGACCCATCATAAATATTTTTAGAGATACTATATGAGGCACACTATCAAAAATCAACCAGGGTCAACACCTAAACTAGTCACCCAAACTATTCTGTGGTAAGTCCAAAAGGGAATCCCTAGTAAACACTAGTTGATAAAAAGAATTAGATAATCCCAAATAAATCATTGGGGCTGATTTCACACAATAATCTAAAAATCAAAAAAAAACATATCACACATCATAAACAAAATACACAAGTTACTGGAAATAAAAGAAACATCAATAGTAATTGAGATACAAGATTCCAAAAATGAGAAACAATAACCAAACTAAAACTAGAAATGACCTCTATGTGACCGCTTGGTCACCACCATCCAAATACCAACCCACTATATGGGTGAACGAAAAAATGACCTAAACCTGGAAAAAATATCAGGTCTACCGATGGAAAGGGGAACACGTTGTGTGTAACCATAAAATAGCTCATTATGTAAGAACAACAAAGTTTATACATGTATTTTCTTGTAATATTCAATGAAAAATAGTTTTTAAATACAGTTAAAAATATTATTTATCATTTAAAGAAACTATGGATGGATTTCCTAAAATCCCTTTTGAAAACAAACATGGATTTCCTATCGATGACTTTCCCCACATCAAAACCTAGTTTGAAAATTAATTCTAAAGAAAACAAAAACATTGGTAAGTGAAAAAATAATAAGAATAGTAACTGAACATAAAAATTATGGTATATTAGAAAGAAATTATAGAGAAAAGAGTAGAATCAAAGTATAAGAAGATAAATATAACTAGAGTAAGATAAATGATGTTCCATAAAAAATTACTATAGCATACTAGATAATATTCATTGGTATTGTCTAAACATCCCAAGAGTAGACCCTAGACATACTCGGTTCAGAAACATTTTTTGGTATATCATTCAATCCATATTCTTTTACCAACCACTTCTCTATTATCCTAAGACCATTGGAACTCCCACCATGGTCATTCACCAACCATGGGAAATATATTTTATGTCATTGAGGTCTAGATAGTACAATCTATCAACACTCTAAATTATGTCTATGATCCATTTATAATAGTATAAAGGTAAATGAAGTGGTCATCATATGGTTGACACTAACCATAACTCATGTAATCCAATTTTAATTCCCGTATCACTTCTTGACACCATATATGTGTAGCCCCTCCACAAATATAGGACAAAAATGGGGGTTCCCATCACATAAAAAAATTTTAAAAGTGCTAACTAATCCTACACATCCTGAGTGTTTAAAAATATTTTTCCAAGAAACATGTCAATGAGCCAATCAGTCCCGAGTACATGAGAATCATAAATTATTTTCCAAATAATGGTCCTAAGGTACAAAACATGCCTTAGTGTTTCAAATATGAAACCATTTCCATGTAAAACATCTTTCTTACAAAACAATTTTTCAAAACAAGGTGGTATTCAAACATAAAATCCAAGGTTCTAAACTGGCCTCATAAGAAATATTTAGAAAATAAAATTTGAAACACCTTTTTGGAGACATTTGAGAAACATGAAACTATTTTCAAAACATTTATATGTTTATAAACCATATGAGGATAAAAAGGTTTTTGGGAAATTATAAATTCTATGTGATTTACCATTTATATGCTTTAACACAAATATATATACACCTTGTGCACCTATGGTAATGAACATATCACACCAATATATATAAGGACATCCCGAATAATTTCTATGGTTTAATCAATTAATCATACTAGAGCATCATAATATAAAAAAATTTATTTCACATAAGCAATAAATCCAAAAAGAGTCCAAAAACCCACACAAAGCATAATCCACTTACCATCCGAAGTTTATAAAATACCAAAAAGGAAAAAAACATTTCAAAACACACAAATTAATTAAAAAGGACACTTATAATTTTAACAAACACATTGAAGACCTATATATTGGGTACATATATGAATACAATGGAATGTCCTTTGAAACCCCATTTTCCCATCAAACCACCCACATATAAATCCATAGAAATTCATCACAACATGGAACAAGCATAAAGAAAAAAATTTAAAATTATTTTACGAAATATCAGGAATCATATGGTATGTTTCAAAAAAGAAATGGATGGAAACACCAACTTCAATAGTGTGTGAACATGACAAAAATCCATAATAGGATAGATGAAGGCCCAGCAACAAACCGCACAACCTAATATCAAAATAAACGACCCACATAATCCAACCCTCATTATAGGTTTTTTACAAGAGAATAACAAGAAAAATGAGATTAAATAATTGAGAGGGTAAGAATAAGTATGGAGAAAACCACCCAAAAAATAAAGAAAATTAAACAATAACAAAGGAGGGAGCTTCAATCTAAGGAAAAAGAGAAAGAGAGGTCACCATAGGATCCCAAGGGGGGCCTATAATAAATGGGGGAGGAGAGGGGTCAAAATGGGGTTAAAAATAAGTGGGTAAAACTTGGAATTTAAGCTTTTCTAGAATCTGGGAAGGCTCCATGGGTAGGATTCATTGTTTACGAAATAGTGCATTAATCGTGCACACCATACTAGAAATACACCCAAGCCTTGAATGGTTTGGTTGCATAGATAGGAATGATGGGAACACTTTTTGGATAAGGTTGTATTTGTTGTCAACAATATTAAATTATGATCAAAATGAATAGAGAGATGATGATGAACTCCAAAGTTAATGAGAGTGGTAATTCAGTCGATTGCAGAACCGATATTAAGTTCAAAGTACATATATCAATGGTGATACATTATCTACAACAATGAAAGAATATCATAAATTGTTGAAGGATTTTATGTTATAAAGTGATCAAGAAACATATCATTGTTCAAAGTGAACATTCATGATCTTACTTGAAGAAAGATGCATTATAGAATGAGGGATTACGTGGAGATTTGAATATTTAAGATTGATCCTAAAATTTTAAAAAATGATGCTAGTCATATTTAGTGTTGAATGGAAAGGCTGATGTTGTTGGAAGATAAGGAAGTTGTAGTACATTCCTTGGATTATTTGATGACGTTGAAAATGATTTTCCAAAGTGTATATATCACTGTGGAAGGAGATTGTGATGAAATCTACTAACTGGTGATGAAGCAAGATGACAGTTAAGAAGCATGGGTGTTCTTGTAAAAGCATATATTTTTGGTGGTTTCATTTCTCAGCTTTTTCCAAAATATTGGACCTCCAAATTGGGATTTTGTTTTTGGTAATGGAATTATTTCTACATAGGAGTGAATGAGATGTGGAATGGTGAAGGAAATTTACAAGGGAATCAAACTGTGAACCAAGAATTGTTCACGGTACCAAAAATGGTTTACGGTGGAAGGAATTGCATTACGCGTCCTGGATCGTCATTGGAGGATGAGCTGTAGTACGTGTACCAGCAGTTTTATAGTAAGTAGATGGTTGACGATTTTCAGTAAATGATCGCAGTATGCAGTGGAGGCTCACAGTACATGGATGGAGTTCAGTATACGTTGAAGATTGTACCACATTGAAAATTTGGGGTAAACAGATTAGTGAACTTTGTGGAGTTATTTGCCTATATAAGTAGTGATAATACCATTATTAATGTAGAGAGAATTTGATAAGGAAATATCATCATTGTGGAGGAAATTAGCTAAGTTCAATAGTAGTACATGAGAGATATTTTGTGTAGGATGAAGTGGTACATGAAAGATGAACTAGTTCAGAAAATTCAAAGAAATAGTGTATGTAATAGATTATGAATAAGAAAAATTGGTATATGGGAGATTAAATATTTCACATAATTTGAAGAAGAATTCAACTTATGGAAGAAATGAAATAACAATGAGATACACAAAGGCATTACATTGAGTTGGTACATAGGCACTGTACGCATAGAAAGTGCGGTACACAGAGCAGGAAAGGTATGTAGAGCATGTGCGGTAAGTGGATCAGGGGAGGTATGCGGAGAAAGTGCAGTACGCGGAGCAGGCATGGTATGCAGATCAGGCATGGTATGCCGAGTAGGCGCGGTACACGGAGCATGCACGATACTTGGAGCAGGCGTGGTATGTGGAGCATGCACAATATGCAGATCAGGTGCAGTACATGGAGCAAGCATGGTACATAGATCAGGTTCCATACATAGAGCAGGAGCGGTACATGGAGAAGGTGTGGTATGAAGAGCATGTTTTGTATGCAGAGTAGGTGTGGTATGTGGAGTAGATGCAGAGTAGGCGCGATACGTAGAGAAGGGACATTCTGCAGAATTATGGACAATTTATAAAAGAAGAAACATCATAAAGGGATTTTTGGATTCTAGCGAATATAAGAAGATGTTTTAGTGTATTCAGTAATTTCACATAAGGAGAATATTTAATATAAAATAGCATCAATTTGGGACGACTATTCAAGAAGTGTCTCATGTTGAACAGAGATAAATACTTTCGTGCCAATCTGTTGAAGCGACCATCAAGATAATAAACTGAGTGGATACCTCTCTAAGAAAGTGATCCAGGGGGAGTGTAAAGAAGTGATCCAAGGGAAGTAGTGAGTTATCCCTGAACCTTTAGGAAGTGATCTTGGTATAGAGAGACTGTACGTGAATCTTTGTAATCCATAGATGGTAATGATTATGGGAATTGGGTATGACCAACAACATGTCAGGGTATGCTCCTTGGATGTAGCCCCTAGTTTTGAAACAAGTAAAATTTTTGTTTTTTCCTTCTACATGTGAATGTTTTAATTTTTTCACATATCCATCGTAAAGGTTTAAAAAAATTCCTACCAACATGGGAATAAGATATAGTGTAACAGCCCGAGATTTTATGAAAAATATTCTTTTTATTTCACTAATGTCTTGTGTTGTACGCTACACCAAAAGGAGCTTGCACAACACGCATCCTTGACTTGCCTTGCATTACACGCAATCACGACCTTCCTCGATAGCGTGTGTAGTGCGCAATAACGAGTTTCACTAAACAACGATATGCTATTAAAATGTTATTACAACTAGCCGTTATGAATAGTAATAACCACTTTTTGAAATTTTGTAAATTTTATATTTCAAAATGGATTTCATTTTTGGATTCTGTGTATCGAATTTAGCCTAAGGTGAAATTTTGGTACTTTTCGGATAACTTTCATATTCTGATGAATAGTGAAAATTACTAAATTATAATTAAAAACATCTTTTTTAATCAAAATAATTAATAGTGATAAATTATTAATTTGAGTTGTTTTAAAGTATATTCAGAATATATTTTTACAATTTAATACAATGTTGGTCATTGGATGTAATTTCACATTTAAACCAGACATAATCAAGTGTCAATCTTTTGATAGATATTGTTTCTTAAAAACACGCTATTTGTTTTAACAAAAGGATTTAATTATAAAATTAATTAATGCAATTTCTATGTTATGAATTTGGTAAAATAGACTTCATTTTTGAATTCGGAATATGAAATATAGCTTAGGATGAAATTTTTGCATTTTTCTGAAAGCTTTCAATTTTTGATGAATAGTGAAACCACTAAGTGGTCGGTAAAAACCTGAATTTTGCATAAAACATAATTTTACCGCTTCTGTGAATGGAATTTTGAAAATCCGACAGACACGGTTAATATCAAGGACTAAAATGTGGTTCAATGAGATGAAAATAATTTTTGGTGAATAGTAACTTTTTACTTTTTTTACCACGGTTAATAGTAAATAGGGTAACTAAAGGGAAAATATGATATTACTATTACCCTAACACATGTCCTAATTCTATTAGATAAGTGTAATTTGACCAAAAACAACCTTATGAATATAATATGACCATTTAGGTCCACTTGGATTAGATTATGACATTTAATATTATTTTATTTAATGAATAGTTAAAATAGTTAAAATCAAAGTTCAATAACTAAAGCATTTTTAATATGGGGTTATACATAAGATAAATTCGACTATAAATATTAATTAGAAAGCTAAAAAGATTTCCTACATAATGATATTTTATTTATAATTTTTAGACTTTATATAAATTAATTTATTTATGACACAACGATGATGCAGTAATTACCCTTTTAAGGAAATATTAACATAATTGATGTTATAAATGCTCAAATGAATGTAATTTGAGACTTTTTATGAATTCCAATAATTTTATAGGTTAATATGATATATTAGTGTTGATTTAATAAACTTGGTTCAAACATATAATTCTTTTATGACTTTCACAAAAATCATATATCAAATAGTGTCAAAATTGACACAAAATAGTTTTTAAATCAAATATTATATTATTAATTGTTATTTTATTCCTAAAAATCTAAGGTTCGGCCAAATGACTTAGATAAGATTATATATATTAATAATAAACAACTTGGGGTTCTTTTGGATTGATATAGTAAGTTTATTAACCATATTGTGTAAGAAAACAAAAATACACGGTAAAAGTTAAATTATTTAACTTAGAGTTAAATCTAATTGATAAGGTTAAAATAATAACCTAAACTTGTCTAAATCCTATTGGTTGATAGGATTTCGACCCATCCCCACTTTATCTTCGAAATAAGACCCTTTGGAACCATTATAAACCAATTTTGACTTTAATATAAAATAATATTTTGAGATATTCCTAATGTGCCCCTCTCCTCCCTTATAAAAGGACACCTCCTCCCTCTCTTCCTCACACAACTTTGAGCACTCAAGCTCGGCCAACCCCTGCCAAAATCTCTTCTCCACTTCCCTAGAAACATCCTAGAGGTTTTGTTCTTCCTCAAAGACCAATTTTAGTGCCCTAAGAGGAGGTCTCAAAGAGGCACTTCAAAGAAGAGGAGGTTCGGACACTTACGAAGCAAATCAGACCTAAGGTAAGGGAAATATCACAATCTCATTTTTATCCGAGATTGTTTATACTTTGAAATTTACTGGGGTGTATTTTATCATCCACATCCATGTTTCTTCAATATGTAATATTATTTCCATTCACCTACAATTGTTTAAATCCTATTTTACCTTTCGATGAGTTTTTAGTAAAAGATATGAAAGGAATCTTTTGTCGTTTTTCATACGATGTACTTTTTGACTTTTCCGACAAAAGTACGAGAAGAATGTTTTTTTTAACTTATACAGAATGAATGGATTTTTAAACATTATTTCCAAGAAGCTTCCATTACATGTTTTCAAGTTTATTTTTAATTAACTTATTTTAGTTTAATGTCATATGACATGTTAAGAAAGGAAAATTGTTTTTGAAGTAGAAAGGATATTTTCCTCAAGAATGAAGTTCATGTATTTTATCAAAATTATTTTCCATATAAGATAATAAAAGGGTTCTGTTTTTAACCCTATTATTACATGGATTTGATTATGTTTTTATGGGAACATTTTTATGAATTCCATTATCTTATATGAATTGTTTTATGATGTCATGTTGTTTAAGAATCCCATTTTTATTATATGGGTTATGCGATGATGTATGATTTATGATTATGTGGAACACATAAGAAAGGATTCATTATAAGATGGGTGGGACCTATATCTCCCTCCAATGCATTGGGTAAAGATTTTATATCTCATGAGATAGACAGGGCTGGAACGGTAGGTTATACCGGTTCAGTGAAACAGGACTGAAACGAGGGTTACTCGATTCAGAAAGGGACTTTGTCCACTAAGATAGTCTTGGCAATGAGTCTTGACTAACAAGAAATTATTATCTATGATTATGTGTGAATTCCACAAAGTTTCATGTTTTATGTTATGATTATTGTGATTACATCTCACTGCCATGATTTACCCCATGTTATGAAATTATGATCTCTTTTGCAAGTTAAGATTTCCAAAATTTATGTGCTTATGTATATGATGTGATTGATATTTCTTTTGTTTACCCTTACTGAGCATTTGAGATCACCCTTTTATGTTTTCTTTTCCCCAGGATATAAATAAAGGTTTTAGGTTAAAAAAAAGGAAGATATTTATGGGAGATATTGAAGATCTTTCACCATGATTAGAAGATTACGTTCCGAGTTTCCAAAGACACTAAACTATTACGATCCTTGTGTCTGTGTTTTTGTAATGTACTAAGTATTCCGCAAAATTAATGTAATATACATGTACGTCAGGCTTCGGGTCTCTACAGTTGGTATCAGAGGAAAGGTTTAGTCAACCTTTGGAAACTAGGATGCGAAAACGTTAGTGAGATCCCTAGAGATATTTCTAAGGTATGTCTAGGGATATCCCTAAGGTTAAGTATACGTATAGGTTATAGTAATAGAACTACGCTAATGATCATAGAATTAAACCTAAGATGTTAGATATTGAAGGTACTCCCCCTTTATTATGTTGTTTTCCCTAGCATGATTTTTGCCTCTCACACTATTCATTTTGGGTTTTAGAAAATGGCTGGAAAAAAGATCATTCACGATAATGGAGGATATGATGGAAAATGGAATGATATTCTTCATGAGCAACCAAATGAAATGGGATTTGGAAGTCTAAAGATCATTATTATGCCGAATCAGAAATCTCATAATATGATCAATAAAGTAAAATTTGGTAAGTTTCCTGACTCGGCTAATAAGAGAAAGATGGAGTTTCATGATGATTATAGAGGAAAGAAAGTTCAATTAACCCTATGTAAATCATGTGGGAAGAGGCATCAAGGAGAATGTTTCAAAGGAACTGGAAGATTATTTGGGTGTGGAAAAGAAGGACACAAAGCAAGTAAGTGCAAAGGAAAAGGGTCGGTTAACACCATGGATGAGGATAATGGTATTGCTACGACATAAAAAATGGTTAAGTGTTTCAAATGTGGAATGTATGGGCATTATGCAAACAAATTCCCTAAGGGAAAGACTCATGAAGAGAATCAGTATGGTCATATGGGTAGTATTTATGTGGATGATGATGAAGAGACTACAAATGATATGTGAGATGAAAGAATTTTTGAAGCTCGGTCAATGGTTTAAGAATGTAGTGGAATGATTACATGTTTATCATGTGTAATTTTGTATAAGTAATATCATGCTACTATGGAATAAAGAGACATCTATGGATTGTTACACTGTTGTCTTTCCTTGTGTTTTGAAAGTGTATGATTAATGTTACCAGTATCCATGAAAGGTTATTCAGATATTTTTGGAATGTACATGATATGCGCATAATGAAGGGATAAGGAGAAAATTAAATGTTTGATAGTATTCAGGAGCTCATGATTGATATAAGGACAAAGTGATATCATGGTTTGAGTATATAGAATTTTGAGGATTTTGGTATGTGGAAAGTGTTAACTTTAAAATGCATTCATGTTTTCACTAAGGTATTCAAGAAAATACATGATTAAGGACTTTGACTGTTTAGAATGTGACCAACAAGGCATATCTTATGGGGATCAACGATTGTACTAAATCTCTGGTAATTGTTTTCGCTATATTATGAGAGTGGACTGCAGTATTATGGATAATCCTAAAGATTAGAATGGATTATGTTGGACATAAGTTAGTATTGTTTAAGGGTAGAAGTTTTTTTCGATATTATTGATGTGATGTTATAGTAATGTAGTTTTAGAAAAAGGACAACCTGCAGGACGGGAGACAGCCCATCACGTCGGAAAAGGCTGTGGGAATCGAACCCACAACCGAAGTGCGACTGGCCTTTATCGCCTACCACTGGCCTACAGGAAGTCCCTGTTTAGTAGAAACTAGTTTTATTATATTAAGCAGTATGATATGTGAAGTATAAGTCCATTTTAGGAACCATATATGATTAATCTCACTATAGATCGACTTATGTATATAATTTTTGCTAACCTTTTGTTTGAGACAGATGGAATGACCCGTCATTCTATCACAGAATCTGCTAACACTTCACGAATAACAAATTCAACTTCATTTATTTAAGAGATGAAGTGGAAATTGTTCAAGGCATGAACAACAGTGAGATTGTACCAAAATAAAGTAAGTATTTATTCTAATTCAAATTCTTCAACTTTAGGGAAACGATCTGGAAAACCAAAAATGTTGTCCTAGTGCTCTTATATCTGATTAATCAGATGGTACCTTAGATCGTAAAAAATTTATGGATTTGTGATTTTTGGCTTTTCCATAGCCATGTTCTCTACCACTCTCCATCAGAACATGATGGTTATATTTTTCTTCCATATCTATATTTTTACCTATGTGGAAACCCAGCGATTAGTTTATTTGGGTAATCGTTACATTTCATACTTTAGTTTTTAAAGCCAAGTTTTGGTATTCCTTTTCACGATGTGGGTTTCTATTAAAGAAACTTTCGAATAGTAAACCATTTATAACCCCGACGAATTTCGAGGGCGAAATTCATTTTAAGGGGGGTAGAATGTAACAACCCGAGATTTTATGAAAAATATTCTTTTTATTTCACTAATGTCTTGTGTTATACGCTACACCAAAAGGAGCTTGCACAACACGCATCCTTGACTTTCCTTGCATTACACGCAATCACGACCTTCCTCGATAGCGTGTGTAGTACGCAATAACGAGTTTCACTAAACAGCGATATGCTATTAAAATGTTATTAAAACTAGCCGTTATGAATAGTAATAACCACTTTTTGAAATTTTGTAAATTTTATATTTCAAAATGGATTTCATTTTTGGATTCTGAGTATCGAATTTAGCCTAAGGTGAAATTTTGGTACTTTTCGGATAACTTTCATATTCTGATGAATAGTGAAAATTACTAAATTATAATTAAAAACAACTTTTTTAATCAAAATAATTAATAGTGATAAATTATTAATTTGAGTTGTTTTAAAGTATATTTAGAATATATTTTTACAATTTAATACAATGTTGGTCATTGGATGTAATTTCACATTTAAACAAGACATAATCAAGTGTCAATCTTTTGATAGATATTGTTTCTTAAAAACACGCTATTTGTTTTAACAACGGGATTTAATTATAAAATTAATTAATGCAATTTCTATTTTATGAATTTGGTAAAATAGACTTCATTTTTGAATTCGGAATATGAAATATAGCTTAGGATGAAATTTTGGCATTTTTCTGAAAACTTTCAATTTTTGATGAATAGTGAAACCAGTAAGTGGTAGGTTAAAAACTGAATTTTGCATAAAACTTAATTTTACCGCTTCTGTGAATGGAATTTCGAAAATCCGACAGACACGGTTAATATCAAGGACTAAAATGTGGTTCAATGAGATGAAAATAATTTTTGGTGAATAGTAACTTTTTACTTTTTTTACCACGGTTAATAGTAAATAGGGTAACTAAGGGTAAATATGATATTACTGTTACCCTAACACATGTCCTAATTCTATTGGATAAGTGTAATTCGACCAAAAACAACCTTATTAATATAATATGACCATTTAGGTCCACTTGGATTAGATTATGACGTTTAATATTATTTTATTTAATGAATAGTTAAAATAGTTAAAATCAAAGTTTAATAACTAAAACATTTTTAATATGGGGTTATACATAAGATAAATTCGACTATAAATATTCATTAGAAAGAGAAAAAGATTTCATAAATAATGATATTTTATTTATAATTTTTAGACTTTATATAAATTAATTTATTTATGACATAACGATGATGCAGTAATTACCCTTTTAATGAAATATTAACATAATTGATGTTATAAATGCTCAAATGAATTTAATTTGAGACTTTTTATGAATTCCACTAATTTTATAGGTTACTATGATATATTAGTGTTTATTTAATCCACTTGGTTCGAACATATAATTCTGTTATGACTTTCACAAAAATCATATATCAAATAGTGTCAAAATTGACACAAAATAGTTTTTAAATCAAATATTATATTATTAATTGTTATTTTATTCATAAAAATCTAAGGCTCGGCCAAATGACTTAGATAAGATTATATATATTAATAATAAACAACTTGGGGTTCTTTTGGCTTGATATAGTAAGTTTATTAACCATATAGTGTAAGAAAACAAAAAGACACGGTAAAAGTTAAATTATTTAACATAGAGTTAAATCTAATTGATAAGGTTAAAATAATAACCTAAACTTGTCTAAATCCTATGGGTTTATAGGATTTCGACCCATCCCCACTTTATCTTCGAAATAAGACCCTTTGGAACCATTATAAACTGATTTTGACTTTAATATAAAATAATATTTTGAGATATTCCTAATGTTCCCCTCTCCTCCCTTATAAAAGGACACCTCCTCCCTCTCTTCCTCACACAACATTGAGCACTCAAGCTCGGCCAACCCCTGCCAAAATCTCTTCTCCACTTCCCTAGAAACATCCTAGAGGTTCTGGTCTTCCTCAAAGATCAATTTTAGTGCCCTAATAGGAGGTCTCAAAGAGGCGCTTCAAAGAAGAAGAGGTTCGGACACTTACGAAGCAAATCGGATCTAAGGTAAGGGAAATATCACAATCTCATTTTTATCCGAGATTGTTTATACTTTGAAATTTACTGGGGTGTATTTTATCATCCACATCCATGTTTCTTCAATATGTAATATTATTTCCATTCACCTACAATTGTTTAAATCCTATTTTACCCTTCGATGAGTTTTTAGTAAAAGATATGAAAGGAATCTTTTGTCGTTTTTCATACGAGGTACTTTTTGACTTTTCCGACAAAAGTATGAGAAAAATGTTTTTTTAACTTATATGGCATGAATGGATTTTTTAAACATTATTTCCAAGAAGCTTCCATTACAAGTTATCAAGATTATTTTTATTTAACTTCTTTTAGTTTAATGTCGTATGACATGATAAGAAAGGAAAAATGTTTTTGAAGTAGAAAGGATATTTTCCTCAAGAATGAAGTTCAAGTATTTTATCAAAATTATTTTCCATCTAAGATAATAAAAGGGTTCTGTTTTTATCCCTATTATTACATGGATTTGATTATGTTTTGATGGAAACATTTTTATGAATTCCTTTATCTTATATGAATTGTTTTATGATGTCATGTTGTTTAAGAATCCCATTTTTATTATATGGGTTATGCGATGATGTATGATTTATGATTATGTGGCACACATAAGAAAGGATTCATTATAAGATGGGTGGGACCTATATCTCCCTCCAATGCATTGGGTAAAGATTTTATTTCTCATGAGATAGACAGGGCTGGAACGGTAGGTTATACCGGTTCAGTGAAACAGGACTGAAAAGAGGGTTACTCGATTCAGAAAGAGACTTTGTCTACTAAGATAGTCTTGTCAATGAGTCTTGACTAACAAGAAATGATTCTCTATGATTATGTGTGAATGCCACAAAGTTTCATGATTTAAGTTATGATTATTGTGATTACATCTCACTCCCATGATTTACCCCATGTTATGAAATTATGATCTCTTTTTCAGGTTATGATTTCCAAAAGTTATGTGCTTATGTATATGATGTGATTGATATTTCTTTTGTTTACCCTTACTGAGCATTTGAGATCACCCTTTTCTGTTTTCTTTTCCCCAGGATATAAAGAAAGGTTTTAGGTAAAAAAGGAAGATCTTTATGGGAGATATTGAAGATCTTTCATCACGATTAGAATATTACGTTCCGAGTTTCCAAAGACACCAAACTATTACGATCCTTGTGTGTGTGTTTTTGTAATGTACTAAGTATTCCGCAAAAGTAATGTAATATACATGTACGTCAGGCTTCGGGTCTCTACATATAGTAAATAATTGAAAAATTTGACACCCTAATTCACCCCCTCCTCTCAGAGTGGTTGAGGGTCCTTCCACTTTATATCAAAGCATGATGGTTTATGTATGTTGGATACTCATCATTAATTATATTCAGAATATTATTTGAGTTTTATTTCCTGATTCAAAAATAAAGTGCAGTCTTGAAGAAATTTTAGTTATCTCTGAGCATAAGTTTATACCCAGCAAGACCATGACAAACATGAAAAATAAAGAGAAGTGACAGTTTAATAATTACATATTATCTAAAGAAGAGGTAGTATTTGGTTCTCTATTAAATTCAAAAAATTATGATGCTTCAGGCCGGGAATGAAAATATCAAGGAGATCGGAAGGTATGTGTTTTCACCCTTGATCAATATCCAGCCTCAGATGAAATTGTTAGACTTCGAAAATACCTTTACGATAACTCTGAAGACAGATTTGTAGATATTTGATTAATATTTCAATCTATGCCCTAGGAAATCACCCAAGTAAGAAAAGAAGAAGATTCTATGGAGGAGGGCTCAGTAAAGAAAATGATAGAATGTTATACGCTCTCCAGACAAATTTAATCCATTGAATAAACAAGGAGGAAACATAATAAAATAAATACATAAAAATTGATCAAATAATTTGAATAGGAATAGAGAGATAGAAAGGCTCTTGAAGACAAGATCCATGTCCTTGAATGAAAATTGAAATATTACACTGATGTCAAGGGACTACAATTAGAAGGGATATCCAATAAGATCAAGGAGCATGACTCTTTTATAATGAATAAAATGATGATGTATGAGGATGAAGTTGTTAGAATAAAGTAGACTTGTGAAGAGAAGATGACTATGATTGAATATCATAAAATCATTATCAAATGTAAATGTCTATAATTGGATGCTTAGTTAACCAATCTAAATAAAACTAATACTGATACATCACAAAACAATGAAATAGTTACTGCTGGTACTCAATGCTCACTTGAAGATTTTATAGCTGAAATACCTCCAACATGTGACAAGAAGATTATGACAACTCTTGATTATAAATATAAAGAAATAGTTTCTAAATCTACTCAATGCTCTCTAGAGGTGATGGGTTACCTATCACCATGTTTGGGGTGAATAGGAAGAATAATTTGGAAGGTGGTTCTCCATAAAGTTCACAACAAGTCAAGAAGATGGACCAGCAACATAATAAAAAATAAATGAAGATATGGGGGTCAATATTAGTGCTGAAATAGATTTGGGAACTATGCAATAAACTATCAGTACAATCCTCATAATATAAATGCACAAAAGAATCCTACCTCATGTGGAAGATATCCATAGAAGAAGAAAAGACATCCACAGTTCTAGAAGCATATATTTAATAAAAACAGATTTGGAATGATTGATAAAATCTATGATGTATACAATGGCAGTGGTCACAAGGTAGGCACTTGCCTATATCAACATGAATTCATCAATGATAAGAAAATAATTCCTCTGATGATAGAGAAGTAAAAATCGGCTTCTTTGTAAAGAATATAGAAGAATATTTTGAATAAAAATGTCCCCAAAAAATATAATGTAGGGAAGCTGAGAAGACCCTGGATTTGAGATCCATTAAATTGAAGGGAAATTTATCCCAAAGTGAAAATAAGAGGGAAAAAAATCAAATGAACCTTTTTCAGAGATCCAAACCTATTGCAACAGTTCCAAATGACATGTTTTTCATCATTCTAGATGATTTGGAAAGAATGATAAATATTGAAGATGAAAAGGAAAAGGCTAGTGCTAAAGGAAAAGGAAAATTTTCACGTGGTGAAAATAGAGTGAAAACCAAAGGAAACACACATGTTAAAGAAGTTCCATTTAATAGATTTATGAAATATGATCACATTTCAAATGTTTGTCAAACCATAATACCATATCAATAATAAATACTTGAAAAGAGTAAGAAGGTATCTTTCATGATGAATTTTAAGAAGAATAACTCTCCACACACAAAAAAGATAATGTGAAGAGATCCATGTCATAACAACATGGATCAGAAAAGATGTTTAGATGAGAATTCATGTTGATAGGAGAAAATATCCCATATTGATTGAGAAAACAATCACATCCCTCCTGCTCACATTGAAATATCAAAGAGGAAACATCTTATTCCATTAATTATTTGTGTATTGTATTTGTGCTAATAATATAGGGAATTGAAGGTGATGCTTTCTCTCAGGGGAGAACCTATGAATTGGGGAATGTTTTCAACTCCTAATAGCTAAGATGAATAATTTTCCTACCTTGAAATATTCTTATATTGATATTCAAAGAATAAAATGATGAACGAATTTCATTTATGAATATGATGATAAGTGTTTCCCTTAAGGGGGATAAAAATGAAGAAGCTCCCAGAGTTATTATTTCAATCAGTATCAACTTTAGTTGGGATTAAATTCAATTACTATAGAAATTGATTAAAGAACATGTCATTAGAAAAGGTATGTCATTTCACAATATCTAATATTCGGGAACTCATAATGAAGATTATTTTACAAAGGGATGTAACTGAATTAATCAGTGACATAATAAGAATGGATGTTCACCAAGGAAACTTATCCTATTAATTGTGCATGAATGTTTTTGATCTATTTTTTGATGTGAGTGCATGAGTTTCAAGTTGATTATTTTCTATCACATTCAATATTTTTATCCTGGAATGAAAGTGTAAAGCCCTTGAAAACAATATACATGAGTTCTTATCTCATCTAGTATCGTGATTAGTGAATAATGGACTGATTTATTGTCTTAATCAAATCCACTTGTTTTATGCACCGATAATTGCTCAACTAAACATAGAGTGAAATGATTGATGGAACATTTCGTAAGAATGTATTGATACCCATTTCGTAGGAACATTGTATTTATTTTCAATGAGGGGGATATAATGTTAAATGAATGTTCAAAAGTTAAGATAAACAAAAGAAAAGGTGGAGAGATAATATTATCATTTTGATATTGATACATTCATTTGAGGAGGAATTTATGGAATTGAAAAAAAATACAAATGGGGATATTGTTGGGACCACATTGTTTACAAGGTTGTATTTTTTTCAACAGTTTTCAATGAACATCAAAATGAATAAGGAGATGATGTAGAACTCCAAAGTTATTACGAGTTGTTATTTAGATGATTGTTAAATTGATCTTATGTTCAAATTATATGTATCAGTTTTGATACATTGTCTCCAAAAATGAAACCATCTCATAGAGTGTTGAACGGCATGAAGTTATAATGTGATCATGCAACATCTCACTACTCAAACAGACCATTAATGAGCTTACATGAAGAGACATGCATTATTTCATGAGGGATCATGTAGAGATTTTAAGATTTAAGAATGATCATATAATGATAAAAAGATGATGTCAGTCATATTCAATGCTGACCGGAAAGATTGATGTTTTTGAAAGATATGGACATTGTGGTACTTTCCCTGGATAATCTGATGATGCTAAAACTAATCGTTCAAAGATTATATATCATGGTGGAAGGAGTTTGTGATGAAAGAAACTAACTGTTTAAGAAGACAGATGAGAGTGAATAAGCATGGTTGTTCTTGTTGAAGTAGATATTGATGGTTGTGTTGTTTCCTAGCGTATGAAAAAAATATTGGACCTCCAAATTTGGATTTTGTTTTTGGAAGTGGAATAATTTTTACATAGGAGTGAACGAGATGTGGAATGGAGAAAGAAATTGGAAAAGGAACCAATCCACATAACTCAGAACAAGGACCATGTCCCATGTTCATGAATGGTTTTCGGTCACATACCATGTAGCGGGAAAGGTATGTGGGATGGTTTACGGAATGGGTCGAAGTACCAAAAATGGTTCACGGCGAAAGGAGTTGTGGTACGTGGGATTGCTCATCATTGGAGGAAGAGATGGAGTACATGGACTGGAATGCATAAAATATGCAGAAGGATAATGGTATGATGTAAAGGATTGAAATATGTGGTGGTGGCTTATAGTGCTCGGATTGAGTTCAGTATGCAGTGGACATTTTCCACATTTTAAATTTGGGTAAAAAAGAATAGTAAAATTTTCAGAGTTATATGCCTATATAAGGTGTGTTAATCTCATCATTAAGGTAGAGAGAATTTGATAAGAAAATATCATCATTGTTGAAGAACTATTCAAGATATAAAAGTGGTATATGGGAGAGATTCTACGTAGGGTGAAGCAGTACGAAAAAGGAAAAATGGTTCGCAAAATTGGAATGAATAACTCTTAAAAGTGATTCTGTATAACGAAAAGTGTTATGAGGGAGAAAAAGTAATTTTCATAATTTCAAAAAGAATTCCATGGATGGAAGAAATAGTATGCCAAGGTGATACAAAGAGGTCGTACACAGAGGCAGTACACATGAATGATACACAGAGTAGGCGTGGTATGCTGAGCAGGCACGGTATGTGGAGGAGTCACGATACGTAGAGCAAGAGAGGTATGTAGAGGAAGTGTGGTATGTGGATCAGGAGTGGTACTTAGAGAAGGCGAGGTACACAGAGCAGGCATGGTATGCAGATCCGGAATGGTATGCAGAGAAGGTGGGGAACGTAGAGCCGGCACAATATATAGGGCAGGTGTGGTACGCCAAGATGGCGTGGTATATGAAGCAGGCATGATACTCAAATCAGAGATAGTCTGCAGATTCAGGGGTAGTTCATATAAGAAGAAACATCATAAAGGATGTTTGGGATTATAGATAAAAGGATAATTAATTTTAGTGCATTCAGTACAAGGAGTAGGTGCGGTATACGAAGCAGGAACAATACGCAGATCAGAAACAATCCACATAATCAGAGGCAGTTTGTATAAGAAGAAACATCATAAAGGGAGTCTGTGATTCTAGTGAAAAGTAGAATAATTTTTAGTGCATTCGGAAATTTCACTAAAGTAGAAAAATAAATATTAAAAGGGAATCAATTCGGGAATTCGATGAAAGTAGTGTCTCATGCTGAATAGAAATAAAGACTTCCATGCCAATTAGTTGAAGCGACCATTATGTCGATAAATTAAGTGAGGAGCTCTCTAAGGAAATGAGCTAGGGGGAGTTTGCAGAAGTGATGCGAGGGAAGCAGAAAGATATCCCTGAACCATTAGGCAGTTTTCCTGGGACAGATTGTCTTTACCAAAATATTTTTAATCCACATTAGTGAAGATTAGTGGAATAAGATATGACCGTCAACTTGTCAGTGTATGCTCCTTGGATGTAGTCCTTAGTGGTGAACCATGTAAAAGTGGTGTGTTTTACTTATGCATCTGGATGTTTTAATTACTACACTTAACCATCATACATGTTTAAACAAGTTCCTACCAACATTGGGATAACATCCAATAAAGAAGAGAACAAGTTGACACCCTGATTCACCCCCCCCTCAGGGTGTTCTAGGATCCTTCATGGAAACCATGTTCCAAATATTCTCCCTCCTTTAGAATCTATGTACCCTCACATCTATTGGTCGCATGGTCTGAGTAACCATGAAACAACCATGCCACTCGGTTCAATTATGATAATAGACACACTAACACATTTGCCTCATGGTTTCCTCTATCCATGTATAGGTCATGTTACTTGTTTCATACTCCCAATGATAGACACAAGGTTAATCCTATCTATAATAAGGGTTGGTCCAAACTATGCATGAATCATTCAAGAAAAACCATTCCATAACGAATAAAGCACCAACACTGGTGTGACATCTTAACTTCTTATGTCTCACTTGAATGGATCCAATATGAACAACAATGAGACCTAGAGTGGGTCTCCTCACCTTTTCAGATGTTGACTAACATGGAAACAACCTCAAACATGAGAAGAACCCAAAAAAAGGAACTCAAACAAAAATATATATCAAAACATGTTGCATAATTTCCAAAAAACACATCCACATATAAATTGGATTAAGATAACAGATCACCAAAGAAACACATAGATCCAAGAAAAGCACAACAAGAAAAGTAAAGAAAAATCAGGATCTAGATAAAAAAGGGAATATAATGGAAGAAACATAACAAAATGGTTTACCTCAAAATATCAAATAGGTAGGGATTATATGATCCAAAACTATCTCAAACTCCTTTTTCTTCTACTGATGTCTCACCCTACATAATTTATGTATATGTTTTAGTTGTCAATACTAATGGTTGGCCTTAAAATAATTACAACAAGATGGATTAGAATTACAAAACAGAACACATTGTAATCACATGACTGAGTGGAATTTATAATGGGAAGAAGAAAATACATAAGGATACACGACTAGAATATGTTCACCTAGTTCACCCCCCGCACTGAATAGGGAGCCTTTATAAGCACCATGAAATGACAGTCTTCTAACCACCACGAGCATCGCTCTCGAAGCTTACACAAACAAAAACGCCTCATCCACCACCATTTTAAAAAAATATCTCCCATATGAGATAACTTGATCTGTGATCACTTTATGGAGACCCCATTAAAATATATTATATTTCAATAGATAGGATGATGTCACTTCTGAATGAAATGGAACCAACTCCTTGAAGTGTTCGATGTACCCCCTTCACAATCCATAGGTCTTCTTGAACACCCAAGATTTAATAAACATGAATCACCATAACCTACTCAAGGATAAATAATTGGATTAGATTGTTCTTAAATATATATCAATACATCACTTTATACTATGATGATATAGATTTCACCCTCTGCTGATCTAGACCTAGTATATCAAACAAACCCAATACAACTTTCACCCTCAAGTATTAAGGAGTTCCCAAGTACCTAAAACCACAATTATTTTCATCTGGCCACTCCAGATTCTATAGAGGACCTTGATCATGACATAAAATTGGAATTTGTTGGGAATTTGTTGGCTCAATCACACTACTATGAGTCTTGGAAAATTTAACAGTTGTAAGAGACTCCTTAAAACCCATTGGGACAATTCTAGACGACACACTCTGAATAACATGAATCATAAAACCACATTAAAACTAAATAAAATATCAACTGCAGAATCACCCCATCCCAAATCATCAATCTCATAACCACTACATAACATCAAAACCAAATCAAAATTCCTCAATTAAAAACCAACATTTTCCTTTATAGATCCAAAACCATTTATGTAAGATCCTGAATTTTATTATGGTTTGTATGTGTATAATTTTTAGTTTTAATCCCTTGTTTTTGCGTTTAATAAAGGTTTACCAAGATTATGGGGGCCTTGAGGGTGTTTTAGTGGTTCGGTTCATGAAAGGAATTGAATTTGGGACAATCTGGGAAAAGAGAACGGTTGGCGCACGGTTAAGTAAACCTTGAAACCTTCCAATGAAAACCATAAATCCTTGGAAATTAGAATATACCAAGGTTGGTGCCTAGCATGTAGACCGTGCGGGTCTCCCCAAGTAACCCTACAGTCCATCTTCCCTTAGATATTGTATTTTGTACTGTTTGTGCATTATTTTGAAAATCGTGCGGGTAAAATGTGCACCCCTTTAGAAGTTAGAAAAAATTATAGTTTTTCGATTTTGGGATTTTAAGACCCTCACCTAAATTTCCCATCCATTTACTCACATGAAACCAAAGTGAAGAACACAAGTTACTGAATATTCACAATGATAAATATCCCTTTTTTATAGGCTTTTTGGATTGTTGTTGGTTGCAGATCGAAGATCTGGGTATGTATAATCTTCTCCTCTCTTCTATTTTCTTGATTAGGGCCTATTTCTTGGGAAATATTCTTATAAATCCCTAAAAACAATTTTTCCGTGTAATATAGGTTAAGACTTCAAGGGGTGTTTTAATAAAGATATATGGTGATAACTAAGAGTGGTTTCATCATTGAATTGTAGGTAGGTGGTCTATAGATTATATCACATAGTTTTTAAGTGTATTTGTGCATATTAGTATGTCTTCTTGCTTCCCAGTTATTGTGCTTTAAATGATTTTGTTTATTTTTGGTAAAATTAACATCCAAATGATAATTTAAACTCCTCAGGATCCATATGGGATGTGTTGAGTATTATTTGAACAATTTGGGCCACCCAGGGGGTGCACTAACATTCCTAAAACATGGAATTGGTAGAGTCATTTGTGGAATTTATGGGTGATAATGCAGAGCTCTTTTGGAACATGTTAATATGATTATTTGGGTTTAAAATGTAATATTGATAGAATATGTATATTTGATAATTGATTATTAATTTATGAATTTGAATAATGGGTTAATATAAGGGATTTGTTAAATATGTCGAATGAGATGGGTTATGAAAATGGGTTTAAAGGGGTTAATGTGAATACTCCAAATGGATTTTGGTTTGTACATAAACAACATAAAGGGGTTAATACATGAAAAATATTTAGTAGGTTATGTGAGTTAACATATGGAAGTGTTTGAATAAGTTAAATGGGTTATGTTATGGGAATCAATGAATATGATTAATGAGTTTAGGCATAAGAAATGGGAATTGGGCTAAATGGAAATGTAATGTAAATGGAAAAATATCAAGGGGATATGGCTTAATATTTATTCCCATGTTTATTATTGTAAATTATGATATTTATTTTTAATGGTTGTGTATGATTTTGATATGTTATGTGAGGTGAGATGATATGTATAAGCATGTGCACATGGCTTGGTAGAGTGTGGTATTGGCTGAGAATCTATGCCCAACAGATCGAGTTGGACTAAGGCTCTGAACTACACCCCAAAAATCATGGGTTAGTTAAGGTAATGGATTTATTTTCCCTTAACAATTGTATTCAACCAATATCATGGCTTCTAGGTGAGGATAATGTAGTTTTTGTGATTTGTTTACCCCTAATGAGATAGGGATGCAACTTATTCCTTTATGCATAGTGATAAACGCCTTGATCCCTTATGCGAATGATGTAAAAGTATAACCCATGGAACACATGTTAATAATGAAATAAGTAATGAAGAATATGAAAATTATAAATATGTTACTAAGGATAAAAATGGCCAATGTAATGGTTTTTAACTAATGGTACCTGAATTGTTCTTTATCGACTTCTCATTTATTTAATAGTTGCATTAAATATTTCTTTGACTAGATATTTTGTAAACATCACTGTTTGTGGCATATTGAGTTGTGATCACACCCTTATGAAGTTATTGTTGGGTACTCGAGCATATTTCATGCTTCATGGTTATGATAAGGTAAAATTCTTTATGGTTGGGTGTTAATTAAGGATCCGAATATACATGGATGAGATTCTGGACATGGAGTGAGGACCATTTTTGGATTTCTGTTGCTTTCTTTATTTTGGGTATTTTAAATTAGAACTATTATATTGACATAACATACTTAATATTTGTTATGTTTTGTACCCAGTTTTTTGAAATTGTTTTTTATGTATGTTCATTGATTTTTACATATCATTTCTGTTATTTTATTTAGTTTTTTTGGTCTTACTCTGGTAATGAGGGTATAGTCTCCTCACATGTCCTTTTTGGACGCTTACTGCTTGTCAGAAACCTCTAGAATATGGGAAGTCGTGCTTGAGGTCATGTGGTGACCCAGCTTAGGGCATCAATTTAGTGTCTTCTAGGATGGGGATGTTACAAAGTAGTATTATATATGGTTTTTTGTTGATTTCTATTTGGTAATGGTAGAGAGTAGGTTGAGAATGTTTTAGGCCTTTGTAATGAGCTCATTCTTGGGATTATCTAACTCACATATGAAGGAAAACCCATGTCATCTAGGGTGTTAATTTTTTTTCTTATAGGGAATTTTTATATTTGACGATATCTCATCATTAGGGGATGAAATTATTATGTGGTGTGATAGTTTTATGATATTTATCTCATGGCTGGAATGGAATAGAATTTTTCATTCATGCATCTGTATGCATCATTATAGGTATATATGGTATGGTTTTGTGAGACATAAAGTTTATAATTCATTTTAATTTATTGAAATTGAAGAAAATATGGTCTTGTGATGTGATGAAAATGGGTAAAAGAGGAAATGAAATGTTAATAATGATTAAGGAATTATGATTAATGGATTTTGTAAAAGGATCTAAATGATAGTAGTATCATGTTTTTGAATGGGAAATGAGCCTAAGGGGAAGACATTTCATGGTACGTTTGGAAATAATTTTTAAATGGTGTCCAATGTAATATTTATAACCATTTATGTTGGTTTACCCATGTTATCCATGGAACTCAGTAGGGTGGTCAAGTGTATTGTTTGGTATGTGATGATTCCCTTTGGTATAGTGTTTTCAATGGGTTTTTTTATGACCAGTAGAGAGTGATCTTTTATAATAACTATTGGATATTTATGTCATGTATTCTAATGCTCATATTTGGAATTATAGAAAAATGTCACTATAAAGATGTGTGCTTGTAAGAAGACATGATTATTTTTTTGATAATACTCCCCGAATAGTGGAGCATAAAGACCTTGTGATTAAGGGAAAAGAGAAGAGCACTTCCATTATTACTTTTATCACTTTATGTAGATAATGGAATGAGGCTTAGGGCAGGTTGTGTTGATTATCTTCGATATCACTATAGAGTTCCAACTAAAACACCCTCTGACCTTTACTGGAGATGGTGGGATAAAGGAAACTGAGGTTTTTATAGATTTCGTCTAGATGATTCTCGATCATTTAGAGACTCCTTCTAAGAAGCAGTCTATGTTAGCATCATATATATTGTGAGCTCAGGTAAAACATTAGTAGGAAATCATAGTTTAAATAGAGAAGGATAAAGAAATTATATGGAAGTATTTCAATGAAAATTTTCTATAACACATATATATAGAGACATTGAGGGGGGATAAGAATGTGGAGTTAATGAGTTTTACCTAAGCTATAATGTCAATGATAGATTATGCTTGTTTTCCCAAATTTATGACACTTCGTTCTAGCATTGGCAGGAGATGAGAAAGTTGTAGGAAAACATTTTTAGGATGGGGTTAGACTCAAGATCGTGTATCCGGTGAATATATTCTAGTTAAAAGTTTTGTAGTGGTAGTGGACTAGGCCCTTATCTCTACAGGATAGCTGAATAGAGATTCAAGTAGTGGACTTGTGGTTCCAGTTGGGTGAAAGAGTGGTGCGGATTCAGAGGGCATGAATCATTTTTTTGAGATGTCCATAAAGGATAAAGTGAATTAAGTATTCATAAGATAGGTACAGACTCTCAGGGTGGTGATCAGGTGTTCTGTTACTAGTGTGGAAAGCCATGTCACAAGCGCATTCAGTCCCCTCGACCACCAGTTGAGAGTCGAGCAAACTGAAGATTGGAACATGTGAAATGGTTTTGTAGGAACCTGTGGTACTCGATAAATGATAAAGGTTAGTTTTATATTGTGTGTGTAGATAGAGGGTATGTTACCTCATATAAGGAATATTATTGGATCTCTATGGGTTGTATTAGTCGGGGTGGTGGATGTGGAACTCCAGGGAGAGATTTTCCATATCATAATGGTAGTGTAGTGAATGGTACCCAAGATGGAGCCCAAGATATTAGGGTAGGTCATCTTCATTCATTTCAATCTATAACTATAGGTGGAGAGTCTGGACCTTCTATAATTCTAGGTGTGATTCATAGTACATCCACACTTTCTAGTTCTTTATTTTTCATAGGCACCACACACTATTTTATCTCTACTCGGTTTGTAGTCATTTTGGTTTTAGAAAGGTAATATTTGTGTGGGGTTATGTCGATTGATACTCTGTTGGGGGGTATGAGATAAAGATATCATACACTATAAGGGTTGTCCTCTAGAGGTTTGTGGGAACTATTTTCAATGGTACTTGTTCATCCTCAAAATGTTAGGTTTTTGCCTAATTTTGTGTTTGGATTGGTCGGTGTTGTATCAGACCCATATCAATTGTTGCTGATGTAAGGAAATTTTCATGACATTTAAGGGGGAATCTTATGTCCATAGTGTTGAGTGGGATGATTGAGTAGGTCATGTGGGGCCATTTTTCCAATAATTGGTAGAACTCAGATCCTAAGGGGATTTTCTTGTGCTGGATGATAGAGGAGTTGAGAATCATGTCTTTCCACCTATGGTGGATCCGTTTCAGGATGTATTTATTAATTATTTCTTGGGGCTACCACCAAAGTGGGATGTTGATTTTATGATAGAGTTCCTACTAGGAAGAGACATAGTTTCCATTCCACCATAAAGAATGGAATCGGAAGAACTCTAAAAAATTAAATCTCAGTTGGAGGAATTTGAGAATAAGGGGTTTATTCATCCAAATTTGTCACCTTGGAGGTCTCTTGTGTTGTTTTATAAGAAGGAATAAATATTTTTGAGGATATGTGTTGATTATAGGAAGCTGAATTGGATGAAAACTATGAATAGATAACCTCTTCCCCAAATTGATGACATGTTTGACCAACTGAGATGTTCTTCGATGTTTTCAATGATTGATTTGAGATCGAGGTACAACCATCCTAGGTTGAGGACTTCTAATATACAATGGGCTTCCATCAAGAGTAGGTATAGGTTGTATGAGTTTTTTGTTATTCTATTCGATTTTACCAATGTACTGGCTGTGTTAATGGATTTAATGAACTAAATATTTAACCCATATTTGGATCGATTCAAAGATTATTTCATTGATGAAAACTTGGTGTACTCTAGAACTCATGATGATCATGTACAACATCTTTATATCATCCGAAGTACACTATGATATCATTAACATTATGATAAGCTATAAAAATTTCATCTATGGATTGATAATGTGAATTTATTGGGTCTCATCATCTTCGAGGCAGGTGTATCAGTGGATCTATAGAAATTGTGGGAAATTGTATCCTGGGATTAGCCAAAGAATGTCTCTAATGTTTGGATTTTCTAGGATTGGATGGTTATTATTGAATGTTCATTAAATATTTCTCCCAATTGGTAGCACTACATTTAGAATTAACTATAATGGGAGTCATGTTAGAATGGTCTGAGGCATGCAATAATTATTTTCAAGATTTGATGAAGCAATTGATGACCACAAAAATACTAATCATACTCTAGTTAGGTAAGAGGTATACCTTGTATGTTGAATCATCTAGTGTCAGAATTGGGGTAGTTTTGATGTAGGATGGTTAGGATGTATCCAATGTGTCAAGGAATTTGAGGCCTCTTGAAATTAATTACCCTACTCATGATATTGATTTGGCCACTATGGTTTATTCCTTAAAGCAGTTGATGAATTATTTACAGGGAGAGCGGTTCATGGTGTTTAACGATCATAAACGTATTAAGTAAATATTTTCTTATCACGATTTCAAACATTGGAAATGAATATGGGTTGAATGCATTCAGTATTTTGACTTCAATTTGTTTTTCACACTAGAAAAGGGAATTGTTTTGTGGATGCTCTATGTTGGAAGGATCAGAATCATGTGGTTCAGGAGTTCAACTCAAAGTTGAGAATAATGGTCTTGTTTTTTTGAGATGCACCTGGAATAATAGGATGGTCATGGGTAGATGACCCTTGCATCCATATATTTTTATTTCATTATTTTGAGAATGGTCAAGGAGATTCATCTTGAGGACCCAAAGTGTTTGGCTATGAAGGAAAGTCTTAAAGGTGGGGAGTCACCTTCTTGTTGGATTGTGGGTGCTGATGGAATATTTTATGATCATGGAAATTTTTTGGTGCCAGTGGGTGTGCAAGGAGAGTAGATGTGTGAGTTTCATGAATCTAAGTGGGCATTACATAATATTTTGACTAATATGTATTGAGATATTTTTGGGCGATATTGGTGGACGGGATTGAAGATGGAGGTTGTGAGGTTTGTGGTGTGATAATTCACCTGTAATCAGGTGAAGGCCGAGCATCAACACCCAAGTGGTTTGTTAAACCATTTACTATTTTGGAATGGAAGTGGGATGATGTAATGATGGATTTTGTAGTGGGACTTCTGAGGTAACCTTAGAAGGATTATGCGATTTGTTTAGTTTTTTATCTGTTAAAAAAGGTGGCTCATTTCTTGTCGATCCAAGAGACCTTCACCATTTATCAGTTGGGGGAGTTATATGTTCGAAAAAATCATGTGGTATCATGGAATACCACGGACTATATAGTTGGATCATGATCCATTTTTTACATAACACATTTTCAATGGATTCTAGAAGGAAATGGTAACTCTTGTATTTTTGAGTATGGATTTTCATCTATATATGGATGGGAATCCAGAGTGTATGATTCAGGTACTAAAGAATTTATTGAGATCTTGTGTTCTAGATTCCAGTGGTTCATGGTAAAAACACATGTTCAATTTTTGAGTTTTTCTACAATAGTAGTTTCTATGATATGATTTATATGGAATCATTTAAGTCACTCTATATAATACTTTTTAGATCATTGTTGTGTTGGATAGAGGCTGGAGAGTCTGAGTTATTAAAATTGAGTCTCATTTAGGAGACATCAAAAAATGTTCAATTGATTCAGAAATGAATGTAAACGGTTCAGAGTAGGTAGATATAATATATATATTGTCATCATTGACCTCTTGAGTTTATGGTGGGAGATAGGGTGTTTCTTCAGGTGTCACCAAGGTTGGGTAACCGTTGAATTTGAAAATAGGGCCATTTAGTGCCCATGTATATTGGGCCGTTAGATATTGTGAAGAGGATTGAACTGATGGATTATTGATTTTCTATTTAATAGTTGTATAGTGGCATTCATGATTTATTTAATGTTTTCTATCATTGTAAATTTTTCCCTAATCCATCTCGTGTGGTTACCATTGAATATGTAGAGCTTGATGTTGATTCGTTCTTTGAGGAGCATTCAGTTCATATCATGGACTATAGTGAGAAAGTCTTGTGGGGAATGGTTGCGCCTTTAGTTTTAATTCTTTGGTAGCATTGGAATTTTCAAAAATAAACATTGGAGTGTTAATTGAAAATGTGGCCTCAATGACCCAATCTATTTTATTTAGAGTCTTAGTGATTCTTGGAAGCGCGGCTTGAGGAAGAGTTGTTATAAGTTGGGGAGGTTGTAAGATCCCAGACATCATGAAGGTATATATGTATTTTATTTTCCATTTATATCATTTTTTTGTGGTTAATGAAATGTTTATTGTGAGTATGGGGTTCCTAGAGGGTGTTTCGGGGGTTCGGGTCACAAAAGGAAGGGAATTCAGGCCAATCTATACAAGGTGCACGATTAGCGCATGGTTAACTAAATCATGAAGCCTTCCCAGAAATTCTATGAATTCTTGGACATTGTCATATCACATGGTTGTAGCATAGTTTTAAAACCATTAAGGACTCCCTAGGTAACCATGTGACCCAACTTCCCTTGGATTACGGCTTGCATATGGTTTGTAAAACATTGCGGGTAAATTGTGCGCCCCTTTAAAAGTTGGAAAAAATTATAGTGTTTTTATCATGGGATTTTAAGACCCTCTCCAGAATTTATCCCTCATTTCCTCCATTGAAACCCTAGTGAAAAACTCATGTGACCCAAGCTTCCCAATGATCAATATCTGTAATTTCTAGGTTGTTTGGAGTGCCATTGGTTGTGCATCGAAGCTTCGAGTAAGTCTAATATTCCCCTCTCTTCTCTTTTTCGGATTAGGGCTTGTATGTTTGGAAATCTTATATGAAAGACATAAAACCTATTTTCCAGTGTAATATAGGTTAAGGATTAAATTGGTTTTTTAATAATTATATAAGGAAATTATTAATAGTGTTTTCATCAAAGGATTCAAGAAAGGTGGTCTACACAATATATCCTATAGTTTTTAAGTGGATTTGTGCATTTGAGTATGTTTTATTTCTTCCCTCTTGTTTTGATTTGAATTTTTGTAGTGATTTTTGTAAAATGAACATAAAAATGATTCTTTTAACTTCTAGTGATCCCCATGGGATGAATTTATGAATATTTGACCAATTTGGGCCACCCATGGAGTAAACCTACATTCCCAAACCTAGGAACTAGAGTAAAATGTGGAATTGATCCATGATAATGTAGATCACTTGTTGAACATGTTAATATGTTTAGTTTGGTTGAAGATGAAATATTGATAGTGTAACTATATTTTATAATTTATTTTTAATTGATTAATATGATTAATGGGTTAATATATGGGAATTTTTCAATATGATGAATGTGATGTGGCTTGAAAATTGGTTTAAAGGGGTTAATGAAAATATGCCAAATATATTGTGGTTTGTACATGAAATTCATAAGGGGATTCATACCTAGGAAATTATTATTGGGTTATGTGACATAACAAATGGAAATTTTTCAATATGATAAATGGGTTAAGGTGGGGGAACCAATGAATATGCTTAATGAGTTTAGGCATAAGATAGGGAATTGGACTAAACAATAAGGTAATGTTAATTGAAAAGTGTTAAGGGGTTATGGAATAATATTTATTATCAATTTTATTGTTTTGGTTATGATTTTTATTTCGGTTTGTTGTGTTTGATTGGGATATGGTATTTGAGGTGAATGGATATGTATAAGCATGTGCACATGGCTTGTTATAGTGGTGAATTGGCTGAGGATCTTTGCCCACACTTCATGTTAGATCAAGGCTCTAAAATCCACCATGTAATTAATGGTTTAGGTAAGGGTATGGAGTTCTATACCCCTAATGTTTTCATTCAACCAAAACTAAAGCTTCTAGGTGAGTATAATGTGGTTGTTATGATATGTTTACCCCTAATGAGATAGGGATGTTACTTATTCCCTTATGCATATTGAGGAATTACTTGAACCCTTGTGTGAATGATGTAAATTCCAAACGCATGGAAAACTTGTTGATAATGAATTAAGTAATTAAGAAGATTCTAATAATGAATTTGGTACTAAGGATAGAAATGGTCAATGTAATGTTTTTTAACTAATGGAACCTGGAATGTTCGTTATTATCTTGTCATTTATTTAGTACATGGATGCACTATTTATTTTATTGAATATTTTGTATACAATGATGGTGGTGGTCTAATAAGTTGTAATGACACCCAACTCAGGCCACCATTCAGTACCTAAGTAGTTTTCATGCTTGCAGGTCAGAATAAGATAAAATTCTCTGTGCTTCGGAGTTGAGTTAAACTTCGGATGTATATGGATATGGTTTTGGACTTAGACCAGTTTGGGAGTTCTATTTTTGTATTTATTTTGGGTTTTTTTCAATAAGAAATATTATCATGATATGAAATACTTACTATTATCAATGGTTTTCACCCATTTTTGGGAAATGGTTGTTTATTCATGTTCATTGTTTATTACATTTTGTTTCCATTATGATATTAATTTCTTTACTATGGCTTACTCTAGTAAAGAGGGTACGATCTCTCCACATGACCTTTTTGGACACTCTTTTCTTGTTATAAACCTATGGATTATGGGTAGGTGCACTTTAGTTCATGTAGAGACCTAGATCAGGGCATCAGTTTAGTGGATTTCAGGTTAGGTATGTTACAATTTTCCACTTCCAAAACCAATGAAAACGCCAAAAACGATTTTGAAAATCTATTTCATATCCCACAACCATTTCAAAATAATAAATCCATTTCAAAATATAAAATTCTGATTTCAAGTCCCCTTGGACCAAAAACTATTCAATATTATCCACTTTTAAAATCCAAAACACAATTTTTAATTTCCCTTTAAAGCCACAAATCCTATTAGGAATGAATTCCATTTTAAATGAAAACTAATTCTATAAGTAATTTTCATTTTATAATCCACTCAAACTAACCAAAATCAAATCGATAATATCACTCACATCAAAACCTTTGAAATAGAAGTCTTGTGGTTATTTATAACTCAATTTCATGGTTTAGTAGACCATGTAATAATTATGAATCTACCAATGGAAGGATGAAGAACCATGTAATCATAATCCATGTGGTTCTCTATGAAATGTAATATCACCGTGTGATGCCATATCACACCAATTATCATCCTTCAAAACACATAAAATCATAAGATAAAAAATAAATACTCAAAACTAAACTAATTCTAGAGAATCAAGTTTCATTACAAGTGTTAGTGATCAGGAACGAACCCATGACCTAGATCCTGGTCCCAACGATCCTATATCTAGTCTACTTGAATCTCCAAAAAAAATAAATGGTTGATCTGATACCATTTTTTCACAATCCATCCCAGGTCAACCTATAAACCAGTCACTCAAACTGGTATGTGGAATGTCCTGATGTGTTTACCCAATACCCACTGGCTGACAACCAGCATTATGGAATCATTGATAATTATTGGGGATGGTTTCACCCAATAACATAAACGTCATAAAAAATAGAGCATCCATAATAACTAGAATACCCAAATCAATAAATATAAAATAAATATCAACCAGAAATAAAATACAATATACCAAAAATGATAAATTATAACCCAAATAGAACCAGGATCAATCATTCTGTGAACTCTTATTAACCTCTATCCACAATACTAACCAACTCCATGGGTGAACTTGAATGACAACCCAAACCTATAAAACATCTTGTTTCTATCGATGTCAAGTTTCATAAGTAGGGTGTGAGCATAAAAAATCTCAATGTGTAAATACCATAGAGTCCATGCATGTCATTCCTCATAATATCCCATGAACACTAGTTTAGAAATATAGTAATAAAATAGGTTTTTATCATTTAAAGTAACTATGTATAGCATTATCAAAATGTATTTCGAAAACAAACATGGATTTACATTAAAATAGATTTATCATATAAAAACATAGTTTTGAAAATAATTCCAATGAAAACCATAACTCAGGTACATGAATATACAAAGAGGATCAAAATTGAACATAATTAGTAGGGTACACCAATGATAAATTACTTAAGAAAGAGAGGAAACAGAAGTATATAAAGATACATGTAACCAGAGTAAGAGAAATGAGATGCCAAAAAACAATACTAGAAAATATATTATAATAGTCATGGTAATGTTATAAATTTCCCAAATAGGTGGCCCTATATGTACTTGGTTCAGAACAATCTATTGATGTATGATATGATTTGTAGTCTATCACTAACCTAGAGACTCTAGAAGCTTAACACCAATGGTACTCCCACTATGTACAACTGTCAACCATGGTGGATCAAGTACATCTCATTAGGTCATAGATAGTAACTATCACTCTTCCATGTAAATGAAATATAGGGTCTTGTGATAATATTATAGGGGGAAATGAGGAGGTTATCACAGGATTGACAATAATTGTAACCCACAGATCCAAATGACCATGAATTTCCCTATTCCTAAAAAAATCCATTCAAAAACCATCACTAAATGGAGAATAATTATGGGAGTTCCTATCACATAGAAAACATTTTACATGTTCCAAATAGTCTTACACATCCTGAGTGTATTAAATGAGTTTTCCAAGAAACATTTCAAAGTGCTAATTAAGCATATGTATATGTGAATTGTCAGTTATTCCCCAATGAAAAGTTCAAATGTACCAAATGGACCATAAAATTTGAACTATGATATGATTTCTAAAGAAAACATTTTCCTTCTAAAACCATTTTTGAAACCAATATGGTATCCATACAATACTTCCAAGGTGAAAAATAGTCCTTCTAAGAAATATTTAGAAAATAAAATTTAAAACATCATTTGGGATACATTTAAAACCTGATAATATATTTATAAAACCTTTATAAATTTAGAAAAAAGGTTATGATAAATAAGGTTTTGGGAAAATAATATTCTATGTAATTTACCATTTATATTTTTTCATGTGTCTATAGTTACACCTCATGAATATATGGGCACACAGATATCACAATAGAATGTATATGGTCATACATAATAATGATTAGGGTTCAATAAAAGAAACCTTATGGAGAATCACAATACAACACAAGAGGTTTCACATAAACACCAAATCCACAAAAAGGGAAAAAACCCATGCAAACAACAATTACAGTTTCAATCCAAAGTTCACCAAAAACAATAAAGTACAAAAAAAATTCAAAACACCCAAATTCATTTTAAATTCCACTTATCATTTTATCAAACACATTGCATACCTATACATTGGATATATATAGGCTTTATATATAAATTCCTCTAAAACCACATTTTTCATCAAACCACACATCAATAAAGTCATATAAATTCATCATAACACACATTTACCATGAAGAACATGATTAAAATTAATTTAATAAATCTTAATCATAACATGGTATGTTTCAAAAAAATGTTTGAGAACATCAACCTCAATGGTGTATGAATGTGAAAAAACATCGGAATAGGGAAGATCAAGGCCCAAGAACCAAAACACACCACCTGACATAAATTTAAAAACCCCACTTAATTCAACCCTTAGTATATGGATCATCCAATAGAGGACCAATTCAAATAATAATAAATAAACAAGAGGGGAATAATATGGGAGGAGAAAACACCCAGAAAAACCAAATAAACAAACCCAAGAACCAAGGGGGAGATTAAATATAAGGAGTATGATAAATAAATGTTGATCTACTCTCATAAAGGTCCTCTATAATGAATTGGGGGGGGGGGGTATAAGGGTTGAATTTTTTTCCAAACATAATAAGGGAAAACATTAAATTTCAACTTTTAGAGAATTTTGGTACATCGTACAGTTAGTGTAACACCCACAAATTATAATATAATAATATTTATTCAATATGTGACATGGAACACTATGTGTAAAATGAAATATAACTTCCCAATATTTTATGATCTATTTATTTTTAAATATATTCAATCTCTTTAATAGTTTTCATTACATGCAACACCTTGTTTAAACAAAACACAGTTTAGTCACACCTTAGAAACTTAATTTAATGTAAAATTTTAACACTGTTAGAAACATTATTTGAAAAAAAACATTTATTTGAAATTTGAACACCAAAGTTATATTAGGTTTAATATTTTATATTTTTCTAAAATATTTCATTTTTGATGATTAGTGAGAAATACTAAATTCTAATTGAAAATTGTTTTTTTGATTAAATAATTTATGTTGTTAGAAATTATATTTTGAATTGGTTTTTAAGGAAAATTAGTTCAATTATACATTCATTAATTCAATATATTTTATTGGGATCAATTTCATATTTAATTTTTAAATAAAAACATTCCAAATGTTTAAATAGTTCCTCCTTAAAAAATCTACTTTCCCATCGCATCTTTGGGCTTAATTTTAAATTAAAATTTTACAATTATGAGAATTGAATCAATAAAAATTAATTCCATATTTATAATCATAATAATTAATATTGTATAATAATTTGATCATAATTTTTTTACTAAAATGAATAGTGAATACAGTAAAAATTAATAACTATGGTTAAGGTAAAATAGATTTTTCGAGGGTTAAAATAGAATGATAAGAGTGAAAATGACATAAATTATTATAAAAATTTTATTTGATGAGTTTATTTTTGACATTGTCATAAAATTATATGAAATATGAAATTTCCATTCCAGTTTACTTTTAATATGAACCATATAATAAGTTAAATAATGAAAAGATAAAAAAAGATACTTCTATAAATTTTAATATCAATAAAGCCTTAGGGTAAGGAAAAAACAACATATATTTAGTTATATATATGATTTTGAAATATAAATTATTATATTTTATGTTGATAATTTATTTTAATTTTTTTATATCACATAATTACGTTAAATGCTTAAGAAACACCAACACGGTAATTATTTAGTTAAAATTTTTATAAAATAAATGATACTAAAAATATTAAAACAGAAGTAAATTGAATGAATTGTTATGTTAAAATATTTTTAAAGATTAATATATCATTTTAAACATTTTTTAACGTAATATATTTGAATTCAATTATTTTCTTTGTATTTAAAAATTCAATTTAAATGAATAATTTAAAAATCTATATTAATGTAATTCTTTGATAAATTATATTTTCTTAAATGAATTAAAATTATTAAAATCCTATATTATAACAATTTATTTTCAAATTTAAATAAATAAAAACTATTTTCCACCCACAGTCCAATTTTTTTATAATGAATATATTTTATTTTAAATAGTAAAAAACATTGTTAGCACTGCTAAGGTTCAAGAGGCTTTTTTACACATTACATGCACTTATGTTAAAATAAATTCTAAACACACAAAGGATTTTTATTTCATAAATTTGATTTCACATTTATTCTTTGGGTATCTTGGTATGTTACTAGATTCTATCTTTGGACATTAGGATGCTTCGCCTAATACCACTATGAAAGAGGGATTGTGGGTATCACAATAAGTGTATCCAGAATCTTAGTTAAATAATAATAATATTATTTATTATTTCATAGGTTGAATAGATATTATTCCGATTTATGTTTTAATAATTACTCATGCTTTCTTGATCACATTAATTCCATCACCAGTTATTTGAGATAATATAATGAGAACTAAATATTTAATAAATAAATATTTTTTAATTATTGAATATAATATTTATTTATTTATTGTAAAATAATGTAGTGGTATTTATTTAATAAATAAATAGTCATTATTCATGGACTGATAAATATTGTGGAGGAATACAGGTCTGGGATTAATGTTCTACTAACAAATAATACATATTGAATATGATTTGATTAAATTATATTTAATGCAATTTTTAAGTTAAATGCATGATGATAAATAATAATACTATTATTATTATTTGACATGGGGTTCTATATGGATTAAATAAATAATAAAGGGAACTTGTAAAATTATTTTATTCTAACCTTACTAGTATATAAAACCAATTATATTATTTTCCAAATGAACCATTTCATTTTTAGTGCACAATGGATTTAGATAATCCCTTAAACAAATAGAGATATCCATTATCGAAGAAAACTCCTAAGAATAGAGTGTGATCTTCCACTACAACCTAATCTCAAATCAAGAGAGATTAAGGAGAGCACTTTGGAATCAGTTCTTAAGGCGATAAAAGGTGGATGATGCAAGCGATAGGATCTACCATACTAGCATCTGAATAATACTATGATAACATTCAACGATTTATGGAACACATGTGGATCACTACTAGAGGCAATATTCTCTTGATTCCGATAACGCAATAATGGTACAATGTAGATCTATTATTAGATCAATCAATGAAGAAATAATCATAATAAGGTAATTAATTAATTAATTAAATTGATTATAAATAATATGTGATAATCCTATCTTTGGTTATATTATTATAACCCTTGTCTATATTATTTGATTAAATTCCATAGATTAGGACGTTTATTGTTGGTTAAATCATAGATTGATCACTGATCATGTCAAAAATCAAAGTTGGCCACTAGTCATCACACACATTCACTATTTCTAGAACCTTCATGGGGTATCAAAGCGGTCACATAATTATTTTTCATTATTTAAAGATCATTGATTGATTTACTCATTTTTAATTTTGTTTTTAATTCATGTTTAATCAATATTTTAATCCAAATTATGAGCTCTTTTTTTCCTCCTTTATTTCTCATAGATATAATCAATATGATTAATTCTATAAATGAAATAAAATTAAGGAACTCATCCAGAGTTTCCCAGTATTCTAGATAGATAACACAAGAGAACACAATGTGTAACCTAAGTTACACTCCATGTACTTGTGTTCAACGCCTCAGGAATTAATTAGGAAATTAATTCAAACTGTTTGTATTAATGTCATGTGGTGTATATATTTCTTACACTACATGTTGACTGGGCCAGGGTGGTGCACAGTCAACCTGATTACATTTCATGTATCCCACAACCATGGTGTGTAGTTTCTTTCAGTCACATATGGGTTGTGTATTACCATACACGTCCTACCTAACTGGATACCATGTAACTCAGAGACCACATGTCGTGTAGTTTCTTATACACGTTGTGACCTCCAATTGTCCATGAAATAGTTTTCATGACTTGTCCCTAGTCATGTGCCTCAAATACATGGTGAATGATGTATATTCCATGCATCTTAGTTATACATTATGTTCACTTATACTGAATTACGTATATTTAAAATTTATGTATGGTGTTGTGTAAACCATATTGACATTTTATTGTGTGTGGTTATTAAGTTTATAGGGCACTCCATGTGATGGATTTTAATATAGTTGTGTGTGTGTGTGTGTAATGTTCAGATTTTCATATCATGTATGAGTCACAGTATATTTGTTACTCCATATACATTAAGGCATGACATGTAACATAAAAAACATGTAAATCATGTAATCATTATGTTGATACTACACGTCATGAAAGTTCATGATAAGTCATGTATGCTATATGTCACATGAATAAACTGTATATGAGTACAGTACATGTTGGGTAGATTTGGATGGGTATTCACTATGTTGCCTCCAAGGTAAATTTAAATATACAGTTAATTTTAAATAAATTTATTTAATTTTTAAAAAATTATAATAGATGAGACTATTTTGTAAATTTGGATGATAATTAAGAATATATAATTGATTAATTAAAATGGTAATTAATTTATTCAAGTGTGATTTATCTTTAATAATAACAATTAATAATTTAATGATAGTTTTATAAAATGTGTAATTTTTTGCATGAATGTGGATGATCATGATCATAGACAAGACCATAGTATTAGATTGGGTTCCATTTAATTTATTGAAAAATTAAATTTTTGGTATTCATTTATTGTCTACTCTTAATATTTAAGGGCCAACAGGACCATGGTATCTTTTATTTAAACCCTTTTCACCTCACATGTGTGTGATTAAAATCATATGTAATAGTTGGTGATCGTAATCTAGTAGAGGTGGTAAAAATTTGGAGTTGAGGAGAAACCAATCCAGAAGAGATACATAGGTGGATAGGTGGAAAACGGTAACACATAACATATTTGGTTCAAGTTGTTTTTCCCCAAGGTCAATAGTTAGTTTATCAACCACTAGATAAACTAACCATTTATAAAATATCATGATCATATTACTTTAATATTTTATTTCTATCAAGTTGCAAGATTATTTAATTATAGATGTTTTTTCGCAATCACATGAATTAATGAAATTAACGAGCATGCAATATAGAACTAAAATAAATTTTCTTATGCATAAATATTATAGAAGACCTAATTTATCCCTTAAGTAAATCAACGTAATATTAAAAATCATGTCATAATGATACTAATTGTAAATTAATACAGAAATTATAAAATCGCTGAATTTAAAGTATTAAGTTTGTATAGACTTCAACTTCTTCGGTTATAGAAAACCATAGTTCAAGGTGCTTAAACAACCAAATTGGCAGTGCTTTAAAATATTTGAGAATTATGAATTAATGTTTTGGGTTAACATAACATAGTTCACATAATGGATTGAAATAAAAAGTAGGACATAGTTTAACTGAGAGGTGAGGGTTGTGGAAATCAAATTTCATGATTTTGGATTAGGGATTCCACTAAACAGATCAAGGAATTATGAGTTAATGTAGTTCATATTTGGAATTCCTACATAAAACTAGTCACGGTTCATGACCAACCAATGTTGGGGAAATGAAAATAAAAATATATATCCTTTCCTCTAATAAATACCATATTTTGAAGCCAATTGTGTGGGATATTGGTTTTAGAAAAAATATTGGGGGACTTAAAAATTTAATATTTGTTTTTTGTCTAACTATTATCGGTTAATGTACTAAAATTATTCTCATCTTATTTAGAGAAACAACTATAAAATGACTTCAAACATATCATTATGATCCATGCTTCATAAGGATAACATTCTCACCGATATAAATTTCCAATAACAGAAAAGGTTCTTACGAATTATCCTTCACAATGAAAAGAAATTGTATGTGCTGGAAGAACTTATTCTAGATTCACATGGTAATTAGGTAAGTGATAAAGAGTTACTACAATATGAGAATCATTTAAACGATTCTACAAATGTTCAATGAATCATGCTATAATTCATGTCCAATGAGATTTAATGAAACATGAGGACATTGATTCATATAGAATTATGTCTCACCTCTGGGATATATATCAATAGAAGGAGAGACAATAGAGGTTTGAGATCTAAGATGCTTTGTTCACAAATAATATTAGATATTTTTCACCAACAGGGCCTCATGTAGTCAATATATTTGGCTACATTTAATGCTTTGATAACATAGAGATTTAATTCTCGGATGAGCTGCATACATATCTCATACATTCACCACTTCTCAAGACCATCTCTAGTTTTATTATTAATTATAATATGATCAATAATGAGAAAATTATTTTATAAATTTTTAATATGATTCTCCATGTGGATAAAGACATGGGTCATGATAATCATATGTCCTTATGGTGAAAAATATAAGGGGTCCCAAGAATCACAACAAGTTTTAAGATCATGAGCACCGTCCTTCCAAGAAGAGAAATATCTAGAGGCAGGGAAAGGAAAATGATTGAATATATTTTTTATGTGTAAATCAAGGACACTAGAAGTGGAATTTCACCTAGATGCAAGGGAAAGATAAAGGTTCATTCTTTATTGAGTGTAATCTTTTAATGTCTACACATTGTGAATTAGGTAAAGCTTATAGTGCTCACATCTGTATCCAAATATAGGAACCAGGTAGAATTTGAAAGATTTATAGAGGAGAGGTGGACCTGAGGGCTGCCAATATATCGAGGGTAGCTTCTGTATCCATTGGTGACTATCACCTTTCATTTCCAATAAGAATGATTTTGGTTTTAAACGATTGTTATCATGTACTGATGGTTATCAAGAACATAATTTATGTATCATATCTAGATAAAGATGGGTTTATTTTCAAGTTTTGAAATAAATGTTATTTATTTTATAAGGAAAACATATGTTATAGTATGACACATTTAAATAAAGGTCATTATGTATTAAATTATGTAAACCAGGTATTGTAAATTGATAACGAATCATGTTCACATGACTCATATAACATCTAATTATGACATCACCATCATGGTTATGTAAACAAGAAGAATTTGACAATTATCTCTCAAGATGGATATTTAGACATCTCTGGGAAAAAACACTTGAATGATTTCATGATTATTTAAAGGTAGAATGACCAAAACACAATTTTTTGGAAGTGGTTAAAGGGCCATAGATATTTAATGATTGTTTCGGAAAAATGTGTGATGACCATTTCTAGTAGAATATAGAGGTGGGTATTCTTACTTAATAACGGTTAAAAGTGAATTGAATATATATCTTAATACGTACTTGATAAGGTATAATTTTGAGTCCTTTTAGAAATTAAAATAATTCATGAATGGATTGTAGAATCATCTTTGTAATAAGATAAAGAATATTTGATCAGATCCAGGTGGTGAATTTCTTATCAAAGAGTTTATTGACTTTCTACAGGAGTTGGGGATTCTATCTTAACTCACTCCACCTTACACGCCACTGTGGAATGGTGTTAGTGAAAGGAGGAATTGTACCTTGTTAGACATGGTAAGATCGGTAATGAGTCATTTCGATCTTCTATTTTCCTTTTAGGGATATGCATTACAAATTGCAATATATTCATTAAATCAGATACCAACTAAAGTGGAAAATTTAATTACTTTAGAGCTATGGAGTGGAAAGAAATACATTTTATCTCACATATGTGTATGGGGTTGTGAGGAATTTTTTAAAGAAACCTTAGGAAACAAACTAGAACCCCTGTTCAAAAAGTGTATCTTTATAGTATATCCTAATGAAATAAATGTATAATCTGTATACAACCCATCATACAAGAAAGTTACTATCACCTGATAAGACATATTTATTTTGTGGAAGAAAATACTGAAAAATGATAGTGGGAGAAATATTTAATTTGAGGAAGTTGATGCCCAAGATATATAAGAGTTAGTACAGGAACAGATTCCATAGGTCCCCATAGAAGAAGTAGTTCTTGAAACATAAGTACGGTCTATGAGAATAAGAGAGGTAAGATAACCCTAGAGATATGGTTTTCTAGTCACCAAATATGGTGATTCATTATTGGATGACAATGATGAACGTCTCTCCTACACGGAGGTTGTATGGACCTCAAAAGAATCAAAATGGAAAGAATCCATGATTTCAGGAATGGATTCCATGTATCAGAACCAAGTTTGGGTTCTCGTCGATGAACTAATTGATGTAAATATCGTTGGATGTAAATGAGTATTTAATAGGAAAGTGGACATGGAAGGTAATGTAAATACCTATAAATCAAGGCTAGTGTCTAATATGTTTAAATAGTGTAAAGGAATTGACTACGATTAATTTTGTTAACCAGTTTTTATGATTAAATCCATCATAATTATACATGATATAGTAGCTTACCATGACTATGATATTTGTAAGATTGATGTAAGAACTACATTCCTTAATGGGAACCTTCAAAAATATGTCTATATGATACAATCAGAAGGGATTGTGACTCTAGGTGATGCCAAAATAATTTAAAAGTTATACAGATCCATTTTTGGATTGAAGCAAGAATCTAGGTCATGAATCATTCAATTTGATAAATCTATAAAATAATTTATTTTCATTAAGATTTAATGTGATTTGTGTGTTTACAAGAGTTTTAATGAGTGTGCGGTTGTCATCATAGTAATATATGTAGATGACATATTGATTATTAGAAATGAAATACCATTCTTATAGTCTGTTAAGCTATGGTTAAATATATTTCTGTCTATGAAGGACTTAGGTGAAGCATCTTTTATTATAGGAATCATGATCATTCATGATAGACCCAATAGGATACTTGGATTATGTAAAAGTACATATATTATCTAGATACTAAAGATATTTAGGGTGGAACAATCCAAGATGGTGTTGGTTCTGATTTCACATGGTTTATATCATTATAAGAAAATGTGTCCTCAAACACAACATGAGACAGATATAATGAGTAAGATAGCATAATCTTTGACAATAGAATCAATAATTTATACAATGTTATATAATAAATTTGATGTTTCCTATGAATTTATCATGGTATAATGATATCAAGAAGGTCTAGGAGAACATCATTGGGATGTTATTAAGTCTGTCCATAAGAATCTTATAAAAACTAATGACATGTTCTTAGTGTATGGAGGAGATGAAGAAATGGTCATCAGGGTATATACTAATTCTAGTTTCTAAACATATCAGAATGATATGAAGTCTCAGTAAAGATATTTTTTCTGTCTCAATCGAGGATCAATGAGTTTGAATAGTTCAAAGCATCCATTTTCTGCTGATTCTATATTGGAGTCTATCTATATAGCGGCTTCTGATATAGCCAAGGAATCCATTTGGATTCAGAATTTTTTCTAGGATCCTGATGTAGTTCCTAGTATTAAAGACCCTATCACATTATATTGTGATACTTTTGTAGTGGTGGATATTTTAAATGATTCAAGGTCACACCAATGGGTAAAGAATATACTCTAGATGTATCAACTCTTGAGGAATTTTTATCAAAGGGATGAATTTGATTTCACTAGATTTCCTGCAAAAGAGAACGTGGCGGACCACTTGACTAAAGGCATAGCTCAGTAGAAGAATGATAATTGTGATAACAGTACAAGTGGGATTTTGTTGAATTAGGTTTCATAGAACTAAATTTGGTGTACTTTATGATAACATGTATTCATATTTTTGAATATTAATAAAATCGTTATCATGACATGATTGTTCCTCTGTGTGACATAGTATGTGATAATAACCCAAGAGTGTTTGTCGCACTAAAAGGCTATACCAATTCCCCGCTATCATGAGTATCAAAAAGTTCTATGACATTATTCTTAAATATATATTTTATAGCAAGATGATATCATTTAATGGACACAAATTATATAGGCTATCAGGGGTGGAGACTCATGGGAATTTGCGTCAGCTTCCCATGGTGTACATCCTTGGTAATATCCAGTAAGATATTATGAGAATGATACCCTCTAGTAGGAAACCCACATTTATATGTGTCATTGGATGCTCCTATCTATGTACATGTGTATTGATCCTTGGAATTTAATATTATTATTAATGAGTATTATGATTTGTGTACTTTGATGTATTGTTTAAAACAACGACAATAGATGTTTGCAGTGAGGTAGGATATGTCAGGTTTGTCACAAGTAATTTTGCATTAATAAATAATATGAGAAAATATTTTTATGTTATGTTTTTTAATGAAAGTTGATATACCGGGACTTTTGATTGAAATTATATAGCCTAAATAAAACCATTTTCATCGTGTTATATCAGAAAAGTTCAATTTTCAGAAAGTCAAAGAAAGAGACATTAATCACATATATTGATGGCACCGATATGCAACCTGCATGACTAGAGATATAATGATAAAGGGATTATATTACATAATAAGTGTTTGTATGAGGTATTATATCAATACAACATTAAATCCTTTTCTATATGGGTGACTTTGTGTGTTTCTACATGCAAACCTTGGACTTCAGACCAATTCCCCTAATTCTAAAGAGAAATTGGTCTAGATGGTCACACACTAAGTATATCCAGAATCTCAGTTAAATAATAATATTATTATTTATTATTCATTTGGTTGAATACATATGTTTCTCATATAAGGTTTAATAGATATTCATGTTTACTTGATCGTATTTTTTATGTCACCATTTATTCGAGAGAATATAATGTGAGAAAAATATATAATAAATATTTATTTTTTATTTAGTGAATATTATATTTATTTATTTATTAGGGAAAAATGTAGTGAATATTTTTTAATACATAAATAGTCATTATTCAAGATATGATAAATATTTTAAAGGAATGGCTGACCAAGTTTAATATTCCGGTGAAAGTTAATAACCATTGAATGTTATTTGATTAAATAATATTTAATTTAATTTTCACGTTAAGAGAATGTTCACAAATTATAAAAATATAATTATTATTTTACATGGGGTTTTATAGGTATTAAATAAATAATAAAGCGAACTTGTGAAATTATTTTTTTAACCCTAAGAGTATATAAATCGAATTATATTATTTTCTAAAAGATGCAAGTAATTTTGTTTTGGTTATTAACAATGGATATGGAGAATCCTATTAATCCCTACAGAGCTCCCTTCTCCTAGAACAGTCCCAATAACAGAGAGTGATCGGCCTCCACCACCCACTCTCAAATCAAGGGAGATCAAGGAGAATTATTTGTAATCAGTTCACAAGGCGATCAAGGGAGGACGACGCATGTGATTGGATCTTCCATGCTAGCACCTAATGATTCATTTAGTGACATTCAGGGATTTTTGGAACACCTTTACATCACAGTTATATGGAATCTTCTATTGATTCCTTCAATTCAATGTAGGTTCAATGCATATCTGTTGTCAGATCCATCAACGAAGAAAGAATTCCAACAAGGTAAATATTTTATTAATTAAATTGATTATAAATAATATGTTATGATCCACTCAATGGTTCCATCAACATATCCCTCGTGTTTATTATTTTATTAAATTCTATTGATCATGACTTTTATCATTTTGTAAATCTTCGATTGATCATCGATCATGACAAAAAGAAAAGTTGGGAACAACCCATCGCACGCTTCCGTTGAACCCATAGCCTTCATATATAAAGTAGAATATATATATATATAATTATAACTAATAATTCATTATATAATATATAACATATTACTTTCCATTTCATTTGAGACATGATATCTTCGCTCGTGTGTACAGTAGACTACCACCTCATGAAGCGATGTGATTCGTCTTTCACTAAGTCTTTACATGGAATGTGATAAGGAATAATGTTAATGATTATATATGATACACATGAAATAATTATTTTATTCATGACATATTCATAATTCTTGAAAGATAATATATCATTTTATTTTATTTTACACTTAAATATGGCAGCATCGTTCGTGTACATGTGGACTACTGCCTTCACAAAGCGATGTGACTCTCTTTTCATCACCACACCATATAAGAGATATATATAAGTATGATTAAACAAATAATGTGGTATATTTTAAATTATGAACATTATTTAAATAGAAAATATTACTTACACCCTTTCTATAATGATCATTGAAAAATGTCAAAATTATACACTTCCGTATGTATGGCCTGCCGTCTCTATGATCGTAATGTATTCCATTTTTTGTAACCATTATTCATGATTGGTTTGGAAATTATAATTGATGTAAAAATATGATAATTATTTCAGGATTATTATTATGGATATCATATAAATATATAAAATGTGAAATAAATAGATCTTTAATGATGAAATAGACATGAGAAAACAAGGAAATTAACACTAGAAATAATGGAAATAATATTAGATTATTAACTAAAAGATGATAAAAAGTTATAAAAGGATCATATATGTTATTATAAATATTAATATGGTTCTTTTATAAATTAATATATTGTTTAAAACTAAAATATAATAGATTAAATCACATTCAATCAAAAGGAAGCATGATGTAAGGTATTTTCGTCTCACTTTTTACATTCGTGAGACACATGTCATTTTCACCACATATTTCCTTTATGTTGTATATATAATGACCATGAATGTATATTAGTATTCCTATATTTAAAAATATTGGGGTTTACATATCTAATTTACGTTGTCTCTTTCAAGGGGTTTATGATTAAAAAGTTTCCAAATCGGTAAGGGATTTCGTCTTAATTTACATTCCATTGAGAATTATTTGTCTTTATAAACATATTCAATTTTATGTGGTTTATATAATTATTATTTGAAATTTAATATTATGATTAATTAATACATTATGTTAGTTTATGTTTTATTCTAAACTATCCCATCCAATGGGATTTGACTTGAAAATTACCATGTGGTAAAAGTTATTGTACAATCTCACTTCTTTTTGTGCTTGTTAACTTTCTCTTAAAACAATCACTTTCTTGTAATAATTTTTTATTTTACATTAAAGCTATATTGAATATATATATTATTGAATTATTTATATTATTTTTTCGAAACATTATACCATTTTTACATAGAGTGTTTACGTTTAAAGTTATTTAATTAACTGCAGAAATATTGTTAAATTTGAATCCTTTACTCAACATAGAAATTTGATATGGAACATTATTTATGAGTTAAATAGATTATTCAATATATAATGAATGATTTGAAAATATTATGCATTGTTTTGGAGTAGTAAATATAATCCCCTCGATGTATCTATAGTCTTAAGAGACAAATCAGTTGGCCAAATCAGACGGTTTTCTACCCACATACTTAAACAATCTTGAAGAAAGATCTTGACAGTACCTATCTTATGGATAAATATTGATATGTCATATGTTTGAAATTATTCAGTCAATCATTATTTATATTCCATGTGATTATGAAATTTTTTATAGTATCTATGGTCATGTTTCAATCTAATGTGATTATTTATATAACATTTTTTGATCATTTTTTTCTTGCTATATTATGCTCAAGTTATTGATTGAATTAGATTTGTCTTCAATCATTAACCATTCCATGTTTATTATTATTTATTTATTCATGATATATTCCACTATACATAACCCTTACTAATAATTTGAGCTCACCCTTAATTAAATTCCTTTACCCAAGTTATGAAGATGAATTCATAGAATTAGTTTCAAGGATGTTGAAATTTTAAATTTTTTATGATTTATTTTCTTTTCCTAATTTAAAATGGGTATCATGTATGTATCCAGATTTACAAAACTAAAAATTGACTGATAAATTGGGATATTACTTTTGTATCTATTTTAATGTAATGTAGTAATGAACCATCTCTGGGATACATGGGTCGTGGTCGTTTGTATTAGTATAAGAGTAGGTTTAGTAGAAAACATGGAAACTATATTTAGGAAAACATAAATTAGAGAACATAACCCTATGATTGAATTTGAGGATAATTATAAAGAAAATATGAATGTTTTGGTAAATTGGAGACTATATGGTTTTTCCTATAAATATATCTCTGTCAAGATACTACAAGTTGACATGCTTCTATCACAGAGGTACTTATGGTTAATATCTCTAAAAAAAGGCACACCGAGATTTAGTTTAGCATTACCTAGTACCTAGAAAGGGTCCATAATGTCCACCTGGTTTGACACTTTTATTGTATATTCATAGTATAATTGATATTTTCATTATAATACATTATAAATTATTTTAAAATAGTGATATCCCCAATAAAGCATATTTATGGTTATAATAATAGATATGTATAACTTTTTTAATTTATGTTATGTATTTAACTATTTTTGGGATTATTTATTATGTATCATAATGATTTAATATAAATTATTATATTAAATTATTTAGAAATGGTGCCTAGAAGATGGAATGGGAACCACATCAATGCTTGTAATCCAAAGAGTAAGAATGATAATTTTTTAATGGTATAAATCCAATATTTTCATGGGAAGTAGTCTCCCTAAAATTATCATCATATGAGGACATAGTATCATATTATAATATGATATATGTTTAATTAACCAGGTATTATAGATTTAATGGGAAGAACTAGAGGAATAGGATGCTAGAGAAAAATATGGATAAAGAGAATATGGGTAAGAAGTATTTTCCCACCTGTAATAATTGTTGTACAAAAAACCTTTATATTTTCTTAAGAGGAAAAGGATTTTTCTTCATGTGTGTTGAAAAATTCCACCATTATCATTATTTCATGGGTAACAAATAATTTTCCAATGTTTAATGCTTCAAATATAATGATATGAGGAACTATGTAAATTATTTCCCCAAGAAGCAAAGGAATATACATCAAAAGAAGATAATGGATCATGGTAAATATTATGCTACTACCAAAAATGAATGGGAATGATTAATGTACTTGTTTTTGGAATCAATAATTATTTCATATATGTATTTTTCTCAATGATATCTGGATTATGATAATTATGAAATATAGACGGGTTGTACTATATTAATTTTTCATACATAATTTGAAAGCATGTGTATAACAGTACTGATGAAAAAGAAAAATGATTTGGGATAAAGAGATTATTGATATAGATAAATTATATTTGATAGTACTGACAACCTTGGAACTGATTAATGATTTGTTGATATAGTGGATTATGCTATCATTGATGTGGTTCAAAATATAATTAGATTAAAGGAATATATACCAAAACTTGTGTTTTACTTAAGTAATAAAGAATAATACACATTTTTATCACGGTTTTACAGTAATTAATTTTATTACCATGTTTCATGAAAATGCATGAAGAAAGTATTCATATGCATGGTATGTGTTTGTTGAGATATACTTCATGTTGTTGAGAGATTAATGATAATTTCATTTTGGAAATTTTGTGAACTTCATTCTAATGTTTTAGATTACAATCTTTTGAAAGCATCATAATGTTAAACATTTATGAAATGTTTTAAGTTTTACATTGGATGAGTTTTTAGAGGATAATTTATTACCTCACCTTATTTAGATTTATGTATATTGGATGACATATACTGACTATTTTTTATAATAATAACTGGAGATCAAAGGAATGATTTATCATTCTATTATGGATATTAAAATATGTTAAAAGTAGATTTTTGTGCTTGGGGAATATCAAATTAATATATAGGTATTCATTTCGTGGGGGTAAGGGATGAATTAAAAATTTATCAATGAAAAACCAAAGGATTAAATTGCTATTATGAAATATCAATATATCAAGTAAGTATATTTCATTATATTCTTAGAAAGAAAAATAATTCCACAACTTTAAGAAAGGGATCTAGAAACAAAAATGTTATCCTATTGCCTTCATTTTTGATGAATCATATGGCCCTTTAAATCCTCATAGATTTAAGTTTTTGAGGCCCCTAACTTTACATTAATAATTATAATTTTGTGATCAATGACCATTATCACTCTTTGTAATTATCGATGTTTTTCTTCCATGTCTACATCTTCACATGACACCAATGTCCTCCTACTTGGAGACCTAGTTATGTGTTATTACAAATAACTTTCATACTCCATATAGATCATATTAAGATGATAGTTTTTAACCATTTATGATGTGTGTTTTCAATAATGGTATTTTGAAATATCAACCATTGAATTAGAGATCAAGATTAAATTGTAGGGGTGCAAATTATTTAAGGTGGGGATAATGTAACAACCAAAAATTCAAAGAGTAACCTTTTATTAAATAGAATATGTGACTTGAAACACAAATAATATAAAGGAATATAACTCCGTGAAAATTTACTATATATTTATTTATAAATAAATTTAATATCTTCTATAGCTTGCATTACACGCAACATTGTGTTTAAACAAAACATGATTTAGTCACGCTTTGTGAACATGATTTAAAATTAAATTTTTATAATTTTCAAAAATATCTTTTAAAAAATATATATAATTTTTGATATCTTAATAAAAAAATTAGATGAGGATGAATATTTTGGTTGTTTCAGAAATATTTAATTTTTTGAGGAATAGTGAAAAATACTGAATTTAAATTAAAAACCATCATTTCATTTAAATGATTTATAATATTAAATTATATTTTGAATTTATTTTGAAGTATAGTTATTTAATTTTTATATAAATTAATATAATATAGGTTATTGGGACCAGTTTCATATTGAATTTGGAAATAAAAACATTCCATAATTAGATTTTTTATTCAAAGTGCAGAAATGACATACAAGGGCTCCAAAAGGGGCCATGGAAAAACCACATTATGGAGGTCTAAAATAGTGAATTCCAATAGCATCCCCCCTATTAATGCCTATCCACATTGGATTCAGACTTTGAAGAGTGTGACAAACAAGGCCCTCTGATTCATAAAAAACAAGCGAAGCAAGGTAGTCCACCACTTTGTTTCCTTCCATCCAAGTATGCGATACAGTAATGTCAGAGTTAAGAAAGAGACGTCACATACGAATCACATACTCAATAGAACAGGGGTAGCTCAAATACCTTGATGGGCATTAGAGACAAGCTTTGAATCATTTTCAACCTCCACTAAATCCAACCCCCTCTTCCTATACACAGAGAGACCAGCCAACATGGACTTTGCCTCTATAAGAAGAGATGTGTCAGGACCCATCCCAATAGAGAAGGCCCGGGTCACTGATCAATTGTTGTCACGAACAAGACCTCCCCTGCTCATAATATCTGTAGCACATGATCCGTCATTGTTGAGATTAAATCTCCCCAAAGGAGGATTCCATCAAACCCAATTTCCAGGAACAGAACTGGATACAGGGGCTGGATCATGAAGGATATGAAGAAGCCATTGCAGAGTGGGGTCATCCATCTAGGGGAAGATGGCCCGATCCATATCTAGGATGAAACTCTTGGTTCTTATAGAAATGGCTCAAACAAAGGAGACAACCCCATCATGGAGATATCCATTTTGAGCCTGCCATAAGCACCAGCATCCAACATGCAACACCATAGTACATGCTTGATTTTCCGGTCCCTCGCTGCCCGTGCCATGGAACCGGTGGATAATGAAAGGATGGTCCACCATGGATGTAATAGATAGGCCAGTAGAGTTACCAAAACAGTTACAAACCTCATGCTCCCAATCACTATCAATGAACAAATGATCCGAGATTTCCTCCTTATTACTCTCACGACACACGCATTTAGAATCCAGGTTCACCCCGCAGAGCATGATGTTCTCCTCTGTGGGGAATTCTCTGTTCTGGATTCTCCATGTAAGAAAGTTGAATTTTGTGGGGATATATTTATCCCACAATTCATCATTCCAGATATCCACCCCTTCCTGCGATACAGACAGGCGATTGTAATATTTAGTTGTGAAACAACCTGAGGAAGATAAGGTGAACAAAAAATGATCCAGATCCATGGACAGTGCCACAAGGTTGAACAGATCCGTCTGGTTCCTATCAAGGATAGAATTGATGAAAGGAAAGAATATACTGGCCTCCATAAAAGATATGTTAGTGACCAGACAACCCGGATAACCGATCACCTGGCCACACCTGTTATCATGCCAAAAATAAATGTCCCCAATGTAAATGATCCAATGGACACGTGGAGGGAGAGAGTTCACCAAAGGATTGATCACTCTCCCAAGGTGGGAAACATGTTTATCAAGATCCTCCCTGAATCCAATGTAACACATGTGCATGGTCCGCCCCCACATCACCTGTCTCTCTAGAACTACCCATGCCATTTTTGTATTCAAGTAGGTGAGGACATCCCCTAGATTATGAAAATTGATTCCACCCTCACCTATGGGCCCTGCCAACTTCTTCCAAGAATCCCAGTGCCTACGTTCCTCATTCCTGGGGTCCAAAATAAAACCAGAAAAAATCCCATCCAAATTTTTGATAACTCCTTTAGGAACCTTAACTGCCGATAAATCATGGACTGGGGTGTCCATGCAGACACTATTATCCAAGGTGATTCTACCACCAAAGGACAAAAAGTGAATCTTCCAGTTGAGCACTCTCTATGAGATTCGACAAATAATGGAATCAAGGTCATGGATACGAAGTGCCTTCGATGAGATGGGGACTCCTAGAGACAGCATGGGCAGATTACCTCCTTGAATTCCCAAAAGGAGACTCACGTTGAGGATGGGCCTATCCGAGAAAGCATTAGATATATAAAAATTACTCTTGCTTTTATTGATGAGCTGACCAATCCAAAAGCAGTAGTCCTCCAAGGTGTTAATTAGGCCATGAACAGATCTGCTAGATGCATTGGTAAAAATCATGGAGTCATCAGCGAACATAAGGTGAGACAATGAGGGGACGTGAATCCTTCTACGGTATGTAAGGATCTCACCTGACACAATTTTGTGATGAGGGAGATGGCTGAGAACATCCTGAGTAATAATGAAGATGCTCGGAAAGACTGGATCACCATTGTGAAGACTCTGAGTTGGTTTGAAGAATCCTAATGTCGTTCCGATAAAAGAAATCTCTATCCAAGCAGAGCTAAAGCAGTAGAATAGAATATCAATATTCCAGGGAGATAGACCCATACCTGCAAGAATATTTTTGATGAAGCTTCACTCCACATGGTCAGAAGCTTTTCTCATATCCAGTTTAATAGCCATATTAGATCCTCGAGTTTAATGGTTGAGATCCCTAAGAATATCAAGTGCCAAACCAATCGGCCCCAGGATGGAGCATCCTTCGACGAAGTCGTGTTGTTCAAAAGAGATGCATTTGGGAAGATGGGTGGACAACAGCACATTAATGATACTTGCAAGGATCTTATATGGAGTGATACACATACTAATTGACCAGAAATGCTCCACTGACGCTGGGGATTTAGACTTAAGAATAAGAACCACTATGGTTGCACAAGCCACTCTGGTCAAAGGTCTACCTCTGAAGAAATCATCAATAGCCATGATTAACTCAATATTCACTAATTCCCTTGCATCTCTATAAAACCCTCCAGGAAAACAGTTGGGATCTGTTGTGCTATCCGGATCCAAATGAAGCACAACCTTATGGATCTCACTGTCCTTGGGAATACCACTCAGGGTATCATTATCTTGGGAAGTGAAGGTATGCTGAAGGGTATCAATAATCTAGATGTCCCCCCAGGATACCCATTTGAAAAACTGGTACTGGGTCTAGTAAGCAGGCTTTGAAAATGGGAACTGGCAAGGCATCCTATCACCTCCCTATCATCTGAGAAGGAACCATCCCCCAGAACAATATTTGGATCAATCCCCCTTTTACTTTCTTTAATGTGTGCAAGGAAAAAAAGCTAAATTTTTATCACCCTCTTTGAGCCACCTGATTCTGGCTTCCTCCCTAGCCTAGCGCTCTTACCTCACAAGCATATCCGAGAGAAGCTCTTTTTTATTAGCAGGATGCTCAAAGGACCGATCGTTCAAGTTTACTTCAATGCATCGTTCCAGCCGATCGACATCCAATATAACTACTTCCAGGTCTCTATTTGAATATGTGAAATCCTTCGACCAAATGAGATGATTTTTCTTAAGATGTCACAACGTGTTATGATGTAAAATCCATATTTTACCTACAGTGGGGGCAGTCAAAGAATCACGAACCAGGTCCCTGTATCCTAGCTTGCTCTCCCAATGGAGATAAAACCAGAAGTGAGAGATATGATCAAGACCAGTAGAAACTGAGATGAGGAGTGGGGAATGATCCGATATTCCCCACACCAAATGGGTCACCATAATTTTAGGATAAGTAGATAGTGAATTCAAGTTCGCGACGCAGTGATCCAAGCAGCTCCATGACCTTCAAGATCCCAGTTGATTGTTAAACCATGTGAAATTGTCACCCGAGAAACGAAGGTCTATGAGACCTTTACATTCCATGAACTGGGAGAAGGAAAGAGTGGCCTTCCTATTAAACGGACCCCTTCACAAACATTCCTCCAGCTCAGCCACAACATTGAAGTCCCTCCCCCCCCCCCCCCACCCCCACGAACCAATGAACAGTTCTAGGATCGAAGGATTTTAGATCACTCCACAACGTTTCCCGCTGGGTCGAGTCACAACTCCCATAGACAAAGGAAAAGATGAATCAAAAGGAGTCTTAGGAAAATTTGACAGTGATGATCTGATTCCCCGCTCGGGTTTTTTCCACCGTGTAAATACAACGCCTGAAAATCCAAATATGACTACTGGTTGGGTCTTCATGCATGAAGCCATTTATTTTTTGTTTTTTTGGAGAACTCCATAATCCTGCAAGAATGATGCTTATGCTCAATAATGGCCACCACTAAAACCATGTACTTGAAGAGTTCTGATGTTAAGAAGTTTGTTTTAATATGGGATCTGATACCTCAAGCATTCTAGACAAGCACCTGAGTCATTGGAAACTGATGGATCTGGGACTCGCCATAGATTTCAGGGCCTCTTTGAAATGGGAAGACAGTCGAACATTTATAGAATGAGATTGAGAACGAGTATGAACACCAAAGTCATTTTCTGGTGGAGGAATATAATAAGAGACAAATCTTTTACGAGCTCTTCAGGTCCCCCTACTGATAGGATGAGAAGATCCCATCTTCGGTTCCACAACATCTTTATGAGGATCACCAGCAGAGATAATAGCAGAAGCAGCCAAGGCAAAGGGGGAGACATAACCTTCAAAAGAGAATCCAAGAGGAACCATAGCGAGAGAGCTCTCATCCCCACCAGGGACACTGAGAGTCAAAGCTATGGCCAGAGTGGGAGGTGGTGGCATCCCCAGGGGAAGAACAATAGATGGAATGAGGGCACCAGAATGAACCTGAGTCAAGAACCTCAGAACAACAGGGAAAATATGCCAACAAGACTTATTATCCGACAAGACATGTGGAACCATAGGATCCAAATCTTGCAAGGGATGCACCGAAACCGGCTCTTGAGACTAAACAACTACCTGAGGTAAGACCGGGTGATCACTAGTTGATGAAGCCAGATTTCCTTCCCAGACCTTTGCTTCTTGGAATGGGTGACTACGCCCTGTCTGACGAGGGTGACAACACATTTTCACTGAATGACCTTGCAGAAGGAAATGAGAGAAAAAGCACGGGAACACCATGTAGATAATTACCTGAACCCAAAAAAAGGTATCCTTCACACTGAGATCAATCGACGCTGGCACTGGAAGTGATATGTCCAGTTCAACACAGATACAGGCCATAGAGGCCTCGATGTACCCACTGGTCCAGGGATAAAAGCACAAGAATCCCCCCAAAGCATCCCTGATCGCTTTGAAAAAACCAAGATTCTAGAAAGGAAGGGGGAGGTATGAGAGATAGATATAAACAGTAGATCGTGGTCATTCTTCCCCCTATGTGCATCTGTCGTCCATGTTGACATATTGAAACTCCAACGGCCCCAGGAACGAGGAGTTGGACACCACACCTGAACGAAGTCCTCTTGCGAAGCTAGAACGATGTAGAAGGAGTGCCGATGAAGAAATGAGATCTGCACCGGTAGTCGAAGCCCCCAAGATGACACAATGAGCTAGAAGGTCGCATGAGAAGGCCTGACAGCACTATAGTGAGCTATCAATGTGATATGCATGCACATTATAGCATCATCGAATGCCGAGGTGTGAAATTCCAGACAGATTCGAGATCCTATGCGGGAGGACAGATCCAACGCCACGGAGACCTCCAGGAAAGGGAGGTCAACAAAAGAGCTAGGGCCGCAAAGGGAATCACGAAAATGAATAGTGAATGCTGTAAAAAATAATTGTCAGGGTTAAGCTATAATGGATTTACTAAGGGGTTAAACTAGAATGATAAGAGTGAAAATGACCAAAATTATTATATAAATTTTACTGAATGAGTATATTTTTTACCTTGGCCAAAAAAATCTCCAAAATATGTAAATTTATTTCTACTTTACTTTTAATATTACATATTTAATAAGTTAATTAACGAAAAATAATAAAATATACTTTTCATACTTTTAATATCTATAAAGCATTTGGATATGAAAAAACATATGTTTGGTTATATATATATTTTTAAAATATAAAATATTTTTTTATCATGATAATTTATTTTAATTTTTTGAGATGAAATGATTACTTTAAGTAAATATGAAATGCCAATATAGTAATTATTTAGCTAAGAATTAAATAAAATATATAATACCAAAAATATTGAAAGTGATGAAAATTGAATGAATTATTATGTTCCATTATTATTTTTATTTTATGAATATATCATGATACACAACTTTTCACATAATATATTCATATTTCATCATTACATTGATATTTTTAAATTGAATTTTAATTAATAATGCCAAAATTGACATTAATGTTATTTTATGATAATTTTTTTAATAAATGAAAAAAATTACTAAAAAACCAATATCCAATCACGTTAATTTTAAATTAAAATAAATATAAACTATTCTACATTAATTGAACAATTTTTCTTTTATAATAAATATATTAACCCCAAAATAAAAATAAAACATTGTATGCACAACTAAGGATAAAGTGGTGTCTTACACGTTATGTGTGCTTGTGTTAAAATAAATTATCAACACAGAAAGGATTTTTATTTGAAAAATTGGATTTAATATTAATAATTATTTGTTATAAATTATATAATATATATCACTTTAATTTAATATCAATGGATAAATTAACTAAGTTATAAAATTAGTTATCATAATGAAAACCAAAAATGGTAAAAATAGGGAAACATAGAAGTTCAGGAAATATATGTTTAAAAAATGTGATTCAATATTTTTAGGGGTTTTCTATAGACTATATCATCCCTACCTACCTTAAGTTATCAATATTTCATCCACTTTAGGTAATATTGACCTCCATATAGTGAATACTTTTGAGTATTTATAAGAACCTCACTCCCCTTCAACTATAAAAGGGAACTCACTCCCCTCACATATACACTCCAATCAAGCCATTGGGATCATACAAAGCCTTCCCAAAAAACTACTAAAATTATCACCCTTCATACTATAAGATTTATTTGTCATAAATTCAAACTATGTAGTTTTTAGTGCAAACTAAAGGAAGATATCTGAAGAAGAGGTGATGTTCATCCACGAGCGTCTTTATTTTTCTTATTTCTATACCTCCTTGAATTTTTATTAAAACATGATTATATAATAGCCTAGGCATATTCCATATACCATGCTGTTTTTAATAAATTATAAAGACATAAAACTATCTCAAACTTCAATCAAATGGGTTACAAAATCATTAAATGTGTGTATGGAAGACTACCGCCTCGCGAACCAATGTCATTAGTTTTTTCATTTCATCCTATACAAGTTGGGTATGATGATGGATATAAAGTATATATATTATATATATAATTATTGTACCTCTAGAGTCATTATATTATATATAACTTATTAATTTCCATTCTGTAGGAGATATGATAATGTTGCTCATGTGTACTGTGGACTACCACCCCGTGAAGCAATGTGATTTGACTTTCTCTAACACATTACATGGAAGGTGACATGGAATAATTTAAATTATTATATGTGATATGAATGAAATTATTATGATATTAAATATATATTAATCATTATTTAAATATAATATAATATTTTATTTTATTTTATACATAAAGATGATAATATCATTTATGTACTTATGGAATACCACCTTCTTTAGGTGATGTGAATCCCCATTAATAAAAATTTCACAAGAATGAAATATATGTTGAAAATGTGATGATTTTAAAACATCCATAATTTAGTTTTGTTTTTGATGCTCACAAACACCCATGTTTTTTTTATTAATGAAATTACATTAAGTAAATATTAGGGAATTAATATTCATTTAAATATTTATTTTGTAATTATATTCAAGACTTTGATTCAAGAGAGAGATTTATAAAATGAAAAAACGCACGTTTAATATATTATGGAAAAATTATTCTCAACCCTACATTGATAAGTGTATCATATGGAATAAACCCTATGTTTAGAACAACACCTATGGATCATAAACCCTATGGTACCATGAAAGAATAGTTTATCAACCCTACATTTAGAACCAACCCTATATTTGAGAAGAAATATATGGTGCATCAATCCTAAATTGGTAATAACCATATGTTTTCAGCCTTAAATTCTATGTTTTTTTACGTGAAGAAACCCTATGTTTGACAATTCAGTGATGAATTTTTAAATCCACAATATTATCACAAATTTCTACAATAGTATTGACAGAAATAAAGATTGATTCAAGTATGTTAATACCTATTAAAAGGCTTGTTATTATTTTATTATAGGATTATATTAAAAGGATTAAAATGTTACTATTCTTATGGGAATTTATCTCTCTCATCAATTTTTTTAATTCAAATATTCATGATTTGTTGTGCTATATTTCTGGAGCTGGTTTGACCCAGAGTTGTTCATCCTACTGTATAAATATCGAGATGTTATTCATTGATGATATATAAATATTTAAAAATATTCATTTGTAAAAAAATGGTGTTTCCTTCAAATCTACACTTTGGAGGCATTCATGTTTAGATATATTTGATTTTTTCAATTTTGTTTCTATCAGTTATAATGTATTTATTTGTCACATCATCCTATGAAAGAATGATGAAGACGTTTGTAAAGATACAATTTGGAGACATTCATGTTTAAACATGTGTCTAGTGTTTTATTTTTTGTTTTTTGAAGAATCCATATTCAAACATTAAATATCTATAGGTTTTTATAATATGTTAAAGATATTATTTTATCTATCAGTTTTTACTACAAGATGTGAATTTCTACTTGTACCGTTAAAAAATTCAAACTCTTTTGATTTATTTGAGTTTTGTCTACTCGTAATGAGTCATGGTTAAGTGTCAGCTTCAAGTATTAAGCTATAGATATACAGTTCCTTGTAAAAGAACAAGAAGATTTTATTTAACCATATTGTAATGTTTTCAACTATCTGCACTTAGTTATATATTTTTAAGGTCTTGGGATAAGATGACCTAGAGAAAATCAACAAGATCATGGAGTTGATCATTGGTGGAGTGTAATAAGGGATCATTGTTCCTTGAACCACTATACATCATTGTGTTCATTTCCTTTATATATTTTCATTTCTCTCTCATCATTGAGATAAAAGAAAAATAATTATTCTTACCAAGAGATGTGTTCTGAATCTATCAAACTTTTAAAAACTGTAATTCCCCCCCCATCATGAGTCTTTATCTTCATTATATCTATCTCGATCTAACATTAGATGTCAAATATATGAATCATCTGGTATATTATTTCTTTACCTATTTGATATCAACAAGTATTATCTGAAGGTTCTATATATTATTTTATTAGCTCTAACTATCTTGTGTTAAATATTCAAACTAATACATTGTGAAATGGCTGATTCTAGAGAATTTAAATCGATGATTTGTGATCCCTATTTTAATATTGATGATTATTGATACTAGAAATATCATATGATTATTTATTTGAAGTTTTTTTGGATAATGAAACACCCCTAGTTTGAGGTATGTGGCCATTCTTATGCATAATTTTGTGTTTAAAGTGCATGTGATGAGTTGGGAAGAGGTTGGGAGAGTTTGGAATGGTTTTTTATGAGTTTGGTGGGATTTAAAGGGGTGAATGGTTTGAGCACAGTTAGGGGAAACTTTGCGGGTTCCCCAGGAAACCGGGTGAACTCTTATTCTCGAGACAGTAGGCCTCACACGGCCTGTGCACGGTTTGACAAACCGTGTGAGGAAACTGTGTGGACCCTGTCTCTCGAGGCAGTGGTGTGAGCATGGTTAGTGCACGGTTTTCCAAACCGTGCGTCCACATAATGTTAGGGTTATATGTTCCAGGCTCACTCGGGATTTCCTCATTTCACTCTAATCTTCCTCCCACTCGAGCCTCACACAGTATTTTTAGTTCTCAAGGGATGGATGTGCTCTCCCACAAATTTTGGAAGTGATTTGAAAGGGTATCAAGGTGTATTAAAGGTGGTTTCTCCTGGGTAAGTCTCTCCACTTGATTTCCTTGTGTTTTCCTCTAGATCTACATCCTTCTCTTTCTTGGTTTTCTAGATCGACACATGTTGTGTGTAGATATAGGGTTGTGGTTGCCATGGATGTTAATATTAATTATTTTTGATGTTATGGGAAGTGATCTAGAGAGGATTTGGTGGTGTGTTCTCCAGATTTGAGGCGCGGTTGTTCGTGGGTTGTTTTATCAGGAAGCCTTATGGTAAGCGACTTATCTCTCGACTCCACATGATTAGAACTAGTGATTCCCTGTTATAATTGATTTTTTGTTCTTGAAATTAATTGTGTTTTGATGTGTGAAAGTGGTGGAAAATCTCTTGGCAAATGTTTTGGGTATTTTTGGCAAAAAGATGGTTTTGTGGTGAAATTCATTCATTGTGGATTTTAAAATTGATATTTTAAAATGGGATACTATGATTTTTTTGTGAAAATGATTGATTGAAATGGTTTTGAATAATTTTTTTTATTGAAATAGTGTTTGGCTTGGAAAATGGTTTTCAATAAATGGGTGATTTATTGAAGGGAATTGACTTTCAATAGAATGGGTTGATTATATGATGAAGACCTTGTTGGATTATATACTGGGATTTGGCTTGTTTTGAATGTTGTGTAGAAGTGGTGAGAACTACCACTATAAAAAGGGGATGGATAGTGGATGGAAGTGCAACCATCAATGGTAAGTGGATTGGAAGTGTCGCTTAGTGTCAATGGGTGAACAGGTTGGACGAAAGCTCCACTATTTGGTTGTTTGGATGTTATGGTTGTTTGTTGTGCATTCCGTACATGTTGGAAATTGTGGTGCTTTATGTGTGGATGGTTAAATGGATTGTGGCATGTTTGGTTGAAATTCCCTTGGTTTCATGGGTTGTGTGTGATGTCTTGATAAGAGAATTGTTTGCTTATGGTAATGGTGGGACTTGTGATTATTTTATATAAATTGTTTCATATAAATGTGCTAATGGTCTTATCCTTGTGGCATGTGTAGGGAATTCATTTGGGGAAATCCCATTGAGTTTTATTTTTCACTGCCTTCTTTGGCACTATGGTTTCATTGCAGATGTCGTGTACCATGATGTGCACAAAGGTAAGGCATCACACTCCTTTAGTGGAGCATTGTGATCCCTTGGTCGATCTTAGAGCTAGGATCTTCACATGGAGCTCTGGTGGTGTCATGGCATGTGGTGTTTGGTTGTTTGGTTTTGTTGGTGTACTCTGATGTGTGTGGATATGTCTCGTTGTATTGGTTTTGAGTTTTTTTGTGGAACAACTTGGTTGTCCTTTAGGAATTCGTGGTTGGGTAATTGAATTGGTGTGCCTCATATAGTGGCTATTGGTGGATGGTTTGGTTGGTTTTGTCTTATAGGACAATCGTTCCCCAACTTGATCTTGAAGCCCTCAAAATTTATTGCTAGCCTTTGGCACCTTTTGAACGTCACTTAAGGCCAAGTAGCCCTCACTGCCTCCTCAAGCCAATGAGGTAGGGGCGGGGTGTTACAAGTGGTATCAGTTTGTTCGGTCATTTGGAGTTAATTCTCAGGTATGGTGTTGACATTCATTGTATAGCATAAAAAAATGTGGCTAACCCTTTTATGCAGCAATTCAAGTTACCCAGGAGTTTGGTATATAAGTGTTTTGAAGACACATATAGGCATTGGGTATCTCATTGTCGTGTGTGTAGCCAATGCGATGAGCATGGAATGCATGGTAGAAATGACTTCCATCTAGGATGCATATTTCATTAGGGGTATAATGATTTATGATTTGATAAGTATATGTCAAAATATAATGTGAATAAATTGGTATTTTGAAATTGGTTTTGATTTCAAAATGGTGAAACATGGAACATGAGGGAAAATGTGAACTAGTGGAATGCCATTTTGTGATAGTGTTGTGTAATGTGATTTGAAGTGGGATTTAGTGATGTCTAAGAAAGTGATATTCATGGTTGTTTGATTTTTGTTTATAGAAATTGCACCGAGTAGACATCATAGAGACCAACTAGATGAGGCTACTAAGAATGTGGTAGGACCTGAGCCTCATGTGAACCAGTAGCTAGTGCAAAGTACAGTGAAATCTTTGAAAGCTGTGGGAGGTGGAAATAAAACAGATGAATTAAGGCATATAGATCATGCAATTTAGTATCAATGGCAGAATCCACCCATCTTCAGTGGTGATTCAGAGCCAGAAAGGGAAGAATCATGGTTGAATAGAATGAACAAGATCATTGTATTCTTGGGAATGCTGATAGAGATGATAGTGAAGTTGGCCACGTATATATTGGAAGATATTGACCTTCAGTGGTGGGATTTGGAAGTCCATGCGAGGATAGAATAAGGTATAATGTGGGAAGGTTTTGACGAATTATTTAACAAACAATTCTACCCACATATGTTCAGATTTTTTATTACGATAGATTTCATCAGTTTGAAGCACGACCTGTTGTTTGTGATGGATTATGTAGCTAAGGGTATGAACATTGTGCGGTTTTCACCCGTGGTGGAAGGTAGCACATCGTTGATTGCAAGGATATTTGAAGTGGGGTTAAGGCAAGAAATCCATTCAAAGATAGAGATGTTGTGTATAGATGATTACACAGAGATGGTGATGAGATCCTCGGTGGCTAAGCGGGATTTGTTGGGAGCTCCATGCGGTGGAAGCATCGGGGTACCCATGGGGAATACTGGGAACTGTAACACTGGGTTCATGTGAAAGAGGGGCGCTTATTCCCAGGGTGGGAATATGGTATATAATTCAATGAAAAGATCAGTAAATATTCCTCCAAATCCCCAGTGCAATCCAGGTTTTTTTCAGTATGGTTCATCGAGCCACATCAAGAAGGATTGAATGACACAACATCGAGCATGTCATAACTGTAAGCATATGGGACATCGTCATCATTATTGTCGGAATTCTCTAAGGTCAGGTTCGTGTGACACTCCTCAGGGATCGCAGACGTCGTATGATTCGACGGGACAGAGCACACCCCTCGTCAGTAGAGTAAAGTGGATCATGGTGATTTTCAGTATACTATGACACCTCAACAGAATAATAAAGAATAGAGTGTGGCAATAAAACATGTATTTAGAGATGATTAGTTTGTGGTGGATATTCAATCGGGACCATCCACAGTGTGAGGTACTATTCTTTTAAATTCTACTTTGATGCATGTGTTTCTTGATAATGATGCTTTACAATATGTTATTGTTGTACGTGTGGTTGATTTTCTGGGTTTAAGGGTAAAAATTATGCCCTTGGTTTTGAAACATCATACTCATATGGGTCGAAGAGAGTGTCTAGACATCTTTTGTATAGAATGTTGTATCGTTGTCGGAGAGGTTGAGATAGTGTGGAATTTCCCAATGCTTGAGATGGATGGGTATGATGTAATCCAGAGAATGGATTCACTGGTGGCCTTTATGGCCAACATTGACTGTGATGCGCGGACTGTGGCTTTTACAACACACGATGGAATTAGACATCTCTTTAGAGGAGAGAAGCATGAAAAGAAATGTGCAATGGGCATGTTGCCACCAGAAGTGGGTACAATATCATATCAGTTTGCGGTGTTGTCATCGGAATCGGTAGACGATGTTGAGGAGAGTGTTCTTCCGTCAATGGTGGATCAATTCATGGATGTTTTTTCTTTATGAGTTCTCTAGGTTACCCCACCGTAAGGGAAGTGGAGTTTACGATTGATCTCCATCCATTTAGAGGCCCTGAACCTGACATACATTTACATTACATTACATTTGCGGAATACTTAATACATAACAAAAATAGACACCGAAGGACCGTAATTTTTTAGTGTCTTTGGAAACTCGGAACATATTCTTCTAATCGTTGTGAATGATCATCAAAATCTCCCATAAAGATCTTCCCCTTTTTTTCTTACCCAAAACCATTCTTTATATCTTGGGTAAAAGAAAACATATAAAGGGTGAGCTCAAATTCTCAGTAAGGGTAAGCCTGGAGAAAATAAAACAAACCATATACATTTGAAATTAAATACATGAACATAAAGTTGACACATATAATATTGAGTTGTGAAATAATTTTTGGCAGTACGTAAAGCATAGGTCCTAAAGGAACATTAATCATGATAAAATAGCATGGGAATAAACCATTTAAATGTGTAAAATCATTAATCACATGATATGATTTCAATAGTAGCCATGGAATTGCTGCCAAGACCATCTTAGTGGACAATGTCCCTTTCTGAATCGAGTTCACTCCTCGTTTCAGTCCTGTAACACTGAACCAGATTACCTTACCATTCCAGCCATGTCTATCTCTTGAGATATAAGTCTTTACCCATTTCATTTGAGGGAGATATAGGACCAACCTATCTCATAATGAAATCATTCTTACTTGTGCCACAAAATAAACTAAAAACATTCATCATAACCCAATGAATAAAATGTGTTTCATAATTCTCATCCCATCATAACATAATCCATATAAAACTAATGGATATTTCATCACAAGAAAAGTGAAACCATGTAAATCATAATGAAATTATACTTGAAACATACACACATTAAGTAATTCCATCTTATATGGAAACTGTTTTAGATAAAACAATTGAAATGAATTCATGACGAAATTATCCTCTCTTCTTGAAAATCAATTTTTTTCACAAAATGTCATTAAATTTTAAAAGAAAAGGATTTTGTTGAAAATATTCATTTAATCTTGTAGAGGAAAAATAATGAAAATTAGGCGTTATGAAACTGTAAAAATCCACCTATGTCATATATGTTAAAAAATAAAATTCTTAAAAAATAACATTTTTGTCGTACTTTTGACGGAAAAGTCAAACAGTACCTTATATGGTAAACAAAAGAAAGATTCATTCCAAAACTTGTGGTATAAGTCATAAAAGGGTAAAAATTACTTTAAAAAACATGGAAGAATACTAAAAATTTTATGGAAACATATTTAGATAACATGGACATGTATAATAAACATAATCCCAGTAAATACTTTCGAATAAACAATCTCAGATAAGAATGAGATTGGAATAAGTATCCCTTACATTAGGTCAGATATACTTCATACGTATCTGAACCTCCTGTATAATGATTTAAATAATTTCATTTACATTTTATAGAATCATATTCTTTGTTAATTTATCATGATTGGTTCACTTATGTCTTTATATTACCTATTGTTTTGTAAATTCCATGTTAAATCAGTGTTTTGGGTAAAATCATTTTATTTATCGTACTTGTTTGGACTTGTTGTTCTTGATATTATTATCACTTTTATCATGATATAATTACTTAAAGAATTTAAATCATGATTTATATATTCTATATTTTCAGTATATATATATATATTATAGATAGATGAATGAAATGAAATACACCATTCATGGATATGGTAGGCTGTATGTACGCATGAATGTTGTCTTCCTTTGCTTATTGAATTGAATGGAAGTAAGTAGATGAAATATATATATATAAATAAATCCAATAGCTTTATCATTTCAAATATCTTTCATTATTATGAATTATATATATACTTTATAATCATTCTTGAGTGGTTAACAATGGGAATGAATCTCATCGCGTTGTGGAGACGGTAATCCGTACGTACGCACGAGCGATGATATCATTCCCATAATTATTGAATTGAATCAGGGTGGATTATAAAATATCTCATAATCAGTATGATGTTATAATAACTATATATAGTTATTCATTACACCGTTATACCCATCCAAGTAAGGTGGTGGTGGAAAAACATATTACACCATGGCGTGGAGATGGGATTCCTTATGTACGCACGCGCGGTGATTTCGTTTTCCATATGATGGATAGAAGGTGAAATAGGGTAGTTTCATATTTATTATAACATATCAGTATATAAGTAATACTGATGTTATTAATTTAGAAAGAAACAACTAAATAATAATAAGTAGAAGAAGAATGAAACTTGAACGATTCGGTAGAAGAGATTACCACTTCCTCGACACACTTCCATTAAACATATTCTTAGGGCACTAGAGTTGGTCTTTTGAGAAGACCAGAACCATTATGATATAACTAGAAAGTATTATAAGAGTAATTTTCCAGGATTGGCCGAGATTCAAGGCTCAAAAAGGTGTTAGGAGAAGAGGAAAGGGGTGCCCTTTTTATAAGGGAGGAGAGGGGTACCTTTGAAAAAACATAAAATATTATTCTATAATAAAGTCATACTCGGTTTTTAATAGCTGTAAATTGATTTATTTCAAAGCTAAAGTGGGTATTGGTTGAAATACTCTCAACCAATAGTTTCTATACATGTTTAGGTTACTATTTTGTCCTTATCATTTATATTTAACTCTAAGTTAAATAATTTAACTTTTACTGTGACTTTTTGTTTTGTTACACTATATGATTAATAAAAATACTATAAAAATCCAAAAGAACTCCACGTGGTTCATTATTAATATAAATATCCTTATCTAAGTCATGTGGCCAAGCCTATGATTTTTATGAATAAAATAACAATTAATAATATAATATTTGTTTTAAAAACTATTTTATGTCAATTTCGACACTATTTGGTAATTGATTTTTGTGAAAATCACAACAACATTATCAGTTAGAAAAATTTAATTTAATCAATAATAACATGACATATTAACCTATAAAATTAGTGGAATTCATAAAAATTATAAAATTACATTTATTTGGGTATTTATAACATTAATTATGTTAATATTTCATTAATATGGTAATTACTATATCATCATTGTGTCGTATATATATATTACATTTTTTAATGTATAAAAATTATAAATAAAATACAATTATGTAGTAAAAGTTTTTATATTTCTAATTAATATTTATAGTCATATTTTTCTTACATAAAACCATATATTAAAAATGTTTTAGTTATTAAACGTTGATTTTTACTATTTTAACTCTTTTTTAAATAAAATACAAATAAGTGTCCTAATCTAATCCAAGTGGAATTAAATGGTCATATATTATTCATAAGGTTGTTTATTTTCGAATTACACTTATCCAATAGAATTAGGACATGTATTGGGGTAATAATAATATCATTTTACACTTAATTACCGTATTTACTTTTAACGGTGGTAATGAGGAGTAAAAAGATACTATTCACCGAAAATTATTTTTATCTTATTGAACCACATTTTACTCCCTGATATTAACCATATATCTCATATTTTTTAAATTCCACTCACAGAAGTGGTAAAATTATGTTTTATGTAAATTATCAAATTCTCCTAGAAGGTGGGTAAAAAACGGTGAAAAGTTCAATAAAATTTTGATATATCTAAAATTATTATAAAATGAATCCAATAAAATAAATTGAACTTATATAGGTATTATATATAAATTTTTACCTAAAATACATTTAAATAAAATAAATAATTATTTAATTAAAAAGCCGTTTTTTACATAGTAACCTAGTGTTTTCATTATTCATCAAAAATTTATTGTTTTTAGAAAAATACAAAAAATTCACCCTAGGCTAATTTCTATATTCTGAATACAATAATGATGTCCATTTTGAATGTTAAAATTTTTAAAATTTCAAAAAGGTTGTATTACTATTCATAATGTCTTGCTAAAAATAATATTATAATAATATCTCTTTTAGTGAAACATGGTATTGCTACTACACACGCTATCAAAGAAGGTCTTGATTGCGTGTAATGCAAACCAAGTCAGGGCTGCGTGTATTGAAAGCTCTGTTTGGTGTTTCGTATAACATAATCAAAAATTATTTCATTTATAAATTAAAAAAATCTATACTTAATGTTGCGTAGAATAATTTCCACAAAACGAACTTGAACATGTGTGTAACAATAGCTATGAATATTTTTGTATATACTGCAAGCTAATACGGTGTTGTATAGAGTAAAAGCTAATTTTTGTGTGGCATACAACCCTAGATATCAATGAAATTAAAAGGAATAATTCTCATAAAATCTCGGGTTGTTACATTCTACCCCCCCTTAAAATGAATTTCGCCCTTGAAATTTGACTAGGTTATAAATGGATTACTACATGAAAGTTTCGTTCATAGAAACGAACATAGTAAAAAAATAATACTAAAACTTCATTTAAAAATAGGAACTTTAGAATCATAACGGTCACCCGAAGTAATCAGTACACGGTTTCCACATAGGACAACATATGTGAAAATATGGATATGGAAGATAAATCTAACCATCATGATTAGATGAAGAGCAGTAGAGAACATGACTATGAAAAGGCCAACATTTAAAAAGCCATAAATTTGTGATGATCTAAGGTACCATTTGTTTCATCATATTTAAGGGCACTAGGACAACATTTTCGGTTTTCAAGATGATTTCCCTAAAGTTTAAGAATTTGAATTAGAATAAATAGTTACATAATTTCGGTATAATCTCACAGGTGTTCCTGCCTTGATCAATTTCCACTTCATCTCTTAATAAAATGATGTTGAATTTTTCATTCATGAAGTGTTAGCAGAACATGTGATAGAATGATGCGTTATTCCATATATCTCAATCAAAATGTTAGAAAATGTTATCAAAAATACATAAGTTCATCTATAGTGAGATTAATCATATATAGATCCTAAAATGGACTTAAACTTCATATATCAGATTGATTAATATAATAAACATAGTTTCTACTAACTTGGGACTTCCTGTAGGCTAGTGGTTGGTGATAAAGGCCTGTCACACTTTGGTTGTGGGTTCGATTGCCAGAGACTTGTCTGACGTGACGGGTTGTCTTCCATCCTACAGTTTGTCCTTTTTCTAAAACTACATTATTATAAAATTCCATAAATAATATGGAAAAAATTTCTAGCCTTAAACAGTACTATATTATGCAAAACATAATTCATTACAATCATTGGGCTTATCCAAAATACTTCGGTCCAAGATCATAGTATAAAGAAAACAATTACTTGAAATTCCATCTACCGAGCATGTGAATACAATCATTTATCCCCCATATATCATATGATATATCTTTTTCGACACATTCCAAACATTTGAATACCTTAATCATGTATTCTCTTCAACCATAGTTGAAACATGAATTCTTTCACAAGGTAACTCTTTCCATATCCCAAAAATTCTATATATCAAACCATGATATCACTTTTTCATTATATTAGTCATGAGCTAATTAATACTATCAAACATTTCATTTTCTCCCTATCCCTTCTTTATGTGCATCTTAGGTGCTTTCTAAAAATATCAGAATAACCATTCTTGGTTATCGGTACCATTGAACATATACTTTCAAAACCAAACAAAGGAAACAGTGTAACAATCCTTAGATTTTTTTATTCCATAGTACCATACATTATTATTGATAAACATACATTCATTAAACTACCTTCTTAAACCACTGATGGAGCTTAATCATTTCTTCCATATCATATATAATTTTTTGTCTCTTCATCATCATCCACATTAATACTACCCATATGACCATGCTAATTCTCTTTAGGATATTTTCCCTTAGGGCATTAGTTTTCATAATGCCCATACATTCCACATTTAAAACACTTAACCATTGTTTATGTCTTAGGAATACCATTATCCTTGTCCATGGTGTTAACTGATCATTTTAATTTACAATTACTATCTTTGTGTCCTTCTTTTCCACACCCAAAGCATCCCCCAGTTCCTTTGAAACATTCTCCCTGATGCCTCTTCCCACATAATTTACATGAGTGAAATTGAACTTTATTTCCTCTATGATCATCATGAAACTCTATCTTTCTCTTATTAGATGAGTTTGGAAATATAAAAATGCTGAAATTATGGATCATATTATGAGATTTATGATTAGGCATATTATAGATATGTGGAAATCCAGATAAAATTTCGTTTGTTTACTCATGATTAATATCATTCCATTGTCCATTATATCCTCCATTATTGTGATTCTTCCTGTTTCCAGAAATTTTCTAAAACCTAAAAAATAGTGTGAGAGGCCAAAATCATAATCAAGGGGGAGTAACTTCAATATCTAACATCTTAGGTTTAATTACAATATCATTACTGTAATTCTAGGACTATAACCTATTCATATACTTATCCTTAGGGTAATCCCTAGACATACCATAGAAATATCTCTATGAATCTCACTAAAGTTCTCACATCCTAGTTTCCAAAGGTTGACTAAACTGAACATCTGATACCAACTGTAGAGACCCCGAACCTAACGTACATGGACATTACATTAATTTTGTGGAATAATTAATACATAAAAAAAACCAAAGGACCGTAATAGTTTAGTGTCTTTGGAAACTCGAAACATAAAATTCTAATCGTAGTGAAAGATCTTCAACATCACCCATAAAGATCTTCCCCTTTTGTTTTATTATCTAAAACCTTCCTTAATATCCCGGGGAAATGAAAACCTATAAAGGGTGAGCTCAAATTCTCATTAAGGGTAAGCATGGTGAAAATACAACAAACCATATACATTTGTACTTCAAAACATGATCATAAAGTTTACACATCAAAATCTTTTGTTGTGAAATAAATCTTGGCAGTACGTAAGTCATAAGTCATAAAGGAACATTAATCATGAAAAAATAGAATTGGAATAAAACATTTAATTGTGGAAAATAATTAATCACATTATATGATTTCCATAGTAGCCAAGGCATTGCTGCCAAGACCATATTTGGGGACAAAGTCCCTTTCTGAATTGAGTTAACTCCTCGTTTAAGTCCTGTAACACTGAAACGGATTAACTTATCGTTCCAGCCATGCCAATCTCAAAAGATATAAATAATTACCCAATGAATTGAAGGGATATATAGGTCCCACCAATCTCATAATGAAATAATTCTTAATTCTTCCAATAAATAAGTTTAAAAAATTCATCATAACCCAAAGAATAAACTGGGTTTCATAAACATCATCCCATCATCACATAATCCATAGGATATTTCATCATAAAAAAAGTGAAACAATGTAAATCATAGAGAAATTATACTTGAAACATACACATATGAAATAATGCCATCTTATATGGAAAATGGTTTTGATAAAACACTAGATATTAATTAATGAGGAAAATATCCTTTCTTCTTGAAAATCATTTTCTTTTCACAAAATGCCATTCAATTATAAAAGAAAGGGATTTTTTTTAAAATAGTCATGAAATCTTATAAGAAGAATCTTCATGAAAATTTGGCGTTATAAAACCATAAAAATATATTTATTTTGTATAAGTTAAAAAATAAAATTCTTAAAAAATAACATTCTTCTCATACTTTTGAAGGAAAAGTCAAAAAGTGCCTCATATGGTAAACAAAAGAAAGATTCCTTCCAAACCATGTGGTAAAAGTCATAAAAGGGTAAAAATGACTTTAAAAAAACATTGAATTATACTAATGTTTTTATTAATTTTTTATAGAAAACATGGACATGGATAATAAACATAACCCTAGTAAATATTAATGAATAAACAATCTCGGATAAGAATTAAAATGGAATAAGTATCCCTTACCTTAGGTCCGAAATGCTTCGTACGTATCCGATCCTCCTGTATAATGATTTAAATAATTTCATTTTCTTATTACAGAATCATATTCATTGTTATTATATCAAATAAAGTTCACTTATGACTTTATATTACCCGTTCTTTTGTAAATTCCATGTTAAATCAGGGTTTTGGGTAAAATCGTTTTATTTGTCGTACTTATTTGGACTTGTTGTTATTGATATTATTAGTAAGTATATCATGATTTACTTACTTATAGAATGTAAATAATTATTTATATATCATATATATTCAGTATATATAAATATAATAGATAGATGACTAAAATGAAATACATCATTAATGGAGACGGTAGGCCATACGTACGCATGACCGCTGTTTTCCTTTCCGTATTTACTTGAATGGAAGTAAGTACAATACATATATATATATATACATAAATACCGTAGCTTTATCATGTCATATATTTAATTATTATTGATTATATATATACTTTATAATCATTCTTGAGCGGTTAACATGGTAAATGAATCTCATCACGTCGTGGAGACGGTAATCCATACGTATGGACAAGCGATGATATCGTTCCCATAATTATTGAATTGAATCGTATTGGATGATATAATAGCTCAAAATCTACATGATATTATAATAACTATATAAATTTATTCATTACACCATTATAACCATCCATGTAAGGTGGTGGTGGAAAAACAGATTATACCACGATGTGGAGATGGTATTCCGTACGTACGCACGCGTGGTGATTTCATTTTCCGTAGGATGGATAGAAGGTGAAACAGGGTAGTTTCATATTTATAATAACATATAATTATATAATTAATAATGATGTTATTACTTTATAATGAAACAACTAAATAATAGGAAGTAGAATAATAATGAAACTTGAAAGAGTCGGTAGAAGTGATTACCTCTTCCTCGACGAACCTCCTTTAATAATATTCTTAGTGAACTAGAGATGGTCAATTGAGAAGAAAAAAACCACTATTATATAACTATATAGGTTGAGAATAGGAATTTTCTAGGTTTTTTTGAGCTTCAAGGCATAAAAGTGTGTGAAGAGAAGAGGGAAATGTTGCCCTTTCTATAAGGTAGGAGAGGGGAACCTTTGGAAAAACTTAAAATATTACTATATAATAAAGTTATATTCAGTTTTTAATAGCTCCAAATTGATTTATTTCGATTATAAGGTGGGGATGGGTCTAAATCCTCTCAACCAATAGGTTTTAGACAAGATTATGTTACTATTTTATCCTTATCATTTAGATTTAACTCTATGTTAAATAATTTAACTTTTACCATGTCTTTTTTTTCTTACACTATATGGTTAATAAACATACTATAACAAGACAAACGAACCCCAAGTGGTTCATTCTTAATATATATATATATTTATATAAGTCATTTGGCAAAATGATAGATTTTTAAGTATAAAATGAAAATTAATAGTATAATATTTGTTTTAAAAACAATTTTATGTCAATTTTGACACTATTTGGTAATTGATTTTTTGTGAAAATCATAACAACATTATTAATTTGAACAAATATACTTTATCAATACTAACATATCATATTAACCTATAATATTAGTTTAATTAATTAAAAGTCTAAAATTACATTAATTTGGGTATTTATAACATCAATTATGTTAATATTTCATTAATAAGGTAATTACTGCATCATCATTGTGTCATTAATAAATTAAATTATTTAATGTATAAAAATTATAAATAAAATACCATTATGTAGGAAATATTTTTATATTTCAAATGAATTTCCATAGTCGAATTTATCTTTTTTATAACTCTATATTAAAAATGTTTTAGTTATTAAACTTTAATTTTTAATATTTTAACTCTTTTTAAGTAAAATAATAATAAGTGTCCTAATCTAATACAAGTGGACATAAATGGTCATATTTTATTCCTAATGTTGTCTTTGGTCTAATTACACGAATCCAATATAATTAGGACATGTGTTAGGGTAATAATAATATCATTTTTATCCTTAATTACCCAATTTACTTTTAATCGTGGCAAATAAAAGTAAAAAGTTACTATTCACAAAAAATTATTATTATCTTATTGAACCACATTTTACTCCCGAATATTAACCATGTCTCGTGGATTTTCAAAATTCCACTCACAGAAGCGGTAAAATTATGTTTTCTGTAAATTTTCAAATTCTCGTAGGAGGTGGGTAAAAGACGGTGAAAAGATCAATAAAATTTTATTATATCTTAAATTATTATAAAATTACTCCAATGAATTACATTTAACTTATATAGGTATTATATATCAATTTTTACCTCAAATAAATTTAAATAAAATTAATAATTATTTAAATAAAAGGATGGTTTTTAAATAGAAACCCAGTGTTTTCATTATTCATCAAAAATTGAAAGATTTCAGAAAAATACCAAAAATTCACCATAGGCTAATTTCGATATTCAGAATCCAAAAATGAAGTCCATTTTGAAAACAAAAATTTATAAAATTTCAAAAAGTGGGTATTACTATTCATAATGGCTAGTTGATAATAATATTATAAAAATATATCATTTACTGAAACATGGTATTGCGTTCTACACATGCTATCGAAGAAGGTCTTGATTGCATGAAATGCAAGCCAAGTCAGGGCTGTGTGAAGTGAAAGATCTGTTTGGTGTTTCGTATAACATAATCCAACATTATTTCATTAATACATTAATCAAAATCTATACTTAATTTTGCGTAGAATACATTCCACAAAACGAACACCAACTTATATGTAACACAAGCTAAGAATAGTGTTGCGTATAATGCAAGCTAATATGGTGTTGCGTATAGTACAAGATAATTTTGTTGTAGTGTACAACTCTAGACATCAATGAAATTAAAAAATATAATTCTCATAAAATATCGGGTTATTACAGTCTAGGGACCAATCATATCTCACTTCTGTCTTATAGGATGGAACCAATTGAATTGCGGGAATGGAAAATCCAATTGGAAGAGTTCTAAAAAAAGGGTTTATCTGGCCTAGCACATCTCCATGGGAAGTGCCACTGTTTTTTGTGTAAAAGGTGGTTGGATCCTTGAGGCTATGTGTTGATTATCGTAGACTTAACCAAGTTACGATAATGAATAGATATCCACTTCCATGAATTGATGATTTGTTCGACCAGTTGAGGAGAGCCCAGTGGTTCTCCATGATCGACATAATGTCAGGATATCATTAATTGCACGTGAGGGAGGAGGATATTTCTAAAACATCTTTCTAAAGTTGATCTGGACATTATGAATATGTGGTTATGCCATTTGGTCAAACGAATGTGCCAGCAATGTTTATGGAATTGATGAATCAGATGTTTCAGAGTTATCGGGATTCATTTTTGGTGGTGCTTGTCGACAATATTCCAGTGTATTCAAAGACAAGGGTTGAGCATGAGAAGCACTTTGCGACAGTGCTGGGGATCTTGAGGGACCATCAGTTATATGCCATGTTGTCAAATTGTGACTTTTGGATATAGGGTGTTTGTTTTCTTGGCCATGTGATTTCTGAAAGAGGTGTTTTAGTGGATACAAAAAAGAAAGAGGATGTTGTCTCGTGGAAATCTCCAAAGAATATGTTTGAGATATGGAGTTTTCTTGGTCGATTTGGGTTTTATCGTCGTTTTGTTCATTATTTTTCACATTTGGATCCGTTGATTACAGCTTTGAAAAGAAAGTATGTACCATTCTAGTGGAATGAATAGTGTCAGGAGTGTTTCGAAGAGTTAAATGGTCGTCTTACATCTTCACCAATCATGGTTTTTCTAGAATTAGGAAATGTGTATGTGGTTTATTGTGATGCATCAGGATCAGGGTTGGGGTGCGTTCTCATGCAAGGGAATATTTTTGTTGTGTATGGCTCACGACGGTTGAGGGTGCATGAGAAGAACTACCCAACTCATGATTTGGAGTTGGCAGCATGGGTCCATGCTTTGAATTTGTGGCATCATTATCTCTTTGGTGAGAAATTCACTGTATATACAGATAATAAGAGCTTGAATCACATTTTCTCATAAAGGGATTTGAACTTGAGGAAAATAAGATTGATGAAATATCTCTAGATGTTTGATTTTGACTTGATGTACACACCGGGTAAGGGAAATTCGGTGGTATATGCATTTAGTAGAAAATCATAAGCTCAGGTGGTCTAGCAAGAATCATACCATTGGCAGTTGATGTTGGTTATTACTGATATGTGGTTGGAAAGTGAGGCCCAAGGTGATAGAGCAGTCCTCTTTTTAGTTTCATTGATTTCTGACTTGGTTGGCCTGGTTAAAGAGGAACAAATATCTGATTCTAAGTGTTTCACCATGGGGTCGTGACTCAATTGTGGGGTGAGCATTGAAGGTTGGAAACTGAATGGAGATTCAGTTCTGTGTTTTCAGTATCATATTTTTGTACCAGTTACTTGTCAGTAGGATCTTCTTAGGGCGTATCATCATTCCAGGTGGGATATTCATCCAGTAATTCAAAAAATTTATAAAGGATTGAATGTGCAGTTCAGGTTGGGTGGTATGAAAAGAAGAGTTGATGAGTTTGTTTCGAGATGCTTGACATGTATGTAGGTCAAGGAATAGCATCAGAGGCCAGCAGAAATGTTGCAGTCTTTACCAATCCCTGTTTGGATGTTGGAGCAGATAGCGATGGTTTTTGTCACAGGTCTCCCAAGAATGGTCAGAAAGCATGATTCCATCTAGGTGATAGTGGGTCAGGTAACGAAGTCAGACCATTTCATCCCAATTTTTGAATCGCATATGGCGGAGGATCTGTCCAAAATCAATATCCAAGAGGTGGTAAAGAGGCATGGTGTTCCAGTTTTGATATTATCAGATAGAGATCTGAGTTTTATATCTCGTTTCAGGACATCCTTATAGCAATCCCTTGCAACGTAGTTGACGATGAGTACGGTGTATCGCCCTCAGAAGAATGCTCAATCCGAGAGGACGATACAAACTCTGGAGGATTTTTTGTGGGCTTGTGTCATGGATTTTGGTGTCTCATGGGAGGTGCACTTGTCATTTTTTGATTTCTCGTACAGTAACTGGTATCCGGAATCCATACATATGGCTCCGTTTAAAGCATTGTATGGGTGTTCGTGTTGTTCTCCACTATGTTGGGTGGAAACGGGTGAGTCTTTGATGGTTGGATTGAGCCTTGCCCATGAGACTATGGAGAAGATGAAGTTGATCTGGGAGACAATGGAGATGGCTCTAATTCACTAAAAATCATATGGGGATCATCGTTGACATCCATTTTCATTCCTGGTGAGTGATCATGTGTTCTTGAGGAACTCTCCTATGTTTGGACATCGTCGGTTTGGGAATCAGGTAAAGATATATCCAAGGTATTTTGGTCCTTTTAGGTTCTTGAGTGGGATGGTGATGTGTCTTATCGTTTGGATTTTCTATCATGGTTTAGTGTAGTGCACAATGTGTTTCGTGTCTCGCAATTGAAAAAGTATTAGCTAGATCATGACCATGTGATTTGATGGGATCATGTTGAGCTAGAACTGGATGCATCATTGGTGCACGTGCCAGTGCGAGTTGTGGATAGGCAAGATAATGTCTTTCTCGGTAAAATAATCAGTTTAGTTCGTATTTTGTGGCAACACGGTCAGATTCAAGATGAGACATGGGGGCAGGAGAAAGAGATGGTCGAGCAGTGGCCCGAGCTCTTTTGGCAAAGGGTGGGTTCACTACATTCCAAGGAGAGAAAGTCCAATGGTGGGGAGAATTTATCACCCCTGGTTTGAGTTATGTAGCCTTTGCTTATGAATATTCATGTGTTTAAAGTGTATGGGATGAGTTGGAAAGAGGATGGGAGAGTTTGGAATGGTTTTATATGAGTATGGAGGGCTTTAAATGGGTGCATGGTTTGAGCACAGTTAGTGGAAACCATGCGGGTTCCCCATGAAACTGTGCGGACCCTTATTATTGAGACAGCAGGCCTCGCATGGTCTGCGCACTGTTTGCTAAACCGTACGAGGAAACTATGCAGACCGTTGCTCTCGAGGATGTTGTTTGCACTTGATTAGCAAACGGTTTTCCAAACTGTGCGGGCTAACCATGGAGACACTTAAAGATAGGGTTATATGTTCCGGACTGACTCAGGATTGCCTCATTTCACTACAGTCTTCCCCCCACTCGACCCTCACTCGAGATTTTCAGTTCTCAAGGGTTAGAGGGGCTCTCAACACACATTTTGGAAGTGATTCAATGTGGTTTCAAAGTGGATTCAAGGCAGTTTCTCCTGGGTAATTCTCTTCTCTTGGTTTCCATGTGTTTTTCTCTAGATCCATATCCCACTCTTTCTTGGTTTTTTAGATCTAAAAATGTTGTGTGTAGATCTAGTGATGTGGTTTCCTTGTATGTTAATATTAAGGCTTGTGGATGTTATGGGAAGTGATCTAGATAGGTTTCGGTGGTTCATTCACTGGATTTGAGGTGCGGTTGTTTGTGGGACGTTTTCTCAGGAACCCTAAAGGTAGGTGTCTTCTCTATCTACTCCACTTGGTTAGGACAAGTAGTTCATTGTTACAATTATTTTGTTGTGTTTGAAATTACTTTTGATTTGATGTGAAAAATTGGTGGAAAATCCATTGGGTGATGTTTTGGGGATTTTTGGGGAAAATAGGGTTTTGTGGTGAAATTAATTCTTTGTGGATTTTAAAATGGGATGCTATTGTTGATTTGTGAAAATTCTTTATGGAAATGGTTTTCAATAAAAAGATAGTTTTATTGATATAGGGTTTGGCACGGAAAATTGTTTTCAATAAATTGTTGATTTATTTAAGGGGATTGATATGCAATGTAATGGGTTGATTGGATGATGATGTGACCATGGTGGGTTATATTCTGGGATTTGGATTCTCTTGAATGTTGTGTGGAAGTGGCAAGAAGTACCATTATAAAAAGTGGATGGATAACAGATGTAAGGGCCACCATCAAATGTAAGTGGATGGGAAGTTCCACTTAGTGTGAACGGGTGAACGGGTTGGACGGAAGCTCCACCGTTTGGTTTTTTGGTTGTTGTTGTTGTTTGTTGTGAATTTCTTTCTATTTTTAATTTATGGTGCTAACGTGTGGATAGTGAATTGTCTTGTGGAATGTTTTGTTAACATTCCCTTTATAATGTCCCATATTTTACGTACATGGTTATTACATCAGAATTGAAGCATAATTATTACAATATATAACAAAACCATGAAAGGACCGTATAGGTATAGTGTCTTTATAAACTGGGAAACATAAACAACTGGTTCATAAATCATATACATTGTCTCCAATTTATTACATAATATCTAGAGTCCCATTTGGTATATCATACTTAATACCCTTCTTATTGACCTAGGAAAAAGAAAACATACAAAAGGATGAGCTCAAATTCTCAGTCAGGGTAAAAAAAGAAATATCAATCATAAGAAAATATCATTTCGTAGAACCTAACCTACAAAAGAGATCATAATATCATAATATGGGATAAATCATAATAGTGAAATGTAATCCCAATAATCATATCTTAAAAGAATATACTTCGTTTCATACACACATAATCATAGAGAATCATTTTTTTAGTAGTCAAGACTCATTTTCAATACTATCTTAGCAGACAATGTCCATTTCTGAACTGACTTCACTCCTTATTTCAGACCTATATCACTGAACCGGATTAACCTACAATTCCAACCATATCTACCTCCTGAGATATACATCTTTACCCAATTCATTGGAAGGAGATATAGGTCCAACCCATCTCATAATGAAACCATACTTATATGTGCCCCAAATTCATAAATCAATTCACAACCCATGTAATAAAAATGGGATTCATTAACATCATGAAATAATAACATAATCCATATAAGATAAAAGGACATCATAAATTTAATTCCATCATAAAATAATCTAATCAATGTAAAAATAGGAATTGAAACAGAACCCTATATTATCTTAGATGGAAAATAATTTTGATAAAACACTTGAACTCCATTCTTGAGGAAAATATCATTTCTACTTCAAAAAAACATTTTACTTTCTTAACATGTCATACAATTTTTAACAAAAATAAGTTTATTAAAAATAAACTTCAAAACATGTAATGGAAGCTTCATGGAAATAATGTTCTATGAAATCATAAAAATCCATTCATACCGTATATGTTAAAAAACATTATTCTCGTATTTGTACAGAAAAGGCAAAAAGTACCTCGTACTACAAATGACAAAATATTCATTTCATATATTTTACTAAAAACTCACCATTGAGTAATTATGGATTTAAATAATTGTATGAGGATAGAAATAATATTACATATTGAGGAAACATGTATGTGGATGATAAATATTCCCCAGTAAATTCTGAAGTATGAACAATCTCAGATAAAAATGAGATAGTGATATTTTACCTTACCTTAGGTCTAATTTGCTTTGTACATGTCTGAAACTCCTGAATAATGATTTAAATAATGATATTGACTTATTACATAATCTTAATAATTTTTATTATATCAAATATGGTCATATTCTTTTCTTCATATTGGTAATATTTCATTGCTACTTGTTATTCGGGTGTTTATTGATTTTTGTTCTTATGCGTGTTTTGTCGAATAAATTCTTAATCTTATTTTTAGGTTATATATAACTCATTTAGAGAATGGTATTATTATAATATATATCATATTTAATCATTCTATTAATTTATATAATAATTATGCTTTTAAGATCATGTAGAACGAGTCACATCACATCCTGGAGATGGTAGGCCGTACGTAAGCATGAGCGATGATATCATTCCCATGATATTGGAAATTTATTGAAGTGTATTTATACTGTTTCAGAATCAATATCAATTTAAAATAACAATAAATAATTATTATTTACACCATTATAACAATCCATGTAAGGTGGTGGTGGAAAACAGATGACACAACGACGTGGAGACGGTATTCTATACGTACGCACGCGTGGTGATTTCATATTCCATAGGATTGATAGAAGGTGAAATTGGGTTGTTTCATATTTATAATAACATATCAGTATATTAGTGATACTGATGTTGTTACTTCATAATGAAACAACTAATGAAGAATAAGTAGAAGAAGAAATAAACTTGAAAGAATCGGTAACAGACATTACCACTTCTTTGAAGTGCCTCTTCTTATCCTCCTATTAGAACACTAAAGATGGTATTTGAAAAATACCAGGACACCTAGGATGCATCTAGGAATGTGTTGAAGAGAAATATAGAGGGTTGGGACAATCTTTAAGGCTCAATTTTGTGTAAAGAGGAGAGGGATGAGGTGCCCTTTTATAAAGTAGGAGAGGGGCACTTTAGGGAAAACATAAAATATTATTTTATTATAAAGTCATATTCAGTTTTTAATATCTCAGAATTGATTTATTTTGAAGCAAGGGTAGTGATGGGTCAAAATTCTCTCATAAAATAGATTTTATAAATGTTTAGGTTACTATTTTAACATTATCATTTAGATTTAACTTTAAGTTAAATAATTTTACTTTTACCGTGTGTTCTTATTTTCTTACATTATATGGTTAATGAACTTACTATAACAATCCAAAAGAACCCCAAATGGTTCATTATTAATATAAATTACCTTATTTAATTCATTTGGACGAACCTTATATTTTTAGGAATAAAATAACAATTAATAATACAATATTTGTGTTAAAAACTATTTTATATCATTTTTGAGTCTATTTTTTAATTGATTTTTCAGAAAATCATAACAGCGTGATTAGTTCAAAGAAAGTTACTTCAATCAATAATAACATGTCATATTAACCTATAAAATTATTATAATTCATAAAAAGTCTAAAATTACATTTATTTGGTTATTTATAACATCAATTATATTAATATTTCATTAATAAGTTAGTTACTACATCATCATTGTGTCATATATAAATTAAAATAATTATAGTATAAAAATTATAAATAAAATACCATTATGTAGGAAATCGATTTAGGTTTCTAAATAATATTTATTGTTTAATTTATCATATCTATAAACCTATATTAAAAATTTTTTAGTTATGAAACATTGAATTTAACAATTTTAACTATTCATTAAATAAAATAATAATAAATGTCCTAATCTGTTCCATGTGGACCTAAATGGTCATATTTTATTCCTAAGGTTTTTTTGGTCTAATTAATCTTATCAAATGGAATTAGGACATGTGTTAGGGTAATAATAATACCATTTTTACCATCAATTACCTTATTTACTTTTAACTGTGGTAAATAAAAGTAAAAAGTTACTATTCAGAAAAAATTATTTTTATCTTATCGAACCACATTTTACAACTTCATGTTAACCGTTTCTCTCAGATTTTTGAAATTCCACTCACAGAAGCGGTAAAATTAAGTTTTAAGTAAATTTTCAAACCCTCCTAGGAGGTGGATAAAAGGCAGTGAACACTTCAACAAAATTTTTATATATCTAAAATTATTATAAAATTACTACAATGAATTTCATTGAAATTATATTGGTATTATGCATCAATTTTGACCTAAAATAAATTTAAATAAAATAAATAATTATTTAAATAAAATGTTGGTTTTTAAATAGTAACCCAGTGGTTTCACAATTAATAAAAAATTGAAAGAATTCAAAAAAATACCAAAATTTAACCCTCGGATAATTTAGATATTCTAAACCCAAAAATGATGTCCATTTTAAAAGATAAAATTTATAAAATTTCAAAAAGTGGGTTTTTCTATTCACAATGGCTAGTTTTAATAATATTTTAATAGCATGTCATTGTTTAGTGAAACTCGGTATTGCGTATAATGCAAGCTATCGATGAAGGTCGCGATTGTGTGTAAATAAAGCCAAGATAGTGTTGTATGTAGTGAAAGATTCCTTTGATGATAACAAAAAATTTCTCCTAAAAATCTCGGGTGTTACATTCTATCCCCCTTAAAATTAATTTATCCCTCGAAATTCGTCACTTTGTAACAAACAGATGAGTATACCTCTCCCTCATCATATCCTCAAGTTCCCATGTAGGTTCTTCTAATTGGTGGTTACTCCATAAAAAATTCACCATGTGAGTGGTCTTGTTCCATAGGACTTTTTCACTATGATCCAGAATCTCTATCGGTTGTTCTTCATAAGAATTATCTTGCTCCAGCGGTACAACGTCTGATCTGATTACATGTGAAGGATCAGGAATGTACTTTATCAGGGGAGATACATGGAACACATCCTAAACATGAGAGATATTAAGTTGATGCTCCAATTGGTAAGCTACCTTCCCAACATAATCCAGTATTTCGAAAGGCCCAATATAGTTAGGGCTCTCCTTTCCCTTCATTCCAAATATTATTACTCTCTTCCAAGGAGATATTCGTAAGAACACTTTATGACCCACTTCATACTCTAGGACTTTTCATCTATTGTCAGCATGACTTTTTTGTTGACTCTGAGCTGCCCTTATGTGTTGTTGAATAGATCGGACATTTCATTCCATCTCATCAACAAGATCAGGTCCTAATATCTTTCTTTCCCCAACTACATCCCAGAAAGTTGGAGTTCTGCATTTATTTTTATAGAGATCTTCATAAGGATCCATCTGAATAAAAGAGTGAAATCTATTATTATATGATATTTCCACCAAAGGTAGGTGTTGATCCCAACTACCTTTGAAATCCATAGAGCAAGATCATAACATATCTTCTAGAGTTTGAATTGTCCTCCCGAACTGACCGTCTGTCTATGGATGATAAGCAGTGTTGATACTCAACTCTATAACTAGATTATGATGAAAACTTCACTAAAACATTGAGGTAAAACTCGGATCCCAATTAGATATAATGGATAGTGGTACTCCATGAAATCTTACCACTTCCTTTACATATATCCTTGAAAGCTGATCAATAGAGAAATCATCTATTATATCAATGAAGTGTGCTGACATTGTAAGACGATCAACTATGACAAAGATAACATTATTAGCTTTGGAAGTTTTAGGAAGTCTGGTTACAATGTCTATAGTGTTGTTTTCCCATTTCCATTTGGGTATGGGTAATGGTTGTAACACCCCCCTAGACTTCTGTCTCTCAGCTATTACTTGCTGACAAACCATGCATCAAGAGGCATATTCAGCAACATCTATTTTGAAGCCATCCCACCAGAAGTACTCTTTCAGGTCCATATACATCTTCGTGCTTCCATGATTAATAGATAATGAAGAACTATGAGCTTCATCCAGCAGCTCCCTATTTGATTCAGGGATGGGAGGAACACAAACACGATTGTTAAACCTTATTATCCATTCAAAATAATTGTTGAATTCAGGAACATTTCTCACATTATTTTGTAACTCTACGTCTTCTTTTTGTGCCTCATTAATCTTTACATGTGTAGATGGTTGAACATTCATTTTAGAAAGAGAAGATTTACCCTTCCATTATAATTCCAAGATCCATCCTTTGTAAATTGATAAATATTTGATCATTTGTGATCCTCATCATGGATAAGCTAGCAGGGTCTTGTCGACATATTGCATATGTGACCTTGTTTGCTTACCTAGGGTGATAATGAATTGAGCAGAAATAATCCTTAATCATCTCCAACCATCTTCTTTAGCACATATTCAGCTCCTTTTGTGTGAAAATTCACTTTAAAATTTTATGATCATTATAAATATCACACCTTTCACCATAAAGAAAATTCCTCTAAATCTTTAATGAAAAAATTACCGCAACTAACTCAAAATCCTGAGTTCGGTAATTTTTATCATGGATTTTCAACTGTCATGAGGCATAAGATAACACCATATAATATTTCATGAGAACACACCCCAATACCTTCTTGGATGCATCACTATAGACCACAAACCTTTCTCCACTACAAGGCAGTGTGAGCACAGGTGCACTGGATAACCTTCTTTTTAACTCCTTGAAATTCACCCCCACCCTTATTTCATTGTCTTCTTTATATCTATCCAAACCTAAAAATTTATAAGTATTATTAAATAAATAATATGTTATATATGAAATTATTACCATTATATAATGAAAAAATATTACTTACACCCATTCAATAATGATCATTGAAAAATGGAAAATGTTACACATGTGTACGTATGGTCTACCATCTCTATAATCATAACAAACTTTATGTTTTGTAACTATATTTACTTATTTGTTTTAAAAGTGTAATTAATATAAAAACATGATAATTATTTCATGATTATTATTCTAAAAACTATATAAATATATAATATTCACAACGTATCTTTAATGAAGAAATACTCATGAGAAACCAAGGAAATTAATACCCTAAACAATGGAAATAATGAAATACTATTATAAAATGGGTGATATGATGTTATAAAATGATCATATATTATATTATAAATACAATTATGGTTCTCTTATAAGTTACTAAAATGTTTAAAACCACTATAACAGAGTTTAAATCATGTTCAATCAAAAGGAAGCGTGGTGTAAGGGATTTATGACTCACTTTTTACATCCATGAGACATATATCATCTCCCCCACCTATTTATTTTATGTGGTGTATTTAAATCCCAAGAATGTTTATTATATTTCATAAAATAAAAAATTTTGGGTTTATATATCCTTTTTATTATCTGTATTTCATGTGGATTTTTACTCAAAAGTTACCAAATTAGTAAGGTATTTCATTTAAAATTACATTTCATTGATACATATTTGTTTTTATGCACAAATTCAATTTTATGTGGTGTATATACTACCCATTTGACATGTAATATCATGATTCTTTAATAACTCATGGTATCATAAGTTTCTCTTTTAATTATCTCATTCAAGGATATTTGAATTGAAAATTACCAAGTGGTAAAAGTTATTATACAATCTCACTTCATTTTTGATTATTTATATTCTCTTAAAACAATCAAATTTTGTAATCATTTTTTATTGGAAATTAAATTCATATTAAATATCAATATTTTTGTGTGATTTTATTATTTATTTACCTTATACCATTTTTACAAATAAGTTTTACTTTGAAATTTAATTTATTAATTTTGGAAATATTGATAAATCTATAACCTTTACTCAATAAGAATATTTTCTAAGAAACATTTTATATGAATTAAATATATTATTCAATATATGAGTGCTTATTTTTACATAGAGTACAGATGTTGGGGATTGGTTAATTTAATTCTTTAGAAGCATCGGTAGTCTCCTGAGATGAATTAGTTGGCCAAATAAGATGGGTTTTACCCACACACTTAAGTTTTTTGAGGATAGATCTCTATAATAACTATCCTAAGGATATATCATGATATCTCATATGTAAGATGTCATGAATTTCATAGTTATTGATTTTACATGTGATTATTCAATTAGTTAGAGTATACATGGTCATGTTTTGATCTCATGTGATCATTTATATGAATTATTCGATCATTTTTATTCCTTTCATATTATGGTCACGTTTTTGATTAAATGACATTTGTGTTTATTCATTTACCTTCTGTGTTTATTATTATTAATTTATTAATGATATGTTCCACTATACATAAAACTTACTAAGAATTTGATCTCACCCTTATTTAGTTTTCTTTCCCCAAGTTATGATGTTGAATTCTTGGAATTATTTTCATGGATGATGAGATTTTACTTTTTTATGCTTCACTTTCTTTTCCCAATGTAAAATGGGTATCATGTATGTATCTAGTTTTCCAAATCTACTAAATTGGTCGATCCTTTGGCATTTTAATCATGTATACATTCAAACTTAATGTAATGAGGCACCATCTCCATGATACTTGGGTCGAGGTCTTTATAGTTAGGCTGCACAGTTTACCAAATCATACACTAATTGTGTGTGTGCACCCTACAAGAAAGACACCATATCCTCACATTGTTCAGCCACAATGTTTTGAAATCACATTCTAGCCATGTTCCCTTCATTTGTAATATAGTAACACTCACATGGGATGGATTCATGATCTAATGAACCATGCACTAACCATGGGACTTGGTTCTATCAAGATAACAGATATCATTGCATGATTTTTCACACGATTTCCTATAATTGTACGCAAACCATGAACATGGTCATAGACACCCCAAGATAGTTGCAATGTTAGTCCTATAACCCACACGATTTGTGATAAACTATGTGTAAACTATTTAATCAAAATACATGATAGAAAAAAATAAACTAAAAATGATCTTTATATTAATAGGTTTCATGGTTTCCCTCTAAACTATGGAACCTAACCTTTCACAACATGAATAATACGACAGAAACTCCAAAAGTGAAAAACATCAACCAGGAAATCAACCTGAAAAAACAATTAATGAGATCAAGATCCAATAAATAAATAAAATAAAAAATGAAAACCAAGTATACGGTGTGGTACACATGGTTGGGACACTGTTGTTCTAACCATGAACATCAACCATTTGGCCCATAAAGGGCGGAGCAAGGTTAGTTTAACCGTGTAGAGGGGTCCAATAAAATGTGAAAATTATGTAATTTATTATAAGTCCATCTCCTATAATTTTTTTATAGTATATATAACTATTCACCATGACCATATGAGGTATGGTGTTCATAGATAGTAGGTATATATGGTTGGAACATTCTTTGGAAAATAGTGTAGATGAACTATGTGAACTATTAAAAGTTCTAGAAATATATTTTTCCCACATTTTTAATTAAATACTAATTTCTCCCTTTGTTCTCCCTATTTTTACACAGTAGTCATAAGAACCTCTCTCCTCTCCCTCTTCTTGGTTTTTGTGGATCTCCCTCATCTGGGATTTTGTTCCTTCATCGTCCGTTATGTTGGATCGCCCTCGATAAGTATAATACTCCATTACATTGTTTTATGAGTTTTATTATCTATATTTAGTGTTATCACTATGTGATATAATATAAAATATTTTTATGTATTTTTTTTAGTATAATAACTTCAATCGTTCCATCCCAAATATGTGGTTAATACCATATGAGGAGTCTCATATAGGGATAATGTGGGTGGTCAATTACTTTTCCCTAAAAGTATCATTGTTTATCAATTTTGTGATTGTGACACACAGAATATTTTCCATAGATTTATCCTACATTGTGTAATCACTTTAATAAATAATGTATATCATGAATTTGATATTCCATGATAACATTAACATCGCTGTAGGTTGATGACATTATATTGAACCACCCGTTGGGGTGAGTATGATTAAATGGACTTGGAAACCCTTTCTTCTCTTCACTAAAACACATGTTGGGTGTGTTTCATTTAACAATTAAAAAAGGAATAACCCAAAATGAATTTATTGAATTTTTAAGTGTAATGGATACTTTACATGGACCTTTTATCACTTATTATCTTATGCTTAATTATTTTTATAGGCATTGATGACACTTTTATATGTTTTTCCTATCTTGACTAAGATTTGGATACATGACCTAGAATGTCTTGGGTGAACTCATAAGTTGAAAAATGGTTCATTGATGCGAATTCTAGGTGGTAGACCAAACATAGATTTAATAAATTAATTATATTCATGAATTCCTATATAAAACACTAACAATTCACATGTAAACTATAGAAAATTTGATTTCTTGGTATCATCTCTATGGATTTAGTTTGATGAATTCTGAAACAAATTGCCTTAGATTATATCTTTGGATCCTAATCAATTATATCATGATGTTAACTTGTACTTGTTCCTCATGCTCAGGTAAAGAAACCTGTGAGTGTAATGCTATGTTTTTTCCCTTGGATTACACTCAAACCTAATAGACCAGCATCATAGTTGATCACTGTATGTGGGATCAACATCCAAAAGTCATGGATTTCATGGGCCTCTCATGGATCCCTTATGATTATTATACTCATAATACCTAGATATATTCCTTGGGTTTCTAGATTTAGTAAAAGGTCATATTCTCATAGACATCCAGCATTCGCTGAAGAAAGGAGGTTATAGTATTTATCCCATGAATATCCTAAGCAAGACATGGTTTCTATTTATTTTATTAACTTACATATAATATGTTATCACACTAATAAATTTTATATTCATAAACTAGATTTTAATTAAAAAACATTGGTGGTGGCCTACTGAGTTTTACTCACACCCTATTCAGGCCACTATTTGGTACCCAAGTAGATTTCATGGATGTGAGTAAGGATAAATGTATGTTCCCAAATATGGGTATTTTATTTCCTTGTAAGATGGGAGCATGAGGGAAGATGACTAATCCTATTCTTATAAATCTCTTGTAGATATTTTATTTTGGTTTTTTTTCAATTTTTAAAATTATTACAATAGTATGTCTCTTACCATGTATGCTTGTTTCATATTTTTTATAGTAATTCCATCATCCTTTTATAGTGTTGTTTACTACTTTATTTTTATTATCTATTTTTTGGATGGTTTATTTCCAATGACTTAATCTAATTCCACTATGTTAATTTATTATTCTACTGATTTATATACCACTGTGTTATACTCTAATAAATAGGGTATAGTCTCCACATCATACCACCACACACCATTGGTGCTATTCAGTAGCCTCTATAATATGTGGAGGAATGGATAAGTCTTTGAAGGGAACTAGTATTGTCACATTTTTATGAACCATGATCATTATGTCACAAATATATTGAATCTTGAACTGATTACCTATTAGATGTTAATATCATTGGTCTCCCAAAATATCATCACATCATATTCCTTCTTAGTCAATGGATTTCTGGAATATAAATTTTTTCAATTTCCATTTTCGAGTAAGTGTAATCTCACATTTAAAATTTAAATAATAGTGTAGAGGTTTCTCCATATGTTGAAGCCTGCTAAGTACGCTTTAGATAATTGATTCCTTTAAAGAATAAAGGATGGATATCAAATACCCATAATCAATCATTTATATGATGGTTCCGAGATCATATTTATAACATGTTATCTACATATATAAATAAAATTGTTTATCAACATTCATGGCTATCTAGGGGACCAAATTTAAATGTATTATATTATGATATTTTTGTAATTAATTGTTATACATTATAAGTAAAAGAATAAGCTGGATGTAGTATGATACAAAATAGTAGAGATGATCTTGTGGAGTAAGTGATTCATGTATTCAATTACAAGGATATAAATCTAAATTATTTTAATATGTCATATTTTGGTATCATCTAATCGATATATAATATGAGTTATAAAACCTTTTATGTGCCAATATTTTGTCGAAAATGGGTTGACAATAGGAGTATCATGAATGTCAATGAATTGGATTTCATGAAGGTGAATTTCAGTGTGGAATAGTATAAGGAAGAACCCATCACAATGGAACCACAATTATTGCAAGTATTTTATACCCTAAATCCAAAAATCAAGAATTGGTCAATTTTTATCTTGGAAACCAAAACAACTACAGAGTTAGATGAAATTTCAATTGAGGATGACCCTTTAATTTTTAGATCACAATCTTTTCATGAAGTTTGCAATGTAGAAAACATCTTATACATTAGAGGATACCATAAGGATGGTATTTGGATACTTGTTATATGATCCAAATCCCTTCAACCTTTAAAGAAAAAATATATAACTCAAATATAATGTTAAAGTTTTTTTAATATACTATATTTTTTTGAAAAATATTATATTTGATCTACTCTATTAAAAGAATCTAAATTAAAAAATTGACTACTCATGTAGATAATGACATCTATATATACTAATGGTACCAATCCTGATGAAGAATGTGTTATTGATTCTAAAACTATGGAATTATTTGGGGATCCGTAACATGTTTATGAAAAAAAATAGAATGGAATAAAATTACCTTATTAACTAAAATTATTTAAGAAATAAGAAATGGTATAAAATTTGAGGTTTGTTAGAATCAAAATAGCCAACCTAGTGACCCCAAAAAAGAAATTTCCAATATTTTCATTGGGTACAGAATATTAATGAATATGGAAATTGATATAGATACATGGAATCATGACATGTTTTCATTGAATTCTACCATTTGGAAAAATATTAGGGTAATGTTACAATATAATTTTCATATTTTATCAAAAAATTATATAATGAAATCTTGATTTAATTTTCATTATCTCTTAAAAATTTCATCTATTATAGATGATTATTGTAATAAATTTTTCTTAATGGTCACTTGAAAAGATCATAGAGGATCCTGAACACTTTTTAAAATAATGATCTTAAGGATATTAATGGGAATGTAAACCCCCACCCACCAGTTACATATGTACACATTATAAACCAGGAAACTGGAAAATCATTTATTAGACATTGTAATAGGGAATCATTTTATGTGAATTATAGTTGATAATATTTTATTTAATGTTATTTATTTTATACATTTTATTTATGAAATTTAACTTATAAAACAACGAAGGAGTGTAGGAAATATGAAACGTGCAATAAAAATAATATACCCCTACCATAATGTAAAGATGGGGAATACATTATTTGAAAAGAAAATATCATGTATTTTAAATATATAGTAAATAATTTATGTAATAAGAAACAATATATATTCATTTATTTATATATATATTGATGAATCAGAATCCAAATCCACTTTCATCCCACACCATTTTCATTAAAACGAGGAACATAAAGATAAATTGGTAAAACTAGTCGATGAAAACACACAAGAAGTATGAGAATCATGTATAAGTATGAAGTAAAAGTAATTTTTAATTATTTAAAAAAGTATTATATAAAACTTTTTATTTATTTTGGTATATTTTTTTATGTTTTAGATAAAATAATTAACTTACATTGTACCTAGAGAAAAACTATTTTCACGATCTTTGAAGTGGTCAATATAGTAAAGATGTATTATATATACAGGGTTTGGAGTTCCAATTGAGATATATTCCATGATGACAAAGCCAGAAATAAACACATATGAGGTAATGAAAGGAATAAAATCATTGAAAGATTTTTCAGAATATATTATTTCACAGTCTGGTTTGGAAGACCAATACATGTGAAAGGATCAAAAATCAATCCAATAGTAGATCAATGATTAGTATATAAAGAGCCACATGGCCCCACTAGATTTAAGGCTATTCATTCCCCACAGGTTCCTGTTTTACATTAGGAGGTAAATGTTTTCATAAATCTTTCCCTTAAATGTGAATCAAACAACTTTTGATAACATTATATTACTAAAATTATATAGGGTGAAATTTTATGTGATTTAAATTTATCATCACTAATGCATCACCTTTTTGTGAGGGGTATTATGTAAAATATCCTAGGTGACATGATACATGATAAAAAACTCCCAAAATATCATGTGAGGCTGTGGCTTGAATCACCTCTTGATCCAAGAACCATGTTACACGCTCCTCTTAATGATCTAGATGTCACCATGGTTGATAATTATATTGTAACATTCATAGAATCGGTGTTTTATCTTATAAATATACCTGATTTATGTATTTAATAATTTATTTCAAATGAAATAACCTTTAACAATTAATGATAAAAGGTCTAAAATGAGTTATGGTATTATAGACAGACAAAGCAAATGAGAAATGGAAGTTCAAATCAAGACAATCCAATGGATCAACCGAGAAATCAAAAGGACCTTTTGAGAGAACCTTTACCCCACTAGTTACACTACTAAATATATTTAAATTACAAGTTCAAATGGAAACAAAATTAAATGATGAACATATGTACTACATGGAATATGATGAAGAAATATTTAGAGCATCCATTACAGTCGCAGTTGGTCTCAAGAGGATAAATGATATTATAAAATTTGACTGGTTAAGATTCATAGTTATAAATACACATATGAGGTTCATTTTTATTATTTGGTTTTCCATAAAATGATCTACTATGTTCATTATAGTTAATAACTATTCATATTTTCTATAAGAGTATATATTACTACTATATAAAAGTAAAACCTTATGAAGCAATATTTAGAGTCAAGAAACCCTCTATCATTTATAAAAAACATTTCTTTAGAATTGAAATAAATTGAAAATAAAAAAATAAAAATAAGAACTATATTTGAAAAGAATATAACAGAAAAAACCCCTTTATTCATACAATACAAGGGTAAAACTCTGCAATCTAATCATATAAAATATAATTTTATTTTTTCCATTTATTTTTTCTATATATTTTCTTACGAAGAACTAGATACAAATCATAATCAATTTGTATAACATTAAATTTTATTTTTAGATCCAAATCACTGATTTCCAAAACAATTGACCACACATGAAGTCCATTATGAATTTGTAATGCAGTACAATAATAATTTTAAAAATAAACATCAAATTATACATTTTAGTTTGTTAGTCAATAATAATTTTATTATAATAATACTATATTTAAATATTGGCAAAATTGTGGTATGATATGAGTGATAAAAAACAAAAAACCAATGGATTTTTTCAAATTGAAATAGATTAAGGTACATAAATTAATATTTTACTATTAAAACATATTTCAAAACAATTTACTTATTTTGGTCAATGATTTTCCTGTGTCTAGAAAAATATAATGGAAATGATTGTTGATATTTTGTTTTCCAATATATAAATGATATTATATAACATCAAAAAAATAGCAACCTCAAGTAGGTAATTTTCAAAGATAATTAAAATTTCATTTAAAATATATTTTAATCGTTTTTTTATCTATATTTCATTACTACTACTAGGAATTTCAATAGTCTACGTACTCAAAAGAAGAATTAAATTTTTTTAGAGATTTGTGGGAAGAGTACAGGGTGTAAGAATGTTGTCCAAAATCAAATTATGGTTATTACATATTATGAATGTGATTTATTATAGACTATATCATTAGAGATACATTTTAGTTTTGAAGCATTAGTATCATAATTATTAAGATAATATTTTTCATGAAATAAAATTAAATTTTTCAATAATATTCATATAATAGTGGATAGTATGAGTTGGTAGAATCAAAAAAAATGCATTGGGGATAAACCATAAAAGAAATAAATATTTCATCTATTTCTCAAGGATAAGTTTCAGAAAGGTTTATTCCCAATTCATTCTAGAAGAGTTAGTCACATGTATAAACCTACTCATTCAAATGATAGATTTGAATCTAAAGTTTCAACTGAGATAATGGGGAGATGTAAATGGATCAATAATTCTTCTATCCACAAATTTAACGACATATTACCAACTACTAGGGGATTTACTTCATTGATCCTAGCCAAATTATTTGAATTTTTTGTCTTATTTTATTTTTATTAGTTTATAAAAATAGTTTGGGCCCTATTACAATCTCTTTCACCACCATGGAAGAAGAAATATTAATTCCATTACTTTCACATTTGATTCAACCAATGACATAACAAGGAAATATACTGTAAATACTAATATATATTTCTCACCCACATCCTAATCCAATTTTCAAATTAGAAATGAGGAATTGTCTTTGAAAGAAGCAGAACCAAGGTTCTAAGATGAAAATGTTTAGATGTCAGTTGATATTTACGATGTAATATAGTTTAAAACACATGATATATTGTCAAAATAGAGAAAACAATCTCGTATTGTTTTCATAATTTAGTATAAATATCCATAATTCATTTTAGATTGGTATCAATTAACCATATATCAATCCAATAAATGATTCAGCTTTTATGACTCCAAGTGCATGTTTTTAATATATAGATGTCCTTTTAATTTAAAATTCACAAAACATTGTAAAAATTGATAAAACAATCTAATATAATCATAATAATTTAGTAAATTGATCTATATTTTATTTTTTCAAATAGGAATCGACCAGACATAGATACGTCATTGGATGTTTCCTATATGAACCAATTTATAGGTTTTCCCAATAAAAGCATCATATTAGTTTAAAACATTTGATATATTTACAAAAATAAGAAAATGAGCTCATGTTTTCTACAAAAATTATGACAATAATGCATAATCCATTTTTAATTTATATTAAATGACCTCACACCAATCTGATATACGATGTGGTTGGTATGACTCAAAGTGTGTGTTCTCAATATTAATGTTTCATTTTAGTTTAAAATGTGTGTCATGTATCCAAAATTGATAAAATGACATTATATTATTTTAAAACCCTAAGAAACCAATACATAATTCATTTTTGATGTGTAGGAATTTATAGCATATCAATCCGACACATGATGTGTTCAATATGACTCAAAATGAGTGTTTTCAATATAAAAGTGAATTCTTATTTTAAAACACAAGTAATATGTCAAAAAGAAATCGAACAAGATTGGATTTTTTTCAAACATTGGGATAATAATTCATAATTCATTCGTGATGTGTATGAATTTACCACCTGTTAATCTGACACACGATGTGTCTAATATTTCCCAAAGTGTGTGTTTTCAATATAAAATCATCATTTTATTTTAAAACATGCATCACATAACCAAAATATGAAAATGATATCATATTGTTTTCAAAATTTACGAAAATGATCCATAATTCATTTCATATGTCTAAGAATTGACTTCATGTAAATTTGACACATGATGTGGTCAATATGTCTCCAATTCTATGCTTTCACGATAAAAATTTGATTTTAGTATAAAACAGGAATCATATATTCAAAACAGATTAAATGTTCTCATATTTTCATGAAACTTAAGTAAAATGATCCATAATTAATTTTTGTTGTGTGGAAATTAACCTCATATTAATCCAACACATAATGTGGTCTGTATAAGTCCAAGATCCTATTTCCAATAAAAAATCTCATTTTAGTGTAAATCTCATGTCACATAGCCAAGACTAAGTAAATAGGATTAGATTTTCCTAAAACATTATGAAATAATCCATAATCCATATGATCAAGTGTGAATAGATTGAACATCAAACCAACACATGATGTGGCTGGTAAGACTACAAGTGTATTTTTTCAATATAAAAGTGTTAATTTAATTTAAATTTAATGTTGTATTGTAAAAACTAGGAAAAATATATTTTATTATTTTCAAACATTAGGAAATCAATAAATGATCCATTTTTCATGTGTATAAATTGATCATACATCAATCTAACACATGATGTGGCCCATATTAATCAATGTACAAGTTTTCAATATAAAAGTTTCATTTAGTTTAAAATGCACATCACATAGACAAAATAGAGAAAATATTCTCAAATTTCTTCTAAACTATAGAAAAAATGATCCAAAATTCATTATACAAAAGTAGGAATAAACCATAATAAAAAACTCCAAAATTATAAAGTATGAACATTGTATTTAATAGCATGTATGAAATGAAACACTAAACGTGGAAAAGAATATAAAATCCTGATAATTTAAGATATATTTAATATTTTAAATGAATCTATTCTATAGATTGTAATGAAAATAACACTGACTAATCTTATGTTACATGTAAGAACAGATTTGTTTGATAGTTTGTGTTACATACAAGACAAAGTTTTATTAAACAATAATATATTAATAAAAATAATATTTTTTAATAAAATAATATATAACCTAGTTGTTAAATTAATGGTTATGAATATAATTAATTACATTATTAAAATATATATTTTAATTCATTCGATACCTATTATTTATAAATGAATATAGAAACCAAATTAATATTAAAGGAATGACTTTATATAAATCATTTTTTAGGCTCCAAAGGAATTTTATCTTAAAAAATTAAAATAATTACTATTATTGAATGATACAAATGAAATATATCTATATATATTTTATATTAAATAATATATTTTTTATATTCATCTGATATATTTTATAGTCATAAGATAAAAAAATCCAATATTACACATAAAAATTAATAAATATATAAAGGTGGGGTTACCACCATTTAATGAAGCACCTATTTAAATATGAATTTTGAAAATTTTATAAATTTAATATGACAAAATAAACATCATTTTTAAAATATAAATATTAAAATTATACTATGGATATTTTTTGGTAATTTTATGATGTATTTAATTTTTCGATGAATAGTGACAAATACTAAATTATAATTAAAACTTCTTTTTTTTTCTAATTTATATATAATGAAAAAATTTATTTTTGATTAGTATTAAAGATTAATTATATAATTTTTATATCAATTAATCCAATATAGGTCACTGTAATAAATTTCACCTTGAAATTGGATATAACAACATCTCAAACTTTTGAACATTTTTACTATAAAAATCTGCTTTATCGTCTCGTCTGTGGGATTAAATATAAATTATTTTAAGCCACTTATATTTTTTAAAATTTTAAAAATGGATTAAATATTTTTAATAATAATAAAATATATTGTCTCATTAGTTCAACCTTTCTTTTGACCAAAAATATCAGTGAAAGTAATTAATATTAATTACATCAATTAAGAGAAAAATTAGCTTAACAAGGGATTAAACCTTAAAGGGACAAAATAACCAATAAAATTTTAGAAAATCCATTTTATGTTAATATTTATACCCTATAATCCATTTTTTATACTTTTTAACATTATTGGATCCACTTGACTTTGGAAAAATGTGGTTGGAATCCCCTTTTCAAAAATTTAAAGAATGTCACTTCTCCTCCACTATAAAAAGGAACTAACCCCTTCTACTTCCTCAAACCTATAAAGACACTTTGGATAGAAAATTAATCCCAAATAGATCCTAAAAACACCTAACCTCATCCTAGAAGTCTCACCATGGGAATAAATCCAATGACCACTTTTGTTTCGTATCTTTATCCAAAACATAATTTATTATTATTTAATTCCTATATAATAACATAATTATATTTAATATACCGATATATTTTTATGTTAATTGTTATACCTTCACTTTAACACACATCCATCGAAATGCGATACACAATCCTTATTCATGTGTATGGAAGAGTACCACCTCGCAAACTGTTATCATTTGTTCTTCCATTATCAAAACTTGTGGAAATTAATAATGATAGAATTATTGTTTTTATATGATATATATGATATATAAGATTAATTTATGGTTATGAAATATTTATATGACACATACCATTATTTTTTCCATTTTGTCTAAATATGATTACATTGTTTGTGGATGTGTGGACTACCGACTCCTTAAAGCAATATAATGCATTCACACTTTAAATGGAATGTATTAAATTTTATTTTAATAAAAAAATGTTACATATATTATATAAATTTTATTCTAGATTATAATATTCACATATTTCATTTACTTTTTATTATTTTAAATGCGATAAATAAATAGAAGTAGTGTTCATTTGTACGTATGACCTACTATCTCCATGAACGGTGAATTTCTTTTCCAATCACCAAATATTAAGGATTATTTTAAATACATATATAATGAATATATATGATAATAAAATCATGTTTTATATTCTTTATTTTATGAAATAATTATTTAAGTAATAGGGACATGAAATAACAAGTTAGAGTTTACTCTAGAAACTGGGAAATTAACACCTGAAATAGTAAAAAAGATGAACAATTAGAAAAAAATGGGTAATAAGATATTATAATAAGATAATATGTGTTATAATAAATATTAATATGGTTCTATAGTAGGTTTTTAACATTCTTTATTCTATTATACAGGATGTTAAAGGATGTTTACCCAAAAGGAAGCATAGGGTAAGGGACTTCGTCTCAATTTCCATTATTTGAGGAATACTTTATGGTTGTGCATTATAATTTATTATATACTATGTAAATACTACCACATTTACATGTAATATCCTGATTCATTCATTAGTCATGATATTTAGAGTTTAAATTTTAATTATTTCATCTAAGGGGTTTATACTTAATGTTACTAATTGGTAATGAAATTTCATAACCCGGTTCATTTTCATTGGGTTATATTACATTCTTATTTTCATTAATATTATATGATTATATGTAAAAGTATTTTTACCATATACAAATGTATTTATAATTACCTTATTTTAATTTATATTTGATATAAATAATCAATTTATTGGTTGAGTCTCAATTCAACATTATGGTCTTTTTAGGGTTAATTATACAATATCATTCAATTTGAGATTGTTTACTCTTGATTTATTATTAAAGTATATTATATGATCATTTTTTAATAAACCCTTTCATTTTATTCTACTCTATTTATTCATGAACTTTTCCAAGTAATACTACCATTTTCTACTCTTTGGTAGTAAAAATGTTTTAGAAAATTTTTTAAAGAAGATCTGACTCCATTTTCTCTCTTTAGTCGGAGAACCTATTTTCTTCTAAAAAAAATATTTTATATAAAAAAATAAATAAAATACCCATTCCAAAATTATTTATTAAATAAATTTTTATGCTTTTTTCTTTGAAAATAATCATTGTAACCTTCTTGTAGTTTTTGAACAAGGAACTTTTCTAACTTATAATATTGAAAAAAGAATGTTTTTTTTCATGCATGAAATGTACAAAATTACCCATCATCATTTACTTTAATACTATATTTCAATTTTAAAAGCATAATTTTTAAATAAAATGTTTTTAAAAGTTATTTTAAAATAAAATTATTTTCAAATTTTTTTCAAAATAAATATGGATATTTTCCACGATAATGTTTTTAGAAGATATTTTTATGATATTTCCATTGATAAAGGACAAAAACCCTTTATTTTTACTCCACTTGGGATATATTTTATTAATACCATACATATTCTTCTTCTTTATGTATTTTTATTGATTTTACCAATGATAGTATTGACATTAACTTCCTTGATTAATTTTTCTAGTCCCTTTGAAATATTCGATTTCATATAATCATTGAATATTGAATTTCCCTTCATTATGAAAATAATTTATCATAGATATGTTCATTTCCTAAACCATATTACATCTTTACATATGGTTTTTATATTTAATGTTAATTTATTTACTTGTGAAATATTTATAAATTTGTATCCTTTACTCAATACATATATTGTATAAGGTGCATTGCTTTTGAATTAAATCAATTATTTGATGTATGAAGAATTATTTTACCATGGAATGAATGGGTTGGGGACTATTTAAATTAATCTATTCGAAGAATTGATAGTATGTAGATATTCAATTAGTTAGATACAAGCCCTTTTAAGATTTTTTTCTAAGAATAAAAGATGGGTTTCAACCCACAAATTTAAACTGTCTTTTAAAAGGTCTTGATAGTAGTATACTAAACCATATTTTAAAAGGTCATGAAGATAAATGTATCATGTTCTTGGGAAACATAACATACAATAAATAATAATATATTTCATTTATTACTTAGATTTTATTATCCATGATATTTTTTATTGGACATTATCTATGGATGCATTTCATTCTCAGTTCATTGATTAAATGACATTACTTTAAATAATTTAAATTTCCATATTGATTATGCCTTATCCAGTTATTTGAATTTCATGTGTTTCCTGTTATTACCTTTCCATATTTTTATGCACTTAACTCTAATTCTATTGATTATATGTCATGTGTGTTCAGTTATTACCTTTCTATATTGATTATACTCATTGATTCATTAGTACTTCTTATAAAATTCATCCTTACTAAGTATTTGAGCTTAACCTTATTTTGTTTCCTTCCCAAAGAATCCAAGAGTTTTACTAAGAAATATATGTATATATATTATATATGGAGTAAATTTGTTATCCTCCATGTTATTATATAGAGAAAAAAATATGTTGTAATTAGTGTATTCATTTGTAATACAAGACTCATGTATTTATCTGGTTTGCCAAGACTACTAAACTCTTCAGTAATTTGGGATTTTATTCCTTGTAATAATTCCAATGTAATAGTATTAGACAATAACTTTGGGATTACTGGGGTTGGGTCCCTATATTTGGTATAAGTGGATGTTTAGTAGTGACATTGGGAAATAGATTTATAAAAGCATGGATTAGATAACATTACCCTAATATATACATTGAGGGTTAGAATGTAAGAACATGTGTCTTAATTAACATAAGAGTTATGTATTCCATTATAATATTATACATAATGTTTCATCATTAGTTCATAAGTATTAAACTCCTCTTTTTAGGTTTTATGTAATGGGAGTCTACCAATATTTGTGATATTTTGCAAGGAATTTTATGCAACATAACTTATTATATGAGTACATGTTTTAGAGAGAATTAATTTTGAACAATAATTAATTTAAATTTGATAGACATAAGTTAAAATGAATTGATTAACATTATGGTATATATACAAATAAGATTATTAGAATTTATAAAAAGGAGTTGTATTGAAAACCTTAGTTTGAAGTGTATTTAATGATTAAATTTCATGTATTTCAAACATATTTGTTTTGTAAATTATATTATTGTGGTTTTAAAAAAAATGAAACGTTTATGATAGGTAACAACTAAACAAATCAAGAAAATAGGTGGTTCTTAAACCCATGACTAATGGACAATACGGGTTTCACACAAACAATTGGCCTATGTGAAGTTCTTTTTAATATATCATGTTATTCAGATAATCAATTTGATGAATAAATATTAATGATGAACCATTCGTGTTAATTATTAGGTTCATATATTAATATATTAATTGTATTAGTTTTGTAAAATAGTTAGATAAAAACATAATGACTTATTCTATGGGTCTTATAATCTGTAAAACATAAATTTTAGTGCTTCCAGAATTAAAAGAAATTCATCTTTGGATTTTCATTTCTTTACTTAAATAGAATAGTTATATTTTGCTCAAATCACAACCAAAAGATAAAATTTATCATATAAAATTGAAAATTTACATGTAATTATATTTCCTTTTATCTTGGTCAATAATATAATTCCTGAATGTTATGAAAAATATCTTGAAATAAAATGTTATCCTAATACCTTAATTTTTGTCGAACCAATGGCCATTTAAATTGATATAGATTTATGAATTTGACGAGGTAAACTTCACATTTACTATTGAATTAATTTTTATCAATGATATCAATCACCCTCAATAAATACATAAGTGTTTCCTCCATGTATGTATCTTCACATTCAATTAATGTTATACATAGGGACCTTGTTATATGTTATTCCATGTGAACATTTTACTTCACATTATCTTTTATTAAGAGGATATTTTATTAAATATTATCATGATGTGGGACTCCAATTATGTAATTTTTAAATATTAAACACTATACTATGAAGATAAAGTATAAATTATGAGGATGTAATTGAATTAAGGAGGGTAGAATTTTATACCAGAAAATTCTAAAGAACATTGTATTTAATAGATTGTATGACACAGAACACCATGATTTGAAAAGAATATAGTATCCAGAGAATTTAAGATATATTTAATATTTTAAGTAAATATATTTTATATTCTGTAATGCACACAACACTGAGTTAGATTAAGTTACTCACAAGATTTTCTTTTTTCGATAGTTTGTGTAACATGAAAGACTATGATTTATCGAATAATAATATATTAATAAAAATATTATTATTTAATATAATAAGATATAACCTAGATATTAAATTTAATGTTGTGAATAGTATTAAATAAAAAATTAAAATATATAGTTTAATTATTTGGGTACCTATTAATTAGAAATCAATATAGAAATCAAGTGAATATAAAGGGAATGAATTTATAACAAACAATTTTTATTATCCAAAAGCACTTTATCTTAATAAAATAATGTAATTACTATTAGTGAATGATATTAATGAAATATATTGTTAATATATTCAATAAAACATTTTTTACATTCAACCGATATATTCAATTTTCATAAGATAAGAACAACCACAACATTACGCATAAAAACATATATTTTTATAAAGGCCATTTTAAAGCCTTTTTAATGGTGTAACTATTTTAAATATGAATTTTGAAACTTTTATAAATTTAATATGAAAAAATAAACCTAATTTTTGAAATATAAACATTAATATTTGGTTAGGGGGAATTGTTTGTATTTTTTAGAAATATTCCATTTTTTGAGGAATATTTAAAAATACTGAATTTTTATTCAAATTTACGTTTTTGTTTAATTTATTAATAAGGATAAAATATATATTTGATTTATTTTAATGTTTAATTAGATCAATTTTATATAAATTAATCAAATTTATGTTATTATAATAAATTTACCTTTGAAATTGAACATAAAAATATCTCAAACTTTTGAACATTTTTACTTTATAAACCCTCTTTGTCATCCCATCTGCGTGATTAAATTTAAATTAATATCAGCAACTTATATTATTGTAATTTTGAAAAAAAAATTCATATTTTTAATCTCTACAATTTATAATTTCTAATATGGTCAACATAGTTTTTTACCAAAAATATTAGTGATAGTAATTAAAATTATTTACAACGATTAAGAGAAAAATTTGCTTAACAATAGGCTAAACCATAATCATAAGGAAAAAAATGACCTAAAAACATTTCCAAAAGGGATGTTTTGTTCATATAATGAACATATATTACATTTTATATGATTTGGGCAATTATTGGATCCAATTGACATGGTAAACATTTTGGTGAAATTCTCTTTTCAAAAATTAACCAGAATGCCACTGGCCCTCCACTATAAAAAGGCACTCATCCATACCACTTCCTCACACCTCTCAAGCCACATTATATTGAAATAAATCTACAAAAATATCCTAAAAATATTTAACCTCATACTATACACCTCACCTTTGTAATAATTCCAACCAACGTATTATTTTTGTATAAACTAAAATGTATTACCCGGAAGGACTTAACATTATCCAACGATAACTTTCGTTTCATTTCATTATCAACCCCATTATTTATTATTATATAATTCCTATATAATAAACTCATTATCTTATAAAAACTGATATATTATTATTCTAATATTTCTATATACACTTTTACACACATAAAAAATGGTATAAACAATCATCATTTGTGTGTACGACAGACTACCACCTCGCAAACCGATGTCGTTCGTTATTCCATTACCAACTCTCAAGGTGTTGAATAATGATGTAAATATTTTTAATATAATATAATATATATTTATTTTTCATTTATTATTATTTATTTTTAATATAACATTTACCTTTATTCATTCCATTTTTTTAAATATGATAACATCATTTGTGGTCTTGTGGACTACCACCTTCTCAAAGTGATGTGATACGTTCAAACTTTACATGGAATGCATTAAGGATGGTTTTAACAAACATTTGTGAAATATATGACAAAAATATGAAACTTTAATAATAATTTACACATATTTAATTTACTTTTCACTCTTTTAAATACAATAAAAAAATGGAAGTAGCGTTCATGCATACGTACGACCTACCACCTCCATGAACAATGGATTTCATTTCAAATATCAAAATATTATACATTATTATAAATAAATATAAAATGAATTTATGTTAATTAAATCATGATTTAAATTCTGTAATTGATTAAATCATGATATATATAATAGGATAAACAAATAATAAGTGGAAACTTACTCGAGAAACATGGAAATTAACACCCAAAATATTAAAAATATTGGAAGATTACTTACAAATGGGTAATAAGATATTATAATAAGATAATATATGATATCATAAATATTAATATGGTTTGGTAATGAGTTAGTAACATTATTAAAAACATTATACATGAGGTTAAAGGTTGTTCACCCAAAATTAAATGCAAGGTAAGGGACTTCATCTCAATTTCGGTTATTTGAGGCATACTTTATTGTTGCATCTAATTTCTCATATGTGGTGCACATAATCCCACATTGACATTTTATATCATGATTCATTAATTATTCGTAATATTTTTAGATTAAATTTGAATAATTTCATTTTTTGTGATTTAAACATAATGTTACAAATTAGTAAATAAATTTCATAACCCAATGCCTTTTCAATGTGTTATATTACTTCCTCATTATTATTAATAGTATATGATTATGTCTATAATTATTTTGAATATATATTTATGTATTTCTCCTTCCCTTATTGTTATTTACATCTTATGAACATAAAAAAATTAATTATTTGAGTCTCACTTCAATGTTATGGTCTTTTATGGGTTTCTTTCATAATCTCATTCTATTCGATATTGTTTACACAAGAATTTAAATTAAAGGAAATAAAATTATAATTGTCTGATAAACCCATTATGTTTATTATACTATTGTTATTCATGACCTTTTCTATGTAATAGTTCCATTTTTCCTTCTTTGGTACTTAAAATGTTTTAGAAAATTTTTTATAGAAAACTCGAATCCATTAATCTCATTAGTCAGAGAACCTGCTTTCTTCAAAAAACTCCATTTTCTAAAAAAAGCTCAAATTTCTTTTAACTTTTCAAAATTATTTATTGAATAAATTTTTATCCTTTTTTATTTTAAAAATGTTTTCAAAGGAATCTTTTTCTCATTTTATGAACAAGGCACTTCTATAAAATGTTTACCTTGTAAAAGGAATTTTCTTTTAAACTTATACGACATGTATGAAATTACACATCACATTTTATTGAATGTTACTTTAAAATTATAAAAGATTAATTTTTAAATAAACTATTTTTAAAAGTTATTTTCAATGAATAATATGTTCAAAATGTTTTTCAATATTAAAATGATATTTTTATCATGAATGTTATTAAAATATCTTTTTATAATTTTTCCATTCATTAATGACAATAACCATTTATTTCTTCTACACTTTGGATATGTTGTATGGATATCATCTTTATTATTACTCTAAATTATTTTTGATTGATTTAACCAAGTATATTATTGGCATTCACTTACTAGATTCATTTTTTAGTCCCCTTAAAATATTCATTTTACTATGATTATTTAACATTGAATTTTTCCTCATTATCTATATAATATACCATGGATATGTTCATTGCATAAACTGTATACCATTTTTACTTATGGTGTTTACTTTGAAATTTATTTTTTTTAATCAGGAAATATTGACAAATTTTTATCATTTACATAATACAGATATTTTATAAGGAACACTATTTTTTTATTAAATTGATTATTAGATATATGATGAATGATTTGGACGTGAGAGAAATTGGTTGGGGACTATTTAAAATAAGTCCATCAATCCATTTGCAGTCTCATGAGATGAAATCAGTTAGATAAAAACACTTTTATTTTGTTTCCAAGAATAATATATGAGTTTATACACAAATATTTAAACTATCTTGTGAAAATACATGAATGTAGTATGATAAATGATCATATTAAATGTCATGATGGTAAAGGTATAATGTTCTTTTGAAAATGGTATTTGATAATTTAGCATTTCTTTCAATCAATATTAAGTTATTATTATCCCAGATTTTTTTTTTTTGACTTTATCTATGGATTCATTTCATTCTCAATTCATTGATTAAATGGACTGTGTTTCATATATTTACCTTTCCATATTGATTATGTATTATCTAGGTATTTGAATAGAATGTATTTACAATTATTAACTTTTCATATTTTTTATGCACTTCCTTCAAAGTTTGTTGATTATAAGGAATCTGGGTTTATTTATTACCCGTTTGTATTGATTATACTAATTGATTCATTATAGATTCTGCTATACTTATTCATTTTGGATCATTTGAGCTCACCCTTTTTTCCTTCCCTAAGAATCCACTATGTGTACTGAGAAATATATTTATGGATATTCTAGAAGGAATAAAGTTATTTTTCGTACAGTTATTATTTTTTAAAAAATATGATGTAATTTTTGAATTCATTTCTAATATACCAGTCATGTAATAATATGGTTTACCAAGACTAATAAAATATTCAGCCTTTTTTGGTTTTGATTAATTTAAATCATTATAATGTAATGGTTGTATACCCCGGCTCTGGTCTTACAAGAGTCGAGTTTCTTCTATTGGTATCAAAGGAAGTTTAGTAGTAACCTTGGGAACTAGATTTAAGAAAACATATATCAGGGAACAAAACCCTAAGAAATACAATGAGTATTATCATAGAATCACATATATCTTTATTATATTATGATTTTTGGATTACATAATAGGATTATGAGATTAAGGTTTATCATAATTTATAAATCTTATACACCTCTTTTTATGTTTTATAAATTGGGAGTCTACCAAGATTAGTGATATTTTGGGATGAAATTTAGGGCAATACAACTCATTAGGATAGTATATATTTTAGTGGGAAAGTTATTTGAGCAATAATTCATTTAAATTTTATTTACATAACTATAAATTTATTGATTAAATTTAGGGTGGATGTATAAATATGATTATTAGACATTGAAAAAAAAGTTGTATTGAAAACCATAGTTAGAAGGGTATTTGATTATTAAATTTCAAGAATTTCCATCATATTTTTTTTAAATTATATCAATATGCTATTATAAAAAGGACAACCTATATGATGGTCCAAAAACCATAAAATTTGGCAAGGTGGAGGGGCTCGAACCCATGATTAAAGGATGATAAGGGTTTTGCACCTACAACTAGCCTACATGATGTCCTATTTAATGTCTCATTTCATTTATCTATAAAATTTGATTAATAAGTATTAATGATCAACTAGTAGTGATACATTTAAGGTATAGATATTAATGTATTAACAATATCAGTCTTGGAAAATAGTTAGAGACAAATGTAATAACTTGTTTTATGGATCATATAATCCATAAAAAGTAAATTTTAGTGCATTAAAAATAAAAAAGGTTTCTTTTTTGATATTAATGTCTTGGAGTTGAGGGATAAATTATTATTTAATTGAATCATTGAAAAATTATGTAATTATTTATATGAAATTGAAGCCTATGAAGTAATTATATTTCTTTAAAGTATTGTTCAATAAAAGAATTCCTCAATATTAGAAAAGGTATCTTAAAATAAAAATTTAACCTAATACATTAATTTTTGTTGAATTGGTTGTCTTTAAAATCAACATATTTTTATGAATTTGAGGACCTTAAATTTTCATTGATAATTCACTTGTTTTTTATCAATTACCTCATTCATATTTTATGAATATTTGTGTTTTTCCTCTATGAACATATCTCCACTTGCCACTAATGTTCTCCTACTTAGAGACCTAGTTATATATTATTTCATGTGACATTTTTACTTCTAATTTAATATTATTAATAGGATATTTTACTAACTCATATCAATATGTGGGGATACGATAATGTAGTTTTCGAATATCATACCCTATATTACGAAGATCAAGTTTAAATTGTGAAGATATAATTTACTTTAGGTGGGTAGAATGTAACACCCTGAATTTATAAAGTAAGAAAATTGTATTTAATAGAATGTATGACATGATACACCACACATGGAAAATAATATAATTACCCAATACTTTATGATATATTTAATATTTTAAATATATCCATTTTATATCTTGTAATGCATACAACACTGAGTTAGCTTGTGTTACACGCAAGAATGAATTTGTTCGATAGTATTCATTACAGGAAAGATCGAGTTTTAACAAAAAATTATATATTATTAAAAATATTATTATTTAATATAATAATATAAAACATATCTATATGAATTATTAATGAATATAGAAACCTAATGAATATAAAGGAAATTATTTTATAAAAAAATAATTTTATGCTCTAAAGGAACATTATCTTAATAGATTAAATTAATTAATATTAGTGAACGATATTAATTAAATATATATATATTATATTCAAAAAAATTCAAATTCGTCTCGTACATTTCATAGTCATAAGATAGGAACAAACCCAATATTACGCCTAAAAACCTATATTTTTATAAAGGCAGTTTTACAACCTGTTAATGGTGAACCTATTTTAAATTTGATTTTTAAATATTTTATAAATTTAACATGAAACAATAAACATATTTTTTGAAATAAAAACATCAAAAATAGGTTACAGTGATTTTTTTGGTTTTTTAAAAATATTTAATATTTTATGAATAGTGAAAATACTAAATTTTAATTCAAAAATTCCATTTCATATAATTTATATTAATTGATAAATTATATTTTTGATTGGTTTTAAAATTAATTAGATCAATTTTATATCAATTAATCCAATTTATCTAATTGGAATCAATTTCACTTTGAAATTAAATATAAAATTATCTGAATCATTTGAACATTTTTACATTAAAACTCGCTTTGTCATCTCATCTATAGGATTTAGTTTAAATTAATTTCTAATAATTCTATGATTGGAATTTTTAAAAATGGATTTTATTTTTGGAATCATCAAAATTAAAATTATAAAATAAGTTCAGCATAGTATTGACCAAAAATATTAGTGAAACTGATTAAAATTAATTAGAGCGATTAAGAGAGAAATTAACATAACAATAGACTAAACATTAAACTTATAAAGTCCCAACCCGACTGACCACTAAGATGGTGATCAGATCGGTAATTCACATTACCTCAAGCATGTCTCCTTGTATTGCAGATTTTTCTGACTACTGGTGAGGGTCTAAGGAGGTGATAGCATGGAGACTATACTCTCATATCGGAGAATCACAGTGGTATATCAAAACATAAATAAAAGAAAATAAAGGAAGAAGTATTAAATAAAAGATAGAACAACATAAGAATAATAAGAATATAATATAAAAGATGGAAAATTCCAATATATAAGAATTCATACATGTACATATGGTGATACATAATCTAAAACAAATGACAAACAACATGCTAACAAGATACATTATAATACATAAATAAAAAAAGGTAAAATCACTAAGTTATAACTCCACAAGAATTTCGAGCTCTAGCTCGGTCTTATCCTCCTAAATCTCAGGTACAAGATAAATATTAAAAGTAATCAACCATGGTCCTATAAAAGTATGGTCTACTCAGGTACCCTAGTGCAATGGAAGCTCAAGCAGGGTTTGAGATATAAATCCTAGTAAGTTACCACCGACACTATCTATGACTGAATCTAGTCTATGAATATAATTTAAAAAAAATCATCTAGTAAATGAGAATAAATAAATATACTAAAATAAATAAATAAGAACCGATCAGATCAGGTTCCAATTGGACACCTAGACAACTCTACCTACTTCGGCACACTGCAGGTAAGAGATGTCGAAACATTAACTATATATATATATATATTAATAACTATATATATAGTTTTGATATATATTTCATCCACCTATATAAACCAAGTATATGCATACATAAGTGTGTATATACCTAGAAATCTATTTATTGGTTAGACTGGGCATAACTCAGTCATCTATAACCAATTTAAATGTCCTTATAAGATCAAGCAGTAGGGTACATTCCCTAAATCCCAATATAGTGTGAGACATCATGCATAGCGCATAGGATGGTGAGTGATCCATCAAGTCAACACTCTAAATAGGGAGTGTGGCACCCCAGCCCAACGTCTATATAGTATCACTAGTGTGAGATTCCATACTCAACACCCGATCTAAGGGATCATGATTATATACAATGCTCAACACCCATTACCATCATACATGACCCATATAAAGTAAAATTCATTTATATTATAAATAATCATGCAAAAACTCTCATGAAACTTATTTATCAAGACCATATATATGATCAAGGAATAATTATATTTATAACATAACACATGAGGTAATTCCGCTCTTGTCCCATGCTTACCAAGCCTATATATATAGATATGTCATATTCATGTTAAAAAAATAACAAATTAGGCAACACCTCTCATGTTTCCCTTTAGTCAAGTTCAATTCCATTTAAAACATTACTACACATAATAATCATTTAATAATACATAAATAAGTGAATGACCTTACCATACATCATAACCCATTCTATATTATTAATCCATTTCATTGAATAACGGTAATTGATAATGGAATTAACATTATATGTGTCCTTCCAACATTTTAATCATTTCATTGACCAGTTTGATACATGAAAGGAAAGTAATCCATCATGAACAATCTATTCAAATAAACACATGTCATTAAGTTTATCAAAACAAGGCATTTCATTTTACAGAGTAAAGGGTACTTAAGAGGTGACCTCATTGATTGGGGAAATTTCCTACTTCGGAAATTTCATTTATATAGCCATCCAAGCCCTTAGGGGGAGCTTGGGACATTAGTCATCTAGATAGGTGTGTGCCAAGACATTCAATTTATAAAAAAATCTGAGCACTTAGAAGGTGATCTGGTTCATTTAATGAATATAGAAACCTAAAGAATATAAAGGAAATTATTTTATAAAAAACTAATTTTATGCTCTAAAGGAACATTATCTTAATAGATTAAATTAATTAATATTAGTGAATGATATTAATTAAATATATATATTTTCTATTCAATAAAATATTTTTTAAATTCATATGGTAGATTTCATAGTCATAAGATATAAACAAACCCAATATTACGCCTAAAAACCTATATTTTTATAAAGGTGTTTTTACCACCTGTTAATGGTGAACCTATTTTAAATATGATTTTTAAATCTTTTCAAAATTTAACATGAATAAATAAACATATTTTTTTAAATAAAAACATCAAAAATAGGTTATGGTGAATTTTTGGATTTTTTTAAAATATATAATTTTTTATGAATAGTGAAAATACTAAATTTTAATTCAAAACTGCATTTTCATATAATATATATAAAAGGATAAATTATATTTTTTATTGTTTTAAAAATTAATTAGATCAATTTTATATCAAGTAATCCAATTTATCTAATTGGAATCAATTTCACTTTGAAATTGTATATAAAATTATCTCAAACATTTGAACATTTTTACATTAAAACTCGCTTTGTCATCTCATCTATAGGATTTAGTTTAAATTAATTTCTAATAATTCTATTATTGGAATTTGTAGAAATGAATTTTATTTTTGGAATCATCAAAATTAAAATTATAAAATAAGTTCAGCATAGTATTGACAAAAAATATTACTGAATGTTATTAAAATTAATTAGAGCGATTAAGAGAGAAATTAACATAACAATAGACTAAACATTAAACTTATAATGTCACAACCCGACTGACCACTAAGATTGTCATCAGATCGGTAATTCACATTACCTCAAGCATGTCTCCTTGTATTGCAGATTTTTCTGACTACTGGTGAGGGTCTAAGGAGGTGATAGCATGGAGACTATACTCTCATATCGGAGAATCACAGTGGTATATCAAAACACAAATAAAAGAAAATAAAGGAAGAAGTATTAAACAAAAGATAGAACAACATAAGAATAATAATAACATAATATAAAAGATGGAAAATTCCAATATATAAGAATTCACACATGTACATATGGTGATACATAATCTAAAACAAATGACAAAAAACATGCTACAAGATAGATGATAATACATAAATAAAAAAAAGGTAAAATCACTAAGTTATAACTCCACAAGAATTTCGAGCTCTATCTCAGTCTTGTCCTCCTAAATCTCAGGTACAAGCTAAATAGTATAAGTAATCAACCATGGTCCTATAAAAGTATGGTCTACTTAGGTACCCTTGTGCAATGGAAGCTCGAGCAAGGTGTGAGATATAAATCCTAGTAGGTTACCACCGACACTATCTATGACTGAATCTAGTCTGTGAATATAATGTAAAAAAAGTGTTTAGTAAATGAGAATAAATAAATATACTAAAATAAATAAATAAGAACTGATCAGATCAGGTTCCAATTGGACACCGTGCCAACTCTACCTACTTCGGCGCACTACATGTAAGAGATGTCGAAACATTAACTATATATATATATTAATAACTATATATATAGTTTTGGTATATATTTCATCCCCCTATATGAACCAAGTATCTGCATACATAAGTGTTCATATACCTAGAAAACTAGTTATTGGTTAGACTGGGCATAACTCAGTCATCTATAACCAATTTAAATGTTCTTATAAGCTCAAGCAGTAGGGTACATTCCCTACATCCCAATAGAGTGTGAGACGTCATGCATAGCACACATGATGGTGAGTGATCCATCAAGTCAACACTCTAAATATAGAGTGTGTCACCCCAGCCCAACGTCTATATAGTATCATAGTGTGAGATTCCATACTCAACACCTGATCTAAGGGATCTTGATTATATACAATTCTCAACACCCATTACCATCATACACGGCCCATATAAAGTAAAATTATTTTATATTATAAATATCATGCAAAACCTCTCATGCAACTTATTTATCAAGACCATATATATGATCAAGGCATAATTATATTTATAACATAACACATGAGGTAATTCCGCTCACGTCCCATGCTTACCAAAGCCTATATATATATAGATATGTCATATTCATGTTCATAACATAACACATTAGGCAACACCTCTCATGTTCCCCTTTAGTCAAGTTCAATTCCATTTAAAACATTACTACACATGATAATAATTTAATAAGACATAAATAAGTGAAAGACCTTACCATATATCATAACCCATTCTATTTAATTGATCCATTTCATTGAATAACCGTAATTGATAATGGAATTGACATTATATGGGTCCTTCCAATATTTTAATCATTTCATTGACCAGTTTGATACATGAAAGGAATGTCATCCATCATAAACAAGCTATTTAATTCAACACATGTCATTAAGTTTATCAAAACAAGGCATTTCATTTTACATAGTAAAGGGTACTTAAGAGGTGACCTCAATGATTGGGAAAATTTCCTACTTCGTAAATTTCATTTATATAGAAATCCAAGCCCTTTGGGGGAGCTTGGGACATTAGTCATCTAGATAGGTGTGGGCCAAGACATTCAATTTATAAAACAATCTGAGCACATAGAAGGTGATCTAGTTCATTTAACATTTATATAATAGATAGGTAATCCATTATTGAACAATAAAGAATGCCATGTACAAAACATTCCATATGTCTTAACAAAACAAAAAACATAAAAAAACATTAATTCCAAAATTCCATGAAATAGACAGTTCACTAAACATCACATTGTAATTTCAAAGACAATGCTCCTCATCCAAGGGGTTTTATTAAAAAAAAGATATTATTTATTAAACAATTCATTTAACATAAAAAATCATTATATTCATGAATCACAATTCAATTTACCAAATATTTTATTTTAGAATAACTACCAAAATGAGGAAAATTAATTTAAGAGTTTAGAATGGTATTAAGGATGGTCTGTTGTCAATTGGGATTTCATTCACATGGGGAAATTCCATTTAAAATCTACATTGAATACTTAGGAGGCATCCCAAGAATTTTAAAAAAATAATATAAAGGTAAAATTAAATTTGGAATCTGACAGGGTGTCCGTGATCAAGGATTTCATCCTCGATTTACATGATAAGGATCATAAGGATTGTTTCTAGGTGTGATTATAAATTTAATATGAAGGAAAAAATTTAAAAGTCATCAATCAGTAAATTCTAGAACTCAGCCCAATGGAAATTTTCATAAAATGATAGAAATTTAATTAAATTATCATACACCACCTACCTCATGCATACGATGATCTACCCATCCAATATTGAGGTCTGATTTGGTCTAGTTTGGATGAAATATATGATATAGGCCTTCACCATAAAAATAGGGAAAATAACATCTCACAAAAATAACATATCAAATAGAATGAATAATTTGAAAAATATTATATAAGATCAAATATCATACTGATGCGAATCTATAGAGACTGATGGTGATCGATTCTGAAAACAGATGAAGGATTTACATAAAATCATTGAATAGACCTAGAGAAGGAACCCCTTTATGCCAAAGAAAGTCTCATGCCACATGAGGAGTATAAGTAAATAAATAAAGAATCATAAAGCTTAACTAATATAAAGAAATTTAATTTTACCCCTAAATATTGGGTTGTATGGTTTGGCCAAAGCATGGGCCAACTTTGCGGCACCAATTTCTTCAGAAACTACCTCACACGGTTTGACCCACACTAACATTGTGTTAACCATGCGATGAATAACACTTATGAACTTATTAAGTGCTAATAATCATCAAATTTTGGAACATGGTTTGTTTAGACAATGTGTATCCCATGTTGGATGTTTCAGGTCCTCTAACATAGTCCACATGATTATCAACAGAGGGATGGACAATTTCAAACAAATAGTGTTCCTATATCATCCCTATTTTATTTTGAGTTTCAAATTCTCAAACTCCCAAAACTAGACATACCACCTCATAAACATTTCCTTCCTTCAGCCGTATCTAAAAGAAACACATTAAAGTGTTCTAACTCTTGTTATTTTTTTTCAAAATATCAGTTCAATGAACAACCCATCCAGTAAATGCTAAAATTTAATTTCCCTTGGAATTTTACTTTGGCTCAAATGCATGGGTCATTACAACCTCCCTACCATAGAACTTCTAATCCCCGAGAATCCTTCAGAAATAATGAAAACATCACATAACCTATGAGGGCTGCGAAGACTCATTCAAATGGTTTCATTTCATTTTCAAAATCCCAACTCACCTCTATGAATTTCTTATAGTAATGGAACTTAAGCCATCAAAACCCAATCCAACATTCTTCCTCCAACCAAAACACCTAAATTGTGCTGACATGATCCAGTTTAGTTTGATACATGATCTAGTATTCATCTCGTTAATCATCTGGATAAAAGTGATTCCAACCTTATGATTTTTCATCATAAGGGACCAAATTTTAACCACAACACATCCACCATTAGAATTACCTACGAGGCATTCCCTAAGTGTTCTAACGATGATCCTGATGTGATTTCTTTAATAGTTAAACCTGATTACATCTAATGTCATATCAGGGCCTCATCAGAATGAAATGGTCGAGCCCCATTGCAACACGCAGAGACTTTATAATATTTTCATTTTTAAATAAAATTAATTTTTTTTCTTGCTTGTTTTTTACGTAGCACTATAATTAGATTACGCTACACGCAATAATGAGTTAGATTTCACTACACACAAGGCCAAGTTTTATCAAACACCAATATATAAATAAAATATTATTATTTAATATAATATATAATCTAGTCATTAAATTAACAGTTATTAATATTATTCGAAAATTTTTTATTTTATATATTCTATATAATTTTAAATTTCATCTTATTTATTTTCTAGACATGATATATGAAAAATATCTATTTTTCAAATAAAAGATATATTTTTTTAAATATGGTTTTTCCGCATTTTATTGGAGAACAAATTATAAATAGTATATTTAACCCTTTTATATATTGAATTTGACAAAATAAACTTCTTATTTTTTATAAGTACATAAAAATATATTTTTGAAAAATTTTGTGTATTTTTTTGGTATCTTTAATATTTCTTGAATAGTGAAAAATAATCTAATTTAATTCAAAACCACTTTTTCATTTAATTTATATATATTGTTATATTAACTTTAAAATTTTTAGGGATTCCATGTTTAGAATAATTGGGTCCAAATTATTTTAATAGGACACTTTTATATTTTTTATATATTTTGAATAGTAACATTAGTAAAAAAAATTATTTCCACGGTTAATGGTAAATCGGGTAATTAAAGGTAAAAATAATATTATAAAATTATCCTAACAACTATAAAAACCCTATTTTATGTCTAAACTAGAACATTGTCATCATATGTTTTAAATGGAATAATTTAATGGACACTTTTCTATGAATATGATATGAATATTTTTAAAATCATTGAATATGACCAAATATCACACTCTCTTTTCTTATAAGAATAATTATTTTAATATAGAGACCACCAGGAGATACCATAGATCATAAATAGTATCTAGAAATATAAAATAATTCTCCACATAATAATAATTAATTTATAATTTTAAAATATTAAATAATTACCATTTATAATGACACTATAATGAATTAGAAATTGCATTATTAATAGAAATATTAAATAAATGATATTAAAAATAATAAAATAAATATAATTTATATAATAAATGACATAAAAGAATTTTATAGATAACATAAAAATTCTACTGACATATTATAAGTATTTGTTTTTCATGTTTGTTCTATATTTTTAAAAATGAAAATATTGAATACTATCAAAATTGACATATATGATACAATAAAATAAATAATATTTTATTAAATGTTATAAAATACATTAAAATATAATGTTCATAAAAATAATTAGGATAATGTTATATATTTAATAAATGATCCAATTGGGGTCCGTTTGGAATTTTAGAGTAACTATATTAACACAATATAATAAAAAGATGGGTAAACATAGTAAGTGTTAAGCTGTTTAACTAAGGGATAAATCCAAAAGATAATGTTAATTTTCTGATCTAAACATGTTTAAAAATTATTGGTTGAATTATTTCGACCCATAATCATCTTATTCTATAAATAACTCAATTTGGATCTATTTTACATTGAAAATCAATTTATACTAAATTAATTGTTTTTGAGTTTTCAAAAGTACATTCCCCCTCTCTTATAAAGGAGCACCAATCCTTACCTTATAATCACACATCTAAATCAATTTTTCTTATCCAAAACATGCTCATATATTATAAAAAATCACTCAATTTATTCTAGAGGCCATACTTTGGGAAGATATCCATCCTAAGTAGTCCTTCTGTGAAAATAAAATTGAGATACCCAAAGAAGAGGTAATTATTTTATCAACACTTTCAAAGGTATTTTTTTCTTCTACTTCTCTTCCTTTGTTGTTTCCATACTAAAGTAATAAAGATAGAATCATATAAATTCTGATATATTTTTATAGTTATGGTAAATATATATTCCTCCATGTATCCATCATACAAATAACAATATCACCTTGTGTGTGTGTGTACAACTTACCGTCTCCTCATCATGGTGTAATTTTTTATTCAACAGTAATTTATTTGTATGGGTATAATTATGAGTATGATGGATAAAAAATAGTGAATATAACAACATAATTATTCTATTTAATTAATATACCATCCAATTCTATACCTTTTAACCATTAAGAGAATGATATTGTCTCTAGTGTGTATGTACGGCCTACCGTATCCATGACACGATGAGATTTACTCTCCCCGTTAAAAATTCAATAATGATTATAAAATTTATTTGATCAGATAATATAATATGTATGATCTTAATAGAATTTTTAATATGGATAAATTATATCATGTGCATAAGAAATATTACTTACATGAAAAAACTTGCATAGGAAAACGAAATCGTTAACACCCAAAACAATGGTAATCCAGAGATATTATTAATGAAAAGATTTAATAGGGTCATATATGATATCTTAAATATGTATATGGTCATGGTGTAATGTAATAACATTATTTAACCATTATTTATGAGGTTAATTAACCCTTGAATACAATAAAGTACAAGGTAAGTGTTTATTTCACAATCACTTTTTTATTAGGGATATCTTTTACAAAATAAATTACTGGGACATATTTATCTTTCATGAAAATTATTTTTAAAAATATATTTCAAAACATTTTTACTATTATTTTATATTTGTTTCAAAAATAAATTAACCCATGTTCTATTTTATAAATGGAATATTTTTTTTCATTTTCGTTACGAGGTACATTGTTCGAAATTTTCGAAAAAGTTTGAGAAGAATGTTTTTTTAACCTATACGGCATGAGAGGATTTTTCTGATGTTGGGATGCCTTAATGTATTAAATATTATCTTACAATATTATAGGTTTATTTTCAAAATTAATGTTTTCTTTTATAATTTATTAGTTTTTAAATTATTTCAATGTTAAAAAAGGTTATTTGTCTCAAGAAATTTTTTATATTTTTGTTAGTGTATTTCCATATATGTCAAAATCCTTTGATAGATCTTATACATTATTGAGGATTATTTTTTATAATATCACTTACCATTTTATTATTGAAGTGTTTATGATAAGTTTTATTTTGGATGTGCTATTTAGATACTATTCTTATTTTATGGTTAAAGTATTTATATTTCATATACTTGTTTTTAATATGAATTATTATGTTGTTTATGTTTCAACATTTTCAAATGAGGAATGTAATAGACATACTAAGTGATGGTTGGGGCCTTCTATAGCCCCTTGATACATCGATAGGTCTCACGAGATAAATTTATTGTGTGAAAAGCTCTTTGCCTTTGTTTTCCAAGAAGTTTATCTCTGTAAGTAGGATAAATCTTGACACAATTCATATGGGTTTCTACACATATAATTAAATATTAATGAGAATATATCATGATAGTAGATATCTTTAGGATATATATTGATAGTGTAATTGGCTGGCTTTATGCATTCCCTCATTATAATATTAGTTACGTATATTCCATGGTCTTAATTGACTATTAGAATATTCATGGTTATGATTATTTTATATGTTATTATTTATTATTTTAATGTTATGATCAAGAATACTTTTAAAGGGATTGTGTTTTAGTTATACATATTGCCTTAAGGTTTATTATTGATTATTCATAATAGATTCTAATGTATGTTTACCCTTTCCGAGCATCTGATATCACCCCTTTATTATGTTTTATTCTTCCAGGATTTTCAGAAGTTTATTTTGAATGATATGCAAGGTTATGAAAGTAGTATAATAGTATTCTCAAAGAAATATTTATGTTGTATTTTATGTTTTGAATTTTAATGTAAGGTTGATGAATTTAATTTATTTTCCATGACTTCTAAATTGATTGGTCATTTGGCATTTGATTTCTTATAATCATGTCAATGTATTAAAATAATGCACCGGCTTTGGGATTCTAGGGTTGGAGCATTACAGTTGGTATCAGAGGAATTTTAGAGACAACCTTTAAAACTATATTTAGAAAACAGAGATTAGAGAATATTACCCTATGATATACGTTGAGGATAATTATACAAGAACATCTTAAAACATTGGTAACATAGAGATTATGTGGGTATTCATAGAAAATAAATCTCTATCTGGATACTACAAAGGGACACGGTTCTAGCACAGATATACCTAGGAGTAATAACTCAAACAAGGTGTTCTGGTCTTGACTTAGGGTAACCTGTTACATGACTAAAAAATCTTACAAGGTGTTACAGTCTTGAATTGGTGTATCCTAGTACACGACAATGGGCATTACTGCGCACCTAGTTTGAAACTCTCAAGGGATTTTCTTAGGATAATTCACATTTTATTTATAACTCATTGTGAATGATTAAAAAGAAAATATGTCCCAATAGAAACCATGTTTATGATTATGATATTATACATGAATAAAGTTTTCAATTTATGTTTCATATTTTGAAAATTATGCATTATGATTCATAACATAATATAGTGAATGTCATTATTCAGAAAAGGAACCTGGTGGATGAAATTGAAATTGTATCAATGCACATAATCTATGTAGGTATTTCCCGCATCTGTAAGATAATAATAGTGGAGCTGTTGATACAATTGGTCTCGAATATCTTATAATCATATTGGGATACCTAACTCAGTTTATGAATAAAAACCTAACCCATATGGAGCACCCTGATTCACAATGAGAGGATTAATGCTAGACTGCTTCATGAGACAACAACATCCAAAATTCAAAGAGAATAAAAATCCATTTTTGGTAGATAAATGGATAAGTTCCTTGGAGAAAATATTTCTTTATTTGGGGAGTAATAAAAGGGAAAATGTAGTCAGGACATATTATCATTTCTCAAGAGATGTGGATTAATGGTGGTCATTAATTCAAAACATGAAGGATGATTAATAAGTATAAAATATGGAATGGAGGGAGTTTAAATATACATTCATAGAAAAATACATTCCTCATGATTAGCCAGTTGATATGGAGAGGTAGTTTCTATGTCTAAGGAAAAAGAAAGATGAGAATGTTGTGAAATTGGATGCCAACATTACAAGGTTATAATGTCATGCTACGAACTATATATGTTACACAAAGAGTAATATTGATCGTTTATTTGATGAGTTAAATCCATTTATTTTTTAGGATTTGGTATCCAAAAAATATTATCATACGAAGATATAGTTTCACATGCTATTAAGATAGAGAAATAATTCTCTAAGTCATATTACTTTAATGGAAAGAAAAAGAAGAAGAGGAAGGTGGAGAAAAAGACGAATAAAGGGGAGAACAGAAAGAATGATTTATCCACATGTGATAATTGTGGAAAGAATAACCCTAAGATGTTATTGAAAGGAATTTTTTTTGTTATAAGTGTGAATAAAATGTTCAATGGGAAAAATAATGCAATGGGAAAAAGAATATACTGATATTCTGTGTTTCAACTATTGTGAAATGGGGCTCAAAGCAAATAAATACCCTAAGCGTCAAGCAAATATAGAGTAGAAAATTAAAGTGATCAAAGTTTATCTTATGCCATTACTAAAGTCCAAACTAAATAATTAATATATTTATATTTTTTGGATTCAAGAATTATGTAATATGAAAATTTTATTAACAATGTACTCGTTATAAGAATTATAGAATAAATTAGGATTGTACTGTAGAACTTCTACTTTAAGGATCTTGAAGCATGGATTTCTTAATGTGATCGAGGTATTCATATTTTTTGGTATGTTATAATATGATAAACATTGATTTTAAAAAAAATATGATGTTAATAATGATTTTGGAAATTTAGAGACCTTATTAGACTATTAATGTCTACAGAAGTGTTTTAGTTGAGTCTCAAATTTGGAATGGATTATGATTAACATTGTATATTATTGTTTGAGGATAAAACATTTCTTTAATGATGAACATAAAAAGGTTACTTATGTATTGTTATAATAATATATATTTAGAAAAATAAAAACCCCTAGGTCGGGTGAAAATCTATCACATCCGGTGAGGCTTCGATACTTGAACCAACAATTGGAGGGTGACAAGGGTGCATCACCTACAACTAACCTACTTGATGTCCTGGTTATTATAACAAAGTTTCCTTTATATAAATGGTATTAAGGATGAAGTATCTGTTAACTTTTTGAAAACTATATGATTATGATAAATAGAATAGTTTCGAATTTTATTATTTGTTGCAGAGAATGGTGTGTTTGTGGTACGAATTAGTTGAAGGATTGAACTTTACATCACAATTAATTGTACTTCTTTGTGTTCTCAGTCTATAAAGTAAATAAATTATTAAACTCTTGGGGAAAAGTTCATGAGACAATGAATTATATCCGTTTTTTTTAAGAATCCTATGGTCCCATAGATTATTTCATATTTAGAGATTTTTGATTATTAATTTTCTCCTAACCATGTTCTCGATCAATCTTAATCAGAACATGATGGTTATATTTTTCTTTCATGTCCTTTTCTTCATATATGGAATCCTTGTATGCATTATCTCTACTGTCCTTTGTACTAATATTTATTTATTTTAAAGTGCGAATCACTTTAATCCTTTTCCAATGTTGGATTTCAACAAAGATGTTTTGAAATGTCAAACCCCTAGTTTTTGAACAAGAGTTTAAATTGTAAGGACACAATTTATTGAAGGAGGAGAAAATGTAACACCCCGAGACATTAAAATATTTTCATTTATAAATAAATCAAACTTTTTCCCTAATTTATTTTTATATAAAACCATGTTAATCTTACGCTACACCCAACAATGAGTTGTCTTGTGTTACACATAAGCCCCAGTTTTACCGAACAATAATATATTACCAAAATATTATTACTTAATATAAAAATAAAAGAAATGTAAAATTATTGGTGATAAATAGTATTAAAAACATTTCTAATTTAAGATATTCCATATAATTTCAACTGTCATCTTATGTATTTTCTATGCATTATATAAGAAAAAATTCAATTTTTCCAACAAAAGAATTAATTTAAAAAAATGTAATTTTATCGCCATTTAAAGGAGAACCCTTTTAAATAAAATATTCAAAACATTTATATATTTAATTGGAAAAAATAAACTTCTTATTTGAAATTAGGTCATTAAAATTTTGTTTGGATAAATATTTGATGTTTTTATGATAATTTTAATATGTTAATGAATAGTGAAAAATACTGAATTTTATTTCAAAATTGGGTTTTCGTATAATTTATTTATATTGATATATTATACTATTAATTAGTATTAAAGTATAATTAGATTATTTTATTACAATTTAATAAAAAAAAATCATTTTAAGTAATTTCACGTTTATTGTTTATATACACTTGTCAATCTTTTGTTGGTTTTTACTATTAAAAAACTCATTTTCTCATTTTGTCAACGAATATTAATTTTAAAATAATTACTACAAATATTGTTTTTAAAATTTTAAATAATATATTTTATATTTTAAATCATTAGTTACAAATTATTTTAATAGGGTTATTTTGTTTTTTGGATATTATGAAAAATAACTTTAGTAAAACAAATATTACCACTGTTAAGGGTAAATAAGGTAATTAAAGGTAAAAATAATATTATAAAATTACCCTAACAAGTATAAAAATCCTATTGGATAAATAATATAGACATGTATCATCTAAGGATAGAAATCGTATCATTTAATGGAAACATTTTCATGAATATGACATGAATATTATTAAAAACATTGAATGTGAAAAAATATCACTCTCATTTCTTATAAGTATAATAAATTTAATATTGAGATCACCAGGATATAACATTGATCATAAATAGTATATGGAAATCTAAAATAATTAACTACATCATAATAATTTATTTATAATTTTTAGAGACTAAATAATTACCATTAATAATGACACAATAGTGAATCTATAATTTTTTTTATTATTAAAAATATCAAATATATGTTATTAAAAATATTTAAATAAATTTAATTTACTTAATTAAGGACATAAAAAATTATAGATAAAATATACATGTTATTGACATATTTTATGTAATTTTTTATGTTATCATGTTTGTTTTATATTTTTAAAAATCAAAATAATGAATAGTATTCAAATTGACATAAATGATACTTTAAAATAAATAATATTTAGTTAAGTTCTATAGAATAAATAAAAAATAAGGTTTGGAAAAATAACAAGGATAATTTAAAATATGTCATAAATTTTCCAATTTGGGTTATTTTTTCATTTTATATTAACTATATTAAACCTACATTATAAAAAGACAAGTAAACACGGTAAGAGTTAAACTGTTTAACTAAAGGTCATATCCAAATTATAAGGTAACTTTTGTGAACTAAACTTGTATAAAAATAATTGGTTGAGGAGATATAGACCCATAATCATATTATCCTATAAATAAATCACTTTTTATCTATTTTAATCTGAATGTAAATTTATAATAAATTAATAGATTTAGAGTTTTCAAAAGTGACCCTCCCCTCCCTTATAAAAGAGAACCTCTATTTATCTTTTATTCACACCTATAATGCCGTTTTTCTCATCCAACACATACCCCAATCTCCTCAAAGAATCCCTCACTTAATCCTAAATACCATACCTATGGAAGAAACCTTGCCTAAATTGTCCTTTTGTGGAAATCAAATTGAGATACTTGAAGAAGAGGTAATTGTTTTATCAACACTTTCAAAGTTTTTTTCTTCTTCTACATACTCTTCCTATGTTTTTTACATACCAATGTAATAAATATAGTATAATATATATTATTATGTTATTATAATTATTGTACAACCATATTCTATCTTTTATCCATCATACAAATAACAATATCACCATGCGTGTGTGTGTACGACTTATTATCTCCACATCGTGGTGTAATTTGTTATTAAACACTAATTTATTTGGATGGTTAAAATGAAAAATATAATAGATATAAATAATGAATATAAAATTATAATTATTTTTCATAATTAATATACCATCCAATTTTTAACCTTTTAACCATCATGGGAATGATATTGTTGCTCATGCATACATAAGGCATATCGTCTCCACAACACAGTGAGATTCATTCTCCCAGTTAACCACATAATAATGATTGTAGAATTCATATGATGATTAAATATAATTTTCATTAACTTTCTAGCATTCTCAATATGTATAAAATTAATTTTTTTCATAATAAGCATGTCTTACACGTCAAAACATGCATAGGATAACGAAACAGTTAACACGCGAAATAATGGTAATACTAAAATATTATTAACCAAATGTTATAAGAGGAGTTTATATAGTTCATAAGTATAGAAATGGTCCAGGTATAACTTAATAAAATTACTTTACAATTATACATGAGGTTAAATCACCTTCTGCTAATGTAAAGTACAATTTAAGGATTAATTTCATAATTTCATTATTATTCCGGATTGCTTTTATGTAAGAATTTACATGGACATGTTTATCTTCCACATGAATGATTATTAAAATTATATTTTAGAAAATTCTTAATAATATTTTTTAAAAAAAAATAAAGACATTTTTACACATTTTTTATTTTATAAAATGAAATATTATTTCATTTTCGTGGCAAGGTACGTTTTTAAATTTTTCGACAAAGTTAGAGAAGAATGTTTTTTTAACTTATACAACATGAGAAAATTTTTCTACTCTTATGATGCCTTAAAATTTTAAAGATTATATTATAAGATTAAAAGGTTATATTAAAAAGATTTTTTTTATTTTATAATGTTGTGTCTTTTAAATGATTTTGAATGTAAAAAACTGGTTATTTATCTCAATAATTTTTTATGGTTTTTATTAGAGTATTTTCATCTATGTCAACATCCGTTTTGGATATTATGCTTTATTGATGTTGATATTTTTTGATATCACTTACCATATTTTTATTGAATGGTTTATTATCTGTTTGATTATGAATGTGCTATTTAGATTCTATTCTTGGTTTATGGTTAAAGTATTCATAATTCATGTACTAGTTTTTAATATAAATGATTATGTTGTTTATGATTCTCTATTTTCATATGAGGAATGTATTGGATTTAGTAAGTGATTGATAGGGCCTACTATATCCCCTAAATACATTGGTAGGTGTCATGAGATGAAATTATTGGGTGAAAACTTCTTCTATTTTGTTTTCCAATTAATTTAACATTTTTAAGAGGATAGAGCTTTGCACAATTCAGATGGGTTTCTACCCACAAACATAAACTTTCATGAGGGTAGATCTTGATAGTAGTTATATTGAGGATATATCTTGATAGTGAAGATTCTTGGAATTATTCATTCCATCATTATGATATTAGTTATGAATATTCCATTTGATTATTCGAGTATTAGAATATTTATGTGTAAGCTTATTTTATATGGTATTATTTATTATTTCCATTTTATGGCCAAGACTATGTTTAAAGGGATTGTGTTTCAATTATACATATTTCCATAATTTTTAGGCTTATTTATTCAAAATATCTTATGTTTTATTCGTACCCTTACGGAGTATTTGAGTTCACCCCTTTATTATGTTTTATTCTCCACGGATTCTAAGAAGTTTTTTATGAATTATATAAAGGGTTAATCTAGGAGAATAATGGCTTTCTCAAATTATTATCTATGTTTTATTTTCTGTTTTTAATTGTAATGTATGTTTGATGAATGTAATGGATTTACCAAGTCTTATAAACTGATTAGACCTTATGTATTTGATTCATTGTAATCATTCCAATGTATTAAAATAATGCACCGGCTCTGGGATTTTGGGTTTAGGGAGTTACAACCAAGAAAGCAAACTAAAACTGATCGCATGGGGTTTACTCAAAAGGCATTGTCAACATTTATACCACACCTTCCATCACCGGACAAAATGATTAATATGATTATTCTCTAGCTTTATTTATTAAACAAGAGAAAAACAAGTCTATCAACCATTGTATGACCATTTCCACAATTATTGGATTATACAAGTGGCATACTACCATCAAAACTGAAAAACCTTCTTCCCAGTCATATTGATTTTTCCACGAACTAATTCACCAAATTCTATACATGACATCTAGTGATGTTCCCTAGTTAAACTACCAGTAGGTTATTTAAATTATTATCTCTCATTATGAACAAGGGTGTGACCCAAATGCATCCCACTAGAAATAAAACCCTTTAAATGTCACCTATGATCCTAACAGCAAGTATGGGATAACCTATGATTTATTAAACCAGATTCCAATGAACTAACCTAAGGTAGTAATACTCCATTGTTACAAGTGATCCATCAGTACAATACCAATATGTCCACATCATATAATTGAATGGTCCAAAAGTGGAATCTATCTGGAATTCATGTTAAAGAAAAATGTTTGGTGTCTAGGAGGTCATCCAAGGGGTTCCTACATGGGAACCAAAGTATCACTCAAGTCCAACCAATCCTCAAATAAAACAATGCATCTTGTGTTAAACTCTAATAGTTATTACATATCAAGACCAACAGATTTTAAAACTTAAGTGTGTCATAAGATTGATTCTCTCTTATTACATCAAGGATATAGTCATGATAGGGTATATTCTCATCTCATTAATAAGAGTTCACCAAGAGGAAACCGAGAAATACAAAAGAAGAATAGTCAAACAACTACTTTTTGACTTCTCGAAATAATATTGGATTCACCTATTGATGCATCACCAAAGGATGACCACAATCCTTTACCACCCAAGACATCTCGTGATTGCCCAAGCTTTACCCCCAAATTCCATCTAAATCAAACTATGTTTCTCAGTGGTTGCATAAATAGCCTACCACAAAAATGGCGTGTTGCTGAGTAAGCACTGACATAATTCAAAAAATGGAATCCTCAAGGGAATTAAAGAAATATCAACCATTTGCAATGGTCCTTTTAGGTTTTTTCCTTCTACCTTGAAGGAAATGTTTTCACCGAAACTGATGCAATTATTCCCACCATAAGAGTTTCCTAGTTATCAAAAAAATAGATAGACCAGTCGATCAGAAGTTCTCTAGGTTATAACCTCTATAAACATAGGTGTTACACTCTTTTTGGTCATGATCACCACATCACATCATTCTTCATGAAAGAAAGAAAAAACCTGACTAGTGTGTGAAACAATCAATTCATTGGAAGTCTTATTGAATATTAGGAGAAACATAATTCTGTAACACCCAGGTCAGTCTACTCTGGAGATGACCCAAGAATTTACTCAATAGCCCATGTCTCAATAATTACACCAAACTAAACTGGATGATTGCATCATTTAAAAACAAAATGGGTATCACATATATTAACTCATACTACACCAAGGGTTGATAATCAAGATGAAACATCCTCGATATTGTCCATAGGTGGTCCACCATATGCATCCAATTATTAGGTGGTTCATACAAGAGATTTAGTCCCGAGTCATACTGCCTCATAGGACTATTATCCTAAAATATGGCATACCAATTCTTCAATCACTGAGGAATTAAAAATGTATCATGAGACTTTTAAGCGATCAACCATTCCCTAGCCATGTCGAACCTGCTGAAACTGAGCATTACTTGATGTGTACTCCCATAACAAGCATTATGGAAAACATGACCACCCATCAGAACAAGGGTTTTATTTAGATGTTAAGAGTCCTACTAGGGAAAATAGCACCTAATGTTAAAAAATTCATAGGATTTAGAAATAAATTTACATTATAATGGTGAAACCTACCATTGTATATACCTTTAAGAAAGCATAAGTGTCGAACCTATCACTAGGTTTCTCCAAAAAAGAAAGTCACTAGGCTCAAGTTCCTATCATTTAATCCATTGTAAAAAGGAAAAAGATGCTTATGGAAAATTATTGTGGTTCCATTCCAAAGAAACTCAATGAGTGATTTGACTACCCTTACATGAGGTTTTATATAGAGGAAACTACTTTATGATCTATTTTAAGATCATTACATTGATTTACATTAAACAGTTAAACATTTAAATTATTTAATAAAAAACACCATGGAATAACAAGAAATTTTTATCAAACTTCTATTTTGAACAATAACATTTATTGGAATCTCATCATAATTAGGTAATTTATGAATTAAAATCCATTTTTATGTTATAATATGTAAGGTGACCAATGAGGGTCCCGTTAAGCCAATATGGGTTCATTAGAATGAAACCCAATAGTAGTTGATTAACTATTAAAGTTTAAAACACCCATGGTGGGTTGTCTCATTAGAAAAATTACCCAACTGACCTAATTGGGTCTAGTTTTTCATTTAAGAATCTAATCACAACATCTCCATGCCCATGTGATAGAGTTACAAGACTTCATAGAGTAAAATGATTTTTTTAAATCAAAATTTAATATCTCATACATTTAAAACTGTTTAAAAATATATCATGGTTATATATAATGCTTCCATTATACAGGTGGACATCTTCCAATCTATAAAGCACACATACACATTATAGGATGGCATTTGGATCCCATTAATCAAAACCAATTAAACATTATAATTTGAACTATAGTAGCTTTCACATTTAAACAAAGGTTTTTAAACATGTATAATGATAAATGATTGTTCAAGTATATAGGTTACCTTCTCCCAATTATATGGTGTCCATATACCTTACAACCATGAAATGATTCTCGTTTAATCACAGCCAATAAATTCATCTCACGAAACCATTTACATATTGAAATAATACTAGCATGATTTCAAAATTACTAAACACATAAGAACATGCTATTAATAGGAAGAAGAGAATATAATCACCCAACTATGGAATCAGATTATCATAAAAAAATTACCTAAACAGGTACATACTATGCATGTAATAAAACTTAAGGGACATAATTTAAAACACCAGGCAATCTATAAATGCATTTACATGGCATGGAATATGCATGACATGTAAATTTATATGATCCTAATATGATGCATGTAATGATTAATCCTAATCATACAAGGCTAAGGAAAAAATTCCATAAATTCAATAAATCAATAAGTAGCAGAATGTACACCAATCACTCAAGGTTAAATCACAATCAAATGTAATATCAAACAGCATGAACAACATTCCTAGCCCTAGACCCTTGGACTTTTTCTCGAGGGAGGGGAGATCAGTCTGAAACACAACTATATATCAAGTGCTAACACATTCCTAATGTCAAGTCTACCAGCCCAAAATTATAAGACAAAGGATATGAAGAAACATATGATACCACTTTGTAATATCCCAAACTGACTGAACACTAAGATGGTTATTGTACTGATTAATCACATGGCCTTAAGCATGACTCCCTATACACCAGAGGCTGCCGACTAGCAGCGAGGGTCTAAGGAGGTGATATCAGGGAGACTATACCGTCGTATCAGAGTAGTACAAAGGTATATCATATGGGAAAAAACAAACAACAACAAAGGTAGTAATAAATAAAATAAAGGGAAACGAATGATTAATAATAACTTAATTTAAAAATGGCCATCTCCAATATATAAGAATGCATGAATTTCTATATAATGATACATATCTGAAATAATTTACACATATCATGCTACATGATATAGACCCATACATAGAAAATAAAAGTAAAATCCCTGATGGTGAACTCCATGAGCATCTCGATCCCAAGTTCAGTCCTATGCTCCTAACTCCCATGTTCAATCTGAACCACACAGGAAATCAATGATGGATCTACAAAAATAAGGTCTAGTTAGGTACCCCAGTGTAATGGCAGTCCCAGTAGGGTGTGAGATATAAATCCGATTAGGTTACAACACATAGTGCCTATAAATGTATCATATGTGTGAATATAAAGTAAAATAGTGTGTAGTTAATAAGAATTAATAAACAGTACTAAAATAAATAAATAAACACTAGTCGGTTTAGGTTCCAATAGGATACCCAGCCGACATGACCTTCTTCAGCACACTATTTGTATAATATCTCTTAAAATTAAATATATATACATTAATAATTATAAATTTAGTTTATTTATATATTGATTCCACTTATATGAACCATGTAGGTGTGGATACTAGTGGACATATACCCAGAATACTAGTCTCTGGTTAGATAAGGCATAACTTATCCATGCATAATCAGTCGAAATGAGCTTATAAGCTCATGAAATATGGTACATGACCTACATCTCAATAGGGTGTGAGACATCAACACTTGCGAGGTGAGTGAGCCATCATGTCAACACACAAAATAGGGAGCATAATGCCTTATCCCAACAATCATATAGTATCACTAGTGTAAGATTCCATACTCAACACCCGATGAAAGGGAGCATCATTATCCTCTATGATCAACACCACTTACCATTGTACACATCCCATATAAATCTATAGACATTTATAATATAAGGAGTGAGGTAAAATCTATCATGCAACTTATTTATCAAGCTCGTATATAAGCAAGGAATAATCATCTTTATAACATAACACATGAGGTAATACCTCTCATGTTCCATGCTTACCATGCCTATATATATATAGATAAGGAATATTCATTTTCATAACATAACAAATGAATAAACACCTCTCCAGTGTCGCTTTATCCAGGTTCAATTCCATTTAAAACATTACAATATAGGATTAGAATTTAATAAAACAAAAATAAGTTCATGGCCTTACCATACTTCATAACCAATTCCATTAAATTAAACTAGCTAATTTCAAAAATTGTAATTGATAATGGAATTAATATTAGGTGTGGCCTTAAACCTTTTAATCAATCCATTAACAACATTGATACATGCAAGGAATGTAATAAATTTTGAACAATCTATAAAAATTAACACATGTCATTGAGTTTATCAAAACAATAAATTTCATTTTATAAGGAAAAAAGAAAATTAGAAGGTTCCCTAAATGATTGGGTTAATTTTCCACATGGAAAATGTCATTTATATAACAATACATGCCCTTAGGTGGATCATGGGTCATTAATAATCTTGATAGGAGTGGGAAAATCCATTTAATTTATAAAATATGCCAAACACTTAGAAGGTTCTCTAGTTCATTTAGCATTTATATAATGGAGAGGTAACTCATTATGAAACAACAATGAAGGCCACATGGAAAACCTTCCATATGTATTAACAAAAAAACATATAAAGCACCAATTCCATAATTCTGAGAAAGATGTAATTCACTAAACATGAATTTGTAATTTTGAAGACAGTGAAACTCATCTGAGGATTTTTTTATATAAACATGACATTTTTTATTAAAAAATTAATTTAATATAAACAAGAATCATATTAAATAATCAAAATTCAATTTACCAAAGAAGTCATTTCCTAATAACTACCAAAAAAAGAAACATAAATTTAAGTGTTTAGAAAGGCATTAAGTTGGGATAAATATCAGTTAGGCTATCGATTACTTGGGTAAATATCATTTGAAATAAAATTTGAACACTTCAGACACTTCCTGGGCATTATAAACAATTAATATAAAGGTCCAATTAAAGTCGACACACCCCTTTAGTGTCTGTAATTTAGGATAGTATCCCCAATTTACATCACAAGGATCATAAAGAGTGTATCTAGGTGTGATAATCAATTCAATATGAAGGAACCATTTAAAAGGAATCACTCATAAAAGGTCAGTGTGTGTGTAAAGACCTGGAATTATATAAATGGAAATTTACTTCTTATAATTATGCTATAAATCACATAAAATCACATTAAAAACATAATAAAAAATTTATAAATAAATAATGAATGAAATAATAAGTATTTCTAGAATTTAAGGAACCTATACCAATGAAACAATAATATAACCTTTGGAATAGTAATTTGACCCTTCTGAATTGTAAACCAACCAATAGAATAGTTACCTCACCCATGAAAGTATAAATAAAATTTAAGAATCTTGTAAATGAAAATATGAAATAATAATATCATTGTATTAGTAAATAAATGTTTTCAAAATTATTAATTAAGTGTAGGAATTTTTTTAAGTCATAAATATTTAATTGCAATTTCATAATTAATATAATAATTTTAAAAAAATTATTTTCAAAATATGTACTCATAAATTAATATTTTCTAGTTTTATGAATATAGGATAATTTTTTTAGACCCTAATTAATATTTCAAAGTGTTATAAAATCAATTATAATTTGAAAAATGGTATTGTCCAAGTAAATGATGATTTTAACTTAATATTAAATTTGTCATATTTAGAAAATTAGTTTCATAAAATTGAGTTCAATTTTTAATTCCACTCTTAAAAAAATCGTTAGGGTGAATTTTTGGGATTTTTCTGAAATACTTGATTTTTTAGTGAATAGTAAAATACAGTAATTTATGGTATGTATACATTATAAGTTAAATACAATATTAATTGAGTCGTCTCTAATTTAAGAACCATAATATAGAATTATAATTCTTTATATACAATATTTATTTCTGTAATCGTCTATATTGCTTGTCTTGAGGAAAAATAATAAACTAAGGAATAAAATAATGAGAAAAAACTCCTCTCCTAGACTATAAATACCCCCACTCAACACCTCTTATCCTCACATCTTAGAAACTATGATTCTTGTCCAAATAATGATCAAATCTCTTCTCAATCCCCTCCCCATTCCTGTGATCCTTTTGTCTCATAAAAATATTAAAAACGTTTTTTCGACGGATGTTCTCAATGAGGAGGAAATCAAGAGGTAAAATCCTCATTATATTATTTTAATTTATTTTCATGTTATTTTCTTTTTCTTATTCTCTCCTGAACTCTCTATAACCAAGGGGAATGATAACTCCAGTGCGTTATATATATTTTAATGTTATTATGATAATGGGGCAATCCATAATCAAACCTTTTCTCATCTCCCCTATATTCTAAAAATGGAAACGTTGTGTGTGTGATGTTGTTTTATCATTAATTATATCATTCAGAAACTTGATGGGTACCACCTATATTAACGCATACTACCCCAAGGTTTCATATTCAAGATGAAACACCATAGATACTTTCTATAGGGTATTCTCCCAATGTATCCAAGTATCAGGTGGTATGTACATGATGTTTAGTCTTGATTCATACTACCCCATAGGAACCAAGTACGTGTGGATGCAAGTGGACATATACCCAGAATACTAGTCTCTGGTTAGACAGGCATAACATATCCTTCCATAATCCGTCCAAATGACCATATAAGCTCATGCAATATGGTATATGACCTACATCTCAATAGAGTGTGAGACATCAACACTTGCGATGGTGAGTGATTCATCTTGTCAACACTCTAAATACAGAGCATAGTGCCTCATCCCATCATTCATATAGTATCACTAGTGTATGATTCTATACTCATCACCCAATGTAAGGGAGAATCATTATCCTCAATTCTCAACACCCGTTACCATTGTACACATCCCATATAAATGTGTATTCATTTATAATATAGGGATTGAGTTAAAACCTATCATGAAACTTATTTATCATGCTCGTATATAAGCAGGGCATAATCATCTTTAAAACATAACACATGAGGTAATGCCTCTCATTTTCCATGCTTACCATGCATATATATATATAGATAAGAAATATTCATTTTCATATCATAACAAATGACTAAACACCTATCATGTGTCGCTTTATTCATGTTCAATTCCAATTAAAACATTACAATATAGGATAAGAATTTAATAAGACATAAATAAGTGAATTACCTTACAATACTTCTTAACCCATTCATAAAATTAAACCAGTTCATTTAAAAAAGGTTAATTGATAATGGAATTGATATTTGGTGTGGCCTTCATCTTTTTAATAAATCCATTAACAACTTTAATACATGCAAGGAATGTAATAAATTACTAACAATATATTAAAATTAACACATGTCCTTGTGTTTATCAGAACTATGATTTTCATTTTACAAGTAAAAGGAGAAATTAGAAAGTTCCATAAATTATTGGGTTAATTTTCCACATGGAAAATGTCCTTTATATATAAATACAGGACCTTATGTGGATATTGGGTCATTTTTAATCTTGATAAGAGTGGGAAAATCCATTTAAATTATAAAATTGGCCAAGAACATAGAAGGTTATCTAGTTCATTTAACATTTATATAATGGAGAGGTAATCCATTATGGAACAACAAAAAAGGCCACATGAAAAACATTCTATATATATTAACAAAACAAATACATATAAAACACCAATTCTATAATTCCAAGAAATATGTAATTCACTCTACATAGATTTGTAGTTTTGAATACAGTGCACCTCATATGAGCATTTTTTTAAAATAACATGACATTTTTTAATTAAAAATCTAATTTAATATAAAAAAGAATCATAGTCAAGAATCAAATTTCAATTAACCAAAGAAGTCATTTCAGAATAACTACTAAAACAAGAAACATAAATTTAAGGGTTTTAAAGACACTTAGTAGGGATCATTATCAGTTGGGATTTCAATTACATGGTGAAATTCCATTTAAAATATAATTTGAACACTTAAGACACTTCCTGGGAATTATAAAAAATTATTATAAGGCTCCAATTAAAGTAGACACACCCATGGGGTGTCTGTGATTTTATATAGCATCTTCAAGTTATATAACAAGGATCATAAAGAGTGTATCTACGTGAAATGTTCAATTCAATATGAAGGATCCATTTAAAGGGAATCACTCAGAAAAGGTCGGCGTGTGTGTAATGTCCTGGAATTATATAATTGGAAATTTACTTCTTATAATTATTCCATAAATCACATAAAATCAAATTAAAAACAAAATAAAAACATTATACATAATGAATGAATGATATAAGAGGTATTTCTAGAAGTTAAGGAACCTATACCAATAAAATAATAAAATAACATTTGGAATAGTAATATGACCATTATGAATTGTAAACCAACCAATAGAATAGTAACCTCACCCATGAATGTATAAATAACATTTAGGAATCTTGTAAATGATAATATGAAATAATTATATCACAGTATTAGTAAATAATTGTTTTAAAAATTATTAATTAAGTGTTGGTATTTTTTTAAGTCATAAATATTTAATTAGAATTTTATAATTAATATAATTTTTTAAAAGTAATTTTATTATCATATAATGTACTCAGAAATTAATATTTTTTGGTTTTATGAATATAGGTTAATTTTTTGAGACCCTAATTAATTTTTCAAGGAGTTATAAAATCAATTATAATTTTAACATTGGTATTGACAAAGTAATTGATGATTTTAACTTAAAATTAAATTTTTCATATTTAAAAAAACATTTTCATAAAATGGAGTTAAAATTTTAATTCGAGTAAAAAAATGATTAGGGTGAATTTTTTGGATTTTTCTGAAATACATGAATTTTTAGTGAATAGTAAAACATAGTAATTTATGGTATGTATACATTATAAGTTAAATATAATATTCATTGAGTCGTCTCTAATTTAAGCACCATAATTTGGAATTATAATTCTCTATTTACTATATTTATTCGTGTAATCATCACTATTTCTTTTCGTGAGGAAAAATAATAAACTAATAAATGAAATAAAGAGAAAACACCCCTATCCTCCACTATAAATACCTCCACTCAACACCTCTTATCCTCACACATTTGAAACTATGATTCTTGTCCATATTATGATCAAATCTTTTCTCAATACCCTCCCCCATGTCTATAATCCTTTTGTCTCATCAAAATATGAAAACCTTTTTTCGAAGGACGTTCTCAATGAGGAGGAATTCAAGAGGTAAAATCCTCTTATATTGTTTTAATTTATTTTCATGTTATTTTCTTTTTTTTATTCTCTCCAAACCTCAACTTATCCATGGGGAATGATAACTCGAGTGCCTTATCTATATTGTAATGTTATTATGCTAATGGAACAATCCATAATCAAACCCCTTCTCAACTCACCTATATTTTATAAAAGGAAACTTTTTATGTGAGATGTTGTTTTATCACTAATTACATCATTTAGAAACTTGATGGGTACAACGTATATTATCGCATACAACCCCAAGGATTCATAAGAAAGATGAAACGTCCTAGATACTTTCTATAGGGTATTCTCCCTATATATCCAAGTATCAGGTGGTCCATACAAGATATTTAGACTCGATTCATACTAGCCCATATGACCATTATACAAGATGAAGAAATACCAATTCATCCATCACTAATGAATATAAATTGGATCATGAGACCTACTAAGTGGTCAATCATTCCCTAGAAATATCTATCCTACTGAAACTGAGCATTACATGATGCTCACGCCCATAAGAAGTGTTAAAAAACATGACCACCCATCTAAACAAGGGTGTCATTTTGATGTGTAGATTCCTACTAGGGACAATAGCACTCAAACGACACCAAACATCAGAAAACTCATCGGATTTAGCAAGGTATTTACATTCTAGTGGTTCTACCTTCCACTATCTATCCTTTTAAAAAATCATAAGCATCAACCCTATCACTAGTTCACACCAAATATAAAGTCACTAGACTTAAGTTCTTATCATTTAATACATTGATAAAATAAAAAATAGGCCTATGGAAGATGATTGTGGTTCCCTTAGAAGAAAACTCAATGAGTCATTTTATTACTCTTACACAAGGATTTAAATGAAGGATACCACTTCAGGCTCCACTTTAATATCATTAGATTGATTTACATTAAACCTTTACACATTTAAAAGACTTAAAACAAAACACCAAGTTATAACAGGAAATTATTTTCAATATTATCTTTTAAACATTAACATTTATTGAAATCTAATTATAATTAGGAAATTTATGAATTATATTCTATTTTAAGTTATAATTGACAGGGTGGCTTATGAGGGTCCCATTAAGCCAACCTAGTTTCATCAGAGTGACACCCAATAGAAATTTATTAACTATTAATGTTTAAAACTACCATTATAGGTTGTCTTATTATAAAAATTCCCCAACTAACCTAATTGGGTCTATTTTTTCATTTAATAATCTAATCCCTTTATCATCATGCCTGTGTGATAGAGTCTCAAGCCTTTATAGAGGAAACTCATTTAGTTTAGATCAAAATTAAATATCTCAGACATTTACAATAATTTAAAAATATATCATGGTCATATATAATATTTCAATTATATGGATGGATATCTACTAATCCATAAAGCACCCATACACATTACAGGTTGGCATTTGGATCTTATTAATCAAAACGAATTTAACTTTATGATTTGATCTTTAGAAGATTTCACATTTAAAGAATGTTTTTTAGTAATTTATAAAGATCAAAGATGGTTCGAGTATACAGGTTACCATTTCCAAATCATAAGGCACCATTAAACCATAGAAAAAAAACGGATTCCTATTTAATCACAAATAATATATTCATCAAATGAATCCATTTAAATATTAAAACTATTCTACCATGCTATCACAAGCAGCATTGATTGAAGAACATGATATTGAAAGGTAGCATGGAATATAATAACCTAAGCATGGAATCAGATTACCATGCTAAAAATTACCTAAATAGGTACAATCTATACATGGCATAACACTCAAGGCATGAAATCTAAAATAGTAGTCAATCAATTAATGAATATACATGGAATGAAATATGCATGAAATGTGAATATATATGTTCCTAATACGATGATTCCTTTTTTTATTGTACTATGTTAAGGAAAAAATACCATAAATCAATAAACAAAAGAATGTACACCAGTCACAAAATGTTATATCACAATAAATTGAAATTGCAAGGAACATAAACAACAGTCCCATCCCTATACACATAGACTATTCCCCATCGGTGGTGTGATTAGTCCCAAACAAAACTATTTACCAAGCACTAAAACATTCTAATATCTATGATATGAGCCCAAAATAGTAGTACAACTGAAATGAAAAAACTAATGATACAACTTTGTAACATCCCAACCCAGTTGACCACTAAGACGGTCATCAGACTGGGTAGTCACACAGACTCAAGAGCTCCACCCCATACACCAGAGGCTACCGAATAGTAGCATGGGTCTAAGGAGGTGATAGCGAGGATACTATACCATCATATTAGAGTATCACATAGGTAAGTTCTAAGGTAAATAATAAACCACAGTAGAAGAAATACTAAAGAAAATATAAAGATATTGAAGAATAGAAATACATTAATATAAAATATGGGAAAATTCAATATACAAGAATTAATGAACCTCAATATGATGATACATAATCTGAAATAATTGAAATATAGTAGGCTACATGATATAGGCCCATACGTATATATATAAAATAAGTAAAAGCCTCGAGGGTGAACTCCCTAAGCATCCATATCTCCAACTCGGTCATGTGCTCCTAACTACAAGGTAAAATCTAAAAAACACAAGCAATCAACCATGGTCCTAATAGTCGGCATCCTCTGGCATTTGATGAAATACGCTTGAGGCCATGTGACCAACTGGGTATGGGGCGCCTCTGGGTGGATTCCAGAACTAGGATGTTAAAATTGGTATCAGATGACTTAATTTCACTTTAATTACTCTTTGGATCCTTAATATATGAAAATATGGAATAGGTTTATGTTAATAAGTTGTGCTCGATAGTAGGTAACCTGTGTACATAGAAAACCCAACCTACCCCAATTATTGAAATTTTCTAGTTTTTCAAGTATATAGTGGATTTGATTTCACCTAGAGTGATTCAAATGAATTGTGCTATTATTGTTGATGTTTTTGAGGTTCTCTTTCTGTCACAACCCAATGATATGAGGGTATTCCATCTCATACAACATATAGGTACTTTTTATAAATCATATGTCCTGCATTATTTCCAGGCCATTTAGGATTCATTAGCGATTTCAGGTTGTTATGATATATGTTGTGTAGAATATAACCGTTGTTGTGATATATTCCTTGAAAAAAATATGTGTTGTTTGATATGGTATTGTTTGTGTAAGGATTTGTTTGAATGAATTCCAAAATTTGGTTCTTGAGATGTAATGGGACCTCATGGACTAGAATTTGGTGTATCATTACTTTGTTTTCCATGTTATAACATGTGTATGATTCCAAACATTGATTTTTGGGGATTATGGGCCCTCACAGATTAGAATTATGATCTTTTATATTCATTTCAGTATTTTATGGGCTTTGGAGTAGTTTATGAGACTTACTATTTAGAAAAACCTATAATAAACGCTTTTTAGTTTTTAAAACATGCCATGTGTTCAACTGTTCAGGATGAAACAATTTTTCTTAAGTACATTTCATGTACCGTATGTACACACAGTGTAGTCTGTAACTGAGTCATAGGTCGTCTGGGAAGAGACACGGGCTGGGGAATGTTTGGTGGGAACACGTCGTGTACTAGTTGAACATGTCTTGTAGTGTTGGTCTGGTGTCCGCCCGTGTAACTAACAACGCAGATCAAAGAAAACTTATGTTATACATGCCATGCCATGACTGAACACATCATGTAGTGTAACCCAGGTACCCAGCTATGTCACTAACATAATGGGTTTGTGTTATTCCTTCTTATAAACACCATGTTAGTCTGGAACATGTTGTGTAGTGTGAGCCGTGTGTTAGGCCGTGTAACTAGAAACACGGTCCATGTGAAGCTTGTTTGGTACAAACTGTGGTTACCTTGAACATGTCAGGTAGTCTTGTCTTAAGAGATCCATGTGTCTTAACCATGTATAATTACTCAGGCAGGGGAAGAGGATTCAAGTACATGCCATGTATTAAGACAACACGCTGTCTGTTGGGGTGTTACACAACCAGTTTCTACAGGAGTACACAGCCATGTGAATGACTTATGGGAACACGCTGTGTAGGAATTGTACCCATTTTGTAGTCATGTTTTGTAAAACATGAATTATTTCTTTCTCCTATTACCATTTTATTCATCTATTTTTATGTCTTTGATAATCTCGTTTTAAGGTGTGTGCTTGACGTTGCTGATTCATGCCACTGAGATGTTCTCCAGTTGTACGCCAGATGCTAGGTTGTGATCAGAAACCAAACATGGTTGATTAGGGACTCCCAACGAATCCATCAGTTGTTCCAGCCTTGGCACTGACCATTATACATGAAATTGGTGTTGGTTCATAGTTCAGGGAGGGCTTTTTGAGGATGATTCTGACCTTTCAGGGAGTGCCGCATCCAGCCCCGTCGACGGTAGAATTGTTGCGGGTCATTTAGCAGTAGCATCCTCCCATCTTCTCAGTTGATAGAGGACCCCATGCTACAGAATCATGGCTGGAATCCATGCTAGAAATCATTGAGCCTCTATAGATACCTCCAAAGAAGAGGGTTAATATCACTACCAACATGCTTTGAGATTCCACCAAGATGTGGTGGATTGTGATCTCACATGCGGGATTCTAGCCGAATATGGATTGGGATGAGTTTAAATGAATCTACTATGATTACATATATCCGAAGACCTTGAGGTCCGATTGAGCATGAGAGTTCAGGAGTCTGGAGTGGGGTACTCTTTCTGTTATGGAATATTGCTCTCGGTTCAAACATCTGTGTCATTTCACGCATATTGTAGGAGGTGATGAGTTTGTCCTTGCATGGATGTTTGAGGATGGTTTGAGGCATGACATCTAATATAGGTGAACATCTTCAAGTTGACATCTATATCCACTATTTTCAACAAGACAAAAATTACAGAGAGTAATCTTAGGGATTCTGGAGCTGTGAGCCAGGGTTGTTTTGCATCCATAGGTAGTGCTCTGCCATCTAATAGCAGGAAGCCATGCCGGAAAACTACATGAGGAGATCAGAGTAGGCAGGATACATCTTCTGGTATCCAGGTGGTATGTTACAAGTGCGGGAGGAGTGGTCATATGAGGCCTCATTTCTTGAGTGACCTCACAAAGTGATGATCGTGCAGAAACATGGATCATCATTAGGGCTTCTTCCAGATCTTCTCACCCGCTGCTGGTGACATGGGTTCTTCTATGATTCCACATTCAAGAGTAGCACCACCAGTTTCTCAACAGTCAGGGAACTGGAGTTCTTTTGTCCATTCAAGCTGAGGTGGAGGTCATGGTCGGGGTATCCAATCCCCTAATTTTCAGTGACCATAGGGTGGATCAGCTCAGAGTGGTCAGGCATGGTCGCAAGGCCGTGGAGTAGGCCAGAATTTTGCAGTGGAGCAGACCCAGTAGGAGCAGGATCCCGGACTTCTTGTAGTTCGAGGTATGATCTTAGTAGCCTTAGTTTTAGCTTCTTCACATTTCAATACAGGGGCTTCCCATAGTGTTATATCATTAACTATTATGTAGATGCTTGGGCTCTAGATCCTTTCTTCAACTACAATCTTTACACTAGACACACTGTAAAGGACTAGGACGGCTAGTGTATGTCAGTGCAAGGAGTGCCCTCTTGAGGCTGGTGGGAGTCACTTTCTATGGGACCTCTATATCCTAGAGATGACAGGCTATGATGCCATTCTCGGAATGGACTGGTTGGTTCCCTTCTAGGCAGTCATCAATTACAATCGTCGCAGGGTGAGTTTCATATCACCATGGGGTGGATCGTTTCTTCATTAGGGCGAGTGGGATGTCCAGGTGAGCAGAGCGGGGCCAAAGCATCATGTGTTGAGAGGAGATACATCCCAGATCCCTAGTCTATAACTAGATGACAAGGGTACTTCACTATTATACTTTCCTCTAGTAGTGGATCATTTCAGGGACGTGTTTCCAGAGGACTTTTCATGATTTCATTCAGAGTGTGAGGTAGACATTTCTATTGAAAATTTTCCATGAGCGGCACCGGTGTCCATTACTATTTATATGATGGCTACATCTGAGTTGCAGTAGCTCAAGAAGAAGTTATATGAGTTGTAGGAAAAGGGTTTCATCTGAACCAGTACGTCTCCTTGGGGTTCGCCTGTCCTATTTACGAAGAAGTAAGACGGTACCCTTAGGATTTTTTTGGATTATCGGAATCTAAACCAGTTTACAGTCAAGAACCGATATCCCTTACCAAGGAATAATGATCTCATTGATCAGATTCGATGAGAATGAGTGTTCTTGAAGATTGACTTGAGGTCCATTTATCATCAGTTGTGTGTTATACCATTTGATATACCTCTCACAGCCTTCTGGAGTAGGTATGGTCTATATGAATATATGGTTATATCGTTCAGTCTCACAAACGAACTTGTAGTTTTCATTGCACTAATGAACCAAGTCTTCCATCCATACTTGGATTTCATTGTGGTTGTCTTTGTGGGAATTATCTTGGTGTACTCTCACACTCTACACAACCATTCTACCCATCTTGATATTGTTTTGAGTACAATGAGAGAGCATCATTTATATGATAAGCTCTCAAAATGCCACTTTTGGATGGATCAAATTCACTTCATGGGTCATGTTATCTCAGATACAAGAGTATTAGTAGAACTAGAGAAAGTGAGAGAAGTAGTTTCCTGGGAGCAGCTGAAAAATTTCTTTGAGGTACGAAGTTTTCTAGAGCTGGCTGGATACTAAAAACATTTCATACGGAACTTTTTACACGTAGTATCACCACTAACAGCTCTGAATAAGATGGTTGAAAAGTTCTTGTGGTCAGATTTTTGTCATTCCTCCTTTCAAGAGCTGAAGGGTAGGTTGACTTCAGCACCGATACTAGTGTTTCTAGATCCAGGAAATAGAAATACTCTTAACTGTGATGCTTCTGGTATATTGTTGGGTGTTTTTCATATGTAGGGAGATGGAGTCATCACGTATGGGACTCGGAAATTAAGGCTACATGAGAGGAATTTCCTGATGCATGATCTCAAGTTTGCTGTCATTGATCATGCCTTGCCTGTTGGAGACATTACCTATTGGGAGAGCATTTTGTTGTTTTCAATGACCACAATACTCTCAAGTACATCTTCACTCAGCATGATCTAAATTTGAGGTAGCTAAGCTAGGTTCAGTACCTTCAATCCTTCGATATCGAGCTTGCCTATCCTCCTGGGGAAGGCAACACAGTAGCCGATGCACTGATTAGGGGGACTCAGATACAGGTAGTTTAGGAGACTTGTGGTGAGTGGAAGCTAATGTCTCGGTTCATTGAAATGCATTTGGAGGTGCACGAAAGACAGGGGAAGACTGTTCAATCTTCTCTAACTGATACCTCTACTCTTACTGATCGAGTTCGAATAAGGAAGCTATCAGATTCTGAAGTCCTAGTTCTAAGGGAGAAGGTTTCAAGAGAGGACCCTATTCCTGGATAAACCAGAGGCGTGGATGTGATCTTTCATTTCCATGGGCGCGTATGGGTGCCAACAAAAATACACGGGGAACTTATTTGGGACTTTCATTCCTCAATTTGGGTAGTTCATCCTGGCATCACCAATATGTATCGTGATCTACACCATCTGTATTGGTGGTCAGGTATGAAGAGGGACATTTCTCGTTTCGTCATGAGGTGTTCCACTTGTCAGTAGGTGAAGGCGGATCATTAGTGACCATCATGGATTTTACAGTAGCTACCCATTTCCGAGTGGAAGTGGAATGACATTGCGATGGATTTTGTGACCATTTTGCTGAGGTCCCCTCGAGGGAATAATGTAGTATAGGTTGTTATTGAAAGATTCATGATGGTCTCTCACTTCTTACCAATCAAGGATACCTTTAGTGTTGATGAGGTAGGATGGTTGTACATCCTTGAGATTGTACGTCTATATGGAGTTCCACACTCCATTGTTTCAGATAGGGAGGCTCCTTTTACTTCTCGAGTCTAGTAGGGGCTTTAAAAGGTGTTGGGTAAACATGTACTTTTGAGTATAGCTCACCATCCCTAGAAAGATGTCCAGTCCAAGCATACGATTCAAGTCCTTGAGGACATGATCCAGGCATGAATTATATATTTTGGAGGCTCTTGGGAGAAGCATATACCTCTTTTGGAGTTTCCCTAAAACAATAGTTTTCAAGAAACTATTTAGATGGAACCTTATGAGGATTTTTAAGGTAGGCCATGCTGATCACCCTTATGTTGGCTAAAGGTAGGAGAGGAATCTTTATTGGGACCTCATCTTGTCCAGGAGACCACAACGAAGATAGAGATGATTCGGATCAGGATGACTAGTGCACAGTCTCGACAGATGTTTTATGTTGATCAATGGAGACAACCTCTGCAGTTCATGGTTAGGGATTAGGTATTCCTACGTGTCACATCAAGGTTGTGACAGAAGAGGATATGAGACAAGTTGAGATTTCGCCGAGGTATATCAGGCTGTTTGAGGTGTTTAAGAGAGTTGAACCGGTTGCCTATCGGTTGTAGTTTACTTAGAGGTATCGGTCTATGCATGATGTTTTTTAACATTTCTCAGCTCCGACATTACTTTTCAGACCCATCACATGTCTTTCACCCTGATTAGGTTGAGCTTGAAGTGGATGCGTCATTCGAGGATCATCCAATCCAGATTGTTCATCATAGTAAAAAGTTTTTTCATGGTTGTTCTGTTCCTCTGGTACGAGTGGTATGGCAGCATGGGTGAGTACAGGATGAGACTTGGGAGAGAGAGGCTGATGTATGAGCTCAATGGCCAGAACTATTTGGGGTTTCCTCTTCAATGCCACTCTATTTAAATTCGGGGATGAATTTATTTAAGTGGAGAAGTTTCTAAGAACCCAAATATTCTTTTCAGGTATGTTATTCCTTTTCTGGTCGTTTTTAGAAAAAGAGGAAATTATCTAAATTTTCTAAGTGCACAATATTTACATTATGAGTTCACACCGTGTACTTCATTGCCGTAGCAGGCCGTGTGTTGGTCATGTAGTAGCCACACACACGGTCGTGTGGGAGTGACTGAGAGGCCGATTAAAATGGAGTACGAAAATTGCGAGTACATGTCATGTAATTTAAAAGTACACGACATATACTTTTTTTCATTAAATGCACTGGGGTTGTGTCTAATCAACAGAACTCTCTTATTTTAGGACTTGTCCGAACAAGAACTCTCTATGGGTGCAGATCATCAGCAAACCCCCGAGCGTGCGTCCATCCTCCGAATCAAACCCTGTTTGTTGCGTTGGAATCACATTCTTTCTTCTCCTAGAGCACAATATTCTGATTTCTCCTCTCTCATGAGATATTGTTGGTTGAATGTTAAATATTGTTCTGTAGATCATCGATGTTCTAAGAAGATTGAAGCTTCTAAGTTCACTTATATCAATCTCCTAGCATTGAGGAAGTTGGTTTTTGCCTTTCCATTCAATGTCTTTGAGTATTATGTTCAAATTCTAAAAATAACCTTGAACGGGGTATTGCGTGTTTACTATTTTACCCCTGTTGTTTTCCAACCATGCTTTTATACCTATGTAGAGGTTATTTTGGATATTATTATGGTGTTTTTCCATGATTTGGATTTATTTTGTCCACACATGTTCTGTTTATAACCATTTGGTACTGCTTAGCCTTATATTTCCATGCATATTTTCTATGCATGTTGCTATAGGATGGAGAATTTGTATTGTGACATGCTTGATATGTTGTAGACTATTTAGGCAAGTATTTCTATAGGTTTAATTTGGAAATATTGTATTTCTATGCTCGTTGACCTACACAGGGTCGTGAGAACCTTGTATAGTAGAATATGAGGATTATTTACCGAGTGAGCTTCCTCAGAGTGTCATTGAATTATTTTGATAGATTTAGACAATAAGGGGAATTGACCGAGTGAGCTTCCTCAGAGATTCATTGAATTATTTTGAACTGCTTTATACTATAAGGGAAATTGACAGTGAGTGCGTCCTCATAGAGTCTAGGAATGACCTAGGATATAAGGGGAATTGACCAAGTGAGTTTCCTTAGAACGTCCTTGTCCTTGGGGATATACGGGGAATTGACTATGAGTGCTTCCATAGAGAGTTCCTGACAACATTAAACTATAAGGGTAATTGACTGTGACTACTTCCTCATAGAGTCTTTATATACTGAACTATAGGGGTTAGGCCGAGTGTAATTCGCAGAGGGTGGCTTATACTTCTTAGGTAGCACCAATGGGGGTGGTTGTGAGTATATCCCAGAGGGTTACCTATTTGTGCATAGCTGTTTGATTAGATGATGCTTGATGTTGAAACTGTGGATTGTTTACTACTAAGTAATTTCTTGATTATTGATTTCTGTAATTTTACCTGCCATATATTCACTGAATGTTAGGCATAGATTTTCGGGTGGTTGCCTACTGGAATTTAGTCTCACACCCTGTTTGGGTCATGCTTTTGGGCCCAAAATGATTATATTATTATAGGTATTGAAAAGTGAAAGCACCCTTATACATATGGTACATGACATGCTATGGAGCTAGAGAGCATGGGACCATGCTTTGAGTTGTGATGCTGAGGAGCTATTTATCTTTTTATTTTTAACTTTGGCTTAGAACTGTCTATATTTCTAGTATTGTGACTTGTTTGGATGCTTTCCTAAACATATGTATCATGCATCACTATATATATATATATATGAGCTCCAATTGGTTATTATTCTAGTCTTCCAATATTTACTATTTTTGTATATTTAGTGCATTCACTATTGTATGTATTTGTTTACTTCTGTTGTGTACTCTTCCAATGAGGGCATAGTTTCCCCACTATCACACCCCAGGCCCTCACTGCTAGTTAATAGCCTCTGTAATTCGGGGAAATGCGCTTGAGGCCATGTGACCAACCGGGTACGAGGTGCCTCTAGTTGGCTTCCGGAACTGGGATGTTATAATCTAGATGCAACTATCAATTTAAATTAAGGAACCGATTAAAAGTCATTGCTCAATAAAGGTTAACGCATCTGTAATGACATAGATTTATATAAATGTACATTTCCTTCTTATAATTATGTAATAAATAACATAAAATCGCATTAATATCAAAATAAAAACATTATAAATGAATAATGAATGATATAAGATGTATTGTAGAAATTAAGGAACCTATACCAATGAAACAGTAACTTGACCTTTGGAGATGTATTGTGACCTTTATGAATAGTAAACCATACAATATAACAGTATCCTCACCCATGAAATTACAAATAAAATTTATAAATCTTTTAAATGAAAATATGATATAATTATATCATAGTATAAGTAAATAATTGTTTTTAAAATTATTAATTATGTGTAGGTATTTTTGTAAGTCATAAATATTTAATTAAAATTTTATAATTAGTATAACGACTTAAAATAAATTTTATTTCCATAAAATTTACTCATAAATTAATTTTTTTTATCTCATGAATATTGGATAATATAATGAGACCTTATTTAATTTTTCATAGTATTAAAAAATCAGTTATAATTTTAAAATTAGTATTTCCAGGTAAATAATCATTTTAATTAAAAATTAAATTCTCATATTTAGGAAATTTGATTTTAGAAAATGGTGTTCATTTTTTAATTCTAAACATCAAAAAATTGTTTGGGTGGATTTTTGGTATTTTTATGATATACATGAATTTTTTGTAATTAGTAAAATACGGTAATTTATGGTGTGTATACATTTTAAGATAAATACACTTTTCCTTTAGTCATATCTGCTGTAAGAACCATAATATAGAATTATTATTCACTATTTTATTTATTTATTCATTTAATCATCACTATTGTTTATATTGAGGAAAAATTATAAACTAATGAATAAAATAATGAGAAAACACATCTCTCTCCTCCCCTAAAATACCACCACTCAACACCTATTATCCTCACACCTCTCAATATTTTATTATTGTCCGAATTATTATAAAATATATTCTCAAGCCCATCCATCAAGTCCAAGAGTCTTTCTTCTCATCAAAATACCAAAACCTTTTCCTTAAGGAGGTTCTCAAGGAGGCGGAATTCAAGCGGTAAAATCTTATTTCTATTGTTTTAATTTCTTTTCATGTTCTTTTATTTTTCATATTATCTAATAAACTCACACAATAAAAGTGGAATTATAAATCTAGTGTATTATATATAGTGTAATTTTATTATTCTAATGGAACAATCCATTATCTAACCATTTCTCTTCTCCCATTATTCTAAAAATAGAAACGTCCTCTATGAGGTGTTATTTTATCACCTTCAAGGACGACAAGTTTTCATTTTCAATCACCACCATCAAGTATGGTAATAAAACCATTATAATGGTTTAAAAATATTTTTAGATATATTTTACATCCTATTTATTTTTTTCATCTAATATATTTAGATAATACTAACTAATAAAACAAAACAAGTTCGTTGTGGTCAAAAACCACCAAAATTAACCCAAACGATCATCATTTACTATTTATCTAATGATTCATTCCCATTACATATAACCAAATGATATATAAGACAAATTTAACCTATTTAATATCATTAATAACATATAATTCCAATTCTGGATTATTTTCTCCACTTTACAGGATCTTTCATACATGTATACTAGTGAAGTGATCATAAAAACCAAAAAAAACACCCTCGAATATTGAAATTAAACTATATGACTCATTAAAGAGGAAAAAATACTTAATAAGATTTTAATAAGTAAATTAAATGTATTAAATATTCTAAATTAATTAATTAATGGATTTAATTTTATTATCCATGACATTAAGATCAAGTGGAAAACTGTTTCAGACATAAGGTAATGGATTTAACCCGAACCCCCATTTTTCCTTTATATTACTATTTATATTTATTTAAAAAAAATTAATGATTATTTAGTGTAATTATTATATATTATATTTACATGTTCCAAACTCATTTATCCATATCATTTCCTCATTATTTTCAGGGATATACTTTTTTTTAAATGGTTCCCATCGCAAATATTTCAGAAAGAGCAATCCTGATTAAAGAGAACTTCCCAGTTTATTACTCATTTTCATGTCCACTCCATAATATATTTTAATACACCATTAATTTTCTAAAATCTATAATTTTATAATTAATAATTATCTTGGTTCATTTCGGGTTTTATGAAAATAAATATTAATTTCTCCTCCTTTAATTCAATTTTATACATTCCTTAAACCTCTATAAAATGTTTCAATTCTAATGACTCTAAAACTCTATATTAAAATGTTTTCACTTAATTTAGAAACTACGTATCATTATATATTTCAAATTTTCTTTAATAATGTCAATTTATGATCAAAATCAATTATTTGATGGATACTTTAATGATATTCCCATTTATAATGCCTATGATTATGATACCTATTTATTTCCTTGGGTAACCCTTTTGTTTATGTTTGATTCCTTATGTATGATTATTCATGTGTCACACATATTCATGAACATGCTCTGGTGGGTGTACCCAGATAACACTCTAATTAATTGGGTAATGTTTAGTCTCATGAGACGTCATGTTGTGATTGGGAGAGAACTTGATTCCTTTATGAGACTTTCCCCACCATTCTTGGTAGCTATCCTTGACTCATGTTTATGTTATTTTATATGTTTTTGAATGATTCTTATGATGTCATGGTTATATGTTACCATGTTGTACATGATATTATTCCACATTTTTATTCATGTTTCATGCCTTTATGTCATCATGATATTCCTTTTAACCTTTGTTTTATGTTTATTCCTATTCTTATTCCCTTATTGGGCCTTTTAGCTCATCCTTTTTGTTCATGTATTCCCCATGTTTTCCTATGCTGATATAAGGGATCATTGGAGTTAGTATTTCATTATGAATATTAAATAAAATATTTTATTATTTTGGTTTCATGACGTTTAGTTATGCACCTAATCACCAAGAAATTAGTCTTTATGATCGTTCCGTTGTAATTTGATGCTTAATTATGCTTAAAATCATTTTATAGTTAATGTTAAAGGATATGGTCACTATAGTTTGTATCATAGGTTGGTTTAGTTATTTTTTGGATTAGTATTATAAAACTCTAGGAAAAACCTTAGGGATAAAAATAAGTATAACAAAAAATACCTAAATTTTTGTGAGTATAGTATATGTGTTTTATCAAGAAAATACATCAGTGTCTGGATATTACAAGTGGATGTTATTTTGGAATAGATATATCTAGTTCTAACAACACTAACAAGGTGTCCTGGTCTTTACTCAGGATAACTTGGTACATGAAAGCAGGCCTTATTATGCATCTAGTTTGACACTCCTGGTTGATATGCTTTGGTAAATTAATAAGCTCATTACTAACCATTATTAGAAGACAAAAATTCCCATAAGAGTATATGTTAAAATATTTATCATGGATAACCTAGATTAAAACATAGGTATCACAAGATGGGATATATTTTTCCTATACAAGCTTATAATTCTATGCTCGATGTTTTTTTACATGATTATTAGCTATGTATTTAGGACCCCTAATTTCACTTTATTTTTATTAGTTAATGGGAGAAAATATAATAATGCATGCCAATAATCAATTTGATAGAAAATGTGATGATTTCCCTAATGAAATGAAAAATATGATGGGGACAGGTGCTCAAATCATTATGATAGTACTTCCTCAGTTGGATCATGTTATGAATAATAACATGAATCATGTGGAATGCCCTCCATCTCATAAGAAAGATAAATTTGTCATTGAAACATTCATGTGGAAAAGGCCTCCCATGTTTAGGGGATCTTTTGATCCCCTCCTCACGTAATAATGGTTTAACACCATTAAAAAAGATATTCTCTATCCTATTGTTCTTGGAAGAAGAGAAAGTTGTGTTGGAGGTCTATCATTTTATTGGGGAAGATGATCAGTGGTAGACATTGTTCAAGAATGAAAATTCCTAACCGGAAATTGAATCCATTAATTGGGATAAATTAAAGAAAATATTTTTCAATACATATTTTTCCCGAACCCACTATCTCAAGATGAAAAGGTAATTCCTTAGACTGAAGTAGAAGGAAGATGAGTCTATCGGGGCATATGAGGAAAACATTACCAGGCTTCCATGAATCGACTATGTCTTTTTCACGAACACCATATCAAGTTGGATCACTTATTTAGTGGACTAAATCAGAGTCTATGAAAAATGTTTTTGATTCAAGACGTTGATAGTTATGAGAATATTTTTTTACACTCTTAAGGATGAAATGTTGATCAGGGACTCTCAGTGGTCTTGTGGTCATGGTGATAAAATGTAGAAAATGGAGTTTAATATGGTTGGATAAATAGATAAATCCCATGATGGAAAGAAGACTCAACATCCCATGTATCAAAATTTTGTGAAGAAACATACTGGAAACTGCATAAAGGGAACCAAGTGATGATTTGAATGTGTAAGAGAGGGGAATAGGGCTAATAATTTCTAAAGGGATGTGAATAATCCCACTAATGAAAAGGAAGAATGGAAGGATCAGATCAATAGTCGACCTATAGTACAATGTTTCAACTATAAGGAACATGTGAATTATGCACGTCATTAACCAAAGTCAAGGGATGTTGAAAGAAATCAACAATAAAAACCTCCAAGGTAACAAGGAAGAGAATATGTTTTCACTACTATAGAAGAGGATACCGATAATGATTTGGTGATAGGTGAAATTGTTATTCAATTAAGAATAGTTAACATGATATTTTATTCTAGTTCTACTCATTCTTTTATATATTTCAAGTTTAATAGAACTGTTCAATTAACACATCAAATCTTGGAGGTCCAGTTATCTATAAGAACTGTAAATGGGGAAATTATTGTATTCATAGATTATAACTCCTCCCATGTTAATTTTTGTAGATTAAACCTCCGATAAAATCTTTTTATACTCAGGTAGATCTTGATTCTATATTGGTAAAGGATTGACTATCTTTATATAAAGCCAATATCTACTATTGTGAAAGGGAGATCACTCTTCATATATCAAATCTTCCTCTAATTATATACATGTTTAATAAGTAAGATGCATCCCATTAAGAATCATCATCTCAATTGTGGATATTATAGTATTATGATCAATCATATCTAGCATAAATGGTTAAGAAAAATTAGAGAATCATGCTCAACGTCATACCCATTGTGAGGGACTATACTGATGTATTCCTTAAAAAATTTCTCGATCACCCTCCAAATAGAGAGGATTAGGTTTCAATTGAACATATTACAATATCTCTACCTATATAAAAGAGACCTTATATAATGACCACCATTGAGATGGAATTACTAAAGAAGCAATTACAGGAGAATCTAGACGAGGGATTTATACACCCGTGTGCTTCACCATGGGGTGAACCAGTCTTCTATTTCAAAAAGAAGGAACGTTAAATGTGCCTCTGAATTTATTATCATGATCTCAACAAAATCATGATAAGGAAAAAGTATCCCCATCCAAAGATAGAAGAAAATTTTAATCAGCTATGTGGGGCCAGTTATTTTTCTAAGGTGGTCCTTCAGTGGGGATATCACTAATTAAAGGCGAGGATGGACGATATTCACAAGATTGTCTGTTGAATGAGTTATGAACACTATGAGTTCACATTGATTCCTTTCATACGCACTAATTCTCCTGAAATTTTTTTGGATTTAATGAATAGAGTCTTTAGAGATTACCTCGATAAATTTGTCGTAGTCTTTATTAATGATATTCTGATATACTCCAAGAGTAAGGAGGAACATGAGAAGTATTTTAACACTGTTCTAAAAACTATGAAATGAGAGAAAAAATTTGAAAAGTACAATAAATGTGAGTTTTGGATGGAGGAAGTATCATTCTTGGGGATTGTTATCACCAAGAAAGGGATAACTATGGACCCTTTCAAGTCAAATTCAATTGAAGAGTGTCCTAGACCAACATATGTAATGGAGATCCATAGTTTACTTGGTCTATCTAGGTATTGCTGATGATTTTTGAATAACTTCTCACAATTTTCAAATCCAATAAACCAGATGACTCAGAAGGGAGTGAAGATTGTCTGGACTGGTGAATGTGAAGATTACTAGAGTTTAAGAAGAGTCTTATCAATGCACTAGTGCTCACACTTCTGAAAATTAGGGAACTATTTGTGATATATAGCGATGCTTCCAATAATGGATTAGGTAGTTTGCTAATAAAAAATTATAATGTCATAGAATACACATCAATTCAATTGAAAATATATGTTAAAACTATCCCATGAATGATCTGGAGTTGGGAGCTATGATATTTTTGTTGAAAATATAGTGGCATTATCTCTATAGGGAGAAGTGTGAAATATATATTGATCATAAGATCATAAAATATATATTCACACATAAGGATCTTAATATGATCTAGTGACGATGGTTAGAGATTTTCATTGACTACGACTTCTCAATCTACTTCCATCAAGGTAAATAAAATAATATGGTGGATTCTCTATGTAAAAAAGATCCTACAACTTTATCAATGATGAGAATTGAGAAGGATCCAATATTCATAGATTTGAAAAACATGGAAATGGTAATAATTGAGGACCATCATCAATACATTCTCAAATTATTCCTCAAACACATCTTATAGATATAATAATCGATTCTCAATGAAATGATGTGTAATTTTTTTTAAAAACAGTGGATGATATGAGAAAGGGGAAATACTAATAATTTAAAATTGATGAGAAAGGAGTTGTAAGATTTGGGACATGACTATGTATACCTTATGATACAAAGATAAAGAAGAATATTTTGAATGATGCACATAGATAAACCTTCTCTATTCATCCATGGAGCAAAAAGATGTATCGGGATCTCTAAGAAATATTTCGGTTGGACAATATGAAAAACGGGATCGCTGAATATACATCAATGTGTCTTGTATGTCAGTAAGTAAAGGCCAAAAAGAAAAGGTATAATGGGATAATGCAACTATTACCCATACCAACATGTAAGTGGGAAAACATCGCCATGGACTGTGTAACTGGACATCCGAAGGCATCTAATGGAAAAATGGTATATGGTTTATTGTGGATTGTATCACAAAGACAACTCACATTACCACAATATGAAATGAATTCTCACTCGATCAACTTGTATGTATATACATTAGTTAAGTGGTGTGAATTCATGGAGTAGCACTATCGATTGTATATGATTGAGAACCAGGATTCACCTCCATGTTTTGGAAATGTCTCCAAGGTAATCTAACACTATGTTGAACTTCAGTACGGGCTGTCATCCTCAAACTGATGTCCAATATAAGGTAACTATTCAGAAACTAGAATACATGTTGATATAATGTTCTATGTACTTCAAAGGAGGATGAGACCTACATATTCCATTGGTTGAATTCTCATACAACAATAGTTTCTTCTTGATCATCCAAATGGATTTTTATGAATCCCTTTATGGGAAAATATGCATAACACTAGTGTTTTGGGATGAATTTGGTTAGAGTAACCTACTAGGACATAAAATGGTTGAAGAAAATGTGAAAACCATTCCACAACACATCAAGGAAACCCAAATTCAATAAAAGGTCTGTGAAGAACATAGTCAATGGGGCATGTAGTTTATGGTTAAAGATATGTTATTCTATTACATATCTCCATGGAAGAGGATCATGAGATTTGGGAAGAAAGGAATGATGAGCCCCATGTATATCATCCACTTTGAGATTCTTGATAGTTTTAGAGCTGTGACCTATAGACTAGCTTTTCCACCAACCATGCCTTAAGTGCAAGATGTATTCCACATATCCATATTGAGGAAGTAAAATCTAGATCCCTCACATGCACTAAATTCAAAGGCAGTATAGTCAGAGAATTACCTCTCTTATGAGGATTAACCAGTGAAGATATTAGATTATAATGATACAATTGTATACAACAAGACCACTCACCTATTCAAAGTACTATTGTGGAATAATATGTACGAAGAGGCAATATGGGAACCTGAGGAAGTGATGAAGGAGAATTAACCACACCTATTCTCAACGTAGATTGTAAATCAAAATTTCAAATGTTAAATTTCATATGGGGGGAAGAATGTAACGACCTGGAATTATATCAATGAAAATTACCTTATAATAATTATGTCATAAATCACTTAAAATCAAATTCAGAACACATTATATACTTTATAAATGAATAATAAATGAAATAATTGGTATTTGTATAAGTTAAGAAACCTATACTTATGAAATAGAAACATGGCCTTCAGAATACCAACATAACCCTTAAGAATAAAAAACCATCCAATAGAATAGTAAGCTCACCCATGAATGTATAAATATAATTTAGGCATATTATAAATAAAAATATGATTTAATTATATAATATCTTATCTAAATAAATGTATTAAAAATTTCTAATTAAATGTAGGTTTTTTTTAAGTCATAAATATTTAATTAAAAATTTATAAATAATATAAAGATTTAAAAGAAATTGTATTTTCATAAAACATACTCATAAATTAATATTTTATTGTCTTATAAATATAGGATTATTTTATGAGACCCTAATTAATCTTTCAATGTGTTATAAAATCAGTTATAATTTTAAAATTAGTATTTTCCAAGTAAATGATGATTTTAATTAAAAATTAAATTTCTCATATTTAGAAAATTATTTTCATAAAATGGAGTTCTTTTTTTAATTCTACATGTCAATTAATGGTTAGGGTTAAATTTTGGGATTTTTCTTAAACACTTGAATTTATTGTGAATAGTAAAATACATTAATTTACGACATATATACATTATAAGTTAAATAAACTATTCTTTGAGTCATTTTTAATGTAAGGACCATAATATCAAATTATACTTCTCTATTTACTGTTTTTATACATGGAATTGTCAGTATTTATTTTCTTAAGGTAAACTAATTAACTAATTATTAAAATAATGAGAAAATACCCCTATCCTTCCCTATAAATACCCCCACTCACCTATTCTCCTCACACCTCACAATATTTAAAACTTATCCAAATTCTACTAAAATCTCATCCCAATCCCCTCCTTCACATGTAAGAGCCTTTTGTCTTATCAAAAGACCAAAAACTTTTCCCGAACGAGGTTCTCAAGGAGGATAAATTCAACTGGTAAAATCCTATTTCTAATTATTTTATTTATTTTCATGTCTTTTCTTTTTCTCAAGTAGGAGGAATTAAAGGGGTAGTAGGAGGTTTGGGTATGTGGAATCGGTCATGGCGTCAAGTCCTTGGACCATTTTTTTGTAGCATGCACAATATATATATATATATATAACGTCCCTTTTAATTTCTTTTCTTTTTTTATTCTATTATCACATCCCCTTATCAAAGTGGAATGATAACATCGGAACCTTATATATATTGAAATTTTATTATTATAATGAAAAAATCTATAATCAAACCTCTTCTCATATCCCATTTATTCTATAAATGGAAACATCTTCCATAAGGTGTTGTTTTATTTCCATTAAGGATGAAAAGTTTTCATTTTACTTAACTACCTTCAAGGCTGGTAATAAATCCATTATAATGGTTGAAACATATTATAAAATGTATGTTATAATTTTTTAATGTTCTGTAACTAACATATTTACATAATACTAAATGATAAAATAAAACGAGTTAGTTATGGTCAAAACCCACCAACATTATCCCAAACGATTATTTATTACTATTTTTCTAATGATTCGTCCTCATGAATTATATCCAAGTGATATATAAGTCCAATTTAACCTATAGAATATCATTAATAACATATAATTTGAATTCTAGATAAATTACCCCCACTTTACATGATCTTTAATACATGTATACTGTTGGAGTTTATGTCCATGAACCAACTACTTTGTACTTTATTCCTTAATATATACCTTATCATATCTTCATTGTTCTTATGTGTGAAAATGTATGTGATAGTGTCCTATGATTAGCTATTGCATTAAAGGGTCTGAGAGGATCCTTGCTATGATGAGAAACCTAAATTTCCATAACACTACTCTTGAATATATTTTCTATGGCCAAATGATATTATTTGAGAGACACAAAAAACATAGGCCATTAGAGGGTGAGGACTCGTAGAACATTGAGGCCCCTTCTCATGGTGTGTGCCCTTGGTAATATCTAGGAGGATATTATGAGAACGAGACCTGCCAATAGGAAATCCACATTTCTTAGTGTCATTGGATGTTCCTGTCTAAAGATGTGTGTATTGCTCCTTAGACTTTACGATTAATATTAATGGGTATTACAACTCACACACTTAGATGTATTGATGAAAACTGTGACGACACATTGTTCGTAGCAAGGTAGGATACATTGGCTGCGTCACGAGTGATACTACATTAATAGATAATGTGAGGAAGATTTGTCCCATCTGTTCTATAATGGAAGTAGACATATCAAGCCCTTTGATGGAATTCATATAGTCTAAATAAATTCATCGAAATTGTAAGGAATGGGTGAGTTCAATTACAGAAAGTCAAAGAAAGAATAATCGAGCACATTGGTTGATGGCACTATCATGCGACCCACTTGATTATATATTTCGAAACAAAGGGATTATATTAAACTATAAGCTTTCGTAGGAGGTGACATGTCATTGTGGTGTTAACTTCATTATCTATGGGTTCCTTAGTCTGTTTCTATATGCTAACCTTGGAATTTAGGAAGGCTCCGTCTAATGCCAATGAGAATGAGTCCTAGAGGGTCACATAGAATGTGTGTCCAAGTATCTCAGTTAAATATTAATTTAACATGTTAAATAATGATTATTCAAAATTTTGGTTTAACAATTATTTATGGATTTCTGGTCTCATTTATTTTGACACTAGTTATTCGAGAGAACATATTTCGGGCGAAATAATATATGTATTAGCGAGTAATGCAGTGATATTTATTTTTGATGTAAATAGACATTATTCAAGGTCTAATAAATGTGGTGGAGGAAATAATGAAAAATAGGAAAATAAAATTACATGCCGGATATATTAAATATACCCATGGTATATTTTTTTCTAGGAATTTATGAGAAATAATATTATTTAATTAATTAATTGATATTAGGTATAATTATCTTGGCACATGTCATGTAATAATAATATTCAACATTTATTATTAGACATGGGGTATTACTAATAATTAAATAAAATGAATAAATACTTTTGGGTAATTAATTTGTTTTATTAATCTATGTAATTAATATCGAAATTATAGAATTCTCATTAGCCAAAAAAAATTTGGGGTTTTTTCACAATAAATTTTGAAAAGTTCTCAAGCCAAGAGAGAATTAATTTTCAACCAAGAACGCTCTCAAGCTATGAGATAGAGATCCACCTCCACCGGATCAAGGCGATTTAAGACGAACATCGCAAGTGAAGGCTCTTCTGTGCTAGCACCCATAGATCCATTTGGCGATGTCTAGAGATATGTGGATCACATATGGATCACCACTAGAGGAATCATACACTTGGATTCTATGATACAATGATGGATTACATCGGATTGTTACAGGAAATATCAACGAAGAAATAATTTCACCAAGGTAACTCTTATCAATTAATTAATTTAATTATAACCAATATATGATGATCATATCTTTGGTTTCTGGACTCCCCTATTTATTTTTTTCATTCTTCGTTCTATTTTGAAGATATAGAATTTTATTATCATGATAGAACTCGGATTGATCATTTGTAATGCTAAAATTAAGGTTGGGTACACCCTCCAATACACTTTAGATGCACCCAGAACCTACAAGTGTTATCAGAGTGGTCATATCATTGATTATAATTATTTAGTTTTTTGTTGGTGGATTAAAAATTTAATAATTTAGTTTTTTTAATTCGTGTTAATCGTTCTTTAAAATTTGAATCTCCAGATCTGTTCCTCCTCTCCCATTTCTCGTTCACCTTACAGAAACTGATTTTTATATTAATTTTGATTAAATAAAATAGAGGATCTCATCCAGAAGTGTCAAATGTTATGGGCCGTATAACACCAGAATACACAGTGTGTATTCAGAAGTACACACCATGTATTCTAGGTTTAATGAATCGGACTGGTCTGCAAAATCATGATGTTTTTTCGAGTTTTCCTATGTCATAAATGACATCGTTTGTTGACCCGGAATAGGTGGGACACAGTTTCCCGATTACACTCTATGTGGTCCACTGAACACGGTGTGTTGTCCTTTCGGGCTAGGGTTGGACCATGTATTCTATACACAGCATGCCCGACTGGAAATAGTGTAACGCCGATACTACAAGGCATATGTCCCACTAAACACGCCGTGTACTCTGAAAATTTCTGAATTACATCTACATGCCATGTCCTCGGGCGTGTACTTCAGATGGACGGTGAACCAAAGTACACATCTTGTAATCAGAACTACATGTTGTGTAATATTCCAAATCAAGTGGACTTATTAAATTTATTATTATATTGTACAAACCCTTGATACATGTATCATAGTGTAGGTGCAATGTTGATGCACAACACATGATATGTGTTTTATATATATGTGATTAATTTAACATCTTCGTTATGTTAATTTCTAATCATTGGGTAGTTATGAATGGGAATTTACCAGGTTTCCTCCAACGTACAAGTTACATACAAAGATAATATTAAATGAATTTATTTGTTTAAAATTATGATGGATGAGAATCTCATGGGAATTTAGAAAAGGGTTTAGGATAAAAGGGTTGATTAATTAAAGATAATTAATTGATTCTATAGTGATTTATCTTAAACAATAATGATTAAGGAATTTAATGATAGTTTTATTTATGCATAAATATAGTTGCATACATGGATTATCATTAGCTAGACCAATACCTTTTTATATGAGTGGTTTATTTTAATTTATTTATTTAAATTAAATTATTTGGCCTTCGAACCTTCTCCTCATTAATATGTAGGTCCTCCATGCCAAAGGTTTCTTTTATGTAAAACCCCTTTTACCCCTCTCCTGTGTGTGATATAAATGCAAATGTAACGGATGGAGCTCCCATGCTAGTGGAGGTGGCTCATGTCAGGATCCAATGTGAAACCAATCCATGGAGATACAAATATGGATAAGAGGAAGGATGTAAAAATGAACACGAAATGATCAAGGAGTTTCTCTCCTAGGTCTTGGGTTAGTTTATCAAATACTAGATAAAATATCCAATAGAACAATCTCATGATCATACCATTTAATTTACTTATATCTGTTTCTTGGTCTATTTATTGTGGGTGTGTTGTCACAATCACACAATTAATGAATTAAACAAGCATTCAAGATGGAACTATAATAAGAGTGGCTTATGAGTAAATATTATCTTACACATGGTTAATCACTTAAGAATATCCCACTTAATATTAACAAGTATGTAATCAATGATAATAAAATGTAAATTTATGTATAAGAAAAAAATACCTCAATGAAATATTAAGTCGGTATAGCCTTCCACAATCTTGGTTAGAATCGAACCATAGATCAAAGTGCTTGACCAACCCTATTTGGGGTGCTTTTAATTATCAGGGAATTATAATTTATGGGTTTGGGTTAAATTTAATTGGTTTACATCATGGGTTGACTACCACAGAAGGACTTGGTGTGATCAAGAGGCAAAGGTTGAGGAAATCCAAAAATAAAAGTACTTCAGGATTGGGGAGTCCACTCAGCAGTTCAAGGAGGTGTGAGTTAATTCAGTTGGCATTTGGAATGCCTACCTAAAACCATTAATGTTTCTTAACCAACCCTAGCTGGGATAATATGAAGGGATATGTGGATCCTTTCCAGTAGAATATTGAGGCAATAAAATATTCCAAATTCAATGGTGATAGCTATTGGATTTCGATAAAATAGTGGGAGACTAATAAGTATTAATTTATTTCACTCAGTTTTATCATAATAAGGTGCTAAATCGTTACTCATCTTAATTTGTAGAAATGGAAAGGAAAATGAATTCAAACATATTATTTTGAACCAATCATGAGAAAGGAAAACCTTCTCACTTGCACAAATGTCCAGGAGTCGAAGAGACATTTACGCATCATCTTTCGCCATGACAAGAAATTGTATGTGTTGGAAGAGCTTGTTCTAGTGGTGCCTAGGAAAGAGGCCAATGATGAGGAACTATCTATCTATATGAAACATGTGTATGATGCCACACATGTCTAATGTTTTATGTTATAGGCCATGTATAATGATCTCTTGAAGAAACATGAAAACATGGATGCGTATAGAATAATGTCTCACCTTAAGGATCTCTACAAAGAGAAGGCAAGAAAAGAGAGATATGAGATTTCCAATGCTTTGTTTACAACTCATCTTGGAGAGTCTGTGCCAACTAGGCCTCATGTATCCAAGCTTATTGGCTACATCGAACAACAGGATATCTTAGAGATTAAGTTCCCAGATGAGTTGTTTATAGATCTAATGCTATCATCATAGAAGAAGGCCTTCTCTAGCGTTATTGTCAACTACAATATGATCAACAATGAGAATAGTCTATCATAACCTCTAACCTCAATTCTCCTAGTAGATGAGGATATGGGGCATGAAAAACCCACAATCCATATAATGAATAGGAAAATGAAGGACATGGAAAAAGGGACAAAGACATATAAATGGTTTGACGCCCCTAAGCATCGTCCCTCCAAGAAGGGGAAGATCCAGAGGAATGCCAAGGATTGGGAGTAAGTATGTTTCTCATTGGAAATCAAAGAAATTGGAAGAGAAAATATACCTAGAAACATGGGTATGCTAAATGTACATTCGTTATCGAGTGTAATATATCTATTTCTATACATTGGGTATTAGATACAGCTTGAGGGGCTCACATCTGTATTCAAATGCAGGAACCATGTAGATTTAGAAATATTTCTAGAGGAGAGGTGGATCTTCGAGCTGCCAATGGTGCGAGGCTAGCTATGTTATCCATTGGTGATTACCACCTATAATTCACAACATTGATTATTTTGGTTTTACATAACTGTTATTATGTGCCTAGTGTTACCAAGAACATAATTATTCTATCTTGTTTTGATATAGATGGTTTTATTTTCATGTTTGGAAAAAAGATTTGTCTCTTTTATAAGAACAAAATATGTTATGGTATGGTACATTTAAAAAATTGTTTGTGTGTATTAAATTATGAAAATAATGTTTTGAAAATAGATAAAAAAAAATTTACATGACTCATACATCACCCAGTTATGGCATCATCGTATCAGTTATGTAAACGAGAAGCACTTGACAAAGCTCTGCCAAGATGGTTATTTAGAATATACTAAGCTAAAACCACTTGATAGATGGCATGCTTGTCTTCAAGGTAAAATTACCAACCCACCTTTTGGTTGACAGGGTGAAAGGGCCATAGAGCTTCTAGGATTGGTGCATAAGGATGTGTGTGGACCATTCTCAATAGAAGCTAGAGGTTGATATTCTTACTTCATGACTATTACTAATTATTTGAGTAGATATGTTTGTGTATAATTATTGAGGTATAAGTCAGAAACCTTAGAAAAATTTAAGGTATTCAATAATGAAGGTGAGAATAATCTTGGTAAGAAGATAAAGAAGATTTGATCGGATCAAGGTGGAGAATATCTGAACACAGAGTTCATAGATCTCATATGGGAGTCTGGGATTCTATTTCAGCTCACTCTTCCTCATATAACACAGTGGAATGTTGTTAGTGAAAAGAGGAACCAGACCTTGATTAAAATGTTGAGGTGGATGATGATTCATGCAGATCTTCCTTTATTCGTTTGGGGATATGCGTTACAAACTACAACATACACATTAAACCGAGTACCAACTAAGGTGGAAAATGGAATTCCCTCTGAGTTATGGAATGGAAATAAACCCATTTTGTTGCACAGATATGTTTGGGGATGTGAGGTATTTGTTAAGTCATTATTAGGCAACAAACTAGCACCCTGGATCAAGAGGTGTATCTTTATAGGATATCCTATGAAAATGAAATGATATTACATATATAACCCTTCAGACAAGAAAGTGGTTTGTCGCCAGTGAAGCAGTATTTCTTGAGAGGGGGAACATCCTCAAAAAGTATAGTGGGACAATATTGACTTCGACAAAGTCGATGCTCAAGATACATAGGAGTTGGTACAAGAACAAGTTCCATAGGTCCCCGTGGAAGAGGCTCTAAAAACAAAGGTACTACATAACAGCTCAAGAGAGCTAAGGGAACCAGAGAGATTTGGTTTCCTAGTCAACGAGTATGGTGAATCATTATTGTTGGACAATGATGAACCTATATCCGACAAGGAATCATTAGAAATCTCATTAGCTTCATGATGGTTAGATTCTATCAATTCTGAGATAGATTCCATGTATTAGAACCAAGTCTGGGTTTTGGTCGATGAGCCAGTTGATGTAAAGCCTCTTGGATGAAAATGGGTATTCAAGAGAAAAATTGACATGGAAGGTCATGTTAGCACCTATAAAGAAAGGATAGTGGCTAATGGAATCAGACAGTGTCATGTAATTAACTATGATGAAACCTTCTCGCTAGTAGTAATGTTTAAATCCATAAGAATCATACATTCCATAGGAGCTTACAATGGATACAAAATTTGGAAAATGGATGTCAAAACAGTATTCCTTAATAGGAACCTTCAAAAAGATGTATATATGACACAACTAGACGGGTTTGTGACACCAGGTGAAGTCAAAAAGGTTTTCAAGTTGTAGAAATCCATTTATGTTTTAATGAAATCATCCAGGTCATGGTCCATTCAATTTGATGAAGCCATAAAGGAATTTGGATTCATTAAGAATGAATGTGATCCATGTGCTTATAAGTGATTTAATGGGAATGTGATCGTTATCCTAGTAGTATATATTGACAACATATTGTTTATTTGAAATTATGTAACAATATTACAGTTAGTTAAGGACTAGTTAAACAAGTGTTTCTACATGAAATACTTGGGTGAAGAAACCAACATTCTAGGGATCAAGATCATTCGTGATAGATCCAAGAGGATTCTTGGACTATGTTAGGGTAAAAAAATTGACCATACACTAAAGATATTTAGTATGGAACAATCCCAGAGAGGATTGGTTCTAGTGTCACATGGCCTATTTATTTCTAATAAAATGTCTCCTCGGACACAATAAGAGAAATATAGAATGAGTAAGATCCCAAAATCTTTGATATAGGATCCATCATGTATGACATGTTATGTATCATCCTTGTTGTTGCCTATGCCCTGCGAATGCTAGGTAGATAACAATAAGATCAGGAGGAACATCATTGGACTACTATTAAGACTATCCATAAGTATCTGAGAATAACTAAGGATATGTTCTTGGTTTATAGAGGAGATGATGAGCATTTCATCAGAGGGTGTGCTGATGCTGGTTTTCTGTCGAATCAGAATGATCTGAAGTCAAAATCTAGATATGTTTTATATCTCAACGGAGGAGTTGTGAGCTAGATGAGTTGAAAGTACCCATTTGTCGCCGATTCTATAGTGGAATATGAATTTATAGAGGCTTATAATATAGAAAAGGATCTCGTATAGATTCAGAACTTTTTTCTAGAGTTTGATGGGTGCCAAGCAATAAGGATCCTATCACATTGTATTGTGATAATACTACAGTAGTGGCTCTTGAAAAAGAACCAAGGTCACATCAACAGAAAAAGAACATACTATAGAGGTATCCCCTTTGGAGGTATTTCTATCAAAGGGGTGAAGATGTAGTGAGAAGAGTGACCACAGAAGAGAATGTGGAGGACCCTGTGCCTAAAGGCTTATCTTAGTAGAAGCATGAATTTCACGTGAGAGCTAGCGGGTTAATGTTTGTTAGTAGTTGGATATAGTCCAAGTGGGTTCTATTGGATTTGGTGTCCTAGAACCAAATTCATTGTAAATTATTCATTAATAAATACCTTATCATATCTTGATTGTTCTTCTACATTAAAATGGTCGAGATAATTTCCTAATGGTAGGTGTTGCATTAAAGGGTCATAACAGATCACTACTATGATGAGAACCTAGAAGTTCCATTACACTATTCTTGAATATATGTTCTATGTCTTGATGATGTTATTTGAGGGACACAAATAACACCGAACATTAGGGATTAGGACTCATAAAACATTGAGGAACCTTCTCATGGTGTGTGCCCTTGGTAATATCCAGGAGGATATTATGAGAACAAGACCTGCCAGTAGGAAATCCAAATCTCACTGTGTCATTGGACGTTCCAATATTCATACATGTGTATTAGTCCATACACATTAAGATTATTATTAAGGGGTATTAAAACTCATGCACTAAGATGTATTGCTGAAAACATTTATGACACACTATTTTCATTGAAGTAGGATACGTTGGGTGCATCACGAGTGATACTGCATTAATAGATAATGCGAGAAAGGATTTTTCCCTTCTATTATATAATGGAAGTTAATATCTCAGGCCCTTTAATCAAATTGATATCACTTAAATAAATCCATTTCCATGGTAAGGAATGGGCGAGTTCAATTTCGGAAAGTCAAAGAATGAATAATTGAGCAGATGGGTTGAGGGCACTAGCATGAAACATGCTTGATTTGTGATTTTAAGAGAAAGGTATTATATTACAAGGTAAGAGTTCATAGGAGGTGACTCATAATTATGGCATTAAATTCTTTCTCTATGGGTTCATTGGAATGTTTCTAGATTTTAACCTTGGTCTTATGGTAGGATCCACCTAATGTCATTGAGAAAGAGGCCTAGAGGTTCAAACAGTAAGTGTGTCCAAGTATCTCAGTTAGATATTAATGTAACAAGTTAAATAAATATTATTCTCGATTGTGGTTTAATAATTATTTAAGGATACCAGATCGCATTTCTTTCGACCCTAGTTATTTGAGAGAATATATTGTGGGTGAAATGATATATTTATTAGCGAGTAATGCCGTAATATTTATTTTAGAAATAAGTAGCCATCATTCAATGTCTAATAAATGTGGTGGAGGAAATCATGAAAATTGGAAAAATAAAAGTACAGGTTTTGTATTTATTTTTTGGCATTTATGATAAATAATATAATTTATTTAATTAAATAATATTAGTTATAGTTCATTGGGAGCATGTCAAGAAATAATAATAGTCAATTGTAATTTTTAGACATGGGGTATTAATATGAAATAAATGAAATGAATATATTATTTAAGGTAATTAATTCATTTTATTATTCTACGTAATTAAAATCTCAATTATATAATTCTCATTAGCCTATACATTTTTTTGGGGTTCGTCATAATGGATTTGGAAAATCACTCAAGACAAGAGATAATTATTTTTCCACAAAAAATACTCTCAAGTTACGAGATAGAGATCCACCTCCACCGAATTAATGCGATCAATGGATGACATCGCAAGTGAGTGCTCTTCTGCGCTAGCACCCGTAGATCCCTTCATCATCATCCACAAATATGTGGACCACATGTGGATCATCGCTAAAGTAATACAACCCTTTGATTCTATGACGCAATGATAAATTACATTGGATCATGACCAAAAACATCAATGAAGGAAGAATTCCATCAAGTTAATTCTAGTTAATTATTTAAATTAATTATAATCAACATATGGGGATCCTATCGTTGGTTTCAAGATTCCTCTATTTCTTTTTTCGTTATTCATTTTATTTTAAAGATCCAGAATTTTATTGTTGTGATGGATCTAAGATTGATCCTTGATAATGTTGAAATTAATGTATGTTACACCCAACAAATCACTTCTGATGTGCCTAAAACCTACATATACAAGTGAACCGATCATGAAAACCATGAGAACAAACACTCCAAAATGATGAAATTAAACATTATAACTCATAAAAATGCCCACAAATGAACATAATAAGATTATAATAAATCATATAAATGTATTAAAGGTTATTTATTAATTAATTAATGTACTTAATTTGATTATCCCAGAATTTAAGATCAACTGCAAAATAGTTTCAGACATAAGGTAAGGGTTTCTACCTGGACACCCATTTTTACTTCGAGTTAATATTTCTCTCTCATAGCTCCAATTTAGGGCTTCTTTATTGTTTTAATTCTTATAAATTCTATTTATATGTTCCAAAATTATTTATCTATATCATTTGATCCTTATTTTTTGTGATATACATGTTTTAAAAAAGGTTCCCTTCAAAAATAATTTGGAAAAAGCAAGCCTGATTAAAGAGAACATCCCAATTTCTTTCACATTTTCAAGTACACTCCACAATTTGTTTTAATCCACCATTATTTTTCTAAAATAACTCATTTTATCATTAATAACTATCTTTGTTCATTTTGTGTTTTATTAAATCAAAGATGTATTTTTCCACCTTGAATTCTCTTTAATAGTTTCCTCACACTGTACTAAAATGCTTCATTTATACTATCTCTTAAATGCTTTTTTAAAAATTTTTCACTTCATTTGGACACCATTTATCATTATATATTCCTATTTTATTTTAGTAATTTCCATGTATGTTCTAAATCCATTATTTTATGTTCAATTTTATGATATTCCAATTTGTAAAACCTTATGACATGATTACGATACCTATTTCTTTCTATGGGAAACAATTATGTTTATGTTTGATTCCGTATGAATGATTATTCATGTGGCACACATATTCATGAACATGTTATAAGGTTTCTTCCCATATAGTTCTCCAATGAATTGGGTAATGTTTAGTCTCATGATATGTCATGTTGGGACATGGAGTGAACTTGATTACTTTATGGGACTTTGTCCACCATGTCTTGGTAGCTAGAGTTGACTTATATATATGTCAAGTTATATATTATTTCCACATTCTTATGATGTCATGGTTATATTATCCCATGTTATAAATTTTTTTATTCCTTAGGATTATTCATGATTCATGCCTTTATTTATACATGGAATGCCTTTTAACCCATGTGTTATGTTTTATTCTTATGTTTATTCCCTTGCTGGGATTTTTATCTTTACAATATTGTTCATGTATTTCCCATGTTATCATATACTGATATAAGGGATCAATGGATTTAGGAGCTCATTATCATGATTAAATAGAATATGTTTTTATTTTGGTTTCATGATTTTTAATTATGTACCTAATCTCCAATACACTGTACTTTATGATACTTGGCTTATAATTTGATGTTTAATTATACCTATAATCATGTACTAGTATGTGTAAAAGGCTAGGTTCACTATATCACACCACAATGGATCTATTAAAAATATAATGTAATTTTAAGGAAAAATTTATAGGCCACCTACCTCATACTTAGGATAGTCTTCTCATCCAATATCAAGGTCTAATTCATTCCGATTTGGAAGAAATCTATGAAACAAGCCTTCATCCTAAAATATGGAAAATGAGTTCGCACCAAAATAGCATAGAATATGGAATGAATAACTTGAAAAATATTATAAAGCATCAAAGAGATTACCAATGCATATCCATAGAGACTAATAGTGATTGATTATAATAGCGGACCAATGAGTAACATCAAATCCTAGAATATGATTGGAGGCGAAACACCAAGGTGATAAAGAGAGCCTCATGATGCTAGAGGAGTGGTATAAAATAATGAAAGAAATTAAAATTTTCATTAAGGGAAAAATTGAAATTTTACCATTGAAAACTGGGTTGCACAGTTTGACCAAATTGTGCACCAACCATGTGGAACACATTCATTATGAAACCACCACGCGGGGTTTAACCAACATGGTTACCCTAACCATGCACCAATTGTGTGATGAATAGAGATTAGGTACTACATAAATGTAACTAACCATCCAGGATGGGTGCATAGGGCTAAACCATGTGAATCCCATGTGGGGAGTTTCTACTTTTCTATTATAGACGTCACGGTTTTCTACTTATAACCTCAAGGTTTCAAACAAATTTTGTGCCACTATCAGACCTCTTTCATTTTGAGTATTTTGCGTCCAAAACTCCTAAAACTAGACGGAGCACCTGAGGAACCATTATGTTCTTCAACAACATATAAAAAACAAATTTAAGTGTTCCAAATCTCAAAGTTATGTTCTGAATCTTGGTTCAAGTAACAACACGTCCAATAAACACCAAAATTAAAATTCCCTTAGAATTTCACCTTGGCTAAAAAACACGGGTCATTGCAAAACATAAGAGACAAAATTACATATAAACTTGTCCAAAAGTAATTTTTTATTAATATATAAACCATATCCTCCCTTTTCTCTAATTTGGATTATTTTTTATCTGCTTGTCATGGGAAAAACTTGGGTTGATCTACCTTCTAAAAAATTTACAATAATGTAACTCATCATCCACTATAAAAAAGAACTCAGCCCTCCCAAATAATAACACCTATCAACCCGCCTTGGTTTGAACAAACTATATTTAAATATCTACTCAAAATCCCTCCACTCATCCTAGAATCCTCTCGTTGGGAATTTATCCAACCAAGGAATCCTTTTGGTATAAACCAAATGGAGTAACCTAAAAAAAGGCAACATTCTCCAATGATCACTTTTTTTTTCATTTCCTTATCCACCCATTAATTTATTCTTTTATCATTACTATATAATAAACATAGTATATTAAATATAATTAGATATTTTATGCCAATATTTCACCCTAAACATTCACACACATCCATCAATTTGGGATACACAGTCATCATTCATGTGCGCAGTGAACTACCGCCTCACAAACTAATGTCATTCGTTCTTCCATTACCAACTCTCAAGGTGTTGAATGAAGATAGAAATATTATTCAAATATTATATATATTATATTTATGATATATTTATTCCTAATTAATTTTTATATAACACATAACTTTATGATTTCGATTTTTTTGTAAATATGATAACATCGTTTGTGGATGTGTGGACTATCGCCACCTCAAAGCGATATTTGACGTTGACAGATTACATGGAATATATTAAGGATAATTTGAATAAAAATATGAGAAATATATTAAATAAATATTAAAATTTAATTATAATATACATATATCTCATTTATGTTTCATTCTTTTGAATATGAAAATGAAATGGAAGTACCGTTCATGCATACGTACGACCTAGAGTCTCTATAAATAGTGCATTTCATTTCCAATATCCAAATATTATGGATTATTTGAATAAATATATACTGAATATATATGATAAATAAATAATGGTTTAAATTATTTAGATGATGAATTAATGATATAAATAATAGGAATAATAAAAAAAGTTCAAATCTTACTCGAGAATCTAGGCAATTAACACCCGAAAGAGTGAAAATAATGAATGATTATAAAAAAAGGATAATAATATATTATAATAATATCATAAATGATATCATAAATATTAAAATGGTTCTATAATGAGTTATTAATATTATTAAAAACATTATACATGAGGTTAACGTATGTTCACCCAATAGAAATGCAAGGTAAGGGACTTCGTCTCAATTTTCATTCTCTAAGGCATAGTTTATTGGTGTGCATATAATTTTTTATATATGGTGTACATACTACCACATTGAAATGTAATACAATGATTCATTTACTATTTATTATTTTTTGAGTTTAAATTTTAATAATTTCATCTAATGATATTTACACTTAATTTTTCCAATTGGTAGAGAAATTTCATAACCTAATTTCTTTTTATTGGATTATATTACTTCCTCATTATCATTAATATTCTATGATTATGTGTATAATGGATTTGACCATCTATTTATGTAGTTCAACTTACCTTATGTGTATTTATATTTGATACATGTAATAAATTAATTGTTTGAGTCTTACTTCAATGTTATGATATTTTTAAGGGTTTATTTCACAATCTCAGTCTATTTGAGATTGTTTACTCTTGAATTTACATTAAAGAAACTTATATGATCATTTAACAATAAAACTTTTAATTTTTTTCCCCGTTGGTTTTTCATGATCTTTTCCAAGAAATATTACAATTTTACCACTCTTTGGTACTCAAATTGTTTTAAAGAAAACCCAAATCCATTTCTCTCATTAGTTGGAGAACTTGTTTTTTTCTAAAAACTCTATTTTCTAAAAATGAATTCAAAAAAATATTTTCAACCTTCAAAATTTTTTTAATTAAAGAAATTTTTACTCTTTTTTCTTTTATAAATATTTTCAATGTAATATTATTTTCATTTTTCAAACAAGGCACGTTTTTTACCTTCTTACCTTACATAGGTAATGTTCTATTTACCTTGTACGGCATGTATAGAATCACCCTTTGTCATTATTTTTGAAGAAAAATTTTCAAGATTAAAAGGTTTATTTTCAAATTATTTTTATTTAAAATTTATTTTCAATTAAAATTATTTTCAAAATAAAAAGAATATTTTCCTCAAGAATGTTTTTAAAATATCTTTTTATGATATTTCCATTCATCAACAAGAAAAACCCTCTATTATTACTCCACTTGGGATATGTTGTGTTTATACCGTCTATATTCTTCTTTTGGATGATTTTTGACAGATTTTGATAAGGATAATATTGAAATTCACTTCATTAATTCATATTTATAGCCCCCTTTGAATATTTAATTTACTATGATCATTGAACATTGAATTTAACAAAATTATCCATATCATTTATCAAGGATATGTTCATTACCTAAACCATGTACCAATTTTACATACAATGTTTTCTTTTGAAATTATTTAATTTACGAGGGAAATATTAATAAATCTATATCCTTTACTCAATAATGATATTTAATAAGAAACATTTTTATTGATTTAAAACAATTATTTGATATATGAAAAATGATTTGGACATGAAATACATGGGTTGGGGACTGTTTAAAGTAATCCCCTTGATGCATTGGTAGTCTCATAAGATGAAATTAGTTAGTGACAATCCCTTCAATTTTGGATCCATATAGAATATGTGGGTTTATACCCACATATTTAAACTGTCTTGTGAAAGGTCTTGATAGTGGTATGATAAACCATATTGGGAGTGGTATTGATGGTAAATGTATCATGTTCTTGGAAAATATGGCGTCTGATAATTAATCATTTCCTTCATTCAGTATTTAGTTAATATTATCTATTACATTGTTTCTTTTACATTATCTATGGATGAATTTCATTCTTAGATCATTGATTAAATGGAATGTGTTTTAGTTATTTACCATGCCATATTAATTATGGTTTATCCTGTTATTTGAATGGAATTTATTTCTAGTTATTATCGTTTCATATTTTTATGCACTTTCTTCTCAGTTTATTGATTATATGGCATGTGTGTTCAATTTTTACCTCACCATATTGATTATACACATTTATTCATTATTTTTTCGTCTATACTGAATCTTTACTAAGAATTTGAGCTCACCCTTATTTTGTTTCCTTCTACAGGAATCCAAGAAGTGTACTAAGAAAGATATGCAAGGATATTATAGATAGAATAATTTTATTAGACGCTAATTAATAATTTATAAGAAAAAAATATGATGTAATTAGTGTATTCCTTTGTATTACAAAACTCATGTATGTTTCTAGTTTACCAAGACTTCTAAACTCTTCAGTGCTTCATTATTATATTCCTTGTTATTATACCATTGTAATGGTATTTGACACTAGCTTCAGGATTACTGGGGTCGATTTCCTACATGCACATCAATCAGACACAGGATATGGCCAGTGTGACTCAAAGTGGATATTTTCAATATAAAAGTGTAATTTTAGTTTAAAGCACATGTTATATAGAAAAAAATAGAAAATGAGATTATATTATTTTCAAATTTTTGAAAAATCATCTATATCTCATTTACGATTTGTATGAATAATCCTCACATTAATTCGACACATGATGTGTCCAGTATGACTCAAAGTGCATGTTTTCAATATAAATGCGTCATTTTTGTGTAAAACGCATGTTATGTACATAAACCCTAGAAAAAAAATCTCAGTTTCTTTTTAGAATTTAGGAAATTGATACATAATTTATTTTTTATGTGTAGGAATCAACCCCACATCAATCTAACACATGATGTGTTCGGTATGACTCAATGTGTGCGTTTTCTAAATGAATGTCACTTTTTTAGGTTTAAACAAGTGTCACATAGACAAAAATGTGAAAACAAGCTCATGTTGGCTTTAAACATTAATACAATAATACGTAATTAATTATATATATATATATATATATGAATTAACCTCACTTTAATATGACACATGATGTGGTCAATTTGAATCAAAATGCATATTTTCAATATAAAAGTGTCATTTTAGTTTAAAACATGAATCACATAGCCAAAGCTGATCGTAAAGCTCAAATTTTCTTCAAACATTATTGAAATTATTAATAATTTATTTTTGGTGTGTATTAATTGGACGCACATCGATCCAACACACGATGTAGCTAGTATGACTCCAAGTGAATGTTTTCATTATAAAAGCATTATTTTAATTTAAAACGTGTGTCATGTTGTCAAAAGTAAGAAAAAAATATAGAAATTTTTCCAAACTTTAGGACACTAATACATAATTCATTTTTGATATTATGTAATCCGCTACACGTCAATATTTCACATGATGTGATCGAAATGAATCAAAGTGTGTGTTTTCAATATAAAAGTGTCATTTTAGTTTAAAACGCCTGTCACATGCCTAAAACTGAGAAAACATGTTCATGTTGTTTTAAAATTTTATGAATACGATTTCAAATACATTTTATATATGTAGGAATCGATCTTACATCAATACGACACATGATTTGGCTGGTATGACTCAAGGTGTGTGTTTTCAATATAAAAAATGTCATTTTAGTTTAAAACAAACATCACACAGACAAAATTGAGAAAATGAACTTAGATTATTTTTAAACATTAGTAAAATGTTCCATTATTAATTTTTTATGTGTATGAATCGAATGTACATTAATCCAACATATGATGCGCCCGTTGTGACTCAAAGTGAATTTTTCTATATAAAAATGTCATTTTTTTGTAAAATGCATGTCACATATCCAAAACTGTGAAAAAAAGATCATATTGTTTTAAAGATTTAGTAAAATGGTCTATAATTTATATTTGATATGTAGGAATTGATCACACATCAATCAGATATATGATGTGGAAGGTATAACGTAAAGTGTGTGTTTTCAAAATAAATGTTTCATTTAAAAAAATCATGTCACATAGACAAAACAGAGAAAATGAGCCCAGATTATTTTGAAACATTAAGAAAATGATCCATAATTCATTTCAGATAAGGGTTATTTAAAACAAAACCGAGAAAACTAGATCAAATAATCTTTTAACTTTAATCATACAATCCATAATTCATTTATAGGGTGTATGAACAGAACTCACATCAATCTAACACTCGATGTTTTCGGTATGATAAAACTTCATGTTTTTAACATCAGTGTCATTTAAAGCATGTGTTACATTGTCAAAACTGAGAAAAAAAACTCGTATTGTTTTTTAAATTTCAAAAAACAATTCATAATACATTTTGATGTGTAGGAACTAAACGCTCATCAATCTGACTCATGATGTGGTTGGAATGACTCAATGTGCATGTTTTCAATATAAAAGTTTTATTTTAATATTAAATAGGTGTCACATAGCCAAAACTGAGCAAAAAAGTTTAGGTTTCTTTCAAACATTAGTAAAATGATTCATAATTTATTTGAAACATATAAAAATTAACCTCATATTAATCAGGAACACAATGTGGCCGGTATGACTCCACGTATGTGTTTTCAATATAAGATTCATTTTAGTGTAAAATGCTTGTCATGTTGTCATAACTGAGAACATGGGCTTATATTGTCTTAAAATTTAAGGAAAATGGTCCATAATTCATTTGTGGCATGTAAGAATTGACCACACATAAATATGAAACATGATGTTTCTTGTATGACTCCATGTTTGTGTTTTCAATATAAATGTATCATTTAAGTGTAAAATGCACATCACATTGCCAAAATGAGCTCGAGGTGTCATGAAACCTTTGAAAAATAACCCATAATTCATTTTTGGTGTGTATGAATTGAACACGCATCAATCCAAAACAAGATTTGGCCGATACTACTACAAGTTTGTGATTTCAATATGAAAGTGTCATTTTAGATTAAAAATTGTGTCATGTTTTCATAACTAAGAAAACCACCTTGGATCATTTTAAAACATTAGGACACCGATCCATAATCCATTTGTGCCATGTTAAAATCAATCGTGCATCAATCTGACACATAATCCTGGCAATGTGACTTAGAGTGCATGTTTTCAATATAGAAATGTCATTTTAGTTTAGTGATATAATGATTAAAAACACATTATTTAATTAAGATAATTAATAAATGGTAATATCAATAATATATATAGTAATTATCAATATAATTTATATATATTATTAATCGAAAATGTAAATAATAATTCATAATATAATTATTAATTGATTGTATAATTCATAATAAATTTAAAATTTACAATATAATCATAATATACTTAATAGTTGAACTTATAATATCATTAATATATGCAATAATTAATAATATAATTTATCATATGTGGATTATATAACATTAAAATTATTAAAAATTTTTATTTTTTATGTACTATTATTAAAATATAAATTAGTTTTGTTGTAGGGACAATTTATTGGATGGAAGTTTATCATTTGAGAAAAAGTTGTGATTTTTTATACTGGTTTTAATTTTTTTTGATTAATTGTATATATCACATCAATATAAATATTGTGTATGTAAATTTGGAATTTAAATGATGTTGAAATTTTATATTTGTATTTCAATCTGGTTTTCTAAACTATTTTCATTCCAATTAGATTATATTTTTCTAATCTGGTTTTTTTATAAGGGTACTGCAAGGCTACAAGTTTTGAATCAGGTGTCATGGACTTTATATTCATTAATATAATGTGTTGATAAATGAGTCATTTATCAGTGCTAAACAAAAACCATTTATAAAGGGGGTCTTTATCAAAAAAAATTAGCACTGATAAAGGTCGAGAGCTTTTAAGGACACTTCGATTGTCATGTTTTTTTAATCCGTACAAAGCATATTTATAGCATTGAGATAGCCCAGTTTGGTAGTAGTGGATGTTTCATGACATTCATATTGATGGTAAGGGGGTCGCAACGAGAAGGTTGGGGTTATGATGAAAAGTTTGGGTCCTCAGCTTGGGTATTCGCTGTTGGAGTTGGTGTCCTAGAACCAACTACTTTGTACTTTATTCATTAATAAATACCTTATCACACCGTCATTGTTCTTCTACATGAAAATTCATGTGATAATTTCCTAAGGATATCTGTTTCATTAAAGGCTCATAGCGGAACCCTACTATGATGAGAACCCATAAATACCATAAAACTATTCTTGAAAATATGTTATATTGCCGGATGATTTTATTTGAGGGACATAAATAATACATTCCATTATGTGTGAGGACTCATAAAACATTGATTCACTTTATCACGGTGTGTTCCCTTGGTAATATATAAAAGGTTTTTATGAGAAGTAGACCCACCAAAATGAAATCCACATTTTATAGTGTCATTGGATGTTTCTATCTACGGACCTATGTAGAGGTCCTTAGACTTTAGAATTATTATTAATGGGTATTAAAACTCACATACATAGATGTATTGATGAAAACTGTGACGAAACACTATTCACAGAGAGGTAGGATATGTTGGGTGCATCACGAGTGATAAAGCATTAATAGATAATGTGAGAAACGATTTGTCACTTCTGTTCCATAACGGATGTAGATAGCTTAGACCCTTTGATGGAATTGATATAACCTAAATAAATCCATGGCCATGGTGAGGAAGGAGAAAGTTCAATTTTGGGATGTCAAAGATAGAATAATCAAGCACATGGGTTGATGGAACTAGCATGCAACCCGCTTGATTAGAGATATCGAGATAAAGAGATTTCATTACAAGGTAAGAATTCATAGGAGGTGACACGTCATTGTGGTGTTATCTTCTCTCTCTATGGGTGCCTTGGCGTGTTTCTAGACGCTAACCTTGGACAATAGGTAGGACCCACCTAATGCCACTGGCAAATAGGCCTTGAGGGTCACACACTAAGTGGGTCTAAGTGTCTCGGTTAAATATTAATTTAACAAGTTAAATAATGATTAGTCTCCATTGTGGTTTAATAATTATTTACGATTCCTGATAACATTTATATCGACACTAGTTATTCGAGAGAATATATTGTGGGAGAAATAATATATTTATTAGTGAGTAATGTAGTGATATTTATTTTAGATATAAATATCCATTATTCAAGGTCTAATAAATTTGGTGGAGGAAATAAAGAAAATTGAAAAATAAAAATACATGTTGTGTATATTAAATATACACGCCGGGTATTATTTATGGGAATTTATGAGAAATAATATTATTTTTTTAATTAAATAATATTAGGTATAATTCGCTGGGTGAATTTCAATTAGTAATAATAGAAAACTGTTGTTATTAAACTTGTGGTATTACTTAGAATTAAATGAAATAAATAACAGATTGCGTGTAACAAATTCATTTCATTATTCTATGCACTTAAAATCCTAACTAACTATTCTAATTAGCCAATCATTTTTTTTGGTTTTGCTCAACGAATTTGGAAAAACTCTCACGCGAAGATAGAATTCTTTTTCCATAATGAACTCTCTTATGCTATGAGAGAGAGATCCACCTCCACCGGATCAAGGTGATCGAAGGAAGACATCACAAGTGAAGGCTCTTCTATGCTAGCACCCGGATATCCCTTTGGTGATGTCTAGAGATATGTGGAGCACATCTGGATCACTACTAGAGGATTCCTCTTCTTGGATTCTATGATGCAATGACAGATCACATCAGATCGTGACCAGAAACATCAATGGAGAATGAATTTAATCAAGGTAATACATGTCAATAATTAAATTAATTATAACCAATATATGATGATCCTTTTCTTTGGTTCTGGGACCCTATTATCTCTTTTTCGTTCTCCATTCTATTTTGAAGATCCAGTGTTTTACAATTGTGATGGATATCAAATTGATCATTGTTAACACAAAAAATAAATGTTAGGTAAACCCACCAACACACTTCCTCTTTTCCTGGAACCTAAAAGTGGTATCAGAGCAGTCAAATAATTGATTATAATTATTTATGTTTTTTTGTGATTTACACATTTAATAGTTTTGTTGTTTCAATTCAAGTTAATTTTTCTTTAAAATATGAACATCGAGATCTATTCCCCCTCTATCATTTCTCATTCAACTTACAGAATTGAATTTTTCTTTTTATTTTGATTATAACGAAACAGAGGATCTCATCCAAATGTGCCAAATTTTCCTGGATGTACAACACCATAACACATGGCATGTATTAAAAAGTACATGTTGTGTAGTCTATGTTCAATACATCGGACTGGTCCACTAAATCAGGCCAGGTGTTGGAGTATTCTTATGTCATAAATGACACTGTGTGTTGAGCCAGAATAGGTGAAACATGGTTTCAAGATTACACATCATGTTATCTAAGAAACATATAATATAGTCCCTTCAGGTTAGGGTTAGACCATGTACCACGTACATGGCTTGCCCGGATGGAAATCATGTAATGCGGACACTACACGACGTGTGTCCCACTGAAAAGATTGTGTACTCCGAATATTTTAGATGTAAATCTATAAGCCATGTCCCCAGGCATGTACTTCGGATGGATGGTGAACAAAGGTACACACCATGTAGTCAGAACTACACGCCATGTACTCATCCAAATTACGCAGAATTAATAAAATTTGTTAATATATTGTAAAAACCCTTGAGACATGTACCATAGTGTAGGCTTGAAGCTAAGGCACAACATGTGATAGGTGTTTTATATATGTGTGTTAATTTACATCTATGTAACATTAATTTCTACTCATTGGGTATTTATGAATGGGAATTCACTGGTTTGCCTCTATGGTACAAGTTATGTACAAAGATAAGTTTAAATGAATTTATTTGTTTAAAAATTATGATGGATGAGAATCTCAAGGAAATTCAAAAAAGTGTTTTACATAAATGAATTTATTAATTAAAGATAATTAATTGATTTGAGTGAGATTTATATTAAACAATAACGATTAATGAATTGAATGATAGTTTTATTTTTGTGTAAATATCATTTCATGCATGGATGACCATGAGCTAGACCAAGACCATTTTATGTGAATGGTTTCTTTTAATTAATTTATGTAAATTAAATTTTTCGGTCTGTGAGCCTTCTCCTCATTAATATGTTGGGCTTGCATGCCCAATATTTTTTATGTAAAACACCCTTTAACCCCTCACCTGCAGGTGAGATAAAATCATATGTAATGAATGAAGCTCCCAAACTAGTGGAGGCGGCACAATAAAGGAGCCAAGGTGAAACCAATCCAAGGAGATACAAAGGTGGACTGGTGGAAAGCTGTAAACATGAACCCCAATGGTTCAAAGTGTTTTAACCATAGTTCTTGGGTTAGTTTATCAACCTCCAGATAAACTAACCAATAGAACAAGATCATGATCATACAATTTAATTTAATTTTGTAAGTTTCATGGTTTATTTATTGTGGGTGTGTTGTCAAGATCATACAATTAAAGAATTAAACAAAAATGCAAGATAGAACTAAAATAAGACTAGTTTATGTGTAAATATTATCATAGAAATTTTTAATCACTTAAGTATATCCCACTTAATATTAACATGCATTTAATTAAAGATAATAAAATGACAATTTACTTATAATGATAAAATCCCTTAAAAAATATAATGTCAGTATAGCCTTCCATAATCATGGTTAGAATCAAACCATAGTTCAAAATGCATAACCAACCGTTATTGGGGTGATTTCAATTAACAGGGAATTCTAATTCAAGGTTTTGGATTGACGTGGCTTGGTTCACATAAATGGTTGACTACCATAACCAGACATGGTGTGACAAAGAGGCAAAGGTAGAGGAAATCCTAAATAAAAGGATTTCAGGATTGGGGAGTCCACTCGGTGGATCAAAGAGCTTCATGTTAATGTAGTTAGCATTTTGAATGCCTACCTGAATCTCTTCAAGTTTCTTGAACAACCCTAGTTAGTTTTATACAATGGGATATATGGATCCTTGCCACTAGAATATCCAGGAAACACAATATTCCAAAGTCAATGGTGAGGGCTATTGGATTTTGATAAAATAGTGGGCGACTAATAAGTATTAATTTATTTATTTGTCTTGATTTTATCATTATAAAGTTTTAAATCTTTTCTCATATTAATTTATGGAAACAACAAGAAAAATGACATAAAACATATCATTGTGAACTATACTCAAGAAGGAAAACCCTCTCACATTCGCCAATTCCCAGGAGTGGAGAGGAGTTTACACGTCATCCTTCACCACGAGAGGAAATTGTATGTTCTGGAAGAGCATGTTCTAGTTGTGCCTGGGAAAGAGGCCAGTGATGCGGAACTATCTACCTATATGGAACACATAGATGATTCCACAGATGTCCAATGTTTCATGATATTGGTCATGTCTAATGATCTCTTTTAGTAACATGAAAACATGGAAGTGTATAGCATGATGTCTCACCTTAAGGATCTGTACCAAGTGAATGCAAGACAAGAGAGATATGAGATCTCCAACACTGTTTTTACAACTATGCACGGAGAGTCTTCACCAGCTGTTCGCCATGTAGTCAAGCTTATGGGATATATTAAACAACTAGACATCATAGGGATTAAGTTCCCAGATGAGTTGCGTACAGATCTCATCCTATCATCACTTCCCAAGACCTTCTCTAGCATTGTTTTCAATTATAACATGAGAAATAATGGGAAGAGTCTATCAAAAATTTTGACCTTAATTCTCCATGTACATAAGGACATGGGGCGTGAAAAATCTGCAGTCCTTATGGTGAATAATAAAATTAAGGACAAAGAAAAGGGAATAAAGACTTATAAACGTTCTCAATCCCCCGAGAGTTGTACCTCCAAGAAGGGGAAGATTCAGAGGCGGGGCAAGGAATGGGAGGCGGTATGTTTTTCATGTGGCAAGCAAGGCCACTGGAAGAGGAATTGCAACTAAAAGTGTGGGGATGCTAAAGGTGTGTTCGTTATCGAGTGTAATCCTTCCATTTCTACACATTGGGTATTAGATACATCTGGTGGTGATAAAATCTATATTAAAATGAAGAGACCAAGTATATTTAAAAAGATTTCTAGAGGAGACGTGGATCTTCATTCTACCAATGGTGAAAGGATGTCTGCATTGGCTATTGATGATTACCACCTCTCATTGCCAACTGGGATGATTTTAGTTTTACATAAATATTATTATGTTCTTAGTGTTACCAAAAACATAATTCTTGTATTGTGTTTTGATATGGATGGATTTATATTCATGCTTGAGAATAAAAGATTCTATATTTATATGAAAAACATATGATATTGTATGATACATTTAAATAATTGTTTGTATGTATTAAATTACAAAAACCAAGTGTTGGAAATTTATAACGAAACAAACTTGCATGACTTATACATAACCCATTTGTGGAATTACCGTCTCAGTCATGTAAATGAGAAGTGATTGAAAAATCTCTAACAAGATGGCTATTTAAACACTATTGAGCTAATTCCACTTGATAGATGTCACTCTTGTTTACAAGGTAAAATGGCCAAGCTGCCTTTCGTTGGACAGGGTGAAAGGGTCATAGAGCTTCTAGGATTGGTGCACATGGATGTGTGTGGACCATTTACCGTAGAAGCTGGAGGTGGATATTCTGACTTATATACTTTTACTGATGATTTGAGAAGATGTGGCTATGTATACTTAATGAGTTATAATTTAGAGTCCATAAAGAAATATAAGGAATTCAAAAATGAAGTAGAGAATCATCTTGGTAAGAAGATAAAGAATCTTTGATCGGATCGAGGTAGAGAATATCTAAACCCAAATTCCATCAATCATCTACAGGAGTTTGGGATTATATCTCAGCTCACTCCTCCTTATACAACACAGTGGAATGGTGTTAGTGAATAGAGGAACTTCACCTTGTTGTACATGGTGAGATCGTTGCTAAGTCATGCAGGTCTTCCATTATCCTTTTGGGGAAATTCATTACAAACTGCGACTTACACATTAAACCGAGTACCAACTAAGGCAGAATATGGATTTCCATCTAAGTTATGGAATGGAATGATAACCATTGTGTTGCACACACATGTATGAGGATGCGAGGTATTTGTTAAGGCTTTCTTAGGAAACAAAATAGCATCCCATGGCACGAGGTGTTTCTTTATAGGATATTCCAAGGAAACGAAAGGATATTACCTATATAACCCTTCAGATAAGAAATTAATTGTTTCCAAACAAGATGCATTTCTTGAGGGGGAGCACATCCTCAAAAAGGATAGTGGGAGAAAGATTGACTTCAAAGAAGTTGATGATCATGATACACAGGAGTTGTTACATGAACAAGTTCCACATGTCCCCGTGGTAGAGGTTCAAGAATCCCAAGTACTGCATAGGAGCTCAAGAGAGGTAAGGGAACTAGAGATTTGGTTTCCCTGTCACCAAGGATGGTGACTCATTATTGTTGGAAAATGATGAACCTCTCTCCTACATGGATGCTGTAGAATGTTCAGAAGCCACATGGTGGATAGAAGATATGAATTCTAGATGGATTCCATTTATCAGAACCACGTTTGGGTTCTGGTCGATGAGCTAGTTAATGTAAATTCTGTTGGATGAAAATTGGTATTCAAGAGAAAACTGGACCTGGAAGGTCAATTTAGCACCTCTACAACAAGGATAGTGGCTGAAGGATTTAGAAAACATCATGGAATTGACTATGATGAATCCTTGTCAGTAGTTTCCATGTTTAAATACATACGAATCGTAGTTTCCATAGCATCTTACCATGATAATGAGATTTTTCCAATGGATTTCAAAACAGAATACATTAACAAGAACCTTCAGGATGATGTCTATATGACACAACCATAAGGGTTTGTGCCATCACATGAAGCCAAATGGTTTTTCAAGTTTTATAAATCCATTTCTAGATTAAATCAAACATCCAGGTCATGGAAAATTTGATTAGATAAAGCCATAATGGAATTTAGTGTCATTAAGAATGAATGTGTGACTTGTGTTTATAAGCGGTTTAATGGGAATGAGGTTGTTTTCATAATAGTATATGTTGAAAACATATTCCTTATTGGAAATGATGTACCAGTCTTACAGTTAGTTAAGGACAATTTGAACAAGTGTTTATCTTTAAAGGACATTGGAGAACCTGCCTACATTGTTGGTATCAAGATCATTCGTGATAGATCCAAGAGGCTGGTTGGACTAAGTCAGGGTACATACATTGACCATATACTAAAGAGATTTAGTATGGAACAATCCAAGAGGGTATTGGTTCCAGTATCACATGTCCTACATCTTTATAATAAAATGTGTCCTTGGAGATAACAAGAGAAACATAGAATTAGTATGATCCCTTACACTTTGGCTATAGGATCCATCATGTATGCCATGTTATGTACCAGGCTTGATGTTTCATATGCACTGATCATGTTAGGAAGATGTCAAGAAGATCCAGGGGATCAAAATTGGAATATTGTTAATACTATCATTATGTATTTGAGAATAACTAAGGATATGTTTTTGGTGTATGGAGGATACGAGGAGCTTGTCATCAGAGGGTATGTTGATGCTAGCTTTCATTTAGATCAGAACAATCTAAAGTCACAATCTGGATATGTTTTCCATCTCAATGGAGGAGTTGTCAGTTAGAATAGTTAAATGCAACCAGTTTCCACCGATTCTAGAGTGGAGTTTGAATATATAGCAGCTTATGATGTATCCATGGAAGCCGCATGGATTCGGAACTTTGTCCAGAAGATTTATGTGGTGCCTAGCTGTAAAGATCATATAACGTTGAATTATGATAATACTACAGCGGTGGTTCTTGAAAAAGAACCATGGTCACATCAACATACAATGAAAAAACTCCAGAAGTGTCACCTCATGATGGATTTCTATAAATGTGGTGAAATTATAGTGAGTAGAGTGACCACATAAGAGAACGTGGAATCCCCCATTACTAAAGGCTTATCTTAGCGGAAGCATGCATATCATATGAGAGCTAGTGGGTTAAGTGTTCTTAAAAGTTAACTCTAGTCCAAGTGGGAGTCTATTAGAGTTGGTGGCCTAGAACCAAATAATTTATACTTTATTCATTAATAAATTCCTTAACAATCTTGATTGTTCTTCTACGTAGCAATCCATGTGATTATCTCCTAAGGATAGTTGTTGCATTAAAGGGTCATAGCATATCCCTGTTATGATGTGAAGCCGAAAATATAATATCAAGGTTAGTGAATATATGTTCTATGGCTAGATGATGTTATTTTAGGGACACTAATAATACATTCCATTTGGTGTGAGGACTCATAAAACGTTGAGGAACTTTCCCTTGGTGTGTGAACTTGGTAATATCTATGAGGATCTTATAGAATGAGACCCACTAGTAGGAAATCAACCTTTCATAGTGTCATTGGATGTTCCTATCTATGGACGTGTGTATTGGTACTTAGACTTTATGATTATTATTAATGGCTATTAAAACTCACTCACATAGATATATTGATGAAAATGATGATGACACAATGTTTTCAGTGAATTAGGATATGTTGGTTGCATCACGAGTGATACTTCGTTAATAGATAATGAAAGAATGGATTTTTCCCTTCTATTCCATAACAGAAGTAGATATCTGAGGCCCTTTGATGGAATCGATATAGCTTAAATAAATCAATGTCCATGGTGAGGAATGGGGAAGCTCAATATAAAGAAGTCAAAAAAAGAATAATTGAGCACATGGTCTAATGGTAGTAGCATGAATCCGGTTTTATTATATATTTTGAGACAAAGAGATTATATTACACGATAAGTGTTAATAGGACATGACACATCATTTACGACATTAACTTATTTATCTATGGGTGACTTGGCATGTTTCTAGACTCTAACCATGGATATTAGGCAGGATCTACCTAATTCCACTTAGAAAGCGGCCTAGAGGGTCACACACAAAGTGTTCCCATGTATCTTAGTTAAATATTAATTTAACGAGTTAAATAAAGATTATTCTCAATTGTGGTTTAATAATTATTTATGGATGTCTGGTCACATTGATTTCGACACTAGTTATTCGAGAGAATATATTATGGGTGTAATAATATATTTATTAGTGAGTAATGAAGTTATATTTATTCTAGAAATAATTATCCATTATTCAAGGTATAATAAATTCGATGGAGGAAATAATGAAAAATTGAAAAACAAATTTACACACCGTGTATATTCAATATAAAGGTCGGGTATTTTATCTTGGAATTTTTTATAAAAAATATTATTTATTTAATTATATAATATTAGGTATAATTTGATGGGCGCATGTCAAGTAATAATAATAGACAACTATTATTATTAGACATGGGGTATTACTAAGAATTAAATGTAATGAATAAATGATTTCAGGTAATTAATTTATTTTATTATTATATGTACTTAAAATCCAAATTATATAATTCTCATTAGCCTCGACATTTTTTTGGTTGTGCACAATAGATTTGGAAAATCTCTCAATCCAAGAGATAATTATTTTTCCACCATGAACTTTCTCAAGCTACGAGAGAGAGATCCACCTCTACTAGATCAAGGTGATCAAAGGCGGACCTCAGAAGCGAAGGCTCTTCCATGCTAGCACCCGGAGATCACCTAGGTGAGGTCCAGAGTTACGTAGAGAATGTGTGGATCACAGCTAGAGGAATACTACACTTGGATTCTACGACGCAGTGACGGATCACATCGAATTGTGACCAGAAAAATCAACGGAGAATGAATTACTTCATGGTAATTGTTGTCAATAATTAAATTATTTATAACCAATATATGATGATCCTCTTTAGGTTTTCAGGACTCCACTTTTTTTTCATTCATCATTATATTCTAAAGATCTAGAATTTTATTATCATGATGGATCTCGTATGGATCATTGTTATTGCTAAAAATCATTGTCCAGTAAACCCACCAACGTGCTTCCAATGTGCCAAGAACCTACATTCAGGTCACAAGGCCTTCAAGTTTTCAAATTTCAATGAGACATTGAGCCAATAGGTCTTTATGTCATGTCATAATTACCTCAAAAATCTGTTGAAAATAGAACTTCCTTTTATTAATAAAAAAGGGGTGTTATCCTTTACTTATTAAAAAAGAAATGTATTTTTTTGAGTGTTTATACCCTTGATGCTAATTGTTAAACATGGAATGATTGAAGTTGGACTTTGGGTGACTCTTTATTTCATCTTAGATCTTGTAAGGGGTATGGGAAGGATTGAGTCATGCCATAAATCTCAACAAATTCAATTAAGATTGTGTTTATAAACATATCGTGTTGTCGTATGTCTAATTTATTGCAAAATCTATCTAAGGGAAAATAATCTAGGATTTCCTTGGGATATTGTCTTAGTGGTATGTGTGTTTTATCCTTTATGGGTGTTGGTATTTATGATTGTGCCATGTAAACTCGTTTTTCTTGTGTTTGGTGTTTTTAACGTTTATCTTGTAGGATATTACAATTATTATATATTAATCATGATGTTTTATGAAGTCTAGATACATTTCATATTATGTATTTCTTAAATGTCCCGAAGGCATTTGGTTATTGATTTTTGGTAACCCCACTTTCAATGGATGAGGTGGAACCCTTACAAGGCCCATAGGCTTAGAGATTACATTACTCATAGACTTGGAGACATTACATGACACATAGTTCTTATGGAAATCATACATACTATGACTACTTAAAACCACCCCTCCCCACCATATGAATCATGATTATATCTCCACCTTTGCATGGCTGTTTGGATAGATGTATTCTGTAGATATGCACATGCACGGTACCGATGGAAATGTCATACCCTCTCATAATTCCAAATTTGTTAGCCCTGATCTGGTGAATGCATCCTGCTCTTAAATCGTCCTCTAGAGCTGGTTCTTTGGAGAATTTTTCTGGGCATCTGCATATCAGGTTGCCCTAAGGACCTTGAGTTGTCTTGAAGGGCTTGATGTGGCCCAAAGGCCTTGATGGTCGCTCAAAAGCCTCACCGACCTGAAGGCCATGGTGGCCCGAAGGCCTTAAGGACTCCATGCTCAAACCGATGGCCCAAGGTGAATTGTTCTAGCTGCTATAACTCATGCTACAGTACATCTATAGTACTGCTATATTATTACTACAATACTGCTACAGTAACCAAAACTTATGCCTCTACCTGGTTTTGAACCAGGGACTTGTGGATGCACTTAGAGAGAGGTTTTTTTAGATGTCTAAAATGTTATAAATTAATGAAAATTTGTAATATTTAAATAAATGTTGATTTATTTGGGAAGAATAAATAATTTTATTACAGTATGAATAGAATATTTTATTATTATATAAATAATATCATTGTAGGGACTTCTTTTTTTCCCTAGTTTGTTGTTTACCACCTAAATGTTGGATGTTTGATGATTTGGGTTTACTTCCTCCCTCTTTATCCCCGGCCACTTGCCTATCAGATTCATCCTCCTGATCCAAATGGCAATGGAGTGGCCCAAATTCATGATGGACCCCTCAGAGGCTGAATCAATGTCAAAGTAGTCAGGTTTCTCCTCTGTCAACTAGTTGCTCACATCTCTCTCTATTCAGCTGAAGCCCTCGCATGTCCTCCCATCTTATCCTACCTCATCGTGCCATCAGCCTATCCTCAGATGGTTTTGTCTTATTCAGTGTCAAGAACGAGAGGTCTTGAGAACTTCTCATCGGACTGCCACTGGAACATTCAGTGGAACTTCCAAGGGAACTTCCGGTGGGACTTCCAAGGGAACTTCTGTTGTGATTACCACTAGAACTTTTGGTGTGACTACCACTGCGACTTCCAATTGGACTCCCACGGGAACATCCAGTGGGACTTCCATTGGAACTCATAATGGATTTATAGATGTTATTTGTACATATTCTGCAAATTAAAATATTCAATATATCTTTTAAGTGCATTTATTATAAATTATCTAAAATATATAGATTTTATTAACATTTTTATTCATGTATTATTTACCTTTTAAAATATGAAATTATATATCTTTAAAAAAAATTAAAAATTTTAATACATATTTTATATTATTGTAATATATATATATATATTTATTTATTAGAATGTAATTTTTATTAATATATTTTGTAGTTTTATAATTATATACATTTATTATGTTGTGAAGAACCACAGAAACTCTTAATGGAATTATAGTTGTAATTTATTTAAATTTTTCAAATAAATATATTCAATATATTTTATAAGTGCACTTATTATATATTTTCAAAAACATATACTTATTATTTACATTTTTATTCATGTATTATATAGATTTTTAAATGATAAATTTTATTAACGTTATATAATTTATTTAAAATAATGTAATACATATTTTATAAAATTTCATTTTAATTAAAAATATTTTTTATAATTTAACTTTTATTAACAAATTATTTTGTTTTATAAATATATACTTTTGTTGTATTATGAAGTTCTACTAAAACATCCACTAGAAATTCAACTAAAACCATCAATGGGACTTCAATTGAAACTCTTAATGGATTTATATTTGGTATTTATACAAAATTTTCAAAAAATATATTCAATATATCTTTTAAGTGAATTTATTATAAATTTTCCAAAATATGTGCATTTTATTTACAATTTTATTCATGTTTTATATACTTTTTAAAATGGTATATTTTTTTATTTTTATAAAATTTATTTTTAAAAATATAATACATATTTTATATAATTCCATTTTATTTAAATTTCTTTATTAGTGTTGAATTTTTATTAATATATTTTATAGTTTTATAAATATATTGTTTGGTTGTATTGTGAAGTTCCATTCGAACTTCCATCAGAACTTCCATTTTAACTCTTAATAGATTTATAGTAGTTATTTATACATATTTTGTAAAATTATATATTTAATATATATCATAAGTTCATTTATTATAAATTTTCAAAAATATATACATTTTATTTACATTTTTATTCATGTATTATATAGATTTTAAAGTTGTAAATTATATTGTTTTTATATAATTTATTTAAATCAAAATAATACATATTTTATATAATTTCATTTTATATTAATATATTTATTAGAATTTAATTTTTATAAATATATTCTATAGTTTTATAAATACATACTTTTATTGTATTGTGATGTTCTGGTGGGACTTCCACCGGAACTGCCGGTGGGACTTACACTAGATGTTTCATTGAGGCTTTCATTGGAACTTCTGATGGGACTTCCACTAGAACTTTCATTGGGACTTACAGAGAATGTTTCACTAGGACTGAAACTGGAACATTCGGTGGGACTGCCATTGCAACTTCTGGTGGGACTGCCGTTGAAAATTATGATGGGAGTTCCATTGGAACTCTTAGTGGATTTATAGTTGTTAATTATAATATATTCAATATATAATTTAAGTGCATTTATTATAAATTTTCCAAAATATATACATTTTATTTACATTAAAATTCATGTATTATATTCTTTTTTAAATGGTAAATTTTATTATTTTTATAAAATTTATTTTTAAAAAAGTAAAAAATATTTTATAATTACATTTTATATAAATATATTTATTTGAATTTATGTTTTATTAATACATTCTATAGTTTAATAAATAATTACTTTTGTTGTATTGTGAAGTTTCACTAGAACTTCCACTAGAACATCCACTAAATCATCCATGGAAACTGCAAATGGATTTATAATTATTATTTATATAGATTTTCAAAATAAATATATATTCAATATATATTATAAGTGAATTTATTATAAATTTTACAAAGTATTTACATTTTATTTACATTTTTATTCATGTATTATATACATTTTTAAATTGTAAATTATATTATATTTAATATAATTTAATTAAAACAATGCAATACGTATTTTATATAATTGCATTTTATCTAAATATATTTATTTGAATTTAATTTTTTATAATATATTTTGTTGTTTTATAAATATATAATTTTGTAGTATTGTGATGTTCTACTGGAACTTCCATTGAAATTTCCATTGGAACTTCTATTTGAACTCTTAATGGATTTATAGTTGTTATTTGTACGTATTTTTCAAAAACAAATATTCAATTTATCTTCTAAGTGAATTTATTATAAATTTTCCAAAAAATGTACATTTTATTTACATTTTTCTTCAAGTATTATATACATTTTCAAATGGTACATTTTATATTTTTATTTAATTTATTTTAAAAAATGTAATGTATATTTTATTTAATTTCTTTTTATATAAAAATATTTATTATAATTTAATTTTTATTAATATAATTTATAGTTTTATAAATATATACTTTTGTTGTATTGAGAAGTTTCACTGGAACATCCACTAGAACTTCCACTATAGCTTCAATCGATACTTCTATTGGAAATCTTAATGAATTTTATAGTTGTTATTTATATAGGGTTTTAAAAAAAATTCAATATATCTTCTAAGTGCATTTATTACAAATTTTTCTAAAATATATACATTTTATTTACAGTTTTATTCCTTTATTATATACATTTGTAAACGGTGAATTATATTATATTTGTAAAATTTATTTTAAAAAAATGTAATACATGTTTTATATAATTGTATTTTATATAGATATATTTATTTTAATTTAGTTTTTATTAATATATTTTGTAGTTTTATAAATATATATTTATGTAGTATTGTGAAGTTATACTAAAACATCCACTAGTACTTTCACTAGAACTTCCACTGGGAATTTCACTCAAACATTCATAGGAGCATCCATTGGAACTCTTAATGGATATATATTTGTTATTAATTTAGATTTTGTAAAAATAGAAATTCAATATATCTTATAAGTTCGTTTATTATAAATTTTTTGAAATATATACATTTTATTTACATTTTTATTCATGTATTATATACATTTTAATTGGTAAATTATACATTTTTAAAAAAAAATTATGTAAATAATGTAATAAATATTATATATAATTGAATTTAATATAAATATATTTTTTATAACATAATTTTTATTAATATATCTTGTAGTTTTATAAAACTATAATTTTTCTTATTATGATGTTCTACTAGAACTTCAACTCGAACATCCATTGGTATTTTCATTGGAACTCTTAATTGATTTATAATTGTTATTTATAGAAATTCTTAACACAATATATCGAATATATCATCTAAGTGCATTTATTATAAATTTTCCAAAAATATATACTTTTGTTTACATTTTATTAAGGTATTGTATACATTTATGAATACTAAAATATATAATATTTATAAAATATATTTTAAAAAATGAAATTCATATTTAATTTAAATCCATTTTATATAAATTTATTTATTAGAATTTATTTTTTATTAATATATTCTGCAGTTTTATAAATACATTTTTTTTCTATTGTGAAGTTCTATTGGAATTTCCACAGGAACTCTTAATGGATTTATAATTTTTATTTCTACAGATTTTATAAAAATATAATTCAATATATCTTATATGTTCATTTATTATAAATTTTCATAAATATAAACATTTGATTTACACTTTTATTCATGTATTATATACATTTTAATTGTTAAATTATATATTATTTTATAAATTTTATATATATAATGAAATACATGTTGTATATAATTTCCCTTAATATAAATATATTTATTAGAATTTAATTTTTAATAATATATCTTGAAATTTTATAAATATACACTTTTTTTATTGTAGAACATCAACTGGAAATTCACTGGAAATCCTAATGAATTTTTTCACTTGAGTTTTTCACATAAATTCGTCATTGAATTTGATTTTCCTTTTATAATAAATTTTTTTAATGACATGTTTTATAGATTTGTCAATGATTTTTTTCTATTTCATTTTTCTAGTAAAATTTCTTAATGGATTTTTCCAATCGACTTTCCAATGTTTTTTCAAATATATAATTTTTGAATTGAGTTTTTCAATAATATTTCTAGTAGGGTTTCTAATATATTTTCTAGTGAAATTTTCCATTGAAAATTTCCACTATTTAGTAGACTTTTCAAGAGGGTGCGAGAGACAATAATTTGCATAATTTTCAAACATAATTTTCCATTAATCCTTTTTAGTACAATTTTTCATTGAAATTAATTTTTCACAATTTACGCTTTTTTATTTTTTTTTATAATGGAAATGCTTCATTGGCATTTTCCCATTTAAATAAAAATGTGTTTTTTCTTCAAATAATTATTTTTTCTATTATAATATAATTTTCAGTTTTAATTAAAAAATATTGTGTTTTTATGCCATTAAATATTAATACCATAAAAATGTCAATATATTTGAAAAATAAAGAGTTTCTCTTTATTTGAGAAAATTGTTTTATTTCAAAAAAATATTTTTAAATTTTTTTGAAATCTAATAATGTTTTTATATGTTTCTAAGTATATATTTTTAATTTCTTTGACAAAATGATTTTTTAAACATGCAATATTTAATTCTTTTTGCAAATTTTTTAAAATATAAAAAATCTATATGTTTAAAAAATTATTAATTTTAGGAAATTTATATATTTAGATATTATTTTTTTAAAATTGTTATAAATATAAATCATAATATTTTATATATAATGAAATATATTATTTTTTTATATTTTTTCAATTTTTTTCTATGTAAAGTACATTTTATAATTTTATGAAAAATTATTATTTTCCTAAATTATAATTATTTTTCTTTTTATGTTTTCTGAAATTATGAATTTAACATTTATGTTAAACACAACAAATATCTATTTTATGTATAATTTAATTTCAATAATTTTTTAAATGTTTTAATTTATTTAATTTGAATCATAAAAAGATTGTATTATTTTCTAAAAGTTTACACCTGTACATATGAAATAAAAGAAAAATAAAAATGGGTTTTTTAAAAAACTCTAACATGTTTGTTTAAGATTTTACAATCGAACGGGCCATAAGATAATGCCATAATAGATTGTTAAACATGCATCATAATCACTATACCAAATTTTCGGTCCCCTGGATTGAATCAAGTTGTTGGGTGGGGCATAAGATCATGCTGGTAAACACATTCATGAAACAATCATTGATCCTTTGCTTGAACGAGTCAGCTGTTGGGTCGGAGACAGATAAGATTCAAATATAAATTGAGTTGCGACAAAAAAAAATTGTGAAAATCACAAATGACAATGAAGCGTCAAACCAAACAGCAGAATATAAAATGAGGAAACATATTTTAATGTGGAAAACCCCTCCTATCAAAGGATTAAAAACCACATGGCATGTCCGAGAAAATTCACTATGAATCAGAGAGTACAAAAATCCAAGTTATACATGAGACTTGAATCAAAAATACGGCATAAAAACTGTGTGAAATACCACACCCTGATATGCCTCCATTGCATCTCTGATAATATTCCATAACGATACGTCACCCTTCGGAGATCAAAATCAAACTCCCGGCATCGTTGCAGCACCTTGTTTCACAACATGATTTTCCAATGCTTGCTACTTCCCACGCCATAGAAAATAATCAACCAGTATCTGATCTCATTGGGTTTTCGCGCACCAACAAATTGTCTAAAATATGTTGTTGTATCTTCTTTATATAAACACCATGTCAATAATAACCAATTAATGCAATCAACATCCATTATTCCATCCATTAACATTGAGAATTAAATATCTATTAATGTTCGGAGAAAATCCTCAATTAATGGTGATATAAATCTCCCCATTAGTAATTTTCCTCTCATCAATAAATGTGATGAATCCCTCCATTAATAATTTTCCTCTCTCATAAATTAATTTGATGAATCTCAATAATCTCCCCCTTCATCACATTAATGAATGGAACCATCCAACCAAACCATTTGGATATAAAAATATGTCGGTATAACACCAACCTTCATCATCTGTAGAAAATATGATGACGTCCTTTTTCATTTTTGATATAAAAAATATCAGCTCCCCCTGCTAAAAGAAAACCAAATGCCGAAATCTTCGTCGCATCTGTAACTGCACCATCCTGTTCATCCTGCTGATCAAGACAATTTCTAGAAATATATGGCTCCCCCATAATAGTGATTACCACATATTCAGGATCACCTGTAGAAATAAAATGCTCTCCATGCTCAACATCCCATGAGAGTATATGTTCATCACCTTAATCGTTGATTTCCATTCTTTCTTCAATAGTGGCACTCTCTAAAGAAAAATATTTAGGTTTAAGATCTGAAACACCTTCCATGACATTCTTAAACTTCCAAACCATGTTCATCATAGTTGATGGTCTTCGACTCATGCACGACGATCGCTTGTGCCACAAATTTGATGACGTCCTCTGTGAAAATGGATTCGTCACATAACTTCACGGCTTTACATATGTCATGTAAAGCGTGTAATCCATTTTTCCTAATGCATAAACCATCGATCCTCTAGACAAAGTCCATCTTCCACCACTTAACAAATTTCAAAATCCATCATTATCAAGATAACTAACAGATAAGAAATTTTGTTGAATACCTAGAACATGTTACACAACCTTCAACATCAGTGTACATCCTTCATTCGTAGTGATACAAATATCAGCAACACCAACGACATTAGTAGAATCTCCATTTCCCATCTTCAATATACCAAAATCACCTTCTTCATATGAAGAAAACAATCCCTTATTTGGTGAAATATGATATGATGCTGCGTAATCAACCACCCATTCGGTGTACAAATCAGACATGTGACAATCAACACCAACAGAAAGTAAATCACCCTCACCCTGAACAAGACTTACCGATGTATCCTCAGAATCAGTGTGGTGTGACTTCTTTTCCATAAGCTTTTTCAATTCATATAAGTGTCTCTGCAGATGACCCTCCTTGTTGAAAAATAAGAACTTGACCTTTCTTCTAGTCTTTGACGGACCCCTCTGACTACCGCATCCATCTACCATAGTGAGAATACCACTATTACCTGAAGATTTATCATCATTTTTCCTTCGTCAATTATCTTTCATCAACAATGAAGAAATAACATCATCCACCATCAGTGAATCCTTCCCAAAAAACAGTGTGGTGACGTGATTGTCATATGAATTAGGAAATGAACCCAAATAAATCAAATCCTTGTCTTTTTCTTCCATTTAAATAGGTACTGTGTTAACTTTATCATCAATCTTGACTACCACCGAGGATAGCTCTGTCAGATGTTTGGTGAATTCTTCTAGATGGTTACGTAAATATCCATTCTCTGGCATTCGCAAATGATACAAACGTTTATTCAAATATGAACGATTATTGAGTGATTTTAATTTATACATGATTTCAAGATTTTCCCAGATCTACTTTTGAACTGTCAGATTCATCACTTCCCATAGTGTATTATCACACAAATACATCTGAATCGTGCTTTTCGCCAACTCTTGCATATCCTTCCAATCACCATCACTAATTGTCTCTGGCTTCTAAATTTTTTTCTTCAATACCTATGTTGTCTTCGCACGGACCAAAATATTTTTAACTCCTTACTGCTAAAGTGTAAAATAATTTTTCCCATTGAACATGTCAATGAGAGTAGAAATCCAATGATGTGAATCCCCCATATTAATCAGCATGAAAACCCAGATAACTTCAACTGATACCAGATGATGGGTCAGAAATGGATTGGCTTCAAATATAAACATAGTTGCGACAAAAACATTTTGTTAGAATCAAAAATGTAAATGAAGCCTAAAACCAAACAGTATAATAACAACTGAGGACACAAATTTTAACAAGGAAAACCCCTCCTTTCAAACGATAAAAAACCACAGGTTAACTCCGAAAAAATTCACAAAAAATTAGAGAGTACAAAAATCCAAGTGAAACCCAAGACTTGAATCGTAAATACATCATAAAACCTGTGGGAAATACCACACCCTGATATGACTCTTTCACCTATCTGATAATAGTCTGTGACAATACATATCCCTTCAGATATCAAAATAAAACTCGCGGTGTTGTTGAAGCACCTCGTTGCAAAACATGATATTCCACTGCTCGTTGTTTCCCACACCCTTTAAAATAACCACCCTAGTATCTACTCTCCTTGGGTTGTCGCGCACCACAAAATTGTCCGAAATACGTTGTAGTGTCTTCTTTATATTGACACCAAGTACATAATCACCAATTAATGTAGTCAACATCGATTATTCCATCCATTAATATTGAGAATTAAATATCCATTAATTTTTAGAGAAAATACTCAATTTATGGTGATATAAATCTCCCCATTAAAAATTTAACTCTCATCAATAAGTGTGATGAATCCCTCCATTAATAATTTTTCTCTCTCATCAATAAATGTGATTAATTTCAACACTAGCAATATTTCGTTTCAATTTGATAGCACGTGGAAAGATATAAAACACTCATAATAAAAACATGCCTTCAATGGTGCAATAAATTCAAGTGGACGGAGTACATAAACAACATTTTTAATACAAAAAGTTAAAATAAAACAAATGTTTCTTCAACACTATTAAATTAAAAAAAACTATGATCCTCCTCAAGAAGCCTCAGGAATTGTATATTCATGATATGACGGAATAAATAGATTAATCCCATCAGAAATGGTGGATAGTATCATCCCTAGTATCTGAGTTTACTAGTGAATTTCCTTATACTCCTTCTAGCTCTGTACATCATTTCAAAATAGCATCAATACTAGGAAAAACCTAGCAGCAATTGACTAGAGAAGACACTCACCTGATGAATGAAAAGAAACTGTGGGGGAAAATCTTGTGGGGCATTTACTAGTTCCTTATTCTAGCTTTAAACTCGGCCTCCTCTTCCTCATCCTTCTCCAAGGACAGGTCCCATATTATGATGATGAGTCAAAAAAAATTTCACAACTGGTGAAATGAACCCAGAAAAAAAAGGCTCGAGGATGAAAACAAATCAGATGTAAAAATCCCAAATAAAACCCATAAAATTTAAAGACCACAAATGTTTTAGATACATAAGAAACACCTAATTACCAGTATTAAAGCTTAAATCATTCTTTTAAATCTTCAACAAATGTAGTATGACTAGTAAATATATGATGATCAATATTCCATGTGGTACCATATGTGGTGTCCCACAAGTGAATACAATTCTTTCAATCCGCTAAAAATTAAAATCATAGAAGCCTTAGAATAAATTTGATATATAATAAAGAAAAATGATAGCATACAAAAATAATATGCATCAATTAATCAAATGTCAGTACTAGTTACTAACTTTCCTAGGACAAGAGGACTCCCATCCATATAATAACATTCATCTAGGTGGCCTCCAAAATTACCTAATGGTGTCATATTATGAACTGAAGAATCCCCCTATCTAACTTCCATCTCTGATTCTGATAAATTAGTTAGATAAGATCATAAGTCCCAGACCTGCATGGGAATTGATGATAGTCACACTTTTTGGGTGGGTTTTTTTTGCTTAATTATCCATACGGCCAATGGTAACAATTATGAATGTAAATTTTCACTGGCCAATTATTCATATAGATCTTTAATACTATCCATGCGACAAAAGGGATCTTGAAAACCACAAATTATTCCTATTAAACAAACATCAATCATGAGAGATTATAATTCAGACCTACATGGGGTTTGATGAAAATCATGCTTACTAGGTATGTGTTGTTTTACATAGTTATCCATACATCCAAAGGTAACAACTATGACATTAAATTTTCACCAACCTATTATTCATATAGAATATTTCCATTAAAGTCCATGTAACACAAGAGACTTAGAAAAACACAGATTATCCTTTAAAATAGACATCAATGATGCAGTAACTTTTAGCTTGCAGGCAGAGTAATGGATTTCCAAAACAACATAAAATATTGATGGCTACTTTTGTCTGTTTCCTTTAATAAACAAAAAACAAAAACTAAAAAAACACAAAATGACCAAGTCACCATTCCATTCACTCAAGTTATGGTAATGACAAAGATAAAACAATCTCACCAGCTAAAAAGGTATGTCTAATAATTATTCATAATCATAAAAGAAAATACAATGACTGTAGAGAGATATCCAAAGTGATATTTGAAACATATGTCCAATGAATCAATGAAAAGGAAACAATACAGAACAAAAACACGTAATAACATGTAAATCTTGGTTAACTAATCTATTATAGAAAAACAGCATCCATCAAAGAAATGTTAATGTTAGACCAATTTATTCTTTTACTCATATTGAAATCCCAAAATGTAAATTACTTATGACATGCCTCCTATTAACTTTGGACTTTGTACAACTCAACTCTTGAAGCACAACTGGATTCTCATGTCACAAAAGTGAATGAAATGTGGTATGTTTGAACAGATAATTTGGTAATCCCGCCATTCACATGGATACTAATCTACAAATCTATAAAAGGAAACATAAATTGCACTCAAGCTATGGCAATGACAAAGAGAGAGAAATATCATCAGCTCAAAAGGATTGTCTAATAATTATTGTTAAACACAACAGAAAAGGAAACAACTACAGGGAGATATCCAACGTGATATTTGAAACATATGTCCATTGAGTCAATGAAAAGAGAACTATATAGATCAAAAACATGCAGTAATTATTAAAGCTTGGTTGACTAATATTTAGTAAAAAATAGCATCCATTAATGAATTTTTAATGTCAGACCAGTTTAATATTTTACTTGTATTGAAATACCAAATTTTAGAAAACTTATGACATGTATCATGTTATCAACATTGGAAATTGTACAAACCTACTCCTGAATCACAACTAGATGGTCTTGTCATAAAGGTGAAAGAAACACAGTGTGTTTGAAAAAGATAATTTGGTCATCCCGCCACTCACATGGTTACTAATCTACCAATATTTAAAAAGAAACATCAATTTTTCATTAGTCCTTTCCCTAAACGGACAAAAAATAGAAGCACATCCATTTTTATATTTATTTATAGATATCTATTGAATTGCAAGCAATGAAAGTTGTCACCATTTTGCAAGGAAATAATGCCACAAAAAATATATATTTTAATTATTGAAATGAATTTGAAAACATAAAAGTGTTATATAGTTGTACATAGAGTAATTAGAATGAAAAAATTTATGGTCCCAAGAATCCCTTATAAAATCCTGGTCTTTCCTATCACTAAACCCATGAAAACTAGATTTAGTATCATTTTATTGAATTTTCCATTCCCGGTATTCTGTAACAAAGAAAATTTACATAGTTCCATCACCGGGAGAAAAAAGAAGAAGTTTTAGGATATGAAAGGTTGTTCATTGTATAGAATCTACCAATACTAACCTTCAAATGTCCAGTGCCTGCCCATGATGTGCATATATGGGGACATTGATTCATGGAACATATATTGTTCACACATCCTTCTTGTGAAACCTTGCGAAACTGTTAATGCACATAGAAGCGGTAAAGAGATATATAATAACTGAGACAAGGAAATGGTGACATGAGAATGATATAATTTGGATTTAAATGTAAATAAAAAATGGTCAATCGATCAAAACAAATGGTAACCTACAAAACTGGGGTTTCAGATCTGCCAAGCTCCTCCTATTCATTAACATCATCACTATAACTCATTAAAAAATCATCAACCAAATGTCAAAATGGAGTCGGGATTCCATTTTGATATTAAAATCACCCTCTAACCTAACACTATATCCAGAGTTATTTTGAAGGGGAACTACAGTGTAACGACCAAATATGGTATTGCGTTATGGTTGCAATAAATAGTTTTTTCGTTATAATAAAATTTTATAGGAATAGGTTATATTTAATTAAAAATATAAATATTCAAAGAATATTTTTTGGAGTTAAAAATGGAGGAATGGTTGGAGGGGTGTTCATTACAGCTACTTAATATTGACGTAACCATGCCCTATTTTGGGGTTTTGGATGGTAGGTGGTCTTACAGAACTAAACTAAGAGGCCGTGTATCTCACCTGAGTCCCTCATACAAAATATATTGTGTCTAGGAAATCAGTACAAATCAATACCAATTGATCATGTAGAATATCAAAGATGAAACAAATATGGTCCAGGGGACAAAAGATAAGTGGTTATGAAAATAAAGTAAATTGAGTGATAGAGATCAAATTAGAGAAAGTGTCATTTTATCACTAGAAGGGAAAACTGAAAGGAGTGAATTTAAATTTTATAATGCGGCTTATTTTTTATTTAGAATTTGGTTGTTCGTTAAATCAGGAAACCTACAATTCTTAAACGAGTCACTGGATGACTTGAAAAATGCTTAAATCAAACTGGTAAATATTGATGAAAATAAGAAACTGCCATGAAATAAATTACCTTAAGAATGGTAATAGACTCTCATGGTTACTATGATGAAGTGAAACAGACAACAAAAACCCATCCAAATTCTTGAGCAATTAGCGGAAAACATTAACACGTGATTTGTGGGATGAGTCCTATACCTCAAACAAGGACAGCCAACACGAAAGTCGTGAAGGGATTTGTAAGTAGAGGGTCACACTAAATTTATTCTCCTTCCTCTATTTGATTTACACCAGGTTTTCATACATTAACTGGAAAATATGGGATTCCAGAAGATAGAGAAGAGTTGACCTTTTTCAATGAACCCTGGTTAGAGAAGAATAAACCATGGAACCCACAATCTTATTCAAGAAATAATAAAAATATATAAACCCACGAAATAATACTGGAAGCATGTGATCACCATTCCATTTCTCTAAACCTTTCTAGGGTACTTTATACTACGATCCATAGACGTTCAGATGTTATGGCATGGGGAGTGTCGATGGTGCGGGGGAGTGTCGACGGTGCGGGGAGTGTCGACAGTGTGGGGGAGTGTCGAAGGTGAAGATGGGGGATTATCATAGAATATATCTCGTCTGGTGACGTCAAATTCAATGGAGAAATAGGGAGAAAGGTTTCGTTGAAGGTGATTCTGAATGAAATAAGGGTTCATAAAATTTTCTGAAATTCCTATGTTATCTCTATCATATTTTATTTTTATTATGATGTTTTTCTCAATTATTTATATGAAGTATTATTTTGCATGGGAAGGAAAAGAAATAAGAAATATTATATGTGTATCTAATCGTAGATAAAATATTGACAGTAAAATATAATGAAAATGGAACATATAGAATGAAAACTACAGAGTATACTAAAAACATGGAAACAATATTTAGAATGGAAAATTTACATTTTTTATGTAGTAGAAAGATTCGAATTAGAAATATCAGTGATAAAAATTTCCACTGTAAACTTCCTAAGAAAATTTTCAAGGGATATTTACATTGAAAATTTGAATATTTATTGGAAATTTACATTGTTTATTTATATATTAATATATTTAAAATGAAAATTTTCATTTTTGATAATCAAAGTTTCAATGATTTTTTAATTTATCAAAAATTTGGACTCTATAGTCTTATTCAAATATTACATTGTATATTATATTAGGAAATATATATTGTGTGGAAAATATGTTTATAATATGAGCTATGGAAATCAATGTGAAAATCCGGGCTGCAATTTACTAGTGGAAATGTGTAGTGAAATTTGGTCAATGAAAATTTTCATTGAAATTGTTTGGTGGAAATTTACATTGTTTTTTATATATTAATATGTTCTTTATTCATATACTAAAATTTTTTATTATAAATACCCAATGAAAAAATAAACTATATGTTTATAATCGGATACATATGATGTGTAGGAAATATGCATTGGAAATTTCCAGTGGAAGTTTTTAGAGGATATTTTTAATGGAAATTTCCATTGGAATTTTTCATTGTTTATTCTTATATTAATATACTATCCCTTATAATATTAATAGACATTCAAAATGAAAATTTAAGATTTAAATTTTCTTTTCAAGTTTTCATTGTAATTTTTCATTACAAATTTTCTGTTTTTATTTCTATACAATAGCCCTGAAATATTCAAAATGTATTTGAAGATTAGTAGAGGTTAATTATATGATCTAAGATAACAAGAACGAACAATGATACATTCCATGTCTATCCCCGATTGATCCAACATGTGATGAATAATGAAGAACACTGAAAACTGATAATCATACATAGAATGATATTTCTTCAACACATATTGGTTTCATTGATAATTTTAAATTATCATTGTGATTTTTTAATGAAAATTTTCAATGGAATTGAGAGAATTTCCATTTTGAATTTTCACTTGAATATTACACTGTATAATTATAATTATAAATTAAAATATATGTATGTATGTACATTTTTATTCAGTCGATTTTTGTACTGTGAATATGTGCTAAATATTTTCATCATATATTTATATGAGTGATGATTTACAATGTAATCGTAAAACACCAAACGCCAATGAAAATTTACTTGGATGATTGTATATAGGCAGTGAAAATTTCAACAATAAAATTTGAACTTGTAATATATAATTTAATATTATCATGTGTATTTTTATTTTTATGTGTTTCTTTGTGTATTTTTAGTTTGCATTGAACATTTTATCATAAATTAATATTTTATTGTATTTTTTTGTGAAAATTCTCATTTAATTTTAAATGAAAATATCTATTGAAAAATATACATTGAAAATATCCATTGGAAATTTGATTCAAACCTTGAACTAAAAGATTCTGGTAGAAATTTTCACTAAAAACTTATAGTTTAAATTCTCAATGTAAATTTTCATTGAAAATTTAAATTTTTTATTTATGTATTCACATATCTCCATTATAATTTATAGAGTGAATTTGAACTAGATTTTTTCATTTGATGTTGGAATTGGAAATTTGCAAAATGAGTATCTTGGAAATAAAATATTTTACTTATACATAATTTATTAGTTGTTTATAGTCTCTTAGGGATCCCTAAAATTTACACCAAAAGTATTTAATGCAAATCTGGAATGAAAATATTTATTAAAAATTTGCATTTTGTTTACTTATGTATTAATATATCTTCATTGTAATTTTAAGTGAAAATTAGAAGTGTAAATTTCATGTGGAAATTTACATAGGAAATTTCCACTGGAAATTTACACCAAAAATTTAGATGGGAATTTACAGTGGAAATTTAGACAAGAATTTATAATGTAAATTTAGACAGGAATTTCTAGAGGAAATTTTGATAGGAATTTCCAGGGGAAATTTGGACAGGAATTTCCAGCAGTAGTAGAAAAAAAACCCCCCAAAATGCATAACAGGGGCATCTGCATCCAAAACCCCAACCCGAGGGTCAGGTTCAGGTGTCCAACCTGAGATTATTTAAATCCCCATGCACTTTCAAGGGAAAACAAATGAGAAATCTTAAATGTGTATCAAGGGTAACAATGAATACTAATAGTAAAATACAATAAAAACGAGACATATAAAATGAAAAAGATAGAGTATTCTAATAATATAAAATAATATTTGATATAGAAAGATAGTTTTAAGGCATAACTTTGTATTCAATTTCATTATATGGAAAATGAAAAAGGATTATGGTGTTATTAAAAGGGGAAGGATAATGCAATAATAAAAGGGTAGAGTTACTAGTAAGCCAAAAATGAAATATAATTTTCCTTGTTCAATGGAGTTGTTGGAATGTTTTTGGATAAACATAAACTTCAATAAACTAAAATTGTAGAATACATGTATAGAAGACATATAATGACTGACATTAAATTGAAAGTGCATATATAATTCGTAAAATATATATATTCATAAGTTATATTTATTTTCAAATTAAATTTATTTGTAAATTATATTTATAAATTAATATATTCGTAGATGATAATGTTATATTCATTTTAATAACAATTCCTAAATTATAAGATTTGATGAGAAAAAAATTTGAAATGGTGAAAACCTGGAATAATTAAGAGAGATAAATAGAAAAAGGAAAACAAATTTTTATTGATGATAACACTTCTTCATCTCTTTTAGTATATTTCATTACTCCAAACCACAAAACATTAGAGTTTGGTGGGGGTGGGAAGCCCACCCACGTTGAAATTTTATGCACCCACCAGCTACCTAACACTCCCCCAGAGTATGAAAACCTCTACTAATGTTATATATGTTTTGTTACTGCCTCATTAAAAAACATTTCCAGAAAAACCCAGAGGGAAAATAACATGAATAATAAAAAGATTGCAGTCACGTATACCCCCCTAAAATATACATTGCATTACAAATTTTGTAATCTTCACATACCTATATTATATAAAAACATTCTAAAGATGATGTTTGGTAGTTCCTTTGTAAATATATTTGCAACGTTATCACTGGATCAATCATATTGCATGTCGATATCTACATTCTTCATTAACTCTTGTGTGAAGGACAAAACTTTATATGGTATTTGTTTTTTCCGATAATTCTTGATGAAGCCTTCATTCAACTATGTAATTCACACAACATTATCATCAAATAAAATGGTTGGACTATGATCCATAGTCAATACACATGTTGTACGAATGTATTGAGTCATAGACCGCAACCAAACACATTCTTGGCATGCATCATGTAATGTTTTCACTTATGCACAATTTAAAGACATTATGATGAGTGTCTAATGTTGTGATCTCAATGATTTGATTGTACCTCATACTAGGAACACATAACTATTTTGTGATTGTGTATTATGTGGATCAGATATATAACTTTCATTTGAAAAATGGTGTATCTTCCTTTCTCATTTGTAGAATATAATAAACTCAAATCAATAGTGTCACCAAGATAATGAAAAATATGTTTAATACCATTCTACTGACTTCATTTAGGGGAATATCTAAATCATGTCAATAGATAATTAGAAAGAGATATATCAAGATGAGTATAATTAGCAAGATACATTAGTGATCTGATATTACTGAGATATAGTACTTCTGGACCAACTGACTCCACCTTTTCCTCACAAAGTTGAAATTGATCGTTCCTGGTATTTATATATTGGAAAACCGTTAGAGTACTTCAAGGATTTACTGTATCCATATTAAATCATTTTATTACCTTTTTATTTAATTTGACTGATGTAAAAATATACCTCTTGGTTTATGCTCAATTTTTAATCCATGACAATAATTGGTTTCTCCTTGGAATTTTATTTCAAATTCATCCTTTAAGATTCTATTTTCTTTATTAATATCTTCTAGAGATCTGACGATATTTATATCATCAACATAAAAGAAAATGGTTACATATCCAGATGTTTTTTTCTTAATAAAAACACATGGACATATGGGGTGATTTACATACTCTTTTTTTAACAAATATTCACTTAAATGATTATACCACATATGCCGAGATTGTTTTAATCAAAACATGTATTTCTGTAATTTAATTAAATATTGGTCTTGGGGTTTTAATTTCTATACTTCATGTATCTTGAATCCTTTAGGATTTTTCATATATATAATATTATCAAGTGAACCTTATAAATAAGTTATAAAAACATACATAAGATGCATATTAACTTTATTAGCTACTACGAGGCTGATTAGATATCGAAAAGTAATATCATCTATAATATGAGAATATGTGTCCTCATAATCAATTCCAGGTCTCTACAAAAAACCTTCTGTGAGAAGACAATCTTTGTATCTTACAATCTCAATTTTTCCAATACAATTATACACAAAAACCCATTTATATTCAAGAGGCTTCACAACTTCTAGTGTGAGCATGATATGTCCAAAAACTCTTCTCCTATTAAGTAAATTTAATTCAACGTGCATTGTGTCTTTCCATTTATTCAAATCATGTAGTTTTTGACATTCCATAATAGACCTTGGTTTAGGGTCTTCATTTTCCATATCATGTGACATAGAATATGAAAATATTTCATCAATATTTTACATATTACTCTTATTCCATAAAACACCTATAGTGGTATTATTAAGAGTGATTCCATTATTTTCCTAACATTTAGGATTTTCTATATCCTGTAAATTCTCTTTATGATTCTCATCATGTATTTATTTAATAATACTCAATGTACGTGTTTCTTCTAAAAAACATTCCTCTATAACAGGGTTTTCAATTATACTCATCCCTTTTCTTTTATGAGGATTTCTATCCTTAGATCCAATTGGTCTTCCATGCTTTAGGCATGTTTTTGATATTTCTGTAACATCATTATGTAATTTTGTCTTCGGGACATCAATTCTAGTTAGTGTATTTATAGCTGGTATATGTGATTTAGTCACACCCTTTGAATCAGTAAATGCATCTGGCAATGATTTGGTAGTTCATAACATTATAAAATATTTTTCACTTCAATCTCATACTTTCAGGTGGGAGGATCAAGAAAATCTAACGTTTTCATAATTCAACATATCTATTCGCTTTATTTATTTTCTCCACCAAATAATGGGAATACTTCTTTATTTTAGTGAAAATAAAAAAAAATGTGTTGTAAAAGAATCATTAGTTTGTGGCTCAAGATATCTGATGATGGATGAGGATTCATATCCTACGTAAATTCTCAATCTCATTTGATATTCCATCTTTTTATGTTGTGGGGGAGCATTTGGTACATATACTAAACAACCAAATATTTTTAAGTGGGATATGTATGGCTCTTGTCCAAAATCCAATTAGAGTGGAGCATGTTTATGATATGCATTGGTCTGATATGAAATAATGTTGAGACATTCAATATTGCATGACCCCATACAGAGCTCGATAACATTGTTCTCATTATTAATGGTCTAACAAAAATTTAGGGGTGTTTTATCAGTGATTCAACTAAACCATTTTGTGCCTGAATATGGGTGATGGGATGCTCCACAGTAATCCCCAGTACCATACAATATTCATTGAAAATTTGAGAGGCAAACTCTACAGAATTATTAAGCCATACATTCTCTATGAAATGATAAGGGAATTGTGCTCTCAATTTAATTATTAGGGCAAGAAAATGTAAAAATGAAACATTATGAGTTGGGAGAAAACATGCTTGTGACCATCTACTTGTTGTATCAATTAATAACATAAAATATTTAAATTTTCCACATGAAGGATGAATTGGTCCACATATATTCCCTTGAATTTGTTCAATAAAGGATAGAATTTTAGCCTTAATTTTATCTAGATATGGTCCCATGATCAACTTCATAAGTGAACAAGCCTCATATGGAATTTTTTCTAATGGATAGGTCTGCTAATACATTACTGAATATCGATGAGAATTTTTAATTATTTATCGCATCATTCCTAAACCGTGTGATCTAATCAGTCATGCCACGAATTTACAATTTTTGGTCCATTATTTACTACCACATGGGTTTCGATCACACTTATATATGTATAATGCAATATAGATTATAATTTAAGTAGTTTTTCTAGTACATGACTCCAACTGAATTTATTAATGGTAATGAACATGTACTTTTCATTTATCTCACAAATAGTTTGAGTATAATACCCATTCTGGTATATATCTTTGAAACATAACAAGTTTCTTTTGGACTCTGGGGAATAGAATGCATAATATATAAAAAATTGTGTCTCATTGGATAAATAATAACTTGTTTTTCCAGTACCTTCAATCAGATCTGTAGGACCTGATATTATATTCATAATTGGTCTTTTTGATTTAAGATTAGAAAAATATTTTTTATTCTTAAGAATTGTGTGTTTTGTTCCACTATCTGATATGCAAATATCTACCCCATTTAAGCAATGATTTTTAATGTTTCATAGTAATGAGAAAAATATTATAAGAAACTACTTGTGAAATTCAAATAATAAAACATCTAAAATATAAAACATACAGAACAAAATCACATATCATATATCATAACTACTATAATTTTTCTAAATTATTTTCATCCATCATCTCATCAAATTCACAAGTAAAATCACCTAATTCGAGGTAAGTGAAATCATTGTTTGATGCCTCACAATTCTCAGTAAAATTTACCTCCATTTCTTTATCCTTATAGGATGTCCCAATAATGTGTAGTTCAATATTCATTGCATCAAGATATTCTTTATATAACATACAATGATGTTCTAGGGGTTCAACAAAAACGAGACCAATGTCCCTTAAAACCACACCTATAGTAGGAATTTTCAGGATTCCTCAGAGTGTTTGAGATGATATTTCATTGATTCTAATATTCATTTCAAGAAGGCTCATGGTTACGACCATGTAATCGTCCGCCTATGCCACCAAAACCACATCCACCACAAGAATCACGTCCCTAACTCCTTCCATGATTATTTTCAAAAAAATAGCATTTTCTTCACGAAATGATACTGCTAAACCAGTAGGATGAGATTGATGATTTCAAATCAAAATCCAACTATTCTTCTATACTAAAAGTAATGATTATATGAGATATAAATATTTTATATACCATCGTAATAGATATTGTTGTTTTAAGATGATATGATATTCATGATATGTCATATATGTCTTTTTAAGCATATCAGCATCAGTAATCCCAATACCATAGTACTTGAGATGTAATATAATTATATACATGGTATAATTGTAATCCCTAATCCTTTTAAAGTCTTAGAAGTGAAAAACATTCCATTTATCATGGGTTGCTGAAAGAACAACCTATTTTTGATGATCACACCTCTCAAACTCTTTCAGAGCTTTCAATGGATCTCTTTTTGTGAGGTATTCACATTACAAACCCTCATAGAGATGTCTTCTAATAAAGAGCATTGAATTTAATTTATTTTAGAGGGTTTGAAAATAATTTTCTTTAATTTTTTCTGTGAGATCCATTGATCCAAGATGCACTTCCACATATATCGTCCATGACACGTAATTATTCCCAGTAATGTCAAGATTGGTGAATTCGAGCTTCGTGAGATTTGACATGATGATAACTATAAATCATTAAAATCACATAAATATTATCATTTAATATTATTTATATATAACCCACCCTAATCTGTTAATAAATCTTTCACATGGTGATTTGAAATAAATACATCAATATCACATTACTCGTTTGAAACATTCTTGTATGTAATGATTTATTAATTACATCATACAATTAGTTGGAGAAAAATAAATTAATTTAAACCATCTAAATAGGCAGCAATCCGACCATTATGTAGGTAATTAAAATAAACCACTTAAACTATCCAATTTGGTGATAAATATATGATAAAAAGAATAAATACTTAGAACTATCCAACTAGGAGGTGAAAAAAAAAACAAAAACATACCTTTCCCATTTTTGAGGATTCATGTTGATAACGTGCTGAGAAAACAAATTTAAAATGAGGAAAAACCTGAATAACAGAGAGATATAAGTAGAAAAAGTGGAACAATTTTTTATTAGTGATCACAGTTCTTCCTCTATATCAGCGGATTTCATTCCTCCATATCACAAAATATTAGAGGGGGTTGCACTGCCTTTTATAGGTAGTGCAGAAAGGGTTTGGTGGCGGTAGGAAACCCACCCCGGTTGAAATGTTATACTACCACCAGCTACCTAACATGATTATATTTATTCATAAATTTATATTTTTATAAAATTGTATTTATTTAAAAATTATATTTATTTGAAAATTATATTTATTCTTAAATGATTAAATTTTATTTATTTTAATATTTATTCATTAATGATTAAATTATATTTATTTTTATTTTTATTCATAACTTATATAAAATTATATTTACTCATAAATGATATTTAATATTTAAAATTATATTTATTTTAATGTATTTTTAAATAACATTTTTTAATGTTTTGTATGTTCATATATTAATATTTTTTGTAATAATTGAAATTAATTTTTTTAAAAATGAATATGTAATGAAAACTTTGTATCAATGTAAAATATAATTAGTTTAAAATAAATGACTATAATTTTTATGTGATTTTTTTAATTAATATATTATTTGTTATACCGAAACATGTTTTTTTTAAAAAATTAATTAATTGTATTAATATATTTATTGACATTAGATGTATATATGATTTTTGTGATATAATAAATAGTAAATAAAATTTAAAACAATATTGTTATTTTAAAATATGGGAAAAAGTTACACACTTTTAATTATTAATAAATTTTATTTGTGTTATTTATATCAAAACAATTTATTTTCATTGGTTTTAAAAATAATCATCAAATAAGATGGATAATAATGACAATGATTAATTTTCTTTTATTAAATCATGTATCCAAACAAAATGAAGAAAAATCAAAACCATTTATTTTCTTTTTTTTCTCTTATGAATTATGAAATCATTTCTTTTCTTTTACTAATATATCACCTTCCATAGTGTTAATATTTCAAAGGGATGAAGGACAAAAAATATTTTTGAATGCACATAAATAATTTATAAATGACTAATTTTTATTAATCACCTACTATTGTGATATTGATATGGTAACACAGATTGTTCAAAAAAATGAATGAGAATTAAATAAAATTATTAAACAGAATTATTATTTCATTATCATATAATTTGGTTAGGCTACGAGAATATATAATCAACTATATAAACTAATCTATAAATTTCAATTAGGATTAATGGTTAAAATCAAATGATGTTTTGGAAATGAAACTTAAAAAAATCATCATTCATTGGTATAGATGGGATTCTAGAAGACGAAGATGAGATGACCTTTTCAACGAACTCTGGCTAGAGAAGAATAAACCATGGAACCTCCAATTCTAGTCTAAGAAAATAGGAAAAAATAAATCAACCCACAGAGTAGGAGGGATGTAAGCATGTGATCACCATGTCCTTTCTCTTAACCATTTATTGTGTTTTCGATATTTTGAGTCATTGTCGTGCAACTAGGATAACGATGTGAGTGTCAATGGTGCAGGGAGTGTCGAAGGTGAAGACGAGGGATTTACTCATAATTATAACTCATTTGGAAAGCATGACTCTATGGGAAATGGAACAAAACCGAACAATTGAATGTGATTTCCCTTTTTGTTGACTTCAAATTCGAAAGTGAAAAATGCAGAAAAATAAGGAGAAATGGGTTTCTCTCTGACTGAAGGATTAAATTCCCCCCCATAATTGGGTTGATTCGTAAGTAAACAAGTTACGATGTAGATGTTTTAATCCCTCATCATATTTTATTTTATCATGATGTTTTTATTAGTGTTAATATGAATTATCATATTTGAAATTATTAATAACAATAAAAAACAATTAATTTTCTAATTTGAACATGATATATAATTATTTTTGATAATTTATATATAAATAGTCTGCATATAAATATTTTAAGTTTTTTATATTAATACTTTGGATAGTTCTTAAAATTTAAAATACTATAAAATTATATTTATTTTAGTTACTCATTAATGATAAAATTATATCTAGTATATATTCATAAATTGTAAAATTATAAAATGATATTTATTCATAAGATATATTTATTTTAAAATTATATTTATAAATTTATATATTTGTAAATTATATTTATTCGTAAATGATAACGTTATATTGCTTTTAATAATTATTCGTAAAATATAATATTATATTTATTCATATATTTATATTTTTATAAAATTGTATTTATTTCTAAATATTATTTATTCAAAAATTTTATTTGTTAGAAAATTTAATTTATTCATAAATGATAAAATTATATTTATTTAAATGTTAATTTGATAATGATAAAGTAATATTATTTTCATATTTATTCTAAATTATATAAAATTATTTTTACTCATTAATTATATTTAGTATGTAAAATTATTTTTATTTTAATTTAAATGTAAATAGTATTTTTCCATGTTTTTTATGTTTTCATGTTAATATTTTGATACTTATTGAAATAAAAAGTTTTAAAAAATGAATCTATAATGAAAAATATGCATCAAAGTAAAATATAATTAATATAAAATAATTGTGTATACTGATTAGGTAATTTTTTTACTTAATATATATTTTTTTGTAACTAAGCATTTTTTTCAAAAAATTAATTAATTTTATTAATATATTTTCTGTTGTTAAATGTATATATGATTATTGCGATATAAAATATAAAAAAGAAAATTTAAAACAATGTTGTTATTTTAAAATATTGGGAAAAAGTGACAAAGTGTTATTTTTTTAATAATGGTTATTTGAGTCATTTAAATCAAAATAATTTATTTTATTTAGTTTTAAATTTTTTCACCGAATAAGATGAAGAAAAATTACCATCATTAATTTTATTTTATTAAATCATGTATCCAAAAAAAATGTAGAGAAATCAAATTAATTAATTTTTTTTATTTTCTCTTATGAATTATGAAATCAATTGTTTTCTTTTACTAACATATCACCAAACATAGTGTTAATATTTCAGTGGGATGGAGAACATAAAATTATATACAAATGAACATATATAATTTATAAATGAAAAATTAGTATTAATAACATATTGTTGTTAAATTTCAATGGTAACACTAATTGGACAAAAAATAATGAGAGTTAAAAAAATGTATAGGATTAAATTATTATTATAAGTCCTCAGTATTCAAACATTAAAAAATATTTAATTAAGATAATAATTCACATTGAGGATCTTATCACGTTTATAGGATTAGAGAATTAGGTCATAACATATACATAAGAACAAGAATATTACATATAGACACTTATACATAGTATCCATTTTTTTTTCAGAAAATAAAAACTCATTAAAAAAAGGTTCATGTCAAGTAACATGTTTTAGACAACATGATATTTCTATGATCCCATCCATGACCCTATTCCACTTTATGTCCTGTAAAACATTTTAAAATCCTGGGATGAGCATAAAAGGCTCAGTAAGGGATACACAAGGAAGAAAAACTATTAGTTTTTCAAAACAACAAGTAAACCATGAATACCTAATCATAAGTAATTTTTTTAACCTTTATGAAGTAGTAAATATTCTACAATTAATAAAAGATCATTTCATAACAATTTTTAACCAAAATATAACTATAAAACTCATCGAAATATCACATAACATATAAAGGTAAATTGGGACATAAACATACTTAAATGGAATAACCATACGGTTGAATTCCACACATATCACTAAATGGAATAGCCATATGACTGATTTACAAACCGAATGCATTAGAGATTGTAACATAACCAAAATTCCTAGATTATCACGGCACCAACCGTCATTTTATTTATCATGTAACCACCCCTCAAATGTCCAACTACCATTATGAAATCTAAACTCATAAAATATTGAAAATATAAATATTTCACTAATAACATTTGATTTGTAATCACAAGAAATAATTTCAAGATATTTAAATAATAAATCCATTTCAAAAATCATTTTCAATACCAAAACACCCAAAAATAGAATAAGGGGTTTCATTTTTCATTAAAAAACATTGAGGCATATAGTGGATGCCAAATAACGATTATAGCGGCAGGGAGGTCTTTGTCGCCGCAAATGTTAAAAATATTACTTTTGTCATTACGTAAAATGATTCGTAGAAACAAAATTCTTTTTTAATAAAAGTAATGGAAAAAGGGGTTTATAAAATGTATTAAAGAAACTTATGTAGAAATCAAAATATGCCTCTTTGAATGGAGATTGAGATGAAGTCCCTTACCTCATGTCAAACTTGACCCGTTCATTCTTTAATTTCCTAGATAATAAACATAAGTTAATTTATACTTTCTTAAGAACCTTTTTCAAGTTTATTATTTATTTTATATCACTTATTATCTTACAATAACAATTATTTAATTAATTTAGTTCATATCGGAAATTTTTTCCATGTTCGGAACTTTAGTTAAAAAGGAACTTCTTATATTTATAAAATGTCCATGTGGTCGACATTAAATAATCTCTAGATTGATATTCATGATTAATATATCATATATATCATATATAACCAGTATATATATATTTATAATATTTTATATGATTTGGATAAATGAAAATGAACTGCGTTGTTCATGGAGATGGTAAGCCACACGTATGCATGAACGCTACTTCAATTTCATTTTTTTCATTTTAAAAAGAATGTAAACCAGATGATATATATGTATAATATTATTCCAGTATAATATCATATTTTATATATGTTACGTATGTACATTAACAATATCCTTTATAATTTCAATGTATGGTATGAACCAGTCATATCACTTTGATGGGAGGTAGTCCACACTTCTTCAAATGAAATTATCATATATACATAATATGGAACCATAAAGATAAGATATAAATGAAAAATAGAGATGAATAAAGAAACCATAAACATAATATATATCATATATAAATAAATTCCCATCATAATGGATACCATAAGAGGCGGTGGGAGATTATTGAACAATCATTATTTCGTGAGGCGGTAGTTTTCCATCCACAGAAATATTATGTTCATCGCCCATTAGATAGAGGTGTGTGGAAGTGTAGTAATAATCCATCTCATAAAAATAACCTAGTATATTTAAGATACTGGGGGTCTTCTATAATAACATAATAAAAAGAGTTTATGGGGTTGGAGAAGTAAAATAAAAGAAAAGACCTTAACAGAAGACGCTACCTTTAAACCGGGTAACAACCTTTGGTTTGAACCAAATGGATTTCTTGAAGTGCTATATGCCTAAAGTTAATCGTCTAAGAGTATTAGAGGAATGTATAGAGATTTTTTAGGCATAGTTTGGTGATCCAGGGGTCTTTAGGGGTGTTAGCGTTGAGATAGAAGTGATGGGTTTTTATAAGAGGCAGGAGGGTTTTTTATGGAAGGTTTGAAAATATTATTTTATTATATAATGATTTTCGGTTTCTACAGATTCAGAACTCATTAATATATAATATAAGATGACTCATTTTCGAAATAAAATCATCCAAAGAGAATTGGGCTGGTTTTATATAATGTTTTAATTTTTATAATCTTATTTCTTTAAATCATTCATTAATGATAAAACACTACATCATTATTGTGTCAAAAATAATTTTATTTATTTGATGTTTACAAATTATAATAAAAATACCATGATGTAGGAAATATTTTTATCTTTCAAATTAATATTTATATTTTAATATATAACTTATATAACCCCATGTAAAAATTGATTTACTAAAAAATATTTGTTTATCTCATTTTCCATTTACTTTACATTAATTAATGTAGTGTCATTATCACTCTGAAGTGCCTCCATGGGGTCCCAAAATCATCCCAAGGATTATCATGATTTGAAATGCATAAACCAATAGTAATATGACACATGTTAGGGTAATTTAATATTATTATAATAATATTTATTTACCAATATTTACCAGATTTACCCCTTAACCATTGTAAATTAAATATTTATTGAAGTAAATATTTAAAATGTATAAAAATAGATGCTAACTATTTAAACAATATGGAACTCCTGATTCAATATATTTAATTCATTTTTCTAAATTCTAAACACAGAAGTGGTAGAAATCAATTTAAAATTAATTCTTGTTGTCAAAACAAAAAGTGTATTTTTAAGAAATAATAACAATCAAAAGATTAACACTTGTTTATGTCTCAATTCAAAGTAAAATTACTTTCAATGACCGAAATTGAATTAAATGGTAAAAACATAATATAATTAAACTTTAAAACCAAATAAAAATATAATATAACATTATAATTAAATTAGATTAAAATTAATTTTGAATTAAAATGCAGTATTTTTCACTATTTAGGAAAAAATGATCATTAGCAGAAAAATACCAAAGTTTTATTCAAAGAAAATTTTGTTGTCCATATTCTAAAGAAGAATTTTATTTTCTCAAATAGAACATATAAAACTGAAAAAAACTATATTTTAAAAAGGTTCTCCATCAAAAGAATGTAAATCGACCTTTAAATGAATATTAGAGTATTTGTACTTAAAATTGGATTCATTCACATTTTAAGCCGCTAAATTTTATTGGAAAAATGTAAAACGATTTAAGAACCATTGGTAATGACATTTTAGTTAGTTGTTTTCATTGTCACTAATACAACGACTAGGCATTAACTGCCATTTAAAATAATAATATTATATTATTATTATTATTATAAATCAATGTTGTGTGCAACGTAAGATTTCAAAGAAACATGTTGTTCCGTATCAGGTACGCCATCAAACATTTCATCCCCTTTATAGTAAAATTAATATAATTCACATATATTAATAAATATTAATATTTATTATTCTTTATTTATCTGGGATGCTACATCCTTCTTCCTTTTGGAAATTGCGTCCTCACATTTTTTATTCACTAATAAAATAAGTTGGAGTATTTATCCCTCATATCATTTTCAGCTTCCCACATTGCCTTTTCAGCCATATAGTTTTTCCAAAAAAACTACAAGTCTATACTCCAATTGTCACGAAGTCCCATGAAGATGTATCTCAAAGGTCCACCTCCTCATAAGGGTCTCCCCGCAACAGACGGCATGTCAATCAGACGCCCTATCTATGAGTTATTGGTATTTCCGTTCGAGGGGCCCGGTTTGTTTTTATGTTCAAACCAAGAATACCATACCCCAAATGTGTCCAAATATCGAATGGGATATTCCAAATGAACCTTCCCGCTATAATATTTCTATCACCACAGATGGTTCGTCGATCAGACACCATTAGACCAAGATATGGGTGAAAAGGTAAAACATGCCAAAGTGGGTCTGGATCCGGTACGATCCAGTCGGACCGACCCGGTCCAGACCGGGGTTTGACTTGCTCTGCGGATCCGAATCGTTCTGCAGGTCTGATCCGGACCGTGGGGGTAGCCCTGCCCAATTGGGTGTCCTGGCCCGAGGGGGCGGCCCAGGTGGCTATCAGCCCACGTGGCCTGAATGGCGGCCCGCGGGGCATGGTTGGCGGGCCACCCACATGGCCTGACTAGCCACGTGTGGGGGGGGGGGGGGGGGGTGCTGCGCACTCCCAACTTGTCGAACGGAACCCGCGCTAAGCGCCGATTCAGAAGCCACATGACCTAGGGGGTCTCACTTTGTCAGGTTGGCCGATCGGCCAGCCGGTTCAGCAGCACTGGCGGACGGCCAAGCCGGCTGTCCTGGCTCCTCCACTGCAGCGTGAGGACACCGTGGTTCTGCCCCTTTGCATGGTGTGATAGCACGACACCCTTCCACCGCAGCATTCATCCTTCACATGGCACAATGGTGCCGCTCCTCTTCCTTCATGGCCCACCCTGGTCGCGGCTTTCGTTCCACACAACATGGCAGTACCGCTCCCTTTTGGTGACTCGGCGGCCCTGCACCGCCTGCTTTCTTTGTGGCCAGCCCGACTCCATCCGCCATTGCTCATCCCCCATCATCAACAAAAGATAAAAAACAAAGCGGGAGGGTTGAGAGGTGTTCATGCGGTCTGATCCATCCACGTTATGTTGATATCAATCGGCATAACTTATTCAAAAAAATTTACGATGAAGAACATGAAAAAATTCAAATGAAATCCCCCTACCTTGAATGACGATTATCATAGATGAGGTCAAGGGAAAAGGGTATATGACGATTTGTTGACTTCATAAATGAAGACGTCGAGTATGGAATCATCGGAGTTCATCAAGGACGGTGCTCCCCCTCTGTTCTGGTTAAAGAATGAGGAATGTGTGCATCAGTCTTTAGAGGAGAAGGGCGTTCTTCTTTGGAAGATAATGTTTTCCAAGAGCTCCTCCTCTCCTTAAATATCCCAAGAAAAAGATGATGTTAACCCCAAAATTATAAAATCAGAACTTATTAAATTATTGGAATAATGAATTCAAAATGAGGAATTCATTAAAAGGGGGTTGCACTTAATTAATTATTGTGTGTAGGTAAAAATTAATTAAGGGAGTTCAAGAGTTAAAAGGGGAGTAGTCTCAATTCATTAGTCGATAAGGTCAATAGTCTTCTCCACATAAATGGGTTGTTAAAGGGGTTACAACCCCCAGGTGGTCCCCACCAAATATATCCTCCCAAGGGAGGTTATGTGTGGGTGGGACCCATCACCATAACCTCTCATGGAAGGAAAATGTGTGGTGGCTCCCACCTCCAACCTCTACATTGAGGTTTTAACCACCAAATTAAAAATATGTTGCAGACCTTATTTTTTTAATTATTCTTTAAAACCATAAAAATAATTTCCATCCCTGACCAATTGATGTCAAGTTGAAAGTATTATTAAGCAAATACCAGTGCTGCTAGTTCAACGGTGGTCCCAGATTTTAGTTCTGAGCACTGGTTAAAAATTTATATATTCCCGCTCGTTCGATTACTAAACGTTCTGGAACAAAACTTAAAAAAATTGATTATTGGCACAACGGTCCTCAGAATCAAGAATCGTAATTTATTGCGGACTCATCAAAATCCCAAGAATTTATGAAACAAATATCCATCGAATATCTGGGTCTTTACATATATCACTTATTACCTTTCTATAACAATTAGTTATTTATTTGAGATTATATCGGACATTTTCTCAATGTTTGGAACAAGAGTTAAAAATGAACATGTTATAAATAAAATTCTCCATGTGGTCAAAATTCCATTATCTATAGAATAATATTCATGATTTATATATCATATATATCATATATATCATGTATATATGTATTTAGAATATTCCTTATTATTTGGATATATGAAAATTAAATGAACCGTTCATTGAGACAGTAAGCTGTACGTACGCATGACCGCTACTTCCATTTCATTTTTTAATTTTAAAAAGAATTAAAACCAAATGATACATAAGTATATTATTATTACATTATAATATCATATTTTATATATGTTAAGAAATTTCATTAAAATCATCTTTTATACATCAATGTATGGTAAGAACACGTCGTATCACTTTGAGGGGGCGGTAGTCTGCACTTCCTCAAATGAAATAATCATATTTAGCTAATATTCACACCATAATGGTATGATATAAATGAAAAATACATAATCATGATGAAAACATAAACATAATATATATCAAATATAAATATATTTCCATTATAATTTCCACCATAAGAGGTTGTAGAAGATAATCGAACAATCATTGTTTCATGAGGCAATAGTTCGATGTCCATAGAAACATAATGTTCTTCACCCATTAAACAGAGGTGCATGAATGTTTAGTTCAAATAATTCTTATAAAAATATCCTATTATATTTACGATACTAGTGATTTTATAAAATAAAGTAATTAATAGAGTTTGGGGGGTTGGAAGAGTAAAATAAAAGAAAATAACATAAGAGAAGACATTGCATTTAAATCGGGTAACACCCTTTGGTTTAAACCAAAATGATTTCGTGAATGGAACTATGCATAAGTGAAGGATTTTAGGAGAAATATAGGTATGTATGGAGATTATTTAGGAAGATATTATAAGAGACAAGGGGATAAATAGGTGTGAGGAATGGTTTAGAAGTGTTGAGTTTTTATAAGGGGGGAGAGGGGTTCTTTATGAAAGTTGGAAAATATTATTTTATTATATAATGCATTTTGTATTCTAAAGATAAAATACTAATTAAAGTAAAATATAAGATGACTAATGTTCAAAATAAAATCATCCAAAAATAGTTGGATAGTATTTAGATATTGTTTTATGTTTTATAATATTATTTATTTAAATTATTCATTAATGAGTTACACTACATCATTATTATGTCAAAAATAATTTTATTTATTTGATGTCTAAAAATTATAAAAAATTACCATGATGTAGAAACTATTTTTAGATTAAAAATGAATATTTATTGTTTAATATATAACTTATATAAACCCATGTAATAATTGATTTACTATAAGATATTTGATTATGTCATTTTTTCTTTTATATTAAATTAATTAATATAAAGTACCATTATCACTCTTATGTGGATTTATGGTGTCCCAAAATCGACCCAATGATTCCCATGGTTGGACCAGTATCAAACAATAAGAATAAGACACATGTTTGGGAAATTTAATATTATTATAATAATATTTGTTTACCCTTATTTACTAGATTTAACCCTTAACCATGGTAAATAAAATATTTACTAAAATAAATATTTAAATGTATAAAAATAAAAGTTACCTATTAAAACAATTTGGACCTCCTGATTCCAAATATATAATCCCGTTTTCTAAATTCTAAACACTTATGTGACATAAATTAATTTAAAATTAACTCCGGTTGTGAAAACAAAAATCATGTTTTTATAAAATAATAACTATCAAAAGATTGACACTTCGTTATGTCTATTTTCAAAGTGAAATTACTTCCAATGACCAAATTTGGATTAAATAGATAAATCCTAATCTAATTACACTTTAATCCAAATTAAAAATAATAATCTAAGAATATAAATAAATTATATTAAATGGTAGTTTTGAATTAAAATACTGTATTTTTCACTATTAATTAATAATCATTCATTATTAGAAAAATATTAAAATTTTATCCAATGTAAATTTTGATGTACCGATTCTATAGAAGAATTTTATTTTTTTCAAATAAAATATATAAAAGTTAAAAAAACATATTTAAAAATGGTTCTCCATCAAAAGGAGATGAATCAACCTTTTAAAGAATATTAGAGTATTTGTCCTTAAAATTGGATTCATTCTCATTTTAACCCTCTAAATATTATTGGATAAATGTAAAAAGATTTAACAAAAATATGTAATAATATATTTTTTAGTTCTGTTATTTACCACTAGTACAACATCTAGGCATTAACTACCATTTTAAATAATAATATTATATTATTATTATTTTGTATAACGCAACGTTGTGTGCAACGTATGATTTTAAAGAAACCCATTGTTCCATATCGGGTACGACATCGAACGTAAAATTCCCTTTAATTTAAAATTAACATTTAATTCATAGATATTAATAAATATTAATATGTCTTATTCTTTATTTACATGTGATGTTAAAATTGTTTCATGATTATATAATATGGTTTGTCTATGATATTTTGTAATCAACTATTTCAACCAATATATACATTACATTTTAAATTAATGGTTAAAATCAAATACAACTTTTGAAATGGATCTTCTGGGAATCATCATTCATTTACTAATAAGGGATTTGAGAAGATGAACATGAGTCTTCCTTTTTCAATGAACTATAGTTAGAGAAGACTAAACCATGGAACCAACAATCATAGCCAAAGAAATTAGAAAAAATATATCAACCAATGAAGTTAGAGGACTAGAATAAAGTAATCACCTTTACATTTCTCTTAACCATTTAAGGGTTTTTGATATATTGATCCATAGTCCTGCAACTATGATGGCATATGGATTGTCGACAGTGTGGGGAGTGTAGAAGGTGATGATGGGGGTTTTTCTTGGAATTATTATTTCAGAGGGACGGAGCACGAAAAACTATTTATGAATGCAAACACATATATAATTGATAAAAGACTAATTTGTATTAATAACATATTGTTGTGAAATTGAAATGGTAACACCAGTTGAAAAAAATATTAATGAGAATAAAAAAATGAATTGGACACAAATATCATTTCAATATTATATTATCTAGGTAGGCTATGAGAATCTATAATCAACTATTTAAACTAATCTATATGTTCCATGTATGATTAATGGTTAAGTCAGATACAATTTATGAAATGAAACATATAGGAATCATCATTCATTATATACTATTAAATAATAATTATAATACCTAGTTATTTTTTTATCCAAAATAGATGGTTATTTATTACATGGTAAATATATTTTAGGAGACTTCATAACCAAGATCCAATGTTCATATTTCTTTAAGAGACTGGATACACATACGATTGTTGTGTTACATTACAATCTTATAGTACAATTTAAACATCATTTTCATTGTTGATATCAAAAAACAACGATCCAGAAGATACCTTGTGAGACTTGAAACTGTGGAATAAAGCTTGAATATTTTGAAAATATGCAACACTTTAAATTGTGTATTTATGAGTAAAAAGATCAATCACCTCTACCACACATTCAATCATAATATTTTAATATAGAAAAAACTATAAATAGATGATTTGTGGGATGAATAAAATACATCAAATAAGACAATCCAACAGGAAAGGATAGAAGCGAGTTATTGGAAGAGGGGTCACATTGATGTTATTATCTGTTCTCTATCTAATCTACACCAGGCTGCTATACATTGGATAAAAAATATGGGATTATAAAAGGTGAAGATGGGCCATCATTTTTCAACGGACCCTGGTTAGAGAAGAATAAACCATGTACCCCACAATCCTAGTCAAGGGAATGGGAAAAATATATATCAACCCACATAGTAGGAGGACTAGAAGTGCACGATCACTCTACCCTTTCTCTTAACTTTTATAGGTTTTTGGACACTATGAGCCATTGTCATGAAACTGTGATGACGCAGGGAGTGTCAATGGCACGAGGAGTGTCGAAGGTGACTACGGGGGGGTATTAGGCATAGGGGTCACACTAATGTTGTTCTCCTTCCTCTATTTGATCTACACCAGGCTGCCATATATTGATCGACAAATATGGGATTCTAGAAGATGATGATGATATGTCCTTTTTCAATGAAACCCAGATAGAGAAGAATAAACCATGTAACCCAAAATCCTATTTAAGGAAATTGGAAAAAATATATCAACCCTTGGAGTAGGAGGATTGGAAGGGTGAAATCACCTTGACCATTCTCTTAACCTGATTCTTAACCTTTCTAGGGGGTTTTGATACATTAAGCCATAGTCTTGCAAGTGTGATGATACAAGGAGTGTCGACGAAACGAGGAGTACTGAAGGAGAAGATGGGGAATTCACTTAGAATTAGGATTCTAGAGTGATTTAGCATGAAACCCTATTTTTGAATGCACACAGATATATAATTTATAAAAGACTAATTTTTATTAATAAATTATTACTGTGAAATGGAAATAGTAACAAATAAATAGTAATAGATTATCCTGGGTAATGAAACCAGAAAGTATTAATAAAAATAATAAAATTTAAAAAAAATTAGTTTGAGATTGTGAATAGACTCTCATGGTTACTATGAAGAATTTAGAAAGATGAAAAAAAACTAGCCAAATTCTCGAGAAATTAGCAGAAAACATAAACAAATGATTTGTGGGATGAGTTGAATACCTCAAAGAAGGAAATCCAACATAAAATGCATGAAGGGATTGTACTAAAGTTCTTCTACATCCTCAATTTTATCTACACCATGATGCCACACCTTAACAGAAAAATATGGTATTACAAATAATATAAATGAGCTGTTTGTTTTCAACAAACCCTTGTTATAGAAGAATAAACCATGGAACCCACAATCCTAGTATATGAAATTGGAAAAAATATATCAACCCATAGAGTATGAGGACAGGAAGCATGCAATCACATTGCCTATTGTTTTAACATTATTAGGGTTTTTGATATTATGGTCTATAATCATAAAACCGTGACGATATGTGGAGTTTCAACGGTGTGGGGAGTGTCAAGGGAGAAGATGGGGGACTCACTCAAAATTATGATTTCAGATGGATGAATCATAAAAACATATTTCTAAATTATTTTATATATATAATTATAATTGAAAAATTTGTATTAATAACATATTATTGTGAAATTGCAATGGTTACATCGACTAGAAAAATGATGAGAATTAAAAAATAATACAATGGAAGGAATTATTATTTCATTATCATATAATTTGGTAAGCCTGTGAAAATCTATAATCAACTATTTAAACCAATCTATACGTTACAAGTAGGAGTATGGTTAAAATCAAATACAATTTTTGAATAAAACTTACGAGAATCCTCATTAATTGGGCACCATTAAATAATAATTATAATGATCATGACTTTGTTCGTCCAAAGTCTATGGTTATTTAATACGTTATAATTTTAAAGAGACTGCATACTGAAGATCCCATGTTTATAAGGAATTAAGAAACTTGATACACATGTAAGTTTTGTGTTACATTAAAATATTATATTACATTTTAAACATAATTTCCAATTTGTTCTCAAAACACCACGATCTAGAAGATTGCTTCTGAAACTTCAAACTGTGTAATAAAGATGGAAACTTTTGAAAAGAGGTGACACATTTGGGACTAAGAAGATAAATCACATGAACAACACAATGAATCAACAAACATCAACTTGGATAAAATTATAAAAGATTTATTTGTGGGATGAGTCAAATATCTCAAATAAGGCCAGCCCACATGAAAAGAGAGAAGGGAGTTATAGGAAGAGGGTTCACATTGAAGTTCTTCTCCTTTCTCTAACTAATCTACACTATGACAAACCTTGACTAGCATAGATGGGATTCTAGAAGACAATGATGAGATATCATTTTTCAATAAAAATTGGATAGATAAGAACAAACTATGTAACCCACAATCCAAGTCTAGGAAATGTGAAAAAAATATATCAACCCATGGAGTTGGAGGACTAGAAGCGCACGATCGCATTACCCTTTATCTTATCCATTCTAGGGTTTTTGATACTGTGATCCATATTCATGCATCTGTGATGTTGTATGGAGTTTTTATGGCATGGCGAGTGTCAAAGGCGAAGTTGAGGGAGTTTTAGGAAGAGGGGTCGCATTGTAGCTTTTTTCCTTTCCCTATCTTATCTATATGAGGTTTTGATACCTTAACAGACACATCTGGGATTCTAGAAGATGAAGATGAGATTTTATTTTTCAATGAAACCTAGTTATTGAAGAATAAACCCTGGAATCCACAATCCTAATTAAAGAAATGATAAAAAAATATCAAACCATGGAGTAGGAGGACCATAATCACATGATCACCTTTCCCTCTCTTTTTATTTTTCTAGGGTTTTTAATACAGAGAGTAATAGTCATGAAACTGTGACGACACGGGGAGTGTCAATGACATGGGTAGTGACAAAGGAAAAGATGGGGGATTCACTCGGAATTAGTATTTCAGAGGGATGACATCCAAAAACCTATTTACTAATGCACACACACAAATAATTTATAAATGAATAATTTGTATTGATAACACATTGTTGTGAAATTATAATTGTAACACCAGAATTCTAATAAACTCTCATGGGTAGTGAATATGATATGTATTAATGAATATAATAAACTTTCATGAAATAAATCAGTTTAATTTTAGTAATATACTGTCATGGGTACTCAACCAAAGTGCAAATGATGGCTAAAAACCTAAAAAATTACTAAGAAATCAGTGGAAAACATAAAAAGATGATTTTTGGGATGATTTGAATGCCACAAACAACGCCATACAATATAGAAGTATTAAAGGGAGTTATACTCATAGAGTTCACAATTATTTTCTTCTCCTTCCTCTATCTGATTTACATGAGGCTGCCATACCTTGACTTAAAATTATAGGATTCGAAAATACAAAGGCGAGCTGTTGTTTTTTAAAAAACCCATGTTAGAGAAGAATAAACTTGGGAAACCACAATCCTTATCAAGGAAATGGGGAAAAAATATATCAACCCACAGAGTAGGAGGATAGAAATCTTGTGATCACCAGGTCCTTTCTCTTAAACTTTCTCAGGTTTTTGATACTATGAGCCATAGTCTTTAATCTATGACAATGTGGGGAGTGTTGATGACATTGGTAGTGTCGATGGCGTAGTTGGGGGATTCACTCGGAATTAGTATTTTAGAGGGATGGAGCACACAATCCTATTTCTGAATGCATGCACATATATACTATACAAATGACTAATTTTTATTAATAACATATTGTTGTGAAATTACAATGGTAACACTGGTTGGAGAAAATAATTAATGATAATTAAAAAAACTATTGGACAAAAATATTATTTCATTATCCTATAATCAAGTTAGGCTACCAGAATCTTTAATCAACAATTTAAAAAAATATATAAGTTTTATGTAGGATTAATGGTTGAAATAAAATACTATTTTTAGAAATAAATCTTAAGAGAATCATTATTCATTAAACATTATTAAATCATAATGCCCATTAATTTATTTATCCAAATTAGATGGCTATTTATTACATGGTAATTAGATTGCAACAGACTGAAAACTGAAGATCCAAAGTAAAGAAGTCTTTAAGAGTCTGGATACACATGAAATTGTTGTGATACATTATAATCATATTGTAAATTTTAAACATAATTATCATGCTTCTCTCAAAACACCATGATCCAGAAGATACCTTCTGAAACTTAAAACTATTGAATAATTCCAAAAACTTTTGAAATTAAGAACCCGATTAAATGGTGTATTTAGGATTGAGAAGATCAACCACCACAACCACTCACTAAATCATCAAATTTATCACCAAGAAAACTATAAAAATTATTTTTGGGATGAATCGAATACATAAAACAAGGCCATCGAACATGAAAAGATTTAAGGGAGTTTTAGGAAGAGGGGTGACATTGAAGTTATTATCCTTTCTCTATTTGATCTACACCGGTCTTCCATACCATGTCAAGAAAATATGGGAATCAAGAAGATGAATACGAGCTATCTCTTTTTAATGAACCCTATCTATAGAGGAATAAACAATGGAACCCACAATCCTAGTTAGGGGAACATGAAAAAATATATCAACCCACGAAGCAGGAGGACTAAAATGGCATGATCACCTTTCCCTTTTTATTAACCGTTATAGGATTTTTGATATTGTGAGCCATAATTTTGAAACTGTGATGACGTGGGGATTGTCGTCATTGCAGGGAGTGTCGAAGGAGAATATGGGGGAGTTTTAGGAAAAAGGGGTCACACTAAAGTTCATCTTTATCCTATATCTGATCTATAACAGGTTCCCATACCTTGACTGACAATAATGGGATTCCAGAAGATGATGATAAACATTTATTTTTCAATGAACCATGGTTAGAGAAGAATAAACCATGAATCCTAGAATCGTATCCCTGGAAATGGGGAAAAAATATTTTAACACACATAGTAGTATGATTGTAAGCGTGCAATTACCTTTCCCTTTATATTAACCTTTCTAGGGTTTCTGCTACTCCGAGAAATAGTCATGAAACATTGACGACATGGGGAGTATTGATGGTGAATAGAGTATTGAAGGAAAATACTGGAGATTCGCTAGAAATTAGTATTTCATATGTAAGAAGCATGAAAACCTATTTATGAATTTGGGTACATAAATGATTTATAAATGATTAAATTATATTAATAACAAAATGTGTTGAAATTGAAATGGTAACACCAGAATGGTAATCAACTCTCACTGGCAATGAAACTGATAAGTATTAATGAAAATTATAAACCATCAAGAAATAGATTATATTAAGAATGATAATGGACTCTCACAGGTACTTAGATGAAGTGAAAAATATGATCAAGAAAGTAGCTAAATTTTAGATCAATCAGTATAAAATATAAATAGATCATTTGTAGGATGAGTTGAATACCAGAAACAACGCCAACCAACATGAAATGTGTTAAGGGAGTTGTAGAAAGAGGGGTATCACTGAAGTTCTTATCCTTCCTATATCTAATATACATTAGGCGTCCATACATTGACCGACAAAAATGATATTCCAATGGATGAAGATGAGATGTCCCTTTTCAACGGAACCTAGTTAGAGAAGAATAAAACATGGATCCCACAATCCTAGTCAAGTAAATAGGAAAAACAATATATCAACCCCTGGAAGAGGAGAATTGGAATCACACGATCATCATGCTCTTTCTCTTAACCATTATAGGGTTGTGGATGAAATGATCCCTAGTCATGAAACCCTGACGGCATGTGGAGTGTCGAAGATGCGAGGAGTTTAGAAGTAATTGATGATGGATTCACTCAGAATCAAGATTTCAAAGGTATAGAGCATATAAACCTATTTTTGAATGCAATCACATGTATAAATTATAAATGAATAATTTGTTATAATATAATATTGTTGTGAAATTAAAATGGTAATACTGGTTGGACAAAAAAAATTATGTGAATTGAAAAAAAATGTATTGAAAAAAAATATTAATTTATTGGAATATAATCTTGTTAGGATATAAGAATCAGTAATAAACTATTTAAACTAATCTATACATTCAAAGTAGGATTAATGGTTAAAATAAAATACAGATTTGTAAATGAAACATATTTTACTAATCATTCACTGGACACCATCAAATCATAATTACAGTGACTCTGAATTTGGTCATCCCAAGTCTAGTGTTATTTATTACATGGTAATTAGATTGAAATAGATTATGTACTCAAGATACAAAGATTAAAAGGATTTAAGAGACTATATACACATGTAAGAGTTGTGTTACATTAAAAACATATATTACATTTTAAACATCAATGCCATTTTTGTTATCAAAACACCACGATCTATAAGATACCTTATAAATATTCAAATTGTGGGATAAAGCATTAAACTTTTAAAAAGAATCAACACCTAAAATGGTATATTCAGGATAGAGAAGATCAATTACCTCAGTCACACACTGAATCATCAAATTTCAACAGGGAAAACATATAAAAATATGATTTTTGGGATGAGACAAATACCTCAAACAAGGCTAGCCAAAATGAAAGGTGGGAAGGGAGTTTTAGGTAGAGGAGTCACACTGATGTTCTTCTCTTTCTTTTATTTGATCTACACAAGGATTGCATACATGACCAATAAATGTTGGATTCAAAAAGGTGAAGATGTGCTATCCATTTTCAAAGAACCCTAGTTAGAGAATAATAAACCATATAACCCACAATCCTAGTAAAAAAATAGTAAAAACTATATCAACCCCTGAAGTAGTAGGAATGGATATTTGTGACCACCTTTCCCTTTATATTAAAATTTCTAGGGGTTTTCATACTCTGATCCATATTCATGAAACTGTGAAGGTGCAGGGAGTTTTGACTGTGTGGGGAGTGTCAGAGGAGAAGATGGGGAGTTTTAGGAAGAGAGGCCGCATTGAAGTTGTTCTCATTACTCTATATAATCTATAGGTGGATGCCATAACATGACTAACAATGATGGTATTCAGGAAGATGAATTTGATCTGTACTTTTTCAAAAAAAAACTCTGATTAGAGAATAATAAAACATGTAACCCGTAGTCCTAGTCATGGAAATGAGAAAAAAATATGTCATCCCAGGAAGTTGGAGGACTTGAAGCATATGATCACCATTCCCTCTCTCTTAACCTTTCTAGGGTTTTTGATAATGTGAACCATAATCCCGAAACTGTGATGGTGCAAGTAGTGTCAAAAGATTAGGTAGTGTAGATGGTGAAGAAGGATTATTAGCTCATAATTTTTACTTTAGCGGGATGGATCATAAAAACCTATTTCTAAATGCAAGAACATATATCCTTTTTAAATTAATAATTTGTGTTAATAACATATTGTTGAAAAATTTGAATGGTAAATAACTATCACACGTAAGGAAATAGATAAGTATTAATGGAAATAAAAAATTATCATGAAATAATCTAGATTAATAATGATAATAAACTCTCACGGGTACTCTGATGAAGTGCGAAAATGATGAAAATCCATAAAAATTCCTAAGCAATCAGTAGAAAACACAAACAGATGATTTTTGGGATGAATCAAATACCTCAAACAAGGATAGCCAACTTGAAAGGAGTGGAGATAGTTATAAGGAGAGGTTTTGAACTAAAGTTAATATACTTCATCTATATAATCTACACCAGGCTATCATACCTTGAATAATAAATATGGGATTCCATAAGATGAAGATGAGCTATCATTTTTTCACAAACCCTTTTTAGAGAAGAATAAACCTTGGAACCCCCAATCATATTCAAGCAATTGGGAAAAAATATATCAACCCATGGAGTAGGAGGAGTAGAAGCATAAAATCACCTTTACCTTTCTATTGACATTTCTAGGATCTTTGATAATGCGATCCATAGTTGTGAAATTGGGAAGGTGTGGGGTGTGTCGAAGTCATGGGGAGTGTCAAAGGAGAAGATTTGTGATTCACTGAGAATTATGATTTCAAAGGAAATGATCATGGAAACCTAATTATGAATTCACACAAAAATATAATTTATAGATGTCTAATTTTTATTAATAACATATTTTTGTGAAATTACAATTGTAACACTGGTTAGACAAAAAAACTGGCGAGTATTAAAAAATGTACTTGATAAAATTGTTATTTCATTATCATATAAGCTGGTTGGGAAATGAGATTCTGTAACCCCATTTTTAAACTAATCTATACGTTCAATGTAGGATTAATGGTTAAAATAAAATATAGTTTTTGAAATTAAACTTATGGGAATCATAATTATTAGACACTATTAATTCCTAATTATTATTCCCATGAATTTTTTAATCTAAACTCAATTGTTATTTATTACATGGTAATTATATGGAATGATACTGCATACTCAGGATCCAATGTCTAGAAGGATTTAAGTGACTATATACACATGTAAGAACTGCATTAAATTAAAAAGTTATAGTACATTTGAAACATCGTTATCATTATTGTGCTCAAAACACCATGATCTAGTAGATACCATATGAAACTTCAAACCGTGGAAGAAAGAGTGAAACTTATGAAAAGAAGAAACATCGTAATTGACGTATTTAGGACTAAGAAGATCATTCAACTCATGCACACAATGAATTATCAAATTTTATTATGAAAAAAACTATAAAAAGATGATGTGTGGTATGAGTCGAATACCTCAAACATGGCTAACCATCTTGAATGGCGTGAAGTGAGTTGTATGAACGGGAGCCACACTAAAACTATTCAACTTTCTCTATTTGATCTATAACATGCTTCCATACCTCAACTGGCAAAAATGGGATTTTAGAAGATAAAGGAGAGTTATCATTTTTCAAAACACATTGGTTAGAGAAGAATAAACCCTGGAACCCACAATCCTAGTCATGAAATGATAAAACAAATATCAACTAATTGATAAATAGGACTGGAAGCACATGATGACCTTTCCCTTTTTGTTATCCTTTCTATGGGATTTGATATAGTGTTCCATAGTCCTGAACCCTATATAATTCAAGGAGTGTAAATGGTGTAGGGAGAATTGAATGTGAATATGGGGGGTTTTAGGAAGAGGATCCACATTGAAGTTTTTCTCCTTCCCCTATCATATCTACACTAGGTTACCATACCAAGCTTGGAAAATATAAGATTCCAGAAGATGAATATGGGTTATCCTTTTTCAAAAAACCCTGGTAAGAGAATAATAAACTGTGGGACCTACAATCCTAGTTAGGGAAACATGCCAAAATATATCAACCCATATAGTATGAATTCTAGAAGCATTAAATCCCCTTTCCCTGTCTATTTTCCTTTATAGTGGGTTTGATTCCATGATCCATTGTCGTGCAATTATGTTGACACGAGAAGTGTTGGTGACCTAGGGAATGTTGAAGGTGAAGATGGGGGATTCACACAGAATTAGGATTTAAGAGGGATGGATCACAAAAACAATTTCTCAACACACACACATATATAATTTATAAATGAATAATTTTTAATAATAAAATATTTTTGTATATTTGTAATGGTAACATCCGAATTGTAATAAATTCACACGGGTAATGAATCAGGAAACTATAAATGAAAATCATAAACATTCATGAAATAAATTAGTTTAATAATGGTAATATTCTCTCAATGGTATTCTAATAAAGTGTGAATGAAAACAAAAAAAACAGCTAAATTCATAATAAATCAGTAGAAAACATATAAAATTGATTTGCGGTATGAGTCGAATACCTCAAAAAGGCCATCCAACATGAGAGGCATGAAAGGAGTTATAGGGATATGGGCCACACCAAAGTTCTTCCCCTTCCCCTATCTAAAATATACTACATTTCCATATCTTGATAGGCAGAGATGGGATTCCAGAAGATGAAGATGAGGTGTTCTTTTTCAAAAAACCCTGATTAAAGAAGGATAAACCATAGAACCCACAATCATAGTCAATGAAACAGGAAAAAATATATCAAAACATAGGGTAAGAGGAATTGAAGTGTGTGATCACCTTTACTATTCTCTTAACCTTTCTATGGTTTTTTATACTGTGATCCATAATTATGAAACTATGACGGTGTGTGGAGTGTTGACATTATAGGGAGTATCGAAGGTGAAGGTAGGGGATTCACTCAGAATAAGAATTTCAGAGGTATGAAGCCTGAAAAAATATTATTGATTTCAAAAACATATATAATTTATAAATGACTAATTTGTATTAATAAAATATTGTTGATAAATTACAATGGTAACCCTAGTTGTAAAAAAAGTGATGTAAAAAAATGTGTTGAAAAAAATTATTATTTCATAATCATAATATCTGGTTAGGCTATGAGAATATGAAATCAACTATTTAACAAATATATAGATTCCAAGTAGGATTAATTTTTTAAATCAAATATAGTTTTGGAAATATAACTTATGGGAATAATAATTCATTGGAAACCATTAAATCATAATTATAATGAATGTGACATTGTTTACCCAAATTTGATGGTTATTTATTACATGGTAATTAGATTTTAAGAGACTGCATACTCATGAACCAAATTTTAGAAGGATATAAGAGACTGATACACTTGTAATTGTTGCATTAAATTACAAACTTATAGTAAGTTTTAAACAACGTTGTCATTGTTGTGATAAAAAACTATCAACTAAAATATATACTCTAAAACTTAAATCTATGAAAGAAATCCCAAAACTTTTGAAAATAAGAAACACCAAAAATAGTGTATTCAATACTCAGAAGGTTAAGAACATCATCCACACACTAAATAATTAAATTTTAACACGGGAAAATATATTAATAGATGATTTGTCGAATGAGTCGAATACCTCAAACAAAGATTGCCAACATGAAAGGCATAAAGGGAGTTGTAGACAAATGGGTCACTCTGAAGATCTTGTCATTACTCTATCTGATCAACACTAGGCTACTATACCTTGATCAAAAAATATGGGATTCATGAAGATGAAGATGACCTATCATTTTTCAAGGAACCCTTGTTAGATAATCATAATACAAGAAACCCACAATCCTATTTTATTAAATGGGAAAAATATATCAATCCATGGAGTAGGAGGACCATAATCTCTCAATCACATTTCCCTTTATTTGATCCTTTCTTGGATCATTGATACGACAATCCATAGTTGCATATCTATTATTATATGGGGAGTGTTGACGACATGGGGAGCGTCAAAGGTGAATACATGGGAGTTATAGACAGAAATTTCGCACTTATGTTCTTCTCATTCCACTATCTAATATACACCCAGATGCGATACCTTGATCGAAAAATATGGGATTCTAGAAGATAAAGATGAGCTATCCCTTAATAATAATCCCTAGTTAGAGAACAATAAACTATGGAACTAATAATCCTAAACAAGGAAACAAGAAAATATATATCAACCCATAGAGAAATAGGACTGGAAACCCGTGATCCCTTTTCTATTTCTCTTAAAATTTTTAAGGATTCTGATACTGAGATCGATAGTTGTGCAACTGTGGCGTCACAAGGAGTGTTGACAGCATGTGGAGTGTTGAAAGTGAATATGGGGTATCTACATGGAATTAGGATTTTAGTGGGATATAGCATGGAAACATATTTATGAATTCACACAAAAATATATAATTCATAAATGAATAATTTTTATTAATAACTCATTGTTATGAAATTTAAATCGTAACACCAGAATGGAAATAGAATCTCACGGGTAATAAAAATAACAAGTATAAATCCAAATAATAAACTGACACAAAATAAATTATTTTAATAATGGTAAAAGACTCTCATGGGTACTATAATCAAGTGTAATAGATTTTAAAAAACCCAACCATATTCCTGAAAAATCAGTGAAAACTTAAAAAATGATTTGTGGGATGATTTGAATACCTAAAATAAGTCCATCTAACATGTAAGGGATTAACAGGGTTATAGGATGAGGGGTCATACTGAATTTATTCTACTTCCACTATCAGATCTAAAAAAGGTTTACATAACATGACCATCATATATTGGATTCCATAATATGAAATGTGATGTCCTTTTTCAATGAACCCTGGTTAGAGAAGAATAAACCCTGAAACCCACAATCTTAGTTAGAGAAACAAGAAAAACATTATCAACCCCTGAAGTAGGAGCAATAGAAGAATGTGGTCACCTTTTCATTTATCTTAACCTTTCTAGGGATTTTGATACTGGGATCCATATTCGTGCAACTATGATCTTGTAGGGAGTGTCGACAGCGAAAACAGGGGATTCTCTCAAAATTAGGCCTTCAGAGGTATGGATCTCAAAAACATATTTTTGAATCTGAAGACATATATAATTTATAAATTTCTAATTTTTATTAATAACATAATTTTGTGAAATTGTAATGGTAACACCAGTCAAACAAAAAAATGATGAGAATTAAAAAAATATGTATTTGAAAAATCATTGTTTCATTATCATATAATATGGTAAGCCTATAAAAATATGTAATCAACTTTTTAAACCATTATATATGTTCCAAGTGGGATGAAACAATAAATGGAAAATATATTTTTGGAAATAAAACATTTAGGAATCTTCATTCATTGGACACCATTAAATCATTATTATAATGCCCATGAAATTATTCATTCAAAGTAAATGGTTTTTTATTACATGTTAATAAGATTACAAGAGACTGTATACTCAGGATCCAAATTTAGAAGGCTTTAAGAGATTAGATACACATGTAAGTGCCACATTACATTATAAACTTATAGTAAATTTCAATCATCATTGGCATTATTGTTCCCAAACCACCACAATCTAGAAGATACCTTATGAAATTTCAACCTATGGAATAAATCCCATTGTTTTTGAAAATAATCTAATGAACCCTAGTGATGTTCTATTTTAATTTTTTTTTTATTTTTTGAAACCTAATATTTTGTAAAATAATGTTTTTGAAAAATAGGTGATAGTTTCTAAATGTTAAAACCCAAACAAAAAGGGGGAGTCAAGTTTTGTTTTTTATAAAGTTGTTTTATGGACATAAGGGGTCGAACTGAGAAAAACAAAATGCAGAGTATTGTAATGAGAAACACCAATCAATGAATTAATTAGAAAGTTAATGTTATTTATCAGACACATCATCGGTCTCAGATCCATCGATAGAAAGTTCACGATCTATCCAAAATAATGTTTATTAGAGATAAATTGATGTGTTAGAATGTTATAATGTTTTTGAAGATGTTTAATGAAAATAATGATGTCAGGAGATAGAATGTTCTTAAAATTTCTATCCTTAATTCATATGATGCTTTTTTCAGTCTTGAATTTATCATAAATCATGAAAAATATCATGATAAAATATTTTCAGGAAATGGAGGAATCAAAAAAATTATTTCAATTCTAGGAATCGAGAAAATTTTTGCATCAGATCCAAATGTACCAAACATAGAAGTTTTGAAAAGTTTTAAGGAGTTATAATTGATGAGGTATAAAGAATTTATATGTTTAAGAGTGAAGTTTCCATAAAAATGAGAATTACATATTTATAAGGATTCCATCAGACTGACTCTGAGAAGAAAAGTAAGTCAGACTATTTATGAGTAGGAAAGTCAATCGTACTGAATCTATGGAGGAAAGTCAATCTGACTAACTCTGAGAAAGAATGTCCACCAGACTGACTCTGATAAAGAAAGTCAATCAGACTAACATTAAGGACGAAAGTCAATACGACTAACTTTTTGAATGAAATTCAATCATACATACTCTGATGAGAGAATGAGCTGAGTAATTTCCATCATAATGAGCTGAGAATGATCCATCATAATGAGATGATGAATTTTCATTGTATTGAGCAGAGGATGTTCTATCGTAATGAGATGAGGAAGTTACATTGAACTGAATAAAATATAGGATGCTCAAGAAAGATGATTACTAAGAAGACTCAAGATGATTCAAGAATGTTCTAGAAGAGTTTATGCCGTCAAACATGATGTTTAATTATGAGTCAATTTCAAAGGTTTTTGAATCTGTGTAGGTGGGAAACATTTTTCAGTTTCCCACTTTTTTCATTACAGGATGCCTATAAATAGAATCATAGTACATTGATACATTGAAACCTTTTACATGATCATAAAAGGAAGATCACTATAGAATACATGCAATAGTTATCTTTCTAAATATATATCTCATTAGAAGATCACACAATTGAAATTTTTCATACCTGACTAAGGAAGATCAGATTGAGGAAGATCAGACTGAGTAGTTATGTAGAGTTTGAGAAGTGCAGTTTGAGAAAACGGATCATCATAATAAATCAATCATAATGAGTCAATCAGATTGAGAGAATCACACCCAACTATATTAGACTGAGTATCCGAGAAAAGCATTGGTGGAGTAGTTTAAAAAAATTATTTATTCTTTTATTTTGGATCAATTGTTTGTATGAAAAATTTGTAAACTAAGAAGAGTAAGTATAATCACTCTTATTCAGAGATAGAAGGTTTTTAATGATAATTGGAATAATATTTATTCACTTATTCATAATAGTTAATTTTCATAGACCCATGGGAGTGGAAATGGTATGGATGTAGGTTCTCACATTGAAACCAAACCTTTTAAATCTTGTGTCATTTAATTGATTTCACACTTTTTCATGTATGATTATTTACAAATATATGATAAGGTAATTACCTTTAACAGATTTTATGGGTTTTGTTTCTAAAATTATTGAAACTAAAAAAAATTGAACAACTGATTCATCCCCCTATTCTTAGTTGTTATTCAATCATTCGAAACTTCAATTAGTTTCTAAGGGATAGTTACCTTGTTGAATCCTTATCATGGATAATATCAATTATATTAACAGTAATGGACTTAATACATTTTATGGAAAAAATTATTTTGGATGAAAGAATAGGATGATTGTTTATCCCATATCTTGTGGCCTGAAAGATGTCGATGCTGCTACAATTGGGTTGACATCTATTTATTAGGATACACCACTGATATTTTATGATAAAAGAAATATCAATGTTGGTGGAAAATAAAGAAATTATATCCTTATTTCCTTATCATAAAATTTTTTTATGATGGTGATGGGTCTCAAAACATCAAATTGTATGTGGGACAAGCTGTAAAGTATTTTCAAAGGGAATACTAATGTGAAGGAAGGAATGCTACAAATTTGATGTAGTGAGTATGAAGACATAACAATGACATATGAAGAAACTATTGTTGGATACATCACTAGAGTAAATGAAATCATTTTCAACATCTGGGGATTCAATGATATAGTAGAATATTATAAAATTGTGAAGAAAATTATGAGAAACTTTCTGGATAGGGTTGATTCTAAAATTTCTTCTTTATAAGATAAGGATGATTTATCTCTAATGAATTGAATTTATTTATTCTTTCTTTTGAATTAATGAATGTGACAATGATCAAAAATAAGATAAAAGATGAAATGGATTTTCAATCCACAAGAAAATTAAAAATAAAATATGTTGATGATGTTTATCCTTTTGAATCTGATGATAAATATAATGATAATCTTATTAATAAAATCAGGTATAATATATCTTGGAACTATTGAAAATGAAGAGGAAATTATGGAGGTAAACATCCTCTCAAATGGTTTGTGTGTGGTGGAATCAGACACTTTTCTATGAATTTTTCCAAGAATAATTTCGGAGAATATAGAGATGATACTAATGAAATACCTCGATGGAAGAAGTGGAACCAAAGTTATAAATATGAAAAATCATCCAAAAAATATATGAAGAAGTTCAATAGAGAAAAAAGGAGTATGCTGAGTAAAAATTCTAAATCAGAATCAACTAAAAACAATTCCTCATAGGATGAATGTTTAAAAACTTCCATAACATTCATTGAAAATGTTGAGAAAGTTGATGACTCTCAAAATAGTGAAGAAGAAGGAAGAAAAGAATCTAATAGAAAGTATCAGCTTAGAAAAGAATTTGTTGCATGTCTTGATAAAAACTGATCTCTTAAGAAAGAAATAATAATGATAAAGAATGATAGTAGTAAATTTTATAAAGTTTAAAATGATACATTCAAGCATGGAGAGGCATACATCTAGGAGATATCAATTTAAAGACTTATAATTACAGAATAGGGAAATATGGTTGAATATATCAATAAGAAGTATCTTATCAAGGAAGATGAAGTTAAAAAGTATCAATAAAAACATATTGAGGCTGAAAATACCTTAATAATGATGAATGTAAACTTCAACAAAGATTCAAAAGTAAAATATGAGAATTCTGAAGCTGTTGAGAGAGTGCAAAACAAGAATCAGGTGAAATCCTCACCCACCAAAAATATAGTTTCAACGGATTTTTCTAACATTTTTTGTTCCAAAAAAAGAGTTGGAAAATATTCAGTAGAAAAATTATGTGAGAAATATATTTCATCTACAAAAGATGAAAACTCACTCAGGAGGAATGATGACCCATGTTCATAGATTTTTAGATAAGGAAGAAGTTATCAACCTCAATAATATTTCTATAGAGAAAGAACTTACTTCAATAGAAAATCAAGGTTTTATGGTTTTTTGGTGGTGTGGAATCTATAGGAATAAGGATTATATTTTTTGGGATAAATTATATCCATATAAAATAAGGTTTGAATACAGTTGAAGAAATAGTGATTGTAGAATGGGTAACTTTCATAACATACATAAATTTAAAAAAGAGAATTCTCAAGATGTTAGAAACCTTCCAATAAAGAATCAGTTTGACTATCTGGAATAAGTTTATGAAATATGTGATCAACTAGGTAATATTTATGAAGAATTCATGACTACTATTCTAGAAAAAGTTTTTTATAAAAGACAAGATAAAGAATCATGAATGAAGAAAGGTGAAGAAAGGTCCTTTGTTATTGCAAGTGCCTTGAAAGTAAGTAAAATAGAACAAAACATGTATACTTGAGAGTGAATGTATATTACACATGAAAGGTAATTTAATAATCTTCAAACATGTTGGAAATCATGATAATGGTGTTTTTACCTTTGGGAATGATAATTCTCTAAAAATAAAATGAATTAGAATGATAGAGATTGAAGCTGAACAATTGAATTATAAGGAAGTATTATTTGTTGATAGACTAAAACATGAATTACTTAGTGCAAGTCACCATTGTGATGATGGGAAATAAGTGATCTTTATAAAAAATTCTCATGTTATCAAATTTGTGAAAGATAGAAAATTTATCAAAAAATGAGAAAGAACTAGTGGGAATCACTTCCAAATTGGATAATTTAACAACTCGTTGTACTTTAGTACTAAGAATGAAAATAATTGTGGCACTGAAGACATGTACACCTTGAGAAGAAAAACATGAAAAATATTTCAGATGTTGATTCTATTAAATACTTTCTATTATTGAAAATAAGAGAAACATTTGGTTGTGAAACTTGTCAGAAAGGTATGATGACTAGTATAAGTCATATGAGAGTTTATATTAATTTCACCATACCACATTAACATAGTCATTTTGATTAATATGGGATTATGATACATCAATCAATAAAAAGGAAGTTTTTTACTTCATCACTTTAATTAATGATTTATCTCAGATAAAAAACATCATGTTTATGAAACACAAGTCAGATTATATAGAAATGTTTAAAGTCTTTAGAAAATATGTTAAGAAATAAATGAGGGTTTACATAAAGAAGATGAGAACTGGTAATAGAACAATGTTTACAAGAAATAATTTTGAAAATTATCATAGAAATCATGGTATTAAACATCAGTATAGTTATCCATAAGCCCCAAATCCAAATGGAGTTACAAAAGGTAAGAATATATGTTTAGTGGAAATGGGATGAATCATGTTAGAAAAATTAAATCATTCAAAGTTATACTAAAGAGAAGTTGTTAGTTCTACCATACATGTTCGGAATAGATGTTTGTTAAGTCTATAATCTAACATGAATTCTTATGAAATGGGATATTATAAAAAACATTCATTGAAGTAATTAATTTTTTTTTGAAGTCCATGTTTACTTAAAATAAAAAATCTAGATATGGTAAATTTTGATTTTAAAGATAAGGAAGGAAATTTAATGTGTCATTCACCCATTGGAGGAAGTTACAAATTCTGGAACAAATGTTTACAAAAATTAGTGGACTCATATGATGTTAAAGTTATTGATAATCCAACTTGTTTAAAAAAAGTACTTGTATTTTTGAGTAAAAAGAAATGAAAGTTTCCAATGAAAATAAAAGTGAGAAAAGTAATGTGCATGAATATTTTGATGAAACATGTGATGAGGAAAGTGATGTAGGAAGAAGAACTATAAAATTTACTACTTTACAAAAACTTTTTGAGATTGAAAATATTCTTGGGAATTCAAAGTCTCAAGTTAAAACCAAAAGAAAGAGGGGATTAAAAAATCAAACTTTAATCATCTAAAATCTTAAACTATAATCAATTTCATAAGATATTTTATAAAAAAATTGGTGAATTATAAGAATGAGTATTTGGATCAAATTGATGAAAATGAAACATGGGAACATGTTCAATGTATGAAAGCTAAAAATACTATAATAATAAAATGGGTTTATATTAACATGTTTAATAAAAATTGAGATGTTTTAAGATAAAAAGAATATATTGATTGTAAAGGATATGAATAGGTTGAATGTGTAGATTTTGAGGAAATATTTGATACATTTTCAAGCTTAGATATTATTATAATATTTCTAGGAGTGGCTTCTTACCATAACAAAAAAGTATATCAGATGGATGTAAAGTCAGCATTTCTCAATGGAGAAATTTAAGAAGAAGTTTACATTGAAAATCATGTGGGTTTCTACTCGATAAATATGAAAAAAATGTTTATAGATCTGAGAAATCTTTGTATGGGATGAAATATGCTCTATGTTCATGGTATTATAATCTTGATTTTTTTTTGAGAATATTGAATTTGTCTAAATAAAAATTTGATAGAAACTTATATGAAAAAGATGTTGACTCCATAACTCTAATTTTAATTGTTTATATGGATGATATGATTTTATCTTGTGATAGAGAAGGTGTTTCTAAAACATTTTCTGAAGAAATGAAAAGGAAATTTTAGATTACAATGTTAGGATAATTAACATTCTTCCTTGGTTTACATGTTCAACAAAAAGTAACATACATTTCCAAATCTCAAGAAATCAAGTTGGGGAGTTGTTACAGAAGTTTGGAATTGATTAATATAAAGAACATTCTACTCCTATCTTACTGGGGATAAAGTTGTCTAAAGAAAATTTTCAAAATAGTGTGCATTATAATGAATTTTGGAAGCTGATAAGAAGTCTACATTACCTTATATCCTCAAGGCATGATATTTTTTATACCTTGAATTTTTATTCCACTTATAAAAGTAGTCCATAAGAATCAAATATGTTAAGATAAGAGAGAATTGTGATATATGTAAAAGGAAAAAAATCACATGGGTTGTTATACAAAAGAAATTATGAGATGAAGTTTAATGGTTATACATATACTAATTGGGTCGAAGATTGTAATGATAGAAAATCATCCTTAGGAGGAACATTTTTCTTGGGTGAATGTTTTATAAGTTGGAATAGTAAGAAACAAAGTTCAATAACATTTAGAACAATAGAATAAAAATATGTTTAGGATACTCAAGCTTGTACACAGATGTTGTGGATTAATGTTTAGCTGGAATATTTGAATATAAAAGCTTCTAAACCATTGAAGATACATTATGGTAATCAAAGTGTAATTTATCTATCTAAAAATCCTATCCATCATTTATGGTAAAAACACAATGATATAAATTATCACATTATAAAATAAAAAGTTGCTGCTCAAGATGTATTTATGAAATATATCACAACAATGTATAAAATCATTAATAGATTTACAAAGGAAATTCCAAAAAAAAAGTTTTTTGAGTTGAGGTTGCAACTTTATTTTTAACCTCTTATAATAGATTCCTAAATCATATAAGAAATTCACCCACCATTCTCTAGATTATGTCAACAAATGGGGGGATAATGTAACTACTTTTTACAATGTAATGAGTTTTTACGTTGTCATATTTTTCTACCTATCATTATTTTATGAATATAAAGTTATGGTTATCAGATAATAGGGGAGAAAATAATCAAGGGGCATAAAAATGGAAAGAAAAGATAAAATTAAGGGGGAGTTTATCTTTACATGGACGCAAAATTTTCTTTTCACCGAGGGATGTAATTACTTCAAAATAATTACATTATCCATTAATATGGTGTCAAGAAACTCTCTATTAATAAATTACATGTTTTGAAAAAAATTATAAACTTTGAGTAATTTCAAATAAATTTTTTGAAAAAGTCTGAGCATTTGAAAATTGACGAGTTGTAAAAGTTGATAATACAAGTTTTGAATAAAAATTTTAATGGGTTGATTAATGAACCATTGTGATGTTTTATTTTAATTATTATTTTTGTATTTGTTGAAAAGAAATCATTTTTAAAATAATGTTTTTGCAAAACATGTGGAAGTTTCTGAATGTTCGAAACTAAAAATAAAGGGGGAGAAAAGTTTTGTTTTTAGAAAACCTATTTTTTTTATGTAAAGGATTGAGTTAAGAATCACCAGAACAAATGTATTAGATTGATTAGAACTACTCATAGATGTTATAAAAAATGTAGTATTTTTGATTAGACACATCATCGATCTCAGATACATTGACATGAAGTTCAAGATCTATGGAACACGATGTTTATTAGAAATAAATTACAAATGTAGAAAGACAATATATTACTGAAGATGTTGAATGAAGAAATTGATGTAAAGAGTTATCAAGTTATCAAACTTTCTAACCTTAAGTAAGATTATTCATTACCAATATTTATGTTCTCATAAATCATAAAAACTCTCATGATAATAATTTTTGAATAAATCGAGGAATCGTAAAGATTTTATCATTTTTATGAATCGATACAAATTATCATCAAATCCAGAAGTACCAGAAACATAAGTTTTATATAATTCTAAATGAGTTATAGGTGATGAATTTTGTAGAATTTAAAAGTTGCAAAGTGGAATTTCGATCATAATAATAATTCAATAATAATGAGAATTACATAGTTATGAGGATTACATCAGACTGAATCTGAGATGGAATGTAAATAAAACATACTATGAGGAGGAATATCAATATGATTGACTCTAAATAGGAAATTCCATTTGACTAACTTGAAGAATAAAAGTCCATCAGACTGACTCTGAGGAGGGAAATCAATCATATTGACTCTAAGGAGTAATGTCAATCAAACTATCTCTAAGGAGTAAAGTCAATTAGATTTACTATTAAAAGAAAATTAAATCTGGCTGACTTTGAGGAAGACAGTAAATCAGACTAACACTAATGAGAAAATTCAATTCAGAATGAGCTAAAGAAGTTCCATCGTAATAAGATGAGGAAGTTCCATCATAATTAGTTGACAACGTTGCATCATAATGACAAGAGGTAGTCCCATTATAATGATCTTAAGAAATTCTATCATACTAAATAAAAGTTAAGATGTTTCAGAAGGATGATTACTAAGAATACTCATGATTATTTAAGAAGGTTACATAATAGTTGAAGTGTTCAAACATGAATTCAAATATGAGTGAATTTCAACGGTTTTCTATTTTGAGTAAGTGGGAAGTGTTTTTCAGTTTCCTACCTTATTAATTATGGGATTCCTATTAATAGAAGCACAAAAAAATTCATAATTTCAAAACATTTACATGAAAAGAAAAGGCAGAGAACTGTAGAAAATATATTAGAGTTATCTCTCTAAATAGATATCTCATTATAATATTAGATATTAGAATGTTTACTTACAAGACTACGGAAGACCAGACAGAGAAGGATTGTACTGAGCAGTTGATTAGAGATTGAGAAGTGCAGTTTGAAGAAAGGGTTAATTGTAATTAGTACATTATAATGATTCAATTATACTGAGATAATTGGACCCAGCCACATCAAACCAAGGATCTGGGTAGATAATTTGTGTATTAGTTTGAAAAAAGACATTATTCTTTTTTCGACTAAATTGTTTGTAAGAAAATTTAGTAAACTGACGGGAGTTAGTATAATCAATCCTATCTGGATATAAAAGGTTTCTAATGGGATTTTACACAAGTTTTATCCACTTATTTATAATAGTGAATATCTATAGACCCATGAGAGTGTTTATGTTAAGGATTTAGGTAGTCACACTGAGGTCAAACCTTGTAAATATAATGTTCTTTACTTACTTTACAACTTTTTCATTCAAGATTACTTACAAAAAAGATGATAAGATAAATAACCTTAGTAGGTTTTAGGGGTTATGTTTCTAAATGTCTTGAAACTTATAAAAATCAAACAACTGATTCAACCCCACTTCTCAGTTATTATTAGATCTTTTGGAATTTCATAAGAAACACATAAAGTGTTGTATTTAGGATTGATAATATCAAGCACCTCATCCACACACTGAATCATAAAACATCAACATGTAAAAAACTATAAATAAATGATTTGTGCAATGAATCAAATACCTCAAAAAATTCCACCAGAAATAAAATTTGTGATGGGAGTTGTAGGAAGAGTGGTAACACTAAAGTTCTTCTCCTTACTCTATATAATCTACATAAGGCTTCCATACCTTGATCGGAAATATGGGATTCCAAAATATGATGATGAGCATTCCTTTTTCAATGAACCTTGATTAGAGAATAATAAACCATATAATGCACAATCCTAGAAATAGAAATGGGAAAAAATATATCAACCCATGTATTTGGAGGACTAGAAGTACATAGTCACCTTGCCCTTTCCCTTATCCTTTCAAAGAATTTTGATACGATGATCCATATTCATGCAACTGTGATGGCGTGGGGTGTGTCAATGACATGGGTAGTGTGGAAGGTGAAAATGGGGGAGTTGTAGGTTGAGGGGATGCACTAGAATTCTTCTCCAACCCTCTGTCCGATCTACACCAAGCTTTCATACCTTGATCAACAATGACAAGATTCCAAATGATGAAGATGAGATGTTCTTTTCCAACGAACAATGGTTAGAGAATAATAAACAATTTAACCCACAATCCTAGTTAAGTAAATGAGAAGGAATATATAATACTACAGAGTAAGAGTAATTGAAGTGTGTAATCACCTTTCCCTTTCTCTAAAAATTTATAGGGTTTTTGATATTTCGAGCCATAGTTGTGAAACTATGATGGCACATGGATTGTCGGAGGTATGGGGAGTGTTGAAGGAAAATATGAGGGAATCACTCATGAATTGGATTTTAGAGGGGTGGATACTGAAAACTTATTTCTGAATGCACCCACACATATAATTTATTAATGAATAATTAGTTTTAATTACATATTGTTGTGAAATTGAAATGGTAACACCAAAATGTTATTATGATCTCATGTGTAATGAAATTGGGAACTATTAATGAAAATCAGTAACTGAAATGAAATAAATTGGTTATAGAATGGTAATAGACATCAGTAGGTACTTTGATAAAGTGTCAAAGGTGATTAAAAATACAGACCAGTTCCTAAGCAATTATCGAAAAACATAAACATATGATTTCTGGGATGATTCGATTACCTTAAATAAGACTAGACAATAAGAAATGTGTGAATGTATTTATAAGATGAGGGGTCACACTAAAGTTATTATCCTTTATCTATCTCATCTACACCAGGCATCTATACTTTGACCAATATAGATGGAATTCTAGAAGATAAAGATGAGTTTTCCTTTTTCAACAAACCGTAATTATAGAAGAATAAACAATGGAACCCACAATCCAATCTAAGATAATTAGAAAAATATATATCAACCCATGGTGTAGGAGGTTTAAGAGCACACAATCACATTTAACTTTCTATTAACCTTTCTAGAGTTTTTGATACCATGATCCATAGTCATGAAACTCTGATGGTGCTAGGAGTATCAATGACACAGGGAGTGTTGAAGGTGAATATGGGGGATTCACATGGAATTATGATTTTAGAGGGATAAATTAAAGAAACTTATTTCTAAATGCACACACAAACATAATTTATTAATGACTAATTTGTATTGATAACATATTATTAGTGAAATAATAATGGTAACACCAATTGGATAAAAATATTAATGAGAATTAAAACAAATGTATTGGAAAAAATTATTATTTAATGATCATATAATTTGGCCAGGCTATAAGAATCGGTGATAAACTATATAAACCAATCTAAATGTTCCCAGTATAATTCATGGTTAAAATAAAATATAGTTTTGGATGTGAATCTTATGAGGATCATCATTAATTGGACACCATTAAATCATAATTATAATTCCCATGAACTTATTCATCCACTGTCGATGGTTATTTATTAAATGGTAATTAGATTTAAAGAGAATCCATACTTAAGATCTAATGTTTAGAAGGATTTAAGAGACTGGATACATAAGTTAGTGTTGCGTTACATTACAAACATATAGTACATTATAAACATCCTTGTTATTGTTGTCCTCAAAACAACACAATCTATAAAACAAATTATAAACTTTAAAACTGTGGAATTAATGTTGAAGATTTTGAAAAGAAGAAACACCTGAAATGTTGTATTTAGGACTAAGAAGATAAAGAACCTCATCCACACACTGAATCCTCAAATTACAACACAATTGTTTTCAGATCTATCAAACAAGCAATAGACACACACACACACATACACACACACAAAATGATAACACATGGGTTTACATGGTTTGTGACTTTTCATACTCTATGATAGAAACACTAATGATTTTATTAAAAACGGATGATGAAAAAAAGATGAACAATACAAAACCATAAACACTTTACTAGGTGAACCCCAATCAACTATTTATAGTATAGTTTAGCTGATTTTCCGGGTTCCAAAACCATCCGAAATATGTTCTCTAACATACACATATTCTAAGACAACCACTAGAATTCTTCTGACTAAACCAACTCCAATTTTTTTGTGAACCATTATCCTATTTTTATGAACTCATCCTTGGGACCTTCTGAACCTTGTCTTATGAACCTGTTTATTTCATCAAGATATACTATTTTCAAATCCTTCCAATTCCACAATATTTATTTTGAATCCCCTTATTCTATAGAAGTAAACAATGATTCTTTTTCCCCTTCCTTTTGTTCATCCATGACTTATCGAGGCGCAACACTAGCCCAAAATTTCTCAGACAATAAAATTCATCACCATATCAGCCAAATTATGACCTCTACAAATTTTCAATAGTTTCAACACTCTAATTTGCAAAAACTCTAGAGGAAGTGATACATCAATTGAATGTGTTTTTTATGTGAGTGAAACATTAAATTCTTCACAATATTCAGTAAACTTCAACTATTATATAACAATATTCTATTTTTCCACCTTCCAAGTTCCTCCAAAAACACTTCAGTATATCCCACTCCGTTTTTTCTTCTATAATGACCAGGTATGAAATATCCATGGGAGAAAGTAAAAATATTTATTGCATCTAAAACATCTAATATATGGAAATTCCTAAAAAGGTAAACACAAATATGGTAGAACTCTTCTATATGTCCATATCTTCACCAAAGTTCACATAAATATATCCTTGTAACAAATCATCCATTACAAAACAGAAGGAAAATTCTTCTATTTATTTGAGATATCAGAGAATCCAAGTTATAAACCCTCTATGTTCCATTACATGATTTACCACAAACACTACAAAAAATGGGTTACAGCCATGGTTATAGCCTATTAATATATCCCTTGTGGTCATGCATATAGGTTGCATCCACACTCACAATGCCCATGGACGTTATTGGCATTATAATAGCCTTATGATCTATAATCACAATAGATGACTATGGCTATAACTCATGGTTATAATGTATTACCCCTATAACCATGGTAAAGTGAGTGTGGTTATAGGGATTCCTAGAAATAAATAAAGTGGTGGGTTTGGAACCCAGGTATTCTATGAGTTACATGAGACACTTTACCATTACATTGTGACAGACGTACATATCATGAATATTTTTGATCAAGTTTCATTGATTTTAATGACATTAAATGAATAATACTCTTGATTTTAGATATTTTAATTCAATAATGGGTTAGTTTAAATAAGTATGGAAAATGGATTTGAATGAGTAAAAATAGGTTATATTAAAATTTATAATTTAATTGAGGAATTTGTTGAATCCTTCTTATGTATTGAATTTTAATTAATGTATTTGAAACTATTATTATCATATGATTGAAAAAAATTAGGCTAAGGATTATCCCTCGACCATAAATACTTCAAGCCACATTGATAGACTCATTGTGAGGTCAACTGGCCATGAGATCTATTGGGAGTGCCTGCCTAAGGCACATGGGTACACATGGGCCTCAAAATCGTGCATAGGGGCCCGTGGTTGTAAAATATGTGAGAAATGAATAACTTACACAAGAGACAGAACATGCACATGGTGGTCAATCCCATGTGGCTGCATGAGGAAGGCCTCAATAGGATGGGGTAGTACATGATGTCAACGCGTGTCCTCTAACATCCTATCGAATTCATTGCAGGGATGCAGGTGAAAAATGGCTTATTTGCACTCACCTATCTTCTGTCTATTTCAATATGGGATAAAATCATGTGGTTATTATCCCTAAAATACTCTAATTCAATCATTAAACCTCATTTTACAAGCTTTCACCCTCATACACATGCCACTACAATGCTCCACCACTCATCCTTTGCCTTCAATGCCCACCGCCACTGCAAATATCTAGAGATTCTATAACCAACAAACTCAAAGCATTGGGTCAATACATCCTTTCATGTCGAGCCTATCCACCATCGTGGATCACCTATAAACCTTCTTCTAACCACCATGAAGATCTATTTGGGGCTCCTACAGCCACATCAAAGGTCAGATGAAAAGGAGTTCTTCACTGCCCCGCCACCATACCCCACCACTACCTCGCCACCATACTCAACCAATACCATCTTTCCCTACCACGTAGAAGCTATGCATGTGATACATGAACCTCTGAATTCTATGAGGATCATTCTTCCAAGGTCCATTCCAAAGAAGGGAAACCCTGAGCCATTCGAGTGATTTAAAAATCTCAATTATGGGTCTCATGTTATATCAAAATCTTTGAAATATTTGAAGATATAATTTCAAATATTTAAAGAGGAGATATTAGTGGGAGATATTGCAGGATGATGAAATTTATAGGTCCTCCATTTATACCAATAAAATTATTCGTTTCCCAAGGATCCTAGCATTGATACCCACTATAAGGCTAAGGCTTAGGCCACCATGCTGTTGTTCATCTTTAATTTTAGTTTTCTTTTATCATTTTTTATGTTTTAGTTTTGTTTTAATTTTAAATTCAATTTTCTTTAATTAGATAAATAAATCCATCCATTTTTCATTTCAAAATTTCATTTACATCCATCCATCCAACATCATCATCTTTTTTTATTCTTCTTCTATTCATTTAATACCTTCTCATACTTCCCATTTAGATTTCTTAAATTTATTTTATTTTATTTTATTCTCTCTCTCTCTCTTTTATATTATTTTATTTGTATTCTCTTCTTTTCCGACTTCCACCATCCGGATCTCTTACCCTCAATAATGAAGGGATAACCTAAGGCTTGTCCTACGGGGATCTAGGTTTTCTTTAATTCTTTATCAAATAATATTTTATGTTTGTGGTAGATATGAGTGGCATGCATGGGTGTAGAAAATTTCCACCCTGACATGCAACTCAATACACTTTTATTATTAGTGTTAATCTCTTATCCCTATCTTCATTTGATAAGTATTCACAAAATAGTGTTTGGATAATCAATAGATGAAAAAACATCAATATAGCTGGGTCCAGAAAGATGCTACACCCTAGACTATGGTGTGTTATCAAAATTAATTACAGGAAGCAGTGAAATTTAAATTGCTTATGAAGTTCAAGATTTCAAAATTTATAAGTAATGGGATAGTAATTCATCATGAAAAATCATGTTTGGATTGTCAAACTAAAATTAAAAAAAATAAATGAAAATAATGAGTGAACCCAAAACTAAGCCTAAGACCAAGTTATTTCTTTTTTAACTCATTATTTTTAGTATTTCATGTTAGTATAGATTAAATTTTAACATTGCATGTCATTTCAATATTATGAAAAATAAACAAAAACCCAAATTCATCATTGTTTTCATTAAATAATAATAAAAAAAGAAATATTTTAGGTGAAATATAATATGTCAGTGACCAACTGACAAATATCCTCATGTGAGATGTCCCTGGTTAACCATTGTGTTGTGTTAGGAAAATAACTTGATTTTTTCCATTTCTTATGATAGGCGTATGTTTAAATCGACACTGCTTCCAAGGATCTAATAAGTATTTCATTAAGCATTACCATTTTTACAATTTAGATAGATTTATTTTCTTAAAAAACAATTTAAAAAAATCTTTTCCCATGAAGTATTCAAATTATTATTATTCTTCATGGACTGAAAACTCATAGGTGAAATAACTAGTAACTGAATAGTTCTGAACAATAGAACCTAGTGTTTCATTAATTTACAGAAAAATAATGGAAAATCTAATATAGATCATCGTAGAGGATCAATTCAAGGGCATCATCCAGGATCATAAAAATACCCTTGAAACAACTAGTGGATGAAGGATTGGCCATTAAGATAAATGAATCTGGTGAATACTTCCCAGAATTTTATCAAGAAGTGTCTGAGACACGAGTAGTGTCATCCTTGTTCTCTACCAATAATTTTGAATAAGTTACCTAGATCAATTTTAGGAACAAGTGGCTAAATAAAAACTCAAATAAAATATTAAATAGCTTTAAGAGATGGTGAAAAATCTACAAGGAATAATGGATCAGATAACTATATATTTCCAAGAATCATCAGAGATGCTCTAACATGAACCTAAACCATAAGATGAGCCACTTATCTATCCTAATTTTTCTGTGATAATCCATGGAAATGAGTTCAATCTTGAATATTATCTACAACCCAACTATATGGAGAACCAAATTGGGGATGACCATGAGGAGGACAAGGTGGAAGACTTGCCTATTGGGATACATGTGGGTGATCAATATGATCTAGATGGAGTTTGGAATGAATGTTATGGACTTACTTATCTCACCATACCTTTAAATGAAGAATATATATCACCATTAAATGATGAAACCACCCAAGTGGTGTAATTTTAAGTAAAAATGGATTAGACTGACTACATGCCTCCATTTTCTACCACTCAAATCTAGGACGCACTTTCAACTAAAGAACTAGTTGAATCCAAACAAAATTATGGAGTTAAACCTTTCCTTGAGTCTATCTCTACTGATTTTATTGAAATTTAATTTTAAATTACTCCCTACTATTTTTAATATACATATTCAGTTGAGAAAAACATTTCCCTAAATGAATACAAGGAAAAAGAACATGCGCCTTTTGAGAAGCACATGGAATCCCTCATTTTGATGAACATATATTTGTAGAATCCCATGAAGAGATCAAACTAGTCAATCCTAAGGAAATAAATATGGAGGATGATCATTTCAAAATGGGAGAAATTTCACATTAATTAATATTCTAATTCAATTTTTATTCTAGTACAAATACCTCCTTACTTTACCTTTGAAGATTCAATTCATGTATCCTTTATTAAGTCAACACTAGAAGATATGGATGAGTTTTTACAATTAAATACCAAGTAAGAGTATGATTTATAAATAATCATACCTTATCAAGGAAATATGTACTTAATTATGAAGGGGATGTATCTAGTATACACTATCTATGGATCATTCCTCACCAAGAAGGAAGAAGCATAAGTTGGGAAAAGCTACATGTGGCAGTTAGAATCCAAGAAGTTTCATCCACCAACTGACTTTTGATAATAGCATGTACTACCCTCTAGAGGTAGTAAAAATATAGGTCTCATATAGGGGATTATAACAAGAACTATCCAATACATACATTCTTTGAATTTACATTTCAATTTTAGTTTTATAATTAGTCAATCATGCATCCCACTCCCTCATATATTTTTTAGCATAAATAACATGTTATTTGTGCTTAATTGAGTAATTTTGTTTTATAATATCATGATGTAATAAGGAATCCCCAAACAACCATGGAGGAAAGAGGATAAAGATTTATAGAAAAGGAATTTCAATTTTAATGTTTATCATTTAAAAGCTCTATATTTTTGTCCAACGACGTGTTTTGAGATTTAAACCAGAAACTTTCATGACCACATTTAAATTTATGCTTTACTTGAATTATCTAGGAGACATGATTTTCTTTTGAATCAACTAATTCCATTTTTTATATTTCAATAACTAATTAAATTGAACGAGTAAAATGGAGGATCAAATGATTAAAGCGAATCATGGATATTAAAATGAGGACTCATGATTTGAGGAAATTATTTGATTCATATAAATTAAATTTCACAGAAAAAACATGTTTTGAATTTCTGAAATTCACTTGAATTTATTTTTATTATTATTCATGACTTGATTGACTGCCAAATATTATAACTCTCATTACAGATAGGAATTCTAGACCAAGTAATTCCAATTTTATATTGATCATATTTCTTGAGTGATCTTAGGGAATTTCACCTACAAGAACATTCATTGGTACATATCGAAGCCATGATTATGAAAAAAACACATTTAAAATGTTTGAGTCATATTTCTAAAATCTCTTATCCTTGAAAACCACTATTACATAAAAACCTATTTAATCCATAGAAACCATGAATGACCTTGTTAAGAATTATCCATGTTTCATTATATTTTTATACTTTCCTAACATCCTAGTTAAATTTTCATGATATTTTTATGTTTAGTGTGGGGGTGAAGGGAGACGTGGTGGAAGAGATGAAATAAATTTTAATGAAAACGTGTGTTGGATGATACTATAATAATTGAGGAAGGTTTTTGATTTATTCACTACTCATTATTTTTTCCCACACTGATGAAAAGATAAAATGAAAAAAAAGAAAAAAAAGAAAAAATGTGTTATCATTTAGAAGACTAAAAACATACAATTACTAAATCGGTGATTGTTATCATATGTGTTTAGGTGGTGGATGTGAAGTTTATTCTAAACATGATATTCAAAAACAAAAAAAATATATGAAAAATTCATTCGAAAAGTAGTATTAAATTATAATAAAAAATCAAGTGGGCACAAAATAATTCATTATGATTCATTTTATCATGAACATTACATTGATTTTTAGGGGAAGTTGGAGTTTCTACTCAGAAGGGGAGAATGCCATTAAAATTTCAATTTTAATATAATGCTTTATGCTTTAAGAGATAAACCTCCTCCTTGAGACTTAAATTTTAAAACAAAAATTTCAACCAACCTTAAGACTTAGAGAAATTTGAACCTTAATTTAAAGCCCACGGGATTTTAGGTGATTTTGTCTTTACAAAGTGGAGAAAATAGTTCCATTACAATAAAATGGATAAGGAGTGTGTTCTCATGATATGATCATAACTCTACTTAAAATGTATCATGAGTGATGAGAGAAAATATCAAAAGGGAGGTAAACTATGATTTGGCTGTTTAATAATAATAAATTTAGAAAATTTAATGAATAATAAGATAATTTTTCATCAATTTCAAAAGGAAAAAATGCATCATTTGATATTTTCTTTGAAAATTAAGAAATCAAATTAATATTTTAAATCGATTTTTTAAATTTTGATTTGACATTTAAAATTGTTTAATTTTATTAATTTTAAATTTAAATATTAATAACACTGGTTCCCTATTTAATTTAAAGTTGTGTTTTTTTTACATTTTAACAATCATAATTTATGTGTGGGGGTATTTGACAGACATAAATTCCATGAATATTTTTTATCAATATTAAATGATTTTTAATGATATTCATTGAATAATAGCAATGATTTTAAATGTTTTAATTAAATTATAGGCAATTTTAAATAAGAAATGAAAATGGATTTGAATGAGTAAAATAAGGTTATTTTTAAATATTGAATTTAATTATGGAAATTTTTGAATTTTAAAAATTTGATAAATTTCACTTGATGAATTTGAATCTCTCATTTTTAATTGTTTGAAAAAATTTAGGTCAAGGGATATCCCTCAAATATTTATACCTCAAGCCACATGGCTATCCTCAAGGTGATTCTAACAGGCCAAGAGAGCCATCAAGAGAGCCTTCATAAGGCACAAGGGTACACAGGGGGCATCATGACCGTGAATGGGGGCATATAGTGGTGCAATTTGTGGGGGGAATGCATAGAATACGCAATAGAATGCACATTCATGTGGTGGTAAAGACCATGTGTCTATGAGAGGAAAGCCTTACCAGAATGGCATAGTCTGTAGAATTAATGAGCATCCTCTAACACCTGATTGATTTCATTGTGGTGATGCATCCATTAAATGGTTTATATATGCTCATCCATCATCTACCCATTTTTATGTGGGATAAAATCCCATAGTTACTATTCCTCACACAATGAAACATCATCATTCGACCATAGCTCGCATACACCCAAACTTGTACTCATGAAACCACTGTACTTCACCGCAGTCCTTCATCTTCTACGACCATCACTGCTACAAACATCCAGAGACACCATGACTTACCACCCCAAAGTAAGAGGCCAATCCATCCTTCAATGTTGAGTCTCTCCACAACTATATATTATATCTACACATTCATATGACCATCATGATGATAAATACATGGCTTCTTTGGCCACTTTGAATGTTGGAGGAAAATGATTCCACCATTACCCCACTAGCATACTCTACCAATTCCACATTGTCCTACCACATCAAAGTTGTTCATGTGATCTATGCACCTCTGAAGGCTATGATTCCCATGCTTCCATAGTCCACACTAAATAAATGAAACCCCAATTTCATTGAGTAATTTAAAAATCTCAACCATGGATCTTACACAATATTCAAAATCATTGATAGTTTTAATGATGTGATTTCAAATATTTAAAGATATACATCGGAGATCTTGTAGGAGGAAGAAAATGAGATGTTCTCCCTTACTAAATATGAAATGAATACTTTACCACTGATATGAGAGTCTACACCTACCATAAGGGGAAGTTTGAGACCACCATGATACAATTCATATTTTATTTTATCATTTTTTTTATATTAGTTTAATTTTAATTTTCAATTTAATTTTATTTAATTAAATAAATTTATACATGTATTTTTATTTTAAAAATTATGTTTCCCACTATCCGTAATCATAATATTTTTCTTCTATTATTTTAATATCTTCTCATTCTTACCATTGATATTTATTAAATTTATTTTCTTTTCTTTTATTCTCTATCTATCCCAAATCTATTATTTTATTTTTATTCACTTATCTTATATGTTTCCACTATTTAGATCTCGTACCCTCGATAATGATGGGATAACCCAAGGCTTGGCCTAAGGGAGGTCAAGGTGTTATTGAACTATATTTTAAATATTATTTTATATTTTTGGTATATATGAGTGGCATTCTTGGTTTTGGAAAATTTTCCCCCATGACATGGGACTAAATCAATTTATATTAGTTTTTTTAATCTCTTCAATGGATAACTCTTCACATGTTGGATTTGAGTGAATCAATGGATTAAATTACATCGATAAAGATGGGTCCTGCAAGATTCCACACTGTAGACCAAGGTCTATAATCATCCTTGATTATAGGAGGAGGTAGAATTTTGATTACTTAAGGCATTCGATATTTCTAAATTTATAAATTAATGTATATTAGTTCATCATGAAAATTTATGTTTGGATTATCAAACTAAAATTAAAAAATTAAAGAAGACCAATTTTTTAACCCAAAATTGTAACGCCCCGACCCTAGTTGCCTAGAGTCGGTGCATTATTACATAACATTGGCATGATCACAAGAAATATCAAATCTCGAAAGACCGATTGGTTTAGTAGCCTTGGAAACACTATATATATTCATAAGTTTTACATTACATCATAAAATAAAAAACTACTACAAAAACATAATTTTTCCACAGTCCACACTATAATCCCCTCATAATATCCCTGCAGGTCATTCATAACTTACATCGTCACTTCCTGGGAAAAATAAAACATAGAAAAGGGGTGAGCTCAAATGCCCAGTAAGGATAACAATATAGCGGAAACTTTCATCAATAAGAATAAACATTTAAGGCAATGTATAACTAAAACAAAAGCCTTTTAAACATGAACTTTCAACATGGTATGGCATAAATAAAATGAAATAATTCCATTTACTTATTCACATGGATATTCTACTAATCGAATAATCACATGCAAAAATCAATAACCACTTTCATAATGTTGGAATGCATAATGCCAGACTATCATAACAACATAGCCAAGGCCTCGTGCCAAGAATACAAATAAGATTTTGTCAAGGCCTTGTGCCAAGACACTAGTTTTTCTCATGAGACCTACCGATGCATCGAGGAGCTATAGCGGGCTCCACCCGTCACATATTAAGTCCAATGCATTCCCATATGAAAAGGTTTAAACATAACATAAACATTCGTATTAAAACTAGCATACGAAATGTCAATACTTTCACCATAAAATATGAATGGTATAAAAATAGCACATCCACAGTCAAACATATCACAAAACCTTCAATACAATATAGAAGTTTTGTATCATAATAAATCAACTTCAAATAATCTTAAAATCCATCAAAGGATGTTGACATAGATGAAATCAAAATTCTTTTTAAAGAAATATCTCCTTTTATTTTGAAATAATTTAAGATCCATATAAAATAAAACATTTTCTTTGAAAATATTCTTATAAGCTTGTAAGGGAAGCTTTGAAGATTTTATAACGGCGGAAAATAGCCGCACCCGCCGTATAAGTTAAAAAAAACATTCTTACCTTAATTCTGTCGAAAAGGTTAAAAAGGACCTTGTTTTGAAAACGACCGAAAGATTCCTTTATAAACCACTTATAAAAGTCAAAAAGGGTATGAATGACTTTAACTCATATTCTATTAAATAGTAAAAATGTTTTTAAATGCATTTTTAAGAATCATGGATGTGGATGATAAAGAGATCCCAGTAGATTATTACGTATAAACAACCATGGATAATGAAGAGGTTGTAAAGTAAACCCTTACCTTGTACTTTTCCTTGGTTGGGGTAGGTTAACCTCCTGTATAATGGTGAAATAGTTGTTATTAAATTATACAAGAATCATATATATTAATATGATATCATATATGATCTTTTAACATTGATTTGTTAATAATATCTTAGAATTATCGTCGTTTCGGGAGTTAACTTACTCATTTTCTTTTATATGTTTTGTAACATAAGCCATGGTTGTTGTATATTATTCATATCCAGAATGATATCCAGTCCTTAAACATCATTTTTAAATCATCAAATGATAATTATACTTGAATGGATACGATGGAGAATGAATCTCATCGCGTTCGTGGAGACGGTAGTCCGTACGTACGCACGAGCGACAATATCATTCTTTTTCTATTAAAATAATATATAAATGGATGTTATATCATATATACAGAATCATTAACATGTTATATTTATTATTTACATGAGTTACACATCATTATTATACCCATCCAAATAATATTATATTGAATAACAATTACACCACGACGTGGAGACGGTAAGCCGTACGTACGCACGTATGGTGACTTGTTATTCAAAGGGTGGATAGAATACTGAATATGATTGTACCATATTTATAATAACATCACAGTATATTTGAGATAATTGAGTTATTATTTTATAATGGTAATAACAAAGGAAGAAGAAGTGGAAGAAGAAATGAACTTGGAGAAGGGTGGTGAAATCATTACCTCTTCTTCGGGTTCTTCCTTTTGATTTGATCAAAAGGGCTCCTTAGGTTGGCTTTCTGATCAAACTAAGGCCTCTAGGTTGTAGTTAGGGATGTTGGGAGAGTATTTGGGCAGAGTGTGGCCCACCCAAAAGGCTTTGAAGGTGTGAAGAAATGAGAAGGAGGAGTTCCCTTTTATAAGAGGGGTGAGGGGGACCTTTGGAAAAGCTAGAAATATTAATTTATAATAAATTCATATTCGGTTTCTAATGGCTCCAAAGTTGATTATTCAAAGGTTAAGGTGGGTATAGGTCGAACACCAGTCAACCAATAGAATTTAGACAGGTTTGGGTTCTTATATTAACCTTATCTTTAAGTATTAACTCTAAGTTAATTAGTTTCACTTTTACAATGTCTCTTTGTATTTTTATATAATATGGTTAATAAACTTACTATATACATCCAAGAGACCCCCATGTGGTACATTAATGATGAAACTATCATGATATAAGTCTCTTGGCCGAACCTTAGATTTTTAGGAATTTAATATCAATTAATAATATAATATTTGTTTTCAGAACTCTTTTTTGTCAATTTTGACACTATTCAATAGTTGATTTTTGTGAAACTCATAACAGATTGATTACTTCGATAAAAGTCAATTAAATCACTCATAATATATCATATTAACCTAGAAAATTAGTTTAATTCATTAAAAGTTTCATATTATATTTATTTGGGTATTTATAATATCAATTATTTTAATTTTTCACTATTATAGTAATTACTGCATCATCATTGTGTCATATATAAAAAACATTATTTAATGTCTAAAAATTATAAATAAAATATCATTATGTAGGAAATCGTTTTAGCTTTCTATTGAATATTTATAATCTAAAATCCAACATATATAACCCTATGTAACAATTGTTGTTCTAAAAGATATATGCTTGTGTCATTTTTGTATTCATTTTAACTAAATTAAAATAAAGTGTCATTATCACTTACAAGTGGATCCATGGGGTCCCAAAATAGACCCAAAGATTCCCATGGTCGACCATGTATCAACCAATAGGGTTAAGACACGTTTTAGGGTAATTTAGTATTATTATAATATTATTTTTTAACCCTTATTTACCGGATTTACCCTTAACCATGGTAAATAAAATATTTACCGCAGTAATTATTCAAAATGTCTAAAAATAAAAGTTATCTATTTACACAATTTGAACATCATGATTCCAAATATGGAATCCATTTTCCTAAATTCAAACCACAGAAGTGGCAGAAATTAATTTAAAATTAATTCCCGCTGTCAAAACAAAAAGCGTGTTTTTAAGAGATAATAACTATCAAAAGATTGACACTTGTTTATGTTCGGTTTAATTGTAAAATTATGTCCAATGACCAACATTACATTAAATGGTAAAACTATATTCTAAATATACTTTAAAACCACTCAAATTCATAATTTATCACTATTAATTATTTTGATTAAAAAAGTTGTTTTTAATTAAAATTTAGTAATTTTCACTATTCATCAAAATATGAAAGTTATCCGAAATGTACCAAAATTTCACCTTAGGCTAAATTCGATATTCCGAATCCAAAAATGAAGTCCATTTTCAAATATAAAATATATATAATTTCAAAAAGTAGGTATTACTATTCATAACGGCTAGTTTGATTAGTTATGGTATGTTAGAACTCGGTGTTGCGTACAACACACGCTATCACATTATTCAAGAGAAGCGTACCGTAGAAGCTTGGGGTGTTACATTCTCCCCTTCTTCAAATAATTGCGTCCTCGCAATTTCTAGGGTATTAATGCATAAAAAGACTCGAGTGGTTCTTCATCATAAGTTCCTCGGGTTCCCACGTTGCCTCTTCCATCTTATGGTTTCTCCACAAAACTTTTACCAGACGCGTCGTCCGGTTTCTCAGCACTTGTTCTCTCGTATCAAGAATCTTGACGGGCTCTTCGCAATAAGACAGATCGGGTTCCAGTTCTAATTCATCATAGGTGAGTACATGAGTCGGATCAGGCATGTATTTCCTCAATAGAGATACGTGGAACACATCATGAATTTTGGAGAGACTTGGCGGCATTGCCAATCGGTAAGCTACAACCCCAATTCGTTCTAGAATTTCAAAAGGTCCGATGTACCTGGGACTCAATTTACCTTTCTTACCAAAACGTATGACTTCCTTCCACGGAAATACCTTCAGAAAAACATGATCACCGACTTGAAATTCCAAATCCTTCCTTCGATTATCGGCATAGCTCTTCTGCCTACTTTGATCTGCTTTGATGTGATTTTGGATTACTTTCACCTTTTCCACCGTTTCCTCCACCAGTTCTGGGCCTACAAGTTTTCTTTCACCAACGTCATCCCAACAGGTTGGTGTACGACATCTCTTTCCGTATAACGCTTCATATGGTGCCATCTGAATACTCGAATGGAAGCTATTGTAATAGGAAAATTCTACCAGAGGTAAATATTGATCCCACATACCCTGAAAGTCAAGTGAGCAAGATATCAACATGTCTTATAAGGTTTGAATAGTCCGTTCTGATTGTCCGTCTGTCTGAGAGTGGTAAGCAGTGCTCAAATGAAGTTCAGTATCCAGGGATTTCTGAAGACTTTTCCAGAATCTTGAAGTAAAACGGGGATCACGATCAGAAACAATCGATAGGGGTACTCCATGAAGTCTCACAACTTCATTAATATATAGTCTTGCTAGACATTCTAGGGGTAGATCTTCTCTTATAGCAAGAAAATGTGCTGTCTTGGTAAGACGATCAACAATAACCCATATTGAATCGTTCCTTCTAGGAGTCTTTGGTAGCCCCATGACAAAGTCCATCGTAACATTGTCCCATTTCCACTCCGGTATGGGAAGAGGTTGCATGACTCCTCCAGGCTATTGCCTTCCAGCTTTCACTTATTGACAAACCATACATCTTGACACAAAATCAGCAATCTCCCACTTCATGTTGTCCCACCAAAAATGTTCCTTCAAATCTCTATACATTTTGGTTCTCCCAGGGTGTATAGAGAAATTGGAACTATGAGCATCATCCAGCAATTCCCTTTTTAGATCAGGTATATTGGGAACACAAAGTCTCTTCCCGAATTTCAAAATTCCATCTTCATACACAAAGTCTCTCAATCTCCCATCATTCACAGCTTTAATCTTCTTTTGGAATTCTTCTTCATCGGTCTGAGAACTCTTAATCCTTTCTAGTAAAGATGGTTTGGCAACCATTTGAAAAAGCATTGATGGTTCACCTTCCCTGGTTATTCCCATGTCCATCTTCACTAGATCCATAAAAATTGGATCCCTTTAAATTCTCATATTGTTCAAAACTCCATGGTCTTTTCTACTCAAAGCATCTGCCACCTTGTTTTCCTTCCCTGGGTGGTAGTGTATCGTACAATCATAATCCTTGAGTAATTCAAGCCATCTCCTTTGCCTCATGTTGAGTTCTTTTTGTGAGAAAATATACTTCAAACTCTTGTGATCAGTATAAATCTCACATTTTTCACCATAGAGGTAGTGCCTCCATATCTTCAAAGAAAAGATCACTGCTGCTAACTCGAGATCATGAGTAGGATAGTTTTTTTCATAAATTTTCAACTGTCGTGATGCATAGGCAATAACTCTATCATTCTGCATAAGGACACAGCCAAGTCCTTTCTTCGATGCATCACTATAAATAACGAACCCCTCATTCCCCGATGGTAGAGTCAATATAGGTTCATTGACTTATCTTCTCTTCAGTTCTTCGAAACATTCTTCACACTCTTTTGTCCAAACAAATTTAACCCCTTTACGTGTGAGCTTCGTTAATGGGTTAGCCAATCGGGCAAAATTCTGGACGAAACGTCGATAATAACCTGCCAAACCAATAAAACTACGTACCTCAGTTATACTCGTAGGTGTTTTCCATTCTTGGATTGCCTTGGTCTTAGAAGGATCAACAGAGATTCCATCTTTAGAGACAATATGGCCAAGAAAAGAAATCTCCTGAATCCAGAATTCACACTTGCTAAACTTCCCATATAATTCATGCCTCCTCAGAGTCTTCAAGATAATGCGCAAGTGATTTTCATGATCTTCGTAGGTTTTGGAGTATACCAAGATATCATCAATAAATACCACCACAAATTCATCGAGATACTCCTTGAAAACTCTATTCATTACATCCATGAATACATAGGGTGCATTAGTCAATCCAAACGGCATTACAATAAACTCGTAATGCCCGTACCTGGTTCGAAATGCTGTTTTTGGAATGTCTTCCTTCTTCACACACAACTGATGGTATCCAGATCGAAGGTCAATCTTTGAAAAGTATTGAGCTCCATGCAGTTGGTCAAATAAATCATCAATACGAGGTAGGGGATACTTGTTCTTTATCATTATAGCATTGATCTCCCTGTAGTCGATACATAACCTCATAGATCCATCTTCCTTTTTAACAAAAAGAACAGGGGCTCCCCATGGAGAAACACTAGGGCGAACAAATCCCTTATTACTCAATTCCTCTAGTTGTTTCTTTAGTTCGACTAACTCTACAGTGGCCATTCTATAAGGGGTCTTCGATATAGGCCTTGATCCAGGAATCAAATCAATAGAAAACTCAACTTCTCGTTCTGGAGGATGTCCAGGTAAATCTTTTGGAAATACATCTACAAATTCTTTCACAACAGGTACATCCTCTATTTGAACATTTCTTTCCTCACCCGCAGTTATTTCATTCTCTTCCTCCCCAATAATTGAATTTAGTTGAGCTATTGAGGGTGGATCTAAATAAGAATTAGGTGGTGACGATTCTGCTCTAAAAATAAGGTGTTCCTTATCATTATCATCACGAATCGTAACCTCTTTCTTCTTACAATAAATCTTCGCATCATAGTCCGGAAGCCAGTCCATACCGAGGATTATATCAAACTCAATCATAGGTATGACGATGAGATCAGCAGATAAAGAAAATTTATGTGCTCTAATGGGGACTGATTCACAAAACATTGTTGCAACGATACTTCCCTTAGGAGTTTTAACTGACAACTCCCTTATTAAATCAAATTGGAAATATCTAATTTTCATAGAAAACTGGGAAGATATGAAACAATGTGATGATCCAGAATCAAATAATGCATTTGCTAAACTTGAGGAAACCATTAAATTACCTGCCACCACGTCTTTCGGAGCTTCTACCTCAGCAGTAGTGATAGCATAAGCCTGGCCTTGATCCCTTGGCCTTTTCTGAGGTAAGTTCTCCTGACGCTTACGGCATGCATTTGCATAATGCCCCATCTCCCTGCAATTGTAGCATTGAACGTTGGTATCTTCCTTCTTCCCCTTGCAATCATGAGCTTGGTGGCCTTTTTCACCACACTTGTAACTGACTCCCAATCCCTTCAAGCAAGTACCGGGGTGTTTCTTCCCACATTTACCACATGATGGATATTCAACCTTTCCTTTCTTCCCCTTATTTCCATTCCCATATTGATCAGCAGGTCTCTTCTTCTCTTGCTTTGCTTTAAAGTCATGAGACTTAGAGAATTCCTTTTCGGTCTTGATAGCACATGAGACAATGTCTTCGTACGATGAAAAGGATTGTGAGACTAATGCTCGACGGAGAAATGGTTTTAACCCATCAAAGAAACGATCAATCTTACTTCTTGGGTTGCGAATATAATCTCCAGCATACCTCGCTATCCTTGTAAAGTTAGCCTCATACTTTGTGACATTCTCATCCTCCTTTTGTCTCAGACTCAGAAATTGCCTTTCCATATATGCTCGATGGTCACGAGGGAAGTATTTTTCTAAAAACAGATATTTGAACTCCCTACATTCCATATTTGATACTTCATCATCTTCCTTCATGTTCTGAATCAATGACCACCATTGATCAGCATCTCCAGTGAGGCGGTAAACTGCCATGATAACTTTTTCCCTTTCACTGCTCCCCAAAGCCTGAAATATATTCTCTAGGGAAAATATCCATTGCTCAGCTACTAAGGGATTTGTATTCCCATTGAACGTTGGTGGTTGTTGCCTCATGAATTGATCTAACATTGATCCTCCACGCTGCAGATCAGGGTGCTCCATACGGGTAAGGTTATTATTCATAACCTGAGTAAGTTGTCCCAGTATGGTGATTAGCTGATCAACACCAGTTGCATCACCAGCCCCACTATAATTATCTTGAGCAGGAGGGCAATCCCTACATGGAGTGCGTGCATTGATACGGTTTCCATTTCTTCCACTAGGCGCCATTTCTAAACAATGGCATAAACTAGATCAGTTTATGAATCAAAATACATAATCCCATACTTATAAAACACTTAACATAAATTGAACTATTTATGGATATAATCCATAATCATAAGAATGTTTTCTTTGAGGATGTATATACTCATAATCCCTTCAAAATGATTTGTAAAGAAAATGAGAGTTATCCTAAGCATATCCCCCGGGAGTGTCGTAACTAAGAGTGCAGCAAGGCCCGTTGTCGTGCACCAGTTCCCGTTCGAGTCTAGCTCAAAGCGGTGTTTTCGGGTTTTACCCCTAGGTACATCTGTGCCAGAGCCGCCTCTACCTGCTCGTATCCAGACAGGGATGTATTGCTCGGAAAACTCAAAAAATCTCTACAATACCAAAATTCTAGGATGTTCTTCTATACTAATCCTCAAAGTTCATCTTAGGTCTACGTGCTCTAATCAGAGTTTATCTAAATCTAGCTTCCAAGGTTTGTACTAAACTTCCTCTGATACCAACTGTAACGCCCCGACCCTAGTTGCTTAGAGTCGGTGCATTATTACATAACATTGCCATGATCACAAGAAAGATCAAATCTTGAAAGACCGATTGGTTTAGTAGCCTTGGAAACACTAGATATATTCATAAGTTTTACATTACATCATAAAATGAAAAACTACTACAACAACATAATTTTTCCACAGTCCACACTATAATCCCCTCATAATATCTCTGCAGGTCATTCATAACTTACATATTAACTTCCTGGGAAAAATAAAACATAGAAAAGGGGTGAGCTCAAATGCCCAGTAAGGATAACAATATAGCGGAAACTTTCATCAATAAGAATAAACATTTAAGGCAATGTATAACTAAAACAAAATCCTTTTAAACATGAACATTCAACATGGTATGGCATAAATAAAATGAAATAATTCCATTTACTTATTCACATGGATATTCTACTAATTGAATAATCACATGCAAAAATCAATAACCACTTTCATAATGTTGGAATGCATAATGCCAGACTATCATAACCACATAGCCAAGGCCTCGTGCCAAGACTACAAATAAGATTTTGTCAAGGCCTTGTGCCAAGACACTAGTTTGTCTCATGAGACCTACCGATGCATCGAGGAGCTATAGCGGGCTCCACCCGTCACATATTAAGTCCAATGCATTCCCATATGAAAAGGTTTAAACATAACATAAACATTCGTATTAAAACTAGCATACGAAATGTCAATACTTTCACCATAAACTATGAATGGTATAAAAATAGCACATCCACAGTCAAACATATCACAATACCTTCAATACAATATAGAAGTTTTGTATCATAATAAATCAACTTCAAATAATCTTAAAATCCATCAAAGGATGTTGACATAGATGAAATCAAAATTCTTTTTAAAGAAATATCTCCTTTTATTTTGAAATAATTTAAGATCCATATAAAATAAAATATTTTCTTTGAAAATATTCTTATAAGCTTGTAAGGGAATATTTGAAGATTTTATAATGGCGGAAAATAGCCGCACCCGCCGTATAAGTTAAAAAAAACATTCTTACCTTAATTCTGTCGAAAAGGTTAAAAAGGACCTTGTTTTGAAAACGACCGAAAGATTCCTTTATAAACCACTTATAAAAGTCGAAAAGGGTATGAATGACTTTAACTCATATTCTAGTAAATAGTAAAAATGTTTTGAAATTCATTTTTAAGAAACATGGATGTGGATGATAAAGAGGTCCCAGTAGATTATTACGTATAAACAACCTTGGATAATGAAGAGGTTGTAAAGTAAACCCTTACCTTGTACTTTTCCTTGGTTGGGGTAGGTTAACCTCATGTATAATGGTGAAATAGTTGTTATTAAATTATACAAGAATCATATATATTAATATGATATCATATATGATCTTTTAACATTGATTTGTTAATAATATCTTAGAATTATCGTCATTTCGGGAGTTAACTTACTCATTTTCTTTTATATGTTTTGTTACATAAGCCATGGTTGTTGTATCTTATTCATATCCAGAATGATATCCAGTCCTTAAACATCATTTTTAAATCATCAAATGATAATTATACTTGAATGGATACGATGGAGAATGAATCTCATCGCGTTCGTGGAGACGGTAGTCCGTACGTACGCACGAGCAACAATATCATTCTTTTGATATTAAAATAATATATAAATGGATGTTATATCATATATACAGAATCATTAACATGTTATATTTATTATTTACATGAGTTACACATCATTATTATACCCATCCAAATAATATTATATTGAATAACAATTACACCACGACGTGGAGACGGTAAGCCGTACGTACGCACGTATGGTGACATGTTATTCAAAGGGTGGATAGAATACTGAATATCATTGTACCATATTTATAATAACATCACAGTATATTTGAGATACTGGAGTTATTATTTTAGAATGGTAAGAACAAAGTAAGAAGAAGTGGAAGAAGAAATGAACTTGGAGAAGGGTGGTGAAATCATTACCTCTTCTTTGGGTTCTTCCTTTTGATTTGATCAAAAGGGCTCCTTAGGTTGGCTTTCTGATCAAACTAAGTCCTCTAGGTTGTATTGAGGGATGTTGGGAGAGTATTTGGGAAGATTTTGGCCGAACCAAAAGGCTTTGAAGGTGTGAAGAAATGAGAAGGAGGAGTGCCCTTTTATAAGAGGGGTGAGGGGGACCTTTGGAAAAGCTAGAAATATTAATTTATAATAAATTCATATTCGGTTTCTAATGGCTCCAAAGTTGATTATTCAAATTTTAAGGTGGGGATAGGTCGCAAACCTCTCAACCAATAGAATTTAGACAGGTTTGGGTACTTATATTAACATTATCTTTAAGTATTAACTCTAAGTTAATTAGTTTCACTTTTACAATGTCTCTTTGTATTTTTATATAATATAGTTAATAAACTTACTATATACATCCAAGAGACCCCCAAGTGGTACATTAATGTTGAACCTATCATGATATAAGTCTCTTGGCCGAACCTTAGATTTTTAAGAATTTAATATCAATTAATAATATAATAGTTGTTTTAAGAACTCTTTTATGTCAATTTTGACACTATTCAATAGTTGATTTTTTTGAAACTCATAACAGATTGATTACTTCGAAAAAAGTCAATTAACTCAATACTAATATATCATATTATCCTAGAAAATTAGTTTAATTCATTTAAAGTTTCATATTATATTTATTTGGGTATTTATAATATCAATTATTTTAATTTTTCACTATTATAGTAATTACTGCATCATCATTGTGTCATATATAAAAAAAATTATTTAATGTCTAAAAATTATAAATAAACTATAATTATGTAGGAAATCGTTTTATCTTTCTAATGAATATTTATAATCTAAAATCCAACATATATAACCCTATGTAACAATTGTTGTTCTAAAAAATATATGCTTGTGTCATTTTTGTATTCATTTTAACTAAATTAAAATAAAGTGTCATTATCACTTACAAGTGGATCCATGGGGTCCCAAAATAGACCCAAAGATTCCCATGGTCGACCATGTATCAACCAATAGGGTTAATACACGTTTTAGGGTAATTTAGTATTATTATAATATTATTTTTTAACCCTTATTTACCGGATTTACCCTTAACCATGGTAAATAAAATATTTACCGCAGTAATTATTCAAAATGTCTAAAAATAAAAGTTACATATTTACACAATTTGAACATCCTGATTCCAAATATGGAATCCATTTTCCTAAATTCAAAACACAGAAGTGGCAGAAATTAATTTAAAATTAATTCCCGCTGTCAAAACAAAAAGCGTGTTTTTAAGAGATAATAACTATCAAAAGATTGACACTTGTTTATGTTTGGTTTAATTGTAAAATTATGTCCAATGGCCAACATTATATTAAATGGTAAAAATATATTCTAAATATACTTTAAAACCACTCAAATTCATAATTTATCACTATTAATTATTTTGATTAAAAAAGATGTTTTTAATTAAAATTTAGTAATTTTCACTATTCATCAAAATATGAAAGTTATCCGAAATGTACCAAAATTTCACCTTAGGCTAAATTTGATATTCCGAATCCAAAAATGAAGTCCATTTTCAAATATAAAATATATATAATTTCAAAAAGTAGGTATTACTATTTATAACAGCTAGTTTGATTAGTTATGGTGTATTAGAACTCGGTGTTGCGTACAACACACGCTATCACATTATTCAAAGAGAAGCGTACCGTAGAAGCTTGGGGTGTTACATTCTCCCCTTCTTCAAATAATTGCGTCCTCTCAATTTCTAGGGTATTACTGCATAAAAAGACTCGGGTGGTTCTTCATCATAAGTTCCTCAGGTTCCCACGTTGCCTCTTCCATCTTATGGTTTCTCCACAAAACTTTTACCAGACGCGTCGTCCGGTTTCTCAGCACTTGTTCTCTCGTATCAAGAATCTTGACGGGCTCTTCGCAATAAGACAGATCGGGTTCCAGTTCTAATTCCTCATAGGTGAGTACATGAGTCGGATCAGGCATGTATTTCCTCAATAGAGATACGTGGAACACATCGTGAACTTTGCAGAGACTTGGCGGCATTGCCAATCGGTAAGCTACAACCCCAATTCGTTCTAGAATTTCGAAAGGTCCGATGTACCTGGGACTCAATTTACCTTTCTTACCAAAACGTATGACTCCCTTCCACGGAGATACCTTCAGAAAAACATGATCACCGACTTGAAATTCCAAATCCTTCCTTCGATTATCGGCATAGCTCTTCTGCCTACTTTGAGCTACCTTGATGTGATTTTGGATTACTTTCACCTTTTCCACTGTTTCCTCCACCAGTTCTGGGCCTACAAGTTTTCTTTCACCAACGTCATCCCAACAGGTTGGTTTACGACATCTCTTTCCGTATAACGCTTCATATGGTGCCATCTGAATACTCGAATGGAATCTATTGTTATAGGAAAATTCTACCAGAGGTAAATATTGATCCCACATACCCTGAAAGTCAGGTGAGCAAGATCTCAACATGTCTTCTAAGGTTTGAATAGTCCGTTGTGATTGTCCGTCTGTCTGAGGGTGGTAAGCAGTGCTCAAATGAAGTTCAGTATCCAGGGATTTCTGAAGCCTTTTCCAGAATCTTGAAGTAAAACGGGGATCACGATCAGAAACAATCGATAGGGGTACTCCATGAAGTCTCACAACTTCATTAATATATAGTCTTTCTAGACGTTCCAGGGGTAGATCTTCTCTTATAGCAAGAAAATGTGTTGTCTTGGTAAGACAATCAACAATAACCCATATTGCATCGTTCCTTCTAGGAGTCTTTCGTAGCCCATGACAAAGTCCATCGTAACATTGTCCCATTTCCACTCCGGTATGGGAAGAGGTTGCATGACTCCTCCAGGCTATTGCCTTCCAGCTTTCACTTGTTGACAAACCATACATCTTGACACAAAATCAGCAATCTCCCTCTTCATGTTGTCCCACCAAAAATGTTCCTTCAAATCTCTATACATTTTGGTGCTCCCAGGGTGTATAGAGAAATTGGAACTATGAGCATCATCCAGCAATTCCCTTTTTAGATCAGTTATATTGGGAACACAAAGTCTCTTCCCGAATTTCAAAATTCCATCTTCATACACAAAGTCTCTCAATCTCCCATCATTCACAGCTTTAATCTTCTTTTGGAATTCTTCATCATCGGTCTGAGAACTCTTAATCCTTTATAGTAAAGATGGTTTGGCAACCATTTGAAAAAGCATTAATGTTTCACCTTCCCTGGTTATTCCCATGTCCATCTTCACTAGATCCATAAAAATTGGATCCCTTTCAATTCTCATATTGTTCAAAACTCCATGGTCTTTTCTACTCAAAGCATCTGCCACCTTGTTTGCCTTCCCTGGGTGGTAGTGTATTGTACAATCATAATCCTTGAGTAATTCAAGCCATCTCCTTTGCCTCATGTTGAGTTCTTTTTTGTGAGAAAATATACTTCAAACTCTTGTGATCAGTATAAATCTCGCATTTTTCACCATAGAGGTAGTGTCTCCATATCTTAAAAGCAAAGATCACTATTGCTAACTCGAGATCATGAGTAGGATAGTTTTGTTCATGAATTTTCAACTGTCGTGATGCATAGGCAATAACTCTATCATTCTGCATAAGGACACAGCCAAGTCCTTTCTTCGATGCATCACTATAAATAACGAACCCATCATTCCCCGATGGTAGAGTCAATATAGGAGCATTGACTAATCTTCTCTTCAGTTCTTCGAAACATTCTTCACACTCTTTTGTCCAAACAAATTTAACCCCTTTACGTGTGAGCTTCGTTAATGGGTTAGCCAATCGGGCAAAATTCTGGACGAAACGTCGATAATAACCTGCCAAACCAATAAAACTACGTACCTCAGTTATACTCGTAGGTGCTGGCCATTCTTGGATTTCCTTGGTCTTAGAAGGATCAACAGAGATTCCATCTTTAGAGACAATATGGCCAAGAAAAGAAATCTCCTGAAGCCAGAATTCACACTTGCTAAACATCCCATATAATTCATGCCTCCTCAGAGTCTTCAAGATAATGCGCAAGTGATTTTCATGATCTTCGTAGGTTTTGGAGTATACCAAGATATCATCAATAAATACCACCACAAATTCATCGAGATACTCCTTGAAAACTCTATTCATTAGATCCATGAATACAGAGGGTGCATTAGTCAATCCAAACGGCATTACAGTAAACTCGTAATGCCCGTACCTGGTTCGAAATGCTGTTTTTGGAATGTCTTCCTTCTTCACACACAACTGATGGTATCCAGATCGAAGGTCAATCTTTGAAAAGTATTGAGCTCCATGCAGTTGGTCAAATAAATAATCAATACGAGGTAGGGGATACTTGTTCTTTATCATTATAGCATTGATCTCCCTGTAGTCGATACATAACCTCATAGATCCATCTTTCTTTTTAACAAAAAGAACAGGGGCTCCCCATGGAGAAACACTAGGGAGAATAAATCCATTATTACTCAATTACTCTAGTTGTTTCTTTAGTTCGACTAACTCTACAGTGGCCATTCTATAAGGGGTCTTCGATATAGGCCTTGATCCAGGAATCAAATCAATAGAAAACTCAACTTCTCATTCTGGTGGATGTCCAGGTAAATCTTCTGGAAATACATCTACAAATTCTTTCACAACAGGTACATCCTCTATTTGAACATTCCTTTCCTCACCCGCAGTTATTTCATTCTATTCCTCCCCAATAATTGAATTTAGTTGAGCTATTGAGGGTGGATCTAAATAAGAATTAGGTGGTGACGATTCTGCTCTAAAAATAAGGTGTTCCTGATCATTATCATCAAGAATCTTAACCTCTTTCTTCTTACAATAAATCTTCGCATCATAGTCTGAAAGCCAGTCCATACCGAGGATTATATCAAACTCAATCATAGGTATGACGATGAGATCAGCAGATAAAGAAAATTTATGTGCTCTAATGGGGACTGATTCACAAAACTTTGTTGCAACGATACTTCCCTTAGGAGTTTTAACTGACAACTCCCTTATTAAATCAAATTGGAAATATCTAATTTTCTTAGCAAACTGGGAAGATATGATACAATGTGATGATCCAGAATCAAATAATGCATTTGCTAAACTTGAGGAAACCATTAAATTACCTGCCACCACGTCTTCCGGAGCTTCTACCTCAGCAGTAGTGATAGCATAAGCCTGGCCTTGATCCCTTGGCCTTTTCTGAGGTAAGTTCTCCTGACGCTTAGGGCATGCATTTGCATAATGCCCCATCTCCCTGCAATTGTATCATTGAACGTTGGTAGCTTCTTTCTTCCCCTTGCAATCATGAGCTTGGTGGCCTTTTTCACCACACTTGTAACAGACTCCCATTCCCTTCAAGCAAGTACCGGGGTGTTTCTTCCCACATTTACCACATGATGGATATTCAACCTTTCCTTTCTTCCCCTTATTTCCATTCCCAGATTGATCAGCAGGTCTCTTCTTCTCTTGCTTTGCTTTAAAGTCATAAGACTTAGAGAATTCCTTTTCGGTCTTGATAGCACATGAGACAATGTCTTCGTACGATGAAAAGGATTGTGATACTAATGCTCGACGGAGAAATGGTTTTAACCCATCAAAGAAATGATCAATCTTACTTCTTGGGTTGCGAATATAATCTCCAGCATACCTCGCTAACCTTGTAAAGTTAGCCTCATACTTTGTGACATTCTCATCCTCCTTATGTCTCAGACTCAGAAATTGCCTTTCCATATCTGCTTGATGGTCGCGAGGGAAGTATTTTTCTAAAAACAGATCTTTGAACTCCCTCCATTCCATATTTGATACTTCATCATCTTCCTTCATGTTCTGAATCAATGACCACCATTGATCAGCATCTCCAGTGAGGCGGTAAACTGCCATGATAACTTTTTCCCTTTCACTGCTCCCCAAAGCCTGAAATATTTTCTCTAGGGAAAATATCCATTGCTCAGCTACTAAGGGATTTGTATTCCCATTGAACGTTGGTGGTTGTTGTCTCATGAATCGATCTAACATTGATCCTCCACGCTGCGGATCAGGGTGCTCCATACGGGTAAGGTTATTATTCATAACCTGAGTAAGTTGTCCCAGTATGGTGATTAGATGATCAGCATCAGTTGCATCACCAGCCCCCCTATAATTATCTTGAGCAGGAGGGAAATCCCTATATGGAGTGCGTGCATTGATACAGTTTCCATTTCTTCCACTAGGCGCCATTTCTAAACAATGGAATAAACTAGATCAGTTTATGAATCAAAATACATAATCCCATACTTATAAAACACTTAACATAAATTGAACTATTTATGGATATAATCCATAATCATAAGAATGTTTTCTTTGAGAATGTATATACTCATAATCCCTTCAAAATGATTTGTAAAGAAAATGAGAGTTATCCTAAGCATATCCCCCGGGAGTGTCGTAACCAAGAGTGCAACAAGGCCCGTTGTCGTGCACCAGTTCCCGTTCGAGTCGAGCTCAAAGCGGTGTTTTCGGGTTTTACCTCTAGGTACATCTGTGCCAGAGCCGCCTCTACCTGCTCGTATCCAGACAGGGATGTATTGCTCGGAAAACTCACAAAATCTCTACAATACCAAAATTCTAGGAAGTTCTTCTATACTAATCCTCAAAGTTCATCTTAGGTCTACGTGCTCTAATCAGAGTTTATCTAAATCTAGCTTCCAAGGTTTGTACTAAACTTTCTCTGGTACCAACTGTAATGCCCCGACCCTAGTTGCCTAGAGTCGGTGCATTATTACATAACATTGGCATGATCACAAGAAAGATCAAATCTCGAAAGACCGATTGGTTTAGTAGTCTTGGAAACACTAGATATATTCATAAGTTTTACATTACATCATAAAATGAAAAAATACTACAACAACATAATTTTTCCACAGTCCACACTATAATCCCCTCATAATATCCCTGCAGGTCATTCATAACTTACATCTTCACTTCCTGGGAAAAATAAAACATAGAAAAGGGGTGAGCTCAAATGCCCAGTAAGGATAACAATATAGCGGAAACTTTCATCAATAAGAATAAACATTTAAGGCAATGTATAACTAAACCAAAAGCCTTTTAAACATGAACTTTCAACATGGTATGGCATAAATAAATTGAAATAATGCCATTTACTTATTCACATGGATATTCTACTAATCGAATAATCACATGAAAAAATCAATAACCACTTTCATAATGTTGGAATGCATAATACCAGACTATCATAACCACATAGCCAAGGCCTCGTGCCAAGACTACAAATAATATTTTGTCAAGGCCTTGTGCCAAGACACTAGTTTGTCTCATGAGACCTACCGATGCATCGAGGAGCTATAGCGGGCTCCACCCGTCACATATTAAGTCCAATGCATTCCCATATGAAAAGGTTTAAACATAACATAAACATTCGTATTAAAACTAGCATACGAAATGTCAATACATTCACCATAAACTATGAATGGTATAAAAATAGCACATCCATAGTCAAACATATCACAAAACCGTCAATACAATATAGAAGTTTTTTATCATAATAAATCAACTTCAAATAATCTTAAAATCCATCAAAGGATGTTGACATAGATGAAATCAAAATTCTTTTTAAATAAATATCTCCTTTTATTTTGAAATAATTTAAGATCCATATAAAATAAAACATTTTCTTTGAAAATATTCTTATAAGCTTGTAAGGGAAGCTTTGAAGATTTTATAACGGCGGAAAATAGCCGCACCCGCCGTATAAGTTAAAAAAAACATTCTTACCTTAATTCTGTCGAAAAGGTTAAAAAGGACCTTGTTTTGAAAACGACCGAAAGATTCCTTTATAAACCACTTATAAAAGTCAAAAAGGTTATGAATGACTTTAACTCATATTCTATTAAATAGTAAAAATGTTTTGAAATGCATTTTTAAGAAACATGGATGTGGATGATAAAGAGATCCCAGTAGATTATTACGTATAAACAACCTTGGATAATGAAGAGGTTGTAAAGTAGACCCTTACCTTGTACTTTTCCTTGGTTGGGGTAGGTTAACCTCCTGTATAATTGTGAAATAGTTGTTATTAAATTATAAAAGAATCATATATATTAATATGATATCATATATGATCTTTTAAAATTGATTTGTTAATAATATCTTAGAATTATCGTCGTTTCGGGAGTTAACTTACTCATTTTATTTTATATGTTTTGTTACATAATCCATGGTTGTTGTATCTTATTCATATCCAGAATGATATCCAGTACTTAAACATCATTTTTAAATCATCAAATGATAATTATACTTGAATGGATACGATGGAGAATGAATCTCATCGCGTTCGTGGAGACGGTAGTCCGTACGTACGCACGAGCGACAATATCATTTTTTTGATATTAAAATAATATATAAATGGATGTTATATCATATATACAGAATCATTAACATGTTATATTTATTATTTACATGAGTTACACATCATTATTATACCCATCCAAATAATATTATATTGAATAACAATTACACCACGACGTGGAGACGGTAAGCCGTACGTACGCACGTATGGTGACATGTTATTCAAATGGTGGATAGAATACTGAATATGATTGTACCATATTTATAATAACATCACAGTATATTTGAGATACTGGAGTTATTATTTTAGAATGGTAAGAACAAAGGAAGAAGAAGTGGAAGAAGAAATGAACTTGGAGAAGGGTGGTGAAATCATTACCTCTTCTTCGGGTTCTTCCTTTTGATTTGATCAAAACGGCTCCTTAGGATGGCTTTCTGATAAAACTAAGGCCTCTAGATTGTATTGAGGGATGTTGGGAGAGTATTTGGGCAGAGTTTGGCCGAACCAAAAGGCTTTGAAGGTGTGAAGAAATGAGAAGGAGGAGTTCCCTTTTATAAGAGGGGTGAGGGGCACCTTTGGAAAAGCTAGAAATATTAATTTATAATAAATTCATATTCGGTTTCTAATGGCTCCAAAGTTGATTATTCAAAGGTTAAGGTGGGGATAGGTCGAAAACCACTCAACCAATAGAATTTAGACAGGTTTGGGTACTTATATTAACCTTATCTTTAAGTATTAACTATAAGTTAATTAGTTTCACTTTTACAATGTCTCTTTGTATTTTTATATAATATTGTTAATAAACTTACTATATACATCCAAGAGACCCCCAAGTGGTACATTAATGATGAACCTATCATGATATAAGTCTCTTGGCCGAACCTTAGATTTTTAGGAATTTAATATCAATTAATAATATAATCTTTGTTTTAAGAACTCTTTTATGTCAATTTTGACACTATTCAATAGTTGATTTTTGTGAAACTCATAACAGATTTATTACTTCTAACAAAGTCAAGTAAATCAATCATAATATATCATATTATCCTAGAAAATTGGTTTAATGCATTAAAAGTTTCATATTATATTTATTTGGGTATTTATAATATCAATTATTTTAATTTTTCACTATTATAGTAATTACTGCATCATCATTGTGTCATATATAAAATAAATTATTTAATGTCTAAAAATTATAAATAAAATATCATTATGTAGGAAATCTTTTTATCTTTCTAATGAATTTTTATAATCTAAAATCCAACATATATAACCCTATGTAACAATTGTTGTTCTAAAAGATATATGCTTGTGTCATTTTTGTATTCATTTTAACTAAATTAAAATAAAGTGTCATTATCACTTACAAGTGGATCCATGGGGTCCCAAAATAGACCCAAAGATTTCCCTGGTCGACCATGTATCAACCAATAGGGTTAAGACACGTTTTAGGGTAATTTAGTATTATTATAATATTATTTTTTAACCCTTATTTACCAGATTTACCCTTAACCATGGTAAATAAAATATTTACCGCAGTAATTATTCAAAATGTATAAAAATAAAAGTTACCTATTTACACAATTTGAACATCCTGATTCAAAATATGGAATCCATTTTCCCAAATTCAAAACACAGAAGTGGCAGAAATTAATTTAAAATTAATTTCCGCTGTCAAAACAAAACGCGTGTTTTTAAGAGATAATAACTATCAAAAGATTGACACTTGTTTAGGTTCTGTTTAATTGTAAAATTATGTCCAATGACCAAAATTATATTAAATGGTAAAAATATATTCTAAATATACTTTAAAACCACTCAAATTCAAAATTTATCACAATTAATTATTTTGATTAAAAAAGTTGTTTTTAATTAAAATTTAGTAATTTTCATTATTCATCAAAATATGAAAGTTATCCAAAATGTACCAAAATTTCACCTTAGGCTAAATTCGATATTCCGAATCCAAAAATGAAGTCCATATTCAAATATAAAATATATATAATTTCAAAAAGTAGGTATTACTATTCATAACGGCTAGTTTGATTAGTTATGGTGTGTTAGAACTCGGTGTTGCGTACAACACACGCTATCACATTATTCAAAGAGAAGCGTACCGTAGAAGCTTGGGGTGTTACAAAAATTAAAAATAAGACCAAGTTATTTATTTATTAACTCATTCTTTTTAGCATTGTATGTTATTATAATTTAAATTTTAATATTTCATGCAGTTCACTATTTTGAAAAAATAAACAGAAACCCAAATTCATCATTTTTTTCATAAAATAATTTAAAAAAAAGAAAAAAAATAGTTTTGGTGAAATAGAGAAAGTGAGTGAAAAACTGAGAAAGCTCCTCAAGTGAGATGAACCTGGTCATCCATTGTGTTATATTTGGAAAATATTTATCATTTTCCATATCCAATGATAGGCATGTGTCACACTTTAACACTTATCTACTATATATAATAATAAATTTTTATATATGTATAATTTTAAAATATATATTATTATAATTATTAAGCTAATTACAATGTTGAAGGTTATTACCATATGAAACTATGCCCATGGTTATATCTCCCTTATAAATACATGAAAATGTTTCCCATGGAAATCAGTTTCCACATCAGAGACTATTTCCATAGCCTATGAGAACCCATAGAAATAGCCTCCCCTGTAGTCCTGATGATGGTGTGCCTGTGGCTATGGGGCCTTCCCCATGTCCTTCCCACAGGGAAAAAATTTTCACACGGTGATGTGGGTAAACATATAGCTGAAAATAATTTTTTTCATGTGTATATAGGATACATATAGCCATGGGAAATCCCAACCATTTCTATTGGCATGTTACTTTTAGATATCTGAAAACTCACTTTATGATGACCTTGTAAAAACCATAACATTCATTAAACTTCCAACCACTGATGCAAACCGAAAAATTTCCATGTAATGAGACTCATCGTTCATTCTAGATGTTTATTTATAGATAAATTGAATTTTCCAATCAATGGGGTAGTCACATTCATATATATAGACATTATTAATCATTTAAATACCTTCTAAATGTGCTTTGACTGAGAAAAGTCCAATGTTTTGGTCTTTTAGTCCCTTCTAATCTTTATCCCCAAAATTCATTTGGATTCACTAAGATCATTCACCTAAAACATTCTGAACAAATTATCTTTCAATTAATTAATAAATTTCATATTTGGAGACACCATGATAATACCATCTATGTATAAGATAATTATGATGAATATTACATCATTGAACATTGTTATCACCACCTATCAAAAATATTGCAATGAGAGGAGAGAGATAATGTCCCTGGGAGTCCCACATCCAGTAGGCCCTGGGATGGATAATAACACCAAGGTTATAAAAATATCATGAAATGTGATACCATAACCTTTATAACAATATGGGATATCTAGATAAGATAAATCATCCACAAACAACTCCATGACAAAAAATAAAAAGGAAACCAACACTACCCAACTACGCATGTATAAATAATACTTTTTATTGATAAAAGTCTTCAAAAGTAAATACAAAATATCATAACTAAAGCAGCAAAAAAAATTGGTCAAAAATGTACGAGATAATGATATCCAACATGATCCACATATTCCTCCTAGAAATCTGAAAATCAGTTTATATACGTTGGGTGAGAAAACAAGTATACTCGGTAGGAAAACCAGAGTTTCTCATGTTCTTGTGAAAGTAGCATACTAATACACTCATGGGAAAACAATAGGACCACAAACACTTAAACAAGTAAATTGTCCATCCCAGCCACCCCAAGGCACAGTCACTAAATCTCGCAAGCCTTGGATAAAAACATAATATGAAGCATATCAATAAAGGGTACCCTACAGTGCTTTCCCAATGACTTGCTTCTCTTACAACCCAAAATCGTACAGCCTAGCCCTCCCATATCATTTTAATAACACATACCATAACCTAACAACATTGTCACATCACATCACACTGTTATACACCAATGCCACTACCCCACAACATTGTCACATCTCATCTCGCTCGAAGACAAATAGTCTATCAAATCAAAACCACTACCATAGCCAGAGTAGTAAGATATCGAGAACATAAAGGACATCAACATTTTCCCATAATCCATCCATGAATGACCTCCACCATAAGATTCCCCATAACACAAACATATCACATATAACTAAAAAACACATGGTCCATCACCCAATTCACTAACAAAGCTCTGACCATCATATCATGTTCTGATCTACTCACCTAAAAGAGAGAGTGGGAATGAGCGGCTAGTCATCCATCCATCCTCATCACCAGGATATTCAGAAAAACAACATCCATGTAAATATATGGGTTCCTAACCATAGTGATCGGCATGGGTGCTGTGTGTATAAAAATCATAAGGAATATACAAGTATATATAATGAATACACACAATTTCATCCTATGGGTTCACCAAAAATCATTAACCAGCTCAAAACATATAACGACCCATACATTACATACATTGTTATTATTTTAAAGTTGAATCTCATTTATTACAATGTATAACAAAACCATGAATAGACCGTATAGGTATAGTGACTTTAGAAACTGGGAAACATAAACAACTGGTTCATAAATCATCTACATTGTCTTCCTTTTATTTTATCATATCTAGAGTCCATTTTGGCTTATCTTACTTAATACACTTTTCCCTGACCTTGGGAAAAAGAAAACATACAAAAGGGTGAGATCAAATGCTCGGTAAGGGTAAACAAAAGAAATATCAATCATTTCATATTCACGAGAACATAACAGTTTGAAAATCTGAACATGAAAAATAGATCATAATGTTATAACATGGGATAAATCATGGTAGTCAAATGTAATCCATATAATCATAGAATAATACTTTTTTTAATAAACACATAATCATTAAGAATCATTTCTTAGTAGTCAAGGCTCATTTCCAAGAATATCATAGAGGAAAAAGTCAATTTCTGAACTAAGTTCACTCCACATTTCAGTCCTGTATCACTGAACCAGATTAACCTGCCGTTCCAACCATGTCTATATCAAGAGATATAAATCATTATCCAATTCATTGGATCGAGATATAGGTACCAACCATCTCATAATGACACCATTCTTATGTGTGCCACGAGATCATAAATCATACATCATACCATAACCCATTTAATAAAAATGTTATTCTTAAACATCATGACATTATAAAACAACTCATATAAGATAAAGGCCCTCATAAGAATAATTGCATCAAAGAATAATCAAATCAATGCAATAATAGGGATAGAAAAAGAACCCTATATTATCTTAGATAGATAATAATTTTGATAAAACACTTGAACTCTATTCTTGAGGAAAATACCCTTTCTACTTCAAAAACATTTTTCATTTCATAACATGTTATACAATTTTAAACAAATTGAAGATGATTAAAAATAAACCTGAAAAAAAGTAAAAGATGCTTCATGGAAATAATGTTATATTAAATCATAAAATCCATTCATTTCATATAAGTTACATAATCATTCTTATCATACTTTTCCTGAAAAAGTCAAAAAGTATCTTTTACTAAAAATGAAAAAAGATTCCTTTCATATGTTTTACTAAAAAACTCACGAATGGGTAAAATTGGATTTAAACAATTGTATGAGGATATAAACAATATTACATATTGAGGAAACATGAATGTGGATTATAAATGAACCCCAGTAAATACCAATGTATAAACAATCTTGGATAAAAATGAAATTGTGAGATTTTCCCTTAGCTTAGTTCTTATATGCTTCATACGTATCCGAACCTCCTATATAATGATTTAAATAAAGTAATTGACTTATTAAAAAAAATATTCATTGTTATGTTATCATATATGGTCATATTTTTATATTTTTATTAGTAATATTTCATTGTTACTTGTTATTCATGTGTTCATTGCTTTATGTTCTTATGCATGTATTGTCGAATAAAATCATATCACTCTTTTTAGGATATAGAAAACTTATTTAAAAAATGGAATCAGTGTAATATATATCATATTTATTCATTCAATTCATTTATATAATCATTATCCAATGAAGATCATGTAGAACGAGTCACATCACATCGTGGAGATGGTAAGTCGTACGTACACACAAGCGATGATATCGTTCCCATAACTATTTAATGGTATTATAGTGGAAGATAGAATGTATCCGAATTTTTATCATGTTATAATAATCATATATAGTTAATCTTTACACCATTATACCCCTCCAGGTAAGGTGGTGGTAGAAAACAGATTTCACCAAAGCATGGAGATAGTTTTTCGTACGTACGCACGCGCGGCGATTTCATTTTCCGTAGGATGTATAAAAGGTGTGATATGTTTGTTTCATATTTATAATAACATATCATTATATTATTGATACTTATGTTATTAATTTATGATGAAAAAAATAAAGAAGAATAATTAGAAGAATAAATAATTTGGAAGGAATCGGTAAAAGACATTACCTCTTCTTTGAAGCACATCTTCTTAACTTCCTCTTAGGGCACTAAATAAGGTCATTGAAGAATACCAGGACCTTTATATTGTTTCTAGGTATGTGGAGTAGATAAATTGGTAGGGTTTGGCTGCGCTTGAAAGCTCAAAGTGGTGTGAGGATGAGAGGGAGGAGGTTCCCTTTTGTAAGGGAGGAGAGGGGCATCTTAGGAAAAACTTAAAATATTATTTTATAATAAAGTCATATTTAGTTATTAACAGCTTTGAATTGATTTATTTCAAAGATAATGTGGGATGGGTTAATATACTCTCAACCAATAGGTTTTAGACAAGTTTAGGTTACTATTTTAACCATATCATTTTAATTTAACTCTTTGTTAAATAATTTATCTTTTACCAGGTCTTCTTGTTTTCTTCCACAAGATGGTTAATAAACATACTATAACTGGCCAAACGAACCCCAAGTGGGTCATTATTAATATATATAACATTATCTATGTCATTTGGACGAACATTAGATATTTTGGAATGAAATAAAAATTAATAGTATAATATTTGTTTTAAAATTTATTTTATTTCAATTTTGACACTATTTGGTAATTGATTTTTGTGAAACTCATAACATCATGATTAGTTAGAAAAAAGTAAATTATATAAATACTAACATGTCATATTAACCTTTAAAATTATTGTAATTAATAAAAGGTCTCAAATTACATTTAATTCGGTATTCATTATATCAATTAAGTTAATATTTCATTAATAATGTAATTACTGCATCATCATTGTGTCATAAATAAATTAAAATTTTTATAGTCAAAAAATTATAAACAAAATACTATTATGTAGGAAATCGTTTTATATTTCTAATTAATATTTATAATATAATTTATCTCATGCATAACCATATATTAAATATGTTTTAGTTATTAAACATTGATTTTAAATTTTTTTACTTTTCATTAAATAAAATAGTAATATGTGTCCTAATATAATCCAAGTGGACCTTAATGGTCATATTTTATTCCTAAGGTTTTTCTCGTTTAATTAAAGTTATCCAATAAAATTATGACATGTTTTAGGGTAATAATAATATCATTTTTACCCTTAATTACCCTATTTAATTTTAACCGCGTCAAATAAAAGTAAAAAATTACTATTCATCAAAAATTATTTTTATCTTATTAAACCACATATTTCTCATTGATATAATATGTGTCTCTCATATTTTAGAAATTTAACTCACAGAAGCAGTAAAATTATGTTTTATATACAATTCCAAATTTACCTAGGAGGTGGGTAAAAGATGGTCAAAAAGTTAAATAAAATTTTTATATATCTATATTATTATAAAATGACTCCATTGAATTAAATTGACCATATATAGATATTATGTAACTATTTTGACCATATATAAATTTAAATTAAATAAATAATTATTTAAATAAAAATTAGGTTTTAAAATATAACTTAGTGTTTTTGAGTATTCCTCAAAAATTGAATGTTTTTAGAAAAACACAAAAAATCCACCCTAGTCTAATTTAGATATTCTGAATCCGAAAATGAAGTCCATTTTGAAGGATAAAATTTATAATGTTTGAAAAAGTGGTTATTTCTATTCATAATGGCTAGTTTTAATAATATTTTAATAACATATGATTGTTTAGTGAAACTCGGTATTGCGTACAATGAAAGCTATCGAGGAAGGTTTCTACTGTGTATAACGTAAGCCAAGATAGTGTTGTTTGTTGTGAATGATTTCATTGGAGATGCATATAAAATAAAAGTACTATTTCTAATAAAATCTTGGGTGATACATTCTATAGCCCTTAAACTGAATTTCGCCCTCAAAATTCATCACATTGTAACAAACAGATAGGGATTCCTCTCCCTCATAATATCATCAAGTTCCCATGTAGATTCTTATAATTGGTGGTTCCTCCATAAAAAAATCACCAAGAGAGTGGTCTTGTTCTATAGGACTTTTTCACTACAAACAAGAATCCCTATCATCTATTCTTCATAAGAATGATCTTGCTCCAGTGGTACAACTTCTGAGATGAGTACATGTGAAGGATTGGGTATGTACTTTCTCAAGAGAGACACATGGAACACATCCTGAACTTGGGAGAGATTCGGTCGAAGCACCAATCAGTAAGATACCTTCCCAACAAGATCCATTATTTCAAAAAGACCAATATATGTAGGTCTTAGCTTTCCCTTCTTTCCAATTTTCCTTACTCTCTTCCAGAGAGATATTCATAAGACCACTTTATCACCCACTTAAAACTCTAGGTCTTTTTTTCAGTTATTGGCATAACTTTTTTGTCGACTCTGAGATTTTCTTATATGTTGTCGAATAGTTCATACATTTTATACCATCTCATCAACAAGATCAGGTCCTAATAGATTTCATTCCCCAACATCACCCCAGCATGTTGGGGTTCTACATTTCATTCCATAGAGTGCTTCATAAGGATCCATTTCAATACTATAGTGAAATCTATTATTATCAGAGAATTCCTCTAGAGGTAGGAGTTGACCCCAACAACCTTTTAAATCCATAGAGCAAGCTTTAAACATATCTTCTAGAGTTTGAATTTTCCTCTCAGACCGACTGTCTGTCTGAGGATGATAAGCAGTGCTGAAACTCAACTTTGTATCTATAGTATGTTGAAGGCTTCGCCAAAAAATCGAGGTAAAACTCGGATCCTGATCAGATATAATGGAAAGTCATACATCATGCAATATTACCACTTCCTTAACATATAACCTAGCATGCTGATCAAGAGAGAAATATTCTCTAATAACAATTAAGTGTGCCGACTTCATAAGGCGATCATCTATAACCCAAATAAGATTATTGCCTTCAGATGTTTTAGGAAGACTAGTGACAAATTACATAGTGATGTTTCCCCATTTCCATTCTGGTATGGGAAATGGATGTAACATCCCCTTAGACTTCTGTCTCTCAGCTTTAACTTGCTGAGAAACCAATAATCGAGAGACATATTTAGAAACATCTGCTTTCATGCCATCCCACTAGAAGTAGTCTTTCAGATCCCTATACATCATTGTGCTTCTGGGGTGAATAGGGAATTAAGAACTATGAGCTTCATCCCATATTTCCATCTTTAATTCTGGGATGGGAGGAACACAATCCCGATTACTGATCCTTATTATTTTGTCACAATCAAGGTTGAATTCAGGAATATTTCTCAACTTCTTTTGTAACTCTACACCTTCTTTGTGTGCCTGCTTAATCATCACATGTATATATGGTTGAACATTCAATTGAGAAAGATACGATATTTCACATTCGATTATAATTCCATGATTCATCCTTTTTAAATCCATAAATATTGGATCATTTGTGATCCTCATCATGGATAAGATAGCGTGGTCTTGTCAACGTAATGCATATGCCACCTTCTTTTCATTCCCAAGGTGATATTGAATTGATCAGTCATAATCCTTAATCAGCTCCAACCATCTTCTTTGACACATATTCATCTCCTTTTGTGTAAAAATATACTTTAAACATTTATGATAAATATAAATATCTCACCTTTCACCATAAATATAATGAATCCAAATCATTAATGCACAGATTACTACATCTAATTCCAAATCTTGAGTTGGGTAATTTTGCTCATGAATTTTCAATTATTGTGTGGCATAATCTATTACGATATCATTTTTCATGAGAACACAACCCAATACCTTATTGGATGCATCTCTTTAGAATAGAAACCATTCTCCACTAGAAGGAATTGTGAGCATAGGTGCACTACATAACCCATTTTTTACTCCTTGATATTCTCTTCACACTCCTCCATCAAAACAAACATAACTCCTTTTCTAGTCATCCTAGTGAGTGAATTAGATAATACTGAATAATAATTCAGAAAAAGTCGATAATATCCATCCAAACAAAGAAAACATCGAATCATAGTTACTGTAGTTGGTCTCGACCATCTTCCGATAACCACTATTTTAGCTGGATCCATAGATACACCCACTTTTGAGATTATATAAACAAAAAATGAATCTTTTTGAAGCCAAAATTCACATGTGGTAATTTTGGAATAAAGCATCTCATTTCGTAGGGTATTTAATACATTTCTTATGTGATCTTCATGTTCTTCCTTGATCTTTTAATAGACAATAATATCGTCTATATAGACTACCACAAACTGATCAAAATAGTCTCTAAAGACTCTATTCATTAGATCCATGAAGATAGAAGGGGTATTTGTAAGACCAAATGGCATCCCTATAAATTCATAGTGTCCATACATTGTTCGAAAAGTATTATATGGTATATCCTCACTTTTGACCCTTAATTGATGATACCCTAAATGTATATCAATCTTGAAAAATTATTGAGCTCCGCATAGTAGGTCAAATAAGTCATCAATGCGTGGTAGAGGATATTTGTTCCTGATAGTGACCTTGTTAAGTTCTCGATAATCAATGCAGAGTCCAATTGGTCCATATTTCTTCTTAACTAATAGAATAGGTGCTCCCCAAGGTGACGCACTGGGGCGTATGAATACCTTATCAAGATTCTCTTGGAATTTCTTCTTCAATTCCTGCAACTCAATTGGGGCCATTCTATAAGGTGTCTTTGAAATGTGCATATCAACCGGTATGAGTTCGATTGAAAACTCAACATTATGATTTGGTGGGAAACCTTGAAATTCCTCTAGAAAGACATCATAAAAATCTCGTAAAATGGGAATATTATTAATCATGTGTTTCTCTCCAACCATTTGAGATAAATAACCTTCATTTATTGGAATCAAGCCCCATAAGATGGAAGAAATTTCCACTGGATGGTTATGTTCATCCATGCATTGATAGACGATCATAGATTGATTGGGAATATGAAATTGAACTTCCCTTATTTGGTAATTTATAGGAGCACAATATAATGATTGACAATCCATTCCATGAATAACATCAAATTCCACTATAGGATGGATCAAAAGATTTGCAGGAAGCAATCTCCCACAAACATCATTCGGGGAAGAATTGAAAACTTTTGATGCGGCTGTTGTTCAGTTAGGGGTTGTCATAGCTAACTCAACATCTAATTGTTGAATTAATATGGCGATACCCTTAGAAAATTATTCAGAAATATAATATTGGGTGGATCTAAAATCAAATAAAACATTTTCTACTTTAGAGTGGATGGTAAGTGTCCCTTTCACCATTTCATTATCATAATCCACATCGACGATAGAAATTTCATGTGACATTCCTTTCTCTTTGTGATTAATAGTTTTTTGACATCGATCCTCATCAATAACCCTTGGATTAGGGAATTTATTGGCATAATGCCCCATTTTCTTGCACTTGTAACATTTAATTATAGGAGGTTCATTCTGTGTAGCCCTTTCTTTGTTCACATCACTAGACATCTTTTTTCTGATCATTATGGCATTGAAATGCTTGATGACCTTCTTTTCCTCATTTGAATCATTTACGTGTCCCTTTATGAAAATTACCTCCATATTTATTTCCACACTTTGAGCATAAGGAAAAACTTATCTTCTTTTTAGTGTGGTCTTTGGATTTCCCTTTGAATTCCATTTTCCTCTTCTTAGTAAACCCATATGACTGATGGATTACTCCAATCACCATCTCAAACATGAGAGCACATTGAAAAATTTCATCGTAGCTATTGAAGTCCCTTATGGATAATTCCCTTAGAAGCTGTGGTTTTAAGAACCTAAAGAATCAATCTATCTTACTCTCAGGTTGGGTAATAATTCCAGATGTGTACCTTGCAAGCCTTGTAAAATTTTCTTTGCAGGTACCAACCAATTAATCATAATTTTGCTTTAGTTCAATAAACTCCTTCTCCATCTTTGTTCGATGAATACAAAAGAAGTACTTAGGGAAAAATAAGTTCTTGAACTCATCCCATTCCATGGACTTAATTTCATCCCTTTGCCTTGTATTCTTGATAATATTCCACCATTGATCAGCATCACCTTCCAAACGATATAACGCAAAGATGACATTATCATTATCGGAACATTGAATAACTGCAAATATAATTTTAGTAGTACTAATCCATTGTTTAGTAACTAATTGATCAGTATACCCACTGAATGAGGGTGGACGCTACCTCATGAAGGATTCAACATAAATTTTCTCCTTATTTTTCTCGTTTGGAAGTCCTACATGATTCATATCTTGAGAATATTGTGTGAGTATCGCTAGAAGATTTTTCATTCTAGCTCACATAACGTTTGGTTTCATAGGGGTACAGTCATTGCATTTCCCGTCACATTCAGAATTAACAAGGTTTCTTTGGGTTCCTGCCATTATCAAAAACCAATAAGCATAGTGTGAGAAACACTAATCATAATAGTAAAACCACATAATCAAGAATAAAATTTCACAATTTAGGTCTTATCATAGTTTATTCGTGTCTATTTCTAAAACACTAAAAATGTGTTCTATGCTTAGAATTATCCTTAGGGATCTTACTAAGGCTTTCACATCCTAGTTTCCAAAGGTTGACTATACCATTCCTCTGATACCAACCATAGTGACCCATATATTATATACATTTTTATTACATCAAAATTAAAGAACACTTATTACAATATATAACAAAATCATGAAAGGACTGTATAGGTATAGTTTCTTTTGAAACTGGGAAACGTAAACAACTGGTTCATAAATAATCTACACTGTCTCCCTTTTATTTTATCATAACAAGAGTCCCTTTTGGCCTACCTTACTTAATACCCTTCTTCCTGATCTGGGGAATAGAAACATACAAATGGTTGAGCTCAAATTCTCATAGAGGGTAAACAAAAGAAATATCAATCATTTCATATTCATAAGAACATAACATTTTAAAAATCATACCCTGAAAAAGAGATCACAATATCATAAAATGGGATAAATCATGGTCGTGAAATGTAATCCCAATAATCATAGCATGAAACTTTGTGGCATACATACATAATCATAGAGAATCATTTCTTAGTAGTCAAGACTCATTTCCAAAACTATCCTAGTAGACAAAGTCCATTTCTGAACCAAGTTCAATCCTTATTTCAGTCCTGTATCACTAAACCAGATTAACCTGCCACTCTAGCCATGTTAATCGCATGGGATATAAATCTTTACCCAATGCATTGGATGAAGATATAGGTCCCACCCATCTCATAATGATACAAATATTATGTGTGCCACAATATCATAAATCATACATCATAGCATAACCCATGTAATAAAAATGGGATTCTTAAACATCGTGACATCATAAAAGAATTCATATAAGATAAAGGCCATCATAAAAATAATTACATCAAAACAATATCAAATTAATGTAATAATAGGGATAGAAATAGAACCCTATATTATCTTAGATGGAAAATAATTTTAATAAAACACATGAACTCTAATTTTGAGGAAAATATCATTTCTACTTCAAAAACATTTTTCCTTTATTAACATGTCATACAATTTTAAACAAAACGTAGTTGATTAAAAATAAACTTGAAAACATGGAAATGATTATTCATGGAAATAATGTTCTATGAAATCATAAAATCCATTCATTCCGTATAAGTTAAAAAACATTTTTCACATACTTCGGTTGAAAAAGACTAAAAGTGTCTTTTACTGAAAATGACGAAATATTCCTTTCATATGTTTTACCAAAAAACTCACAAATGGGTAAAATTGGATTTAAAAAATTGTAGGAGGATAGAAATAATATTACATATTGAGGAAACATTGATGTGGATGATAAATACAACCCGGTAAATACAAAAGAATAAACAATCTCGTATAAAAATGAGATTGTGAGATTTTCCCTTACCTTAGGTCTGATATACATTATACATATCTGAAACAACTGTATACTGATTTAAATAATTTCATAGACTTATTATAGAATAATATTCATTGTTATGATATCATATATGGTCATATTCTTATATTCTTATTAGTAATATTTTATTGCTACTTGTTATTCAAGAGTTCATTGCTTTATGTTCTTATGCATGTCTTGTTGAAAAAATTATTATTCCTCTTTTTAGGTTATAGATACCTTATTTACAAAATTCTATTAGTGTAATATATATCATATTTATTAATTCAATTCATTCAATTCATTCAATTCATTTATATAATCATTATTCAATGAAGATCATGTAGAATGGGTTTCATAACATCGTGGAGACGGTAGGCCTTACTTACGCACGACTGATGATATCGTCCCCATAACTATTGAATGGTAGTGGAGTGGAAGATGGAATGACTCAGAATTAGTATAATGTTATAATAATTATATATATTTATTCATTACAACATTATACCCATCCATGTAATGTGGTTGTGGAAAACAGATTACACCACGGCGTGGGGACAGTATTTCGTACGTACGCACGCGTGGTAATTTCATTTTCCTTAGGATGGATAGAAGGTGAAATAGATTTGTGTCATATTTACAATAACATATCAGTATATGATTTATACTAATGCTATTAATTTAGAATTAAATAAATAAATAATAATTATTATATGAAAAAATAAATTGGAAAAAATCGTTAAAGGACATACCTCTTCTTCGAAGTGCCTCTTCATAACTTCCTCTTAGGGAACTAATGATGGCCTTTAATATCGACCAGGACCTATAGGATATTTATAGACAAGTGGAGAAAATAAATTGGCATGGTTTGGCTGAGAATGAAGGCTCAAAGTGGTGTGAGGAGGAGAGGGAGGAGGTTCACTATTATAAGGGAGGAGAGGGGCACCTTCGAAAAAACATAAAATATTAATTTATAATAAAGTCATATTTGGTTTTTAATAGCTCCAAATTGATTTATTTCGAATATAAGGTAGTTATGGGTCGTAATACTCTAAACTAATAGGTTTTCAACAATTTTAGGTTACTATGTTTAACTTATCATTTTGATTTATCTATAAGTTAAATAATTACTTTTTTACCGTGTCTTCTTCTTTTCTTACACTATATGGTTAATAAACAATGTATAACAAGAAAAACAAAACCCAAATGGTTCATTATTAATATATATATCCTTATCTAAGTATTTTGGACGATACATATATTTTTAGGAATAAAATAAAAATTAATAATATAATATTTGTTTTAAAAACTATTTTATGTCAATATTGACAATATTTGGTAATTGATTTTTGCGAAAATCAAAACAACATGATTAGTTCGCAAACAATTAATTAAATCAATTCTATAATGTCATATTAACCTATAAAATTAGTTTAATTCATGAAATGTCTCAAATTACATTTATTTTGGTATTCATAATATCAATTATGTTAATATTTCATTAATAATATAATTACTGCAGTATCATTGTGTCATAAATCAATTAAAATATTTAATGTATAAAAATTATAAATAAAATACCATTATTTATGGAATATTTATATATTTCTACTGAATATTTATCGTCAAATTTATCTTATGTATAACCCTATATTAAAAATGTTTTAGTTATTAAACAATGATTTTAACTCTTTTAACTCTTCTTTAAATAAAATAATAATAAGTGTCCTAATCTAATCCATGTAGACCTAAATGGTCATATTTTATTTCTAAGTATGTTTATGGTCGAATTAAACTTATAAAATAGAATTATGACATGTGTTAGGGTAATAATAATATCATTGTTACCCTTAATTAGCCTATTTACTTTTAATCGTTGCAAAATAATAAAAAAAAGTTACTATTCACCAAAAATTATTTTTATCTTATTGAACAACATTTTACTCCTATATATTAACCCTGTGTCTCGGTTTAACAAAATTCACCTCACAGAAGTGATAATGTTTTTTTATGTACAATTACAAATGCTCTTAAGAGGTGGGTAAAAGACGGTAAAAAAGTTAAAGAAATTTTTTATATATCTATATTATTATAAAATGACTCCAATGAATTACATTAAAATTATATAGGTATTATGTATCTATTTTGAAATAAAATAAATTTAAATAAAATAAATAATTATTTTAATAAAAATTTGGTTTTAAACTATAACTCAGTGTTTTTCACTATTAATAAAAAATTGAAAGTTTTCAGAAAAATACCAAAAATTCACCCTAGGCTAATTTCAATATCCTGAATCAAAATTGAAGTCCATTTTGAGCGATAAAATTTATCTAGTTTCAAAAAGTTGGAATTGCTATTCATAACATCTTGTTTTAATAATATCATAAAATCATCTCATTGTTTAGTGAAACTCAGTATTGCGTACAATGCAAGCGATCGAGGAAGGTTTCTCGTGTGTATAACGCAAGCCAAAATATTGTTGTGTGTAGTGAAAGATTCCTTTAGTGATGTATATAACATAAAAACAAAATATTTATCATAAAATCTCGGGTGTTACAAAACATCTCTACCCATCCTCACAACACTGCCACTTTTGTTGCCACTACTAAATGCAGAACATCACAGAAGAAAACACTAGGTAAAAACCAATTTCAACATTCACTACTAATTCCATAATCTAGCCCATTTATTACATTCATAAACCATTTTCACATTCATCCACACTTCCCATATTAGGTAAACATTCGTTATCAATTTCTATCCCATTAATGAAACAAATCCCCAACCATTTCAATTTAACATTATTATTCATTTCGAATACTACCTATAGAACTAGAAAAAATGAAACCACATATCAAAAGAAGCTTAAAATCTCATTGAACCATCGCCTAACCACACCAAAAGAAAAATCAAACAAATCATCACCCCACTTCCCCAATATCATGGCCAAAAAACCACCAGCTCACTACCCTAAAAGCATAAACAACAATCAATCACCTCACCTCCCCAAAATCACTGCCATAAAACCACCACCTAACCACCACAAAATTACAGCGAACAAACTACCACATCACCATATTAACAAAATATCCAACAAACCATCACCTCACCTTCCCAAAATCATGAAAAAAACTTTAACTTTTCCACCAAAATTCAGGACCAACAAACCATCACCTTACTACCCTAAAATCATGACAAAAAAACCACCACCATACCGCCCCAAAATAATATCCAGCAAACCACACCTCGCCCCACACCATATCGCAACAACACATCACCGCCCCACAATAGGTCCACACATCAAAAAAACATCAAAGGACATTTTATAGGATTAAAAAATGGGAATTTATCATATTTCACGTTATTTTATGGGTGTTATCACGCATGCTATAAATTCACAAGAAACCAATTTATTAACTAAATATAAGTGGTTATCCAATTTCTATTATTGGGGGATATCAAAAAAACTACACAAAAATAGATACACAACACAAATCAAATGAGTGAAAATTAATCCCCCAATGAGAAGAATTTTTAGTAGGGAATTTACCCCATGTAATTACAATATCATGATAATTATAAAAAATCATGATAATCATTCCCCTTTCCCCTTAAATTTCAACTCAATAAAAACATTATCTTGATTAGGCTAGAAAAACCCATCCTAATAGATAAAAAATAGGTAAACCCTCCCCAGTGATAAAAAAAATGATGAATGAGAGATTCCCTACCTCAAAGAAGCTTTCTGATCTTACTGCACACCACAGGGTGAGGAAGAAATACATGAAAATGATAACTGCACACATAACCGACAATCAACCAACACCACATCAAGGGTAATTAAAAAAATATACTAACTCACATCCCAAACCAAAACCACACAACCATATAGGATCCCCAAGAGAATAATTGAAGAAAGAAACCAAGATAAAGAGAAGGGCATATCATTGTCTGTCAATAGGCATCCACCGGAACTAACGAATGAAGGTGAGATGAAGGGGTTAAAGAGACTCTAAAAAAATATCCTAGGGTTTTCCTAGAAACTAGATGGGGGGAGATAGGATAGAGATTGACAGGAGAGAGAGAGTGGTTTGACTTAATTAAGAGGATTTTAAAAAATAAAATAATTAAAAACATGAATTCAAATCCTTTCACATCATGTAACTCATTCATGATTTGAATATAATGGGTTTTCCCAAAAACCAACTTCAGAAAAAATGATTTTTCCTCAATCTTATTTAATTACACATCATGAATTCACCTTTAACGATGTGAATTCATTTCACAACCCCCCCCCTGTATCCTATATACAATCCATGAAACCAAATATCTACACAATACATGAATCAGTAATTCATCTCATGTAAACCATTCACGATGTGAATATCCTACAACAACTATGATGCACCTCCAACCACAATAGAACCTCATTAAGCCTACTCCAAAACGCCTCCAAAACCCAAAAAAATTAATGGGTCAATAGGTACAAACCAATAAAAACGCATTCTAATAGCTTTAATAATCTATATATCTCTAGAAAAAACACTTTTTTACCATAAAGACATCAAACTTATGGTCCCATTGTTTTGGTCTTTGATTCAACCCATTCATAATCTGTTTGAGCTTGCACATCACCTATTTTGTTATGTTTTTCATGAAACCTCCTGATCACTTCATATAGTTTCCCTTCTCAAATTCACCATAAATGAATGTCATTTTCACATCTAATTGTTCATGAAGTAGTCTTTCTGAAGCAACCAGGATAAGAATCATTTGGATTTTTATCTTCATAACAAATTGAGGAAATATTTCTATGAAATACACAATTTTTTTATTCAAATGATTTCAAAGTTATCATATCCTTATATCATTTCCTACCACCTGCTTACTATTTCTATCAGTGGACCCATTTATTCTACAATTCCTTCTTCCATGGTCATATTTCTATTAGATTTATTTTCTATTGATATATAAAGGTCCATTTCAAAATTTGATGCTAAATCCCAATATCTATAATCAATCATACTTGACACATATTTATGGATTATAGGTTCTCCACCATTAGTATGAAGCAAGAAATGATGATATGTTTTGAACAATTTCATCATCCCTCTAATCTTGGTAGACCACCTCAATTTAACTTGAGATTTTTCTCCTTCCAAAATTTCTTATTTCAAAATTTTACCTTCTAAAACTGCTCCCTAAGATTCTACAATCCTAGAGCATTATGATACTTCTGACCTTGGTGGATCTTCTAAAAATTATATACTTCATAAAAAGTCCATAATTTTGGGTATTTATTTTATATTAACATGGACATGGTACGTCAATTATTTAATATTAATAGTATATGCCACCAATTTTTAATACTTTCATAAGATCCACTCATTACAGAGAAAATTTTAGCTTCCAATGACTTTTCATTTATCAATTTTTAGAGTTAAATTCCAATTTAATAAACATTACCTACAAAAAAACATAACTAGGATATCACTTCAATCTTATTCATTTATCTGACATCAATATGGATTTACATGATACATTTGAAAACTTTTAGGTGAGAAAATAAACTGGTATTCTAGTAAATAGATGTTCTGGAAGCTCTCACCTCAATGGTTTAGAAGGAACCTATTTTATATGATAAAAAACATAATTATCACCTTACACCCAAAACTCCTTTGATGAAAATTGAATGTAACCTCATTATTTGAGCTATAACATTGAAAATATTATTAATCCATTCCACCACACCATTTTTTTGATATTGTACCAAGGCATGCAATAGAATTTGGTGGGTTGGGGATTTAAAAAAAAATTTTACTAGAGAAAAAAATTTCATCTCCAGAGATCTGATCCCCGATAGAGGTATGAGGATCTCGTGTGAGTTAGTCGAAGAACAAAAATAATACCAAACAAATAACTTGTTGCAAACGAAGCATGCTCGACTAAAAATCACCAATAAATACCACTTCAAATAGGATATGAAGATGAACCCCCTATATCATCCAAGAATGCTTGAATAATCCAAACGATCACCTCGATATCATCCCTTAGATCCATTGAAGACATTCTTAGATTGATTTCTCAAAGAGATACTTTATCTCTCTATGAAGTAATATGAGAGGTGGGATATCATTTTATTGTAATGGATAGTCTTTTAATTAATTTCTCTCTCTTGATTATATATTGGGAGGCTCAAATACCGGTAAAGTGTTCCCCGACCATTGTAAATAAAACACCAACTAAATAAGAAATAAATAGATAGATATGATGAAATAAATATGTCATAAATATTATTTATATTATTATCACAATCTCATAATATATATTAAATGTATTATCTGATAAAATTGAGTCATTTACTCAACTTTTAATTCCAACTAATATTCAATGAAGCTAGAATATTAAAAAATTATTCATTTATATAATATTATTTTACGTATTTACTTAAATAATTGTAAATAAATTTAATAAATAAATTCAACACAATTAGGGTACACTTGAATAATTATGAATTTATTTATTCATCGGTGATCGATTACCTGGATAACTCTTGGACCCTGTTGTGGGCCCCACCATATCTAATACTCATATTCACCAGAATAGAGAAAAATCATGAATGTGCTATTGTGTGTAACCCTATTTGACCATATCTTAATATCATTTAATATTATTCGTAGACCAAGAGTAGAGTCTAGAAACTCATCAATGCCCCTAAAGAGATATGGAATTGTCATAAAAACAAAAATCATCTGACAAACATGCACCGTATAATATAATATTTTTATCTTATATATCTCATAATGAATTACACACACTTGTGTCACCATTCTTTCAAGCTTTATTGTTTATTTATCTAACTAGAAATACATACCTTTGACTACCATGGGAAATGATTTATTAAGTCTCTACCATCCTGATCAACTAGGCCCGAGATATTACGTCCTCAGATTGGAAGATAAAAATTATATCTTAATCATTCAACCAATGTCATATGATTAATGATTCACCAAACACAAGCAAATACTCCATGATTTAATTTTAATGGTTTTTCCTTATATCAAAGTACATGAATAAATGGAACACATTAATAATGATCTCAAGTTAGGAGACTAATACACATGTCTGTAGATTGGAACAAAAAATGATACCTAAATCATGTGGTGATACTTTTTGTGGGTCTATCCTCATGATCTCACTGACTAGAGATCACAAATTGTGAAATTTATAAGAAGAATCCTAGATTCTTATAAGCCCCCAACACCTAATAGTCAGACATCAATTATGTCCTGTCAGTATGATGTATATAAAACATATGAAATTTATTTAAGATTAATGTCATAATATTTCAAGGTTCTCCTTATAGTATGGGAACTCATATAACCTTTTGATATAAAAAATAATCTATATATGTTATCATTTAAATAGTGAATGAAAAAATATTAACACTATAATTGTATGTGTTCATCAAGTATAACTAATTGTATACATGTTATGGTAATCAAAAAGTACCAATCAAGTTCGGTCTAAGGCATCTACTATTACAAAACACCCACATGTTCTAGTTCCAAATTGATAACTATCATTGTAATATCACACATGATTAGGTTCATGTTTTTGCTAAGTCATGACATTAGTTGTTGGGTCAACCATGTCTCCGCTGCATGGCTATTATGCTTTGTGTGACCTCACCTGCCTGAGTAAGACTCATCAAGAGATGTAATACTTTACTATATTCTTTTTTATCCATGGTCATAACTTGACATCGTGTATAGTAATAGTAATATAATTATTATAATGATAAAACATTACTTACTAGGCAGGATTCTAAGAACATGAACAAATCATTACGGATTATACACTATATCATTAGCTATCTGATAAGAAAAAACATACTCAATATTTTTAGATATGGATACCAATGGATTAAATGATCTTATATTGTTTATAACCTTATCCAGACTATGATATTAGATCATATTGATCTAAAGGAAGACTAGTTTGTGTCCCCTTGTAACTAGTATCCCTTCCACTCCATATACCAGGTCTATACATTTTGTACTTGTTCAAGTACAATTGGATAGTTCTGACTGCATCCCTTGTAGTTCTCTAGGATATAACTAATTTTTTCCTAAAATTGAATATATTCTAGTAATTTCAATTTTACTACATAACATGATATACATGATAGATCCATTGATGGAACTTATAGAGTTTTAATCTTCTATTTAATCTCATCCTATGCCAATGCATGTTTTCAGGGAGGGATATATGCCACGTGACAATTGTAACAATTCTCTCTGAAATTGTTCAAAGTTGTATTTTTCAATACCATGTTGGTTTATGTACTATTGACTTGGTCTATGTAACAGTTAGGTTTACCTAAATAGATAAAGTTCTCTAGAACTCAGGTTTCAAATTTAAGTCAAACTCTGAAGATTTATTTTCATCATGTTCTCAATTAATTGTAAGACCAAAAAATATTTCCCATATTTTATCGAAAACATTTTACTTAAAAACATTAGCATTCCCACAAACCTCTTGTAGACACATGGCATCAATTCATTCCAAATGATCATGTTGCTTACATAAATACTAAACTAGATTTCAGTAACTTTCATCCCTTATTGGAATTCTATGATGTCACCATCCCTTTCTATTTGCATCATATAGAAACCTTCCACAATTGGTAGTCTTGACATTCATATCTCAATAAAAGGATAATTTAAATTATCTATGACAAGAAAAGTTCTAATGGATTTAGGAATAAAAACATAGTGTTACCAACACTACTATGAATATGGCTTTTATCAGTGCTATAAGAGTGCATTAACAATACTAAAAAAGTGATGTTAATCGGGGAGAAGAGAGGGGGATTCCCTTTTATTAGTGCTCAAAAAAGAACTGATAGAAACACCTTTTATCAGTGCTGATAAAAGACCCCTTTATCAGTGCTAAAAAAAGTGTTGATAAAAGGGGACCTTTATCAGTGGTTTTTTAGCACTGATAAAAGTAAGAAAAAATTTTAAAAATTAAAAATGAATTATATAATGTGGGGTAGATTATAATAGCTCTTGACACCCCCTTTATCAGTGCTAGGCAGACCCCCTCACACTTTCCCGTGCACACCTCCTTGATTCTACCTGAACTCGATCCCGCGACCTCCCCCCTTGCGCGCCTGCACCTTTACCACTAAGCCATTTAATTTTTTTCTTTATTTAGCTATATATCTATTTATATATATAGTTATATTTAATCATATATTAATATAGATTCATATTAGTATATATATATAGTTATATTAACATATATATATATATATTTATTCCTATATAAGTATATATATATCTATTCATATATTAGTATATATTTATTTATTTGTTTTGATATTAATATATAATGATATTTATATATATATAGTTATATTTATTCATATATTAATTTAGATTGATATTAATATAAATATATTTAATTATATTTATACATATATATATTCAAATATTAGTATATATATATTCATTTGTATATTAATATATAATTTTAGTTATAAATTTTTATCTGTATATTTATTTGTATAATAGTATATATTTATAAGATTTGTTTTAAGAACATTTATAAAATATGATTTTTGTGTGTTTATATATAAACACATAAATACATACATGCATATATACAAAACACACACATAGACACACACACAACCACAGATATACATTTATGAATAAATATATATGTATGTATTTTAACATCTATAGAATGTTTAAACGACCAAAAAAATCTAATCTATAAGCCCATTTCAACTCCAAAACCTGTCAAATTGATGAAAATGAACTAATACTCGATATAGTTTGTGGTACAGGCCTAATGGACATCAGTATCAGAAGTTATACCTGTTTGAATGTTAAAAAATCAGGGTATACCGACTAAAAACTCAGTTTGGTAGGACTTATGGACACTTTTCGCCTTTAAAAATTTGTCAAAATGTTCTCATGGGTCCCTAACACGTAAATCTCATCGCAGACTTTGATTTGATATGCTTTACATCTCAAACGTACACCCAGATCAAAAGTTATGGTCGTTTAATGTTTGAGTTACGTTATAAAATTATTTAAGATCCATTATTTTTTTATATTATTTTTTGTGTCTACTAATTATTATTAAATAATTATTAATCGATTATAATTCACAAATTATTAATTAAAAATAATTTTCCATTATTTTTTTGATATATAAAATTTATTAGTGCTAGGAAAAAGTGATTATAAAGCACCCCTTTATCAGTGCTACTAAAAAAAGCACTGATAAATGGGTCCCTTATAACAGTTCTAAAAAATTACTGATAAAAGGGGGGCCTTTATCAGCGCTAAAAAAAGTGCTGATAAAAGGGTTCTTTTATCAGATTTTTTTGTGCTGTTAAAAGTTCCCCTTTATAAGCGATTTTTTTAGCAATAATAAAGGGTGGCAGTGCGAAAACCCAGTTTTGTTGTAGTGCAATCAAGCCTCATTGGTACCACACTTATACCATCTATGTATTTTCTCACTTGAATACCTACCACAACATTCAAAATAATAACCCCCAATACTTTGATACATGGATCCAGTTTTTGAAGTATAATTTATCTTGTCAACTTTATCCAATTACCATATACTAGTTGTGGGATTTATTATTCTTAATGAATAATGTATCACTAACTGTGGTACATATAAAACCATCATAATGGATTTAACCTTCCTAAAAATTATGTGTCTCTAGAACATTTCTATTATACAACTCTTGTGGAACTCGTTCCTATGTCAATTATTTGTGCATATATAGCATTGATTAAACCCAAGTCCATATTTCCCCCACTATCTCTAGTAGAGATGTGAACCCCTTTATAGAAATACAGTCTACCACTTTACTATAATATTCTTATCATTGGTATTTATGTATTATCCTAAAAAACTTTTAAGATATTTACATTACATACACATTGTTTTATTCATGATACAAGTTTGTTTATATCCTTAATAAACACTTTGCATTCCAACACAATTTGGTTATGAAATAACATATTTATATCACACTATAATTCACATTATATCCATTTTTAATGATAGTTTTCATTTTATTGTGGGATAACTCCATTATTTGTGATGCATGTCTCAAAAAAATATGTAAGTATCTACAATGAATATAAGTTACAACATTGAAACTCCTTATACTTATATCATCTATATGATGTTTATAAAAAATATATATTTAGGAATTGATCCACACTAAATTTTATTGATCAATGTTATCATTTAAGACTCATCATCGACCCTCCTTATTAAAATCATTACATTGATGTGTATAAGGAAATGTGTTTTCACTAATTTCTTGACACTACATTATAATGATTGCTGAATGATTGTTCAAGATATTCATTGGCACAAGGGCCCAAAACAACTCATATCTTTTGACCATAATATGACACACTTCACTTTTACATTCCTCAAAAAAAACTTAAATAAATTTTATGAGGTATTGTTTTAAATGACCATTTTTTCTTTATAAGACTTTAAAATATTTCTATATATATTTCCAAAGCTAGGCGCTAAGACGTTGTGTGATTCTGAGGCCCGGTTTTCTAGAAATTAATTTTTTAAAAATATTAAATATATTTTATACTATGAATACACATATTCTTAAACAAAATAGGATAATTATTAAATGGTTGATCAGATCAGTAATTCAAGACCATGGTTGGGTTTGAAATGTGGTTTTTAAACTAGGTGTGACATAAAATGAGTCAGTGAAGGATGTTCGGACCCCTCGTTAATTGGTGGTGCATTTAATGAATTAATGAATTATTTATTTAAATAATTAGTTGAATTTTCCGTGCAATAGATAAGATTAAAAATATATCACTCAGGAAAACATTTCTAGGGCTAGCTCCTAATTTCTGGAATATGCCAGTGAAAGCTCCTCTCTCATCCCATTGATAAACAACAATAAAGATCTTAAATCAGATCAGATCAGATGTAACAAAAACATCAACATCCATTGAATTGTTGAAGGGCATGTTCATCACCAATGATCATTCCAAAATTGTGTTAAGACTCATAATTTGGTGTTTTTATGCCATTTGATTGAATGATTGACCAGATCCATTATTGTTCTTGGATCTACGCAAACTTTGTCCTTTTCAGGAGCATATATACTAGATTTACGTAGTTTAATAAATTTTTTATAACCCTGTTATGCCATTCTTGATCATTGGAATGAACACATGGACAATGATTTTTAAAACTTAGTTTTTGGTGCTTTTCTCCATCGATTATTTATGATCTTCACCGGTTGGTTCCCTGTGGTTCTGGATTGAATTTTATGAGATGTACCGAGCTCGATCGGACCCCCAAATTCATGGTGAATTATTGAAATGACAACAATTTGACAAACTGAGAATATATCTGATATTTTTGCAAGGTGATGATAACTGATCTAGAGTTTAATCATCAATATCATGAAAAATGTGGGAGTGAAAATATGAAGAATAGATGGTGAAACCATCATTGACTTTTGGTAGCTGATTTCTGGTCAGAAATGACTGAGATACATGTTTTTGGTCAGATCCATGATTTTCATGAAAATTCAGGGTGGAATCAGTAGTGGATCCAGCAGAGTCAATGTACATGATCAAATCCGATTATTCTATAGAATACCTGACTACACAATGTATGTTATGATGAACACATAGTGTGTAGCTCCCCCTATGATTATACTTCGTTTTTGGATACCCATAGGGATGGAACAATGTGTACTAATGTCGACACACCATGTAACACCTTCTTCCACGTGATTGTGTCATTTGATGTAGCACATGGTCGAGCACATGCCATGTTCCAAATACACATACATGACTTGACCACATGGGAAACATCCCATGTGAAGCCACACATCATGTACCCGAGTACATGAACATGAGGTCTGAGTACACAGACATGAGGTCCAAGTACATAGACACGACTAGCAGAACATGACCCAGTCTCGAGATAGGTTATACACTCCATGTATTCCACCTACATATTGTGTACCCCTATATGGTTTGGAGTGATGTGCCAACCAGGTACATTAGAAGACTGTGAAGCGGGAAAACACACTATGAGGGTCCCCACGCACACCTTGCACCCATTGATCCCTTTTAGGAAAACATCCTTCATTCGTATATCCTTCATTTAAACATGGATTTTGGGCCTAAATTAGCCTATATAGAGTGTTTTTTTCATAAAAAATGATATTTCTCTTAGTGATGTGAAATTTTTTGGGATTGGCACACCTTAAGGTGACCCTCGATAATGACAACGATCATGTAGGAACACCATAGATTTTTTGGCATTACCCTATAGCATGGATGGGAAATGGAGTACCCCAAGCTCATTTTATGGGCATTACCCTCTAGTAGGGCTAGGAAGTGGAGTTCCTCAAATAATTTTTCTGGGATTTTCCCTCTAATAGGGTCGAGAAATAGAGTTCCATAATGACTTATTCTAGGTGTTACCCTCTTGTAGAGCTGGGTAGTGGAGTTATCTAATGACCTTCTCTCAGTCATTAACCTCCAGTAGGGCTGTGTAGTAGTGTTCCCTAACAACATTTTCCTAGACATTGCTCTCCAGCAGGGTTGGGAAGTGGAGTTCCATAATGAAATTCCCAATTATTACCCTCCAGAAGGGCTGGGCAGTGGCCTCCTCAGTGACTATTAGAATAGGACCCTCCTATCGTACCAGGGCATGAGATTATTAACTTGAGTTTTTGTCCCCTCGACTATGTGGAACATGTATGAGACATGGTTTGTTATAGCTTTGGACTCACAAGAAATAGGGACACTATTCCCACTAAAACACTTTTTAGTGATGCAACCCAAAACAGAGTGGGAAAGTTAGTGACGCCCAAAGCGGATAATATCATGGTGTAGTGAATGGGTTCCTTAGACCTGTGTGTTTAAGGTAGACACATGGGATTCTAGGAATCATTATTATAATTTTCGTCCAATTGGATACTATTCTTCTTAGGCTGAGCTGTGATATGGAGATATCATTACTCTCTCATTCGGGTTTATTTGACTAAGTATATATACATACACACACACACACACACACACACTTTCTTGTGTATCCACCCCTTCGATTTGGATGATTTCCATTCAAGAGATATAAAGACATGTGGTGTATGTCATGTTCTTTCTGTGTCTAGATTCTCATGGTTGGATGAGTCTATACTCTTTTATAAGTGGTGAAGACTCGACGGGTAGTTCATCCACTCACTGTGTTTGTCCACTTATGCTTAGGTGACCTTACATTCACACTTATTGGATTGAGATGTACTATTTCACTATACTATTTTCTTTCAACTATCATTATCTTCAATTGTATATCTTTCATCACCCCCTTCACCCCTTTTGGGGTATTCTACTGGGTATTTATATAATCACTCCTGAATAGGCTTTTCCCACATCTGTTGTATCTTTTCCATATGACTGATAGGTCAATCGTGACATCAAATGAGCTAACAGATAATAGGTTCTTGGATGGCGTACAATGGTCATATCATGAGATTTGGGATCTGGCCTCCCTAAGTGCTTACGTTTCAAATTTTTTCAGGTTGGGACATATTTCTAGTTGGGTGTGTATTTGTCCCCTTTACTTTTAGTTTACACTACCATACTTCTGTTACCATCTTGTGGTTCATTCATGTTTGGTTTCCTTTATAGTAGTGTTTCATATTCTACTTTCTCCCTCTACAATATTTAATTGGGATGGTTATGTGCATTTGTACGGGTTATTTGGGAAATGCCTCCCTATGTTAGTTATGACTTCGATGCTTATCACCACCCCTAGCCTACGGAGGTGGGATTAGGATAGTTGCAAATTGATATTATACTTTGGTAAAGTCATAAAAGATTGGTATTAGAGAAATTTCATTCCTTGGGACATTGTTTGGGAATATCCCCTTAAAAAGTATTTGTTTGGTTTAGGGAAAAAATGGAAATGTTTCTCGGGTGTAGCTCTCATGCCAGGGAGTCCAATGATGGTACGATGGATGATGTATCCATTCATCTAGACCTTGACCATCTTCTTATCATCTCGACATGCTGAGGAATTTATTGCAGAGAATAATGGAACATGAATGATATAGGATTGAGTCTTTGATTGTCCTTTTTGAGTCATATCCCCATTATTGTTGATATATATATGCTCATTTGACTATGGTACTCCTTGATAACATTCAGCATTCCTACATGATGAGAGACATCTAGGATACAAGATTTGGAACATAACAACAATCTTAGGAGCAATGAGGCCTCAGTTTAGGGTCCATCCTGTGACCCCCTTTCTCTAAGTTATAATTCATAAAAACATCCACCTATTGGGCAGTAGACCATCTCAATTGATAATACTGAGGATCTACTTAGTCTTGGTGTACTCTACGTGTTCCATCATTAGAGACCGCTAAGGTTTCATTGTGAGCCAGATCCTCAGGCAGTAGAGGATTGACTAGATTCAGTGGTCTATATCATCAGGCTCGTTCAAACCCTAACATATTTGGTTATGAAACTAGAAACCATCCCATTACATGGATTAGATGCGTGATATTTTATCCTTATTATATAGATTTAAGATGAGTCAAAACACTTTTTGGATGAATTCTAGTTGCTATTCCATGAGGAGTTCCACCCCTCATGTATATTCTTAGTCTAGATCCCAGAGCTACTAGAACGTCGGTAGAGATGAATGATAATGGCTAAGTACATTGTAATGTTTATAAACCTTACTAATTCTTCCCCTAAAATGATCACGGATGGATAATTCTATGTAAGAATGTTTTATCATGGACTCTCTATGGATAGTCAATCCAAAATTGTTCCCTCATGCATCCCCACCTATGTTGAGGTGCGGAAGCAGGAACTGGTGACACTGAGCATTATATTAGAGGGTCTTCAGGAACATGAACACAGTAGTGGGAATCCTAGAGAGGATTCATCTTCAATATGTAGAAGATTCTAGGCACCAGGATCATGAAGTAGTAGACCCTTCTGCGAGAAGGCTAATTCACATAGTCATATGGGGCTGAGACATCGTAGAGTTGTAGGTAAACCCAGAGAGGGACATTACATTACTTGTGATGGGTGATGTCAAATGGTACGAGACTGCCCTAACACACGTGTCATGAATCCCAATAATAAAGCTGAGGGACTACTATATTAGAGGCAATGCTGTGATTAGGGATCTCCCAGGCAAGGAAAGGGTGGTCACTAGAGATATGGTGCTAGTAGAGGAGTAGGAGGAGCTATGTGTGGTAGACACCGGTATGATATCCTCCAACCACAAACACCACCACCATGCAGACCGTTGTAGTCTCCGAGAGATGGTAGTTGAGGCTGTGAAAAACTCAAGGCTTTGGGGGCTCATTACCCTGCAACAAATGAGATAATTATAGTAGACAAAGGGTCCATAAATTATTTTTTCTTGATAATCCTAGTGTAAGATCTGGAACTCCTAATAGGGGTTCTAGCACAACATCTTCAACTTGATGTTCCTATAGGGAACAATTCTTTTGTATCATTTATTTTCTAGTAGTGAGAGCTATTTCTTAGGGGATAGAGGTTCACGTGGGACCTTTCGGTCATCATGATGAAACCATATGAGTTAATATTATGTATAGATTAACTTTATATGTTATGGGACTAGATAAAATGTCACCGCATACAAGTCAGATGCTTACACATTGATGGAATTAGATTCTCCTTTTCTTGTGAAATATATATCATGGTAAAAAGAGTGATTTTAGCAAGCATGTGGCTTCCACCCACCTCCCATTATATGTTGAGCGTATCCCTTGTTGTGGTAGGATCATCAGGAATCGAAGCTCCTTCAGTTGTGGAGGATTGTATAGATCTCATTCCCAAAGATGTTCTAGGACTACCTCTAAGGAAGGAGATGAATTTTTTCATTTATTTGAAACCTGACATGGATCTGATATCTTCTTCGACATATCAGATGTCACCTACTGAGATCCGAGGGCTACTGTTTTAGGTGGAAGACCTTCGTACCAAAGGTTTCATTAGACCCAGTGTGTCCCCCAAAGCAGATCTGGTATTTTTCATGAAAAAGTTGGATGTTAGCTTACAGATTTATGTGGATTATCAACTCTTGAACCAAACCATGAAAATAAAAAGTTCCCCTTTCCAATTATTGATGATGTCTTTGACCAGTTTTGAGGTGTGAAATGTTTCTTAAAGATCTATCATAGATCCAACTACCACATGTTGAGGGTTCATGTGGATTATATTACAAAATTTTCATTCCAATGTCACTATCGATACTATGAGTTCTTTGTGATACCCTTTGGTGTGATGAATACCCCTACCATGTTTAAGGATTTGATGAACCAGGTCTTCCAGTTGTACTTATACCATTTTTTATAGTCTTCATCGATAACTTACTCACCTCCTATGCATCATAGGTGGAACATGCAGAGCATTTGAGGATGGTTCTTTATTTTCTTCGATAGAACCATATTTATAAATATATCATGAAGTTCCAACCCTAGATTCATGAGGTTTACATTCTAGGTTATGTCATTTCTGATCATGGTGTACCCCTGGATCCTTCAAAAATCGATGCAATGATTTCTTGGTATCCAACCAATAATGTGTAAGAGGTAAAAAAATTTCTTAGCTTGATAAGGTACTACAAGTGGGTTATGGTAGACTTATCTAGAATCTCTACCCCTTTGACAACCCTGAAATGGGAAGGGAATCTGTTTACCTAGATTGAGTATTGTTAAAGGTACTTTGAGGATTTGAGGCAATGGTGGATGAGTGATCCATTGTTGAGACTACCAGAGAAAGGAGTTGAGTTTGTAGTGTATTGATATGCCTCATGATCATGCATCAATAGACAATTATCACATACAAATTGTGTATGTTGAGACCCCATGAGCAGAACTATGAAACTCATGACCAAGATCTGGTAGTGGTAGTCTTTTCCTTGAGGAATTGGACGAACTCCTTTTTTTAGAGCGCTTCGTGGTTTACTCAGACCACTAGAGTGTTATGTACGTCTTTAAAGAGAGAGACCATACCATGAGGCAGTGATTCTTATTTGAGTTCTTGTAGGACTACAGCTTTGAGATAGTTTATACACCGGGTGAGGGAAACGTTTTAGAATATTCCCTTAGTAGGAAGTCCCATGATCACCTAGTAATGGAAGATTTAGATCAGTTATCTTCCCTGCATCGGACCCTAGTGGAGTAGGAGGGTAAAAATTTTATTTAGTCTATGGTTTTGAGTCCTTCACTCCATGATCATGAGAGAGATTCCTGGCTAGAATACATTAACTAAAATGTCTTACGTGATCATATATCCTTAGAAAATGCAAAAAATGGAAATTATGTAGGAGGTAATCACATTATCATGTTCTATGAGAGAATAATTGTTCCATTTCTGATACGAGATGAGGTGTTGTGAAAGTTCCACACATCTACCCTAGTTGTACATCCTAGTGAGAGGAAGATGTAAAAAGGCCTTCAACGATAGTTTTGGTGGTCTAAAATGAGATGAAGAGTAGATTAGTTCATCTCTTGGTGTATTACCTTCCAATATATGAACGATGAGAACAAAGTTTTAGTTGGTTTTTTTCAACCTCTTAATATCTTGGAGTGGATGTGGGGCGACATATCAATAGAATTTTTCACATAATTTCCACACACAATGATGTAATATAACAAAATCTGGATGACAGTAGACTGAATCACAAAGTTGGTCCACTTTTTTTCTATTAGGGAGCATGTTCGATGGAGAGTTTGAGTGAGCTATACATATCAGAGATCATTCTACATCACGGGGGGACCTTGGCGATTATCTCTGACCATGAAATGTTGTTTACATCACGATTATAGAGAGTTTTACAGAAGGAATTAAACACCCAGATTCAGATGAGTATAGTCTTTCACCCCTAGAATGATTGGTAGACCGAGTGTACTATCTAGTTGTTGGAGGATATGGTGAGGGCTTTCCAGTTAGACATCAGTTGGAGCTGAGAGGATCATCTTCTCTTGTTATAGTTTGTTTACAAAAACATATACTACTATACTAATGACATAGAACCCTTTTAGGCACTATATGGGAGACCCAGTAGGTCACCCATATGCTAGATATATATTAGTGAGTCATCTCTTTTGGGCCCATTGATGGTGCATGCAATAACAAGGAAGGTCCATGTCATCTGAAAGTGGATGAGGACGACCTATAGTATAAAAAAAATATTATGTAGAATACCGTCATAGGTCCTTGGAATTTGAGTTGGGAGACCACACTTTCTTATTAGTCTCTCAATGATAAGGATTATAGAGGGTCTTCCACAGAGGCAAGCTATTCCCAAGGTTCACCGGTCCATTAGATATCATGCAGAGGGTTGGAAAGGTTTCCTACAACCTCACCCTACCACCCCAGCTGAAGAAGGTGTGCAAAATCATCTACAAGTCATTTTTGAGGAGATACATGCCTGACCCTATGCATGTCATCGATTAGGATGAGCTAGATATCAAGGATGGATCCACCGTTGTAGTTCACCCGGTAGAAATTAAGGATCGGTAGTAGAAGACCCTTCATGGATGAAACATCCCTTTTCTTTTCATTATTTAGTATCATGGAAACATGCATGACAGTTACTATGAGAGGGAGATTCACGTCTGGGCTAAGTGTCCCGAGTTATTTTCCTAGTTTTTTCTTTTTCAGGATGAAAATATTGAAGGATAAAATGATTTAGATAATTTGTTTTTCTTTTGTAATAAATTTAAATATTTTTATATATTTATAGAATTAGGAACTGATATGGGGTTAAATTCTAAGGCCCTATGTGATTAAAATTAATTTACTAAAAATATTAAATATATTTTATATTGAGCATGAAAATATTCTTAAGGAAAACATGATAACTCTTAAATGGTTGACCATATAAGAAATATGATCCCAATGATGGGTCTGTAATGCATTTTTTACCCTAGGCATGATATAAAACGAGTTGATTTAGGAAGTTTAGAACCCTTGCTCGTTGAAGTTGTGTTTAATGAATTAATGAAATAATTATTTAATTATTTATTTGATTTTTCAGTGTAACGAATATTTTTATAAGAATATTATATTCGAAATCCTTCCTAGGGTTGGATCATAATTTTTGGAATCCACCGATGAGAGCTCCTCTCCCATCCCTTTATAGAACATTGAGGATGCTCTCGAATCAGATCAAATCAGATGTAACAAACACATCTGCTTCCTTAAAATCATTGATGTGTGTGTTATTCACCAGTGATCAATCCAAAACTGAGGTTAGAATTTTAATTTAGTATTTTTATACCCTTTGATTAAATAATTGAGTATATCCATTCTTGTTCATGGATATATTCCACCTGTGGCCTTTTCATGAGCCTATGTATAAGATTTATGTTATTTAATCGATGTTTTTCTAAACTCTATATGCCCATTAAAGATCATTTGACAAGTATTATTGTCCTAGGATGTTTAAAACTTCATTTTTGGTGCTTTTTTCTCTTTATTCTTTGCGTTCTTCCCCAGTTAGATCCAAACGATCTCATATCGACTTTGTTGGGAGGTACTAAGCTCGATCAGACCCCATGATTCACAAGAAAAAATTAATGAAATAAAAACAATTTGATGAACAGGTCATAGATCTGGGATCGTTATGAAGTGATGATGATTGATCTAGTGTTTAGTCATCAGGATTATAATGAATTGAGGTGATACAACATGAAGAATGAATGAAAAAACCCTCATTGACATTTGGTGGCTGATTTTTGGTGAGAAATTATGGAGATACATGTTTTTCAGTCAGAGATATGATTTTCAGGAAGATTCAAGGAGGAACCAGTTGATAATCAAGTAGATTCAAAGCATTGGGTCAAATATGAAATTTATGCATAAAACCCGGCTATAATCCATGTATTAGGAAGAAAAAAGCTCATGTTTGTCCCTAATAAAATAGTGCCAGGTTTTTGGAAACCCAATAGGATGACATGACATGTAATTCCCTAAATACTCTGTGTACCGACTTTTCCTATTTGAATGACCCATGTGACGGATCACACAGTTGGGAACATGCCATCTTTTGAATACACAGAAACATCATGACCAAATTAGTGGTATCCCATGTAAAGCCACATGTCGTGTACCAATGTACAATGAAATGGGGTTCAAGTATACATACATGACCAGCAATACACATCCCAGTCCCTAAATATGTTGGACACACTATGTAGTCCACCTATACGGTGTGTACCCCTACACAGGTGGGATCCACATGCTAGATAGGAAAAATGGTAGGCTATGAAGTGGTACCAAATGATGTGTGGGTCCCCTCACACACCATGTACCCCTTGAGCTCATTCAGTAAAACGTCCATCATTAGAATCTCCATTGTTTGAACTCAAATTTTGGCCTGCGACGATCTTATCCTGAGTGTTTTTACATGTAGAAAGTGATGGTTCCATTAGTGGTGGATATTGAGATTTGATGTGAAATGTTTAGGTATTGGAAAACACTAAGACAACACCTAATGATGGCAGTGATTGTACATGAACACTAGAGCCTTTTAGGCATTACCCTCTAACAAGGCTGGGAAATGGAGTTCCTCAATGTCCCTTTCGGGGAATTATCCACTAGTAGGTATTGGAAGTGGAGTTCTCTGATGGATTTTTTTAGGTGTTACCCTCCTACAAGGCTGGATAGTGCAGTTCCCCGATGACATGTTTTAAGCATTACCCTCTAATTGGGGTGGGTGGTGGATTTCCAGAACGACTTCTTTTGGCTCTCACCCTCAAGCATGGCTGTTTTGTGGAGTTTCCTAATGAACTTTTCTTAGGAGTTACCCTTCATCAGGGATGGGAAGTGGAGATCCCCTATAACATTCCCAAGTGTTACCCTCCAGCAGGGCTAAGCAGCGGAGTTCCTTAGTGACTGTCCATATAAGACCCCTATGTCGTACCGGGTCATATGATCCTTACCTAGAGGTTGTTCACCCTCAACTATGTGACATAGTGATGATTTGTGGTTTGATGTAGAATTGGAATCACAAGGAAAAGTGACACTTTCCACATCAAGATTCATTTTTTTGACAAGACCCAAAACCATGTGGGCAAGTGAGTGCCACCCAAAGTGGATAGTATCAAGGTGTGGTGAATAGGTTACTTATACTTGTGTGTTTAGGGTAGATGTGTGGTATTTTGGGCATCATTTTTTGACTTTTAGAAATATTATAGACTCTTCTTCTTAGGCTAATAATAGATATTGAGATCCAATTACTCTCTCACATAGGCTTCTTTGACTGAGAATATATATATACACACACTTTCTTTTGAATATACCCCTTATATTTGGATTCTCTTTTTCAAGGAGAGGTGAATACACGCATGGTATTACACATGATTCATGTTTCTAGATTCTCATGGTTGGATGAATGTACAATATTGCTATAGGTGGAAAAGGCTCGAAGGGTAGTTCATCTACTCACCATGTTTATCCCTTTGTGTCTGGATAAGCTTACTTTAACACTTGTTGGGTTGATCTGTACACTTTCACTGTACCTTGTGCTATCTACTATCTTTCTATTCCATTGTATCTGTTACTACTCCCCCTTCACCACTTTTAGGCTGTTTTATTGGGTATGTATATAATCCCCCCTACATGAGATTTTCCCACAAATGTCATGACTTTTATAGATGATAGATATATTGACTGTGACTTCATATGATCATATGGATGTAGGGTTCTTAGACCACGTATGGTGTTCATATCTTGGGATTTAGGATATAGAATCTCTTAGTTTTTACTTTTCCAGTTTTGTTAGGTTAGGATATATTTTGGGATGGGTGTGTATTTTCCTCCTTTACATTCAATTTAAAGTACCATTCTTTTATTATCTTCTATAGGTTCATGCATGTTTGGTTTATTTTATAATAGTATTGAATCTTTTACTTTATCTCTATTCACTTTTTAATTGAGTTGGTTATGTGTGTGTACAGGTTCTTAGGTAAAGGCCACCTTGAGTTAGTTATACCTCCTGCTCTTATCTCCACCCCTAGCCTATGGAGGCGGTATTGGGGTAGTTAAGGCTCGAGCTCTGGCTTTGTTTGGGTCATGAAAGTATTCACCACTAGTTTAACATTGAATGATCTCATTCTCTCAAGCTGAAATAATTAAAAAATATATGTGACAGAAATTTATTTCAAAAAGGTTGCTTTTTCTAACACTAAGTATATAAGTATATCGATAATACATATGTTCTTTAACTCCAAAGAGTCTAAAACCATACTGGGTATATCTTTGAGAAATATTTGTTTTGAAAAATTAATATCCCACCATAACAGGGTAAGTAATTCTTACATTATATATTGATCATGTATTTCCAATGATTCATGTACTATTGAACTATTAATTGAGTATTAGACACAACAAAAAACATTCATTCCAAAATTTGAACAATGTACCATTTTTTCCAACAGACATGTGAGTCTAATATTTTGGTAATACTTAAAAAAAATTTAATTTTAAACATTTAGCTTTGAAATATAGAAGTTGTGTACTTCTAACTAGTGACTTAGGAACCACCATTTCACAGCCACTTGGAGATCACACCTTACTTCTTGTAATATTTCTATACTTACTTGGCTACAATATTTCTATAAAAATATGAGATAGAAATAATTTATTTAATACCCAATAAGTATGAAGTAAAAATCTCATAGAATTGAATAAAATACCTAATGAATAAGTGACTAATTCCTTCTTTTATTAAGTTAATTGAGTTTAAACTTTCATAGATTTGTTTAATGATATACAGAAAAATAACATCGTATTTAATACATTTTTCTTTGAAGAAAATTGTGACGGTTCCATTGAAATAAATATTTCCATTAGAATGTTCACATTGTATTTAAAATTATTCACCATAATTTCTAATTATCAAATTTTCTTTTAGTTATTATTTACTTGATGAACCTTACCCAAAAATAAATTATGTGTTTACTACATTCTATTAATTTTGTAATCATAAATAAAAATGGAATATATGGGTGAAAATGATATAATAACAAGACGTAATGAATGTTTGTGACCCATTTTTCATATTTACACATATCCATTGTAATAATCACCAATTCATATCTTCACTTCTCTATCTCCTTTCATGCATCTTGGAGACGAGAGTACATGTAATATCATTCATTCACGGATGTTGTGTCCATGAATTAAATCACATGTCGATGATAGCATTAAGATATAACCACTATAAGAATCATATGTGAGTCTCCTGTAATAATTTTTATGCTCTCACTTTATGAGGTGGATTAATAGGTATTGTTGACACTAGCACCTTGAATTTCTGATATCACAGTACATTTCGCAAGAGCCAATAATACTCTTGGAAACTCATTCTTGTTTGGAAATTCTCTTTTTAAATTAATTATCATAGTGTACTTGTGATATTTCTTTACATTTTATACAAAATAAAAATGTTTTAGATTAGTATTTTTTTATATTATTACCAATTTAGACATTATTGATTAATTAATTAAACGATTAATCGTAACCCACTATTTTTATCAAACTCTAACAACCATTTGTACTAAAATCGTAATACTCCATTGCTTGAGTGTTCTAGTGGTAAGGAACCTTGAAACCTCTCCATATAGTGTACAAGTTATGGATACACCACTCCTCAGATAGTTAAAGGTAGGATTTTGACTAACCAATTGCATTACCTTGTGACTCATTGATCTATTGAGTGATGTCCCAACTTCTAAAATCAAAACCTGGTTTACTCAAGTCATTCCTCTAAATATGAATCAAGCTATCTGTAGCAACTTATTTAATTCTACGCTAGTTAATTCAAAACATCTCTCTCATAAGATCTCCCTAGTATTAGGATGTACCCTCAAATATGGATGATGACCTCTTTGTGCACCTCGTTTTGTTCAAATTCAAATAATGGAATTCATTTGTGACTTAATATTTATTCGAGGGTTTTTTTAAAAATTTCAATGAATTTAATTCATTTCTATTAATATATTCATAAAATATTGTCATGATCACAATTGATAATTAATAAAATACATTCATCACTTCATTATTCATTTTATTTGTTTATTATTTTATATGTTTTTTCATAGTCATCATGCACATACATAAAATAATAAACCAAGGAAAAAGGGAATAAATTACCTGATTGGTCTTTATCATTTAATATCATTTGATCCATTTAAACTTAATGGAAAAAGTGTGACCTTCATGAATCATACTGGAGTTAGGTACTTTCTCCTGATGCAGCTCATCCCCTATATAGTGTATCCACTTCTCGTCAGGATTTCACCTCAACTTGGTGTGGTCCATGACTATAGCGTCATTGTTGAAATACAAATGTACTATCACACATGCAAGAGGGTCTCAGGAAGAGTAATGTATATAAATATAAAGATGAATACAAAGAACCTTATACAAATTGAATAAAAAATGATGATGCACAACTCATCAATAAAACAAATTAATTATTACAACCATTTCATGTAGGTAATAAATTACTAAATAAAATAAACCAAACGTGCAAAGTTGTTCACTACTCAAGACTGATCACTGGGTAATAGTAAGTGTGATAAAAATTAATTATAATAAATTTAATTTTGAGGGAATTTAAATAAATTAAATGGTTAATTTAAATTCAAATAACTTAATTTAATTCTGTCCAATTATTAATTTATTTTTTATTCCAAAATTAAATTAATTAAATAATTTAATTTTAGACCCAAAATTAAATAAATCATATGAAATATTAAAATTATAATTTTTATAATTGAAAATTAATAAATAAATTTTTATTATATTTTAAAATTACTTCGGGCCCCTGAACTCCGTGCATGTCCAATTTAGGTCCGTTTGACCCCATGCAAGCTTGCTTTAGGCTAGCCTAGCCCTGCATAGGGGTGTTCCAGGCTAGGAAAACTCGCCCTAACCTATTCCTGGTTTGGATAATACACACAATACCATTATGGGGTATGCTGGGTCAAAATATACTTGTGCTGGTTGACCAAACTGAACATGGGTACCTCGATTGGGGTTTCGTGGGAGTACCAAATATGATAGGGGGTTTTGGTCACTAGGAGTGGGGGTAGTGACTTGGTGTCTGTTCAATGTTGGGGCTGGTCAATGTATATCCTTGTAAGGTGGACCAACATAGTCAGGAAACCCCAGATGAGAGTGGTTTAATGTGCAACGATGATGCTTGAGTTGGCCGAGGGGGTATGTGGTGGTCTGAGGCGGTCCGGGCGAGGGGCCGATAGGCCTGCTTCATTTTAAGGTGACATAGTTGAAGTGTTGTAGGAGGAGCACGTGAGGGTAGGATGAACTATTGGTGTAGGTGGAATCAGAGATCGATGGAGAGGCAGTGGTCTGAGATGTTGCGACAACACTAGGGTAGGATGGTCGAGAGTGGGATTTGGTAGGAGGGTTCCATTAAGGCGGTGATGGATTGGGAGGAAGGAGGCAGTGATTAGGTGCAAAAGGATGAGGGTGGTCTATCTTTCTAGAGAATCTAGGGGTGGTAGTCCCCTATTTTATTTCTTTCACTTGTTTCTTTGTGTTAAGAAGTCGAACCCCCCTTAAAACCAATAGAAATGTTTATTATAGATAATCCGAAGTATAATCTTTTAACAAACCATTTTATATATTTTTCATGCATTGAAGGATACACCTCTACTTATTATATTTGTTTTAAAAAAATTTTATTAACCCTAAAATAGGCAGTTGAAACACAAATATTTTTGTGTGTGTTTATTTTACAACCAGAGGAATCATATAAAACCAGATATGGCTATTCCAGTTGGAACTAGGTCACTGGATTCATCTCCGACCACCACATAGGGGTAATCATAATTCCAAAAAAAATAACAAGAATAAATATATATATTGTTCTTAAAAAAATTTAAATTCAAAAAACAACCACTTTTGTTCCATAAATGTTTTTGGATGACCTTAAATTGACCACCTGAATCCGGATCGAATTACGGTCAGATATTTTGGGGCCAAACTAAAACACTATAATTATTTTAAAACAAATTATTTTTTGATAGATCAGAAAATAAACTTGATCCATTTGATACTGATTGATGGTATCGAGGTGTGTGGTGGAAGTAGGTGAGCCAAATATTTAAAAATTTTATCTTAAGAGCGAAAAAACTTGTCATCTCCGATGATCCGAGCCCCAGTAGAGGTCTGAGGATCTCATGCAAATTAATCAAAGCAGAAAAATAAAATTGAACAAATACATTGTTCCAAATAAATCATGCTCGACTGATGCACATCCATAGAAATAATTTCTAGATGTATTAAAAGACGAACCCCTCTAGAGCCTACAAAAACACTTCAACAATCTACACAATTTCCATCCGTTGAATTTTGGATGCCAGTGTAGAGCTCCAACGGATCCTTCGACATCGCGACAATCACCTCGATCATGTTCCTTTGATCCATCAAAGATATTCTTATATCGATCGCTCAAAGAGAGGCTTTCTCTCTCTAGGGAGTAGGAGGAGAGATAGAGTCACATTTTATTAGAATTAGTAGTATCGAAATGAGTTTCTCTCTCCTTCTTATATAGTTGGAGGCTCAAATACCAAAAAAGGGTTCCTTAGCCCCTAAAAATAAAATATTCACTAAATAAGAAATAAATAAACAGTTATGAAAAACCAACTGCATAGTATATTATATTTATATTTTATAAAATACTTTTAATATATATTAAATATATTATTTAGTAATATAGATTCATTTACTCAATTCATAATTCCCTTCAATATTAAATGAACCTTGAATATTAAAATAATATTCATTCATATAATATTATTCCATGCATTTTACTTAAATAATTATAAATAAATTTAATAAATAAATTCAAAACAAATTAATATATACTCAAATAATAATGAATTTATCTATTCATCTATGATCAATTACATGGAAAAATATTTGGCCTCATGGTGTGTCCCACCATGTCCAATATTCATATTCACCAGAGTAGGGAAGAATCTTGAATGTGTGATTGTGTGTGATCCTCTAGGCCCTTATCTCAATAATAGTGAATATTATTTATAGACTAAGAGATGATTTTATAAACCTATCATGACCCTAAAGAGATAAATAATAGTCATAGAAATTAAAATCTTCTTTCAAAAACACATTGTGTAATATAATCTATTTGACTTAGACATCTCATAAAGAAAAACACACACTTGTGTCATCATTCTTTCTAGATTTAATGTTTATTGATCAAACTAGACAGACCTACCTTCAAGTACCTTGACCAAGGTTTAATGAAGGTATTACAATCTTGATCAAGAAGGCCTATGATATTACTTCCTTAACTGAAAATAAAAAAATTCCATCTTAACCATCCAACCAATTCTATACCAACAATGACACACCCAACATATGAATCCTCACCATGGATTAATTATCATGGTTTTTTTCATTACATAGAAGTATGTGATCAAATGAAACAAATTGATAATGATCTCAAGATAGGAGACCAATACACATGTCCATATATAAGAATAACCAATGTCACCTAAAATAGGTGGTGTTACCATTGGTAGTTCTATCCTCATTATCTCACCTAATAAAGATCACTAAGTGTGAAATTCATGAGAAGAAGTCTCAATGATATTGAGCCCCCAACACCTGATAGTCATACATTAACTGTGTCTAGTTCTAATGATGTATCTTGAAAATAGAAAATATATTTAAGATTAATATCATGTTATCTATGGTTCATAATTATAGTCTGGGAATTTCAATGACCTTCTGATACAATAAATAATATAAGGGAATTACCATTTAAGTAGTATATGTAGAAATATCAATACTATAATGGTAAGTTTAAATCATGTATATCTCATTGTATACAAGGTATAGTGTTCGAAATGTATTGATCAAGTTGGGTTTAGGGAACCCACTATTACAAAACTATGGTTATAGGAACAACATTTTCAAGCTAAATTCTTTTTCCCAAAATAAAACCTCTAAAACTATCAGCTTCCATATTCCCCTCTATTAGTAGACAATAAACAATTCAACTTCATCTTGGTCTTTTTTCCACTATATATCTCTATCAAATATACATTATGAAAACCATAGATTTTTTCTTAATAAAATACACTCACACATTCTATGCCACATCATTGAATAAGGTAACATAGTTAGTGACCCTCAATGAGAATGAATTGATATTATCCTTCAAATATCAATGTGAAAAATAATTACCTTCCAAGTTATAGGTTTAATTTAAATTGTAATAAATGAAACAATTTTTAATTTACTATGGATACAAATATAAAATCATCCATTCTACATATGAATAATATTTAGTACGACTTTTACTGATAAGACTCATATTTTATTCTCACTCAGGTTCCCAAGAAAACAATTCCATAACTCCACACTTATATAAGTTGATTTTCCTGTATTCATTTCTCCATATAACTTTCTCATTAGATATAATGTTCAATATTTTACAGATTTAGTGTTATAAAAATATTAGGAGTCAGATCGATATATAGTTATAAATATGAAGAAAAGATAGAACAAAAGAATAATAAGAAGATGAACTTGGAAACAACGATTTACATGGTTTGGGAATAATCCAAAAATCTACTGATAGAAAGAGTAACTTCCCTAATATTGGGAGAATATATATAGGGAGGTCTCATATTTTTACACACAGAAAAACCCTAGCTTGAATGAGATAATAAATAAAATGAAGCCTTGTGCCACCAAATGCACAATAAGTCCATTCTTCTATAGTGAATGGTTGTTAGAAGTCTGCATTGTTATAGTGTTATGACCACACAATTCCAAGATACTATAGTGGATGGTGGGTATAATTCCACAGTGCTACAGTACCTATATCTCAAATGTTTTAGATGTTAGAGTATTTATGCCAAAGTTTACACTTTTATAGTGCCCTATCGGTGTTGGTTGGTCAGCTCTACTACAGTCGGTCAAAGATTCTTCAATTGCCCAAAATTTGTGATGGCAACCTTTTCCCCCTTAACCCAAAGTAGGGGAATGTTTCCCCATATAACCCCAACGAGCTCACTATTGATCTCTACATGTTAGAGATTTTAATTTTTGTGCATTATGGGCCCCATGCATTCAACCCAAACATAATCCAAACATATTAGACTATACCAATCCAATAATCAACCACTTGGAGACCGATCCACTATATTGAAATGAATTGATGATGCTAACCTAGAAAACTTACATTATCCAATATCCTCCTCTTCTTTACTCACTAAATCATGATATCCCTTCACCACTTCAATTTCAAGTCGATGATTTATAAAATATGATTATTTTTTTCATTTTGTGCTCCCATATTGTCCTCCTATATTTTTCATCTCATACACCATTCATTAGTGGATACCAACATAGGAATAAAAGTTCCTCAACTTCTATATTACCATCGTATTTGTTAAAATGTCAACCATATTTTTGGTTTCTTGAATGTTCTACAATATCAAAAGTCCATCCTGTATCAATCCCCTAATAAAATCATATTTCAACTAAGTTTGCCTCATCTGGGCATGAAATTATAGGTTCCATGCAATATGTATAATACTTTGACTATCAGAGTGCAATACATTTTTCTCTCACTTTATAACCAACTCATCTAAAAAGTTATTAGCCAAAACATCTTCTTACTGGATTCTATTACGACAATATATTTTGACACTATGGTGGATAATGCCCCCACATTATATAAATAATATATCCAAATTACTACAATTCATCCACATGTAAATACATAACATGTGTTATTCCTACTACAATTGACCTAACCTCCAATGGTATCATCCACATACCCCTGTAATGAATTTCCTTTCATAATGAAAAAAGATACATCCTTTCTTCCCTTTTAATATCTAAATATCCACTTCACAACTTCAAAATGTTAATTTCTATGGTTATCCATGTAAATGGTCACAACTTCTTCTGAATGAGAAATGTAATTTCATGTACAGTCCTTGGAAAACATTAGGCTTCCAACAATTGATGCTTATAAAACTTTTTTGATACATTCAAACACATCTGATATCTTTAGTGATTTATTCTTAGATAATTTTAAATGGATCACCAGGGGAATAAAGGTTGGATATTCTTCCAGCATACTGAATCGTCTCACAACCTTTCCAATGTATTAAACCTGTGATAACATCATGGTTCTAGTTGTGCAGTCACCCTTTATCTTCATCCATAAAACATTTCCCATCTCTTCAAGATCATTCATCTCAAACTCCATATCCATATACCCTATCATCTCACCAATCCTTTTCATTCATGATCTTATAAAGATCATGTTATACATATATATAAAAAATATAATATATCCATCACTAAAAAACATGATATAAAAACATTGATCTCTAGAACATTATTTTTATGCATTTTAGGTCATGAATGTATCAAATTTTTTTATTCCACTTCATGGGAACCTTCTTTAACCTGTATAATCTCTTCTTGTGTTTTCACACTAGTTATTCCTTCCCTGACTCAGAATGTCCCAATAGATACCGCATATAGATGTCCTCCATCATATGTCCATGAAGGAAAGTAGTATTCACATCTATTTTCTCAAGGTATAAGTATTATTATGCAACAATACTAAGAACCACTCGGATGGTGGTAATCTTTACTAAAAGTGAGAAAATTTTCGTAAAATAAACACCTTCCTTCTATTGAAAACCATTAACCACCATCCTTTCCTCATACCTCCTCTTTTCATTATGTTATTACGTGACCAAATATACCCATTTTTATGCAATGATTTCTTTCCTTACGGTGGAGGTGTTAACCCCTATGTTTTGTTTCCAGGTAACGAAGACATCCCATATATCATAGCCAACTCCCACTTGTTCAAATCATTCAATTGAATTTATTCCTTAAAACATTATAGTTCTCCATAATCAGTCAATAAAAAATAATATAAGGATGGTGAATACCTCTACATAGTCCTTATCACTGTTTTTTATCTCTTTAAATCCACTCGGGGGTGGGTTCCACTAGTTTTCGCATCACATGATCAATTATACCTTCAATATCCACTTAATCTTGGAACTCTAATTCTTTCTTCCCACTATTAACTTTAGCAGTGTGATGATTCTTATATGTGATACCTTTATTACGTATCATATATTGTCTTTTGATGTTCATCTTGTAGTGATAATCCCAAAAGATATTACCAAAATCCTCAGCACCACAACCAATAAAGAAACATGACTTGGAATTAGCATCAAGATTGTAACTTACATCATCATTAATATGTATATATACCAAATAGACAAAGACTCATATATGTGAGAGACTTACCTCCTTTCAAAACCATATCTCACTAGGTAGTCATTCTCCCGTTGGTATAGATGAACTTTTATTGATGAGATATGTTTCCATGCTCATTGGATCATCCCAAAAGGTTCTAGGTAATCGTGAGTGTAGCTGCATAATCTTGGAATATTCATTCATTATTCTATTCATCCTTTTAGATATACTATTCTATTGTTGAATACTTGAAATGGTCTTCTCCCATCAACTTCAATTATTAGAAATGACTTCTTTGAAATCATTACATATTTACATCCCACTATTGTCAAACCTAAAACATTTCACCTTAGTTCCCAACTGATTATCTACCATGGAATTCCACTTATGAAACACCTTAAACGTATCAAATTTTGTTTTTAGAAAGTAAAATCATACATTCCTTGTTTATTCAAAGATAATTTTCACATATAGTATTGTGACCCTCCAAGGGAATATACTGGAGTTGGCCCCCAAACATCATTTTTACCAGGTCTAGCCTCACATCCTTCAGTGTTCTAAATCATTTCACACAAGATAAATTCTTTTACGTTTCTATGATACAATCTTTTCATAATAAAACGTCCACTAACATCAGCCTTGGTAACATTCCTTTTGTTTTCATCACCTTCATCCTCTTCTCATGTGACTTAACCTGTAGTTACATATTTGTGAATACCTGATAAATTTATTGATTCAATCATTTCTATACATGTTTATATCATATTGTATATGGTATTATTATATAATCAATGATCTAGGACCATATCTCCCTTGATAATCTTCTATGCAGCACTAGTGAACGTGTTACTAAAACCTAGATTATCAAAATTCATAAAATAAATAAGATTTATTATTCATCAAAGTATATACCTCACACTTTCTAGAACTAGAAAACTCATACTTTTGTACTTTATCCATAAATCTCTATTCCCCATGATCTGTAAGGGTTTATCATTAGTATGATGCACCTTTCCAAAATTTCTATAAACCAAATTGTATAAGAAACCCTCCATCAATGTGGAATTGAAAGATTCCCTTAAGTTTAAAATCTATGACTCTATATGGATATCCATGATTAGTAGAAATACATCATCAATTACTTCATCCATTATATCTACTACATTAGTTTTGTGCAACTTCTATTTTTCTAATCACTCCTTCTTGACATGTCCTTTATTCTTACAATTCTAGTAGGTTAGACCAACCCCATTTTCCATGTCTCGACTCGTTCCTCTTAATTTTGATCCTCCATTGCATTTGTCTCACTGTACATATCTTACAATTCCTTAGACATTTAGGGAAAAACCAAATAATTTTTCCATTTATCTTATTTTATTATTCACATTGAGGATCAGGCCCTACACATCCTTTAAAATCCACTTTTTATTCCCTAAAGAGCTACTCATAGATGTTATAGTCATTTCCCAATGGTCTGGTAATGAAGAAAGTAAAACCAGTGAACATACCTAATCATCAAGTGAAATTACCACCAATTTCAAATAAGTTATGATGGTGTTGAATTAGTTGACATGATATGAAACAATCCTCCCTTAAATAATTTTCAGATTAAACAATCATCACATTAGGTACAATTTGTTTAACACAAATTGTTTCCCATACATATTTGGGTGATCTTTTATCATCCCAGCCATCATATTATCCTATCAAATATTGAACTCTATTTTTTCTTCCAATGTAAAGCACACAAACACTATAACTTTTAAATCTATTAGGTCCCACTTAGTCTGCTCCATGTCCATTGGCTATACACATAGAAGTAGAAAATTGAATTTTGTCTGGTAAATGTAGTATTAAATATATATCCTCTAGAAGCTAATGAATTTTCCATTTAATCATTCAATATTTAATTTCAATTATTCCATATCTATGATTCAATTTCAAAAATCCAAACTCAACCTATGATACCAGTTGTTGGGAAACACCATGAGTCACAATGATAGATAGGTTTTCAAATGAAGAAAACATAGAACAAAAGAAGAAGAAGAATATAAACAATGAAACAATGATTTATGTGGTGTATGAATAATACCTACATAAATAGAGATTCAGTATCACTTCACTAAAATAATTAGTACAATCATATGGAGGTTTTAATGTTTCACAAACACCAAAACCCAACCTTGAATGATCTAATAATGAAGGTGAAGAACCATGCCACCAACAACATAGTAAGTCCATTATGCTATAATGAATAGTGGAAAAACGTATGCACTAATACAATGTTACGACCACTATCATTCATACCAACATAATGCAAATAGATCAAGCTACACTGATCCAACATTTAGTCACCACCATGGATTCTCATGTGATCTTCTACACTTCATCCATAAAAGTTTTATTGAATCCCACTTCATCAAGATGACATATTCAGATTAGGTTCTTCCATTAATCTAGTATATACCAAACTCCATGAAATTCCATTAAGCCTCTATATAAAATTTAAACTTTCACGTCACACTTTCCAATGATCTCATGATATTCATCATCTATAAGATCAACCTTATTAAACCATTCATAAACATATTTTTTAATAATTCTTCACCAGTACATAGAGTTGATTGAAGACCCTAAATCAATAATCCATAATTATAATAGAATATTGACAATTAAAATTAAATGAAATTCCTTATCAACTCTATTATTTAAAGAATTTTTTGAATCACATCTTCAAAAATCAATGCTCTTATCTCTGCAATCCACTTCAAGTACCCCTTCTTCACACAATTCTAGAATATGGGTCTCGGTCCAATAATTTTTTTCAAAACTACATTACTTCATATATTAATCATTCATATGAATATTACATTTAACATAACATCCTATACCTTATTCATTAATCATAATCACAACATGTTCTCAGATTTCCTTTCTTTCGATCTCCTCATTTAGAATGAGATTATGAATATCCTTAGACACTATGTCAGTCTTACTACTAGAGTTACTTAAAATTATAACCATCAAATCCTATTATTACAAGAGTAATTAAAGTAGAACCAGATCCCACATCACCCTCCAAAAATCACTCCCATTTAATTTAAATAGCACCAAATCATGTTCATTTCATTAAAAAAATATACTACCAACTTTACATTAGAAATCTCCATGTCTAATAATCACTACATCATAAACACTTTCTTAATAGTGGTTGTATTTTCATACAAATTTTATATAGTTTGCATAAGATATCTAGTGGTTTTCACATTGTAAATGTAGACTATTAAATTCTATACCAACATCATCTGAACCGATCATAGTGCTTTCCTGTTGAGTATTTCTAATTTCATTATCACCATTAATTCTAGTTTAACCCCTTCAATAAATGTTTGAGATCTTTATTGAACAAATATTATTCTATACGCATCCTCAATGATTCAAAAATCAACCCATTATATTTTTTAGTCCAAAACGTTTCTTTTTTATAATTCCATTCATTAGGAATATATTTCTCATTGAATAGAAATCTTAATGACAAGAGGTATTCCTTGAATATTCAGCTATCAAAATCAAGTGCATTAAAACATGTTAAACACAAGCTCTCATACCACCCATTGTGATCAAAACAAAAATATAATAATGATACATTACAAAAAATGAAACTATGAAATAATGTTCAAAACATCCCGAATGTATATATAATGACCCAAGATTTTACTATATAATTTAGTTTAGATAAACACCAAGTTCTATAACTTTCATCGATCACATCACCGAACTCAAATGAAAATAACAATACTTTAGTAAATTAAATTAGTCAAATTTAAAATATTATCATGATAACACATAATAAATAAATATATGAACTAATATATTGATAACCATTAAATTATAGAAAAATAGTAATAAATAATATTAAAAACCCTCAATGTTATGAAGAGTCATTTTCAATAAAAGTGTAGTTTATCTTCATATATTTTTTGTGTTATTTTAAAAACCAAATATATAAATTTTATAAATTAAATTATAAAAAAACCACATTTTTTAATTTAGAATATTAAAATTACCTTAGTACAAATTTTTGGGAGGTTTCTAAAATAAATGATTTTTCGATAAATAGTGAAACATAACGATTTTTGAAAATACCATCAATTTTATGACATTATGAATTAAAAATTTTGAAAAAAATTACTATATATTTATAATAATGTAAAACTAATCATTTTTAAATACTATTTAAAATTTTTAAAATCAATGTATAATTTTTTAGAAAATTTAATAATATTTTATGGAAGCTATTTTTTGTCTGTTTAATTAAGTTTGGACATGAGAGACGTAGTTTAAATATTTATTTCACTATCAAATAAATATTACTCAATCAATATATTAATTTTTAATATAATCATAATCAATATAATTGATAATTTTTTATATACGTAACCATTATGCTTGAAGAAACATTTTTATTAAAAATGGGTGTTATACATTATATGTGCTAACGTTAAGATTGATTTACCCACACATAGAAAGTTAATTTTCTGAAATTATTAGTATATTTTAGATAATAATTTGTTTATTATTTAATATTTCAATTTTTATTTTTATGAATAAAATTTATAATATTAGGATTAATGTTAATTACCACGATAATGGTGAAACACATATTTTAAAATTATTGTTTTATCAATATCATATATGTTTTTATAAAATAAATTAAATTAAAATCCATTAAATAATGAATATAATATTATGTATAAAAACATAGGCAAATATACAAAACTAATTTAATTTTTAATCAATACTAAATAACATTAATAACCCAAAATGGTCAAAATGTCATTTTTCTACAAAAATAGTTTTTCTACACAATGTCTGTTTTAATTTAAAAGATAATTTTAAAACTAAAAAAATTGAATTTGGAAAAATATAGGTTTATGTTAGTTCAATAAAACCCAAATTTAGTTATATAGGTTATTTTTATTTTTAATAAAACATAAAATCACATAGTTAAAAACTAGTTACCTAGTTTAAAAGTAAAAGAGTGAAATGTAAAAATGTGATGGGAAAGACCATATAACATGTTTACAACATGGGTTGAAATACTTTTATGAATATTTATAGACCCCAATACACCACACAATTTATTATTTCTAAAATTTGGATCCATTTACTTTGTAATAGTGTCTGAACATTATTAAAAATTAAAGAGTATTTCTAATGGGGCCCTTTTCCTATCTTATAAAAGGGGATCAATTAAAACCATTAAATTATTCACATGCCATTCAAAATTTACAAGAATATATACACAAATATCCTATAATTTGACTCCCTCAATCATTCTTAATCCCCTATCCACCCTTAGATAGTTTAAGTGATTCATTTCCAAAGAAACTTTCAAGAGAATGTTTAGGGTCCCAAAGGGAGTATCACTCAATACTTATCCCTTTTCCTTAAATATCTCTCTTCTAAAATCATATTAAAACTGTTATATAATGAAATATATAGAATTATTATATAAAATTTTGTTATATTAGTGGTATAATTGTAATGACCTAACCCACTGGGGCCCGCCTGGATAGCGTCATGTCAAGTCGTTACAACCCCAAGCCCGCCTCCAATAGAGGACATACACACTACTAGAGATAGAAGATGAGGATGTACCAATCTGTAGATAGAATAACCATGATCATTGAAAGGGAGTATCATATCTATCCATATACTGAATATTAGAGACTAAATTCTTGGTTAAAAAAGGGAGTTCTAACACTAACATCACTTTTATAATCCTGCACTATTCATTGTCATCATCAAACATCGCCTAAAGAAGAATCAGGCTCAGAAAGCCTCACATCACATATCGTATTCCACAAAAGACCACCATTTTGTTATATGTGAATAAAAAACATAGGATAGGCCACTCATATATAAAAATATAGGGCCTGAAGAAGGAGATACGAGAGTAAATTTTTTTTGAGGGAATACGTGATGTGTATGGGGGTCTACATGGTGTGTTACCCCACCTCATTTCTTAGTCTTTATCTCATATAGACATGGATTCAGAAGCAATGTCATACTACATGGTGTGTACAAGTGGTTCATGGAATATCTCGAGCACCGAAGGCATGCCCGTGTGCTCCTTGCCATGGCTCTATACTTCGATCTGTGAAAATGTACATGGCAATGCTCGGGTACTGGGCCATGCCTGTATACCCCTAGCCATGCCTGGGTACTCTCATAGTGAATGATTTGTCTGCCCATATGGGGTCTTGGGTGTGTGTAGCTAGAATATGGCCTGGGTACTTAGGTAGGTTCAAACAGTGTGTTGTCCTGGCCACATGGTGGGTGATCCTTAGCTCAGCTGGAAACCCTAGCAATTATGAACTCTGATGAACATGCCATGTATTTTTCCATAATAAATGACATGTAGTTACATTTTTAATAGAAAATACAGATCCTTCATGTGTTTTCCTAATCTACCTTCAATACCCAAAAATCCTTAGTTTGACCACCGGAAACTGAAGGAAAATGCATTGAACTATCAATTCCCAGCCTCCAATGGGATAAAATCCGAATTGGATCACTCGTTGGGATCTCGTCGCATGAACCGTCTCCATACGGGGTTTGAAAACTTGAATACATCACCCAAAACCATGATTCCACCATTCTCTATACCCAATTCACTAATTCTTTCATCATTCGCATCACCATCACATATCCAGGGGTTCGATCATGCTCGAATAGAACCTGACAAGTCGAACCACAACCACGCAAGCCATTAGAGATTAAAGTGAATAATTATTGTGGAGAAATGCGCAAGAACAAAGGTGAATCCATCATTATAAAATATTTCTCAACCAATTATTACAAATTTATGGATTTATAGAGTGAGATCAAGGAATATCAATATTAAACTATATTAAACAATTTTATTCCTATATCAGGCTCATGAAAACTACACGAAATATCTAGTAAAAAACAAAGAAGAAAAAATACTTTCTTTAACAATTTAAACAAGATGGAAGAATCTAAAAATAATAATAACTACCTAATTTAAGGACTGATCATTAGTAAATATTTCATTCTCCAATAATGAAGAAGACCCACTACATTTATTGCATCTCAATCCACCTCAATACGATCTCCCATCTCCCTCCAATGCATTTCACTAACAAAGTCCAAGGCTCCTTTAAATTATCCTAGAGTTATGTGGCTTAACCTAGATAATTTATAAAGGGGTGTATTTATAGAGGAGTTTAGGTTGGAAAAAAATTAAATAATTAAATTAAATTATTTAACGTATTCACCAATGATAAATATTCATGAAACGCCTAATACCGACCAATGTTATACCACACCTAAGGTAAACCAAACATTTCAAAACCAAATGTGGTATCAGATTTTCCCTAAGAGGTCCTAAAAAATGAAAAATCTAAGAACATTGAAATGATTCATGAAAATGAAATAAAATATTTTAATATATTTTATTTATTAATTCTATGGGTCCCAAGACACCCAAACAAAGTGCCAACTCTGAGGAAAAAATATGGATATATGCATAGAAATATTAAATGTACTAATCCAATAAAATTAGAGTCATCACATTCTCCCATACATCAAAAATTTTGAACCCAAAAAGCCTAATATTAACATTAATGGTGGGGATACTAAACCAAAAAATGGTTCTCATGATTTCATGATCTCCCCTGCATGATCTGATGCTACAAAAGCACACAATCCAAAAGGATATTCTATCCAATCAAGATCCTATCCTAAAGATCCTTTATTTCCACCAGGTACATCATGATGGTGGATCCATCCTTGATGTCAAGCTCACCCCAGTCAATAATGTACATAATATGATACACATATCTCCTCAGATTAAACACATAAAATATGTCATGCACTCGCTCCAACTGTGGAGGTAGGGATAAGTAGAAAGAAACATGTTCAAAAATCCATAAGATTTTAAATAATCTAGTGAATCTTGAGGATATCTATCCAATGTATATAATCCGCCAAAATACTCATCATGGGGAGAATCTCAGAAAAACATGGTCTCCCTACTTGAATTCCAAGGGCCTATGATGACAATTTGCATAAGATTTGTGTCTACTATGGGATGTACTCATACTATCATGGATCACCTGAAACCTATCCATAATCTCTTACACAATCTTTTTTCTAACAAGATATGTCTCTCCAATCTCAGTCCTGCATAAGTTTGACCTACAAGGTTTCCCATAAAGGGTATCAAAAAGTTCCATGCTGATAGTATTGTGATAATTCTTATTATAATAAAAATATACAAATGGAAAGTGATCCTCCTAGATCCAGCCACAACCAAACATGCAGGCTCTCAGAATATCATTTAACACATGGATATTCTGATCAGTCTACATATCTGTCTGGGGCTGAAACACTATACTCATCCTCAAATGGATCTCAAAGGCCTCCTGAAATCTTCTCCACAAACACGATGCAAACAAAACATCATGGTAAAAGAAAATTATCAAGGTTATCCCATGGATTCAGATGATCTCTTATGTGTACAACTACCCTAGGCTATCCACAAATCTCTACTCCCTGATGGAAAGGAAGTTTATAGGCATTTGGAATTGTTTAAAAATCACCCAGATAACATTGTGTAATATCACTATCCAAAAAATTACCATCACAAAATCCATGGAAATTTCATCCCATTTCCAATATAGGATCTCAGGGGGATGTGTGAAACCCATTAGAACCTTGTACTCAGCATTCAAATGCTATAATGTGAAACTCTGAGAGATTAACTCAGCTATGGTCCACCTCAGTCCATACCACAGAAACTACCATTGAAGGAACATGTATTTATTTACCACACCATGATTTATAACTATGGGGAATGTGTTAAAATCAATCATCACCATATATCACGATGTGGCTAAAACCATTGTATATCCTTAGAAATGGATTACATGCTTTCCTCCATCAGAGAATACATCTGCTGAATCTCTTGAGGATATCTAGTTATGTAGAACCTCACATTTGATGTCTCATAAATGAGCCTCTTTCACATTCTGAAGAAGTGGAAAAGACACCGACATTAATTAATGAAAAATTACACCCCTATCCTACATATGGGTAAGCTAAAAAGTATCCAACTACCAAGATACCTCTTCTACCATGTGAAAATGAGACATCTTGCTAAGGGAATCTTCCACCACATTTCCCTTCCCAGGAGAATAGACTATCTCAAAGTCATAGTGCTTCAGGATTCCTAACCATAACCTCTATATTAGTTTAAGAATCCCTTGAGTTAAGATTTAATTGAGACTTTAGTGTTCAGAGTAATTTAAAAAACCCTCACTAAAAAGATAATGCCACCACGTATTTAGGGAATAGACAACCGCTTCCAACTCTAGGTCATGATTCATATAGTTATGCTCATGGGGCCTTAACTACATCAACCCATATGCGATTTTTACCGACCTATGCATCAACACACACATGATCATAGATATAGAGGCTTCAAAAAACACAATTCAATCCACGCCCACCTCTAGTAGTCTCAACATAGGGGCAATAGTAAGCCTCTGCCTTAGCTCCTCGAAGGCTCTTTGAAATTGATCAGTATAGATAAATGACTACCAATATGGTATCAAGGTGGCCAATGGGGCTTATAATCTAGAAAATTATTCTAGTATCCTCATATAGTACCCTACTAATCCAGGAAAACATCACATAATGGTCACACACCAGGGTGGATCTCATGAAATAATTTCATCAATCTTTACTTGGTCATAGCTAAACCATTCTGAAAAATGATATACCCCAAAAAGTAAACCTCATAGATCCAAAACACGCACTTTGAAATCATACCATATAGCTAGTGATCATAAAGTAACTCTAGCAACATCCTCAAATGTTCTGAGTTCTCCTCCACTAATGTATATTAAATGAGCATGTCATCTATGAAGATAATCACAAAGCGGTCTATACATGGCTTAATGATCCATTCCATCAAATCCATAAACATAGTGGGTGAATTTACCACAATAAATTGAATCACTAAGAACAGATAGTGTCTATAGAAACATAAAAATTGCATCTTTATAATATCAGCATCACAAACCCTAAAATGGTGGTAGTCGGACTTGAGATCGATCTTTCAGAACCAACTCAATCCTCACAAATATCCAAATAGGTCATAAATCAATGACAAGGGGTACCTGTTATTTTTTACAACTTATTTCATGGGTCGATAATCAACACAATGGGACAAAATTCTTGAAGAATATGTCTATAAATTATCCCATTATCAATGAAATATAAATCCCCGAAGATCCTACTCTGCTAAAGGAGAAAATCACCAACTGATGGGTGATGGGTTGCATCTTCCTACATGCATGACCCACCCATTCTTCCATGATATCATTCTCACCATAAAAATAGAATCTCATCCATGATGTTTGATGGAATCTATCCTATATATGTTGATAGTAACTATGGACTCGAACTGTTGACAGTCAATCTGTACCCAAGAATACATCATTATATTTCGTCATGATAACTAAGAGATCCCTGGAAAAAATCTCTTCATCAAGTAAATCTTACACTACCGGTAGATAAGTGAAATTAATGAAGCATTACTTATATGTACCTCAAGCCAAAAATTCTAGGCTGTGGTCTAAAATGGTAGCTTAATATCTCACACCAGGTATAAGGAGACGAAGTAATGACTCACACTTTTTTCAATAGTACTAAATGAAGAGTAAAATAATCGCATATCATATCCTCCATGGCATGTAACTATCCACTTACATTTATTCCAAATCCTTGAGCCTAACGTGGGACACCTAGTGGTGGTTGTGGGAGTATATTTTTGTGTCATCCTCCACCAAATTCTCTTCCCTACTAAGTTTATTCTACTCCAATCCCAACAACACCTCCCTACAGGCCACCATAGCCCCACCAAGGTGATCTAGGATCATAGTGTTTCCACTTACATAGTAGATTAACCAATTTATTCTTGTAATTCTCAGCATGATGTGTCAGAAAATCAGGAGCAGAGTGAACACTATAATCATAATAATATCATCACCTCTCTCTGAGATGATTAGATACTCTACGCAATCCTTGAGCTACATTTCCTCTCATCCAAGTCTGATAATGAGTATGTCTACTATTCCTAGACCTCAATGTTTGACATTTTCTAGATTATTAAGATGAATCATCTGTATAATTTCCACCACTGAATCCAATAGACTGACAACACTCAACTAGTAAGATATAAATAACTATATTATTCTGTATCACTTTAGCATATGTTGGCCTACATAAGGAGGCCACACTGGCACAAATTTCTTTGCGCAGACCCATCTTGAAAATCCTCACCCAGAAGAACCCATCCCACACCATATCAAGGGAGTACCATATGAGGCCAATAAAATTCATGGAATACTCAAAACCTGACATACTACACTAATATAGCTCAAGAATCTCCTAGATCCATAATGAGTGAAAGAATGTGGGGTAATACTCCTTGTGAAATAGTATTTATAAGTCTACCTATTAGAGTGTCATCTCATCACGAGTCTGTTTAAAAAAACTCTACAAGCACTCAGCTTCTCCATGGAAAGGACTGGATGCTATCACAACTATCGAATCCATCAGGATCTAAACCAGCCTGAAGACTCAAAGTGAAATCTCAATCCAATGCTCTTCTACCTAGGGACCTGACTTTCTGTGGAACCATAGTGGTATATAATTATTAAACTCATATATTTTTCTAATACTGTGTGCATCATCATCTTAAATTTCTGGTACTATCTACTACTCGATAGGCATGGGTGATTCTCCCTTCCCTCCTAGAAAAGTCACCTCCTATTATTGCCACACAACTGAGTCCTCATCATTTATTAGATCATCATTAAGATAATAGATTTGTAACATAGATGGATGTCTTCATGGAGGAATCCTGAAACTATTCAAGACATATAAAAGTTAGATGAGTATATAAATATGGGGAGCTAAATCATGAAGGATAGAAAAAGGAGTCAATCCTGTATGATTCATGTAACAAGTTCCTTGCAACTGATGTCTCAGTATGATGTATCAAGAGGATAGAAAAAGAACTCAATCCTATATGATTCCTTTACCATGATCCCAAGACTTCCTCCCATCAGTAAGGTCCTGAAACCAATTCTATGAAGGCATACATATAATGGCAATCTTTTTAGTAATGTAAATTTACACATGAACCCAACCATATCCATTTAAAAGTGTATAGAAAAAATAAAAAGACTATAATATTTAGAGTAAAACATTGAATTAAATAAGCTCTAGGGAATACACTTGATTATTTTATAATAAATCCAAATCAAAAAGTAAAAAATACACCCCCAGCCAAAAAATGATGTCTCAACCGGAAAACATCTAAAATAATGGAAAACCGAGAGATCCTAGGTCTTAATCTCCAAGTCCAAACCACTGTATGCAATCAATGCATCAAAGTATCACTAATCTCCACTGATGTCTCTGTCAGTTTCACTATCATCTAAAAAAGACATGACATGTCTGAGAAAAGCCTGTGCAGGGGTGAGTATATATATACACAGTAAGATTCCCCAAGAACGACAAAGGGAGAAATAAAAAGATATTATAGAAGCAGTCAGGTCAACCACATATCAATAGGGGAAAACCCAATATATACAATATAATAATAAAGAAATCCATTAGAGAGAGAAATAAGATATCAATATCATATCCTATTCAATGATTAAAAGTCCTATTGAAACATAAAAATTCCAAATTTGATGCCCGAAATCAAATGAAACCTCGCCAAAATTTGTGGGGAAGATCCCACTCCTTGCTACTATGCTACAAATTGAAGGGAGTCAAATATCTCATGAAGTAACCATATGATTCTGAAGCTCAAATATGGGGGATTAAAACTACATAGATAGAGGACCCACAACCATTGTAGGAGATTACCATCTCTATCAGTATATAGAATATTGTGGATCCACACCCTAGTGCAATAAGGCATTTCCAACCACAACATCACTCTGATGATCCTTCCCAGATCATTGTCAACGTCAAGTGTCTTATAAAGAAGATTCATGCTCAAAAAACGGAAATCGTATCTTTTATGACATAATAAATGTCAGCATCTTATTCTATGTGAAAAAAACATAGAATAGGGTACTAGTATGCCAAAATTCAATTTAAAAAAAGATATGAGAGGAAGAAGTTCTAGAGGGAATACATGACATGTATGGGGGTCCACACAGTTTGTGACCCCACATAATTTCCCAACCATTATCTCATATGGATGTAGATTAGGAATCTATCTCACACTACATGGAATGTATTGGTGGTCAACAATGATTCTCAACCACCCAAGGCCTGTTTTTGTGTTCTTAGATGTGCCAGTGTACTTTGGATCATGCCCATGTATCTGATTGTGGCCATGTAACTATGGTCATGCCTGTTTACTCCTAGATAACAAAACATTTCCTCCCAAACCCTAGACACCATAAAATATAAAGAACATGCTATGTGTTCTTCCACACTACATAGTGTGTAGTCATGTTTTTCATAGAATGTGTAGATCCTTCATTTGGTTTCCTGATCTGCTTTACACCCATCAAAATCAAACATTTGACCACCCAAAATTGAAGGGAAACACCTTTGACTATCAATTCATTTCCTCTATTGGCCATAAATCCGAATTCAATCACTCCTTGAGATCCCATAACACAAACCATTTCCATATTGGGTTTGAAAACCTGAATCTATAACCCACAACCATAAATCCACCATAATCAATTCCCAAGTCACTAAAACTTCTTTTTTCATATTGTTGTTACATATTAAGGGGTTATATCATGATCAAACATAGCCTTCCAAGTCAAACTATGACCATATGGTCCAATGATGAAGGATTCAAAGAATTAGTTGGGAGAAATTAACATGAAAATAGGTAAATCCATCATTGGATAAATGTTAATGGCCAATGATTCCAAATTAATGGATTTTATATGTGAAATCATGCCATTTAATGATTAATTTTTATTAAATAATTTAATTCATATATCAATAGCATGTGAAGAATCTTCAATTCCTAATAAAAAATAATTTATATAATATTCATCATTTATAAATTTAATCAAGATGGTGGAATTAAAAAATAATAAGCCCTACAACATTTATGGATCGATCGTTGGTGAAGAATGCATTCTCCAGTGATGAACAACATCCATTGAATTTCATACCTCTCAATCCACCTTGATTCAATCTCACATCGGCCTTTGATGTGTTTCGCTAATGGAGAACATCCAAGGCTCCTCTTAATTTTCCCATGGATATGTGGGTAACTCTAGGGAATTTATTTAGTGGTGTATTTATTGAGTAATTTAGGTTGGAAAATAAAAAATTTAAATTAAATTAATTATTTTTTATATCCTCTAAAGAAAAAGCTCCATAAAATTACTAATGTCGAGAAATGTTATGTCACTTATAAGATAAACCCCATGTTATAGAACGAACCATTATCTCATATTTTACATCCTAGGTCCCTAAAAATTGTAAATCATGCCCACATGTGAAATAAAATATATTAATATTTTAAATATATAAATTTAGGTGGTCCCAAGACACCCAAACATTACACCAACTCTGAGGATAAATCCAAATATATGCATATAAATATCAAACTTATTAATCCATTAAAACTATTATTATAACAAAAATCAACATTTATTCATTTCCACCCACTAAGAAAAAGATAAGAACATTGTTAGTGTGTATGTGTGGACTACAACCTCCATGATGGATATCATTTGTTTATAATTACCACCATTAATGGATAATATTATTGGTTTTAATGATGAATATGTATTATATATCTCATATAATTATGAATATGAATTTTCAATTAATTATCCACCTTCTCCCCTATCACACGTTGAGAAACTTGAATAGTAATTGTGCGTACGTTCATAATTCCAACACAATGTGAAACATTTTTCATATATATTTTAATAAATTATCTAAACATATTAAAATATGGTTTTACATGATAATATCATTATACTTTTGATATAATAATATTACATCAAATAAAATAGTTACTAGACCATACTCTCCCATTGAGATAAAGCATACTCTTGTTTTGGATAAATTAAACACCTAAACAAATAATGCTTTAAAATTTGATCATGGATGACTAGGAGAAACAAATACAGATATTAGTATATTTTAATAATATAATAATATTTATTATATGGTTCTAGAAAATTTATACAATTTAAATAACTCATATTTAACATACCATCTTTGATGATTAAAAACTATCAAAATAAGCTGTTTCTAAATAGGATTTCACAATACATATCCAAAACAATTAAGGAATGAAATAAGAAAATTTTAAATAAAAATTAGATATATATTAAAGAATAATAAATGATATATTAATAATGAAATTGTTATCAAATTATGGGTAATGATATACATATTATCAAAAATGGGAAAAGTAATTAATGCTATTAATACTCGATAGTCAACATACACTATAAATAATCAACAAACTCATAATAAATAATTATTAATAAGGATTTTAAAAGAGAATTATTGGTGATTATAGTTACGTAATAGGATATTAGGTAAGTTATTTTTGTTTTACTGGTGGTTAGAGTGTGATTAACTAACAATGAAAATAATATACGGTTTTATAGTCTCAATTTTTAATCCTTGAGACATGTATATCATAATAAACCAAATATTCTTTTATAAGGTTCTATTGATACCGAAATTACCTATATTATAATTAATTTTGTGTTATAATGTTATTTTAATGTATATTTCATAATCCCTTTTATATACCGGTTTGTTTTAAATGTTCCCAAATTTGAAAGGGTTTTGTTGTTTTAATTCTCTTTCATTAAGGCATGATTACTTTATACCTAATTTTATTATTATTGTTTAAATACTACCCCATTGGATTATTTCATCATAATTCACCCATAATAAAGTGATTTAGTTGTTAATTTTGTAGTAAAACCTTCAATATTATTCGATTAATTTTCTACTCAAGTTGTATGATTTTATCATCACAATTTCCTTTCATCGAGACACTTTTCCTAATCACAACATTTTTACTTTAGAGTGGTGTATACTCTATCATATTAAAGTATTTTGAAATTATTTTCCATAATTGAAAATATATTTTCACATTATTTTCATCATTCAGTAATTTACCTATTTGATTTAATGGTCACCCAATCCATAAGAGTTTTATTTCTAATATAATTTTTAGAAAAATCGAGTTTTCTCAAAGAGGATAACACATTTGGGGAATTTGTATAAAACCAACATCATTTTATTCTCCTTTAGTCATACTCAGTTTTTTTTATTTCTGTCCACCTTTTTTTTAAAATAAATTTTTAATATTTTTTCAAACAATGTGTTTAACGATCTCGTCCCTAGTAGTCAAGAGCTGGTACCTAATTTTATTACATTGGAATAGATACAATGGGTATAATCCCAAAAAACTAATCAATTAATTTGTTTTCGTAGAACCATATATATAAATTATACGAATTTTAAATTTTTAATTGAGAATAAAACACGGTACATAATGAAATAAAATGATTAGCATCCCTGAAAACACATTAAAATAATTCATCTTCATAACATGGGGAAAGGAAATAGAATAAGGGTGAGATCAAATGTTTAGTAAGAGATAATTAAAATGGAAGAAATCATGAATCAATAAACATAATCAAAATGGAATGGTTAATAAATGAACAGACATTCCATTTAAATAACTCGACTTCATGAATAGATATTACATAATCAATATGGCATGGTAAACAACTGAAAACTCATGTCATTTAATCAATAAATTGATAATGAAATGAATATATAGAAAAAAGCATAGTAAACATAACAAGAATAATAAATAAATAAATAATAAATAAATAAAATTCATAATTATTGGATGTCATGTCTTAGGCATATGATAACTCTATAGGCAAGACCTTTCACAAGATGGTTTAAACTATATGTAAAAACCTGTTTAATTTGGCCATCTGATTTATCTCACAAGAACCATCGATGCATTAATGGGATATATTATACTATTACCTACCCATAACTATAGGTCCAAAGCATTCCTCATATATCAAATAATTGATTAGATTCATGGACAATGTGTCTAATCAAATATATGTATTGAGTAAAGAATACATATGTCAAGACCAATCCCCGGGGCCTGTGTTGTGACTACCCCAAGCCCGCCATCCTTAGGACAGGGGATGACGACTAGCAGCAAGGCGTAAATCATGATAAAATGAGAAGTCATTGCCTTTATAGTCTATAAAACACCATAGAGTAAGATAGTAGTAGTAAACTCTATGTGAAAATGGGTACAATAGTATGTGCGGAATGTAAGTGGGCCAGAATACAATACCAAACTGAAAGTAATGTACAACTGGAATGAAAGTACAAAAACTGAAAGTAATACAGCGAAGTCGAGCCGTCCACTGGAAGTCCCAACTGAAGGGAGGGTACAGATAGCCTCCTCTGCTCCTCAGTCCAGCCGTCCGCTCCGTGTATGTCCCACCCAGTGGTCCACCCCCATGTACGGACTTGCTCCACAAGCCTCATCCACGATTAACACTGTCCGTTGTCTACATCCAACACAATGTATTGTGGGCGTTGCCCGTGCAGGGGTGAGTATAGATACTCAGTAGGGACACCAAGACCCCCAAAGGTCTCCCAGAATACACAAAGGATAATCCAAAAAGTAAAGGTACAATCACGAAGTAACATCCAACACTACTTAGGTATATGCCCATACATATACCTAAGTCATCAATTCCAATTTGGATACAACATCTGAGCCCATGTTCGATCAAGTCCACTTAGGATAGTGGAACCCAATCCATACAGGATAGTACAACCCAATCCATAATGGAAGCAAGTCAATCATATCGAAGATAATGATTGAAAGGAAAAACACATCTCACAGTTGTATAATTCTTCGTAAGGATTTAGAGATGATCAGATGTAGCCACTGATTTATATAAGCTAGGACCCACGTAGGATACTAGACCAGCTAAAATGTTGGACGAACGTAGGATTCCAGTACGAAAGTCTTCACCGTCGAACCCATGGAGGATTCCAATACGATTGTCCTCACCGTCAAACCCATATCTGTTGGGGAAATCCTCCTCTATTCAGTACAGTGGGCCTGCCACTACAACCAAGAGCTTCCCACTAACCTTTGACTGTTGTAGTACTCCAACTGTCGAGTATTGTGGGCCTTCTGCTACAACCAAGCGCTTATCACCATGGGTCTGCTGCTACAACCAAGCCCTTCCCCTTATAGCCTACATAGGTACTCCTTCTATTGAGTACCGTAGGTCTTCCTCTACAAACAAGCTCTCCTACTCTGTGGGTCTGCCACTAAATCCAAGCGCTCCCCACTGGGCTATCAAAACACTCCAAGTCGATCGATCAGCTGTCATCAAGTCTCATCTAGCTCTAGGGTTTCCGCACACAGCACGCTCATTCTGGGAGGGTCCGCTACACGAGCCATGAGGTCGATGCATCAACTGTCGCGTAGACCAGATTTGATGTATCTCAAAGTTCCGTCACGTCAAAAGGAACTCAACGTGACTGACGGCATGTCAATCAGACGCTCGGTCTGAGAGTTATTGGCCTTTTCGTTCCAGGGGCCCAGTTGGTTTTTAAGTCAAAACCAACCCAGCCACACTCCGACTATGTCCAAACCTCGAGTGGAGTAATCCAAAAGGTCTTTCTCACTAAGATGAATCTAACAAAGTTGACGAAAGGTCAATCAGATGTCAGGAGCTCATGTTATAAGTGTTTCTGCTCCGAGGGCCCAGTTGGTTTCATGTTCGATCCAACCCAACCGTAACCAATGTTCTCCAAAAACATTAGTGTAATATACCAAAACAACCATACTGATCCAAGGATCGCATCTCATCAGACAGTGTGTTGATCGGAGGCCTGTAGCCCAAGATATGAGCATTTTAGTGAACCTGGCTGGTATTAGGGAGTTCTGGGCCTCGACCGACCCAACCCAAGAACCCCTGGGTCGGCCCAAACCGGGTCCGGCCCAACAGGGTGCAGCTTGGCCCGGCCTGCTCGGCCCATCCCAGCCTGGGCGGCCTGGCCTGGCCTGGGTGGCCGGTTGGCCTGGCGCGGGCGCGACCCGCATGGCCAGCTCGGCGCTGGCCGAGCCGTCGGGGAAGGGGGGGGGGGTACGCTGCCCCCCTGCTTTGAAACAGAGGCCCCCACATGGGGGCCGCTCCATAGCCAGCCGGGGGTTACAACCCCCATCATTCTCGAAAATGGAGGCCAAGCCAGCCGGTTTGTCACCGCGAGACCCCCCAGGTCCCGCACTCCTTACACCGGTGACCGGTGTTTCCAACCGCCGCTCCCCGCACCAGCGCAGCTATAGGTCGCGGCCTTGTCCGACTGGCGTGACGCGATGGCGCTGCGCCCCTCCGCCGTGGTCTTTCTCTGGCCGTGGCTTATTTTTGGTTCTCTGGCTAGGTGTGACGGTGCCACGGCTTTGTTCGGCCTCAACGGCGCGGCACGATAGCACCGCCCATCTTCGCCCATTCCGCTTGCTTCCGCGTGGTGTCGTTGCACCGCGCTGCCTTTGCTCGTGCCACAATAAGTGAAACGTAAAAGGGGGAGGAGGGTCAGACATGTTCATGCAGTCGAACCACCTCCCATTATTATGATAACAGGTGACCCAATATAAAATTCGATGAATAGTAAAGAAATCAAGAACAAAAAATTAACCCCTACCTCAATGAAGTCGTCAAATGAGGTTCGTCGCGGAAAAAAGACGTTGCAGAAGACGGTGTCGTGAAATGAGGCTTCATGAGCATCATCGACATTGCGGTACACGGCGCTGCGGAGAAGATGACCATCAGTGTCGTGGTACATGACGTCGCGTCATTGATCTATGAGGAATTAGTGTTCTTCATCATCCTTCGTCGGAGCCTGGTGTTCTTCGTCGGTGTTGGTACGTTCTTCACGTTCTTCAAGGAGGAAGATGAAGTTCTTCATGGAACTCTCCCTCTCAACCCAACAAAGAAACCCCTTATGAAATAAGACTTTGTATAATTTAATTAACACACACAAGAAAACATTCTAATTGAAATTAAAAATAATTCATTCAATTAATTGAATTAATTAAAGAGTCTTAACTGTCCAATTAATGTGAGAGTTGACTTGGCATTTAATAAGGGGGTGCGGGTGTGTTACAAAAAATAATGGGGTTTTGAGGAATATGAAAAGGCGGATCTCGTGTGGGGCCCACCTCACTAATATCCTATCAAGAGGGGTTAGGATATACTGGGTCCCACCTCAACTTCCATAAGTATGTCTAAACTACATATAATAGAAAATAAAAATTGTTGCACATTTTTTATTTTATTCATTGGTTAACCCTTTTATTTAAATAACCACACCTGAGAAAACACAACTCCAGAAAAGTTGTTCTGAAGGAATTAATGGCTCCGTAGTTTCATTTTGTTCCCTTAGATTTCAATTCCGAGCACCGGTTCAAAATTTAGGAAAACCCGCTCGTTCGTTCACTGAACGTACTCGAGCTAAACATCGGAAATTGTTTCTGGGCAGACCGAGCCACAGAATCAGGTTCCGTCAGAAACTGCGTTCTTCTAAAATTCAAAAGTTAATTAAGAAACAATTTCCCTGGAATTTTACATGTCTTTACATTACTCCCACCCCAGGGCTTTACATCCCCTTAAAGCTATAACACAAAACTAGGGAAACAAATGTGGTGCTTAGCACGCAACTGAGCCTCCCGCTCCCATGTGCTCTCCTGGAGGGTCCCGTATTTCTAGTGAAAGAGCACCTGAGGAATCCACTGTCCACATAGGACCTGTTCCTGTTGATCTGCATTCTCCACTAGAACCTCTGTAAATGTTTCCCCATCATCGATGCCCAACTCTCCGCGGTCAATGATTTGTGAAGGGTAATGCACATATCTCCTTAGCTGAGATACATGGATGACATCGTTTACCCGGTGCAATTGAGTTGGAATGGTCAAGTGGTAAACCACCTTGCCTACCCAACTGAGGATCTAGAAGGGTCCGTTGAACCTCAGAGATATCTTGTTGCCTCTGCTACATCTCTGTAATCCTCGTCGAGGTGAGACCCGTATAAGAATGTGGTCGCCATCCTAGAACCCTATAGGCCTCCATTTCCTGATTAGAACTGAAACTCAAAACTCCTAATACCATGAGGGTAAGGTTGGATGACCCAAGAGTGATCAGCTACACCATCCTATGTTAGAGTAACTCATATACTGCCTTGGGTATCATTTTCTCTGACCAAGGAAAACCCATCCATATGTTTGCCTAATACCATCAATTTGTGTATGAACTATTGTTGCCCCGTTCATACTCAAACTAATGTCGTAAGGCCTAGATGATGCCACCAAGAGGTTCCAACCGAAACTCTCACCTCAAGGGCCAGATCACACCATCAGCGCAAGTGTGATTATCGAGTCCCCTCCCAAAGGTATCTCCAGATGTGAGGGTCAAGTATACGGCTTAGTTGGAAACCCTAGGTCTGGGACAAGATTCATAGAAGGAAGGGATGATTCATATCGATGACTGTTGTTACGGAAGCTAGTAGAATACATAGTCCGTACTTCGAATCATCCTTAGAGCCCTCTAGTGGCACTCCTTGACCACATGTAGCTACTCTTTCCCCTGCCCTCCAGCTCCCTGAGCCTAGCGGGGATTACAAGGCAGGTGGTTGCAACATGTCAAAATCTTTACCACACCATGCTGCTCTCCTAGCTCTACTTCCACATATATTTCCCTGCAGATTCATATGTCCTTTTCACTTCCTCTACCTGAAACATTTTACACACCCAGGTCTCCAAGACTGGCGTCAGTTTCCTTATTTCTTAAGGATTACTATAACCAGCTGCATCCACTCAGCCAATGAATTATCAACCACAAATGTTCTCTCTAGAACCTTAGTATAAGTATGAATGCATAGAGGAAGAAGTGCTGGCTCAGATGTCCTTTAGACAAACCTCACTCAGAAGTCCGAGCCCTGAAGCACCGTTTGCATTGTAGTCATTGAGTACCAGGAATGGTTGGTATGACCTGATGAATTTTCAGCTACCGACACGTCCTGCCGAAGCTGAATAAGCACTAGGAAACTCTCAGACACCTCCTCAAGCCAATCCTCAACCGCTTGTGATTCGGGCTTGCCTTGGAAGTTGAGGGATATCTGGTGCTGAAACATGTAAGGCACCAAGCCTGCAAGGGTTCTCTACTGGTACAGCTGGTAGTATCTGCTGACCAACAGGTAGTGATGTAGCTGATACCCTACCTGAAGTTACTATCTAAGGCATCGGTCCACATACTGAAGCATCTTCACTAAGAAGAACAACCTCTGGGTTACTCACTATAATACACTAGTATCTAAGATCACTATCTTCTCTACTAGTGTCTATACAGGGTGGAAACTCTAAAAATCACCTCCATCCTCTCCTCTACTGCCTGGGAACCATCTCGCTTCAATACCTCGGAGGCCTATGCTACCTAACGGGTGGTGGTGCTGCTGGTACACCACCCAAAGGTTTTAACATAGTAAGAGGGAGCCACACCGGAACCTCGTCTCTCGGTGGGCCATCATCTCGTACGACACTCATAACCTTAGCTGGCTGCCATGGTGGGGTCATCCTGAAAAGAGATAGGTGTGCCACGATCAACGATTTATACCTGCTGAGATGACACAAAGTAATGACAAAGAAATATTTTGAAACACACATGCAATAAATGTTTTCACGCACTGAGTCGGAAATCCGATGTCAAGGTCCTGGTGTACGGATACGACTGCCGCCACACCAACACTAGAATACCACGAATAATAACCACACTCAATACCCTTAACATTATTTCTTCACATAGAAGAAATATTAGGGTCCTGAGTTCTGTGGTAGAACTGAACTCCTCTGATACCAATTTGTCACGACCCATACTCGGGGCCCGTGCCGTGACTACCCAAAGCCCACCTTCCTTAGGCCAGGGGCTGGCGACTAGCACCAAGATGTACATCCCGATAAAATGGGAAGGCATTTCGTTTATATAGTAAACAAACACCATGGAGTAAGCTAGCAGGAGTAAAATCAAAGTAAAACTGGGTACAATAGTATGTGCGTAAAGTAAGTGGGCCAGAATACAAACCCAAACTGAAAGTATAGTACTACTGGAATGAATGCACAACAACTTAAAGTAAAGCAGCAATGTCGAGCTGTCCACTAGAAGTCCCACCTGATGGGTGGGTATAGATAGACTCCTCATCTCTTCGGTCCAGCCGTCCGCTCCGTGTACGTTCTGCCCAGTGGTCCACCTCCAGGTACCTACTTGATCCACAAGCCTCAACCACGACCAGCGATGTTCATTGTCTACATTCAACAAAACATAGTGCGAGCATAGCCCATGCAGGGGTGAGTATACGCTACTTAGTAAAGACCTCGAGACCCCCGAAGGTCTCCGAGAATCCACAAATGATAATCTACAAAGGAAATATTCAATCATGGATGCCATCCAACACTACATGGGTATATACCCATAAATATAACTAATTCATCATTTCCAGTTCGGCTCCAACATCCAAGCCCAAGTTCGATCACGTCCACATAGGATTGTATAACCCAATCCACATAGGATATCACAACCCAATCCACAAAGGAAGCAAGTCAATCATATCGAATATAATGATTGAAAGTAAAAACTCCGCTCACATAGGTATACTTCTTCGTAAGGTGATAGAGATGATCAGATGTAGCGACTGATTCATCTAAGCTAGGACCCACGTAGGAACTAGACCTACTAAGCTGTCGGTCCCATGTAGGATACCAGTACGAAAGTCTTCACTGTCGAACCCACGGAGGATTCCAATATGGTTGTCTTCACCGTTGAAACCATAGTTGTTGGGGAACTCCTCCTCGATCGAGTACAGTGGGCCTACCACTACAACCAAGCACTTCCCACTAACCATGGACTGTTGTAGTACTCCACCCTTCGAGTACTGTGGGCCTGCTGCTACATCCAAGCGCTTCTCACCATGGGTCTGCCGCTATAATCAAGCGCTCCCCCTCATAGCCCACATAGGTACTCCTTCTATTGAGTACCGCGGGTCTGCCGGTATAACCAAGAGCTCCTCCGCCGTGGGTCAGCCGCTACAAACAAGAACTCCCCACTGGGCAATCAAAAGACACTGAGTCGATCGATCAACAATCAAAAAGTATCATCCATCTCTAGGGTTTTCGCACACAGCACGCTCGTTCTGGGAGGGTCTTCTCCACGAGCCAAGAGGTCGATGCATCAACTATCACGTAGAAAAAAGTTGATATATTGGAAATTTCCATCACGTCAAAAGGAACTCAACTAGACAGACGACGCGTCAATCAGACGCTCGGTCTGAGAGTTATTGGCATTTTCGTTCTAGGGGATCAGTTGGTTTTTAAGTCAAAAACAACCTGACCGTACTCCAACTACATCCAAACCTCGATCGGAGTAATCCAAAATGTCTATCATACTAAGAGGAATCCAACAAAGTCGACGGCAGGTCAATCAGACGTCTAGAGCTCAAGTTATAAGCATTTCCGAGCCGAGGGCCTGGTTGGTTTCGTGTTCGAACCAACCCGACCATACCCAAAGTTCTCCAAAACCTTGAGTTTAAAATACATTAATGACCGCCTCGATCCAAGGATCGCATATCAACTGACGGTGCGTCGATCAGTGGCCCGTATCCCATGATACGTGCATTTTAACAAACATGTCCGGTATTTGGGGCTTTTGGGCCCGGACCGACCCGGCCCAAGACCCCCTAGGTGGGCCTCAACCAGGTCGACCCGACCCTGGTTCGGGTTCGGCCCAATAAGGTGCGGCCCGGCCAGGTGGGCGTGGCCCAGCCTGGGTGGTCGGTTGGCTTGGGGCGTGCGCGGCCCACATGGACAGCTCGACGCTAGCCGAGCCGTCACAAAAATGGGGGGTGCGCTGCCCCTCTACTTTGAAATCGCGACCCCCATGTGGGGGCTGCTCCTTTGCCATCTGAGGGTTACGACCCCCGACATTCTCCGAAATCGGCCTGCCAAGCTGTCCATTGTGTCACAGCGGGACCCCTCCCCCCCCCCCCCCCCCACGCGGGTCCCGCCCTCCTTGCACCGGCGTCCAGCGGTTCCGGCCGCCGCTCCCCGCACCACCGCGACCATAGGTCACCGCCTTGTCCGACCGGGGTGGCACGACGATGTCGTGCCCCTCCGTTGCGGCCCTGCTCTGGCCTTGGCTTCTTCGCGGTTCTCCGGGGCAGCGCGATGGCGCCGCAGCTTCCTTTGACCTCAACGGCACTGCGCGACGGCGCCACGCATCTTCGCCAGTTCCTCTTGCTTCTGCGCAGTGTCGTTGCACTGCGATGCCTTTTCTTGTGCCGCAATTAGTGCAACATCAAAGGGGGAGGAGGGTCGGCCATGTTCATGCGGTCTGACCTCCTCTCATTATTACAATAATATTCAGACCAATATAATAGTCGATGAACTGCAAAGAAATCACGATCAAAACATTAACCCCTACCTCGATGAAGTCGTCGAATGAGGTTCATTGCGAAACAAAGATGTTGCGGAAGACGGCGTCGCAGAAGGAGGCTCCATGAGCGTCATTGACGGCGTGGTACACGACATCACGGAGAAGAGGATCATCGGCAACACGGTACACGGCTTCGCGTCGTTGGTCTCTGAGGAATTAAAGTTCTTCATCGTCCTTCGTCGGAGGTCGGCGTTCTTCGTTGGTGTCGGAACGTTCTTTGCGTTCTTCAAGGAGGAAGATGAAGTTTTTCATGGAACTTTCCCTCTCAACATAATGAAGAAACCCGTAATGAAATAAGACATTGTCTTATCATTCAATTAATTGAATTAATTGAAGAGTCTTAACAGTCCAATTAATGTGAGAGTTGACATGGAATTTAATAAGGGGTTGCGGGTGCGTTAAAAAAACTAATGGGGGTTTGAGGAAGTTGAAAAGTTGGGGCTCATGTGGGGCCCACCTCACTAACATCCATTCAAGAGGGGTTAAGATATAGTGGGTCCCACCTCAACTTTCAAAAGTATGTTTAAACTACATAGAACATAAAATAAAAATTGTTACACAACTTTTATTGTATTCATTAGTTAAACTTTTTTTGTAAATAACCACACCTGAGCTAACACAACTCCATAAAAGGTGTTCCTAAGAAATTACCAGCACTGCGGTTTCACTGGTTCCCTTAGATTTATATTCCAAGCATCAGTTCTAATGTTAGGAAAACCTGCTCGTTCGTTCACTAAACGTACCTGATCTAATCTTCAGAAATTTATTCTGGGCACACCGGGCCTCAGAATCAGGTGCTGTTAGAAACATCATTCTTGTAAAATCAAAATGAAAATTTAGAAAAAATTTCCCTTGAATTTTACGGGTCTTTAGAATATATTAATCAATATTTCCGCAGTTGATCAAATAACATTCAATTTAGACACCGTTTGTAAAAATGGTATACTGTTTAGAAAAAAATCATATCTATCATAAAATAATATTTATATTTAAATTAAATTTAATATCCAATGATAAATTATTACAATAAAGTAATTATTTCAAGATAAAGTTAACATTAACAAAACAAAATGAGATTGTGCAATAATATTTACCACTTAGTAAATTTAAATTTAAATATAATAGGATGAGACAATTTAATGTGAAACTCAAATTACCATGAAGCATGAATGAATCATGATATAACATGTCAATGGTGATGTATATACACCACATAAAAGTGAATTGGAGTGAATTGGTGAATAATAACAAATAAGACTCAATGGAATATAAATTGAGATGAAATCCATTACCTTATGTGACCTTTTGGGTGAACAAGATTTACCCTCATATATAGTGGTTTTAAAATTTTTATTAATTTATTATATAAATACATTAGTATTTATAATATCATAAATTATCCATTTATAACACTTTATCACCCTTTTGTTAACAATCATTCATTATTTTCAATATTTCGGGTATTAATTGCATGGTTTTCTCATTTGGAAATTATAATAAAAGTATCAATTATTGTGAATATTATATAGTTATATCCCACATATAATAATAATAATGACATAATTATCATATTTTTTACATTAATTATACATTTATAACCAATCATGAATGATGTTTATGAAAAATGAAGTATGTTATGATCATGAAGATGATAAACCATACGTACGCATAACGTTTCGATTTTTCAATGATCATTATGGAAAAGCGGTAAATAATATTTTATGTTTCCAAAATTATAATGATATAATTAATAAAATATTATATACTTATATATATCATCCATGTGGTTGGTTATGAAAGGTGGTCACATCGCTTTGTGAAGGAGGTAGTCCAAAAGTATACAAATAATCTTATCATCTTTACATGAGTGTAGTTGACAGAAAGAAAATGATATATATTATATTTCTAGAATGATAAATATGGCATTAATATCACAATTATTTAATTTATATCACATAAAATAATTAAATTTATCTATATCACCTTCTATGTTAGGCATTAGTTAAATAAAGATCACATCGTTTCGCAAGGCCGTAGTTCACCGTACACATGAGCGGTGTTATCATATCTCCTACAAATTAAAAGTTAAGAATATATATATATATATATATTTATTTATATGATATAGTAACTGTAGGGAAATAAATATGTTATAAATATCATTTATATAATTTATTTCCATCATAATACCAAACCTTGATAGGTGGTAATGAAAAAACAAACGATATTGGTTTGCGAGGCGGTAGTTTGCCGTAAACAAAAATAATAATTTTTAACCAATTTGATGGATTCATAGGTGCTTGTAGGTAATTAATTTATTATAATTAATATCCCAGTATATTTAATATACTAATTTTTTTATATCATCATGGTATAGTAATAATTGGATGAGGTGGAGACAAAAATAAAATAACATTTCTCATTGAAGAATGTTACCTCTTATTTAGGTAATCTCCTAATATTTGCACAAAATCATTCCTATGGTAGATTTATACCAAAAATGAGAAATATAGTATTAGTTTTTGGAATTTTCAATGAGATTTGTGTAGTATTTGTTCAAAAAAAATTCTTGAGAGTTGTGAAAAAGTGTGGGTAGTGAGATTCCTTCTATTGTTAAGGAGGATTGAATTTTTTTAAAATACACAAAAGTATTCACTATTGGGAAGTCTCCCATACATAATGTGCCTCAAAAATTTAAGAATAATAGAGGGGAGGTTTTTTTTATAATAATCTATAAATCACAAAAAATAAACACATTATTATCATTTTATTCCATAGTCTTTAAGTTTACTTAATTTTACCCGTTTAGTTTTTTTGGCATGGTAACTTGTATCTTTATATTTAATTAGGTAATGTATCCATTAAGAATAAAATTAAAATGAGTTTTATTTGATAATTTAGACAAAATTATTCTAATTATGAAATCAAATTTAATAAACAAAATTCATATATGTGTGTAAAATTAATTTTAATACTAATGCATGAAATTTGCAAAACCCTATTTTAACCTTAATCATGGTAATTAATTTAATTTTTTTTACTAATAATTATAGTAAAAAATAATTTTTACTTATTATATAATATAAATTATTATTATTAAAAATATGGAATAAATTTTTCATATTTATCTCACATAATTCGAATAATTTAATTTAAAATTAATCTCACAATAACAACGAGAAAGTAGGTATTTGAAGTGAAATTGTTTAAAAGTTTAGAATGTTTTTATATTAAAATTCAATATGAAAATTATGAAAATTAACTGAATTGGATTAATTTATATAAAATAAAACTAATTTTACGTTAAAAAAATTGAAAATATAATTTAATATTATGAATTCTTTAAAATAAAAATAGTTTTCAATTAAAATTCAGTATTTTTCACTATTCATAAAAAATGATAATTTTTAACAAAATAACAAAACATCACCCTAAATGTTATGTATAATAAAATATATTAAAGAGATTGAATTTATATAAAATTAAATATATTTAAAAGTCTTAGGATGTTATATTCATTTTTATGATTATTGTAGTGTATCACATATGATATCATATAAAATGTTATTCTTATAGATTTTTAGTTTTTTACATTCTCCCCATCGTAAATAAATTGCATCCTCCCAATTTAAACTTGATCTCAGAAATCAAGTGTTTTAAAATTTAAAATACCATTATTAGTAATCCCACATCATAAAAAGTTTTAATAAAATAACTATTTAATTTTAGAGAATGGGAAATACTTAGGTCATCTGGAATAAACACATAACTAGGTTTCAATGTCGGAGAACATAGGTTGGAAATGAAAAAATTGATATGAAAGAAAATACCAATTCCCAAGGAATAATAGAGAGTGATTGAGTTAATTTATCACAACAAAGTTGGTGATCTATATAATGTTAACAACCACAAAACCATAAATCAAAAATATGTGAAACCTGTCATTGATATCATCATAAATGATGATAAAATGACAACATTTTTGTTTCAGGATCCTTTTCTAAGAGTTAAGGAATTATTTTACCATTTAAGATTATAAATAAATATACTTTCTTGGAATATTTATATTTTTTAATCACAATTTCATCATTTGTTTACACCTTGATCAATTTCAAATTCATCACTTATTCGATGAATTGTATGCCCTAAAATTATTTTTTATTCCTGAAGATCTAATATTCACTTTTAATGGATTATAAGATCTATAAAAGAGTGTAAATCATTTCTATTTGTCTTAAAATATTTTCTAAAATCAATATGGTTTGAAAATTTTATCTAATATGCATAATTATTCATTTGGTGATGTAATACATTAATCTCTAAAACCTCATCCCATGTTTAACTTAAAAAATTTTATAAAGGGATAAACATTACAAAAGATTATGATCCAACACTTTATAAATAATGTCACTAAATTTAAAAAATTAAAATACCATAAATACCCCAACAAACATAAAGTATCTCTTAATCATCGCATACCAACCATGTGAATACCTTTATTATGTATTTTCATGAAACATGGTAAAAACATGAATTACAAAAAAAAACCTTATTGAAATCATGAATGATTTGTTATTCCTTAAATAAGACCCAAATTATTGGATATATTACTTAAATAAAAAAAATGTTGTAAACACCATGAATGATATCGTAAACCACTTTATTAACAAATCATTAATTAGTTCCACGGTAGTCATTAATATCCAATTTAATTTATTTATATCAATCATATTTTTATCTGAAATACACTATCTCAACACCATGTACATATTTAGCATTATCTTTCCATCAATCGTGCATTTTAGAAGATGTTTAACATTCCACTAAATCATTTTTCATGGTATTCATTACCGTTCAACATATGTTCTCTAGTCTATAATGAAATAGTATTATAGTAAAATCCTTACATATTTCAAAATTATTAAGATGAGAATATCATCAAGAAAATAATTTTACAACACATTTCGTGGTTCTAAATACACAAGAACATTAATTATTCCACTTCAGTTGTAACAATAACTTAATATTGAACTTGATCCCTTAGATTTTTCTGAGGTATTATTATATAAAGCTTGGGGCATTGATTTTTATAGTGCCCCATATCCTTATAGTTAAAACACTGAATAACAATATTTTATTTATTTCTTTTTCATTATTTTGACCGGTGACCCTCTTCTTCGCACTTATAAAAAACTCCCAATCCATTCAAGAATTTCTAAGGGAGATTTTTAAACATTTATCCCATGTGGGAAAATCCTTCTTTCCCATCTTCACTTCGTCCATTATTTTCTCTACTAACAAGTTATTTTATTACTTCTAATTGAAGCTGTAATACTTAAGGAATTATATCTTTGCCTTTATTGAACATAAAACTATTTCATCATATGAAGAAAAAGTTTGACAAACCATCTCCCTTTAGAATCTTTTCTTAAGCCCTTAAAATAAATTGTTATTCTTGTACATTGTGTTGCATATATAATCTATAACATACCCTAGTAACCTTATAAAGGTATCTTCATACTCCACAAAACATAATTTTCCTTTTCATTTAATATAATAAACATTCTATTAATATTAGTTTGTTTCTCATGAGGGAAATATTTTTCAAAGAATTTATCCTTAAAATATTTCCAATCCATGAGTTCTATATCTTATTACTACCTGGTATTTTGGATCAACGAACACTATTGATCAACATTTCCTTTGAGATAATACACTACAAGTGTGACCTTTTCCATTTCACAACTTACGAATACAATAAATATCTTCTCCATAGAATTAATACATTACTCAGCTGCCATGGGACCAGTAGTCCCACTAAATGAAGGGGTCCTCAATTGTATCAAGTGATCCAACATAGGAGAATATTACTATGGAATAGGTTTCTCCTTTTGAGAAAGTTTATTTTTCATAACCTGATTAAGTTACTCTAATATATACAAAACTTGATTAGTTCTAGTACTACCTATATTATCTTCCTCAATAGGGAAATCATTAAATTGTCCATTAGTATTAAATCCATTCTTAATCTTGTTCCCAAGGCTATTAATAAACATTGCCTAATACCAACTGTAACAACCCTGACCCAAGTATGCAGGATGAGATGCCTTACTTTATTACATTGGCATAGATAAAATGGGTCCAATACTGAAGTAATGATCAGTTTAGTAGTTTTGGGAGAACTATATACATACATGACACCCATTTTACATTGGTGATAGAAAATAAAACATAATACATAACAATATAAAATGAAAAGCATTATTGAGAATTGATTCAAAGGATTCTTCTTAATTACCTAGGGAATGGAAACATAATAAGGGTGATCTTAAAAGATTAGTAAGGGTTATGAACAATGGAAGATTTCATAAATCAATAATAATAATCGACACGTAGACGTGAATAAATAAACACACATTAAATTTAAATAATTTTACTACATGAACAAATAATGCATAATCAATATGGAATGATAAATAATTGAAAAACATGCCATTTAATCGATACACTAAGAATAAAATGAATCCATAAGAAATATTATTGAGAAAATATCATGGATAATAATAACTAAATTATAAATTAAGGAAATTACTAATTATTGGATGTCATGTCTCAAGAACATTATAACTATATCGTTAATACCTTTTACAAGATGGTTTAAACTAAAGGTAAAAACCTATTAAATTTATCTAAATGATTTGTCTCATGATACATACCAATATATCAAGAGAATATATTATATTGGGCCTCAACCCTCACTAAAAATCCAAGAAAGTCTTTATGTATTGAATAATTGATTTTATTCATGAATGATGCACCTTATCAAATATCCATATTGAGAAAAGAATACGAATTTATAAATATTTCTCCAATTAATAAAATTACTTTTAAAGTGGAAACCATATGTTAAAATGACATATGGTTTAAGGAATAATCATATCCATCATACAAGAATATGTATATTTGAAATATATTTAATTTATAATGAAAAATGATTATAAGTAAGTAATTTTTTCAAGATAAAGTTAGCAATCACAAAACAAAACAAGATTATATAATAACTTTTACACTTGGTAAATTTTTTTTAAATCAACTTGGATGAGATAATTCAATATGAAACTTAAAACAACATTAATTATTAATGAATCATGATATTACATATCCATGGGGTAGTATATACACCCCATAATATTGAATTGGTGAATAATATCAAATAATTCTCAAAGAAATGTAAATTGAGAGGAAATACCATACGTCACAAGCCCTTTTGGGTGAAAAAGATTTAACCACTTATATAGTTTTTTTAGAAATGCTATTAAATTATAACAGAATCACATTAGTATATATTACATCATATGTGATCCTTTTATAACATCACATCACCGATTTATTAATAATCATTCATTATTTTCATAGTTTCGGGTTTTAATTGCCTGGTTTTTTCATTCGTGCATTATTATAAAGGATCCAGTTGTTGTGAATATTATATAGATATATCACATATAAAATAATAAAAATAAACTAATTATAATATTTTTTATGAATCATACATTTATAATAAATCCTGAATTATTGTTATGAGTAATGAAGTATGTTAAAATCATTGACATGGTAGATCGTATGTACACATGAGTAACATTTTCATTTTTTAATGATCTTTTTAGAAAAGAGGTAGGTGATATTTTTACATTATAGAATTATTATAATATAATTAATACCATATTATATAATTATATATATATATATCATCATTGTATTGTGGTTATGAAAAGGGAGTAAAATTGCTTCGTGAAAGTGGTAGTCCACACTTACACGAATGATGTTATCATCTTTACATTAGTGAAAAGAAAAGAATTAAAATGATATATATTATCTTTCATAATGATATAAATATCCTTAATATCATAATCATATCAATTATATTTCATATAATCATTGAATTTATCATTATCTCTTTCCATATGAAGCATTAGGGAAAGACAAATCACATCGGTTAACAATGTAGTAGTCCGCCGTACACACGAGTGATGTTATCATATATCCTACATAGTGGAAGTTAAATATCTATATATGATATAATAACTAAATAGGTAGAAATATGTTATAAATATCATATATATACTTTAGATCCCTCATAATACCCAACCTTGAGTGATGCTAATGGAGAAATGAATGACATCGGTTCGTAAGGTGGTAGTCTGCTGTACACACGAACAATGATTTCGTAACCCATTTGATGGAAGTGGAGGTGGTTGTAGATCATTACCTTATTATATAAACATCTCAGTATATGGAATATTTTGAGTTTCTTGTATCATTAGGGTATAATAAGAATTTTATGAGGTAGAGAATGAAATAAAATTAAAACGGTTGTTGAGTAATGTTACATCTTCTTTGAGTAATCTTATTAAGTTTTCACAAAAACCTTTTTAAAGAGGTTTTATTCCCAAAATAATGCTTCTAGTTTGAGGGTAGTGATTTTAGGAAGTAATTTGGGTAGGTTTTGGTTGATCCAAATGTCTTGAGTAGTGTGAAGAAGTGGGTGAGGGGCGGGGGGTGAGTTCCCTTTTATAGTTGAGGAGGAGTGACATTTTTTTATATATCCAAATGTATTCACTTTTTGAATGTCTAACATAGCTCATGTGCATAAAAACATTAATAATAATAGATGGTAGAGTTTATGGGTTCTATAAACACCTCCCCCACATAAAAATAAAAACATTTTTGTCATGTTATTATTTATTCTTTATGATTACTCAGTTTTTCCCCTTTTAGTTTTTTACCATGGGAACTTGTATCATTTTATGTACATAGTTAATTTTAAATTTATGAATAAAATTAAAATTTATTTTATTAGATAATTTATACCTTTTGACTCTAAATAGTAAATCAAATTTATTAAATAAAAACCATATGTGTGTGTAAAATTATGATTAATACAAACACATGTAACACACAAAACAATGTTTTAACCTTAATCATGATAATTAATTTTAACTGTTTCCACTAATAATTATGGTAAAAATTTATGTTAATATTATTAGATAATATAAATTATTATTATTAAAAATAAGGAATCTATTTTTCCATATTCAAATCACATATGTGGTCGAATTTTATTTTAAATTAATCCCACAAAGGCTGTGAGAAAGTTGGTTTTTAAAGTGAAAATGTTCAAAAGTTTATAATGTTTAATATCAAAATTAAATAATACTATTATTAAAATGACCTAAATTAAATTAATTGAAAAATAATTGAACAAATTATAATTTAAAAACAATTCAAAAAAATAATTTATCATTTTAAATTATTTAAATGAAAATACTGTTTTCAATTATAAGTCAGTATTGTTCACTATAAATCACAAAATGATTTTTTTGAAAAATTCCAAAAATACACCCTAAGAAAAAATTGGTAATTAAATTTAGAAAATTATGTTTATTTTATAAAAAGAATTTTTATTTTTAGAAAATATTTCTTTTTATATTTAATGATTATTATATTATTACTAATTAATAATTAAATAATAAAAATGTGTAAAATATATTTTTTCATAAGTTAGTTAATCAAATTCATAACCTCTATTCCAATGGCTAGGTGATAACTATCATTTTAATTAAAAATATTAATAATATATTGTTTTTTAGTAAAACAGGGATTTGCATGTCATTCATGAAATCAAAGAAACTCATTATTTCATGTAACACAATATAATCTCAATTATGTGTGTAATGTAATCTATTGAAGAAATTGATTCTATTTAAAAATAGAATATATCATAAAGTATCAAGATGCTATATTCCCTTCTAAGCTTGGGGTTGCATGTCACACATGATATTGAATAAAATTTTATTATTTTAGAATTTAAAGGTATTCAAATATGGGTTTTTCATAAAATTGTTCATAAATAAAAAAATGAGATTTATTGAATCATCTTATTTATACCTTCCACTTCACACTTTATTGAATACACACATTTTTTTAAAAAAAATTAATAACTTAATTTTCAACTTCTATGACTATATTTTAAAATTTTTTAAACAAAAATAAATGTAATTTATTTTTAATGGATTTTTTCAACATAAATAATATCTTTTCAAGTTACCATGTGAAAATATATTTCCACATACATTGTTGTGTTTCATGAAACTTCTTCTCTTTATTTTAATGGTTTCTGAATGAAGTTATTTATCACCTAGATTTATAAAATATTTGACTGTATTCCTAGGAAACCTAAAATTGATACTGATTTAAAAAATATTCTTTAGTCTATGGAAGACCCTAGTATATATCTCAAGGAACATTGATTGGTATTGCATGTATATGATTAAGAAAAATTACTAAAGAAGGGGGGTGGTTTTGAAATCATTCTCAAAAAAATGACTTGATTTAAAGAATTTAATAGTTGATAAATAAAGTGGATTTTGAAAAATATGAGATAAAGGGTTCATTGTGAGTTAACTACACACCTTTGAACTTAATTGTTCGTCGATATTAATTAGGGTTCTATGTAAGTCATTGCTTGAAATTAATCTTAATCCTGATAAATTACCAAGCTTTTATATCAAAGCACATTAAGCCAAACTGTAACATAACAATCGCATAGCTATGCTAAAGATCTCATTCATGGGTAATAACATCCAAAGAAAACTGAAATTTAAAATAATTGGGGAAGAAAAAGATTATTGGGTTGTCCAATCGGAACAACTCACGTCACTCACTCAAAAGCACACACCCATCATTTAAAAGTAATGTTAATTTCTTTCTGTTAAATCAAAAAAAGATAAATCAAAGTAAGAAACTTCTTAATGAAATGTTTTGAAAACAAAAATAAATCAAACCAATAGTATTACAAGTGTTATAACTCCCTTTATAAGATGTGTAGATCCCTCACAATGAACACCCACCGATTTGCCCAACAACGAGAGGAGGAGGAATGTCGGGTGGAACGCTTTCTTAATCCTTAACCCCCTATGAGAATAGGGGCCTCCGGAACATCTAGGATGATTAGGAGACTCCTATAGGACTCAAAAATGGCATATCATGGCTATTGGTTCGAACTTACAAATTAAGTGACCATGGTGCCTTTTTATAACAAAAATGGAACACTGTTTTGAGCACCCTATTTTTGAGATACCAAATTTGTCTCAGTTTTGGAATAGTATAAAACCATATCATGACATGAACTAAATAAAATAGTTGTTGGACAGACTATTAACTAAATCTAGGTCAAATTGGGAGGCCATTATACATTCTAATGTGGAGATATGGTCGAATGACCGAACCAAACATTTGAATTTTGGCAGAATCTCTCCCCCAGACAGAACGGTTCAGATGAGCCATCACATGGATGAATCAGGATTAGGTTCCTTGATATGGGTTGTATAACATGAATTTTTGGAGAGGGAAAAAATCCATCCCATATTTATTCACATAAGTCTTTCAATTCCCAAAACAGTGGACATATGTCAAATGGATGCCACGAAGTTTGACCCATTTTTCTTCTAGATCATCTCCACAGCCTCCAAATCACCTCCACCTACAATGAAAACATCAAAAAAAGTATAATTTACACTTTTAATAGTGTTAAATATAAAATTAATTAACCAAACATGAATTTAAATTTGTATTTATATTAGAAATTTACAATAAAAAACATGTTTAGAACAATGGTGTAAGGGTGAAAATGAAATAGTGAATCGCTGTGCGATAAATATTACCTTTAAATTTTATCAATAGAAAAATGATATTTTTAAATTTTCAACAGTTATTTCTCTAATTTTCCTCCCACAATAGTTTTTTATAGTAAAAAATCCCAAAGTATAAAACATGATTTTTAATCCAATTCCTTTTCCTTAGAATACACCCAATATTTTCTTCCTTTGATTGAGGGGTGTTCACCTTGATTACATACATCGATTGATTTGGGAAATTATTTAATTAAATATATATCATTATCCAATAAAATTTAATATATTATAATATTAACCATATTTATTGAATGTAATTTACCTTGAATGTTACTTAATTTCATTGAATAACCATTTTTTATTCATAGGCTTGTCATGTTATGGTTGGATTCATGAATGTAATCCATTTATAGAGGATTTTAAACCCACTATATTTCCATGGGTTGATTATGATATAATTATTGATGTGGAACATATATACATGAACATATTATGATGATGGTTGGCCTATGTTTTGATGGATGTGTTTGTTATATCCCTTCAATTCATTGGGTAATGTTAATGTCTCATGAGATGATACTAATGGTACAAGGGTTGTTTAACCCAATAATTATAAGGAATAGTGAATGGGTGGATAGCTATAACACACTATGTTATGATGGTAGTTTTTCATAGAATACCATGATTATGATGGAAGTTAGCCTACGTTATGTTGTCTTGGTATTTATCCCAGATATATTATTCTGATGACATGATTTATATAGTTTATCCATGTTTAGGATTACATGATCTTTTGATATTATTTCCTCATGTCATTATTCCATGATTAAAATAATTCTCTTTTTTATATCATGTTATTACTCTTGGATTGTATTTATTATCTCACCATTATTCTATTTTGTTATTATTCTTTTATTGAGAATTATATCTCACCCCTTCTTATGTTTTAACTTCTCTAGGATAGGAATATGTGTATAGATTATGAGACATCATGAATAGTTTTATTAGGGTTAGGTTATACCTGAATGGCCTGAATATAAGGCCCAATCCATAAACGTTACTTAATCTTGAGTTATTACAAGATTACATATTGAGGATCTTTTCAGGTTTAGATTTTTAGAGAATTAGATCATAAAACTTGCATTACATCACACATTTAAACAAAGTGGTTACATAAAAGCTATTATTAATTTTTCCCATTAATGGAATCATATTTAAAATAAAACATGGATTCTTTCTTAACACTTCCTTGACACTATCATTATATCATGTACCGTTCCCTTGACCTGTGAAAAAAATTTAAAAAACATGGGATGATCATAAAAAGCACAGTAAGGGATATAAAAATATGGAAAGGAAACATAGGTACATATATACATAAGAATGAAATCATACTTTACCCATAAAACATACGCACTTTATCATAACTCATAAAATCATGAATAGATCATATAAATCATAAGACATAAATGTAACTTGAGGCATTCATAACATTCTTACGTAGGGAGTAACTCTCTTGGTTACGTTTGGAATACCCATAACAGTATATTCCCTAAATCTCTTCGGATAAACCTTAAAGTTTCACTCCTTCGCATTACCCAATTCATTGGAGAGCTATATCAGGCTCACCCGCCCTTAGTTTTTCATGGAATCACCCGTCTTCATAATAATTCCCAAGAACCTCAACACAATTGTATCACATAAAACATGCATAAAGGAAACATAACATTTCCACTTTTCAATCACAAGATATCAATACAACACATTGATATAAAAATATTATGAAATCCATTTTCAATACCAAAATAAAAAAAACATAAACATGGTATTTATTTTTCTTTTAAAAAAAATGTTATGGCTTGTAGAGTAAGCCGAAACTCAAATAATGGTCACGGCGGTGGATAAGTCATTGTCCCCGCATACGTAAGACAAAAACATTTCCTTTTGTCGTTTAGTAAATTATTTGTATAAAAAATATTACTTTTCAATTAATGTAAAAGTCAAAGGGGTTTATACACCGTACAAAAGAAGGTTGTGTATAAAACAAAATATACCTCAATGAAAGGTGATTGAGACGAAGTCCCATACCTCAGGTCCGACTTGACTCGGTCATTTTTTAATCTCCTATATAGTAAACTTGAGTTAATTTATACTTGTTTAAGAACCATTACCAAGTTCATTATTAATTTTATATCACTTATTTCTATGTCATGAACACTATGTAATTATTTATGTTAATAACGGTCATTTTAACGATCATTGGTACGTGAGTAAAAAACCCCCCTTTATAATTACATGTTGTTCATGTATCCATTATATCCAGAATGGTATTCATTATTTAGATATTATATATATCATATATATCCAGTACAAGCATACATTTATAATATTACATAACATTTAGAGGTAATAAATGAAATGCACCGTTCATGGAGACGGTAACCCGTACGTACGAATGAACGCTTCTTCGATTTCTATTTCGTATTTTATGAAATGGAATCATAATTATGTAAAGGTATATTATAATTACATTTTAATATCATATTTAATATCATAACTCCATCCTTTATACGTCCCATATATGGTACTAACGAATCATATCACTTTGAGGGGGCGGTAGTCCGCACTTCTTTAAATGAAGATATCGCGTTTACCCATAATAGAAACCATAAAGGTATTCCCAAAATGAAAAATAAAGAATATTAAGGAAAAAATAAAAATATTATATATCATATATAAATATAGCGTCATCTTAATGGCCACCATTGTATGTTTTAAAAAAATGTTGAACAATCATCGTTTCGGGAGGTAGAAATTCGCCATCCACAGAAACAGTATGTTCATTAACCATTAGATGTAGGTGTGTTTAATTATAGATATAATAATTCTTATAACAACATCCTAGTATATTGATGATACTGTTTTTGTAACATAATAAATGAATAAAAATACTTTAGGGGGTTGGAGAAGAAAAATAAAACAAAACAACACAAGTGAAGACATTACCTTAAAATCGGGTAACTCCCTTTTCTTTTATCTCAAAGGCATCCTTTGAAGGCCTTCTACCCAATGTTTAGCTTCAAGGAGTAATATAGGGAAGTGGAGAGACAAAATGGGAAGGGGTTGGCTAAGCCAAACGCTTTGGAAGTGTAGGTAAGGAGGTAGAGGTGGGGGCCATTTATAAGAGGATAGGAGGGGCACTCTTGGAAAGTAAAGAAATGTTACTTTATTTTAAAATGCGTTTCAGATTAAAAAAGTCCCACATTGATATAATTCATGGGTATGGTGATAATGGTTATAAATCCACCCATACAATAGGTTTTGGACATGTTTAGGTCATATATTTTACATTATTTTTTCATTTTATTAAAATCCGTTAATAATGAGGTAATCGCTGCATCATCATGATGTCATAACTAATTTAATTTATTTAATGTCCAAAAAATATGAAACAAATATCAGGATGTATGAAATCGTTTTATCATTCTAATGAATATTTATAGTAAAAAATATGACTTGTAGAACCCCATTTAAAAATTGTTTTAGTAAAACAACTCATGTTTGTGTCATTTTATTTTTAACATTAAATAAAATGATATTAATTTCATTTTCCTACCAAAGTGGATCCATGGGGTCCCCAAGTTGAACCATGTTTTTCTTGGTCGTCCATGACACATCCAATAAGTTTGGACATGTGTCTAGGTATTTTCATTTTATTATAATATCATTTTTTCCTTAAATTGCACTAATGACCTCTAGTTGCGATAAAAAACATAAAATTTACTATTCACCAAAAAATTATTTTAATCTCATTGAACCACATTTTACTTCTTAATGACAACCATGTATGTCAGATTTTTGAAAATCAAATCAAAGAAGTGGAAACGTTTCATTTAAACAAAAAATCAGTTTTTTAACTACCACTTAGTGGTTTCACTATTCATCAAAAATTATAGTTTTTCATAAAAATACCAAAACTACACCCTAAGCTATATTTGATATTCTGAATGCAAAAATTATGTCTATTTTACAAAATTAAAATCATAAAAGTTACATTAATTAATTTAATAATTAATTCTCGATGTCAGGACAAATAGCGTGTTTTTATGAAACAATACGTATCAAAATATTGACACCAGTTTAAGTCTAATTTCAAAGTGAAATTGATTCCAATTTCCACCATTGTATTAAATGGTAAAAATATATTTTAATTTCACTTCAAAACCAATCAAAAATATAATCTAATAATATAAATAAATTAGATTAAAAAGAGGTTTTGAATTAAAATACAACATTTTTAACTATTCATTAAAAAATGAACTTTGTCGGAAAAATACAAAAAGTTCAAAAAAAGTAAAATTTGATTTCCCAATCATAAATAATAAGTTTTTTTTGACAAAAATAGCTTATAAAATTGTCAAAAGATAGATATAAAAATGGTTTTCCATCAAAAGGCAGTAAAACAATCTTTTAAAAATATTATTGCAATCCATGATTAAGATTGGATTTATTCTCATTTTAAGCCTATAAAACACTATCTAATTCATTAATAGACAGAGATAAAAATAGTTATTATTCATTAATTACTTGGGATGTTATCTCCTTCCCCCCTTTAGAAAATTGCGTCCCTACAATTTGTTTACTTATTGAATAAATGGGGGTACTTATCCCTCATTGCATTTTCAGATTCCCATGTTGCCTCTTCCATCAAGTGGGTTTTCCACAAAACCTTTACATGATTAATCACCTTATTCAGTAACACTTGCTCCCTTTGGTCATGAATCAGGACTAGTAGTTCCTCATAAAATAGGTTCTCTTCCAGTTGAACTACCTCTAGACTCAAAACATGAGATGGATCTAGCATGTACTTTCTCAACATCGAAACATGAAAAACATTGTGTACCAGAGATAAACTCTAAGGTAAAGCCACTCGGTAAGCAAATGATCCAACTCCCTCCAGAATTTCATATGGTCCAATGAACCTTGGAATCAGCTTTCCTTTCTTACCAAATCGCATCACACTTTTCCATGGTGAGACTTTGAGAAAAACATGATCACCTACCTCAAAAGATAGATCCTTACTCCAGTTGTCCGCATAACTCTTCTACCTACTCTGAGCTATTCTCATTTGTTTCTGTATTAGCTGAACTTTTTCTGCCAACTCATCTACCAATTCTGGTCGCATCAGCTTTCTTTCTCCCACTTCACCCCAAAAATCTGGACTTCGACACCGCTTCCCATATATCGCCTCAAATGGTGCCATCTGTATACTGGAATGAAAACTGTTATTATATGAAAATTCCACCAAAGAAAGATATTGGTCCCAACTTCCCTGATAATCCATAGAGTAAGAAAGTAGCATATCCTCCAATGTCTGAATTCTTCGTTCGGACTGCCCATCTGATTGAGGATGAAAAGATGTACTAAAATTTAATTCAGTACCCAACGACTTCTGAAGTCCTTTCCAAAAGTTAAAAGTGAACCTGGGATCACAGTCAGATACAATGGAGAGGGGAACTCCATGTAACCTGACTATCTCTTTATGATACAAATAGGAAAGTTGATCTAGGGAAAAAGTATCTCTTATAGAAATTAAATGAGAATATTTAGTCAAGCGATCAACAATAACCCAGATTGCATTATTACCTCGAGGGGTCTTCGAAAATCCCACAACGAAGTCCATGGATATATTCTCCCATTTCCACTCGGGCACTGGTAAAGGCTGAAGCATCCCTTTCAGTAACTGCCACTCTGCCTGTAACGACCCAATCTTTTTGAGTATTATATTAACTTACTCTTAATGATTTAATAACATGTTAATGGTTAATGCAGAAAGAGGGGTCGATGGCTTCATCCAGTAGACTCGACCCTTATGAGGCCCACTTATCAGAGCTTGGGAAGGAGGTAGCATCGGTGGGCTTCGCTTTGGACCAAGCCCAAGCTGAACTCCAGCGTGTTAAGCTTTAACGGAAACGCCTACGGGAGAAGTTCAAGTTATTAGAGATTACTACTAGGGAAATGTTATCTGAGCCTCCCTCAGATTCTCTCACTATAGCACACCTTACACTTAGGTCTTATGTCGGTGTTATAAGGGGCTATGTGACGGGACCCTAGCTTCCTTGTGTAATCCTTTCGGGTGAATAAATTGAGATTTCTTCCTTTAGTGATGTTTGTGAAATTCCAAATGTCTAGATAATTTTAGAATGTATTTTATTGATGAATTTTGAAAAAGGGATATTTCAAAATATTTATGTAAACCCTAAATAACTAATGATGTGTAATGATTTTCAGAAAATGGTCTTCTACAAAAGTGTTCAGTAAGGAATTTGGAGTCTAATAAGATCAACATAATTTTTGATGAACAATAAATTATGAATAGTGATTTTACGCTTAGGATTAGTAATGTGACCAAATGGATTAGTAATTTCACTCAAAGAAAGTTTTAATATAATTCAGACACCTAGATTAAGTAATGTGATTCAATAAAATGGGTAAATAACGGTTTCATAAATTATTAGTCAAGTATTAGTTTTTTCGGATGAATAGTGTTTTTTTAATTACAAATTTAATTAAAAATAATTAGAAAATTATTTTTATAAAAATGACTTTATTTTTGAACTCAGAGCATTGATATTATGTTATGGTAATTTTTGGGGATTTTCGGAAAAAAACGAATTTTCGATGAATAGTGTTTTTAAAAAAAATTAAATTAAAATTATTTAGAAAATTATTTTTATAAAATGGAGTTCATAAATGTATTTAGAGCATCGATATTTGGTTAAGGTGAAATTTTCGGATTATTCTGAGAAAGTTGAATTTTCGGTGAATAGTAAAAATACAGTTTTAGGGTTTCGGTATGTTTAATGACATCATAACTGTGTCATGATGATGTAATGAGTTTGTTTAAGGGTTGGTCGGCCAAGGGTGATGAATTATTGTTTTGGGGGCGCCATGTGGCCTAACTTTATGGAAAATGTCATGAGAGAGCACATGGATTTAAGAAAAGCACTTGTGAGGTGTCCCTTGGACATTAATGCCTTGTCCCCTCACTTTCCCTATAAATACCCACCCTTTAATCCTTTAGTTTTCACTCCCAACTCTCCCCCAACGAAGTTCTGGTCTTCTTACCTTCCAAGGAGTCCTCCCAAGGTTCCCCCAAGCCTTAAAGGTCTAAAACATTGAGTTTCAAGAGTCACGTTTTAAGGTAAGGGATCCGACCTCTCTCTTTTTTTTCATGTAATCTCTTTTATGTCATTCCTTTTATGCTACATGTTATTATGTGAGAGGATGTTATTTTATATTCCTCTTACTTCCCTTTTCATTTTTATATGATTAGAGATCCCTTATTTCTCTCATCATCTCATTTTATGAAAGTTTAAGAGACGCCTTTAGGCTGCCGAAGTTTTTTGGGATTCTTTCACCCTTCTCATTATTCAAGTCGATTTTCATGTCAAGTCTTTCAAGTAACTTTTTATTATGTTGGGGTATGATATCTATATCTATCATAATGATCTCTTATGATCATATGATGAGAGACCCTATTTGATCTTTTCAATTCCTTTTTATTAATGTTTAAGTGACGACGTTAGGCTGCCGAATTTTCATAAGGGAAATCTAATTTTTGTCTTCCTTCCATGATTTTCATTTCAAATGGTATGTCCTTCAGACTTCATTACCATGTCCATATATCCTTTCTATTCTGTCCCCCTACTGTTTTATGGATCAATTGTGAGTGGGTGACCCATGTCCCATCTCTTTTCAATGTTTTCTAAAACCCCAAAACATAGCCGTTATGCTGCAGAATTTTCGTCTCAAAATGCCTCTCTCTTTTCTCAAAATTATTTTATGTTATAAAGTGAATACTCAAAGATCTTATTTCTACAATGGTATTCACATATATATCAAAATGTTCTATTTTAAATTCTGGGATTTACATACATGAGACCCACTTTCCCTTTCCATGGGTTTAAAGTGACGTAAAGATCATGTCTTTAAAGCAGTTTTTTTAAAACGTTATGATTATGAAATGAAACCCATTTATTTTATGCTATATGGGTTATTTATGAAATGTTTGATGATTATATATGTGGCTCACATGATAATAAAAGAAAAATTTAAGGGTGCGCCCTGATAGCGCTCCAATGCATTGGGTAATGATGTAACCACTAGAGATTACAATTTTCACGATACCTTGGTGAATAACCTTGGTAATTTTCAAATGACACCTTGGGGATGGACCTTGGTGATATGTTCATGATTGTCTGTGTTAAATGATGTAGCCACATCTTCATGTTATGAAAAATTTTATTTTTATTATGAAATGCCTCATGATTACTTTCCCATGCCTTAAAGTTCTTTTCATGTCCTTATTGAAGTATATCAAGTTCACATGTAAAATGTTCCTCTTGTTTCCCTTACTTGGAATTCTGCTCACCCTTTCTTTTGATGTATGTCCCCAGGTTATGAGATGCAGTAATGAACCTAGGATAAACTTAAGGAGAAACCTTTCAAGTGTTTAAGAAGAATGATTTATGTTTCTTTCATGTATTTTGTTCCTGGTTTCCAAGACACTGGACCTTAAAGATCCTCAGTTTTGTGTAATGTAATGAAATTTTATGTTATAAAATGGCGGGATGCTATAGTTGGTATCAAAGGATGGTTTAGTTATTTGTGGAAATTAGGATATAAAAACTTTAGTAAGAACCCCTTAGAAAAGTTTAAATATAGGAAAACTTCCTGGTATTTTGGTAAGTATTGAGTAAGTGGTTTATCAAACAAATACATCCATGTCTCGATACGAGTAGGTAGAGGCGGCTCTGGCACAAATGTACATAGGGGTAAAACCCGAAAACACCGCTTTGAGCTAGACTCGAACAGGAACTAGTGCACGATAATGGGCCTTGCTGCACTCTTCGTTACGACACTCCCGGGGGATATGTTTGGTTAATCAAAAGCTTTTTATGAATCATTATGACGGAATTATAGAAAAGTGTAATTGTCTAAGCATGAATTCTTAGTTAAAAGATCCATAAATGAAATAACTTTCTTACTAAGGTTTTATTCTTTTAGAAGATGGTAGGCAATAGGAGGTACTATGACGATGGTGACCGTAATGCACCATGTGCTGACGGCCCTCCGATGGTTGCCGGAATGGAAACATTCATGCGAATGATGAACCAACTGACTCAAGTTATGAGTAATAACTTGAATCATGCTGAGAGGCCGATCTCACCATGAAGGGAGAAACTTTCTGTTGAGTCCTTTATGCGTCAATGGACACCATCATTCAGTGGATCTACTGACCCATTGGTTTCAGAACAATGGATAAGCTCCATTGAAAAGATCTTTTCTGTACTTCATTGTTCGGAACAAGAAAAAGTCACCCTTGCTGTTTACCGCATAGAGGGAGAAGCTGATCAGTGGTGGTCACTGATCAAAAACACAAAGCCACGAGGAGAGATGGAAGCTATGGAGTGGGAAGAGTTCCGGGAAATATTCTTTAATAATTATTTCCCTCGTTCGATGAGAACGAGAATGGAGAAAGAATTTCTCGAGCATAAGCAAAAGGAGAATGAATCAGTTGGATCCTACGAGATTAACTTCACAAGGCTTTCCCGTTATACCTCAAGCTTCGTCATGGACCCTAATGGGAAGGTTGATAGATTCTTTGGTGGACTACGACCTCATCTACGGAAGAATCTAGCCAACAGGGACTATGATATCTATGAAGAATTTGTTCGAAGTGCTATGAAAGTTGAACTAGAGTTTGGGGAGCCACAGTGGTCTCACAAATCTAATGAGAATAAGAGAACTCTAGAACCGAGCCTGGGAAGAAGTTTTGATCAGGAAAGAGGTGGAAAGCATATGCAACATGCCACATGCAATAAATGTGGGAAGAGGCATTCGGGAAACTGCTTGATCGGAAGTGGTAAGTGCTATAGGTGTGGAAAATAAGGCCATATTTCTCGGAATTGTCGTAGTGATGTGAAGCCTCAACTTCCCAACACTTACGACAGAGGAAAGATGGTTCTGGCCCTACCCGAAGTCACATGCTTCAAGTGTGGACAGCTTGAGCACTTTTCTAATCAATGTCCTAATCCGAGGGAGGTGGTGGGGAATCACCATCAACCTCAGCAGAGGCCAAGGGAGCAAGGTCGTTCTTTCTCTATCACAACAGCTGAGGTTGAAGTCCCGAACAATGTGGTAGCAGGTAATCTTGTTGTCCTCTCAAAACTAGCAAGTAATTTATTTGATTCTGGTTCTACGCATTCCTTTATTTCCTCCAAGTTTGCAAGGAATATAGAATCAATCCCTGAACTACTAGAGGTAGAGTTGTCAGTCCAGACTCCATGTGGGATTATCCTTGCATCAAAAGTATTTAGAGACTCTAGTGTTTACTTTGGTGAGCACAATCTTATCGCATATCTAGTATTCATTCCCATGATGGAATTCGACATTATACTAGGGATGGACTTTCTCTCAAAGTATAATGCTAAGATCAAATGCAGAAGTAATGAAATCTCAGTAGTCTTGAATGAATGACCTACAATTATCTTCTGAGGAGAGATATCCCGAACTGATCCCTATCTAGAAGCACATCCTATAGCTTTCTTTATGGAGTTAATCGGGGATGATGAATAAGGAAAAGGGAGCATACAAATAGAAGATGTCCCGATTGTTCAGGAATACATGGATGTATTTCCTGAGGAGTTACCTGGACCTCCCCCAGAAAGAGAGGTAGAGTTCTCCATTGAACTCATACCTGGGTCTCAGCCGATATCAAAGACTCCGTATATAATGGCAAATGTGGAGCTAGAATAGCTAATGAAACAACTCCAAGACTTGTTGGAGAAGGGGTTTATCTGACCGAGTGTGTCTCCTTGGGGAGCACCAGTTCTCTTTGTGAAGAAGAAGGATGGATCAATGCGGCTATGCGTTGATTATAGAGAACTGAACGAGATCACAGTGAAGAACAGATATCCTCTTCCAAGAATTGATGATTTATTTGACCAACTTCGTGGGGCTCAATTCTTCTCTAAGATTGACCTTCGATCTGGTTATCATCAACTGAGGGTGAAGAAGGAAGATATTCCAAAGACTGCCTTCCGATCAAGATATGGGAATTATGAGTTTACTGTTATTCCCTTCGGCTTGACTAATGCTCCTGCTATTTTCATGGATTTGATGAATAGAGTCTTTAAGGACTACCTTGATAACTTTGTGGTAGTTTTTCTTGATGATATTTTGATATATTCAAAAAGTCGTGAGGAACATGAAGATCATCTGAGGGTTATTTTGAAAACTCTACGGAAGGAGAGGCTCTTTGGGAAGTTAAGCAAGTGTGGGTTTTGGTTACAACAGGTGGCTTTCTTGGGGAACATCGTAACCAATGAAGGAATCTCGGTTGACCCTGCAAAGACAATGGTTGTGGAGGAGTGGACTCAACCCACAACATTAACTGATATTCGTAGTTTCCTTGGTTTAGCGGGATATTATAGGAGGTTTGTGAAAAACTTTTCACGGCTTTCTAATCCACTAACCAAGTTGACTCGAAAAGGGGATAAGTTCATCTGGACAATGGAATGCGAGGAAAGTTTCCAAGAGCTGAAGAAGATATTGGTTACTGCACCTGTGTTAACACTACCCTCTATCGGAGATGGATTCATTATTTTTAGTGATGCATCTCTGAAAGGGCTTGGGTGCGTCCTCATTCAAAATGATAATGTAATTGCTTATGCATCTCGACAGTTGGAGATTCATGAGCAGAATTATCCTACGCATTATCTAGAGCTGGCGACAGTTGTTTTTTATCTAAAGATATGGAGGCACTATCTTTATCGGGAGAAATGTGATATATACACTGACCACCAAAGTCTAAAGTATATTTTCACACAGAAAGAATTGAACATGAGACAAAGGAGATGGTTGGAGCTTATTAAAGACTGTGATTGTTCAATACACTATCACCCTGGAAGAGAAAACAAAGTCGCGGATGCATTAAGCAGGAATGATCCTGTTGTTCTGCAAATAATGAGGATCTTAGGAGATCCCTTGATTAAAAATCTAGTAAAACTGGACATGGGAATTATAAGGAAAGGGACATCATCAACCCTATCCCAAATGATTTCTCAAACTTCATTACTAGAGAAGATCAAGAAGGCTCAAAAAGAATATCCTTTGCTGCAGGAGAAGTTTGAGGCTGTAAAGGATGGGAAGTTCCCTGATTTAAATATTGATCAAGAAGGTGTATTGAAATTTCATACAAGACTATGTGTCCCATCTATTCCGGAGATAAAGAAAGAACTGATGGATGAAGCTCATAGCTCTACTTTCTCTATACATATGGGAAGCACTAAGATGTATAGAGACCTTCGTGATCATTATTGGTGGGATAACATGAAGAGGGAGATTGCTGATTACACTACAAGGTGCCTGGTGTGTCAGCAAGTAAAGGCAGAAAGACAACTTCCTAATGGGGTATTACAACCGCTACCCATACCAGTATGGAAGTGGGATAATATCTCCATGGACTTTGTAACTGGTCTCCCAAAAACATCCAAAGGAAACAATGCAATATGGGTTATTGTGGACCATCTCACCAAGATAGCCCATTTTATCTCTATTCGGGAAGATTTCTTTCTGGATCAGCTTTCCAAGATATATGTGAAGGAAGTGGCAAGGATGCATGGGGTACCACTATCGATCGTATCTGATCATGACCGAAGATTCACATCAAAATTCTGGAGAAGTCTTCAACATGCTCTGAATACTGAATTGAATCTTAGTACGGCCTATCATCCTCAAACTGATGGCCAATCTGAAAGGACTATTCAGACACTCGAAGACATGTTGAGATTATGCTCAATGGAATTTAAAGGTGGATGGGATCAACACCTCCCATTAGTGGAGTTCTCCTATAACAATAGCTTCCATGCGAGTATTTAGATGGCACCCTATGAAGCTCTGTATGGTAAGCGGTGTAGAACTCCTACTTGTTGGGATGAAACTGGTGAGAGAAAGCTTCTTGGGCCTGATCTCGTGCAAGAGATGACAGAACAGGTTCATGCCATCCAACAACACATAAAGGATGCTCAGAGTCGGCAGAAGAGCTATGCTGACAATTGTCGAAGGGACTTGGAGTTTGGTGTTGGTGACAAAGTCTTCCTTCGAATTTCTCCATGGAGGAGAGTCATGCGGTTTGGGAAGAAAGGGAAGCTCAGCCCTAGGTACATTGGCCCCTATGAATCCTTGATCGCATAGGAGCAGTGGCCTATCGTCTAGCACTTCCACCGAACCTAGCTCAGGTTCACAATGTCTTCCATGTATCTCTCTTGAGGAAGTACATACCCGACCCTTCGCATGTACTGAACCCAGAGGTGGTACAACTGGAACATGACCTCTCTTTTGAGGAGAAGCCAGTGGAGATCTTGGACCGTAGATACAAGGTTCTATGAAACAAGACTACCCACCTTGTGAAAGTGTTGAGGAGGAATCATAAATATGAAGAGGCGACTTGGGAGCCGGAGGAAACAATGAAGCAAAAGTACCCTCACCTTTTCGACTAGGCCTCAAGAATAAATTTCTCGGACAACATTTCTTAAGGGGGGAAGAATGTAATGACCCAATCTTTTTGAGTATTATATTAACTTGCCCTTAATGATTTAATAACATGTTAATGGTTAATGAAGAAAGACGGGTCGATGGCTTCATCAAGTAGACTCGACCCTTATGAGGCCCACTTATTAGATCTTGGGAAGGAGGTAGCATCTGTGGGCTTCGATTTGGACCAAGCCCAAGCCGAACTCCAGCGTGTTAAGCTTAAACGGAAACGCCTACGGGAGAAGTTCAAGTTAGTAGAGATTACTACTAGGGCAATGTTATCTGAGCCTCCCTCAGATTCTCTCACCATAGCACACCTTACTCTTAGGTCTTATGCCGGTGTTATAAGGGGCTATGTGACGGGACCCTAGCTTCCTTGTGTAATCCTTTCGGGTGAATAAATTGAGATTTCTTCCTTTAGTGATGTTTGTGAAATTCCAAATGTCTAGATAATTTTAGAATGTATTTTATTGATGAATTTTGAAAAAGGGATATTTCAAAATATTTATGTAAACCCTAAATAACTAATGATGTGTAATGATTTTCAAAAAATGGTCTTCTACAAAAGTGTTCAGTAAGGAATTTGGAGTCTAATAAGATCAACTTAATTTTTGATGAATAGTAAATTATGAATAGTGATTTTACGATTAGGATTAGTAATGTGACCAAATGGATTGGTAATTTCACTCATAGAAAGTTTTAATATAATTCAGACACCTCGATTAAGTAATGTGATTCAATAAAATGGGTAAATAACGGTTTCATAAATTATTAGTCAACTATTAGTTTTTTCGGATGAATAGTGTTTTTTTAATTAAAAATTAAATTAAAAATAATTAAAAAATTATTTTTATAAAAATGACTTTATTTATGAACTCAGAGCATCGATATTATGTTATGGTAATTTTTGGGGATTTTTATGAAAAAAACGAATTTTCGATGAATAGTGTTTTTATTTAAAAATTAGATTAAAATTATTTAGAAAATTATATTTATAAAATGGAGTTCATAAATGTATTTAGAGCATCAATATTTGGTTAAGGTGAAATTTTTTGATTATTCTGAGAAAGTTGAATTTTCGGTGAATAGTAAAAATACAGTTTTAGGGTTTCGGTATGTTTAATGACATCATAACTGTGTAATGATGATGTCATGAGTTTTTTTAAGGGTTGGCCGGCCAAGGGTGATGAATTATTGTTTTGGGGGCCCCATGTGGCTTAACTTTATGGAAAATGTCATGAGGGAGCACATGGGTTTGAGAAAAGCACTGGTGAGGTGTCCCTTGGCCATTAATGCCTTGTCCCCTCACTTTCCCTATAAATACCCACCCTTTCCTCCTTTATTTTTCACTCCCAACTCTCTCCCAAAGAAGTTCTGGTCTTCTTACCTTCCAAGGAGTCCTCCCAAGGTGCCCCCAATCCCTCACGGTCCAAAACATTGAGTTTCGAGAGTCAAGTTTTAAGGTAAGGGATCCGGCATCTCTCTTTCTTTTCATGTAATCTCTTTTATGTCATTCCTTTTATGCTACATGTTGTTATGTGAGAGGATGTTCTTTTATATTCCTCTTACTTCCCTTTTCATTTTTATATGATGAGAGATCCCCTATTTCTCTCGTCATTTCATTTTATGAAAGTTTAAGAGATGTCGTTAGGCTGCCGATTTTTTTTGGGATTCTTTCACCCTTCTCATTTTTCAAGTCGATTTTCATGTCAAGTATTTCAAGTTCCTTTTTATTATGTTGGGGTATGATCTCTATATCTAAAATAATAATCTCTTATGATCATATGATGAGAGAACCTATTTGATCTTGTCAATTCATTTTTATTAAAGTTTAAGTGACGTCGTTAGGCTGCAGAATTTTCATAAGGGAAATCTAATTTTTGTCTTCCTTCCATGATTTTCATTTCAAATGGAATGTCCTTCAAACATCATTACCATGTCCATATATCGATCTTATTCTGTCCCCCTACTGTTTTATGGCTTAATTGTGAGTGGATGACCCATGTCCCCTCTCTTTTCATTGTTTTCTAAAACCCCAAAACATAGCCGTTATGCTGCAGAATTTTCGTCTCAAATTGCCTCTCTCTTTTTTCAAAATTATTTTATGTTATAAAGTGAATACTCAAAGCTCTTATTTCTACAAGGGTATTCACATATATATCAAAATGTTCTATTTTAAATTATTGGATTTACATACATGAGACCCACATTCCCTTTCAATGGGTTTAAAGTGACGTAAATATCATGTCTTTAAAGTAGTTTTTTTAAAACGTTATGATTATGAAATGAAACACATTTATTTTATGCTATATTGGTTATTTATGAAATTTTTTATGATGATATATGTGGCTCACATGATAATAAAGGCAAATTTAAGGGTGCGCCCTGATAGCGCTCCAATGCATTGGGTAATGATGTAACCACTAGAGATTACAATTTCCACGATACCTTGGTGAATAACCTTGGTAATTTTCAAATGACACCTTGGGGATGGTCCTTGGTGATACGTTCATGATTGTCTATGTTAAATTATGTAGCCACATCTTCAAGTTATGAAAAATGTTATTTTTATTATGAAATGCCTCATGATTTCTTTCCCATGCCTTAAAGTTCTTTTCATGTCCTTATTGAAGTATATCAAGTTCACATGTAAAATGTTCCTCTTGTTTCCCTTACTGGGCCTTCTGCTCACCCTTTCTTTTGATGTATGTCCCCAGGTTATGAGATGCAGTAATGAACCTAGGATGAACTTAAGGAGAAGCCTTTCAAGTGTTTAAGAAGAATGATTTATGTTGCTTTCATGTATTTTGTTCCTGGTTTCCAAGAAATAGACCTTAAAGATCCTCAGTTTTGTGTAATGAAATGAAAGTTTATGTTATAAAATGGCGGGATGCTATACTGCTTTAACCTGTTGACATGTCAGACACTTCATTGTAAAATTAGCAATATCTCTTTTCATTCCATCCCACCAGTAATACTCCTGCATATTTTTGTACATCGTAGTACTTCAAGGATGAACTGAAAACGGAGAACTATGAGCTTCACATAACAACTCTCTCCTCAACTGTGAATCACAAGGCACACACAATCTCTTCCCAAATCTCAAAATGCAATCATTATCAATGTGTAATTTAGGTAACCTACCTTTCTGAACCAGCTCTACTTTTTTCTACAACTCACTATCTTGCTCTTGTGCTTGCTTGATTCTGTATGATAGAGAAGATTTCACTGATACCTAAAACAAAACAGAATAGCATCTTGTAGTAACAAATTCTATGCAAAATTTCATCAAATCCCTAACCAAAGTATCACGTTCCAAATGCAACATTGCTAATGAAGGATTACTTTTTCAACTCAAAGCATCATCCACTTTATTTGATTTTCCCAGATGGTAAGGAATTGTCAATCATAATCCTTGATTACTTCTAGCCATCTCCTCTGTCTCATGTTCAATTCTTTCTGAGTGAATATATACTTTAAACTTCTGTGATCAGTATATATTTCATAGTTTACTCCATACAAATGATGCCTCCAAATTATTAAAGCGAAAACAACAGCAGCTGACTCCAAATCATGTGTAGGATAATTTACCTCATGAGTTTTCAAATGTCGGGAAACATTAGAAAATACCTGAACATTCTGCATTAAGACGCAACAAAGTCCTTTCAATGAAGCATCACTGTAGAAAACAAACTCTGCATTCCTGGAAGGTAGTGCAAAAACTGGAGCATTCACCAATATTTTTTACAATTCTAGAAAACAATCATCAAATTCATTTGTCCAGATAAACATAACTCCCTTCCGAGTTAGCATAGTCATTGGACTAGATAACAGTGAAAAATTTCTAACAAACCTTTGTTAATAGCCTGCCAAACCAAGGAAACTACGAATCTCTGTTACATTTTGGGGTCTTGGCCATTCATCAACAACCTTTGTATTTGCAGGATCAACAGTTATCCCATCTTTAGAAACAATGTGACCAAGGAAAGAAATTTGTTGCAACAAAAACTCACACTTACTGAATTTCCCATACAATTTCTTTTCATTTAAGGTTTGTAAAATAACCCTTAAATGTCTTTCATGCTCCTCTTTACTTTTAGAAAACACCAAAATATCATCAATAAAAACAACCAACATTTTTCACCATAGTTAACCGAGCTATCACTAAAACAAACTATTTAGTTCTGATTCTGACCATCTCTGGATACTGATTTGAAAGGTCATTTCCCTCTGTATGCCTTCCCAAAAAAACTGTTATGTTCCCTCTATGGAAAACCATTCTTAACATTGAAAAATCATAGGAGAAGAAACATGGTAATCTTCAAATGCTATATTATTTCCAATTTTTTTGGATAATCATTTAATAGAATTCTAACTCATAAAGATATCTATGCTGACCCCTGATATCAACTATAAGGCCCCAGCCTTAATCCTTACTTAATCTTGAGTTATTACAAATTACACATTGAGGATCTTTTCAGGTTTAGAGTTTTAGAGAATTAGATCATAAAACTTCCATTACATTCCACATTTAAACAAAGAGGTTACATAAAATATAGTATTCATTTTTCCCATCAGTGGAAACATATTTAAAATAAAACATGGAATCATTCTTGACACTTCCTTGACATTATCATCATATCATGTACCTTTCCCTTGACCTGTGAAAAACATTTCAAAAACATCGGATGCGCATAAAAAGCTCAGTAAGGGATATAAAAATATTCAAAGGAAACGTGGGTACATATATACATAAGAATGAAATAATACTTTACCCATAAAACATAAGAACTTTAAAATACCTCATCAAATCATTAATAAATCATAGAAATCATAAGACATAAAGGTAACTTGAAGCATTCATAACATTCTTACGCAGGGAGTAACCCTCTTGGTTACATTTGGAATACCCATCACAGTATATTCCCTAAATCTATTCGGAGAAACCATAACGTTTAACTCATTCACTTTACCCAATGCATTAGAGAGTGATATCAGGCTCACCCACCCTTAGTTTATCACGGAACCACCCGTCTTCATAATAATGCCCATGAACCTCAACATAATCATATCACATTAAAAATGCATAAAGGAAACATAACATTTCCACCATTCAATCATAAGATATCAAAACAAAACATTGATAAAAAACACTATGAAAACCATTTTCAATACCAAAATAAAAGAAAAGTAAAACATGGTATTTATTTTTCTTTTAAAAAAAGGTATGGCTAGTAGAGGAAGCTAAAACTCAAATAATGGTCACGACGGTGGAGAAGTCATTGATGCCACATACGTATGACAAAAACATTACCTTTTGTCGTTTAGTAAATGATTCTTATAAAAAATATTCATTTTCAATAAACGTAAAAGTCAAAGGGGTTTATACACCGTATAAAAGAAGGTTGTGTATAAAACAAAATATTCCTCAATGAAAGGAGACTGAGACGAAGTTACATACCTCGGGTCCGACTTGACTCAGTCGTTCTTTAATCTCCTGAATAATAAACATGATTTAATTTCTACTTGTTTAAGAACCTTTTTCAAGTTCATTATTCCTTTTATATCACTTATTTCCATGTCATGAACACTATGTAATTATTTATGTTAATAACAGTCGTTTTAACGATAATTGGTACTTGAGTAAAAAATAAACAATTTATAATTAAAAGTTGTTCATGTATCCATTATATCCAGAATGGTATTCATGATGTAGATATCATATATTTCATATATATCCAGTACATGCATGCATTTATAATATTACATAACATTTAGAGGTAATAAATGAAATGCACCGTTCATAGCGACGGTAAGCTGTACGTACACATGAACACTGCTTCTATTTATGTTTCATATTTTATGAAATGGAATCATAATGATATAATGGTATATTATAATTCCAGTGTAATATCATATATAATATCATAACTCCATCATTTATATGTCCCACATATGGTATTAACGAATCAAATCACTTTTATGGGGCGGTAGTCTGCACTTCCTTAAATGAAGATATCACGTTTACCCATAATGGAAACCATAAAGGTATGCCCAAAATGAAAAATAAAGAATCTTAAGGAAAACATAAACATATTATATATCATATATAAATATAGTGTCATCTTAATGGCCACCTTTGAAGGTGTTAAAAGAATGTTGAACAATCATCATTTCGGGAGGCAGAAATTTGCCATCCACGGAAACAGTATGTTCTTTAACCATTAGATATAGGTGTGTGCAAGTGTATCTCGAATCATTCTTATAACAACATCCTAGTATATGTAAGATACTTTTTTTGTTACAAAAGAAATGAATAAAAACAGTTTAGGGGGTTGGAGAAGCCAAACAAAACAAAAGAACACAAGTGAAGACATTACCTTAAAATCAGGTAACTCCCTTTGGTTTGATCTCAAAGGCTTCCTTGGGAATACTTCTGCCCAAAGTGAGGCTTCAAGGAGTAAGAGAGGGAATTGGAGAGACAAAATGGGCAGAGGTTGGCTGAGCCAAAGGATTTGGATGTGTAGGTAAGGAGGTAGAGGTGGGGGCCTTTTATAAGAGGAGAGGAGGGGCACTCTTGGAATGTAAAGAAATGTTACTTTATTTTAAAATGAGTTTCAGATTCAAAAGGTCCCAAATTGATATATTTCTAGGGTAAGGTGATAAGGGTTAGAAATCTACCCATCCAATAGGTTTTGTAAATGTGTAGGTCATAGATGTTACATTATATTATCATTTTATTAAAATCCTTTAGTAATGAGGTAATCGTTGCATCATCATTATGTCATAAATAATTTAATTTATTTAATGTCTAATAATTATAAAAAAGTATCATGATTTAGGAAATCGTTTTATATTTATAATGAATTTTTATAGTAAAAAATATTACTTTTATAACCCCATTTAAATTTTTTTAGTAAAACAACTCATGTTTGTGTCATTTTAATTTTAACATTAAATAAACAGATATTAATGTCATTTTCATACCAAAGTGGCTCCATGGGGTCCCCAAGTTGACCCATGGATTTTCTTGGTCAACCATGAGACATACATTATGTGTAGGACATGTGTCTAGGTATTTTCATTTTATTATAATATCATTTTTGCCTTAAATTGCACTAATTACCTCTAATCGCGATTAAAAACTTAGAAGTTACTATTCACCAAAAAATTATTTTAATCTCATTGAACTAAACATTACTTATTAATGAAAACCATGTATGTCGGATTTTTGAAAATCAAATCATAGAAGTGGCAATGTTTCATTTAAATGAAAAATCAGTTTCTTTAACTACCACTTAATGGTTTCACTATTCATCAAAAATTGAAGTTTTTCAGAAAAATATCAAAACATCACCCTAAGCTATATTTGATATTATGAATTCAGAGATGATTTCTATTTTACAAAATTCAAATCATATAAGTTTCATTAATTAATTTAATAATTAATTCCTACTGTCATGACACAAAGCGTGTTTTTATGAAACAATAAGTATCAAAATATTGACATCAATTTAAGTCCAATTTCAAAGGGAAATTGATTCCAATTACCATCATTGGATTAAATGGTAGAAATATATTATAATTTCACTTCAAAACCAATTAAAAATATAATCTAATAAAATAAATAAATTATATTAAAAAGAGTATTTGAATTATAATACAACATTTTTCACTATTCATTAAAAAAATGAACTTTATCGGAAAAATACCAAACATTCACACAAAGTAAATTTTGATGTTCCAATAATAAATAATAAGTTTATTTTGAAAAAGAAAGCTTATAAAATTTTCAACATATGGATTTAAAATTGGTTTTCCATCAAAAGTCAGTAAAACAATCTTTTAAAAATATTAGTGTACTACATGCTTAAGATTGGATTTATTCTCATTTTAAGACACTAAAACACTATCTAATTAATTAATAGACATAGATAAAAATATCTATTATTCATTACTTACTTGGGATGTTACACTGATGTTCTTCTTTTTTATTTTATTATGGATAATCCCCCTTTTATGGGTTAAAGGGGCACCCTTACATGACCCATAGGCCCAAGCCACAAGGCGTGACACGACCCCAAGGTCAATACATAACCCGAAGGCCCATATGAATACAATGCCCATTACATGATCCATTGGACCAACCCACTAGAACTAACTCTCTCCAGTATCTGCATCATTGATTTCCTAGCTCTCCACCTTGCATTGATGATAGGCTAGCATTGCCATGTATGATGTTGCATGGTTCCTGGTCCAGATGGATGTTTCCATACCCTCTCGTTCTTCTAATATGGTTAGCTAGGTTTACAGATAAATTTTTAAAATGGTGTAAATAAGGTTTTTATGTATATTGTGTCCAATGTAACTAAAACATTTTGTTGTTGGGTTTTTTGAGAAATTTTTGTAATATAACAGTTAAGTTGTTAGATGATGAAAATAATTTCTAGTCTAGTGTGAATTGTTATATTCAATATCAAGGTAGGGTTTAGTTGTTTTTATATATTAGTTTAAATACCTTGGGATTAGGTTAAAAAGAACCCTAGTGAAAACCATAGGGATAATCTTCTGATTTGGATAACATCCTATTGTTTTGGTAAAGTAGAGATTATATGGTTTACCTAACAATTACATAATTGTATGGATACTGGCAAGTGGGTGTTTTTTTAATGCAAATTCATATTTGGGAAATACCTTGAAATGAGTTTCTCGAGTATACCTCAATCATAATTCCATTGCACGGTCAATGGGTCTTCACTGTGCACCTATCTAGATACTCCTGGGGGATATGCTTTGGATAATTCACATTCTATTTAACAATCCATTATGAAATATTTGATTATAATGTTAACTAGTTTGGTTAGAAAACCTAGTAAGAAAATTTCCTTGGATAACCAAAGATATGGTTATCGGTTGATTGAATTATGTCATAGTTTAAAATAATGGTTTTATTAGATAATAAATTATTGTATTAAAGATTTATTATTCATATTTTATATGTTATCATAACCATTTTGGTTTTAGTGTTTTGTTGAAATAGGATCATGAAAATAACTTAGAGAATGGTATGTATCTAGAAACCAATATGAATTATACATGAATGGTGTACTCGTAGTATATTATTATTATAATAAAAAAGTGAGATACCTAGACTTATCTACATTTGGGAAGTTGATATTTTAAATGAAATTAGATCTTTATGCTCTTAGATATTTTCACTAGTGATGTGATATTTATCGATGGAATTTTTTTGGTATTGTAATAGTTATTAAGAATTAAACAAATCTTATAAGGACAGTTCTTTTGTAATTTGTATTTAATGGCTTGGGATAATTTTATTAATGGTATATATTACCTTAAATATCAATTTTAGAAAAAATTTATATATTTTTGATAACTCTTTATGAACATATGATTGAGGACGGATAACAATTCGATTAAATATATACTTGTTTTTCATGTAATAATGTGATGAGTGATTTTAGAAGAATTAAATTAGATAGTATTAATATCCATGGTATTTATAATAGATTAATATTTTGGATAACATTATCACATATTGTTTTTAAGGAATATATTGGATTGTGCATGATTTTATTTGAGGATTGTAGATAGGATTTATTTTTTTGAAGAAAATATGATACTTTTTGTGGTTTTATGTAATGATGATTAAGATAGTTTAATAAGGGATATATTTTAGATAATATATGATTATGAAAAATACATACATTTGTATATTATTGTATTGATATTGTTTGTGTAAAGAGAAGTATCTTGATCTCGATTAAGAGTGTAAGGTTGATTCCATATTAAAAGTATAATCTAGAATCCTGAATATGTTAAAAATAGCATCACATATTTTTATAAACATGATATAATTAAAATATAAATGACATAATTTATTTAAGGTTGTATAATATAACAACCAAATTTTTTACTCTTTATTTCCCTTTAGATAAACACTATGTTCTATAACTTTCATCACTCGCAACACTAAACTAAAAAAGTAATGATAGTTTAGTAAATTAAATTAATTAAATTTAAAATATTATTATTATAACACATAATAAATAAATATATGATCTACAGTATTAAAATCCTTTAAATTATAAACAAATAGTAATAAATAATATTAAAAACACTTAATGTTTTAAAATCTCATTTTTTAATAAAAGCATTTTATCTTTATATGTTTTTATTTTATTATTAAATAAAATTATATATTTTATATATTTTAAATTAGAAAAAATAAAAATAAATTTTTAATAAAAATATCAAAAATATGTTATTATAAATTCTTGGGGGTTTTATAAAGTAAACAATTTTTAAGTAAATAAATAAAGATACCATTTTTTCGTAAATATAGTAAGTTTTAAGAAATCATGACCTAAATTTTTTTTAAAATTTTTTTACAATAAATATATATATATAAATATATATATATTATAAATTAAAATAAATTATTTTCAATTACTATTATAAATTTTTAAAATTAATGTATATCATTTTAGAAAATTTAGTAATATTTTAAGAAAACCATTTTTCATCTATTTAATTAACTTTAAAAATTTGGGAATCAAAATAAAAATTTATTTCACATTAAAATAAATCTTATTTGATCAATAATAATAATTTTAATGCTATTATATTTAATAAAATATATAATTTCATCCTATAAATTAACATTATTCCTAAAAATATAGTTTTCATAAAAATGAGTTTTTACGCGTTACGTGTGCTAACTTTAAGAATAATTTTCATACAAATAGAATGTTAATTTGAGTAATTATTCTTATATTTGAGATAAAGATTTTTATATTATTTAATATTTACAATTAAATATTCAGGAATAAAATTTAGTTTATAAATATTAATGCTAATTACCACAATAATAGTGAAACAATTATTTTAAAAATATTGTTTTATTAATATCATGGAATTTATATAAAATAAATTAATTTAAAATACTTGTATATAAAATTATATATAATCAAATAAATAAATATATTAAAACTAATTTAACTGGTAATCAACAAAAATAAGATTAAAAATCCATAAGGGTGAAAATGTCATTTTTCTTCCAAAACAATGTTTTCATACATTATATACTTTTATTTAAAAAATAATTATATAATTTTTAAAAATATATTTATATAAAATATATGTTATATTTAGTACTAGAACACCAAAATTTATTTATATGGGTTATTTTTTATTTTTAATATGATATAAAATCACTTAGTTAAAAACTAATCACATAGTTTAAAAGTAAAGAGAAAAAAGTAAAAACATAATGGTAAAAACATTATAAAATGTTTATAACATGAGTGGAATGAATTTTTTGAGAATTTATTTACATAAATAAATCCCACTTTCCATTTTTTTAATCATTGGATCCATTGACCTTGGAATAGTGTCATTTCATTATTAAAATATAAATGGTATTTCCAAATGTGTCATTTTCCTCTATAATAAAAGAGGACCACTTAAAATTTTCAAACATATACAAAACATTATAAATTTACTTGAAAATATGAAAAACTATCATATAATATTACTGCCTCGCACATTCTTATGCCCCTGTCCACCCATAGTCTAATCCCTTAATTTCCAAAGATACTTTCAAGAGAAAGTTCATGGTCCAAAAGTGAGCACCACTTAATCCTTATTATTTTCCATAAATATTTGTCTCATAAAAATCCCTAAAATTATTATATAATGATATAAATGTAATTAATATACTCACCTATTTTTATATTAGTGTGACAACCATCATTTATTCATTTCCAGCCACTAATTAAAATAAAATAATGTCGTTAGTGTGTATGAGCTGACTATCACCTCCACAATGTGTCATCATTTATTTATCATTACCAACATTAATGGATGATATTAATTGTTTTCATAATGAATAAATATTTTATATATAATTTAATTATAATCCTTAAATTTGAATTTAATATCTACCTTTACCCCCTCTCACACAATGACAAACGGGAACACTAATCGTGCATACATGCAGACTACCACCTCCATGATAAAACATTTTTCATTTTTTATCTAGGTTTTCATAATTTATCTAAACATTTTCAAATATGGTTAAAAATTATAATATATTTATACTAATAATGTAACAATATTTTCTTAGATGAAAAACGTACTTTCCCATACACATTGAGACAAAGTATGTTCATGATTTGGATAATTTAACCACAAACACGAACAATGCTTTAAAATTTGATCAAGGATGTCTATGGTAAAACAAATAATTATGTTATTCTATTTTAATAATATAATTATCATTATTATATTCTATTGGTAAATTTATATATTAAAAATAACTTTAATTTAATATGTCATCTTCGGTCATTAAAAACTACCAAATTAAACCAATACCAATTCGATTTTCGCACTACATATCGATATCACTTATGGAATGAAATAATTAAATTATAAATAAATATAAGATATGAATATTAAAAAATCATAAATTATATATTAATGATAAATTTGGTATCAAATTATGGTTAATTATATTAACATTATCAAAAATTAGTAATGTATTTAAAGTTATCAACATCCTATAGTCAAAATATGCTACAACTAATTAATGTATTAATAACAAATAATTATTAATAATTATTATAAAATATAATATTTATGATTATGGGTTTTTAATAGGTTATCACATTAGTAACTATTTTATTAAAATAGGTTAGTGTTTGATCAACTAATAAATGAAATAAGGTCAGGGTTTATGGTCTTAATTTTTACATGGGACATATTTATCATAATGCACCAAATTTCCTTTTACATGGTTTAATTGTGACAAAATTTACTTATCCTATAATAAATAATGTTAGTTATTGTATTTAAATTTATATTTCATGATCCCTTATTTATAATCTTTTATTTAAAATGTTTCCAAATTTGTTAGTGTTTTTTGTCTCAATTTCTTTTCATTGAGGAATGATGATTTGTTTTCCACCCAATGTTCATATAGTTGTGAAAATATTTCCCCATTGGATTATTTTATAATAAATCACCCATTATAAATTTATTTTTGTGTTCATTTTTTAATATATCATTTTAGATCATTTGGTTCAATTTTTACTCAAGTTGTAATATTTTATCCTCTCAATATCCTTCTGTTGAGAAACATGCCATAATTATATGTTTTTTAATTTGGAGTGGTGTATACTCTATCATATGAAAGTATTTTAACATTATTTTTAAATAATTTCATGTGGTTTTTAAAAAAAATTCAAGATCAAACCATTTAAATTAGTGATTAAATGGCCACACAATCCATAAAATTTTGATTTACAAGCTTATTTTAAGAAAAATCATGATTTCCTAGAGATGATAACCCATCTAAGGAATTTTTATGAAAAAACCATAATTTTATTCTCCTTTGATTATCCATGGTTATGTTTGTTTTATTTTCACCTTTATTTTAAAATTTTGTTTTAAAATCATGTAAAATGATGTTGATTTTTCAATAAAAGTGTATTAAATACACAAAAATGGGACTTCATACATATGAACATATCTTTCTTCCACCTTTTTCATTATCTATAAAACTTATTATCTATTTTTTCATGGTTTATAAATAAAATTATTTATCCCTAAAATTTATAAAATGTAATATATATATATATTTTTCAAATAACCAAGTATATTTATTATTTTCTAAAGAGATCTCTCTAATGTTCCTCTAACATTATTTTTGTCTAGCCAAAAATCCCAAATTATGGAATATTATTTTTCATCCAATGCATTTCATTGGTGAACACTCAATATTTCATTTTTTTTATTAAAGGGGTTTGTCCTATATTCAATACATTAATTTATTTGGGGACTTATTGAATTAATTGTATACCCTTTACCTCTATGATGTAAATAGAATAAGCTTTATTATATTGATTGAATGATATTTATCTACAATGTTGCTTAATTTCATTCAATACCTATTTTTTGTCTATCGGTTTAACATTTTATGGTTGTATTAATGTATATAACTAATTTAATGAGGATTTGAAACCCCTTTTCATTCTATAGGTTATTTTTAATATTATGATTGATGTGGAACATATATAAATGCATGTATTATGATGGTGGGTAAACTAAATTCTGATACGTGGATTTGTAATTTCCCTCTAATGCATTGGATAATGTTAATGTCTTATGAGAAGCTATAAATGGTGCAAGGGTGGTTTAACCCAATCGTACGAAGGGATGTTTCATGGGTTGTTATCCATAACACACTATGTTATGATGGTGTTTACCCTTAGTTTACTATGTTTATGATGGTTATTAGCCTATGCTATGTTTTATTTTAAATTATCCTTGACACATTCTTATAAAATCATGATTTATGTTATTTACACATGTTTATGATTAAATTATGTTATGAAATAATTTCTTTATATCATTATTCCATGCTTAATATCATTCTCATAATGACCTCATGTTGTGCCTCCTGAGTTATATTTATTGTCTCACCCTTATGTTGTATTATGATTATTGCCTTAATAAGCATCTGAAATCACCGGTTTATAAATATTACCTTCCCTAAATTATGATGACATGTATAACTTATGAGAAATCTAGAAGAGTTTTATTAACATTGGATTATGAATAAATGTTTATAAGAGTGTAAATTAGGTGTCTATGTATCCATTATTCATATACACTAAACCATTTGGTTCTTGTGTTTTGTGAGAATATTATATAATATAATTTTTATGTTGTTAAATAATTAAAATAAAGGCTAGTATATAATGAGTTTTTATAGTATCAGTGTATGAAAATGGTTTATTCAGAACATAAAATACAAAGAACTCTATCCATGTATCGAATTGACACACTTCATCATAGAAAACGTTTTTCAAAGTAAGAAAAGTGGTAAGAGAAACACACTCACATAGAATGAAAACAAAAAAGTTTATGTGGTTTAGGAATATTTCTACACCATGGGGTAGACACTAATTCTTTTTTAAGAAATAGAATAAGAGAAAAAATGTTTTGATCACCGATAACTATTTATTTTTGAGTCCAAAAAATGTTATAGTTTCCATCACCATAGAAAATATTCACTCCAACATACACATCATCTAAGGCCACCAGAAGAAACCTACTGATTGAACTAAATCCTAGTAACTTCAGGTGAATAGTTATACAACTTCAAGATCTCATCCATACACCATTTCAAACCCTATATTTTAAACCCACCTCTTCAACTTAGTTCCACTACTACTAACCTCCATTCGATTCTGTAACTTATCTTCTAAATTAATTCTTATTGAAATGCAAGTTATAAAAGTAAGAAATTATTATTATAGATAAATATAATAATTATTCATTTTCCTTACTACACATAGAACTTATTACATAGTATTATTCTTCATAACAAGGGAAAATGGAGAAAATTAAGAAAGGGGTAATTTCAGACACTCAATATATATAAAATGGAATGAAAATATAATATAAAATAATACATGATAATATCATAATGAATATATTATTATCATAAAGTTTGAATAACATAATTATGGGAATGCATAATTATGGAAATAATAATAATATGATAAAGTCATTATTCCAAGACATTATACAAAAAGATTAAGGAGACTATCATTACTCAATCTTAGTTATCTCATAAGACATACCAATTCATTGAGGTGTTATATAATTCTGGGATCAACTCATCATGAAAATTGTTTAATTCATTCCAACATAACATAAAATTGAATATATAATATTTGTAATAATGTTAAAAAATAAATATTATAGATACTTCAAATAAATTTCCCATAAATATTTTCATATAATGTTTGTCCATATGGAATCAAGTAATATATATACATATAATAATTTTCCCTTATTAATCGAATGGTATTATTATCTATGTGAATACCATCCAGTCATAATAATGATGTATAATTATTTTATGTGTTAAAAAATAGTGGAAAAAAATTTCAAGGTAACAATTGAATGTATCACCATAGAAGAAGAAGACAATGACAATATGTTGTTCTACTAATGTAACTTCAATAGGGGGTGAATTGAATATTTAAAAACATTGATGTAAACACCTATCAATAGTGAATAATATTAATAAACAATGTATGTATGTATAGAAATTCTAGACTTATCAATTTAGTGTAAAAAGGTAAATTTAACCCATAACATGATATAAAATATAGTTCTAACCAAAAAATATAATGTTATTATATATAAAAAAGAATTTTGAATAATGTTTATAATGTTATTAAAGTAAACATGAAAGAACAAAAAATATTAAATATGTGTGGGTTAATAAACCCATAATCAATTAACTATCAACTAGTTGGACACACTAAGTTCGTAATACCTTAAACTTGTTCTATTTTAATATAAATTTATTGGACCATCGAAACCCACACAAGGATAACCTAACATTGATTACATCCAGTGATCATTTTACAAAAAATTACATAATGATGACTAATTTGATTATTAGATTTGATGGATGATATGTAAATGAATACTAAAAAATTCCCCACACCTTGAAAATGAAACTATAAGGATCAAAACATAATTATAAAAAGGAATGTTTAAAATAAGAAAAATAATGAAAAATAATATTTTCAAAATTATCTTAAATCTCAATCTTCCACCCTAATTTATAAACATAAATATATGACCATAAGAGAGGCCAGTTTAAAATCCTCAGGAATAAAGGATCTTCTAATTTTACTCTCATATAGCGACAGAATCATTTTATGCATATTATTTCATTATTTTAATCATAATTATATTATAAAACCTAAACCATGTATAAAAAAGTAGACTATCATTGGATGACTATGTACATAATTAAAAAACATGATTCTAGAAAAAATATATTTTTATTAATCTCCATAATGATATCCTAACTCCCTTTTATCTCTAACAACTACATAGGATAACTTGGGAATACATAGATAAAAACATATGAACTAAAAATCATAGTAGGAGAATAAAAATGTGATTAATTTTTAACACATGAGTCATAAAGAATATAATAATAATATAAAATGAATGGATCATGAATAAAAATATGGAAAAATAAAATATAGAACATGGAATAATATGATAATGGAAACATAGTAAATTGATAGTAACATATAACATCACATAAAAATGAATCAATCCTAACAACTAAGACATTATCCAATGGTGGATAAAGTGCCATAATGAATTATGTTTACTCCCTAATCCTTTACAAAACATCTCATGAGACTAAAATAATACATAATGAATTTCTGTGTTATTTAGGAGCACCCATCATAACATGTTCATGCATAGCTGTTCCACATAAATAATAAAACACAAGGAATAAACTTTTGGGTTACCTGTGGAAATAAATGGGTATCATAATCTTATCAGAAGGCGTAACCAAAGGACGTGTAACAAGAGTATCCTTTAAAGAAGGGATTTAAATAATTATTAGTCATTCATAAAGTAAAAAATAATAAAATATCAATAATAATTATGTCCAAATTAATTTAAAACAAGAAAAATAATTGTTAGGTAACATTAGAAATGTGTTACTAAAGTGCAATTTTAGGGAAACGAATAAAGAGTATTTAAAGAGGATAAAGACATAATTATTTGAATAAAACCATAATTGATGTAAAATATATTTTCATGATAAATTGAGTGATTTTAAAAAAATAAATATTTTTTATAAAAATTATATATTGTACTTGAAAATGGGTATGAATCGTAGAAGTTTTCTTTATTCGTGTTTTCTTATCGAGAGGAATTTGGAAGAGAACCTTTTAAAACATGTAAGTTTACATTATAGAAAGATTAATTATGATAAATAAATATGTGTTCTATATATACATATAATATAGGATAATTATATAATAATAATTATAGATAAATTTATGAAAATAGAAAGGGAAAAGCGTAACCCAAAAAAATATGGAGGTTTGGAAAGATCCCTTACATTGTGTTTTCCTTTTTTGAATGAACTTTAACATAATGTATAATTTTTTAATGAATGTTTTAAATTTATAACATAACCATAATAATATTTATTATATCATATATAATCCTTATATAACCCCTTACTACGCACTCATAAATAATATATCATTATTACCATTTTCTGAACTGTTAACTACTTTAATTTTTCAAGCATGTTTTGTCACGTAAGCTCTGGATCATCTGTATGGGATATAGATTCATCATATAAATAATTTTATTAAATATATAAGTATCATATTTAATTATTTAATAAATTTTTATAACCATTATTGAAATTTGGATATGGAAAATTAGTCCAATCGCTTCGTGGAGACGGTTGATCATACGTACGCACGAGCGATAACATCATTACCTTAATGGTGAATGAGTATAAAAATTGAGGATATATTAATTTTACATACAAAATATCATGTCATAAAAATTATATATATATATATTATTATTTCAATCATTATAAATATCAATTTAAAGTTGTGATGAAAAATGAATTACATTTCTACGCGAAGACGTAAAACCATATGTACGCATGAGCGGTGCATTTTTTCATAGGATGGGAAAAAGGTGAAATATGGTTTTATAATAATCAAAATAAAATAAACTTATATATAATATATTTAATTATTTATTTTAGAATGGTTATAACATATTTAGAGGATGTATAAGAAGAATTAAATTTGAAAGAGTCAGTAAAGATAATTACCTTTTCTACGATGGAGTTCCTTTATATCTTCTATTAAGGGACCTAGGGTCGGTATTTTGGAATATATATAACTAAAAGAACATAAATAAGGGTATTTATAAGAGAAATATTTAGAATTAGGTCAAGATATATGTCTCATGTTGTGTAAAGAAGTGAATGAAGGAGTTCCCTTTTATAATTGAGGTGAGGGTCACTTTTAGTATTTCTCAAAATATTAAAAGATAGTAAGAACATTATAGAGCCAAATGATACTAAATAGAACATAAATGGACATAATAAGACATGTTATACCATATGTTATAATATTTGTTATTATATATTATTTTCTTGTTTTTTAATAAATTTAATAAAATATTTCATTCATGAAATATTATTATGGATAATTTTGACACTATTTATTACTCTAACTTTAAAAACATAAAATAAATAAATAAATTTATAAAACAAATTCTTTTATATACTAAAAATTTCATGGTTATCTATTTAATACTAATTTGACATTAAATATCTGATATTAAATTTATTTTAATATTTTTAATATCATTTATTTGATTTTTCGATTAATTGAATAATTATTATATCAGTGCTGTGCAAGAATTTAAGGAATTTATTTCTTCCCTAAAAATTAAATATATATTATCATGATGCGTATAAATAATTCATATTTCCAAATAATATTTATAGTCAATCATATATTAAAGCTAACTACATATTAAAAATATTATAATTATTAAACACAATAGTGAAACATCTTTGACTTTTCATTAAATAAAATACTATAAAGGCCTTAAAGTCAACCATGTGACTTGAAGAGGTCACAAATTCGACCGATGGATGATTATTTTTGAAAATTACTTATCTAAAAAAATTTATGCAATTTTATGAACATTTTATAATATTTATCATATTGTTTTACCCTTAATTACTTGATTTACCCTTGATTATAGTAATAATAATTTCTAAGGTTACTATACATATTGACAAAAATTAAAAGGATTATATTTAATATATTTATACCTAATTATTTTTAACATAGAATCTATTTTTAAAAATTTAAAACATATAAGTAGAAAATATTAATTAAATATTAAACAGAAAAAATACAAAGAAAAACTATTTTTTTGAAAAATTACTATTTTAGTTATAAAATGTTTTTATACTAAATCCCTTATTAAAAATAATTTAAAAGACAAAAAATAGATTATTTATAATAAGAATGGACACATTATATTTTAAAAATAATTCAAAATAAAATTTGACATTGTAAATACTTTATATGAAAATAGAGTTTCAATATAAATTAGTATTTTTCAATATTCAATAAAATTTCAAACATTTTAGAAAATTATCAAAAATTTATTTGAGCAAACATTTACATGAATAAATAAAAAAATGATTTTTTTTCAAATAATTTTTTTTACGTTTTCAAAATTAATTATATTTATTTTCTCATAGAAGTCAATGAAATCATTTTTTATGAAAACATATTTTTAAGAGAATTAAATGATATTTGATAAAAATAAGTGTTTATTTCTTAAATAATAATATAGAAATAAATTTGAAAATATGGTTATTCATATTCGTATCCACTAATTCAAAATCTAGGTTATAATGGCCATATTAAAATATTAATATTTTAATAATATATTGCGGTTTTTTTAAATACGATGTTTCATGAAACATAAGATACCAAAGAAATCAAATTATTTAAAGAGAAATATTTCATAAAAATTTTAGGGAGTAAAAAAACCCCCTATGAAATTTTACTCTCAAAATATCATTTTACATACTAAAGTAAAAATAGGTGAGGTTACTTCTTCTTCCTCTCTTCCTCTAGTTCCCATGTCACCTATTCATATTTTTGGTTCCTCTATAGTACTTAAACCAGGTGAGTGGTCATATTATATTGAAATTTATCTCTACAGTTCATGATCTTTACTGAACTCTCCTCATTAGAGAGATCATTTTTCAGTTGTACCACCTCTTAATTAAGTAAATGTGATGAACTAGTATTTAAATCCTTAGAAGGAATATGTGGAATATATAATGTACTCGAGACCTGGTTAGTGGAAGTTTAATTTGGTGTTCCCCAAATCCGATGTGATCAAGAATCCAAAAAGGGATAATGTACCTAAGAATTAACATTGTCTTACTTTCAAACCTCAAGACTCACTTTTATGGAGATATATGGAGTAATACCTTATCTCTAACCTCAATCTCTAAGTCCAATTGATTATTGTATGCATATATCTTATATTTACTTCGGGTAGACTTGATGTTCTGTTGAATGGTCATTACCTTTTTTACCACTTATTTAACCATTTCAGGTCTTAGTAGTTTATATTCTCCAACATCATCCAAACATTAAAGACTTCTACATATCATCACATAATGGGAATTATATGGTTCCATTTAGATGATTAATTTGAAACTATTATTATAAGATAAATGTTCTAGTGTATTATGTTAATCCAATACTCCTTCGAATCCCATTGAGTATTCTCTCAACATGTAATCCATTTTCTGTTTAGTCCACTTAGATTGGTCATCAGTTTGAGGATGATAAGTTATATTGAAGTCTACCTCAGTGTTTAGAGCATGTTGGAAACTTTTCATCAAAATAGAGCTAAATATTGGACCTCAATTAGATACATTCAAAAATTGAATTCCATATATCCTCACCACTTCTCTGATGTATATCCATGCAATTCGATCGAGTGATAAGGCCTCTCAAATTTCAATAAGTGAGTCATCATTGTAATATGATCCAAAACAACCCATATGTAATTACTTCCTGTAGATTTCTTTGGATGTCCAGTGACAAAGTCCATGTTGTTGTTTCCCCATTTCCATTTAGGTATAGGTAATGGTTGAATCACCACCTTATACTTTTTACTTTTAGTCTTTTCTTTATGACATACTAGATACTTTAATGTATATTCATCGATCACCTTATTTATATTATCCAACCAATAGTTCTCTCAAAGATCTTCATACATTTTTTGCTCCTAGGTGGAAGGAAAAGGCTGTGATATGTGAATCATTCAACATATCCCTTTTTATCTATGGATTTGATGGTCTATACAGTCATGACCCAAATCATAAAACTCATTCCACATCAATTTTTAAATTTTATTATTTCAAATTTCTGATAGATTATATCTTATTATGAATTTCCACATCATTTATTTGAGAATCCTTTATATTCTCCACAAGGTATAGTTGAAAAATAATTTTAGAAAGGAATGATTGTGTTTCTTCACTTATGATTCCCATATATCATTGTTTATAAATCTATGAATATTGGATCCTTTTCAATTATCATCATTGATAATGTTGTAGGATCATTTCAACATAGAGAATATTTCACCTTATTTGATTTACCAGGATTGTAATGGATTGAGAAGTCATATTCCTTGGTGATCTATAACTATATTCACTAGCATATATGAAGCTTCTTATATGTGAATATATATTCGAGGATCTTGTAATCAATATATATTTCACACTTCTCCATATAGTGATAATTCTACCATATTTCCAATATGAAGATCACATCCGCCAACTCCATTTCATCATGGGATAGTTTTGATATTAAACTTTTAGCTACCTTTATATGTAGGTTATCACTTTATCATTATTTTCAGTACAAAACCTAATACAACCTTTGATTCATCGTTATATTCCATGAAGTGTTCTACCCTTATGGGTTTTTTAAGTACTGCTGTAGTGATAAAAAGCTTTTCCAAATATTTGAATAAGTCCTCACATTTATTGGTCCAGAAAAAACATTACTCACATCCAAGTCATCTTGGATAGTGGGTTTGACAATCATGAGAAGTTCCTAATAAATCATTACTAATACCCAGCTAGATTGAAGAAACTATGGATCTCCATTAAAATTTTTAGTATGGTCCACTCCTCAATTAACTTTATCATGGAAGGGTTCACAAATATCCCATTTCTAGTGATAACATGCCTCATCTATGATACACATTTTATCCAGAACTCACATTTACTATAATTTTCATATATTTTCTCCATTAAAAAAATATTTTTTATAGTATTAAAATTATCCTCATGATCCTCCATGATCATGGAGTATATAAGAATATCTTCTACAAATACCACCACAAATTTTTCATAGAGACATCTCATAAATCTATTCATTTTGTCCATGAAAATTTATAGAGAATTAGTGAGTCTACAGGGAATTACTATGAACTCATAGTGTCTATACCTTGTTCGAAAGGTATTCTTACGAATATATTCCTTGTTCACCTTTAATTAGTGATATACAGACCAAAGGTACACCTTATATAAATACTTGTCCCCACATAGATGATCTATAAAGTCATATATTTATTGTAGGGTATAATTATTATTTATCATTATTCTATTAATATCATGATAATCAATGCAGAGATACATTGATCTATCCTTCTTCTTGATAATGAGGATCGGAACACGCTATGGTGAAACACTTGGGCATATAAAACCCTTCACCAAATTGTCTTCTTCTTAAGTTCTTCTAACTCAATGGTGTCCATCTTATAAGAATTATTTTATATGTGAAGATATATAGGTATAAGTTCAACTGAGAACTCAACCTCTTGTTCAGGAATAATATTAGAAAGTTCTTTAGTGAACACCTCAGTGTAGTCCCTCACAATGGGCATGTATTCAAGAATAATCTTATCCTTTTCCTCAATCATTTGATCTAGATATTCATTCTCATAAGGAAATAATATCCACTCTTGATTTGATTATTCTAAAATATATTCACTCTCTTCATTACAGGTTTACATAATTGGAGGATTCCACAAGATGTGAAGAGTGATATCCTTCTCCTGATTTTTGATGTTGGATTTAAATAAAGATAGAAAATCTATGCTCAATATATCATCAAACTCCACCAAAATAAGTAAGATGATATTTTTTTGGAGGTTCCGTCCATAAATATTGACTAAAGAGGAGTTATATACTTTATATAAAATAATTTCTCCATTCTCTATTCTCATAGTTAAGTCAACATTCATATTTGGAGGTGGTGTTTTACTAGTTCTACTAATCTTTCAAGATATGAAAGAATTAGAAAAACAGAATAAAATAGTATGTTTCCTATTTTTGAATGAATAACCATCATACCTCTCACTACATCATTTTCAGGATACACTACAATAGTAGTGATAACATATTCCATTCCTTTCTTCCTTGGAGGTTATTTTTATTGATTGTCTCTAAAACCCTTGTATTAGGGAATTGGATCATAAAATTCCCATGTTCATTGTAGTTGAAACACTATATTGTAGGTTGAGTTTTGATTTGAACCTTCCTTTTTTATTACACATTAGAAAGATTCTACAAATCCCTTTGGAATTGATTATGTGGATTGCATATTCTTATACATTTGAAGCATCTCCTGGTTTCCATTAGACAGTTACTAGGACGATTCTTTGCATTTTTTTTAAATATGGGATATTGGGTTTTCTTTCCACCATGGAATTTATCTATTAATAATCCCATATTAAACTCCATATTCCTATTTTTATCTATGAGTCCACGAGACACTTGAGAGTCTCCAGTATAATTCTCAATCAAAAGGGAATAAATAATAATCTCCTCATATCTATCAAATTCCGGAATCACCAAATATTATAATAGAATTGGTTTTAATCCACTAATGAAGAGATCCACCTTTCTTTCAGTGTTTATGAAAAATCTGGAGGCAAATTGTAAAATCCTTGAATGTTTTCCTCATACACACAAATAGACTCATCTTCATTTTTTTTCATTATGAGGAATTCCTTCTCTATCTTATGATGGAGAGTTTTGGAAAAATACTTTTAATTTTTTTTCATGAATCCTTACTAATCCATAGAATAAATTTTATCTTTAATCTTAATATTCTTTATTAGTTTCCACGAATGATATACTTCCCCATCAAAACAATAGACCACCAACATGGCTTTCTCTTCTTATGAGAATTAGAGGATCACAAATTTTTTCCTCATAAAAGTTAATCAATTGTTATGTGACTATGGGATTAAAAGATCGACTAAATATAGGATGAATTTGTATCATAATGTATTTAACCACAAATTTTTCCTTTTTTGGAGGAATGAGGGATTTCATACGGTTCATGTTATTATTCACAACTTGAGCCAGTTGGGTTGACACAATCATGATGTTCTGAGTTCCCATTCCCATCAGTTTCGGCATATCATTAGGGAAATCATAAAATTGCTTATCACATTAGTTATTTGCACTAGTTTTCATATTTATATCCATCAAATGAAAAAAATAAAATTACCAAGTCTTGAATACCTAGTTAATGAGAATATAAAAAAGAAATATATGAACATATGAGGATAAAATTATAAATTAAAAGTATATCTTATCTTATGATTCCCTAAGTTTAAATCTAGGATATCCATGGTGATATAATTATCCCTATGTTTATTACTAAAATTTTAGTCTTAATCAACAAAAATAACTATGAAATAATTTGAAACCAACTATTGTAACCCAATCCTTTTACACATATTATTACACGATTTTAACCATAATTATCTATGAAATAAAAACGGAGGATAAAAAATTATATTGTATTTGGAAGACTATATACACAATAAGAAAAAATAAAAGTAGAATAAAAAATCATTTTATTATTCTCCATAATTAAATCATAACTCTCTTTGAGATCCTATAACTGTATAAGATAACATGTTGAATATAAAGACAATAAGAGATGAGATAAAAATCCTAGTAAGGGAATAAACATGGGATTGAAGCTTAAAACATGAGTTAAAAGGAATAAAATGATAAAATAAAAGGAATGGATCATGAATAAACATATGTAATCATAACATAGAGATCATGGGATCATATAATCAAATCAATATGTAACATGACATAAACATGATTCATGGCTAGCTACTAAGACTATATCATATGGTGGATAGAGTCTCATAATATATTAGGTTTACTCCCTAATCCCATACATAATGTATTATGTGAATAAAACATTACCCAATTCATTGGAATGCTATCCAGGAACACCCATCATAACATTTTAATTCATATGTTTTTCATATAAATTATCAAACATAACGAATAAAAATATGGGTTACCCATGGAATGAAATGTGTATCGTAATCTTGTAATAAGTATTAAACAAAGGGTGTATAATAATTTCATTCATGAAAAAATGAATTTAAATAATTATTGGTAATTTATAAATAAAAAATAATAATAAATCAAGAATAGTGATGTCCAAATTAATTGAAAATGTGAAAAAATAGTCGTTAGCTAACATTAGAAATGTGACACTTAAATGCGGTTTTATAGAAAATAGTAAAGAGTCTTTAAAGAGGATAAATGAATAATTGTTTTTATAAAAATAATTGTTAAATAAAATAGTTTTTTATTATAAATTTAGTGATTTTATAAATGTATTATAAGTTTAAATCATTTTAGGGGGTATTCATGAAAATGGGTATGAAATGGAGACGTTCCCATTAATCGGGTTTTCTAATTGAGAGGAATTTTAAAAGGAACATTTTTAAAACATGTAATTTCCTATAAAATAAATATTAATTGTGATAAAACATATTTTATGTTCATATACACATAATATATTATAATTATATAACAATAATTAAGAGATTAATTAAGGTAAAGAGAGAAAAAACATAACCTAATGAAAATATGGAGGTTCAGAGAGATCCCTTACATTGCGCATTCCTTCAGTTAAAAACAATTTAACATCATGCATAATGGATTGAATCATGTTATTAATTTATAATAGAAACCAATTCTTATTTATTATACCATATAAAATCCTTTTATAACCTCCTACCACTCTTTTGTTGATAATATTGCATTATTATCATTGTTTTGGGTGTTAACTGCTTTATCTTTTCACATATATTTTGTCACGTATGCTTTAGTTCATCTGCGTGGGATATAAAATAATCATAAAAATATTGTTATTAATGATATAAGTATAATATTTAATGATTTAAAACATTTTTATAACCATTATTTAAATTTGAATATAGAGAATGAGTAGAATCGCTTCATGGAGACGGTAGGCCGAATGTACGCCTGAGCAATAATATCATTACCTTAATGGGGAATGGGTTGAGAAATTTATGATATATAAATTTTAAAGAATAAATATAATGTAATAATTGCCATATATATCAATTATTTATATCATTATAATCATAAAACTAATTTTGTGATGAAAAATGAATTATAATACTATATTGGGATGAATAGTCAAACATATGCACGCACGATACTTTCATTTTTAATTTGTTGGATAAAAGGAGGAATATGGTTATCTCATAATAATAATAACATATTCGTATATATATGATATTGGATCTATTATTTTCGGATGATTAGAACATATTAATAGGATATAAGTGATATAATAAATCGGAAAGAGTCGGTAAATACAATTATATCTTCTACAATGGTTCTCCTCTATAACTTATCTAAATGGATCTATGGTAGGTATTTTGGATGGTCTAGAACCACAATAAATTAAATAAAGATTTTTATTAGAGAAATAGCTATATTTAATTTAGCTATATGTCTCAAATTGGTGTAAATAAGTGAAGAAACGAGTACCCTTTTATTATTGCGGTGAGGGGAACTTTTGAAACATCTCAAATTATTAAAATATAATAAGAGTATTATAGATCCAAATGCATAAAAATATATAATAAATAAAAACAATAAATAATATTTTACTACATATTATCCCTTTTGTGATTATATAATCTTTTTACTATTTTTAATCAATTTAACAAAATATTATATTAATGAAATATCATTATTGACATTTTTGATTCTATTCAAAACACTGAATTTAAAAATATTAAAAAAATAAGACAAACTATAAAAATCTATTTTATTATATCCTAAAAATATAAATTTCATCAATTAAATTCTTGTATGACATTAAATACTTCAAATTATATTTATTTTAATATTTTTAATATCATTTATTTTATTTTTCCATTAACTTAATAATTATTGCATCAGTTTAGTGCATGAATTTCATGTAATTAATTATTACATAAAACATAAAAGTAAATTTTCATGATGAATAAAAATAAATTATATTTTAAAATACTATTTATAGTTTAACATATCTTCTGGATAACCACAAATTAAAAATTCTATACTTATTAAAAACAATAGTGCGGCATCTTTGATTTTTATTTAAATAAAATACTATAAAGGTTTTAATTTAAACCAAATGGATCCCATAGGTCATGAATTACACCCATGTATGCGTATGGTCGAAAATAACCCATAAAATATAATTTAAAAAAGTGTTATGGTCATTTTATAATACTTATTATATTTTTTTACCCTTAATTCCCCAATTTACCGTTAACCGTGGTAAAAAATTATTAAGGTTATTATTAATATTGGAAAAAAATAAAAGTGGTATAATTATTAAATTTGGGACTAATTAATATTAAATTTAAAAAACCCAATGAAAAATAATTATTTTGAAAAATTCTTATTTTATGTATAAAATGTTATTATACAAAATTCATGTATAAAATTCATATAAAAGGCAAATAATAGATTATTTATAATCAAAATAAAATAATTATAGTTTAAAAAAAATCCAAAACAGAATTTTACTTGTTAAAGTATTAAAAAGAAAATACAATTTTCAATTTAAATATGTCTTTTTTACTATTCATTAAAATTTAATTTTTTTAGAAAATTATCAAAAATTTATCCTAATTTTTTTTTGGCATACTTAATTCAAAAATGAAGTTTCTTTTTTAAAATAAATATTACAAAAGTTTCAAATTTATTTATATTTAATTTCATATAGAATTCAATAAAAGTGTTTTTTTGATAAAACGTATTTTTGAAGGGTAAAAGATTTTACTAAAATTAAGTGTTTATTTAATAAGAAATAATAAATAATTATATTTAGTAATATGTTTTTTCATTTCAATAACTTCTATTTCAATTTCTAGGTTATATTGGTCAAGTTCAAATAATAATATTTTAGTAGTAAATCACAGTTCTTTTAAACTCAGTGTTGCGTGCAACAAAAGATACCAAAAAATAAAATTATTTAAAGAGAAATATGTAATAAAAATATCAGGGTGTTACATATGATGTCTTCAAGAAATTATGAATATTCCTATTATTTTCACACTCAAAGTGTTTACTTTAATATTAATGAATTTGATGAGAATATTGGATTTACTATGTGTTCGATAGATCCCTAAAACTTTTATTTTGTTGTTAGCATATGTAATATCTAAATTATTACGTCATTATTTATATAAATATTTCAACTAGCACTCATTATTTTCAATGCCTTCCAAACTTATTAATTATTACGTATATTCTGGTATGCATTATATCAAGTAGTCATAGTCCATATAAGAAATTTTTCACTATATTAGGTATTTTGTTTAGTAGGCTCAATACTATTCATAATTTACATACACCACTATGTAATAATATATTTATTCTATTTAATACATCAATAAAATTGATATGTGTGTTGTTATTAATCATAATTTATGATATAAATATTATACTTTAAATAGTGAATCAATAATATCCCCCATTTAACAAGAATAAGACATAATAAGATATAGTATAATAGAGTACGAATCATTTTAAAGACAATGTTAATGATTTTATGAACTAAATAAAATAAAGAAAAGATAATATTGATACAAACAAACTATTTAAAGAAATATTTATTATTATAATGTATAAAATATTTCTTACCATACTTCCTCTCTCCCTTTGTGATTTTCATAATTTATGGGAAAATGAATGCGAGTTAAAGAAAATAAATATGAATAAAAAATAGAATACAAATACCGAATTAAAAACTAAAATTTTCATTGAATGTAAACAATAAGTATGAGATTGAAAAAATTCAATATCAATATTTCTTTTCATGTTACCCGATTCATTTTTCAAGATCTTGATTGTTGTTTTGTAATTCATTCATAATTTCGTGCATGCACTCAACATATTTATACATTTTCTCAACGATCTCCATGTTCTCATTCTAATCTTATTTATAAAAATATAGAACATCGTTGATATAAAACTATTCCTTAATAACAATATTTTGTCTTTAAATATTAATAGATTTTACAAATGGATGATTGAATTATGTATTCATCGCATCAATATTTAATTTCATACTTGATAGTATTGATAACATCTCAAACTAAATTAATAAATATATATTTTTAGGGGTAATTTATTATTATCCTTTTTATCATATAGAACATATCAACTCATACATGTTCTTTAAAATTGGAAAAATCAGGATGCACATGCATTCATTTTAGACAACCCTCTTCAAGGTGTTCATCCATATTTACTATGATCTTTCTAGTAGGTGATTGTTATAAAATATCACTAGAGGAATTTGGATTTGATTAGCGTGATTTATTTACTAAATATTCATTATATAAACATTCTTTATCTATTTATAAAATATCAATATTCAATATTTGTCCTTCTGACATTTTATTAAGATTCTTCTGTTGAAGAATATTTCATTTTATGTGATTTATGAGGGGATATATTTGGATGTATTTTATTGATAAAAATATAAAAATATATATTCATTAATGATAATGATTGATCAAATGGTAAATAAAAAGTACAAAGATTCTTCATTCATACTGACTCATGTGTAAATGGTTCTTGATTAATTTTTATGGTTACTACAGTTTTAAGGGAAGTTACTCGTTTTTTGATGTTCCTAGAAAGGGTGAAATCCACTACTTTCATCTTGAAGATATATATTACAGATCCTTTAAAATTGCAACTATAGTAGGACTGGATTTATTAGTTTATGAATATATTGATGATTTTTTTATGATAACATGGAATAAATTTTATCCCCTATTATGAATTTTCATTTTTAATTTTCCAATTAGAGAATGGGTCTATACCAATTTATTACTTGGTAGATCAATAAATGTTTGGCCATTGATAAATTATTCTGTAACAGGAAGAATCACTCTTGGATTCTTCTTATTAAAATAATTTTCAGTGGATTTAAATTCTCTTAATTTCATTTACTTAGAATGTTTGATTGGTTTTTTCATTTGATCAATGTTTTAATAAGACTTCGTCCTTATTAGTTAAAAATTTCTATCACCTTCCTTAAAATCATATGAAAGTGCTTTAATTTTTCTTTGATTCTTACAAGAGGTTTTCTGGGTATCCATGTCCTTCAAATCCTGCCTCTTATAACTAACTTCATCGGGATCCTATTTGATAAATATCGTATCAAATTTATTTAATTTTTCATCTATCTCGTATTCTATTCATTAATTGAAAGTTGATTCAATCATTATTTCATCATCCCAATTTGATAGTTTAACATTGCCTTCCTTTCATAATTCTATAAATTAACTAGTTGACTCCTCAAAATATTTTCTGTATTGAACATGAGATGGATTTTACATATTAAGATAAACATAAAATTTGTTTTGACTATTATAGAATAGTATATTCTTTATGATGATATCCTAATTAATTGTATTGTCTTGAACCATTAAATGTTTTTAGAGAAACAACATTAACTTCAAACAACAATTTTAGAACAAATATTTTATTATTATACTATATAGAATAGTTTTATTTATTATTACCCTTGAATGAAAAAATTCAATATAATCATATCTAAAATATATATTTTTAAAAGGGAACATATTCATTAAGTGAACAAAAATGTATATATCTTGAACTTTAATTGTATCAATATATCCTTTTAATGGAACATAATTTTATGGATCCACTTGTAAACAACAATTCGTTTTATACCAAAATAATTCATTTTGTGGCCTTATGTAATGCTTATGAAAATTATAACTCATAAATTTTCACATAAAATAATATTCCTTCTCAAAAAACTTATTTACAACCAAAATAATTTCTCCTCTTCATAAAATACCTATCTCATTTACAAACTACTCTATATTAAATGAAAATTGTCTTCATTTTATAGAAAAATTTTCTTTCTTCAATCCTATTATTTTATCATAGAAAAAATTACTATATAATTGATAAAAAAAATTAATATAGTGGGGATAACACTTCTTATATGGTAGGGATGCCAACTTCCACTTATGAAACTCGATGTCTTGATTAAATAGGTATGTGTACATTTCAAACCACTCCGGTTATTTCAACCCTTCATATCTGATCTTTTATACTACTATTTCACTTAGATTCATTAATCTCACCATCAAAATGACATATTTGACTATAGTTACTGAAGGAGAAGACTTATATTGAGTGACATTAATTGGATTGAACATAAAAAAAAAGTGTATATCTAGAGTAATTTTTTTTAAATATTTGTGTCTTTATAATCATGATAAGTAAGTGGGTTTGATTACACTTCATTCATAAATAATGTTTCTAATATATTTATTATAGGACACTTGGATGATCGAATATTTTTTTTCATAAAATATTACAAAATCACAATCATTTGATTGAAAATCTACCATGAAGATATCAATTTTATTTTCAAATTAAAATAAGGAAAAATTAAATGATAATTTAGTATCCTTAAAATATTTAAATATTTTATTTTTAAATAAGAAATTTTATCATTGTTTCCTTTATGATTCATAAATTTTATATAGATAAACATCATTATAAATATTTTCAATTCACATTATGTAATTATTTCAGATATAATAATTCAAGTTTACAAATGTGGTGAAAGAAGTTTTTACAAGACTATACACTCCCCTCACATTGAGGATCATTTAACTATTAAAGGATAAAAAGAAATATTGAACGTGGTTATTTGAATTAAATCATCAGTCTTATTAATTTAATGAACTTAGATTTTTAATAATTCAAATATTTATGAAAATTTAAATAAGTTGATATTATGTTATGATAATTTTAGGCTTATGTTTTTTTCTATGCATAATAATGATAATAATGTCTAACATCAATTTAATCGAGGTCTTGTACAATTTTTTCATTGTTTTTTCAAATTTTTGTCATTTTTTTAATTTTCTATGGTTTTTCAGTACAAAATAGTACTATATTGAATTCTACTGGATTGGGAAAAAAACTATCAATTCTAGATATCCTTGAATTAATTTTCATTCATACAATATATTTTTATTTATAAGTTTTTTAGCTAATGTTTTGATTTTTGAAAGAATTTTGGTGAAAGGAAAGAATTTGGGTAATATAAAACCAAAAAAGGTTATTGTTATGATTAGGGAAAATTGATTAATATAGTTTGAACTATAGAAAATGTTCGACTTCCAATACAGTCTCAAATATTATCTTAAGGAGGTTCCAAAACACCAACATAGTTCTAAATATAACTATTATCATTCATTGAGGAAAATGTAATGCAGTGAAAGGGATTTTCATAATATTCTAGGGCTAATGGAATCTAGCATCATGAATTGAGAGTATACTATAATTCCAACATAAGCCTGTGAACATCACTACAATGATATTCTAGCTCCATCATAGTATGAAGAAGTCACTAGATATGTCATCCTTAATCCAACATAATATAGAGAGACAACAAAAAATATGAGATCATGCACAATGTAATTAGTACTGCGATGTTTTTTTACATGAAATCGAAAAATAAAGGGGTCGAGGATATACTGCAGACAAAAAAAATATGAAATTAAAACATGATGATATTATAACACGAAAATGACCCATATTACATATATAGAATACATCAGTAATGAAATATACTACGAGGTCACTATTGTTTCATCTTATAGTGTAAGTGTGTGGTTGTGGGTGATATATTAATATTTATTTTAATATTTAGTTTCTTAAATCCTGAAGTGATGATTATTCTTGTTAAATTTAAAATTATTTTATTTAGATATGAATAAAATATATATATCATCTTAGGATCCTTTATTTTTTGATGATGCTAACATTCTTAGAGACCCTTTTCAGATTTCATTCATTATGATGTAATGATCCAATGGTAGAATCCCTCTAGTGGTGATATACACATAATCCTTTGATCATCGAGAAATGACATCAATTTCTATGTGCTAGCATTATGAATTTATTTACTTGTGTTGTTAATTTTGGTCACTCATCCTTTGGTCATGAAATAATCTCTCTCGCACTTCTCATTCTTGAGAGGGAGAGGGAAGGAGGAGTCGAGAGAGAATTTCATTATGTGCAATGATCCTATATTTTTATTTCATCCCATGCAACAGACATAATAGTCTATTTCTAGAGTTATATTTTAGGATAAAATTTTATTTAATTACATGTCTTCCCTTAAACAATATTATAACCTTTAATATACCCCATGTCATATAATAATAATATTATAATTATTAATATTTTGTGGTGCGCACCAACTTTCTCAAAAAAAATATTATTTATCTAGTCTGTAAATTAATATTTGTCACCAGATATGGTCTTTGTACATTTGAACTCCAGTAGAATTTATTTAACACCAAAGTAAATATTAATTTTTTTATTCACCAATAAATATTTGTAATAGATAAAACATGAATAAAATTATTTCTCACTCTTGATAATAATATTTATTCTATTAATTAAATTCCAATAGAATATAATTGAGATCAATGTAAACACGTAGTGTGTGACCATCTTGGATTATTTATCATTAGCATTGGGCGGTCATGCCTAAAGTCTATGATTAGTTTTTATAAATGGGTCAAGGAACTCGAACGAAATAACTTCATTTCATAATGACAACAATGACATTAATAATATCATGTTTAATATAATCCCATTTTCACAATATCTCATCAAGTAAGATTCACATTTCTGTCACCAACCTATATACTCGATATATATTTCGATGCAATTATGAAATAAATACATTGATACACCATTTCCCTGGAATTTAATGTGATATTTCTACTCCAATAAAATGTTCAAGATATCAACTTCAGTAAATATGGAAGGGAAAATCGTTCCTTTAGATATCCATTAATAACATGTCAATCGTGACACACCCAACGTACCCTACCTCATCATTAACATATGTCATCATGGTTTTCTTCATAAATTCTAATTGTGGGAGTCTTGAAGTTCATTAATGACATTATTAAGGTATATGGTCCATTACACATGCTCATAAATAGGATTCTACATTGATAGAAAAATATGAGGAATTATTACTTGGAGGTCTATTCTCATAATCTCTCATCATTGAGATTACCATGTGTGGACTTCATAAGATGAAGTCAAATCCTCATACGAGTACTCATTCCTAATTGTCATGTTCTATTTGTCCTATTATAGAATATTATCTATCCGTAGAACTATATTTGAGATTATCATCATTACACTTCAAGGTTCTCGTCATAGCGGGGAACTACTATGACCTTATTAATGCAACAAACACTATATGACATTATTAAATAAAATTAATGCATAATGATAGATAATATATAATAATATATTTTATTAATATTAAAATAATCAAAATATACATGTAATCAATGTAAATATATTTAGTCCTAGGACACCAACTCCTACAAACTCCCACTTAGACTAGAGCCAACTGCATGCGACTATTAGTCCTCCAGAACACACATGATAATCATGTTTCTACTGATTCAATAATTTATTTTAGTGTTCCACCATGTTTTAATTAGTATAAATACTATTTACTAAAACCTCGCATCTCTTAGAAAAATCTATCAGGAGATGATACTTTTAAAATATGTGTTTCATCCACTGATGTGACCTTGGATCTTTTGCAGACACCGTTGTAGTATTATCATAATTGGGTGTGATAAGATATTTATTTCTTGGAACCACGTAAAGATCTTGTATGATGTTGTGCATCCATACCACTTATTTAGCTACCTTATAAGTCACAATATATTTAGACTCTACTTTGGAATCTATGACAACAACCATATTGTATATCTTCTAGCACACAACACCTCCATTATACATGAATCAGTACCAGTTTGTGATTTCATATCATCATGATTTATTTGTAAACTAGCATATGCATATCCTATGATTACTAGTTACTCATATACTCCATCAAATAATAAAATATATTTAGTATACCATATGTACTTATGTATTTTATTGACTACCATCTAATAGGGGTCACTTGGGTCAGCTTGATATCTTCCTACCACATGAGTAGGTGAAATATACACTAGTACATAGTATAACATACATGACTAACCAAATCGATGGAATATATGGAATCTTTTATATTCTAATTCGTTCCATAAGTGTTTGAGAAAACATTTGTCTGGAAAGATTAATTCCATGTGGCACTAAAAACAATCCCCTCTTGGATTGTTTCATACTAAAACTCTTTAATATATTGTCAATATATATACCTCTAATTAGGCCATGTAGTCTCTTGGTTATATCATAATGGATCTTGATACCAATAATATTTGATGCCTCAGCTAATTACATATTGGAAAAGGATTTATTCTACTTGGACATAACATATTTCATGACTAGTATATCATTTCCGTTGAGTAATATGTCATCAACATATACAATTTATAAAATTAATGCACTCCCACTAAACCATTTGTAGACACAAGGATGAAATTCTTTCTTTATGAAACCAAATTTCCTAATCGATTCATCAAAATGAATATTCCATGACACAGATGATTTCTTTAATCCAATAATGGATTTTTAAAATTTTCGTATATTGTTAGAATATTTTAAGGTCACAAAGTAGTTAGTTTGTATGATATAGACATCTTGCAATTACTTCTTTATTACCTATTTCAATCCAATGGGATTTGCATCCAATGGGGGATCTGCCAAAATCTAGACTTGGTTTTGGTACATGGAATCCATTTTAGAATTCACTTCTTCTTTCCACTTAAAACCATATTTTCCACTTACTACTTAATTATAGGATAAAGGATTATTATTATCAACTAATAATGATCCTCCATCATCAGTGATTAGAAAATCAAAATGTTCTTCTTCTATAACCTCTCTTGTACTCATATAAAATACTTGTGCCTCTTGAATAACTTCTTCCATAGGGATTTGTGGAATATTTTCCTATTCCAACTTTTTTATACATTGTTCCTAAAATTAATTTCATTAGATCTTTCTCCCACTATCAATTTCATTATGTTATTCCTCTCAATGAATACAAAATTTATTTCCCCTATTAAAATTTTCCAAGGGTTCATATAGGTAATATCCCATTGTTTCCTTGGGATATCTGATAAAGGTACACATTGTGCCTTAGTGTAGAAGTCTGTTACCTAAATAGGCCATAATAACCTCTTCACGACCCCACACATGTATGTATAAAAACTTGTGTTTATTTCTATCCCATAACTGGTATGGTATACTGTATATCTCATATGTTGGAACTTTTTTTATTATTTATGTTTTTGTTTGTAATGTGTATCCCCAAAATGATAATAGAAGACTCGTATGATCCATCATTGGTATCACTATATTTAATAAGGTTTGGTTTTACTTTTTACATATACCATTACACTGACGTCTATATAGGGGAGTCAGTTGAGATAGAATCCCCAAATCCCATAAATAATCAATGAAGTATTGATTAAGGTATTATCCATCATGGTTTTAGTGGGGTTTGTAAATATTCTTACCAAGATGGTTATCAAATTCATTCTTGTATTCTTTGTATTAATCAAAATAATATGAATTATACCCCATTAAGATGAAATATCTATATCTACTAAATTCATTAGTAAAATTTATGTTGTATGAGTACCTTCCCCTTTATTCAATATGAAATATTGCGCAGACATCAGTATGAACTAATTTAAGAATAAATTTGGCCCTTTAAATTTTACATTAAATAAGGATTTGGTCATTTTTCCTTGTAAACATGCATTATATGAACCATGAATTTTTAGTTCAAAATAATCTAAATATCCATCTTGGCACAATCTAATCAAGCACATTTCATTTACATGACCTATCCAGTGATACAAACGTTGAGTGTGGTATGAGTCCTGTGAAGTATTTTTTGTTATTGATTTTTGATAATTGTCTTGTGTAATACAACACATAAATATCATTATTCAAATGCACATTACCTTAAAAAATTATATCTATATAAAAAAAGATTCATTTATTCTTAAATTTGAAAATAAATTCATCTGTATAAATTCTGGATATAGAAATAATGTTTTTGGTAAAAAATTGTACAAAATAAATATCTTCCAAAACCAAGATCATTCCCATTGTCTATTAAAGGTGAACACATATGTGGAAACAATAATATGTATCTAATATTCAATTTGTAGAAATAGATAAATTTCACTCGATAACAAATACATCTAAATATTCCCCTTGATTATTTGGCTTTGTATATTTTGTATTCCAATGGACCTTCTTGACACATGTAAAACAATAAACATCCTATTGCCTAGGTTTAACCTTGATCATCATCTTCTTGGAAGGGTGCGAAGAATATCTGGTCTTAGATATCATTAATTTCCCTTTATATTTGTTGTCCATAATTATTAAAGGATTTTCACGATTTGTCTCTTTATCTAATTAGCGGAGAAGTGTGAGATGATTAGGTAGTTACTACATAATTTTATTCATATTAAAATTTATAAAAAATCTCTAGAAGCTCTGAGGGTGTGTTGTAGGAATGGATTAGTGCATATCTCATAGAGGAGTTTAAACAATAAAACATATATTCGCTCAATTTATCCAATGAGCTTGACTGCACGAGGAAAAACTAGCACACCCTACACAAGGTTACTATAAAAGAGAATCATTAAAATCTAAAATTTATTATCTATATTTATACTAGTAAATACCATGGAGGTTTTCAATCATGCTATAAGAATATATGTTTTCATGAGACTTCATGAGTTCACTCGATATAAAGGATAACATCAAAAATTGAATTCCGACAATGTCATTCATATTGTTTTTATAGATTCGAAACTCTTTATCACTTCACTCCATGGTAGGGGGATTTATTATTGGGGATTCTAGTATGTAAGCTTTCCGTTTATGGAGAAACACAACCCGAAGGAATCTATACCACTCATGGATGTTACTTCTAGTCATGAAGTTTTATTTCTCCAATGCAGATCATAGGGTAGTGTGGATGATGATATTTCAATTAATTATTATATTTTAAATTGAAGATTATAAGGGTTATTCTTGATTAAAAATCATGTGATAAATAATAAATTAATTGTTTTTATTAAATGTCCCACTATTTTATGACGACCTAATATCCAAAACTTTTGAACATGGAATGTCTAGTTACAAGTCTAACTTAGTATTTAATTGTGGGATACTAACATATCATGCATATGTTTTATCTTGTTTTATCATTTAAATCCGTTAATATTAAATATATTTTACTTAATTAATTAACCATATTGAATAAAACATTTATGCATAATACATTCATTTAAATTTAATATTTTCACATCAATTAATTTATTTATGGGACCGTAGTCTTGCATCCACAAAATAAATTATGCATATAAAATAATAATTAATTAATTAAATGAATTGTTCTTGAGAGTTTTTAATTGTTCATTTAATGAGAAGAAATTAAATAAACCTATGACCTATGGGAAATAACTTATATTTATAGTCTTATAATGAGTTACAACATTCATCCTATTTATATGTGTATCACCTAGGTTGGAATCATTAAGTTTTCATCATTAACTTTCTCCACACATCCTTGGAAACTATATTAATTTAAAGTATTTATAACCAAAAAACGTTGAGGAGAATCAAAGGATTTGTTAATAGGGGATTTTATAAATGTCTTTGGACATGCAGATCCTACATAACAATATAGGGACGGATGAATCCCAAGCTATCAAGATTAATTTAATATTTAATAGTTGAAAACTCATGAAATAAATTAAATTAAAATAGATAACACTTAATATGGTCTTGGTAAATCTCTTGAATCGTCATACATAAAACATATATGCAAAATTAAAATGATTAACAATCATTTAGATTTATTATTTATTAGAATAATAAACTCTATTGCATTAAATAATTAATTAATTCCCCTTGATCTTAGTGAATATCTTAATACTCTTAGACATAACCATAATTATGGAATTAATGGAAAATAAATTATATAACTAATAATTATAGATATATTAATATAAATTAATTGAGAATTTGAAATTAATTATATCCATTATTAAATTATCAAATACAACAGGTTAAAATCAATAAAATGAGGTTTTAATTATTCTTTTAATAAATTAATGTAATTTAATTCTTCTAGTAGTTGGAAGAGAACACATCATGTACTTTTCAGATACACACCATGTACGTCAATTTGTTTTATCTAGGTTACACGCTTGGGGATTTGACATTTTGACTCAATTATACTACATGACATGTACATGCCAGATACGCACCGTGTATTTCCTTTCTATGTGCCCAGGATAAATTCCTAGTTTGAAAAATGTATCTCAACTACAATATAAAACATTTAAAAGTAATATACACACTATGTGGTCCAAATTTCATGTGACCACACAACCCACCAAATAACTCAATGTTTTAATCAGTCATGACTAAAGACTCTGTACCATGCATCTTATGTGTCTGTATAACTCACTGAATGGCTCAGTGTGTTTTTCAAATGTCAAAAATGATTAAATAAATTCTGTTTACACTATATACATGTCATGTATATCATAAATGATACGTTATTTAAGTCTTAATCAATTTGAATTTGTATAATGACCGCACAGATTATGGGATTTACACAAATAACCCATGTAGATTACATGATGTGTACAACAACTACATGTCATGTAATCCGACATGCTATGTACCAGACTGTCCCAATCTAGAAAGTTTGTGAAATAAATTCACTTCATGTAATTAACTGTTTTATATTTCATTCATCTTGTGGTGCATCAAATATAGTTCACATTGTTACAAAAAATGTACCCCAACTACACACCGTGTAACCTAGTTTTACCAGAACTGTTTTTTAGACTTCTCAATGGAATCTCCAGTCATTATTTATCTATTATTAAACCTTTCAGAAAATAAAAAACTAAATGAACATGATTAATATGTTGATAAAATATTAATTTCAATTCAATTAAAGAATGAATAACATAAAATAAAAATTTAACCACAATTTTATATTGATCAACAGTTAAATAAATAATTCTATATTTAAAACATGACCTCCATTTGATACCAAATGTAGGTTCTTGGAAAAATGGAAGCATGCAGTGGTTGGATATATATTAAAATTTCGTTTAATTTTTAGTTCTTGATACCCCATGTGAGGATCTTTCATGTTAAATTTATTATTAATTTATTTAGATATAATGAAAATAAATACCTTCTCTTAGGATCCTTTCTTCATTGAATATGATGATCATCTTAAAGATCCTTTTTGTATTTCCTTAATTGAGATGCGAGGATATAAATGTAGAATCTATTTAGTATTGATCCCCATGCACTCCTTTGATCTTTGAGCAATGCCAATCGATTTCCAATTTCTTGTGTAGTGAATCATTTTCCTTGCATTGTTCTTGTTGGCCACTTGTCCTTTGGTATAGAAGGAATCTCTATTGTGTTTCTCATTCATGAGAGGGATATAGAAGGATCTGAGAGAGAATTTCATTATTCACAATAGTTCCATAATTTTGTACCATCCCACACAATAGATATTACTATCTATTTATATGGATTGGTTTTAGGTTAAAATATTTTTTAATTGCATGCTCTCCCTTAAAAAATATTATGAAATTTAATAAATACCATATCTCTTAATAATAATAATAATATTATTATTTTGGTAATGTGGCAACATTAACAAAAAAAATTTATTTAACCTTCTTGTTAATTAAATTTTGTCACCTTACATAATCATAGTCCATTCAATCTTCTCTAAAATTTATTAAACACCTGAATAAATATTAAATGTTTTATTCATCAATAAATATTTTTGACCAATAAATCACGAATAAAAATATTCCTCAGTATTGAGAATTATATATATTATTTTAATTAAATTCAAATAGAATTTAATTGAGATCAACGGAAAAACTTAGTTTGTGACCCTCTTGTATTCTTTCTCATTAGCATTTGAAAGGCTTGTCTAAAGTCCATGATTACTATTTAAAAATGGGTCAAGGAACCCAATTTATAGAACTTAATATAGAAATGATGAAAACCGCATACAATTTAACACAATATAATATAATACCTTTTTCAAAATATCTAATCAAGCGGGTTGCACATTTGTGTGACCAACAAATATGCTCGATATTTATTTCTTTGACAATCTGAAATAAACATGTCGATACACCATGAGCATGGAATTTAATATTACGATTCTATTATAATTAAATGGATGATATATTATCTCCCATAAATATATAATGTACAAATAATCCCTCAACTTATCCATTAATAAAGTTTCAATAATGATTCAGGCAACATACCCTACCCCGCTAAAAAGATATGTCGTCATGGTTTTCATTTGGAAATCTAAGTGCGCCTGTCAAGAAATGCATTAATGATAATATTAAAATATAATAACCATTAAACACACTCTAATATAAGAATATATAATGAATCCAAAACATGTAAAATCTCTACTGGTGTATCTATTCTCATAATATACCATCTCATAGATTACCAAGTGTAAACATGATGAGAAAAAGCCTCATCCAATTACAAGTACGTACACCTAAAAATGATGTTCTATGTGCCCCATAATGGAGTGTTATTTGATAGTATAACAATATTTAATAATATAATCATGTCAAATCAGGGCTCTTATCATAGTGCGGAACTTCTATGACCTTATCAATGTGAGAAATACTTCCATAAATTATTACATTAAATTTATATATAATAATGAACAATATGTCATAAGATATTTTATTAATATTCAAATCATTGAATATAAATGTAATAAAAATTATAAATAGTTGGTTCTAAGACATCAAATCTAATTGTCATAATTCATGATACGTTAATGTTCTAATAGATACCAGAGGAGGCTAACTCAAGAATATTTTATCAAGCTAATAAAATGACAAACTCTAGCATTTGCTACATTAAATATAAAATATGATATAAAATCCAAATTCAGAATTACAATAGTGACGTTTCAAGAGTATTGTAAAATATTATTTAGCTATGTATATCTATTAAAGTAATCATAAAGATTGATCTAATCGGAATGAAGAGAGATTAAGAATTTAGGGTCATTGATCTATGAATATTCCACATGGAGCACATTAACAACTCATAGGAGACTAAAATATTCCCAACATAGTCATTCCTAACTAAACAAATAAATTAATTAATAACTTCGATACATATTATCAATACAAGGGTGAGATAAAATAACCCATTTGGGAAAAGGGAGTGGAACATAACCAAGGGAATTCAAGTTGTTAGCTATGTGGATAAATATCATCACTCAATACTATCATAGTATGATTATATAATAGAATAAGAATTACATAATGAATTAAAATATAGAGAATATGAGTATTAGAATGGGAGGAGATGATCTATAATCAGAGGGGACATTGGGGTTAGAGATCTAGGATATGGGAGGAGGCTACGCCTATGACCATAAGAGAATCATATTCTCATTTATTATTTTAATATATTTATCTTGAGTGAGAGTTTATAATTACATTTTTGGGAGGGGTAAGGTATATTTTTCTAGTTATTATAATAACTAAATGAATCAAACTATACCTATCTTTTACTTATGTTCATAATGATTTGACAACACAATCAACTTCTAAGAGATTATAGGGTAGAGGGTGAAGTAAGGAACGTGAAAATAAAATCCCATGATCTAATGTTGGGACATAGTTATATAAAGTATTACCATGTCTAATGATTCCAAGGAACATGTATCAAAATCTTAAAGATCATAATTATCTTGGTGTAGATTGAATATGAAACACTATAGGATCCTAATATTGCACTAATAAGCTAATGAGTGACTTGAGAGAGCATATGGAAAGAATGAGTGAGTGTGTTTTGAATGAGAATATTAATTCAATAATAAGTAACATGATGTAATGAAAACAAATAAAACACACAACTAATTCTTCATTTTAATCTTAAAACCATTGTAATTACTCATGTGTTCCTCCGAACATCCACATAGCTCGTTTTTTACTACCTATTTCATGTTACATGATGCTTGTTATTTCACAAAACACTTATTTTCTATTAATTCACAAAACAATAGACTTAGATAGTGGATATAATTTACCATAATTATAGATATTACCTGATGAACTTCTAGTTAATGTGTTACTCATCCATATGTACTTGTGGGGAGTTTGTATATATTCACTACATAGTTTATAATCAAGCACTTCGCTCATGTGTGATGTGTCAAAATATTTCAAAAAACAAATGGAATTAATTTAATAAAATATGACCATTGTATTTTGAAATTTAAAGTAAATTATATCAGAGTGTGATTCATCCAAAATAAATAGGAATAAAAATTACCAATTGCCACATATTATACATTTGTATTTGAGGGTGTTATAGCGTATTATTTCATAGTATAATAAAAAATTAGTGACTCTCCTAAAGAGAGAAATGTTCAAAATATATTTTCTCCATATACTCTTCAACATAAAAATTAAATATCTAAATAACATTTTTAAGAGAAATTTTATATAGAATTATAAAGAAAACTGAGGCCCAACATTCATTCCAAATACCATAAAATTCATTTTATGGATTTTAAATGATATAACTTCATATCTTCTTAAAAAATATATAAGGAACATAAAAAACCGGATGTATATTTGAAATAACATCATGTAGAGTAAGGTTATTATAATTACCATATAAAGAATATAATATAATAAATTTTCAGCTTTATTAATATTTATCTTACATGATTCACTTGCCAGTATTCTAGTACTTGGAGAATAGTCTAAACTAAAACATTTAAATAAATATTTGTTATAAATTTTATAATTTAAAATACATAACTATAGTTTTTGAGAAATTTTAAAACCAATAGAGAAATTATGATCACCAATCACACTAAAATAAAACTCACATTACATAAGTTTAAAAAAAGTATCAACCAGTGGTTTTTGAGTTTATTTTAAAATTATATCATATACATAGATTTTTATGATTAAAATATCCTTAAAAACATCTTTATTGAAATTATAGGATTTTTTTTTCCTTTTAAAACCCATTATTAATATGAAAACTAGATAACAATTCATACTGGCTCTCATATATATTTTTAATATGTAATGTACTTTTGGAATTTTAAAAATATAGTTTCACATGTGAGGATTTTAAAAACCTAGATGTTGATCAACATAAAAATTTTCATGAATTAAACTATTGAAAAAATCTATTTTCATATCCGTCTGGAATAATGAAAAATTCAAATGATTAGTAAAGCCATATATAATCAAAATAAACTCAATACATGTGTCTAAGATGAATATTTATTTAAAATCTATACCCTATATATGTTTATTTCCTCTATTCATAAGTTGATATTTATTTTGAATAATCATTTCATTCTCATCGTACATTTTGTGGAACACCATCTTTCTTCGTATAATAAAAAAATCATTTAAATGGTTTACAAACAACAAAAAATAATTTTTGTACCAACTGATAGAGATCCACAAATATAATCATAATATAGATCTGAACACATAATTCATTATCTTATATTGTTGGTTTTTAATAATAAATAAATATAAGGTCCTTACATTGATTATGTAATGAACTTATGATTTTTATTAGTAAATCCACATCAACAAAAACATTTTAAATGGAAATATTCCTCAAATTATATAAAATTTATGAAAAGAGGATAACTATTCTATTTATAATGGGAAACCAGCTTCCAGTTTACAAAAATTATATTTCACAAATTTTTCCAATGATTTTATAAAGGAGAGGAATTTTTTTTAAAATATCAACATTATCATTTTCATCATCCATAAGTTTAGATTTTTTTTGTAAAATATACTATTTCCTTAAATTAAATGCTTACCATTTATTTTATTGTATATGGACTTTTTTAAGACTCATTATGTTTTACTGGGGGTGAAATTGTATTGAAATAGTCATTTATAAATGAAATTAATTTTTTTAAAATGTGTACATTCCTTATTAAGATACGAAAATATAGAAAACAAATCCACTATATTGATTATTTTGGACTATTATAAGTTATATCCTATCATATTTAAATGAATATTAATCATCATATCAATTGATAGTATAACTATTATACAATGATCATATGATTAGTATATATATATGGTAATGATAAATCTAGTTAACACAGATGAAGGAATAAATGTCCTTGAATAGTAGGATTATACCCTATGAAGACCTTTTATTAGAGATTTTGGGAGAGATAACATCACTAGACTTTTCCATTGATCAATTCCAAGTCTATATTAAATAATCAAATCATGCTAAAATCATTTATGAGATATGTTCAAGCATATCTATATCACGTCCCAAACCATGTCTATTGAACCACGCTAAGAAAATATCATTTTCACACACCTTGCCCTTAGACAATTCACTACTGTAATAAAGGTATATGTATCTAACCCTAATAGTATAAATATGTCTATATTATTTATCAATTAATTATTATATTTATCTTTAATTATAAGTTTATAATGATTTAATAATAAGTTTGATAAAAAATAGAATTTGATATGATGAAAAACAAATTGTATTTTTGAGAAATATATATATTCTATAAAGACACTATTTTTTGGTTAATTCAATAATTTTTAAAGTAAATTATATTTTAATAAAATATTATTATTAAATAATATTTATATGATACAAATAATAATATAATTTTATGAAGTGAAATGTCAATTTTACAAGGGTCAGAAAACTGTTATTGTTAAAAACCAAAATTTTCCAATCAATACAAGTTTTTGATTTAAAAGTATAAATTATAATATTTTGAGAATTATTTTGATAAAATAAATATATTTTTTATATTATTATTTAAAAATAATCCAACAATGAATTTTTCATATTTTTCTGACATAGTCAAATATTTGGGTAAAAAATTAAATATGTTATAATTATATGATATGTATTATGACATAATAAAAGAACAAAAGTGATGTAATAAATACTATAAATAATATATGTGAGAAAATTTTTATTTTTCTATTAATAAAAACTTTTTTAAATTTTTTTGATTAATTTTATAAACCCTTAATGAATCCCTCAGAAACTATACTATGTTTCATGGTTTTACAATAGATTATTTATAACAAGACTAACTTCCACATCACCAAGGGTATTATTTTATTAATTTACATTCTTAGACATATACAATAAATAAATACACTCTTATTTGGTATAAAAAATGATAAAAATCCAAGGTATGGTTTGTAGTTTGGATTAATTTATCATATAGAGTCCAAAATCAATGTTTATAAATCAATAAAGAATTACACAAAAATCCACCCAAGCTCCCATTAATCTTCAATAAAAACCATTATATTAGTAAATTAATATGATATTGTAACTCTAGATCTCTTCCATGGTGGTCCCATTCTCTTATGAATCTCCTCCCAATATTTTAGAGGCACCCTCTCAATGTAAGTGATTTTCTCCTTTTCCTCTTTATTCAAGAACCTTCTTTATATTACGATTTTTGATTCCCAATTTCTCATTTTGGGATATGTTTTTATACATAAATATTAATTAAATTATTATTTCCAAGTAATTATAGACCATTTAACTCAATTTAAACCCTTCCATTAATATTTATGTATCCCTGTTATGTTGCTGAAATAATCTTGTGATTTTCCATGCCAAACATTTGTGAAGTGAATCACCACACCCATTTCCACTAAAGAGTATTCAAATATATGAACCTATAATTAATAGACCTTATCACTCGAGGATATTGGAGGAGGATACACCTATGACCATAAGAGAATCTTTTTCTCTTTTATTTATTAAATTTTTTAATCTTGAGTGTGAGTTTATAATTAGATTTTTGGGAGGGGTAAGGTATATTTTTCTAGTGATAATGATCTGATAACACGATCAACTTGTAATATATAATATGGTTGAGGGTGAAGTAAGGAACATGTAAAAACAATCCCATGATCTAATGTTGGGACTTAGTTATATAAAGTATTACCATGTCTAAAGATTCTAAGGAACACGTATCAGAATTCTAAAGATCTTAATTCTCTTCGTGTAGATAGAATAGGAAACCTTATAGGGTCCTATGATTGCACTAAGAAGAAGATGAGTGACTTGAGAGATCATTTAGAAAGTATGAGTGAGTGTGTTTAGAAATAGAATATTAATTCAATAATAAGTAAAATGAAGTAATGAAAACAATAAAAACACACAACTAATTCTTCATTTTAATCTTAAAACCTTTGTAATTACTCACGTGTTCCTTCACACACCCACATAGCTTGTTTTTTACTACATATTTCATGTTACATGGTGCTTGTTATTTCACAAAACACATATTTTCTGTTAATTCACAAAACAATAGACTTAGATAGTGGATTAAATTGACCATAATTATGGATATGACACGATAAACATCCAGTTAATGTGTTACTCTTCCATATGTACTTGTAGGGAGGTTGTATAGCTTCACTACATAGTTTATAATCAAGCACGTCACTCATGTGTGATGTGTCAAAATATTTCAAAAATCAAATGGAATTAATTTAATAAAATATGACCATAGTATTTTGAAATTTAATCTAAATTATATCAGAGTGTGATTAATCCAAAATAAATAGGAATAAAATTTACCAATTTCCAGATATTATACATTTTTAGTTGAGAGTGTTATAGATTATTATTTCATAGTATAATAAGAAATTAGCGACACTCCTAAAAAGTGACATGTTAAAAAATATATTTTCTCTATATATTATTCAACATAAAAATTAAATATCTAAATAACATTTTTAAGTGAAATTATATTTGGAATTATAAAGAAAACTAAGGCCCAACATTCATTACAAATACCATAAAATTAATTTTATGGATTTTAAATGATATTATTTCATATCTTCTTAAAAAACATAAAGGAACATAAAAAACATGATATATGTTTGAATTAACATCATGTAGAGTAAGGTTATTATAATTACCATATAAATAATATCATATAATAATTTTTCAACTTCATTAATATTTATCTTACGTGATTCAATTACCAATATATTAGTACTTGGAGCATAGTCTAAACTGAAACATTTTAATAAATATTTGTTATAATTTTTCTAATTTAAAACACTTAATTATAGTTTTTGTGAAATTTTAAAAACAATAGAGAAATTATGATCACCCATCACACTAATATAATACTCACATTACATAAGTTTAAAAAAAGTATCAACTAGTGATTTTTGATTTTATTTGATAATTATATCATATACATAGATTTTAATGATTGTATATCATTAAAAAACATCTTTACTGAAATTTAAGGATTTTATTTCCTGTTAAAACTCAATTTTAAAATGAAAACTAGATAAGCATTCATACTGGCACTCATATGTATTTTTAATATGTAAAGAAGAATTGGAATTTTAAAAATATCGTTTTCCAGGTGAGGATTTTTAAAAACTAGATGTTGGTCAACTTAAAAATCTTCATGAATTGAACAATTGAAAATATATATTTTCATATCCATCTGGAATAATGAAATATTCAAATGATTAGTAAATCCAAGTAGAATCCATATAAACTCAATACATGTGTCTAGGATGAAAATTTATATAAAATATATACCCTATTTATGTTTATGTCCTTTAGACATAAGTTGATATTTATTTTGAATAATCATTTCATTCTCATCATACTTTTTTTGGAACACCCTCTTTCTTCTTATAATAAAAAAATCAATAAAATGTTTTACTAATGGCCACAAATAATTTTTGTTCCAACTTATAGACATCCACACATATAACCATAATATAGATCTCAACACATAAATCATTATCTTATATTGTAGGTTTTTACTAATATTAAAATATAAGGTTCTCACATTGATTATGTAAGGAAATTATGATTTGTATTAGTCAATCCAAATCAACAAAAACATTTTCAGTGGAAAATTTCCTCAAAATATATATAATTTAAGAAAATATGATAACTATTATATTTAAAAAGAATAACCAGCTTCTAGTTTAAAATAATTATATTTCACAAATTTTTCCAATGGTTTTATAAAGGAGAGGGATATTTTTAATATATCAACATGATCATTGTCATCATCCATAAGTTTAGATTTTTTTTTGTAAAATAGACTATTTCATTAAATTAAATGCATACCATTTATTTTATAGTATGTGGTATTTTTAAGACTCATTATGTTTTACATGGTGTGAAATTTTAATGAAATAGACATTTTTAACTGAAATTCCTTTTTTAAATGAGTAAATTCCTTATTAAGATACGAAATTATAGAAAACAAATCAACTATATTGATTATTTTGGACTCTTATAAGTTATATCCTATCATATTTAAATGAATATTAAGAATCATAACCATTGATAGTATAACTATTATACAATGATCATATTATTAGTATATATATAGGGTAATGAGAAATCTAGTTAACACAGATAAAGGAAGAAATGTCCATGACCAGTAAGATTATACACTATGAAAACCATTTATTAGAGATTTTGGTAGAGATAACATCACTGAGCTTTTCCCTTGATCAATTTCAAGTCTATATTGAATAATTAAATCATGATAAAAAAACATTTATGAGATAAGTTCAAGCATATCTATATCACATCCCAAACCATGTCCGTTGAACCACGCTAAGAAAATATCACCATCACACACCTTACCCTTGGACAATTCACTAGTGTAATAAAGGGATATGTAACTTGACCCTAATAGTATAAATATGTATATATTTTTTTATAAATTAATTATTATATTTATCTTTAATTATAACATTATAATGATTAAATAATAAGTTTGATAAAAAATAGAATTTGATATGATGAAATAAAAATTGTATTTTTGAGAAATATATAGATTCAATAAAGACATTATTATTGATGAATTCAATAATTTTTAAAATAAATTATATTTTAATAAAATATTATTATTAAATATTATTTATAAAATAGAAATAATAATATAATTTTATGAAGTGAAATGTAATTTTTACAAGGGTCAGAAAACTGTTATTGTTAAAAACCAAAATTTTTCAATAAATAGATTTTTTTGATTTAAATGTATAAATTATAATATTTTGAGAATTATTTTGATAAATTAAATATTATTTTTTATATTAGTATTTAAAAATTATCCAATAGTGAATTTTTTATATTTTTATGACATAGTCGAATATTTGGGTAAAAAATTATACATGGTATAATTATTTGATATGTATTATGGCATAATAAAAGAACAAAAGTGATGTAATAAATACTAAAAATAACATATCTGAGAAAAATTTTATTTTCCCATTAATATAATGTATTTTTTAATTTTTTTGATTAATTTTATAGACCCTTAATGAATCCTTCATAAACTATATTATGTTTCATGGTTTTAGAATAAATTATTTATAAACAAGACTCACTTCCACATCACCAAGGGTATTATTTTAATAATATTGGTTCATAGAATTATAAAATAAATAAATAAACTCTTATTTGTTAGAAACAATGATAAAAATCCATGGTATGGTTTGTAGTTTAGATTAATTTATCATATAGAGTACAAAATCTATGTTTATAAATCAATAAAGAATTTAACAAAAACCCACCCATCCTCCCATTAATATTCACTCAAAACCATTGTAATTGTAAATTATTATGATATTACAACTCTAGATCTCTTCCATGGTGACCCCAATCTCTTAACAATATCCTCACAATATTTTAGAGGCACCCTTTTAATGTAACTGGTTTTCCCCTTCTCCTCTTTATTCAAGAACCTTCTTTATATTATGACTTTTGATTCCCAATTTTTCATTTTGGGATATGTTTTTGTACATCAATATTAATTAACTTATTATTTAAATTTAATTATAGACCATTTAACTCTAGTTAAACCCTTCCATTAATATTTATGTATCCCAGTTATGTTGCTGAAATAATCTTGTGATTTTCAATTCCAAACATTTGTGAAGTGAATAACCATACCCATTTCTACTAAATAATCTTGTGATTTTCAATTCCAAACATTAGTGCTACCATGGTGAATAGATAAATTTTAACTATGAGCATCGTCTAACAATTCCATTTTTAAATCTGGTATAACGGGTACACAATGTCTTTTCCTGAATTTCAAAATTCTTTCTTCATACACAAAGTCTCTAAATCTCCCATCATTCACAAGTATAATATTCTTTTGAAATTCTTCATCATCAGTCTGAGAACTCTTAATCTTTTCTAGTAATGTTGGTTTGGAAACCCTTTGAAAAAGAACTCATGTTTCAACTTCCATGGTTATTCCCATATCCATATTCACTTGATCCATGAAAATTGGATCCCTTTAAATTCTCATATTGTTCCAAACTCCATGATCTTTTCTGCTCAAAGCATCTGCCACCTTATTTTTCTTTCCCCAGGTGGTACTGTATCGTAAAATCGTAATCCATGAGTAGTTCAAGAAATCTACATTGCCTCTTGTTGAGTTCAGTCTATGAGAAAATATACTTCAAACTCCCATTATCAATATAAATCTCACATTTCACACCATAGAGATAATTTCACCATAAGTTCATAGAAAAGATTACAGCAGCAAACTCAAGATCTTAAGTAGGATAGTTCGGCTCATGAATTTTAAGATGTCGTGATGAATAGGCAATAACCCTATCATTCTACATAAGGACACAACCAAGTCCTTTCATTGATGCATCACTATAAATAACGAACCCATCATTCCCTGATGGTAGAGTCAATATAAGAGCATTGAATAATGTTATCTTCAGTTGTACAAAAAATTCTTCAAATTATTTAGTCTAGAAATATTTAACCCCTTTACATGTGAGCTTTATTAATGGGTTAGCCAATCGTGCAAAATTCAGGACGAAATGTCGATAATAACCTGCTAAACCAATAAAACTGCATACCTCAGTTATACTCGTAGGTGCTGGACATTCTCGGATTTCCTTGGTCGTAGAAGGATCAACATAGATTCTATATTTGAGACAATATGGCAAATAAAAGAAATCTCCTAACACCAGAATTCTTACTTGCTAAACTTCCCATATAATTCATGTCTTCTAAGAGTCTTCAGGATAACGCGCAAGTGATTTTCATGATCTTCGTAGCGTTCAGAGTATACCAAGATATCATCAATAAATACCCCCACAAAATCATCTAGATATTCTTTGAAAACTCTATTCATTAGATCCATGAATATATAAGGTGCATTAGTAAGCCCATATGGCATCACTATAAACACGTAATGCCTGTACCTGGTTCGAAATGAAGTCTTCAGAATGTCTTCCTTCATCATACACAACGGATGGTATCTAGATCAATGTTCAATATTTGAAAAGTATTGAGCTCCATGAAGTTGGTCAAATAGAACATCAATGTGAGGTAGGAGATACTTCTTCTTTATTGTTATAGCGTTGATCTCCCTGTATTTGATACATAACCTCATAGATCCATCATTCTTTTTTACAAAAATAATAGGGGATCCCCATGGAGAAATAGTAGGGAGAAAAAATCCCTTATTACGCAATTCCTCTAGTTGATTCTTTAGTAACACAAATTATATAGTGGCCATTCTATATGGGTTCTTAGATATAGGCCTTGATCAAGGAATTAAATCAATGGAATACTGAACTTCTCATTCTGGATGATGTCCGGGTAAATCATTCGGAAACACATCTACATATTCATTCACAAAAGGTACATCCTCTGTTTGATCATTCCATTCCTCACTCACAGTTATTTCATTATCATCCTCCCCAATAATACAATTTTGTTGAGCTACTGGGGGTGGATCTAGATGAGAATTAGGTGGTGGCGATTCTGCTCTAAAGATAACGTTTTCCTTATCATCATCATTAAAAATTGTAACCTCCTACTTCTTACAATAAATCATCACATCATGGATCGAAATAAAATCCATACCATGGATTATATCAAACTAAATCATAGGTATGACGATGAGATCAGTGGATAAAGAACATTTATGTGATCTATTAAGGACTGATTCACAAAACATTATTGCAATGATACTTCCCCTAGGATTTTTAACTGACAAATCACATGTTAAATAAAATTGGAAATATCTTATTTTCATAGTAAACGGGGAAGATATGAAACAATGAGATGATCCAGAATCAAATAATGCATTCTCTAAACATGAGGAAACAATTAAATTACCTTCCACCACATCTTTCGGAGATTCTACGTCAGCAGTAGTGATAATATAATCATGTCCATGATCCGTTGGCCTTTTCTGAGGCAAGTTCACATGAGGATTAGGAAATTCATTTGCATAATGTCTTACCTCAGTACAATTATATCATTCCATGTTGATATCAAATCTATTTCCCTTGAACTCATTGTCATGGTGGCCTTTTTCACCACACTTGTAACAGACTACCATTCCTTTTAATTAAGTAATAGGGTGTCTTTTCCCACATTTACTGCAGGATATATTTTCAAATTTTCCCTTATTCCCCTTATTTACATTTCCAGATTGATCAGTAGATATCTTCTTCTCTTTCATTTCTTTAAAGTCATAATACGTAGAAAATACCTTTTCTGTTTTGATAGCACATGAGAAAATGTCTTCGTATGACGAGAAGGATTGTGAGACTAATGCTCGATGAAGAAATGGTCTTAACCCATCATAGAAATGATCAATCTTACTTCTTGGGTTACGTATAAAATATCCAGAATAAATTTATAACCAAGTAAAGTTAGTCTCAAACTTTGCAACATTCTCATCGTTTTTTGCCAAAGTCTCATAAATTGCCATTCCATATCAGCTCGATGGTCACAAGGAAAGTATTTTTTTAGAAAATAGATCATTGGACTCCCTCTATTCCATATTTTATACATCATCATCATCCTTCATTTTTTGAATGAATGACCACCATTGATCAGTATCTCCAGTGAGGTGGTAAACTGCCATGATAACATTTTACCTTTCACTACTCCCTGAAGCCTGAAATATTTTCTCTAGGGAACTTATCCATTGCTCAACAACCAATGGATTTGTACTCCTGTTGAATTTTGTTGTCATTTTCCTCATGAAGCGATCTAACATTGATCATCTACACTATGGATTAGGGAGATCCATACATGTAAGGTTATTATACATAACCTATGTGAGTTGTCCCAGTATGGTGATAAGCTGATCAGAAGTAGTTACATCACCAACTCCACTATAATTATCTTAAGCAGAAGGGAAATCTCTATATGGAGTGTGTGCATTGATACAATATCCATTTCTTCCGCTAGGTGCCATTTCAAAACAATGGCATAAACTAGATCAGTTTATGAATCCAAACACATAATTTAATACTTGTAAAACACTTAACATAAATTGAACAGTGTATGGATATAATCCATAATCATAAAAAAAATTCTTTGAGGAAGAATAAACTCATAAACCCTTCATAATGGTTCGTAAAGAAAATGAGAATTATCCTAAGCATATCCCCCGGGAGTGTTGTAACCAAGACTGCAACAAGGCCCATTTTCGTGCACCAGTTCCCGTTCGAGTCTAGCTCCAAGCGGTGTTTTCGGGTTTTACCCATATGTATATCTGTGCCAGAGCCACCTCTACCCGATCGTATCTAGATAGGTAGCTATTTCTCAGAAAACTCAAAAAATCTCAATAATACCAAAATTCTAGGAAATTCTTCTATATTAATCCTCAAAGTCCATCTTAGGTCTATGTGCTCTAATCAATGTTTATCTAAATCATTCTTCCATGGTTTGTACTGAAATTCCTCTGATACAAACTATAACGCCCCAACCCCAGTTGCCCAGAGATGGTTTATTATTACTTAACATTGGATTGATCACAAGAAAGATCAAGTCTCGACAGACCGATTTGTTTTATTATCCTTGGAATAACTAGATACATTAATAAAGTTTACATTACATCATAAAGTGAAAACTACTACAACAACAACTTGTCTTCATATCCCCTCATATTGTCCCTGCAGGTCAATCATAAATTACGTCTTCACATACGAGGAAAAATAAAACATTGAAAGCGGTGAGCTCAGATGATCAATAAGGATAAAAATATAGCAGAAACATTCATTAATAAAAATAAACATTTAAGAAAATGTATAACTACAAAAAAATCCTTTTAAACATGAACATAAATATAATATGGTAAAGATAAAATGAAATGAATCCATTTAATTATTCAAATGGATATTCTACAATTCTAATAACCACATGAAATATCAATAACCACTTTCATAATGATGGAATGCATAATGCCAGACTATCATAACCACGTAGCCAAGGCGTCATGCCAAGACTTCAAATAAGATTCTGTCAAGGCCTCATGCCCAGACACTAGATTGTCTCATGAGTCCTACCGATGCATCATGGAGCTACAACGGGCTCCACCTGTCACTTATTATGTCCAATGCATTCTTCATATGATTAGGTTTAAACATAACATACACATTCATATTAAAACTAGTATACGAAATGTCAATACTTTCTCCATAAACCATGAATGGTATAAAAATAACACATCCACTATCAAACATATCACAAAACCTTCAATACAATATGGATGTTTTTTATCATAATAAATCAACTTCAAATAATCATAAAATCTCTCAAAGGATGTTGACAAAGATGAAATCAAAACTATTTAAGAGAAATATCTCTTTTTTTAATCATTTAAAATTTACATAATTATAAAATAAAACTTTTACTTTTAAAATATTCATATAAGCATGTATGGGAAGCTTTGAAGATTTTATAACGGCGGAAAATTTCCTTAACCGCCTTATAAGTCAAATAGAGACATTCTTACCTTAATTCTGTCGAAAATGTTAAAAAGGGCCTTGTTTAGAAAATGGCAGAAAGATTCCTTTATAAACTTCTTATAAAAAGACAAAAGGGTATAAATTACTTTAACACATATTCTGTAAAATAGTTAGAATGTTTTTAAATACATTTTTAAGAAACATGGATGTGGATGATAAAGAGGTCCCAGTAGATAATTACGTATAAACAACCTCGGATAATGAATAGATTGTGAAATAAACCCTTACCTTGTACTTTTCCTTAGTCGATGGAATGTAAAATTCATGTATAATAGTCATAACATTTTTATTAAATTATACAAGAACCATATACATAATTATGATATCATATATGATCTTCTAATAATTCTTTGTTAATAATACTTTAGTATTATCGTCGGTTCGGTTGTTAACTTAATCATTTCTTTTATATGTTTTGTTACATAAGTCATGTTTGTTATGGATAGGTTGTATATTATTCATATACAGAATGATATAAAGTTATTAAAAATTACTTTTAATAATAAAATGAGAATTAGTGTTGAATGGATATGATGGGGAATGAATCTCATCACATTCGTGGAGACGGTAGTCCGTACATACGCACGAGTGACAATATCATCCTTTTAATATTAAAATAATATATAATTGGATGGTATATCATATATACAGAATCATTATCATGTTATATTGTTTATTAAAATGAATTACAATTCATTATTATACCCATCCAAATAATAATATATTGAATAACAATTACACCACAACGTGGAGATAGTAAGATGTACGTATGCATGTATGGTAACATGTCATTCTAAGGATGGATAGAATAATGAATATGGTTGTACCATATTTATAAAAATATCACAGTTTATAGGAGATAATGGAGTTATTATTTTTGAATGGTAATAACAAATAAAAAAGTTTTTGAAGAAGAAATGAACTTGAAAAGGGGTGGTGAAAATATTACCTCTTCTTCGGGTTCTTCCTTTAAATTTGATTAAAATGGCTCCATAGGTTGGTGTTATGATCAAAATAAGGCCTCTAGGATGAATTGATGGATGTTGATAGAGTATTTGGGAAGGTTGTGGCCGATCCAAAGGCTTTGAAAGTGTGAATAATTGGTTAGAAGTGGTGTCCTTTTATAAGTGGGAGGAGGGGCACCTTGGGGAAATATAGAAATATTATTTTATAATAAATTCATATTCGGTTTCTAAATGATAAAAAGTGGATCATTTAAAGGCTAATGTGGGTATGGGTCTAAAACCACTCATCCAATATAATTTATAGAGGTTTGGGTCATTATATTAACCTTATATTTTAGTTTTAACTGATAGTTAATTAGTTTGAAACTTACCATGTCACTTTTAATTTTATATTATATAGTTAATAAACGTACTATAAACCTATAAGAGACCCCAAGTGGTCAATTAATGATACCCCTATCATGATATAATTCTCTTGGATTAACCATTTATTTTTAGGAATTGAATATAAATTAATAATATAATATTTGTTTTAAAAACTCATTTTTTCAATTTTGATACTATTCAATAATTGATTTTTGTTAAAATCATAGAAACATTATTAATTTGAACCAAATTCATTTAACAAAACTTATAATGTCATATTATCAAATAAAATTCATTTATGTCATCAAAATGTTCATATTATATTTATTTTAACATTTATAATCCCAATTATTTGAGTATTTCATTAATAGGGAAAATACTGCATCATTATTGTGTCATAAATAATATTAATTATTCAATGTCTAAAAATTATAAATAAAATACCATTATGTATGAAATATTTTTATCTTTCTAATGAATATTTATAGTTGAAAATCCAACATATATAAACCTATGTAAGAATTGTTTATCTTAAAGATATATGCTTATGTCATTTTTATATTTACTTTAACATAATTAATATAAAGTGTCATTATCCCTTACATATGGATCCATGGGGTCACAAAATCTACCCAAAGATTCCAATGGTCTAACATGTATCCAAAAATAATGTTAGGACATGTTTTATAGTAATTTATTATTATTATAATATTATTTGTTACCCTTATTTACCGGATTTAACCTTTAACCATGTTAAATAAAATATTTACCGAACTAATTATTCAAAATGTATAAAAATGAAATTTACCTATTTACACAACATGGATATCCTAATTCCAAATATTGAATCCATTTTTCTAAATTCAAATCATATAAGTGGATGAAATTAATTTAAAATCAATTCCCGCTGTCAAAACAAAATACGTGTTTTTAAGAAATAATAACTATCAAAAGATTGATATTTTTTTATTTCCAGTTTAATTTTGAAATTATTTCCAATGACCAACATTGTATTAAATGGTAAAAAATATTCTAAATGTACTTTAAAACCACTCAAATTCATAATTTATCACTAATAATTATTTCGATTAAAAAAGTTGTTTTTTAATAAAAATTTATTAATTTTCACTATTCATAAAAATGTAAAAGTTATCCAAAAAGTACCAAAATTTCACCCAAGGCTAAATTGGATTTTCTGAATCATAAAATCAAGTCAATTTGGAGAGATAAAAATTATAAAATTTCAAAAAGTGGTTATTACTATTCATAACGGCTACTTTGATTGGTAGTGGTGTGTGTTAGAATCTCAAAGTTGCGTACAAAACACGCTACTATATTATTCAAAGAGAAGCGTACCGTGGAAGTTTGGGGTGTTACACCTATTCCATGGATTTTTTAATTATTTGATTAGTTATTTGGATCCCATTAATTCTCTAATTTTAGTTTTTGATTAGGAATTATTAAGTAATGTTGAAGAAGGAGGATATCTTTAACACAACTTTTTGTATAAGGTATGTGAAATATGAGTTCATAGTGATGCTATTTGGACTCATTAATACTCCAAAAAAGATCATGTAGTTAATTAGTAGAGAATTGAAGGATTAACTTAAATATTTTATGGTAGTATTAATATAATATATTTATATTAATTTCTAAAGCAAGGAGGATCATGAGGAGCATTGTTTTCTTAACTAAAGTCATTACGGATGGAAAAAATGAATAAAAAGTATAGAAAATGTGAGTTATGGATAGATAAGGTAACACTACTTGGGAAATTTATCACTAGAAAATTGATATATGTGGATCCTTAAAAAAATATAGGCAATTGAAGGATGGTCTGTACCAACCTCTATGATTGAAATCTACAGTTTCCATAGATTATCATCGCACTATCATCAATTTTTTAGAAAAATATCATGATTATCATGCCCACTAACCAATCTAAATCAAAATGGGGTAAAGTTTGTCTATAATGATAAATTTAAGGAAATATTTAAATAACTGAAGAAGAGGATAATCACTACACCCATGGTCACATTACCCACCAGTGGGGAGAGATTTTTTATCTACAGTGACATGTCCAAAAAAGGCTTGGTTTTCATATTCATGTAAGATGAAAAAGTGATAGATTATTCATATATCCAATTAAATATATGTGATTAGAACTACCCAATAATTGATATATATTTGTTTTTAGTGATCTTTATTTTATTATATTCAGTTGAACATCAAATTTCATATGCAGCGAGCTCATTTGACTATGGATATCTTGGTATGATTTCTTTAATTACCTCTACCTTTATAAAACCCCTCTATTTTGTGTATTTTTTGGAACCTGGGTGGTTATTTCTTGTGCTCCGATAGAACAATGAAGGTAGTTTGTTATCCAATTTTTCCATGCATTTGGGTTGAGGTAGATTTCTCCAAGTCGCTTGTTGATTGGGTGTGGAAAACAGATGGATATGAATTTCGTTGGAGGCAAGCTGATAAATTTGAGTTGTTGATAGAATATTGTGTTTCTTGCAACTAGTTATGAAATAATGTTCGGTCTATCCTATTTGGTCTATGAGAAATAATGTGTAATAGATGAGGAATCGTGATGGCTCTTCAATGGACCAATTGAATCCTCGTGCGAAGGAACATCCAGAAAGTCTAACATAGGAGGCATGCACAAAGGTTACCAAGACTCAGGTGGATGATCTCATGGGATATAATGGATTTTCTCAAATTCCTGGAAAGAAGGTTGGTCCTGTGTGTATGGTTGATGTAATAATTCTGAATCAAACATATGTTTAACATCCTTATTTTAAGGATAATGAAATTTTTTACAGGTTGAAATGGGACTTGAAGGTGGTGATCCCTTTAGGAGCAATGTGGATTATGGAAATGTAGAATCTATAAGTGAAACCCATTGTATATCAGATGTTTCTCATTCAAATTGAGGTCCTATAGGTGATAATTATGTTTTAGGGGTTGCACCTGAGGAACCTCAATTGCTTGGGGGTCCTTAGGGTGGTAGTGGGCATAAACCTAAAAATAAGTCTCAAATAGTGGATGATGGAGGTATCATGACTCCATTGGGTTCTTCATATGAAGAGGTGATGTTCCTAGGTATATTTATTAGTGTTATAGGCTAGGCATCGTTTTCTAAAGAACCAAGAAGGGCAATTTTATAGGCTTTAGGACGATTCCTAGGAGGGAGGTGGTAGTCATTAAGCTGTGAAATTGCTTTGACCAATTTCCTAATGATGATCAACTTCGGGAGTATGAGGATGATCTAATTAATCCAACCATGGATAGAAATAAGGCCCCCAAAAACAAATCCAATGATGACTATTATTTATGTGAAATAGAGGATTCATTTTATGGTAGTAGACTATAATTCCTGAGGAGAAGTAGGAGTTAGAGAGGCAAATGAAAATAGATAACGGATTACTCCTATTTACAACTAATAATAAATAAACAATCATTGAATAAGATAAATGACAGTTTAATGTACAACAAAACCCAACCTCACCCCACATTTTCTTGTCAGCAACGAAAGTTAGGTGATGTGCATGATCAGTCAATGGAATTTCTTTTGAGATCAGAAGAAGAAGTTGTTGAACATGTTCTATCACATAATGTTACTTAAGAAGAAGATACTATAATTATAGAATGTTCATTGAGGGTGACTCTTAATGAAAATTTGTATAAATGTTTTGTCAAGAAGGACATTATTCTAGTTTGGTGGATTAAATAATTGGAAGATCATGCCTTATGAGTATATCATGTCATGGGACAAGCTGGTGTTTCAATTCGAAGATCTTTGGATGGATGAACCAGACACATAGGTAAAAATTATAACATTTTAATTATTTAGTAAGACTAAATTTGGTAGGGTTAAACTATACATTAATGAATTTGTTATTTATTTTTGTGGTTGATCTCATGGTTTCTTAATTTTTCTTTTAAAGTGTTTGAATAATAAAAATTAAATTTTCATTCAACATTAGCCATGATTGGAATTGTATGGTGTTGAATATTCTTGGACCTGAAGAATATAGACATAATAATAATAAAAAGATCTTCATACTACCTTGATCATGACTAGTCATTTATTTATTCATTAGAGGATCAAGTTTAATGAAGAGGATAATGAGGTTCTACTAAAAAAGGTATTGAATATTTTGGATTTCAGCTTTACTAAATATGGAGTTACAAGAATTATAACCTAAATATGTGTCCTATTGAAACTATAACTCAAGAAGGAACTTCTGGATTATGTAGAAACCTCGTAATTATCTATTAATCTTGGATTCACTAATATGTACATATATTTTAAAAAAAACTTCTTGTGGGATAACATGAAGAAGGAGATTGAAGAATTTTTATCTTGATGCTTGTTTGGTTAAAATGATGAGGATAAATGGAAAAATTATAAGGGTATGATGAAACTATTTCCAATACTAGTATGGAAATTGGAAAACCTAACCATTTATTTCATCATAGGATACCCCATAACCAATAAAGGTAATAAATCCATCTAGGTGGTAGTAGATCACCATACCGACTTATCATATTTCATTTCTATCAATGAATATTTCCCTCTTGACTAACTCACCATGATATACATAATGTAAGTGGTAAGATTTCATGATGTTCTAATATCTATTGTATATGATCAAGAATTGGATATAGATCTGAGCTTTAGTACCACATATCACCCTTATAAATATCATCATTTAGAAAGAAGCATTCAAACACTAAAAGATATTATGAGATCTTATTTAATGTTTTTACAAGGCTGTTGGGATCAACACCTTCCCATAGTGGAATTCTCATAGAAAAATATTTTCCATTATAGAACTCAAATAACCCCTTATGATGTTATATATGGGATGATGTGTCAGACTCTAACATAGTAGGATGACGTTGGATATAAGAAACCTATGGGACCTAATCTTATCTAAAAATGATAGAGAATGTTCTGACTATTAAGAGTCATATGGAATCCAAAAAAAGTAGATAGAATGTCTACACAGATAATTTTCAATTTGAATAAGACTTTGAGGTCAGAGATAAATTTTTCCTTCTTATATCGCTATGTAATAAATTATGAGTTTTATTATGAATATAAATATTAGTCCAATATACATCATCCCCTTTGAAATCCTTAATCATAACAAAGTGATGGTTTATCAACTATCACTCACACATAACCTCTCTCAACTATATGATGTGTTACATTTATCCATCTTGAGGAAGTATATATAAAATCCAACAGATTTATTGAATCTATAGGAAGTACCATTGGATAATTATCTTTCATATGATGAGTATCCAATTGAGATCTAGCTCATAGAGACAAGGTTCTATAAAATAATAAAAATCACTTGGTCAAAGTGATGTGGTGAAACCACAAGTTTGAGGAAGTGACTTGGGAACTAGAAGAGATGATAAAATCAAAGTACCCTCATCTAATTTAGTGTATGAACGAAATTCCAAGGGTGATATTTCTGAAGGAGGGATAATGAAACATCCTAATCATTTATAAATGAAATTTAGTTTTTAAAATGAGTTAATTACTTATTATGAAATGAAATTATTGAAATAAAATTCACTACCTTAATTAATTTGGACCATTATAAGTTATATCCTTCCAAATTCAAAAGACTATTGTGCATCATAACCATTGATGGTTTAGTCATTTTATAGTTATCATATGATCAGTACATATATAGGGTTATGATAAATACAATTTCCATGGATAATGGACTTGATGGCCTCAACCAGTAGGATCATACCCTATGAATCCCATTTATTAGAGCTTCTAAGTGAGATAGAATCACTAGGATTTCCCTTGAAAAATCCCAAGTTGATATTCAATAATTAAATCATTCAAAAAACTATTTATTAGAGAATTTCATGATCATCGTGATCCCAACCTAAACCATGTTTGATGAACCACCCCAAGAAAATATCACCATTGCACATCTTACCCTTGACGAATTCGATGGTATAACATAGGGCCAAGTATCTAGAATCTAAAAGTATGAATATATGTATTTTTATTTTTTTATAAATTAATTATTATATTTATCTTTTACTATTACTTTATGATGATTTAATAATAAGTTTGATAAAAATTAGATTTTGATATAATGAAACAAAAATCATATTTTTGGGACATATATATATTCAATTAAAACACACCTTTTGATGAATTTAGGAATGTTTAAAATAAATAATATTTTAATAAAAAATTATTACTATGAAAAAATATTTATTAAATATAAATGATAATATAATTTTATGAAATAAAATGTAATTTGTGTAAGGGTCTAAAAACTTGTCAAAAAACAAATATTTTTCTATAATTTTTTTTTATTTAAATGTATAAATTATCTTATTTAGATAATTATTTTGATAAAATAAATATTATTTTTAAATTAATATTGTTGATATTATCCAATGATTAATGTTATATAATTTTCTAAGACTGTCAAATTTTTGGGTATAAAACTAAACTCAATATAATTATATAATATTTATTATAGCCTCATGAAAAATCAAAAGTGATGTAATAAATACTATAAATAGTTTCCATAACCGAAATTATGTTTCCCTTTTAATATAAAGTGTTTTGAAAGTTTTTTTATTAATTTTATAATCACTTAATGAATCCAACAAAATAAATATTATATTTTAAAGTTTTAAAATCAATTATTTATAAACATGACTCTCTTACACATCACCATGGGAATTATTTTAAGGATTTAGGTTCTTAACCTTTTAAAACAACAAAATTAACTTCCCTTTAGTAGAATCCATTGGAAAAAAACTATGTTTTGATTTAGGGTTTGGATTAATTTATCATAGATAGTCCAAAACAAACGTTTAGAAATTAATAAATAATTATCCTCCCTTTTACTATTAGAACCCACACAACCTCCCATTATTATTCACTAATCCTTCCCAAGGTTCCCCAAATATCATAATATTATCTTACCAATAATTTATAATCAACCTATCTAGGTATGAGATCATCACATTCTCCACTTTATTTAATAACCTTCTTTATATTATACATTTTTATTCCTAAATGTTCATGATGGGATATGTTTTTACACATCCCTCTTACTATAATTATGATTTTTAATTAATTATATATCCCTTTAAATCTCATTAAAACATTAAATGAATCATTATGTACCCCCATTATGTTTTTGAAGTTATCCAGTTATTCTTCCATGAAAAACATTTTTGTATTGAATACCCATCTTCACTTCCACTCAAGGTTATTTACCTAGATGAACTTATCCTTTATTTTTTTGGTAATTATATGTATATAATACACAATCCTTAATCTTGGGATAAAAATTTATTAAATATGTTCTTATTTTTTTGATCCATATGGAACTGTTATCCACATAGATGATATGGATGTGATGGGTGGCCCTGAAATTATATATCCCTCCAATGCATTGGGTAAAGTTTTTTTCTCTTAAGATTTCATTTATGATGAATGTAGGTTTATTGTAAGGAAAATATGTTATGTTTTCTTATCATTTAGCCTTGCCAAATTCTTATGATAGTTTTATGTTGTTTCCCAATTTCCATGTTGACTTTATGTTATCATATTATATCATGCCTTGATGTTAAAGTTTATTATTCTCACCCCTATTATGTCACATTGATATTCCTATTAACTCACATGTATTACTTTTTAAATTTTAAGATTTGATTATTTTCAAATTTGGATTTATGTCTCACCCTTTCTTATGTACGTCCTCGGGTTATCACATGTAGCCTTAGAAGATTAAGAAAATTTAAGGGCATGTTATCGAGTTGTAGTTTACGTATTTGTATTTATGTTTCACGTTGTTATGATATATACCTAATAAACCAAATACACTAGGTCACCTAATCTTTTATGGTTGTATTAATTGTATCTTTATGAAAAAAATAATTAAATAATGTTTATGAAATATTTGGGTTTTCCTCAAAATTACCATGAAATATTCCTTTATTGAATTTTATATTAAACATTGAAAGATTATCTTATTTATTCTAAATGAACATCTTGCATCCAAAAACCCAGAAGCAACCTACCTTAGGCTTTTATCCATTCAATTATTTATAAAGATATTTATTTAAAACCATATTTTATAAAATATTTATTATAGTATATAATACCTTATTCATGCACTCAATCTAAAATTATGATGATACTTGTTACACATACAACACAGATCAATCTATCTCTTAAATGGTTCCATTCATATATTCAACTTCCCCATTTTTATTCACATAAAGTTGTCAAAAACCTATTTATATTACCATTTTCACTATAAAAAGTATCAAATTCATGATTTAAAAATTCATCTCTATGATCTCTCATGATGGTGATTATTATAAGCTGTTTTTTATTTTTAACAATAGAACAATTTTTTTTTGAAAAACATGATTGAATTTTTTTAAATAATGATAACTCAAGAGTAAATTGTATAATCATAAAAGAGGACATACAAATTGTATTTTAATCTTATACTTGAAACATGACTTGGTTTGAAGAGTTAAATATGTACTAAATATTAATGTTTAGATGTTGAAACATTTCTTATCTATTTAAAAATTATTTGATATTAGAAATGGTGAGAAAAAATTAATGAACTAAATTTTAACACTGAATGGTCCTTTATATGATTTTTCCTAGAGATATTATCTAATATATAGAGGTTTGAATGTCCTAATAATTAATATAAATTCAAATAATTTGATTCCCTTGTGCTAATCCATTATATATTTCAATAAGTTAATCCTTATAATTACATGTTATAAAAATTATTATATAGATTTGCAGATTATATTATATCTCTTTATGAATTAGTTATGATAAATTTATAATTCATGAATATTTTTGTGTGTTATTCACCACATTTCTCAATAATAAAAATTATATTAATATTTAAACCAAGAATATAAATAACATTTGAAATTATAGGTTCATTTTGAATGTATATGTCACATAGTACCCCTATTAATCCTTGTACATTGTCTTTAAAATGGTATATTTGGATTAAACATTATACAACTTCTAAAACTTATATTTTCCACTAATAATATATTTGGAAGAACCTTTATCAATGTACTACGTTTTTCTATCACTGGTACTTGATATATCATAGAAAAATCATGTAATGAAATATTTTAGAAGTAAAATGTTATTGGGTTAAAAAATATGAGCTAATAAAATTGTTTGAACCCAAAATTTCATTATTCTCTGATATTGGAGAGTATTAAGGTCCTTAGAAATGTATGATAAAATTTAATTAAATATTATAATTTATTTAAATATAATTTATTGTTATAATTCCATCAAATTTGGAAATAATCACAAAATGTATTTTTTTATTGAACATAATAGTTTTGATGGACCTTTGGTCCAAAAGATAATGCATATATTATTACAAATATGAATTATAATGGTTTATATAAAGATAAAAATTTGTATAATTTAATTATTCTCATTATAAATGTTGACACAACCTTTTTCAGACTTTAATTCTTTTATTTAATTTTATCACTCTAGCATGATCAGATAAATTAACAATTATCATTGATCGAGTTTCTAATTTAGCAGATAGTTTGAATTGTTTTACAATATTCAAGGAAAGATATCCCTTGGTTAGTTAATAATTTTTAGAATACTATAGAGATCCTTTAATTAGTCAATGTATTTATTGAACTCATTCATATACAAGGTATGCTTATATAATTTATCAAAAAATATGGAATTTAATTTTTAGGTTGTTAAGATTCACATACGTTTTCAATGAAGTACATTTCATCTTTATAATAGTTAGCTATAAATAATTAAAATATCTTATAGGTATCTTCATTTTATGAACCAGTTTTATACGATGAATTCTCACTTGCACTCTAAATAGACTCTACAAAAAAAAGCAGCCCTAGAGGAGAATTCAGACCAGAGCAGAACCAGCGGATTTAGAAGAATGAGAAGGAATTTATACTCTATTGGGACCCACCTATTCTTGAATGTGAATATTATCCATATGACCATGTAATTGTGGAGAGATACCATCATACTGTAGATGCTGGCAAGGGTCATTTCCATATAGTTATTGTCTGGTTGAATTCCATAGGACCTTGGGGTCATTTAATGTCTCTTAAGCCCACGAGCCATGTAATATCTAACCTGATGGGGTTTGTAACGGTTACCCCTCATCTCCTGAAAGGGGGGTTATAAAAAATTAAAAAAAATGAAGGCCTTTGGGCCATTCGGGTATAATGAATTAATTGATTTAATTCCTATTTCTCATATCTATTATTGAACATATCATATCATTTTATTATATATATTTTTTGTTATTGTTATGATATTATCTCCTCTAAAACGTTTTCCCATTTTTTTACTATTTGACAAAACATTTCATCCTTATTTAACATTTATATTGAGACGAATTGTTTACTATAACAAGGATTTTATGAGTTTATCTACAATGATATTTTTGATCTATTTGGTATCATCCAATGTAGTTCTCTTGGATTTATATAATTATGTATGTATATTCATGGTTTTATCTAGAATTTTTTTACCTTTTGTACATGTACCTCCCAATGTTTTTAGTCTATTAAATATTTTTATAATCCTTTTATATATTTTATCCACTCATTATCTAGGTAAAAAATCAAAACATTGATACTCCATATGTAATATCACTCTTTAAGTTTTCACTACCTTTAATGTCATGAGGTGTGTTGTTTCTAACTTCATCTAGATTTTATTTTAGAAGTTGAGTGTGTGAATATGATAATATATATTTGATTTTAGTAGATAAAAAATTGTATTATAAACATTATAATTCAATACAAACTAATATATCTCAATAGGTTTGAAAGATATAAGTGTCTTCTTTGAAATTTTATAATCATTTTATTTCATAATTGAAATAGAAAATTTTCAGGAATATTCAATCAATGTATCTTCACTAGCATATACATCAATGAAACACCATATAACTACATTAAATTGGCTTCCAAATTGAGTTATTTATCACATTAAAAGGTCTTATTATTTAATATTTAAAATCATATATTTTATGAATTCAAATTTAATTTGAAATGTAATTATAAAATAGTTTTTTTGAATTGAAAAAACAAGTGTGAAAATAATCAATTTTGGAAAATGAAAATATGAGATTTTGGAAATGGAAATAATAGTAAATGGATTGAAGAAAACGAGTTTTCTACAAATAGTGGTTATGATTTTTTTAAAAAATAATAATGATAAAACACTTTTAATTTTTTTTTTCAATAGATGTATAAACTATTAAAAACATATGTGAACATTTTTACCATGACCAAAAATAAATTTATAATTCTGAATTACTCGTTTTGTATGATTTATTATCATATATTATACAACTGTTATTATTAATTAAGAGACCAAATACATTGGTATTTAAATGTATGTATATTTCTTCCAAAGAGATTTTGAACCAAGTACCCAATAATTAAAAAAATTATCAAGGAAAGGAACCTATTGAACCCTTAAATCTCATATGAGATTGAGAAATTTAAATAGTAGAAATATTGTAAAAAATAATCTATAACATACAGTCACACACTGGTAGAGAGCACATTAACACATTCTGTTGTTATATGCCAAGAGATTACTTGGAACAGATAAAGTTAATAGTGAAATAGAATTTCCATTTCAAATATTTAAGTCCAACATATCTGGAAATAAACTCTAATTAATAAAAGGAATATGAAATTTTCAAATGAATATATCACTAAGTATCCAAGATCATAGTGTAATTAACATTTCTAGTTCAACTTACCACATCACTCATGTTTTCTTTCCAAAATTCCTAATGTACATTCCTAATCACCATGGGATGGTGACAAGAATCAAGATTATTAAACATACTAATTAGGTGTGATTCCACTCTCTATTTAAAATAATCAATGGAATATATTACTACTTAGAACCCAATATGAGTTAACCATAAATTGGACACTCATTCCATGAAAAAAACAATTTCAAAAAAAAATCCTACCCAACATGGATTAATAAGGAAGAATAACATAAACATCAAAGAATAATTTTATAAACAAAGTGCCATGTGATACATGATATGTAATATAAAAGTGACATAAAAAGCAGGATGATTAGAAGTGGTTGATACTTTTACATCCAAAGATAAAAAATATTCCTCAAAGATGAAACACGAACCATCTCTTTATAACCCATGGTCACTGCGTGGACCTCCCATCACCACAACATGAAGATGGTGTCATATATACCCCAAAAGAAATAACTCATTTACATTTATCTACATAAGACAAAACAATTATTTTATATACATGAATTTGTATATATATGATGTCAGCATTCTCTTAGAAGGATTCAACCAAAATTCAATGATTCTTCTTTTATAATTCATCCCTCAAATTCTAGTTTAAAATTCAATTATGAAATAGGTATTAAATTTTTGTTTTCAATAGAATTATAATCACTTATCACTCTTTTTAATAAAACCATTTCACTTTTAATAGCATGTGGATAAGGGTAAATAAACATGATCATATAATAAACATAAATCACAAGGGATAAAAAAGATCATAATATTAATATGGTCATTAACCAAGATAAATATAACATAGGATATCAAAATATAAAAATTCATATTCTAAAAGTAACACACATGGGATTAAAACCTTTATTTTTATGGGATAACCTTGGACATTACTAATGGAACAACTTAATATCCTATAGTCTGGATCAACTATCATAGAACTCAAATTACCCTCATGACCAATCCTCGAGAAAACCACATTGTGAGAGTAATACAATGACTAGGGGCATGAGGTATATGAAAACCACAGATCATGTAATATTCATCTTTGATTACCCACATACCACCCAATATTACCTTGAAAATCATCATATTAAAAATAATAAATTCAATAATAATATCCAAAATATTTCATGTTACAACCAAAGGACCCTCTATACCATTTCCCCATCATATATTTCATAAAAAAAATCAAAAATACAAAATTCACATTTATAATAAAATTCAACATATGGAATTTGGGAAATAGGACATCAATAATCAATAACAATAATCATATGTAAAACATAAAATTTCAACCCATGAAATAGAAAAAACCAATTCAACCATATTTATATATAACCTAATTTAAATTAAATTCCTTTTATAAATCCATTTGAACTAAAATATGCTATGACACAATTTACCATACACATAGTGGTTATTAGAATTCAATATAGGTTAGAGTAGGGTAAAATAAAAAGAGGTGTGAATTACCCTTTAAAAAATCAAACAAAATAACTATTCATAAATACAAAAAACCCATTAATAAAAATATTGAAGATAACCAAAACATTTTATGATATATTCAAAAGAATCAATGTTGAATACAAAATAATATAATTACATAAGTTTATAAAATTGGAAGAATAAAAGAAATAGTGATTAAAAATTCTTATTATTCATATCGATGGAATAAACAATTGATTAATTAAAATAATTAAAATTAATAATAAATAAAAATTTAGAGAGAAAAGAAGGAACACAATTTGTTAAGAAATTTTTATAATAGCTCAATAATAGCTCCTTTATCTACAACCTCAACCTCTTGAAGATTTAATGTATCAGTCCCATATATTTAAAGGTATCCAAGATACCAAAAGTCCCTTTATTTCTATGTTTTAGAAAGTAACCAAAATTAAAATACACACTAGATTATTAATAGTTATATATATAAACGTCAAATAGAACAATCCCTCTTTTAATGGTTATAATAAGGTATCATGAATCAATCACTTTAAATATATTGAGCACCAATATTAGAAAAAAGGAATAAATGAGGATTTCTATGAAAAATCATGTTTTTGTATAGTCTTGACTATCAGAAAAAATAATATTAAGAACACTATGAAATAATAATAATTATAATGAGAGAGAGAAGATTATATAATAATCACAAATAGTAGAATGGAGAAGATAAGGTTTAGATAAAGAGATCACATAAGAGACGATTGGTGATCTTAATATGTTGGAATTGAATAATAGATGAAAAGGTAAGTTATTAGTTTTAAAGCCTCCTGAGGTCTTTTTTTATATCCTTTATGGGTTACAAGAATGTTTTTTGTTTTATTTGGGACATTAAAGAGTCAATCTGTCACTTTTTTACCATTATTAATTGATACTTGGAATGTTATGGATCACATCCTCTAGTAACGTGGTTAACTACATCGCACTGTGGATTTGGTATTTCTGGTATAAGACTTATATATGTGGTTGGAGTTCTGTAGGATCATTTTGTACATTATTCCAATTTTTAGGTATCTATGACATAACCCTTAATATATGATGTGGAATAAACATGAAATGAAATACCATGGAGTAGAAATTTACCTACGGGGTGACCATTACTGGTTTTGTAGGAACTAATATTTGACTATGGTGTGGACTCTAGATTTTTTCCCATGAATCTTAGAGAATAATATTGATCGATTAGTGTTGAGATACACCACAGTGTGTTCCTTCTTACCAATTTGTAATTTATATTCTATGAAATTTTGTGGCATGGTGCAGATAAATGTTCCATGGTGGACTTATGAAGCATAAATGGATATTGTTAAATAATTAAGTGAAAAAATTATACACCTTAAATAGTGTTTGTGATCATTAAAACAAAATATGGTAATAAGTAAAACAGTATCTCTATTTTTTATGATTATAAACACTTAAATATTAAGTGAATAAAACAAGAATATAAAAAACAATATAACTGTAACATCCTAAACCGGGACACTAGGATTGAGCTGGAGTGAGACATGACCTCATGCATGCCTCCCTGAATGAAAGAGGTTTCTTACTAGAAGTGAGGGTCTATATATATCAAAGTGGAGACAATACCCTCTATATCATGTCATAGTAATTATAATAAATAATATAATAAGATATTAGATTAATCATGCATAAACTAAATAATCAAATGGGCACACATGTCATACCGGCAACAAAAGGAATCCCAAAGTGGAAAGCCAACCTTGAGTATAAAATTTGGTAGGTAAATAAATAAATAAATAAATAATGTTGTGGAAATCTTTAGAGTCTATCTCTGTCTCACCCCCAGCTCTATACTCCTATGTTAATTAATGAACCATAGAGACCTTTCCATTCATCGGATCCCTAGTCATGTAATCTACAAGCGTATTGAAAATCTTAAGTAGGGTGAGTGTAAAACTCAGTAGGACTGCCCCAAGGCATCCTTAACACATGTTCAAATACATAAGAGTGTATGATATAATAATAAATAAATGTTCACTTAAGAATAAAATCATACCATGCATTTGTGCGCAAACCAAGTTGCTACAAACCCCAACTGTACATACTTCAGGTCCTCATGATAAGATATTAAAATGGTCATTGAGGCATCAAAAATGAATGATCCAATATCAATGATTTTCAATAGTGATACATACCTGAGGCCTCTAGGTCATACCACATGAGGCCATCATAACCTATCACTATCTATCAGGTCAATTCATATAAACCATCATGCCCCACTGTTTCTACATGGGTCTAGCAACACCTGATCATCACACCTATAGGTTAGGATATTCTAGGCCATCATACCCCACTATCTATCTTAGTCATATCATCATATAACATAAAACATCTAAAAATACCCACCTATAAGGATACTAATCCACAATGGGTCTACCTTTCACTTTATTACCTTGCATAGAATAATAAAATATCATATACCAAAATATAATGCAAGACAATAGTGGTATAATATCAAGGAACACATAACATATCATGGATGTGAATAAATCCCCCAACGCACACATGTGATCAAACTCATAATAGTCTAAGTACATCGACACACATCATAATATCTAGAAACAATCATAAACATGGCCTCAACATGGTGAGGAACATCCTACCTTAGAGTACGATGTCATCATGAAGGATAAACTACCTTGTGTGGTTTGATAGATGGAGTAGAAAACTATATTGATGACAACACATACTCATTGGGATTATTATTTTAGATTTTGAAAAATCATCATTCAATGTTTTTAAAAGATTCATAAATACAATTCTATCATATTATTTCAAAAAAATATGAAAATAGATAAGATAATATCATCCTCTCTCCTAGATAATCTAGAATAATCTAAAATAAATATTCTTTATGATTAATGATAATTATCACTATAATAATCTTGGATAAATTCATAATATTTATTATATATCATTTTGATAATTCTCTACATAATAACATCATTCAATAATTATTTATCCATAATTCTAGAATCTTAGGAAGAAAAGGATTCACAAATGCAGATAAAAGAGTACATATAATTTATTTATTTAAGAATGCAACTCTCAAGAACATAAGAGAGAGATGTTTGGATGATCCTATAAAATGGAAGAACAAATTGGATTGCATTAATGGGACCTTGAATATCTCATTTAATAATATGTGTACAAGGTTAAAACATTAAATCCATAATTTAATTAATAATTTAATATCCCTCAAAACTTTTTCTTAAAGAAAGAGTGTTCAAATATGTATTATTAATATGAATTAAGTGATAATGAATCTAAAGAATTAAATTACATGATTTTTGTAATTTAAAATCAACAAAATATGTTGTTATGTTGATCTAAAGATGGAGAAATGAGAAAATATATAAATTACTATTCCAAAAAATGGGCGATGTGTATGGGTAATGTGGTTTTAACATTATGCATCTCCAATAGTTTCCATAAGTGTGATATTTTACCCTTATGAGAGCATTTAAAAGTAATTTTTACCCCCATATATCCTATATATTACCCTTACATATGCTTTAGAAAAACACATTTACCCTTACGTACAGGTTGGAAACTCTTACACAGTGCTTGGCTACCCTTACAAATACTCCATATTACCTTTATAAATGCTGACTTACCCTCACAAAGATTCAAACAATTTGAGGGTACCCTTATAAAATACCCCTATGAAATATATTACCCTCACATAAGATTTGGGTACCCTTAAACATCTCAAATAACCCTCATGTAGTGCTCCTAGTACGATTACATAGCGCATATGTTCAAGATATTACCATTATGATCATGTATTTGACTAGTTACCCTTACATATCTTTCCAAAAAAATTGTTAACCTTATAAAGAGTATGAAAAAGGCAATTCACCCATACATAACTCTAAAACACATCAGACATGCCTCAATAATGTAGAGCCACGTCAAGGAAGTATGCCATTTTCCCAACCAATTTGATGATATCAAAGGATACTAGAAAATGATGTTCCATATAACCCTTAATTTATAAATTAAAAATCACCAAATGAGGTGAAACTTGTAAGAAAAATTGGTCACTAACAAAAAAACTACAATGGTCATCTCATTCTATCTACTTATTATTGTTTCTTTCTCCTAGCAGTCACCAACTGATTCCTGATCAACTACACCCACTCTTGGTGTCCTGGACTATACTAAGATCAAAAAATACTTCGTCACCAACCCCATGCCAACATTGTAGTGAGTGGAATGACCATCCATGGAAAGATTAAAACAATGACATATCAAGATAATCCTATTATTTTTTTAAAATAAACTCCACCAAGACCGGATACTCATCCCAAGATCCTCCAAAATAAAACCTGAAATTTTTATCTCTGTTATATATAATTATCAAGAGAACCCCATGCAAGCATATGATTTTATGGTCCTATATATTTATTATCTCATTTATTGAGTTAGTCTCTCAAATTGGTAGGAAGTGAGAATCCATTGTCCGTGATTAAAAATCACCCAGACAATTTCATGAACCCTCGAAAACATTATTAACCCCATAAAAAATCTATAATAACGTCCTCCCTCTTCCAAATTTACATAGGAAGAAGTTATAGATAACCATTAGGACACTGGTGCTTAACCATTAGCCTCTAGTAGGTAAGGCACTGAGTGAAAAAACTAATAATGTCCCTCTTCATCCCTGGCCATCAAAACTATTGCCTAATGTTGTTTAACATAGTCATCACACTGAGATGTACCACCCATATAGAGTCATGGAATCCCATTATTATCACCTCTTTTATGGAATCATGGACTATTAGTCACCCATGAATAAGGATCACATCATCATCGCCCAATGACCGCCTGGGTATCAAGTCACCTATAACTAGTGGTTCCCACATCAAAGAACACCATGGGTTGTACTTCTATCCAACAATTAATTTTTTTATAATATAAGATATGATCACCAAGATAGAACATTTCAATGATCCGTGTTCCTCATACTCATTCATCCTCCACTCACCCAACAAGATCATTTTGCACCACTACTCCAATTAAGGTTTCTAAACAAACTCATGATCTCAAATAAGTTTTGGGGACATGTCTATGACATTTTTTCCTCTAATTTATATGGGTCCATATCTATACCTATCTAAAACATAACATGACCCAATATCTTCACCACATGAATCTAGAAGATACACTTTTATATATAGGTGTAAAGAATATGTGCTCAAAGCATACCCAGGACAACCTCAAGATGTTTGGAATGATGCACTGGTGCTGATGAATAAATGAGGATGTCATCAATGAACACTGTAATGATTGAGTTGAGGTAAGGGTGGAAGATCTTGTTCTTGTTATCTATGAACACTTATTGAAAATTCATCAGTACAAATGGCATCACCAGGTACCCATATAATCCATACATACTCCAAAATTCTATGTTTGAGATGCCCACCTCTCTAACCTATAGTTGGTGATATCTGGATCTAAGATCAATCTTAGAGAACCATTGGGATCTCTATAACTCATATAAAAGATCATAGATCCTAGGAAAAAAATATTTTCTCTTCACTATCACCCAGTTTATATTTTGATAATCAACACAGAGTCTGATACCACCATCTATGTTTTTTACAAACAACATAGGAGCACCCCATGGTGAAGTGCTTGACCTGATAGTTCTCTTTTTATTCAAGTCTAAAAGTTATACATTGGGATACTTCAGCTGGACTAGATCCATGTGATATTATGATATCAAAATGGTACACATACCGAATATAATATCTATCTCAAATTTGACTCCTCTATTAGGAGGAAGTCACATTAATTTATTTTAAATGATGTCCTGATAGAGATCTATGACTAGAGGAAAAGTAAAGGGGGTGTCACTGATCTTAATGAATTAGAAAATCCCACCATATGTATTGTTATCATCCCAATATGACTCAAATATGGACCAAATAGACCCACTCCTAGTTCATATTCTTATACCATCATGTAACTCATTCCCTTTGTAGAAAAAATGAAACCCATCTTCGATATCAATCAATGTGATCTCAGAAGTTGTTCATCCAGTCCATACCATGATTCATATATAAGTTCATCAAATCTATTATCTTAATGTCCCATGGATTTATATGTACAAAAATGATTATATGATACTCTAGGAATCACTGAATATGGTCCACATTCATGTACAATGATGTTTCATGGGAATGTAACTCATAGGACAACATAACTCGTAAGCCAAGTCCAATAACTATCTATATAGATATAAATGAATGGGAAGTGTCAGTATCAAAAAAGGTAGTAGATAATGTATAGGTATCCAAAACCATACCTCAAATAATAGATGGTCCCTCACCACTATTTTCGGGAGTTTGGTCCGCCACATAAACCCGACTAGTTTCAACTTCACGATGTCCCCCCTTGGAAGTTTACATCCTCTTTTGAGATCCATGGCCTATCCATTGGATTAAATACTCACGTTGTCTTGATATCCCACAAAACCTTGACTGTGATTTCTTTGAGAAGAATCATTTCATATGACTCATATTTCCACATCAATGAAATTTCAACTTATGTTTTGGTCACAATGTAAAATAAAGCCTCCATTGTCTATATTTATAACATTTAGGAACTCCTTCTCCTATAAGAGATTGTGAAGATCCATTAATATACTGTGAAAATCTTCGACCACTCTAAAATGATTCTTCTTCCTTTATCATCCTACTTCATGAAGAATCTATCATAGTAGTGAGAGAAAAATTCGTCACTGGATCACTATGGGTAGGAAGTAAACTTTCCATCCTATCATACTTTAACCATTTTTCAAAGTTCAAGGCCATTCTATGTGAAGAACCTACATGAAAATTTCTAGATAAAAGTCCCTAACCTGGCATTTGATAATCATTTAAAGGTATATCTTAAACTTCTAAGACTTATACAACTTGTTATCAACCAAGAAAGTAGAAAATAGAAGTAACTTTGTAAAGTGATAAAAATAGACATACATATTCATAGAAACCTGATATAATTACATAAAATAATAAGGATGATCCATATTCAGCATTATGTGGAAATAATTATTGAGAAACATTTCCTTAAAGGTCATCTATGTAAGGCCCTCTCATATACAATATTGACTCATAGCACTCATGCATCTCCTATCAGGTCCTTGGAATATGAAGGTCACTAGAATCACTTACCCCTCCTTAAGTGTTTGGACCAGATCTAAAATTATATTAATAAATTTCATCCATTCTTATGTATCCTATAGACCATCAATATAATTAAAATTTTATATTATTTTAGAACAAGATATCCTAATCATGACTGGTAATGGTATTATGAATGGCTATACCATGGATGGGAATAATACAAAAGAGTCTAATATGAATGGGATATACAGACTCGATCAACTGTGGTGGTCCAAGAGCATGTCGGGGTATATACTCTTGAACCATAGGAGGTGTCATGGGAAAATCATGGGATTCCACAACTAGTGGTTCCATGAAAATTACTCATGGAGGTATCTCTAAAGTGAAAGAAAACACATAGAACATTTGAGAGTGATCCTAACCAGTCTATGAGATTACACAAGATTCTCGTCGGCATATTCCATTAACCCAAGGTAAAATCCTTCTAGAACTAACAAAATTATTATCCATGCATATTAGTCTCGATAATCATATATATATATATAATAAAACATAATATCATGCTTAGTTTAATTAATTAATTCCGACATAGATATATCACACAATCAAGATAATATATATATCACACAATAGAGATACTATCCTGAATAGATATCAAAAATCATAGAATTTAATTAAATAACAAGTATGAAGAAAAATAATTGGTATATGCATTTCATGCTAACCTATTGCCTAGTCATGATGTATGAACTCACAAAAAATTATCATAAAAATAATAAAAACGATCTCATCTATGGAAACTCATAGGCACGTTTCATATGTGATTTCCAGACACATGGAAAATCACCTACCCGAGTCCTAGAAAACTATCTATTTTCTTCCATATCCTAGTTTTGTCTAATAATAACAAAAGAAATTAGTCTATGATACAATTTTTTAACATCTTGACCCAAACAACTAGGTCCAAGCTAGAGTGCCACATGACATCATGCATGCCTATTGGTACACAAGAGGTTGCTGACTAACAACAATTCTCTAAGTTGGTCAATGAAGAGATTATACCCTTAACATCTTATTATAAAGAAAATAATAATATTAAACAAAATAGTAATTCATCTTATTAATTATTTAGAAACTAAATACTCAAATGAGTACACAAATCATACTGGTAATAAACAGGATCACAATGTTGAAATCCAAACCATATTATAAATTAATGTATGTAAATAAATAGAAAAAAACATTGGTAATACTTGAATAATTTCATGGTCCATCCACTAGTTCCATGATTCTCTACTCAGCTATCCCCCATTGGGCATTATCCCTTCATTGAATCCCTTATCATTTAATCCACAAGTGTAATGAAATTCCCATGTGTGGTGTGAGTAAAAGACTCAGCAACCCACCATAAGGGAATCCTTAATACATGTTCACATGTATAATTGTGTATAATATGAGAATAAATAAATGAACACATTTGAAACTAATCATACTACAAATTCTTGCACAAACTAAGCCATTGAGAACCCCGATTGTACCTTCTTTGGTTCTTTACTATGAGATATCAGAATGGTTGTGGATACATCATGAATGAATGACCCAAAGTCAATGATTATCAATAGTCATACAAGTCGTAGGACTCAAAAAACAACAATATTCCATCATACCCTACTAATATCTCCTATCATGGGTCACATAGACCATCGTTCCCCACTGCTTCCACACAGATCCGATCACACATGATCTTCTACACCTAGGCCAGGACAGAGTAGGCCATCAAACCTCATTAACTATGTCATTCCTATCATTATATCACATGTAGAATCAAAAAACTTTCCCCCTCTAAGTCCATTAACACTTGAATGTTTCACCTATCACTTCAGAACCATTCAGATAACAACAACATAACATATAGAAAAATATAATTAAAGGAAATAGTGGTATCTTATCATGTCACACATAGCATATCATGAGTGTGAATAAATCCATCCACACACACAAATGATCAAACTTAACATAGTCTAATAACAATAACAAATATCATAATATCATGCTAAAAATAAAAAAAATGTCCTCAAAATGGAAGGTAACTTCCTACCTCAGAGTAAGATGTCATGATCATGGATAAACCACCATGTTTGGTTTGAATATTTAGTAGAAACCACTACAACCTAGAACTCATACTATTGGGATGTATTATCTTAGTTTTAAACACATCAATGTTCAAGGTTTATCAAGGATTCATAGATCATATTATATCATTTTATTTTAAAAATAAATAAAAATATACATGAGATAATATCATATTCTCTCTTGGATAATCCAGAATAATATACAGTAATTATTAATTTATCATTCTTGATAATTCCCCCAAAAATAATCCTAGATAAATTTATAATAATTATCCTCTATCATTTTAACGATTCTCTTGAAATCATTAGAGTTATATAATTTTTTATCCTTACTTTTATAAAATTAGTATGAAAAGTATTCAAAAACACATATAATAGAATATCTGGAAAATGATACTCTTAAAAATATAGTAAGGAGAGGTTTGGACAGACCTGAAAAATGGAAAAATAACTCAGATCTAATGAAGGGGACCATTAATATCTCATGTAAAGGATATTAGGATTATCAGACTCATAAAGAGTTCAACTACAAATAATGACCACAAGGGTTCATCTATTTTATAAATAAGAATATACATATAAGGCCAGAACATTAAATCGACAATTAAATTAACAGTTTAATTTTCCTCTTAATAATATCTTTAATGGTGGAGTATTCAAATATTTATAATTAATTTAATTTAAGGTAAAAGTAATCAAAATAATTTATCTCTATGATTTTTTTATTTAAAACCATAAAAATATATATTTTTATTTTGAGATGGCGAATGTGAAGGAGAAAAAAATGTTTTTAAATGTTTTTCCCAAAAAGGGATCTATATAAGGGTAAGATGATTTTACCCTTATGTATTTACTAACCTTCACATAAGGGTAAGATTTTAACCTTACAAAAACATTATAAATTATGGGTTAACCTTTTAATACTAATAGGGAATCCTTACCCACCATTTAGAAAAAATCATTTACCATTTCGCATAGGTAGGCTACATAAATAGTGTTTGGATACCCTTACACAACATCCAAGTGACCTTTATGTAGCACTCGGTTACTCTTCTGAGGATTTTGAAAATATGGGGATACCTTTATGAAACACCCTTACAAGAGAGGATACCCTTACACAGGCTCTATGTACCCCATACATAGCTCTGCTGACCTTTACACAACAATCAATGTACCTTTACGTAGAATATATGTTCAGGAACTTACCCTTACTCAATGTGTTCTTACCCTTATTAAACTCATGTATTTTATTAGTTATCCTAATTATATTTTCAAAAACACTTTTACCCTCACACATAGAATAAAAAATTCCCTTAGCCTTATGCAACCCTAAACGAATAAGGCCTACCATTACGCAACACGATAAAATCATAAATAATGGTGATTTTATAGAAAAATTAAATTCTCAAAAAAAAATTAAAATCAAGATATCGATTTAATAACATCTAAAATTTTTATAATAATATAATAATATTTTTACCAAGTAAAAATGTATCATTTCGCCACCAAGATATAAAAATAAAAATAGAGAAATATAATTTATTGAGATGGTTGAGATACATATTTCCCCACTTTTAAATAATAATAAAAACTTCTCCCCCTTTCAATAACAAATACTTCTTCCCCTTAACATTTTATCCACTATAAAAACATCTCCCCAATTAAACCAAAAAAACATTAAGAACTTCTCTCCCATTGGGATTATAAAAAATAATCATATATAAGGATAATGACTAAAGAGAAATAAAATATAAATTTTTTTATCATCATTAATGATATTTTTAGGGAGGTGAAAATAATTTTTTTGTAAAAAATTGAAAAACATTAAAATTTATAAAGATAGATTTTCGAAATATTTCAAGATAAAAAAAAATTTTAAAATGATGTTTAAGATAAAAATAAAATATTTAAAAAGTTTTTGAAGAAGTTAAAGATTTAAATAATTTTTTAAAAAAATTATTAAATGGGTTTCTCTTTTATGATAATTTCATTATAATCAAGATTATCTACCCTCAAATAATGTATAAGATGAGAAAAATATATTATATACAATAAAAAATTAAGGAAAAAAATATCAGAAAATATTTTAAATATCATTTCATGATTAAGGTTTTTCAAATATTGTTTTAATAAACCATATAAAATGCACTATTATTGTCAAAAGAAGTGTGCATTAAATACCCACTACTCATGCTCGGGCTGATGATCAGATTAAAATCCCAACCAACCTTTCTTTAGGCTAAAATTTCTATGTACATCTACGCCAAGACCAAATCCACTTATTTGTATCCTGTGGTAAGTTCAACAAAACCAGAGGATGATAAATAATTCTAGATTTATTTTGAGAAAATTTTCAGGAATGAATTTAGATGAATTTCAAAAAGTCAGTGAAACAATCATAGATTTGTTCCAAAGGACTATGGAGGAACTACTTTCATGGGATCCTAAATGATTGAATCGACATGTGGAGGAGAACCATGCAGGTGATGTAGATGAGTGGTGAATGAAAACTTGACAATCATGGATATTAGTATAAGCATGATAATAGTCTTTGAGTGAGATATTTTTAGACTCAACCCGTGAAAAAAATCCTCAATTCAGAATTGATTTGTATATAGACTATATATTCAAGAGAGATAAATTTATTAATGGAAAAAAATTTCCCAACATTAACCAAGGATTTTTCATTCAAAATTAATTATATGTTATTTCTAAATATTAATGTGTGGATAAACTAATGATGACAATATTAATTAGAGATATTTAATTTATTTCTATATAAATTGATGTAATGAAATTTTTTGGGTATGAATGACGAGTAATAACAAGGTATGACAAAATAATAGGTGGCTCCCCTTTTAGGTATGATAACCTAGAAACACAAAAAAAGATAAAGGAACTAGAGCCAAGGAATGATATTGAGACCCTCAAGAGTGGAGACCATAAGAAATGATCCAGAAGGTGTGATGATTGAACTATATTTTTTGTACATCTTCTGGTGATCTTGGTTGTGTTATAGAAGATGGTAATTCATGTATCCTAGATGTTTCTTCTTATTTTATGAAAGTGATGATTCTATTATCCTATGGATGTAGTATGAATTTCCAAACCACACAATCATGTTGTTCATTGTTTGGTACTATTTACATCTATATGTGTTTGTTTGTCATGCACTTATACATTGCTCAAAATGAATAACTTGAGAGGAATGGAACTAGATTCATGAATGATTTGGTGGGGTGGATGGTGTTCTTAAACATCCCAATTTTTGACACCAATGTCATGGGGGATTTTACAACGAGATATTATATACTGGTTACTTTTCAAATTAACTCTAAACAAACCCAATATTGTAGGTCTTCTAATGCCTCAATTGTCATGAACTAAGTTGTGAAACCAAACCCAAATCCCAGTATTGTCCATTAACTAATTAAATTAAAATCACAACTTCAAATCGTGAATTATCATCCTCATCTTAATATAGTAGTTACAATAAATGATTGCTTCTGATTATTGCATATATTATGAATAACTGATCAAAAACATCATATCTACCTCTTCCTTCCCAAACTAGAATATTTTTAATTTCCAAAATGGAGTGATGGACTCAGGTGGATGCCATCAAACAATACTCCCATCTCTTCAATGCCAGTTAATCTAATGGTGGGGATTCTTACTCTACTAGTGATCTAATGAACCTAAAATGAAGATGATTCATCTACCATAAATACAATATGATCTTAACTACTTCTCACACATTGAACATTGTTGGCCCATAGATGTTGTTGGACACTATCTCTATTTATAATGGTTTTAATTATCACAAATCATTTCATATATTAACATATATCATACCTCATGTAAAATACCATTTTATTTAAAAAAAATATCAAATCATTTAAACATATAATTATTTATGTGTGTTTAGTTTTAAACAGGATAATAATTTATTATCTATGTGCAATTATGAGTTTTACCATTTTTTGCCTTTTTTGACTTTCAAGACAGGTATAACATCTAAATATTTTCTATGTAAGAGTCACTAAAAATGATTGACATATGACTCACTAATATATAGGTAAAACTGGAAGATATTCTAAGTATGTGAAGCTGAAACAATTGGACATGACACCAACAGACAAAAGACTCACCGTTGGACATGAAACCAATAGAAAAATGACTCAACGTTGGAGAAGACACTAACAAACTCAAGATGAATCACCATTTCATATGACTCACTGACACAGATGACCTTCTGTCAATCCAAGTAACCTAACATTTCATGGTGCTACTGATGCATGGACACACATTCAGTTGAATTGAGTCACTATTAGTTCAATTGTCACACCGGCAGAAGGAATGACTCCTCCTTGATATGAGTTATTAATAGTTCATCAGTCTAACTGATAGAATGAGACACTGACACCCATAGTCACTAATACCGATATAAAGGACTCACAGATATAGAGAGTCACTGATGCTGATAGACTGGTGATGATCGACTTATGCCAATAAGACACTAATACTTATGAGTCACCGATAGTCCTAAAAACTATTTTTAATTTATTAATTAAAATTTATTTATAATGGTCATATGTAGGAAAATTAATGTTTCTGTCATTATTTGCAGTTTTATGTAGAACTTTTGGTAGAAAGTATGAGGTACAATGAGGTGATTCACATTGAATGTACATGCTATATATCGTCCCTTGAAAGTAAGAAGTATTTTAAAAAAGAATGAAGACAGAGTAGAATATATATAGCTGAGTGTGGTTGTTCATTCCTGTATGGGAGTCATACTGAAGAACACCAAAACTAATAAAACCATTGTGATATCATGAACAGAATAAAACATGAGGAAATCTCAGTCAAGAAAAACTCTGAATTGGCAACTCACTTCAGCATCTCAATAAAGAGAAGAACATACCTACACACCCATAACTATAGCTCGACGCCAGACTAAGACACTATTTTTTGGATAAAACATCTATAATAAGAATAAAACATCATTTATACTATAGAAAATGAGTCTATAGATTCACAAAATATCACACATAGCCTTCTAAACCTAACTCTACATATTTAACTCTATTATGTTCATTTATTCACATTTTTTGAGCAGTGTGTGTATCTATCTATTAGACACACACTAAATCCAATGTGTAACTATAGGATACCTGATATCCTCAATGTCACATTATTTTCAACCATTTGTATCCCACATAGAATGTTGGATGAGGTTTTGAGTGACCTATTTTCTTTTATCCCATGAAGATCTGTGGTAGCGGTCAAGTGTGACCGGGACAACTTTGTATGCTGTTGTGAACCTTGATATCTGGTTTGGATCAAACTATTTATTAATATGAACTTCTTTGTGGTAGGGGATCACTAAGTAGAGAGGACTAAGTCTCAACTTGATACTGAACCACATGTTTATTTCCGTAGTGTTTTATTTTTTATTTTTACATTGTTTTATAACATATTTAATAAAACTAAATTTAATTTTCATAATTAGTTTATCATGTTTTTATAATTGTTTTTAACTAGTAGGATAGTTTCAAAATTTTTATATATCGTTAAATTAATATAACTGAAAACTAATCAATCATTTGAAAAATTAACAGAAAATCCGGACTCTAATAAATTCACTAAAAAATGACATAGATTTTATATTTTATTGGGTGAATTTTCAAACAAAATTTTAACATAAATTTTTATAGATACTCATTTTAACCCCCTCTTGAGTAATCTACTATGAACAAAATAATTTATTAGAGGAATTTAGAATTTTTTAGTTTTAAAAAAAAATCAATCTTTTTCAATTGTGATTGTAGTTGTATATCAAAGATCATAAAAATTCTATTTTTTATAAATTTTTATCTCTTTGAAATATTTTCAAATTTTATATTATGGATAGTAGAATGGAAGGAGATTCTACTAATAGACCAACTTCTTTCAATGGAGCAATTTATGCTCAGTGGAAACATAAAATGAAAATACATCTAAAAAGCATCAGATTTGAAATGTAGATTACTATTGAAAGTAAATACAAAATACCCAAAACTATTATAAATACTTGGGTTGAACTTACCAACATTTCCTATAACAATAATAGTAAAGAAATTAATGAACTATAATATGAACTAGGGGATGAAGAGTTTGATCTCATTTCTTCTTGTAAAACAAGACATTAAATTTTGTACAATTTGTCTGTTTTGCGCGATGGAACTTCTAGTGTCAAGGAAGTGAGACTTAACAAATATACTATTAAATATGATATCTTTAAGATAAATCTAGGTGAGCCTATTTCTGTCATGTTTCTTAGGTTCAATGAAATAGTGAACACTATGATCTCTTTGGGATTATATATTACTACTAATGAAACAATCAGAAGGATTCTCAGATAATTACATAATATATGGAGAGGAACCTCTATCTCAATTAGATAATCATGTGACATCAACAAAGTCCCTATCAAATAACTCATTATAAAATAGATGATGTATGAATAAGAGATGAAAGAAAAAAAAAATAGAGGAGGTAATCCAATGATAAATTTCGTAGCCTTCAAGACTAATAACTCCAAGAATAATGAAAAAGAGAAGGTGATAGACTTTATTGAAATCTCCATTATTAATGATTCAACATTAGATAGTGATAATGAGATGGCTCTATTGGCCAGAATATTAAAAAAATTATATTGGAAGAAGAAGTTTTTCATGAAGCCCAATTATAAAGAAAGATATAATAACAATGGAAACTGGAAAAAGGATTCAAAGAGAAATGAAAAATTAGTGGATATTGTCTGATATGAATGTAAGAGGAGAGGACAAGTCAAAGATGACTGTACAAAGTTAAAATACTAAAAGAATATGAAAATAAAGAGAAGAAGTATAATAAATCCATGAAGGCCACCTAGATTGCTTCTGGGGAAATATCTAGTGATTCAGTATCATCTCTTTATGAGAAAGATGATATTGAAAATATCTTCTTTATGATAAAAACATCCGAGGAAACATTATATTCACATGCACAAAATTCGAATTATTTTGAAAATGAAAGTGATCCTAAGAATATGAAAAATGATAATTTATTTGAATATTGTAACATGCTAGAATATAAATTTAATGAACTAAAAGATAAATGTAAATATTTTAAGAAACAACATGCTCTTACTGTAACTGTTAAATCTGAACATACTACTAAAAAAGAGAATAATTCTCAACTGCACAAGGAAAATAAGGAATTAAAAATGTCTAATGAGAAATTGAATAAATTTTAAAAAAGAATTAAAAATGGGAAAGACACTCTTACTAATATTCATGGTAAAAAGATAGCTCCTTAGTACACTTCTGGTATTATATATCCTCGTGGATAGAGAAACCATTCTAAAACACATTTTACGACTAAATCTGGAAAATCTGTTCTTTAACCTGTGAATCGAAGCTCTAATTCAAGTACTAGTTCTGAAAATCCTTTACAACCTCCAACATTTCTATACCAAATAGAGTTTATTTTTCAATTATTTGACTTAATGACTATAAGAAACATATAAGGAAAAATTTGGGAATCTAAATCATTGATTTCTAATGTCACTGGACCCAAACATGTTTGGGTACCAAAATCTATTTTGGATTCATTATTCCATAGGAATGTTGTTTAAAGAGCTCCTACAAGACTCAATGGTACATGGAATGTGGATGTTGAAGACATATGACAAGAGAATACTCAAGATTCAAGAATCTAATCAAGATTGATGGTGGATATGTCACTATTGGTAATAATTCTAATGGGGAAATAATTGACCTAGGCCAGATTTGTTACTCTAAATCAATTTTAATTTCTAAAGTACATTTTGTTGATACTTTAATGTATAATATGCTTAGTATTTAAAAATTATGTGATGATGGATTTCATGTTATGTTTGAAAATTATTCTTGTAATGTGTTTATCTCTAATGACAAATTATAATTTTCTACTTTTATAAATGAAAATGTATATTCTGTTAATTTTGATTCTTTATCCAATAAAAATGTTTCTAATTTATGTTCCTTTCATAAAGAGTCTGGATTCGGCATCTGAAATTCGGACACATAAATGTACATGTTCTTAGAAAGCTTACTATAAAAGGCCTAGTTAATGATCTACCCAAAGATGAGTTTCCAAATGACAAAGTCGGTAATCCATATCAAAATGGAAAACATCACAAGATATCTTTGAAATCAAAGAATTTTCAACTACTTAGCCTTTAGAATTGGTTGACATTGATTTTTCTGGACTATCTCAAGTTTCTAGATTAAATTGGAATAAATCTATCTATGTTCTTGTATATCACTATTCTGGGTATACCTTGACATTTTTATTGGATAAAAAAAGTGAAGCGTGCACTTACTTCACCATGTGCGCTAAAACTGAAAATAAATCATAGTTGGCTTAGAATAAATTCCTTAAGATGTGATCATGGCTGCGAGTTTGAAAATCATGACTTTGAATATTTTTTCTCACACATGGATATAGTCATAACTTCTCTACTCCCAGGACCCCTCAACAAAATGGAGTTTTGGAAAGAAGAAATGGAACCATATAGAAAATATCCTAAACAATTATTAATGAATATGACATACCTATGTACTTCTAGGCTGAAGTAGTGAATAAAACTTGTTACATATTTAATAGAGTCTTAATTAAACCAATTCTTGAGAAAACTCCATATGATTTCAGAAACAATATATCACCCAAAGTTAGTTATTTCAACATTTTTTATTTCATCTTTTATATTCTTAATATAACGGATACTCTAAAAAATTCACATCCAGGAGTTATGAGGGAATCATTATAGGATATTAAGTCTCTTGTAAATCTATAGAGACATTAAAAAAATAACCAAGTGTGTAGAAGAATATGTTAATATCAAATTTGATTAAATATATCCACATGATTCTAATACCTCTCTATACAACCATGATGATGACATATCAAACCTAAACGTAAATGAAAATACATCTAATCCTCTTATCATGAAATATGTGAAATCAAACAGTTCTAGAAATTCAACAGAATATAAACGTGATGAACCCAAACCTATAAGTGAACCTAAAGTTACCAATCCGTACATTTCGAAACCAACTGGAACTCTCATGAACCATCCTCTAGATGTTGTGTTGGAGTCTACGATAAAGGGACAAAAACTAAATCCTCTCTTAGAAATCAGGTTAAACATCAAGCCTTTTGGTCATAGCTTGAACCTAAAAAATCAATTATGCAACTCAAGATGGATTTTTGGTGCTGGATATGATAGAATAACTTAATCAATTTTAAATAAAAATATTTTGGAAACTAGTGGATAGAACCAAAAAACATTGAATATAGTAACTAATTGGGTGTTTAAAAATAAATTAGATGAATCTGGTAAGAAAGTATGAAATAAAGATAGATTTGTAGCATAAGGTTATAGTCAAGAAGAAGGAATTGGATACAAAGAAATGTTTTCACCTGTTGCAAGACATTAAACCATTGGAATCCTTTTTTATTATGATACCCATATTAATTTCAAACTGTATCATATGGATGATAAAACTGAATTCTTTAATGGATATATAGTTGATGAATGTTTTGTTGAAAAACCCCATGGTTTCACAATCTATCATTTCAAATTCATCTTTTCAAATAGACAAAATCTTTATGTATATTAAAACAAGATTCAAGAGCATGGTATGATTGATTAAGTAATTTTATTATTTCAAAAGGTTTTACAAATGGAAATTATGATCCTACACTTTTTATAAAATTAATTTGTAAATATGTTTTGGTAGTCCAAATAAATTTTGATGATATTATTTTTGGATCTTCAAAAAATTATTTTTGTATTGAGTTATCAAAGATGATGCAAAATGAATTTGAAATGAGTTTAATGGGTGAACTCAACTTCTTTCTTAGATTTAATATTTTTTTAAAATAAATATGGTTTCACTTTAAATAAAATTACATATATAAAATATATTTTAAAAATATTTGTCTTTGATGTCATTAAAAGTAGTGACAGTCTCATGGGTACAAATTGTAAGTTGAATCATGACGAAGACAGTAAATATGGTGATCAAACCACTTCCAGAAAAATGATTGAATGTTTTCTACTTTACTTCTAGTAAACTATATATAATGTTTATTGTTTGTATGTGTTCCCGTTTTCATGAAAATCCCAAATAATCTCACTTAAATTATGTTAAAAGAATTTTTAAATATCTTATACATACTATCAATTTAGGTTTGTTTTCGCCAAAGGATAACTATATGATATTGTGAGTTGTTATAATGCTGACTCTAGTGGATTCAAGTTAGATAGAAAGAGCACCTCTGGGACATTCCTCTTTTTGGGAATGTCTTTGGTTTCATGGTGTATAATGAAACAATATTATCTTAAATTATCTACTTCAAAACCTGAATACATAGCTGTTGGTAGCTTATGTGCACAAAATTTGTAAGTGAAATGCACTCTTCTAGACAATGGATATCAATTTAGACATGTACCAATAAAATGAAACAACACAAGTGCTATTAAAATTTCTAAGAACCCAGTTTCTCACTCTATAACAACACATATTGATGTAAGACATCACATTGGGTGATTTCACATTAGAATTTATTGGCACTAAACATCAGCTGAATGATATATTCACAAATCCATTGAACTCTGAATGAATAAACTACAGCATACATTAGTTAGTAATTATCAATCAGTATGACCTGTAGTATTCCTTTTCATTAGTCTTTTTTTGTAAATTTGTCTTGCTGACACCATTGTCATGCCAACACAGTTGTCATGCTGATACTATTAGTATCTCACAGAGTTTTTCAAACTGATATTGATGACTCACTATGTTTCTGTGTTTTATGCTTTTATCAAAATGACATTGTGTTGTTAATTCCAGTGAACCCGATTCATGATTCTACGATTGTAAAATCTCAAAAGCCATAAATGATATAAATTTAAGTCCATTCACTTGACTTCCATTATAGCTACTCATTCTTTTCCGCCTCTATCTATCTCTACCAAAACCATTCACCTATAGGCCATCAGACTGAACTAATCAGAATGGCATCAGTGAAGAGATTTCTATAAGAAGGTGAGATTCATACATCCAAGAGACAAAAAGGGAAGTTGAGCAAACCTGTAGGTCCTATGAGTCCTAGTATGGAAAATAGTTTTGTAACATTAGAAAAAATATTCTTGGTCGAATGGATATTTGAAAGAATTTTTTTTAAAGTAATGAATGATCAAATATGTATTTTATGGTTCAAAAATAATGGTTGAGTGTTTTATTCGAAGCTGGTATATGAGTTTTATATAAATATGGATCTTTTTCTGGAAGGAAGTGATGTATCATGTGTGAAATTGATTGTGAAAGGATAGATAATATCATTCACTTTAAGAAATTTTCCTGAATGTCTTAAGGTACCTCGTGAAGAAAGGATCGATGATTACCAAGATATATATCCTACTAAAAGTGAATTATTATTATGTGAGATTTCTTTGAAAGAGATAACTATAAATGAAGAGCACAAAATACCCATTGCCTCAAAAATGAATAATGAGTGAATAATTCTATTCATGTTTATTCAGCACCAGATTTGTCCTCGGAAATGAGACTTTTAATCTCTCAATACTTGGTATATTTGCTTCAGAAAGGTGTAAAATGGAATATTGTTAGACATCTGATTGTTCACATCAATGAGATGATAAAACCTATGTGTAAGTCAAATTATCTTTTCTATTTAAGAATTATTTCAGCTATGCTAGAGGAGAAGGGCTGTGTAAATGAAGTTGAGGTTCTGAAATATTGAGAATGGAGTTGAATTTTCATAAGCTATAACATCTATAAAAAAATGAAAATAAATTGGAACCTATGGATGTAAGAATGGTTTGGTGATGAAGATAGATTGTATGAAATGTATAATCCCATAGATCATCAAGTTAGACCATGGGATCTAGTGGATATTGGTCTTAGTCCAGATGAACAAGTAACCTATTATTCAGATGAGGAAGAGGAGCCCTATAATCCTATAGAGATGTGGGATCACCAATTGATGATCAATGAGACCATAAGACTATTAGACCATAATAAAGGGTCTCTATTGGACCTGTAAGTCCACCTATAAACTTACCCTCTCATGAACCTATTCTCAAATCATTTGGTAGTGAAGAAACCATTTTTGAAGGAAGTGTAGAGTATGTTAGTGAAACCAATTAAAGAGAATATTAAGAATAATATGAAGAGGAAGAATCTAGTAGTGGTGAATATGGCTCAGAATTAGGAAGGGAAGTTGAGGATGAGAAAGCTGAAGATGAGCTGAATTATGACGGTAGAAATGATGGGAGAAGTGAAAGTAGGAGTGATAGCGAATTTGATCATCCTGATGAAAATACAGATTCTGTGAGTATAGAATTTTATAAATCTAATACACGTGTCTTTGTTAAGGGTGTTGTTCAATAAGAAAATCTTACATCATATGAAACTATTTCTCAAGTTGTGTATACTAGTAAAAGACCTCTTCTTAAGAAAAAGATATGTTGGAAGGAACCTTGACAGAGGGGGAGAAATATTCCCAAAGAGCTAACACTGAGAGGGAGGCTCAAGAATGAGTTACTCAAGATAATGCGGAGAATCAAATAGGAAGTGTAAGGCTTGATAATATTTCTCCTTTAGATTATGATATTCTTGATGAATGGATATGAAATACTATTTATGTAGCCTTGGGATTGGATTATTATGATTCTGATGATGATATTATTTCCCTTACTGTAAATAAAATAATGGATGAGACCACTTCTAGTGACTATGTCAGTAAATTCGATTTGAATGATTCAAGGAAGAGATGTGTACCTCCATAAGACACTCTATACAATATCAAATGTGGTATGATATTGATGAAGACATGAGAGAGAATAATATGATGACTGAGAATTTGAAAGAAATTTGATATGTGGTTGATGGTGTAAAACAGGATTGTGCTTCTTGTTCTACTTCTACTTCAACTAGTACTTCTCATGCTAATTCTGCATCTGTTCCGAAGATGGTGATAGAAGAGAATCATCCAAATCTTATCAAAACAGTAGAGACAATTGTGACTAGAAATACCAATCTAGGGAACGATATGAAGAGTTTTACGAATGTGATCAATGACTTAACCACATAGTATAGGAATATAATGTAAAATTTCCTGAAAGGACTTGAGAAACTTGTTTACCAATTTAAATCTCTAGAGTTTTCCACGATGATAAATGAAGTTCATGATATTACCTCCTCTGCTTTTGCTTTAAGCTCTGCTTTATCTGCCCAGTATTCCCAAACTATATATCTTTCTACTATTAGTTTAGAATTGAATGAGGAGCTTTAATTTTTGATTATAAGTATGGAAAAAAGTTGAGGATACTTTAGATATGGTTCATGATCATGTCAATTATTATACAGGGAGTGCTTCATATACTCTGGAGGAGTTGACCAAATTGATTAGTGAGTTTTTCTACAAACTCATCACAAAGAACAAAATGAACACTCTCATTATGCACATGTCCACCAATCTTACCCTTTCTCTAGTAAAAAAGGCCTTCAAGGATCATATTTAGAAGATCATGGAACTTGTTCCTTTGGTGAAAATGTTTATAAAATGAAAATATGATTTTGAGAAGGGCATGAAATATGATGAAGAGATCATTTAATAATTCATCATGCAGGTTAAACCATATTGTCATGTCCAATGTAAATCCATTGTGGTACCTCCAGCTGCACCACTTTGATCTTTTAGTTTTATGCCTTCTCAAACTCAAATGTCAGTTTATTATGCATTATCTCACATTAGAAAAGTCTTCAGAGAAACTGTTAAACCCCATATTCTTTCTTAGCAAAGACTTTCCCTTGATTCTACTGTTCCTAAAGGAGTTCCTCTGCCTCCTCTCACAATCCATTCAGACCCTCCTACCTCTTAGCCTAACCCTCTTGCTGAACCTTTAATTGATCCTTCTGATAAATGGAAGTATCCCCTTGAAACTACCATTTGATCCTATCATGTAGTGTGGATTGATTTTAATTTGATAAGGGTGATTTAGTGTATGTCTGGTTTTTCTAGTGTAATATGTTTATGAATTCTATTTCATTATTTCCACTTTACTATTTTGAGTATTCTTTCCTCCAACCACTTTTTTCTAATCCCAAAAGGGGAGATATTTTATTAAGAAATATTAATAGTGAGCGACCTTCACTAACCACAATTATTATGAGATATTAAACCTTAATATATGTCTATACATATCTGATACATTATGTTAATATTTTCTTGGATCCATTATTAATTGATTTGTGTAATACTTTTCAAGTGGTACTCAATAATTCCATGACTTGTGATTATCAAAAAGGGGTAGATTGATGACCCAAAGATGTTGTTGGCTACTATTACAAACTATAATGGTTTTAATTATCACAAATAATGTCATATATTAACAAATATCTTTCCTCATGTCAAATCATAAGTTATATCAACGAAATATCATATCATTTAAACACATAACTATTTGTGAGTGTTTAAGTTTAAACAAGATTATAATTGATTATCTATATGAAATTATGAGTTTTTCCATTTTATGACTTTGTTGAAATGAAAGACAAGTATAATATCTTAAATTTGTCTAAGTATGAGTCACTAACACTGACATACATATGAATCACTGACAAATAGATCAAAAAAACAAATATTCTATGTATGTGATACTGACACCATTGGACATGACACCGACAGACAAATAACTCACTATTGTACATGAAACTGACAGACAAACGACTAACCGCTGAACAAGATACTGAAAAACACCAGATGACTCACCGTTAAATACGAATCATCTACATAAATGACCTACGGTCAGTCCATGTAACCTACCGTTGCATGGTTTTACTGATTCAAGGACTCACTATTAGTTGAAATGAGTCACCGTTGGTTCAACTATCACACCAACTGAAGGAATGACTAACCATTCATATGAGTCACCAATAGTTCATATGTCTCACTGATAGAATGAGACAATAAAACCTAGAGTCAATGATACCGATGGAAAGGACTCACCAATACAAAGAGCCACTGATATTGATAGACCAATGATGACAGACCGATTCCAATGAGACACCGATACTTATGACTCACCGATAGTCATAAAAAATGTTTTTAATTTATTAATTTCAATTTATTTATAATAGTTATATTTAGGTAAAATAATGTTTTTGAAATTATTTAATGTTTTCTGTAGGAATTTTATTAGACTGTACAAGGTACGATGAGCCAATGCATGTGGAATGTACATGTTATTTGTTTTCCCTTGATAATAAGAAATATTTTTAAAAATAAAGAAGTCATAGCATAACATATAGAGCCAAGTGTGGTCGTTCATGCCTAAAAGGGAGTCATACTGAAGAACAACAACTCCCATACAACCATTGTAATCTCAAGAATAGAAGAACACATAAGGAAAACTCAATCAATCTGAAAAATTAATATATTACGCACTTCATCATCGTAAGAAGGAGAATAACATACCTACACACCCATACTTGTAGGTCAAATCCAGACTACGATACTATGTTTTGGAGACAAATTCTAAAAGAGGAATCAAACTTCATTTTAACTACAATAAATGAGTACAATGATTCACAACATATCACATAGAGCCTTCTAAACCTAACTCTACATCTTTAGCACTATTGGGTTCATTTATTCACATTTTTCGAGTAGTGTGTGTATGTTTCTGTTACACACACACTTAATCCTATTCATAATCGGAGGATACCTGATATCCTCAAACGTACATTATTTTCGTCCTTTTGTATCCCACATAGAATTGTGGAATAATTTTTGTGTGACCTATTTACTGTTTTCCCACGAAGAAATATGGTGGAGGTCAAATGTTACCTAGAAAGCCTTGTATGAAGTTGTGAACCCCGATCTAGGATGGGGATGAAATTATTTATTAATTTGAACATCGTAGTGGCAGGTGATCACTAAGTGGAGAGGAAATAATTTTTCTTTGAGACTTAACCTCTTGTTTATTTCCACTACTTTTTATTATATAGTTTTACTATGTTTTGTCACATATTTCATGAAACTTAAAAGAACTCTGATAGTTATATTAGAAAGTGATTATAATTGTTGTAAACTAGGAGGTTGGTTTAAAAGTTATATTAATCTCTATATTAATACAACTGAGAACCAATAAATCTTTTGAGAAATTGACTAAACATTTAGGACTCTTATAAATTCACTATAAACTGCCTTAGAATAAATTTTTTATTGGGGGAATTTTTAAAGAACGAATTCTTAACAAGAAAATACTTATAGTACTCCATTCTCCCCCACATGAGTAATTTAATCTTACCAATAAATAGATCGGTTGAGAGATTCTTCCATGAGCTCGGTTCACCTCTATAGGTTTAGGCTCCCTTCATCAGTGGGATTAGTATCATTCCTTCAAAAAGCTTGAGTTCCTACTTCCACATGCTTATTCATCAAGCCCAATCAGTATGTCCAATCCCATCATGTATTTTCAAAAGGAAATGAATCATCTTATCTTTATATAAACTAAATATCTTTCAATTGGGTGGTAAATAATTTACATAGCGAAATATCCTATGTTAATGCATGTAAAATTTTATAAATAAAATTAATTTCTCTTTAATTTCCAATCAATTAATCAAGATCTGATGTGTAAATAATTTTCATGTATACAACATTTATCAAATGTATATAAACTAACATTGAATTAAAATTTTATGGAAACCAAAAATATATTATAACTACAAAAATATTGATATTAAAATGAAATATTACAATTCACTAAAAAATATACTAAACATCAAAACGCATATTATTCTTATCATTAAAGAAATAAAAGGGAATATTTTTCATTAAAAAACAATCAAAATATATTGAAGAATATCACTCAATTAGTTACCCAAGATACAATTTTGATTTCCTAGGAAAAATTTAATATCAAAAAAAATTATAATTATTAAGAAAAAAAATAATTCATAGCTGAGAACTAATGTATATTGCATTCCCATAATTAATTTATACAAATCAATCCCCTATAAACTCAACTAGTAAGAGACAATATATTATCCTTTCCGAGTAAATATTTATTTTTTAAATCAATTTACATTTCAAGAGAAGTGATCATATCTAAAATGAAAAAGAATAATAAAAAGCTTCAAATTCATGATTCTTTCTTTTACATTACAAGGATGAGTATTCAATACATCACTATAAATAAATCATAATAAAATTCAAAAATAATTAACCGACAATTACAATATAATGATATGACATGTGAATATATTATTAAAGTAATAAATACTTCTCAATAATTTAAATTGACTCATTCAATATCATTAAAAATTGTATTACTCACACTCACAACCAATGATTAAAAGAATTTTTTTTGGATTTCTCAAAAAAAGAATTCAAAATATATGTTTTCTATTATGTCTATCAACTTGATAATAAGATTATAAATTGTAAATGTACATTTATCTTCAAAAAATTATTTTGGATATAAATGATGAAAATTTTGTTCTAATTGATTTTTGAGATACTTAAAAAATAATTACCCATATAAAACATTCATGTTAATATATAAGCCAGTCAAAAATGATTCTTGATGTATAACTAAAAATTAATGAATTTATTCTTCACTCAATAAAAAAATAGGTAGTAGAAAAGCATTATAGTTAAGGACCAACATAAATAAAAATGAAAAAATGAATCAATAATTTAAAACAAACTCCCAACTAACTAATAATGATAAACCCAAGAAAAAGTGATGTTGATACCATCCCACACATGGGAGTTGTGTAGTGTCCTAATTTCACTTCAAAAGAATATATAAAATAAAATTTAAAATAATAAACAACATAAAATTACTAAAGGGGAAGGAAAAAACATGATATTTCCATGATAATTTGGACTAAGAAATTATATATTCTATAGAATATACTGCCATGAACATTCGATGATGTTTTTGCCTTTTTTCTTATTAATAGTGAATGGATTTTTCTTTATTTATTCTTGCACAATAACAGAACCAAAAAGTAATGAATGTATTTTCTTGTTATTTTTTTCTTATTAAATTTATTATTTTTCTGAAGATATCCTTTTTATATTAACCTTTCTATTGCTTTAATTATTTCTCATCATCTTCATCTAATTCAGATTAATCAACCTAATTTGGATTTTTTTTTTGCAATTTGATCAATACCATCCAAATTATAAAAACTCATATATTTATTGCATTTTCCTTTCTATTTTCCATTATGGAGTATCATTTATGAAAGAGATATGATTTCGTTGGGATATTCATTATCTTAGTCGTCATCATAATAACACAATTCAATATCATCTTCATCTCTGACTTCCCATTTTCTCATGGCTTCCAAGTCCATTTTATCTTTTTTCATTATTTTTTAATTCTAGAGTCTTCCTCATTTCATAGGCTATGATAAAATTGTGAAATTAATCCAAATCTAGATATTCCGTAAAATCAATAATTAATCCTTGGGATCTAATTGGTCTAAAAAAATTCTCATAATATTCTTCATAATGAATGAATCTTTTTTCTTCTAAAAAAATCCTCGAATATTACTGACTATTTGATTTGCCTTAGAGAAATAAAAATATATATTCTCATCATCGTCCAATTTTATGTCTTCAAACTTGATCATCCCAACATATAGTTTGGCCTCCATTAATTCGTTATTTCACTCATAGATGCTTCTCAATTGTTCCTAGATTTATTTGGTAGATCCATGTCTCATTAACTTTTATATAATTTTTATATGTTAGTTATCAATATAAAATTTAGGCATTTTCATCCATATACATATTCCTATTTTCATCATGGGTTATAGTAGAACCACCAAACATAGGTGGAAATCTAATTTTATCAGCATCTCCAACATTAATAAAAAATAAAATAAGGTATGGAAAAATAATATTCCTAAAATTATGATAATTCATATCATCAATAACATCAGTTTAAACCAATTGTGATTAAAATTAATTGTCACAAAAAAAAACTTATATTTGAATGATTTGATTCCTAATCCTTATACTTAATACATGAGTAGAATTTCTTATCCTCTACTACATGATCTCGTATCTTCAAACTCTTCTCTCTCTTAGATAATGGTAGTTATAGTGCTCTAGTAATATTCCTCAAGGATTAGAAAACCTCTCACTATTTTTCTTTGATACCTATATCACATATTTATACTCATAGAAAAATATATATCAAATGATGTTTTCTATATTCAAAATATATAAATTCCATGAATATTATAGGTATGTAATATTTATATTCAAAATTGGAGGATATTTCTCCATGACACCCTCTTAGGAATATGTATTCCTTTGTTTGTGATTAGTTTATCATTGAGTTTTTTCTAGAGGTTTATGAGAAACAAGTGTAGGAAACACATATTTTTAGGGGAAATAGGCCAGATTCCCAATTACTACTAACTGCAGGGTATGGCTTTATGAGGTTCCAATATCATTTTTAATGTCTATGAAAACTATGTTCCTGATGAAGGATACCATGTATGTGTTTTTGTGGTTTTCCATGGGTGTCGCATAGCTTGAGCACGCTTTTCCAAAACCATTTGGCTCATCTTCATGAAACAGTGTTCATTGTGTTTCAAAGTAAAGAGGATACACATGATTGAAACACAATTTTTTTGACTACGAAGCCTAGCCATGTTACCTAATTCGAGCCTCTTAAAATATAGAAATCACCTATTTTCACTTGATAATTTGTATGTAAAATGTAACACCCTGAGATTTTATGAGATATCTTTTTAATTTCATTGATTTCTATTATTATACACTACACCAAGATTAGCTTTTAATATAAGAAACACCCTATTATCTTAAAGTATATGCAACACTATTCTTTTCTCATGTTACACACAATTTCAACTTCATTTTGTGGAAATTATTATATGCGACATTAAGTATAGAATTTTTTTAATGTATAAATTAAATAAGTTTTGATTACGTTATACGCAACACCAAACAGAGCTTTCAATACATGCATCCCTGACTTATCTTGCAATACATACAATCAGCACCTTCCTCAATAGCGTGTGTAGTATGCAATACTAAGATTTATTAAACGAGATATTATTATAATATTATTATGAACTAGCCCTTATGAATTTTAACACCCACTTTTTCAAATTTTATAAATTTTATTTTTTAAATTGGACTTCATTTTTGGATTTGGAATATTGAAATTATCCTAGGGTGAATTTTTGGAATTTTTCTGAAAACATTCAATTTTTGATGGATAGTGAAAACATTGGGATACTATTTAAAAACCGACTTTTTATTTAAATAATTATTTATATTAATTAATTTTTTTAGTTCAAAATTGATACATAATACCTATATATGTTTAATGAAATTCATTAGAGTCATTTTATAATAATTTTAGATATATAAAAATTTTATTGAACTTTTCACCGTCTTTTACCCTCCTCCTAGGAGAATTAGAAAATTTACATAAAAAATAATTTTACCACTTCTTTGAGTGGAATTTCAAAACTCCGAGAGACACGGTCAATATTAAGGAATAAAATTTGGTTCAAGAAGACAAAAATAATTTTTGTTGAATAGTAACTTTTTACTTTTATTTACCCCGGTTAATAGTAAATAGGGTAATTAAGGGTAAAAATGATATTATTATTACCCCAACACATGACCTAGTTCTACTGGATAAGTATAGTTAGACCAAAAAAACCGTAGTAATATAATATTATCATTTAGTTCCATTTGTATTGGATGAGGACATTTATTATTATTTAATTCAAAGAAGAGTTAAAAGAGTTAAAATCAAAGTTTAATAACTAAAAAATTTCAATATTTGGTTATATATAAGATAAATTAGACTATAAATTTACATTATAAAGCTAAAAATATTTCCATCATAATTGTATTTTATTTATAATTTTTCGACATTAAATAATTTAATTTATTTATGACACAATGAAGATGAAGTAATTACCTTATTAATGAAATATTAACATAATTGATGTTATGAATACCCAAATAATTGTAATTTGAGACTTTTTATAAATTAAATTAATTTTTTAGGTTATTATTACATGTTAGTATTGATTTAATTAGATTTTTATAGAAATAATCATGATGTAATGCTTTTCACAAAAATCAATTACCAAATAGTGTCAACATTGGCATAAAATTGTTTTCAAAATAAATATTATATTATTAATTTTTATTCTATTCTTAAAAATCTACGGATTGGCCAAAATACATATATAAGATTATATATATTAATAATGAACCACTTGGGGTTCTTTTGTCTTGTTATATTATGTTTATTAACCATATAATGTAATAAAACAAGAAGACACGGTAAAAGTTAAATTATTTAACTTAGAGTTAAATCTAAATGATAAGGTTAAAATAGTAACCTAAACTTGTCTAAAACCTATTGGTTGAGAGGATTTTTATGCATACCCAATTTAGCTTTGAAATAAATAAATTTCGAGCTATTATAAACAAAATATGACTTTATTATAAAATAATTTTTTATGTTTTTTCCTAAGGTGCCTCCGCCCTCTTCTCTTTGCACAATTTTGAGCATTCTAGCTCGGCCAAACCCAGACCATTTCCCTTCTCAACTTCCCTAGATACATTATAGAGGTTCTGGTCTCCTAAAAAGAACAAATCTAGTGCCTTTATAGGAATCTTAAAAAAGGTACGTCGAAGAAGAGGTAATCACTTCGACCGATTCATTCAAGTTTCTTTCTTCTAAAATGTCTTATTCTTTAGTTGTTTCATTATAAATTAAAAACATAAGTATCAATAATATAGTGATATGTTATTATAAAAATTAAACAACCCCATTTTACTTTCTATCCATCATACAGAAAAACAAATCACTGCATGTGCGTACGTACAGAATACCTTCTCCACGTCATGGTGTAATATGTTTTTCCACCACCACCTAAGTTGGATGGGTATTATTGGTGTAAAGAATAACTATATATAGGTATTATAATACCATAATAATTCTGAGATATTATATCATCCACTCCAATTCAATTCAATAATTATGGGAACGATATCATCGCTTCTACATATGTACGAATTACTGTCTCCACGATGCTATGAGATTAATTCTCCATATTAACCATTGAAAAATGATTATAAAGAATATATAATGAATAATAATGAAATATATGACATGATAAAGCTACTGGATTTATTTATATATATATTTCATCTGATTACTTCCATTCATGTAAATAAGGAAAGAAAAATATCATTCATGCGTACATACGGCCTACCGTCTCCATGAACGGTGTATTTCATTTCATTTATCTATCTATTGTATATATATAATGAATATATATGATATATAAATCATTATTTACATTCTGGATGTAAATAAATCATGATATATGTTATAATAATATAAATAACAACAAGTCCAAAGACATACGATAAATAAAAAGATTTTACCCAAAATGCTGCTTTAACAGAGAATTAACTAATGAACGGGCAATATAAAGTCATAAGTGAACCATATATGATATAATAACAAGGAATATGATTCTGTAATAAGTTAATGACATTATTTATATAATTATACAAGATGTTTGGATATGTATGAAGCATATCAGACCTAAGGAAAGGGATAATTATTCCAATCTCTTTCTTATCTGAGATTGTTTAATCGTAAGTATTTACTAGGGTTATGTTTATTATCCATGTCCATATGTTCTCAAAATGTTTTCATAAAATGATTACATTTATTCCTTGTATGTTTAATTTCATTTTTACCCTTTTTTACTTTTACCACATCGTATGGAAGAATCTTTCGTTTGTTTATCATACCATGTAATTTTTGAATTTTCCGATAAAAGTATGAGGATAATCTTTTTTTAACTTATACAGAATGAATAGATTCTTACGGTTTCATAACGGCTTATTTCAATGAAACTTACTATACAATATTTCCTTATTATTTTCAACAAAATCCTTTCTTTAAAAATTTCATGTCATTTTGGGAATAGAAAATGATTTTGAAGAAGAAAGGATATTTTCCTGAAGAATTAATTTCAAGTGTTTTGTCAAAACTATTTTACATCTAAGATGAAATTATTTCATATGTGTATGTTTTAAGTATAATGCCTCAATGATTTACATGGTTTCACTTTTCTTATGATCAAATTATTTCCATTTGTTTTATATAGATTATGTGATGATGGGATGATGTTTATGAAATCCATTTTATTCTTTGGGTTATGATGAATGTTTTAAGTTTATTTGGTGGCACAAGTGAGAATTATTTCATTATGAGATGGGTGAGACCTACATCTCCCTACAATTCATTGGGTAATTATTTATATCTCATGGGATAGACATGGCTAGAATGGAATGTTAATTCGGTTCAGTGATACAGGATTGGAACGAGGAGTGAACTCGGTTCAGTAAGGGACTTTGTCCACTAAGATGGTCTTGGCAGCAATGCCTTGGCTACTATGGAAATAATATAATATGCATAATGTTTTTCCACAATTAAAAGTTTTTTCCAATATATTTTATCATGATTGATGTTCTATTATGATATATGCCTTACGTATTTCCATGTCTTATGTCATTGGTCATGATTTTGATGTTTAAACATTATGTTCATGTTTTATGTTCAAATGTATATGGTTTGTTTTATTTTATGCATGCATACCCATACAGAGTATTTGAGCTCCCCCTTTATATGTTTTCTTTTACACAGGATATAAATAAAGGTTTTAGGTCATGAAAAAAAGGGAAGATCATTAAGGTAGATGTTGAAGATCTTTCACCGTGATTAGAAGATTATGTTCTGAGCTTCCAAAGACACTAAACTATTATGATCCTTTGGTGTCTGTTTTTGTTATGTATTGTGTTTTCTGTAAAAGTAATGTAATTTCCATTTATTCCTTGTTAGGGGTCTCTACAGTTGGTATTAGAGGAAATGTTTAGTTAACCTTCGGAAACTAGGATGTTAAAACTATATTGAAATCCCTAGATATATTTCAAAGGTATGTCTAGGGATGTCCCTAAGGATAAGTATACGTATAGGTTGGAGTCCTAGAATTATGTTGATGATCATGAATAACCTAGGGTGAACTTTCGGTTTAATGGATTAAATGATTTTTGATAATTTAGACATCCCATAAGTGACTTTTTATGATTATGTGGTTCCTTGTTATTTTAATTGATTCTTACACTATGGTTTCTAGTCTTTGTCAATGGAGGGACCGAGAAGGAATTTAGTTAACATTGATTCCAATGGAAAAATTTGTGACTATGATCAACAAAATTGTGTAACCCCTGGAGATGCTGAATCAGTCATCTCAATATATGATTAACAAGGTGAACATTCGTTGTATTCCTAATTCATCATATAAGAGGAAGATGGAATTTTATTCATGTTCTTATGGTAAGGAGCATAGAGAATTGAAGATTGAGATTTATAAATAAGGGAAGAAGAACCTTGAGGAATTCCACAAATGGAGGGGACAATGTTATCTATATGGAGAAAAGGGTCATAGAGTGAGACTGTTATGGAGTCCAATGTCTTATCTACGGATAACATGGACATTACCCAACTCAATTCCCTCACCAAAGAAGTTACTTCAAAATCAAGGAAGGACCTATTCCATGAAAATCATTGAAGAGGATGTATTTAAGGGAATATTTATTGGAATTCAATAATAATGTTGTTTATGTACTTTTATAGTATGTTGAAATATCTATGTATTGGTCCAATGCGGTTTTCTATAAGAATATGGTACCTGTAACCATGAAAAGTGATTGAAATATTTTTGGAAAGCAAATGATATCGGCATAAAGAAAAGATAATGACAAAATAATATGTTTGATAGTGTTAATGAGCTCATGACTGATATAAGGACAAAGTGATATCATGGTTTTAGTATATAGAAATTTTGGGATTTTGGTATGTGGAAAGAGTTAACTTTTGATAGCATTCATGTTTTTACTAAGGATCAATGGGTATTCATTTTTTTAAGAGAATACATCATTATGGTATTCATAGTTTTGGAATGTGTCCAAAAAGATATATCGTATTATATATGGGGGATAAATTGTGGTATTCACATGCTCTGTAGATTACATTTTTAGTAATTATTTTCTTTATACAATGAGCTTGGACATAAGTATTTTAGATATTCCTAAAGATTGGAATAGATTATGTTGGACATAAAATAGTATTGTTTATGGATTGAACCTTTTTCGATATTATTTCTGTTATGTTATAATAGTGTAGTTTTAGAAGAAGGAAAACCTGAAAGACGGGCGACAACCCTTCGCGTCAGACAAGGCTGTGGGAATCGAACCCACAACCAAAGTGCGATATGCCTTTATCACCTACCACTAGCTTACATAAGTACCTTTTTAGTAGAAACTAGTTTTATTATGTTATGCGGTATGATATATGAAGTATAAGTCCATTTTATGAACCATATAAGTTTAATCTCACTATAGATGTATTTATGTATATTTAATAGTTTTTTATATCCTTTTCTTGGAGATAGATGGAATGACCTATTATTCTATCAAATGATCTGCTAACACTTCACGGAGGATAAATTAAACTTCATTTCATTAAGAGATGATGTTGAAAGTGATCAAGGCAAAAACAACAGTAAGATGGTACCGAAATCAAGTAAGAATTTCTTTTAATTAAAAAATTATTCACCTTTTGGGAAATGATCGTGGAAACAAACAATGTTATCCATGTTTCCTTATATCCAATGAATCAGATGGTACCTTAAATCATCACAAATTTATGGCTTTGTGATTATTGGATTTTTTATAGCCATGTCTTCTACCACTGTCTATCAGAACTTGATGGTTAGATTTTTCTTCCATATCCATATTTCCACCTATCTTATCCTAAGTGGAAACCAAATGATGAGTTAATCTGGTTAACCATTACATTTCTTACTTGACTTTTTATAATTAAGTTGTAGTATTCCTTTTACGATTTGGGTTTTTAAGAATGAAACTTTCAAGTAGTAAACGATTTATAACCCCGTTGAATTTCGAGGGAGAAATTCATTTTAAGGGGGGTAGAATGTAACACCCTGATATTTTATGAGATATATTTTTTTAATTCTCATTATGTCTTATATTATACATTACACCAACATTAGATTGTACAATACGCAACACAGTGTTAGCTTGCAGTATACACAACACTATTTTTGGCTCGTGTTACACACAATTTCAAGTTCGTTTTGTAGAAATTATTCTACACAACATTAAGTATAAGTTTTTTCTTAATTTATAAATGAAATAAGATTTGGTTATGTTATACGCAACACCAAACGTATCTTTCAATACACACAACCCTGCCTTGTCTTGAATTACATTCAATCAAGTCCTTCCTCGATAGTGTGTGTAGTACGCAATACTATGTTTCACTAAACGAGATATTATTATAATATTATTATTAACTAGCCGTTATGAATAGTAATACCCACTTTATGAAATATTAAAAATTTTATTTTTCAAAATGGACTTCATTTTTGGATTTAGATTATCGATATTAGCCTATGGTGATTTTTTTGTATTTTTCTGAAAACAATCAATTTTTGATGAATAGTGAAAACACTAGGATACTATTTAAAAACCGACTTTTTATTTAAATAATTATTTATTTTATTTAAATTTAATATAGGTAAAAATTGATACATGATACCTATATATGTTCAATGTAATTCATTGTATTCATTATATAATAATTTTAGATATATAAAAATTTTGTTGAACTTTTAACCGTCTTTTACCCACCTCCTAGGAGAATTTGAAAATATACATAAAACATAATTTTACCACTTCTGTGAATGGAATTTAGAAAATCTGAGAGACAAGGATAATATGAAGGAGTAAAATGTGGATCAATAAGAAAAAAATAATTTTTGGTGAATAGTAACTTGTAACTTTTATTTACCACGGTTAAAAGTAAATTGGGTAATTAAGGGAACAAATGATATTATTATTACCCAAAAACATGCCCTAATTCTATTGGATAAGTATATTCAGACCAAAAACAACCTTAGAAATATAATATTATCATTTAGGCACACTTTTAATAGTTTAGGACGTTTATTATTATTTAATTCAAAGAAGAGTTAAAAGAGATAAAATCAATGTTTAATAACTAAATGTTTTTTAATATAGGGATATATATACGATAAAATCGACTATAAATATTCAATAAAAATCTAAAGTAATTTCCTACATTATAATATTTTACTTATAATTTTTAGACATTATGTAATTTAATATATTGATGACACAATGATGATGTTGTAATTACCTTATTAATGAAATATTAACATAATTGATGTTATAAATATCCAAATAAATGTAATTTGAGACTTTTAATAAATTAAAATAATTTTTTGGTTAATATGGGATGTTAGTATTGATTTAGTTAACATTTTTGAAATAATCATGTTGTGATGATTTTTTAAAAAATCAATTACCAAATAGTGACAAAATTGACATAAAATAGTTTTTAAAACAAATTTTATATTATTAATTTTTATTCTATTCCTAAAAATCTATGGTTCAGCCAAATAAATTATATATGATTATATATATTAATAATGAACCACTTGGAGTTCCTTTAGGCATGTTATAGTATTTTTATTAACCATTTTGTGTAAGAACACGAGAAGACACGGTAAAAGTAAAATTATTTAACATAGAGTTAAATCTAATTGATAAGGTTAAAATAGTAACATAAACATTTATAAAACATATTATTTGAGATTATTGAGACCCATACCCACTTTATATTCTAAATAAATCAATTTGGAGCTATTATGAACTGAATATTACTTTATTATAAAATAATATTTTATGTTTTTTCTACGGTGCCCCTCCCCTCCCTTATTAAATAGAACCTCCTCCCTCTTCTCTTTACTCAATTTTGAACCTTAATTCACATAAAACCCTTCCCATTTCCATTATATACTTCCCTAGAAACATTATATAGGTTCTGGTATCCTCAATAGACCAACTCTAGTGCCTTAAGATGAAGCTTAAAAGAGGTGTGTCAAAGAAGAGGTAATCAATTCTACCGATTATTTCACATTTCTTTCTTCATCAACTTCTTCTCCATTAGTTGTTTCATTATAATGTAATAACCTAAGTTACAATAATATACTGATATTTTATTATAAATTTGAAAAAACCCCATTTAACCTTTTATCCATCCTACGGAAAATGAAATCACCATGCGTGCGTACGTACAGAATACCGTCTACACGCCGTGGTGTAATATATTTTTCCACCACCACCTTACATTGATGTGTATAATGTTGTAAATTATAACTATATATAGTTATTATAACATCATACTGATTCTTTGATATTATATCATCCACTCCAATTTAATTCAATAATTATGGGAATGATATCATCACTCGTGTGTACGTACGGATTACCGTCTCCATGACGTGATGGGATTCATTCTCCATGTTAACCATTCAAGAATGATTATAAAGTATATATAATGAATAATAATAAAATATATGACATCGTAAAGCTACTAGATTTATCTATATATAGATATATATCATCTACTTACTTCCATTCTATTCAATATGGAAAGGAAAATAGCATTCATGCGTACGTACAGCCTATCGTCTCCATGAACGGTGTATTTCATTTCATTTATATATCTATTATATATATAATGAATATATATGATATACAAATAATTATTTACATTCTGGAAGTAATCAAATCATGATATAAGTAATAACAATATCAATAACAAAAAGTCCAAACACGTACGATAAATAAAATGATTTTACCCAAAACGCTGCTTTAAAATGGAATTTACAAAAGAACAGGTAATATAAAGACATAAGTGAACCATATATGATATCATAAAAATGAATATGATTCTTTAATAAGTCAATGAAATTATTTGAATCATTATACAGGAGGTTCGGATACATACGAAGCATATCAGACCTATGGTAAGGGATAATTATTCCAATCAAATTCTTATCTGATATTGTTTATTCGTAATTATTTACTGGGGTTATGTTTATTATTCATGTACATATGTTCTCAATATTTTTTCATAAATTGTTCACATTTCATGCATGTAGGTTTAAAGTCATTTTTAACCTTTTTTTACTTTTACCACATCATATGGAAGGAATCTTTCTTTTGTTTACCATATGAGGTACTTTTTGACTTTTTCGAAAAAAGTAGGAGAAGAATGTTTTTTTAACTTATACAGCATGAACATATTATTAAGGTTTCATAAAGCCTTATTTACATGATGCTTCCTATAAAATATTTCATGATTATTTTCAACAAAATCCTTTCTTTTAAAATTTCATGTCATTTTGTGAAAAGAAAATTATTTTGAAGAAGAAACAATATTCTCCTCATGAATTCATTTCAAGTGCTTTGTCAAAAATATTTTACATCTAAGATGAAAATATTTAATACGTGTATGTTTTAATTATAATGTCTCTATAATTTACATGGTTTCACTTTTCTTATGATGAAATGATATCCATTTGTTTTATATAAATTATGTGATGATGGGATGATGTTTTTAAAACATATATTATTCATTGGTTTATGAAGAATGTTATAAGTTTATTTTGTTTCACAAGTAAGAATGATTTCATTATGAGATTGGTGGAGCCTATATCTCCCTACAATGAATTATGTAATGTTTTATATCTCATTACATAGGCATGGTTGGAATGACAAGTTAATCTGGTTCACTGATATAGGACTGGAATGAGGAGTGAACTCAGTTCAGTAAGGGACTTTGTCCACTAAGATGGTTTTGGCAGCAATGCCTTGGCTACTATGGAAATCATATCATGTGCCTAATTTTTTTCCACAATTTCAAGTTTTATTTCCATGATATTTTTTCATGATTGATGTTCCATTATGATCTATGCATTATGTATTTCTATGTTTTATGTCATTGCTCAAGATTTTTATGTTTAAACATTATGTTCATGTTTTTATTTTCAAATTTCTATGGTTTGTTTTATTTTCACCATGCATACCCATACTGAGCATTTGAGCTCACCCTTTAGAAGTTTTCTTTTCCACAGGATATAAACAATGGTTTTAGGTATGAAAAAAGGGAAGATCTTTATGTGAGATGTTGAAGATCTTTCACCATGATTAGAAGATTATATTCCAAGTTTCCAAAGACACAAAACTATTACGACCCTTCAGTATATGTTTTTGTTATGTACTAAATATTCCTCAAAAGTGATGTAATGTACATTTTTGTCATGTTTGGGGTCTCTACATCAAATCACCTATAATATTCATTTGGATTGAACTAAACCTTCCTCAGTTCTCTATAGGATTATCTCCTAGTATTATTGAGGGAATTCTTCATTCTCGGAAGATTTCTTCAATGTATGTTTTGTTTTAGATGCAATTTCCTATCATATTATTAGATCCTATCTTGATATCCCCTCATCTTGTCTCATTGAAACTAGGATGGGATGTCTTTGTCGGATCTACGGTGATTACCATAGGTTTTAGGATGTTTCTTATGGATCTAGGCTTGTGATGACCTAATATACATATTTACAATCTCTATTTTCAATGGTGACTAGTTTTCCTCCATTCTTGAGGTAAGTGTCTCTTTACGAAGTATCTAATTCATGAATTAATTTATGTATTGTACAATTCTTTTTGTTTGTTTTATGAAAATTTTATATTTTATATGATGGTGGATTTTATTTATGGAATTTATGTTTTTAGATGAGGTTTTTCTTTAAAAATGTGGTTTCACAAACTATGTGTTTGAGTAAATGAATTAAATGTGGTTTTGGATCAAAAATGTATTTCCTTGCACAAAAGTATTAAGTAATCACTATGAAAATGTCTTATAAATTGTGTGCTTGGTTTTCAAATGGTTTTCACTAAAAGAAAACTACCCTATACTAATAATATCAACCCATAGGTATAAGCCATAGAACCGTTGGTATACCCAATTCCAAAGGTTCTTTGAACCGTGGTATCTTAAGCCATTGTTGTAGGGCCACACTGGTTTTCATGGAAGAAATTGGTATAGAACATGATCAATTTTTAGTACCAATGGTTTATACAGAACTATTGGTATATATGTATACCAACAATTCAAGTAAACCACTGGTATAGGTTTCCCTTCCCAAACAACACCCAAATCCCATCCATTAGCTCTTCACAATGAAAACTGAAACCTGTAAACAAAATACCAACCATAATACACATTCCATGAGTACATATATTTTATATTTAGAATTTAACCAACTGATTTCTATATAAATTGTTTCCAATCCATTCACAATACCCTAACATACATACAAAATCTACACAATCAATCAGTCTTAATCATAAAACACCATCGACACATTTTCCTCTTTAATATAACACAAAATATGAAGGGGATAAATATCTCCCTAATAACCACCACTTCTATCATAATCATCATCCAAATCATGAACATTCTCACCAACATCATAATCATTACTAGGAGTTCCATCACCTTGATCTCCACTAGGATTATTATTTCCATCACCCAATGCATCATATTATTATTTCATTGTTGTCATACATGAATAAAAAACATTAGAACCCTCTGATTTAAGTGATGGACATAATGATTTCAGAGGTTTCAATAACAACTTTGTGACCATAGTACAAATTTCGTGCTCATGTATAACTATTTTTTTGGCCTCGACTACTTCTATAAGAGAATTTTTCATCTCATTGATTCCATATCTTTGAGTGTCGCTCTATGAGTTCTATTACCCAGTGGAGGTAATTCTCTTCTCAGGTCGACATTAGATTCTACCCTGGTACTTATCACATAATACCTATCTCAAATTTTCATTTGGCTTAAATTTATAATATTATTTCTCATAGAGGGCCTCCACGACACACTGTTGAAAATATAAATAAGATATTTAATTATGAATCATCTATTAAAATTTAAAATTACTAAAAAAATACTTAAAATCTTTTCATGTGTTTTTTATTTACAAAAGTTCAATCTTTTTTCCACTTACTCGGGGATAAAAAAATTTTAAGGCACACAACCTTCGATGCTCAATGTTTTTTTACTATAAATGATTTTGATTTATATAAGAATATATTATTGAATGATATGAAATTTAAAAAACACATATTTTAAATAATATTGGACTGATCAAAACCAAAACAAATTAAATTAAGTTTCTATTAACTTTTATTACATTAGTGGAGATATATTCATATTAGTTTTATTAAGTTGTTCTATTGAGTAATGTTGGATTGGATATTTAATTATTTTTAATAATTTTAATTCATTTTTTATTAATTGGACTATGTTTGAGTTATTTTGGTTTAAATAAAAAATTATTAGGATTATTTAACTCTTTTTTATTCAGATGAATTAAATATGATTCAATTCTAACCAGTTTGGTTCAATATTGGTAATTTCAAGTTATTTTTTCTTCTCAATTCAATTCAATTATTTTAGATATGATTTGGTTTAGTTTTTTATGAATTAGATGGGTTCATTTCCATTTAATTCATTTTGATTTTATTTTTATCAATTTCATTTATTTCGATCCGCATTGATTTGGAATTTTATAGTTTTATTTGTGGTTTGAGTAAGTTATTTTGAATCCAGATCTATTCAATGTTTTTTTCATACTGTCCACTTAGTATTATTCCCTTCATTTACATTTTATTGTCTCAATATGGTTAAATTCATATAATATTTGTTTAGTCTAGTTTTAATTGATACACTTTACATTATTTCACATTAATTCATATCACATAAATTTATTTTTAATCATTTTTATTCTATTTAGGGTAGTCTAGTTTGTGTTGGATTAGTTCAACATAGTTGATGTTTGGGTCATGAATTTTTTTCCATTTTATTTAAGTGGGTATTTTTCCAATAAGAAAATGATCATATAGTTTTTTATATCTTATTTTATTTTATTCCATTTAAATCGATTAAGATCTATTTAGTTATGTTCAATATTATTTTGTTCAATTTGGTTTGGTTTCGTCCAAATCATTTTGTGTGGGTTTCATCAGAAAATATTGTTTTAATTTTGATTATATAATGTTTATTATATTCTATTAGTATTGATTCTATTTGGTTTTAGTGGTTATTATTCTATTAGGCATAATATGGTTTCATTGGATATGCATGTTTTTATTGTATTCCATTTACATTGATAAAATATAATTTAATTCAATTTAATAAATATTTTGTTTTTATCAATTGAGTTCATCCCTAGTAAAACTCAATTGGACATAAAAAGTAACTGGATCCTCTCATTAACTTACATTATACTAATCCCAAAATCATGTACGTACTTCATATAATCTTTATTATTTTTGATTATTTCTATAAAATCTTGAAATAAAAAATTCGAAAAAATTTTTAAGAAATAAATTCTCAATACAAAATATTACAGTTTAAGAATACCTTAAACTCATTACTCTTCCTATAAATGACAATTTGTTGGTATTGTGTATTTAGAGAGTCATTGAAGATTGGTACAACTACTAATTCAGTGCTGACACTACTATTCCAACCTACATATAGCTCATGTTTATATTATCACCACAATTCCCCAAGTTCCATCAACTGTGTGACCGTCACAACTTGACCAACCATAATGTTAAATAAAATATATGAAGAACATGTTAATTCATATTAATAAAATAAAAATACAGATTTTAATTTAAAAAACTTTTCTTATCCACATCTCATCCCATGCATTCTCTTTTATTTGATTATTTATATTTCTCTATGGGATTGGTCGAACTTGAATTATATCACTATACCTTGATAACATATCCATAAAAATTCTACATTGTCAAATATTTTTACCTATCATTTGGTTTCCTTCATTGTAATCTACCATGTTTTTTGTTCGATAGTTCCGAGATTTACGCATATGGGTACACCCATTTCACTATTATAACAACCAAATGAATAAGATAAAAGAAAAAAAAATAGAATCAATTAACAACACAATTGAAAAAAACAATATGATATAATTTGACACATTTATAAACATACACCTAATATAAGATGATCATTAGGATATGATTTATCCATGTTATGTTGTAGATCATTATCCCATAAAGGATGTAACTACTCCAATGAATTCTCTAGCTCATCAATATGATTCGGAGTAGAATATGAAGGGGTTTAATCGGAAGATCCTAGATGTATAAGGCTTGGAAATAAAGATGGAATATACATTGTAAGGGTGACACCCCGACCCTAGTTACCAAATGTTGTTGAATTATTACATAACATTGGAATGATCACAAAATATCAAGTCTTGAAATACCGATTAGTTTAGTAGACTTGGAAGTACTACATACATTCATGAGGTTTAAATTACATCATAAAATCGGAAACAACAACAAAATTGTTTCCATGGACAACACTAAGATACCATAGACTATCCCTACAGGTTAGTCATAATATACTTCTCCACATCTTGGGAAAAATAAAACATAGAATGGGGTGAGCTCAGATGCTCAGTAAAGATAACAATAAAGAGAATTCTTTCATAAATAAGCAAAAACATTTAAGGTAATGTATAACACTAAAACAAAATCTATTTAAACATGAACATCAGCATAATATGGAAATGATAAAATCAAATAATTATGTTTAATTATTAAAATTTATATTATACTAGTCAAATAATCAAATGAAATATCAATAGCCACATTCATAATGATGGAATGCATAATGTCAGACTTTCATAACAAAATAGGCAAGGCCTTGTGCCAAGACTACAAATAAGACATTACAAAGGCCTTGGACCAAGACACTAGTTTTTCTCATGAGACCTACCAATGTATCGAGGACCTATAGCGGGCTCCACCCATCATATAGTAAGTATAATGAGTTTCACATATGAAAAAGAATTAAACTTAACAGAAACATTCATATCAAAAATAGCATACGAAATGTCAATACTTTAACCATAAAACATGAATGGTATATAAATATAAAATAAGCAGTCAAACATAACTCATATAGAAAAATATGGAAGATTGTATTATAATATATTATCCTTAATCAATAATAATAAAGGATATTAACATATATGTAAATAATCATCAGAAATATTTGAGAGAAATATCCACTTTTTTCTTGTAAACATTTAAAAGTCACACTATTTATCAAGAAGAAATTTAATATAGATTTTTAATCAAAGTGTACCACACCACTTTGAAATAATTAAAAGTAATTTTAAATATAAAACATTAATTTCCATATAAATAAATCATTAATAACATTTTTAAAACATGGACATTAATGATAAAGATTTAAACGAATAAATCATTAAAACATTCAAAATGAAATTTTTACTAGAGATCATATCCAAATGAGAGACACCGGAATAAAAATAATTTATGTAATAAAAACATTATAATATAATGAGAATAATTTTATTCATGATATACTATATCAAAGTATAGTATATACCCCAAACAAAAGTGAGATGGCGCATAACAACAAAGAAGACTCAATGGAAAGTAAGTTGAGATGAAATCTCTTATAAAGACCATATCCTTAGGTTAAAGATAAATCAATGACATAATTATGTTTGAAAATTATAAATACACTAAATATGATTGGATATTCAGTTTAAATCAATCAGATTATATTCACAAATATTCTTGTAAAAGCAACACCAATGACATGGATGTTTAAATCAATGAATAGAAATTGAGTTAAAATTACTCTTATCAAGTTTATACCGATGGCCTGAAAATTTATCAATAGAGTAATTATGTGTATCACAAGTATATCCACACAAAGGGTAGTTTAAATTACTACATATGTAAATAAATAGTGATTTCCCATAGAATTTAGGAGTAAAAAAATCAATTAATTTTGCGTAAAACCGAATGAGTGGAAATTTAAATTTGAAAATCCCTTTCCGATTTGGTAACATACTAAAAATACACCCCATGAAATAAATATCAGCCACCGATTATTTAATTACCCATAAATTAATGTATATTACACATAACATACAATCATTGTCAGTATATAAACCACATAAAAGGTAATAGTGGGAAATATAGCATGAATCTGACCAGAAGAAATGTGAGATGAAAACCCATTAACTTGTACTTTTCCTTTTTCAAGGGTACATTAATATCCTTTATAATGGTGAAAGAATTGTTAGTAAATTATACAATAACCATATAAATTAATATGATATCATATATGATCTTTTAATATTGATATTTTGGAATTTATCGTTGTTTCGGGTGTTAACAGATTTGTTTTCCTTCATATGATTGGTAATGTAAGCCATGTCTGTTATGGAAGGGATGTATCTTATTAATATTGAGAATTATATTAAAGCATTATAAATTATTTTTAATCATCATATGGAAATTATTCTTGAATGGATATGATGGGGAATGAATATCATCTTGTTCATGGAGACGATAATCTGTACGGACGCATGAGTGAAAATATCATTATTTTGATATTAAAAACATATATAATTTGATGTTATATCATATATAAATAATAGTTATAATGTTAAATTTATTATTTAATCCAATTAATAATCATTATTATACTCATCTAAATAATAGTGTATTGAATAAAAATTACACCATGACGTGGAGACGGTAACCCGTACGTACGCACGTATGGTGACATGAAATTCAAAGGATAGATAGAATAAAGAATATGGTTGTACCATATCTATAATAACATCATATTATATAGAAGATACATGAGTTATTATTTTAAAATGGAAACAACAAAGAAAGAGGAAGTGGAAAAAGAACGAATCATGAAAGAGGTGATGAAATATTTACCTTTTCTTCGAGTTCTTCCTTTTGATTTGATAAAAAGGGATTACTAGGTTTTGTTACTGACTAATGGAATGCCTCTAGGATAATGGGAGGGTATTTGGGAGGATATTTGGTTAGGGGTTGGCCGAGACTAATGTATTTGATGGTGTGAATTAGAGAGATGGGGGAGTGCCTTTTTATAAGAGGGGTGAGGGGCACCTTAGAAAAAGATAGAAATATTATTTTATAATAAAATTATTTTCGGTTTCTAATTGATCAAAAATGAATTAATTAATGTATAAGGTGGGTATGGGTTGAAAAAAACTCATCCAATAGGTTTTATACAGATTTGTGTCACTATATTAACATTATATTTTATATTTAACTCTTAGTTAAATAGTTTTACATTTACCATGTCTCTTTGTATTTTTATATTACATGTTTAATAAACATACTATAAATATGAAAATTAACCCCATGTGGTTCATTAATAATACAAATATCATTATATATGTATTTTGGTGGATCCTTAGATTTTTATAAATAGATTATCAATTAATAATATAATATTTTTTTAAAAAACTCTTTTATGTCAATTTCGACACTATTTGGTATTTTTTTTACTAAATTTATAACAAAATTATTTCTTCATAAAAAAATCATATTACCAACCATAAAATGAAATTATAAACTATAAAATTAGTTTAATTCCTAAAAATTCTCAAATTAAATTTATTTGGATATTTATAATATGAATTAATTTAATAGTTCGTTAATTCGATAATTACTGCATCATCATTGTGTCATAAATAAATTGACTTATTTATAGTCTAAAAATAAGAAATTAAATTAAATTATCTAGGCAGTATTATTAGTTTTATAATTAATATTTATAGTCAAATTTATATTATGCATAACCCTATATTAAAAATGTTTTATTTATTGAACTTTTAATTTAACACTTTAAACTATTCTTTGAATTAAATAATAATTAATGTCCTAATCAAATAAAATTTGACCTAAAGGATCATATTTTTTACTAAGGATATTTTAGGTCGAATTAAACTTATCCAATAGAATTATAATAATTTTTAGGGTATTAATAATATCATTTTTACCCTTAATTACACTATTTACTTTTAACCGTGGTAAATAAAAGTAAAAAGTTACTTTTCACAAAAACTTATTTTCATTTTATTGAACCAAATTATCGTTATTGATATCAACCATGTATCTAATATTTTTGAAAATCAACACATAGAAGCGGTAGAATTATGTTTTAGGTAAATTAGCAAATGCTCCCCGGAGGTGGGTAAAAGACGGTAAAACGTTCAATAAAATTTTATACATCTAATTTTATTATAAAATGACTCCAGTAAATTATTTTGATCTTATATAAGTATTATATTTAATTTTTGACTTAAAATAAATTCAAATAAAATAAATATTTATTTAAGTAAAATGTCAGTTTTAAACTATAATGTAGTGTTTTTTCACTATTCATCAAAAATTGAATGTTTTCAGAAAAAACCAAAACATCAGCCTAAGCTATAATTGATAATCAGAATTCAAAAATGAAGTCTATTTTACCAAATTAAAAACATATAAGTTGTGTTAATTAATATATAATTAATTCTGATTGGAAAAACAAATAGTGTATTTTTTAGAAACAATAACTATCAAAAGATTGACATTATTCATGTTTAATTTCAAAGTGAAATTAATTCCAATGACCAACATGGGATTAAATGTAAAAAATATAATCTAATTATACTTCCAAACCATTCAAATGTATAATTTAAAACTATAAATTATTCTGATTAAAAAATTTGTTCTCAATTAAAATTTTGTATTTTCCACTATTCACCCAAATATGAAAGTTATCAGAAAAACACCAAAAATTTATCAGAACTAAATTTTTATTTCATGATTATAAATAAGAAGTCTATTTTTTCAAATTTAATATATAAAAGTTTTATATATTGGATTTAAAAGGGTTCACCATTAAATGACGGTAAAATTTCATTTTTGAAAAATACTTCTTTTATATAAAAAATTGAATTTGTTCTTATATTTTGTAAAAAAAACACATAATATGAATTCTAAAATTATATGGATTATATAAAATTCAATATTCTATTAATTATATTCATAACTTCTTTTGAACGGCTAGTTTTGTAAGTCGTGGTGTGCTCAAACTCGGTTTTTCTTGTAGAGCAAGCTATTGAATTATGGAAAATATCTTCATATGAAATATTGGGGTGTTACATTATTCCCCCCTTTTGGAAATTTCATCCACACAATTTTTAAAATTGGGCTTGGGAACATAATTTTAATTCCCACATCAGAAATAAAGATTCAATAAAATTATCACTTTAAAAGAATGAATGATAAGTAAATAGGTCACCCGAGATAACCCATACTAGGTTTCCATGTAGGAAAACATGAATATGGATGATAAAATAATTTTCAAGTTATAATGGAGAGGGATAGAAAACATAATTAGGAGAATGTTAAAAAAAAGAAAACCAAAAACTTCTGATGAGATAAACGTTCATTAGTTTCCTAGTAGAAAAATTAAACGGATAACATTTTTTTTTATGATCCATTTCATAAATTTGAGGAATTTATTTATGAGATTGACTAAGGACATAAAAATTTTTACAGACTTTTTAAGTAGAGGTTCATCCTTTAATAAATTTCTACCACTAACTCATATTTTTTTTTCAAATGATGAGTATTCAAGATGACTTCGTTACACCTGAAGCGCAAGAATAAACTTCTATAGAATAACATAATTCACAAAGGATAAAATATATATAATTACCTTGTCTTTAGAGATTAACCAAAACCAAAATTGTTAGTACAAGATCAGATGATCCCCAAAAATGATAATCCTTTAGAGAAAGAAATATATATCTTAATTTCTTAAATTAAATCAAAAATATCTAAGGTTCAATAAATACCATTCAATAAACAATTGTCCTTAAAATCCATCAATATAATACAATCTAATATTGGAACCCAAAACATATAGGAATTCGATTACGCAGTCTTCCACGTTAAATTTTATTTGAAAATAACATAGACTACTCATAAAGTCACACACTAAAAAGTAATTAACCTAATCACATATTCTCTATGATAGGTTAATCATTTCCATAAATAACGGAAATCGCTATAAATCCACAATAAAAACATAGATAAAAATACACCATTACTCCTCAAATTAAATCCCATAGTATTTTATTTTCATTAGGCATATAGTATTCTCAATAGAGAGAATATCTTCCAAAATAAAATTTATCACTTAATCCCCAAATAATTTTCATGTATGAAGGGTATCCATTTGATAAGACATAATATCCCAAATAAACTTATTACTGATCAATAAAATCATTTAACTAAAAATAATTTGTCAAAATAACCAAGGAATTCATGTACTCTAGTGGTAGGCAATAAATCTCAATCACACTATGGTTGTGGGTTTGATTCCTGAATCTTTATCTGACACGATGGGTTTTCACATGGTCTGCGTGTTGTCCTATTTCAAAAAATCTATATATTCTTTATAAAATTCCAAAAATGAGATAAATTCCTCAAAATAACTATAACATAATTTCACCACAAATGTTATCTCATACCTCGCATTTTAAGCCCAAAATTTTATAAAATGTAATTTCCTCAAATTCAAGGATCATATAAACCTAAATGGTTATTTATAATTATATCAACAATAGAAAACACCATTCTTCCTAAAATTGCATTCTCTAATAATAAAATGAAGGGTTACACAAAATAGAAAAGTCTTCCAAATTAATCCCATCAATAGAGATCACTAAGAATTTTAAAAATTTGACCATCCATTTATATACATATAGGTTCTTCCTTGACCAAGGGGTCATCCTATAGAATGGTTCTTTCACCCAAGTAATTCTTAGGTCCACTACACTTATAGTAAATGACTGTAAATGGATTCTTGGGATCATTTTTTTCCATAGTACTGTTCATTTTTCCTCGTCAATTCATTACATTATGTCATTCATTCCCACACATAAAGCATTTATTTGTTCCATTAAGAAACTTCCCTAGGTGTCTCTATCCACATTTTATGCATGATAGAAATTGATCTTTCTTTTCTCTATGGTCTCTACTGCTGGAGCTCTTATCATTCACCGTCTTTCTCTTCTTTGTTTAGTCTGGGAGTTGGTTAATATATATGTTTTCGATCATATTTTTGGAAAACTGATTCATCATTAACATGATATCTTTTAAACCTATAGATAATCCATTCTACTACTCATTTCCTCATTCATGGCCACCTTGTACATCATGTTCAATGTTATTATGACTTAATTGGAATCCAACCATAGACTAACACAAGAAATCAGAGTGTGATTCGTAAAATCATTTAGAGACTATCATAACACCTTATTTTCTATCTAAAGAAACTTAGGATTAATGATAGTTATCTATTCTCATCTTATACTAAAATATATCAATTCAGTTTATAATGAAAATGTGAATTATCCTAAGCATATCCCCCGGGAGTGTCGTAACCAAGAGTGCAGCAACGCCCATTGTCGTGTACCGAGATACCCCGAGTAAAGCCCAATACTCCTTCTCGGAGTTTTTACTCCTAGGTATATCTGTTCTAGAGCTTCCTCTACCTGCTCGTATCTATAATGTGATGTATTTTTTAGAAAACCCACATAATCTCTACAATACCAAAATTCTAGTAAGTTATTCTATAATAATACTCAATGTCTATCTTATGGAAATGTTCTCTAATTATAGTTTATCTAAATATTGATTCCAAGGTTTGTACTAAACTTCCTCTAATAAAAACTATAACTCCTCGATCCTAGTTACCCAGAGTAAGTGCATTATTAAATAACATCAGCATGATCACAAAAGATCACATCTCGAAAGACATATTATTTTAGTATCCTTGGAAGTACATGATATATTCCTATGATTTACATTAAAACATAAAATAGGAAACTACAACAACATTGTTTCCATGGACAACATTGAGATCCCATAGACTATCCCTGAAGGCCAGTCATATTATTCTTTTTCACATCTTGGAAAAAATAAAACATAGAAAGGGGTGAGCTCAGATGATCAGTAAGGATAACATTAAAGCAGAAACATTCATAAATAAGTATAAACATTTATGGTACTGTGTAAGACTAAAAAGTGAAATCCTTTTAAACATGAACTTTAGAATAATATGGAAAAGATAAAATAAAATAATTCTATTTACATATTTACATGGATATTCTACTAGTCGAATAATCACATTTAATATCAATAGCATCTTTTATAATGATGGAATTAATAATTACAGACTTTCATAACCACATTGTCAGGGCCTTATTCTAATACTACAAATAAGATTTTGTCAAGGCCTTGTTCCAAGACACTGGTTTATCACATGAGACCTACCGATGCATCGAGGAGCTGTAACTGGCTCCACAAATCACTTATAAGTATAATGCATTCCACATATGAAAGGTTTTACACATAAAATACACATTTGTATTAAAACTAGAATACAAAATATCAATACTTTAACCATATACCATGAATGGTATAAGAATATCAAATCCAAAGTCAATCATAACTCAGTCAATACAATATAATATATTTTATTATAATAGATTAACCTCAATAGATAATAATGAAGGATATTGTCATAGATGAAAATAGTAATAAAACTATTTGAGAGAAATATCCCCCTTTTTCATGAAAGCATTTAAGTCACATTATTTATTGAGAATCCATTTATAATGGATTTTTGAATCAAACTGTCCCATACCACTTTGAAACATTTAAATGGAATTTTATATTTAAATCATTTTTTCACATATAAATAAATCCATAAAAACATTTTTAAACCATGGACATTAATGGGAAATATTTAAATGAATAAAAAATTAAAACCTTTAAAATGATATTTTAATTAGAGATCATAACGAAATGAGAGAAAATAAAATACTAATGATTGAGTTAATCAAAACTTTATAATATCATAAGAATAAAGGGATTCATGATATAATATGTCAAATTACAGTATATACACCAAACAAACGTGAGTTGGCGCATAACAACAAAGAAGACTCAATGGAATGGAAGTTGAGATGAAATCACTTATTAAGACTGTATCCATAGGTTAAGGATAAGTAAATGAAATAATTATGCCTGAAAATTATAAATATACTCAATGTTATTGGATATTTAGTGTAAATCAATCAGAGTATAATCACACATATTCTTGTAAAAACATCACCAATGACATGGATATTTCATTCAATGAATATAGATAGAGCTAAAGTTCCTATTATCAAGTTTATACCGATGAATTAAGAATTTATCAATGGAGTTATTATGTTTATCAAAAGTATATCCACACAAAGGGGAGTGGAAGTTTCTGCATTATTAAATATATTGGTATTTCACACATAATCATGTTGTAAAGTAATCTATGATGTTTGCGTAAAACCGCATGAGTGGAAATTGAAATTTGAAATTCCCTTTCCAATTTGGTAACATAAGAAACATACACCCCATGAAACAAGGATAATCCAATGATGATGTAAATACACATAAATTAAATTATATTACTCAAACCATACAATCATGGGAAATACATACACCACACAAAAGGTAATAGTGGAAAATATAACATAAATCTCACAGGAATAAAAGTCAGATGAGAACCCCTTAACATGTACTTTTCCTTGGTATATGGTAGGTTAATATCCATTATAATTGTTAAATAATTGTTATTAAATTATTAAATAACCATATACATTAATATTACATCATATATGATTTTCTAATATTGATATTTTAGTATTATCATCATTTCGGGTGTTAACTGATTTGTTTTCATTTATTTTCTTGCTTATGTAAGCCATGTTTTTTATGGATTGGATGTATCTTATTAATATTAATAAATATATTAAGTCTTTAACAATTATTTTTAATCATCAAATGAAAATTCTTCATGAATGGATACGATTGAGAATTAATCTCATTGCGTTCGTTGATACGGTAATCCGTACATACGCACGGGTGACAATATGATTATTTTGATATTAAAATCATATATAATTGGATGGTATATCATATATACAGAATTTTTATCGTTTTATATTTATTATTTACACCAATTAAACATCATTATTATACCCATCCAAATAATAATTTGTTGAATATCAATTACCCCACGACGTAGAGACGATAAACTGTATGAACGCACATATGATAACATGTAATTCACATGATGAATAAAATAATGAATATGGTTATACCATATTTATAATAACATAAAATTATATATAACATACTGGTGTTATTATTTTATAATGGAAACAACAAAGAAAGAGGAAGTGGAAGAAGAAAAAAACTAGAAAGAGGTGATGAAATATTTACCTCTTCTCTAGGTTTGTTGTTTTTATTTGATCAAAAGGGACACATATGTTGGATTTCATACTAATGAATGGCCTCTAGGATATAAGGAGGATAGTTTTGAGGATATTTGGTTAGGGTTTGGCTGAGCCTAATAGATTTTATGCAGTGAATTAGAGAAAAGGAGGAGTGCCCTTTTATAAGAGGGGTGAGGGGAACCTTTTGAAAAGATAGAAATATTATATTATAATAAAATCATTTTCAGTTTATAATGGCTAAAAAATAAATTATTTAAAGGCTATGTTGAGGATGGGTAAAAAACCACTCAACCAATAGGTTTTAGACAGATATGGGACAATATATTAACTTTATCTTTAAGATTTTACTCTTAGTTAAATTGTTTGACATTAACCATGTATATTTGTATTTTGATATTATATTGTTAATAAACTTACGATAATCATCTAATAGAACCCCAAGTGGTTCATTAATGATACAACTATCATTTTATACGTCTTTTGGCCAAACACTAGATCTTTATGAATATAATATCAATTAATAATATAATATTTGTTTTAAAAACACTTTTATGTCAATTTTGACACTATTTGGTATTTTGTTTTTGATAAATTCATAACAACATTATTACTTCGAAAAAAATTCATCTAACCAACCCTAACGTGTCATATTAACCTATAAAATTAGTGTAATTTGTAAAAACCAGGATCTTTGTTTGAGGTATGTCATTCCTTTTTCGGGAGTTTTTTCGAAAATTAGAGTTTATGGATATTTTTGAATCACACGCCATGTAAATTATGAGTACACGAAATGTACTCTTTTCCGGCTCGAAGCCTTGTGATGGATATGCTCGGGACACACACACAGGGTGTAGGGGTGATGTGGAGGCCGTTTAAAGTGGAGTACGGAAAAACCTAGTAAATGGCGTGTACATTAAAAGTACAAAGCGTGTACTTTCTTTTTTTCATTAAACGGACCGGGGTCGTGCCTAATCAAGGAAAATGTCTTCTTCTCTAGCTTCATCATCCAAGAGAGACCTGTACGGCTGCAGATCTTCTCCAAGCCACCATTCCTCCATTTGTTCTTCTTTTTGATCGCCATCAATTATGTTGGAACTGTAGCGGTGAGCCCCCCCTTCTCCTAGAGCCTTGCTTTCCAATTCTTCTTCTTTCCCATGTTATCATAGGTTGAGAGTTTTTTGCCTTTTTCTCAGACCTTCACCATTTTAAAGAGAATCAATCTGCATGGATAAAGTATTTTGATCTCCTATTATCCTGGTAGAAAGTTTGTGCTTTTCCGTAGGATGTCTGTCAATATTTTGTGAAAATTCCCCCAATTTCCATAAACAGGGAATTGTGGGTTTCTTGTTTTTCCCCTTTTGTTTGAGTTCATTTCTTGATTTCTTGATAAGGGATCATTGCATGTGAATTTGGATAATTTAAACTTTGTTTTTGTAGTTTCCCTTCCATGTTTTTCTTATTTGGTTTTTTCCCGTTTCCTTTCCTAGTAGTTGGATAATGGTACTATTGTACTATTATGTTATTGTGACTCATAATGATAGCCAAGTAGTTCTTGAGGATTACATGGGATGATACGTATGCGCTGAGCATGTTTATTTCACACAGGACTGTGAGAACCTAGTGTAGTAGAAAATATGGAGAATGTAATTAAGGGCTCCTCCAGAGTGTCTTTTAATACTATGCGAGACCACAGAGGGAATTGATGATGAGTGCTTCCTTAGAGAGTCTGTAGTTCCTTGACAGGGGCCACATGGGAAATGAGATGTTTAGTGCTTTCCCAGAGAGCCTTTAGTATAATATGAGACTATAGGGGGAATTGATGGTGAGTGCTTCCTCAGAAAATCTACTCTTACCTGAACAAGAGGGGTGGGACTTTGTAGTCCTCCTAGAGGGTTGCTAGTATTTATAGGTCAAACCATTGGGGATAGGCTATGAGAGCTACCCAGAGGAATAACTATTTTCTACTTCTTGTTGGTTGTTTACTTGTGTATTTATATGCTAGAACTGCGGATTGTAGTTGCTGTGTGCTTTTTCTATTTACTGATTCCTGCACATTTACTTTCCTTGTATTCATTGATTGTTAGGCACATATCTTGGGATGATTGTCTATTGGGATTGTATCTCACACCCTATTTGGGCCATGTATTTGGGCCTGATCAAACTTTTTTGTTGCAGATATAGATAAGGGAAAGTGCCCTTCGACTTCTAGTACATGATTGCTTGGAGTTAGAGAACAAGGGACAAACCATCGGCTTGCGATGCTGTAGTATTTGCTGTTATTTTAGTAATTTTTTTTACTTGTATATCATCACGCTGTTGTGTTTGTTGTGTTCCTCAGATACTTTTACATGTTTTATCATTATTGTCTTTACTATATATTCATTGCTTCCGCTATATGGTTTCAGTTGTTGTGTATTTTTTACTTCTTCTTCTATTTACTGTTATTTACTTTTCTTTGTATACCATACCAATTGAGGGCATAGTTTCCCAATAACATACCAAGGCCCTCACTTCTAGTCAGCAGCCTCTGTTGTTTGGAGAAATGCCCTTGAGGTCATGTCGCGAACCGCGCATGGGGAACCTCTGGGTGGCTTCTGGAACCGGGATGTTACAAAGTGGAATCAGAGGAGTTCTTTTCTCTTGATGTACTATTTAGAGCCTTTATCCAGGGATAGGACAGATTCGGTACTTAGTGTTTTTCTATGCTCGAGAGTAGATAACCCGTTTATAGGGAAAATCTATACTACCTCATTTATTGCAGATTCCTAGTTTAGAGATTTACGGTAGATATAATTTCACCTAGAGTGATTCATATGTCCAGTGTTGTTGTTGTTGTTTCTATTCTGGTTCTATTTTAGTCACAACCTGATGAGATGAAGGTATCCCATCTCGTGCATCATATAGGCACTTTCTATAAATCACATTCCATGCATTCTTATCATGCCATCTAGGGTGCATTAGCAATTGCATGTTGTTGTGATAGACCTTGTATAAATTATGCATGATGTTGTGATAGATGATTTGTTAGAATCTCTTTTGATTGTTAGAGGATTGTTTGTTTCTTGATTTTCTTAAATGGATGAGTAGCGTTGATTTGTGGGGAGTATGGGCCCTCAGAAATCAGAATTTGGTACCTTCTTTCTCGTTTTTCAGTGTTTTCTGGGCTTCGGTGCAGTTTCAGGGCTACTGCCTAAAAAGAAAACCTTGAATACATGGCTTGTACTTTATATATACATGCTGTGTAGTTTTAAATAGTGTCTTTGACTATGTGAGCAGAAACACGTGTTTTAAAAATCACCAGAAACACGCCGTGTATGGTTGTTACACACCGTGTAGTATTGAACGTGTACCCGGTTGTGTAACTAACAACACGGGTCGGTGAAGATTGAGTAGAACATGCCATGTTTGATAGCAACACATTTTGTGGTCTTTTTTTAGGTACACGATCATGTCATGAGAAACACAGCTCAGTGTTATATTCATCCATACACGCCGGGTTGTTCGGAACACGACGTGTAAGGTTTAACCGTGTACTTGGCCGTGTCTCCAATAACATGGGTCTGGAAAAATCTTCAGGTACACGCCGTGTTTGTTCAGAACACGCTGTGTAGTCTCATCCTTTTAGTGGGCCATGTATGTTGCAACATTTCACATTGAAACCTTGTCTATAACACGCTGTGTCCACCAGGCACACACCGTGCTGTTTCAGTTTAAGAAGATCGTGTGGGTTAGCTGTGTAAGTAGACACGGGCAGGGAAACAGAGTCAATTACACACCGTGTAGATTATATACATGCCGTTTAGTCTTATTTTGTAAATCTGTTGTGTTTCCTTCTCTTGTTTTTGTTTTGTACTATTTGGTTCTCTTTACTTGTTTTATTAATCTAGGGTATGTTTTTATCATTCCGATATATGCCTCTGATACATCCTCTGGTTGTACGTTAGTTATTAGGCAGTGATCAGAATCCAAATATGGCTGATCAGGGACTTCCTGTCGATCCCCCAGTCAGGCCAGCCTTGGAACCGGATGTCATACCAGTTGCAGGCGTTGATGCGCAACTTAGAGAAGGTTTTATGTGGATGATGCATACATTTCAAGGAACACTGCCTCCTAACACGACTATGGAAGGCTTGACGCAGTTTTTACAGCAACATAATCCTTTCACTTTCTTGGGGGAAGGAGGACCTCAGGCTACAGAGTCAGGGATGGAAGCCATGTTGACAATCTTTGAGAATCTGGAGATGCCTCTAGAGAGGCTGGTCAATATCGCTACCTATATGCTATGAGACTCTTCGAAGAGGTAGTGGGACGTGATCTCACAGGTGGGTCATCAGCAGTTTATGGATTGGGAGGAGTTTCAGTGTTCCTTTTATGACTACTTCTACCCAGAGACCCTGAGGGCCGACCGAGCATGGGATTTTATGATTTTAGAGCATGGTACTCTTTCTGTTATGGATTACTCCTCTAGTCTCACCGAGTTGTAGCGTTTCACACCCCTACGGGGTGGGGATGGGATGTTTTAAGAGAGGAAGATTTAGGATGGTCTCAGGAGGGAGATCCGCTCGCAGGTGCGTCTCTTCTAGTTGACATCCCTCACTTCCATCGTCAACCAAGCACTAATTGTGGAGCATGATCTAAGAGACTCTGGAGTTGCAATCCAGGGTGGTTCTGCTTCTAGAGCTAGTTTTCCTCCAGATGATAGCAAGAAGTGTCGTAGGGAGTCGACGCACGATGATCTAAGGAAGCGAGATGCATCATCAGGAAGCCCGGTGATATGCTACCAGTGTGGCTGCTTAGGGCACAGGAGGCCGCAATGCCAGAGAGACCCCGTGGAGTACCGATCTTACGGCAACATGGGTCACCTTCTACATTTCTGCTAGGTTTTCTCACCAGCAGCTTGCAACATTAGTTCTTCTATGGATCCTCGTTCAGGAGAAACACCTCCAATTTCTCACCAATCAGTGTACTGGAGTTCTTCCAACCATTCGGGCCATGTTGGAGGTCTAGGTCGTGGCAGACAGCCACTAGTCTTTCAGCACCAGTAGGGAGGATCAGCTTAGAGTTGTCAGGCAGGGACACAGGGCCGCGGGACAAGCTATACATTTGCGGGGGAGTAAACCTATCAAGAGCATGATCCCATACCTTCTAATGTTTGAGGTATGATTTTAGTAGCTTCAGTTTTATCTTCATCTATTTTCAATACGGGTGCTATTCATAGCTTTATCTCTATTGCTTTCATGAAGAGACATGGGCTCTGTATCTTTTCTTCTGCCTACTCGTTGACACTAGACACACCTTTTGGGACATGGAAATATAGTGTGTTTCAGTGTAGAGAGTTCCCTATAGAGGTTGTAGGGTATCTTTTCTTATGGGATCTCTACATCCAAGAGATGAAATGCTATGATGTTATTCTCATGATGGACTGTTAGGTTCCCTTCCAGGCATTCATCTATTGTTATCTCTGCAGGGTGAGTTTCATTTCACCATAGGATTAATATTTTCTTCATAGAGGGTAATGGTATGTTTAGGCTAGTTGAGCAAGACTCCAGCATCATGGGCTAGGAAGGGTGACTGCCCAGATTTCTCGTCATTATCTGGATGACCTGGGGACTTCACAGTTTGACTTTCCTCTAGTGGTGGATCGTTTCAAGGATGTATTTCCAGAGGACTTTTAAGGTTTACCTCCAAAGCATGAGGTGGACATCTTTATTGAACTCAGGCAAGGAGTGGCACTAGATTCCATTCCTCCCTATAGGTTATCTACACTGGAGTTTCAAGAGCTCAAGAAGTAGTTGGAGGAGTTTTAGGCAAAGTGCTTCATCTGACCCAATACATCTCCTTGGGGTTCACTTATCCTGTTTGTAAAGAAGGCAGATGATACCCTTAGGCTCTGTGTGGATTATCAGAAGTTGAAGCAGTTGACAGTCAAGAACCGATTTCCCTTACATAGGATTGATGATCTTTTTGATTAGCTCCAAGGAGCCCCAGTGTGCTCGAAGATCTATTTGAGGTCCAGTTATCATCACTTTCACGTTAGACAATCAGATATACCTCTGAGAGCCTTCAAGAACAGGTATGGTCTCTATAAGTATACGGTCATGCCGTTCGGTCTCATGAATTCGCCAGTAGTTTTCATTGAACTGATGAACCAAGTGTTCCAGTTTTACTTGGACTCCATTATCGAGGTCTTCGGGGACTATATCTTGGTGTACTCTCTCACTCGAAACGACCATTCTACCCATCTTGAGATCATTTTGAGTACACTGAGAGAGCATCAAATTTATTCTAAACTCTTTACGTTCCACTTTTGGATGAATTAGATTCACTTCATAGGTCATGTAATCTCAGAGGCAGGAGTATTTATGGACCCAAAGAATGTGAGAGCTATAGTTTCCTGGGAGCAGCTGAAGAACATTTTTGAGGTACGAAGTTTCCTAGGAGTGGATTCATACTGTGGACGCTTCATTCATGATTTTTCACACCTATTAGCACCTTTTATAGCTCTGAACAAGAAATATGTGATGTTCTTATGGAAAGATTCTTGTGAGTCAGCCTTTCCGGAACTGAAGGGGAGGTTGACGTCAGTATTGATACTAGTCCCAGAGTCAGGAAAAAGCTACACTGTTTATTGTGAAGCCTCAGGTGTCGGGATAGGAGTTGTGCTTATTCAGGGAGATGTAGTCATTGCGTATGGGTCTTGGCAGTTGAGGCCATATGAGAGAAACTACCTGATGCACGATCTGAAGTTGGCAGTTGTTGTTCATGCCTTGCGCTATTGGAGACATTACTTTCTTGTAGACCACTTCGTGGTTTTCACTGACCACAAGAGTCTCAAGTATATCTTCACTCATAGGGATCTGAATCGGAGACAGCTCATGTGAGTTGAGTATCTTCAGTCTTTCGATTTCAATCTTTCCTACATGCCGGGAAAGGGCAACGCAGTGGAAGATGCGTTGAGCAGGAGAACTCAGATTCAGGCAGTTCAGGAGGCCAGCAGGGAGTGGCAGCTTATGGATCTATTCTATGAGATACATATGGAGGTGCATGATAGACATGGATAGACTTACCTATCTTCTGTAGTGGTTACCTCTACTATTCTTGATTGGGTATAGATAAGGCAGCTATCAGACTCAGAAGGCATAGTACTGCGAGAGAGAATGTCAGGAGAGGACCCTCTTCCTGGATGGATAGTGGGTGAGTATGAGATCATTCGCATCTAGGGACGCTTATGGGTGCTAGAAGATATACACGAGGAGATGATGTGGGATTTTCATTCTTCTGTGTGGGAAGTCCATCCTGGCGTCACAAAGATGTATCAGGATCTTCATCGCCAGTATTGGTGGCCAGATATGAAGAGGGATGTTGCTGGTTTTGTCATGATATATTGTACTTGTCAGCAGATGAAGGCGGAACATCCATGACCAGTATGCCTTTTATAGCACATAACCATTCTGGAGTGGAAGTGGAACGTTGTCGCAATGTACGTCGTTACCGGTTTGTTGAGGTCGCCTCGAGTGAACGATGTTTTTTGGGTTGTCATCAACAGGCTTACAAAGGTTTCTCACTTCTTACGGATCAAGGAGACCTTCAATGTTGATGATCTGGGACGACTTTACATCCGAGATATTGTACGTATGCACGGAGTTACACACTCCATCATCTCAGACATGGATGCACAAATTATGTCTCGGTTCTGGCAGGGGATTTAGAAGGCATTAGGTACTCAGGTACTTTTGAGTACATCATACCATCACCAGACAGATAGCCAGTCCCATCGTACGATCTAGGTTCTAGAGGATATGCTCAGAGATTTCATTATAGACTTTGGCGGTTCTTGGGAGAAGTATATTACTATTGTTGAGTTCGCCTACAAATATAGTTTTCAGGTGACTATTCAGATGGAACCATACGAGGCTTTGTACGGTAGGCCATGTCAATCACTCTTATGCTGGCTGGAGGTAGGAGAGGCAACATTGTTGGGACCTTGTATGGTTTAAGAGACCTCAGAGCAGATATGAAAGATTTGAAAGAGGATAGATATAGCACAATCTTGATAGAAGTATTATGCTGATCAGCGGAGAAGACCTCTGGAGTTCGAGATCGGGGATCAGGTTTTCCTGCGTGTCGCACCGAGGTTGGGACACAAAATGATTTAAAGATAGGGTAAGATTTCACCGCAGTACAATAGGATGTTTGAGGTATTGGAGAGGGTTGGATGGATTTCCTACCCATTGAAGTTACCCTAGAGGTACCGGGCCATGCATGACGTCTTACATGTCTCTCAGCTCTGACGTAACTTTTTAGACCCATATTATGTCTTTCAGCCTGAGGAAGTTGAGCTTGAATAAGATGAATCATTTGAGGAGAATCCAATACGGATTATAGATCATAGTATGATGGTTCTTTATAGGCGCTATGATCCTCTAGTACGGGTGCTATGGTATCACAAAAAAGTACATGACTAGACCTGGGAAAGGGAGGCTGATGTACGATCGCAGTGGCCAGAGTTGTTCGGGGTTTCTTCTTCCATGCATCATTAGGGAAATTCAGGGACAAATTTCATTAATGGGGGATGTTTTTAAGAAAAAAAATCTTCGTTTGATGTATGACGTTCCTTTTTCAGGAGTTTTTGAGAAAAATGGTGTTTCTAGAAATTTTTTATGTGCACAACGTGTACTTTCTGAGTACACACCATTTACTCTTTTTCAGATCGAAGTCGTGTGCTTACCATGCTCGGGCCACACACACGGGGTTTTGGGGTGACGTGGAGGCAACTTAAAGAAGAGTGTGGAAAAACCTAGTACACTCCGTTTACTCTAAAATTACACACCATTTACTTTTTTTATTTCATTAAACAGACCGGGGTCGCGCCTAATCAAGTAAAACTTATTCTTCTCTAGTGTCTTCATCCGAGAGAGACCCGTACGACCGTATATCTTCTCCGAGCCATCGTTCCTCCATCTGTTCTCCATTTTGATCTCCATCGATTTTGTTGGAACCTCAACGGTGAGTCATCCCTTATTCTAGAACCTTATTTACCAATTCATCCCCTTTGCCATGTTATCGTGGGTTGATCGTTTTTTTTATTTTCAAAAATCTTCACCATTCTAAGGAGAATCAATCTGTGTGGCTCAAATATTTTGATCTCCTATAATCCAGCTAGGTGGTTTGTGCCTTTCCGTAGGAAGTCTATGATTATTTTGTTCAAATTCCACCAATTCTCTTAAACGGGGAATTGTGGGTTTCCTATTTTTTTCCTATTGTTTGACTGTTTTTCTTGATTTCATGAATATGGATCATTGCTTGTGAATTTGGATAATTTATACTGTGTTTCTATCCTTTTCCTTGGATGTTTTTCTTATTATGAATTTTTCCAGTTTCCATTCCTAGTTGTAAGAGAGTGGAACTGTTGTACTATTATGTTCTTGTGCCTTAGAATGATATCCGAGTAGTTCTTGAGGTTTACATGGGATGATACATGCTCTCTGAGCATGTTTATTTCACACAATACTTTGAGAACCTAGTGTAGTATACCACATGGATAACAGATGTAAGGGATTCTACAGAGTTTCCTTTAATATGTTGAGAGACCACATGGGGAATTGGCAATGTTAGCGTCCTCAGAGAGTCTGTAGTTCATCGACATGGGCCTCAGGGGAAACGAGATGTTCAGTGCTTTCCCAGAGATCCTTTAGTATGATACGAGACTATAGGGGGAATTGGCGATGACTGCTTTCTCAGAAAGTCTACTCTTAGCTGAACCAGAGGGGTGAGACTATGTGGGCCTCATAGTGGGTTGCTAGTACTTGTAGGTTGAACCGTAGGGGTTAATCTGTGAGAGCTACCCAGTAGATTACCTGTTTTCAACATGTTGTTGGTTGTTTACTTGTGTGCATTATATGCTAGAACTATGGATTGCATATGATGTGTGATTTTTTCTTTTTAATACTTCCTGTACTTTTATGTGCCCTGTATTCATTGACCGTTAGGCATAGATCATTGGGTGATTGAATACTGAGATTGTATCTCACACCCTGTTTGGGACATGTTTTTTGGCCCAAGCAGACATTGTTGTTGCAGGTTACATAAGGTCAAGCACCCTTCAACTTCTGGTACATGATTGCTTGGATCTAGAGAGCAAGGGACCAAGCATAGGCTTGCAATGCTGTAGGAGTTTTTATTATTTTAGTACACTGTTTTTTATCATATTTCAGCATGTTGTTGTGTTTGATGCATTCCTCATATACTTGTACCTGCTGCATCATTAATATCATTACTATATATTCATTGCTTCCCCTGTTTGGTTTCAGTTGTTGCGTATTGTTTACTGCTTCCGCTATTTGATGTTAATTTCTTTTCTTTGTATACCTTACCAAATGAGGGAATAGTTTCCACAATAACATACCAAGGCCCTCGCTGCTAGTCGGCAGCCTCTGACGTTTGGGGAAATGTGCCTGTGGTCATGGGGCAAACCAGGCACAGGGCACCACTGGGTGGTTTCCAGCACTGGGACATTACATAATTCATAAAAATTCTCAAATTACTTTTATTTTTATATTTATAATATCAATTATTTTAATATTTCATTAATTAGGTAATTACTACATTATCATTGTGTCATAAACAAATTTAATTATTTAATGTCTAAAATTTATTAAAAAAACGATTAGTTTTGAAATCTTTTTATCCTTCTAATTAATATTTATTGTCAAATTTATCTTATGTATAACCCTATATTGAAAATGGTTTAGTTATTAAACATTTAATTTTACAATTTTAACTTTTCATTAAATTAAATAATAATAAATGTCCAAATCTAATACAAGGGGACCTAAATGAGCATATTTTACTGCAAAGGATGTTTTCGGTAGAATTAAATTATCCAATATAACTAGGAAATGTGTTATGTTAATAATAATATCACTTTTATCCTTAATTACCCTATTTACTTTTAACTATAGTAAATAAACGTTAAAAGTTACTATTCACCAAAAATTATTTACATCTTATTGATCCACATTTTACATACTGATATCAACTGTGTTTCTCAAAATTATGAAACTCAACTCACAAAAGCAGTAAAATTATGTTTTATTTAAATTTGCAAATGCTCCTAGGAGTTGGGTAAAAGACGGTAAAAAGTTCAATAAAATCGTATACATATAATATTATTAGAAAATGACTATAATGAATTATATTTAAAATATATAGGTATTATATATATATATATTTACTTAAAATAAACTTAAATAAAATAAATAATTATTTAAATAAAAAGTTGGTTTAAAACTATAACGTAGTGTTTTTTTAGTATTCATAAAAAATTGAATATTTTCAGAAAAATACCAAAAATTAAGACAAAGTTATATTTGATATTCCAAATTCAAAAATGATGTCTATTTTACCAAATTCAAAAAATAATGTTGTGTTAATTAATTTAAAATTAATTCCCATTGTCAAAACAAATAGCGTGTTTTTTAGAATCTATATCTTTCAAAAGATTGCCACTTTTTATCTATAATTTCAAAGTGAAATTATTTCTAATGACCAAAATTGGATTAAATTGTAAAAATATATTCTTATTATAATTATAAACCATTCAAATGTATAATTGAACATTATAAATTATTTTTATTTAAAAAGTTTCTTTCAATTAAAATTTAGTATTTTTTACTATTCACCCAAATATGAAAGTTATCAGAAAAACACAAAAAATGTATCAACACTAATTTTTTATGTCCTGATTCTAAATCCAAATTTTATTTGGTGAAATTTAATATATAAAAGTTTCTAATATTGTATTTAAAAGGGTTCACCATTAAAACGTGGAAAATTTTTATTTTTGAAAAATACTTCTTTTATCTGAACAATTGAATTTTTTCTTATATTATGTATAAAACACATAATATGGATTCTAAAATTATATGCAGTATATAAAATTTAAAATTCAGTTAATACTATTCATAAATGCCTTTGAATAGCTGGATTGGTAAGTCGTGGTGAACTCGAACTCGGTGTTGCGTGTAGCGTAATCTATTGAATTAAAGAAAATAACTTACTATGAAATATGGGGGTGTTACCGTAGTATAATTATAAAAGTGATGAGGTTACATCATAAGATATGAAAATGGTATATGAGAAGTAGAGACTAAATAAGATGATGATAGAGGCTTAGGTGGGAACATCCTTGGAGGTTCAGGTGGAGGATGACAAAGTGTGGTAAATGGGATATCTGTTAGTGGGTCTGGGTATGAATGGGTACAACAGGTGATCCATGTAGCTATTGTATCAGTCCCTCTAGATTGAAAATGTTATCTGTATGATTGGTATAGAGTAAGAGGTTTCCAACCTCTGATACCAATTGTAGGATCGAAATATAGTATGAGATGCTCAATATACAAGAGGGGGGTGAATTGTATACTTTAAAAATTTCTTTGGAACCTTTAAAGTTAGTTAAGAATAACTATGGAAAAGTCTAAGTTTAACAAAGTTAAACCATGTAAATTCACAACACCTCTTAACAAAAAATGTAAACTAGGAAAGAGATTCTGAATGAGATTTCCGGAAATATGGTTCCGGAAATTGAATCTTAACAAAAGTTATAATATGAGATTCTACCTTAAAGCGTATAGAATCTAAATGAATCAGTGTACAAGTAAGGAAGTATAAGAAAGTTATACTTTCCTCATAATACAAAATGCAGCGGAATAGAAACAAGTAGTAAAACTACAAGTAAAAAGATATAATTCTTTTAACCCAAAGAGAAGGGTATCCAACAACCTTGGATAAAGGTCCCTTGATTTATACATTCAAGCAAGTCTGTCTTACCCACACCAGGGTAAGACCTCGATACAAAGATCAGAGTCTCTGTCTTGCTATCCCCGCAAGCCATCAACTTCAAGGTAGTTGGCAACCTCTGTCTTCCTCAGCAAGGAAGCCCTCGAACTTCAAGGTAGTCGGCACCTCTGTCTTCCTATCCCCGGAAGCCCTCGAATGTAATCACCAACATTCGGAGTCGCATGAAGTTTTGAGAGTTAATAAGAGTCTCTCTCTCTAGAAATCACTTCAACAACATGTATGCACAAAACCAAATTGTTTATCTGTCATCAGTTCCGAGCTCTTTCAAATGAGCTCCTATTTATAGGTAAGGTCGGCTCCTTCTCCAACGGTCATATTTTCCTTAATGATTGGAGGGACCTGTACACGTGTCACTTAGACAATGGTTAGTTTATAACAAAACAGACGACATCGTTTTATAACAAAACAAGTGTAACAGAATGTACGACATCATTTTAATTCTAACATAAAAGTTCGGAATGAAAACTTCGGAGTGAAGGTCCGGAGTGTAAAGAACAATAGTAAAGAGTAGACAAATTTTTGAAGTGTAAGCAATATAAAAGTTCGGAGTCTAATAAAGATATTTTTCAGAGTCTGAAATAATTCAGAGTGTATAAAACAAAGATACTCAAATTCTGTTTAATAGGTGAATTCGGAATGAGAATTCGGAATAGGAATTCGTCATAAGAAATCATAATGAGAATTCTTTATCAGGATTCGTAACGGGAATTCGGAATTAGATTTCTTCATTAGAATTCATAATGAAAATTCGTCATCCGAATTCGTAATGAGAATTCATCATCAGAGTTCGTAATGAGAATTCATCATCCGAATTCGTAATGAGAATTCTTCATCAGAATTCGTAATGAGAATTCATCATCAGAATTCATAATGAGAATTTGTCATTAGAATTCGTAATGAGAATTCTTATTCAGAATTCGTATCCTGAATCTGGAATAGAACTTTAGTCAGAGTTTATATCTGGAATTCGAAATGAAACTTTCTTATAGTTCTTATCCAGAATCTAAATCCTAAAATAGAATGCTTTATATCAAAGTGTTATCAATTCCGAGAAAATAAATCTGAATCTCATACTTATGAAAAATATGGATGAAAATATGATAAGGATAATTTTTCTTATAAAAGCGATTTTCCTTAAGAAAGCAATTTTCCTTATAAAAGCAACATTCCTTATAAAAGAAAATTTCTTAAAGATAAGGTGTTTGTGATTTTCAAAACAAGAAGGAATGGAAAAGTCATAAGGAAAACCTTATTGACTCAACATTATCGACCCCAACTAGTAGGATGAGTAGAAGTCAAATTTGGTTAGGATGAATGTCCCTTAAAGAATTTTGATAAAGCATAATAACATGACATTAAATGCAATGTATAAGAAAAATATCAAAATTATTATACTCACTAAGGGAATTGTAGGAGGTAGCCTTAGGCGGCGTAGTCATCAGTTTTTATAAAACAGTCACTTCCTTCAAATTCCTTCAATGTCATTCATAATATACGAAAAAATTTATTTTATATTTTTCAGAAATAGTTTCTAAATATTATTTATACAAATTAAAAGTCAAAAAATTCATAAAAAATACCATAACGTCACCTTGTATAAACTCGGTTGAAAATATTGTTAAGAACCCCATCTAAGCCTTTTTTGAGAAAGTGTTTTAAAATAATTTTTAAAAATTCATTTAAATATGTTTATTTAAAAACATGTTTTATAAATTCTAATTTAAAACCATGTTAAACATGTTTTTAAAAACATTGTAAACAAATTTTTATGAATTAAATTAAATCTAATTAAATGCAATGAAAACAAACAAAACTAAAAAAATATACCATTCCAAATTGATACCAAATTAAAGTAATTACAATAATACCAACCTATGAAACCCACATCACGATAAACAAGATAAACTATGAACATAAATCATTGCATTTATACATTACCCACCACTACTTCATTTTCAACATTAATTATGGAAATTAGAAAATTTGAGTAATAAATTACAATATTTTTGTCAACACTAATGGGGGAATCAACGGTGTCAACTTCATCCTCAATATCATAAAAAATTATTTTTTTATCACTTCAATAATTATAACACTATCAGGTCCTTGATGATCATTCACATAAAATATTTTTTCCATTATTTCTAAAATATATGGTTCATTAATATCCAAAAACTGAGTCATTTCAAAAAATAATTATCCATTGTCATAAATAAATATACAAGTCATGTCATTGAATCAAACCATGTTCATTTCATCAAAGTGACCCAACCATGAGAGTAATTATCCAATAATAGAATTTTATCAAAAACTCTATAATAGGACACATTTCATTTCGTGGCTTACTATCTAATCCACTAGAATAACAGTCTACTATATTAGTTAACATAATTTAATTATTTTGTATTATCATTTTCATTTCCCAATCATTTGAAACTAATTTTTACCCATTTATTATTAGATATTTTCATTCACGAACCAATTTTTGGGTCCAAAATCCAAAAGTATTAATTCTCGAGATATAGAATCTACAATGAAACTCATTACATGAAATATATATGAATAATAAAATTACATGAATATATATATATTTTTTAATTTTATTAAACTAATTGTCATACCTTTTATTTCCACTAACTAGAGAACTCTTTTCTATGTGATTCTATCTACATTACAATGGAATAGTATAATGAAAACTGCATATAATTTTTTTATAGTCCCTATATAAAATGATAATAAATGTTTAATGTAGATGTTAAATTATTTAGTATGAGATAGAATATAAATATTTAAATTACTTACTTGATATAATCATCATAAAACCATACTTAAACAAGACTTTACAATGTGACATATCCCAATTTTCAAGGCTCAATGCATCCAATATATATAACCCATGATTTCCTCATATTTGGGGAATATATGGAAATGAGGGATCAATTTCATTATACTACTAATATTTATTTCTTGTTGGTCAGTTTTGTATTATGAATACAATAGAAAAATATATTGAAAAAAATCCATACATTCTTGAGCCCGATAACCTCTCATAATGGATACTTCAATATGATTCTTGTTTTCAACATAAGACTTTATCATGTACATTTTTCTTTAAGTGGGATACATCCACTGAAATTAAGTGGGTCCCCATGTGAAAAATAAGGGAGGAAAAATTTTCTCTGACTCACATATAATTACTTGTGCCTCTTCCTTCACTTTTATAAAGAAATATTGGGATAAACATTTAACTCAAATATATATAAAAAATGGAATAATCAAATTTATTTCACACTTAAATTATTGGATAGTAAATTCTTGACATCTATTAAAATTAATTCATGATGAAGGATGTGATAATCATGAGTTTATAGAGATTTTAGTTTCAAATATCTTATGTTGACTCATATAGATATATTACTTGAATAACTATAATGAACCCAAATATTATCCAATACATCTAGAAATTGATTTTTCTTCGAAGGTGAATCACATTAGAAGAACATGGAACATTCCATTTATTTTCAATGGTACACACATGATTCAGTTCTGGTCAAATAACCTAATCCAATAAGTCATGCTGAGATCATAAATCATCTTTTTTTCTTACCCTTGATATTTATAAGAATTGACAGAAACATTTAAAATTTAGTTTTCTCAATGGGAATTATTTCTATGTAATGAAATAACAAATTAGTTTACCAATATAACAACACAAAATAGATAGTTTTCTATTTTCCTATTGTGAATGGATTCACTGCCAATAATATTCCTCTTTTTATATTTCATCTAAACATTCCCTTTTTAAAAATTTACATCATTAAATTCATTAAGCACATCAGTTCCTGACATACATTGAGGTGGATTTTCTGTGTTAATAGTATTATTAAACCTCCAAAAATTATTCCTATATGAATGATCCATTCCAAAGAATCATCAATTCCCCATGAAAATGAAACTATGATGATATTTTAGTATTATTGATCGTGTATATATTGTCTTGTATTTCTCAATGTATTACATTGAAATATTATATGAATTAAATTTAAGACTAGGCGTTGAGATGATGTGCGATTCTGATGCGTGGTGTTCCCAGAACAATTACTTGAAAAATTTCAAAATCATAAATATAATGTGGACTCATATTTCATGATAAATTAGAAAAACTTCTAAATGAGTACCCAGATAAAAAATCCAAGTGCATCGTTTATTTTAGAGCATTGGATTTAACCTTGGAGAGGCCTAACATTGAATGGAGTGTGTCAGATGGGAAATGTAGTCTTGGGTGTTTTTCATGATGAAGATAAAATTTAAATTTATTTTATTTTACATTTAGTCAACATAGAGATGATTTTTATTTTTAATAAATACTTTAGGCAGGGATCTAAGGTTAGGCTCATAACCATTGAAATTACCTGGAGGCTCTGAGAGAATCCCTGGGTAATTCTCTCATGGGTGAAGACAACGACTGGGATTGAGGAGCATTATTGATGAGATTCTCCAATGACAATCAGTTATCAACAGCGAACAATTACTAGGTAGGGAATGTTGTTTTGATATTATTTTCCTCATTCATAGATTCAATGATGAATATGAAATAACCAATGAACATGTTGATTCGTGGTTCGATCATTGTTGAGGGATTTGTTTTAATTACGAGATTTACATTATTGATTATTATATTGTTTTGATTTGTTGATCAATATTATTGGATCAGATTGAGACTATAATGAAAAATGTTCAAGGTTTGTTCCTCTATTTTTTTTCCATGTGAATTATCTCCCACGTTTTCTATGAATGTTCATTATTTTTTTTTGTGTTTATGAATTCATGATAATTGTGCCTTTGTTTCTTGGAGTAATGATCTTAAATTAAAGATTCGACCTCCAGAAGACCAATAGAGGTGCGACGACAATGACAACAGATATATCAAAATGAGTTGAGAGATATTTTTCATTGGTATATTTTCATCAAATGGATTTAATGTTGTTTTTTAGTCGATTGAAGGATAAAAACACCTTGATCTGAAGTTATGGTGATGAAACTAGCCTAGGATTGGATTTTCGAGGTGAAAAGACCACTGGAGTGGGATCCAAGAGTTTGGTCAAGGCGTGCAAAGGAAGAAAACAAGTTTCTATAAATTTGAAAATACACAATGTGTAGTATGGGATACACAACATGTTTTCATCTTGGAATGACTTGATGTGTACATGGGAAGTACACAAACATGGGGGTTGAGTACAAAAATTGCCTACACAACATGTACTCCACCACATGACATGGCTTGGACCAAATACACGAACTACCCTATGTAATAGTACATGGGTAGTGACACATAAGTTGAAATTGTGTACAGGAACATAGTCAGATTACATTGGTGGGCCCTAGATGTAAGGACATAGTGTGTGACTTCTTCTACACATTGTGTACCCATCTTCCACATGACATGTTTTGATAAAACACACCATTGTACATGGGTAGTACATATGGTCAAGAGACATGGCATATAACCCTACTAAAAACTATGTATCCCCTGTCTACATGGATTGAGACACATGTACCCTATATTTTAATAACGTTTCATTAGTTTTTATTCCCTTTATCGCTTCTATGTTGGTTAGTGGGTATATATTCCTACTCATAGGAGTATGATCCCTTCAGAAGGACTTCTTGTATAAAGTTGTTGGAATCCCCATAGAGGCCTGATGTAAGATCCTCTATTTATCTCCATTCCTGAGGTAGAATCCTCAGTAATGATGTGACTAATCCTACCAAACGTTGGTCTTCTAATTATCAGTTTAATCTATATAGAGTTATTGGTATCAACAAATGAACCTGGATGTGATCCTCATTTGTGCATCCTATCTCTCTCTTCAGGTATATCAACGTATCTATATCATGATGGTTATTGATGAACAATAATTTTCATATGGATGTCATCTTTTCTATCAGACTCAAGATTGTGTTCTCCCAGATGAGTGATTTGTGGAGTCTTCAAACTGAATCACTAGTGTGGGTATGTGTTAGTTGTGACTTAACTCTAGACTGTGTGTCTTGGATGGAGTATATCTGGTTATTATTATTATATGTTTTTATACATTTTTGAATGGAGTAGGACACTCATGAGGGGGGTGACTATAGTTCCAATAGAAAAAATTTATAAAAAAATATTTTAAAATCCCCCAATTTTGAAATAAAATGACCCAATTAACTGAATTAGAATATTTATAAGAGATTTGGTTGTTTAAATGGTTTCTCAATGATTGAAAAGTTCATAGTTAAAAAAATATGAGCTACTATTTTAACTTTTTAAATATTTATACTAATGAAAATTCTAATTTTAATAATATCTAATATTAACTATCAAAGTGCACAAAATATTTTCTTTTGTGAATAGATAATGTAGTGAAACCAGAACATTGAAAGGCACAACAGATTTAAAAGAAGAAATCCAGTCTCAAGAATAAACTTATTTCCCTCCACTTAGTGATCACATGACACCAGGAATTTTATATAAATAAACTATGATCCACACACTTTATTTAGGTAAAGAGCAATATACAACTCTCTAGGTCAATTAGACCTCTTCTATAGTTATTGTGAGAGTGAAAAAACAAAACAGGCCTCGTAGGGACCTCTTCCATTATTATCCATGGGAGTATAAGGTATAAAAAGATAGTTTGTGAATATGTATATGTATTTTCTATTTTTTCACTGGATTTAGTGTATGTTCATAAAATATAAAGACACACACACACTGCGTGAAATGTAAAAAAGTACCCAAGAAGGGAGAAAATAGAGAGAATAGAGTTAGAAGGATCCATGAGATTGGAAATTCATCTTGAGACTTTTGGATTTTATTTTGAAATGCATCTTGAGTCAACATTCATAAATAGAAAACAACAAAAAGTGTAATGAGTCATTTTTTCTTATGTTTCTATTATGGTATAAATGTTTTCGTTGAGGTCTTCGATTTTATTTGTGTATTGAGGAAAAAAGATCATTGTTATGAATTATTTGTAGTTTCATATTGTTTCCATAGTTAAGAGTTCTTCAGTTTCTCTCAAGCGCACGAATTATCCACACACTTGATGGATATCTTCACTTTTGATTGGGTATCCTCTTTATACACTACAGTCAACAAGGAGTATGATCTCAATCACATATAAGTACCTTATCCCTTGTACTATCTTCTGACATCAATTTAAATGTTGTGTACAAAAGACAAAAAAAATCATTAATATAATTAGCAGTACTATGTTCATAAATATGACCATTAGAAGGAAATTTGAATTTAAATGAAAAGGGAAGAATTGACGGTGTATCTGAATGGTGACTTAGAACGATATCTCAAATCGATGTCTTGGAACAATGTCTTAGGAAGAGTGAATCATACATAATTAATTCTGCAATTAGGACCAGTGATTTAAGTATCAGTGACTCAGGATCGGTAGGTTTCTCTAATGGTAGAATGAAGTGATGATAACCCATACTTAGCAAATTTTCTCAGTTGAGTCTGACGGTATCCGGATGAGACGATGAATCATAATTTCCAGTCACTCAAACATATAGTGAGTCTATCAATAACATGAATAACGATTTCTCATCCTTTGTTAGAATTCGTCATCTGTGCTGATTATGAGACAATTGACAATGATAGATTTCAATGGTAAGTCCATATCAACAGTTTCTCATACTTAGGCGATTTTCTTCCATCACTGCGATGTCCAATAGTGAGTCTTCCTTAACAGTGACTCAACCCTAATGGTGACTTATACATAGTTATATTATTCTAACTTTCCTATTGATGTAAAATACTAACAAAATAAATTATGATTATATGTATACATAATTAAACAAGATTAATCAAAATTTAACTTAATTAATCATGATTTATCATGATTTGATAGCATTATAACTAGAGGATGCCAATAATATTCCTTTTTTATGATCACAAATACTGGAATTTATAGGTTATTCATAATGATCAAAGTACAATAGACAACTGTTCTTCTTAACACCTCATACATATTACGAGAGAGTAAATTATAAGATAAATGTAATCAAATAAAATAAAATTCCACACTTAATATCATTCTCAAATTAAAATTCATACTAATTCTCCAATTCCATACTCATTCTCCCCTTTTTCTTTTAATACCATATGCATTCTCCCCCTTTTGGGATTATCAAAAAGGGAACAAATAACAAGAGATAAAGAAGATAAAATATATGAATAAGAGATAATTCATTTTATGAGTAAAAGGATAATAAATGGGGTGGAAAAAAGGTCAAAAAAATACATCCATATCAAATAACAATCCAAAATTAATTCTTCTCCAAATAAGGATATATGACTGATATAATCTTATCAGTAGAAGAAAATCGAAGAATAAGAGGTACAAAAGGGTCATATCTATACAACTAATGAATGGGAACTCTAGAAGGTATAGTATACATAAGAATTTGAGTAGAAGAGTTAGGGGATGTATGTTATTGATAAATAATAGTCCTTAAATAACTAACATACTAAGATGGAGAAATTAAAAATTGATGATGGGTGGTAAGAAGAGGATAAAAAGTTTTTTGAGTAATAGATGCACGGAATTAAGGATCTACTGACTCTTAGACTGAACCTGAATGAAAATTATGAATCCCAGGTCTAATGGGAAATTATCCTGGTGCTACAATAGTTATACTATGAACATGAAATTAGGGATTAAATTGGTTGATAAAATCTAATATTATTTTTCCACATTTACCCATTTCATTTTTAAAATCATCCTTATTCTCAATGTACATCTGATGTGAATAAGATAGCAAATTGAGCTATTTCACATGTTCTTTGAAAGCTTGGGTAACAAAAGGTGTCATCAAATTCTCAACCAATTTTTTGAAATTACTATCCAACTGATGTTTGTGATAGATCCTTTTAAAGTATAAATCTACTCTCTTCGTGATATATTCCAAAGTATTAGTGGCCTCTTTAATGTAAAACCTTATCATATCATGCACATGATTGCTGTTATATTTAATTTTTTTAATCTCTCTTGATCTGAAATACCCATCATAGTGTACAATTATTCTATGATAATGAATCTGATCATATCACTATTAAAAGGCTGAGTAGGAGAAGAAGAGGTTAAGGCATAATTGATTTCATCATTAACAACTAATCTTAATGTAGCCAGATCAAGAAGTGGTGTTGGAGGATTATCGTCCTTAAAATATTTATCTTCAATAGTATTTTAAACTTTTTCCAAATATGTTGTATACAAAGATGACATAACTTTAACAATACAATAGAGACCATCCAATTCATTACTTATCATCATATTCTCCACTAGAACATCTTTATGATCAAAAAATATTTGATTTTGAATATGGGAAACAAATTTCATTGAATGTTCGACAACATAATTTTCCCTTAGACATTCCATAGGTTTAGGTTGAGGTTGTATAATTTCATTAACAACTGAACACAACCCATCTTTAAGAACATTGAGATCAATCTGATTCACATAGGTATCATGTTAAGGTGATACTGAAATATTAGGAGCAAAATAAGGATATGTTTCTACTATAATTTTCTATGACTGATCCAAATAATCAATTAGTGAACCCTTTTGATCATATGCCTCATCATCTGAAAATTGATAGTCTAAACTAAGAGCGACATATCCAGGGAATTTATCCCATTAAATTACTATAGTCCAATCATAAAGATTAAGATAATCCACCTTAACTCTTAAAGATAGTTTCTCCCCTCAACAAGTGTTTCCCTCTCAATAGGTCCTTTCTTTGTATCATAAACTTGTTCCTGCATATGAGAAACTAAATATTCTTTTTCAACTAGAACCAACACATGAGACTTTTTAGGTTATAAAACTGGTTCCTTTTCCACTAAAACATTTTCATCAAGATCTATAGGTTTATTAATAGTACCTTGATCTATAATAGTAAGATCATATTTATCACCAATTTTTCCATAATTTTTACCACTTTATTATTTTTCTTCTTCTTCTTCTGCATCACTTTATTCTTCTTCCCCTAACTCTTCTTCTTCCTCTTATACATTAGCTTCCTCATTCTCATTTTCTTCCTATTGTTCAATATCTTATTCTTCCTCTTCAATTCCACTTACTCTTGAATATACAACATTTTTATTCTCTTATATTTCCTCCTCCTCCTCGTCCTCAGCATTTCGGATAGGTTCTCCTATAGGAAGGGATTTTGGAGGACTAAGAGATACATAAGTAATTATTTTTGCGATTCCTATAATTGTAGGGTTGCTCTTGCTATCAATAAGAGATTGCATTACATCAACTACCTCACCTTCATTATCCTCCTCATCTAAATACTCCACATCATCATCCGATCCTAAACCACAGTCATTCATATCCTTTTTTCATAAAGGGTGTTTCACTAAATCAAATTCATTATAAAATTTCTCATTATATTCCACACAATTCCTCTTCCATGGATTTAAACTAATCCTTATCCTTTTTCATATAGATTTTTTGATAAAAATCCACCATAATCTATCAGATTTTCTTCATCTACATTAACCACTCCATTAACATTCCTCATGGATTAAATAATCAAAGAATAAAAAATAGAGGATGTATTTGAATGAGACTTGATCATATCACTCATATAAACAATAAGATATCTGCAAAAATTGATCTCCTACCCTTGAGTCACCAAAATCAACAGATAAACATCTTGATACATCATGGAGGCGAAGTCCCCTTTCTTGGGAAAAGTTGATGTTGAATAAACATAAATAGTAACCTGGATTCTCCATCCAGTTCAGTTTCTATTAGTCGTGTTGGGATTATATCACTTTTCTTCTTAGTCGTGTCTACTTCATAACTAAAAATATCACTGGTGGGAGGAACACTTCCTTGATAATCATAAAAAATACCTTCATGAGGTACAATTAAGCATTTATCCCACAACCTAGAAGAAAAAGAAATCATTTTTTCATCTATTTCTAACTTTATTCAAAAATATATTGTGCCTTCTACATTAAACTCCATATATAAATAAATCTCAGAAACTAACATTGGATAACGATCTCAATTTTTTTGGAGAGCCATTCCAACCAACCTTGTTTTTAAAATACTTTTAGAACAATTGACTTACTAGACAATAGCCAACATTCATGCACTTCCTTCTCTATAAGGAATATTATACTAGAAATATTGAGGATAATAGGTTTGGGTTTAGGATTAAATTATTAGATCTTTTACTTCTTTAATGGAATATACTCTTCTAGAGATGTCTTAGAAAAGTGTTTAAATGGAGCCATTCCAAAGGGTTTGGTTCGAAGGAAACCGGCAGTAGCAGTTTGGTAGATAAATGTTCGGTTTAGGGAGTAAAGTAGTTGAAAAATTATTTTTATTAATTTGATATTTATCATTTAGGTATTTTAAAATCTTAAATAAAAAATGTGGAATAAAATAAAATGAAATAAATAAAATATCACTTTTATGTTCGAGTAGAAAAATGACTAAGTAAAGATCATTAAGTCACAACAGTGATTCCTAAACGTGAGTTGTAAATAGTTAGTTATCAGTGGTGATTCATCAATGGTGAGTGCCAATAGTGAGTCGCAATGGTGAGTCATCAATGGTGAGTCAAAATGGTGACTCATAAACAGTGATACCCAACGGTGAGTCACAATAGTGAGTCATCAACTGTGGATCACAATGGTGATTCATCAATGCTAAGACACAATGGTGATTCATCAACGGTGAGTCAAAAAAGTGAGTTATCAATAGCTAGTTAATCAAAATTGCTCATTCCTAACTCATGATTGATGTAACTAATTCTCTCAGAATTTAATGGTTTAGTAAAAATATCGGTAAGATGATGTTTAGTGCCAATTAATTCAAGATTTATATCACAGTTTTGATAATGATCTCTGAAGAAGTGATGTATTATATCAAATTGATTTGTTCTTGAATAATCAAATGGGTTATTAGAAATGTTAACAGTAGATGTCTTTTCAGAGTTTATTGTTACATCTTTAAGTTGATATCTATAATCTTGTAATGTGTGTTTCATCCAAAAAATTTGATCACAACAATAATCAACAGCTATGTATTCAAATTCTAGAGTAGATAATACAATAATTTTTTTATTAATAAAGCACAATAAAACTAGAGACATTCCCAAAATGTGACATGTTTCAAAGGTGATTTTTCTATCTAACTTTTAACACCAAATTTAGAATCAGAATAACTAAATACATGAAATGGTTTCCCGCAAGGATAAAATAGTCCTATGTTCGTAGTATATTTTAGGTATTTGAAAATTATTTTAACAACAAGTAGATGTGACTCGTTATTATTCTATTAAAAATGATCAAACATACATGCACTAATCATTATATCATATTGACTAGCATTCAAGTAAAGAATAATTCCAATCATATCATTGTAATTGGTTTGATCCACTGATTTTACATCTTTATCAAGATCCAATTTATAGGTTGTTCTCATAAGAGTATCACTACTTTTAGTGCTATCAATATTAAAATTATTGAAAACATATTTAGTATATTTAATTTGATTATAAATATTACCTTAATTATTTTGAAAATATTCAAGTCCAAGGAAGAATTTGAGTCACCAATTAAACTCATTTCAAACTCATTTTGCATCATTTTTTAAAAGTCAATACATAAAAAAAAATTATGATCCATAATAATATCATCAACATATATTTGAACAACTAAAACATATTTAGGATTAATTTTAAAAAAATAGTAGGATCAAATATACCATTATAAAAACCATTATAAATAAGAAATGTGTTGATCCTATCATACCAAGATCTAGAAAATTATTTTAAACCACACAAAGCTTTTGTTAATTTGAAAATATTATTTAGAAAATTTGTATTTTTAAAACATGGGGTTGTTTGAAAAAAATACTCAAATATGTAACAATTTCGAATTGAACTTTTGATATCTATTTAAAAAAGATTGAAATTAAGATATGATGCATAAGATAGCAGTATTATAATAGATTTAATTTGTACCACAGGTGAAAAGTTTTCTTCATATTCTATTCCTTCTTCTAGACTATAACCTTGTGCAACAAGTCTGGATTTATTTCTGAAAATAGTTCCAGCTTCATCCACTTGGTTTATAAACACCCACTTAGTGCCTATACTCATGATATATTTTGGACTATCAACAAGTTTACATACTTCATTTCATTCAATCTGATTTAATTCTTATTTCATATCCATCATCTAGAATTCATCATTTATTGCATCAATGATGTTATTAGGTTCAAGCTGTGACAAAAAGAATTAACGTTCAACATGGTTTCTCAGAGAAGATCTAGTTTTTGTTTTTTTTTGTATGTCTCCAACTACAACATTTAAAGGATTGGTTTTAAGAGTTACAACAGATCTATATAAATAAGGGATGGTCACTACGGGTTCATCTATAGGTTCTGGTTCCATCTATTCAGAATCTATAAACGTTCTAAAACTAGATTCTTCTGCTTGTTTAACAATAGAATCAGATGATTTATAATTTAAGTGCAGATTCAAAATATTTTAATCAAAATTTTAGAAGGATGTTTTGGATTCATCTAGATCTAGTTCATCATATTTGATATGCACAGACTCATACACACATCTTTTATCTCTTATTAATGGCGATGTAGTATTTAATAAGGAGTGAATAACGTAGAAAAATTCCTTCATTGCTGTTGGAGGAAAATTTATCAAGATTTTTTATTTATCGAGAATAAATACTTTTCAAGAAAAATATTTGAAGTAATTATCCTTGGGTTTTCTATTATTCCTTAGATCATATGGGGTTTTCATTTGGATATGACTAATTAATACTCTATTAGTTATATAAAAAGCTATATTCATCATATTTTCCCAAAAAATAAACTGGTTGATCATATTTATTAAGCATATTAGAGGTTATAAATTGTATGTTTTTGTTTATCATTTCTACAAATCCATTCTATTGGGGTTTCCTAGGAGTAGAGAAGTTATGAATATAGACATATTCTGATAAACAATAATCAAAATTTTGATTTTCAAACTCACGACCATGGTCAATTCTTATGGTTTTGATTCTAAGACCACTTAATTTTACTACTAAACTAGAATACTTAGTGAAATAAGAACAAGCCTCAATTTTGTGAGCTAAAAAGAAGATCCAAGTATACCTAGAAAATTAATCTACTCGAACAAAAACATAGTTCTTCCAATTTAAACCTGAAACTCATGACGGTACAAACAAATCCATGTGAACCAACTCAAGAAGTTGATAAGTGGAAACTTCTTTCTTTGGTTTGAAATATATTTTATGATGTATTTCTTTCTAATAAGTATTACAAACATTATCATTTGGAAAATATAGTTGAGGTAGATGCTTGTCTAATACCTTTCTAGTAAGTTTTCTAAGAAAGTGAATGTTATAGTGGCTGAGTCTCCAATTCCAGAGCCACAAAACATTATAAAAGGAACTTAAGAATGAAACATTCCATGAGTCTAAAGAATCCAAATCAATAGCGTATACATTTTCATTTCAAAAAGGCGTAAAAATTAAATCATTCATTGAATTAAAAACAGTACAAGATTTGTATTCAAATTTGAAAAGAAAAAAATCATAAAATAATTATGAAATGATAAGAATATTGTATTTTTAACGTAAAAAAAATATATTTATTAATTAAAACTCAGTTAGTGTTACCAATTTGGCCAAGGCCAATAATTTTTTCTTTTACATTGTCACCAAAGGTTACATGTATTTTAGATTTAGTGCCCTAGAGACAAATTATTTTTTACTTTATGGTAAACATGTATTCATAGGATTAATATTAATAAAATCTTTATCATATGATAATTGTTCTTCTGTGTGAGATTGCATGTGATAATGTCCCAAGAGTAGTTGTCACACTAAAAGGACTTAGAATTTCCACACTATGATGAGAAACTGGAAGTGCTATGACACTATTCTTAGATATCTATTCTATAGTCGGATTATATCATTTGAGGAACATAAATGATATGGGCTATCAAGGGTGGAGACTCATTGGACTATGAGACAGCTTCTCTTGGTGTACGACATTGGTGATATCTAGTAGGATATTATGAGAATGAGGAACGACATTAAGAAATCCACATTTATAAGTTTCATTGGATATTCCTATTTGAGGATATGTTTATTGGTCCTTAAACATTAATATTGTTATTAATGGGTATTATGACCCATGCACTTAGATTTTTTGGTGAAAATCGTGAAAACATATGTTTGCGGTGAGGTAGGATATGACTTGTGTGTCACTAGTAATACTGAATTAGTGAATAATGTGAGTAATGATTGTTCCCTTTTGTTTCATAATAGAATTTTTCATTCCATGCCCTTTAATGGGAATTGTAAGCCTAAATAAATACAAGGACATGGTGTTATATAGGCATGTTAAATTTCTAGGAAGTCAAAGAATAAGAAATAAAGCACGTGGGTTGGTGGCACTTGCATGCAACCCGATTGATTAGAGATATCAAGAACAATGGATTATATTCAATGGTAATAGTTCATATGAGGTGAAATGTATTTGCAACATTAACTTATTTCTCTATGGGTTCCTTGCGGTGTTTCAAGATGCAAAACTTGAAATTTTGGTAGGATTTCCTAATTCCACTGAGAAAGAGACCTAGAGGGTCACACACTAAGTGTATCCATAATCATAGTTAAATAATATATTATTAAAGAAGATGAATATATATTATTCCGAGTTATGGTTTAATAATTATTCATGTATGCATGATCATATTTATTTAATAACTAGTTATTTGATAGAATATATGATGAACATAATATTTAATAAATTAATATTTTCTATTTTTTAAATATATTATTTTTTTATTTATCAGAGAATAATGAAATTATATTTCTTTAATAAATAAATCATCGTTATTCAAGGCCTAATAAATTTTGAATAGGATTGGAGGACCATGTTTTTAGTCTAATGAGAAATAATAATATTAAATATTATTTTATTAAAATAATATTTAATTGTAACCTCCAAGTTAATCACATCTCCAAAAATAATAACATTGTTGTTATTATTTTACATTGGGGTTTCAATTGGTTAAAAAAATAATTAAGGCTCCTATGAATATTATATTATGATTACCTGGTGAATTAAATTCCTCGTTACATTATTCTCTAATTACCCAAAGGTAAAACCCGTAGTCTATCCAATCGTGTTGTGCACAATAATTTAGATAATTTCTCTCAATCATAGAGGGTTTATTCTTCTACAAGAACATTCTGAAGAATGAGAGTGTTCCTCCTCCACCAGATCACGGATAATGATTTCAAAGTAGTTCTCAAGGTGATTGAAGGTTGATGACACAAGCACATGGATCTTCAATGATAGCACCATGAGACTCCTTCAGTGAGATCCATAGATTTGCGGAGCATGTATGGATCACTGCTATATGATATCTACCCTTGATCTTTATAGCGCAACTAAGACGCACTGTATATCTGTGGTCAAATGAATCAACAAAGAATGAATCACCATGGAGGTAATTATTTAATTAAATTAAATTAATTATATAAAAAATATGTTGATCCTCTCTCTCTTAGTTTCGGTTTTCTATTCCATTGTCTTAATCCTTGATATAATTCTGTGTATACTAATATTTATCATCATATTGATCCTATATTGTTCATTCAATATGGAAAAAATTAATGTTATGCACCAATCATACCAATTTTTCACTGCACCTAGAACCTACAAGTGGTATCAGAGTGGTTATATTTTAATTTATAATTATTTAAATAATTTATTGATTTTATACACATTAATAAATTTTTTCAATCATAGTTAAATTGTTTTTGTAATATGAATTTCGAGATCTGTTCCTCCTTTATTGTTTCTCACAGATCTAATAGAAATGAATAATTTTATGGTTAAAATTAAATCGAGGATCTCATCAAGAGGCGCTGATGATTCTCTCTAGGTAACATGAATGTAGACACTGCATTTTTAGAGTTACCTGCCATGTAATATTCTATACACGATGTGTAATCTGGATCACACGCCATGTAGTTGTATTCATCTCATCAGAATTAGTTCAAAAATTACTGAATCCATGTGAATTATTGAGACACTAAGAAGTTAATTCATACACTGTGTGTTGACCAGGATAGACTGGTGCACCGTCTGGAATACTACAAATTATGTAGCCAATAGGACATGGCGTGTAGTCCCTTTAGGACAAGGATGAGTCATGGATCCCATACACAGCTTACCCGGATGATGACCTGTAACACAAAGTCTACACGATATGTGTCCAACTGGACATGCCTTATACTCTGAAGATTTCAATATACACCTCATACACTATTTCTCTAGGCATGTACTTCGAATGTACAGTGAGGAGGGTATGCACCATGTAGTCAGATCTATAAACCATTTAGTTTTACTAGATTTTGCAGATTTAAAATTTATTATTATATTATATATCCCTTGAGACATGTATCTTCATGTGGGTGTAAAGCTAGGACACAACATGTGATATGTGTTTGATATATATTTATATATAAATGTTTAATTAACATCTACATAATGTTAAAAAAATATTCACATCATGTATGGGTTATATTATAATTATAATTCTACATGCATGCTACATATCACAATGAATAAAGTGTATGCAAGTATAATACATGTTGGGTAGTTTTGGATGGGTAGTCCCTGGGTTTCTTCCAAAGCACAGGTTATGTACATAGTTAATTTTAAATGAATTTATTAATTTTTTTAAAATTATAATGGATGATAATCTCAAGGAATTTCATAAAAAAGGTTTAAGGTAAAAGAATTGATTAAATAATGATAATAATTAATATATTCGAGTTCTATTTATCATATATAAGAAAAATTAATGAATTAAATTATAGTTTTATTAAATGTGTAATTCATTGCATGCAAGTGGATGATCATGAGCTAGACCAGACCTTTGTATATGATTAGTCAACCTTTTAATTTGTTATTAAATTAATTTTTTTCCTTCATGACTTGTCTCATAATTAATATTGAGGGCCCACATGCCCATGGTTTCTTTTAATATAAACACCATTTTAACCCACACTTGCGTGTCAGTAAAAGAATATGTAATGGATGGAGCTCCCAAGCTAGAGGAGGTGGTTCAAGTTAGGAGCTGAGGTGAAACCAATCCAAGGGGACACAAAGGTGGATAGATGGAATGATATAAACACAATACTATTTAGTTTAAGGTATTTCTACCCTAGGTCAGCCGTTAGTTTTTCAACCACTACATGTACTAACCATTATAATAACTTTATGATAATAATGATTATTTTATTTCTATAATTTTCATGGTTCATTCATTATGGATGTATTATTGCGATCACATAATTAATGAATCAAACAAGCATGAAATATGGAACTAAAATAAACTATATTATTCATAAATATTATCGAAGTCATGTTTAATCACATAATTAGAACCCACATAATATTAAATATCTTGTAATAAAGATAATAATTAAAAATTTATGCATAAAATATAAAACCCCTTAATAAAATATTATGTCGGTATAGCCTTTCATTACTTTTGTTTGAATCAAAAATTAATTCAATGTGCTTCACCAACCAATGTTGGGATGCTTTCAAATATCGGAGAATTCAAATTTGTGGTTTTCTATTGAATTGATTTATTTTACCTAAAGGTTTGAATGCCAAAGTAGGACATGGAATAACAAAGAGGAAAAGATGTAGGAAATCCAAAAATAAGGATTTTAGTATTGGGGAGTCCACTGAACCGATCATGGAGCTATGTGTTAATGTAGTAAGCATTTCGAATGCCTACTTAAAATTTTACAAATTTCTTGACTAGCCAAGGTTGGGGTAATGGGAAGGGAAATATGGATCCTTGTCACTAGAATTTCCAAGTAATAGGATATTCCAAAGCCAATGATGATGGCTACTGGGTTTCAATAAAATAGTTAGAGACTAATGAATATTTATTTATTTATTTTTCATAATCTTTTCATATAAAGTACTAAAACTCTATTCATCTTATATGTAGAAACAACATTAAAAATGAAACTAAACATATCATTGTGATCCATAATTGATAAGGAAAAAATTTTCACCAGCACTAATTTCTAGGTGTGGAAATGCTTCATTCGGGTCATACTTCACCGAGAAAGGAAACTATATGTATTTGAAGAACCTTAACCAACTGTGATTGGAAATGAGGTGTGTTATGAGGAGCTCTATTTTTACGAGAAACATCTGAATCATGATATATATGTTTAGTGACTCATGATATCATCTATAACCAATGATATATTGAATAAACATGAGGAAATTAATTCATATAGAATGATATCTCACCATCAGGATCTCTATCAAGAGAAGGTGAGACAAGAGAGGTATGATATCTCTAATGATTTGTTCACCACTAAGCATGGAGGGTCTACATGATATGGTTCACATTTAGTTAGTATTATTAATTAAATTGACTATCTCAAAATCGTAGGGATTAAATTCCCAGATGAGTTGCATTCTGATTTCATACTATCATCACTTCCCAAATCCTTCTCTAGATTTATTGTGAATTATAATATGACAAATAATCGGAATAGTCTATCAGAACATCTTGCATTAATTCAAAAAGTGGATATGGACATGGGGTGTAAAGAACCCACATTTCTTATGGTGAATATGAAGAGGAAGGATAAGGTAAAGAAGCCTAAAAATTATAAATAGTCAAAATCCCTAGAGAAATATTTGAAGAAGAAGAGGAAGATATAAAAGGCAAGGTAAGGTAAAAGAGGAAATATGCTTTACATGTGGAAAGTCAAGCCACTAGAAGAGGAATTACACATAGATGTAAGAGGAATCCAAAGGTACATTCATTATCGAGTGAAATCATTCCATCTCTACACAATGGTTTTTAGATACAGCTTATGGTGCTCAAATTTGTATTCAAATGCATGAGACAATTAGATTATGAAATTTTTATAAAGGAGAACTGGATCTATGAGCTTCTAATGGTATGAGGTTAGATGCGCTTTCCGTTGGTAACTACCACCTCACAATACCAACATGAATTATTTTGGCATCACATGGAAATTATAACATACCTATTGTTTCCAAATCCATAATTTATGTATAAAATTTAGATACAGATGGATTTATTTTTAAATTCTGAAATAAAATTTGTTTCATTTATAAAGATAAAATATTTTCTAGGGTGAAAAATTTAAATAATTTCTGGTATGTATTAAATTAGGAAAACCAAGTGTTGGCAATCGATAACGAATGAAGTTCACATGTCTCATAAAAAATCATGTTGTGTTATCACAGTCTACGTCATGCAAACAAAAATCACATGACAAAGCTCTGTCAAGATGGTTATATAGACTCTTTTGAGATAAAACCCCTTGATAGATGACACACTTTTTATACAAGGGAAAATTACCAAACCACTATTTGGTTGACAGGGTGAAATCTCTATAGAGATTCTATGATTTTTACAATGTAATGTGTGTGGACCATTTACTATAGAAGATAGAGGTGGATATTCTTACTTCATAACTTTTACTGATGACTCGAGGGGATAATGAAATAAATTACATTATGTGGTATATGTTCAAGCCCAATGATAAATTTAAGGAATTTAAGAATGATGTAGGGAATCATCTTGGTAAGAAATTAAAAAGCTTCAATCGGATCGAGGTGGGGAATATCTTAACCAAGAGTTCATCGACATTCTACAGGAGTTTGGGATTATATATTTACTCACTCCACCATATACACTATAGTGAAATGGTGTTAGTGAAAGGAGGAACCATACCTTGTTGTACTTGGTAATGTCGATGATGAGTCATACAGATCATCCATTATCCTTTTGGGGGTATGTATTACAAACTGTGGCATACACATTAAACATAATACCGAATAAGTTACAAAATTGAATTCCATTTGAATTATGAAGTATAAAGAAACCCATTTTGTCGCATAAACATATATAGGGATATGAGACATTTTTTAAGGCTTTATTACGAAAAAAACTAGCACCCCATTGAATGAGGTGTATCTTTATAGGGTATCCCAAGGAAATAAAGGAATAATACCTATACAACCCCTCATACAAGAAAGTAATTGTCGCCCTAAAATCTATCTTTCTTATTAGGTAGAACATCCTCAAAAAGGACAGTGGGGGAAATATTGACATAGATGAAGATAATGCTTAAGATACATAGGATTTGTTATATTAGCAATTTCTATAGGCCTTGTGGAATATGTAGTTCCTGAAACACATGTACTACATAAGTGTGTAAGAGAGGTAAGGGAACTAGAGAGATATGGTTTTCTAATCACTGAGGATGGTGACTCATTATTGTTGGGAAATGATGAAACTATCTCCTAGAAGGAGGAATTAGAGAGTTTATAAGCTAAAAAATGTCAAGGAGCTATGAATTATGAGATGGATTCCTTGTATTAGAACTAAGATTGGGTTCTGGTCAATGTTCCAGTTGATGTACATCCTATTGTATGAAAATGGGTATTTAGGAAGAAACTAGACAGGGAAGGTAAAGTAAGTACCTATAATGTAAGGATAACGTATAAAGGGTTTAATCAATGTTAAGGAATTGACAATGATGAAACCTTTTCACCAGATTCTATTTTTTAATCAATAAGAATAATATTTTTCATAATAGATTAACATGACTATGTGATTTGGTAGATAGATGTCAAAAATGCATTCCATAATGAGAACTTTCTGGAAGATTTATATATGAGACAACCAAAAAGGGATTGGGACACTAGGTGATTCCAAAAGTATTTTCAGATTGCAGAGATCCATTTTTGGGTTGAAGAAAGAATCTAGGTCATGGAACATTTTCTTTTATGAATCCATAAAAGAATTTGGTTTCAGTAAAAATTAATATGATCTGTCTGTTTACAAAAAGATTAATGGGAATTCAGCCATTATCCTATAATTATATGTTGATGAAATATTACTTATTAGAAATGAAATACCATTCTTACAATTAGTTAAAAACTGGATGAAAAAGTGCTTCTCCATGAAGGACTTTAGCGAAGCAGCCTAAATTATAGTGATCAAGATCTTTTTTGATAGATCCATGAGGCTGCTTGGAGAACGTCAAATACAAATATTGACCAGATACTGAAGATATATAGTATTAAAAGAATCCAATAGGGGATTGGTTCCAGTGTCTCATGACTTACATCATTATATGAAAATGTGTCCCCAAGCACAACATGAGAGATATAGAATGAGTAAGATCTCATTCGCTTAAACAATAGGATCTATCATGTATGCCATGTTATATACTAGACTTGATGTTGCCTATGCACTATGAATAGTAGGAAGATATCGTGAAAATCCCTGAGAACAAATTTGGACTACTATTAGGACTATCTTTAAGTATCTAAGAAGACCTACAAATATGATACTGGTGTATGAATGAGACAAGGAGATTTTCATCAGAGGGAAAGTTGATTCTGGTTTTTAGACAGATTAAAATTACTTGAAGTAGAAATCTCGATATGTTTTCTATCTGAGTAGAGGAACTGTGAAATGAAATAGTTAAAAGTATCTAGTTATAACTGATTTTACAGTGGAGTTCATGTATATAGAATCTTCTAATGCATCCGACAAAGCTTTCTGGATTTGAAATCATGTCCCAAATCTTGATGTTGTAACTAGAATTAACGACCATATCACTTTGTATTGTGATAATACTACAATGGCGACTATTTAAAAAGAGCCAAGGTCACATCAACGGACAAACCACATAATCCTCATGTATCACCTCTTGAGGAATTTTTATTAAAGGGATGAAGTTTCACTAAATATAGTATCCATGAAAGAGAATGTGGAAGACCCCATGAATAAAGGCCCATCTCTGTTGAATCATGAGTATCATGTGACAGCTAGTGGACTGAAGGTCATTAGCAGTTGGCTCTAGTGTAAGTGGGATTCTATTGGAATTGGTTCCCTAGAACCAAATTTTTTTTACATTATTATAAACATATATTCATTGGATAGTTATTAATAAACTCCTTATAACATCCTGATTGTTATTCTATGTAACATTTCATGTGATAATGTCCCAAGAGTAGCTACCGCACTAAAAGGTCAAAGTAGTTTCCCTCTATGATGAGAACCTGAAAGGGATATGATACAATTCTTATATATATGTTATATATCTAGATGATATCATTTGAGGGACAAAAAGTTTACAGGCTATCATGAGTGGAGCCTCATAGGACTTTGAGACACCTTCTCATGGTATATGACCTTGGTGATATCCTATAGGTATTATGAGAGTGAGACCCGATAGTAGGAAATCAACATTTATAAGTGTCATTGGATGTTTCTATCTGCAAGTGTGTGTATTGGCCCTCAGATATTAATATTATTATTAATGGGTATTATGACTCACACACTTAGATGTATTAGTGAAAACAATGATGACATATTTTCATAGTGAGGTGGGATATGTTGGGTTTTTCACGAGTAATATTGCATTAATGAATAATGTGAGAAAGGATTTTTCCCTTCTGTTCCATAACAGAAATTGATATCTTATGCCCTTTTATAGAAATGATATGGCCTAAATAATTCCATTGACATTGTGTTCTATAGGCATGTTCTATTTATGGGAAGTTGATGAATGAGAAATGGAGCACATGGGTTGATGGCACTTGCATGAAACCCACTTGATTGGAGATATCGAGACAAAGGGATTATATTACATGGTAATAATTTATATGATATGCCAAGCGATCTCAACATTAAATTTTTTTCTATGGGTTCCTTATCGTGTTTCTTGATGCTAACCTTGGACTTTAGATAGGTTTTCCCAATTCCCTTTAGATAATGGGTTAGAAGGACACACACTAAGTGTATCCAGAATATTATTTAAATAATTTATTATTTGACAAATTGAATAAATATTATTACGAGTTGTGGTTTAATAATTATTCATGTATGCCTGATCACATTTATTTTTTTTAAAAGGTTGATGAGATCAACTGGTTTCCTAGTTCATTCCACCAAAAGAAATTTATTAAAAATAGGATGTAATCAGTACAGACTTGAGGTGTAAAGAATTTACACAAGCGGGGAATTTAAGAAAAAACAAGTAAATAAAAAAGAAAAATAGACTACCCAAGGGCCCTCTTTCCTGCTTCCACTTTCTTCAGTGCATCTTCATTGTCATCTGAGTCTTCCTCCTCATAGTCGTCATCATCATAATCTTCAGAACCATCATCGGCATAACCCATCTTCAGATCATCTTCATCATCAATGTCATCCAAATCTTTATCTGGTGTGAACCACTGTCTTGACATCAGTCTTCTGAGGAGAAGTGAACTTCTCTTTCTTGGCTAGAAAAAGATATTTTGTGGCTACAGAAATATTTCAGGTCTTCAATATGTGATAACGGCTTTGATTCTTCCATTTGAGACTCCATTTCAACATCCCAGCACTTCCAGACTAAACATTTCATATTTATAGACCACTTTTCAGAAAAAACATCCTTTAGAAGGGGGCATTATGCTACCCATTGAGAGAACTGAAACCACAGAGAAAGCTCCAACACTATTCCATTTGATCTTACTTTGTTAATGTCGCAGAAACCAAAACATCTTGATATCCATTATCTTTTAAATTTGATGCAAGATTCTATCACTTTCACCCCATGTTTGTTGGCTTGGAGAGGGAAAAAACATCTTTGATAGGCACACTTGAGCAAACAGGATCCAATGAGCAGTAAAAGTCATTCCCAAGGGATGTCTCTAAAGTTAAAATCTGGATTCATCTTGTATTCATCTATCATCCTGATGTACATTCATTACCTAATTTATAGGTAAGTATCAGTTGAAATATCACCATTGGTGTATTTCCTGAATGTATTTTCATCTTTTTCATCTATTCAGGCATCATCTTCTTCACTCAATACATCTGTCTCCTCCATCTGGTAGGCCTCTTTGTACACAAGATCATTATTTAAATCATGTTCCTCATCTTAAACTTCAAGAGTTGTAGCAGGTTCAACAACAATTATCAGCATTGGAGGCTCAATGTTTTCCTTTTTAGAGGGGTCGAAAGACGTGGTAAATATTGTTCTCTCAAGAGTAGAGTAGTCCCTGCGCTTCCTAGTTTTTTTGGGATTCAGTGTGATAAACCCATCAGTATCCACCATCAGCTTTTTCCAATTCCTAGAGCGCGATTTGAAGTATGTTTCCTCAAGATGATTAGTCTTATCATCATCCTCCTGTAAGGATTCAAAATGCTCAGAGAGGTCATCCTTTTCCTTGGATGAGTCATGTGACTCAATTTTTTCCCTGCTCCTCCACCAAATTAGGAGTGGTAATGTTGGCACCTGTGGGAGCGGGCTGGGAAGCAAAGAGGCCTGACAACTCTTGATTTTCAGAGTGCTGATTAATATTAACCAAAGCCTTATTTTTCGTATCATACCCCTCCCCTTCAGCAGATGTCCCAGGGAGGTCCAACTTAACTCTAAAGCTAGCCTTAGTACCATCCAGTTCCTTAGTCTGTTTCTTTTTCTCAACCCAAATGGCCTTCTTAGCCTCAGGACGCACAGATTTATGTTCACAGTCTTTTGTAGTGTGTCCAAGCTTGAGGAAAATGGAGCAATAATCAGGAAATCTTTAAAAAAAAAGACTCCTGAAAGAATCCAAGGTCACTATTCTGGATCCAAATTTGAGTGTGAGGGTCTTTAGAAACATCTATTTCAACGCAAACCCTGAAAACAGATGGTCGAGAAAGATTCTTTGTTGCCGAATCCAACTTCAATGGATTACCACTAATCATGGAGGTATGAAACAGGGTAGTTTTTTTTTGAACAAGTGAAGTGGAAGGTTAGGGAAGCCAATCAATATCGGTACAATGGGGGACTCAGAATAGGGATCAGAATCAAGGGTCCATTTGAGGACTTTCATCAAGCATCCCCTGAAGAACCAGGTTTTCATCGCCCATAAATGGTAGTAGTCATCCTCGGAAGATAAGCGAAAGACAACATTAAAGGAGTTCAAATGGCCGATATAGAATCCTGAAAAACCAATTACTTCAAGGGAAGTTCTTAAGAAACTCAATGTTGGTCTGTGATTGAAACATTTCCCAACAAGAACCAAACGAAGGTCTGAAGCGAGAAGTGTTACCTCATTTGTTGAGAACGAAATCGCCAATTGAACGTGGTGACAGAAAAGCTTTGGATTGATGCAAGATTCGGGAGTCGCGTCACCATTTGAGCAAGTCTCGTTATTCTCAGTCAATCTTCCGGCCACTACATCTGCGAAGGATCACGAGCTAGGGTTCCTCCCTCCTAGAATCGGGTTTCTCAAGTTGCTCTGTATCGGCCCCACCATCTCTCTTTGCCATCCTCCGGATCACATTTATTTCATCACTAGTTATTTGAGAGAATTTATTTCGAACAGAATATTTAATAAATAAATTTTTTCTATTTTTTAAAATATAATATTTATTAATTTATAAGGGAATAATGTTGTTATATTTATTTAATAAATAAATATTAGTTATTCGAGGCACAATAATTATTGAGTAGGATTGGAAGACCATGTTTTGGGCCTGGTGAGAAATAATAATATTAAATATTATTTGATTAAAATAATATTAAGTTGTAAATTTCTGGTTAAGCACATGTCGAGAAATAATAAAATTTTTGTTATTATTTGAAATGGGGATTTCAATTAGTTATTAAATTAATTAAGGATCCTATGAAAATTATTTTATTATTACCTGGTGAATTAAATTCCCGATTATATTATTCACTAATTATATAATGGGGAAATACACAAGCTAGCAAATCGTTTTATGCACAAAAATTTGGAGAATTTATCTCAATCCTGGAGAGTTAATTCATCTCCAAGAACATTCTCAATAACAATAGTAGTCCTTCTCCGCTGGCTCAAGGAGAACACATTGCAAGTAGTTCACAAGGTGATCAAAGGTGGAAGAGACAAGTATAAGGATCTTCTATTCTAGAACTTAGAGACTCTTTTGGTGACGTCCCGAGATTCGTAGGGCACGTATGGACCACTGTTATAGGAGATCTGCCCTTGATCTATACAACATAATGAAGGAACACTATAGATCTATAGTCAACCACATCAATGAAGAAATAATCACCTTATAGGTAATTCTTTAAATAAATTAAATTAATTATGAACAAAGTATGTTGATCCTCTCTCTCATGGTTCCAGGTTTCTATTTGTTTTTCGTAGTCCTATATTAAATTACCAAGATATTGGCTTTCATCGACGTATTGATCCAGGATTGTTCATTGAATACGGAGAAAATTAAAGTTGGTCACCACCCATCCCACACTTCCACTATGCCCAGAACCTATAATGTACACCATAGATATTTATGGGATTCTTGAAGTAAGAGTAGTCTCATGTAATGTGTCTTGAACACCCACTGTCCAAGTACCATAATATCCTTTAGGAACTCTTCATACTCATTTCCTACAAAAATAGTTTAGTCTAGAAAACAATTTTCAACCAGATATTCTTGGGTCCGATAATATTAGTAATTTACGCTTTATAAAACCACATTTTCATCCGGGGTTTCCTATAAATAGTTTTTGAGGTTTTAGAAAAGTAAACTATATTAGGTACAAAAGATTTAGAAGATGTAAAATATGTTCTGGTATCATAAATCCTAAGAAAATTGTTATATCTAGACATTAAATTTGATTTTAATGTTTTGGATACGTTTTTTAATAAAATTTTGTTTTACAAGTTGATAACCAATGCTAATATTATATTTAAGAGAAAATTGTTTTCCATGAATTTTAACTAAGGTATCTTTAGCATTTGTAAATCTTTCTAAATATTTATTTAATTACTCAATATAAAGTTTATGATTCAGTATTCTTATTAATTTGTTGAGGATTCTTCTCTTTTTCTATATTGAGTTCATATTTATAAGTAGTAAAATAGAATTTTGTTTCTCAAGAGATTTATATTTATCTTTTATCTCATTTCAAGTATCCTCAATAATTTTTCCATATTAAAAAAATTTCATTATTAGTCATATTTTTATTGTTTTCAGATTCATATTCATCTCTATAATAATAAAAATTCTATATAGGAGATACTAGGGTTACCTCAGATTCATTTTTCCAAAAACTCATGTGGGCTATTTTAGCATTTTCATCATGAGATTATTCAGATTCATTGAGGATATCCTTAGAATAACTCCAGATATACTTCATTTCCTTCTTCTATTTTCTATACTTGTCCGCATATTTCTTATTTCACTTTAGGTTGGGACAATCATTCATTACATGTCCTTTTATTTTACATTCATAATATACCATTTTATTTAAATTCTCACATATTTTCCTATCCTTTTTCCAATTACATTTATTGTCATATTTATATTTGTAGATAGGATTTCTAAAGAACTTCTTATGTCTATAGAATTTCCTAAATCTTCTAGATAGCTGAGCCATTTCCTCATCACTATTAGTTGATTAATCATAATTGATGGAACTTTCAGTAGAAACTTGAATTTGCTCTTTTTTTTAAGTGTAGTGGTTTTAAAAGATACTAAAATTCTCATTGTTGCATCATTTTGTTCTCTATAAACATTAAGTTCTTCTTTATACATCATCAGCATACCTATCAGCTACTTTATATGTAGTTCATTGATATCTCAAGATTCTATAATTGATATTGATGTCTCATTCCACATTTCTATTAGATATATCACGATCCTCATGATCTATTCTCTTGTAGTGATTGTCTTTCAAAATGAGAGAATTTTATTTAAAATATCATTTAATCTGAGATACATGTTAGAGACAAGATCATCAGGCTTCATTTCCATGTTATCATATTTAATAATATATGTTTTAATCCTAATTTCTTTAACATTGGTGGTTCCTTCATGTGAAATAGCTAAATTATCCCAAATCTAAAAAGCAATATTATATGAACAAATCTTATATAATTATTTACCACCTACAGAAAAATATAATACATTCATAGCTTTGCAAATTTTATTATAGGGATCATTATTTCGGGCATCCTATGTGTTTCTAGTAGTATTATGAATCATATATTCATCAACTCTAGAAAACCAAATTTCAAAACCCATGCTTTCTAAATGCATTTTAATTTTTTTTTCCATTGAGCATAGTTTCTGCCAATAAAATAGAAAGGTATATTGGGAGCAACACCTTCATGTATATTATCAATGTTAAATAATAAAACGATTTTTAAAGAACTAAAAATTTTGGACTAATTTTTTTTTTAGATAATTAAAACACAACTAAAATCACATTTGAAAATATTTTAAAAAACATTAAAAATTTTGAAATTAAAAATGTAAGATCCTATGATATCAAATGTTTGTCACAGTAGGGCACTCAAGAGGGGGGTGCATTTAATTCTTATAATTGTTTTGTCAAAAATATTTATTTAAAAGTCCCCTAATTTTGAAAAAAACAACACATTTTACGAAATAAGCAGATTTATAAAATATGTGGTTGTTTGAATGATTTATCAAAGAGTGATTAGTTGTTAGCTAAAAAATATGAGTTATTATTTTAACTTTTAAAATGTTTATACTAAATCAAATTATAATATAAAAACTATATTAGATTAACTATCAAAGTGAATTAAATGTTTTTCCAATGAATAAAAAAAATAGTGAAAAAAATAATGTGGAAAGGCACAACAGATTTAAATCATGTTTTTTAGTCTCAAGAAGAGACTTAATCCTCTCTACTTTTTTTTCACCTATCACTAAGAAGTTTATATAAATAAACATTGATGTACACCCAAGATCGAGGTAAACAACTAAAACTATCTTGTTCAACTATACCACTTCCATATTTTTCATGGGAGTGAAAAGAAACGGGCGTCACAGGGGCCTCTTCTATTTGTATCAATGGGAGTATAAGGTGTAAAACGATAGTTTGTGAATATATATATGTATATTCTATTTTTTACAAGAGATAGTGTGTGTTCATAAAACAATGATACATACACTTCTTGTCATGTAAAAATAGTACACAAGTAATGAAAAAATAGAGATAATAGAGTTAGAAGGCATTGTGTGATTGGAAATTCATTTTGAAACTCATAGAAGTTATGTTGAAATGAATTTTGGGTCGAATTTCAGAAACATACAACACAACAGAGTGTTGTAAGTGATTCTATCATCTATTTCTAAAACATTATATATTTGATCAGTGATATCTTCTCCTTTATTAGTGTGTTTCTTCAAAAAGATATTTGGTGTGAGTTCTCAGTAGTTTCATCGTTTTTCCACAGTTAGAAGTTCTCATGTTTTTCTCAGGAACACAACTTCTACACATGTTATATAGATATCTCCCGTTTTTATTAGGTATTCTATTTATACACTATATCCAATAAGGAGCATGATCTCAATCAAATCTAGGTACCTCGTACCTCATACTGTAGTTTGAAATCAATTTAAAAGTTATCTACAAAATATAGAAAAAGCCATTAATATAATTAGTAGTACTAAGTTTCACAAATATGATCATTAGAAAGAAATTTTTTTTAAAATGAAAAAGGAATATTTGATGGTGTCTCTAACTAGTGACATGGAAATATTTATCATATCAATGTCTTGGAATGGTGACTCCAAAATAGTGAATCATAATTAATGGATTCTAAAATCTAGACCGGTGAGATACGTATTAGTGACTCAGGATCGGTAGGTCACTCTGATAGTAGCTTGAAATTATGTTAATCCATACTTAACAAATTTTATAACTTGAGTATGAAGGCAGCTCGATGCGATGGTGACTCAAACATATTGATAACTCATAATTATAGTGAGTCTTTCAGTAACATAAATAATGGTGCCTCGTCCTTTTTTCAGAATTAAACATCTGTACAGATGATGAGACAATTGACAGTGAGACATATCAATGATTGGTCGATATCAATAGTAGCTCTAACTTAGATGATTTTGTCCCATAAGTGTGATATCCAACAATGAGTCTGACTTAACTCAAGACACAACTCTTCATTAATCCTCTACTAAAACCATAAATTAGACTCGAATGAACCATCATTACATATAATACTTAGGAAAATGTCTAATTAACCCACATCCTCTAATAAGAAATTTAATTGTAATATTACTAGGAATCCCTTCATTGAGAGGCTTGAGTGAGTGGTACAATCCCAACAACTCCAATAACAGTTACTCTTGTAATTATATTCTCATAGGAATATATTTGAGCTGTTGGTTTTCAATTTTTTCCCAAAACGTAGTCGTAGAGTTTGGGATCATCAAGTACCATTAATTAATTTACATTAAACCTATAAGAAGAAATAAAAACTATTGAGAAACAAATTCGTCTATTTATTGAAGAAGTACATTTTTCAGCTTCAACAACACAAACTCACATTAAACTTCTTTGAACCACTTTAATTATGTTTCAAATACATGTTTTCCATCTATTTTAACCACAATGAATAACATCATAAAATATTCCTCAATAATCATTATTTTTGCTCCCACATTACATTTTAATGATAGATAACCCAGTATATATGGGTATCAAGGATTCATTGTTAGTTATCGTTGATTACAACCATCTTAATGGTATTTAGAAGATCACTCATATTATTTACTATATGCGTTTGAATGTGTTGACTCAACTTATAAATGGATTATTAAAGATGAATTTTATTTATTTTATTATCATTACTCTTTTATATAAGGATTTTTCTCAGAACAACATTGATTCATCATTATCTTTACTAAGGAATGTTAAAACCACTTCATAATGATTTTATAATTATTTGATTTCCTCATCAAAGTCATTTTGATTTCAATGTATCCAGGAGAATCATTATGGGTAATACGAACTTCATATGATAATATCTATATTATGGCAAGAAATTCATTCAAATCTACTACCTAAATTATTATTATTCACCAATGTATTGTGAATTAATGTAGTTAATTCTTTTTTAAAGATATTTAAAAACCATATAATTAATAAAAATTCATTGAGAAAACATATTAGATGAAATATATTATAAAATCATATAGGAACAAATCATCCATGTCATATGAAAATAGCTAAGAAAATATTTATCACCAATAAGAAATACATAAAAATTTAAATATAATTTTGAAATTATGTAAAAAAATTTGGAATGAAGTTGATTTCATGAAAAAAATAGATTCATTCATAATTTTTTAGAAAATTCCCATACAAAACCTTTTAGAATAGAATGTGTTCTAAAAAAATTGATGAAAAAATTATTATAATTTGAACATTTAAATTAAAATCTCCGAATTCATAGTTTTTTTAAAATGATAACATAGTTATTATTCCAAAAAAACAAAAATATTGTTTGTTATTAATATTGGTAAGAATAAATACGGAGGCACAAGACGGAGATGGTGAAATGTGTACTTTTAAAAATACATCGATAAAATAAATATATTAACCATATGTTTTATATAAAGTGATTAGATACTATTTTATAAAAATATATTATGTAGTGGAATAATATATAAGAAAAACATTATAATTGGTATAGTTGTTTGGGGCTCAAAAATCCACTATTACACTCTAGAACACTATCTTCATGATCTGGGTGACATTCACTAAATAGGTCCTTTTACTGAGAACCATGAAAACTAAGTTAATTAGTTAACATCTTAATAAGATGATTTTATGGGGACATCATTTTATTTTACAAGGAACCTATAAGAAACTTATACTACAATAGAAAAGAGATGTAGATTTGTTGAATATAGTTCTAACTCATAAAATCCTCTAAAACAAATAAAATGATTTTAAAAGAAATGTTGCAACGAACTCTTAGTATAGTACACATGAAGAAAAATTGGGTTTCTATTAAAAAATATTATAGAGAAAGCAATGTATTATGGAAAAAATATCAATAATTGGATTAATATATAGAAGTAGATAAAAATTTGAATGACACCAAATTTTAGTCTTGAAAATGAACTCTGATAATCTACAATATATAGTATCAATAATTTATAGTAGTTGTAATAGAAATTAAACTAATCACAAAATGAATTTATGATATTTTAATTGTGATCTAGAATACATAACTTCTATTAAGAAGAGATTTGTTTAAAAATAATTGACACCTCTCTATAGAGAATATAAAATTCAATAAGAATGAAAATTAAATACAATTTGGTTATGTTAGAAGATATCAACAAATAGTTCTAGATATTTATGATATTAAAAAAAATAAGTTCATTTGAAATTTTAATTTAAATTACCATTGAACATCTTAACATCTCATAGAAATTGTAATATTTTAATCTATTGACGAAGAAGATTTGGAGTTGTCATGAAATTCCATTTAATGAGGTATTTAGTAAATAAATATCATTGATCAAATCATAAAAATATCCAAAATTCAAATCCAACATACCACTAATTCAACGTAAAGTTCCTCTATGTATGGAATCTGCAAAATTATTGTTCACAACATTTAATTGATTCCAAACCGTAGTTAAAAAAACCAAACATGAAATACTAATCTATAGGGTTATTTATAATATTTATGTCCACAATCCTAATATTTAATTATAACCTATGGTTTCAAATTTATCATAACTTTTCAAAAGTTATATTCTCAAAAATAACATTAAAAATAAATATAGGGTTATAAATAGTGCATATATACTTCTTCAAAATTCCCAGAATACATTGAAAATTAAACTTCAACCAAAGTACTTCTAAAATTATAGGAGAAATTAATCAAATATTCTAATAGATAAAATCCAAAAATTCACATAAAAAACATATTAATAAATCAAATTAGGGGTTTGTGAGTATAAAAGTAAATGAGAAATTAAATAAATTTTTGATCAACATTTTTATATGCAATAATATCCAAAATATTAATTATCATCAATCCCATAGAATAATAAATATAAAATATAGGTTTTAGAAACAGATCAATTAATTAGAGATTTAGTGAATGAAATATATTAATATTGTGTCTATCTAGATTCACCACCTTTTTTAAAATTATAATGAAATATAGGAATGGAATATAAAACATTAAATATGACACATAATTAATAGTTAATGTTATTTTGGTAAAATATAAATGCTTCCTGAAATATTAAATTTCTTATATACATAAAATGGTATCCAATAGGATATAAAAAAACCGAAAATGATCAAAAGAACACAGAACGATCAAAATAACACAAAAATGATCTAAAGAACATATTTTATTTATTATAACAATATAAAAATATGTTCAGGGGAAATCATTAAGGTTTATATGAGAGTGTGGTTTAGATTTAGATTTATTAGATGTAGATTATATAGTTAGGTGATATCTAATAGTTTGGTGCATGACATTGTGCTCTTATTTCAGGAACATGAAATTCTCATTCATTAGACAACCCATTTGTTTCGTCAAAAAAATTACTCCATGAATATCTTTGGAACATCAAATAGGTTTACTTGTAGATATATTTTAAAATAATCATAATAATAATCATATTTTCTCATCACGTCATCCAACTGGTTAACAAAATCTCTAACACATCAGAATTCATATTCACAACTATATTTTTCTAACACACAATGAATGTGTATAAAGGAACTCTATAAAATGGAAATATTTAAATATTTCAACTATGAAAGCATGATCAACTGATAGTAACTCTGTTATTTATAACACATCTATATATCCAAAACTAATTGAAGTAGAAATGTTTTCTTTCACATAAACTGGCTTTGAAAAACTCAAACTGATTTGATAAGATCATATCAAACCACCATAATCATATTTAGAAATAATTACCCTTTATATATTTCCATAATGTTAATATATATATATATATATACATATTAATATAAATGAAATATTTCCATGATATTGAACATTCCTTACACAGAAATAACTTTTTTATTTTTATTTAAAAAATACTTTTTGAAGAGAATGTGGGAAACTAGGGATTCCAAATATCTAAGAATAGTCAATATAGAATTAATCCACATAGTCAATAAAAAATGACTGAGATTTTTAGAGATACGAACCAAATGTAGTTCCCATTGGAAGGTATAAATCATTTTACTGAGGTCAATTATAATTTAGTCTTTATGGTGAGTTTCTACCATGTCCCAAATATGAATGTACTCATTTTCATTTATCTACTTTACATTGAACCCCCATTTCAAATCAAAAGCTTAATTTTATATCTAGGACCATTGTTCCTTTCTAAATTTATCTTGAACCTATCATTATAAAATTTTAGACAAAAATTCTTTTTGGGCATTATGTATGAGGGTCGTTTTTATAATTTCTTCCTTAGAATGAAAGGAAAACTGCAAGTAATTTATTTGATCATTAGCCCCTCCACTTTTCCCTCTATACCTTCCTACCTTTTTTAAACTCCACTCTCTCCATTATATAGGGTTGGGATCTTTTTACTCTCCTAATCTTGGACCAAAGGACACCGTTCTTTACCATGTATCTACTCGTGAACCTTATCTCCCTCAGATTTCATAGTTGAGAATAATCCTTCTAAAATTTAGATATTTTTTTTCACATGAATACACCTCCCCCTCCCCCACACATCGGGATTCCCCTTCCTTCTATTTTTCTTCATTAGGATATGAAGCCATCTTTACCATGTTCCTTTTATATTGTCAATATAAGGTTGAATAGCCTTCTCTGGTTTAAGATCAACTTCAGATTAATCATGGTCCCATAAGGAATTTTCAACTAGAATAAGATGGGTACTGACCTAAACCAAACTAACACTCTTGAAACTTGAACAAACATAAATATGTATCCTTAGATACAACTGAATGTTCGTGCCCTGGTCCTTTCTCAACCAACCCAAAAAATTGGCCACTCAGTTTGGCACAAGGGCTTCGGCTAAATGATCACTCCTTTCCCCCCTATGAATCTAAATAAACACTCTCATGGTTATTAAAAACTAATGAAATGCATTTAGGATCCTCTTAAATCTAGTCCTCCTGAGTGTGTCCAATATAGATTCAAGCCACCTTCGAAACGGGTACCATATAAGTTTCCACACACCTCTCCTCAGAACCTAATGAGCCAATTGTGGTCTTCAGCGACCTATTGATGCCCAGGTCTTGTTTTATATGAGCATAAAATTCCACAATATTTGTATTATCAACCATCAGTCTTACCTTTCGTTGATTATAAGAATTCTAAGAAGACCCAACTTGAGTCACCGAGTGGATCACGGTGTGATTCCTACCAAATTTTGGTAATCCATTAGAAAGTTATTTCTCAAATGGCCTCTACAGATCCACTTCAAAGCCAGTATGAGTTTCCAACAACTGTTTATTATTGTATTTTACCCATCTATTCTGACATTGACTATGACATTTTGAAGGCAAATTTCCTAATCGGCCACATAAAGCACACTGGTCTATCCATGATTCAATGACAATAAATTTCTTCTACCTAAATTCCTCAGTGATGTCTATCCAAACCCATTAATCTAGATCCTTTTAGATATAGGCCTTCACACAAATGTGGTGGAAGATAATATCCAACACAACACCAATTCTATTATTAGTTTCCAATAAGCGACCTACCAAGATTCTGCGTAACTTCTAAATAGCTAGGTTTTGTAAGGGAAGAGGGAGTTTAGATTATCATCCCGAAATCATTATAGCTAGATTGTATTTCTTCATATGAGAATCAATGGACCTCTATGAAAGATTGAAGAAACACCCAATACATTTATGTGGGTATTTGGACTATGTTGTAATCAAGATAATCTGTTGATGCAAATCTAATTATACTGTGTCTTTTTTCAAGGATCCCTACCACCGTCCATTCCTATAAACCACATGATCTATAAAAATGAGAAAATGATACAACTAATGATCATTGATGAAGGAATTGAGCAACTAGTTTTAGGGTGAAGATATCCAAATCATTTGTGAACCCAGACGGTGAGATTGACAACTGAGGCAATCCGTCATTGAGATCTAGAACATTCTTCCAAATCAGGATCTCTGGAAACCATGGAAGAAAAAATATATTCAAATATTGAAGAAAGGGTCGTAGAAATTCCATTGAGGAAGAAGGGAGGAAATAACACCCCCCCTCCAGATATCTCTAAATATATTTTTTTAGATTCAAGACATAATCATTTAACTCAAATTACAAAGAGACCATTTCCAAATGAAAATAATGTGTACGGTCCTCAAAATTCAACCCATCATCAGTATCGAATGATCCATTCACATTTTATATAATAGTCTCTTCAAAATGAACAACCTTAACTGAATGAGAATTGAAATCATCAACATAGTTATAAAATAACTCACTAAATATTTATATAACTTCAACCACTTCTTCAAATATTAATTATGAGTAACAATAAAACAAATTAACATACTGAATACTAATAAGTAAATATTTTGTAGTAATTGGAGAACTAACATACCAACTAAAATGAGACCCCTATACAATATTTTCCTCAACATGAGAATATTTTTTATCTCTCTATACAATAAAAACTAGAACAAAACATACTCAAAACATTATTTAGAAAACATATTATGATATACTTATTTGACCACATAAAATATAGCCCTATCTATAAGATATTACCTTCTTTTGGGACCCTAAACAAGTACAACTCCACCATATGTATCAAAATAAGACTCATGAAATTTTATATGAAATTAAATAACTCACATATCAATGAAGATATATTATCATAAAAAAATAATTAATTTGAGTACTTTTTGGTATATTATCAGCACCAATAGGTGAATCTTCTTTCCAAATGGAAATTAAAATAAAATTAGTAGCACACACAATTTGACATTCATTAATATATTAAACATCTTTCCGAGAAGAAAAAATAGATTTATGTATCCCATACTCACCCTCTACGCAATGTAATGAATATTCTTCATCATTTGTACAAAAAAACCATTTTACCATTGGTTTTGATCAATAAAAATCCATATTTCCATAATGTAATCTCAATTTATATTATGTGGTAATGACATCATTACCCAGTTTAGAAGTCACTGACCCTGACTCTATTTTATAAAATATGAGATGTTAATGTTCCATAGGGGTATAAATACATTATTTATGTAACACCCCGAGCTTCCACGATATGCTTCTCATTCAATAATGCAATAGCTTGCATTGTACGCAACTTCGAGTTCTAAAACACCGCGACTAATCAAAGTAGCCGTTATGAATAGTAATAACCACTTTTTAAAATTATAGAAATTTTATATTTCAAAATGGACTTCATTTTTGGATTCGGAATATCGAAATTAGCCTATGTTGAATTTTTGGTATTTTTCTGAGAACTTCTAATTTTTTATGAATAGTGAAAAATACTTAAAAACAACTTTTTTAATCAAAATAATTTATAGTGATAAATTATATTTAGTGGTTTTAAAGTATAATTAGAATATATTTTTACCATTTTATCCAATGGTGGTCGTTAGAATTAATTTAACATTGAAATTGGACATAAACAATTGCCAAACTTTTGATATAAATTGTTTCTTAAAAACACGCTATTTGTTGTAACAGCGGGAATTAATTATAAAATTAATTAATACAACTTATATGTTTGGAATTTTGTAAAATAGACATCATTTTTGAATTTGGAATATCAATTATATCTTAGGGTGAAATTTTGGCCTTATTCTGAAAAACTTCAATTTTTGATGAATAGTGAAACCACTAAGTGGTTGTTAAAAACTGATTTTTCATTAAAATGAAATATTACCAGTTCTGTGATTTGATTTTCAAAAATCTGACATACATGGTTGTCATTAAGAAGTAAAATGTGGTTCAATGAGATTAAAATAATTTTTTGGCGAATAGTAACTTTTAAGTTCTTAATCGCGATTAGAGGTAATTAGTGTAGTTCAAGGTACAAATAATGTGTTAATAATATGAGATGAGCATGAAACTTGTCCTACTCCTATTGGATGAGTCATGGCCGACCAAGACCACCCATGGGTCAACTTGGGGACCCCATGGAGCCACTTTAGTTCGAAAATGACATTAATATATATTTATTTAATGTTAAAATTAAATTGACACAAACATGAGTTATTTTACTAAAAAAGTTTTTAAGTGGGGTTAGACAAGTCCAAATTTTGACTATAAATATTCATTAGAAAGATAAAAAGATTTCCTACATCATATTATTTTTTTTATAATTTTTAGACATTAAATAAATTATATTACGTATGACATCATTATGATGCAGCGATGACCTCATTATTTAACGATTTAAATAAAATGAGAAGATAATGCAAAATCTAAGGCTTACACTTGTCCATAGCCTATTGGATGAGGAGATTTAGAAACCTTATCACCTTAGCCTCGAATTATATAAGTGTGGGACCTTTAGAATCCGAAAAGCATTGTGTAATAATGTAACATTTCAATCTTTCCAAAAGAGCCCCTCCTCTCCACTTATAAAAGGCCCCCACCTCTCCCACCTTATTCACACCATCAAGCCATTTGGCTCTGCCAAACTCTGCCCAAATACTCTCCCAACTTCCCCCTCTTACTCTTAGAAGCCTCACTTTGGGCATAACTCTTCCCAAGGAAGCCTTTGGCTCAAATCAAAAAGAGTTACCCGATTTTGAGGTAATGTCTTCTCTAATGTTGTTTTGTTTTATTTTTCTTCTCCAACCCCATAAACTCTTTTTATTCATTTCTTTTGTAACAACACCAGTATCCTCAATATACTAGGATGTTTTTATAAGAATGATTAGAGCTAAACTTACACACACCTACATCTAATGGTTAAAGAACATACGGTTTTTGTGGATGGCGAATTTTTGCCTCACGAAACGATGATTGTTCAACACTCAAATGACACCTTCAAAGGTGGCCATTAAGATGTCACTATATTTATATATGATATATAATGTGTTTAGGTTTTACTTATGCTTCTGTATTTCTCATTTATTTCATACTTTATGATTTCCATTATGGGTAAAATGCGATAATTTCATTTTAGGAAGTGCGGACTACCGCCCCCTCAAAGTGATTTGAATCGTTAATGCCATATGTGGGATGTATAAAGGATGGAGTAAATGGTATTATACACTATATTATACTGGAATTATATTATACATTTATATAATTATTATTTAGTTCCATTAAATATGAAATTGAAATGAAATTAGCGTTCATGCGTACGTACGGCTTACCGTCTCCATGAACGGTGCAATTCATTTCTTACCTCTAAATGTTACGTAATATTATAAATGAATGTATATACTTGATATATAAGATATATATGACATCTAAATCATGAATATAATTCTGTAGATAATGGATATTCTACCACATAAACAACTTGTAATTATAAGAAGTTTATTGTTGACTCAAGTACCAAAGATCGACAAAACAACCGTTATTAACTTAAATAATTACATAATGTTCATATCATTGTAATAAGTGATATAATAAGGATAATGAAATTGAAAATGGTTCTTAATAAGGTATATATTAACTCTAGTTTATTATTCAGGAGGTTAAAGAACGGTTGAGTCAAGTCAGACACGAGGTAAGGGAATTTCTTAACCCAACTTCCATTCTTTGGGTTAATCTCTTACTTTCAAATTATGTCATGATATTATTATGTCCTATTTTGTATTTTTACTTTCTTTATGTGTACCTATAGTGAATACACATAATAGATCTATTTTATTTTAAAAATGATCTTTTTAAGGACTTTGTCTCAATCTCCTTTCATTGAGGCATATTTGGCTTTATACACAACTTTCTTTTATACAGTGTATAAACCCCTTTGACTTTCATGTTTATTCAAAAGGAATCTTTTTTATACGAAGCGTTTTACTAAACGACAAAAAGGGAATGTTTTTCTTTCCGTACTTATGCGGCGACAATGACTTCTCCGCCGCCGTGACCATTATTTGAGTTTCGGCTTCCTCTACAAGCCATCATTTTTTTTAATGAAAAATAAATACAATGTTTTAACTTTCTTTTATTTTGGTATTGAAAATGGTTTTGAAAGCGTTTTTATTATATCAATGTGTTGTATTGATATCTTGTGATTTAAATGTGGAAATGTTATGTTTCCTTTATGCATGTTTTATGTGATACGATTATGTTATGGTTTATGATATGTTTAAACCTATTCATATGAGGAATGCATTGGACTTAATAAGTGACGGGTGGAGCCCGCTATAGCTCCTCGATGCATCGGCAGGTCTCATGGGACAAACTAGTGTCTTGGCACGAGGGCTTGACAAAATTTTATTTGTGGTCTTGGCACGAGGCCTTGACTACGTGGTTATGATAGTCTGGCATTATGCATTCCATCATTATGAAAGTTGTTATTGATATTGCATGTGATTATTCGACCAGTAGAATATCCATGTGAAGAAGTAAATGGCATTATCTCATTTTACTTTTGCCATATTATGTTGAAGTTCATGTTTAAAAGGCTTTTGTTTTAGTTATACGTTGCCTTAAATGTTAATGTTTATTTACGAAAGCTTCCGCATTATTGTTATCCTTACTGAGCATCTGAGCTCACCCCTTTCAATGTTTTAATATTTTCTAGGATGTGAAGAAGTATTTTATGAATGACCTGCAGGGATAGTCAGAAGTGGATATGAGTGTGGACTATGGAGACATTGTTATTGTAGTTTTTCACTTTATGATGTAATGTAACGTTTACGAATGTATCTAGTGTTTCCAAGGCTACAAAACTAATCGGTCTTTCCGGACTTGATCTTTTGTGATCATGCCAATGTTACGAAGTAATGCACCGATTCTGGGTAGCTGGGGTCGGGGCGTTACAGTTGGTATCAGAGGGAGGTTAGTACTAACCTTGGAAGCTAGATTTAGATAAACTCTGATTAGAGCACATATCCCGAAGATAGACTTTGAGGATTAGTATAGAAGAACGTCCTAGAATTTTGGTATTGTAGAGATGTTGTGAGTTTTCCGAGCAATACATCCCTGTCTGGATACGACCAGGTAGAGGCGTCTCTGGCACAGATGTACCTAGGGGTAAAACTCGAAAACACCGCTTTGAGCTAGACTCAAACGGGAACTGGTGCACGACAACGGGCCTTGCTGCACTCTTGGTTACGACACTCCCGTGGGATATGCTTAGGATAATTCTCATTTTATTTACAAACCACTATGAAGGGTTATAAGTATATACTTCCTTAAAGAAAACATTTCTTTTTGTGATTATGGATTATATCCATAAATAGTTCAATTTATGTTAAGTGTTTTATAAGTATAGTATTATGTATTTTGATTCATAAACTGATCTAGTTTATGCCATTGGTTAGAAATGGCGCCTAGTGGAAGAAATGGAAACCATATCAATGCACGCACTCCATGTAGGGATTGCCCTCCTACCCAAGATAATTATAGTGGGGCTGGTGATGCAACTGGTGTCGATCAGCTAATCACCATACTGGGAAAACTTACTCAGGTTATGAATAATAACCTTACTCGTATGGAGCACCCTGATCCGCAACGTGGAGGATCAATGCTAGACCGTTTCATGAGGCAACAACCACCAACCTTCAATGGGGGTACAAATCCGTTAGTAGCTGAGCAATGGATAAACTCCTTAGAGAAAATATTCCATGCCTTGGGGAGTAGCGAAAGGGAGAAGGTTGTCATGACAGTTTACCGCCTCACTGGAGATGCAGATCAGTGGTGGTCGCTGATTCAAAACACAAAGGAAGATGATGACGTATCGAATATGGAATGGAGGGAGTTCAAAGATCTGTTTTTAGAAAAATATTTTCCTCGTGACCATCGAGCAGATATGGAAAGGCAATTTCTGAGTTTGAGGCAGAAGGAGGATGAGAATGTCTCAAATTATGAGGCTAACTTTACAAGGTTAGCGAGGCATGCTTCCGATTATATACGTAACCCAAGGAGTAAGATTGATCGTTTCTTTGATGGGTTAATACCATTTCTCCGTCGAGCTTTAGTATCACAATCCTTCTCATCATACGAAGATATTGTCTCGTGTGCTATCAAGACAGAAAAGGAATTCTCTAAGTCTTATTACAACAAAGTAAAGCAAGAGAAGAAGAGAACCGTGGAACAAGAGACAGATAAAGGGAAAAAGGGAAAGAAGGAATTTCCATTATGTGATAATTGTGGGAATAATCACCCTGGTACTTGCCTAAAAGGAATGGTAGTTTGTGATAAATGTGGAGAAAAGGGTCACCAGGCTCGTGATTGCAAGGGAACGAAAGAGGCCATCAAAGTTGAATGCTACAATTGTAGAAAAATGGGTCATTATGCAAATGAATTTCCTAAGCGTCAGAGAAACTTACCTCAGAAAAGGCCAAGGGATCAAGGACAATCTTATGCTGTTACTACAGTTGAAGCAGAATAACTAATGTATTGGTGCTTTTGGACTCATGGATTATATTCTGGTTATTAGAATAATGTGATATGTATATAAGGATTGTACTGCAGTACTTGTTGATTTTAGTAAGGTTTTAATATGATGAAGGTAATTATATTTTTAGTATGTGACAATAAGAGAAACTTTACTTTGTTTGGGGAATCTGATAAATTGATTTTGGAATTAAGAGACCTTTTAGAGAAAGTCTGGACAGAGGTATTTTGGATAACTATAAAGGTTGGAATGGATTAAGTTGATATTTGGATAGTATTGTTTAAGGTTAAAAAATTTATGAAGATTATTTTTAGAATATTATGATACTATAGTTTTAGGAAAAGGACAACCTGCAGGGTGGGGCATAACCCGTCGCGTCGGACAAAGCTGGAGGAATCGAACCCACAATCATAGTGCGACAAGACTTTATTTCCTACCACTAGCCTACAGGAAGTCCCTGGTTATTACAAAATAGTTTTACTAATCTAAATGGTATGTGTTAACATTTTGAACCTTATACAATTAGGATATATAGAATATTTTTGAGTTCCGTTACGAGTTGGAGTAAAAGTTGGGTTTGTGGTAAAAATTTATTAACTAATGAAAGTATACATAACAAGTATGTATATTCCCTTACGTTCTTAGTTAATCTCCTAAATAAATTCCTCAACATTATAAAAGGTAACTTAAAACAAAAATGTTGTCGGTTAACTTTTCCAACTGGGGATTCAATGATCGTTTAACCAATCACAAGTTTGTGATTTTCTTGTGGTTAAACTTTCTCCTAATCCTGTTTTCTATAACTCTCCATCAGACCTTGATGGTTTGTTTCTCCTCCATATCCATATTTTCATATAATCCTAGAATGGGCTATATCGGGTGACCTTTGTACATATCCTGCTTTCTTTTAATGTTATATATTTATTAACCTTATTTCCGATGTGGGTTTTCCTCAAAGGTATTTTCTCTTTTCAACCTTTTATTTTCAAAGAAAAATTTCAAATTGCGAGGACGCAATTTATTGAAGGAGGGGAGAATGTAACACCCCGAGCTTCCACTATACGCTTCTCATTCAATAATGCAATAGCTTGCATTGTACGCAACTTCGAGTTCTAAAACACCGCGACTAATCAAAGTAGCCGTTATGAATAGTAATAACCACTTTTTAAAATTATAGAAATTTTATATTTCAAAATGGACTTCATTTTTGGATTCAGAATATCGAAATTAGCCTATGTTGAATTTTTGGTATTTTTCTGAGAACTTCTAAATTTTTATGAATAGTGAAAAATACTTAAAAACAACTTTTTTAATCAAAATAATTTATAGTGATAAATTATATTTAGTGGTTTTAAAGTATAATTAGAATATATTTTTACCATTTTATCCAATGGTGGTCGTTAGAATTAATTTAACATTGAAATTGGGCAAAAACAATTGCCAAACTTTTGATATAAATTGTTTCTTAAAAACACGCTATTTGTTGTAACAGCGGGAATTAATTATAAAATTAATTAATAAAACTTATATTTTTGGAATTTTGTAAAATAGACATCTTTTTTGAATTTGGAATATCAATTATATCTTAGGGTGAAATTTTGGCCTTATTCTGAAAAACTTCAATTTTTGATGAATAGTGAAACCACTAAGTGGTTGTTAAAAACTGATTTTTTGTTAAAATGAAATATTACCACTTCTGTGATTTGATTTTCAAAAATCCGACATACATGGTTTTCATTAATAAGTAAAATGTGGTTCAATGAGATTAAAATAATTTTTTGGTAAATAGTAACTTTTAAGTTCTTAATCGCGATTAGAGGTAATTAGTGTAGTTCAAGGTACAAATAATGTTTTAATAATATGAGATGAGCATGACACTTGTCCTACTCCTATTGGATGAGTCATGACCGACCAAGACAACCCATGGGTCAACTTGGGGACCCTATGGAGCCACTTTAGTTTGAAAATGACATTAATATATATTTATTTAATGTTAAAATTAAATTGACACAAACATGAGTTATTTTACTAAAAAAGTTTTTAAGTGGGGTTACACAAGTCAAAATTTTGACTATAAATATTCATAAGAAATCTAAAAAGATTTCCTACATCATAGAATTTTTTTTTATAATTTTTAGACATTAAAGAAATTATATTATTTATGACATCATTATGATGCAGCGATGACCTCATTATTTAACGATTTAAATAAAATGAGAAGATAATGCAAAATCTAAGGCTTACACTTGTCCAAAGCCTATTGGATTAGGATATTTAGAAACCTTATCACCTTAGCCTCGAAGTATATATGTGTGGGACCTTTAGAATCCGAAAAGCATTGTGTAATAATGTAACATTTCAATCTTTCCAAAAGAGCCCCTCCTCTCCACTTATAAAAGGCCCCCACCTCTCCCACCTTATTCACACCATCAAGCCATTTGGCTCGGCCAAACTCTGCCCAAATACTCTCCCAACTTCCCCCTCTTACTCCTAGAAGCCTCACGTTGGGCAGAACTCTTCCCAAGGAAGCCTTTGGCTCAAATCAAAAAGAGTTACCCGATTTTGAGGTAATGTCTTCTCTAATGTTGTTTTGTTTTATTTTTCTTCTCCAACCCCATAAACTCTTTTTATTCATTTCTTTTCTAACAACACCAGTATCCTCAATATACTAGGATGTTTTTATAAGAAGGATTAGAGCTACACTTACACACACCTAAATCTAATGGTTAAAGAACATACGGTTTCTGTGGATGGCGAATTTCTGCCTCACGAAACGATGATTGTTCAACACGCAAATACCACCTTCAAAGGTGGCCATTAAGATGTCACTATATTTATATATGATATATAATGTGTTTATGTTTTACTTATGCTTCTGTTTTTCTGATTTATTTCATACTTTATGATTTCCATTATGGGTAAAACGCGATAATTTCATTTTAGGAAGTGCGGACTACCGCCCCCTCAAAGTGATTTGAATCGTTAATGCCATATGTGGGATGTATAAAGGATGGAGTAAATGGTATTATACACTATATTATACTGGAATTATATTTTACATTTATATAATTATGATTTAGTTCCATTAAATATGAAATTGAAATGAAAGTAGCGTTCATGCGTACGTACGGCTTACCGTCTTCATGAACGGTGCATTTCATTTCTTATCTCTAAATGTTACGTAATATTATAAATGAATGTATATACTTGATATATAAGATATATATGACATCTAAATCATGAATATAATTCTGTAGATAATGGATATTCTACCACATAAACAACTTGTAATTATAAGAAGTTTATTGTTGACTCAAGTACCAAAGATCAACAAAACAACCGTTATTAACTTAAATAATTACATAATGTTCATATCATTGTAATAAGTGATATAATAAGGATAATGAAATTGAAAATGGTTCTTAATAAGGTATATATTAACTCTAGTTTATTATTCAGTAGGTTAAAGAACAGTTGAGTCAAGTCAGACACGAGGTAAGGGAATTTCTTAACCCAACTTCCATTCTTTGGGTTAATCTCCTACTTTCAAATTATGTCATGATATTATTATGTCCTATTTTGTATTTTTACTTTCTTTATGTGTACCTATAGTGAATACACATAATATATCTATTTTATTTTAAAAATGATCTTTTTAAGGACTTTCTCTCAATCTCTTTTCATTGAAGCATATTTGGCTTTATACACAACTTTCTTTTATACGGTGTATAAACCCCTTTGACTTTCATGTTTATTCAAAAGGAATCTTTTTTATACGAAGCGTTTTACTAAACGAAAAAAAGGGAATGTTTTTCTTTCCGTACTTATGCGGCGACAACGAATTCTCCGCCGCAGTGACCATTATTTGAGTTTCGGCTTCCTCTACAAGCCATCATTTTTTTTAATGAAAAATAAATACAAAGTTTTAACTTTCTTTTATTTTGGTATTGAAAATGGTTTTGAAAGCGTTTTTATTATATCAATGTGTGGTATTGATATCTTGTGATTGAAATGTGGAAATGTTATGTTTCCTTTATGCATGTTTTATGTGATACGATTATGTTATGGTTTATGATATGTTTAAACCTATTCATATGAGGAATGAATTGGACTTAATAAGTGACGGGTGGAGCCCGCTATAGCTCCTCGATGCATCGGCAGGTCTCATGGGACAAACTAGTGTCTTGGCACGAGGGCTTGAAAAAATTTTATTTGTGGTCTTGGCACGAGGCCTTGACTACGTGGTTATGATAGTCTGGAATTATGCATTCCATCATTATGAAAGTGGTTATTGATATTGCATGTGATTATTCGACCAGTAGAATATCCATGTGAAGAAGTAAATGGCATTATCTCATTTTACTTTTTCCATATTATGTTGAAGTTCATGTTTAAAAGGCTTTTGTTTTAGTTATACATTGCCTTAAATGTTAATGTTTATTTATGAAAGCTTCTGCATTATTGTTATCCTTACTGAGCATCTGAGCTCACCCCTTTCAATGTTTTAATATTTTCCAGTATGTGAAGAAGTATTTTATGAATGACCTGCAGGGATAGTCAGAAGTGGATATGAGTGTGGACTATGGAGACATTATTATTGTAGTTTTTCACTTTATGATGTAATGTAACGTTTACGAATGTATCTAGTGTTTCCAAGGCTACTAAACTAATCGGCCTTTCGGGACTTGATCTTTTGTGATCATGCCAATGTTACGAAGTAATGCACCGACTCTGGGTAGCTGGGGTCGGGGCGTTACAATTTAATATTTTGAATATAGTGATCCATATTCCTTAACATATAACTAAGAATATTCAGCATGATGTCACTCAACATCAGAAACCTAGGAATTTTATTTTGGGAAGTGTATTTCATGTAACTAATCTATCATTTACACTAATACAGATGTAATAAACATAAATAAGACATAATAGTTATCATGTAAATCCTTCATGATCATTTTCTTGATTTGAGAGTTTCAAAATAAGCAATTCATTATATATGAAAATTTATGAAAACAGTCCCCAAAATATCATAAACATAAATTAAACATACCTTCATGGTGGTATTTGAAAATTTGAGCAATATTCGTCAAAGAAATAGAAAATTTCTTTTTATTTTCATTAAAAGAGATAAAATATTTACTCTCACTAAAAACTAAAACTAAAAAATCTCATAAAACATTATTTACTCATTCTCAATGCCATAATAAGTATATCCAAATTCAAACATATATTCCATTGATTTGAAAATTAGTTACTTCTTTAGTAATAGTTTAATATGAAAATGAAAATCAAAATAAAAAACCCATCCCTTGAAAGGATTTCCTTTCTATAATAGAGGTAAACTACTAATTTGATCAACTGAGACAAGGAACATCTATTATCATTGACTTTTAAAAATGTAGAAGGATCATGATTCAAAAAATGGGGTTAAAAAAATATTGAGATCATTAGATATTAAAAGGGTTTATGTCTAGTGATAGGAACGAGAGTGGAGTTTTACTCTGAATGTTTCTTGGGGTGTATTGGTTTCCTGATCCAAATTTGTGGTGTAAACAATCATGGTTCTTAAAATGAGAAGGAAATATATAATAAATAAAATATAAAAAATATAAATTTAAACTAAAAAATTTACTAAACTAATAATAAGAAAAAGTAAATAATAAATTGAGAAAAAAATAAAAATAAAAAGATTATATCTTAAAAATTTATTAACTAAAATCATTACATAAAATAAAAAATATCTAAATCCACTTAATGAAGTAAAAACTTTCTATGGGAAAGGGTTTAGTTAATATATTAGAATGTTGTTACATGCCACTAAAAAGATTTAAAGAGATGTACAATTTTTGGATATGATCAGTTACACATTTTTGTATAGGATAAATAATCATAGTCCTAAAATAACTAACATGATTATTTAAAATATTGATAACACTAATGTTATCACATAAAAAAGAACATGATTAAAACTAATTCTAATGCATAGAAGTACATATTTAATCCAAAACACCTATGCACAACAGCTGGTAGAAGATATGTATTATATCATAACTATTGGGAATGGATCTAAATGTATCTTTTTACTAGACCATGAAACAAGGTGATTTATTAAATATTTAAAAGTTTATTAGTTGATTTTAATATCTAATCAACAACATCCAAAATCATAATTTTAACATTAAATTAAATTAAAACAATATGATTTTAGAGAAAATTTGGATAGAAAAAATAATCCTTGTAAATTTATAAATAATATTTTATCAGAATTATTCTAGTATTCATCTAGATCTTATAAATAGCTTGCACAAAGGCAAAATAAAAACATTATTTTTGGTTTACTAGTAGTAAGATATCTATGACTACCTTTCATAACACCATATTCAACAGTTTCTACTAGTTTTATAGATTCATCCAAATAATATTTTACATCACTACACATGGTAGTTTCATAAGTTATACTATTTTCATGTGAAAACTCTTTCAATAAATTAATAATATATTTTATTTTATTAAAAAAATTCCAATATCCTTTCAAACAATTTGATGCCCAAGAAGTACATTCAATTCTCCCATCATTGTCAATTAAAATTACTTTTTCATATGGTTTTAAATACTATAACTAATATTTCTATTAGTTGAACAAAAAATAACATCCTCTATATAGATTTAACTAATAAAATATCAGAAAAAGTAATTTTCATAAAATGATGTGGATCAACTAATCCCATTTTTTTAAAAATAATAGAACTCAACCATTAATATAAATCCATTTAGGGATTTTATATTGGTAAAGAGGTATACTATTTTTAAATTAGAATTTGGTAGAGTTTGGATTTTAAAACATATGGGTATTCCAATATAAAATTCAATCACTAAATCAACATTAAAAAAATGATTCATGACATCCATCCTATGTAATATAATATTCATAAGATATGGTTATGATTAAAGGATCCTAATGTCTTCAATACTAGAAACCTTTGAAAATTTGCCTCATTATTATTTCTATTATCATTATTATAAACCATAGAACTAGCCAAGACTTATTCATAGTAATTACACATTTATCAACCTGATTACTTCAAAAAAATCAATTTGGATACTATCATATGATGGTTTGAGGGACTATCAACTATTTTTGAAACAATACACTTTAGAAACTAGATTCAATCTTATAGAATATATAACATCCTAATTTCTTATTTTATGGATTATTCTGTAGTATAATGTTATAACTAAGATATGAATGTGGAGAACTATACAATGTTTCTTAAATTACCTATAGTCCTAAATTCATTAACTATGAACTCAATAAAAATGTCTAATAAATGGTCATTTATGATTATACACTGCCTAGGTAAGACAGTTTTTGGTTCCATATTTTCATGTTCTTTTGAACTATATTGATTCTGGTAACATTATAATTTAATATAAAAAACATATTTTGGACAATCAAGCCTCATGTTATTCATAGTATGAGTAATTTAATTTTTTTCAATTCTCCTCTGATCAATGGGATCTCATTTGTTAAAAATATCATGAACCAAATCATCAATTACTTATGAATTATTATTAAAAATTCTATAATCCTTAGAAGTTTTATGACATCAATGAAATATCCCTACGTCATCTATTGACTGATACATACAATGGTTTTCTATGGTAGTCAACATCTACACATTGTATTTAAAAAAATTAATTACATAAATCTAGGTTTCTTTTTATTTCATAATTCTTACTTTTTATTAAAATAGTAGACTAATTATAACTCTATTCATGCTATAAAATTATATATTAGTTTTATTTTCCCAAATATAGTTAAAATTACTATATTTTTTGAACAATGTTAATACAATTTAATGAAAACTTCTATGTTTTACTTTCAACATTTCCATTTCATTATAGTGTTATTTCAGAGGAAACAAGTATTTTTAGTGCACCTGTTTGTGTAAAAATAATTGAATTCTGGATTCTCAAACTATCCTACGTGATCATATCGTAAAGAAAGTATTTTGAAAAATACTGATTTTGAAAAAACATATAAAATTCTCTTTTAATAATTATGAAATAAAACAAGAAAAATATGGAAAATCATAAAAATAAACAAATACAGAGAATATTCTTCCCATTATGGATACTATATAGGGTCTAAAAAAATCCATGCGGATAAGTTCTAGTTATTTCTATGTAGAAACCATATCAATTGGTCTTAAAGATTACTTATATTGCTTACCTATTTTTTAAGCATCAAATAGTCTATTATGATCAAAAATAATAATGGGTAGATCTATAACTCATGAATTTTTAGATAACATAAATTTCTAAAATGTATTTCAATATATATTTCTCTTATGAAGTATAAAAATAAATTATTTCAATAATTAACCAGTTTATTATCTATTAAAAAATAGAATTATGATCCAAACTATATATAAGGACCCAACCTTAAACCTTACATAATCTTGAGTTATCACAAGATTAAACGTTGAGGATCTTTTCAGGTTTAGAGTTTTAGAGAATTAGATCATGAAACTTGCATTACATTCCACATTTAAACAAAGTGGTTACATAAAAGACAGTATTCATTCTTCCCATCAACGAAAACATATTGAAAATAAAACATGGATTCATTCTTGACACATCCTTGACTTTATCATCACATAATGTACCTTTCCCTTGACCTGTGAAAAACATTTCAAAAACTTGGGATGTGTATAAAAAGGTCATTAAGGGTTATAAAAAATATGGAAAGGATACATGAGTTCATATATAAATAAGAATGAAATCATTCTTTACCCCTAAAACAAAGGCACTCTAACATACCTCATGAAACCATGAATAAATCATAGAAAAAATAAGACATAAAAGGTAACTTGAGGCATTCATAACATTCATACGTAGGGAGTAACCCTCTTGGTTACGTTTGGAATACCCATCACAGTATATTCCATAAATCTCTTCGGAGAAACCTTAACGTTTCACTCCTTCGCGTTACCCAATGCATTGGAGAGCTATATTGGGCTCACCCGCCCTTAGTCTATCACGGAACCACCCGTTTTTTTAACAATGCCCAAGAACCATAACATAAACGTATCACAAAAAACATGCATAAAGTAAACATAAAATTTCCACATTTCAATCACAATATAACATTTTAGGATATTGAAATAGTGAATCCATTCAAAAAGGAACCATTTCCAAAACCATTTAAATCATTTAATAAAGAGATTTTTGAATCAATGTGTCCCATACCACCTTGAAGCTTTTAAAATTTTAAACCATTAATATCCATATAAATAAATCCTTAAAACCATTTTTAAAACATGGATATTAATAAGAACAAATCATTAAACCATTTAAAGCGATATTTCGGTTAAAGGGTTTTTACCAAAATCAGAGACACTTGAATACAATAATTGAGGAATAGAATTTAATCAGAACTTTATAATATCATGAGAATAAATGGATTCATCATATAATATTCCAAAGGACATAATATACACCATATAATAGTGAATTGGTTCATAACAACAATGAAGTCTCAATAGAGATGTAAAATGTGATGAAATCCCTTATAAAGAAGGTATCCTTAAATTAAGGATAAATCAATCTCAAAATATTGTGTGACAAATATAAATACACCCATTATAATTGGATATTAAGTGTAAAATAGTAAAAGGTCATTCACACATATTCAAAGGATGACATATTCAATAACTACATGTTGAACCCAAAGAAATCGAAATTGGGTTAAAAAGTCCCCTTACGAAAACTCGGTAGCCAAACGGCGCCACATAAAACTTCCAAAATGGATTGATGAGAGGGAATAGGGTCTCTCATCATATTAAAATAATAAAAACATTGGGATTAATATAAAATATCATCCCAATCATAAGAAATATGAGCATAAAAGGAATGACATAAAAGAGTGTACTTAAAAAGAAAGAGAGGTGTATGATCCCTTACCTCGGGTCCGACTTGACTCGATCACTCTTTAACGTCCTGAATAATAAATTTGAGATAATTTCTACTTTCTTTTGAACCATATTAAAGTTCATTATTTCTTTTATATCACTTATTTCAATGTTATAAACATTATGTAATCATTTAAGTTAATAATGTTTTTTTTCAATATTTGGTTCTTTAGTCGAAAATGGACTTCTTACAATTACATGTTGTTTTTGTGGTCAAAGGTTCATTATATCCAGAATGATATTCATGATTTTTATATCATATATATCGTATATATCCAGAATATACATGTATTTATAATATTACATAATCATTTATAGGTAAGAAATGAAATCCACCGTTCATGGAGACGGTAAGCCGTACGTACGCATGAACGCTACTTTCATTTCTATCGCATTCTTTAATGGAACGAAACAATAATGATATAGAGGTATATTATAATTCCAGTATAAAATCATATATAATAACTTTAAATCCATCCTTTATACATCCCACGTATGGCATTAACGAATCAAATCACTTTGAGCGGGCGGTAGTCCGCTCTTCCTAAAATGAAATTATCATGTTTACCCATAATGGAAACAATAATGGTATTCCATGAATGAAAAATACAGAAGCTTAAGGAAAGAATAAACATATTATATGTCATATATAAAAATAGTTACATCATAATGTCCACCTTTGAAGGTGTTTTATGAGTATTGAACAATCATCGTTTCGGGAGGTAGAATTTCGCCATCCACGGAAACTGTATGTTCTTTAACCATTTGATGTAGTTGTGTGAGAGTGTAGCTCGAATAATTTTTATAACAACATACTAGTATATTTAAGATACTGGTTTTGTTTCAAAATAAGTAAATAAAAAGAGTTTATGGGGTTGGAGAAGCAAAATAAAACAAATGAACATGAGAGAATGAATTACCTTTAAAAGTGTAACTCCTTTTGATTTGAGCCTAAAGGATTCCTCTGAAAGGATTCTTCCCAAAGGGAATCCTCTAGGATTAGGAGAGGGATGTGGAGAGTGTAAATGGGCAGGGTATAGCCGAGCCAAAGGCTTGAGGAGTGTGTGAAATGATGTAGAGGTGGAGGCCTACTATAAGAGGAGAGGAGGGGCACTTTTGGAAATCATGAAACTATTATTTTATTTTCAAAAGTGTTTCGAATTTATAAGGTCCCACATTGACATATTTCGAAGATAAGATGATAAGGCTTCGAAATATTCCCATACAATAGTTGTTGGACATGTGTAGGTTTTAGATATTACATTATCTTTCCATTTTCATTAAATCTTTAAATAATGAGGTCATCGTTGCATCATCATGATGTCGCAATTAAATTAAATTATTTAAGATCTAAAAATTATAAAACAAATACTATGATGTAGGAAATCTTTTTATATTTCTAATGAATATTTATAGTCAAATTTTGGACTTGTGTAACCCCACTTAAAATCTATTTTAGTAAAACAACTCATGTTTGTGTCAATTTAATTTTAACATTAAATAAATATATATTAATGTCATTTTCCAACCAATGTGGCTCCATGGGGTCTCCAAGTTGACCTATGGGTTGTCTAGGTCGGCCATGACTCATCCAATAGTTTTAGGACATGTGTAATGGTGTTTTCATATTTTTATAATATCATTTTTTCCTTAAATTACTCTAATTACCACTAATCGCGATTAATGAAAAAAGTTACTATTCACCAAAAAATTATTTTCATCCCATTGAACCAAATTTTACATACTAATAACAACCATTTATGTCGGATTTTCAAAATTCAATACACAATGATGGCAAAATTTAATTTAAACGGAAAATCAGTTTTTATAAGTACCACTTAGTGGTTTCACTATTAATCAAAAATTGAAGTTTTTCAAAAAATTACCAAAAATTCACCCAAAGCTATATTTGATATTCCAAATTCAAAAATTAATTCTATTTTAAAAAATTCAAAACATATAAGTCACATTAATTAATTTAATAATTAATTCCCGCCGTCAGAGCAAATAGCGTGTTTTTATAAAACAATAAGTATCAAAAGATTGACACTACTTTAAGTATGATTTCAAAGTGAAATTAATTCCAATGACCCCCATTGGATGTAATGGTAAAAATATATTCTAATTTCACTTTAAAACCAATTAAAAAGATAATCTAATCATATAAATAAATTAGATTAAAAATAGGTTTTGAATTAAAATACAACATTTTACACTTTTCATTAAAAAATGAACTTTATCGGAAAGATGCCAAAAATTTACACAAAGTAAATTTTGATGTCCCGATTCTAAAGAAGAATTTTATTTTTTCAAATATAACACATAAAATTGTCCAAAAGTTGATTTAAAAGAGGTTCTCCATCAAAAGGCAGTTAATCAACCTTTTAAAGAATATTAGAATGTTTACGCTTAAAATTGGATTCATTCGCATTTTTAATCCTCTAACATATATTGTAAAAAGTAAAAATATTTGACAAACATATATAATCATTTGGTAGTTAGTTCTGTTCATTCCCTCCATTACAACGACTAGGCGTTAACTACTTTTTAAAATAATATTATTTTATGTTTAGAGTGCAACGTAAGATTCCCAAGAAACTCGTTGATGCGTATTGGGTACGCCATCGAGCATAGCATCCCCTTTAAAGACATATTAATATTTGATTCACAAATATGGATAAATATAAAGATGTTGTATACTTTATTTACCCGGGGTGTTACATCCTTCCCCCTTTTGGGAATTACGTCCTCACAATTTTAAAATTGAGCTTGGAAACATCCTTGAAAATCCCATATCGGAACAAGAGTTGGTGAAACAATAACTTTAAAATAAAGAAAGATAAGTAGAGAGGTCACCCTAGTTAACCCATACTAGGACTCCATGGAGGAGAAAACATAGGGTCATGTTCCGATGGAGAGTGATAGAAAACTTGTTTAGGAGAAAGTTGACAATAAGAAAATCACAAACTTGTGATGGGTTAAACGGTGTTGGGTTCCCCAGTAGGAAAAGTTAATAGACAAAATTTTTATTTTAAGTTACTTTTTATTGAGGAATTTATTCATAAGGAAACATAATCTCTTATCATGATGACTTTAAACTTTTACTAGATTCCTTAATCAAACTAATATTTTTTTCCAAAAGGCGAGTATTTAGGGAGACTTGTTCACATTAAGAGTACTATAATCAACTTATAGAGAATCACCTAATCCACAAAAGAGAACAATATACTTCCCATGTCTTTAGGATTTAACCAAAACCAAATCCAAAAAGGATAGTACAATGTCAGATAATCCAGAAAAGGATAACCCATTAAAAAGAAAATCTATGCTTAATCTCCAAAATATGTCCAACAAAACCCAATGTTCAACGAGGACCATCCGATAAACAATTTGCCCATGAAATTATTCAAAGTAAACCAATATAAAATTTAATCCCAAATATTTGAAGGATTTATTCACATATTCTACCAAGTTAAATTGTAACATTTATCTCCAAACAGCATTAGTTGCTCCTAAAGTCTCGTATTGAAAAGTAATTAACCTAATCACATATCCTCCATGATAGGTTATTAATTTTCATAAATAACCCAAAATCACCTTACTCTTAATTCATAAAATCTTATAACAAAAAAGTATTAGTCAAACTAACCAGGCACTTTACGTAGTCCAGTGGTAGGCAATAAATACCAGTCACACTTTGGTTGTCGGTTCGATTCCCACAGCTTTGTCCGACGCGACGGGTTGTCACACGGTCTACGTGTTGTACTTTTTATAAAACTCCAAAAATAATCCCTAACATGTTTTAACCTCAATCGTTTCCTTATACCTTTAATGTTCATCCAAATTCGTTACGATCTCAACATCTTAATTCTTGAAGTCTTATTTCACCACCATAAGATTAAATAAAATGATTCCCAAAATGAATAACATCATACCTTGATCATGGCGTCCACTCGGTTTCATCATCATCTTGCTCACGTAGGTATAAGTCCCATGCATTACAACAATGATTTAGAGATCCTTCAAAATCATTTGCTTCCTCCATCCAAATACACCTCGTGCAACATGGGTCATATGGGTGTTCATAGAAAAATAGTTTTGGAAAATAATCATGTATGACATATAATTCCAAAACATCTGATAAAACATGATTTCTAAAAAAATATTCGGACAGAAATTGAGTTGAAACTTTCTCTCATTGGTCCTTTTAAAATACCATAAGTATGTGATGTGAGACTATATTTTAAAATCAAATATAAATAGGTTGCGCAAGGGTCTCCTTCCTCAACACCATTTTTAAAATCATAATAATCTTCAAATTCTTGTGATAAGGTAAAATATTTGAAAATACCATGATAATATTTACCTCTCTTGAAAACATGAGAATATTGTGAAAATAGTATTTTTCTGAAAACAACCCATGAACCACGATGATAACGTGGTTTAGCAGAGGTGTTTGATATATCAAACAACTGCTTGCAAGTGAGTTGTATGCTAGAAAAAGTTTCACAATTATCTGAAGATGACTTTGTAATAATTATTGCAAGCATGTCATCAGGAAGAGATAGGAATGTCGTTTGAGATCCGTCTCCTTCCATTCATAATCGACTTTACTTGACCTGAAAAAAAATTATAAAACAAAGATTTAACTGAAATAATAAATATAGGGACTAATCATGTGTCTCACAATAACTCTTAATCCCTAAAGTTGTCTAAACCGACCTTTGATACCAACTATAAGGCCCCTGCCTTATACCTAACATAATCTTGAGCTATCACAAGATTACACGTTGAGGATCTTTTCAGGTTTAGAGTTTTAGAGAATTAGATCATGAAAATTTCATTACATTCCACATTTAAACATCTTGGTTACATAAAAGGCAGTATTCATTCTTCCCATCAATGGAAACATATTGAAAATAAAACATGGGTCCTTTCATGACACATCCTTGACACTATCATCGCATCATGTACCTTTCCCTTGACCTGTGAAAAAAATTTCAAAAACTTGGGATGAGCATAAAAAGCTCAGTAAGGTTTATAAAAATTATGGAAAGGAAACATGAGTTCATATATACATAATAATGAAATCATACTTTACCCATAAAACAAAGGCACTCTAACATACCTCATCAAACCATGAATAAATCATAGAAATCATAAGACATAAAAGGTAACTTGAGGCTTTCATAACATTCATACGTAGGGAGTAACCCTCTTGGTTATGTTTGGAATACTCATCATAGTATATTCCCTAAATCTCTTTGGAGAAACCTTAACGTTTCACTACTTCGTGATACCCAATGCATTGGAGAGCTATATCGGGCTCACCCGCCCTTTGTCTATAACGGAACAACCCGTTTTCTTAACAATGTCCAAGAACCATAACATAAATGTATCACAAAAAACATGCATAAAGTAAACATCACATTTCCACATTTCAATCACAATATAACATTTTAGGATATTGAAATAGTGAATCCATTCAAAAAGAAACCATTTCCAGAACCATTTAAAACATTTAATAAAGATATTTTGGAATCAATGTGTCCCATACCACCTTGATGATTTTAAAATTTTAAACCATTAATATCCATATAAATAAATCCTTAAAACCATTTTGAAAAAATGGATATTAATAAGAACAAATCATTAAAACATTTAAAGCGATATTTCAGTTAAAGGGTTTTTACAAAAATTAGAGACACTTGAATAAAATAATTGAGGAATAGCATTTAATCAGAACTTTATAATTTCATGAGAATAAATGGATTCATGATATAATATTCCAAAGGATAGTATATACACCATATAATAGTGAATTGGTCCATAACAACAATGAAGTCTCAATAGAGATGTAAAATGTGATGAAATCCATTATAAAGAAGGTATCCTTAAATTAAGGATAAATCAATCTCAAAATTATGTGTGAAAAATATAAATACACCCAATATAATTGGATATTATGTGTAAAACAATAAAAGATCATTCACACATATTCAAAGGATGAAATATTCAATAACTACATGTTGAACCCAAAGAAATCGAAATTGGGATAAAATGTTCCCTTACGAAAACTCGGCAGCCAAACAGCGCCACTTAAAACATCCAAAATGGATTGATGAGAGGAAATAGGGTCTCTCATCATATTAAAATAATAAGTACAGTGGGATTAATATAAAATAACATACCAATAATATGAAATATGAGCTTAAAAGGAATGACATAAAAGAGTGTAATTAAAAATAAAGAGAGGTGTAGGATCCCTTACCTCGGGTCCGACTTGGCTAGATCATTCTTTAACGTCCTGAATAATAAATTTGAGTTAATTTATACTTTCTTATGAACCATATTAATGTTCATTATTCCTTTTATATCACTTATTTCAATGTTATAACCATTATGTAATCATTTATGTTAATAATGTTGGTTTTTTCAATATTTGGTTGTTTAGTCGAAAATGGACTTCTTACAATTACATGTTGTTTGTGTGGTCAAAGGTTCATTATATCCAGAATGATATTCATGATTTTTATATCATATATATCATATATATCCAGAATATACATGTATTTATAATATTACATAATCATTTAGAGGTAATAAATGATATGCACCGTTCATGGTGATGGTAAGCCGTACGTTCGCATGAACGCTACTTTCATTTCTATCTCATACTTTAATGGAAAGAAAAAATAATTATATAGAGGTATATTATAATTCTAGTATAAAATAATATATAATAACTTTAAATCCATCCTTTATACCTCCCACGTATGGCATTAACGAATCAAATCACTTTGAGGGGGCGGTAGTCCGCACTTCCTAAAATGAAATTATCGTGTTACCTATAATGGAAACAATAATGGTATTCCATATATGAAAAATACAGAAGCTTAAGGAAAGAATAAACATATTATATATCATATATAAAAATAGTTACATCATAATGGCTACCTTTGAAGGTGTTAAATGAGTATTGAACAATCATCATTTCGAGAGGTAGAATTTCGCCATTCACGGAAAATGTATGTTCTTTAACCATTTGATGTAGTTGTGTGAGAGTGTAGCTCGAATAAATCTTATAACAACATACTAGTATATTTAATATACTGGTGTTTTTACAAAATATGTAAATAAAAAGAGTTTAGGGGGTTGGAGAAGAAAAATAAAACAAATGAACATGAGAGAATGAATTACCTTTAAAAGTGTAACTCCTTTTGATTTGAGCCTAAAGGCTTACATTGAAAGGATTCTGCCCAAATAGAATCCTCTAGGATGAGGAGAGGGATTTGGAGAGAGTAAATGGGCAGAGTATGGCCAAGACAAATGCTTGAGGAGTGTGTGAAATGAGGTAGAGTTGGGGGCCTTTTAGAAGAGGAGAGGCGGGGCACTTTTGGAAATCATGAAACTATTATTTTATTTTCAAACGTTTTTCGAATTTCTAAGTCCCCACATTAATATATTTCTAAGATACGATGATAAGGCTTCGATATATTCCCATACAATAGTTTTTGGACAAGTTTATGTTTTAGATATTACATTATCTTTCCATTTTATTTAAATCGTTAAATAATGAGGTCATCGTTGCATCATCATGATGTCGTAATTAAATTAATTTCTTTAATATCTAAAAATTATAAAACAAATAATATGATGTAGGAAATCGTTTTATCTTTATAATTAAAATTTATAGTCAAATGTTGGACTTTTGTAACCCCACATAAAAATTGTTTTAGTAAAATAACTCATGTTTGTGCCAATTTAATTTTAACATTAAATAAATATATATTAATGTCATTTTCCAAACAAAGTGGCTACATGGGGTCCCAAAGTTGACCCATGGGATTTCCTGGTCGGCCATGACTCATCCAATAGGAGTAGGATAAGTTTCATGGTGTTTTCATATTTTTATAATATCATTTTTACCTTAAATTACACTAATTACCTCTAATCGCGATTAATGAAAAAAAGATACTATTCACCAAAAAATTATTTTCATCCCATTGAACCACATTATACATACTAATGACAACCATGTATGTCGGATTTTCAAAATTCAAGACACAATGATGGAAAAATTTCATTTAAACGGAAAATCAGTTTTTATAAGTACCACTTAGTGGTTTCACTATTCATCAAAAATTGAAGTTTTTCAGAAAATTACCAAAAATTCACCCTAAGCTATATTTGATATTCCGAAATCAAAAATGAAGTCTATTTTACAAAATTCAAATCATATAAGTCACATTAATTAATTTAATAATTAATTCCCACTGTCAGAGAAAATAGCGTGTTTTTATAAAACAATAAGTATCAAAAGATTGACACTAGTTTAAGTCTGATTTGAAAGTGAAATTAATTCCAACGACCACCATTGGATTTAATGGTAAAAATATATTCTAATTTCACTTTAAAACCAATTCAAAATAGAATCAAATCATATAAATAAATTATATTAAAAAGAGGTTTTGAATTAAAATACAACATTTTACACTTTACATTAAAAAATGAACTTTATCAGAAAGATACCAAAAATTTACAAAAAGTAAATTTTGATGTCAGGATTCTAAAGAAGAATTTTATTTTGTCAAATATAACACATAAAATAGTCAAAAAGTGGATTTAAAAGAGGTTCACCATCAAAAGGCTGTTAATCGACCTTTTAATGAATATTAGAATGTTTACGCTTCAAATTGGATTCATTCGCATTTTTAATCCTCTAACATATATTGTAAAAAGTAAAAATATTTGACAAACATATATAATCATTTGGTAGTTAGTTCTGTTCATTCCCTCCATTACAACGACTAGGCGTTAACTACCTTTTAAAATAATATTATTTTATTTTTAGAGTGCAATGTAAGATTCCCAAGAAACTCGTTGTTGCGTATTGGGTACGCCATCGAGCATAGCATCCCCTTTAAAGACATATTAATATTTCATTCACAAATATGGATAAATATAAAGATGTTGTATTCTTTTTTTACCCGGGGTGTTACACTATAAACGTTAATAGTTTTAGGTTCCCTAAACTTAAATAGTTTTCATTTATATAGAGATAAATAATTTCTCAATAAATAATTATTAAATCCATCATCATATATATTAAAATTATTATCATAATGTTCTTCAACCTTTGAAAATAAATATGTTTTATTATGATTGATTTTGGATTTCCAAGGGATCCAACTCTAATGGTATTTCCTATTATGCTATCATCAAAGGTAAACAAGCCTCTATACACAGGAGATAGTTCATGGAAATATAAAAAGGACACACTCATATTTCTTAAGAATACACTATCCATATACTATGTTACACTTCATTCCCTAAAGTTTTTATTCCTAAAAAAACTAAATAAATTCTTTTATACCAAAAACACATGGTTCCTACAAATTCAAATGAGTACGGATCTGGGAAACTGGATTTGATAGAACTTTTTGGAATGAAAACAAGATAAATCTCTTGAATCATAAATTTTTTTAACACTAATGATTTGGGGATTTTTCATACATAAATTACTATGATAACAACCATTAATTACACATTTAAAATATGTGTCTCAATAATTTATTTGGTTAATTGAGTAAGGTATAAAATTATTTTTATATTGCTTTTGTTTTTTTATCGTTATTACCAATTTCATATCATTCATTTTTGATAACATTACTTAAAAAACGATTTTTCAAATATTCTTATTCATCATTAAATATGATAGAATCACATTTAATATATTCTAGTTTAGCCTATATGTCTTTAATTTTTTATATTCATAGGGAATGTTAAAGAATATTTGATTACATTTTTTTAATTCTGGTTTTTGTTTTAACATAAAATATTTTTCAATTATAAAATAATTATAAATATTATTTATGGAGTTATTATATTTCATTAGGGATTTATATCTTTGTCTAAGTATAGAAAATTATTCCACTAACTTTCCTTTTGAATTTATTTTAAAATCAAATAAAAATTTTATTATGAATTCACCACATCATTCTTAAACATAGAGCACATGTTTTCTTCCCGATTCAATTACTCCTCTTATAAATACGGTCTTGAAGAGTTAATGGATTATTTAGAACACTAAATGTAGCCTTTATACACTTATATCCTTTTTTTACACTCATACATTATTTGGAAATTCCTCTCTTTCTTGGATTTTTTTATTTATACACTTTTAGCTATTGGAAATTAATTATGATATGCCCCATGTCATTACATTTGTAACAAATGAAAATTATCAATACCTAAAAAATTTTATTTGAATCTTTGAATTACATCCTGAAGCCATTAAAAATTTAATATAATATATTGGATATTTTGTCCAGTTGATCTCGTTAATCCCTATAGTTTGGATAGCTATAATTATATTAGGATATAATATCATCTATAAACTTCATTTGTTTTTTTAGAATAGTAAAATTATGATTTGAATTATACATATTGATCATTATTTGATATTCATCCTCATATTTAATTATATATTCTACATAATTAGAGTACCAATTGATTTCTTGACCTTTAAACATTTAATAAGAGTGTATTGTATAATAATAATAAAGATTCCATTCCACTTTGATGGAATAAATCTAAGAAATTTTTAATCCCAACCAGGTTCTAGAATTATACATCCCCACGAAACTACACCATTGAATACTTTATTAAATTTTATATTCATTTTAATAATATAATCATCTTCTTATACAATAAATGTGTAAAATTTTATTTTATCATCGTTGTACCTCAACAGTACGATGTTATCAATTATTTCATATGAAACTATGATTTTATCACACATCTTATAAGTATTAGGGGAGTGAGATATATAGTTTAATTAATGTTGACTAAATATTCAAACGATTTTATTCATAGATCATGAATTTATATCATATTCTAATTATTTGGTATAATAATACTTTTGGGTTTTTTCATTGGAAATAAAAAATGGTTTAATAACCATTATATAGACCTTTAAACTGATATTATTAGAATAATGAGAATATAGGACATCTAGAATCCATAATTTTTTCAATCAAAAAATGGCAATCTGATCCTTAACATGACTTATTTGAGTTTATCCATTGTTATATTTCTTTATATAGACCATTCTATGAAACATGATATAGAATAACATGATTCTTCTAATATTAATCCTTTGATATAGTTTTTTTTGATATAAACATAATGACATAAGAGGAGGGAGGTGAAATTTTTCCTTGTAAAAAACATAAATTATTTAAAACTACTCCATCTATTTATTTGGAAAGTGATGTAACACTCTTTTATTCAAACAAATTATGTAGAAAAATAATAAATAATACATTAACAAAACAATTATTATATTATTTTAGGACACAAATATCCCATATTTCAATCCACCAATACTCTCTATATGTGATTGGTTATTTTGATTAAACATATAATTTTATTCAAGACCTAAAAAACTGTGTGTGGTCAGTTGAATGGTAATGAAAAATATATTATAGGAACATTAAGTTTTTATACATCAAACCTAATAAAAACATATTCATTTAAGAAGACGACACTATAGAAGAAAGGGTTTTTAAGTTTTTTAAATACATATACTAATCAAAATTTACTCTACAGCTAAAAAAAAGAAGATATCTTCATAATGATATAAGAAAATATTCTCAATATAGTCATCTAGATGAAAATGTGGTTTCTATAGAAAAACTATCCATAAAGTACTATAATAAAAAAACAAATAGATTAGAAACATGAATGGTATAAAAAATAATAAAAAATCATGTATCTGCCTGATTTATATTATTGAGAAAGAACACTGAAAAGCTATATAATATTATAAAAGTAATGTAGAGAGGTAGTATGAAAATAATTAATCATAGAATGTACTGATGAGATTTTGAATGAGATCTACCTTTCGAAACATCAGTGAAGTAGAGATTTGATAAAAAATATTTAACTATTATTTATCAAAAAGATAGAATAAATTGAGAATAAATAAGAAATCATATTTAATTTTGGTAAACAAGATAAAAAAATAGCACCAAATAAATCTAATTTTTCAAAACACTCAGCACATATGAAATTTCATTTTAAACCACAACTAAATATCATAGAAATCATTATAAATATGAAAATTTTAATCTATTTTTGAGGAACCATTTAAGAAAAAAACAATCTACTTTTAATGATATATATACTATGGAACAATTCTTGAAGAAATGTCATCAATATCAAAAATAAAAATCATGAAAATGAATACATCAATGTTGGGTTTCTTTTTTTAAAAAATATTAAAAAGTATGGCTCAAAACATACAATTGACTCTAAACATTAGTTTTACATAATAAATGTTGAATAAAATAATTCCTTATAAAATTGAGGTTTTCAATCCTAATATTTACTTTAATTGTATGGTTTTAAAAGTGCTATTCCTTTTCCCAAGATTGGTTACCAAAACAACTGTTCACTTTAAATATAGGATTTTTAATAGTGTTTCTAGAATACTCCATAATATACATAATACGTATAATATAAAAAAATAACTGAATTACTTCTACAATTCCATGTAAAATAAAATAATTATTCTAATAATTGAAATCTTGAATTCCACTTAAAGAATATTAATTAGTAATGAAACTAAGGATATTTGTGAGAAAAAAATTCAATATGAAATTAATGATATTAATTGGTCAAATTTTTTATTTCAAACACATAATATTATAATGAAATTATCCGAAGAATAATTTAGTCGATTCATCACTAATAAACTCAAACATAATATTATATTCAATAAATAAAAATTTCATTACAATAAGTCCATAATTTTTTAATTTTATAGTAAAATTTCATTTTAGAATTATAAATGTGATTATTTCACTAAAATTGAAGTTGAAAACATGCATCAAATCAATGTCACATCAATTTTCCACACAACAATAACTAATAGTTTTTAAAAACCAACATAATCTAACATACAAATGGATGTATTATTCTTTTGATGTAAAACCCCATGATTTCAGGTTACATTATCTTCAATAGCTTATATCACATGAAACACCAACATGGCTTGAGTTGCACGCAAGATTGAGCTTCTATAAAGCAACACATTAGTATTATAATTAGTCAAATGATATATTTATAATATATTCATTAAATATAGTAACATGTATAGTGATAAATATATTTAAAATGTTATTTATAATGTTTTCAAATTAATAAAACATATTTATAACTAAATATATATTTTTTGGCATAATATTTATATGTTTAGAAATAATATTTTCTTAAAGGAACTAAATTCTATGGCCTTTTGGGAAAAATAATAAAATTAATTTTAGACGATCATGGAAATTGAATTTGGTAAAATAAACTTCATTTTTGAATTTTTTAATATAAAAATTAGCTTAGAGTTAATTTTTGGTATTTTTCTAAAAACATTTGTTTTTTGATGAATAGTGAAAACACTACATTATTGTTAAAATCCAAAATTTATCATTTAAATAAATATTTTAATTTGAATTTATTTTAATGAAAGAATATATAAATAATACATATATTATTATAATTTATGTCATTGTAATCATTTTTATGATATAATTAGATATATGAAATTTATGGAATTTTTAAAGTCTCTTTTACCAACCTTCTAAGAACATTTGCAAATTAACCATATTCATAATTTTACCACTTCTATAAATTCAACATAAAAATTCGGACATACATAATTTTAATCAAGGTGAAAAATTTGGTCAAATACGATCAAAATAATTTTTGGTTAACAATAGCTTTTGAATTTTCTTTTCCACAATTAAAGGTAAATATTGTAATTAACGGTAAAAATAATATTATAATAATATAAAACTACCCTAATAAATGTCCTAATTCTATTGGATAAGTCTATTTTGATATAAATCAACCATTGGTCAAAAAATATCATCCTTTTAGGCAACTTTTAAAAGATCAGAGCATTTATTATATTTTATTTAATGAGTTAAAATTGTAATATTAAATTTTTAATAACTAAGCCATTTTTTATATAAGGTTATGAATAAGATAAATTCATGTATAAATAATGATTAGAAATATATTAAATTTTTATACATATTTACATATATATTTTAAAATTTTTAGATATAAAATAATTAAATTTAAATGTGACACTATGATGATGCGATGATTCTTTTATTAATGGAAGAATTAAATAAATGATATTATTAATATTAAAATAAATATAATTTTAATTAATTAATGACATATACAAATTTAATAGAAACCTCAGACATGTTATTGATACATTGGATGTATTTTTATTAAGTTATCATGTTGTTTTGATATATTTTTGAAAATGGAAATATTGAATAGTATCAAAATTGACATAAATGATATTTAAAAATAATAATATTTTATTAAGTGGTATAAAAATCATAAATATATAATGTTTTAACAAATAAGTATGATAGTGATAAAAATTTCATAAATGATCAAATTTATGTTCACTTGTTATTTTATAGTAACTATACTAACCATATAGTGTAAAAATACAAGAATACATGGTATGAATTAACCTATTTAACTAAGGGTTTGATCTAAAATATATGGTTAATTTTATGAACTAAAAATGTCTAAACACTATTTATTGAGAGGATTTCGACCTATACTCATCATATCATTCATCTAAATTAATTTGGATCCAATGGAAATAATTTTATAATAAATTTATATTTCAAGACATTCCTAAAGTGCCCCTCACCACTATTACAAAAAGAGACTTCTCCTTCTATTTAATTCACACCATAAAATCCATTTTTCTCATCCATACCTACCTGTTTTCTCTTCCAAATTTCATCACATAATACTATATACAAAAATTTGGGCAGAAAGACAACATAAGGAGTCCTTTTGTGCAAATCAAAAGGAGATACCCGAAAAAAGATGTAATCATTTTATCACCTCATTCAATGTTTTTTTTTCTTCTATTTCATCTATTTTTGTTGTTTCTGTACTAAAATAATAACTCTATTAACTTCTAGATTTTTACATATTATTATATTTATGGGGAAAACATATTCCTTAATTTACAAATCCTACAAACAGAAATATCACCATTTGTACTTACGTACGACTTACCATCTCCACACCATGGTGTAAATTGTTTTTCATGTACGCATTATTTATATGGGTATAATGATTAATATAAAATATTTAAATAAAGAATACAACATAATATTTTTTCTATACAATTCATATTCCATCCAATCCAATAAAATTTAACAATTATGGAAATGATACCATAACCTATGCATATGTACAAATAACCATCTCCAGAACGCGATGAGAACCATCTTCCACGTTCACCATCCAAGAATGATTATAAATATATATATTATTAATAAGTATGAAATATATGAAATAATAATTCTACTGGAATAATATATATATATACCCATATATTTTATTCACTTACTTCCATTCATTGAGACAAGAAAATAGAAACAACGTGCATGCGTACGCACGACCTACCATCTCCAGGAATGGTGTGTTCCATTTCAGTTATCTATTAATTATATATATTTATATAATAGAATATATATAATATTTAAATCATTTTATTCAATATGTATGTAATTAAATCATGATTTATTGTATATGATCAATAATTGAAATTCAAAATAAGTACGATAAAGAAATCAATTATTACCCAAAATGTTTCATTAAGATTGAAATTCTTACAAAATAGGTAATATAAAGTTATAAATGAATAATACAAGATATCATAAATATTATTATAATTCTGGTAGAAGTTAATAATATCTTTAAAACCATTACACAGGTGTTTTAGATATGTATAGAGAGTATCAATCCTATGTTAAGTGAATTTCGTCTCACTTTTAATTTTTGTGAGATATAAGCCATGTCCACAACCTATTACTACTGAGTGGTGTATGTACTACCCCTATAATTTTTGACATAATGAATACATTTATCCTAATGGTATATAAATATTCATTTCAATATATTTTACTAATTACTTAACTGTAAAATGTTGTATGGGATGCTTTGAATGTTTAAAGAATTAATTCTTTCTCCATTTAAAAATTCCTGATAATATTTTACATAACTAATTATATTGATATAAAAGGATTATAAAAGATATTTTATTTCTATTTTAATGTTCAGACAATTTTTTTTCAAAATGGAATATTTTAATTGTGTTAGGTATGGGTTAATTCCCCAATTTCATTTTTATCTGATATTGTTTATAAATAACTATCTACTAGATCATATTGATCATTCAAATCCATGATTCATAAACAACACATTTTAAAATATTTTAACTATTTCACTACAATTGATTAAATTCCTTTATACCAATGTTTTAATTTTTATAAAACATTTTTAAAAAACCATTCAGAACATTTCCAAAAAAGGTTCTTTATGATCTTTAAGAGAAATTAAGGAAAGAATATTTTTTTAACTTATACAGTGTGAGAGACTATTTTCCAATGTTATGTCACCTTACTATTTTGAATATTACCTTACTATATTATAAGGCTATTTTCAATATAAAGGATTAATTTTACAATTTGGAGGCTTCTAAATGATTCAAATTAAAAATGGATAAATCTCTCAACATGTTTTCATTAATTTATTAAATTAATTTAAACTATGACAACATCCTTTGTTGGATTTTTTTTCCTAATTGATGATGATTTATTATGATACAATATTCAATATTATATTTAGGTTTTTATGATATGTTTGAATATAGATGTTCTATTTTTATATCATTCATGGTTTATGGTGAAATTAGTTATATTTTGAATGTTAGTTTTAATACCAATGTTTATGGTATGTGTCACCCTTTTCAAATGAGTAATGAAATGGATGTAGTAAGGGATGGATGGCGCCCACTATAGACCCTCAATGAATCGGTTGGTCTAATGAGACAATCTATTGTCTAGGCATAATTCCATTACAAAATATTTTTGTATGTTCTCGGTACGAGGCCTTGATGTAGTGGTTATGATGTCTGACATTATGTATTCCTCTATTATGAGATAAGTTATTGATATTGAATAAGATTATTAAACTGGTTGAATATCCATGTGAATATTTAAATGAAATTTTTTAATTTATTATTTCCGTATTATTTGGAATATTTTGTATAAAATTCTTGTGGATTTGTTTTATACTTGCCTTAAATTTTATAGTTATTTAAGAAATATTTTGTTGTATTGTTTAACCTCACTGAGAATTTGATATCACCAATTTATTATGTTTTACATTCCCATGTTTCCAAGATGTTTTTTATGACTGATACGTCATGTTAATATATGATAATAATTACCTTGTAAAAGTATTATCAATTTTTTATTTTATGTTTTGAATTATATTGTAAAGTTCATATATGTAATATATTTTCCAAGACTGATAAATTGATTTGTGCTTCAGGATTTGATTCCTTGTAATATTTCCAATGTATTAAAATAATACACCTAATCTGGGATTTTGGGGTTGGGGCGTTATATTTGAAGGCCAAGATATATTGAATAACCTTACACATATTAAAATCCCTATTATTAAACTGTATTCTTACAAATCCCTTCCCCATAATATAAAACATTTCCCCATATATAGGATGAAATATACAAAAAAAATACATAGTCAAAAATTAACATGTATCATATTTCTTCTATGGAACGAATGGATGTTTTGGAATATATAATGGAAGGTTTTAATGTGACATTGTCCCTGAAAATGATAATGCTATATCCATACACTATAATATATCTAGAGCATGGTTTTTTTATTATATCATTACAATATAATTATAATACCAAAAACCCATCTTGTGGGGACCACTATCCCAAAATGTTATCATGGAGGTCTTGTGTTGGTCAATTTACCTTAACTCCTCCCTCGTGATATATCCAATGTATATATACAATTTCTTTGATGAGGGGAATGTCTTATCTTATATGGTTTTATGAAATTTATATAAGAACTCTAGAATTCCTTTATGGAATGTTATTTATTTAAAATAATGTTATAGAGATCTATAATCCTATGATCAGCTTTAACAAAAGAATTTTTCAACACCATAAGTTTTAATTCCCTTGATTTAGGAAAAGTGGGAAACAAAAAATTTTCTAAAACATCTTTTTTTAAATTTTACATTGAAAACCTCAAAACAGTTGTGAATAATTTTAATTTTTTTGTGAATTAAAACTAATAAACCTTTTGAATGTATCATACTAAATTCTATATATATATAAATACTTTGTTGACAAAAATTGGTTTATAATATATATATATATATATATATATCATCACTTCCAAAGGATTAAAAATTATATTCTAATTCCAAATATTCAGAGAAACATAGCTCTTAGATTTCATCCAAATAAAACATTGTGCTTTATAATCAAAATTTACCTCATTAAACAGTTTTTATCTTCTCTAACATTATTCTTGTTAATATAAATTCAAGATCCTTTTAAAAAATACAGTATTACAGAATCATCCTCTAGAAACAAATTTCTATTCCATCAATATTATCCACTTTCACCTTATTCTCTTATGAAAACATATATTTGAGAATAAAATTGTTATTAAAATAAATCATAATAGAAAATTTATAAAAGATAACTCAGTATGATAGGTCTATGTTTTGTAAAACTAGTCACATTGATCCCACTTATTAATAAAATATTTACATTGAATAGTAAATTCTCTAGGACATCAACAACCAAATATTTAAATTATCAATCCTCTAAAAGATAACCTATGGACATCCTGAATAATGAAATGAAAAAACTCTTCTACTCAATTCCTCAATACATAGGAAGAAAAATTGCACCCTAAATCACCATTCCTAAATTCTTTGATGTACAATATACATATATTGAGCCATGATTTATAGACGAAAATATTATAACTTTATGATGATTAATAAATCTATCTCAAAAATATACAACCCCAAAAACAATAAAGGATTTGTGTGCATAGAGACAAGATACATAAAAATATTATTCAAGTACAAGATTCATCATATCTAACATATTTTTTTTATATAAGGTTCCTTTATACATACATTATTCTTATTACCCTTCTTCATTACCATTGGAGACATTAAAACCTATAATGGGATGTGCTCTGTTTCACAATAAAGGTAAAAGTGAGAGATACAAATCAATGATGATAAATAAGACTAGAATGATGATATGGACATAAGAAAATTTGATTATCATAAGATAATAATACCTAATAATTCATATATCACATTCACGAGTCATGATATAAAATATTATTTATTCATAGGATTGGATAATATTCAAAACAAATCATCTAGAGCTTGGAGTTCAAATAAAAGGCATATCAACAACTCATAATAGTTTCAAACACATGATGGCATAGAAACCATATGATAATTCATGGTTAACTAGTGAGACCATCATCTCATATGGGATAAGGCCTCACCACTTATTTCCATTACCATAGTTTATTAGTCATCTATATATATTTCCCATAGTGTATTGAGTACATAAACTCATTTTTCATAATAATATAATAAGATATAAATATTTACCAAATACACTATAGGGATAAAACAGAACCACCAATTATATAATTAATTCTATACATTTACTTTACACAAGATTACAAACCATTTATCAATTCGACACATCATAACCCATGAAAAAAGTACATTTTTCATAATTATATCATCATAATATAATTAACCCATTGAAGGGATACATTTTTTATAAAATAATGATAATCAATAGACATGTAATGAATTTTTTTTTGCAGTTATAATATTATAATTCCAATCAATAGTAATAATACTTGAAGGTTGATTTATTATATGAAAAATAACCTTAAAATATAATTAAATTATATCATTGAAAACATGAGAAATATCATATTCCTTTCATAACTCTTTAACTAAAAATTCCTCAAATTTTTGTATAATTAATTTATTTTAAAATAAAAATGGAAACCTATAAATAATGCTCCAAATAAAAGAGTGGTTGTGATGTTGGGACAATACATTAACGCCACACACATTAAAAGAAAACATTCTATTCACACTTATTTAAAATATCAAATAACTATTGTTTAGATTTTTTACAAATATTATATTTCAAATCATGTTAAATAATGATAATGATATTGAAAATTACCTTTTTAAAATCATTTTATGTATATAATTTTAATTTTATTAAATACATTGGTAGAGCAAGTACCTGGAAGAATAATTTGTCGAAAAATGAGGATATAAGTTCATCTTTCCATTAAAAACATTTTATAGATAATTTTAAGTAAATAAGAGAAAACAATTTCCCTAATATAATAAAATTATTAAAATAATCACTGGGGAATAATATGTATGTGGTTTATAGTAAAATATCCACATAATATTACTTAGTTGAAATTTAGAAAATATTACCCAGAAATGAAATTAGTTTGCAATATAAATCCTTACCTAAAGTCCTATATTTCTTCCAATTGATTCAAATCACATATATAAAAAATATAGTATTATTATACATATATTCAACAATAATATTAATTAATTAGTTACTATGTATAATTACTTTTATAATTTAGTATTATTCTTTCATTACCATTTTTTCATTAAAATGAAAATTCATGTAAAAATAGCTTCGTTTTCCATGCATGTTTCAGATCTATTGATTCATTATATCAACCATGGTAATGGTTTAATAATAATAATAATTTTAATAATTATATATTGATCATATTTATTCATTATAATGACTTGTATACTATTTTATATAAATAAATGATAAAAAATGAGTTGCATCACTTAATGATGAAATCAATTCATACCTATGTATGAATGTTATTTCCTATTTTTGATAGATTGATAGAAAAAGGAAAATAATATTCCTCCTTTATATCATAATTAATATATCATAAAATCAAATATATTCAATATTTATTTTCGTATTATCCTTTTAAGGTGAAAATGAATATTAAATCACATCACTTTGTGGAGGTGGTAGTCCACATGTATTCATGAAAGAAATTACCATTTTACAATGGATAGAAAGGAATTCAGGAAGGTATTAGGGTATGTCTTAGCTGATATATAATGCTAAATCATTTTTAATATTGGTGGAGAGGAGGTTCTGTTATATATGGGAGGTGAGAAAAAACATAGAATTTCATTAAATAATTAAATGTAATAAATTATCGTTCAGGTTCATGTGGATTCAATAAAATACATTTCAGATAAACGATGAGGAAAAGTAAAAATACTATTAAAAATTAAAATTGATACTAGTTTATGTGATTTTTAACTGTTATATCATAGTTTTCAACCAATGTTATTCCATTTTATGATTACCATGATATAAAGTCATAACTCGTAAAGAGTCAAGAAGGATACAATAAAAGGAAAAGTGACTCAAAAGTGATTATTATTTGATATTATAAAAAATATACCAATAACTTTGGAAAATATAATAATTATTTTGAATATTAAATATTTTTAATAAAATATAATTTATCATAATTTACAATTAATATTGTTTCTGGGACTATTCACATAGTTTAACTTTAAAGACATTAAGATTTACATTGATTCCAAATATAAGAGATTGACACAATGATAATATTCTATTTTTGGGAATAGAAATGAAGGAACCAAATAATTCATCTAATAATTTTTAGTTTTATTAAATTTAAAATAATTTATTTTATATTTCTATCACATATTCAGGAAATGTGTCGGTATTATGTTTTCATTAAAAGTAATTATCTTATAATTGAAAATTAAAAAAAATACCAAGACAAAAAAATCATTTATCATTAAAATAATAATTTATAACCAAACACTACAACTTTATTTCTCAAATAAGAAATTATTAGAAATATTTAAGCAAAGTGAGTGTCATTCTGTATTTATTCCTTATTTAAAATAACATTAAAGTCGTTATCAATAGAATATAGCAATAAATTAATAAACATTTTTTTATAAAATTATTATTATTGAAATAAATTTGAAAAACTAAATAAATCTAAGTGGTTTGGATATTTATGGGCCTTATTTCATTTTTAACCATGTTATACCTATTTTACCCTTACAGAGGTGATAAATATTTACTATGTTTTCTATTCATGATTATAATACATATAAGGGAAATCTTTACCAAAATTGAACATCATTATTCTAAAAAATGGATTCTATTTGTAAATATTCAGATTCACATAGTGTAAGAAAAAAATATTCAATATTTGTGTAAAATTCAATAGGAAATTGTGTTTGGAAGAATTTATATTCCTAAAAAAAGTGAACATAAACCAATATCAAATATAATGTGGAATAAATTTTAATTAATTAGATTACTCTAAATAAATTATATATATATTATGTTAATATCAAAATAAAAATCTAATTTTATTTTTAAATTCATATTTTAATGAAATGAAATCAATTTATTATAAAAACGAGTATTTTTCATTATTCAATTAAAAATAAATCTTTCCAGAAAAATTATAGAAAATATGATCAATATAATATTGACATGATTATTTCAGAAATGATATTAATTTACTAAAATAAACATTATGGATATGATATAGCTTTATAATAATATATTTTAACAAAATGAAACAAACACATTTAAAAAAGGATTTTTCTAAATATTTAAAAAGATTTACTAAAAATTTGGTACTTATTTATGATGAATTAATTAATACATTTGAAAAAATTATAACACACACAAACAAAAACACATACACACACACAGACACAAACATATTTCATAATAAGGTTATTCATATCCATTCTTGTTGTTTAATGACTAGGTTATAATATATAATTGTTCATTATAAGATTGTTGTTGTGTGGAAAGTAAGCTTTCAGAAATTTAAAATTTATTAAAAGAGAAATATATTCTATAATATTATTGTTTTATAATATAATAATTCAAAATAAAATGTAGAATAACAAATATTTTTATGTGGTTCTTCCATTCATCCTACATCTATGGGAGAATACAACATGATTTTATTACATCATAAGTATGATGTTAAAATAACTATGATTATACTAGAACAATGATAAAAACATAAATAATCACTTTAAACCTCAAAAAGTGGCCCAACCATCTTTTATATAGTACTATACATGATCATATAGTTATATCTACATCTTACTTTTGATGTTGTCCATCTATTACACAGTGTAACTACTGATTCTATGAATAATTCGTCGATCTAAACTCCTATCACTGATTCAGTAATATTATTCTTACATCAAAAACAGTCTGTAGAGACCCAAGCTATACATACATGGAAGTTAAATTTCTTTTGTGGAATACTTAATAGATGACATAAACATGTCCCCATAGACCATATTAGTTTGGTGTCTTCGGAAACATGGAACATATTTTCTAACTTTGTGAAAGATCTTCGACATCTCCTATAAAGATCTTACACTTTGTTTTTGCTACCTAAATCCTTTCTTTATATCCTGGGGAAAATAAAACATAAAAAGGGTGAGGTAAAATTTTTATTTAGGGTAATAATGGAGAATATAAAACAATCCATAAAGATAAGAATATAAAAATACGAACATAAAGTTTAAACATTAAAATATTGAGTCATGAAATATATTTTGGCAGCACATAATGCATAGATCAAAATATAACATTAACCATGATATAATATCATTGGAATAAAACATTTAATTGTTTCAAACTAATAAGCACATAATATGATTTCCATATTATCCAAGGCATTACATCTAAGACCATCATAATGGACAAAGTCCATTACTGAACCATGTTTAATTGTCATCCCAAAAATGTATTACTGAACTAGATTTATATTCTATTCTAGTCATGTCTATCTCATGTGATATAAATATTTACCCAATGCATTGGACTAAGATATAGAACCCATCAATATCATAATAAAATCGTTCTTACATGTGCCAGAAAAACATAAACCATTGATCACTGCAGAACCAAAATAAAAAATGGGTTTCTTAAACATCATTTCATCATAACATAATCCCTATAAAACAATTGGATTTCATAAATATAATTCCATTATAAACATAATCAAATCCTAGTTTTAATTGGAATAGATACATAACTCTATGTCAACATAGATGGAAAATAGTTTTGACAAAACATTTGAACTTAATTCCTGAAAAAATATCTTTTCATATTAAAAAACGTTTTCTTTTCTCAAAATGTAATTCAATATTAATATAAATGAATTTAATTTAAATTTAAATATTTTAAAAAAATATTAATGAGAGAAATTCATTATGAATGCATCAATATCCATTAATTCCATATAAGTTCAAAAAACATTCTCCTCCTGCTTTTGCCGGAAAAGTAAAAAAATACCTCGTTTGATAAATAAAAGAAATATTACTTCCATAAAATTTAGTAAAAGACAAAAATGGGTAAAAATTAAATTAAAAATACATAAATTAATATTAAAAATTTTATGAAACCATTTTTAGAAAACATGGACATAGATGATAAATATATCCCCAGTAAATACTTATGTATAAACAATCTCAGATAAAAATGAGTTTGAAAAATTATCCCTTACCTTATGTTCAATTTCTTCTGTATGTGTCCAAAAATTATATATATTGGGTTTAAACATATTATTAACTTCTAATAGAACCATAATAATATTTATGATATCATATATGATTTACATATAACATTATATTACCCATTCATTTGTCCATTCAGTTTAAAGCAATGTTTTGGGTAAAAATAATTTTTTTTAACGTACCTATTTGGACTTGTTATTCATGATATTATTATTTAGATAATTATTTAATTACTTCCATAATGTAAAACATGGTTTATATTTCATATATATTATATATATATATATATAATAGATAGATAAATGAAATGGAATACACCTTTTATAGAGACGGTAGCCTGTACGTACACATAAATGTTGTTTTTATTTCATTACTGAATTTAATGGAATTAAGTAATGTACATATATATACAAAAATATGTTATAATTATTATTTAATATATTTCCTTATTACTTAATATATATACTTTATAATAATTCTTTAATGGTTAATGTGGATAATGAATCTCATCACGTTGTGGAGATTGTTCACGAGCGACGGTATCATTCCAATAATTGTTGAATGGTATTTAAGTGGATGGTTTATAGTATCTCAGAATTAGTATGATGTTATAATGATATTATATAGTTATTATTTCCACCATTATACCCATCCATGTAAAGTGGTGGTGAAAAATACATTACACTACGGTGTGGAGATGGTAAGTCGTACGTACACATGCGCAGTGATTTCTTGTTTCATATGATGGATATAAGGTGAAATAGGGTCATTTAATATTTATAATAACATATAAGTATATTATTGATACTTATGTTATTACTTTATAATGAAACAACTAATGAAGAGGAAGTAGAAGAAGAAAAAAATTGAATGAATCGGTAAATGAGATTACCTCTTCCTTGACGTACCTCCTCTAAATTTTCTCCTAGTGAACTTCACATGGTCTTTTGAGGAGACAGAAAACACTAAAATGTTACTAGGTATGTTGAGAAGATAAATTGGTGGGGTTTTTCTAAGCTTGAAGGCTCAAAATGGATTGAATATGAGAGGGATTAGTTTCCCTTTTATAACAGAGGAGATGGTGCACTTTTGCGAACTCTCAAGATATTAATTTATTATAAATTAAATTTCGATTATAAATTATCCAAAAATTATTTAATTTGAATATAATATTATTTTCATTCGGATAACCATCATTTTATAATTTTTAGACAAGGTTTGAATTTTTTTGCATCCTTATCTTTTTGGTTTGACCCTTATTTTACCCTTTTTAATCTTATCGTGACCTTGCACATTGTTTGTTAATTTAATTACCATATCATTTAAAATGAACAAAAATTATATTTATGAAATATTTGGACATATATTAACCATTTAGCTGCATATTAAATTTTTAGGAACTTATTATCATTTAATAAACTATTTTATGTTTTTTGTTATGAATTATATAAAGTTTGGACACTATTCATACTTGAATTTTTTAAGAATTCATAACAAACTGATTCCTCTGAACTAAAGAAATTAATGCATTCCTAATATATCAATGGAATCAAATTTTTGAAGTTAAATTTAATTTAATATTTATAATTTCATTTATTTGAATATTTTATTAATGATGTAATTACTACATCGTAATTATATCATATATAAATCTATTTATATAATGTCTAAAAATTACAAATAAAATACCATGATGTATGAAATACTTTTATATTTATAATGACTATTTATATACATATATAAACTTTATATAACCCTATATTATAATCTATTCAGTAAAAGATATTTGTTTAGGTTATAATTATCCTTATATTAAATTAATTCTTATAAAATGTCATTTTCACATCCATGTGAATTCATGGGGTCCCAAAATTGACCCATGGATTCTCATGGTCATAAATATATCATACAATACGATTATTACATGTTTTAGTGTACTTTAATATTATTATAATATTTTTTTAACCTTTATTTACCATATTCACCTTTTAACCATGGTGAATAAAATAATTATTAAAATTACTATTCATAAAGAAAAAAAATCAATGATACATATTTAAAAGAATTGAAACATATTATTAAAATTATGGAATCCATTTTTCCAAATTCAAACCATAGAAGAAACAGTAATTAATTTAAAATTAATTCACGTAGTCAAAACCAAAATACGAGGTTTTAAGAAGTAATAACAATCAAAATATTGACATGTGTTTATGTACAATATAAAAGAAAAATTACTTCCAATGACCAAAATTGGATTAAATGATAAAAATATAATCCAATTATACTTTGAAAACAATTAAAAACATAATCAACTATTTAAATAAATTAGATAAAATTGTAGTTTTCTGTTAAAATGTAGTATTTTTCACTATTCATTAAAATTTTAATTTTATAAGAAAAATATCAAAAATTCAATAAAAAGTAATAGTTTATGTGCTTATTCAAAATAAGAAGTTTATTTTGTCACATTTAACTTATAAATATTTCATGAACTATATTAAAAATGGTTGTTCGATCAAAAGGCGACAAATTATAATTTTTTTTAAAATACATATTTTATCTGAAAATTTAGTTCTCATATCATGCTCTAGAAAATGTGTAAGATTAATGTTAATGTTATATAAAATTCAAAAATGTGGTCAATACTATTCATGATGGTTTGTTTATATTCCATTAAATAATAATATTTTAATAATATATCATTGTTTAGTGAAAGTTTTTATTGCATACAACATAAGATATCGAAGAAGTTCTCTCTCAGGAGTAACACAAGCCAAGTCAGTATTGCATGTAGTGCATGGTTAATTTAGTGTTGTGCATAACATTATACAAAATTATTTCATTTGTACATTGAACAAAATATATACTCACTGTCTCTTGAAATTAATTCTTTCAAAGAACATGAAATTTTGTACAACACAAGCCAAGAGTAGTGTTGCGTATGTGTCAAGATAATAAAGTGTTGCATATAGTGAAAGATAATCTTGGTTTAGAGTACAACACAAAACATCAAAGAAATTTTAAATGAATCTATCTCATAAAATCTCAGGGTGTTACATTCTACCACCTCATAATAAATTTTTCCCATAAATTTAATTGGTGTTATAAATGGTTCTCTACATGAAATATTCTTTCATGGAATCCCACATCATAAAAAGTGATACTAAAACATCATTTTAAAAAGTAAATATTGAAATATAATAGTTAGCCTAAGTAACTCATCATTGTTTTTCCACATAAAGAACATAGGAGGGATGTGAAAACAAGGATATGTAAGAGAAATCTATCCATCATGTTTTGATGGATAGTGATAGAGAATAAGGTTTAGAGAAAGTTAACTACTAGAAAGCCATAAATATATGATAATTTTAAGGACCATATAATTCATCAGATAAGAGGGTACTGTGATAACATTTTTGGTTTTCAGGATCCTTTCCTTAATGTTGAATAATTTTTCATGAGAATAAATACTTACTTGATATTGGTACAATATCACCATTGTTCGTGCCTTGAAAATTTTCCACCCCATCTCTTAGTTAATAAAATTATGTTGATTTTGACATTATTGAAGTGTTAGAAGATCATGCGGTATAATGATATGTCATTCCATATATCTCAACAAAAATTTTAGCACAAGTATTCAAATATTCATAAGTCTACCTATAATGATATAATACATTAATATAATAAAATGAAAAAAAATAACTTATACTATTCATAAATGGATAACATTAAAATCCTTTCAAAAACAAAAAAAATATAACTTTAGAAAGAGGTGAACTATATCAACTTAACATTTTTCTCACATTTCTCATTTTTATGTTCTTGGTTATCACATTCCAAACATATGAATACCTTAATTATGTATTCTCTTAAACCATTATAATAACATGAATTACCATATAAATTCAATGAAAACATGAATTATGTAAAAATTAACTCTTTCAACACACCAGAATACCAAAAATTCTATATACTAAAATCATGATATCACTTTGTCCTTTTATCAGTCACGAGCTCAATAATACTATCAAACATCTCTTTATCTCTTTATCCCATAATTATTCATATATCATGTGCTTGAAAAAAAATTCATTCACTTTTCAAGGTTTTTAGTACTATATAATATTTAAAAACCAAAATATACCAATACATAGATATTCCAATATTCCTTAATACTATAAATGACATTCCATAACACTATTTTGGAATCCTATTACATAGACACTTAATCATTCCACCACTTCGTTTTTATATTCAAAATCACCAATATTGATTTCATGTGATGTACCTTTGTCATTTGAATTAAGAGGTTACTGTTATAGATCATCATTTACTCTTGGATTTGGGCATTGGTTAGCATAATGCCCCATATATTTTCACTTTTATCATTGAAATTTTGGTGATGTGTTCTTTTTAGTCTTTTCTCTATTCACATCATTAGAAACCTTATTCACATTACTTCAGCCCTCGGATACTCGATGAACTTATTTTCCACACCTGAAACATTTTTTAGTCTCATTATGAAAATCTCCACCATGCTTCTTTCCTCAATTTTATTACAAGTAAACATTCATCTTATTTTCACCATTGTTTTATGATTTTCACTTGAACTCCATCATTCAATTCTTGTCAAAACCATGAGATGGATATGTGACCCCTACATCCAATTCTACATTGATATCAAAAAATACAATATATTCATATCTATTTATGTTTATTATAGTTAGTTCCTTTATAATACTTGGTTTTAAGCCACGAAATAATCCATCAAATTTACTTTCAGGTTCGATGATAAAGCCAGAAGCATAACTTTCAAGCATTTTAAAATTCTCCTCATATGTACCAACAAATTGATCATACAATTTCTTAAGCATAAAGAACTAGTTTTACATTTTTTGAATAATAATATGGAATTACTTATTGAAAAATAAGTTTTTGAACTCATCCCATTCTATGGATCCAATTTTATCTTGGTGCCTTGTATTCTTAATTATAGTCCACCACTGATCTGCTTCACCTCCTAAATAGTAAATAGCCAAAATTACTTGTTTATGTTCCGAATAGATAGGGATGGAAAATATCTTTTCAATGGTACAAATCCATTGGTTAGAATCAAGTAGATAAGAAGACCCACTGAAAGAAGGTGGAAGTTTCGTCTTGAAGAACACAATAGAATAGTGTTCCCTTCTCTACACATTTAGTATTACAGAATGATTCATAGCATGTTTATATATAAAAATATGATTTTCATGGAATATCCCATAAAATTTGGTTTTTTAGGAGGACAATTAACTCATTTCCCAGTTCATTTAGAATTAAAATGGTTCTTTCAAGATACATTCATTGTCTAAACCCAAAAAGAATAGTGTGAGAGGAAATCAAATAATAGAAAATAACATAATCAAGGGGGTCTAGTTTAAATCTATAACATATTAGGTTTAATTATGGGTTATTCATGCTAGTTATCATAATTCATGTACTATATACAATAGTTATACTTATCCTTAGGGACATCCCTTGATATACCTCAGAAATATCTATAAATATCTTCCTAAAGATTTCAAATCCTAGTTTAAAAAGCTTAACCAAAACATCACTCTGTTACAATCTATAGGGAACCAAGATTTACGTAAATGGAAATTATATTTCTTTTGTGAAATACATAATACATGAAAAAAATATATTCCCAAAGACTGTATTAGTTTCATGTCTAGGGAAACTTAGAACATAATTTTCTATATTTGTAAAAGATCATCCACATCTCTTATAAATATCTTCCCCTTATTTCTACATAAGAAATTTATTTATATCATGGGGAAAAGAAAAAATAAAATGGGTGAGATAAAATGCTCAGTAATGGTATATATGGAGAACATAAAATAAACCATAAACATAAGAAAGTAAAAACATGAACAAAATGAGTAAACATCAAAATCATGAGTCATGAAATAAATATTTGTAGTACTTAAGGAAATAATCACAATGGAACATTAACCATGATAGAATAGTATTGGAAGAAAACATCTAATTGTGGAAAAATAACAATCAAATAATATAATTTCTATAGTATCCAAGGGATTTCTGCCAGGACCATCATAATATACAAATTTCATTACCGAAATAGGTTTTCTTGCAGATACATCAATGTATTATTGAACCATATTTACTTACCATTTCAGTTATATCTATATCATGAGATTTAAATATTTACCTAATTAATTGGATGGATATATTGGTCCCATCCATCTCATAATTATATCATTCTTATTTGTTCCATAAAAACATAAATCATTCATCATAGCATAACCCAAATAATAAAATGGGTTTCTTAAAAATCATTCCATCATAACAGAATCCAAGAAAAAAATTGGATTTAATAAATATAATTCCATAATAAACATAATCAAATCATCGTATTAATATTAATATAGATATAACTCTATGTCATCTTAGATGGAAAATAATTTTAACAAAAACATTTGATGTTTTTTCCTGAGGGAAAAATCATTTCTTCTTCAAAAAATTTTTCGTTTCTCAAAATGTCAAGCAAATTTAAAAGAAAAAAATTTAATTTAAAATAAACATGATATATTGTAAAGTAATATTCATGTATATAATTAGTTATGAAAGCATAAAAATCCATTCATTCTATATAAGTTAAAAAAATCATTCTCCTCGTATTTTTTCGAGAAAAGTCTAAAAGTACCTTGTATGGTAAACAAAAGAAATATTTCTATCATACCATGTATTAAAAGTAAAAAATGGTTAAAAATTACATTAAACATGCATATAATAATATTAAACATTTTATGAAACCATTTTCAGAAAACGTGGATATAGATGATAAATATATCTCTAGTAAATACTTATGTATAAACAATCTCAAATAAATATGAGATTGCAAAATTAACCATTATCGTAGGTCCGGTTTATTCCTAATCTGTAAAAAACTCCTATATAGTGGGTTTAAAAATATTATTAACTTGTAAAAAAACTATAATGATATTTACTATATCATATATGTTTTAATTATGACTTTATATTATCCATTCATTTGTCAATTTCGTGTTAAAACAATGTTTTGGGTAATAATCATTTTATTTAATGTATGTGTTTGGACTTGTTATTCTTGATTTATTACATAGATCAAGATTTACTTACTTATAGAATGTAAAAAATGATGTATATATAATATATATTCAGTATATATATATATATATATATATGAAATGGAATACACCATTCATGGAGAAGGTAGGTTGTGCGTACACATTAATGTTGTTTTGAATTGCTTATTGAATTAAATGGAATTAAGTAAATAATATAAATAAATATATATATATTTCATTTAATTATTATTTCAAATATTTCATGATTATTTATTATATATACACTATAATGATTCTTGATTGGTTAACGTGTAGAATGAATGTCATCGCATCGTGGAGATGGCATACAAGTGACGATATCATTCAATAATTTTTTAATGGTATTGAAGTGGATGGTTTATAATATATCATAATTATTGTCATGTTATAAAAATAATATACAGTTATTATTTCCAAAATTATATCCATTCATTCAAGGTGGTGGTGAAAACTAGATTACACCACGACGTGGAGATGGTATGTCGTATATACGCACACACGATGATTTTATTTTTTTTAGGATTGATAGAAGGTGAAATAGGGTTTTTTCATATTTATAATAACATATTTTAATATGAGTAATATTCATTTTATTACTGTATAAAAAATCAAATAATTAAGTGGATGTATAAGAATAACAAAATTTGAATGAATCGCTAGAACAGATTACCTCTTCCTCGACGTGCGTCCTTTAAATTTCTTCTTAGGTCACTTGAGTTGGTCTTTTGAGAAGACCAGAACCTGTTGAATGTTACTAGGGAAGTTGGGAAGTTAAATGGTCAGAGTTTTATTGAGCATAAAGATAAAATTGTAGTAAAGTCGACAGGGATGAGGTGCACTTTAATAAGATAAGAGAGGGGCACTTCCTAAAACTCTGAAGATATTAATTTTTAATAAATTCAATTTCAATTAAAAATTTCTCAAAACATATTTATTTATAATATATGATGATTTTTTAGAATACCCTTCATCCTATAATTTTTAGAAAAGTTTTTGTATATTTTTTTATCCTTATCTTTTTGGTTTAACCCTTATTTTACCCTTTTTAATATTAACATTATATAACGCATTGCTCGTTGATGTAATTATCATATCATGTCAAATGACAAAAAAAAAGATATTTATGACATATTTGGAATTATATTAACAATTTAGAATAATATTACAATTTTAGGAATTTAATATAATTTAATAAGCTATTTAATGATTTATGTTATGAATTATGTCCATTTCCGACACTATTCATTCTTGTTTTTTTAAAAAATTTATAACAACCTGATTCATTAAAACTAATGGAATTAAAGATACCTAATATTTAAATTTAATATGTAAAATTAGTGCAGAGAATCATAATATTCAAATTAACTTTATTTTAAAATCTATAAATTAATTTATTTTAATCCTTCATTAATAAGGTAATTACTACATCATAATTGTGTCAAAAATAAATATATTTTTCTAATGTGTAATAATTATAAATAAAATACCTGGATTTAGGAAATATTTTAGTATTTATAATGAATATTTATATATATATATATATATTATATATCCTTATTTAAAATATATTTATTAAAATATATATGAATAGGTTATAATTATCTTTACTTTTAATTAATTCTTATAAAATGTGATTTTCACATCCAAGTGAATCCATGGGGGCCCAAAATCACCCCAAGGATTACCATGGTAGAAATAAATCATCCAATTGGATTATTACATGTGTTATGGTAGTTTAATATTAATATTATATATTTTTTACCCTTAATAACCACATTTACCCTTTAACCATGGTAAATAAAATAATTACTGAATTTAATATTTATTACGTCCAAAAATAAAGGGTTATTATTTAAAAGAATTATTATTATGATTCTGAATATGAAATATATTTCTCTAAATTCAATATAACAATTTTTCAACAATTTATTTAAAATTAATTCCCATTGTCAAAACCAAAAAGCGGGTTTTTAAGAAGTAATAACTATCAAAAGATTCATATATGTTTATATCAAATTTAATAGTTAAATTACATATAATGACCCAAATTTTATTTAATGACAAAAATATAATCCAATTAAACTTTTAAAATAAATAGATAATATAACTATATAAATAAATTATATAAAAAGGCAGTTTCAAGTTAAAATTTAGTATTTTTCACGATTCATTAAAATTATAATTTTGTTAGAAAAATACAGAAAAATCAATAATAAGTACATTTTTTTGACCGTAATAAAAAAAGTTTATTTTTTAAAATTTATCATATAAAAGTGTCAAAACTATATTTAAAATGGGTGCACCATATAAAGTGGTAAAATTTAATTTTTTTAAAAAATAATTCTTTTATCTGTAAAATTTATTTTCATCCCATATCATGTTCTGTAAAATGTGTAAGATGAATGAAAATGTTATATAAAAATAAAAAAGTTGTTAATACTATTAATAATGGCTATGTTATATCCCATTAAATAATAATATTTTAATAATATATCGTGGTTTAGTAAAACTTGGTATCATGTACAACACAAGATATCAAGGAAGTTCCCTACCACATGTAACACAAGCCAAGACAGTGTTGCGTGTTGTGAAATATTCCTTTTGTGTTTCACATAACATAATAAAAACATAGTTCATTTATACATTAAATAAAATCAATACTCAGTGTTAGGTGAAATGAATTCTATGAAAAGAACTTAAAATTTTGTGCAACACAATACAAGAATTCTGTTGCGTATAATGCAAGCTACTACGGTGTTATATATAGCACAAGCTAATATTGGTGTAGAATATAACACAAGACTTCAAGGAAATTTAAATAAATATATCTTATAAAATGTTGGGGTGTAACATTTTCTTAAATCATCCATGAAAATAATAATTTATAAACATATAAAATTATAATATGGTAATCAAATTATCTAAATATATAATGATTTGACAATCTATTAATCTTAAATCAAAAGTTTGACAACTTCAGAAAACCTCACTATTATCATACTAAAGATGACTATCCCTGAATGAAAATTTGGACAAAAATATCTCCTGGCGACTTCATCATCTGTTGAACTAATTTCCTAAAAAAATAATATAATTGTTTAATATTCAATCCAATTTTTGGTTTGGTTAGATCATCATGGATTTTGTTTGAAATTCCGGGAAGTTTTTAGTGGTGTTTAGAGGGTTCAGTGAAATTTGTATGTTTTTGGTGGTGTTTATGAGTGAATGTGGGGATCCATGGAGAAATGAATTGTCATATTCATGTCTTGGATGGCCATTATTATTTACTCAAAACATTGGGGGAGGATTATAGAAGGAAATATAAGTTTGGATACATGGTTTCAAAAAATGTGCATCATTCAATGTTTTCATTATAAAAAGGACTATATTTTGTTTATTTTTTCCAAACACATTCCTATGACCCTAATCTCAACCCTCACATGGGATAACACCTTCATGGGTATTTTTTTCAGGCCTTATAAAATGATTTATTCCACCATAAACTCCATAGGTCTAAGATAAACCCCTCTTATATTCTCGGTCCTCTCTTATCATTGTTTACAAATCTAGGGATTTGATTAAGATATATCATCGAGGAATTATAACAACATAGAAACTAATAGGACTATTTATTATAGATAAAAGGGGAGGATTTGATGAATATTATTCATGTATTTAAATAATTTATTTGTTCAATTATAATTCTATAGGAGTTTTTCATTACTTTCTATGGGATTTTAGTGATTTCCTCAAATATGACACTTACGAAATTAAGGGATTTTACCATGAAATTTATCTGTGATGTTAATGTTTTTTGGAATATGTGTGAAAAAATCAAGGTATTTATAAAATTTTTGGAGTGAATTATGATGTTTGTAATCCTAAACTTTTACATATAATAAATCATACTACCAAAATGTAGTTTTATTGAGTGCATATTAAATTGGTAAAAATCATCATGGATGAAGCATTCAAATGATATCTAAGTGATCATTTCTGCATCATGGGTCCAGGTAACCAGACTCTATCAACATATTAATTCCCTATTATGAAGTCTAAATACAAGTGCAACCATCCAATTGGTTGGGGTTCACAATTATTAGAAGATATGAACAAAAAAATCCATCTAATCCCCTACTTTAAGAGGATCCAACTCAATGTGATATCAGAATAATAACTGGTAGTATATATCATATAGTAAAAATTACCTATATGTATCATCATCCTTAACTTTCATAATTATTGACCAATCAATGAAAATGGATTCACCTTATTAAGCTATTGCAGCTGGGTGTTATCACCATTCAATAGGGAGGGTCATTTATATTAGCCTTCAAAAAGGGCAATTCCCTAGGGGTGGTCCCTGAATAAAATCATCATCAATAATATGATAATAATTAGTCCAAAAACACCCATGTTGGATAGAATCATTGGTACATAATGATATTATTTACAATAGGGGATGAAATTAGATCAACACATCTAGATAGTTAACTCAAGAATGATATATAATTCTTGGACCTATTCCAATATGATTCATGTTCCATTGATTCTATATAACTTATTTCTCACCATTATAATTTAATAAACTAATGGTAAGTGTCTTGTTCGATAGATACATAATCCAACACATAAAAATTGATTTCCTAGTCATAATAGAAAAACCATAAATAAATTAACACTTCTTCCACACATTCCCAAAAAAAATAAAGTTATATATTTATCTACAAAAACCATTACTAGGAAAAACACACAATATTACCACCATTTAATGGCCTAAAGAACTGGGGACATTCATGGAATTGTGTTAAGATAAGTGTGACAACCAAATCCCTACTATAATATGATAGGGGATAAGGAATAAAATTGAGTGGAAATATCACACTTATATTCATCTCGATACAAAGGTACATCCACACACACACAAAAACAACTAAAAACCATTCAAAAATGAAGAGAAATAATAAATAGAATAAACTATATTATTTAATTGCATTCAAAAACCTCTTGGAATATATATGAGAATAATAATAATTTAAATGATGAATAAAAGGGGAAAAATTAGTGGCCATCCCTAAAAAGAGTACCAAACTAGAAACTACTCAAATATGTTTATTTAATAGAGAGCCCCACTCATGATCTTAAATAACCAACTATATAAAGAGGTCACTACCAATAGTATCTACTATGATCCATCAACAACAGATATATTAAAAGCCACTGTCAATCTACTTTTTTCTCTATAAGAAATGAAATGCATAGGAAAATACCATTCCAAGGTGAGTATTTATATACCCAGTATGAAACCCTGAACAAAAATAGGAAAATTTAAATTAAATAGCAATATCAACACACGATACATAAAGATAATATATTTCAGGAATAATGTTATTCTCATGAAAACACAATTAAAGAGTGATATGGGATCTCTATAATTACTTCTATTGTAAAATCATTTCCTTCCTAAAAATACATTTTTATGTGATTACCTTCTTACTGTAGGCTAACATAATCCTCACTATAACAATCTAAGACCTACTCTATTCATATAAAACATCACAATGTGGGGGGGGTGTTGACCCATGAAGGGTGGAGGACCCATGCCTCATCTAAAAAATGATTATGATTGGTTAATACTACTTTCACAAGAGAATAATACTCTAAATTTACTATGAAAGGGTTCCATCATACATGTATATATAAATATGTGACTCACATCCATACCCCTATATTTTATCAGGGGTGCTAACATCCTCTAATTTACTATGAAGATCACATTGGAGTTTCATGATAATATATTTAAGATAAATGAAGCTATATTCTTGCACATCCTCATATCATATTTATTATATAAAAAATGAAGGCTATCACAATATCGTAAATGAAATTATGCTCAAAATGGAATAATCATATAACTAAATATATTCCCCAATGATGATGATATTAGATGTATAACACCCTTGAAGAACAACATATCATGTGTTTATGAGGTACAAATGGTTTAAAACTAATTATATGCCATGAAATTTCTTATAGCCTCACATGGTGTATAATTGGCCATGTACACAATTTTAAATCTGAAGGACATGACATCTTGGTCCTCCTAAGTTCCTAATCATGCACTCTCCAATCATGGGATGTGTGGATATATAGGGTGTATAAGTTTTGGGTGAGATATACAGTATGTTGGCCTCGCAAACTATCTATGCATGTACTACCAGTAAATGGCTTGGCTACATAGCCAATATTCAATGACATGTGGGTCCACCACAAGACATATTATATTTGTATTGGTCCAGAAGCCAAGCTACCATATAGTGTTGAATACACATCTTTTGTTACAATATAATTAAAAACATAAAGGTGGTTTTTTGACAAAAAAATGAATATTTTACAACATATAATATATATATTTAGCTTCTCTAGTAAATGCCACTTTTATCCCCATCCATGATTCCATAATCACAGTGAAACATATCTCTTCAACAATTACTGTCCTTATGTGTTTGAAAATTTGGAATCTTGTCAACAGAGAAATATATCTCTTACACATAATCCATGCATAAGCCCTGGATCCCCATGTCTTTCACAGAAACATTGCGAATTTGGAGGAATGATTGTACTTAAACCTATCCAGTAATGTCAAATCATTGACCAGATCACCCAACAATAAAGTATGTGAAGAATAAATGAGGTTATAGAACATTAAAAAATAGATACTATCATTTGACATATCTACCATAACCAATGATCATAATTATGTAAACAAAAGGGAAAAATTAAAACTAGCACATCACTGAAACTATGAAATTTCAATGGTTCAGAAAAAGAAAACAATAATTCACAAAAAATAAATTTTATACTTTATATAAATCAACTAAAAAATAAATACACAATAAATATTTATCTCTACCTTGAGAATAGATTTAATGTTTTGGGATGAAAACATTTTCTAGTGATCTCATTTTTGTTCCCACTCCATTGATCATTTTTTCTCGGAATCCCTTTAATTGTTTTCTTTTTATCCATGATCATAGTCTTTTCCATTAATTCAAATGGTTTCTATATCCTCATCCCCTATATTTTCCATGGAAATGTCTATAAAACAATTTGTTTTATATATTACAATATTTTTAGTGGAGTGGCTATATTTAGATATTTCATAAATTATGTTAATAAATTATTTAACTTATTTAGAACATCTAAAAATGGATTCACAATAATGGAACATCAGATATCAAAAAAAATTATATCATACATATGGTAATCCTTTTTCAAAAAGAATCATTTTAATATATTTTCAATCAAATGATCTGATCAATGAAAATTCAATTTATTCTGAAGATTCATGTTTACAAGATATAAAAATATTAAATATTTTTATTATATTGAAACCGAGTCTTATAAGACCAAAAAATCTTTATAATTTCTAATATAAATTAAATGATAATTTATCAAATTTCTCCAAAAATTTCAAACATAAAAAAGAGAGTTACATATACTATACCATTAGGATGAGTGAAAAATCTATGAGAAAACCCTATAATATTAGTGATGCTTTGAATATTTTCTTATCTAAATTTCTGAAGATGCATAAAAAGGGATCTATTTGAAATTTTCACATGGGTAAGACATGTATGTGAGTTGGATAATATTTTCTATCTTATAAGGGATGAAAAATATTTGATTTTTAGGTGGATTTTTGGGAGTAAAACATTTCACACTCTAGTAAGGTTGTATAAAGAAAACACATCTATTGTTTTCTTATTTAAAACAATGTTATTGACTAATTAAAATATAGAGGAATCTAAAATATATCATTTATGAAAGTTATTTTCCCAAGGATGTTTTCAAGAAGGCAAAAAAAACATGAAAATTTTAGGTACTATGTTCTTTTGTTTCAATTTTTGAGGGAATTATATGAGGGTTTATTTATTTTTATGATCGATGGCTATGCCCTAAATTTTATCATTCATGTTTTTATTATTTTAGTGTCTATGTTTTTCATTTTCATGTAGAAAAAAACAAAAAAATAATTTTCAATATCACCATCTATTTTTATAAATTTTTGAAATTTTTGATTTTGGTGGACCCATTTGTCTTGGATTTTGTTTCTAAACACTTTTAGGGTTATATATAGTTTTTTTTTATTTTCTAAACCATTTATATTATTCCAAATGATTAAAAAATTTAGATTTAAATTCAATTTTTCATGGAAGATTACATTTTTATTTACATGTGATTATCTCTCTATTTAACTAATTAGATATTATAGGTTTTTTATCCTAAAGGTAAAACATTATTTTCTATATCATTAGTATGTTTTTCCTCTTGGCAGCACATAAAACATAACATTTGATTCACAATCACTTCTAAATTTCCTTGTAAATTGGAATACACAACCTTTTGTTGATTTAGGAACTAATTCCAAGGCTCTAGTGCAAAACCAATACAAATATTATCTATAAATAATATTTTCTCTATATAAGAAAGGTATAGGTTGTTCTTATAGTCTTAAATATAGTTTTTAGGGAAATATCCATCTCTATAATCAATTATAAATCCATACCCATCAAAATTGACGGTTTTTGAATGTTGAGGTTGTATATTTTTTATGAAAAACAAGAACATGTATGACTTTGAACACCACAATGGTGGAATTTTTCCTTATTTTCATTTTTAGGATTATTATTGAATGTTTAATAAAATCAATAATTTTATTTTTATTGAATCATTTTTCCTTCCTATGTATTTTTCTTGTTCTACAACATTTATGTTGTGAATTTTATGAAAGTGATTCAAAAACATGTCTTACTTCTTCAGAAAATATGTTTTATAAAAATCACCTCTAAGAGACATATGTATAATGGTCAGATTATATGTGGTGTAGATATTATAAAAGAGATCCATTAGAAAATTTGGAAAAAGGTTATAGTTGTAATATTTTATAAGAATAATATTAAATCAATCTCTTGTTTCATAAAATAACTTATTCTCATCTATTATAGCACTGAAGACAGTATATCAAATTATAGTGGTCATTATCCACTTATAAATCTTTATATCATATGAATTTAAGACCTAGATCCATGTTTTAATTATATATTCATCTAATTTTTTAGACCAGGTAAGATAGTTAAAAAAAATAAAAAATGAAAAAGCACTCATTTTTAACTCTTCCTTATTATGTCCTTATAATTTTAACTATTAAAAAACACTATAAAATTGATTAATGAAATCTAAATATATATTTTTTGAAATCCATTGAAGTAAGGTAATTCAGAAACAATGATTTTTTTTATTTCGTAGTTCTAATATATAGGATTTATTTTATTACATCAATGATTTCATTATAAAATCGGAAAAAAAAACTTCATAAGTCATGTAATACCAGTTATTTGTTTTCTGGGATGTTGTTTCATTGTCAATATTTCCCATTATATTATTATTATTATTTATCATGATCAGATAGATGTTTATTATTTTCATGGATTAAGGGATCAATATATTTTTCTATTTTATAATATGTATAAAATTTTGAAATATTTATCTTGAGACTAGCACAAAATATACACAAAAGATGCCCATTTTAAAAATAAATAACATTGAAAATTGAATTAATATTATATTTTTTTCTTGGACACACATTCTACCCAAGTGATGAACAAGAATATTTTATAGGTATTTGAAATAACAAGTTTATTGGTTTTTTACAATTTTTGAAACTAGTATATTATGAGTTGGACCACACTCACAAGTTAAGTGAACATGTTTTTGTTAACCAGTTGTAATGAATACATATAAAAATAATCATCAACAAAAATATGATGATTAAGAATAAAAAAAATATTAATTGAAATATTTTAAAAGTGTAAAAAATTACAGAATAATGATGAAGATGATGAAATGGAAATTTTCCTATGGGAAATTCCATGTATACATATAGAATAAAATAAATGAACATGAAGATAGATAACATGTGAAATTTATGTTTTTTATTCAAAATATTCCCTTATTTTTTATAAAACATTATCAGGTTAGTAATCATAATGATTCACCAACCCCCAATATTAAGAAGGTTGACATGTATTCATTTAAATTAAATAGTATCTCATCAGAAAAATATTCCGCTAACCATAAATAATGGTGATGATAAATTCACCATAACCATACTTCCATTTGATAATGGTGTACTACTCTTCAATAGGATGTGAAATGACCTTCTTTTAAAATTTCTATAAATAATTGATCTAATAGTTAAAAATTTATAATCAATATAAACCATTAACAGATTCATAAATATATTAATGTCTTGAAACTCATCCAAATACAAATCAGAAGACAAACAGAAATTAATTTTAAATTTTATCATAAACTAAATAAAATATGAAATCAGATTAGTATTAATCAATATATATATTTTAGAAAATCTTAATTTTATGAAAAGAATAATCTATGGAGTAAAATTTATAAAATGATGCGAGTGAATGAAAATAAAAGAATTCAATGAATCCTCTCCCTTAATATCACATCTTCTCTAATATACTCTATATAGAAGGAATTTTAAATTGATTGCCCCTATTATTTCTAGCAACAACTTTATAATATTGAACACATTAAAATTGAAAAAACTAGTTCCCTCATAAAATAAACATAGATTTAATTTCACATAATTTTTTCCAAATCGACAGGTTTTCTTAGAATTCCATTTCCATTTATTTCAATACTACATCAAATTAATTTTATCCTCTTAACCAATTAATTCATGAACTTCAACGCATATCATAAAATATATTGGTATTCAGGAAGATTTTTTATATATCACTAATACAATCTTAAAACAACTAACTAAAAATTTCATATCTTCAAAAAACTGATATTGGTATTATTCTATAATCAACCTAGTCTACTACACCTCATATAGAAAAGGTTTTACCCATGTCATAGGGAAAAATATACAAGAATTACAAACCTAACTGAAACCTAATGTGTGATAAAACCACATCCTCAGTTTAGTCCAATTTATGATAAATTACTAAGAAACAATTCATCGAGATACATGAGTTAGAAATACAGTTCCCACTTCTCCAACCATAGTCACTCATGAATCCAGATTCTCATAGGAATATGATCAGGTAACTAGTGTGACATTACATATAGATTCACTTCCACAATGTTTGGAATCACAGATTTTACCTTCTTGGATTGAAATTGTACCTAAAATAAATATAAAAATATTCCATATATAAATATATTATTATTTAACATGAATGAATCCCTTTATAACATTGGAAAACTGAGACTCACCTCAAAATCCCATGAATAGATTGATTGTGTTTGAGGTGTGAGTTCAATCAAATGTTTTCTCCACATAGAATTCAATAGATTCGTAAAGATTATTCGACTTCCTTATATCAAGATCCAAAATTAATTTCCATTGATATTGAACTCATGACACTCATGAGTCAATAATTCTTAATTGGAGTCCCTTAGTAAATTATTACTTCACTGATCTCAAGTGACAAGAACAACATTTTCCCTAAATTGGTTCAATTGTGGTGACCCAATATATAATGGGAATTTAGAACACATATTTTATCAGTTCATCAAAAATAACTCATTTACATCATGATTGTTTAATAGAAAAATTGGGATTCACAATTATTTGGAGGAAAAAATTATATAACCACTTCATAATGGGTTGTCCAGGCTCCGACTTCCTCATCATGGTCTTGATTCCATAGGTAATTCAACATATTCATAAGTAATTTAAATTCTATATGTTGTTTTTGTTCGTAGAATGGATTTTCACTTCTATTTTTATATGACATGCATATTAAATTTAGATATGAATTTAAATTCAATTCATATAAATTTTTTTATGTATGACTTATTATTTCTTGAATGATATAATAATATTTTTCATATGGTTTTCCATGATGTAATTATTGTGACTTAGGTGCATCAGAATACTTCAGTTATAATCTTCATATTACATCTATGTTTCAAGATATCAGGTCACATTTGAATATTCTGAGGCAATCAAGACTTCCTACTGACCCATTGAAATCCTGAATAAAAAAATAGAGAAATTTCTATTTTTTTAACAAATTTCCATACTTCAAAATAATATTTTCCAAAAAAATTATTATAAATCATGGAATTTTGATCAGTTAAATTCAAAATCCCCAATTAGAATAAAATATTTTAATATTTTATGTAAATTATTATTATTATATAAAAAATTTTTGTTTTAAATAGTATAAAAATTAATCCATTAATCCTTGAATTGATTTAGCATTAAAAATACACAATTATATTCTAATACAAAATTAAGAAAAGTATCCTTAAAACTTGTCTAAAATTAAATTATTTTCTAGTAATCGATTTATTTTTTATAAATAACTCAATTATTTCTCTAAAATAGAATGTTTATACTTGTATCAAATCAAAAAACATCAATTCTTCAAATCCCATCAGAAAAAGTTTCTTATAATCTAATATAATCCATTTGATAAAATTATATATGATTCTTATAAACGCTACTGATATATTGAATTACCTTCCACGGAATAAAATTTCAATTCTTTAAATGGATTCTATCAACTACCTTTTTCTCAATTTGAAAAGTTTCACCATTTGAAAGAAAAACTTTTCCAAAAAATCCAAATACAAATGTTTGCATGTATCTAAATTCTACTATCAAATTAAAGGATTATTTAGAATCTATAATCCTGGGAATTTGTGGATCAATAACACTAACAAAAAATTACTTCCATCTTATAGTATGACATTTTTTATTTCTATATTTTTGGAATCACTCTTTATGATATACATAAAATCCCGATAATATATCCAATGGTTCCCCCTTTTCCCACAATTCCATAATGTAGGGATATGTTTGGCCAATTTTCATTAAATCCTTCCTATTGATTTATCCATACAACATCCACAATTTATTTAATGTGGTGAACATAATGTTCCATCCATTTTTTTCAAATTTATATAAGATCCTTTAATTTCAGTCCTCCAATGCTATTAATTTAAAATAACTTATTACAAATATTCAAATAATAAATAATTATTATAGGATGAATTTATCAATCTTATATCTGAAGATTTCTCAAATTTTGCAAAATGGGATGAAACAAATTACCCAATAATCATCTATAAATGATACCATTACCACCAAAAATTGATTCGGGGTCATGTTAATGTGTTATACATGATTTCCACTAATTATGCTTCTTATAGTCACATACTAAATATCCTCTACAAAAGAATCAAATTTTTTGTGAACAATTGGATTCTCATATATATATATATATATATTATTCTTCTATAATTTCTATATTTTTACTTTTATTCTGAATATTGAATGAAATAGTTATTACTACATTCATCTAAATCAAACAAAGTGATTTTTTATCCACATGTTCTCATTCAAATATGTACTATTATATGGATTATTTATAGTTAATAGAACTTTAATGTTAGTCTAGATCATATATTATTTTTTCTTGATCAACTATAAATCAATTTTCATTCTATTAAACCAATCGTCTTGATCTGTACCCAATTTGGGGGTCATATTTATTAATCAATGACTCATACATGAAAAAAATCAATAGGAAATATGAACAGAAGATACGTTAGTATTCTATGATTATGGTTCTTTGAAACAATACCATTGATACCACTTATTTTGAGGATATATGCATAGAATAGAAAATTTAATAGATGTAAAATAATAGGAATTTTGAATTATCAGTCCAAAGAAGGGGAAAATTGAACATCAAGCATAATGACACACCAAACCTCTAAGACTAAATTATGCATAAATGATGAATACAAATGAAAAATTAATTAAAAATTTGTAATGCATTTTACATACAATTTACAAATATCTATTCAAGAATATCATACATATATATTATGTAATCCTGTTGAATACTTAATATATCTCTCAAATAAACATGTTTAAGAACAATAAATGTTTAGTGCACCTAGATAGTATATATAGAAATATATAATTTATTTACAATATTCACCATCTCAAAAATATATTTTTATAGAGGTTTTTCTTCTATAATCATCAGACCATGATCCCTTCATCATAACTATGGTAAATAATTATACATAAAAAAGGGTGAGATTAGATGCATAATATAGAAAAAAATTGGATACATATATAAATTATTATATGTTATAGTATAATGATAATGATGGTATGATAAAAAAGTGATTATATATATAAAACCATACAATAAAATTGAAATATCATAATCATTATTCATGAAATAAAAGATATGTATTTCTATGATCAGGGAATCATTGAAAACTAATCTTGATCCATGAGTACAAATCATAGGCTTATAAAAATGGTATAAATGTGTGGCACTATCATAAGAATTTCAATATATTCATATTTCAATTTTTTATACTGATACTATCATATCAAAGTAGATATTGCATCACCACATGTTTCACATATCGTAGTGAAGTAAGAATCACCCCTTTTTTCTCATATCATAGTAGATTTGAAAAACCTATATATTTCATAAATTTCATCAGGAAAATAAAATAATATTCAACAATTATCTCACGTGACATGAGGATTACAAAATTCATAAAAGGTTCGTAATAGAAAAATCTTTGTATAATGAATACCACTAATATGTGTGTTATAAAATCATAAACCATTCATCAGTTTAGTAGATCAAAACCCCTATAAACGAGAGGGGTTTATTAGATTCATCTTCATCATATAAAACCCATAGATAAAATTGGGATTATATCATAATATGATAACCCAGATTTATCATATTAATCATTTTAGGTGTAATGAAATAGATGAAAAATATCTGTAAAATATTATTATAAAACTAATTTGAAATCATAACAAAATTTATTTTTCATTTGATAAAATTTTAAAAATAAATTCCTATTATATAGAGAAAATACAGTTATTTTAAAATATACATGGAATAGTTTAATTGATGATTCAATTAATATAATGTTTATATAGGTGGTAAAATCCGTTCATGTCGTATAAGTAAAAGGATGACATGCTTTTGACACATTTTTAATATTTCAAGAAACCTCTTTTTGGAATTTTTTAAAAGTATTCCAATTTAACTATTTTTAAATAAAGTAAAATGGATAAAAATGTCATTTTTTACAAAATTTGAACTAAATTTAATAACCTTTATAAAATTATTTCTACATGAATGAACATGGAGAAAAAGTTCATCGACCAAAGAGGAAATGTAGTCGACATTCCTTTAAAATATTCCTCAATAATATATAATATAAATGAGTGATGAATGGCAATAATAATTAAAATTTTAAGGAATAACTATAGTAGATGAAAATAAATGTTTTTTAAAGGATAATATAGATAAAATTTGTCTCAACTAAAACATAACAAGCATTACCAACCTGAAATGAAATTGTAACCGGAACCCTTATGTCAAGTACTATATTTCTTCATATCAATTATAAAATAAATTATAATTAATATATATTCATTATATATATATATATTATTGAACCACAATAATACATAACATAATATTATTCATTACTTTACAGATTACAATTATTCTTTTATTAGTAATTTCACCATTAAGAATAACATTCATGTGAAAACTAGTATATTTTATATATATGTTTTAGTTTTAGGATTTCATTACATGAACTATGGGCATGGTTCCATCATCTCTAGAAACATAATCATGATTTAATAATCATATTTATTCATCATATAAAATTTTATAATAATTCATATAAATATATGATAAAAAATTATTTATGTCACTTTGTGGATATAGTAATCTATATGTACACACAACTGATTTTTCAACTTTTTGATTGAATGAATGAGAGAATGGTAAAAAGTAATTAACTATTCCATAATAAATATGATATCTTGGATATAAAATATATTCATTAAATCTATCCTTATTGTCGACCATGTAATAAGGAAATGAATAAAAAATCACATTACATGGGGGAGGTGGTAATCCACATGTACACATGAGTGGAAAAACTAATTTTCTTATAGATGGGAAGGATGATTTAAACGTATAACAATATGTAATGGATGGCCTAGAAGGATTGAAATTATTTTACAATAGAGGATATGTTATTACCCTTTTAAAATTAGGAGAGGAAACCCTTGTAATTACTTATAAGAGATAAATATAAAAAATTATTCCCCATTTTAACGTGAATGAATGTTAATATATTTATAATATATGATGAGGATAATTAAAAATAATATTATGTAATAATATTTAGACATGGTTAGCAGATATTTTAATAATTATATATTATTTTTATCCCCATCAATACTTTTTAATATTACAACAACATAAAAAATTTAAATATTTATGGGTTAGAAAATTACAATAAAAAGGAAATTGACCCATAAGTGTAAAATTGTTGATATTCATAATAATATCCCATTCAATAGTCTGGAATAATTATATTTATTAATTTTACATCATCTAGTAAAATGTTATTTAACATATGACACCATTAAAATGTTCCTTGGGACAATTCACATAGTTTTAATTTAATAAAATCATTATATAAATGGAATTTGAATATAAAAATTTAATAAATCACTGATATGTTATATTTATGATGAAAATTTATTGAAAATGATAATCCATCAAAATATTTTTACTTTAAAAAAATATCAAATAAATTATTCTGTTTTTCAATTACTTGAACGAGCAATTTGTTAGTGCACTATAAGAATTTTATGTTATTATTCCATCTCTAAAAATAAAATATAAATTTCAGTAGTATATAATGATCATTAATATTTAAAATAAAAATATATAAAAAATATAACCATTTTTTACCCCAATGAAAAAATAAAATATATTTTAAAATAAAGAGAGTGAAATTATAGATGTATTTATTAATTATAACAATATTAGGGTCATTACTAATCGAAATTGGACAGAAATTTCCAAAACATTGAAGGGAATATGAATAATGATGAAGATAAACTATTCAACTACATAAATTCTTGTTCTTTTGAAGGTTTCTACACCTTTTCACCCAGTTTTAACTGTATTTTATCATTTTCACACTCAATGGGATGAGAAATATTTACCATTACTAATAGTGATAAAAAAACATTCATATTTATCACTTTTGATCCTTTATATTTCATCTATGGAATTAATTATTAAATATTAAATTTCGACAAGTTGAAAAAATAAATTTTAGTATAAATTTATAAGACACAATGGGAAACATTTTCTAAAAAAAGAAAAAAAGATCCTATACAAAAATCAAGCACAATGTTGATTCATATATAATTTATTAGTTTATTTATATATAAAAGAAAAATATGTTGATTTGATATAAAATTAAAAACATAAAGGTACTTTTAAAATAATTATTTTAATGAAAATAAATCACATTGATAAAAATATTATTATTTTTTAATATTAAATAAAAAATAAATCAGTTCAAAAATATATCAAAAATTTATTATAAGATAATATTGACATGATAATTTAAAAAATAATATTATTTACATAAAATAAGATTTCTAATGATGATAGAAAGTAATTATAATATAATTTCAAAAAATGTAATAGAAACCATTTTTAAGACACCATATATTTTATGCATAAATGAATTCACTAAATATTGTGTAGTTATTTATTATGAAATAATCAATACATTAAAATTATATTAAAAATTTATATAAATATATCATAATTTGGTTATTCCTATATATACCTGTTAATTTAAAATTTGTTTTATAATACATCACAGTTCATTTTATGCTCGATTTACATCTCAATAAAGCTATCAAACAATTATAATTTATTTAAATTGAAATATATTCTAAAAATCATGTTTTAAAATTATACCCCCGAAAATATATTTCACCTTTAATATTTTATTTATCACATAATTGAATTATTGTATCATGTCATTATAAGACTCAGGTGTTTAGAAGAATATTCTTTTATTAATGAGAGATATATTCCTTATAAGTGTCAACAAATTTATCTTCCTCTTACATGAGTTGCTGAAATTTTTTGCCTTCAATGTAGGGAATATGAGATAACATACCATATTTATTTCTATTCTATAAGAATAATTTCATCCACTTATTATTCTTCGAGCTGTTATCTAACCTTTCACTATCTCATACTCTATATTATAAACAAACATGATGATTTATTTTCATGTTTGAAGCATTACAATGAACTCATAAGATATACTATGATTCTAAAAACAATTAAAATTAATTCATCCCCTATCTAGATGTTAACCAATATAGAATTTGTTAGAAAATTATATCAAATATAACTAAATGTTCATATATAAATCTCTTATATCTGCATAATAACACCAAAAGTCCAATAAATCTAAAACAAATCATCTAAAAATCTATAAAATAATATAAACCTAAAGACTAAATTGATTTATAACATATTCTTCTATAATCAAATTAATAATTATCTATAAATAATATTAATCTCTCATATAGTCATATAATAAAAATTTATATACCATATTAATATACCTCCTAAAATATTCTAATTATTTCTATAAATATCCCAATTCAACATAAATCCATAATAAAATCGTATCTTATTTAAGAAAGTGTCACTAAACAGACAATAAAATTGAATTTATCTTTATATATAATATATCTATCCCAAAAAAACATTAATATAGGATCATTAGGGACGTATTAAGTGTTATCTATATATCAATCATTTATTTTCCAAACAAATATCCTTAACACTAAATATTATTCATAGCATACTAGTATCATTCAACAAATACATGAAGATAATTAAATGAAAAACTACCTACCAATAATGTTTTGGTTACTGATTCATGCAAAGATGATATTATTGACTAAACACATATAAAACATAATTATTAAATAACAACACAAATACACATCAATCATTCCACTTAAATGATTGGAAAATCATAGTCTCTTCCTTTATCTAGGACTTACCCATGGGATTATGGAATTGACAGAGATAATTACCAAGATCACCAAAAATATGGCATTAAACTATAATTGGAATCTTAATATGAACATCATTTACCTCCTTCAATCTAATATTTTTCTATAGAAATTATTTTCTATATTACATTATTTTCGCAAAACTTATTTCATGACATTGAGGCATTTCATAGGGCTTTTTTTCAATATACTAGACATAAAATAATATTAATATTATCCCATATATAGTATTAATAAAATTAACTCTCATGAAAAGTTATTTTATCCTGTTAGTTGTGTAGGAAAATCCATCCATGTTGATATTGTTAATCATATAAAGATATATCTGATTACAAAAAAATAGGAGGTTTTACATTCCATATACCCTTTTGATTATTTTATTAAAAGGATAATTATTCAATTGTTCATTACATTTATTGACGACATGATTCCTCCTAGTTTTATCCATTTACAAAAACCAAAGTAATAATGTGAGAAATAATAATCTTATTGAGAAATAATCCAATAATTAAAAATAATTCATAGGATGTATAAATAATAATACATTATTTTCACTCTATTAAAAATTCAATTTGACCTAGTCCATATATGGTTATTATCTACTCAAATCCATCGTAATAGTATATAATGAAAACATGAATTAACCAAATAATGTTTCCTGACTGCATCTAATCATTTGTACACTCTTCCTCCCACTCGATGTGCACCAATAATGATCACGTTAATACCCAATCTACTCCATTTTAATTTTTTAATCATAGGTGAATTTGTGACACAACCACATCAACTTTAAAATAAAATGATATGAATGTAATTTCTATGAAAATGAACTAATTTATACTTTAGTAAGTCTTCATGACGTTATCCTATTAAAAAATTAATCCCATGGGTTTCTATAAGGTTCTAAAAAACTAATATAAGACAAACTAACCCCATATATTTTTTGATCTTTAGAGACCCAAGAATAAAATAAATAAAATTTACAACTTTTTAAGGAATACTAAGGATATCACATAATTTTAAATTTATTAGAACTGTAATTTTTTTAAACATATTCTAGATACATAATCATATTTCTTAAGTACAATATTCATCACATCTAATACAATTCGTTAGATAAGGTACCCTTCTACACTCATCATTCTAATTAATCTTATTCATTAATTTGGAAAATTTTAATATATAAGAAGCAGTGACTTTAGAAGACCAATATTGGTAATCATGGGAGATATCAATAAATGATCACATATAATCATCTCATTAGTATAATAGAATTAAAAATTGTGACTATAAATATAATATAACACTCAATGATTCAGATATCACAATAACGAGTCATGGTATACAATATTAGTATGTTACAATATTAGGGAATCATCAAAAAAGAAATCTTGTTCCTGGAGTTAAAGTAATAGACATATCATCATTTAATAAGACCATGCCACTATCATAGGAATAGAAACTGTATCATATTTTAAGGTTAATTAATGAGTCCATCATATCATATATGATCACTTATCAAAACATATTTACCATGTTAAAGTGGATTAAGAATCACCATATTCATCACCAATCATACTACACAAGGAATACCTACCAATTTTTAATAGAGGATGGAGCACACCAACTTCATTCCTATAATAATCTCATGAGATATATGGATTCTCCAAATGAATTAGAGGGATATAAAAGACCCAACTCTAATATAATTAAAAGGACATTTGTGATCCATAAGTTCATAAACCATCCATCATTTAAACATATTAAAACCTATTGAAATGGAATTGGTTTCATAAATATCTTATCGTAATATAATTTACCTCTTAAAATCAAATGATTTTCATAGAAACATTATCATGACCCATCCCCAGGGACCCATGCCTTGACTACCCCAAGCCTGCCTTCCATAGGATAGGGGATGGGAACTAGCACCAAAAATGTGTATCCTTAAATTTGGAAGGAATTTCCATTAATCCTGTACACACACACACACGATCCAAGAGTACAACTAGATGAAAACACAAAGTAAACTACTGTAGTAAAAAGTGTAATGAACGTAAAGGGGCTGGAATACAAGACCAACTCGAAAGAAAAAGTACAAATAGAAAAGATAAAATTGCACATGGATCATCCACCGAGGATCCTACATGAAGGGTAGGTACATCTCACGATTAGTATTCACTACAACACATCACGTAAAATGGTCCACCTCTGAGCATTGTCTGGTACTACCTCCCTCAGCCTCGATAAACGATGTATGTCATCTGCACAAGAAAGTACATGGTGTGGGAGATGCCCATGCAATGGTGAGTATAACAACACTAAATTGGTACCCTGATACCCCGAAGGTATCCCAGAGTTCCATAAAGGAAAAACCACAAATCAAGACCTCAATCACAAAACATGGGGAAGTCATGAACTCTACCTAGTTATATTCCCATACATATACCTATGTAATTAAAATATACTCATCTCAAATCCAACTGGCCCACGAAGGAAGAGTACCAAAAAGGTAACAACACGATGGTAACACCACAAAGGTAAATGTACCACAAAGGTAACTTCACGAAGGTAACCACAAGAAGGTAAAAGTACCACATAGGTAATACCAAGAAGGAAAAATTACACATAGGTAATACCACGAAAGTAGAAGTACCACACAAGTAATACAATGAAGGAAAAAGTACCACATAGTTAATACCATAAAGGTAAAAGTACCGCACTTGTAATACCACTAAGGTAAAGTACTACACAGGTAATACTACGATGCTAGAATTACCACAATGGTAATACCACGAAGGTAAAAGTACCACACAGGTAATACCACGAATGTAAAGACTTAGCTAAAACCAGGTATTAGTGATGTATAGAAGTAAAAATGATTATTTACAATGTTATATCATCTTATTCAGTCAAGGGGCACTTATACTAACAATCTGGAGCATGAACCACACATGATTGATAGGTACTAACCCACGAAATGACCTACACATGATCCGACCAGCCTAGATTTGATAGGTAATAACCCCCTCAATGACCCACATAGGAGCTGGCCACATACGATCGGTATGCGCTGACCCACATAACATTACTGAGCACTGACCCACATAGGATCTGACCCACACAGGATCTGTATGAGCTGAGCCACATAGGATTAGTGCTGACCCATACAGGATCGTTCAGTATAAAACTCCATGTGTTCTATCTCCAACCTCCACCACACCGCTAGCCATTAGATTCCCGCTCATAGAACACGTGATTCTGGGAGAACCGCTCCTCATGCCATCGGTAACATTTCAACCACGATGAAGTTATATGATTAATTGTTCCAAAGGACCACCATTTCATAAGGGTTCCATTACAATAGACAACACATCAACTGGACCCCTGGTCTGTATGTTATAAGCTTTTTAGTGTCGAGGGCCTTGTTAGAATCGGGTATGGTCCAACCCAACCAAAGTCAAAATTTCATTGAATATCTCTTGGATTATCTTAAAAGGACCATATCATCCTAAGGGTTCTATTACTATGGACGGTTCATCAAATAGACGCTCGATCTTTGAGTTACACCCCTTTGTGTGAAACAAGGGTGATCACACCACGGTCCGACCCGAATCGGTCGGGCACATCGTATTATGACCAGGGGACCGCTTCCCAAAAGGGGTCCCAACACCACTGACAAAATGTCAATCAGACACCTGGTTTTTCAGTTATGTTTGTTTCATTATGTAGGGACCGGTTGGGCCTGGGCCCTGTCCAACTCAGTCAGACCGACCCGACCCATGGGTCGCAGTGTCTACCTGACCTCGCTCGGGTCCAGCCCACTAAGGGTTGGCCTGCATTATTGGGTCTGACCCATCAGTGTTGGCCGGGTTAGGTTCGAAGGCTGGGGCCGTAGTTGGCCCAGCCCATCGGGTGGGGCTCGACGCACCCGCATTGACCCACTGGGTAGTGGCTTCGGCTTGGCCCGCGTCTAGCCTGGTCATCTAGAAGTAGACCAGTCTTCCCAGTTGGCCCCGCGGATGTGGGGCTGTTTCGGCCAGTCAGTGGGTCACTTCCCCACCGCATAATGGTAAATCATTTCTACCGATCGGGGGGGGGGTCTGCTAACAGGGCACGACATGATGGTCGTTCCGCTCTTCACTTTCCACATCGTGTGCCGCTCCACCTTCATCCACAGCTGGCTGGTGCCGCCCGCCACTGACCACCGAGACTCCATGTCGTGGCCCCCTTGTTCCGCGACGCTGAAAAGTATTCCATCACTTCCTACATGTCTTACTCAGCTAGACGCCGAATCCACTCTCCACATATATGGCTGTGACATTCTTCATCGGTGGCATATGACAAAGCGCTGCTATCTCTGCCGCATCCTATTATTGCCAGTCGCCACCGTCACCAGCCATCCCTGGTTTCATCCAACCCAAATATATTGCTCGCGAAGAACACGTAAACATCTAATAAAAAGGGAGGTGGGTTCAGGCCTTGTTCATTTAGCCCGCACCCTCCACGTTATCTTGATATCAATTGGGTGGTAACATATTTTTCAAATCTTGAAATTAAACATGAAAAGTAAACACTACCTTATGTTAGTTAGAGAGCCTCTTTGCTTGAAGAAAAGTCGGTGTTCGTTGTCCTCTCAACAAGCCACCAATGTTTCCACTCAACCATCATCCTTCGGTTCGTGATTCGGTGTCACTCATCACCGCAGACTAGAACTGGATCCTTCTTCCAAGTTATTGGCGTCACGATACATTTACAAAGCTATATGGCATAGTGAAGTCGTGTTAATACTCCTCCCCAAGATTCATATAAATACTAGAGGGGGAGGGTGAGTAACGCCCATGGAATTATTAGGTGTTCACTTAATTGGAACCTTCATAATTACAAAGGTTCTGTTACATAGGATTTGAGGTATCAAGCTGTTTAATTGCTTGACACGTCATTGGTCCTGCCACTGCCGCTTGTCCGTTGGAGGAAAAGATTAAAAGAAACTAAAATAACTAAGTAATTTTATAATTCTTTTAAAATTTCCAAAATCTATCTTTTTTCATACTTACTGCAGTCGAAGTGGATCATTCCTTAAGATAATCCTGGCACTGACGATTCCACGGTTCTCTTAGATTTTCGATCTGATCAATGAGTCAAAACATTGAAAATGCCACCCTTGCATTTACTGAACGTACCTATAAAAAAGTTTATAAAATTATTAATAGTCACCCTCAACCTGTGCCGGTTGGGGTTAGACTCTGCCTATGGGAAACACGACCCAATGAATTCAATGGTACTCTCGTATTTTTAATCTGAGTTAAAATTTATAAGTTATGGATTTTAAAAAATAAAATAATTGGTACTTAATTATTTTATTTATGGGAAAAAACTATCTTCTATATTTGGCTTGTGCCGTCCAATGTTTGTAACTTCCTAAATAAATCATACAAACACGAGCTCAGTGGTGGTCTAATTGTTTTAATCTGAGTCACCGTTTGTGGGTTATAAGAATTTGAAAAATAAAATAAATTTATTTAATTATTTTATTTATGGTTATGTAATATTCAGATTTTCTCAAAGGAGGCCCGCAACGACTAATATTTTTTCATGCCTAGGGTAAACCCGTCATCCTGAACACAATAATGCTTTCATGTTCTTGATTTGGCCAACCGTTTAAGATTTATTCCACTTTTTCATGTAAACTACTTCTGGTCTCTAATTAAAGGTTAATAAAACGTTGTCGAATCATTTCAGGAACTCCGGTCTTGGAATCACGCGCCGTTAGATTTTTCAGTCTTGAAATAATTCTATATAATTAAAAACAATATGAAAAAATTAGAAGACATTACAAACATTGACATTATTAGCCCTTAAATTAAATAACATGGATGGTATTCTATTATCATAACCCATTGATGTATAAGGGCCATTTAAGGATCATTACATAGAAGAAAAATACCTTCAAAATATCATTCAATAATTTCTTTGAAAATAATAGAAAATATCAGTTTTCTTTTATAACAGATTAACTATAAATTTGAAGAATTAAGATAAAATAATTTTATTTTAAAATAAACATTGAAATGTGTAAATTTATATTTCAAAAAAATTAAATCTATGATTATATTATAATTCATTCATGTTGAATACATTAAAAGAAAAACATTACTTTCAAAAATTTGTAAACAGTCAAAAAAATTCATCAGAATGTTTTTAGAATGAATCCCTTTTAAGACATTGTAAATAAATAAAAATGCACTGAAATGAATTTTTCTAAAACAATTCAGAGTATAGGATATAATATTTAAAATTATTTTAAAGGTTATGGTATATGAAAAAAATTTCATTTACTAAAGAAAAAACTAGGTTGTTTTTTAGTATGAAATTGTTTTGAATCATTTTATATTACAAAGTGGGAAAATAGAACTAATACATTAAAATTATAGGAATCTCCAGAGGTAATGAAAATTGATGAGTTTTCAAGGATAATATCCATAACATTCCCCTCACATTAAATTTATCATTAACTATCCTAAAAAATTCTTATTGTTACCTATACCCTTTTCACTAGTCCTTTCTTTTTTCATATACATTCAAATATTCAACATAATAAATATATAAATATTATAAATAAATAAAAATAATCTATTAATAATAAAATTAAAATGTATAATTAAATTTATAATATCAAATTGTCCCTTTGTTTACAATTTCATATTTAAAATAAACATTTTGGTGAAAATTGCACCATTTTAATTCATGTTTCAGTTCCAAAATTCTAGTACATGAACAATGGTATTGGTTTCATAATCTATTTAATATTATTCATTATATATGTATCATATTTATGTATCATATACAATTTTATAGTATGTTTTACATAGGGATGATGAAAAATGAGTTACAACATATCATGGAGACAATAATCCAAAAGCACACTGAAGGGATATTTATAAATTTTAATAGTAGAAAAGAAACTTAATTTTCGTTCATATTTTCATAAAATATATTTTATAACCTAAATATTATATATATTTATTAAATCTATCCCTATTGCAGTCCATGAGAAATAGAAATGAAAAATGATTTATATCAATTTTTGCAGGTTTTAATCCACACATACAGATGAGAAAATTTATCATTTTTGAATGGAAATGAAGGAAACTATGGTGTTATTGTGGATGGTCTTGTCTGATATTGAAATATCAGAAAATTTGAATAATGTAAGAGAGGAGGTTCTCTTCTAAGAGGACACATAACTAATTACTTAAAAGAAATAAATATAATATTATTTTAGTAAACATGGAATAAGGTTAATATTTTTAAGATCCAGGATGAGGATGAATAAAAATAAACTTATATAATAAAATATTTAATTTTTTTGATGTCTCCCCCCTTATATCATAGTTTTAAACCTAGTTAGCCGATTTGATAACTACCATGATATGAAAATTATTTTCCTATTAGGGGTTAAGAATTTTATTATAAATGGAAAAAATACCCATAACAAGAAAATGATTTATATTATAAGTAATATTCAATTTACATATCCAAACATTGTATTTTTAATAAATTCAAAAAAAATACTAATATTTTTTTGACCTAAGATACAATTAAATTTACTTTTGGGAATATTCATATGGTTTAACATTAAATACATAAAGATTAAAATATAATTTGAATATAAAATTTTAACACATCATTGATATGTTAATTTAAATAAAAAATTCATTTAACACAATAATTAATCATAACTATATTACCTATATTATTTTGAAAATCATTTGTGGAATTTTCTGATTACACTAATAAGATCATTATCAGCATTGTATAAGAATTTTAGGTAATTATTCCATCACTAAAAATAATTAATGACTACAAAAAAAATTAAATCATATTATAAATTAAAATTTTAAATGAAAAAAACCTCATTTGATCCCTATGAAACAATTATTATTACTATTAAAACAAATATAGTGTCTTTTTTGCATCTATTTTTTATTTCAAATATTATTATGTTCATTATCAGTGGAAAGTAGATAAAATTTTAAACAATAATTATACAATATCCAAAATATTGAAATTGAGCTATTAAATTACATAAAGGCATGCATTTTGTAGATTTGTAGGCCTTATCACATACTATTAATCATTTATTACCTTTATTGTGGTGAAAAATATTTTCTATGCATTCTATTTATAAAAATAAATAAAAGAAAAATATTTTCAAAATTTAAACATCAAAATTATAAATAAGGAATACATTTTTGAATATTAAATTTGTATCATTAGAAGATATCAATTTTAATATGAATGCATAAAATACAATGATAATTTTTTTTTAAAAAAAATTATGTGTTTTAAGACGAAAATTGAGCTTATATCAAAATCAAGTATAATATTGACTAATATACAAATAAATATATTATTTATAATTAAATGAGACATATGATACTTTAATATCAAATTAAAATCTTCATGATATTTCTCAATTACCCAATTTAATGAAAACATATATAATTATGAAAAAAATTCATATTTTTTTACTATTCACATGAAAATAAATATTAAAAAAAACCAAAAATTTTGATCCTAAACTATTATTGATTTTTCTTATTATGAAAATAGTATTTATTTCCCGATCTAAATTTAAAATATTCTAGAAATTATATAGACTATCCTTGCACAAAATATAATAACAAACATTTTTTTCAGAGAACACATTCTGGAAGCATAAAATGGATTTACCAAAAATTGGGTGCATACTAATTAGGTACTATTAAATATATTTTAATCATATATAAAAATTAAATATATTTTTTAATTTGGTCAGTCCAATTCATACATATCTATTTTATGACTAGGATATAATATCTCACAGTTTTTTTTTGATATCAATGTCGTCTGACAAGAAAGCTATCAAGAACATACAATTTATTTAAATTTAATTATATTCTAAAATAATATGGTGTAAGAATGTATATTTAGGAATGAAAATAAAAAAAATATCACTTAGTTTTAAGTGCTTCTTATTTTTCTCATCCTCCTATCAAAGAAAAATGTATGGTTCTATTACTTCAAAGGTACAATTTTATAGTCACTGTGATTTTACCACCACATAGTTCAAAAACATAAATGATTTCATAAAACGGTAAAAAAGTGGCACCACCATAATTTTAATAGTATTAGACATGTTCTCCTTTATCAAGTTTTTAATTTTGCAAGAGTCGATCTATTACACTATATAACAGATGATTCTCTATATCCTTCCTTAATCTAACCACCTATCGCCAGCACCTAAATAATTTTTAAAAAACCTCATCATTTTTCTACTAGTCCACATAAATATGTTTTCAAACACATAAAAAATTCAATATCCAATAATAGAAAGGTTAAAACATCTCGTTATATGAAATTCCACTGAGAATCTATAAGAAGTTCGCCAACTTACAACACCCTTATTTTCCTCATACCAAACACTACTACCACTAATATAATATCCAATAATCGGTTAAATTTCGGTGAATTTTTCATCCAGTGAACAATTTTGTCCAATTAACATAATAATTAATTGAATTTATAAAATATTTTTGTAGAGATTATGGGAAATTGTTTTGTAATGACAGACTATTGAATGAATGTTTTCACTTAAAACGTTTCCTCGATGGTATAGTGGGTTTAAATGATTTTAATTCTACATTTATTATCATCAAAATCATTTAATTTGTTATTTATTCTTAGTGATTAAAACAAAAATGATGGGGATAGTTGATACATCCACCTTTTTAATGGTTGACTGATATATTTACCTATACCCAAATTTTTGAGGGAAAAAATACAAGGGGGAAAATTATATGACCCACATTCAGAATATTAGTAAAATATTTTTATTTAGTATTTTATATCATATTGGAATGTGTATAGAGGTTTTTTTGAACCATTGGGAGGTTTTTAGATGTTTCAAGATGAATGTTTTTGTATATGGAGGTATTTGGATGTGAAAGTGCGGATCAAAAATGAAATACATAGTTAGATGAATAGTATAGATAAACATGATTTTTTACTCTAAAACATGGCCAAATATTTTATAAGTAAATATAAGTTTTGATATATGGTTTGTATAGATCATGCATCAGAACATGTATTCATTACTATATGATGTAGAATTTTTCTTCATGAACACATCCCTCTCTCCATAATTGCAACCCTCACATAGAAGATAACCAAATATAATGATTTTTAAAGGATAATATTGAAATTTCATACTCCATAAGAATCTTAGATCTTTGGTAAGGACATAATCTCTTCTTCACGTCAACATAATTGTGATCCTCTATTATTTTTATGGATGAATCTAGGGATTTTTTTTGAAGTTTCATCAAATCACTAAAAAACCCACTCAATTGATAATTATTTTTACTATTGAATAAATTGGATGATTTAATGATATTTATTCATTTTTTATAATTTATTGGTATTTTTACATTTTTAGTGACTCATTCCTTATTTTCTTTGGGATTTATGTTATTCTCCTATAATTGTACAATACTAAAAAAATCTATATTTTTGTTTTATGATGTGTATGATTTTTGAGATATGTAAGAATAAGATTATGGAATTTATAAAATTTATGTTTCTTATCTTTCTACAAATAATGATAAAAATATGTATTAATTTCATAATATTTTTATAAATAAATATTATTTCTATATTTCAATTTATATATAAATTTTGATTGACAAATGATGATTGGTATTTTTGGTGCATCAATTAAAGTGAATGAAAATTGGATTTTCTGCCTTTATGTGGTATCTATTAAACTATGAAATTAGGAGATTAGAGTTGATGACCTGTTTTAATATTATTTAGTAGATATTATGTGCCATTTTTAATTGATTTCAAATTTATTATATGGTTTTTTATGTTTCATGTATACTATTATTGTGAATATTATTGTTTTAAAATTTTTATGTATGTGTCGATGGACTTGTTAGTTGATCCGTCAATGACATGGGATCCTAGCTTCAATTTTGTGGTTTGTAAGTAAGTCATGTATGATAATTTGGCAGTGGTAACTGAATTCTTAAGGAATTTATATTTATATATCTTGGCATTCATCCTGATATTCATTGATAGTGTTATGAAATATTTGGCTGATACATTTTATTATCATATTTGTGATGGATATATATGAGTTTAACTATATAATATTTCATGTGGTGGGAATTATTTCACAGAATTCATATGATCTACTTTTTATTCAATTGGAAAGGGTTTATAGGATTTCAGTAATGAAATTATACATAGTTTTTTTACTCACATATTTTATATTAACATAAATTTATATATAGATAACATTGGAATCATTTTGATGTGAACATGATAATTTTTTGTTATATTTAGTGGAATAGAAGAGGGTGAACTGTGGATGGTTTTTCATTTTTGGTTGTTCTAATATTTTTTATATAAATTAATTTTTGATTTTTATTGTATATATGTATGAATTTACATTTAAATTGATTTTTTAAACATGTTTCACTGGTATGAAGTTATCATGGAAGGTAATTTAATTAATTATTCCATGTACAATATGTTGTTTATATCCTTATTATTATGTATTTGGTGGTTTTGGGATCGTACCAATAGTTGGATTACATTTTAAATTAATATAGAGTGAGGATATAGTGTTTTGTTTGGGTAAGTATGTTAAAAAATACTTCAAACAACATAAATCATTATCATGTGTAGTTATCCCATAATTTATTTATTTATTTATTTATTCTAATATTATTTTTTATACTATTTAATGTATAAATAATGTGGCAAAATCTTTTATTGGAATACAATGACATGATCCACACTTATTAAAGATGATTAATATTTTTTTGATGGTGAATAGAACCCAAAAAATATAATATAAATGGGATGCCCATATGTTGAATCATCACATATACATTGAGCAATGATGGTTGTTCCAAATAAGTACACAATTGTATTATTTTATTATGATAAATTCTTATCTAGATCAATCCCTTGATTTTATTCGTTATCTTTAGAATCATTTAAAAAGTAAATATAAACCTATTTTAGCATTACAAAATAAATAATATAGTTATTGATAAAACAAGACCATCATATATTTTCATAATATATATTTTATCACTGTGTTTTCAATATCTTTTGATAAATCTCACCCCAAAAATTATAGGATTAGTCTCTTTTCCTAAAAATTTCATTACAAACTCATTATAAAACATTTATTCAATATATTCAAAAAAAATGTTAACACATTGAAGCACCTTAGACAATAAATCCCTAGTCTTGTTTAATAAAAATATTATCAACATGAATGTTTCAATATAAAGTGAGATGACCCATGCTGAAATTTAATATATATCCTATAATTTTCATTAATTTAAAATTTCATCTAAAAAATAATCACCACACTATGAGAACTAAGGGTTTAGTGTCTTTCGAGAATAGAAAGAAAAAAATATTATTACAAAAAAAAATTTCAAAATCTCCCACTACATATTTATATCTATAATATTCGTATGAACATAATGTTGAATATGATTCCATATGAAAATTGGAAATGAATTTAGTGGCCCTACTAAAATTTCCAGTAAAGGAAAAATGTTATTTTTGTGATTACGCAGTTAGGTCAGAATAATATGAATAATCATGAGATAAATATATATTATTATGATTCTTCTATAAGAAATCATATAAGAATAAGAAATATCAAATGATCAAATATATACCATAACGTAAGAGTACCAAAACCATGAGACAATAAACATGGTCCATGGAGCATAACATAATAATATGTTCTTTTATTACTAGTGTTCCAAATTTTTGAACAAGTTATATAATAAAATATTTATATTATAACTATTAATAGAATCATCTCATAGTGGATGATACATCACTACGTGTTTCTCATCATAATGAGGATCAATCATCAATACCTATTTCTTAAAAAGGATCGAGTATCACTACACATTTCCCACTATAATATAATGATATTTAATGATTTACCAAATGAACTGGAGGGCTATATAGGGACTACCAATTACATAATGATAATACATATTCAAGTCTTCCACTTGAAAGCATACATAAATCATATCTTTAAAAAATTAACATCAAATGGTCTTGATATCTCTTTTCCAATTTTATAACCAAAGATGAAATGAGTAGTTATAATGGGTGATAAAAAAATAAATTACCATTGATATGTATTTTAAACGGGAATTTAAATGATGTTTCATGGAACATAACACCATATGTGATTTATGATTTTTATTTAAAGAGGAAAATATTTGAAAACATGATCACTAGTTTTAATAAATCATTTATCAATATTATCAAATAGAGATAGTGATATAAGTAACTTCTGAAATGAGAATTTTTTAGAAATTAACATGAATAATTTTTAAAAATATATTCGGAATTAAAACTTATTAATGGATCCTTGAAAATAATATACTCATTATTCATAGGAAATCTTTATTGGAAGATAAAATATATATTAAGAATTGAAAAACCATTTTAATGATTTAAAATACATTTTTTAAAAAACTACATCATAAATATGATAATAAAATACTATTTTCAAACAGGGTAAATATTAAAATGAATCTTATGTGAAATAATTAATAATTGGGTTTCATAATATGAAGTGATTTTTTTTAAATAAATAATATGGAAATGGAGAAAAAATTATACATAGAGAAGATGAGAATTTTCCATAACAACATTCAATATTTATAAGGAAATTAATATATTAATAAAGAATAATTAAATTGAGATTGTAATAATCTCCAAGGATAAAGTGAAATTACCGTAATTAAATATATAAATTTAATAATTTAATAATATATTAAAAATATATGAATTTTATAAAAACATTGAATTAAGAAAATGATGGTTGAGTCTAAAAAATCATTACAAATGTCATAATCATTCAAGTAAAAATCCTTAAAAATGGAATTTATTGCAAGGAATTTAAATTCAATATAAAATAAAATGAAAATAAAATTTTATATAGTAATTTTAAAAAATAAATCAAACATATAAGAATGTATTTAAAGAAAAAATATTTGACCTAAAAAAAAAATTTGAGTCAATAAAAAACCCTTACAACATTGGTTCACTAAGATTCATAACCGTTTGAAAGAGAAATTATTAATTATGAATCTAATTAAAATGAGTTATAATATATTTTTGGTAAATAATATAAACTTTTATGTATATGAACCATATTAATTAATATTGATTTATAAAATGAAACATGTATCAATGATGGGGGTTTGAGATCGAAAACCATTCCATTGGATTCTTATTAGGTCAGATATTCTCTAAACTCTTGTATGATTAAAAATCATAACAAATAATTATTTAAAATAATTATTCCAATATAATATTTTTTACCCATTAATTATAAAATTTTATTATACATTTTTTAGTTATTTATTGAATATTTTCTTAATTATTTGTTAAGGATTTTGATTGTATAAGACTCACATTATATGTCAATGTTGATAAACATACTTTATTATCGGTTCATTATTATTATACTAATTAAGTTACCTGAATATACTCTTTATAAAAATTTATAATGTTATAATATCATTCCATGAGATTTTTTATTTCTGATTCATGAAGGTGAAATCTATAACAAGCTTGTTCCCTTAAATTTTAATGAAAAAATGGATTTATATAAATAATGGGATAGATATTAATATATTTTTTTTTATAATTATAAAAATCCTATTCTCCTCAAGGTTCAATTTATATTAATTAAATATATTCTTATAACCATGAAATGAATTTAGTGATGATAAATGAAATATATTTTTCATGGTGGCGGTTGTATGCTCATAACATGAGTGATGTTTTTTATTTCCCAAAGTATGGGAGCAATATAGATAATGGTTGTTCAACAAAAATTATTACATTTTATTATTATATAGATACTTAATATTTTATATTAGTATTTTTAGGATTGGTTTTGATAATGGTGGATGATAATGATAGATAATAAACGATTAGGGAGTGGAAAAATACTAACATTTTGGACATGAATTTTCTCTAGAAAGACCTCATAGAAATGGATGACTTGGGACACATTCATGAAATAAGGGGTTATAAAATGTGAATCAGTCATCTAAGGGAGGTAAAATTAGTACATTTTCAAGGAAATTGTGAAGGATATGTATAGAAACAAGTGGGGGGATTTGATCTCATTCTATAGTTGAAAAAGAGGTTCAATTCCAAAGAAATTAATCTTAGATAATGGGTAATGATGGAATCACAAGGGAGTTAGGAGACTTAGGAAAATAAAAAATTGTTAGATATTATGGATTTACATAAATACCTATAAAAATTCCTCTAGAATTTCCATGTTTTAGTATATTTAGTAAAATTTTATTCATGGTTGATTACAACATTTTTAACATTTCAACTTCATTAAATATTTAGTGTTGTAATTATTATTTATTAAAAACAAATAGGTGACCTATTTATAAAAATATTTTGGACATATTATTATGTATTAAAATTGATTATAATATAATTGAATTTATATAATGTTAAAATTATCTTTTAAATTAAATACTATGATAAATAGAAAGAGTTATTTTTTTTAGAAAAATATCTTTTGAAAATATGATGTGTGTTTAATATTACATCATTCAAATTACCAATTATATAAATAATAAAATATTTATTTAATAATATAAATAGTATAGTATATTCATCATTTAAATTTTACCAATTTAGTTTACTATGATAAAAATACACAATCCACAAAAAAATATACAATTCTAAGAAAAACAACAATTTGATCATGGTAACTAATATTTTTCTTTGGAACATATTTACATATTATAAATTATAGATTAACATAACACTAGGTTAGGATATTCATTTTATTTTTTTATTTAAAATTATAAATAGGTGATAAATTAATTTTAATATAGAAATGCATAAAAACATTTTTTTTATAAAAATGCATTTTTAACCATAAAAAGAATGTATTCATAAAGTTTTAAAATTAATTAATATTAGATACATGATATTTTATTTTAATTTATATATTGTAAATAAATTAAAATTAAAATGAATATTTATTAAAAAATAATTTTATTTGGATAAATATACTCAATACATAAAAAAATTCTTCGAAACATTTCATATTTATATAATCATTTGAAAATACGATAAAAATTAAATATTTATTTCCTAAGAATATAATTATACAATCCCTCGATATTAATATTTTTCCTTTATTTCATAACTACATCAAATCAAACTTTAATAATAATAAAATGAAATTCATTAAAATATTTTCTCAAAAAAATATTTTAATATAATGGTGTATTTTTTTATTCTTTTTTAATTTTGCATTACATGATTCTAATATTATTAACAACAATACAAAAATCCAGTTTACCTATCCAATATTTTTATATGAAATTAACATATATGTAATGAACATATATCTAATGACCATATATTCAAAAAACTATATTCCCTTTATAATTACTGTGTTATGAGAATTACTTCTCATACATATATTCGATTTATATCTCTTAAATCACACTTCTCATTTCATTAATTTTCATTTTATATTTCAGAACAATATTTATCCAATTATTTTATTCTTTCCTACTGCAGGTTTCATTCTACTAATGTTAATACTTAATGGATTATTTTATCTTGGGTATTTTCTAGTTTTAAATACATTATTGGTTTTTATTTTTTCCTTATTTAAATTTTATCAATTTTAATAGATATAATAATCCATTTTTTTGGAACCATTAATGAAATGTTATAATTTTTTCGTGTACTATAATTTAATTATTCTATTATGCATGAATAAATTATTGTTTTTTTGAATACTATATTGTATAAATTAGTTTCTATATGAGTATAATTATTTTGAAAGAATAATAATTTAATTTTTATAATTAAATACATGTAGTTGACATAAGTAAAATATTTTCTAATACGATGGATGTTACATTATCTCCACTTTATTTAATTACATCCTAAAAATTATAATTTCTCTCCCTAATAAAAATAAATTAGTATCATTTTTATACATTCATTACATGTAGAATATTTTATAATGATATATCTATGATATTATCATAGGAAATACTTATAAATACATCTTTTCACTAAGAATAGGCATATATATAATATCAATTTTTAAGTTATTTGAGAGATTCCTCCACATGATTAGGTATTTAAACACATTCAATGGCGTTAATTTTGATATATTTTTCATAATAAATTATGCACAATTTGATGGTCATATATTGAATAATCTTTTATCATCAGTTATTATTAACCACTGTTTCTTTGACTTACCTCTTCAACAATTTTACGAAAATCATTGGATCGATGTTTGAAATTTCTTTACTTGGATCATCTTGTGGTTCCCTTCAATAAATTCCCTGGTCTTCCACCCACTTTTTTGGACATATATGAAATTTATTATTCTTTCTTATATGATCGTTGTCACCCAAACATCAATTAACCACTATTTTTATCATATTTTGTGTGTATCGAATTTTGAATGGATTCATGTTATTAATAATAACAGAAGATAAAAGATTAATCATAAACAAAATACTATAAATGTTAGTTCCTATCATATTTTGTCACATAATGGGAAAATAAATGCATTTTCCATCCCACCTAATAATTTCATTGTTTATCAGGGATCCAGCTGATACAAAAAATAAATGAAGGTTATGGTATAATAATAATTAAAATAACAAATGTATAAAAGGAAAATATTAACATAGAAATAATAACTAATAAATGACATGTATTCCTTCAAAATCTATTGGTTTTAATCTAGTCTGGAAGTGTTTATATTTGTATTAGTATCTTTATCCTGACTATTAATGTATCATATCATCAAATTCCATTTAGTTCATTTAAAATGGTTCACTGAGATAAAATTAATATGATGAATAATATCCCCAATGAGTTTCGAAACATGTATACAATTATTCCAATAAATTATAAAATGAGTTAAGATTGATTTGATTCCCAACCAGCCTTTTTCTAGGATATTACTCCTAGGTGAATCTTATTTAGAAACCTACATCCTCTTTTTTTCTTCCTCACATTGATTTCAGTTGCTACGAAACTAAAAACATTCTATATTAGAAACTTTTTAGGATTTTTTCCCTATAATTAGGATTATCACTAGGGTTTTCCCCTAATTTTCTCTAGTCCCAATACCAACAAAATATATGATCCATACCCTAACACCAAATTAATTTCCCCTCACCCACAATACATGGTTTTGTACCATAAACTCATACATGAAATATACTATTTGATACAAGTGACATTACCTATTCTAAACATGCATATTTTAACATCATATTCATAATTTAAACAATTCAACTCATAATTATCCATAAAAACCTTAGCTAAAGTATTTAGTTTCTTTATTTATTATCAAAATATAATGTTATTCAATATAATTTATTGTAAATATTTAATAATATTTCTACAGAATAATTCCTTCTACACATAATGTAAATCTCTAAATATGTTTCATTTACAGTATAGATCATAAGAATATAGAAATCATTAATGAAGTATGGAAAAATTGGATTTTTCCATAAGGACTGGTTGAATTACGTTTAACCTCAAATGATCAAACATATAAAGAAACATAAGTGTTAAGAAACAAAGTGATAATTTACATGATACAAAGAGTATATGAATATTATATATTTATAGAGTAATATTATGGCACATATAAAAATATTACCAATTATAACCTATGTCTAGGTTAACAATCAAAAGAATCAGATTATAGTAGATCATGGATCACAGCTTGTTTCCCATAACATAGTGTATTTTGTGTCAATACTTATTTTCTATAGGTTATCAATAATCAATACTCATTTAAAATTATTATATCATGATATATAAATCCTTAGACAATGAATTAGCTGTTTATATAGAAACCAACAATTACATAATGATGTTACATAAACATTTAATCTAGTTAAAATCACTCATACATCATATTATTAAAAGTTAAATGAATGAAAATTGGAATCATATCACTTTTCATATAATACCACATATCATAACAATAAGAGTAATGTCAACTGATACAAAATTTATATAATTAAAAAAATGTATTTTATAATTTATTTTAGAAGGTCATTTATGAAAAATAACTCAATAGATGATATATATAAAGGTGTTATAATGGAGAATGTTGGATAAACATAAATAATAAAGTTTTTAGAAAACATATCTCAATGTTATGGTAATGAGATAATGTATTTGGTAACATTAAAAAATATCATTTTTGAATAAAATCCATATAATAGAGAATCAAGAAATTTGTCATTATTATTAATGGGGAAGATAGAGAATAAGATAAAATATGTAACTATGAAAAGAAAAATATTTCTAATATAATAAGATACAATTATTGTAACCCTCATTGCAAAAATGTTAAGAAAAATTCATTTGGAAAGGTATAAATATAAAAAATATGACCATAGACATAATATATAATTTCTTTCAAAATAATATAGGAATTTATTTTTAGAAAGAAAGTGTATAGGCATAGAGGAAAAATTTCTATTAAAGTGGGTGATAATTATAATTAGAAACATTATTTTATGAGGTTCGAAATCCATCAGCGATGAAGGAATAAATTAAAAAAATTATTTTCCCCATGCAAAAAACAGAATATAACACAAGAAATAACTAAAAGGAAGAATATAATAATCCTGAAAACCATATTTAATAGAATAATAATATTCCATAATGGAAATGAGGTGGAATGAATAAATCTCTTATGAATATCATTACCACTCAAATAACAATCTCTTAGAAGTGAGTTGATGAGAAGTAATTTTAAATATATATAAAGAAATGTGAAAAACATTGAATTTTTTTACTGTAAAATAAATAAAAAATATAAGAATAGAGTTCAATAATAAATTTTAGAACCAAAATAATGGAAATTTGAGTTATGTTAAAAACATTATGGGCTTTATAGCTTATGAATTAATTTTTTTTAATGATAAAAAAATAAATAAAACATTAACCAGCATTAATAAAAATTTATTTATGGTAATATTTGTAAAATTCGTATTATATAAACTATATAATTATAAATATGTTTAGAATATGAAACAAGTTTCAAAGACTAGAATTTGAGAAAGGAAACCTTACCTAGGATTCATTCTTAGCCAGAAGAGCTCTAAAATGTAGTATGATAACAATAACCATCTTAATTACTTATTTTAAAGCCATAATAAAATCAATTCTCTTTTATACTATCTAATTATAGTAATTTATTTTACATTTATTGGTTAGTAATTGTTAATTTATCATTAGTTTTTATTGTTTTTTATTTTTTTACATGATTTGTAATATCTAAATTTATCTCTATAAATTTATAAAAATTTCACCCTTATTATATTAGTTATGATTCTATAGTATATATTACATAATTATTTATAAAATATTAATATCATTATTCCTTAGTTTTAGTCATTAATTGTGAAAATGAAATTTTTTATGATCTTATTTTGATAATTTTAATGAACAACAAGTTTTATACTAAAAATAAGTTAGATATTTATATATTTCCTAATTTATCATTAAAAAATATTAATCATTCATAAAAATTATTTTTTTTATTTAAATAATTTCATAAAACCAGTGATGTAAAGATGTTTTTAAAATTATATACATCATTTATAGAGACATTATTTGTGTCTAACATGAGTGGAATTATTATTTCCCAATGTATGGGTGATATATAAATAATGGTTATTCCATAAAAATAAACAAAATTCAATATATTAATCTTACTAATGGAATTATTTTAGTATAGTGATAATAGGTTTATCTATCGGTTTTTTAGGGCCTAGATCATTTTTACCATTCCTTTGTGTGTTTCTAATGTTTTATGTGTATAGAGGAAGCTGATAGTATGGTTAATGGAGTTTGGGAGATAGAATCTATTTAGAGGTGTAATTAATTATTTAAATTGTAATTCATGACGTGAGATAGTTTTTTTTGGCCTGAATGGTTATTCATGTCTTGAGTAAGGGTGGTTTAAAGGGTTAAATTTGTTGCGTGAATGATCATTTAATGATGTGAATTGATGAGGTGTTAGAATCAGTGAATCTACATATGAAAACTCAAAACATGAACATATAGTCAGGATTTAATTTTATCCCAATGTTATAGGATCTAAGGATTGGGTTTTTTGTTGAGAAATTGACATGATACTGTGGTGAGTAACCCAACCACATTGTGAATGATCCTTTCATTAAGATCCAATAAATCCAATTTTAACCAATGTATCTTTTAACACCATCTAAATTATCCCCCACCCTAGGGTGAGAGAGGTTATATTTCATGATGTTTTTATTTTTTTGATTCGGATTTGTACTTTACATCTCATGTTCAATATTTGGTTTTCTAATTTCATTTTTCCTCTTTCTGTTATAATTTATTATTTTCTTATTCTTTATCTCATTTTACCATACCACGCTATGGATGATTTTCTCTTTAGTTACCATGCTGTTATTTTGATTTTTTAGCTATAGTCATGGTAAATTTTTTTAATGGGGTATAAATTACATATAGTAGAGTTTATTTGAGTGATTCTATTGTCATTACAATCTTTTTTGAATATTATTGAACACCTTGATGTTGTGGATTAATTTATTATCATGTTTTAAGTGAAAATTTGATGTTATTATAAATTATCACATTAGAAAACTTTGAAATTTAACATATGGAAGATTCACCATAATAAAATAATGGATTTTGGTTTTTAGTTATTGTGACCCGATAAATTTATTACGTGTTATGGTCTACCTCAAGGTTTTAAAGATAATGTGTTATATTTTATTTTATGATATCATTTAACATGTTTTCTATGATTAAAATTGGATAGAGTATGTAATGCTTATAATTCTTGATGAACAGAATAATAAATAGTGATGTTTAATTATTATAGTTATTCTATATAATTTCAATGAAATGGAAATATTACTAGAATAATATTTAAATTATTACATTATATCTTGGTAGAAATTTAATTATATAACATGTGGTCGTATCATGTGATAAATGAATCCATTAACTATATAGGGAAAAAAATTTATTGTTTGTTAAAGATAATTGATTTTGTTTGACCAAGAATTTTTTATAATATATGTTGGATTCCATGTTTATTAGGCCTCAAGCTTTGTCAAATATTTTTTTTCCTATTTTATATTGTGTTTTCTCTATATGTAAAGCCTCACTATGTTCCATGATGAGATAAAAGGATGGTTGTTCGTATAAAAATTAATTGGTGGGCATGCATCGGTTAATTATAGTTGTTGGAACATGTGGTGTCATGATGGATGTTGATATGCCTAGTTGTGTTAGGGATGTAAGACATTTTGATATATCCAAAAGAATCAGGGCTAAAACATTTTAAGATGAATTCAAATATGGATGGATTTTCTATCTATTTTCATTTTTCATGAAGGTCATATGGTTGGGTTTCTTGTATCCAACATTCCTCACACCATAGCTGATGGACAAGGTTATTCATTTATTTTTATCTTTTTATGGTATCATTAAATGTGTTTCGATGTACATGGAGTTATGATAATGAATAATAAATAATTTAACCTTTTGGGTTGGGAGTTTGGTTGTAGACTCAAGAATGTTTGGATGATAATTAATACAGCATGAAATGCTTACCAAAAATAGTTAAATAAAATTATTTTAAAATATTTGTGTTCTTATATAGTATCCAGTGCTTAGTGATGGCATCCAGCTATCTGAAATATGATAAATATAGTTCAGTCAAATTATAATTTTTTTCCCATAGTGTTCCTATGAGATATATATATTAGTTTTGTGTTGTGATTTCATATTATACCACACCATTATTAATTTGCAGACTGAAACCAAATGGACTCTAGAGGGAGTTTTCATAATATCTAGGATAATAAGGATTGATGGAAAACCACCCCTTTTCCACCACTCTCTTATAATTTATTATTATTTTCTAGAATAAATGAGTATTACCTTTTCTATATATATGTGTGGAGTGTGTACCCCCGCACACCAGTTATTTCACATAAATGTATTTCCCCATATAAAAACCTATGTATTATTATTTTTATGTTGTGTAAAGGAAGTGATGACTTGAGTATTCGTATAGGGTTAATGAGATGTGGTGTCTCTAGAAAAAAACATAGTTACTACTCAGAGGTTGTGATGATGATGAGATTAAATGATGCATGAGGTGTATGTTTTAATAATGTTTTAGTTGACGCAAGTAGCTAATTAGAGAGATATAGAGCATGACATGAAGCTTAGGGGTGAAATAATAAAACTAGAGACAATGTGGTTGTAAGAAAACAGTTTTTGCTTCAAAGGACCTTGGAATATTCTTGATGTTATTCCAGAGTATCACCCTCAGACGGCGTGCGATTCTGAGTCCCGGAGTGGCGGGATTTAAATTTTCAGGGCGTTCACATTGGAAACGCCAAATAAATGGGATAACTCTTAAACGGTGCTTCAGATCAGATATCCAAGTGTACGGTTGGGTCCGGAATGGGGTGTTTACCCTAGGAACGACAAAAAGTGTGTTGGTACGGGACGTTTGGACCCCTCTCCCACTTTTGGAACGTTAAACGGATTAATTAATTAATAAATTTATTCGTTTAATGTTGAAATGCAAGTATCTCTTAAACGGTGGCTCGAGATGGAAACCCAAGGGCACCGTTGAGTTTGGAATGTGTCGTTTACCCTAGGGGTGTAGGTTTTTCAGGCGCGGGCTGTCAGTGAAAAATGGCCCCAGGGGCGTTTTCGTAATTTGGAGGCTTTGGGCGTTCAACTTTATAACTTTTAAATGGGGTCTCGAATTAAAATTAAGAGACATATGTTGCGTTCAAAGCATGGTTTCTAGCCTAGGGGTGGCTAAATCCTAACCCCGTCAGGAGTTCGGGTTCAGACCGATGGGCGGGAGGTTAAGTGTTTTCTATTTAAACAATTAACCAACCCCCACCCTCCATTTCTCCTTCTTCTTCACCTGGACAGTGACAGGCTGCAGCTCCTCCATCCTCCCCTCCTCCAATCTGGCGAGGCAGCTCCGGCAAGGTGGCGGTTCGGCGAGCGAAGCTCTGGGAAACGCCCACGAGGTAGGATTGTGGCGGTTTCAATTTTTATTCCCACACCTATATTGAAATCTGAGTTAAAAGGAGGTCGCCGTGGTCTGGTGAAGTTTACTAGAATTTTGGGTGTTCTGGGGGTTTTCCGGCGGTCCAGTGAGTTTCAGGCGGCGGCACGGCGTTTCCGGGATGGCGGTCTAGAGAACAGGCATGGCGGAGCTCCATGAAATGACTCCAAGCAGCCTTCAGCACGACGGCGAGTCCTCGGTCGTTGCGGCTTCGCGCGGCCTGGAGCAGAAATGTCGGCCGGTTGTGCCGTCCGGTTCACTCGCGGACTTGGGGTCATACCGCACGACCCCGCAGGGGAATAAGACCCGCCGAAGCCGGGTCTTCACGCGGATGGCACGACCGGCCCCTCGTGGGTGGTCTGCGTGTGGACCGTAGGTCCACAACCGGCCCGCTCAGCTAGGCCGCGGGCCGGCCCAGGCTGGGTGGACCGGCCTGTCCAGGCCGGTCCCCCCCAAGGGGCTTTTCCCCTCAGTTTTCCGACACCCGTAGCAGTCACTACAGGCGTCCGTTTTTTGCGTCGTTTACGGTGGCGCGGACCTAACTTCGAGGGAAAATGTTTGAGATGATTTTGGGAATTTTATATTCCCAAAACTAGGTGACACGGAGGCGCGACATGTCATTTTGTGGACGAGCGTTTTTCCTGAGATTCTTGTTTTGGGCAGCGCGGATGCATCCGACGTCCATTTTGAGCACCGTCAGTGGCATTGTGACCTAGCTACTGTGGTGGGGCTTCCTAGGGTTGTTTTAGGCGTTGAGGCCAAAGTTGATGTGTGGGCCCCATGACCCGTCTTTTGAGCTGTGTGTATCGTTTCAAGACTATTTCATCGGGCGTCCATTCGGGGCGTGCGAGCAGTCGATGTTTTGAGTTTTTCCGAGGGCATCGCTTTGGCGCAATCTTCCCACGTTAATTCGGCATGATGGTGCGGGTGACGTGAGGACCGTTTTGGGAGTTGACGGTGATTTCCAGCTTTATCACCATGTGTCCATTTTGGAAAAGTGATTAGTAGAACTTGTGTACTTTTTTGATAGTATCACAATGGTGTGATCCGTTCATTGGGTTTCAGTACTGGGAAGCGGGTCCCACGTAGCATCGATCGTGTGCGGCACTCTGGAATGAATCTTTTTCTCTGGATATCCGTTGCACTAAAGTGTGTAGTGCTTTTGAAGTGTATTCTTGAGGTGATTTCAATGGTGTGATGCCCCTGACTGTTTTCAAGGCCGGGGATCAGGATCACGGGACGTCGTTCGGGCATGAGTCGGTGTTGGCGACTTTTCTATCGGATACCTGTTTGAGGCGAGTAAGTAGTCTATCTCGCATATTTTTCCGTGAGCATTACAATGGTGTGATCCGTTTGGTTGTGTGGAGACTCTCGCATGATCTTATTAAATGTGGAAAAATCAAAGGTTCTCTAGTGGTGGTTCGTCCTACCATGTTTTTATCGGACCCTTGTTGTGTGATCGCGCACTCTTGGGAGATTGATGTAAATGATTCATAGATGTGGTCGGCCATTCCCCAATCGTTGTGGCTACAAGTTGGAGATATTGCGTCATGCCTTCACATTGACGTTGGGTGTCAGGTGCACGATAGCCCTTGGTCTGAAAGTGAGGTATACTCTGGGAGTATATGGGAATGCTTGGAGGTACCTGTGTTTTGTACATGAAACGATAGTGTGCATGGTTGGGGTTAACTTGGGGCCACACCTTTTGTGGGCTCCCAGGTGCGTGATGAGATCTGCTTTGCGTACATTGACCTCTCGCGACGTAGAGGGTCCCTCTGTGCTCGTTTTTTTGACTAGCAGAGTGGCATTTTTCCCCTAGCTTTGTGCTCGTTTGTTTGACCAGTAGGGTTGAATGGTCTCCCCCTGGTTTCATTCTCGATGGATAGGCCAGTATCGGTGCTAGTGACACCCAGTGATGGAACAGGCGCTGAACCTCTTTTGGGTGAGTTGTTCTGGAGTTGGGTGGTTGTGCGTTACCCACTCTTTGTTCGGTTAGCCAGTGTTGTACCCTCCAGTAGAGATGCCCAGAGAAGTTCTGAGTTTTACCCTCCAACGGGGCTGGGCAGTGGATTACTCATCGACTTCTTCGTTTTTACCCTCTAGCAAGGCAGGGCAGTGGGTTTCTCACTGACTTATAGGGTTTACCCTCCAGCAGAGACTAGGTAGTGGGTCACCCAAAGCACTTACGGTCTACCCTCCAGCAGAGACTGTGTAGTGGGTCACCCGACGACCTCTTAGGGTCTACCATCCGGCAGGGTTGGGCAGTGGGTCTCCCATCGTCTAGTTCCAGGTCTACCCTCCAGCAAGGCGGGGTTGTGGGTCACCTTTCGACTTATTCTAGTTCTACCCTCCAGTGGAGCGGCGTAGTGGGTCGCATGATGATGTATTAGGGTCTACCCTCCAGTGGGGCTGGGCATTGGGTCGCCTGATGATGTATTAAGTTTTACCCTCTAGCAGGGCTGGGTAGTGGGACACCTGTTGGAATTCCAAACTCAGTCCTTTCTACTAGGCTAGTTTGTGACTTTCCTCCGTGATTAACGGAGCGGGACCCTTAGTTATACGGGTCAGTGTTGTGACGACTTTGACTTTGAGAAGACCTCTTTAGGGCATGGCAATGACGAGGTGTGGTTTGACTTTCCCCAGAATTCTCAAGTATGAAGAGCACATTCCCCATCGAGACATGTCCATGTGACGTGACCTAGAACTGTGTGGGCAAGTCAGTACTGCCCAAAGTGGATAGTGTCGAGGTATGGTTATTGAGCCCTTGACTTGTAGTTCAGGGCAGACGTGCGGGATGCTGGGATTTAATGGTGTTATCTTTGGGACTTTTGGCTACTCATTTCTTGGGCTGAGCTACAAGATGGAGATTTCCTTATGACCTTTTTCAGGATCCTTGTTGAGCATATGTATATACTTCGTTCTAGTACCCACTTCATGGTTATTGGTTACTCTCCCTCCAGGAGAGGCGAAGACGCACGAGGTATGCCATGTTCTTTCTATGTCTAGCTTCACGTGGTTGGACGAGTCTACTCTCCTACTATAGGTAGCGAAGACTCGATGAAAAGTTCATCTTCTCATAGTTTCCTGCTCCTTATGTCTGGAAGACTATACTTACATTCTCTTAATGGGTTGATCTAGACTCTTTACTGTTACTCTTTACTGCACTCTCGGTTGTAGTCCTTTACTTTTATTGGTCGATCTACTGCTCACCCTTCGGTCCCTTCTTTGTTGGTCCCTCGAGCCTTCAAGGTATCCTACTGAGTATTTTTATACCCACCCCTGCTTGGGCTTTTCCCACACTTGGTGTTCCCTTGCAAATGACAGACATGTTGGTCGTGATGTCAGAGGATCCTAGGAGCTTCTGATCTGGGACCATGTGTGGTGGTTAGAGTTGGGTTCTAGGTGGGGGGCCCTACCAGCTGTTTTTATTTGGTTACATGTTCTCGGGTTTTGGCACTTTTCTGATTGGGCGTGTGTTTATTCCCATTTCTTTTTCTATTACCTTCAGCTTGTAGTTTATACTTTTAGAGGTCGATGCACATTGTGGTTTATTTATAGCAGTTTCCCTTTTCATTACATTGCTTCCATTGTTTACTCTGCACTTTTTCATTGAGTGCGATGTGTGTGTTTGTGTACAGGTACATAGGCAACGGCCTCCCTGAGTTATTATACCTTCGGCGTTGGTCGCCAGCCCCTGGACTATTGAAGCAGGCTTGGGGTAGTTGCGGCTCGAGCCCGGGTAGGGTCAGGTCATGAAAAAGTGGTATCAGAGGTGGTTCATTCCTTGGGACACTGTTCGGATATCCCTAAAAAAGGAATTGGTTTTCATTTAGGGAAACCGTGTTAACATTTCTCGAGAGTAGCTCTCAGGCCAGGGAGTCCAGTGATGGTGCGGCGGCCGACGTATCCATTCACCAGGACCCTGATAACCCGCTTGTTGACTCGCCATGCAGAGACACTTGTTTCGGGGAAATTTTTTTTGTACATCACATTGGATTGAGTCTTTGACTGTCATTCATGAGTCAGCTCCCCATCGTTGTTATTGGTATATACATTTATGCTCATCTGACCGTGGCAATCCTTTATAATATTCAGGATGTCTCCGCAAAGACAACCAGCCAAGATACCAGCTTTGGTTCATGACGATGACCCTGTGAGCTACAAGGCCCTAGTCTAGGACACATCATGCGATCCCCTTTCTCCTGGTGGGCCGGTAGCAGCATCCCCACCTGTTGAACAACAGGAAATTTTAGTAGAGCAGACGGGGCTTGAGCGTAGGTTGAGCGTGCTCCATGAGTTCTAGAAGTAGAGACCGATGAGGATTAATGGTGAGCTAGATCCTTAGGTAGTAGAGGTTTGGCTAGAGACAATGGTTTGCCTTTTGAGGCGTTTCTAGACACCGGCGGATCTTATGGTGGTTTTGGCAGCCGACCTTTTTCGTGGAGCAGCTTAGCATTGGTGGAGTCTGGTGACTCAGTTTTTTGATGAGTCATCGCTTTTTTGAGGAGTCATTCAGTTGTTGTTATGTGAGGAGTTTTCCCCCTCCTTCTTATGCTCCATTCGGATTCAGAAGATCCTACAGTTTTAGCAGGGAGGGATGACGGTGGCCGAATACGCGGCTAGTTTTGCAGACCGTGCATGCTTTTACCCAGACATGGTCCATGACGATAACATCTGAGCATGGAAATTTGATCAGGGTCTTCGCTGAGAGATTCATGCTCTCATAGTACCCTTGGTAATTTCCACATATGACGGGGTGCTAGTGCAGGCGCTGGTGATATAGATCTTCCTGTCACCTTCTGGAGTTGGTGGTGACAATAGACACATTGGAGCCGAGACGTCAGCCGCATCTAGCAGGCGTTGACAAGTAGAACCTTAACACAGGTGGCTTCCTAATGACCAGACTCAGGGGCATGGTCGTACACCACTGTAGCACCGGAGGGCACCAGTGTAGCCCGGAGAGAGTTAGTGCTATGCTTGTGACAGGCGAGGTCACTTGGCACGAGACTGCCCGACACTAGTTGCTGAGAGCTTCGGGTAGGCATCTGGTTCACCACCCTGACAAAGGCATCACCGTGATCAGAGTAGTACCTAGAGAGGTGGTTCTAGAAGAGGATCAGGAGGAGATGGTAGTGGGGGATGGATTTACGAGGTATTCCCATCACCACTAGGAACTCCACGTCAGGCTCCAGGAGCTTATAGTTGGGACCAAAAATAGACGCAAGCTTTGGATGTCTATGATCCTGCCGAGCATGAGGTGATAAGAGGTACACTCTACAGCTCTTCTAATTTTTTGCAGTATAATTTTTAGACTCTGCCTGTGAAATTCTTTCCTCTATGCCCCTTTTTTGAGGAGTTACCAGGGTGACGTAGGGCATCAGGTGTAACCCTGTGTTGGTAAGGTAAAAGGCATGGGACCTTTTTCTTTAGTCGATGATGTTGACTCTATCGCTTTTTGAGTGCGTAAGAGAGTCTTGGTTACAAGACATCGATTGTGAATCTTGTGTGACCAGATATCCTTAGGTATTTCACCATATGTATATTATGAAGTAGGGAATCGTTGGGCCTTGTTCCAGGTGCGGGCGGTGATTCCAGTCACGGCGTGCGACGCAAGGGTTCGGTTGGGGAGGTGAGTTACCCCCGAGGTCCTTCAGACTGTTTGATAACGTGCAGAGGGATGGAGATGTTTCCTAACACCTTTCCCTAACCCCAAAGGCTGTTTTGGGTGTGTGGTGTCTCCCACGTGACTCACCTGTGAAGAAGTTTGCATGCTCCTATGCACGACATCAGCAAGGGCTGACCTCACGTGAATTGATCAATCCTTTGGTTTGTGTGCGGTGGCGCAGAACTGTTCGAGGGTTCCTCTATGTACGGGTAAGTGAGGTGTGGGCTTAGTACCCTGTGTTGCTTCCTTGTTTTTCTTTTCGGGGATGAAAAGAATGAAGGAGGGAATGATGTAAGAACCCAGTTTTTTCTGCGATGGACTTTGGAATATTCTTGAGTTATTCCAGTGTAGTGCCCTCAGACGGCATGCGATTCCATGCCCTTGAGTGGCCGGAATTAAATTTTCACTGCGTTCACACTAGAAACGCAAAATAAATGGGATAACTACTAATCAGTGCTTCAGATTAGAGATCCGAGTGTACGGTAGGGTCCGGAATGGAGTGTTTACCGTAGGAACGACATAAAGTGTGTCGCTGCAGGATGTTTGGACCTGTCGCCCACTTCTGGAATGTTAAATGGATAAATTAATTAATAAATTAATTCTTTTAATGTTTAAACACATGTATCTCATAAACGGTGTCTCGGGTTGGAAAATCAAGGGCACCTTTGAGTTCGGAATGTTTCATTTACCCTAGGGGTGTAGGTTTGGCAGGCGAGGGCCGTCAGTGAAAAATGGCCCCTGGGGCGTTTTCGTAATTTGGAGGCTTTGGGCATTCAGCTTTATAAATTTTGAACAGCATGTCAGATTAAAATTCTGAGACCGCCGTTGCGTTTAGAGCATGTTTTTTGGCCTAGGGGAGGCTAAATCCTGACCCCGTCGGGTGTTCGGGTTCGGGCCGACGGGCGGGTGGTTAAGTGTTTTCTATTTAAACACTTAACCCACCCCCTCCCTCTCTTTCTCCTTCTTATTCTCCTGGACAGTGGCAGGCGGAATATCCTCGATCCTCTCCTCCTCCAATCCATTGAGGCATCTCCGGAAAGGTGGCGGTTCAGCGAGCGAAGCTCCGGGCAATGCCCACGAGGTAGGATTGTCGTGGTTTCAATTTTTATTCCAGCACCTACTCTAAGTTCAATTTTATGGATCGATTTGCTATTAAATATTTGAACAAATCCAATGGACGTGTAGTATACAATTTGTTCTTTCCGTCGGATATTTTAGAATTGAAATCTGAGTTATGAGGATGCCGCAGCGGTCCACCGAAGTTTACAATAATTTTGGGAGTTCTGGGGGTTTTCCGGCTGTCCGGCGAGGTTCAGGCGGCGGCATGGCGTTTCCGGGACGGCAGTCTGGAGAACAGGCATGACAGAGTTTCAGGTAGTGGCTCCAGACGACTTTTGGAATGGCGTCGACTCCTTGGCCGTGGTGGCTTTGCACAGCGCAGAGCGGAAGAGACGGTTGGTTGTGCCGGCCGGTTGACTCGCGGACTCGGGGTCGCAGCGCGCGACCCCGCGGGGGAACAACACCCGCCGAAGGAGGGTCTTCACATGGATGGTGCATCTTTCCCCTCATGGCCTGTCTACGCATGGACATCAGGTCCACAATCAGCCCTCTCAGCTAGGCCACGGGACGGCCCAGGCCGGGCGGCCCAGCCGGTCCAGCCCAAGGGGCTTTGCCCCTTAGTTTTCCAACGCCCGTAACTTCTTCTACAGGGGTTCGTTTTGCTCGCCACTTGTGGTGGCGCAGACCTAACATCGATGAAAACTTTTTGAGATGGTTTTCAGAATTTTTAATTTCAGAAATGAGGGGCCACAGAGGCGCGAATTGTCTTTAAGTGGACGAGCATTTTTCCCGAGATTCTTGTTTTGGGCGGCGCGAACGTATCCGACATCCGTTTTGAGCACCATCAGTGGCATTGGGACCCAGGTGCCGAGGTGGGGCGTTCCAACATAGTTTCAGGCATTGACACCGAAGTTGTGGCATGGGACCCACGACCTGCCTTTTGAGCTGCGTGCAGTGTTTCATGACTTTTTCATTGGGCCTCCGATCGGGGCGTGCGACCAGCCGATGTTGGGTGTTTTTCTAAGGGCATCACTTTGGTGCAATCTGCCCCTGTTAGTTCAGCATGATGGTGCAGGCCCCACGAGTGCTGTTTAGGGAGTTGACAGTGATTTCCATCTTTTTCTCTAGGTGTCTGTTTTGGACCAGTGATTAGTAGAACTTCTGTACTTTTTTGAGAGGATCGCAACGGTGTGATCCGTTCATTGTGTTTCAGGACCGGGAAGCGGGTCCCACGTAGCACCGCTCGTGTGCGGCACTCCAGAATGTATCTTTTTCTCCGGATATTCATTTCACTCAAGTGTGTAGTGCTTTTGACGTGTTTTCCCATGGGGATTGCAATGGTGCAATGCCCCTAACTGTTTTCGGGGCCAGGGCTCGGGATCACGGGACGCCGTTCGGGAGTGAGGCAGTGTTGGAAACTTTTCTGTTGGATACCCATTTGAGATGAGAAAGTAGTCTATCTAGAGTGTTTTTCCTCAAGGATTACAATGGTGTGATCCATTTGGTTGTGCGGAGCCTCTTGCATGATCTTATTAAATGTGGAAACATGAAATATGCTCCGGTGGTGGTTCGTCCTACCATGTTTGTAGTGGACCTTTGGCATATGATCTCTCACTCTTGGGAGAGTGATGTAATTGATTCATAGATGTGGTTGGATGTGCCTGAAGGATTGTACGACAAGTTGGAGATGTTGCATCATGCATTCACGTTGACGTTGGGTGCTGGGTGCCAGATCGCCCTTGGGATGAAAGTGAGTTATAATATGGGAGTATACGGGAGCACTTGGAGGTACTTGTGTTAGGTACCTGAGACGTTCGTGCGCTTGGATGGGGTAAATTTGGGGCCACACATCATGTGTACCCCAAGTGCGTGTCGAGCTCTGCTTTGCGTACTTTGACCTCTTACGATGTAGAGGGTCCCTCTATGCTCGTTTGTTTGACCAGAAGGGTGGAGTTTTTCCCCTGGATCTGTACTCGTTTGTTTGACCAGTAGGGTTGAGTGGTCTCCCCCTGGTTTCATTCTCGATGGAACAGGCACTGAACCTCTTTTGGGTGAGTTGTTCTGGAGTTGGGTGGTTGCGTGATACCCACTCCGTGTTCGGTTGGCCAGTGTTGTACCCACTAGTAGAGATGGCTAGATTAGTTCTGAGTTTTACCCACCAGCGGGGCTGGGCAGTGGTTTACTCATACACTTCTTCGTGTTTACCCTCCAACAGGGCTGGGCAATGGGTTCCTCGCTGACTTCAAGGGTTTACCCTTCAGCAGAGACTGGGCAGTGGGTCACCCAACACTCTTAGGGTCTACCCTCTAGCAGAGACTGGGAAGCGGGTCACCCGACGACCTCTTAGGGTCTACCCTCCAGTAGGGTTGGGCAGTGGTTCTCCCATCGTCTAGTTCCATGTCTACCCTCTAGCAAGGCTGGGAAGTGGGTCACATGTCAACTTATTCCCATTCTACACTCCAGCGGGGCTGGGCAGTGGGTCGCCTGATGATGTATTAGGGTCTACCCTCAAGTGGGGCTGGGCAGTGGGTCACCTGATGATGTATTAGGGTTTACCCTCCAGTAGGGTTGGGCACTAGGTCACCCGATATCTGGTTATGAATTACCATCCGGTAGGGCTGGCCAGTGGGACACCTGTTGGCATTCCAGAATCAGTTCTTTCTGCTAGGCTAGTCTGTGACTTTCCTCCGTGATTACCGTAGGGGACCCTTAGTTATATGGGTCATTGCTGTGACATCTTTGACTTTGAGAAAGACCTCTCTACTTCAGGGCAGTGATGAGGTGTGGTTTGAATTTACCCAGAACACTCAAGTACGAGGATCGCTTTCCCCACTGAGACGCGTCCTTGTGAAGCGGCCTAAAACCGTGCGGGAGAGTCAGTACTGCCCAAAGCGGATAGTGTCGAGGTGTGTTGATTGAGCCCTTGACTTTTAGTTCAGGGAAGATGTGCGGGATGCTGGGCATCGATGGTGTTATCTCTGGGACATTTGGCTACTCATTTCTTGTGTTGAGCTATGAGATGGAGATTACCTTACGACCTTGTTTGGGAATCTTGTTGAGCATATGTATATACCTCGTTCTAGTATCCATTTCTTAGGTTTTGGTTAATCTCCCTCCAGGAGAGGTGAAGACGCGCTGGGTATGCCACATGCATTCTGTGTCTAGACTCTCGTGGTTGGATGAGTCTACTCTCTTGATATTGGTAGCAAAGACTCAATGAGAAGTTCATCTTCTCACCATTTCCACCTCCTTGTGTCTGGACGAGTCTACTTCCTTTCGCTTGTTGGGTTGAGTTGGACTCTTTAATGATACTCTTTACTGCACTCTCAATTGTACTCCTTTAATTTTTCTGGTTTCTCTACTTCTCACCCTTCGGTACCTCCTTGTTTGCTCCCTCGAGCCTTTGAGGTATCCTTCTGAGTATTTTTATACTCACCCCTACTTGGGCTTTTCCCGCACATGGTGTGCCTGTGCAGACGACAGACATGTTGTTCATGACGTCATAGGAGCTTAAGAGCTTGGGAGCTTGGACCGCGTGTAGTGGTCGGAGTTTGGTTCTAGGTGGGGGACCCTACCAGCGGTATTCTTTTGGTTACATGTTTCCAGGTTGTGTCACTTTTCTGATTGGGCGTGTGGTTTCCCCTTTTCTTTTTCAGTTACCTTCATCTTGTACTTTTTACTTTTAGAGGTCGATGCACATTGTGGTTTATTTATAGCAGTTGCGCTTTTCTTTACTTTGCATCCCTTTTATACTCTGCACTTTTTCATTTAGTGTGCTGCGTGTGTTTTTGTATAGGTACGTAGGCAAAGGCCTCCCTGATTTATTATGCCTTCAGCGCTGGTTGCCAGCCCCTGGCTTATGGAGGCGGGCTTGGGGTAGTTGCGGCTCGATCCCGGCTAGGGTCGAGTCGTGACAGTGGTAATAGGGTACCATAACATTATGATTATGGTAGATATTATGTTATTGGTTTTACATGATACCTAGTGATAGATCCATGGATAGGCATGGAACAGAATATAAATTTTTAGGTGATAAGATATTTTCCTTGTCTATTCACTGGGATTTCATATGCTTTTTCTACATTTTCATGATTTGATTTTGTGAGGATCCTATTTAGTATACCTCTTATGCTCACCATACATCTATATAATATATTTTTCAAGACTATATGATCTATTTATTAATAGGGATGGTAATTAATATTTTGTGGAGTTATTTAGGATATATTTGGTCTTTCAGGTCACTATTGGGGATTTACATTTCATACTTATGGATTTCTATTGTAGTTTATTAGTTTTTATGGAGTTATATAGAAGAACATGGATCTTTTATATATTATAAGATGTTTTTTTGGGTGTTTTTACCCCACCATTCATTACTAGTTTTTCTTATAGGTTAATTCCTCCCATTTTTTTGTATGACATACCCTTAGGAAAAAATCAGCTTTTTACAGCCTATTAGAAGTAGAATCCAAGATTCATCATCCCTCTAACCCCATTTCTATCATTGAATGGTTATTTTTAGGGTTAGCGTGACATGAAATATTTTTATTAAAGATATTTTTAGGGCTATGATGTAGTTTGGAGGTTTTCACCATTGAGGAACACATGGTTTGGTTGGGTAGCTATTTTAGCTTATCATAGTATGTGGTGAAAAAAAGAGAGCCAAACGAGGACACAAGTATTTAATGTCCCCTATAAATTGAAGCAAGGATATTCATGTTTACATACTCTACCTATTGTAATGATACTATTTTTGGGGTAGAGAAAAAGTATAATATCCTGAATCATTCATTTTTTTCGTGCCTATGCTTGAAAGGTTTATGAATTTAGGGATAGTTTGAACCATAATTATTTAATATAAAATCTTATATATCTAGGGTAAGGAGTTTGTAACCATTTTTCTTTTTTATTAATCTATCATTGATGGTTTCCTTATTTGGTTATTTTCAATTACATTTATAAGGATATGCCTACAAATCAATACTGAATCGATATTGATGATGACGATTCGGATAGGAAGAAAATCGGATTGTTTTAGTGTAATAATTTGGAAATTTATGAGGGATCCCTTTTAGAAACAATGAAAAATGATTTATTATTGTAGGTTTAGGTATCCTTTAGTTTGATATGTGCTCATAATAAGTACATGGTTTCATTGACTGAGAACATGCTTATTGGGGATGTCAGGAAATGGGGGTTATTTCTCAATAGGGATCAAATATATAATACTATTCGGTGGGAGATGTTTCATGATTAGTACCAATCCTAATTTTTTTCAAAGGCATGAATCCATCAATATATTCTTACTCTTTGAAATGGTATTTCTATCATGTTGGAGTTTTGGATCCATTTTATGAACCTTATTAGAAATATATCCCACCATATTCCAGATGAGGAGGCTAGGGAGAGGTGTTTTGATAGGGATTTACATCCAAATATCCATTTCTAGGTCAAAAAATTCATAAACATAATACACCATCAAAAAATAGTGAGTGTATAGGTTTTTGAGAAGAAACTGGACAAGATCATAAAATCCCAAGAGGGGAGTCATATGGACTCTTAATGTTGAAGATAAGTGGTCTACAGGTCCAATTTTCCATAATAGAAGGGTTTTTTGGAGAGCCTGTGGTAGGTCCTGGCCCCAATCATATCATTTCACTTGGGTTGGAATCTCTCAAGCCCGGTCTAATGGGTCCAAATTATTTTCCTATGTAGAACATGTTCATCTGTTGTGATTGTTCTCTGCATTTATAAGATCGTTTCATGTGGATGGTTGTCTACTTCAGGTTATGCTATTTGCAAAAATATATTCAATCGTAATATCATCAGGATGATTCATCATATGTTCACAAGAGGTAAAATTGGATAGGTTTTGGTTAAGCCCTTGATGGTCATCATCCATATATAGTACAATTTTATTGTTGAGGTGGTCAGCATTAGGGTTAATGTGGACAAGTATCATGTTTTATTTTGTTGATTTATCTAGAGTTTAATGTCCCATGATGTCCACACATCATGTGATATACAATATTCTTATTCTCACTTGAATGTATTCATTTTTTCATTAAAAATCTACACACTCCTTAATTTCACCCACCCAAGTTTATTATATGTGACATGGGGTGGAGAGGCTTCCGATGTCATTGGAATTGATTGTGCCAGTTGGTGTTCTACCCAGTTTGTGTGAAACATTTATATTCCTAGAGGTAATTATGGAAAAAACACTATTGGGTAGACTTCCTATGCCTACTGATATATCCATACAATAAAATCCTCAATATGTGTTTGTTTTATTCTATTTAGGGTATCATTGGCCACTTTACGAGGTGTATTGTGTTATATGATTCTACAATAGAGTCTTTCAATATCATTGGTTTGTGAGATACACATAATGGTCAAAGGCATTCCCAATATTTTTCCTCCTTGAAGACTGAGTTTGTTTTTAATTTATCATATGTTTAGTTGTTAGTGTTTTCCAACATCATGGAAGAGTACCATAATGTTTCCCACAAAAAGGTCAGATCACTACCCCCTCAATAGAAGATCAATTTTGATATATCATCCATTGGGTGATTCTCTAATTTCAATGTCTTTATATAATATAATTTTTTCTGAGTTATGGGGGCTATGGATGTTTATCAATGATCTTCAAAAAGATTTATTTAGGTGAGAATGTTGCATTGGGGAGCATTGATTTGGTTCTCAAGGGAGGTGGATGGAAGCTGAATCATGTTTATTAATTATCTTCACATGAATTAGGTTAATTTAATGATTATATACCTTCTTCCAATTAGCTAATGGGATCTCATTGGTTCTCAAATATTTAACTATGGAAAGGATAACATTAGATACATGTATATAATGAAATTATTATGAAGAATGCTTTTAATGGTTGTCATTATCATAATGAGTTTATTGAGATTTTGTTCTATATTACAAACACTCACGTATTAATAAGGGGATTGATTAATTTAGTGTTCTAATAGTTTCATTCATAATTCATGGTTATTTTTATCAATGAAACCCTTTTGTACTATGTTTCTGAGGAGGAGTATACATAACATCTATATGTAGTTTTTTTAGTTCATTATTATGTGTTTTTCTGGGAATCTATCAAATATTTTCTTCTGTGATCATGAAGATTTTTTAATGGGGAATTTCATGTACTAGTGTGTAATTGTGATTACCCAATCCCATAATCTCTGATCTAGTGTTGTAACACATTATTTACATTTATTATTTGATACCACATATATAATTTTTTATATAACCACACATAAATAAGAAATCAAAAAATGTTAATTACATGTCTTATATCTAATGTATTTTTCCTGCTGAATAGATTTAGTGAATTTGGAAACATCATAAACTAACAGACACAATGTTTTTTCCCTCAATAAATCATTTTTACACTATATATGAATCACATTTATCTATAATGAGTCAAAAAAATGTCCCATAAAATCTTCCACTTATGATATTCTTTAAAAAATGCCAGATGTATTACTTTTATTCATAAATTTCAGAAATTTACACTTAAGAAGGGGTGATAAAAAACACTCAATAAGGGAAAATATAAAACTATTGATGTCATTGAGTGCATTCTATAGATTTAATTGGTAAATAACATGATGAAATAATAAACTTAAAACTATTATAAATATATATCCATGAAAATAAATGAATACATCGATATCAATAATACTGGACTTATACTAATATAATTCATAATTATAGATATCAAAAAACTTCTTCAATGGTCTTATTTTAAGGAAATATCAATCTATGGGAATATTCTTATTACAAAACCCAACCTTTTATATCTCACAACTCCTATTGATGTATTGAGGGGGTATATAATTATAATCCCCACGTGTCACCTGATTAAGTCAAATAAAGTATGAAGAAGATTCAAAAAGAAATTTTCCACCATTCTGTAAGGAACCTCTTAATGAATGAAAATATTACTATTCATATATTGAAATATATGATATGTATATACATAATCAATCTGTATTAGCAGTCAATAATCATTGACAATGACAATATTTTCCATATTTCAAAAAAAAGTGATATCATAATCACAAACCAACCTGAGTTAAAATATGGAATGTTATAAAATACATAGTCAACTTTTTAATAACAATTGATAATGGAATATAAATATTTAGAAAAATAGTATTATTATACATTTAAATTAAATTACAATCTTTATATTTGAACATCATCATATCAGAATTATGTAAAATGTTATCTGAAAAACCTATAATGAATTAGTATATTAGTAAGTCAGTACATGAATAATATTGATCATAATCAATCCTAATAAATAAGTCATCTGGATTCAAAATAATATAACCCCAATGTAATAAGGATTCATAGAAGGGAATTTATATAAATGAAAAACACCCACACACAAATAATATTTTGAACTGTTTCACTAAAGAAGATATCAGGAATCAAATTGTACGACACTGTGAGCTCAATCCTCCAAAAGATTATATATATATATATATATTAATGATGATAAATCATAAAAAAGTGTCCTCTTTAGTTTATATCCTTTTGAAAATAATTAGGGAAATGCAAATAAAAATAAACAATTAACTTTATAAAACATTTTTTGATGTAAAATAATAGATTACATATCTCTTTAAAAGGTCACCTTTGAAAAATTGATTTGAAATATGTTTAAAACCATTAATTCTTAAAAAAACTCTAATTATAGAGTATTGAAAATACATAAATGTTTCCCAGGATAAATGGGGAGGATATGATAAAACAAGTGAAATTGAAAGTAATATTCATTTTTAATATTTCTATATAGTCAATTTTTGGAAACCCACATTGAAAAATAAAAGACCTATAAAATCTTCCAAGATTAAAATTAAAAATTTTCTATTGGGTAACATAATATACCATATAAAATAATATTAGTGTTGATGAATGAAATTATGTTTAATTAGTTATCAAGATGAAACATTGTAACTCAAGGACATGAGATTTTACATATCAACATTCCATATGGTAATCATAATTTATTAATCCTAAAAAATTTAAAGAGGGTATTCTGTAGTAAAATGTAAAAAATGAGAGAATAAAACACAATATAATAAAATGGTAGATTCTTTTAAACTTATATGAAAAATGATCAAGTGTATAACCATAACCCAATGAATGAAAATTGAGTCACAAAAAGCTCTTATAAATGGGGTAAAACTCGAGTCAAAACAAATTAAATATAAATAAAATATTTTAGATTATTTCATGTCATGAATTTATATTAAATAATTTATATAATTATAAATTAATTGTAAATAAATAATCACTATACGAAGGAAACATGGTTCATAATATGTAAAATGACTTAAATAATCAGAATTGAGATAGATAAAACCATTACATCTTGAGAAAAACATTAATAGAAACCCATTGAAGGTAAGAGATTATAAATAAACCGTAACTACCATGATTAAAACAAAATCATTATGTGATATCTTAAACATTTACTATATACACCACATGATATTAAAGTTATATTATACCAAACATGTTGTAAAGAGGGAATTTGAGACGAAAAACCTTACCTCATTCATAAATAGTTATGCACTTCTACAAAATGCCTATAAAGATTAAATTAAGTACTTTAAATAAACAATCAAGAACATTATTATTATCTATAATTATTTATAATCCTCATTTGCAATAATTATATGGATATACATACATATATATATAAATATATATGTATGTATGTATATGTATATATGTTAGTTTTTACAGATGTTTTCGACACCTGGTGTATATGATCTTTATGCTTTTGTATTAGCATCATAAAAGAGGTGTTAGTATCTATTATTTTTACAAATAACAAAACTATTAGATCATATATATTAATATTATATATTTTTAAATATATTTTATAAATTAATAGAATATATTTTTCAATTTATATTATATTCTAATAAATACATTTCATGGTAGTATTGGTTACAATCCATGAGGATGAACTTCATAATGAGAATGTTTCAATAATTCTTGAATAAAAGAAATTATTTTATTAATTATTGAGTTAATATTCACATTACCTTACTAAAAAAATATTTACATATCTATATCGTATAATTGAATTGAAAAGTTTTTTTATAGACATCCATGGTATCAATTCATGGTATTTTTCAAGTAGATGGTTAACCTGACACAAGCAATAACATAACATGATTAATGTGATATTATGAGGTTTTTTTATTGAAATATAATTATAAATGAAATATAATGATCATATTTGAAACTCATTAGTCTGTTATATTAGAATAATAATGTATTACAATGATACGATAACTTCTATTAACCATTTACATAGAATGAGTAAATCATTCACCTCTTAGCTCCCTTGTTTTAAATAATTGGTTTTACAATAAATAGTTTTTGAGAATATTAGTAATAGGTTCAATTATTTGTTATAAAATAACCATCATTATATCATTAAAATATTACTTACACTTGATTCTCATACTCATGACCAAAAATATATGGTGGATATGTAATGAAATATGACAATATATCATTCTATGGATGCATCAGTCCACATGTATGCACGGTAGACAATTTCTTTTTTTGAAAAAATGGGTGGAAGTATGTAACTAATATTATTTTCCATGTATTTATTTTTGATATTTAATTGATTATTGCTTGGATTCCTGTGTTGAGAAGGGTTGAGATTCTAAGGCCCAATGTGTCTGGAATCAATTTCTATGATATATTAAATATGTTAATTTAAGAAATTTGTATTTTATAGAAAATGACTAATAAATCAAAATCTAGGGCCCAAATAATAAACTCGAAGTCACCATTGATTTCAGAACATGATTTTTACCATAGGTACGACAAAACTATCATCGGCATCAGGCCATTGAGAACTTTTTCCAGTTGAGATTTCATAAAATAATTATTTTAGTAAATTTTGTTATTTTATTTAATATAGAGACCAGACTATACTAATTAATCATGAATATGCCTCAACCCTAGTGTTCATTTCATAACCCAGATATTGAGAGGAAACTCTATATATAAGCTATTGGAGGATCATTGGAAGCTAACTATGGATTAGATCTGATCAATAATTATGCATCAATATATTTCATGGATCATGCCAATGATAGAAATTCAAATACTTTATTCATCATCGAATGATCCGAAATCAGGGTAGGGTAAATTTCTTATTATTATTACAATTCATTATCCCTTTCCAAATTTGGATCAACTCCATGAACATGAATTTATTCACACATCGATGGTAGATTTATTCTAAATGGATTTAAATTTTATTTTGATAATTTTTTTAATTTGTTCAACCATTACTAGGAAAAAGGGTCAAATAAGAATGAATAAAGGTTAAGGTTCATTCCCCACATCATGTTGATTATGTATCTATCTCTCATTTCTTCTGATGTTCATCATAATAAATTTCATTAGGTTGTGGTTCAATGATTAGCTAATATTTTACCATTGTGTGAAAATTATTTTGTGGGATATTTCTATATCATGGAGACCACTTTTGTTTCAGTTTCCTATTTTAGTATTAGTGATGATCGATGATGATTTTAGGAGGAATGAAACCAAATATTACAAAGGGTTCCCTTCCAACAATTGTTACTTGATGGAAGATTGATTTGGTGACAAATAAGCTTGATGAATTGACTTACAAGAGGACTATGGACTAAAATATACTGAGTGTGAGATGGTGAGGAACGATTTCCTCATATATATATATTAACCTGAGCATGGTTTCTTTGGTTATGTGGAGGATATTGTAGTGAATATCCCAACGATTGTACTTTCTATGAAATCTAGGATCACACACTATATTAGACCCCTTTCAAGTAGAACTAGGGTTTCTATGGATTGTTAAACATAACACACACCACAACCCAATCACATGCTATATGAATCTTGATAGGAGGATCAACTTGTAATTTAGTGTTTATAGGGGCACGAGAAGGCCAAATTATAGGCACATGGTCATAGTACATAGACATGGTTTGGTGTACACGATCACTACAAAATGATATTGGTAGAGTTACAAAAGATAATTAAAAACCATGTAATCAACATATATGATGTGTACATGCATATTTACATGTTGTGTGTGTGTTTCATAGTTCCTTGAAATGTGTGTTCTAGATTTAAGAATCACTATTTCCATACAGTTTCCATTGGATTTTTTCATGGAACTGGAAACATCCAACAGTTATTTCTTCAAAGAGTATAATCTTTATAATGGCAGGATTTTGTTAATTATTGAACATTACGATACTTAAGAACGTGCATTGGTGGAGAGGATGGGAGGTCAGACCCATATCACCCTTTTGGGGAGAATTATTATCTACTATGGGACTCTCTTTGTGTAATGAAAATATTTTTTCATGAATCCTTATTAATTCACCAAGTATACTAAAATTATCCCTTGGAATTTATAATCACTTATTTAACATGTGTAATGTTTATAATCATCTACAAGTATTCAAGGTTCTAAATGAAAACATCAGTATTTATTAAAGGTTTTCCATAAATGGTATCCTTTAATATACCGATTAGAGATTCTTTTAATCATCGTTATGATGATACTAGTTTTTAAGCCACTCATTGGGGCACTCTGGAATTTATTATCATCCAAGGAAATGAGGGTTTTATTTAATTTTGGGATCATGTTCAAAAAATGAGATTCCTACGTATCCTTGTGAAAGGAATCAGAACCCTCATGGTTTGGTGCTGCTTTATAGGACACATCATACCTTTTATGGTAATGTGATAAGTACCTCTAAGAGAAAGGTGCGTGGTTGAAATTTAGTGTGTGACTTATGATTAAGGAGCCCAAGGAACGTTGGAAGGGGTATGAGTTTCCAAGTAGGATCAGACCATATTGGGAATATGGCCCAAAGAGAACAGTGTTCATTTGAAGTGTTGGGTTTGAACCTGAAAGCGACTTCCTACATATCCAATATGGATGGGAATCAAAGTCCACGTAGTTCGATGCCACTCATAGGAGAGTATAGTCCTCTTAGAGAGATGTGTTTGGGATTAATTTTTTAGAAAGGATGCCTTGATGATTTGAGGATTGAATTTTGGGCTTATTTTCTATAGAGGAGTCCCAAATTGGGGGAATTAGGGTTGGATGAGCTGGGGCCCAGAAAAGGCTTCCTATGCATCCTGGCTGAAATAGGAATCAAAGTTCTCGTAGTTCATTTTGTGAGTGTTTGTGCACATTTTGATGTTATCATGTATCTCTAAACCCAACTAAGTCATTCTCGGTGTGAGAAACAAGAGGATGTGAAAGATTCAATAATGACACTTCACACTTTTCCTCCTCCGTTCATGGAAGAGGGCGCGCCAACCATGGAAGAGGGCAAGGAAACAAGGCTTCCATCTATTCTATTTAAATTAGAAAAACGTATAATGTATGGGAGAAGGGGTGAAGGTGAAGGGATTATACCAGGATAAATGCCCTATTGGAAATTGATTATTTCTTACTCATAAATAGGATTCCCATTTGATATTACATGGGGATTACTCTGAAGAAGAATGCATATTTGGGATTTTTTGGGGCTTATTCCTAAGGAGGATTCCCATTTTGGTATTTGTTGGAAATTACTCCTATGTAGGAAGACCATTTTGGAATTTTTTAGGGCTAAATCATAAGGAGGTTTCCCATTTTGGAATTTATTGTGGATTACTCCTAAGGAGGACACCAATTTGAGGTTTTTTGGGGCATACTCCTAAGGAGGATTCCAATTTGTTGTTTAAACGTGAAAATAAATCAGGTGATGAGGTTTGAGGAGTTTCTTGAGTATTGAATCCACTTAGGATACTCAATGAATCTGTAAGGAGAGTTCAAACTCATAAAATGCGAATGGAACCAAGAAGATTAAGTCACTCAAGGCACTTAATTATGTGTGATAGAGTTTCTTGGGGATTTAATCGACTTAAGATACTCGAGGAATCCATAAGGAGAGTCCAAACTCATAACATGTGAATGGAACCAAGTGGAGTTGTCACTTAAGGCACTTGTAATAGGTGCTTCGTGCAGCTCCATATGTTCTAGACCCTGATGAGAATTTGGACCATTTCCCCTTTAATTCTCTATTCTCTCATGTTTTATAAAGATACCTAAGGACAGTTTAGGGATCTTGGTGAAAGATCTATGCAATGGGAGCTTTGGGACATCTTCTAACATTTTTCCTCTCTCAAATGGGGAGCCCATGGTATCTATTTATAGGCAAAGAGGGGACATGGCCGAAGGGAATTTTTCTGCATAGGTTATCCTCATAGTTCCTCCATATAGGTCCCTCACATAGTTCCGTCACATAGGTCCTCTGCATAGGTCCCCCACATAGGTCCCTTTTTGAAAATTTATCCGTCTTCTGAGTGCCATAAATTTTGATCCGTAAGACTTTTTGGGCTCCGTGACTAGTCAAATTGAAGGTCTTAAAGAGATCTAAACTTCATGATATTTTAAATATACCAAGTCTTCTAGGATAAAACAAATAATGTAAATTAATGTGTCAACAATTTTTCGTCATTGATCTTAGAAATCCACTACACAGTTCTGGTTGGGGAATCATTCCACTTATTCATTGGTATGGCGTTATACATTGGCGTGTATAAATCTTTCTTGAATAATCTTATTTCAGGGTAAAAACATTTTTACACCTACATGAATGTTTTTTTCTATGTGATAATCATATCTCCACTCCACATAATCGTCTGTGGAACATATTTCATGGTGTCAATAGTGTTCCATCACCAAATAGGTAGACCGGGGTTGGATGGACATGTTGTGTACCCCTATACACACTGAATTCCCATGGACATTGGAGACCATTTTTCCCTTATTATGTACCATTATTAGTTGAGGGATTTCCCTTTGTCTATGTCCCAAGAGGTTATACTGTAGCATTATGTCCACAAATCAGAATATTGATACTCCATTGTGGATGAGTTTCAGATAGAGTTTTTAGTGTCTCTCCATTGTACTGTAGTTTTATCATCCACCATATTATACCCTATGTGGGATTTCTGGACTTATTATGAACTCCTTGAGAAGGGTGTTGATCCTCGATATATTATTCCATTTTAAGAGCTTTCATTTTATCATTAGAGTATGGTTCCCTATATAGTATTTTGATCCAGATTAGGTTTTTGGTGTCCCACGTTTGTCCTCGGCATGATACCCTTTTTGTGTATTGATTCTTCTATGAGTAGTGATCATTCTTGGTTGGGGCCTAGTGATCACGACATATTGGATGAGTGTCGTTGATGTTGGAATAATTTCTTTAGTATATTATTCGACATTGAGAATTTATTCAAGAAGAATATTATGACTGATAGTTTGGTTTTTATCTCCTAGAGGCATGGTGTCCTTCTTGGGTATATATTTATTCTCACTTCTATTAAGAATCGTATTAATATTATGAGTTGAATATTCATGATTCATTGTGGTTATTGTTTTTAGGGTTTCTTATTGGGTATTAATTTACACCCACCTATGTGGGATCTTCCCATAAGTATCATGTTTATAATGAAGATGAACAATTTTCATTTTCATGGCATTATAGGTAGCAGGTAGACATTACATTTAGTTTGAAACACCGTGGTTCTTTCCAATTGGTTTTATTTGATAGTATTCACAACCCTTGCAGTAGGTTTCACTCTATGTAGTTTTTAGTCCCCATTTTATTCAGATAATTAATTCACTATCAAAACATTTATGTTGTAATATAATTTTGGGTTCCTATATATAAGGATGTAACAGTTTTAGCTTCATAACATTTTATCATTTTTTGGACTTGAAGATATATGTGTGTGTATATGGGTAATTAATTATATGGCAAGTCATGTATGGGATATTCCTACTCAGTACTAGTTAGTAGGCCTTATCCAATTTAGGATGGCTTGGGGTAGTCACGGTTGGATTCTCATTAGATTAGTTTTTGATATAAGATCATATGATCTGTCAGTTATAACTTTGTACAAGACAATGTGAGAATGGTTTTGTGCAATAGTGTTATGTGGTTTGAGTTTTTATTTAAATCTGATTAATCTCATGTTGGTGGAGAAACCAACATATCTAGACACCAGTACTCTTATCACCTACCTTTCGAATCATTTCATGTGAAAATTGTTTGAATGGGAAACATTGGTACATGAATCATATATGAATGGGTTATGGTTTCAATTTCCTTATTGAATAATATCTCCAGTTAGACTCTTTAATCATTGTATATCTTATTTATTCTAGGATGATTGTGTCAAGACAACCACCTATAATTCAAATTCAGGATCATGATATTTATATATTGAGTGATGGGGCATTATTATAGAGGCATATATTGGAGATAAAACCTATGGGTGGTTTACCTTAATTATAACCACCCACTATTCAGCAGCTAGCACTGCAAGTGCCAGTTGAGGATTTATGTTAGATGAGTTCATTTCTTGTGTTCTATAATCTAATAACTCCTGCATTTCAAGAAGATCTAGACCCGATGAGGTTGATGATAGGATACAGGTAGTCACAAAAGTTTTCCACCTTATAAAGATATTTATTTATATATGGTGGTTCTCACAACGAGTCTTCTTCAAAACTCTGCTGAAAAATTATAGAGTTATGTGACCCAGGAAAATAATGAAACAACTATATTCTGTTTATACATCCAGAATCTCTTCATGGAGGAGTTTAATATGAACATGTTGCAATCAGGTCACATTCATTTTATATTAGTAGGGTACTTTGACAGAGGTAGAGTGTTCATTGAGGTTTAATGATCTCTTTTAATACATCATCGATATTGTGTAAGATCCGTTCTTCGATGAAAAGATATTTTTGTGTTGATTATGATGGGATATTGGTAATTCAATAATATCTCTCGTCATTCCAACCTATTATAGGGTGGTTGAGTGGGCCTTGGTGGTGTTGATATTCCAAAATGAGTAGGCATCAATAGTTAGTAATGGTAGTGGGATCCAATAAGTCGAGTCCTCAGTGGAAGGTAGCTGATGATAGTCATAGGGACCTGGTCATGCCAGATGATTTATGATATGATCATATGACATAGGGTTAGTGCTGTAGGGATCTCATGTTGGATTGAGTCGACCAGGGGTGAGGTAGGTTTTATCTTGAGATGGTCTGGGGAATCTGGAATAGAATTTTCCGTTTTGTCATTCATCTAACAAAAATATGGTTTAGGGACAACCAATGTAGAGATAGATGGAGGAGCTACCTGGTTTGTAAGGTGGGTTTTATGGCATATTTAATATTCCAGCAACATTAGGTGGTCAAGGGTTTGACCTCTAATCACTACTACTTCTGGATTATCCATGATGGGCTTAGGGAGACGATGGTAAGAGATGAGGCCCAATCCAGGTTATGGAGGCCTATGACCCATATGATTTGGATATGATACAAGGTGAATTCCATGATTTTTCTACCCTATTGTCATTATTAATAGACAATTTTTTTATTCATTAAATTAATTTCACATCTTGGATGTGGGAATAGAGATTTTGGTTAGGACTTTTGATCTACCCTTACGCTTGGATACTCTAATAAGAGGTGATTTAACTATTTCACACTTCTATAAAAAAATTGATCTAATGATTGGAGGTGATAAATGTGATTGGGATAATTTTTTTGAAGTAATAAGGCATTATGATGTCATTTTAGGTATGGAAAGGTATCCATAGTTCATACATAGACTGAGTATTTTTAAAAGATGATGAAAAGTGGATACAATAAAAAGAAGATGTTTAACTTTTTGTGTGAAAGGGAAACCTCAATAGAGAAGGACGACATCAAGAATATGATATTGTAGCTAATTAATCACCAATCAGATAGGATGACTCTTGGTAAGTGGATTCTATGGGGTATTAATTCCCTGTAGTGGTATTAGAGTTTGGGGACGTATTTCCAAAGGATGTGGTAGGATTACCTCCCCATTGAGAACTGAACTAATGAGTTGAATTATACACCAGGATGAGCTCAATATTATCACTAGCATATCGGATGTCTCCCATAGAGATTCAAAATCATAGGGTACTATTATCAAATTTTAATGAAAAAGGCATTTTTGAGACCCAGTGTTTCCCCCTAGAAATACACAATGTTGTTCACCAAAAATTTGGATGAGATCTTGAGGTTGTGTAAGGATTTCCATCTCCTCAACTAGGTGACCATAATGAACATATATCCACTACTATGTATTTATGACCTCTTTCATCAGTTTACAGGGTCATGATGTTTCTCGATGATTTCCCTTAGATCAGGACATCACTAGCGTCTACTACCAAACAAGGATATGTCAAATATGAAATTTAAATGTCACTATGGTAACTATAAGTAATTTATGATATTATTTGGAATAAAAAACCCCATCATTGTTCATGGTTCTCATAATTTATATCATTAATCGTTCATTATAACAATTTTGTAGCATTTATCGTAATAAATATCCTTCTGTACTTAGTTTTCGGGATGAATTAGATAAAACACTAGAGGATGGTATAAAAATAATACGAGAGAACCAACATTTTAGGAATCTTTCATAGTGATATTTTGGTATTCGAGAGGCTAATTTCAGGGATAATCCATCTTAGAGGCAGGAGTGGCAGTGAAACTAATGATGGTTGAGGCAAGGATGGATTGGGATCCACCCAAGAGTGTTACTAGGGTGTGGAGTTTCTTTTAGATAATATAGAACTATTGTATGTTTCTACCTGATTTCTATAGCATGGAATCACCCTTGACCATTATTATCGAAAACAGGGTACCTCTCAGGTTGATAGAAATTTGGCAGTAGTGTTCCCTTGGACTAAGGAATAACATGAAATGCACTCCAATATTGAGATTTATATTTGGGATGTCATGAATGTAGTGTTATTAATTACACTAGGTACTAGGATAGGTTGTGTTCTGATGTATTTGTATGTGTTCATTGTCTATGGTTCACATGATTTGAGACCACATGAGATGAAATATTTTACCCATGATCTTGAGTTAGTAGATAATGACATCACACGAAATATGTGGGGACACTACCTAATGGGAGAGTAGTATATCGTCTACATTAACCAAAAGTATCTCAATTTTATGTTATATCATTAAGACATTATCATGACATAGAGGATCTAGATAAATCTCTTCCAGGTCTATGAATTTGAGATATTTATACTCATTGGATGGTGAACATTGTGGCATATTCTCTTAACATGAGATATTGTTCTTAGTTATTGGTCAAGGCATCTGAGGAGTAAAAATCATTGATGTTTACATTAGTAGAAAAGGATGGTATATCATATATTCAGTCAATTATTGTTCCACCATTTCTTTTACATTATGTTAGGGAGGCTTAGATGGGAGATACAATTTGTGGGGCCTTATGTACTTAGATATCTGCAACATATTCTCCTGATAGATATTTTGAATATGGGAATGATTTTATCCATTTTAGTGTATAGATGATGGTAAAATTTACTTTTTGGGAGTATGTGGTCTAAGAGTCTCATACAAATCCATTTTTCAAACATGCATGTGTGGAAAAAATATATCAAAAACTCCAATGTTAGTATTTGTAGCCAGGATTACAGTATAGTGTTGTAGAGTTTATCTTTTGATTACTCACTTGTAAAAAAGTGAAGATAAAACACAATATTCTATTGGGTTTTTTATCCCCCTATATTGGTTCTAGATTGGATCTGATATGTGATATCCTTGGAATTCATGGTGGGCTGACCATATATGTCCATAGGAAATGACGCAATTTATTTGATCGTAGACTGACTATCCAAGTCATCACACTCCCTATATATTCCAATAAATGGCATAATTGAGAACTAGGGGAACATGTATGTGCTTAAGACGGTCTTTATCCGTGGGGTTCTATAACACCCCAAGCTTCTACGGTATGCTTCACTTTGAATAACATAGTAGCTTGTATTGTACGCAACTTCGATTTCAAATTCACCACAACCAATCAAACTAGCCATTATGAATATAAAAACCAATTTTTTAAAATTTTATAAATTTTATCTTTCAAAATGAAATTCATTTTTGGATTCGGAATATCGAAATTAGCTTATTGTGATTTTTTTGTATTTTTCTTAAAATATTCAATTTTAGATAAATGTTTAAAAACACTAAGTTATAGTTTAAAACTGATTTTTTTAATAATTAAAATTTAAATTTAAATTTATTTTAGTTTAAAATATATATATAATACCTGTATATGTTTAATTTAATTCATTGGAGTCATTTTGTAATGATATTAGATATATAATATTTATTTACCTTTTCACCGTTTTTAACCACCTCCTAAGAGCTTTTGCAAATTTACGTAAAACAGAATTTTACCACTTCTATGAGTTTAATTTCAAAAATATGAGAGACATGGTTGATATACAGAAGTAAAATGTTGTTCAACAAGATGAAAATAATTTTTGGTGAATAGTACCTTTTTAATTTTATTTACCACTGTTAAAGGTAAATAGGGTAATTAAGGCTAAAAATGATATTATTTTTACTCTAACAAAAGTACTAATTATATTGAAAAAAAATAATTAGACCAAAAACAAATTTAGAAATAAAATATGAACCCCTTTGGCCCACTTGGATTATATAATGGCATTTATTATTCTATCATTCAAGGAAGAGTTAAAAGTGTTAAATTCAATGTTTAATAACTAAACCATTTTAATATAAGGTTACACATAAGATAAATTAAACTATATATATTAATTATAAAGATATAAATATTTAAAACATAATATTATTTTATTTATATATTTTAGACATTAAATAATTTAATTTATTTATGACACAATAATGATAAAGTAATTTATTAATTAATGAAATATTAAAATAAATGATATTATATATATCCAAATAAATGTAATTTGAGACATTTTATGAATTAAACTAATTTTCTAAGATAATATGACATGTTAGGGTTGGTTAAATGATTTGTTTTCAAAGTAATAATGATTTTATGAATAAAAAATAAAAAAATACCAAATAGTGTAAAAATTGTCATAAAAGAGTTTTTAAAACAAATATTATATTATTAATAGATATTTTGTTCCTAAAAATCTATGTTTCGACCAAAAAACTTATATAATGATTTTTGTATCATTAATGAACCACTTATGGTTCTCTTGGAAGTTTATTGTTTGTATATTAACCATATAATATAAAAATACAAAGAGACATGGTAAATGTCAAACTATTTAACTAAGAGTTAAATCCAAAAGATAAAGTTATTATAGTGACCCAAACATATCTAAAACCTATTGGTTGAGTGTTTTTCAACACATATACATATTTTTATTTATTTAATTCATTTTGTATCCATTTTCAACCAAAAATTATTTTATTATAAAATAATATTTCAGCTTTTCCGAAGGTTCCCCTCACCCCTTTTATAAAAGGGAACTCCCCATTCCCTCTAATTCACATCCTAAAATCCATTTTTCTTGGCCAAAACCTACCCCAATACCCTATCAAAAGTCCCTAGTTCATCCTAGAGTCCTTCCTTTAGTCAGAAAACCAACCTAATGATGCCTTTTGATCAAATCAAATGGAATAACCTGAGGAAGAGGTAAATATCTCACCACCTCTTTGATGTTTTTCCTTCTTAAACTTCATCATTCATTGTAGATTAAATTAAAAAACAATAACTCCAGTATCTTCTATATACTATGATTTTATTATAAAGATGATATAACCAAATTCATTGTTATATCCATCCTTTGAATGACATGTCGCCATTCGAGCATACTGACAGCTTACCGTCTCCATGTTGTGGTGTAATAATTATTCAATACATTAGTACTTGGATGGGTATAATAATGATGTGTAATTGATATAGATAATAAATATAACATTATAATGATTCTATATATATGATATACCATCCAATTATATATTATTTTAATATCAAAAGAATGTTATTTTTGCTAGTGCACACGTACGGATTACCGTCTCCACGAATGCGATGAGATTCATTCCCCCTCATATCCATTCAAGAAAAATCTCCATTAGATGAGTAAAAATAATGTTTAAAGACTTAATATCATTTTTATTATGAATAAGATACATCATATCCATAATAAACATTACATGGGTAACAAATCATATAAAGGAAAGGGAATCAGTTAACACCTGAAACGATGATAATAATACGATATTTTTAACAAAGAAATGGTAAAAGATCATATATGATATCATATTAATATATATGATTATTTTATAACTTAATAATTATTATTTCACAATTATACAGGAGGATAACCTACCCTCGATCAAGTAAATGTACAAGGTAATGGTTATTTTCACAATCTATTTATTATCCGAGCTTGTTTTTATTTTATTATCTATTGGGGCCTCTTTATCATCCACATCCATGTTTCTTAAAAATGAATTCCACAACATTATTAAAATTTACTAAAATATTGGTTAAAGTCATTTATACCCTTATTTGAACTTATATGTTTTGAAGGGGATCTTTCCGTCATTTTTGAAACAAGGTACTTTATGACCATTTTGACAAAATTATGGTAAGAATGTTTCATTTAATTTATACAGAGGATGCGGATATTGTTTACCGTTATAACATCGTTGAAGCTACCCTTAGAAGATTATAAGAATATTTTCAAAATAAATATATTTTTTATAATTATGTTACTCTTAAATGATTTCAAAATAGAACGATATATTTCTATAAAAAGGTCTTGATTTCATCTATTTCAACATCCTTTGATGAATTTTAAGTTTTTTTGAAGTTGATTTATTATGATACAAAACATCCATATTTTATTGAATATTTTGTGATATGTTTTACTATGGATGTGCTATTTATATACCATTCATGATTTATGGATAAATTATTGAAATTTTCTAGGCTCCCCTTAATAAAAATGTTTTTGTTATGTTTAAACATTTTCCAATGAGGAATGAATTAAACTTATTAAGTGATGGGTGGGGCCTGATATAGCTCCTCAATGCATTAGCAGGTCTCATTAGACAAACTAGTGTCTTGAACAAGGTGTTGAAAAACTCTTTTTGGTAGTCTTGGTACAAGGCCTTGACTATGTGATTATGAAAGTATGGCATTATGCATTCCATCCTCATGAAAGTGGAAATTGATATTACATGTGATTATTCGACTATTAGAATATGCATGCAACTAAGTAAATGGAATTAGTTTTCATATATATTTTAAATATTATGATGATGTTTATGTTGAAAAGTCTTTTTTTAGTTTTATACAATTTTTTAAATGTTAATTCTTATTTAGGAATGTTTTTTCTATATTGTTATCCTTTCTGAGCATCTGAGCTCATCCATTTTTATGTTTTATTTTTCCTAGGATGCGAAGAAGTATATTATGACTGACCTGAAGAGATAGTATATGGGATCTCAGTGTTGTCTATAGAAATAATTTTTTTTGTAGTTTTCACTTTTATGATGTAATGTCAACCTTCTGAATGTATCTAATTCTTCCACGGCTACTAAACCAATATGTATTTCGAGACTTGATATTGTGTGATCATGCCAGTTTTATGTAACAATGCACCGACATTGGGTAACTAGGGTTGGGGTGTTATAGTTGGTATCAGAGAAAGTAAATTAGAAACCTTGCATTCTTGATTTAGATAAACTCCGATTAGATCACATTACCCTAAAATAGACTTTGAGAATTATTATAGAAGAAATTTCTATAATTTTAGTGTTGTAGAGATTTTTTTATTTTTCCAAACAATAGATTCATGTCTCGATATGAGTAGGTAGAGATGGCTCTGGAATAAATGCACCTAGGTGTAAAAACCAAAAACAACTCTTTGAACTATACTTGAATGCGAATTGGTGCACCACAACGGGCCTTGCTGCACTCTTGGTAACGACAATCTCAAGTGATATTCTTAGGATAATTCACATTTTCATTACAAACCATTATGAAGGGAATATGAGTATATAATTACTCAATGAAAACATTTTTTTTATTATGGTTTGTATCCATAAATTGTTCAATTTATGTTAAGTGTATTAAAAGTTTGAAATTATGTATTTTTATTCATAAACAAATCTACTTTATACCTTTGTTTAAAAATGGTTCCTAGTGGAAGGAATGGAAATAGTATCAATGCACACACTCCGTATAGGGATTTCCATCCTACTCAAGATAATTATAGTCGAGTTGGTGATGCTGCCAGTGTTGATCAGCTAATCCCTATACTGGGAAAACTCACTCAAGTTATAAATAATAACCTTAACTGTATGGATCACGCTAATCTATAATGTTAAATATATATTCAATATTGCTTCATGAGAACCACCGAAATTCAATGGGGGTACAAATCTACTAGTAGATGAGAAATGGATAAATTCCTTATAGAAGATATTCCACGCCTTGGGGAGTAAAAAAGGGGAAAAAGTTGTCATGGTAGTTTACCACCTCACTGAAGATGTTGATCAATAGTGGTCATGGATTTAAAACACAAAGAAAGATGATGAAGAATAAAATATGGAATGGAGGGAGTTTAGAAAAAATTTCCTAGAAAAATAAATTCCTCATGACCATCGAGCAGATATGGAAAGGCAATTTCTGAGTCTGATGAAAAGGTAGGATTAGAATGTCGCAAAGTATGAATCCAACTTTACAAGGTTTGCGAGGCATGCTAAAAATAATATATGTAACCCAATAAGTATGATTTATCTTATCTTTGATGGGTTAAAACAATTTCTCCATCGTGAATTAGTCTCGCAATCCTTCTCATCATACGAATATATTGTCTTATGTGCTATCAAGACAGAAAAATAATTCTCTATGGCTTATGACTTTAAATCAAATTAAGAGAAGAAGGGATATTCTTAACACTCTAGAAATGAAAACAAAGGGAAGAAAAAAAGTTGAATATCAATCTTGTAGTAAATGTGGGAAGAAATTCCCTGGCACTGTCCTGAAGGGAATGGGAGTCTGTTACAAGTGTGGTGAAAAGGCCACCAAGCTCGTGATTGCAAGGGGAAGAAAGAGGTTTTCAATGCTGAATGCTACAGTTGTATAGAAATAGGGCATTATGAAAATGAATTTAGTAAACGTTGGTGGAACATATCTCAAAAGAGTCCAAGGGATCAAGGACAAGCTTATTCTATCACTATTTATGAGGTTGAAGATCTAAAAGACGTAGTGGCAGCTAATTTTATTGTTTCCTCGAGTTTAGCCAGTGATTTATTTGAATCTCGATCATCTCATTGTTTCATATCTACCTTGTTTTCTATGAAAATTAGATATTTCCAATTTTATTTAACAAGGGAGTTGTCAGTCAAAAATTTTAAGGGAAGTATCATTGCTACAACGTTTTTGAATCAGTTCTCATTAGGGCATATATATATTCTTTTTCAGGTGATATTATCGTTATAGCCATGATTGAATTTTATATATTCGTCAGTATGGATTGGTTATCAGACCCTGATGAAAAAATTTATTGTAAGATGAAGGAGGTTACTATTTTTGATGATGATGATAAAGAACACCTAATCTTTAAACCAGAATTGTCACCACCTAATTCTTATCTAGATCAACCCCCAATAGCTCAAATAAATTCAATTATTGGGGAGGAAGAGAATGAAATAACTATGGGTGAGAAAATTAATGTAAAAATAGATGATGTACGTATTGTGAAAGAATATGTTGATGTGATTCAAGAAGATTTACCTAGACATCCTCTAGAATGAGAAATTGTATTATCCATTTATTTAATTTCTGGATCAAGGCCCATATCGAAGTCCCCTTATAGAAAGGCCACTAAGGAATTAGTGAAAATAATGAAACAAATATAGGAATTGAGTAATAAGTGATTTATTCACCCCAGTGTTTCTCTATGGAGAGCCCCTGTCCTTTTTTTTAAGAAGAAATATGGATCTATGAGGTTGTGTATTGACTACATGGATCCCAATGTTATAACAATAAATAACAAGTATCCCCTAACTTGAATTGACGATTTGTTTGACCAAATTCATGGAGATAAATACTTTTCAATGATTGACTATCAATATGGATATCATCAGTTCTCTGTGAATAAGGAAGACATTCCGAAAACAACATTTCGAACCAGGTATGGGAATTACAAGTTTTCAGTAATGCCTTTTGGATTAACTAATGAACCCTCTGTATTCATTGATCTAATGAATAGTGTTTTCATGGAATATATTGATGACTTTTTAGTGGTATTTATTGATGATATCTTGATATACTCCAAAATCTATGAAGATCATGAAAAGCACTTGGAAATTATCTTGAAGACTCCTAGAAGACACGAATTATATGGGATGTTTAGAATGTCTGAATTCTGGATTTATGAGATTTCTTTTCTTTTCCATATTGTCTCTTTGTATAGAATCTATATTGTTCTTACTAATACAAGAGAAATCCATGAATGGCTTGAACTGATGATTATAACTGAGGTACGCAGTTTTATTGGATTAGCAGGTTATTATTGGCATTTCATCCAGAATTTTTCCAAATTGGCTAACCCATTAACCAAGATCACAGGTAACGGGGTTAAATTTTTTTAGAAATAATAGTGTGAACATGGTTTTGAAAAAAAGAAGAGAATATTAGTCAATGATCCTATGTTGACTCTACCATTGGGGAATGATGGGTTTGTTATTTGTAGTGATTCATCAAAGAAAGGACTTGGTTGTGTCCTGATGTAGAATGAAATGGTTATTGCATATGAGTCACAACAGCTAAAAATTAATGAGAAAAATGATCCTACTCATGATCTTGAGTTAGCAGCTATAATCATTTCTTTGATGATATAGAGACATTATCTCTATGGTGAAAAATGTGAGATATTTACCGATCACAAGAGTTTGAAATATATTTTCTCATAAAATTAACTCAACCTCAGGCAAAGGAGATGGATTAAACTACTCAAGTATTATGATTGCATTATACACCAAAACCTGGAAACGATAATTAAGGAGGAAGATTCTTTGAGTAGAAAGGATCATGGAGTTTTAAACAATATGAGAGCAGAAAAGTATCATATATACATAGATCTAGAAAATATGGATATGGGAATCACCATGGAAGGTGAAACATCAATACATTTTGAAATTGTTTCCAAACCATCATTACTAGAAAGGCTAAAGTTTTCTTAGACCTATGATAAAGAGTTTCAAAAGAAGATTATAGATGTGAAGAATGATAGATTTAGTGACTTTGTTTATGAAGATGGAATATTGAAATTTGCAAAGAGTCTTTGTGTTCCCGATATATCTGATCTATACATATAATTGTTGGATAATACTCATAGTTCCAATTTATCTATAGAACTTGTGAGAACCAATATGTATAAAGATGTGAAGGAAAATTTTTGGTTGGACAACATGAAGATATAGATTGATGATTTTGTGTCATGATGTATGGTTTTTCAATAAGTGAATGCAAGAAGGAAACAGCCCAGAGGAGTCATGAAACCTCTTCCTATACCTGAGTGGAAATGGGATAATATTATGATGGACATTATCATGGGACTACCAAAGACTCAAATAAGGAACGATGAAATGTTGTTCATTGTTGATCATCATACTTAGTAAGAACATCTTTTTTCTACATGAAAAGATTTACCAGTTGAACTATTAGATAGACTATATATTAATGAAGTTATAAGACTTCGTGGTGAACCACTATCGATTGTTTCTGATTTTGATCCCCATTTCACATCAAGATTATAGAAAAGTCTTCAGAAATCACTGGATAATAATCTTTGTTTGAGCACTGCCTACCACCCCAAAACTGATGGACAATCAGAACAGACTATTAAATCCTTAGAAAACATGTTGAGATCATGCTCACATGACTTTCATGCTTTGTGGGATCAATATTTACCTCCAGTAGAATTTTCATAAAACAATAGATTCTATTAAAGCATTCATATGGCACCCTATGAAGCGTAATATGGAAAGAGATGTCGCACACCAACCTATTGTGATGATGTTGCTAAAATAAAACATGTAGGCCTAGAACATATGGAGGAAATGATGGAAAAGGTGATGTTCATCCAAACCCCCATTAAAGAAGCTCAAAGTAGGCAGAAGATCTATGCAGATAACTAATGAAAGGATTTGGAATTTCATATAGGAGACAATGTTTTCTTGAAGGTATCTTCATGGAAGGGTGTTATAAGTTTTGATAATAATGGAAAATTATGTCCTAGGTACATCAGACCTTTCGAAATTCTAGAATTTATTGGGGCTATAGCATACCATTTGGCAATGAATCAAAGTCTCTCCAATGTTCACGATGTGTTCCATGTATCACTATTGAGAAAACACATGCCTGACCCAACACATATACTCACCTATGGGGAATTAGAACTGGAACTCGGTCTTTCTTATTGTGAAGAGCCTGTCAGGATTCCTGATACAAGAGAAAATGTTCTGAGAAACCAGATGACTCATCTGGTAAAATTTCTATGGAGAAACCATAATATGGAAGAGTCATCATGGGAACCTGAGGAACTTATAATGACGAACCACCCGAGTATTTTTATTTATTAATATTATAGAAATTTCAATGATGATCTTATTTTAAGGAGGGGAGAATGTAACACCACAAGTTTTACGGTACTCTTCTCTTTGCATAATACAGTAGTGTGTGTTGTACGCGACTCTAAGTCCTAACGCCCCACAACCAATCACAATATCTGTTATGAATAGTAATATCCACTTTTTAAAATTTTAGAAATTTTATCTTTCACAATGGACTTCATTTTTTGATTCGGAATATCAAAATTAGCTTATTGTGAAAATCACTGAGTTATAGATTAAAACTGATTTTTTATATAAATAATTAATTATTTTATTTAAATTTATTTTAGGGAAAAATAGATACATAATACCTATATATGTTCAATATAATTTATTGGAGTCCTTTTGTAATAATATTAGATATATAAAATTTAATTCAACATTTCCCCATCTTTTACCCACCTCAAAGGGCCATTTGAAAATTTACACAAAACATAATTTTACAGCTTCTGTGAGTTGAATTTAAAAAATCTTAGAGACACGGTAGATATTAGTAATTAAAATGTGGTTCAATAATATGAAAATAATTTTTGGTGAAGAGTAATGGTTTACTTTTATTTACCACGATTACAAGTAAATAGGGTAATTAAAGGTAAACATGATATTATTATTACCCTAACACAAGTCCTAATTCTATTGGATAAGTTTAATTAGACCAAAAACAACCTTAGTAATAATATATTATCCTCTTGGGTCCACTTGTATTATATTAGGACATTTATTATTGTATAATTCAAAGAAGAGTTAAAAGTGTTAAATTCAATGATTATTAATTAACCATGTTTAATATATGCTTAAACATATGATAAATTAGTCTATAAATATTCATTATAAATATAAAACTATTTCCTACATAATAGAATTTTTTATATTTTTTATACGTTAAATAAATTAATCTATTTATGACACCATGATGATGCCATAATTTCATAATTAATGAAATATTAAAATAATTGATACTATAAATATCTAAATATATAAAATTTGACACTTTTTATGAATTGAATTAATTTTATAGGATAATATGACATGTTAGGGTTGGTTAGATGATTTTCTTGAAGTAATAATGCTTTTATAAATTTAGGAAAAACAAAATACCAAATAGTGTCAAAATTGATATAAAAGTGTTTTAAAAAATTATTATATTATTAATCGATATTCTATTCCTAAAAATATCAGGATCAGAAAAAAGTCTTATATAATGATATTTGTATTATTAATGAAGCAATTGGGGTTTTCTTGGAAGTTTATAGTAATTATATTAACCATATAATATAAAACTTCAAAGAGACATGGTAAATGTCAAACTATTTAACTAAGAGTTAAATCTAAAAGATAAAGTTAATATATTGACCCAAAACATTCTAAAACCAATTGGATTTGTTGTTTTTGACCCATACTAACCTTATCCTCTCAATAAATCTTTTTTGACCCATTAGAAACTGAAAATGATTTTATTATAAAGTAATATTTCTATCCTTTCCTATGGTTCCCCTCACCCCTCTTATAAAATGGCACTCCCACATCTCTCTAATTCACATCATCAAAGCCATTTGGATTGGAAAAACCCCTCCCAAATACCCTCTAAACCATCCTAAATTAATCCTAGAGGCCTTCTGTTTGTCAGAAAGCCAACCTATGGAGACCTTTTTATCAAATCAAAAGGACGAACCCGAAGAAGAGGCAAATATCTCACCACCTCTTCCAAGTTTTTTCTTCTTCCACTTATACGTTCCTTGTTTTTCCCATTTTAAAATAATAACTCCAGTATCTTCTAAATATTGTGATTTTATTATGAATATGGTACAACCTTATTCATTATTATATCCATCCTTTTATTGACATGTCACCATACGTGCGTACGTACGACTCGCTGTCTCCACGTCGTGGTGTAATTGTTATTCAATACATTATTATTTGGATGTGTATAATAATGATTTGTAATTGATATAGATAATAAATATAACATGATAGTGATTCAGTATATATGTCATACCATTCAATTATATATTATTTTAATATAAAAAACGATATTGTCGCTCGTGCGTACGTACAGATTACCATCTCCACAAACACGATGAGATTCATCCCCCATTGTATCCATTCAAGAATAATTGTACATAGATGATTAAAAAAAATTATAATTACTTAATATCATTCTGAATTTGAAAAAGATAAATCCTATCCATAACAACCATTACTTATATAACAAAGCATATAATGGAATGAGAATCAGTTAACACCCGAAATGATGATAGTACTAAGATATTATTAACAAAGCAATGTTAAAAGATAATATATGATATCATATTAATATATAGGATTCTTGTATAATTTAATAACAATTATGTCAACATTATATAGGAGTTTAACCTACCCACGACCATGGAAATATACCAGGTAAGGGGTAGATTCACAATCTCTTTATTATCCGAGGTAGTTTTTACGTAAGTATCTACTGGGATATCCTTATCATCCACATCCATGATTCTTAAAAATGTATTCCAAAACATTTTTACTATTCACTAGTCTATTGGTTAAATTCATTTATACCCTTATTTAAATTTATATGTTTTTAATGGAATCTGTTCGTCATTTTCCAAAAAAGTTACTTTATGAACTTTTCGACAAAATTAGGGTACGATTGTTTTTTTAAACTTATACAGTGGGTGCGGCTACATTCTGTCATTATAACATCATCAATGCTTCCCTTACAAGATTATAATAATATTTTCAAAATAAATTTTTTCTTTATAATCATTTACTTTTAAATTATTTCAAAATAGAAAGGGATATTTCTCAAAAAAAGTTCTTGATTTCATTTATGTCAACATCCTTTGATGAATTTTAAGATTATTTAGGTTGATTTATTATGATTCAAAACTTCCATATAGTATTGAAGGTTTTGTGATATTTTTGATAGTGGATTTTATATTTTTATACCATTTATGGTTTATGGATAATGTATTGACATTTCTTATGCTAGTCTTAATACTAATGTTTATGTTATGTTTAATCCTTTTTATATGAAGAATACATTGGAAATAATAAGTGACGGGTAGAGCCCACTACAGATTCTAGATGCATCGGTAGGTCTCATGAGACAAACTAGTGTCTTTGCACAAGGCATTCTGAAATTTTATTTGTAGTCTTGGCTCAAGGCCTTGACTATATGGCTATGAATGTCTGGCATTATGAATTCCATCACTATGAAAGTGGATATTGATATTTCATGTGATTATTTAACTAGTAGAATATCTAACTGACTAAGTAAATGGAATTAATTTGATTTATATTTTCCATATTATGAAGAATTTTATTTTGAAAAGGCTTTTTTCTATAAATTTACTTAAATTTTTATGATTATTTATGAATGTTTCCAATATATTGTTATCCTTACTAAGCATCTGAGCTCACCCATTTTTATGTTTTATTTTTTCCAAGATACGAATAAATATATTATGAATGACCTGTAGGGATAGTCTACGGGATATCAGTGTTGTCTATATAATCAATTTTGTCATAGTTTTCGATTTTATGTTGTAATGTAAACCGTATGAATGTATCTAGTACTTACAAGGATACTAAACTAATCATTCTTTTGAGACTTGATCTTTTGTGATCATGAAAATGTTATTTAATAATGCACTAACTTGGAGTATCTAGGTTCAGAGAATTTTAGTTTCTATAAACAATCATTTAGACTGAGAAATTTAATAATGACCACAATTATAGAGATTATTTCATGAGGCCTTTAGTATTTATTTCAGTTCGATCATGGTGTTTTACCTCCTCACTGATGGCCAAACAAAGCAGACTGTTCTAGTATAGGATGACATGTTGCAGGAATTCATTTTAGATTTTTTTCTTATATGGGAGGATCACCTACCACTAGTGGAGGTTGTGTAAAAAAATAGCTACTATTCCACCATATATATAGAACTATTAGATATCGTCTATGAAACAACATATAGGGAAACACTTTTTTAGTCAAATCTAAGAGATTCAACACTAATGGGATCAGAGTTGGTGTGAGATTCTATAGAGAAGGGTTCGATCATATGAGAGTATATGAAGACTACATAAAATCCATCATAATTACTATGAAGACTTACCATGGAGGACTATAGTGTTTGAGGAAGGATGGAATGTATTCTTAAGGGTCTCACCTCAATGTAGATTATGGATATTTTCCTATGATAACAATTTATCCTAGTGATTCATTACAAATTTTAAAATACTACATAGAGGTGGTGAGGTGCTGTATTGCTTAGATATAACACTTTAATTGGACCAGGTTCATGACGTATTCCATTTGTCACACCTAGGGAGGTATGTTCATGACTTATTGCATGTCATCGATTGGGGAGATCCAGATATCGAGGATGTAGAAACCATTGCAGAGTACCCGATAGAGATTAAGGATCAGCAAGAGAAGAAACTTCAAGGTTAATTAATCCACTATGTTTATGTCTAGTGAAAAAATGAGAATATTCAAGACAATACATGGTATTTTGGTCCCTAGATTATATCACAGTACCCACAACCTTATGATTATGTTATTCTCATTCCATGATAAAAATCCCTCTGCCGGGGAGAATTTATGGACTCTAATTGTTCGGTGTAATAATTTTTGATATTATATGGATTATTTTTGGAGCTATGAATTGATAGGACATGAGAATATAAGACCCAATGTGATTGAAATATATAAAATATATTAATATTCTTAACATGTAGTTTTAGTAAAAAGTTTAATACCTCTAGAATGGTGGCATGAATCAGAAATATGAGGCTATTATTGATTCTAAAATATAGGTTTTCATGTAGGCACGGTATAAAAATTTTCAATGTTTAAAATATATGGATAATGTAATGTGGTAAAGGAGTTTATAAAATAAATAAATTAATTGTTTTTTTTCATTTATTTATCCATGATACTAAGATCATCTATTTGGACATCATTATTCTTCAACCCTATCACTAGACACATCCCCTAGGTACTGAGAGGAACCAATGGAAATGATCTATTAGTGGATTGTTGATAGAATATGTCTGATAATATTAGATCGAGAATCATATTCCAATATATTTTTTTATCTCATGCAGGAGGAAACTAAGAACCATTCTTCATCAATGACATATCCACACTCAAGGTGGGACATTTTATTATTTATTTTCTTCCTGTTATTTAAAACAAACCAAAAATGAATATTTTTATAAAAAATAATTGATTCATCCATAAATAAATGATTTATTTATGATGTATTTTAACTTTCCATTGATTATTTTTCCTCTTGGTTAATCTATTTTAACAACAGTCGATCAAGTCAAAAAATAAATTCCTGAGGAGAATTCCTCACATCTGGTGTCTTATGAATCTTCCTAAATTTCATCAAACATTCAATTTACGAATTATATATAACACTTGGTTTGATGATTACCTATAATTCTATCTTTTCTTGACCTTTATTCAGTGAAATAGATCAATACAACGTGTACATCATGCAATGGAGGTTCAAATTTGTGGATTAGTGATGAATTTGGATGATTTATGGAGAATTGAGAACAGATATAACTAGGGTTTTTATTCCTGTGTTGGTTACTCAATGAAGGCTCTTTGTGGTGAAGGATTGGCTCAACGAATCAATTTCATATGGGATCAAGGAATGGAATCTGGTGAGCAGAAAAAAGAGAGGTTGTGAAAGCTCATATCCTTATATTTTGGTGTAGACGATGGATTTGATGAGAATAAGGGTAGTTCATAGAATATGTGAATGAATTTAAAAAATTTTGGGTTACACTACATGTCATCTAGGATCACACACAATGTTTGATACCCTAGTTTTGGAATTAGGGTTTCCATGCATAGTTAAATTTCACAAATCTTTTGACCGTGAACCATGCTCTTTGAATATTTCTAATTATCCTATTTATAACACCGAGGTTGCATGAGGATGAAAAATATGATGAACACAGATAAAACCTAGTACACAGATGTATTCCATAGTAGATTGGTATAGCTTGATGGCATGGGTAGAGTGTCTGGAGATATCAACACTCCATTTAATGTTCACACATTCTATGTATATAGAGATTTAAATTCTATGTGATTTATAACCACACTTGTAGACCTGAGGATGGATAGACATGATGTGTAACCCTTATAGACGTCATGTACCCCCTTTGATGGTGTCTGGATGCCATAATTTCTATAATTTGGACAAGTATCGATTGAATGTATTCCCTTGGTTCATCCCCTAAGAGGGTACAATGTGACATTACATAAACATTTATTTATTTTGATCCCCTATAGAGGATGAGTATTAGATATAGTGTGTGTTGTCTCTCCATGAGACTGGTGGGTGACATTATATCCTATTATACACTAATTAGGGTTTTTAGAGTCAACATTTACTTCGGTGGGCATAACATTGATCATAAATCTAGTATGACATTTCAAAAATGATTGTGGTATCATAGGATTAGGATCCCCCTATTGGATTTGGTAGCCTAGAACCATCTATATTGTACTTTATTCATTAAATAAACACCTTATCACATCTTGATTATTCTTCTTCATGACAATGCATGTGATAATGTCCTAAGGATAGATGTTTCATTAAAGGGTCTTAGAGGATCCCTACTATGATGAGAACCCGAAAGTGCCATAACACTATTATTGAATATGTGTTCTATGGCTGGATGATGTTATTTGAGGGAAAACATAATTCTGGAAATTAAGGGTGGGGACTCATAAAACATTGAGGAACCTTCTCATGGTGTGCGCCCTTGGTAATATCCATTAGGATATTATGAGAACAAGACCCGCCAGAAGGAAATCCACATTTAATAGTGTCCTTGGATATTCTAATCTGTGGACATGTGTATTGGTCCTTGTAAATTATTATTATTATTAACGTGTATTACAACTCACGGACATAGATGTATTGATGAAAAGTGTGATGAAACACTATGTGATGTGTGGTAGGATACGTTGGGTGCGTCACGAGTAATTCGGCATTAATAGATAATGCGATAAAGGATTTCTCCCTTATGTTCCAAACATAAGTCTCTGAGGGCCTTTTATGGAATTTATATAGCCTAAATAAATCCATGTTCATGGTAATGAATCGATGAGTTCAATTCTAGAAAGTCAAAGAAATAATAATATAGACCATGGGTTGATGACACTAGCATGCATCCCGCATGATTCGAGATATCGTGAAAAAGAGATTATACTACATGGTAAGAGTTTGTATGAGGTGACACATCATTGGAGGATTAACTTCTTTCTCTATGGGTTCCTTGTCATGTTGCTGGACGCTAACGTTGGACTTTAGGCAGGATGCACCTAAATTAGTTACAATTATTTTGACATAAGTTATTCAATAGAATATATTGTGGGAGAAATTATATATATTTATTAGTGAGTAATGCAGTTACATTTATTCAAGAAATAAATATCCATTACAAGAGGTCTAATAAATGTGGTGGAGAAAATAAAGAAAAATTAAAACAAGATAAACACGTCGTGTACATTGAATATACATGCCGTCTAGTTTTCATGGAAAACGATTACACGCCGTGTATTAATGATTACACGCCATGTAGTTTTTCCAGTATAGATTTTGAGGAAATAATATCGTTTTATTAAATAGTTTTCATTATAATCAGCATGGGGACATGTCAATGAATAAACCATTCAACATGGGGGATTTTAATAAGAGTTAATGAAATAAATAAAACACATAATGCATTTATTTATTATCATAACTATGTAACCACAAATCAGATTATAAATATCCTCACAAACCCACCACTTTTCCAGAGAGAATCGTTGTGAACAACAATTCTGGAGAATTAACTCAAGGAAAAAAGAACTCCTTCCTCCATGAATGCTCTCAGGACCGAGAGAGATCCTCCTCCATCAGATCAAGGAGATCTATGGTGGAAAATGAAAGAAAAGGCTTCTCCACACTAGCACATAGAGATTCCTTTGGCGACATCCAGAGATACATGGAGCACATGTGGATCATCGCTAGAGGAATCCTACACATGGATTTTACAATGCAGGGATAGATCACATCAGACCATGACTAGAGACATCAACGAATAAAGAATTCCATCAAGGTAATTCCAATCAATTAATAAAATTAACTATTACCAACATATGTTGATCTTTATATGTGGTCTTGGGAATATTCTTCTTCATTTTCTATTTTTGTGATTCGATCCTTGGATTCTGGCATTTATCGTCTTATTGACCTTGGATAGATAATTGAAAATGACAAAAATCCAAGTGGGAACATCCACCCATGAGCTTCCACTGTTCTTGGATCCTACATGTAGTATCAGAGGGAGTCATATCATTGTTTATAATTATTTAGTTTTTTCATTGGTGATTTACGCATTAAATAATTTTTCTATTTAAATTCAATTTATTCGTTCATTAAATATGAATCTTGAGATCTGTTCCTCCACTTTCATTTCTCATTAACCTTACAGAAAATATTTTTTCATTTAATTTTGATTGAAATAAAATAGAGTATCTCATCCAAAGGTGCCAAACATTCCTTTTCATACAACACTAGAATACAAGGCATGTATTCGGAAGTACACGTCTTGTAGTCTATGTTCAATGCATTTAATGATCCTCCAAATCTGGCCATGTAAATGGATCCTACCTAATTCATAAATGACACCGTATGTTGACCAGGAACAGGTGGAACACGGTTTCTGAGTTACACATTGTGTGGTCCACTAAACATGACATGTATTCCCTTTGAAATAGGGTGGGACCCTCTACCACGTACACGGCTTTCCTGACATGAAACCATGTAATGTGGATACTACATGATGTGTGTCCAAAAGAACACACTGTGTACTCCGTAAATTTCCAAAGTACATCTACATGCCATGTCCCTGGGCATGTACTTCGGATGGAAGGTGAAAAAAAGTACACTCCATGTAGTTGGAACTAAATTCTATGTACTCACCCAAATTATGTATATTTGTTAAAAAAATTTATTATATTATATATAAACTCTTTAGACGTGTACCATAGTGTAGGAAAAAAGATAAGGCACAACACGTGAAAGGTGTTATATATATATGTGTTTAATTTAATTTCTGCATAAATGGGAATTCACTAGGTTTCCTCCAAGGTACAATTTACATACAAAGATAATTTTAAATGAATTTATTTGTTTAAAATTATGATGGATGAGAATCTTCAGGAAATTTAGAAAAACGTTTAAGATAAAAGGATTAATTAATTAAATGTATTTAATTGATTCGAGTGAGATTTATCTTAATAAAGAAATATTAAACAATTGAATTCTAGTTTTATTTATGCGTAAATATAGTTTTATGTATGGATGATCATGAGCTATACCATGACCTTTTTATGTGAACGATTTCTTTTAATTTATTTAAATTCTATTCTTTGGCATGTGAGCCTTATTCTCATTAATATATAGGGCATGCATGCCCAAGGTTTCTTTTATGTAAAAATGCATTTTACCCATCACCTATGTGTGAGATAAAAGCATATTTAATGGATTGAGCTCCCATTCTAGTGGAGGTTTCCCATGTCAATAGCCTTGGTGTAACCAATCCAAGGAGATACAAAGGTGGACAGGTGGAAAGATATAAACATGAACCCCAAAGGTTCAAGGTGTTTCTCTTCTATGTCTTGGGTTAGTTTATCAACCACTAGATAAACTAATAAATAGAATAAGCTCATGATCATACCATTTATTTTATTTTTATAAAAATAATGCTTTATTTATTGTGGGTGTGTTTTCACGATCACACAATTAATGAATTAAACAAGTATGCAATATGGAACTAAAATAAGACCGTCTTAGGTGTAAATATTATCTTAGACATGGTTATTCACTTAAGTATATCCAAAGTAATATTTAAAAGCATGTAATCAAAGATAATAAAATGGAAATTTACCGATAAGGAGAAAATCACTCAAAGAAATATTAAGAAGGTATAGCCTTCATAATCTAGGTTAGAATTGAACTGTAGTTCAAAGTGATTGACCAACCCAAGTTGGGGTGCTTTCAATTATCATGGAATTCTAATTCAAGTTTTTAGGTTGAATTGACTTGGTTTACATTAAGTCTTGATTTCCACTTGTAGGACTTGTTTTGACTAAGAGGCAAAGGTCGAGGCAATCCAAAATAAAAGGATTTTAGGATTGGGGAGTCCACTCAGTGGATTAAGGAGCTGCGAGTTAATGCCATTGGAATTTGGAATTCCTATCTATAATACTTAAAGTATCTTGAAAAACCCATGTTGGGTTAATACGAAGGGAAATATGGATCCTTGAAACTATAATATTCAGGCAACAAAATATTCCAAAGTCAATGGTGAGGGCTAATGGATTTTGATAAAATAATGGGAGACAGATAAGTATTAATTTATTTATTTGTCTCAGTTTTTAATAATAAATTACTAAAACCTTTTATCATATTATTTTGTAGAAATGGAAAGAAAAATTACTTCAAACACGTCATTTATAACCATACTCGAGAAAGAAAACATTATCATCGGCATCAATTTTTAAGAGTGGTAGAGGCTTTTACGATCCATCCTTCACCACGATCGGAAGTTGTATGTGCTGGAAGATCCTATTCCAGTTTCTCCTAGAAAAGAGGCCAGTGATGAGGAACTATCTCTATATACAAAACACATGGATGATGAAGTAGATTTCTTGTAATCCATGTTATCGTCCATGTATAATTAGATCATGATGCAACATGAAAACATGGATGTGTATTTCATGATGTCTAAACTTAAGGATATCTACCAAGAGAAGGTGGGACAGTAGAGATATGAGATCTCCACCACATTATTTACAACTATTCATGGAGAGTTTTCAATATATGGGCCTCATGTAGTCAATCTCATTTGATACATTGAACGCCTGGACATCTTAGGGATTAAGTTTTCGAATAAGTTGCGTACAGATCTCATCCTATCATCACTTCTCATGACCTTCTCTAGCTTCGTTTTCAATTATAAAATGAGAAACAATGAGAGGATTCTATCAGAACTTCTGACCTTAATTCGGTAAGTAGAGAAGGACATGGGGAATGACAAACCCACAATCTTTATGGTGAATAAGAAAAAGAAGGACAAGGAAAAGGGGACAGAGACATACAAATGGTCTGAAGCCCCAGAGATCTGTCCTTCCAAGAATGGGAAGATCCAGATGCAGGGAAAGGAATGAGAGGTATTATGTTTTGCATGTGGCAAGCAAGGCCACTGGAAGAGTAACGGAACACTGAAGAGTGGGGACGCTAAAGGTGTGTTATTTATCAAGTGTAATCTATCAATTTCTACACATTGGGTATTAGCTACAGCTTTTGGGGATCACATATGTATTCAAATGTAGTAACCATGTATATTTAGAAGGATTTCCAGAGGAGAGGTTGATCTTCGAGCTACCAATGGTGTGAGGGTAGCTGTGTTGGCCATTGGCGATTACCATCTCTCATTGCCAACAGGGATAATTTTGGTTTTAAATAACTGTAATTATGTGCCTAGTGTTACCAAGAACATAATTTTTGTATCTTGTTTGGATATATATGGATTTATTTTCATGTTTGAAAATATGGGTTGTCTCTTTTATTAGAACTATGTATGTTATGGTATGGAACATTTTAATAATGGTTTGTATGTATTAAATGACCAAAACCAAGTGTTGGCAATCGATAATGAAACGAACCAACTTGACTCATATATCTCCCAGTTGTGGCATCACCGTCTCGGTCATGTAATTGAGAAACGCTTGACCAAGGTCTACTAAGATGGGTATTTAGACATTACTGATCTAAAACCACTTTATTTGAGTAGATTTGACTATTTATACTTAATGAGGTATATGTCAGAAGCCTTAGAGAAATTTAATGAATTCACGAATGAAGTAGAGAATAATATTGGTAAAATGATAAAAAAAAGATTGAACGGATCGAGGTAGAGAAAATCTGAAAAATGAGTTCATCGATCTTATACGGAAGTCTAGGATTCAATCTTAGCTCATTCCTCCTTATACACCACTGTGGAATGGAGATAGTGAAAGGAAGAACCACACCTTGCTGTACATAGTGAGTTCAATGTCGAGTCATGCATATAATCCATTATCCTTTTTGGGATATGAATTACAAACTACAACATACACATTAAACTGAGTACCAACTAAGGTGGAAAATGTAATTCCCTCTGAGTTATGGAATGTAAAGAAACCAATTTTTTCACACACACATTTATTGGGATGGGAGGTGTTTTTTAGGCATCATCATACAACAAACTAGCATCCCAGGGAAAGAGGTGTATCTATATAGGATATCCCAAAGGAAAAAAAGTATATTAATTATATAATCCTTCAAAAAAGTAAGTGATTGTCGCCAGACAAGCAGTCTTTCCTGATAGGCAGGACATCCTCAAAATGTATAGTGGGAAAAAGATTGACTTCAACAAAGTTAATGCTCAAGATACACTGGAGTTGGGACAAGAACTTGTTCCACAGGTCCTCATGGAAGATGTTCCAGAAACAAAAGTACTATGTAGAAGATCAAGAGAGGTAAGGGGACCAGAGAGATTTAGTTTCATAGTCACAGAGGATGGTGATTCATTATTGATGGACAATGATGAACCTCTCTCCTACAAGGATGTTGTAGAAATATCAGAAGATGCAAGAAGGATGGAATCTATGAATTCTGAGATGGATTCCATGTATCAGAACCAAGTTTGTATTTTTATCGATGAGCTAGTTAATGTAAATCATGTTTGATGAAAATGGGTATTCAAGAAAAAATTGGAGATGGAAGGTCAAGATAGCACCAATAAAGCAAGGCTGGTGGTTAAAGGATTCAAAAAACATCAAGGAATTAACTACGATGAAGCCTTTTCTCTTGTTTCCATGTTTAAATCCATAAGAATCATACTTTCCATAGCAGCTTACCATGACTACGAGATTTGGCAGTTGGATGTAAGAATGGAATTCCATAATGGGAAACTTCAGAAATATGCCTATATGAAACAACTAAAAGGGATTGTGACACCAACTGAATAAAAATGGTTTTTAAAGTTGCATAAATCCATTTATGGAATAAAGAAAGAATCTAGGTCATAGAAAATTAGATTTCATGAAGCCATAAAGAAATTTGGTTTCATTAAGAATGAATGAGAACCTTGAGGTTATAAGAGGTTTAATGAGAACATGATCATTATCATAGTAGTATATATTGATGAAATATTGCTTATTGGAAACAATGTATCAATATTACAGTTAGTTAAGGAATGGTTGAACAAGTGTTTCTCTATGAAGGAATTGGGTGAAGCAGCCTACATTCTAGGGATCAAGATCATTCATGATAGATCTAGAAGGCTTCTTTGAGTAAGTCAGGGTACATACATTGACCAAATACTAACGAGATTTATTATGGAACAATCTAATAGGGGATTGGTTTCAGTGTCACATGGCCTACATCATTCTAATAAAATGTGTCCTCAAACACAACAAAGGAAATATTGAATGAGTATGATCTCATATGCTTTGGCTATATGATACATCATGTATGTCATGTTATCTATCATGCATGATGTTGCCTATGCACTGATCATGGTAGGCATATATCAAGTAGATACAGGAGAACAACATTGTACTTCTATTATGACTATTATTATTTATCTGAGAAGAACTAAGGATATATTTCGAGTGTATGGAGGAGACGAAGAACTTGTCATCATAGGGTATGCTGATGATGGTTCTCAGACTAATCAGATCAATCTAATGTCAAAATATGGATATGTTTTCTATCTCAATAGAGGAGCTGTGAGCTGGAAGAATTCAAGGTATCCAGATTTCGCCAATTAGATAATGGTGTCCAAATATATAGTGACTTCTGATGCTTCCAAGGGAGCCGCCTAGATTCAGAACATTTTCCAATAGCCTGATGTTTTTCCTAGTAGTAAATATCCTATCACATTGTATTATGATAATAATTTAGTGGTGGATCTTGAAAAAGAACCAAGGTCACATCAGTAGAGAAATAACATACTCCGAATGTATCACATTTGAGGGATTTATATCAAAAGGGTTATGTTTTAGTGATCAGAGAGTCCATAGAAGAGAACGTGGCAGACCCCATGACTAAGGGCCTATCTCAGCAGAATCATGAATATCATGTCAGAGAAAGTTGGTTAATAGTTGTTAGTAGTTGGCTCTAGTCCAAGTGGTATTATATTGGGGTAACTTCTTTGTACATTATTCATTAAATAAACACCTTATCACATATTGATTGTTCTTCTACGTGACATTGCATGTGATAATGTCTGAAGGGTAGATGTTTCATTAAAGGGTCATAGAGGATCCCTATTATGATGTGAACCCTGAAGTGCCATAACACTATTCTAGAATATATGTTCTATGTCTGGATGATGTTATTTTAGGGACACAAATAATACAGGCCATTAGGGGTGGGGACTCATAAAACATTCAGGAACCTTCTCATAGTGTGCACCTATTGTAATATCCAGAATGATATTATGAGAACAATACCTGCCAATTGGATATCCACATTTCATAGTGTAATTTGATTTTCCTTTCTACGGATGTGTGTATTGGTCCTTGGACTTCAAGATTATTATTAATGGGTATTAAAACTCATGCAATTAGATGTATTGACGAAAAATGTGATGGCACACTGTTAGAAATGAGGTATGATACGTTGGGTGCATCACAAGTAATACTGCATTAATAGATAATGCGTGAAAGGATTTGTCCCTTCTGTTCCATAACACAAGTATATATCTCAGTCCCTTGTATGGAATTTATATAGCCTAAAAAAATCCAAGGCCATGATAATGAATGGGAGAGTTCAATTCAAGAAAGTCAAAGAAAGAATAATAGAGAAAATATCTTGATGTCACTAGCATGTAGCCTGCTTGATTCAAGATATCAAGAAAAAGGGATTGTATTAAATGGTAAGAGTTCGTATGAGAGGAAACATCATTGTAGAGTTAAATTCATTCATATGGGTGCCTTGGCGTATTGCTAGACGCTAAACTTGAACTTTAGGAAGGGTCCACCTAACTCCACTGAGATGGAGTCCTAGATGGTCTCACACTAACTGTGTCCATGTATCTCAGTTAAATATTAATTTAACAAGTTATGTAAAGATTATTCCCCACTGTGGTTTAATAATTATCTAAGGATGCATGATCACATTTATATCGACATTAGTTATTCGAGAGAATATATTTTGGGAAAAATAATATATATTTGTTAGCGAGTAATGTAGTTAAATTTGTTTAACAAATAAATAGCCATTACTCAAGGTCTAATAAATGTGGTGGAGGAAAAAAAGAAAACTTAAAACAAGATAAACATGATGTGTACATTGAGTGGACACGCTGTGTAGTTTTCATGGAAAATGAGTACACGCTATGTATTAATGATTACACGCCGTGTAGTTTTTCCTGTTCGGATTTTGAGGAAATAATATCTTTTTATTAATTTGTATTTATTATAATCATCATGGGAACATGTCAAAGAATTAATCATTAGACATGGGAGTTTTCAATAAGTGTTAATGAAATAAATAAAATGCATAATGTGTTTATTTGTTATTATAACTCTATAACCTCAAACCCGATTATAAATATCCTCACAACCCCAACACTTTTACAGATAGAATCATTGTGCACAACAATTCTGGATAATTCTCTCTTGAACAAAAGAACTCATTCCTCCATGAATGCTCTTAAGACTGAGAGAGATCATCCTCTATCAGATCATGGTGATCTATGGTGGACAATACAAGCAAAGGCTCCTCCATGCTAGCACCTAAAGATTTCTTTGATGACATACATATTTACGTGGAGAACATGTGGATCACCGCTAGAGGAATCCTAGACTTGGATTCTATGATGCAATGAAAAATAACACCGGATCATCATCAAAGAAATCAATGAAGAAATAATTCCATCAAGGTTATTCTTGTAAATTAATTAAATTAATTATAACCAACATATGATGGTCCTCATTTTTGGTCCGAAGACTATTCCACTTATTTTTCTATTTCTGTGATTCGATCCATGGTGTTTGGAATTTATCACTTTATTGATCCCTGATTGATCATTGCTAATGTAAAAAAGATATGTGGGAACATCCACACATGAACTTCTGTTACGCCTAGAACCTCCACCCCCAACATAGGATGTTGATCAAGATTGGGTTTATGGGGTGTTCCCAAGCAGTCCTAGGTGTGATCCCCTATCTGAGTATCATGTCTTCTAGTAATATTGACCCTTAATAAGCTATACCAAGTGATCATAACCTCATTACTGAGTGTTCTAAATGATTTCAAGGGTCATGGAGTGTACTATCATTTAATTAGCATTGCATTGAGAAGAATACTAAGGCTATCAGTTTTATAGTGACTTCATAACGGTGCGGTGTCCATATTGAGAAAATCTGGGTACAAATGTCTATTCATTACTATATTACTCTTATGATATGACTATTCTGGATGGTTTTTGTTTAGGTTTATAGGTTTTTCTTTTAATTATTTTTGTACTCACCACATCATGGGATATACCCACACATGCCATATATATTGCAGAATAAACCTCATTTGATCATGTATTGATATGATATGTAGTTGGTGGAGCATTGCATGATCTTGACAGACTGAGGTATTTTCTAGGTGGATTCATTCAATAGCAACCCTCCACTATGGAGCAGGTTAGAATCATTACAATTTTTAGTTGGGCTTTTATTTGGCCCCATTATTCTCATTTAATACTTTAATGTCATACATTGATTATGAGTTCATAGATGTATTAATGAAATAGTTTTAGTTTCATAAATGTTAGCATTGTATGGTTTTGGAGATGTGTGAACATATATATGTAATTTAGTCTAAGGCCTTCAATGTGTGTGATAGTCCATCTAGGAACTGCTCACCATCCCCTAACATATTGGAGAAGGGATTAGGGTAGTTACGATTTGGGTCCCATCGGGACTGGTCATGACAAAGTAGTTTATGGTTTATGGTTTTAAAATATTAAAAATGATATAATTATTATAATTATATATTACCTTTCCTTTCATACAATACATGTATGGTGGTGAAGGAAAATAAAACACATTGCATCAAGTAGGATACAGTCCACACAATGTAATAATTATATTTTAATTTTTCATACTAGAAATGTTAAATTGTTATAATGACCATTCCATAACATTATAAAATTCTCTATATAACCAACAATAATTTCATTACATAGGGATTTTAAATATTTAATTGGAATATTAAATTTTTAAAAGGAAGAAGTTAAGTAAAAATGACTGCACATGTTGAGAACTTTTAGATTTTCCCAGAAGATACCTTCAAAATGGATAAAATATGATATTATCTTATGAAGAAAAGATAAAGAGAGTGAAATAGAATTATAGGTTGAGTAAAAATGCATTATTTTTTTAATTAAATTGAATTTTTAACAGTGCCTTGAATGGGTAGTAAGATGCCTCTTTTAAAAGTCAATAGAATGTCATTTTTTAAATATTTCAACTTAATTTAGAGGGGAAACATGTTAAACATGTAATGAGGCTCTAAAATTAGCAAAAAATTGATGAAGGAAGATACATGGATAATAAAAATCATAAACACTCAACTGAATACATATCATGTTTCAAGTCGTTTAACCCCTAAATTATTATTTTTACCCTATCAGCCATTATTGTGGTTATATGTTATTAGCATTAGTAACATAATATTTATGAATAAAAATAAATTTTTACTATTAAGATGATTTTGACCCAATTGTAATAAATTTTAACACCATTTTATTTTATTAAATTTAAAAATTGTCAAAATTTTATATTAATATAAATAAATATAACATATTAATTGTTCTAGTAAAATAGTACATATGTTCTAAAATATCATATATGGGTTTGTAAATTAAATACTATAGTTTAAAAATATTAATTTCACCTTTAAAATAAATACTTGATGTTATAATTTTTTTAATTAATTTTAAATTGATACTTGGATTTTTAATAATACCATAAAGACATTTTGTTTGAAAAAAAATGTATTTTCACTATTCAACTAAAAATTATTATTTCATCATAATTACATGTTTAACTTCCTCATATCGAGGCTTTACAATCATATGGTCCTCACGGATGAAGAGGTGAATCGAATAGGAATATCTTTTACCTCCATATTTTACTACTACAACGAACCTAAGGATGAGATGACTAAGTATTTATTATTTAAGTGGCGTTAGGTAACCTGTATCTGGAGTATTTTTAGTGACATCATAGGGAATGAAATCTAATGACGACTTCATTCAGGCTGGGTTCTTCAGCTTAGTGGACTACGTGCATGAACATAGGGCATGTTCCGCGGTGTTCGCTGCTAGCTTCTGTATTTTATGAGATTCACATAATAGGGCTAGGCACGAGGAAAATTTTAGTTCCAAAACATCATTGAGGGTTTGGGAGAAGTCCCTAGATATTGAGCTTTCATTGCTTCTCAAGCAGGGTGGATTGACCCCTTCCCTTCGGCGCATCATGGATAGTAGTAGTATTCTTTTTCCATCTCCAATTGTGTCTTCTCAAGGTAATTAGTTTCGATGTAACCCTAATGGATGAAGCCTAAAATTGAAGGTTGGATGATAATAAATGAACAATTTCATGAGGGGAAGGGAATGGATTGTAATCAGTAGGGATATGTTGTCTTGACCATTATTTGGTGGTTCAGTCTTGTTGATTCCCTCATGGTTGAGGTGACATCTCTACTCACTGATCTGATGTTGTGTCACACCCATGGATTCCTAATTCACCATGTGGAAATAGACTCCATGACATTCTTTAGATCAATACAAGGTATCTCTTTAATTCCATGGGATGTCACTTATTTACTATACAACTAAAAGTGTCTTCTCCTAGATGACACTAGTCTTAATCACATGTGGATAGATGAAAACCAAGTCACAGACTTCCTGGAATCATGGGCTTCACCTGCCAACCATTATATTATTTTAAGTAGTATTGGATATCTCCCACATGAGTAACATGGTTCATGATGATGCCTTAGGAATGCATTATTTTAGACCTCCTTGAATCATTTCGGGCCATGGAACACTTTTTTCCTTTAATAAAAATTATCAATGTTTTATGGATGGATATCCCCTCTCCAAAAAAAATCATCCCCTTAGAATTTAAATCAAATTAAATATTATTTTTTATAAGGATATCATAATTAACCATACAGTACAAGTCAATCATTTCATTATTTAGGATATTGAATTAGATGTATCTATAAGAAAAAATAATATAATAACATTATAATGGGAGGTAACCCATAAATAATTATATATAGTATTGTAATAAGGGAATAATATGTACATCCATTCAAGATAAATACAAACACAGAATGAAAATTATTTATATGGTAATCTTACGAAAAGGGTTCTTTACATTAAAAATCAATAAAAAGTAGTTATTGAAAAGTTACACGAAATAGTTTATTAAAAATCCTGGAGTGAAAACCTTCCATTTAGTTAATTAGTAATAGTTTCATATACATTTACTTTTTCTCTTGGTTTCTGGAAAATATTACCCTCATGTTCACATGGATTATGAAATTGAGTGTCATAATGCATAAATCTAATGTAATTAAAACAATAATTTTTATCTCCTCTATTATCTTTCACTAGTGTGTTTTATGAGCTTAATCTACCCATTCAATGTATTTTTGTATCATTTTAATGGTAATTCCCCCAGATATTTTCCCAGTTTTAGATCTAAAATGATATTTATTATTGTTCATTCATCATATTAGTCACTTAATCATTCACGGGACTCCATATTTCGTTACATTCATGTGTTTGGGAATTAAAATATTTTCACATTGTTAGTCATTTTTCATTATAGTTGGTTTGGAACAATCCCAAGGACTCTCAATTAAGCTCTAATTCTGATGGAATTTTCATTGATATAATCTCTAAATTATTTATTCACTAATGGCCTCTTCATGTTGTCTATATTAGTAAAACCAAAATGATTTATATGATTGATGAAAAACATAAGTACATGGAAATTATCATAATCAAAATCAAAAAATGTATTCAAACCTAAATCATTTTACCCTTATCATATCATTGTAATGTAATTCATGTAGTTAACTAATATCAATCATATTCTAACCAATATCATTCTTGAATTAACATAGGATACTTTGAGTGAGATTCTCTCATACATCATAGCCTAATCTAGAAAATAGAGATCCTAAAATACTAGGAACATTTTTAAAATTCTCAAAACCATAAAATCATTGAAATATACACTCTCAAAGTGATACATATATCTTATCCATAAAATAAAATTTCAATAAGAATGTACAATAAATTATGCTTTTATATGTTCACGTCTATTTTATCCATTGTCACATTCCTATTAGGTTTTTTGGCCTAAAATTATTTATATGCATCATAATTTTTTATAAGTAGAATTTGATTGATCAAAACATATACACTGAGTGTTTTAGACTAGGTGTGATGTGATCCCCCAAGTATGATCAGTAGGTTATGATTTAGTAAATACAAAATCCACACTTTTGGGGTTATTACCCCTATTTATATCTATTCTAAAAATTGAATCCATATAAAATTATCAAAGATGTATTTAATTGTTAAGAAGACCACATATAGAAGAAATTACAAAAACATCAGTATGTCATTCTATAATTTGACATATTTTTTGTATTTTCACTGTTGTCCTCTTATAAGAATAAAAAAATAAAATGTGTATTGTTAAATTTATTTTAAATCATATACTTATACCAATGCGATATTTATTCATTTCAAATTATGCGTAATATTTACACATCAACCTTTAAATTTTCCCCAATAAATATATTAATCCCAAAAGTTATCTAAAAATTTACTTTGATTCCAACAATGAATCCCGAGACCCAAACCCTTAGATCAGATTATATAACCAAAAAATGATATAATTTCATTGAAACCAATTAAAAAATCATTTATATACTAATCCAAACATACAAAATCAATAATTATTAAATTTATATTTTACATCCCATATACCTCATTAGGTTTCAAGATTTAGATAATTTAGTCACAACATAAACTAATAATTACAATTATATTTGTATTATATGATATTTTTTAAAACTATATAGGAAACTAATCAATCAATAATAAATCTACAATATCTCCATTAATTTATCTCACATTTGATATCATTCTAAACATTCCTCACGTACTTCGTTTATTTATGTATTGAGAATGTGGAATGATAAGAAAGGGTGGGATCAAAAACGTAGTAATGAAATATGATTATTGAATAAACGAACATGAATATAATTAATATTATGACTAGAATAGGTAAAAAATGTGAATCTATAATTATATTCCAACTCGTATCATCCTCTATCTATGAACACGAATAGAAACATGTACTTCAATAATTATGATATCATACTAAAGGAATTCAAAGTACTAGACATCATAAGTATACTATCAAGTAATTATTCCAATAAATGAATAAGGTTATTTGATGTGGCATACAACAAAACCCATTCATTAATGTCTCATGAGGCTTAACAATCCATTAAGGGGATCTATAATTATGAATCCCACCTATCAACTGGTTAATTCAGACACATTCATTATATGAGTTAACAAGACATTTCATAACATTCTTTAATAAACCTAATATTGAATATAAAATAAATATAATTATAATAAATTTCATAACATTATATAAGGATTCTATTATTGAATATAAAATAAATATATTTATAAATAATTATATGAAATTTTAACATATTATTAACATTTTTTAGCTATTAAAAATTATCAAGGGTCTCAATACATTCCATGCATGTTAATAAATGGGATAACATGATCATAAAACATCTTGAGATATATCATCAATGGAAAAAAATATTAGCATAATAATATATATTGGAATAAAAATATTCAACATTCTAATACTTTTACACATTTTATCATAATGTCATTATGTCTGTGTGAACATCATCGTATCATTTTTTCTGAAATGTGATATTCACACTATTTAATCTAATGAGTATACAAGTAAGTAAACACTAGAATAATCATGATCCTAATCCATTTAAATAATTATGGTGAATGGTTTCAATAGAAAATAACACCATTGTATTAATGAATGATATATGGGAGTTTACATAAATTAAAACACCTTCTATAAAAATATTCTATCATGATCACAAATGATCAAATCAAGAATACAATTTATCTATACCTTGAATTAAATCCCCCAAAATCATAATATATATATATATATTCATGTATGAATCAAGAAACTTAATCGTCATTATGTTAAATATATTTGAAAATGATAAGGTAAATATAATCAAAAATATAAAATATCTCATGTAAAACATTTCCAACATTGACTTAAAATAAAAAGATATGTGACACATTCAAAGGATTATTTTTTAAATGGTGATATGAATGAATTTGTTAAAATATATATTTAAAATTAATATCCAACAATGGATTGTTGAAAATAAAAAATTATAATGTTATAGAAATTAGTATTGGAAGATAAAACATGTGAATGCGAATGGGAAAAAGCTTTTTAATATTTATGAAAACTAGAATTTCTGAAACACATATAGTTAAAAAATGAGTTATAAAAATTTATTTTCTTTAAGACTTCGTTTTATGAAGTAGGAATATAAAATACTATTAAATAAAATATTTGGGTGGAAAAACTAATTCATGGTAAATAAATTTTTATGATGAAACATTTTAAATCAAGGAAATGAGATTTTAGTTATCAATAACCCTTATATGAAGAATTTTCAATGAAAAATGAAATATTTGAAAATGGTTCTATGTGTTAAATATTGAAATAATGATGTAATAAAACATGATAAAATAAAATGGTAGAATTTACTGAACATAAATGAAATAATATCATGTGAATGATAATAACTCTATAAATGAAAATCAATTCACCAGAATCTTGTACAACTAGGGTAACACTTTAGTAAAATAAATTTGGAGTAATATTACGTGATTATTTTAAGTTACATCAATTAATTAATTTGAAATAAAAATATAATATTCTTGTATTGTAAATCAACATAACAATATATAACTCAAACATGGTTAATAACATATAACAATTTTTAATGAATTACAATTAAGACAAAGAAAACCATTATGACTTGAGTGATACTTTAATAAAAACCCATTAAAAGAGAGGTATTTTAATTGATGATTAAAATAATATGATCAAAATAAAATTCATGATATTATTTCTCCAATAATATTTATATAGAATACATAAATAAAAATATTCTCATAATACCCATCATATTTTAAAGAGTTTAATTTGAGATGAAAACCCTTACCTTACACCTAATTCATTCTAAACACGTACCAAATGACTGGAATAATTAAAATATTTTCATTAAATTCATAATAAATAACCATATTCAGACTATTACATATTTATACTCTTAATTTTTAATCCCTATAATAATATATATATCTATTATTTATTTTTCCATTTTCCAACATTAGGTGTAAGTAATATTTATCACAATGAACAGGTTTTATAGAATAGGTGTTGATATCAATTTTTTAAAAATTAATGAAATATTATATCTTATAATGTATTGTAATAGACATTCTAATATATTTTATAAATCTATAATTTCATTTCTTGGTAGTTTTTATTTTTTCCCATGACGATGAAATTGGCGTTGAGCATGTTTTTGTGATTCTTAACAAATAAATGATGTTTTCATAGTCAACTAGTTAAATTTTGACCTAGTGTTACACAAAAAAACAAAATATATTTTAAATATTTATATCATATCATATTATAAAACATATTCTCATATTAATCCATTATATAAATGCTTATTACTGATCAAGTAGGAGGTTAAGCAGATCCAAACATGAACGTAAAATGATTAATGGGTGAATATGAGGTGGTTTTGTTTTGGTATAATTATTAGAGAATAATATTGATATTATTTTGTGTATATTAGTGATATATTTCTTAATTATAAATAATTGAAAAGTGAATATAATTTATATAAATTTGTTACTTAGAATGAATAGATCATTTTACTCTTAGTATCCTCATCTTAAACAATTAAATTAATAACAATCGATTGTAGATCATATCATTAATAGTTTGAAAATTTAATAACACTAGAAAAATAATAATATTATGAAGATAATATATATATAATTTAATCCCATACTCATTACTAGACACATAATATGATTATGAAAAGAAAAATGAAAACCAGTCATTCCATGGATGTGGTAGTCAATGCATATAGATGGAGGGCGATATTTTTCCACAGAATATAATAAATAAGTATATGGGATATTATTGAATAATGATTAAAATTATATAAATATCTTAATTAATTATTATAATTTCCTTTTATACTAGCCATTTAATATGGCGATGGAATAAAAATTCATAATGTTTTAGAGGTGGTAGTCTGAACAACACATAAATTAAAGTAAAATGGTTCATAAATAAACGAAAAAGGTGATTAATGATTGATATCATAGAATAAAAAAACAATTACATTAGTATTTTAAAATTTTAATTGAAAATAATGAGAAGGAAAATGTTAACTATAAACTCTTACTCACATTGAGAACATAGATATTTTTAAGAAGATCCCCTAGTAATGGATGGAATAGGCTAATGTAATTTGTCTCCAAGCTAAAGAGAGTAATATATTATAGTGAATATATAATTTTAAATATATTATTAAATGATTTTATGTGTAATTAACCATAAAATAAAAACCAAGGATTATAATGTCTAGTGTATTTGGAATATTATTTACAGAAGTAGACATCGTGTAACAATAAAGAAAAATTACTTTTATTTAATCTCTATAATGAAATTATAAATACAATTGAGTTATTCCAAAATCATCGGATAACCTACGGAATACATGAACGAAAGGGATGAGCTAAAAATCCTAGAAAATGATTAAACATAGGAATAAATCATATCACATGGTTCAAAAGGCATAATAGGGTTCCCTAAAATAGAATGTAACATGAATAATAATATGGAATCATAACATGTATAATATGGTATCATGGAATCATGGAAACATAGGAATGTGGAAGTAAAATATAATATGACATAAATCTTATTCAATGTTAACTTTATATAATATATCACATGGTGGACAATGTCCTATAAAAGAATTTGGATTACTCCCTGCCTCAACATGACGTATCATGCGACTAAACATAACCCTATGAATTGGAGGGATATCGGGGCACACCCATCATAACATGTTCATTAATAAATGTACAACATGAAAAATCAATCATAAAAAATAACAATAAAATTTTAGCCAAGAAATAAATGTGTTTCATATTCGTGTCTTAACACATAACCAATGGAAATATTATAATGGTATCTATGATATTACATATATAAATTATAATTAGACATTAATAATGGAATATAAGAAAATATAATGATATTTTGTGTCTAAATAAATTTAAGAAATTTAATTTTTAATATCTTTAGAAATGATCCACTTTAGTGCGGTTTAATGGAAAATATTAAAGAGACCATAAAATAGAAAAAGTAATGACTATTTTTTATATTATCTAAAATGAACAATGATAGTTTTACGTGAAAAATTGAATTATTTTATAATAAAATGGTCATTAATAATATATTATGGATGGTACATGAAAATATCTATTAAATTGGGAAGTTACCATAAATTAGGATTCTTTATCTAGAGTAATTGAGAAAGGAACCTTATGAAATAAGTATTTCCCCATAAAAGAAATAATTATTGGGATATGTACGTATATTTTTTTAAAAAAATATGAACATAAAATGTGTAATTAGGAATAATTAATAATTACTTTTTGGTAAATATAGAGAATTTCTAACCCAAAGGAAAAATTATTTTTTGGAGATAAACCATTAAATTATGAAAATTATATTATGAACATGTACTTATTTCCTTATATTATAAAATAAAATACTTTAATTAAATAATTCATATCCTCTTATACATTTGTGTAATTTTTTAAAAATTTATTAGGGTCATTTAGAGATATTTCATTGACGTATATTCTTTAATTTCATTATTTTGGGGGTGTTTGTTTCACTGTTACATGGCAAGTTTACTTGTGTATAATTATTAAATATCTTTTAAAATGGAATAAAGTATATAGAAATAAAATTTTACCATATTAATATACTTCTATTTTTTGAAATTGTCCCCTGATTTGATTTTTTTTTTCAGAATGATTCATTAGATAAGTCCTTGATGAAAAATGATAAGTTTATTTCTTTTTTTAGGATAATCAAAAATTAGAGTAGTAATATATAATAATACGTTTATATAATAGTTATATAACCATGAATATGATTCAGCGGATATATAATAATATATTTTAACCCTAAAAATGATATGGTTACTATCCTTTAATGATGAAATGAAAAAAAACTCGTATTCCACAAAGGTGGTAAATCGGCACCTAACAGATGATATTTTCATTTTGAGAAGAAAAGAACATGAGAATAGAATTGTGAATTGATATATGATTATGAAAATAAAATTACCATTCATGTATGATATTAGAGTTAGGATGTCTTGTTGGATAAGGGGTGAGGGAAGGATAAGAAAGTTAAATAAAATAAAAGAGAATGAGGTAGGGTTTTACTTCTTGGGTGTCTCATCCTTGAGAACCCCCATAAGGAACATGAAAATAGAATTTTTCTAAAACTAGAAAGACTAGAACGTGGGGAAGATGTTCTGGTGTTGAATTTAGAAGAATATTATATTTCTTAATGGCTTAGGAGTTTTTAGGAGAAGAGGTGGTGAGGGGTGACATTTATAGGGGAGGCGATGGGTGTTTTTTGTATTATTTTATAAAATTGATTATTATTTTAGAACAAAACTATCAATAGTGTTGATTCATTTAAGATTTTATAGTAACCAGTGCATGTGAGTTTGAAATAATGTATTATTACTTTATTCATGACTAAAAAATTCATGTATTTTTCTAAATTGTTTAACGTAAAAAAATACCATATTTCAAATTTCACCAAATATTCAACTATATTAGAAAAGTCAAAAAATATAAGAACCATTTTGTAATGTGTAGAATTAAAAAAATGGACTCCATTTGATGAAAATTATTTTCAAAATATTATAAAATTATTTTTCAATTAAAATCTTTTTTTATTCAAATAATAACGATTTTTAAATTATTACTTATTTAACAACACATTGAAAAATTAATTAATGTCTCATAACATTATATTATAGTATTAACTCAAAAAATACTAATTTTTGTTTCTATTTAATGAAAATATAGATTTCGTGAAATCATTATATAAAATATTATTTTTTAAATTAACATTTATGTTTCACAAAAATACCAACTATTAATATACATTTTTAAAACATTTATTTAGATAATATATGACATAATTACATCAATGATCCATTCCTATGATTCCTAATCATTAATTATACTTTTATGGGTGATTTTACTATTATATTGGATAGATTACGATTCATACATGTCGAATTACTATTCCAATGGTCATGCTACTATTACTTTGGTATAGTTTTCTTAATTTCTAGAAATATCACTTATTTCATTCATTCGTCATTGATAATATTTTTATTTTTTATATGATTTTATGAGATTTATGATATATGAAATAATTATAAGAAGTGGATATCAATTAATATATTTATGGGTCCCTACATTCTTCCTTCCCTTATCAAATTCTTCCCTTAAATTCCATTTTACAAACTAAGGTGGAAAATGGTAAGGGTAATTATCCTTCATCACTTTTTCTCGTACCATGTTACATGTTCATACTTATGGATCCACTATGGTAAATGGAACATGGGAGTAATAAAGTTGTGTAGAACTTCATCTCTACTATCCAAGACTGTCACAAATTTATCACCACAATAGAGATCATTTTCCAACTATACCACATCTAAATTTTATATATTTGAGGGATATGGTTTGTACTTCCTCAGCGGGATACATTGAATACATCATATAATTGAGAAATGGATGGGAGATTATCTAGTCGATAGGCCATAAGTATGACATAATCCATAATATCAAAGGGTCTATATACCTGGGACTTAGCATTAAATTTGTTTCAAATCTCATGATCATATTCCCTAGATTTGTGAAAATGAATACCATGTCTCATATATTAAACTATATTTCTCCTCAATGACTTTCCCTATAGCTATTATATAAAATTTGGGAAGGTCGAATATGTTGTTGAACTATTTTCACATTTTAAACCATCATTTCAAAAAAATTAGTTCTTATCAGCTTATTTTCACCGACTTCATACCATCGTTTCACAATTTTCACCTATTCCTGTAATGGGATTCCTATAGAGCCATTTGGATTGTTGAGTGTAAAATATTTTTGTAATATAAATCATCCAGATAATGTTGTTGGTCCCATCCTCACATGATTTCTAAGAACATTCTCTCAAAATGTCCTCTAGTGTTTGTATATTCCTCTAAGATTGGACATCCATTTGAATATGATTATCCAAACTGAAGTTCAACTCTTTGTTTAGTGTATATTGTAGATTTTTTCCAATTTTGTTGGAATATATTGGATCTCAATCATATAAAATTGATAGTAGTACTACATTAAGACTCACCACATCATTGATATATATCTATGCATGTTGATTGAAGGTTAAGTCCTCTTGCATTAAGATAAATTGATCTATTTTTTAAAACTGATATGCAATGACTCAAATAGGATTATTTCATTTTGAATTATTTAGATGTCTTGTGAAAAATTACTTGGTGATGTATTCCAAATTATATTTCTGTATGTGTAATGGTTGCATAATATCCATAGAATTATTAATTTCAGCCTTCAATATTTTACATACATGTAAAATTCAGGAATATTCATTGATCTCACTCTTAATATTGTTAAACCAATTGTGTCATCAGAGATCTTGATACATCATTTTTCTTTTTAGGTGAATAGGGAATGTTGATCTATGTGACCAATTCAATAGTAATTTATTTATCTCTTCCATAGATGGTACACAAAATCAAGACCCGATTCTTATGACTCATTCCTTATAAATTTTAAACTATAAGGATTCCCTAATATTTATGGGTAAAATGTTTTTTAGAATTTCGACATCATTTTCTTGGTCATCCATTTTTTTATTCATAAGGGATGCCCGAGAAATCATTTCAGAAAGTATGGATGAATTTGTTTCCTTGATAATTACCATGTATATAAATTTATGGTCTAATAATATTATATCCTTCTCAATTATCATCAGTGATAAAGATTTAGTATCCTTTCTACATAGAGCAACAACCACTTTATTTTCTTTACAAGGATTCATGAGGATAGACAATTCGTAATTCTTGATGATATATAACCATATTCGTGATCTCATATTAAGATCATTTTGTATGAATGTATAATTGAAGCTCTTATGATCATAAAATATATCCAATTTCTCCCCATAGAGAAAATGCAACAATATTTTGAAATAAAAGATCATATTCACCCACTCTAGATCAAGCGACAAATGGGTTTTCACATGAATATCATACATCTATGAGGTATAGTCTATAAATTTATCATTTTTCAACACTATAAAACATAATACCTTCCTTTAAGCATTTCTATATACCAAAATTAGTTTTCCCCTATAATAAGTGTGAGTAATGGTGCAGTGATAAGACTCTTCTTAAACTCCTTGAAGCAATCTTCATATTCATTTGTCTAGATAAACATTACTCCCTTCTACATTAGTTTGTTTTGTGGGTTTGAAAATCCAGGGAATTTCATACCCAATTGTTTCTACTACCTAGCTAGACCATCAGAACTGTGGATCTACATTACAGATGATAGACTAGGAAAATCTTAAATTTTTTATTTTTTTTATGGAAGAGTCTATAGAAATTACATTTCTGGTGATATGATTCCCCAATAATGATACTTCCTCCATACACAACTATCATTTATTGTAAAAATTATATTATTTATCTCTTCAAAATTTCATTAGAATATTATTCAATTGGTCCTTTTATTCCTCCTATCTCAGAGAGTATATCATAATTTCATAAATAAATAATACAAAAAATTTGTTGAGGTAGTCTCCATTGACTTGATTATTTATGTTCATGAACATTTATAAAGAATTAGTGAGTCTGAAGTAATCACTATGAACTCATTATGTCCTTACCTTGTTCAAAAGACATAATTGGGAATTTATTCCTTCATACCCATTAATTGATAATATCCTGACCAAATGTATATCTTATAGAACTACATGGAACCATGTACTTGATCAAAAAATCCATTTATCTGTGGAAATTAATACTTGTTATTTAACCTGATTTTATTGATCTCATGATAATCAATACAGAGTATCATTTTTCCTTCCTTCATGTCGATGAGGATTGGAACATGACATGGGGAAGCATTTGGGCATATTAATCCATTGTATAGATTCTCTTGTAACTACTTATCCCAATACTCCAACTCAATATTGGCCCTTCTATATGGTTACATTTATATAAGAATATATCTCAGAATAAGTTTAATTGTGAAATCAACATATCAGCCAGGATGAGTACCATACAATTTCTTGGGAGACATATTTATACCCTATCATGATGGGAATGTCTCTGAGTATTATTTTAACACCTGACTCAATCATTATAGGTAAATATGCTTGATTATAATGAAATAATAACCACATTTTAGATTCTGACTTGGAAAGATATTCATCCCCCTCCTTACACTTTTACATAATTGGTGGATGGCTTGGGATGTGAAGGTTAATCTCCATTTTCTAGAAGATGATTTTTTAATCATATAGAGATACCTAATCAATACCCAATATTGCATAAAAATCTACTACAAGAAGTAAAAAAATATTTTATAAGAAGTTCAATCCCCAAAAATTAATTACGGAGGATTCATATACAATGAAAGAAATAATTTCCCCATTTAATGTTCTGATAGATAAGTCATCCTCCAAATTTCGTTGTGGAGATTGAATAGTTCTACTAAACAATGATGAAATGAAATAATGTGTAGAACCCAAACTAAAAAGTACATTTTCCATTCTTGATAGAATATAAAGTCTACCTATCACCACAAAATGTTGGGGATCCACCTCAAAAATAGTTATAGAATTCTCACATCCCAATTTTCTTAGAGGATGTTATTGTGGATTTCCTCTGATATCTCTATTTTTAGGGATATAGATCACAAAATTTATTTCTTCACTATAGTTGAAACAATACACTACAAGTTGTGTGTTAGTATGAACCTTCCTGTATTCCTCAATATTTGTTGGATTCTATATATCCCTTTAGAAATTATAATCTAGTTTACCATCTATTCCAGATTTGAAGCATGACCTAGTTTCCATTAGGCTATTTCCTGGATACATCTTCCCACACTTTTTGACATTAGCGATGATAGTTTTATTCCTTTATGGGATTTATATATTGATCCCCCAATATTTAATGCCATTTTACTATTTTTATCATTGGTCCCATGAGACCACTGAGATTCATTGATCTATATTTCAACATTAATGGAATAATGACCAATCTCTTCATAGATATCAATGAATTGAATTTCAAAGTATTTTTGTAGACTCACCTTTAGTACCCTAAAGAAGTGATCCACTCTTATTTCCGTGTTCATAAAAAAGACATAGGTGAATCTTTCAAGTCTTTTAAATTTGTTTTGTACACCCCTATAAAATATTATTCCATTTCTTTCATTTCATGGAACTCCCTCTCCATCATATGATTGAGTGTTCAGGGAAAATGTTTATTGAAAATTATTTTATTCAATACCTCTAATACAGTGATCTGATTTCATTCTTAGACTTGAGGTAAGTTGATAAGTGTTCACCTTTTATCAACTTCCCCATAAAAATGATAGAATTCCAACTCAAACCAATCTTCTTATAATAACTAGAGTATAGATAGTATCTTGTCAATATATCTAATCAATTATTCCATTTAAATGGGATAATAAAATGGACTATTCATTGGAGTGATTTTTCACATAAAGGATTTGAATATAAATTATGCATTATTAGAAGAAGGAGGGTGTTCTAGATGATTAATGTTATTACTCCTAACATGATCCAATTGTCCTAGTTCTGTCATGATGTTTTTAGAGCCCTTTCCAATTAGATTTTTTATTTATTTAGGGAAATCATCAAATTGGATATGATGTTGATTTTTGGAAAGGGTTCTAATAATTCCATATATTTAGAAGAAATAATGTATCATTATGGGGTTTCAATACATAGATAATAATCTTATAAAAATACTACACCGAACAAAAAATGATAAATATATTAATGAAAAGTACATCCTAATTTTTGATTCCCTGTGTTTCTATATAATCTATCCATGGTGATAGAATTATCACTAGGGTTAATAATAATTTTTTCTATTCCGTATATCCAAAAATAAGTATACCATGATCTGATAACAACTATAGAGACCCTAGCCTTTCACATATTTTTCTATTTTATTTTAAGCATAATTAACTATAAAATAGAAACCATGGATCATAAATTCTAGTTTCCTTAGAAGAATAGATACATAATTAGAAAAATGGAATCTAAAATAAAAAAGAACATTTTTTTAATATCCATAATGAGATCTAAATTTCCTTTAATCTCTTAAAACTTCATAGTATAACATGGGGAATACATGAAAAAAGGGATGATCTAAACATCCCAGTATGTGAGTTAATATAGGAATAAAGCATATCACATGGTTTAGAAGGTATCTCATGATTAAAGAAATTACAATGAAACATGAATAATCATAATGAAGCATAACAGGTAGAACATGTGATCATCTAATCAATGAAACATATAAAATTTTCAGTAAGACGTATCAAGACATAAAAATGAGTCAAGGCTAACTGTAAAGACTATATCACATGGTAGACATAGTCCCATAAATGAATTAGGTTTACTCTCTATCCCAAAATGATTTATCATGAGACTAAAGAAAATATATGTATTAGAGCTATATCTAGGTGCATGAATCATAATATTATAATAATGTTTTTCAACATGATCAATCAAACATAATAAGTAAACATAAGGGTTGACCATTAAAATAAATGGATATCATATTCATGTCATAAAGCATAATTGAAGGGAATATCTTAATTGTGTCAATGATTGAATGGATTTAATTCATAAATGGACATTCATAATGGAATATATATATATATATAATGACAAACTATTCCCAATATAAGTGAAAAAAATATAAAAAGTGTTTTTAAGAAGCACTAGAAATGAGTCCCTATAGTGTTGTTTTAGTGTAATTATTTTAGATACTTTAAAACAAAAAAAACAGAATAATTGTTTGTATAAAATTAGAAACTAATAAAGGTAGTTTTTCATGATAAATTATGTTATTTTATAAAAATAATGTTTTATTGAAATAAATAATGGATAGAACATAAAAATAGATAAGAAATTAGGAAGTTCCCTTTGATTGAGCTTTTTTATCAGGAGGAATTGGGAATGGAACATTAAATAACATGTATTTCCCCATAAAAATAATGAATTGGGGTAGGTGCAAATGTTTTGAATGAAGAAATCTAAAATATAAGGAGTAAATATGAATAATTATGAATTGGTTTTGGGTAAATTGAGTGAGAGTGTAACCCAAAGTAAAAATGTTGGTTCCGAGAGAATCCCTTACATTCTGATTGAAAGTGTTATAAATATATAATTAATTTACTGGATAATCAGAATAAATCTACCAATTAATTAATTCATAACCTATTATAATTTATTAATTTGTTATAATTTTCTTATGTTCATTTTTGGTGATTATGTTGATATATTGTTTTTAATTTATCTATTTTGGGACTTTTTGTTTCATAGTTGCATTGTCAATTAACTCGTGTATAATTAATAAAGTTCTTTTCAAATGGTATAGAAACTATAGTAATGAATTGAGGTGGTATTAATATAATTATAGTATATTAAATGATCCCATTAATAGTTTTTTTTTCTAATTTTTGGATTATTTATTACATAAATCATTAATGAAAAAATATTAGTTCAATTTGGTGATTTTTACGACCATCAGTAAATAGTTATATTTTATTTAATAAGTTTATATACTCGTTATTTTTATAAATTAGTTGAAATATTTTTTTAAATATTTTTGACCATAAAAATTCATTTATATCCATCCTTGAAGGAAGAAATTAAATTTAAAAAATCATTGTCCACTACTGCGAAAAATCGGAACCTCACAGATGATATTTAAATTTTTTGAATTAAAGGAGAGAAGAAGACAATTGATTATGGATATACCATTAAGAAAATAAAATTTTAGTATATGTATGATATTGGAGTTACCATGTACCTCTGGATAGGTTAGGTGCAGGAAGGATGATATAAGGAATAATATTAATAGAGAAAGAGGGAGGTTTTTTCTTCTTGGGTGTCCCCTCCCTAAGAAACTCATTAATCCACTTGGAAATGGTATTTCGATGACCCCATCAAGACTAGAACATGGGGGGAGATTTTGGATATTCAATTAAAAGAATATAATCAAGTTTCAAGTCTTATAATGTGTGATGGAAAGAGGTTGTGACAGGAGGTATTTATAGGGGAGGAGAGGGGTGGTTTTTATTATTTTATTCCTATTTTAATTATTTTGGATCAAAACTATCTATAGTTATGATTTTGGTGACGATGAAAAATTCCTAGTTAATCTATGTTCAAAATAATGGTTTGCTACATTATTCACGAATCAAAACTTCATGTATTTGGCTAAAATAATAAATACATTAAATTATTGTATTTCACTATTAACAAAAAATTCAACTATATTTCAAAAAAAACACTATCTCTGTATTTTGATGTTTATAATTTAAAAAAGACTACATTTTATGAAAATTATTTTTTTAATATGAGAAATTTATTTTTTAATTCATATCATCATTTATTAAAAAACGATTTTAAAATTACAACTAATATTATTAAAGTTTGAAAATTAAACTACGAGCTCATAAAATTATCTTATAAAAATAAGAAAAAATTAATATATGAATCTATTTGATGGAAATAAAATTTATTTCAAATTTATAGATGAAATTTATATTTAAAAAAAACCTTGTTTCACAAAAAAAATAACAACTAATTTATCATTTTTATATCATTTATTTTCTTAAACTATGATTCAATTATATCATATTTCCATTCATAAGATGCCTAAATTTTAATAATATTTTCACAGGTGATGTTACAATTCTATTTGATAGATTTATATTCATAATGGTCAAATTACTTCCGACGATCATGTTATTATACCATTTTTATAAGTTTTTTAATCGCTAAAAATATATCTTATTCTAAAGACTATTCATTTATAAATATTGTATTGTATTCTCTATGGGATATTATGGGATTTATATTTTATAAAATAATTATAAGAAAGGAATTCCGATTGATAATATTCTGGGATGATAAAAAAGTTTTTCTATATGAATTAAAAATGGTATAGTTCCAGAAGAAATAATATTTTTTGGAGTTCCATGAAGGGGCTGTGTGTTTCCCATTAAATAATTTGTAACAATGACATTTATCTAAATATTTCAACTTAATATAAAGGAAGGTTATGTTAAATATTTCATGTATCTCAAAAATTAATAAATAATGAAGTGGTAATTAGATAAGACTATTCAACATCTCATCAACTAAATTATATATTTTTTATTCTTGTTTCAACCCCTTTCCCCTCCAATAATTACTTTTACACATTTATCTTCTAACACGAAGACTAGTTTTTATATAAGGTAACTTAATAATTTTGCCTAAAAACAAATTATTCCATGTTAAGAAATTTATACCCAGTGAACATAAAATTGTAATCCATTTCAATTTATTCATTTTATAAAAGTGATAAAAAATTATTTTAATAAAAAAATTATATAATGTATTTAAAATATTTAATGAGAAAATATTAATGATTCATTAAAATATCAAATATGGATATATAAATTAATACTAAAATTAATAAATTTATAAAATCATATGTAAAATATATATTTATTCCAATAGAAAATATTCAAGGATTTTTAGTAGATACTTATGTGCTAGTAAAGTAATAACGTTATGTTATTTGTGAAAATATTATTTCAAAAATACAACTAAAAAACATTCTATTTTCAAAAATAAAAAAAATTAAAAAATATTAATATAATATTTTTCTAAAAATATGATCTTCATCATCTGAATTTATATTTCAAAAATTTTAAAATAAAAAATTCAAATAAATTCTAAAATATAGTGAAAAACTATTCATATAGAATTTTAACTATTTAAAATGTAAAACTATCATTTATTATTTTTCCTATAAAAAAATAAATAATTTATTGGAATTATATTATTTATATAATAAAAATAGTCTATTGTTATCTAATCATAATATGTAGATTTTCTTGGAAAAATAAAATAATTATAAATATTTACATATAAGCATAAAATGATTTTCATGATAATTTGGATATACTAATTTAATGTAATTCATATTAAAATTATAAATTATTTTCTTTATATAAATATTTCATAATGTGATAACTCTTATTAATTCATTGTAATTCAATGGATAGTATTTTTTGGTGTTACATAATAATTATATTTGAAACTAAATATGTCATGGTTTCATTTAATTTTAGTGTTATATTTGGATAATGCTATCGATCACATTGAATTATTTAATGGAATTATTATATGAAATTTTTTTGTTATTACATGAATAAACAATTATCTTTTAAATTTCAAGGCATTTATTTATTGGGAATCCCCCAACATTGTTAAAAATGTGTAGTGATTCCTTTGTTTTACTGGAAATTATAGGAGATTTGTAGACAACCTCAATTAGATTGGTTCACCATTGATATCCTTTACCATAAAGGACCATTATTTAATATTTATTGACCAATTTTTGGTTTATTTTGAGTATTTGAATCATAATATGGTCAATCTCATAGTTCTTATATTTCCAAAAGTGCGAGTTCGGTTTTATGTTTACTCTGCTGCTTTTTTTCTAATCATGTGAAGTGTCCTGATGCAGTCGATAACATTTTTTCATATTAGACTTAGATGTTATAACCCCATTAACATAACTATGAATCCTATGATCTCGAGTTTATAATGGTTCTGATTTCCTTGGTGATACATTTTTATTAGTGAACACATAGTGGTTTTTATTGATCATTAGAGGTTGAGATATATTTTCTCCCAACATGACATGAACAGAAAATAGTGGAGATGGATGGAATTTTTAAAGGACTCTATTTATTTTATTTATTATACACTGTGGAATGATAATGTTGTTTTTGATACACTAATTAGGAATTCATGCAATGTTGTTGTGTGTTAGTCTATAGATTCAAAGAGATTGGTGGAACAACTATCTACAATGGATCTTGACATGGGTGTGGTTAGTGGTAGATGTTTCTTTTTTATATGATAGTGTATTAATATTTAGTACATTATGTAGAGTATAAATAGATGTGGAATCCTGAGATGGATGTTTGGAAGGATCAATTTTTCTTTGGTGATATCCCTGATGGATAGTATGAAGATGATCAACATTTGGTCTTGTTCAAGGGGAGTATTTTCATTCTTCAATGATGAAAAAGGTGGTTCTCCGTAAGTTACGCTTTTCATACTTAGAGTTAATTCCTACCATGATAAATATGATTAGTTGATTGGATGTTAAGTTTTTGTGGCATAGGTTAAATCATGTAACAACAGATTAACTCTCCCTATAATTTTCATTTGAGATGTTAAAGGATAAAAAACATGTTACAAGTGGTTTTATCTGAATTTTATTTATTCGATATTATATATTAGAGTAAATTTAAATTAACTTCTCCTCCATATTACATTGAGATCATGAAGACTTTAATTTTATATGGATAATAGTTGACTATTTAAAAAAATCAGCTAACATCAAGAAACTAAAGGAGTCATGCTAATTTTATGTATTATCAAGCTGGAATCTTGTGGAGGTGGTGCGTGTTTATGAAGTCCCCGGGAAAATTATTCTTATTTATGATCCTGATTTTTCTTATAGGGAGTGGTTGTGTATTTAACAATATTGTCACCCCATGTGGGGCCGTAACATTACCATTCATTATAAAACTAAAAATCAGAAATAGAATACCTTATAGACTCTTAATGACATGTTTAATGATTGTTTAATTGATTTTGTAGGTTCATGGGTGATGAACGTACCCTTGGTTAGGTTTTATTACAAAACTTTTTCTAATCCACCATTGGTGTGGAAATATTTGAGTCTTTGTATGGCTAAACTTTTTTTTTCTCCATTGTGCCGAACATGGGTGGATAATATGTGATTCATAGTCCATAATTTGTGGTGAGAACAAAAAAAGTTATTGTGTTCAGAAAAATATTAAGGTGAAATAATATTATAATAATTACTTTCCTAACAATTGGATGTGTAACACACCATGTTTTTGTGAAATTATTTTTTTTAATGAATTTTATTTCTTTGTTATATTTCCCTACATACAACACCACGTTTAGCATACATCACATGTAATAGTACGTTTATATTGGGTTACATGAAATACGATGTTTTCATTTCATTACACACACCACTATATTTATATTTCATTATATGAAATATTTTTTTCCTTGTGTTACATGCAATACTATGCTTAGCATGTGTTACACACAATACTAGGTTTTAATGAAATGTGTCATAAAATTAAAATATTTTTATCTAATATGATTATTATCACATAGCTTTTGGAATGGATCCAGTGAATAGGAATAAATGGATTATACAAATATTATTTAAATAGTTATATATAATTAATTCATTTGTGAACAATTAATTATAAATCAAAATAATTATATTTTTAAAATATAGGAAACTATTTTATGAAAATACTATTTTTTGAACATTAACATGTTTTACCTTGATGATTTAAACTGGTCACTTTTAGTGAATTATTTTGATAAAATATATATATTATATATTCATTCCATTTTTAGAAATTTATCTAATGAGTTTTCTAGACAAGGGATGAGAATAAATATAAATTTATAAATTAAAACAATATTTTACTAAAAATTAGTTTTTTCCCCTATCCATGGAACAATTATTTTTAAAGTTATTTTTTGAACATTAATAAAATATTTATGGAAATATAAACTAATGTTTTGAAATCATTATATCATAATTATCATAGGGTTAATTTTGTGGGATTTATTCTAAAATGTTATATTTTTTTATGAATATTGAAAAATACAAAATTTTAATTAAAAACTATGTTTTAGTTTAATTAATTTATAAAAATAAATAATATTTTATATTTTATAAGTATAATTATTAAAATTATTCATCTATTGAAAAAATTTATGTCATTGGAATCATTTCCATATTTGAATTTGATATAATAACATTTTAAAATTTTGAATATTTTCAAATTAAAAAATCATTTTTTCATAGTGTATACTGGATTAATATTCAAGGAATTTTTACCAATTATATGAAGGGTATATAAAAAATGGATTCCATATTTTGAATCATAATAATTTAAAATTTATAATAAAAATAACTTACATTTTGACCAAAATGAATAGTTAATGATGTAATATTTAATTACTGTGGTTATGGTACAAATGGGGTTATAAAAAGGCTAAACTAAAAAGATAAGGGTTATAATTACATGTAAAAATTTATCAAAAATATTCTATGGACATATTTCGACAATTCAACCCCCAAGGATCGATAATGGACCATTTTGGACTCTTGTGACATCTGACAAATGTGAGACCACACAATTATTTTCAAAAATACCATGTGTGCCCTCTCAAAACGGTCTAATAAATGAGTTGGTTTCACAACCCATATCCTATAAAAAATTATTATTGGAAAAGAAAAATTCATTGTATATATGAGGTGTAATAAACTTACACCAACATGAAATTGAAAGAGAAGAAACATACAATCCAACATATTACTTTAGTGAACATTCTTACATCCAAATGATCTCAATTCATCAGACCTTCACACCAATTTGATTTAGATAATACCTTTAAAAAAACTTCAAAAAATATATACTATCATCCAGTAAGTCATGAAATTTTATATAAATACAATCTAGTATGTATTTTGAATAAAACATAATTATTATACCCATTGAAGAGGTAACGACCCTCAATGAGTGTTTTTTATTTATTTTTTCCCACACTAAATTCAATTATTATTATTTCATTATTATATTATAACATCAACATATATGATGAAATTACATGTTTTTATGTTAATGTAACTAACAAAAATCATTTTATTATCCAACAAATGGGTTAGATTTAATCATTCAAGTGTACAGAGGGCTACCACCTCGTGAATTGATGTCACACATCTATTCATTACCACCTCTAAAGGATGTTCATAATTATGGATTTATTGTTTATATATGATATAAATTGTTTTTATGATGGTATTATGATTATTCAATTATTATACCACACATACCTTCATACTATCCATTTTATGGTAATATGATAACATTGCTCGTGTGTATGGCAGATTACCACCTCATGTAGCGAGATTATTTGTCTACTCTTTACATTGAATTTATTGAAGATGGGATTAAATAATAAATGTGATATATATGGTAAAAAAATAATTGTTTAATTGTAATTTATGTTCCTTAGAGGAGATTCACCCTTGGGAAGTGGGTGGGGGGGTTTAATTCATTATTATTTTTTAGAATTTTTTTTACATTTAAAATAAAACTCTGTTGACCTATTAGGATCTGATCTACTGTTAAAATAACAACATAAATTGTAATTTTAGTATAATTAAGTGAAATAGGAACACAATATTTATACATGGTTTGGTCTCAAAATTATTAGACTCCTTGATGTGGATTATTTGAATCCACAATCACATTTTATAGACTATAATTAGAAGTAGATACAACATACATTTATACATTTGAATAGAATCTTATTGTTGTTTTTGGAGTCCCACTGGAAAAATAGTTTCACATTGATTTGTTAAAACAAATGACTAAAAAACAACAAAACAAAGACTATTTAGGAATATTGACTAGTTTTGCAACAATTGATACATATATTTCATTCAATCCTTTTAAAAAATAGCATATGCTCACAAACTGTATAATTCCACTGTATATATTCTTCAAAAAAATTATGCATATTGATTTCTAAATTTTATGTTGATCATATTTAGTTCCATATAATCTTCGTGTGCATAAAATAATTATTGTATTAAGTAAATATCTTTTGGTTAATAGTCTGTAATAAAATACATTTCTTAATGTACTATTTTTTCATTCTAATACATTGTCAGAAACTATTTTCAATAAATTTTAGTAATTATTGAGAAAAATATAAACTAATTAAAGGAAAATAATATTATCATAAAATCCTATATTTTAAAGATTATCTCCAATTATAACTTCATTTTGATTCCCAAAATATTACAAATTCCATTTCAACAAACATGAATCAAAAGGAAACCTGATATTTATATTCAAACAATCACGATTTATATTATACAGTTGTCATTCAATAACACTAAAAAATTGAATAACATTTAAAAATGGTTTTTTGGACTCTATATAGCTACATGGAAATAGCTGATCTATGAGGTACTCCACCCATAAAACTTTTTCTATAAATAATATCATTAACCATCATCGCATACTCTATGTAATATTTCTCAAACAAAACTCATTTTATAATTCATATAAAAATCATCTCCAAAATGTTATTCACCATCCATAAAATGATGCAATTCATGAATCTATACTCACCACTTTGCATCAAATTATTCATCTCTCTCATAGTAGGATTATTGCATACTATATGTCTGTCTATAAGGAATCTCATCAATGAACCATTTCATCCATGAATAACTTCCCATAAGGTATTTTCCTTGAATTGAATGGAAAAACATAATTCAATTCACTGAGAGGCATTGTATGTCAACAACCATCACTGTGAACCATTATCACGAAGCTAATACATCCATGAAGCTTGTCATTTTTGGATTATTACTTTACTTTTAATCCACCATGAACATTTCTCACAAGGTAGAAGCTCTATTATCCATGAGTAATTCATACATGTAGTGTTCATATGTGAATATGCTTATCCTGAAGCACAGACATTGATCATTTCTTCATCAAAAAACATTGTTTAGATTGGTGAAAATCAATTATTTCCCATTTTTCACACTCCTTAAAAATACCTGGATAAACTCTCATGGAATTGGTGATTTTGCATTCTTGGAATATAACACACATCCATGAGAGGATTAACCACAATGTCTTGGTTTATATAAGGGAGGAAAATATATCCCATGGGAATAGATGACACCCATTTAAACCATGTGATCAGATCATACAGATGTCATTATTTACATGTTTTAAAATTCCTTCCAAAAAATAACCGCCGACTATTATCCCACATCAGTACAAAAATTAATCTTTGATCTTCTTTATAATAAAAGTTGTTCCTATGGTTGGTCAAAAATCTAGACCCCTACTATCATTCCATATAACATGGTGGTGGAACCTCTTCTCTATGGTGAAAATTCACGAACAATGTGTACATGTGTGCACACACATTGCGGGACCTATTCATGGGCTTTCTCCCTTTGGGCTATTACAAAACCCCTTCCACCGATATTCTGGGTGGACCTATCCTCCCATGGTTGTTTTTGACAATCAGGTCCCATAAAAGCGTTATTTGGGGCTGTCATGGGGTACTTGTGGGTCAACATATATTCGTTTATAACAATACTTTGTAAATAAAAATTTTACAAGAGAATTCCATTCAAATCCATACAAAATCATCATAAAATTAAAAGATACTTTTTAGATCCTAAAATCCATAATTCAACTTCCTTCACATATTCAACTATTGTTGTATTTAATGTGTTCTTAGTAACACATGACATTAATATAGATATAAGAAAAATAATCATCACAATGAAAACTACCATGAAACACTATCCATGTGTGACATCCAATTCCATATAAGGAATAATTTTCCAAGTGTTTCATATAATGATTATAGTTGATTCTATAAAATATCTCTTGGAATCACCACATCATTCACAAAAATTCCCTAGGAATCACCACTTAAAAAATAACATATTGAACCTCAATGACAACAAATGCATCACTAATGTTCAATAATCTCCCCTTTTAATTTTATTTTCAATATCTATTCACATATTTGATTTCACATTAAAGTCAATATATTTGTATATTTACTCCCCTTAATTGAAATCAAATGAATAGGGTATGTGGGGACCTCTTATCTCTTTAGTTTTCTAAAAAAACATTTTCTATTTTTATCTTAAAATAAATAATTACATCATATTATTCTTTCTAAATATCCTTAATTTAATCACATATACATTTATGTGGGTATACAAATTGTTGAAAATAAAAGAGGTATAACCAAGGGTACCTAAGATTTATTTTTAAAACCAGGTGTATGGAATCAATCATAGAAAGTCTCAAAAGGAAAAAATATCTTACATACACTTTATTTAAAACATTAGAAACATCTGGAGAAGAAGAATAATTTCCACTTTTCTATGAAATTCTTCAATCAATCACTGCTCTTCAATCATAATAGAATTAACGTAAATAAATGATTAAAAAAAATCTCCTTAAATTCATTGTATTTTTATCATAATGCACATAATGGATTAGGAAATAAAAAATTTCCTCATGATAGTTTCCATGTGATAGGATAAGGATGAACATGACGTTTCATCCTTATCTCAACAAATCCCTCTTTTGGAATTTCCTTGGTAAAAATATTTACAACCTAATATTCTGTAGAAATTTATTTTTGAATGATATCTCCACCTACCAGATTTTTGTTGATAAAATTTTAACTCATATCAATATTCTATGATCCTCATTATTATACCGTATTATTATATAATCCAACAATATTATTAAAATAAAAATAAATATTCAGTGTAATCTCAATCGCAATTTTCAAATCATCCAATTATAAATGGATCTAGATTATATGTGTACATTAATGTGTAACTGTAACATATTAAACCTCAATCATGCTCAATTATATAGAATTCAACTTATTTTTATATCAACTAATAAATAATTCCCCAAAAAATTTGTTTTCATATGAATTTCATTTTCTATCTATACAATAACATTCCCAATCAGAATATGTAAATCTAAATAGTTTCAATTTTTCTATGTGTTAATATAATAGACCATAGCTCAAAGATTCTTTTCACATATATCAAAATTTGTTTTTGAATCCTAAATGTGAGACACTTTTGGATCTCTATAAAATATATAATATAAATAAATTCATTAGTTATATCTACCCCTTATGTAGTGAGATTAAGAAACTTCCAAGGATTATTTTTAATGTGTTCCCATTAACATTATTTCTAGCATCATACCTATGTAATTTAGTTATATAAAAAATGGGTGCTAAAACTTAATTTTCATTTTCCATTCCAAAAGTTTTTAATGATTTCCAATAATACGTTTCGTATGATAGAATCATGGAATTTGGTTTTTACGCATCCTGAAATCCCAAAAAAGACATTATTTGAGAAAGAATGGACAAATAAAAATTTTATTTCATTTTCACTGTATTTCATTTAGGTACTTCCATTGTCATATTAAAATATGGTGTCATCTACATGTAAAATTACACTGAGAGTACCATTAGACAATTATTTTTTATAATGTCTACTACAAACATTTCCTTTTACAAACTTTATATCCCTTGTACAACTATATTATTTTGAATTATAGGTTCTTGGGACCTTTTTCATACTATATAAAAATTTTCTCTACCTAAATACCATGCTTATTTAAATCTATAAAAAACCATTAGGTTATTAAATATAGACATATTCATCAAGTTGAATAGTTATAAATGACTTTTCCACATCCATTTGATAAAATTTACAATGCATCTGTGTAATTAATACCAAAAAAACTAGAATGGATTCTAGACTTGCTAAAGGTGAATTTTTTCAATAATTTCAATTTCCCACATTTTAGAACATCCTTTTCACACCATTCTAGATTTTTTTCATAATACATCATCTTTCTCATTCAACTTATTTTTTAAAACCAACTTGGTGCCAATATCATTTTTATTATTGGGTCTTAATATAAGATCCCAAGTTGGTTTATTTTCAATCTGATACAACTTCTCTTTTAAAGCATTAATTCATTCTTCTTTCTCAACTACTTCTACAACTGTACGAGATTTAACATGATAAAAAGTGATATTGTATCTTCAATTATCAATATTATTATTATTTTAACTAGACCTTATTGATTTATAATGATATTATTAGTGTCAACATGTTTCTTAAATTTTTTATATTATATTATTTTATTTTATTTATATTTATATTCATCACTGGTATGATAATTATCAGTATCATTACAATTTGGATCTTTATATGCTATTTCATCTCTCTTCAGTTGCAAATTCATACCATTTTTTGCAGAATCTTCTCAATCATCATCGACTGTGATATCTGATATAATATAATTTTCATCAATTTTTATATAAATACAGTCAATATACATGTTCATTATTTTTTTCCAAATTCTATAATCACTACCATTATATAGGTATCCCAAGAAAATTTTATCCTTTCCTTTTTCATCAAATTTTCACCGATAGATGTTTTTGATCTTCATAATGGAAGTGATTCCAAAAAATCAGATGTATTTAACAGTTTGATTTTTTTATACCACAATTCAAATGATATCTTTTTTTGTTTATGGTCTCAAAACAAATATGTTCTGTAGATTTATTTCATTACATACTAATTATCTCAAAAAAATTCAATATATTGTTTTTAGCTAATATAGTCTTATCCAAATCATGTATTCTTCATTTATTTCTTTCCACAACCCCATTTTTCTGTGGAGTATACATTGTGTTGAAATGAATCTCGACTATATTGTTTCAAAGATAAATTTCAAATGAATCACATGTAATATTGTTGATATTATATGATGTCGATATTTTTATATATAGAACTATTTCATTAAAATCTTACCTTCTTTAATTTTTAAACATTTGATTTTCCACTAACTTGTTATTGATAAACACAAAATTAATAATTCAAGAATAATCATAAAGAAATTTAATGAAATATTGATCACATCATGTTTATTTTATCTCTTTATAAAACATAAGTTATTTTAATCAAATTTCATTAAGTTTCGATTATTATTTATTCACAACTTTTAATGAAATTTGGTCCAATTTATTAAAAAAAATTAGATTTCATCCCTTTATATTTTTTTCTTAGAAAAATCTCTCACAATATCATGCATAATTATTTTTCTAATAATACATTGACCATGATATCCAAGAATCATATAAAAGTGTTTTTATATATCCAAAACACACACAAAACATGAATTGATAGATTCAATAATTTCAATTAGAATAACATTATTTTTTTCTTACGTGTTATTCTTCCATCCTCCGTGTGGTTGATGTTAAATGAGCCCTTTTTGAACAAAACCTCATGTTATTTATCACAAACATGGATGCCAATAAGAGAATTTGTTTTATCAATTCAAAAAATAATATATTATCAGAATTCATATTTTGGTCTTCAATCATTTATTTTCAACTCCCATGATCTCCAATGAACAACCATTTACAATGTACACTACTCCTACGTCATAAGTCTCAATGTTGGTCAAAATTATTGTCTCTGTAGTCATGTGTGATGAACATCCACTATCAAAAATCAATGAATTGGTTTTTCTTATGAATTTTAATGAAACATTAGTGAGACATGATTTTTAATCATTTATTTTTTACAAACCTTTCATTTCGAAATTGAGGATGATTGTTTAGTGAGAATACTAATGATATTTTCAGTAACATATCCTTATTGGTCACAAATAATAAAAATTTGTTCTAAAAGACATTTTTAGTGTTTAAATATTGAATGCATTCATAATAATTGTTTACATACTATGAAACTTTCATATTCTATTATTAGAAAAACCCTTCTTAGTTCATGTCTCTTTTTGGGTAGGGAATTGTTATACAAACATAAATAGTCCTTTTCTCAAACACTCAACAACACTAGAAGGTCCTATGAGTCATGATCTCCAAATCTGAAAATATCTCTATCATGAAGATTACTATTTTTTATATTAAGTGTATTGATATTGTCTCAGTTATATAGCAAAAAAAATTCTTAATGAATTAGATGTTAATTTATTGTTAGACTTCATGTTATATATTTTTTTAGAATTCATTTATGGACCTTCATTACTGGAGATAAAGGATTCATTTTGGACTTTCTTTTCATATTCATTAACCTACATATTTGATCATCTCTTTTCAAATGTTTTTGATGTTTTATCCTTCACTTAAATAGTTTTGTTGAAATCCTCTCTAATCCTTTTCAATAAATTCATTGTTTCATGATATTTTGACCGAGGCTTAAAATATTCTTATTTATTGAGGGAATGGTTTCTTAAATTTAATTTACCATATTTTTCATTTTATCCACAGTAAATATATTCTATTTTTGAACATTAATTAAAAGAAACACTTTTTTCACATTCTTCATTTTCTTATTTTTTTCTATCACTCAATAACAGTTTATTATCCTTCAAGAGTATTATTTTTTTCCCAAGAAAAGATTATAAATCATTTTTGACATGTTCTCCATACTTTTTAATTCGTTGTATTCTTCTTAACATCAATATGTTTCAAAACCATATTCAACATGATCTATAAAGTTACATTCATCTTATGATAGGATGTTTGTTGTGTATTTAGCTTCATTTTCCTTTCCCTCAAAACATCTATACTTTACTCTTCAATATTTTATTCTTTCTTACAAAAAAATTAGTTATTCATTTTGATCTCTTCCTAAATTTCTTTTTTTGTGCTTTTCTATCATTTCTCATTGGTTCCATAAACTTATTTTTAAGACAATTTATATTACAATCTCTAATGTCATTACAATTGTAGCTACTTTGAGACAATTGCTTTACACATAAAAATTATCTTCTTGAAAATTATTTATATAAAACAGATGATTATATTAAACCATTTATCTTCATTTTCATCATCAGATTAAATTGATTTTGTAATTTCATCATCTCAGATTTTGGGTTATCTCATTGTTTCAAAAACTAACTCATCTTTGGTTATATTCTTAATGACTGAGTTGTTTTTCATTTCATATTAAATGAGTATGTTCTGTAATTCATCATGACTAAGATCATATTTCTATTCCCAATATGATGATTTAGGATTAATACTATCAAGAAAATTTACTATTTTTATTTTGACATTAGTTCAATCGTCAAAATGCTTACCTAAACACTTAATATTACTGAAAATTTCATTGACTAAAGTTAAATACTAATAAAATATTCATCTTATCCCATCCTGACAATATAAAAATTACATCTCTAAATATTCAATTTTTCCTCAATAATTTTAACATTTCTATGATAATGGATTTATAATTTGACCTAACTGTAATTCTCATTTTGAATCTAATGACCTCGGGGTAAAATGCATCTAAAAGAGGAAAGTAAATGTATTTTTTTCTTTTCTATCAAAATATATTTCTATTATCATTAAGCATTATATGAAATTCATCTTCAATAGGTCTGAATCCAAAATTAACTACATCCTTAACATCATGTCCACAAGATAGAAAATAGGGAAACGTCATACTATTTTAATTGTGATAGTTACTTCCATTGGTAGTCGGAACAACCCTACTATTAATAGAATTTATATGGTTCATATCTAATACATTGTGGATATTTAATGAGGAAACATGGTGTTGTGATAAAAATTTAACTTCAAAGGAGGATTTGTAAGTCCAAGAAGGTGGGTTCAAAGAGTGGTGATTTTTAACAATTTTTATTTCTTAAAAAGACAATATCAACTTAAAAGGCTTTGATCCACTCACAAAAGATCACAGCCTCTCCCAAATGTAGAAAAATTAAATGGACCTGGAACATAATATTTTTACATTGTTAGGTCTCAAAATTAGCTTACTCTTTACTGTGATTGGTCAAACTCCGCATTCAAATATTTTCCACTATATTCTAATGAGGTAATAATATTAAATTATTCACTAGAATAGAGTCCAACTATGCATTACAGAGTCCCACTGGAAAAAACAATTTACACTTCCTGGTTACAGAAATTGTTACATAACAACACAAGAAATACTACTTCTAAATATTGACTAGTTCTGCAATAACTATTGAAGATTCTTCTATTTATCCTTTACGATAAATAAAATATCACATTCAGAGAAACTGAATAATTCCACGGAAATTATTCTTACTATATATTATACATTATTTCTCAATTATATTCTATTCATATTTTATTCCAAATAATATTCATGTGAAAAAAAATTATTATCTAAAGAAATGTATATTTTTTATTTTACTATGTTCATTAAAACAAACTTCTATAATTTTTTTTAAATATTTAGATACACTAAAATAAATTGTTTTCAATTAAATTTATTACTTTGTAAACTATATCTTTATTATTGACTAAAATATATGTTTTCAGATAATTATGAACATTTAACTTCACCCACACTACTCATTGCTCTATGTTTGTAAACATATTTTTGAAGTTTATTAAATACACTTTAATCGAGAGTGTTCCTGATATTTATTGGAAAATAATAATGTTTTATTTTATGCATTTATCACTCTATAACAATAAGAACATGATTAATAGTTTGAAATGGTTCCATAGAGCCTAAAATTCTTCTTGGAAATTACCCATCTATGAACTCCATTCCCATGAACCACTTTCTGTAAAGAGATTCATACATAGTCATAGTATACTACATGTAATAATTCTTACACATAACTAATTTTTTTAATTCTTATAAAAACGTTTCTCTATATTGTTATTCATAATCTAAAAAATCATCCACTACACACATATATCCTCACCAAATTTCATCATTTAATTAATATTTTATAAATTAGTATGTACAATCTCTATAGATGTCTACAAGAATATAATCTGAAAATCATTTTATCCACGAATCACTGTCTACAATGTATCATCCAAGATGTTCATGCAAACCCACAGGTGAGTTCACCACGAATCATTTTCCATAATGAACCATCATGACAAGTTGTTATCATTAAGAAATACCATTTGTGATGCATATCTTGTGTGGATGATCATGAGAATTTTAACCCACTAGGATGATTTCTCATATGGAAATAGAAACATTATCCATGAGTAATTTATTTCGGAGGACTCCATCCATGAATATCCTTCTCACGAAGGACACATCCCAGAAAAAAGTAATCATAAATCATTGTATTGAATTTTGGAAATTAACACCAATCCAGTTTTTGAACTCCTGAAAAAACATAGATAAACTCGCATGGAAATCGAGATTACAGATTCTCGGACTATAAGTCTCAACATCCATAGGCTCAACCATGAAGGGATGGTTCACGAGAAGATGAAAAATATATCTCGTGAGATCGGAAGACTCTCATTTAAACAAATATAGTAGATGAAATAATTTTTTTTTATTTTTTTTAACAATGGGTGAATAGTACCTGTATAATGTCATCCCATATCAAAACCACAATTTATATTTACTCCACATTATGTGTATAGTGGTTCTATTGTATAGTCAAAAATCCTAAACCCCTTGTTGTTGTGCCTCCCCACATGATTGTTCCACATCCTCTCCATGGCCAACTGGGTCATCCCATGTATACATTCAGGTGTGCACTATGTGGGCCCTAAAAACAGGATCGCTCCAATGGGGAAAATAAAAATCCCCACCAACCTTTTTTTGGTTTGATATTACATCCCATTGATATAGCTGAACTCTAGGTCCCACAAATCTTTTGGTTGAAGCTACCATAGGCTGCTTGTGGCCTAGCCTATATCTTTTCTATAAAACATAAACATATTAAAAAATAAGATCAAAAAATAATTTCATTAAAAGGAATATAAACGACTTATAAAATTAAAATCTACCATGTAAACTCCCAAAATACATAATTCCCCTTCCACCACATCTTAAAAACTTATTTTAAATAATGTGTTCTTAGTGAAACAATTCATTGACATTGATATCAACACAAAAATTGACATAATTCAAACCACCATGATGAATTATCCATGAAATACATCAAACTCCAAATTAAGAGTAATTGTTCAAGTGTGGCATGTAATGATATTAGATGAATTCATAAAGATTATTCAAACATCACCACTTATTTCATAAAAATTTTCTCGGAGTCACAACCAAAAGAAATACATATTGACACATGCAGAAAACAAATAAAACAAATTTTTAACATATATATATATATATATATTTGCAAATAATTTAATTTTTATTAATTCAATTCGATAAGAAAACAGAAATGGAACTCATACATACATATGACCTACCATATCCATAAATTGTGAATTTCATTTTCAATCACTAAATATTTTAGATATCTCTAAAATTATATGTAATGAATATATATTAGCTATTAATTATGGTTTATATTCTATATATATTTATACCTTTATCATATTAGAGATAAAAAATTGCAAGTCAAAAAAAAATTAGTAATTCCTTATAGTAGGAAATTAACATGGAATTGTTAATAGAAAGGTAATAAAAGGCCCCAATAAAATCCTATTTTGTATGTAACATATGAACATGGTTATTTTATATATTTATAATGAGCACATTTTTATTATACATTCGGCTTGAATGAGTATGATAGAAATGAAGGCTTAAGGTTAGTGACTTAAATCTAATTTAATTACTTATGTGAGACATATGTCATATACAAAAACTATTTTTTTGTGTATTTAATTTCAACGAAATTATTTTTTAATTCTTCAACATAATAATATGGTAATTTAAATATCTATATTACTATCTCAATTTCATGGGGTTTAGGGTTCAAATGATAAAAAAGCGATAACAAATGTTTTCTTTATTTATTCTTCTTTGGGACATAAGTTATATTTTCAAACATTATTCTTCTTTGTGGTGTATATAATTCCCATTTACATCTTATATCATTAATATCATTAATTTAAAGACATTATGTGGTTTAATTAATGTTATTATTTCATAAGGACTACGATTCAAGGATACCAATGCTAGAAGAGTTTTAAGTTTATAATATTTGTGTTTATCAATATTTTTTATGATAATTATTTCAAATAATGAAATATTATAATCTATATCTCAAGAAAAAAATTAATTTTATTTTACTATATCAATTTCTTGTGAATACATTTTTCCATTCATTTTTCTCTCTTTATGTAATCATATTTTCAAATGAATGATTTCATGAAAAATTGGATTTTTGTTCGAAATCGGTATTCAAAAAAAATCTAATTTTCTAACACAATTTTAAAAAATAATTTATTATTATCCTCTGATTTTTAAAATACAATTTTAGTCATGTTTTTATTTTTAATGAATATTCTTTTTATTTTCTAAAAAATTATACTTTTGATTTTATCGAAAATGTGAATGGAGTATCTGTTTTAAAATGTATGACAAGAAGGAAACATCCCATTTCGAGAACCATTATTTTCATTAATTAATATCTTAAATTTATTCAATGTTATTTTCAAATAATTTATTTTCAAATTGTCTTATGTATTAGATTATTAAAAAAGGATATATTCCTCAGTAAATGTTTTAAACATATAGTTAAAATTCTTTTTTATCTAGGATGTGATTCATTAATTTTACATACACCTCACTTAGATAATATCAAATCATACCATTATTATAAATTTATTCAATGGTTTATGTTTATTATTTCATGATGATTATGAAACATTACTTTTTTATATGTTTTGATATGATGAATCATTTATGAAACCCATTTAAATTAATTGGTTAAGATATGATGGATTTTTATGATCTTGGGGAACAAATATATATGGTTTTCATTATGAGATGGGTGGGACATATATCTCTCTTAGTTTCTTTGGTTTAAGATGGATAACTCATGAGTAAATATGTTATACATGAACATTATTACATGTTCAAAATGTTATGCGTAAACCCAATAAAATATTCATAATTTTATGCATGATCCAAATTACATGTTCATAATGTTATGCATGAGATTGATTATATTTTAATAGTGTGATGTGTGGACTTATCTTTCATATCCATAATGTTATGCATGGAACTGGTTTTAAATCAAAATTTTCATATTAGGTCTTTATTTAATTTCCTAAACATAATGACTGAACCTATTTATTTTTTTACATGTTCATAATATTATAAGATTATGATTATGTAAAATATGTATGTATTATTCAAGAGTTATGCTTTCATGGTTCATGTTATTTGATTAGCTTATTATTCAATTTCTTTTTAACTCCAAACCTTGACTCAAGATTATGATATTTAATATATAGGGTATCATTGTCAAACATCATGCTCATGTTCTCATACCCTTATAGTCATGTTATGTTTCACTATTTCCCTTGTTTACCATTACTAAGCATCTGGCCTAACCCTTCCATGTGTTTACATTCCCCTAGTTTACGAAGAATGGTTTTATGTAGGGTATATCAATAATGTTTATTAAATTGAAGGATCTTTTTGAGAAAAAATTAATATATTTCACTAGATAAGTTGTTTTTGTACATAGTCTCCAATGACTCTAATATATTATAGTCAACGGGTATTTGTTTTGTAATGTGATGAATATTAATCTAAAATGATGTAATATAAATTTATGAAAATATTGGGTTCCTATAGTAGGAATTAGAGGAAATGTGTAAGTTATCCATTATAAAATAAGATGTGAAAACTTTATTGTGTACCCTAGGTATATTGTAAGGAAATTCCTTGTGATATCTCTACGGAAAAGTCTATGTATTAGTAATAGAATAGTTAAATTCATTGTAATTTTGATAATGGACAGATCAAGTGGTTTTAAGAATTTATAATATTGATTTTTTACTACAACTAGATATATCTTTGGGATGGATGTTACTAAGGGTACTAACATAAAAAAACACCGTATTGAGATATAAGCGATTAGTAAGTGGTGAACGACAATTATCATTGATTAACACCTAATTTGAAACTCTTGGGGGATATGTATTGGAAATTCACATATTCTTTATAAACCATCATAAATGATTTATGTAGACAATTCCCATAAATTACCCCAACTTTGACTAGGTTTTCATATATCAAAATGATTGTTTCTTGATTTAGACACCCTATAAGTGATTTTTCATGATTATGTTAATCCCAACTATGATTTTTTTTTCTTAGGGTAGGTTTTTAGTTATAATCAATGGATAAAACTGGAAGAAACCATGCTAATGCAAATTGTAATGAACAATGAAATGAAAATCCTCTTGAGTATCCAAATTTTATGGTAGAAGAAATTAAAAACATTATTTATATTCTCAAATATCATTATAATTCTAGGAAATATGCTAAAAAATTATAAATGGAGGGATTATTATATTATTTTTTCTTTCATGAGGAAATTTCTACTATCATTATATGATTCCACTGATCCATTAATTTGTGAGAAATGGATAATTACCAATAAATAAACATTTTCCTCTCTCTAGTGATATAGAAATGAAATATTCATTTTGGATATCTATTTTTTGGAAGGTGTGGTAGATCAATGATAGAAACATTTTAATAATACCCAGAAATAATAATAAAATGACACTATGTTGTGGTGTATGTTTAAAATCATAATTTCAATACATAATTTAATTTTATGATTCATTCTAAAATGTAGAAGGAATTTTATGTGTATAAAATATGGATGATGAATCTGTTATTACCAATGAAATAAAATTAATAAGACATGTGATGTACTATTTAAGCATTATTATTTGTCCCGTGACAAAGGTTGATCGATTTTTTAGTAGTTTAAAACTAATCCTTTGAAGGTCAACAACCATAAATGACATTAGATGCTATAAATAATGCATTTTATTTTCACTGAATTGGGAAAGGGATAAAAAACCACTTAGTTCTTGTGAGATGAAAAGGAAGGTGGGGTTCCATGGAAATTCCAATGATATGTTACATGGAGGTAATACAAATTATCAAACTCCCACTTTCCTAAATTGTGGTAAGGATTACATTGTTGGGTTACTAAAAGGAACAAGAAGGAGATTCATGAGTCGGAAACCAGTCCATCAAGCAAAAGAATGTATAATTGATGTGAAGAGGTCAATAAATGAATTTATTGGAGAGATAGTTCAATAGAAATCACTAACCACAGTTCAGTGTTTCATGTTCAAGTAATTTGGGAATTATGTGAATCAGTGTCCTAATATAAGGTCTAATGTGGATGATATTCCAAAAAAACCATTAAAGAAAAATAATAAAGTGAAATAGTATAAAATCACAATGGATGAAGTGAATAAATATAATTAATGGAACACTTATCATTTACTATTTTGTTAGTAATTTCACATTTGAATTTGTATTAATGAGCTAATAAAAATATTATAATTCATTATTTTATGATATATCATGTGATTATCACTCCATAAATGGAATCTAGATTAGTGAAATAAAATTTTATATTATATCAGTACATGTATGAACCCACGATTCAGAATAAAATGTTATTGTATAACATAACATCATATACAAGAGATAAATGGTTCGTTAACATTATGAACTATATATTTCTCCATGAAATATTATCTTAAGAGTTATGTATAACTTCATTATATTATGAGCTTAAGGTTGATCATTAGTTCAGATATATTGACACCCCTTTTGAGGTATAATGTTCTGAGATCTTCTCAAGATTACAGGTATCTTAAGATATACTTATGTAAATACCACAGTTTGTGTTTTTATATGATTTAATATTATATTTACTACATTTTTGGTAAATATTATTAAATGTACATGTAAAATTTATTATATATATTATCCTTGATATTGAGGTAACTATATGTTGATTTGAATAAATTTATAAATCCAAAAAAACTATTTCTATCATAAAATATTTCTCTCTTGACCAACCTTCATAAATATACACGAAGGATGTGGTAAGGATAATTAGAGTACTGTTTTAAATTGTATCTAATTAGGATCTAAATTTAACCTCAATATTTTAAAGAAGTATCCAGTATGATCTTGATATATAGTTGAGTGTCAAAATGACATAACATCCATAAATATATGGTGTATCTGTGAGAAATGTTCATACCCCAGAGGATATACTAAGAACATGTTCAGTGGTTTGAAATGGTGATTGGGATCACACATTTCTCTACAAAACAAAAAAAATCCTTTATTAGTGGTTTTTTACATCTACCCATGGTTTAATCTTCCACCTAATTGTATAGTAGTGGTTAATAAAACTGTTGAATATATCATGGATACTAGTCATTTAGCGAATGTTTTGTTTATTTAGTCTCATTTTTCTTATGATTCAATTTTTGAAACTTTTAGCGGAAATTTTAAGGTTATTTATTGGTTGTTAATGTATTTAAAAAACTAGTGGAATATAAATAAAATGAAACTATCCACTATTATACATATGAGTGGAGGTTTATTTAAGATTTGGTCTCAACTAAAAAGAACCAAAACATATTTTATTTAATTTATTTAGCAGTGGTTAATTTAAAGGTGTTGTCATAGGTGCCCTAAATTGATTAGTGGTATTTGGGTACTTAGGTGCAGCAGAGTGGCTAACCAAGGTCATCTCTCAAAGGAGGAAAGAGATTTAACAACTTATTAAAAGTATATTGAAAATAAAATAAAAATAATTAAGAATAATAATTAAAAGGATGATGAGTTTTTATCATTTATAAATCCAGAAGAAGTATTCCGAAATAATATTGCATTTTTTTGTTATTTTTTTTAAATGAAGTTCGATTAAAAAGACATAACAAGGAGATGTTTTTTTAGAAAAAATTTTAAAAGGAGTAATCTATCTAACTAGACCAATTCATTTACTTATAAATCATTATCATTTAAATTAATATCCATTTAATTATGATCACATAATTTTCTAACCCTCAAACCCTACGAGAGTTAGCTAAACCACAAAGATGAAATTATTTAATCCCTAGGCCAGCTTTAGAACACGCAATTGCAGCACCCTACTTTGATTTTGGTTATAAGGTTAGATTATGGTCAGTGGTTGATTATAGAACATACCCATTATAGAAATAATGATGAATTGTTTTTAGAGATTATATTTTAACTCTATAAATTTATCACATGTGGTCTTGTATTACCGATTAAGATTGCTCTCTCACAATTCACACAATACTCAACATCGGGGGTTTTTGTTAATTATTCAATTACTTACTTAGTTTCATATAATTTTAAAACTAAATTAACAAATAATATTATGTGAATTTCAGTATCACAATGATTCAAAATATTAAAATGAAGAGGGTAGAATATTGATCAATCAATAATAAAACTACTCTTCTAAGGGTAATGTGGTCATCATGGAGATTTTTTGCATGAGCATTGGATTGAAAGGGTAGAACTATATATCATCATCAATATTGATTAAAAACAGATTAGGAATATTATGAAAAGATGAAAAGGAAAAAAATATAAGATTATTTGATGAAAAATTCAAGATAAAAGCATGGAGGCAAAGAAATACCAAGAGGAAGTGGGAGAGGAGATCCTTTTTGGGGGAGATGTTTGCACAAAGAATTGCTTATTACAAGAGTTTTGAGGGGATCCCAAGAGACACCCTTTCGTTTACAGATTTCCAAAGCCCCCACCAGACATCCCAATTAGTTGGCACATCCATTAAATAGAGTTGGAGAGGGTTAGGGTTATAAAAATATTTTAAATGTAAAAGGGAAACTCGGAAAAATTGTTTAATCCCACTTTCATTGAATAGTATACGTCAACAACCCGCTTATTATCTCGCCTTATAGAAGGATTATTTCTTCATAATCATCTCCCCAAGATTCCCACATAATTTTGGCCCAGTAACAGTCTAGATAAATATGATATGGCCCAAATAGTGAAGTGATTTCCAATTAAGATAGTTAATTCCAGCTTTGTCTTCATGGCCCTTTTATTCCACTCAAATGCACAATCCAACTCCTATGTACTAAATGTAATTCATATCCAATTAATTCCAAAAGAGAGTTACATAATTGGAAGTCAAAATAATTTACATAAAAATATTTATTCCTGAAATACTATATTGAATTGTAAAAGGGGATAATTGGAATTTTCATCATATTTTCAAATGAATGATCTAATCCCAAATATTCCATAATTGAATATATTTTTCATAATTTGAAGAAATTAAATCATTTATTATCAATTAAATATTCAATGAAACTATTTTTTATCAACTCTACCACACTTACCCTTTTGAACTCCTAGGAAAAACCTCATATCATGTATTCGAGAAAATTGTGACAAGTAAACATCAATATCAAACCAAAACAAATTTTAAAACACATATCCTTGAGATCCTTTAATTACACACCAATAAACAAAAGATATAATTCCTGATAAAAAATAATTATCTCAAGTTACCCATATATATCATTTAATATATTTCTACTTTATTTATCCTCCCTTGCACAAAACACTTACCTCACTTGAATTTTCTCTTATCACACAAATGTCAATTTTTCAGCAATGTCTTTCTCATCCAAACTCATAAAAGGATCACCTAGGCTTGATAAATTCCTACATCACCACTGGATGTGAGTCGAGGACATATGACTATCATGAGGACATTTCAGGGTTATTCTATGGCTTTCGGTTGGTATGATTTCGATGTGAAAAATTCTGAGGCTGAATGAGGAGGGATTGACTCTTTTTGAAGAAAAATTGCATTAATCTAATTTCCACTTAAATATAGTCACCTCCTCAATCCCAATAGTATAAATTCTTCTTCAAAGTCATGAAAAATATTAGATATTTTACACCATTCATCATTTCAACAATAAAAATGTCAATCTTCACAAACATGATTTTCTTGAAAGATCCAGATATGAATAACTTTCTCCGGGTATTAGAATCTTCAGAAAAGGCACAGCTTCACTTATCTTGAATGCTCCAGAAAAGGAACAACATTCAATATAATTATTTTCTTCCTCATAAAACACATCTCTTCAAAATTTAATTTTCCACCAAATATATCACAGAATGTGGTATCATAACACAAGAGTGCTTCCCCCACACTAAAGTTCAACTAGATTATGAAATTTCACTTCCAGAGTTGGTTGGATGAGGAAACTTGGCTTGTAATGTGGCCAACCTAATATGTTGTTCATGGCTTCTAAGGGATACAAGGATTAAATGTTGAAGGTAGTTCATTTTTAAAAAAGGATTATTTGATATAGGGAAGTTAATAACACACAAATGCCTCAATAATTTAAACATTAGTACCTCAAAACCTTGTGTTTTGAAAAGAATAAATCAAACTCAGGTTAAATAAAGCATGGATTAGTACTCTCACGAAATTAGGAAAATTTGAAGAATATGAAAATAATGGTTCAGAAGCCCTACATGAAATTTATTTCAAATATACAGACAAGGAGATGTGGCATGGGATTCAAAATTCAATGTACTTTTCATGAAATTACTAATCATTTGAAATTGAAACAAAGTCATTTTCAGAATTCATTTAAGTTTAGTGTTGGGATAAATTATTTTACTTATTGATATGGATTTTGAAATCGATATGAGAATCATTTCAGCTCATATGTATCAAAAACACCCAAAATAATTGAAAAAATATCAAAAACAATTTAACACACATTTTTTAAAAATCATTGAAAAAAACAAAAAACTATTAAAATTATTAAACTAAAATGTTCCCTCCACAAAACATAAAATAATGTATTGTACTCAATGAAAACCCCTGAGATAATATATGAACATGAAATTTATGATTTTAAATTGGACAAAGAATAAAAAAAGTGAAAGGGTTAGGAACAATCTGATATGATTAAGTGCTAATGGGGTCATGCATTGTGATGAAATCTAATGCATCAGTAGGAAGTCCTTCAATTTATTTCATCAAATGTTTCCCATTGACTTTAAATATCCTTCACATTTCCTCTTGAGTGATCTACACCTCACCACAAAGAAAAACATTAGTCACAAAATATGGACCAAGCCATCTTGGACACAACTTACCAGGCATCAGCTTCAGTTGTGATCTCTAGAAAAGGACTCTCTCTCTAACATGAAACTCCCATTGTTGAGTCTTTTTTTCATGAGATGGTTTTGATCATTCCTTGTAGATCCATGAGTTATCATATCAAGATAATTGAATCCCCCCATGCTCTTAAATTTGCAACATCCTTTGTATTCCTTCTTGGGGAAAATACATGTTGCATTTCGTTATATCCCAATAATACTGATGCTCAAATTCCAAAGGGATTTGACATGCTTTACCAAAAATAGTCAGAAATGGTGACATACTAATGGGTGTCTTGTATGCTATTCTATAAGACAAAATCTCATCATACAAGTGCTTTCCCCAATCATTCCTATTCGGATACATAGTTTTCTCCAAAATTTGTTTCAACTCCCTATTTGAAACCTCAGCCTATCCATTTGTTTGGTGCTAGTATTGTGTTGATGATTTTTGTGTCTACCCATACCACCAAATAAGGGAAGAAATATTCTAATTGTAGAAGTGTATCCCATGGTCACTGATGATGGCCTTTGGTACTCCAAACCTGCAAAAAAGCTACACTTTGACAAGGTCCACAACAAAATGAGAATCATCAGTCCTGCTGGCCATAGCCTCCACCCATATACTCAAATAATAAAAAACTACCAAAATATATAAAAACCAAAATAATCTTGGAAAAGGACGAATAAAATCAATGCCTTGTACATAAAAAATATCACAGAATATTATGGGTTGTTGGGGCATCTCGTGTCTCCTAGAAATGATCCCAGTGTGTTGGTAATGAGACCATGAATTAAAAAACACTTGGGCATCATGGAATAATCTAGGCCAATATAATTCAGAGTCCAAAAAATTCCTAGATATCTGTTGGGGTCCAAAGTGTGCACCACAAGAAAGTGTATGACATAATTGAAAAACAAACTCAAACTCATGATCAGGAACACACCTCCTAATAACTTGATCCCCACACATTCACCAGAGACATGGATCAACCCACACAAAATACTATGATTCACTTTTTAATTTTTGGACATCATGTTTCTTTAAATTTGCAGGTATTTCATAGTAAATAAGGTATTTAACTAAATCAGCATAACAAGGATGCATACCTAAGATGGAATAAAGATGCCTATTAAGGAAAGTGTCTCGAAGTGGTACCTGGTCCAAGATGTCATCCTCTAGTATGTGAGCAAGCCTACTCATGTGGCCTTCCACCATGTTTTCTAAACCCTTTATTTCATTTATCTCAATGTCAAATTTTTAAAGAAGGATTATCCATTGGATAAGTCTAGGATTTGCATCTAGATTCTTCAAGAGGTTTTTCAGAGTTGCATGGTCAAAAAAATTACTACTTTAGAGGACAATAAATATGAAAAGAATTTATATAATGGAAATATGACAGTAAGAAACTACTTTTCCATGGTTTTGTAGTTTTATTGGGATGAATAAAATGTCCTCGATGCATAGTTAATCACATATAAACATCCCTCTACTCTCCGTGATAAGACAATTCCAACCGAAATGTTGGATGTGTCACACATAATCTGAAAATGAATCTCCCACTATGGGGGTTGTATGATCGGTTGAGTGGTCAGACACATATTTAGATCATCAAATTCTACCCTGTATGAATCATCAAACCCAAAATCATGAATCCTTTTGAAGTAATCATGACAAAGGAAGAGTAATCTTTCTATAATCTATGATGAAGCACCGATAAAATCATGCATGCCCAATGTAAGATCTAACATAACACACACATGAATGATATGATAGGGAAGAAATAATTTCTATATAGATCTATCAACCTCAATCCCATGTTTTGACACTACATTATCTAAGGAAATTCTAGGATCTACTATGAATATAACACTTTTAATAGTTCAATATTAGATTCTTCTCAATACAATAATTCAACACCTTTCCCAAACTATTTATACATTCATTAAATGAGGATCCATAAACTATAAAATCATCTATAAATACCTCCAGAAAGGTCTCAATAACATCATAAATAATACTCACCAACCATCTCTAGAGGGTTCATGGGGCATTGGAAAGTCCAAATGGCATCCTTCAGTAGGAAAACATACCAAATAGACAAGTAAATTTTTTCCTCTATTGATCCTCTAGAGCTATAAGAACCTGAACATATCTAGAAAATCCATACATGAAATAGTATTGTGTTTTACCATATAGTATATTATGAATTTGATAAATAAAGGGGAGGGAAAAATGGTCCTTGGGGTGGACAGAATTAGTTTTCTATAATCAATACACACACACCAACTATTTTTCACCTTCATTGGAACTAACCCATCTTTCTCATTTTTTTCAACTGTAACACCACTTTTTTAAGGCACAACATAAATAAGACATACCCATTGAGAATATGAAATGGGAAAGATTATACCTACCTAGATAAATTTCTCAAATAGTTTTTTAACATCATCCTGATGAGTTTGATTATGTCTCCTTTGGGGCTTCCGAATCGGTTTAGACCCATTCTCCAAAAGAATCATATGCCTAACATTTGAGGGGCTAATACCTGATATGTCAGCAAAGTTCCACCTGATTTCCATGATTTTCTCTCTCAAATGATTCAAAAAAAATCTTCATGTTCAAAAGAGATATTGTTATCAATTATAGCAGGTAATTTTTCACCACTTAAAAAGTATGAGTATTTTAAATTTGGTGGTAATGGCTTGAGTTCCAATGTAGGGGTGATGTATGGATGGAGAAATTGAAGGAACTGAAATATGTGCACAAAGAACATCAATATCAGAATAGAAATCATCACAATCAGAGAATAAAACATCAAATCCATCAGCATACTCAATAGGGAATTCATAATTAGATATTATATGATCAAAATCAGAATATGAATCCTTTTAAAAATCAAATCTAAGAGAGGTTTGTGCATTATAAACAAGTGTGGAAGTACACTTAGACATCAAACTAGAACTGATTCTCATAATCTCCCTAAGAATAAGTCAATCAAATTACATGTGGTTTTTATTTGGTAGATCAAAAAGGGAGATAAAAATCGAGATTGGTTCTCGGAGGGGTACATCATGGAGTCCATAACATTAAATATCACAAAATCATCCCCAAAATCCATGTAAAGTGTACAGTCATTGAAATATTTGATATTTTTTGCTGTTTTGAGGAAGGGTATACTTAAATAAATGGGAGCATGAGAACATACCTAATTCTCCTACATATTAATCATGTAGAAATCATCCCATAACATCATGTCTCTTACCTGGAAAAGTATGATGTCAAGGACTCCCACTGAATATGTCACAGCTCTATTCACCAACTGCACCACTACACTCCTCAACTTCAACTCACAAACCTATAAAGAAGAGAATACCTAGTGAGGAATCACATTTATGGAAGCTCATAAATCACATAAAGCATCATAAAGGTGTAAATCATGTAGGGTTCATGGTATGGTGAATGTACCAGGATCCTTGCACTTTACAGGAATCGCTAGAGTTGGTTTAATGAGTGCTGGACACATTCCTTCCAAGATTTATCCTCTCATTTCCCTTGAGCCCTCTTCTATTGGTACAATGTTCTTTTATGAATTTCACATACCTTGGGATTTGTTTAATGGACTCAAGTAGAGTAATTTTGATCTCCATATGCTTGAATGTGTCTTAAAACACTTTTTTAATTTCCTCTTCAACCATCTTCTCAGTTTTTACAAACCTGTTTGGATAGGGAAGGAGTTTAAGAGGAATATCATCAAACATTTCCTTACCTTTGTCTTTCTCCTTTGGCTGTTGTTTAGTTGGTATGGAATGATGCTTCTCTAGAGTTAAGGTGAACCTTGGTGGAATGGAAGGTACATATGTATTAGTTGTTTTCTTCCTACCTCTCAATATGAGGACACTGAAATTCCCTTAGTATTTGGAGTAGGCTGGGAAGGTATATTTCTAGAGTTCATACATACCATTTCATGGAGGGTCGTGGGAATCTGGCTCATTTGATTTTTCAACTCCCTCAACTCTGGACCTTGACTACTCTACTCATTATGTTGATTAAGAACAATGTTTTTTAAAAGGTCATTATTTTTAAAATATGTAACACCCAGAGATTTTATGAAAAATATTATTTTAATTTCATTAATGTCTTTTGTTGTATTCTACACCAAGATTACCTTGCGCTATATGCAACACCGTATTAGCTTGCAGTATACGCAACACTATTCTTGGACCGTGTTACACACAATTTTGATAATAGTTATTCTACGCAACATTGAGTATATATATATATATATATATTAAATGTATAAATGAAATATGGTTGGATTCTGTTATACGAAACAACGAAGGATTCTTTCACAACACGCAACCCTGACTTGGCTTGCATTACACACAATCGCGACCTTCCTCGATAGCGTGTGTTGTACGCAATACCGGGTTTTAATAAACAATGTTATATTATTCTATTATTGTCATGAACTAGCCGTTATGAATAGTATTAACTAAATTTTTAATTTTATAACATTATTATTCATCTTACACATTTCTAGAACATGGTATAAGAACAAAATAAATTCTTCGGGTAAAATAAGTATTTTTCAAAAAATGCAGTTTTGCCGCCTTTGGATGGCGCACCCACTATAAATCTGGTTTTTGACATGTTTATATGTTCAATTTGACAAAATAATATTCTTCTTTTGAATCAGGATATAAAATTTACATTAGATAAAGTTTTGATATTTTTCCGATAACTTTCATATTTTAATGAATAGTAAAAACACGCTATATTTTAATTAAAAGCAACTTTTTTCATCGTAATATATTATGTGGTTAAATTATAATATTTAATGGGTTTAAAGTATAAATATAATATGTTTTTACCATTTAATATAATGTATGTCATTAGCATTGATTTTACCATGAATTTGTAGGTTAAATCAATTCAATCTTTTGCAATGTTTTAAAGAAAAACCCGTTTTCTTTCGACAACGGGATTAATTTTAATTTAATTTATGCATCTCTTGAGTATTGAATTTGGAAAAATGGATTCCATATTTGGAATCAGTGGGTCCAAATTATGTTAATTAGCTACTTTTTATTTTTGGGAATTATGAATAGTAACTACGGTAAATTTTATTTTTCCCATAGTTAAAGGTAAATCGAGTAATTAAGGGTAAATATAATATTTTAAAATTACCCTAACAAATGTCAAAATCCTATTGGATGACTAAAAGGCGACCCATATCACCTAAGGGTCGGATTAGAATCATTTAATGGACATTTTTCAATGAAAATAAATTAATTATTATTAAAACCAAATAAAGTGACAACATGTCACTCTCTTAAATCTTATAAGTATATTAATTTTAATTTAGTGATAAAATTCATGAATCTTAGAACATGAATAGTCTCCAGAAAGATAATGAAATTATCTACATCATATAAATTTATTTATAATTTTTAGGGATTAAATAATTATCATTAATTATGAAACAATAGTGATGCAGAAATTGTTTATCTAGTGAAAAATCAAGAATATTGTTTTTATTAAACTAATAGTGACAATAAAATTCACAAATACCTAACCAAAACTTATTTGACATGTAAATGTAAACCATAATCATCCAATGGTAGAATATTTGACCATTTGGAGTCTTATAAAAGCGATTATGACACTTATATTATTTTATTTTAAATGATGCCAAAGTTGTCACCTTCATAATTTAATAAATATAACAATTTAAATATTGTGATTTTAAGCTGATAAATTCGACTAAAAGTATTATTGTGAAAGGTAATATATTTATCTTCATCATAGGATTTTATTTTAAATTTTTATACAACAAATAATTATATTAAATAATTATACAAAAATGATGTAGTAATTATTTTATTAAGAGATAAACCAAATAAATGGTTTTAAAAATAATAAAATAAAAATTATATGAACTATTTAATGTGATAAACTAATTTCATAGATACATATGGCATTTTATTAATATATTAAAGCTTTTAGTTCGAACATATCTTCTGTATATATTTTATTTAAATTCAAATAATTGAATAGTGTCAAAATTGACACTATTGTTATTTTACAAAATAAACATATTATAAAACTGTTTAAAAATCAAAAAAATATTTAAAAATTATAAATTTATATTTATATGGTCTATAATGTTATAAAGTAAACAATTATGGAAAAGTCACAACAAATAAGTAATTATTTGTTATAATTTAAAATTTAGAATTTTATTACCACAAATAAACTTAAATAGATTAAATAAGGATAAATCAAAATGATAAGGTTTAAAATAAGATCCAAACATGTCTAAATTTTATTGGTCGATGGGATTACAACCCTATCACATCTAATCTTCTAATATGAGTCATTTTTTGGAGGTTTTTAAGTGGGGTTAGATTTATTATAAATTAATATTTTTAAGAATTCCAAAGGTGCCCCTCTCCTCCCTTATAAAAGGGCACCTCCTCCCTCTCTTCCTCACAAAACTTTGAGCCTTCAAGCTCGGACAAACCCTGCCAAAATCTCTTCTATACTTCCCTAGTATCATTCTAGAGGTCCTGGTCTTCTTCAAAGACCATCCTTAGTTCTTTAAGTGGAGGTTAAGAAAAGGCTCATCAAAAAGAGGTAATATCCATTACCAATCTTTTTCAATTTCATTCTTCATCAACTTCTTCTTCTTTATTTGTTTCATGATAAAGTAATAACATCAGTATTACTTACATACTGATATGTTATTATAAATATGAAACAACCCTAATTCACCTTCTATCCATCCTACGGAAAAATGAAATCACCGCGCGTGCGTACGTACGGAATACCGTCTCCACGCCGTGGTGTAATCTATTTTCCACCACCACCATACATGGATGGGTATAATGGTGTAAAGAATAACTATACATAGTTATTACAACATCATATTGATTCTGATATATTGTATAATCCACTCCAATTCAATTCAATATTTATTGAAATGATATCATCGCTCGTGCGTACGTACGGACTACCATCTCCACGATGCGATGAGATTCATTCTCCATGTTAACCATTTAAGAATGATTATAAAGTATATATAAGAAATAATAATGAAATATATGACATTATAAAGCTAATATATTTATATATATATATATATGTATATGTATGTCATCTACTTACTTCCATTTCAAGACAATAAGGAAAGGAAAACAGCGTTCATGCATACGTACGGACTACCGTCTCCATGAATGGTGTTTTTCATTTCATTTATCTATCTATTATATATATATACTGAATATATATGATATATAAATCATATTTTATATTCTTGAAGTAAGTAAATCATGATATAAGTAATAATAATGTCAATAACAACAAGTCAAAACACCTACGATAAATGAAACGATTTTACCCAAAACGCTTCTTTAACATGGAATTTACAAAAGAACGGGTAATATAATGTCATAAGTGAACCATATATGATATAATAAAAATTAATATGATTCTATAATAAGTCAATGACATTATTTAAATCATTATACAGTAGGTTCGGACACATACGAAGCAAATCGGACCTAAGGTAAGGGAAATATCACAATCTCACTTTTATCCGAGATTGTTTATTCGTAAGTATTTACTGGGGTGTATTTTATCATCCACATCCATGTTTCATCAATATTTAATTTTATTTCCATCCACCTACAATTGTTTAAATCCATTTTTACCCTTCGGTGAGTTTTTAGTAATATGTATGAAAGGAATCTTTTGTCGTTTTTCATATGAGGTACTTTTTGACTTTTCTGACAAAAGTACGAAGAATGTTTTTTTTACTTATACGGAATGAATGGATTTTTAAAAAATTATTTCCAAGAAGCTTTCTTCACAAGTTTTTAAGTTTATTTTTAATCAACTTCTTTTATTTTAAAGTCGTATGACATGTTATGAAAGGAAAAATTTTTTTGAAGTAGAAAGGATATTTTCCTCAAGAATGGATTTCAAGTGTTTTATCAAAATTATTTTCCATCTAAGATAATAAAAGGGTTCTGTTTTTATCCCTATTATTACATGGATTTGATTATGTTGTGATGGAAATATTTTATGAATTCCTTTATCTTATATGAATTGTTTTATGATGTCATGTTGTTTAAGAATCCCATTTTTATTACATGGGTTATGCGATGATGTATGATTTATGATTATGTGGCACACATAAGAAAGGATTCATTATAAGATGGGTGGGACCTATATCTCCCTCCAATGGATTGGGTAAAGATTTTATATCTCATGAGATAGACATGGCTGGAATGGTAGGTTATACCGGTTCAGTGAAACAGGACTGAAACGAGGGTTACTCGATTCAGAAAGAGACTTTGTCCACTAAGATAGTCTTGGCAATGAGTATTGACTAACAAGAAATGATTTTCTATGATTATTTGTGAATGCCACAAAGTTTCATGTTTTAATTTATGATTATTGTGATTACATTTCACTGCCATGATTTATCCCATGTTATGAAATTATGCTCTCTTTTGCAGGATAAGATTTCCAAAAGTTATGTTCTTATGAATATGATGTGATTGATTTTTCTTTTGTTTACCCTTACTGAGCATTTGAGCTCACCCTTTTATGTTTTCTTTTCCCTAGGATATAAAGAAAGGTTTTAGGTAAAAAAAGGGAAGATATTTATGGGAGATATTGAAGATCTTTCACCACGATTAGAAGATTACGTTCCGAGTTTCCAAAGACACTAAACTATTACGATCCTTGTGTGTGTGTTTTTGTTATGTACCAAGTATTCCACAAAAGTAATGTAATGTCCATGTACGTCAGGTTACGGGTCTCTACAGTTGGTATCAGAGGAAAGGCTTAGTCAACCTTTGGAAACTAGGATGCAAAAACGTTAGTGAGATCCCTAGAGATATTTCTAAGGTATGTCTAGGGATGCCCTAAAGGATAAGTATACGTATAGGATATAGTCCTAGAACTATGGTAACGATATTAGATTAAACCAAAGATGTTAGATATTTAAGTTACTCCCCCTTTATTATGATTTTTGCCTCTCACACTATTCTTTTTGGGTTTTAGAAAATGGCTGGAAACAAGGTGATTCACGATAATGGAGGATATGATGGACAATGGAATGATATTCTTCATGAGCAACCAAATGAAATGGGATTTGGAAGTCCAAAAATCATTATTATACCGAATCAGCAATCTCATAATATGATCAATAAAGTAAAATTTGGTATGTTTCCTGACTCGGCTAATAAGAGAATGATGGAGTTTCATGATGATCATAGAGGAAAGAAAGTTCAATTTCCCCTATGTAAATCATGTGGGAAGAGGCATCAAGGAGAATGTTTCAAAGGAACTGGAAGATGCTTTGGGTGTGGGAAAGAAGGACACAAAGCCTGTAAGTGCAAAGGAAAAGGTTCAGTTAACACCAGGGATGAGGATAATGGTATTGCTACGACATCAACAATGGTTAAATGTTTTAAATGTGGAATGTACGGGCATTATGCAAACCAATTCCCTAAGGGAAAGTCTCATGAAGTTAATCAGTATGGTCGTATGGGAAGTATTTATGTGGATGATGATGAAGAGACTACAAATGATATGTGAGATGAAAGAATTTTTGAAGCTCGTTCAATGGTTTAAGAATGTAGTGGAATGATTACATGTTTATCAAGTGTAATGTTGTATAAGTAATCTCATGGTACTATGGGAGAAAGATACATCTAAGGATTGTTACATTGTTGTCTTTCCTTAAGTTTTGAAAGTATGTGATGAATGGTACCAGAATTTTTGGAAAGTAGATGATATGCGCATAATGAAGGGAAAAGACGATAATGAGATGTTTGATTGTATGCATGAGCTCATGATTGATATAAGGACTAAGTGATATCATGGTTTGAGTATATAGAATTTTGAGGATTTTGGTATGTGGAAAGTGTTAACTTTTAACTGCATTCATGTTTTCACTAAGGTTCAATGGGTATTCAAGAGAATACATGGTTAAGGCCTTTGAATGTTTAGAATGTGATCAACAAGACATATCTTATGATATATGGGGATCAATGATGGTATTAAATCTCTGGAAATAGTTTTCACTATATTATGAGAGTGGACTGCAGTGTTATGGGTAAGCCTAAAGATTAGAATGGATTATGTTGTACATAAGTTAGTATTGTTTAAGGATAGAAGATTTTCGATATTATTGATGGGATGTTATAGTAATGTAGTTTTAGAAAAAGGACAACCTGCAGGACGGGCGACAACCCATCGCGTCGGACACGGATGTGGGAATCGAACCCACAACCGAAGTTCGACTGGCCTTTATCGCCTACCACTGACCTACAGGAAATCCCTATTTAGTAGAAAACTAGTTTTATTATATTAAGCAGTATGATATGTGATTTATAAGTTCATTTTAGGAACCATATATGATTAATATCACTATAGATGGACTTATGTATTCTTTGATAACTTTTCTAACCTTTTTCTTGAGACAGATGGAATGACCCATCATTCTATCACATGATCTGCTAACACATCACGAATGACAAATTCAACTTCATTTCATTAAGAGATGAAGCGGAAATTGTCCAAAGAATGACAAACGGTGAGACTATACCAAAATCACGAAAGTATTTCTTCTAATTCCAATTTCATCAACTTTAGGGAAATGATCTTGAAAACCAAAAATGTTGTATTAGTGCTCTTATATCTGATGAATCAGATGGTACCTTAGATCATCAAAAATTTATGGCTTTGTGATTGCTATCTTTTCCATAGCCATGTTCTCTACCACTCTCCATCAGAACATGATGGTTAGATTTCTCTTCCATATCCATATTTTCACCTATGTGGAAACCCAGTGATTAGTTTATTTGGGTAACCGTTACGTTTCATACTTTTGTTTTTAAAGATAAGTTTTGGTATTCCTTTTTACGATGTGGGTTTCTATCAAAGAAACTTTCAAATAGTAAACCATTTATAACCCCGACGAATTTTGAGGGCGAAATTCATTTTAAGGGGGGTAGAATGTAACACCCTGAGATTTTATGAAAAATATTATTTTAATTTCATTAATGTATTTTGTTGTATTCTACACCAAGATTACCTTGCGCTATACGCAACACCGTATTAGCTTGCAGTATACGCAACACTATTCTTGGACCGTGTTACACACAATTTTGATAATAGTTATTCTACGCAACATTGAGTATATATATATATATATATTAAATGTATAAATGAAATATGGTTGGATTCTGTTATTCGAAACAACGAAGGATTCGTTCACAACACGCAACCCTGACTTGGCTTGCATTACACGCAATCGCGACCTTCCTCGATAGCGTGTGTTGTACGCAATACCGGGTTTTAATAAACAATGTTATATTATTATAATATTGTCATGAACTAGCCGTTATGAATAGTATTAACTAAATTTTGAATTTTATAACATTATTATTCATCTTACACATTTCTAGAACATGGTATAAGAACAAAATAAATTTTTCGGGTAAATTAAGTATTTTTTTAAAAATGCAGTTTTGCCGCCTTTGGATGGCGCACCCACTATAAATCTGGTTTTTGACATGTTTATATGTTAAATTTGAAAAAATAATATTCTTCTTTTGAATCAGGATATAAAAATTTACATTAGATAAAGTTTTGATATTTTTCCGATAACTTTCATATTTTAATGAATAGTAAAAACACGCTATATTTTAATTAAAAACAACTTTTTCATCGTAATATATTATGTGGTTAAATTATAATATTGAATGGTTTTAAAGTATAAATAGAATATGTTTTTAACATTTAATATAATGTATGTCATTAGCATTGATTTTACCATGAATTCGTAGGTTAAATCAATTCAATCTTTTGCAATGTTTTAAAGAAAAACCTGTTTTCTTTCGACAACGGGATTAATTTTAATTTAATTTCTGCATCTTTTGTGTATTTAATTTGGAAAAATGGATTCCATATTTGGAATCAGTGGGTCCAAATTATTTTAATAAGGTACTTTTTATTTTTGGGAATTATGAATAGTAACTACGGTAAATTTTATTTACCATAGTTAAAGGTAAATCGAGTAATTAAGTGTAAATATAATATTTTAAAATTACCCTAAGAAATGGCAAAATCCTATTGGATGACTAAAATTAGACCCATATCACCTATGGGTCGGATTAGAATCATTTAAGGGACATTTGTCCATGAAAATAACTTAATTATTATTAAAACCAAAGAAAGTGACAACATGTCACTCTCTTAAATCCTATAAGTATATTAATTTTAATTTAGTGATAAACTTCATGAAACTTTGAACATGAATAGTCTCCAGAAAGCTAATTAAATTATCTACATCATATAAATTTATTTATAATTTTTAGGGATTAAATAATTATCATTAATTATGACACAATAGAGATGCAGAAATTGTTTATCTAGTGAAAAATCAAGAATATTGTTTTTATTAAACTAATAGTGACCATAACATGCACCAATACCTAACCAAAACTTATTTTCCATGTAAATGTAAACCATAATCATCCAATGGTCGAATGTTTGACAATTTTGAGCCTTATAAAAACGATTATGACACTTATATTAGTTTATTTTAAATGATGCAAAAGTTGTCACCTTCATAATTTAATAAATATAACAATTTAAATATTGTGATTTTAAGATAACAAATTCGAGTAAAAGTATTATTGTGAAAGGTAATATATTTATCTTCATAATAGGATTTTATTTTAAATTTTATTACAACAAATAAGTATATTAAATAATTATACAAAAATGATGTAGTAATTATTTTATTAAGAGATAAACCAAATAAATGGTTTTAAAAATAATAAAATAAATATTATATGAACTATTTAATGTGATACACTAATTTTATAGATACATATGACCTTTTATTAATATATTAAAGCTTTTAGTTCGAACATATCTTCTGTATATATTTTATTTAAATTCAAATAAATGAATAGTGTTAAAATTGACACTATTGTTATTTTACAAAAATAACATATTATAAAACTGTTTAAAAATCACAAAAATATTTAAAAATTATAAATTTATATTTATATGGTCTATAATGTTATAAAGTAAACAATTATGGAAAATTCACAACAAATAAGTAATTATTTGTTATAATTTAAAATTTAGAATTTTATTACCACAAATAAACTTAAATAGATTAAATAAGGATAAATCAAAATGATAAGGTTTAAAATAAGATCCAAACATGTATAAATTTGATTGGTTGATGAGATTACAACCCTATAACATCTAATCTTCGAATATGAGCCATTTTTGGAGGTTTTTATGTGGGGTTAGATTTATTATAAATTAATATTTTTATGAATTCCAAAGGTGCCCCTCTCCTCCCTTATAAAAGGGCACCTCCTCCCTCTCTTCCTCACACAACTTTGAGCCTTCAAGCTAGGACAACCCCTGCCAAAATCTCTTCTCCACTTCCCTAGTATCATTCTTGAGGTCCTGGTCTTCTTCAAAGACCATCCTTAGTTCTTTAAGTGGAGGTTATGAAAAGGCGCATCAAAAAGAGGTGATATCCATTACCAATCTTTTTCAATTTCATTCTTCTTCAACTTCTTCTTCTTTATTTGTTTCATGATAAAGTAATAACATCATTATTACATACATACTGATATGTTATTATAAATATGAAACAACCCTAATTCACCTTCTATCCATCCTACGGAAAAATGAAATCACCGCGCGTGCGTACGTACGGAATACCGTGTCCACGCCGTGGTGTAATCTATTTTCCACCACCACCTTACATGGATGGGTATATTGGTGTAAATAATAACTATACATAGTTATTACAACATCATATTGATTCTGATATATTTTATAATCCACTCCAATTCAATTTAATATTTATGGAAATGATATCATCGCTCGTGCGTACGTACGGACTACCGTCTCCACGACGCGATGAGATTCATTCTCCATGTTAACCATTTAAGAATGATTATAAAGTATATATAAGAAATAATAATGAAATATATGACATTATAAAGCTACTGGATTTATTTATATATATATATATGTATGTCATCTACTTACTTCCATTTCAAGACAATAAGGAAAGGAAAACAGCGTTCATGCGTACGTACGGACTACCGTCTCCATGAACGGTGTTTTTCATTTCATTTATCTATCTATTATATATATATATACTGAATATATATGATATATAAATCATATTTTATATTCTGGAAGTAAGTAAATCATGATATAAGTAATAATAATGTCAATAACAACAAGTCAAAACACTTACGATAAATGAAACGATTTTACCCAAAACGCTTCTTTAACATGGAATTTACAAAAGAACGGGTAATATAATGTCATAAGTGAACCATATATGATATCATAATAATTAATATGATTCTTTAATAAGTCAATGACATTATTTAAATCATTATACAGGAGGTTCGGACACATACGAAGCAAATCGGACCTAAGGTAAGGGAAATATCACAATCTCATTTTTATCCGAGATTGTTTATTCGTAAGTATTTACTGGGGTGTATTTTATCATCCACATCCATGTTTCATCAATATGAAATATTATTTCCATCCACCTACAATTTTTTAAATCCATTTTTACCCTTCGGTTAGTTTTTAGTAATATGTATGAAAGGAATCTTTTGTCGTTTTTCGTACGAGGTGCTTTTTGACTTTTCCGACAAAAGTACGAAGAATGTTTTTTTACTTATACGGCATGAATGGATTTTTAAATCATTATTTCCAAGAAGCTTCCTTCACAAGTTTTCGAGTTTATTTTTAATCAACTTCTTTTATTTTAAAGTCGTATGACATGTTATGAAAGGAAAAATGTTTTTGAAGTAGAAAGGATATTTTCCTCAAGAATGGATTTCAAGTGTTTTATCAAAATTATTTTCCATCTAAGATAATAAAAGGGTTCTGTTTTTATCCCTATTATTACATGGATTTGATTATGTTGTGATGGAAATATTTTATGAATTCCTTTATCTTATATGAATTGTTTTATGATGTCATGTTGTTTAAGAATCCCATTTTTATTACATGGGTTATGCGATGATGTATGATTTATGATTATGTGGCACACATAAGAAAAGATTAATTATAAGATGGGTGGGACCTATATCTCCCTCCAATGCATTGGGAATAGATTTTATATCTCATGAGATAGACATGACTGGAATGGTAGGTTATACCGGTTGAGTGAAACAGGACTGAAACGAGGGTTACTCGATTCAGAAAGGGACTTTGTCCACTAAGATAGTCTTGGCAATGAGTCTTGACTAACCAGAAATGATCCTCTATGATTATGTGTGAATGCCACAAAGTTTCATGTTTTAATTTATGATTATTGTGATTACATTTCACTGCCATGATTTATCCCATGTTATGAAATTATTCTCTCTTTTGCAGGATAAGATTTCCAAAAGTTATGTTCTTATGAATATGATGTGATTGATTTTTCTTTTGTTTACCCTTACTGAGCATTTGAGCTCACCATTTTATGTTTTCTTATCCCCAGGATATAAAGAAATGTTTTAGGTAAAAAAAGGGAAGATATTTATGGGAGATATTGAAGATCTTTCTCCACGATTAGAAGATTATGTTCCGAGTTTCCAAAGACACTAAACTATTACGATCCTTGTGTGTGTGTTTTTGTTATGTACCAAGTATTCCGCAAAAGTAATGTAATGTCCATGTACGTCAGGTTACGGGTCTCTACAAAATATATCTTAGATGGGGGATTCCCTTGTTGTTGGAATGTTGATGTTTTGGATTCAAATCTCTTTTGAGGGTGTTGGAAACCCTGTTAGTAAGGTAGAGGCTACTGGATTTTTTATTGAAAAGGGGGCCTCTGTTGTTGTCCAGATCCATACCTCGTGTACATTTTATCCATCCATCCTTGGTTGTATTTTGGTTCAAAAAAATCAATTTTGTTTTGGAGATATGGTTGTTTTTTCTACTGAAATGGTCTCCCAGGAAACACTACTGCACAATCTTTTGTTTCTTGTAGTTTGGGGAAATAGTCTACTGGTTGGATTGCTTTAGTGAAAATGGCACGAGGCCTTGAAAGAGGGGGTTTGGATTTATTCTATGCTAAAGAAATCTACCTCACCATATCGGTCAATTATTCTAAATTAATATCAATTAAATGACTTTCATGAGAAGATAGACTTACCTGGTGTACTCGCCTGACATGTGGTGTACCTCTATCGCCAAATTCTTAGGAGTTTTTGTCAATTATTTCAATCAATGCACGTGTAGATACTGGTTTTTTGTCTACCAATGCCCCTCTAGCTACGTAATTCATCATGCTTCTCTCCATAGGTGTGAGTCTTTTGTGGAAGTACTGGATGAGTAGTATCTCAATAATTTGCTGATGTGGGAAGCTTGCACACAACTTCTTGAATCGATCTCAGTACTCATACATTGACTCCCCTTACACTTGGTTGATCCCGTATATCTTATAATGAATGGAAGTGGTCCTTGACGATGGAAAAATTCTATAAAAGAAAATAAATTTCAAATAATTCCAACAAGTGACATATTGAGGTTGTAACTAACAAATCCAATTCTTATCACTTCCATCAAGTGAGAATGGGAATAATTTAAGTTTTATTTGAATTTTAGAGACATTTATTGGTTTTATTATGTATAATACTAGACTGAATTCATTTAAATGTTTTTTATGATCCTCACCAGATAAGCAATGAAATTTTTGAAGATGTTGAATTAACCCACATTTTAGTTCAAAGTCTAATTCGAGAGTTGGATAAGCCGTTCATGTTGGTTAATAATTAATATCTGGTGCAACAAATATTAGAATAGTTCTATTGAGTTCATTGTTGTTATTTTCATCCATTGTATCTTGTTTAATATTTGTTTTTGAAGAGTTTCCAATTTCAAAATTTCTACAGTGGAGTAATTACCCAGTTGGGTAAATGTCAACATTTCCCGTAGATTGAGATTGTCTGATTCTAGCCCTAAGGATACTCTCAATATCAGGGTCTAGATCAAGGAGATCATTAGGATGAGATAATGTCAAAAATCATAGAAAAAAGAGAAATTAAAATAAGTGGATACAAATATCATTAAATGAGGATTCAATTAATTGTTTGAATGATAAAATAGAAAGAGGAAAGGAATAAATAAATATAAGAGAAAAAAGTGAGAGAAAGGGGGAAAGGAGAAATAAGAAGAGAAAAAAAAGGATAAAATGAAAGAAATAAATCATGTACCTCTAATTAGTTGAATAAAAAACTATCTGCGCATAAAAAGGCTCCAATTTTAAAAGTTTTTTCATGGGCACCCTCAAATGATTAGTGGTTTTTGGGTACATAGATGCAGCAGAGTGACTGACTGAGGTCCTCTCTCAAAGGAAGAAGTAGATTTAACAACTTAGAAAAAGAATTTTTAAAATTAAATAAAAATAATTAAGAATAATAATTAAAATTATGGGGGTTTTTTATCATTTCTAAATCTAGAATATTTTTTCTGGAAGAAGGTTTAATTTTTCATGTTTTTATTTTTTAAATGATGTTTGATTAAATTGACATAATAAGAAGATAATTTTTAGAAAATATTTTAAAAGGAGTAATCAATCTAACTCTAGCTATTTATTTTCTTATTAATAATTATCATTAAAATTATTATACACTTAATTATGATCCCCTAATTTTATAACCCTCAAACCATTCGAGAGTTAACTTAACCACAAAGATGAAATTACTTAAACCCTAGGCTAGATTCGAAACACGCAATCACAAAACCATGTTTTGATTGCTGTTATAACGTTATCATATGGTTAGTGGTAAATATGAGCAAGTATCCATTCTGGAAATTAGGATTAATTGTGTTTAGGGATTATATTTTAACTCTACAAATTTATCTTGTCGGGTCTTGTATTATCGATTATGGTCGAGCTCTCGCAATTCACACAATACTCGACCTCGCGTGTTATTGTGTTAATTGTTCAATTTCTTTATTAGTTTCTTATAATTTAGAAACACAATTCATGGATAAATATATGTGAATTAAATTATCTCAATGGTTCAAAATAGTTAAAGGTAGAGGGTAAAAGATAGATCGATCACTAAGAAAACTACTCTTCAATGGGCAGCGTGGTCATCGTGGAGACCTTTTGCATGAGCCAATGATTGAAAGGGTAGAACCCAATCTCGTCTCCACTCTCTATTCCAAAACCATTAGTAAGATTAAGAGAATATAAAAAGGAAAAAACATAGATGATTAATATATGAAAATTTCAAGACACAAGCATGGAATAAATGAAATACAAATAGGAGGTGGGAGAGGAGTGCCTTTTTGGAAGAGATGTTTGCCCAAATCCTTACTTCATCCAAGAGTTTTGAGGGGCTCCCAAGAGACACCCTTTCAAAAAGACCTTACCAAAGCCTTCACCAGACCTCCCAAAGAGTGAAAACAACCTTTAAATAGACTTGTGGAGTTCTAGGGTTAGAAAACATTTTTAATTGTAAAAGGGAAACTCGACCAAATTATTTAATCCCACATTCACCACATAGGTGACCTCCAAAAATAGATTATTAACTGGATGTAGAGAAGGATTATTTGTTAATAATCATTTAACTGAGCATCCCTCAAGATGTGGGCCTAATACAATCTCAAATGAAGATGATATGACCCAAATGGTGAAGTGATGTCCAATCTGGATATTATAGTCCATCATTGTCTGCTTTGAAAATTTACTACACTCAAATCCACAATCAAAATCCCATGTCCTAAATAGTATTGGTATCTCATTATTTCAGGAACACAATTACAAAATTTGTAGTTAAAATAATTTACATAAAAATATTTATTCCTGGAATACTACAGTGAATTTTAAAAGGGTAAAACTGGAATTTTTATCAAATTTGCAAATGAATGATCTAATCCCAAATATTCCATAATTGAACAAATTTTGAATAATGTGAGGAAATTATATCATTTATCATCAATAAAATATTTAAAAAATTTTTTGCATTAATAAATACAAACTATAAATAAGGATTAATTAAAATATTTAATAACAAAACAACATAAAATAAACTAAAACATGAATATGTGATCAACCCATCACATATATGTCATACATCCTCAATAATATATACAAAATCCACAATAATTATAACCTCAATCTCAATCAACTCATACATCTTTCATCCAATACCTTGGTCATCAATATATACTTACAAAATATTTCCAACAACAAATGATGCCCAATATACATCAACATCATGACCTCCACTGCGTTTGTTTGACGCCACATAATCTCATCGACTAGAAAAAACCACATCATCTCATAAACATAAATAAAAAAATACAAAAATTAAAACAAAAAATAATAAATCCGAATTACTATAGAAACCCATAAGAATATTGTGGATCGAAATTGTCAACCTCATGCCTACTGTCGGTATTTTCCACCTACAATGAAAAATGGAAAATTTAATAAAAAATGTGATATAAAAAACACATAAAATATATATGGAATGCTACACATAAAATTTGTTATTTTTTATCAAAAAGAAAAAATTTTGTTATAAAACGAATAATATATAATGGAAAACCTATTGAAAATATAAAGTTACCTATTTATGATAACATTCAACACTTGCAACTTAAAAGGGATAAATGAATATTCTAATTTATATTTAAAGAAACATATGAGGTTCATGAAATTTACTTAAATTTTTTTTGGATGAAATAGATATCACCACATGTCATATATTTCAAAAACAACTCATAGGTGTTTGTCCAATAATTTCACATCAATATGAGTTTTTTTGCTGTGGTTTTTGATCATTCCATGAACATTTTTGTGTTCTAAAACACCAAAAACACATTTATAAACATTATGGGGAAACCATAACTCCAAATGACTTTTCGTCAGTTAAAAATGCATCAAAACATTCAAAAATTGTTTTCTTAGTTTTGAGTAGGTATATTTTAGTTTGTACTAAATTGATATCAATTTTAAATAAAATGATGAAATTGGAGCCATACCAGGAACATTGTGTATTATATCGATGTGTGGTTGATTCTTATAGCTCAAAAATGATATATTTGATCATTTTAATTTACTATCAATACAAACCAAATATGTTTCCTCAGTTTTCAGTAGATCATTTATCCATTTTACTAAACAATATTTCAATTTTAAATAAAAATATGCACATAGAGTCATAAAGGTAACACCACACATCATATTGAGGTGAGTGTGATTCCAAAACATCTCAAATTAATTATGGATTATTTTACTAATGTATCAAAACAATCAGATTGTGTTTTCTCATTTTTGAATACATTGATTGTATTTTTAACTAAATTTTCATTTTAAACTTGATATACACACTTTGACTCATTCCAATCACACTATGTATTGGTTAGAAATGTGACCAATTTATACATGTGTAAAATGACTGGTGAATCAATGTCTGTAGTTATCATGAAAATATGTTTGCCTTTTTTTGGTTTTCAGGGAGTGATTATTTTTTAACTAATATGTCAATGTTAATCTCAAAATGGACCCATTGAGTCATATCAGGCATGTAGTGCATTATATTGAGGTGATCTTGATTGTTACACTTCCTATGGGATGCATAGAACGTTTTCCAAATGTATCAAACCAACCAGAATGTGTTTGCTCAGTTTTTAGAAGGTTATTTGTCTTTTTTACAAATATTATTGTAAATTTTAAATAAAAAGATGCACCTATAGTCATACATGTCACTATATATTTCAGATTTATGTTCGGCTGATTCCTAAATGTTTTAAATTATATATGGATCATTTTACTAAATTATTAAAACAATCTGCATTTTTTCTCAATTATTAGTATGTATATTTACTTTTTTACTAAATTGTCATTTTAAACCGCAAACAGAATTATTGAAACATACCAATCAAAACTTGTATTTTTTCAATATGATACCAATTTCTATAAATCAAAAATTAATTATGAATCAATTTACTAAAATATCATGAAATTCCGAGTCTATTTGATTGGATTTCAGTGAGTGGTATTATTTGAACTAAAATGTGGATTTTAAACTGATAACGGACACATTCAATCATACCAAACACATCATATATTTTATTGAGGTGTGGTTGATTCTTAAACATCCCAAATTAGTTTTGGATTAATTTACAAAATTATAAAATTAATCAAAATGTGTTTTCATGGTTTTTAGTAGGTCATTATTCATCTTTTTCCAAAATTAATTCCAAATTTAAATAAAGAGGCACAATTGGAGTCATAATTATCACAATTTGAGTCAGGTAGATGTTAAATAGATTCTAACACCTCTCAAATGACTTTTAGATAATTTTGAAAAATTATAAAAACAATCCAAACTGTGTTTTCTCAGTTTTGAATCTATCACATTTCTTTTTCTATTACATCGTCATTTTAAATGGGAAACACATAGTTTTACTCATACCCATCAAATCATGTATCATTTACAAGTGAGACCTATTCCTACACAAATAAAATGAAATATTAATTGTATCCATTAATTATCCTAAAATATTAGATAATTTTCTCCGTTTATGAATAAATGACACCTTTTAATCAAAAATGTTAATTTAAAACTGATAATGGACCTGTTGAGTCAAATTAGAACACCATCTATCAGAATGATGCGTGGTTGATTCCTAAACATCACAAATGACTTATGGATAGTTTTCCTAAAGTATAAAAATAATATAATTTCATTTTATTGGTTTTAATTAGGTCAATTGAACTTTTAACTAAAATTAATGTACATTAGTCACACTTTGAGTCATACCGGTCACACTATACATCAGAATGATATTTGGATAATTATTACAAGTCTAAAATGAATTATGGATCATCTTCCTAAAGTATAGAAACAATGTGAAATCATTTTATTAGTTTTTTTTACTTCACTTATCTTTTTTTACTAAATTTTCATTTTAAATAGAAAACACACACGTTGCCTCATATAAATATTCAATGAGTGATAGTTTTTGAACTAAAATGTCGATTTTAAAATAATAACGGACCCATTGTGTCATACCGAGAACATCATGTATCAAATTAAGATTAATTTTATTCATACACATTAAAGATGACTTATATATTGTTTTCCTAAAGTATAAAAACTATCCAAATTCATTTTCATAGAATCAAAAAGGTCATTTCTACATTTCACTAAAATTAATGTAAATTTAAACAAATTTCACATGGAGTCATACCAGTCACATCACGCGTCATATTAATGTTTTCCTATTTTATACATGTCTAAAATGACATATTTATCATTTCACTAAAGTATAAAAACAATTTGAATGCATTTACTATGTTTTTTTAGAACACTATTAATTTTTACTAAATTGTAATTTTCAAATATTAACATGGAAATTGGCTTATACTGATAACATCATGTGTCTATTAAATGTGATCATAATTCATTGACATCATAAATGAAATATGAATAAATTTACTGAATTATGAAGAAAATCATAGTGTGTTTGATCAGTATTCTATGAGTGCAACCTTTTGAACCAAAATGTTGATTTTAAACTGATAACAGTCACGTTAACTCATACCAGGAACATTGTTTATAATATTGAGGGTCAAATAATTTTTACACATCCAAAATGAAATATAGATCATTTTTATAATGAATCAAAACAAACACAATATGTTTGATCTGTTTTAAGTATATATGTTGTCTTTTTTACTAAAATTAATGTAAATTTTAAATAAAAATAAGCACATTGAGTCATACCGGTCACACCGTGTGTCTATTTGAGATTCCACTAATTCCTACACATCCTAATCCCTCATTAAATTTATATCTTCCATGTTTACCCTAACATCCATTATATTTATTTTTTAAACTACCAAAAATAGATATTTATTTAATCTTATTATTCGAAAAAACCTTTCTCATTGTTGAAAGAAAAAAGAGTAGAGAAAAATACTATGACCATTAAATCCCATGAATTCAACGCAATTGGAACATGATCTTCCACTAATAGTCTAACATGAAACAAAAATATAGGTTTTTTTGATAACAACATTTAATCAATATGTAGTGTTGGATGTTTGAAAATGAAAGGTAATGAAAATATAAATCCTGGTAACATTAGAAGAAATAAAAAATTTATCTCTATTGTCCCTTATTATAGAGTGTTGAATTCAAAATACGATTATCTAAATGATCTATTGAAAAATTTAATAACTAATAGATATAAATGATAAGGAAATTAACATAAACATAGTAGAGAATATGATGAAAAAATGATTTACATAATTAGTTGGAATTTAAATTTTCATGATGGTTGTATGAATTCATGACACATTCCTTTATTGACATGATATCAATTTTAGGCTCAAAGTCTAATATATCATGTGCATGGTCTACCTTTAATGAACCACCCATCGTGGAAAAAATAATCCCCATGTATAACTTATGTTTCACTAATCATAAAAAATAACCCCTCTAACTATATTTTTGAGTGTTCATCCTATGATTTTATGAATTTAATATAGTTGAATTTATAATCATGGTAAAACTGGCATTTAAAATAAAACTTTTTATATATTACAAAAAAACTATTGAAAAATCATATTTTTAATATTATTTTTTCATAATATTATAATGCATTAATTACTAATAAAATATTTGTTAATATAATCATATATGTTTTTAAACATCCTTATAGTGTAATTATTTTAAATAAATCAATTTAATTTATTTGTTAAATATTACAAACTAATAATAAAACAATTCATCAAAAATAATATTTTTACCATTATTATGGACATCACTACTAATCATATAAATCATACATTTATATCCAAAATATAGAGTATAATTATTACATAATATTATAATATTGAACAAAAATAATATTTATATTTAATGGATGCAATTTTAATAGGTTATGAATGAATATTTTTTAATTTAATTGAAAAAATAAGTTTTTTATTATAACATTAACTATGTTTGAATAAAAATATATAAGTGTTTTATAAATAAAAAAAATTATATTTTTGACATAATATATATATATATATATTATAAAAAGGATTCAAAAAAATATAATCCATTATTCAATTATAGTATCTTGTATATCCACAAGGCACTACATCAGATTCGATTTTTTTATTTTTAAAAATTATTTGTTGAGTATGAATTAATAAAATTATACAAATTTATAGAAAAAATTGAATAAAACCAAAAGATTTAATGAATAAACAGTAAACAAGGAATGAAACTGTGATATGAGTGAGTGAAAAATCCATAGTGAGTATATCTATGTACTTCCAATGTTAGGAGAAAAATTAAATCATATAGTAGAATGTATGTAAGGGTATAGAAATTAATTCATTCAATGAAAAATATCAAGAAATAATGGTGGTCAAGAACATAAAAATAATATATAAAATATATTCATGGTGTTAGATATAAATTCTTCGACTATAATATCATTTGACCATGAAAAACTTATATCTGAATTGCAAGCTCACCGGTGAAGTAATAAGATGAAGATGAAAAAGGCATCGTAAAACATGTTTTCTTTTACTTTTACTTATACATGGAATTATAGAATAATAAATATTATGCCATATGTATTTTAAGACCCTTTCTTTGGAGAACAAACATGGTATGTCTCAATCCAAAAAAATAATTAATATAAAAAACCCAATTGTTAGTCAAATATGATTATTTAATATCAATGATAAATTTACCATGTAATAATGTAATAAATTAACAAATGAGATATCTAGTTATAGAAATTGAAATATTTATTTATAAATGTTTCAAATGAAAATTAAATGAATGTATTGTATGACTAAGAAACATTATAATTATGGTATTTTAAATATTTATTGTACATAAAAATATTTATCTCTAAGTAAATTGATGACATTATCAAATTTTAAATATATATCATTGCCGATCGGATATCTTTGAATGAAAAAAAACTCATATTGTAAAATAATTAATCTAGATCATGCTCAGGGTGTAATTTTCCTCTAATAATTTTAAAATTAAAGTCGCATTTCAATATATCATGGAAGTATAATTGAATCAATATCATCTAATTACATGTTTTTTCTAAACTATGAAATTTAGGAATGATAAGTAGAAACTGTTATAACTATGCAACACACAAAAAAACTACCTTGAGGGAAAAATTTATTCAAGGGTCAAGTTGAAGGATACATATCAGAAACTATTTTCATTTGGGAGGGGAGAATAAAATATAGAAGGACATAAAAGGATGTTCAAAAAAAGGATTAACATTAAAAGAAAAATTTATGGAAATTTTAGGAAACCATTAATATATTATATTTTTTAAACTAGATTTATTTCATTATTATTACTAGATCCACCGTGAATAAACCACCATGAATGAACCACAGCTAACCGTCTCTTTTCTTGTAGTGATATGATATTTTTTTCATTAATACCTTTCTATCAAGAATTTTGATGGATAGTTTGGAATAAATTTATAGAAATAATTGTAGAATTCCAATGTACATGAAATAAGATAAAGAAATAAAACAATTGAGACCCCATCAATTAGATGATATTCTATAGATGGTAAGATACAATTAACAACATGATAGAAATACAAAAAAATGTATGAAATATTATACATAAAATCATTTACATAGATTAGAATTTGATGTTATTGACACGTTATTTCTATTGATATTATTCATTGAAGAATGAATTTAAAAATAATTCATACCTATATTGTTCCTATTTAAATAATTTTTTGTATCCAGACATTTACTTATCATTTAGCACTTCCAACAATCCTTTCCCAAATTACGATTTGTTCCACGTTTCAATCATGACGATGTACATACCTAATTCATAACATGTACATATCTTATAGGTCATACCGCTAGATCATGATATTTTATATTAGAAATGATTGGTAGATATTCTCGATTGAATAGATAAGTTTCTATGGAACAAGAACACTCATTCATTCAATGTTTTATGGTGAAACCTCTACCTTGAGGAAGCTTCATGAGAACATGATGACATGATTGTTGACACTCCTTTTCGTCACATTGTCTAATAGAATGGAAAGGGAAATGACTCAGCAAAATTGGTTCAACCTTTGAAGAAAACAAAAAAAAATCAACAAAGGCATGAACAAGGCTTCAAATGCACGTGCACCATGCAAGTTCTCTTATTTCCGCGCAAGTACACTTGTGTGCCACCTAATGGTCACACAAGTGACATGAGTTCCCTCTTTGAAAACTGCCTAGGGTCTTTAGCAGCCTATAAATAGACCATGCGGGCCCCCCATTTCTGGAAGAATTTTTCCAGAATTCTGATATTGAGCTCTGAATGCCAAAGTTTCTTCTTCAAGTCTTCCGAACACTTCTAAGGTTATTATTTACCTAGAATGGAAGATATAAACAAGAGGAGTATGTTCAAAGTGTTTGAAATCACTAACACTTGCGTGCCAAATTTTTTTTCCCTTAATGGGAAATGAACACACTTGAACACCTCCTTACCTATTCATTGAAACTTGCACGCCACTCTTCTGGAAGTACCTTACGATGATTCTAAAGGCTTTGATCAAGATTTTCCCATGTATTACTCTACAGGTCAAGGATCTCCCATGTACCAATGGGTCACATAGGTATACCTGCGCGACCAATACTTGCGCACCCACGCAGTACCTTCGCGCCTTCTAGGACCTGCACGCCCCTCTCTTTTTGGTTGCCCTTCCTGCTCATTTAACCCCTCTTATGCCATTCATCCTCTCATATTCAAGATTCAGTATTCAAGGCACTCTTCAAATCCATTTATGGCATTTTTTCTTGATTGGCTTCTTTATTTGAAAGGAGCTCGATGGAATATCTCTCAAAACATAATGATTTTCACATTTTTATGTCACTATAGTTAGAGAGTTCATTCATTCAACCTCATATTTTAATATGGGAGAATCCTTAATTTGGGCCCCCTTTTCAAGGGTAATCCCCAATCCAAATCCTCATTAATTTGGGCATCCTCTTTAGGAGTAATCCCTAAGTCCTCTTTAATTTGAGCCTCCTTTTCAGGAGTAAGCCCCAAGTCCCCTAACCTGGGCCTCCTTTTCAGGAATAAGACCCAGTCATAATTCTGTAAATTTGGGCATCTCCCTCAGGAATAAGCCCCAAATCATAATTCCTTTAACCTGGGCCTCCTTTTACGGAATAATCCCCATTCTCAAATATGGGCATCCTCATTAAGAGTAAGCCCCAAGTCCCTAAATTTTCAAATCCCTTTAACCTGGGCCTCCTCCTTTGGAATAAACCCCAGTCTTATTTTCTCTTAACCAGTCATAATTCCTTTTGATCTGGGCTTCCTTCTTAGGAGTAAAACCAATTAATAAGTCCCCTCCTAACATGGGAATCTTCCTTAGTAGTAATCCCCATTATTAGAGTATCCAAATCTCAATGAAGCACATATACATTTATGGACCCTGTTCATGGATTTCTTCCCTGAAGTAAATCTTAATCCTCATTTATTTGGGAAATCATACATACATAAGCCCCACATCATTGCATGTCACAATTGTCTTGTTTTACCAATACTTCTTATTTCTCACACCGATCATTAATCACATGAGATTAGAGTGTAAAAGTAATCATGAATTCATTCATTGAGCCATCAATCATACAGAAACATCATACTCCCTTACTAGAACAACGTGGATTCTGATTCCTTTTCCAAAACAAAGGATATGTAGGTAGCCCATCAGTGGGTATGATCCCAACTCTGAAATAATTCATGTCCCCCTGAAAGACAATAAACTTCAAGTGCCCCACTGAATGGCTTTAAAACCTGTATGGTCATCATAATGACCAAGAGAGTTTTATGTATTTAAGGATACCATCAACTAAGAATCTCTAACAATTACAGACGCTTCACTATCAATGAATAACCTCAAATACATATAAAAGATACTCTAAATTTCCTTCATATCAATCATTTATTTTCATATCTAAAAGAAAGTGAATTTTATACTTGGTAATGTAATACGGATTCATGAGCATAACTTAAATCTATAAATAGAGTCTCGGAGTAGACAATAAATCCCCTAAAAATGGTGTGAATAGTCTGACCTCCCATCCTATCGACCAATACAAATTCCTAAGCCTCATCAGTCCACATCCAATGATTTCCTACATTTGGAATGTAGGTCCAAATGGATATCGAATCATTGTATGTTTCTGGTTCTATGAACAAACCCGTTAGAAACCTATTGTAATGTTTGAACCTTCAATCAATGAGTTCATCCCCAATTCTAGTGGAAACAAAAAATGGTGAACCTGACATGAATCCTTAACCAAGTTAAAATGATGCTTTGATTATTTGTTAGTCCCCTATTTAAACTCAATGAGAGGGCCAAAAATGCAATCAATGACAATTTTCTCACCCAAAAGATGTAGTGGCTGGACTTATCTTGATTATGTCTGTTATATCAAATAGGCACTCTTTTCCAAGATCTTATGCATTTCCAGAATGGACTCTCTTATGTTCACATCCATGAATACGTCTTCCGTGAAAACCTCTGCTGCAAATGCCACTACTGATACTTCTACTGGATCATCGTCCGCTCTGAGGATGGCATCACCTACTCAGCGTCTTCAACGCTGGGTATCAAATTCACTGGTTAAGGAGTACCATAAAAATGGTACTATTCCGACTCTAGAGGCCGCTCGACAAGCCCTCCAAGTCAATAATTCAACCTGGTTTTCAGGACAGCGACGACCAATATTCAAGAAGCAGGTGGTGCTAACCATCGTCTCCAACAATTTCGGGTCGTTATTTCCAGAACGCAATCACCATTCACTCTCATATTCTGAGGAGGTGAATGAGCAGGTCCCTCAGGGCCTTAATTCAAGGAAGCAGTAGTCCTTCCCGAGGGATCCCATCAACAATCGCCACTAGACTCGTGCGACAGTGCGCCCTCAACGTGATGAGGGTGTCGACTCCAAGAATTCAGCATAGGTTCCTAGAACCTGAGAAGGCAAGACGAATCTCCAGAGGCGAAATCAGGTCATCATTGAGCAGGTTATCATCTCTGCCATCTTCGGAGAAGTCCACCAACCTAACTTGGTGGAAAGCAATGAGCGGGCACATACACCCGTCCGTTTTAATTCTGTTTTCCAGCTGACTCGTCTAGCAGCATCACGCCAATCCCGCCAGGCAATTCCGGCAGAGTACTATAGGCAGGAACATACACCTGTTTATACGTCATCAGCTAGTCAGGAGGCTCGTCTGACTACATATGATAGATATCATCAACTACATTCGGTGAAGTACAATCAGCATGCACATACACCTACTAGTATTGATCAATCCTACCAACAGTCTCGCTTGGTAGCACTCGGAAAAGTTAGTCAGAAAGATCCGACAACAAATTGGAGGAAAACTCAACTCTCTGCCCCCACAATTGAGTACTTTTTGGATTCACTGACAGAAAAACGAGGACAAGAGCAGGCACGCACACCTACTCAAAGCACAGAATGTACATATATCCTCATTCTGGAAGCTAAAGTCACCAAGCATATTCTATCAATGGGGAAAGAGCAGAAGAAAATCACTGCTCATATTTTGCATGCTTTCCTGGATATTATAACAGCTTCAACATCATCTCAGGGAAAGACACATAAATGGATCCCTTCTAGTGGAGTGAAAAATCAATAGTTCACTGCAAAACAGACACACATATCTGTTTCAATACAAGAGGGTTGTGGGGTGTATTCCCCCATATCATACGGACAACCAAGTCAGGCACATACACCTGATTTGAGTATAGATCATCAGACTAACCTGGTCATCTCTCCTAATCAGGAACATACACTTTCTCAGAGTAGACACTTTCATCAACAAGTGGTTTCCAAGGTGAATCATAAGGCATCTAAGAAGGAGACCCACCCTGCACAGCCAAGATATCAGGAGCTAATCTGTAACAATGCCTTGTTCGATGATGGAGTTCTTGAAGCCGTCATACAATTATCTGTTGGAAACCAAGATTTTATTCACTTATTTCCATAAAGTGGGAACATTAAATCATATGGTCTTCAACAAACACTTCCTCATGAAGGCTTGCTTCATGACAGTTCGGTCGATCTTGAAGTTTCATCTTCAGATGAGAGCTACATTAACCCTCTGTGTGGATAGAAGACCAAGGATCAAGAGATCTCATCTTTTGCTGTAACCAACCATGGTGGTCCTCCCCATGATGATGAGCTTCACTGCGAATGTCCTCTCCATAGTAGTGATGCACATTTCCCAGAAAATACTCCAGTGGACAATGTAGTGCCGTGAAATCCCTATTATCTTGAGAAAACGTGAAAATGTGAAACCAGTCATGTTTGATTCTACATCGCTAGCAGGTGAAATACTATCTCAACTAGAAGATAGCCCAGGGAATAGGTCGTTCTCTAAACCACCCCTAAGTCATGAATCTTCTAGTTTGATCAGTGATTTCACTACCAATCTTGTTGAATCTGGTGAAGAAACAAGGAAACACTAGATCTGGTCAAATCAGGTAGACGAATCATCATTGAATGATAAATAGGAAATTATGAATATGAGAAAACAACTGGCGAATGGTGAAGCACCAGTCATGTATTGGCCTCTTTCTGACTCTCAGTATGACATTCCTAAGATGCTGACGGAAGATAGAATTCGTGATCTTCATCTTAGCATATGGAAGACTCATTATCAGTTGAAAAAAAAGTATTATCGTATGATGAATATGAAAATCATGTTAAGATAAATGAAGGTATACAATGTAAGATTGACTTGGCATACCTATCAGTCTCTCGATATTCGAAGGCAGAAAATCCGCAGAGATCCCTTCAATGTTCCTGGCTTGGCGCACTAAAAATATTGCGCCAGTTAATTGCCAATGCCCTATATGGTATTCATGTTAGAGGATGGGGTGTTCATGGAGCACTACACTTCACTGTGCTCTCTAGTCAACAAATCCCTCCTAAAATGGTCTCATGCAATGTTATTGCCTATGGCCACACATAGTCAATGGGCTTTGTTTGTAATCAAAATCTTGATCAAGAACAGGCTTCAACTAGTTCCTCTCAAAATCAATCATACAGAGAACAAGTTGTTGAATTAATCATGCATCAAGCAAACGAGAATATTGAACAGGCCTCTCGTATGGAGAAAGCACATAATCAAGTGATAGAAGTGTCATAAATCATCCAACGGTCTTTTGAACTGGGTGATAAAAGTGGATATTGATTGATGCATCCAGCTAATTTCTGGTCTAAGGTCTATAAGATCAAGAGATATTTTAAGAAATTCCTAGACATAGCATGTCAGGAGCCAGCCCAGCATGCAAGACTGGGGACTCTTTTAACCCAACCCTTGTAATCAACAAATAGGATTCGAGGAGTTGAGTAAAGACAGCAGGAATAGCCCTAGTCCACCGAACTGGGGTCTTTTTCAAATCATCAATCCTCTCCTTAAAAAAATTCAGTCCTCTATCAATTTGGGAAGAATCCAAAAGAAGAACGAAGAGCCAAATTATCAATAAATTCTCTCCAAATTATGGTTCTCCATGAAGTTCCTGAGGGATCAAATCAACAAAAGCTAATGTATTATCAGGGGCATGGCTGAAGACAATATCACAGAAATGCTGATAGAATGGATATGATGTGTTATTCTTCAATTAATATCATTAATGTCGTTGTTGCTGATCCTCTAGAACATGAGGTTCACTCATGGGACTCATATGAAGAGGTTCCAGCTCCATAATTTGTACGCATAGACACAAATGAAGAAGGTGTGCGTAAACGAAATCAAAGGATTAACCAGAATCTAGGTAATCCTTCAAGTAACCCACTTCCCCCTCTTCGAAAGGAAGCTAACAAGGGGAATGGAAAGAATAATTTTACATACCCTTCCTCTGGAAATGGCCAATCGCTCTCACTAGAGCAAGGATTTGCACAACAGGAGGAAGAAATGAATCAATTGGGGAGGATGAATGCAGAATTACTTCAGGGTAGTCTTCTTCCTAATCGTGATGGAGTCAATCAGTCAGAGGAATTTGTTGTGGCTATTTAAATGGATCAAAAATATCCTCCTTTATCAGTACACCCTCATAGGTCTTATCCTACGGGTCAAGTGCAACAACAATTGGCAGTGCTACCATCAGTTTTAATACAAGCCACCGCATCTGTACCATCTCCAGTCATTGCACCTTCCCAAGTACAAGTTCAACCAGATGTTTCTAATAAGTAAATAAATACCATTGAGTAATTAATTGCATGGTTAGAGACTATGGAAGGGAAGCGTGTGCAGGTTCAACCAGAAAAAAGAGCTTACCCGGAATTGGTAGATTCAATCATTCCCCCATCATGTTTTGGGAACCCTGTATTCCCTATTTTCAATGGATCAGGCGATCCTGAACAGCATTTGACGCATTACGTGTCTTGTTTCGAACCTATTATGGGAACTCCAGAACAGCAAGAAGCAGTGAAAATTAGATTTTTCATGCAAACCATGAAAGGAAGACCTTCTTTCTGGTACAGAAGCTTGCAATCCCGGTCAATTACCAAGTGGGAAGATCTTCGCCAAAAATTCCTTCTTTAGTTCAGCTCAATGTTTCCAAAGACTAAATTGTTTGATCTCACAAACTGTATTCAAAGGTATAATGAAAGGGTATCAGACATCATTTCTCACTGGAAGGGACTAACATAATCAGTATGCTTAGCACTCCCTCCGGAAGATCTTTTTCCAATCTATGTGGAAAAACTGCGTGACTAATTACGCACGCCATTGATCCCTGTGAAATATACAAGAGGGTTTCGAGACATTACTTCAATCTCTCAACAGATTTATGATTCTCTTATAAAGACTAAGGATAAGGCTTGTATAATTCCATCAGCTCTAGGAAGGAGAATAGGTAAATAAGAGACTGGTACAGTTATGCTTAAACAAGCACCTATACCTGCTTCTACTTCAAAACCTTCATCTTCTCGAAGGGCTCCAACTCCTGAGGGCCAACAACAAAGGTCGTTTATTCAAGATGATCAAAGAGATCAATGACAGAAAGAATTTGAGGATCTCAAGAGAAAAATATACTATTTTTGAAATGAACACGTTCTTGGTTACTTCATTTCATCTTTGGAAAATAATTTGGTTCAGTTTCACAGTCCCAAAAGGCCAGAAAAAGTAATAGATGATGACCGTACAAATTATTGCCCCTTTCATCAAATGTTGGCGCATCCCATCCAGGATTGTTTTTTCTTCAAAGACCTCCTTCAAAAGATGGTTGACTTGGGGAAAGTCAGATTAAAAGGTTCTTCAGATCAGGTAGCATGTGTTACAGCTACAGTTCCTGAGGAGGAAGGCGAATGGCAAGAAGTCAAAAGATAAAATGCAAAAACAATTAATGATTGGATGGTTAGAAAAATGATCAACCGAATGCATGCCATTTTTCGAGCACAATTGAAGTTACTAATTGTGTCTTCTTCCATGAATTCCGCAGCAAAACCCTCTTCATCGGAGGTAAAATCCTCAAAGAAATGGAATTATTCAAATAAAGAAAAATAATTAGAAGAAGATGAGTATTTTTCAAAGACTAAGTTGTCTTTGACTCTGGCAGACTTCATTCCATATACTTCAAATTCACGGGCACTTCCCCACCAAACGGCACAGCCTAAACAGGCTAATCAGGCAGAGTATTCATTGGATGAAGAGTTAATTTTTTGTTCTGTTAATATGATTCAATTAACAGATCCATATGCCAGTCACAGTTTTGATTTTGATGATACTGAATTCCCTATATCAAATAGAGGAATCAGAGGAAGTTCCAGAGGCTCAGGATACAGAGGAAGATGTTTATCTTTTAGAGGCCACTATTCAAATTCTACTCCTACTATAACTATGTATGTGGCAGAAACTCGTGGTAGAGCCCTTCAACGAGCTCAAAAAGAACCAGCAAGTTCTTCCACTCAAGGAAGACATAGCCCTAGCACGATTATTCTAGAAGATCAGTTTAAGGTTCCATATTCATCCTCTCATCAATTAAGTAGACCTAATCGGTCTAATATTCCAATTCCAGGAGTATTACCAACTCCTATCCCAGTACAAGATGCATCAAATTCCAAAGCATCAACTTCCAAGGCGCCTACTAAACCACATGTTCCTATTGGGAAACACATACCTTTGGATCAAAAGTATGATATATTGAAACACCTGGCCCAAATACCGACCAATTTATCAATTCTAGATGCTTTGAATTTATCAAAGGATCTTCAGGAGTCACTCATTGAGGCTTTGTCAAGTCCTCATGAGTTTGAGACTGAAATTGCTGCTGCTGAAGTCTACCATGTAGAGAATAATCATGCATAATTCCATGCAGTAATATCTGTTACTGATTAAGTTGAAGATGATTTCGTGTATAGACATATTAGACCTTTTTACTTATCTAGAAATCTCAATGACATAGACATCCAAATATTATTCATTGATAATAGCTCAGGAGTCAACCTCATGCCTATTTGTACACTTCGTCGATTGGGCTTCACAGAATCTGATTTATCTCCTTCTACATTGATGTTACAAGGATATGATAAAAATGAACAAAAACCACTGGGTGATATTACACTTTGAACTCAGTTTGTAGATCTTGTGTCCAATTCAGATTTCATGGTTGTTGATCAAGACTCAGCCTTCAACATCTTTCTTGGAAGACCCTAGCTATATCGGCATGTAGATATCAATTCTTCATAATATAAATGTCTCAAGTTTTGTTTTAATGGTCACATTGGGACATTATATGGTGATATGGCCCCATTAAAGACATGTGAATCTCAATACATTGAGGAGGAATTCTTCCACATGAATGGAAAGGAGGAATCCACAATAAAGGAGATTACCCAAGTTAATGCTACGTATGGGTTGGAAAAGATTCCAGTAAAACCATAGCACATGTGAGTACAGATTATTTGTTGCCAATTAGTCAAATTGACAGCATTGACCCAAATCAAAATACTCTTATGGAAATATCCATAATATAAATTAAGGAAATCGATCTAGACAACATGGGAGAAATTGTTGATCCACCATGCAATGATGAAAGCTCAAATGGAGATTTCATCATTTCATCTGCTAAAATCCGGCAAGTCTATAATTCACCAATCAGGCCAGGGAAAGTTATATCAATGTCAGAGGTAAACGATGATGCCAATTCTCAATCCATAATCTCCACTTTGTTACCCAAAGAAGACCATTCATCATCAATAGGGTCGGAAATGGAAGGTTCATCTTCAAGATGTGAAAATTTTGACATCTCTTCTGATCATGGAAATTATACTTCATCATATCCTTTTCAAGTAGCAACATAAGAAGTAACACATTTTGATGAAGAATTGGAAGATCTCAAGGATTCTCCTGTAGTATTTGAAGAGGGTATCTCTACCATTATGGATGAACTCATAGAAATAAATCTGGGTAGAAAAAATATCAACACCCCACAATAATCAGTGGGGTCATGACTCTTGAAGAGCAAGAGATGTATATTTACTTTTTAAAGAAAAATTGAGATATATTTGCTTGGAACTATACAGAGATGCCAGGGCTTGATCCTGATATTTCCACTCATCATTTGGGTTTGCTAGAAGAACATCGAGGATTCAAACAAGCTGCTAGAAGAACACACCCAACCTATGCTTACAAAATTAAGGCAGAAGTGGATAAGCTCATGAAATATAATTTCATCATAGATGTGCAATATCCCTATTGGTTGGCTAATATAGTCCCAGTGAAAAAGAAGAATGTGAAAATTTGTGTTTGAATTGATTTCAGAGATCTTAATCGGCATTGTCCTAAGGATGATTTTCCAGTTCCAATTACAGAACTCTTTATTGATGCGATAGCCAGCTATGAAGCGCTTTCCATCATGGATGGATATTCTGGATATAATCAAATCTAGATGGCTCCAGAAGATGAATAATCTATAGCCTTCAGATCCCATCAGGGTGTGTTTTGCTATCGGGTATTGCCCTTCGACCTAAATAATGCAGGCGCAACATATCAGCGTGCCATGCATCTTATCTTCAAACCCTTTTTGGGAAAATTTGTTGAATATTATGTGGATGATTTGGTGGTCAAATCCAAACAACATTTTAATCACTTGGCTGATTTATAAGTCATTTTCTGCAAGATTCGGCAACATAATTTGACGATGAACCCCTTAAAATGTGCTTTTGGGGTAACCTCAGGGAAATTTCTTGGCTTCGTCGTACGCCATTGAGGTATCGTGGTCGATCCTGAGAAGACAATGTCAATCTTTAGCATGTAACCTCCTCTAAATTTAAGATAATTGAGAGTACTTCAAGGAAAAATAACCTATATTCGGTGTTTCATCGCCACTTTGGTAGGAAAAAGTTTGCAATTGACCAAATTGCTGAAGAAGGGAGTCACTTACCAGTGGACTAAAGAATATCAGGAAGCATTCGATATTCACAAGAAATATCTCTTGAGTCCACGAGTACTTATTCCCCCTATTGAAGGAATACCACTTATCCTCTATGTGATAGCTTTAGAGAGATCATTGGGTGCTTTCTTGCACAGATTAATGATGTTGGGAATGAGAACAACCACTACTATCTCAGTCAGACTATTATTGAAGCAGAAAACAGGTATTCAAGTATTTAGAAGTGCTGCCTAGAATTAATCATTGCAGTTCAGAAGGTGAGACACTACCTGCAACATCATGAGGTCCAATTGGTATCTCGCAATAACCCTCTCAAATTCATCCATAGTTTTCCAATTCTTACAGGACATCCGGAAAGGTGGGTAGTTATCTTGCAGCTATTTGACATTCAGTATGTGTCTCAGAAGTAAATAAAGCGCCAAAATCTGGCTGATTTCCTTGATTAACACCCTTCAGTGGAAGACATATCTTCATATATTGAACTCCTTGATGAGGAAGTTTTCTCTATTCAAGAAATCCTTCAAACATGGGAAATGTACATTGATGGTTCTTCCAGAAGTCCAATAGTGAGGAAAATGGAAAATCCTAAATTCAACAATTTTGGCTTGGGAATTGTGCTCATTTCTCCAGAAAAGGTAGTGTTACCTTATTCCTTCTTATTGTGGGAAGGTGGTAAAAATAATTAAGCGGAATACGATGCTCTCATTGCAGGATTGGAGTTGGCACTTCAAGAAAAAGTGAATAATTTAAGGGTGAAAGGTGATTCAAACCTGGTAATCAAACAACTCAATGGGGATTATGCAATCAGAAAAGATGAACTAATCCGTTTGTATGATTACGTCAAAGAGTTAATGTCAGATTTTACTTTGGAACCGGCATTTTCTTATGTCCCAAGATCACAAAATGCCCAAGCTGAAGCACTGGATAATATAGCCACAGGTCTGGCAGATCCAAATCGGGATGAGACAACCATCAGTATTTCCCACCGTCATACAATTTCAACTTATGTTTGAATCAGAATAGAGGAAATCAATGAAATTAGTCCCATCTCTGAACTATATGGTCACACTATGGGATGAATGGCACCTATCAAGGAATACCTTCAAAATGGAATACTTCCACCTGATAGAGCTGGGAAAGAACAAATCCAGTGATGTGTGGTCAACATTACTCTTTATGATGGCCCAGATCACCTAGAGAAATTCTATACAAGTGTGGTTTTGATGGAGTTCTGTTCAGATGTGTTGATGGTGAAGAGATGATGGCTGTCATGAAAGAAGTGCATGCAGGAGTCTGTGGTGCCCATCAGTCTGGACATAGACTGTATGATTATATTCGAAGTCTTGGATACTTTTTTCCTTCAATGATACATGATTATGTTGATTTCACAATGAATTTTTATTTATTTCAAGTACATGCCAACATCATTCATCAACCCCAAGACTTTCTTTATATAGATAAATACTAATGACCATTTTCCACATGGGGAATGGATGTGGTTGGACCTTAACCTTCAGCTACGGCCAAGTATTTTAAGTATATTCTTACTTCTACTGACTTCTCTTCCAAATGGGAAGAGGCAATACCTCTCAAAGAAGATAGTCCTAAAGGAATTGTTAGCTTCATCATGTCTGACATATTTACCAGATTTGGTGTCCCTCATACCATATTAACGGACAATGGCACCAACTTCTGTTCATCCGAGGTCAAGAAGTTGTATCAAGAATAAAACATCAAATCCAATAATTCATCTCGGTATCATGTATCAGCTAATGTCCAAATAGAAGCCTTCAAAAAGACTCTGTCAAATATACTACAAAAGATGGTGGCTAAATATACGAAGTCATCGGATGATAAATTCTTTCATGCTTTATGGTCTTATCGTTCCACTACCCGCACTACAACGCATTCCACTCCATATTCACTGGAATATAGAATAGAAGCAGTCTTGCCCATTGATGTTCAATTACCTTTGATCAGAGTATCCATTTGTGATCAATCATCTTCAGATGAACAATCTCAAAAGTGATTGGATGAATTGGAATGGTCAGATGAGAAAATATTGTGCATGCTGCACCACTTGGAAGTATATTAGAATTGAATAGCATGAGATTTAAACAAAAAAGTTTGTCTTCATTCATTTTTTTAGGGACAATTAGTTTTAGTTATCATAACTCCCATGATACCAGGAATGAAACCTCCAAAGATTGAGCCAAAATGGGAAGGACCTTATTCAATACATAAGGTCTATTCCAATAGAGCCCATTCTTTAATCTCAATGGATAGAGAAATCATCACTACTCTAACCAATTCCATATTTCTGAAGAAGTATTTTGTATAAACACAAAATACATCATCCACAGTCTATATATATGACCTTAAACTATTTTTATTACTTTCTTCCCACATGACGTTAAACTATGATGTCCTAAATACATGACACTAAACTGTATAAAAGTCCCTTATGTCCAGTAAGACATTAAACTACATCATCCAGAGTCCATACATATGTCCTTAAACTATTTGTATTACATTCATCCCACAAGACGTTAAACTGTGAAAAAGTTCCCTAATTCATCCAACATGACGTTAAAATGTGTCCCCTTCATCGCCTTTGATATATGAAGTTAAACTATGCAGAAATGGTCCATACATATGACCTAAAACTATTTTTACTTTTTTCCAACATGACATTAAACTATTAAAAATGTCCTTAATACATCCAACATGACATTAAAATGTGTTCCCTTTTTTCCTTACTGCATGACATTAAACTGTATAGTCCTCTTTTTTCCAACATGACATTAAACTGTGTTGTCCCTATCGTCCTAACTACATGATGATAAACTATATAGAATGTCCTTTTATACGTCCTACATGACATTAAACTGTACCTTTTCCCTGCTACATGACACTAAACTATGCAACACCAATAGTCCTAACTACAAGACATTAAACTGCATAGTCCCTTTATATGTCCTATATAACATTACATTATGCATCGTTAAGGTTTTTGTTACCTCTTGTTTCTCAAACGGAGTATGAATCACTTGAGTATAGAGAAAATTTCAACCAAAACACCCTCTCTGGGCCGCTAACCATGTGTTTGTCCCAGCATCATTTTTTAGGTCGTTGTCCCCAAGAACAACTTGATCATTAATTCATTCTTTAATTGAACTACACTGACTTTGATCCTTCTCTTACAGGCTGGGTATGTTGGAAACCTCCTAAAGTTAAATCCAAAAACCAATGTCTTCACATTGGTTCACCTCCATCTCATATGATGTTGTTTCATGAAACCATCCCTAGAATCAATATCTTTACATTGGTTCACTTTTGTACATGTTATATGACTTTAAACTATAAAACATTTTTTGTCATGTGTTACAATAAACAACCATATTCTTTATACCCTCACCAGATAGGGAATCAATATTTACATTTATTATTCAATCATGTTTCATTCCATAGACAACGTGCATACATGGAAATGCCCGAACCTTTTATCTTGGGTTAAGCCATCATTGCACTAAAGTCCCCTTTCACCCTTCACATGTTCGAACCAAATTTGTACAGAGGGTATTTCTATAACTACATGGGCTATATTACCATCCTTATGGGACACATAGGAATTTTTGAGTATCCCTCGAGTCCAGCCCCAAGTCTTTTGGGCCTAACCCCAAATTTCACTTTCAGTCCCTTGGCTGAAAAGTCCCCATGAAAACACACAATGTCTATTTCTTATAGATGGTCCAACCTCTATGACCCTAAACTAAGATCTCCTATATTTTCAACCAACATGATGTTAAATTGTAGTTTAAGAACTACATATGGATTGGTTCCCATCCTTATGGGATACGTAGTGAAGTCCAACATTTCAATTCAGGATCCAGTCACAACATTATTATGGTTATCATTGATCCGTGTATCTCTACATACATTGGACAATATCCATCTTTATGTATCATAATCCTAATCATGAATACTTCCTAATATTCATAACCCTTTTCTTGACTTCTGGTCACAAAATTTCCAATTTCTGAGAATTCTTTTTCTTGACCATGTAGCACGTGCCCTTAGGAGGCCTTGTATAAATAGTCTACATAATGGACATGTCAGCCAAAAGATGCTATTTATTTGACTATACATCTGATTCCCTTAGGCGTCCGTGCATAATTCAACCACCTAACGGGTTTATCAAATACTGGTAACTTCATTCTTAGGAAGAAAGCCTCTTTTGTCCTTATTGGTATTATCAAAAATATGTAAGGATCCGCAAAAAAATAGTTATCCTTAACATATTTAATTCATGTTCTTTTTCTTGATCTGAAAGTATTCAAGTCTATGGTTTATATTTTCCTTCCCTACGTTTACGTCAGACCTTCTTAGGAGTAACATTCATCAAATTCATAGACAAAACTACTTGGAAATATCTTCTCCATATTCAAGTACCTCTCTCCATACCAAAAACTCTATAATTTGGAAATGTTGAATCCCCATAAACATTCACTTGCATCATAGCAGTAGAAAAGTAAATTTCTAAGAGTTCTTTTGCCTGACTATGCATCAAGTGCCCTTAGGCGTACTTGCATAAGTAGTCTACATGACAGACTTTTCAACCATAAGATACTATTTATTTGACAATGCATCCAATTCCCTTAGGTGGCCCTGCATAATTCAAACCCCTAACGGGTTTGTTAAAAAATGGTAACTTCATTCTTGGGATCTACTTCTTCTAATGCATTTTTAGCTCTTTTTCATATATTTCCTCAGATTCAATTTTTCTTAAGTCTTAGATTACATATTTTCCCTCATACTTGAGTGTGGTAAAATATTTTCAGATAAGTTCTCACAGAATTGAGTCAATTCTAAATCATTCAGTGAAAGCTATTTTGACCTTAAACATTAGCCTCTAAGCGTCCTATGTGCATGACATTAAACTTCCAACAAAATACAAGGGAAATATGAATAAAAATCAAGTTCCAGCTCACTAAACATACATTTTGTATGATTTAGGTAATATTGAGAAATTAAAATATTCAAATTTTGTAGGGTTATTTATAATAATCCTAGTAAAAATAAAACTATGCTTACTAGGCCCATTGGTTTAGGTATAATTTGAAGTAGGTAGCAGGAAAATACATGCACAGGTGATTGATGATGAAAGAAGTCTTTCCATTTGATGCACAAGAATTAGAAGGACATCCACATATTAGAGTCTCTTCTCTTTTCCAGGAAATTACAAGAGGATGTCAACATAAGTATTAATTTGATGAAAAACATCACGAGCTTCATCAGCAGCTACTTGAAGCTCATGAACTCGACCAACATCACTCTTTTCAGCTAGATGGAGTGCTTTAATGGCATCCACGATGGCCTTAATACAATTCATTTGAGCTCCCTTTAGTGAATTTTTGATTTGGTCAAGTTCCATAGTAACAGCGTCTAACTGTTGCTGAAGTTGCATCTACTGGAGGACATTATCTTTCATCTTAGGCTTCAGCTCCTTTATCTTGGGAGCATAGTCAGCCTCATCTCGGGATACTGCAGCCTCAAATTCACTGATGTTGGCTGACAGATTCACCCTGGTCAGATCTTCATGGCACTTTTTCTCTTGTTCCCTTCTTAAAATGACATGTTTCACCGCGCCATAGATCTTTTCTTATCCAAAACTTCCAAGTCTTAGCATGAAAAACAATGACAACAATTGAGGGATATTTGATTATAGATCTTCTAGAGTAACCATAGATTTGATTTTCCATATGTTTTTCCATGACTTGCGTCGTGGAAAGCTAAGCGCCTTAAGTACCTTTGGGTCTGATTCGACATCATCATCACAGGGGGGGATGTAATATAGTATTAATGCACATAGAGAATTGCCTTGTTCTACCCCTTCCCCCCTAACATGAGCATCTTCAAATTCAATTCCCATTGGGGCAAAGGCTGAGGCCTCACCTCCAGATCTAGCCACTGCAATTGATGTCCCTATATAATCAATTGAAAAATTTGGTTAGTTTCAAATGATAACAAAAGAATCAATTGTCTTACAAATTAAGTACAATCACAAATATTGTTATTCATTACCCAACGGTAGATCAGCAACCTGAGATGGCTCCTCTCCATCCTTCCTAGATTTGAAATCATTTTTAGGATATGATTGATGAAGATCTATTGGGTTCAGCTCCACTTGTGAAAATGTCTCTGCAATGGTAGGGTTTTGTGAACCCCCTTCAGGCATCAGATGTTCAGCAGCTTGCTCAGACAAAGCTGCACATTTGAACCAATAATGATTAGACATGTAATAAGAAGTTATTCTTAATAGGACGAAGGATAACACTCACGTCCATAATATTCTAAATTACATTGTAATTTAACATGATTTATAAAAGTATCGATACGTGAGCCAAGTTCCATCTTTTATTCTAATGTCATCTCAGAATCCTAGTTAGTGTCACAAGTGGGAGAATTTGATGTGTCTTCTTGGAAACCTTCATCCTGTGGTCCCTGACCCTGGACATCTACTTCAGTTAAAATGCTTGCGTCAGTTGCAATGGCCACCAAGAGCTCTAATGCAGGGTTTGAACCTGTAATATCACAACATAGAATTCAGTAGATGTTTCATTCAACATTTTATGGAGCATTGTTAACTTACCAGAGGTGGGTTGTTCTCTTCTCACAACATCTACATGAGGGATACTGGGAATAGATGCTGGCTCTTCTTAAGGAGCAGACAAGTCATCCTGAATTTGCAATTGTTCCACAACACCCTCCGCAGTCCTCAAAGGAGGATCAGTCTTTTCCCTCAAAGGGGAAATTGAAGAATCCCTTGCAATCCCAAAAATTATGAGAAAACATTTCATGGGTATAGATTCATGATTATCCAATGGATTTCCTCCTTTTTTTCCTTGGATTCATTGGTTTTTTGGGAGTATCAGTAGTCTCCCATATTGGCACTTGAATTGGCGAATGGAAGGCCATGTCCAACTCCTCATTCATGGAATGTTGGCCTGGAGATATGTCACCCGATTTGTGAGGAGACTCGTCAGCAGCCCCAATGGTAGTACCATCAGGGCTGTACCGTGGTGAAGGAACCTCATTTGTTCCTTTATTTTCAAGCTGCAAGGTGAAGAAAATAATTTCCTTCAGTAAAAAATCTTCGAATGAAATCAAGATGCAAAGTAGATAAGGAAATAAAACATACATCTTCAGGGGATACATAATCATTCCACTCCTCATCAGTCCCCTCAGTGGCGCAATGATCTATCAATTCCTTCACCCGTTTGGTGACAGGAATGGAATCGTCAGTGGCATATATGAGATTTCTAGCTCTTTAATGTAAGCCCACACTTCATTGGGGTTTTCCTCGTATTGAATATATGTAGGATCCATGAGATTCGCTATTCCAGGGAGTTGTAGACCCTCACACAAATACTACCAGGTAGTCTCAGAACCACAATATTGACTCATCCATGTCTGGACAGCCTTTGGTCGTAGATATTCAGTGCATGTACCAAAATGCTGCGAGGAAGGTCCTACAATTTTCGACATCAATTTCTTCCCAGCTCATGCGACTATTGATAGAGAATATGAAAATAAGACTTATTACATTATAAAGTGACGTTGATTAAATTACCACGATGATGTAACTCACCATGAATTGATGGATTATGTCTTTTTATTGTAACCAGAGGATTATATCGGACACAAGCCCGCTTTTCCACTTGTTGTTCCTCATCATCCCCTTCATGGGAATCCGTTGAATCAGTCCTAGAGGTGGAATATGGAGAATCAACTTCAGGTGGGGAATCATCACCTTCATGAGGAAGGGTTCCTTTATCTACAGTCCTCTTCCTTTTCCCCACCTGATAAACTGGGTGATTTAGTACCCCTTTAGGGTATGATCCTATCCAGTGCTCGGTATTCCATGTGGTCATGTTATGTTTCGCTTTTTCAACTGATAGATCAAATACCGCCCCAGTCTTCTCCCTTGACGTCAGCATCCAAAGTTGTCGAGCAACCATTGGATGTTTCTCTAACCTGACATGTACAGGGGGAGATACAACAATCTGTTGCAGACACTTTAATTGACCTGCAAATCTATATGGAACATAGGCCTCGCATATAATTTCTCTGTCAATCCTGGAAACTATCACACCATCTCTTCAAGCTAGAATGTATGCCCTCAAATCCATGTGGGCTATTCCATCATCAACAAACCGCCCGGTTGGCGGATTTTAATAGGGAAAGAATTTAAATTCCTTAAACATGTTCGACCTCACTTTCACATTATAAGTCCTGAAGTGAGTGGTGATCCATCCCCATAAAACATGGAATGGTCCCACTATTCTTAAAGTAGTTTTACCCATGAGACATGAAGTAAACTCCTGTGAATCATTGCTAAAATGGGGGTAGCTAACCCAAAATTTTTCCCTCATCCAACTTTGCCACAATAACGAAGGTCCCTGGCCTGACGCCTCCCTTCGAATCCCTGACTGGCAAGAGATAAATGCTATCCCACAAATCCAAGAAGCCCGGCAGATGAGTCTTATTTTGGATCCTTTGATTCACCTCATATCCCCACTTCTTGAACTCTTTAGATTCTAGAGTTGGCCAAAATGTTCCAGGAGCACCCCTCTTCTCGGGTTTTTCACAGGTAGTAGGATAGATGGGCCTCTTATCTTAGATTTTTTTTCATGGATCATTTTTTCGTAGGCTCCTTATCCATTGGCTCCTTCTATTTCTTCTCAATAAAAAATATATTCCTCCACTTCTCCGGATGAATATCCTTTCTCGAATGAGATAAGAAGGTCTCTCGGCTATTGATCCTGTGGAAGATTTTGATAATTCCCGAGCCAAATCAGGAGTCTTCTCGGAATCATTCCATATCACCTTGGGGGGAATGAATTCATCATACATATCGCCCAAAATTGGATCCCCTGAGATCCTGTGGACATCTCATGGACGGATGCCTACTTCTCTATGAGTTAGATGGAAGGAATCAGTTTCTGGGCTCTAGTGGCTGAGTATCTCTAGAAGGAAGTTATCATGTCTGTAAACATATGTTTTCCCAACCCAGAAAACTTCATATATTGCTAGTCCTTTCAGATCGTCGACAAACTCTGCACAAGTTTTTTGTACCCAGTACACCCACATCCTTGATGGCTTCACACCTCTCCCAGGACAGAAGTCCCAGCTTATCTTCTAGCCTTTGGATTATTCCATCTGAGCATTTCGGAATATTGAAGGATGATAATGTGGTTGCAGCTCAGGCTTATAAGGTTTCATATCTATAATACAAGGGCTATAATGCATCATGTGGGACTTCTCCACTGTTCCAGCATTTATAAATCCTCCTAAACATGAGTTATTTGTTGAAGCAAAGTTGGTGTAACTCTGAAACCACGAAAATGGGAGATAGTTCTTTGCTTCTGGAATAGTGACTTCTCGTAGATGACCGTAACTGTACAATGTCAGATAAGTGATTTGTGGGAAATAAAAGTGATATTTCTCCAGATACGTAGCCAAATATGGGGGAGTGCTATCACAGACTGTATAATAATCGTAGCCAACGATATCCATCATTTCATCAATTCTTTTGCTTACCATTTCATTAGCCATTCCAATTATTCTTGGAGCCATTAAATCTACACAAAAGTTGAATAAATTAACTCTTAAATACGTTTATTTTTCATAAAATTTGTGAAGGAAGTCAGAAAAATGGAATATGCATTAATGGGAGCAAGTCTAAACTTGGTATGCAAGTATGGATGTGCCGTGCAATTGTTAATGTGATGTGCATGTTTTTGGCGCGCAAGTATAACCACACAAGTCCAAGTACTGTGATAGCAGCGTGACAGTGAAGAAATAGTGGAAAATGGGCAACTTGTGCGGAAAAGGTGACATGCGCGGCGAGAGCTCAAAAATCCAGAAATCAGATGCTATGCGCGACAAATGAGTGCATATTTATAGGCTAGGATGACCACCTGCGCACCTACAGCCAGCGCGCTCCATCCCTATGTGACTCGCACCTACGCGATGAGCGTTGCGCACTAAATATTTGTGCGCCTCTTTCCCTTTGGTTTTCTTCTTTTCCTCAGAGACTGATCATAATTCTTTCGGATCCAACTCTGAGGGGGGACTTTTGTTGACACTCATTTTCGTCACATTTTCTAAAATAATGGAAAGGGAAATGACTTAGCATAAATTGATTCATCCTTTAAAGAAAACATCAAAAATCAAAAACAATGGTATGAACAAGTCTTCAAATGCACATGCACCACGCAAGTTCCCTTACTTTCGTGCAAGTACACTTGCACGCCACCTAATGTTTGCGAAAGTGACTGGTGCACCCTCTTTGAAAACCACCCAAGGTCTTCAGAAACCTATAAATATACCCTGTGGGCCCCCCATTTCAGGAGGAATTTTACCAGAATTCAGATATAGAGCTCTAAACGCCCAAGTATCTTCTTCAAGTCTTCCGAATACTTCTAAGTCAATTCATTACCTAGAATGGAAGGTCTAAACAAGAGGAGTAAGGTAAAAGTGTTATAAATCACTAACACTTGCGCGACTATATGTTTTTCCCTTAATGGAAATGAACACACTTTCTCACCTCCTTACCTATTAATTTAAACTTGTGTGCCACTCTTCTGGAAGTATATCAGTATGATTCTAAAGGATTTGGTCAAGAATCACCCAAGTATTACTCTACAGGTCAAGGATCGCGCAAGTACCCATATGTCACACAGGTATACCTGCATGACCAATACTTGCGCACCCACGCAGTACCTGCGTGCCTTCCAGGACATGCACTCCCCTCTCTTTTTGGGTTCCCTTCCTACTCATTTAACGCCTCTTATTCCATTACACCTCTCGTATTCAAGATTTAGTCTTCATGACATGCTTCAAATCCATTTATGGCATGTTTTCTTGATTGACTTTCTTATCTGAAAGGAGATCTGTGGAACATCTCTCAAAACGAAGTGATTTTCACATCATTATGTCACTAATGTTATAGTGTTCATTCAATCAACCTCATCCTTTAAGAAGAGAGAATCCTTAAACTGGGCCTCCTTTTAATAAGTATGCCCCAATCCAAATCCTCATTAATTTTGGAATCCTCTTTAGGAGTAATACACAAGTCGTCTTTAATTTGGGCCTCCTTTTTAGGAGTAAGCCCCATCTCCCCTAACCTGGGCCTCCTTTTCAGGAATAATCCCCAGTCATAATTCCCCAAATTTGGGCATCCTCCTCCAAAATAATCCAAAAACCATAATTCCTTTAACATGGGACTCCTTTTCAGCATGAGGCCCAGTCTCAAATATGGGAATCATCTTTAGGAGTAAGCCCCAAGTCCCTTAATTTTAAAATCCCTTTATCCTAGGCCCCCCCTTAAGAATAAACCTCAGTCTAAATTTCTATTTAACAGTCATAATTCCTTTTGATCTGGGCTTCATTATCAGGAGTAAAACCCAATCATATGTCCCCTACGAACATGGGCATCTCCTTTGGAGTAAACCCCATGATTAGTGTATCCAAATCTCCATGGAGAACATATACCATTATGGACCCAGTTCATGGATATATTCCCTGAAGTAAATCTTAATCCTCATATATTTGGGAAGTCATACATACATAAGCCCCACATCATTGCATGGCACAATTTTCTGGTTTCACCAATACTTATTATTTATCACACTGAGCATGACTCACATGATCTTATAGTGTAAAAGTAATCATGGCATCTTTCTTTGAGCCATCAATTATGCAGAAACATCATACTCCCTTACTCGAACTACATGGGTTTTGATTCCTTTTCCAAAATAAAGGATACGTAGATAGCCCATCAGCGGGTACGATCCCAACTCTGAAATAATCCATGTCCTCTTGAATGACAATAAACATCAAGTGCCCCAATGAGTGGCTTTAAAAACAGTATGGTCATCATAATGACCAAGAGAGTTTTATGTATTTAAGGAGACCATTAACTAAGAATATCTTACAAAGAAAGATGATTCTCTATCAATGAAGAACCTCGAATACATATAAAAGATTCTATAAATTTCTTTCATATCAATCATTGATTGTCAGATCTAAAGGAAAGCGAATTTTATACTTGGTAATGTAATAAGGATTCATGAACATAACTTAAATCTATAAAGAGAGTCCCAGAGTAGACAATAATTCTCCTCAAAAAGGTGTGATGAGTCTGACCTCCCATCCTTTTGACCAATGAAAATTCCTAAGCCTCATCAGTCCACAACTAATGAACACATTCCTTTGGAAAGTACGTACATATGGATATGGAATCATTGGATGTTTTCGGTTCTACAATCAAACCTGTTAGAAACCGATTGGAATGTTTGAACCTTCAATCAACGAGGTCATCTCAAATTCCAGAGGAAACAATGATGAGGAAAAAGAATCATCATTTCTTGTATTTAAGCCATTAATTTAGAGGGAGGAATTAATTTTATGTGGGGTATAAGGTAACACCATTAGTTTTTAGAAAATTAGTTTTCTAAATAAATTAATTTTCTTTTAAATATTGTTCTAAACAAAACATCAAGTTAAGCGTGTGTCACATGTAACACTTAATTTATCATCTGTTTCATGAAATAAAATATTTTCATAACATTATAAAAAATAATTAGTTAATCATTCATTACATAAAACACTGTGATTTAGATGTGTAATATGCAACCCATGTCCTGGCTTACATTACATGAAACATCAAGTATAAATGAAATGTGACACAAAATAGAAATATTATTACTTAATATGATAGTTTTCATTGATCTATAAGAATAGTCAGTATGAATAGTATAAAAAATCTATGAATATGTTATTTAAACATGTATATATAATTAATTATTTTATGATTAATTTATTGGATGTAAAAATAAAAAACTTTTAAAAATAAATAGAAACATTTTATGAGATTCTTCTTAATGCACAAAAAGGAATTTTACCTCAATGAATTAATAATTTAGATTTTGGTGAATGATTTAAATATAATATATATATATTTATATATGTTATAAAATAAATTATTTAACATTCACCTTACATGTTTTTCAGATAAGTGATAAAAAGAAACTCAAGTCTACACTTATTGTTTTTTTAAAAGTTGCTTTTTCACCATTTCATGGTTCAAATATAACAAAAATTAATTTTGGACCCTTATATAATATTTATATGGAAATATAAATATCAATTTTGAAATTATAATCTCCAAATTATCTTTCGGTGAGAGTTTTGGATTATTCTCAAATTTTTCATTTATTGATTAATGGTGAAAACAATGAATTTCAATTGAAAGCTTATATTTTGGTTTAGTATATTATAAAGATAAGTTATTTATTAAATTTTGATAAATGTATAATTATTTTAGTGATAAAAATATTAATCTAGTTCTGGTCATTGGAATAAATTATATATTGGAGTTTTATAGAAAAACATCGTAAAATTTTGAACATTGTCGCTTTAAAAACTAATTTTCTCATCACATTTATAGGATTAACTAAAAATATAATGTTTAAAATTACATATAAACATGAATTAAAAATATTTTATAAACATATTTATACCATTAACACTATTATTGTCAATACTGATCCTTTTTGGACTCTTTTGAATTGGAAAAAAAATGTCGTACAAATCAAATAGTATAACAAATACAGAGTATGTCATCTACCCCACTTATGATGGACCACCCGTATCCTCTATTTTTCACACATTCATACCCAATTGGTTATGCCACAAACATACCAAATAACTTCCAAAAATCCTTCCTCTAATCAGAGAATTCTTATTTTTGGGAAAAAAAATTAATCTATGAAGGGTTTTGGTTCAAATAAAAGGAGGATACCTAATGAAATGGTAACATTCATCAATGAGTGTTTTATTATTTCTTCTACATCCTCTTAAATAATTATTATAAATTAAAATTTTATAAAATTACTATATTTAATATTTATAGAGGTTTTTATGTTAATTTAATTACCTATTACCATCTCCACTTCCGTAAAATTAGGTATAAAATTAATATTCATTTGTACAAAAGATAACTGCCTCACATTATAATGTCATTGGTTTCATCATCACAACCTAAATAAGATGGTAATAGTGAATGATATATTATTTATATATGATATGTGATATATTATTTTTATGGTGATATTATGATTTTTTGATTATTATATCACACATACTTTCATACTCTTTATTTTGTGGTAATATGATAACATATCTCTTGTGTAAAACAGAGTACCTCCTAGCGAAGAGATGTGATTCATCCATGATTTACATGAAATGTATTAAGGATGGGTCAATGAAAAATATTTGATATATAGAACACAATAAATATTCCATAATTAATATATATTTATATTTATTTATTTATTTATATGTATATATATGCATTATTTACTATTATTTCTGTCAATTTGATAAGGAAATGGAAACAATGTTCATGTGTACGTACGACCTACTGTTTCCATGAAAAATGTATTTTAATTCATATAAATCTATTGTACGTATTACTATAAACACATATATACTATAATTCCCCGACACCAGTTACCCAGAGTCGGTGCATTATTACATAACATTGGCATGATCACAAAATATCAAGTCTAAAATGACCTATTAGTTTAGAAGCATTGGAAACACTAGATACATTCATAAATGTTTCATTACATCATAATTTGAAAAACTACAATAACATAGTCTCCATATTCCACACTCATATCCCCTTCAAACTACCCCTATAGGTCAGTTATAAAATATTTATTCACATCCTGGGAAAAAATAAAACATCAAAAGGGGTGATATCAGATTCTTAGTAAGGATAACAATATAGCAGAAACTTTCATAAATAAGCATAAACATTTAAGGCAATGTATAACTAAAAAATTCTTTTAAAAATTAACATCAGCATAATATTTCAAAAATAAAATGAAATAATTCCATTTACTTATTAACATGGATATTTTACTAGTAAAATAATCACATGCAATATCAATAACCACTTTCATAATGATTGAATGCATAATGCCAGATTATCATGACCACATAGTCAAGACCTTGTGCCAAGAATACAAATAAGATTTTTTCAAGGACATTTTCTAAGACACTAGTTTGTCTCATGAGATCTACCGATGCATCTAGGATCTATAGCAGACTCCACCCGTCACATATTAAGTCCAATGTATTCCTCACATGAACAGGTTTAAACATAACATAAAAATTCATATTAAAACTAGCATACGAAATGTAAATACTTCCTATATATACCATGAATGGTATAAAAATAACACATCCAAAGTCAAACATATCACAAAACTTCCAATACAATATGGAAGTTTTGTATCATAATAAATCAACTTCAAATAAGCATAAAATACATCAAAGGATGTTGAAATAGATGAAAACAAAACTATTTGAGAGAAATATCTATTTTTTTAAATCATTTGAATGTCACATAATTATAAAAGGAAACATTTACTTTGAAATTATTCATATATTCTTTTAAGGTAAGCTTCAATGATTTTATATTGGTGGAAAATCTCCACACCCACCGTATAAGTTAAAAAAAGACATTCTTACCTTAATTCTGTCGAAAAGTTTAAAAAGGACCTTGTTTGGAAAATGACGGAAAGATTCCTTTATAAACATATTATAAAAGTCAAAAAGGGTATAAATGAAATTAATCCATAGTCTTTAAAATAGTAAGAATGACTTGAAATAGATTTTTATGAAACATGTATGTGGATGATAAAGAGGTCCCAGTAGATAATCACATATAAACAACCTCGGATAATGAAGAGATTGTGAAATAAACCCTTACCTTGTACTTTTCCTAAGTTAATGGTTGGTTAAACTCCTATATAATGGTGAAATAATATGTATTAAATTATAAAATAATCATATACATTAATATGATATCAAATATGATCTTTTAACATTTCATTGTTAATAATATCCTAGTATTATCATCGTTTCAGGTGTTAACTTACTCGTTTTATTTTTTATGTTTTCTTACATAAGATGTGGTTATTATGGATAGGTTGTATCTTATTCCTATCTAGAATGATATAAAGTCCTCAAAAAATTATTTTTAATCCTAAAATGAGAATTATACTAGAATGGATATGATGGGGAATGGATCTCATTGCATTCATGGAGACGTTGGTTCGTACATACGCACGAGCGACAATATCATTATTTTGATATTAAAATAATATATAATTGGAAGTTATATCATATATAAATAATTAATGTCATGTTATATTTATTATTTAATTCAATTAAAAATAAATATCATAACCATACAAATAATAATGTTTTGAATAACAATTACACCACGACGTGAAGACAATAAGTCATACGTACACACGTATGGTGACATGTCATTCAAAGGAGGGATAGAACACTGAATATTGTTGTACCATATATATAATAACACCATAGTATATAGAAGATATTGGATTTATTATTTTATAATGGATATATCAATGAAAGAAGAAGTGGAAGAAGAAATAAACATGAATGAGGGTGGTGAAAACATTACCTCTTCTTCGGGTTCTTACGTTTGATTTGATCAAAAGGGCTCTATAGGATGGATTTCTGATCAAACTAAGACCTCTTGGTTAAAGTGAGGGAAGTTTAGAGAATACTTGGGCACGTTTTGGCCTAACCAAAAGGTTTGAAGGTATTAATTTGAGATAAGGTGGAGTGGCATTTTATAAGAGGGGTGTGGGGCACCTTATGAAAAACTTAAAATATTGTTTTATAATAAATTTTTATTTGTTTTGCAATGGATCCAAAGTTGATTTTTTAGATTCTAAGGTGCGTATGGGTCTAAATACTTTAACCAATATATTTTAGATAGGTTTGTGGCACTATATTATCCTTATCATTTATATTTAACTCTTAGTTAAGTAGTTTGACATTTACCATGTCTATTTGTATTTTTATATTATGTGGTTAATAAGCATACTATATACTTACAAGAGAATAAAATGTGGTTAATTAATAATACATATATAATTATATATTTCCTTTGGTTAATCTTTATATTTTAAGGGATATTATATCAATTTATAATATAATATTTGTTTTAAAAACTCCTTTATGTAAATTTTAACAATATTTAATAATTGATTTTTGTTAAAGTCAGAACAACTTGATAAATTATAAACAAATTAATTTAAGAAATAATAAAATGTACTATTAAACTAAAAAATTAGTGGAATTCATAAAAGACTCAAATTACATTTATTTTTATTTTTATAATATCAATTATTTTAATATTTCATTAATTAGGTAATTACTGCATCACCATTGTGTCATAAATAAATTATATTATTTAATGCCTAAAAATTATAAATAAAATACAATTATGTAGGAAATGTTTTTATCTTTCTAATGAATATTTATAGTCTAATTTATCTTAAGTATAACCCTATATTAAAAATGGTTTAGTAATTAATGTTTAATTTTAACTCGTTTAACTCTTCTATAAATAAAATAATAATAAATGTTTTAATCTAATACAAGTGGTCCTAAAGGGTTATATTTTATTCCTAATGTTGTTTTTGGTCGAATTAAACTTATCCAATAGAATTAGGACATGTGTTACGGTAATAATAATATCATTTTTACACTTAATTACCCTATTTACTTTTAATCGTGGTAAATAAAAGTAAAAAGTTACTGTTTACCAAAAATTATTTTTATCATATTGAACCACATTTTATTCCTTGAAATTAACCATGTCTCTCAAATTTTTGAAATTACACTCACAGAAGCTATAAAATTATGTTTTATTCGAATTTGCAAATTCTTCTACGAGGTGGTTAAAAGGCGGTGAAAAGTTCAATTAAATTTTTATATATCTAAAATTAATATAAATTGACTCCAGTGAATTACATTGAACTTATATAGGTATTATGTATCTATTTTGACCTAAAACAAATTTAAATAAAATAGATAATTATTTAAATAAATAGTCAGTTTTAACTAATAACTTAGTGTTTGTCACTATTCTTTAAAAATTGAATGTTTTCAAAAAAATAGCAAAAATTCACCCTGGGATAATATCGATATTCTGAAAACAAAAATGAAGTCCATTTAAAAAAATAATATTTATAAAATTTCAGAAATTTGTTATTACTATTAATAATGGCTAGATTGAATGGTTTTAGTGCGTGTTAGAACTCGAAGTAGCGTACAACACACGCTACTGTATTATTCAAAGAGAACCATGCTATGGAAGATTGGGCCTTTACATTCTCCCCTCCTTCAAATAATTTATTCCTCCAAATTTATAGAATATTACTACATAAAAAGACTCAGGTGGATCTTCATCATATGTTCCTCGGGTTCCCACGTTGCATCTTCCATCTTATAATTTCTCCATAGAACTTTTACCAGATGGCTCGTCCGGTTTCTCAACAATTGTTCTATGTTATCAAGAATCTTGATGGGCTCTTCACAATTAGATAGATCAGGTTCTAGTTCTACTTCTTCATATGTGATTACATGTGTTGGGACAGACATGTATTTTCTCAACAGTGATACGTGGAACACATCATGAACTTTGGAGAGACTTGGTGGCATTGCCAGATGGTTAACTACAACCTCAATTTGTACTAGAATTTCAAAAGGTCCTATGTACCTGGGACGTAATTTACGCTTCTTACCGAAACATATAACACCCTTCCATGGAGAAAACTTCAATAAAATATTATCTCCTACCTGAAATTCCAAATCCTTCCATCAGTTATCGGCATATCTCTTCTTCTTACATTGATCTTCTTTGATGTTGTTTTGGATTACCTTCACCTTTTCCATCATTTCCTCCACTAGTTCTGGGGATACAAGTTTTATTTCACCAAGATCGTCTCAACAGGTTAGTTTTCAACCTCTCTTTCGGTATAACACTTCATATGGTGCCATTTGAATACTCAAATGGAAGCTATTGTTATAAAAAAATTCTACCAGTGGTAAATATTGATCCCACATACCCTAAAAGTCAAGTGATAAGGATCTCAACATATCTTCTTTGGTTTGAATAGTCAGTTCTGATTATCCATCTATTTGAGGGTGGTAGGCAGTGCTTAGACGAAGTTTAGTATCCAAGGCCTTCTAAAGACTCTTCCAGAATCTTGAAGTAAAATGGGGATCACGATTAGAAATAATCGATAGGGGTACTCCATGAAGTATCACATATTCATTAATATATAGTAATTCTAGATGTTCAAGTGGTAGATCTTCCCTTATAGTAATAAAATGTGTTGACTTGGTAAGATGATCAAAATTGACTCTTATTGCATCGTTCCTTCTAGGAGTCTTTGGTTGTCCCATGACAAAGCCCATCATGATATTATCCCATTTCCAATTAGGTATGGGAAGAGATTTCATGAATCCTCCATATTGTTTCCTTCCAGCTTTCACTTGTTGAAATACCATAAATCTTGAAACAAAATCAGCAATCTCCCTCTTCATGTTGTCCCGCCAAAAATGTTCCTTCAAATCTCTATACATTTGGGTGATACTAGGGTGTATAAAGAAATTGGAACTATGAGCATAGTCCAACAATTCCATTTTTAGATCATGTATACCAGGAACACAAATTATCTTCCCAAATTTCAAAATTCCTTCTTCATACCCAAATTCACTCAATCTTCCATCATTCACAACTTTAATGTTCTTTTGAAATTCTTCATCAACTGTCTGAGAACTCTTAATCCTTTCTAGTAAAGATGGTTGGGAAACCATTTGAAAAATTATTGATGTTTAACTTTACATGGTGATTCCCATATTCTTCATCACTAGATCCATGTATATACGATCATTTTCAACTCTCATCTTGTTCAGAACTCCGTGATACTTTCTACTCAAAGTATCTTCCACATTATTTTCCTTCCCCAGGTGGTAGTGTATCACGCAATCATAATCCTTGACTAATTCAAGCCATCTCCTATGCCTCTTGTTGATTTCTTTCTGTGATAAAATATACTTCAAACTCTTGTGATCGGTATATATCTCACATTTTTTCCCATAGAGATAAGGTCTCCATATTTTCAAAGAAAATATTACAACAGCTAACTCAAGATCATGATTAGGATAGTTTTTCTCAGGAATTTTCAGCTGTCGTGATGCATAGGCAATAACCCTATTATTCTACATAAGGAAAGAACCAAGTCCTTTCTTGGAAGCATCAATATAAATTAAAAACCCTTCATTCCACGATGGTAGACTCAATATAAGAACATTTACTAATATTCTCTTCAGTTCTTCAAAAAATTCTTCACACTCTTTTTCCAAATAAATTTAACCCCTTTACGTGTGAGCATCATTAATGGGTTAGACAATTGGGCAAAGTTATGGAAGAAACGCCGATAATAAACTTCTAAACCAATAAAACTGCGTACCTCGATTATACTCGTTGGTTCTGACAATTTGTGGATTTATTTTGCCTTAGAAGGATCAATAAAAATTCCATCCTTAGAGACAATATGGCCATGAAAAGAAATCTCTTCAATCCAGAATTCACACTTGCTAAACTTCCAATATTATTCAAGTATTCTATCAGTCGTCAGGATAATGCGCAAGTGATTTTCATTATCTTCGTAGATTTTGGAGTATACCAAGATATCATCAATATATACAACTATAAAATCATCGAGATATTCATTGAAATCTTTGTTCATTATTTCCATGAATACAGAGGGTGCATTAGCCAACCCAAAAGGCATTACTGTAAACTTGTAATGCCCATACCTGGTTCGAAATGTTGTCTTCAGATTGTTTCTCATCATCACACACAACTGATGGTGTCCAGATTGAAGGTAAATCATTGAAATTTATTGAGCTCCATGCAGTTTGACAAATAAATCATCAATGTGAGGTATGGGACACTCGTTCTATATTGTTATAGCATTGATATCCCTGTAGTCGATACATAATGTAATAGATCCATCTTTTTTTCTTAATAAAAATGACAAGGGATCCACATGGAGAAATATTAGGGAAAATAAATCCCTTATTACTCAATTCCTCCAGTTGTTTCTTTAGTTCAAGTATTTTACATTGGTCATTCTATAAGGGTTTTTCGATATAGGCCTTGAACCGGGAGTTAAATCAATGAAAAACTCAACGTCTCATTCTGGAGGATGTCCAGGTCAATATTCCGAAAACACGTCTACATATTCATTCACAATAGGTACAACCTCTATTTGAACATTCATTTCCTCACCCACAGTTATTTCATTCTCTTCCTCCATGATAATTGAATTTAGATTAGCTATTGGTGGTGGATCTAGATTAGAATTAGGTGGTGATGATTCTGCTTTAAGGATAAGGTGTTCCTTATCATCATCATTAAAAATTGTAAACTCCTTCTTCATACAATAAATATTCACATAATGTTCCAAAATAAAATCCATACTGAGCATTATATCAAACTCAATTATAGATATGATGATGAGATCAGCAGATAAAGAACATTTACATTCTCTAATGGGGAAGGATTTACAAAACATTGTTGCAATGATACTCCCCTAAGGAGTTTTGACACACAACTCCCTTGTTAAATCAAATTGGAAATATCTAATTTTCTAAACAAACTGGGAAGATATTAAACAATGCGATGATCCAGAATAAAATAATGCATTTTCTAAACTTGAGGAAACCATTAAATTACAAGCCACCACATCTTTTGGAGCTTCTCTCTCAACCGTAGTGATAGCATATGCTTATCCATGATCCCCTGTACTTTTCTAAAGTACGTTCCCCTGAAACCTAGGATATACATTTTCATAATGTCCCATCTCCCTATAATTGTAGCATTGAACATCAGTAGATTCTTTCTTACCCTTGCAATCATGATCTTGGTTCCCCTTTTCACCACACTTGTAAGATACTCTCATTCCCTTCAAGAAAGTACCATGTTGTTTCTTCCCATATTTACTGTTGGATAGATTTTCAAATTTTCCCTTCATCCACTTATTTACATTCCCAGAGTGATCAGGAGATCTATTCTTTTCTTTCATTACTTTAAAGTCATAAGACATAGAGAATTCCTTTTTAGACTAGATAGAAAAAGATATAATATCTTCGTACGACAAGAAGGATTGTGAGTCTAATGCTCAACAGTGAAATGGTTTTAACCCATCAAAGAGACCATCAATATTACTTCTTGGGTTACGAATGTAATATGTAGCATGCCTTTCTAACCTTGTAATGTTAGACTCATACTTTGCAACATTCTTATCCTCCTTTTTCCTCAGACTCAAAAATTGCCTTTCCATATCCACTCGATGGTCATGAGGAAAGTATTCTTCTATGAAGAGCACTGTGAACTCCCTCTATTCCATATTTGATACTTCATCATCTTCCTTCGTGTTTTGAATCAACGACCACTATTGACCAGCATCTCCAGTGAGGCAGTAAACTGCCATGATAACTTTGTATCTTTCACTACTTCCCAGTGCCTAAAATATTTTTCTAGTGAATTTATCCATTGATCAGCTACTAGTGGATTTGTACCCCCATTGAATTTTTTTATGAAGCAATCTATAATTGATCCTCCATTTTGTTTATCTAGGTGCTCCATGTGGGTATGGTTATTATTCACAAACTGAGTGAGTTTTCCCAGTATGGTGCTTATCTGATCAGCACCCGTTGCATCACACACTCCACTATAATTATCTTGAGAAGGAGGGAAATCACTACATGGAGTGCTTTCATTGATATGGTTTTTTATTTATTCTACTAGGCGCCATTTCTATACAATTGAATACAATATATAAGTGTATGAATCACAATACATAATTCCAAACATGTATAACACTTATCATGAATTGAAAAGTTTATGGATATAATCCATATTCATAAAAATGTCTTCTATAAGGAAGTATATACTCTTAAACCCTTCATAATGGTTTGTATGAAAATTATAATTATCCTAAGCATATCCCCCATGAGTGTCAAAACCAAGAGTGCAGTAGGGCTCATTGTCATGCACCAGTTCTCGTTCGCGTCTAGTTCAATGAAGTGTTTTCGGGTTTTACCACTAGGTACATATGTGCCAGAGCCGGCTCTACCTGCTCGTATCCAAACATGGATTTATTTCTCAGAATACTCACAAAATCACTAAAATAATATAATTTTAGGATGTTATTTTATACTAATCATCAAAGTCCATCTTAGGTCTATGCGCTCTAAACAGAGTTTATCTAAATCTATCTTGAAAGGTTTGTACTAAATTTCCCCTAATACCAACTATAATACCTCAACCCCATTTACCAAGATTCGGTGCATTATTACATAACAATGGCATGATCATAAAATAACAAGTCTCAAAATACTTATTAGTTTATTAGCCTTGGAAACAAATGATACATTCATAAATGTAACATTATATCATAAAGTGAAAAACTACAATAACATAGTCTCCATAGTCCACATTCATATCCCCTTCAGACTACCCCTGCAGGTCAGTTATAAAATATTTCTTCACATCCTGGGAAAAATAAAAAATAGAAAGGGGTGAGCTCAGATGCTCAGTAAGGATAACAATATAGCAGAAACTTTCATAAATAAGCATAAACATTTAATGAAATGTATATATAAAACAAATGCCTTTTAAACTTGAACTTCAACATAATATGGAAAAAATAATATGAAATAATTCCATTTACTTATTCATATGGATATTATACTAGTCGATTAATTACATGCAATATCAAAATCCACTTTCATAATGATGGAATGCATAATGCCAGACTATCATAACCACATTGTCAAGGCCCTGTACCAAGACTACAAATAAGATTTTTTCAAGGCCTTGTGCCAAGAGACTAGTCTGTCTCATGAGACCTACCGATGCATCGAGGAGCTATAGCTATCTCCACATATCACTTATTAAGTCCAATGAATTCCTTATATGAACATCTTTAAACATAACATAAACATTCGTATTAAAACTAGCATACAAAATTTCAATACTTTCTCCATAAACCATGAATGGTATAGAAATAACACAGCCACAGTCAAACATATCACAAAACATTCAATACAATATGGATGTTTTGTATCATAATAAATCAACTTCACGTAAGCTTAAAATTTATCAATGGTTGATGACATAGATTAAAACAAAACTATTTGAGAGAAATATTTATTTTTTTCAAATCATTTAAAAGTCACGTAATTATAAAAGGAAAAATTTACATTGAATGTATTCTTATATGCTTTTAAGGGAAGCTTAAACTATTTTATAATGGTGGAAAATATCCTCACTCGCCATATAAGTTAAAAAAAATACATTCTTACATTAATTCTGTCGAAAAGGTTAAAAAGTACCTTGTTTGGAAAATGACGAAAAGATTACTTTCTAAACATATTATAAAAGTAAAAAAATGGTATTAATTAATTTAACCCATAGTCTGTAAAATAGTAATAATGATTTGAAATACATTTTTATGAATCATGGATGTGGATGATAAAGATGTCCCAGTAGAATATTACGTATAAACAACCTCGGATAATGATGAGATTGTGAAATAAACCCTTACCATGTACATTTCCTTGGTCAAGGGTAGATTATCCTCCTGTATAATGATGGAATAATTGTTGTTAAATTATAAAACAATCATGTACATTAATATTGTATAATATATTATCTTTTAACAATGCTTTGTTAGTAATATCTTAGTATTATCGTCGTTTCAGGTGTTAAATTACTCATTATATTTTATATGTTTTCATAAATAAGGCAGGTTCGTTATGTATAGGTTGTATCTTATTCATATCCATAATGATATCTAGTCCTTAAATATTATTTTTAATCATAAAATGGAAATTAGACGTGAATGGATACGATGGTGAATGAATTTCATCGCGTTCGTGGAGACGGTATTCTATACGTACGCAAAAGCGACAATATCATTATCTTGATATTAAAATAATATATAATTGGAAATCATATCATATATACAGAATCATTTTACTTTTATATTTAATATTTAATTCAATTACACATCAATATCATACCCATACAAATAAAAAATTTTGAATAACAATTACACCACGACGTGGAGACGGCAAGCCGTACATACGCACGTATGGTGACATGTCATTCAAGGGATGGATAGAATACTGGATATGGTTGTACCTTATTTATAATAACATCATTGTATGTAGAACATAGTGGAGTTATTATTTTAGAATTGAAATATCAATGAAATAAGAAGTGGAAGAAGAAAGAAACTTGAAAGAGTTTGGTGAAAACATTACATCTTCTTCAGGTTATTCCTTTTGATTTAATCTAAAGGGCTCTTTACGTTGGATTTATGATCAAACTAAGGCCTTTGGGATGAATTGAGGGATGTTTAGAGGATATTTGTTCAGGTTTTGGCCGATCCAAATAGCTTTTATGGTATGAATTTGAATGAAGGGGGAGTGCCCTTTTATAAGAGGGGTGAGGGCACCTTAGGAAAAAAATAAAATATTATTTAATAATAAATTCATATTCATTATATAATGGCTCAAAAATGACTTATTTAAAGGATAACGTTGGTATGGGTCCAAATACATTCAACCAATAGATTTTAGTTAGGTTTAGGTCACTATATTAACCTTATCATTAATATTTAACATTTAGTTAAATAGTTGGACATTTACCATGTCTCTTTGTATTTTTATATTTTATGGTTAATAAACTTACTATATACTTCAAAGGGAACCCCAATTGATCCAATAATGATACAAAAATCATTATATAAGTCTTTTGTCTGATACTTACATTTTTGAGGATATTATATCAATTTATAATATAATATTTGTTTTCAAAACTCCTTTATGTCAATTTTAACACTATTTAATAATTGATTTTTGTTAAAGTTTGAACAATTTTATTAATTCGAACCATATTTATTTAAGCAATCCTAGCATGTCACATTAACATATAAAATTAGTTTAATTAATAAAAATAATCAAATTTAATTTATTTTGACATTTATAATATCAATTATTTTAATATTTCATTAATTAGGTAATTACTGCATCAACATTGTGTCATAAATAAATTATATTATATAATGTCTAAAAATTATAAATAAAATAACATTACATAGGAAATATTTTTATATTTGTAATGAATATTTATAGCGAAGTTATCTTATGTATAACCCTATATTAAGAATGGTTTAGTTCTTAAACATTTATTTTAACTCTTTTAACTCTTATTTAAATAAAATAATAAAAAATGTCTTAATCTAATACAAGTGGATATAAAGGGTCATATTTTATTCCTAAGTTTTTTTTGGTCGAATTAAACTTATCCAAAAGATTTAGTACATGTGTTAGGGTAATAATAATTTCATATTTACCCTTAATTACACTATTTACTTTTAATCGTGGTAAATAAAAGTAAAAAGTTACTATTCTCCAAAAATTATTTTTATCTTGTTGAACAAAATATTAATCCTTGATATTAACAGTGTCTCTTGGTTTTTTGAAATTTCACTCATCGAAGAGGTAAAATTATGTTTTATATGAATTTGCAAATTCTCCTAGGAGGTGGGTAAAAGGAAGTGAAAAGTTGAATAAAATTTTTATATATCAAAAATTAATATAAATATACTCCAATGAATTAAATTGAACATATATAGGTATTATGTATCTATTTTGACCTAATATAAATTTAAATAAAATAAATAATAATTTAAATAAAAAGTCGGTTTTAACTAATAACTCGGTGTTTTTCACTATTCATCAAAAATTGAAAGTTTTCAAAAAATACAAAAAATTCACCCTATGATAATATCAATATTATGAATCCCAAAAAGATGTCAATTTTGAAAAATAATAATTCTAAAATTTCAAAAAGTGGGTATTAATATTCATAATAGCTAGTTTGATTGGTTTTGGTGTGTGTTAGAACTCGAAGTTGCGTACAACACACACTATTGTATTAATCAATGAGAAGCGTAAAGTTGAAGCTTGGGGTGTTACATATACTGAATATATAAAATATTTATATCATGGTTTACATTCCTGAGTTTACAAAACCATGATCCATATAATAGGACCAAAAATAAAAAGTCAAAACATACTTAGAAAACAAAATAGTTATTATTTGAAATATGAATTTAACATGAAATTATTAATAATCATATATTAAAAGAAGTTAAGTAAATTTTATATTGGTCGATATAGAATTATATTTTTATTTGAAATAATTATAATAATGATATATGTAATATATAGGAGGTTTGAACGAGTACAATGGAATTCAAGGCCTAAGGTATGATATTTCCCTCTCAATTTTTTATTTATGTGAAATAATTTCTTTATTCACAAATTATTTATATTATGTGGTGTATCTAATTCCAATTAATTTGTTGTAATATGATTATTTTAAACATTATTTGGATTTACATATCCATATGAGGATCTATCTTTTAGGGGTACTAGGGTTTCAAAGTAAACAAATTGAAAATAGATTTTTGCCTCAATTTTTCTTATTTTGGAGATAAGTTATGTCGTTAAAATATCCTATTCTATGATGATTATATAATTCCACATGTAATTTCATATAATGGTTATAATTTATTTAACGAAATTATATTATTCATTAAATATTCTTCATTCATGGGCATTAAAATTCAATGTTACCATAGTTTTTTAAGTTATATTCCCATCATTTATCAGGATTGTTTATGATTATGATTTAAAATGATGAACTATTTTAATCAATAATTCATGAAAATCATGAAATTTCATACAATCTAGTTATTTCATGAGAATTCATTTTTTCCATTTATTTTTCTCCCTTTAGGTACAAATGTTATCAGAATAATGTTTTCATGAAAAAGAGTCTTTTTTATTGAAATTAATTTTTTCCAAAAAACATGTTTTATAAAAAAATTCAGAATTTATTTATAATTCTCCTGTGATATTTAAATGTGATTTTTAACCATGATTTACTTGATAATTTTTTAATGGATTCTTAATATCATTTTTCAAATAATTCCTTTTTGTATTTTATCTAAAATGGGATAGAAATATTTGTTTTAAAATACATAAGATGGGAGAAACTTACCATAGTCATGATAATGATTTTAAATCAATATTTATTTATAAAATTTTACGGTTATATTCCAATAAAATAATTTAAAAAATGTTTTATGTTATAAAAATGTTATCAAATGAGAGAATTTATTTTCCTACAAACCTTTTCAATTGATATTCAAAATTATTTTCCATATAAGATGAAATCTATTGATGTTATCTAAGAAACACTATGATATGTTCCAAGAGTTCCATTATTATTATTAAATTGAATAATTTTTGTTTATGGTGGAGATATGATCATGAAACATGTGTCTTTTTCTATAGGTTATGATATAAAAAATGATTATGAAACCAGTTTCATTTCATGGGTTAGTGTATGATGAATGATTATGATATATTGGAACACATATATATGATTTTCATTATTATTAAAGAGAGAACTATATATACCTACAATTGATTGGGTAAATAGGGATTACTCATGTGTAAATTTGTTATGTGTGGACCTGATTATATGTTCCCAATGTTATGCATAAGCCTAATTACATGCTCACAATGTTATGTGTGAACCTAATTACATGTTTACAATGTTATGCATGCTCCTAATTACATGTTCATAGTGTTACGTGTGGACCAATATTTATTTTTTATAATTATAATCTAAAACATGGTTGTATGTCAATATGTTTATACGAGGGCCCGATTTCTTGTCCTTAAGTTAATGAGTGAACCTATTTCTATTTATACATGTTCATAATTTAATAAGATAACATGATTTCAAGAAAAATGTATTATTTTAATTTTATCCTTTATTTGATCAGGTTAATTTATTCCCTTATGATATATGTCTTATAAAATTCCAATATTTATGCTATGAGTTAATATTATTAGCTTTGATATGTAGGGTTTGATATTTAGATGTTATTCTGATTTTATAATACCCATGTGATCATGTTAATGTTTACATAATTCCCTTGTATTCCATTACTGAGATTCTATACTTACCCTTACTTATGTTTCCTTTCTCCTAGGTTATGATGAACGGTTTCATGTGTGTTATGTGTATAAATATTATAAAAGTTGAAGATCTTTGTGGGAAACATTGAATATATTTCCCCAGATATTAAGATTGCTAAATAATTTTCCATGTAAACTAGACTATTATAGTCTTATGGTGTGGGTTAGGTAATGTATTTAATATTAATCAAAAAATATATATTTTATATGTATGTAAATACTAGTTTTCAATAATATTATGACTCTATATATCTAATTTGGAGACCATGTGTTCGGGAAAATGACACCTCATTATTGGTAGATAATTTTTGGACATGGGAGTAAGTTTTATCCCTATTTTGTTGGATATTTTTATTTGTTTTCATGTGCTTGAGCCATTGTGTACAATATGACACTTCCCCTAATAAGGAGCTATATTAATGATGTCATTCATTTGTTTCAATTTTTCAATTAGATTCATGATTATTCTCACATGATCAGTTGATAATAGATTGATATTGATGATGATATAACCTTTATGGATTGACCTATAGAGATATGGGAACACCAAGAGAAGGTATTTCATTGGCATTTTATTCCCTTGGTTCATATCATATATGGACATAGTGTCATGTGTGAGAGAACATGAGAACATGATTCACATATACATGATCTATATATTATATTTTCATATGCATGGTTCTTCCTTTTGGAAATGATGTTTTTATGATTCTGAATAATATTTTTCTTATGTTATACTCATATCTTCCTGGAAACCTTATTTTGTTCCCTCTTTTTTAGGGGAATATCCCCTATCAGATTATTGTATAGTTTTTCTTTGTTCCTCTAAGAGATGAATTTATGTTCCTATGACAGAATAATTCTAGATAGGTATCTTATCGGCTGGTAGTTCATGGTACTGCATTTTCCTTCTCTTGTATTCATTATTCATTTTAATTATTTAGGGAGAAACTGATCTGAGAGGTATATGATTCAAGTTACTATATCTATTTATCAGAATCTATTGCATGTTTTTGATGACTGAGGTTCGTGGAAGAAGCCTTGAGATTGTTGGGTGGAGTTTATGGCTATAAATATAGTTTTACAAGGAACTAACTATGTGGTGTGTGATTCATGATGAGATGGAGTACATTTCAATTTTAATTGTTATTCATTGATTGAGTTAGGGTTGGTTTTCAGGGTACAATTCACATCATGAGCTGTTATTTCTAGATGTGAATGAATTTGGGGTCGTCGTTACTGCAAAAATCATTAAAACATAATGAAAGGAAGATGTAGTTCATGATGTGAGTAGATATTTGGATTATTAAATATTGGTTATGTTTTTTAGTGATCATTAAACTATATAAATTCACAACAAGAATTACCATTCCCACTATGAATGTGTATCTTGAAGAACGACTATAAATAATTTTTTTTCGTCAAATTATCTAAAAACTATATGAATTATCCTGATGCCTAGGTAGCCATAGTTTCTGATTTGGGGTGTTTTATATCTATTTTAGATGGGATTGACTCATGGTATACTATGTTCATTCTGTGGGGATCTAATTTTATTTATCTTATTTCTATTCCAATTTATTATCTATTCACATTATTTTTATCCCAATCTAAAATTCCATCCAATGGAGATTTTTTTATAACATTCACATGAAGTTAATATTTTATTTTTTGGACATTCTTGTTGTGATATTACTAATCGGGTAAAAATTACATGAGATAGAGGTGTTCGAAGATTGAAAAATTTTGTTCCATTCATGTTAATTGAATTTTTTAATCCTTGAAGTGAGGGATTCATAGATTCTATTATTTTAAGTGAAATACTGATGTTATCCATATTTTTCTCATTAGTTATTGATGTGTTTAACATTAATGAAATTAACCATTATTATGTAATGGATTTTGGATTTGGGTTACATTGATCAATTTTATTTTTTCCATATTACATTTTTATTATTGGTATTATAAATATTGTGTAATATTTTGTTAATTCTAGGGTTTGTCTTATTTGTTATTATTAGAATTGGATAATGAATATATATCTAGTAAATCCAAATAAAATATATATTAAGAGGAACATTTTACTTGTGTCATTGTTCTTTATAATTTTTTAGGATCAAATGTTACACTATAATCATATTTAAATAATTTTACTAAATATTTATAACTGATGATAAAAGATTCTTTTGGTTATAATATATGACAAATGAATTAGTTAATTAAATAAAGTAACAAAATTGGTAGTTTTTAGTAGATATTTTTTTGGGACCGAGTGAGTCTTTTTTTATGATTGATGGACACCTTGATTATAAGGCCCCGATTTCCTTTTGATTATTTTCATTTTTTATTATACCTTGATTCATTGACATTGATTAGGATCCTTAGAAAATGATATTATGAGGGAAAATGATGTATATTGGTTTGATTATGAATGTGTAGGGGGTCCTGGGTTTGTGGAAATTGTTTGTTCTTACGGTGGTGTCATGGTTGGTGATGTACCTAGCCATGTTTAGGACGATTCTAGGATTAATGTAGTTGGATGAAGATGGGATTTACTATTCTTAGATGAATTTAATAGTGAGTTTATTTCCTATCTATGATAGTTTGACATAAAGTTGGAATTGATAGGTTTCTTGTTTCCCACATTCCTTTACCAATTACTTGATGCAACTGGTTGTTCTTGGTTTACGAATCTCTTATTATAATATCAGATGAGTCCTAGAGATCCTATAATTATGTAATGGTCATGAATAGTAAATATTCTTACTAGTGGGGTTGGATGTTTTATGGTATAATCAGGAAAAATTGGTAGGTAATTATTGTAATGTGAAATGTTCAATATAAAGTATTAATTGAAAGTCTCTTGAAATGTTTTTGCATGTACATTATATATTTCATTAATATTGAAATCTTGGTGTCTGAGAGATGAGAACTAAAGTTGAGCCTAAAACATTGGTTTTTCCTATATTTTATTTGTGAGTTATATATATAATTATGTTTCTTATATTAGTTGATTTCATATACATCCCTGCACATTTTAGTTAGGTGACAAACATCCATTTGGATTTTGAGGGTGTATTTCCCAAAATCTAGGTTGGCAAGGATGGATGTTTGACTAAACCCTCTATCTATTTATCTTCTATAGGAATTATTATTATGTTGTATGAATTATATTTTTTTATGAATATATATTTGTGTAAAGGGATATAATTTCTTGTTGTTATTTCAAACACATTTTTCTTCATATATATAATCATAAGAATTATTATAGGTATACTATATACTGGGTGTAATGGATTGAGGTGTAGTACATTATGTATAGGTGGTGGTGGAACATTGATACTACTCTATTTCTATATGATGTTGGTAATAATGATGATATTATGTGATGTATGGGGTGTGGGTTGTTATACAGTTATTGAAGACACATGTTTCTTATTATAGAGATATAGATTGGGACGTATGGCATTTGGAAGAGAGTGTAAAACCAGTGAAGATGTGGTAGTGCGGTAGCTCTGCATTATTATTATATTGGATATGGTATTTTTACTAGTATGTAATACATACTACTAGAAAAACAGGTATTTGTGACGGGTCATTTGCGACGGGATCCCATTTCAAATGGCTTTTTTGCGACGGGGGCCCGTCGCAAATGGCATGTTGCTGAAAACGGTGTCGCAACAACAATTATTTGTGACGGGCCCGTCGCTAATGCCTTTTTTGCGATGGGGATTCTCCCCGTCGCAAATAGTACTCCGTATATTTGTAAAAAACTTTCAAATAGAAATTGCGACGGGCCCCGTCGCAAATACCTGTTGTGACGGGCCCGCCGCAAATAGTTTTTGCGACGGGTCCGGTCGCAAAAACTATTTTAAAAAAAATAAAAAACTATTAATAAATTATTTTCATCCGTATAATAATAATAGTATTTGCGACGGGCATAGTATCCCGTCGCAAATACTAAAAAAAATAAAAAAAATTATTAATAAATTATTATAATTAATATAATAATAAACAAATTATAATTCAAATATAAATAATAATAATATATCAATAAATGATTTTAATTAATATAATAATAGAATTATAATTCACAAATATAAATAATAAATTATTAATAAATTATTTTAATTAATATAATAATAATAGAATTATAATTCAAAAATAAAAAATAATAGAATATTAATAAATGATTTAATTAATATAATAATATTAGAATTATAATTCATAAATAAAAAAAATATTAATATGTTATTTTAATTAATATAAAAATAATAGAATAATTTTACATTGGAATATTAAAATAATTCATGTATTACAAAAAAATATTATTAAATTATAATATTATAAACTTTTAATATATATATATAATTTAATATTATAAAATATAAATAATATTATTATTCATATTAATATTGTCATTTAAAACTATAATATTATAAATATTTTATAATGAGATAGAAACTACGAATAGAAAAAAAATCATATTTTGATTTCACAAATTTTATAACATAAAAACAAACTCTATTCTGAAGGAGGGGGGGAGCGGGGATCTGCAGATGGTGGTGGATGAAACTCCATCCCTAATGCATGAGTGAGTCGGCGCATGTACTCCATCTACTCCTGATGCTGCTGTTGCCACCGACTCGTCTGCTCCTCGTACAGCTGCTGTTGGCGTCGACGCTACTCCTCATGTTGCTAACGCATCTGCTCCTGCTCCTGTCGGAGACTCTCTATCTGTGCAGTCTGAGATTGTAACTGATCCTCATACTGTGTAGCAAAAGAAGATGCACGAGCTCCTCTCGAGCTGGACGACGACATTGCACCACTGCCATAATAATCTCCGGGAGTCATTCGAGAGCTGATACTAACTACCCAGACCTTCTCGAAGGCATACTGGGTGGCCTGCATCCATGCCGCCTCATCCAACTGACGGCCAGTGGTCTGATCTGATGACTCGGCCTGACTCTCAGGCCGGGTCTGTGACGTTGCGGCCTCATATGACTCCTGTAGTTTCAATTTAAAATTAAAATTGTTAATATATTATATGCAGTTAATTTTTAAACTTCAGAACAAATAATACTAACCACGTTGTGATGCTGACGATCACCTCTGAGCTGCCCAGTAGCAGGATCACTATACATCCTCAGATATACGTCGTACTCTATAATATCGGGGTGCTCGACAGCTTCTACGAATAAAAATTAAACTGTGAATATTTATAGTTATATAAAATATTTATAAATAATGTACGTACCAGATGCTGTCTATGAGTACTGAAAGAACGACTCCCAGCTCGATGAGTCACCTCCTGTCTCCCCCGATTATGTCTCCCCACTGATTATCTCCTCTGAAAGGCACCCCTCAACCAGTGCGCACATAATCCATCCCATACAAGGGATGAAATGTACTCTGGTCGGTGTGCTCTACATGACTCGTCCAAATCTGACACTCCTGCTTTCTTCATGGCAGCTTTTCTTAAATTGTGAAAAAACTGAAGAAAGCGATCACACATGGCCACCTCCCATTCCTCGTGGATGGCATCATGCATGGTATCCTCGATCGAATAACATAAACCCTACAAATAAATCAAAATATCAAGTTAGAAATGAAATAATTTTTTCAAAATAAAATTTATTTATCTACGTACGTACCAACCAATAGCCAAACATGGCCTGCTGCACATCAATGGGAATATGCTCCCATGTTGTCCACGACTGAGAGAAATAGTTGCGCAAAATAGCACTGCCCTGTCTGACTTCTATATGCGGAAAACTGTAAAAACAATAATCATTTATTATGTGAATAGATTAATGAAATCTTATTCAAATCCACAGGTTATCACACAGGTTATCACACCTCCGTGTGCGTTGATCAAACCCAAGACGTGGACGTCGCTCGGGGACAGGGTCAGGAATCATCAATCGTGCAAGACCGCGCCCCCTCCACATACTCCCTGGAGCGCCTGCAGGCTGAGGGTCATCTGCCAGCAACTCATCCGCATCGAAAGGCAGGTCGGCATCCGTCAACTCACGAAATGTGGCATCGTCCATCTGAAATAGAAAATGTTAATGATGTTAGAAAATAATTGATAATTACTATTATATATACATATATACATTTTATGATTGTATATAAATACCATTGAATTCTATCAGTGTTTATCTTAATCAACATCTTCATATATGTCAATGCCATCTTCATATTCCTCCTCAACATCATCGATATCCATTCGAGTTACAGTTTCTTCATCTCTTACCATTTCAAATTCATATGTGACATCGTTAACATCATCGTCATCACCGACTCTTATATGTGGGGTGTCGTCATTGATACTCATGTCTCTTTGTAAAAAAGATTGATATTGAGTACTCTCTTGAAAAACATCAATTCTTTGCACATCAGTGAAAGCACATTCACTTTGACTAAACTGATTGTCTCTAATTTTGATTTTTATTACATTCCACCAATCAGTCAAGTCTCTTGATGTAGCAAAGTACTTTTCATAATAAACTTGATGTTCCTGTTGAGCCAATAAGAATGGTTCATTTACTGCAAGAGAACTTTTACATTTAATATCGATGATTCCATGAGTCAGATGAACACGCACGCCTCTCTCTATATACAACCACCGACATTTGAACATGGTTATGTAATGTTGTCCAAGATAACAGAGTTCAATGATTTCATCAAGTATGCCATAAAAGTCAACTTCATTTTCTCGATGATGAGATCCTCTCAAGCTAACTCCACTGTTCATTGTTTTTTTCGATTCCCCATATGCATGTGTGTGAAATCGAAATCCATTCACCACATATGCATTATAAGTTTTAACAAGTATGGAATGTGGGTTACTCATTACACACAGCCGTTTGTTAATTTTAACAGTATGTCAAGACACCTGAAAATTTGTGAAATAATTATCAATATAGTAAACTATACATTGAATGTGTTGCTAAAAGATAAAGAATTTTTGTTACCAGTTTTTGAAACCATTGAGAGAAATTTTTCAGTCGACGTTCTTCGAGAGCAGCTGCTGTAATATTTGAAATTTGTTTCTTGATATGATTATCATACAACCTATAAAAACCAAATTCATTTACTGTAACATAAATGATTGAATATGTGATATAAACACTTACAGTACAACTGATGTCATCTCTTCACAGTTGAGCAGAACATACCTATGAGCTCTATGATGTTCATCATCTAAAAGCCAGTGTTCATAAACTCCACCAAAACCAAGCTCTGGCTGGTTGAAAACAAGTAATTGATTGTCGATTTCATCAATATTCCTCTCGTTCCATCCCATTCGGTTGTGTTTTGAAGGATACACAGATTCAAAATAATGGGAGCAGAAAAAATATATTTCCTCTTGCAAATAAGCTTCTGCAATAGATCCTTCAACAGATGCTTTGTTACATACTTTTCTTTTAAATTTTTTCATGCATCGTTCAAATGGGTACATCCATCGAAACTGTACTGGACCTCCACATTTAGCTTCATATGGCAAATGTAACATCAAATGTTCTATTGAGTCGAAGAAAGACGGCGGAAATATTTTTTCTAGTTTACATATAATTACAACAACATCTTTTTCAAGTTTGATTAGAGCATCATAATCTGTTGTAGCCGCACAAATTTCCTGAAAAAAATGAGACATGTCTGTTATGGAATCCCAAATCACAGAATTCAACAGACCACTTAATCCAATGGGTAGAAGTCTTTCCATTATATCATGACAATCATGACTTTTTAATCCAGTAATATGGCCATTCTTTACACATCTACCCAAATTGGAAGCACAACCATATGGAAGTCTCAAATCTGAAATCCACTAACAAAATAATAAACGGTTTTCTTTAGACAGTGTATAAACTCCTTTTGGTTTCAGTAACCTCTCTGTTCTGACATTCTCAAACATTTCCAATTCTGGACGCCTGCAAATTTGGGAAATATCTAAACGTGCATTTACATTGTCTTTGCTCTTTCCTGACGTATCCAAAACTGTATGAAACAAATTATCAAAACAGTTCTTCTCAATATGCATGAAATCTAACTTGTGTCGGACGAACAAATCAGACGAATATGGAAAATCCCAAAATATGCTACGTTTAATCCAACTGTGTTCTTTCGCAAAACCAGAAATTTTCTGTTGGTTTATTGTGGGACCAAAAGTGATGGGAGGTAATAAAAATAAAACTGATTTTAACTCCGAACCAGATATCATTTTTGGAGGTACATCCCTTTCAACTGTTCCTTTTCTGAAATGAGATCTGTTTCTGTGAAAAGGATGACCAGCTGGAAGAAATCTGCGATGACAGTCAAAATAACAAGGTTTCTTTCCATGAATGAGCATAAATGCTTTGTTCTCTCCCATACAGTAAGGACATGATTTCTGACCATGTGTACTCTAGCCAGATAATATCCCATAAGCCGGTAAGTCACTAATTGTCCACATCAATGCTACTCTCAGTATGAAATTCTGTTTCGTTGCAACATCATATGTACTGACACCAGTACTCCACAATAGATTTCATTCATCAATCAATGGTTTCAAATAAACATCAATATTTTTCATCGGTTGTCCTGGAATTAGTAAAGTCAAAAAGATATATGGCTCCTTCATCAACATCCATGGAGGTAAATTGTATAGAGTTAAAAAAATAGTCCAACATGAATATTGACTACCTTAAGATCCGAACGGACAAAAACCATCAGTGGAAAGGCCCAGTCGAACATTTCTAGCTTATATAGCAAAGGATGAATGCACTCTATCAAAATGTTTCCATGAATCACCATCCGCTGGATGATTCAAGCTTTTATCGGTTGAAATGTTCTCTTTATGCCATAACATCATTGTCGCTGTATTCTTAGACATGAATAAACGCCTAAGTCTGGATGTAAGCGGAAAATATCTCAACTGTTTTACAGGAATCAAACAATACTTCCCATGTTGTCCTTCTTTATATATCAGGTGCCCACATGTGGGACAACTATCCAATGACTCATTTTCCCCAGAATATATAATGCAGTCATTTGAACATGCATGAATCTTCTGATAAGAAAGTCCCAAATTTCGAACCAGCCTCTTACTCTCATAGTAATTTGCAGGCAAAACATTTCCTTTGGGTAACAGTGTTTTAAGCAAAGAAAATATCTGGTCAAAACAGGTGTTTGACATTCCATTATCTGATTTGATAGCCATAAATTTTGCAACTGCTTCTAATTTGGTCATCTTGCTGCCAGGATATAATGCATCCTCAGCAGACCTCAACAACTCATAAAATTCAGACGGTGCCAACTCAGGGTATGAAGCTATATCATCCAGAGTTTCTGTATGTTGAACAGATGAACCTGCAACATCATGTACTAAATCTTGAAAATGGGATGGATCTGGAATCAAGTTTGTATCACCTTCTCTGGAACTTCGTCCACCGTGTTGATACCAAAAAACATAATCAGGTAGAAAACTAAAACGCAAGAGATGTCCCCCCACATTGTCAAACGTGTCAAACTTTCTCAATGCACATTTTCTGTAAGGGCATTTTATTTTGTCTTCTGAAACAAATTCTGGATTTGATGCCGCAAATGATAAAAAATTCTCTAAACCCTCTACATATACAGGATTTAAACCAGAACTATTTGGATCTCTACGTTGATTTATCCATATGCGGTCATCTAATAATGATTGTTGACGACCTCGTTGTTCCATATTTTTCTATAAAATATAAAAGCATTACTGGTTTTGAATAATTTGTTAGAAAAAACACTCAATCAAGGATAATTATAGAGTTTACATTATACACGACCGACACAAACTTTTTAATTGAGATAGACCTAAAAATTGACCCTTTAAGAATTGAATATGTTGAGAATAAAGAAAAACCGATTAAAAATATTTATAATTTTAATATTATATAAATTTTTTATTATTTTTAGATTTACTAATATTATTGGTAATTATTCCTAATTATTGGTAATTATTCTTAATTATTGGTAATTATTCCTAATTATTAGTAATTATTCCTAGTTATTGGTAATTATCGGTAATTATTGTTAATTATTGGTAGTAATTACTAATTATTGGTAATTATTACTAATTATTACTAATTATTACTAATTATTGATAATTATTACTAATTATTAGTAATTATTAGTAATTATTGGTAATTATTACTAATTATTACTAATTATTGGTAATTATTCTTAATTATTATTATTATTACTAATTATTGGTAATTATTCGTAATTATTAGTAATTATTCCTAATTATTGATAATTATTACTAATTATTGTTAATTATTACTAATTATTGGTAATTATTACTAATTATTGGTAATTATTACTAATTATTGGTAATTATTACTAATTATTAATAATTATTAATAATTATTGGTAATTATTACTAATTATTACTAATTATTGCTAATTATTTGTAATTATTGGTAACTATTACTAATTATTGGCAATTATTACTAATTATTACTAATTATTACTAATTATTGGTAATTATTGGTAATTATTACTAATTATTACTAATTATTACTAATTATTGGTAATTATTACTAATTATTACTAATTATTGGTAATTATTCCTAATTATTACTAATTATTACTAATTATCGGTAATTATTGGTAATTATTGGTAATTATTCCTAATTATTTGTAATTATTACTAATTATTGTTAATTATTACTAATTATTGGTAATTATTACTAATTATTGGTAATTATTACTAATTATTACTAATTATTACTAATTATTGGTAATTATTACTAATTATTACTAATTATTACTAATTATTGGTAAATTATTACTAATTATTACTAATTATTTGTAATTATTACTAATTATTGGTAATTATTACAAATTATTACTAATTATTACTAATTATTGGTAATTATTACTAATTATTACTAATTATTGGTAATTATTCCTAATTATTACTAATTATTACTAATTATCGGTAATTATTGGTAATTATTGGTAATTATTCCTAATTATTGGTAATTATTACTAATTATTGTTAATTATTACTAATTATTGGTAATTATTAATAATTATTACTAATAATTACTAATTATTGGTAATTATTACTAATTATTACTAATTATTAGTAATTATTCCAAATTATTACTAATTATTACCAATTATCGGTAATTATTGTTAATTATTGTTAATTATTCCTAATTATTGGTAATTATTACTAATTATTGTTAATTATTACTAATTATTGGTAATTATTACTAATTATTACTATTTATTACTAATTATTACTAATTATTACTAATTATTGGTAATTATTACTAATTATTACTAATTATTGGTAATTATTACTAATTATTACTAATTATTACTAATTATTGGTAATTATTACTAATTATTACTAATTATTGGTAATTATTCCTAATTATTGGTATTTATTACTAATTATTAGTATTTATTCTTAATTATTAAAAATTATTACTAATTATTCATAATTACCATTAACTATGAACTATACTAATAATTTAAATTTATTAAGTAACAAAACAATGTAAACATAATTAAATTACAACTAATTAAGAATAATTGAAACTAATAAAAAATTTAAAATAAATATTAAATTGAAATGAACATAAATACCTTTAAAATTGATCTGAGGTTAATCTCTGATCGTTCTTGAAAACTTCAAAATCAACTCCGGAGAAAAAAATTAAACTTAAGAAACGCTGAACTCTAGAAATAGAATTTTGAGAGAAGGAGAAAATGGAGTTTGAGAATGAATTGAAAAAAACGGATGGGGTATTTGTAGGTTAGATTATTTGCGAAATGTATCCCGTCGCAAATAATATTATTTGCGACGGTACCCGTCGCAAATACCTGAGCCATCATTTATTACAGTCAATGGTTAAATAGTTATTTGCGATGGGACCCGTCGCAAATAACAACCTGCCGACATACTATTTGCGACGGGAAAATATTCCTGTCGCAAATACCTTTTACTGCCGCCGGTTATTTGCGATGGAAATATTCCCTCGTCGCAAATACGTTTCCCGTGATTTGGCTCCGTCGCAAATATGTTTTTAACGGGGCTATTTGCGACAGGATTTATCCCCGTCGCAAATACCCATTTTTCCCATAGTGATATGAGTGAGCCATTGTGAGACTAGGAGCATAGAATACCTATTTATGTGATGATTATTTTCATTTTTTATTCACTTGTATTTGGTATTCTTTAATTAATTTTTCATGAGAGGATTTAGAGAGTAAATAATACTCAAACTGAGGGATTGAATCTACTTTATAATTACCTCTTAAAAAAAACATTTTATAATGGGAAATAATATTTTACCTGATAACTTATTTTTACATAAAATAATTGAAATTTCATTATTATAGGATTTTGATATTTTATTCTAAAATATGAAAATTGTTTTATTAAGATGATCTTAAATAGGTGATAAATTAATTATAATATTTCTCTACATATTTTTTTTATATAAAATGATTTTTTATACATAAATTAGATTTATTTTTATTACTCACAATGAAATAACTATTGGATGAATGTCAACATAAGTTATTGGACATATTATCTCTACTTTTTATATGAAATCATTCATTAGCAGTGATTAATTGTTTTACATTAATGATACCCATGACATAAAACACAGCTCTTTGAAAAATGTCACTATTAATATATATTTACAAAAGATAATAAAAATGAATAATTTTTATCCTAATCATTTTTTATGAATCCATTTATATTAAAATATATCTTTAAAATTTATGAATATATCATCTAATACATTAATAACAACATATAACACCTAATTATATTTTATTAAAAAATATTCTAAATAAATATTATATTTTTTCTTTCATTGTTTATTATTTTTGGATTGTATAATTAGAAACTTATTAATGAAAAAAATATTCATTTTTTCCATAGGATAAATGTCTCTCCAATGGTCATATGTTTAGATACAACATTTTCAACAACCATATTTTCCATAGAAACTATTATATTCTCACTATTACTCCCTATAGACTAATTGTATTTTTTCATCATAAATCACACTTCTCGTTCCCATAATAATCATTTTATATTACACAAAATGCATTCCCCTGTGATTTTTTTCTTTCTCATTGTAATTTTTTACAAATGGTGATCCTATAGGGTGAATAAGATCTGGGGTGTTTTCTAATAATAATGATATTATTATTTTTTCTTTTTAATTTTTAATTCTTTCACTTTAAATGGATATAATCATAAATGTTTTGTTACCATCAATGGAGTTTTATACCTATTTCCATTTATTAAAAATTCAATGTTCTATTATTACTTAATAAATTATTTTCAATTTGAATAATACATTGTGCAACTTATTTTTCTGAATAATATCAATTCATTTGAAAGAAAAGAATTTTTTTTATTATTTAAATATGTACATCTTAATGAAATAAAATATTTCATAAATCATAGGGTTTTATATACAAGATATACAAAAAAACTCTTATATAATATTCTTCATTAAATCCCATTGAATAAAAAAATAGGAAATGGTTATGTCATAAAATTATGAATGGTGTACAAAAGTTATTACAATGAATGATCATAAGTTCACAAAAGAAGAATATGAAGGTGTGGAAAAATATTCAAGGTGCATGGACAAAAAATTATAAAATCATACCCAATAAAACATGGATAATAAATCTATCTAGATGACATAAGTATTTAGACATAACATATGACTAGAGTTAGAAGACTGTGAAACAATCAAAAAATAATCATGATTCATGAAATCATAACTTACGTATACGAAATTTAATATTAAATATTTATAATAATTTGGAAGATATATAATAATATAATATCATTTATTATATAATATTTCACTTAAAATTCATTCATTGTATACTACATTGAGTCCCATAATAGATTTATTCCACTCAAAAGTACCATATATGACATCTCAAGATATGAAAATATTTATCCAATTCATTCAAGGGAGATACAATTTTAGGCCCGCCGATTAAATAATTAAAACCATTCATTTGTGTGCCACACGATGGGTAATATGCATGTTGGATGCCATGTGACCTTGATAAAATTGTGTGTGACATCCAGATAGTTGATGATTATGTGGGGCTTGATGTATGGGCTAGGTGGGAGAGCCTATAGACCTTCATTAGTGTGAAAACATATGTGGGAGTTTGTTTCTAGTGACTATCATGGGTAAACCATTATAGCGGTCAGTAGAGATTGTGATTTCCTCTAATTTTATGAGTTAATGTTATAGTCGTAGGATTATATATTCCATACATGAAGGTTGATACTTGATATTTGGTTTACGCATGTTAGATGTTCTTTGTCATGTTGGTAGAAGAAATTAATATTCCAATTTCTTTCCATGAGATTAATTTTGTAAGGGAAGACTCTTTCAGATTCCTGGACCTATTAAAATACTATTTTGGGGTATTATTGAGTAATTCAGATGATAGTTGTATATTCCATGATATGTGGATAAGATATCAAATTGAAATTGATTCATGTTATGTTCTTGGGGATTTGTGGGTTTTGTCACGTTAGATTCCTTGGGTATGATAATACATGTGAAGTAAACCTAGTAAATATGTGGTGTATCAGAAGTGTGGTTCCTATGAATAATAAAAACCGCAAAAATTTCATGGGATCAGGAATTTGAAAATTTATAGAATTTTTGAAATGTAATTCACCCCGAGTGATAGTTTTTAAATATACAATATGGTTTTTGAGGGAATAAATAATTAGGAATGTGACCCTATTGACCTAAGATACTCCTCTAGGAGTGTGGTGAATGGGAAAATGAATTATATTTGAAAACTACAATGAATCTCAGTTTTTAGTGGTTGTGTGAATGATTTTAATTAGTTATATTCCATTGGTTCTAAAAATAATTATGTGATATCTTTACATAGAGAGATTGGAATGTGATATCAGCATGAAAAATGGCTGAAGTGCATGGGACTAGTTTTCATAATACATTTATTGCTAGAGAGTGACAATGATTTTCAGGATTAGGATATACACAAAGGTGAATCTATTGATCCTAAAGGGATTATTTAAGTAATGTGTGCATTAGAAAATTGTTTTTATACTATGTATATAAATTCAGGGTTATATTTTAATTTACCCATGATACATAAATATGAATGTACCCATTTTTTGGGATGAGTATCAATGTGAAAATAATAAGGGGCTTATGGACATGGTGCTCTGGGTTATTGGATGAGAGTTGTATTTTCCCTGATGTAAGGGATGCGAGTTGTGAATAGTTCATGTGTGATGACATGGCTAATCAAGGGGTGAAAATCAATTGATGCATCAAAGGATAATGTGACAAATATGGAATAATTTCTTGGGAGTATTAAAAGAGATGTTATTATGATGATTAATTTTTGGATAAATTATCTATATGAGGCTAGGGATTAGATAGATAGTTTATAGTACACTATCTTTCATTAAAATGTATAACCCTTGTTTGATTGAAATTTCATATGATGATGTCAATGAAATTTCATATGAGTTATGATCAATTGGTAGTTGTTGTTTACCAAGGTTACATAGGTATAAGTGGGGAGGTGACTTATAGTTATTTCATTCTTTGATGGATGTGGGGAATATGATTCAAATTTAGGTTTTTCTTGGTTGAATGAAAATTAAGGCACTTCTATGGGGGGGAGTACTACATCAATCATGGGCATGTAGTTCTAAGATGGTGAGAATGATTATGTTGTGAGAAAAGTGGTTAATGATTATGTTTTATATGTAGTTTTATATTTTTTATTATATGTAACATTATATGGGTTCTATGTTCTGAAATTCACCATAGGTGGGTTTTGTGGTATTTCTATGTTGTTTTAGATTAGTGAGTCATTAATTCTTGTAGTATGGTATGAAAATAGATATTTCATGTTCAGGGTTCAAAAAAAATTATTTCTATAGAACATGGGATGATACATTGGTAGATGTTCCATATAAAATTTAGGATGGCCTTTGGGTTTACAACATCATAGTTCAATTGGTTAATGACATGTTTGTGGTTGAATCAGATTGTTTTATGAAAAAGTTTTTCAGATGAGGATATAATTATGTTCTCATATTAGTAGGATTTGGTGTGTTGGAAATAGTGTCAACTATGTTATATAAGATATGGTTGGTATATTTTTGTTGTAGGATATGATATATGGATAAAAATGTGTGTTTAAACACATGAACCAAATGATTGGGACACCCTTAGTTTTATCTGAAATTGAGAATGGGGTGTTGGAGAAATGTATGAATGATGATATGGGAATGATATGATGATGTGAGATGGATTCCATAGTAGTAATTTCATAGGTATTATGATATCATGTTCTTGAAGTAAATTTTAATTATGGAGGGTTTCATGATTTTAAATTGTTCTTCTTGGGATAATCCCCATAGTGGAGAACCCAAAAGGATAATTGATCAGATATATCAAGACACCATAGGTTTTTTATTGTTATTGATGTTGGATAGAGCCATATTAGTGTTTGGTATTGAATTTAAGTAGTGAATTGTGTAATTTTTTTAAGCACATTGAATTCATTATTATTCACTAGATATAAATTGAGAATTAAGGATGAAAACCTTAATATTGAGTAAGAATCTATTTTTCAAATAGGATAGAAAACCCTTTTGTATTACTACTAATACATATCATGGATGAGTACTGTTTTGGAGTGGATTTTGAATTAACCAGGAATACATGCATGTTTTAATTTCAAATGTAATTTCATATTTTCTTATTAAGTACATGTTTTATTAAATAACAGAGTTTAGAAGAGTAGTTAGAAGTATTAATCCCTTCTAAAGTGGGATTTTATAATAGGATTCAAGAAAAATGGTACTAAAATGTAGAAATAATCCCCATTTTAATGTTATTTTTTGAGGGAAATATCCTATATCCATAGGCCATGTGGTGTCTAGAAAAGTGTTTCTGTTGGCCTATAGGTCTCCTCTCACTACTACAAATATGGGTTTTATCAGTGCTAAAAAAGTGAATTAACAACACTATAAAAAGCATTGTTAATCGAGGAGAAGATAGGGGGTACCTTTTATCAGTGCTAAAAAAGCACTGATAAAAGACCCATTTCATCAGTGCTAAAAAAGTGATGATAAAAAGGCTCTTTTATCAACACTTTTTTTAGCGCTGATGAAAGGGTTATTTTATCATCACTTTTAAAATACGCTGTTAAAATTAAAAACAATTAAAAAAATATAAAATAATTATATAATGCGTGTGGAGATTTTAACAGTGCTTGGAACCCCATTTATCAGTTCTAGGCAGACCCCCCTCACACTCTCCCATGTTTTTCCCATCCTGTACATCCCCCACCCATGCGCACCTCTTGCATCCACCCGACCGCGAACCTGCGACCTCCCCCCTTGCGTGCATACCCCTTAACCACTAAGACATTTCATTTTTTTTATTTAATGATATATATATATATATATATAGTTATATTTATTCGTATATTAATAAAGATTCATATTAATATAAATATATTTAGTTATATTAATACATATATATTAATTCATATATTATTATATATATCTATTAATATATTAGTATATATATATTTTTATATTAATATTTATTGTTATTTATTTTTATATACATAGTTATATTTATTCATATATTAATATAGATTGATATTAATATAATCATATTTAGTTATAATAATATATGTATATATACATATTCATATATTAGTATATATATATATTCATTCGTATATTAATATATATTTTTAGTTATAATTTTTTATTCGTATATTTATTTCTATATTAATATATATTTATAAGATTAGTTTAAAATACATTTATAAAATATGATTTTTAAGGTGTTTATAAATAAATAAATACCTGCATGCATGCATATATACAACACACAGACACACAGACACACACAGACACACACAGACACACATAGACACACACAGACACACACAGACACACACACACACACACACATATTTTCAAATAAATACATATATATGTGTATTTGAAAAGATATAAAATATTAAAACAACCATAAAATCTAATCCAAAATCCCGTTTCATTTCCCCAACTAGTAAAATAAAAGAAAATGAAACAATATTCGATATGATATGTGGTATAGGACTAACAGACAACCGGATCAAAAGTTATACATGTTTGACTGTTAACAAATCGGGGTATCCTGACTAAAAACTCGATTTTTGAGGCAATAGGGTCATTTTTTGGCCTCTATAAATGTGAAACAAGAATTAATTTCATCACTACCATGTAGATCTCATTGCATGCTTTGATTTTATATGTTGTAGAGCTCAAATGGATACCCGGATAAAAAGTTATGGGAGTTTGAAGTTTGAGTTAAATTTTCTACTTATTTTAGATCTTTTTTTATTTTATTTTTTCATTTTTGACTCTTCAAATTGTTTTTAAATAATTATAATCGATTAGAATTCCAAAATTATTAATAAATATTAATTTTTAAAATATTTTACATCCATTTTCACAAAATTTCTTTTATATTAAATGTTGTAGTTTATCTATACTTATCTAAAACATACTTAAAAATTTATATTATATTAATATCAATATAAATATAATTATATAATGATATATTATTTTTAATTTTTTTTTAAATATAAAATTTATCAGCGCTTGAAAAAATAGCTGATAAATCCCAACTTTAACAGCACTACTAAAAGAAGCACTGATAATGGGGTCCCCTTTAACAGTGCTACAAAAAGAGCTGATAAAGGGTGGTCCTTTATCAGGGATAAAAAAAGAACTGATATAAGGGGTCTTTTTTCAGTGCATTTTTAGCGCTGTTAAAAGTTCCTCTTTATCAGTTCTTTTTTTTTTGCGCTGATAAAGGCCTCACATTATCAGTGCTTTTTTAGCGCTGATAAAGGGTGGTGCTACAAAAACACGGTTTTTTGGTAGTGTCTATCATGACTATGGTCATATTTTCGTGAGCTATTTTCATATATATGATTTTTGGTGTTTCTTTAGAATAAAATAATTTCGATTATTCCCCATGGATATTGAAGATTGTTATCCTCGATATTTTACTTTGTTTTGGGTCACACAAATGAATGAGCCTACACCTGTCCTACCAAGAGTCTCCCATGATGTGAGGTTGTTTGGGGTGATGCTTCATAGATATTACTCATATTTTTTCATCATTTAGTGACCTACATTACTCTTCACTTTTCCTCAATCAAATTCTTAGTTTTCTTAGTTATGGATTTCAGTGTTGGTTCCACAAGAGGATGATGTAGTTATCTTGAGTTTAAGTTGTATCAATATAACCTAGCTTGAGGATGTTACATGAAAATGAATGCATGAAGTAGATCATCATTTGGATGGAGGTATTTTAGTGATTATGTTTTTATTGTGATTTATGTAAAATTGTGTTTTTTTATGAAGGTTTTAATTTTGAATGATAGGTACCTGGCTCATGTTTGTGGTCAAATACTAGTATGAACCTCCAAAGTAGGGTTCCTCTTAGTTTAGATGAAATAGAAGAAAATGATGAGTAAATTTAAATGTATTAGTTTGTAAACTATGTTAGACAATTAGTTAAAATGTGTTATTTATAATGTTATTATAATTATTCAATTTGGTTGTTTGGGAGTGAGTTCGGACCATGAATAGTTTGATATTTTTACATTTAGCTTAGATGAACATAGAAAATGTGTTACCTAGAATTGGTTTATATATATGAATCATTGATTATGGTTACTGGTCCCTTTAGAATAACTCATTTTCTCACCTTAATTTTTAATAGTGTGTTACATGGTTATTCTTACCTTTTTGGGAATTGAACAGGTTTCAATTAATTTTTTTATAGTTCTTTCACCCATGCATAATACCCCAATAACAGGCCCTTAAAACTAATACATACTAGTTTCAAGGGGAATACACTTGATTACAATGTGGCCAAATGTTGTTTTAAAAAAACTGTTTACCTTTTAATGAATATAATTGTGGGATTGTGTGGATTAAAATAGCTTTACATTAAAAATTAGTAAGTTATGTTTCGAAATTCATAAAAAGGTAAATATTTTATAAATTGTTAAAGGTGAAATAAAAATTCACCATCTTAGATAATCAAGAATGAATTAGAATCCATAAAGTGGACCTAATAAAATGGTAAAAATAAATGGGTGAAATAATCTCTTATAGTTTTATATGGTTCTTGTTAATGTAATCTATAAAATTTAAATGTAAAAAAGGAGACCATTTTAGTAAAAGGGTAAATGATGGGGAATTGGTAATAGTTTATAAATAGTAAATTGATTTTTTTATTGTGAAAATGACTATATTTAAAAATGAATTGTCTTACATAAAATAAATAATTCCCATAGGGTTGGTCTTAGTTTAAATAGAAGGTAATCAGTTTTGGATGGTCTTGATAGACCTAGGGTTCAATCAAAACCAATATATTATGGTTTTCTATTTTAAACATGTTGCAAACTTTTACCCAAGGTAGAAATATTTGAGATCAGTGGACCTAGGGTGAACTCAACACCTATGTGGATATAGTCGATGTTGTCAAAGCCAGGGTGAACTTGACCCCTCTGTGAACTTTTTTTTTGGGTTTCCAGGATGGTTACATTACACTCATGAATCTATTTTTCTGATTAGGTATGGATATATTACCCCTACATGAGTTGGATCAATAAATTAATAATTACATGCATTGAGACACCACGACAGTAGCTAAAGAAGGTTTGTACCTTTCAAAAGATTAATAATAGAGATATTTTTGGGTGTTTTCTTGTATACTCAGGATTAATATTTATAATGGTTTTATTCATCATTATTTAGTATAATATAATTTTAATTAAATTTTAATTACACTTAATGTAATTAGGGATACAATTGGTAGTGAATTATAGAGTTTTACTCATAGCCTACATGGGACACTATTGTACCTTGGTACCCGTGTAAATATAATCTGGTTATAGGATTTGGTTTGGGAATGGTTGGATACATGATGTTTTGGGATACAAAATTGAATCATGTGAGTCGGGTTTGGGACATCACTTAGGGTCATTCATCAGATTCTATCCCAATTTTATCTTGTATTCCTTTTTGGGGGTTTAAGTATGAATATATAACTTGTACTATATATTCTTAATTAATTACAATATGTTTTATTCTTGTTATTTGTCTATAATTTACTGGATATAAATTTTCTAATTTATCTTTATAGAAATTTTATGTGATATATTTTATTTTAACTATTTATATAAATTGATATGAGGATATAGCATCCCACTACACCACCATAGAAATGTACTTGTATTCGGAATCCTTTTTCAAATAGGGTGGTGTTGTCAAGGTAATTTATCATTACAATGATCTACCCAGTGATTAGTTATCTAGGGTCCGGATAGGTTATAATCCAACTTTCATGATACAATTAAAAATTTTACCCAATGACAGTAAAATTATTCAATAACATTTCTTGATAAAATTCGTCATAATAAACAATTTATGGTAAAACCGTTTCAGTGAATTAAATTTTTAGTAATTGAATTTTCATTTAATTTTTGTATTCATAATATAATTAATATTTTTTAATTAATTCATAACTTCATGGTCAATGTGGTAGAATTATATCAATTGTTGTTACGAAATATTAAACAACAAATGGCATATAAACTCATCCACCCTTACACTTTTCCACTCCCTTTAAAACTCACATATAATTTATTTCATGAAATGATTAAAAGGTAATCACTATTGAAATTCTCAATCCATGATAAAAAATTATAAAATAAAGAATCAAATTAATAATTTAATCCTAATAAATATGAAAATAATTGTCGTAGTAATTGTATAAAAAAATATAATGAGATTATTGATAATAGTAATGGGGAAACACGTATCGGGTCAAAAGTCACTCTAATTTTACATGTGTATGTTTGACCAAAACGTCAAGATTATAATTCATCCTTTTATACACTATATTTATGAAATTTAAATAAATTCTCTTTATGTTGTTCTTTTTCAAAAGAACTGTTCATCATCCATTACAATCTACTTTCAAAACCGACACACTTATGTATTCATGAAAATTTTAATATAAGGTTATGTCCTTGATATCCTCAAATGTATTATATTGAGTCACATAAAAAATTATTTATTTATACTTTTGAGGTTGAATAATAGGTTTATAATAGGTATAGAAAACCAATTAATCTATTAAATTAATGATATTGATTATTAAAATAATAACAAAATGTAAAAACCATTCCATTATATTAATAAATATTACATCGCTTGATTGTACCTTAATTTGTGTAAGAGAAACTCACAAGAAAATATTATTTGTAAAGTATTGGAGATAAATCAAATGAATCAATTTCCCCAAAAAAATCATAATATAGAGTTATTCTATAATCTCAATGTCTGTTTAGAAACATAATCAAACATATCATTAAAATAGTTCCATTTAAGGTGAACTCGACCACCCATTATGAAATACTTCCTATGATTAACATGTTTCAAATGAGATCGTAAAAAACAAACATTCAATATTATTATGTTCATGGATTAAAAGAGATTATGGAAAAATTTTATTTCTATTTTTCAATTGTTTTTTTTATTAAAGTTCATGTTTTTTAGGAAAAAAACAATTAGATAAAAATCTACTAAGAAGCTTCCTATAATTTTTCTCATACCCTATAGTTAAAAAGTTACATTATTTTCAATATGACTCAATAAAATATTATATTCATAAAAAATATAGAAATTAAAATATTAAAAATGTAATAAAAGTGAGAGGGTAAGGTAAAATTGATATTCTCATATGATGATGGGTCTTGGGAGTTTCATGACATAAAATGCTCGTTTTGGAAATCGATTGAATTGTCATGGAAATGATTATATTTAATAGTAAATCTCTTTCAGATGGATTCTTTTGTGATCTCTAGTATAACATTGAAAAAAAAGAGATACAATATAGGAGTTTAACCATCAAGAACACAATGGTTTCAAAATCAAATTTAGTTCAAAACAATAGGGATGTACTATGTCTCCCATCTGAAAATCAATGTTGTGGATAATTTTATCATGTGATAAATATCATAATTCATTACTGATCATTTTAGATATCTGAAGATGATAATTTGAACTCAATAATAGAATAAATATTTATATTTATTTATTTTGTTGAGTATACTAATTCCATGATTCTATTTTTTATAACACGAAATACAAGATTCCATACCACCACATGAATTTAGAATTATTTTAAAAAAATTATCTAGTATGGTTACATTACAATTATTTCATTTAATTACATTTATAAAAAAAATTACATTATCTTAGTGATACATTAATCCATCCTATTTTGATTCACATTTTCACCTAATATATTTTTTATTTCATCTTTATGACATTAACATGAAATTTTTAGGGGGTGGTATAATGGTAATGTTTTTTTTATAACACCATTATTTTTAATGAGGGGAGAAAAATTTTATAACAAATTTTGGAACCCTTGATAACTGATGATCACTTGTGATACTCACAAACTGTAAAAATTTGATCTCTGATAAAATCTTCCATAACCTGTGACTTTTCAATCTTGGTGGCCTTGGAACCCAACAATATTATATCATAATAATGTGGAAAAATAATTTATATGAAACTTAATGAGTAATAATGTATAAAAAAATTAAATAAAAGTGTCATAAATAAATATGATATAGAAATATAGAATTTTGATGCATTATATGTCTGCTTTTCTATTGAGTTGGAAACATGATCATGAATTTAAAAATTCATCTCCATCATAGAAAAAACTAGGAAAATATAATATAGTGATTATATATTGACAATATATTCATAATGTTCTAAAGTATACCCAAAAAGAAAGTGTATGAATGTAATTAAAACCAGATTCAAAATCATGACCATGAACACACCTTCGAATAACTTAGACACAAAAAATGCATTAATCGTAATGATCATCCAACACTTAAAATTCAGACGTATTTATAAAATTTTTAACATATTATTTCATTTCATTATTATGAATCTCAAAGACAGAAAATATATTTCTAAATTTTTCACACCAACTATTTGTACGTGAGATGAAATAAATATTCTCATGAGGAAAAGCTACCTCATGTTTTACATAGTATCGGGCAATATGCCCTAACTTGCAAGTGATATAGCTCATGTGGTTGACCGAAAGTTTTTTGAACCATTTATATATTTTATCATAATTTTAAACTCTTTATGAAGAATAATCCAATGAAAAAGTATTACATCCTCATCTGTATTCTTCAAAAGGATCATCGATTCTATTTATAAAGATAAAATAACTACATTAGAGCCTAATAAATAAAATTATAAATTACACAATGAAAATATGATAGAATGAAATTCCATTTTAATTATTTATTAAATTTTCTAGGATAAATAAAATTTCTTGAATTCTTAGAAAATAAAATGGGAACACACTTCCACCCTCTATGATAATACCACTCTAACAAAAATGATTAAATCATTCCGAAAAATCTCAAATGGTAACTTCCACTATGGGGAGCTATATTATCATTGATGTTTTTAGAGATATCATAAAATTATCAATTGAAACCCTAGTAAAATCATAATACATAAAATAATATTTCCTTTTACGTATTTGAGACAATAGTAGACCATTGTAATTAAAATATCTGATGAACTAGTGAAAATTTTCAACATGACCTAAGATTGATCTAACATCATGTGCACACTTTATGTAATTCCCCAACCCCTGAAGCCTAGATATGGTGAATTATTTTATTACATCAGCATGATTACATGGAATCAAATCCCTAGTGTATAATCAGTTTAGCTCTTGAAATGATAGATTACATACATAATACCCATAATACATTTGTCAAAGAAAATAGAAATGTGACACATAATAAAATGAAATACAAAACATCCTTGAATGCGTATTCAATGGATTAATCTTCATAACCTGGGAAATGGAAACATGATAAGGGTGATATAAAATTCTCATTAAGGGTTTAAAAAGTGGAAGAAATAATGAATCAATATGAACAAATTAACACATGAATGTAAATAGTTGATAAAACATTCCATTGAAATGACGTGATAAGGAAAACTAAATATGGAAAGGTAAGAAATTTAAACACATTTCTTTTTAATCAATTAACTAAAATTTAATTGTATCCGTATATATGTCGATAAAAAATACCAGAAAGCTCAGAAACTGGAAAAAAACCTATTCCAAGAAAACATTCATTAAAAAATAATAAAGTCAGCAAAAGTGAAGAAACATGGGGCCTAACAAAACTGCACGTACACATCACCACGCACATTCGTAGCCACCAACTCAGAATATAAATTTGGTGTGACAAAGGACCAAAAAGAACTAACCTCCTCGATTTCACATTTAGAAATAGAATCAGCAACCCGATTCACCTCCATGTAAACATGAGTGACAACCAAACAGAGCTTCTCCACAAGCTTGAGATAGTCATCCCAATCTGAAATCATTTTCCATGGAACAGATTCCAACCATAAAACCTTCCATCCATGATAAGAAGCATACAAGACAACCTTAATCATAACCCATAACTTAGACACAATTTCCAAACCATTTCAAAGAAAATAATATATATAACCTTTAACAAAACCTATGTATGTATGGAAGACGCCAACACAGCCCGAGGGCCCTGGTGCACCTAAGGCCGGCCCATAAACATTAATTTTCAGACACTGAGAAATGAGAGGTATCCACCTAGTATACATCATCAAATGGGGTTGTTGGCATCTACCAGAAATCCCAAGGGACATAAAAATCACCAGATCAGAATCACCATTCCACATAACACTAATGCCAGCATGAGTAGTCACCATAACCCCAATATGAAGCTCCCTAATTCAAACAGATTTCAGAATAGTTCTGTTCTCAAAAGCAAGAGTATTCCAGGATCACCAAATAAAAGAAACAATCCCTGACACAATAGAGACAAGCAAAGGTTTCAACTGAGTACTATAATCAACCTGATACACAGACGCCATAAGCTAGTAAAACACCTCCAGTTGCAATTGAGATCCAAACACTCCCTGCTAGTATCTCCATAAACAAGATGAAAATTTATAGTAGAGGAATAAATGATCAACTGTTTTATCTGCAGTGAGACAAAAAAGGCAAACAGGTGCAAGAGAAACCCCATCCTTCTGCAAAGTCCGTTGCAAAGGAAGCCTAAACTTCCAAATCCTCTACATGTGAAAATAATGAGCAGGTGGAATAAAGGCAGTATGAAACATCAACAACCAAGAAGGGACCAGCAACAGAGCAGCACACATTGATCTATAATCTGTCTTAGTTCTAAAGGATCCAAGAACATTAGGCAACCAAATCATATTATCCACATCATAGTAATGATAAAAATCCAATTCTATCTTCAACGGACCTAGATGATGCTCCTGATCATTGGAATTATTAAGAAATTCAGAAATAGAGAGATCCTTTAATAGAGGGGGAGTGTCAATAACAACAGCAATATCATAAGTTAACTGAATATTCTGCCAACAATTCAATGTGGAGCTTCTACAAACAACCCTTTTGAGGATTGGGAAAGGCTAAGATAAGAAAGAATGATGGAATAGCAAATTTAAGAAGGGATATAAAAAGAACACTCATTTAAAATCATGGACCCAAGTGAATTTTACAAGAATTCCAGATAGAAATTATAAGAATTAAAAAGGGTCCTGGTAAAATTTTTAATGAGAGATTCATTAAAAAACATATGATCCTTGAGCCCCATACCTCCCATGTCAACAGGCCAAATGCAATCACTCCAAACCACTATAACAAGCTTTCTTTAATAAATAGTGCCAGGCCAAATGAAATTATGAATGGATCCCTGGAATTCATTGAGAAGATTTCTAGGCCATATATAGAGATATAAGTCATAAACACACATGGTGTTAATCACATAATTGACCAAACACAGACACCCTGCCTAAGACATATACATCCCTTTCCATGTATCCAACTGAATAAGAATTCTAGGATAAATATTGTCAAAGTAGCATCATTTAACAACAACCCAAAAAAGAGGAAGCCCATGATAATTAAATGGTAATTATCCCATCTAAACACTAAGCTTCTGTGAAATTTTGTTTTGTTTGGAAATGATAACCCCCTCCCCAAAAAACAGAGAGGATTTCCCCCATCAGATTACCTAACCAGGGACCTCATCATAATTCTCAAGGACTACCTTAATATATGAAATCGTGATATTATCTACCTTCCCAAACAATATAATATCATCAACATGAAAGAGATTCGAGGGGGAAAAAGGCCTCTTCCAAAAATCATCCGTTGAAACAAACCAGCATGCACAAGATCTGAAGACAACAACTCAAAAAAATCTTTCACAAGATCAAAGAGAGGTCTAGGCAATGGATCACCTTGTCTCACTCCCCTTGAGAACCCAAATAATCCTAGAGAGAACCATTAACAAGAAAAGTTACTATAGAGGTTTTAGGAATACAACTGATCAACCTGATACACCCATTAGAGAAACCATGCATTCTCAACACCGAAAAAAACGAAACTCCACTTCATAGAATCAAAAGCCTTCAAAATATCAACATTAAGAGCCATATTACCATACCTCCCTCTCTTCCTCATAATATTGACACATTCATATGCCATAAATAAACATTTTTGAAATTATTATTCCAGGCATGAAACCAGATTGATTGGTGGAGATAAGATCATTAGCAATGTTTCCCAATCTTTTAGCCAAAATTTTACTGATAACTTTTGGAAGAGTATTCCCAATTGCCACAAGCCTGAGATCGCGAATATCAAGATAATTATTCTTCTTTGGAATCAATGTAATAAAGCTAGTATTGGAACCAATAGGAAAATAATCATGATCTAAGAAATATATTATATTATTAACAAACTCAGTATGAATAATATCCCAATAGGACATGAAAAATATATTATAGAAACCATCTATCCTTCCACACTATCAACATTCATTGAAAAGACATATTTCCTGACATCCTCCTTAGTGGGAACACAAGTGATCACGTTATTCTGAGAGGCCAGAACTGTATAAGGAATATTTCCAAAACATTTTTTGTGTATTATCTGTATCTGAATCCTTGTATATATTTTAAAACAATTTTCAAACAGCACAAAAACCATCATTATTAGAGCTAAAAAGAATATCATCCACCATGAAAGAGTTCATACCACTTTTCACCTTCTTTTATGTATGAAAGAAATGGAAGATTCTTGTATTCTGATCACCATCCTTTAACCACCTGACATTGAATTGGGTCCGAGAAGGATTTCTCTTTAAATCTATAATATCATTAAATTTTGAAAGACAAAGGAGCTCATCCCTAGATATCACATCCTAACCCTCATTATGTCTTTGACACTACAAGAGATTATCCTCTACACTTTGAATATCCTGATCAAGGCTTGAGAAAGACTATTTACTCCAAGCTTTAATCTTAGCCTTCACATCCTTATGTTTCAAAAACATAATATAGAAAGGAAATCCAATAAAGGCTGTCTCCCATTCTTCAATAACAATATGCCTATAACATGAGATAGATAACCAGGAATTATTAAACTTAAAAGTCATGGGAGATGATCTTACATTATCAAAACATAAATCCACTTAGAGTGGGTTATGATCATAATGAACTCTTGGAAGGGATAATCTAGACAGGAAAAAATTATGACTTCCCTCATCCATATGACAATAGAACTTGTCAATTCTACTAGCTTGAATCCCATTTATTGTTTATCTTTTTCAGGTAAAATCATATTCCGTGATTGGAACCTCAGTCAAATTACAAGCATCAATGCAAGATGATAATTCAAAAGTAGCGAGTCTGTTGAAATGTTTCCATGTCTTACCCTCTGGCCTAAGCACCGAATTGAAATCACCAATAATATTCCAACTCTATCTCATTTCATGTGATAAATTTACCAGATCTGACCATAAATCATGTCTTCCAATATACTTATTCAAGGAATAAACAAAGGTGAAAGACATAACATGCCCATCAATACCCTTAGATAAATTGATCGATTGTTGATCATGGTGACAAGAAATCAACGAGACACTATCATGCTTAAAAACTCAAAGTGACTCTAAAGAGGAGTGAAGATCATTATGGGGAACTAGTGAGTACCCGAGAGTTGACCATTTAAATTCTTTCAATTTATAGAAGGGAATTTGTGGCTCATCAATTCCAATAAGACTAGTTCTGTTAGCCAGAATAAAGTGCATAAGGACTGTGACCGTGGGAGAATTTCCAAGCCCCTAGAAATTCAAAAATAAAATCTTCATGGAAGAGAGGATTTGGACCTGGTGATAGGCCCATCATTATAATGCAACTTCACTTTCTTGATATTTTTCTCAGTTTTCTTATTCTTTCCCTTACCTACAATAGGTGAGGTAAGAGCTGAAACAGCCCCAGGGAATTCCAAAGATTGAGGTAGATCTTCATTAGAAGAGTCATCGTTGCCATCACACCAAAATACGCCACCCAATGGAGTGATCTTATTTATGGAGTGAACCGGTTCTTGAACTCCCTGTGAAGAGGCCTCCCTTGCAACCATAGACTGTGGAACCTATGAAAAGGAACCCTCAATATTATGCAGCAGCTCAACAGCTCTTGTCTTATCAACAGATTAGGAAGAGAAATCTGTCACGACTAGCTGTACTAGATACTGGAAAAGAGGCTCAAGGGAAATGGATGTTTCATTCCTTTCAGACTCCAACACCAGACTATAAACCAAAGCATCAACAAGATATTTAGATCCAATAAAACCATCAAAAACAGCCTTCATTGGAACCTCATTAACAGATCCATTTAAATGATCATAATGCAGAGGGGCAATACACATAAAATCAAAAACAGCAATTCCATCAGTGGTCTGGATTGAAACCACACTGGATTCAGGTGCTTCCAGTATTGAGTCCTGTATGGGGACCTGATAACCCAACTTAGAGGAAGAGGGAGATGACTCAGAAAGGAAATGCATTGGGACCTGCATACTAGACCCAAGATCCCCTTGTAAAGGAGCTTGAGTAGCATGATCAGCTTCAGATTAAGGAGCAACTGATGTCTATGTAGGAGGGGCAGGATGAGCTCGCTGGATTGAAACTGGAGCAACCTATAAATACAAGAGAAAAGTAGGCTCTGTAAGAACCAACACAAAGACATAACATCATGTTCAATGGGATCCTAAATAGCCTGTATTGATTCCAGAATAGGAGATGTATTGATGATTATAATCGTCTCACAAGAAAACCCAGTATTCATCACCTTATTTTACTTATAGAAAGAATCATAGTGACCTTTAATTTTTCACAATCCACATACCTTATTCCAGTGGCACTCAAAATCCATATGCCCTAAAATATGATAGTTCAAGCAGAATTTTGGTTTCCTCTCATACTGAATCTGCAGATTACACCGATCATCTCTAGTTGTCAGAACAACCTCCTCAACCAATGTATCAGCCATATCCACCTCCACTAGAACCCTCAAAAAGTTCCAAAATAGTGTATTTTTCAGTTTTCTTTCCATATGAATTGGATTTTGAATAGATGAGGCAATGTCCCATAATATTTGAGGATGAAAATACATCCAATTCAGATTTTGAATGTGGATCCATACCTCATCATGAGTGTCCATGACCTTAGCAGGATCAAAATTTATGTCCCACTCCTGGATTCGATTAAGTCCCAGCTTCAATGAGACAGTTCCAATACTGCATGCCCTGCGTTTGGATTTCTTAAGAGAAAATAGAATATGATAATACCCACATCCCATAGAAATCATCATCCAATTGTCAAAACCCCATATCTGTGAGATGTGTGGCGAGAGATCATGGAATTTACAAAGACTCCCCACTTTCGAAAGAAGAAGACAAGTGATGATTGAAAACCTACAGTGATTAACTCGCTCTTCAATAGAAACTTGATCAGCCTCAAAATGAGAAACATGCCCTTTATTAATGATCTTACTAGGAGGAGGACTCTAAAACTCAGGAAAGTTACCTAAGGATTTAAGAAATTCTGTGAAATGTTTCTTCAAACCCAAATCCTCTGAGGCAGGAACCACCACAGGGTGCTTCTTAATCGCAATCCTAAACATTTATATATTACTAACATTGTAGAACGTCCAAACTAATGAATGATCAACATTATCTGGGTCAGAATCATCCTTCGCGAGTGGATCAGAATCATCAGAGCTAGGGTTTCCACCCGGCGCCCCGACCTGCGACTCTATCTTCCCTCGATACAAAATATCATGGATGAATAATAACCATAACTAAATTATATAAATTATTATTTATTAGACTCTATATTTCCAAGTAACACATAACAATTACCTTTAAAACGTTTCACAAGTTGGTTTATCTATTGAGTAAAAACCTTTCAATTTTAGCCATCTATTTCATCTCTTGAGACAACCAAAGCACTAAGGGGCGTACATTAACCAGTCCCCAACTTGTAGGGAGTTCCTTAAATGGTCCCCAACCCATGTATTGCATGTCCAAATCATTCCTCATATATTTAATAAACAACATGCTCTATCATATTGAAAATTAGTTTTCAGAATTATTAATATAGAGGATTCTAAGTAACAACAAATTTTATTGATTTCAATGAATATAAAACCAATAAAATCTCATTAAAATAATATCGAGGGAAATGACATTTGAACATTCCAAAGTTCCCCATAACACCTTAAAAAATTTAAATAATAATAATAATTAATTAATAATATTATATGAAACTTATAATATCATAATATTAAGTCTATTCATGATATTACCTGTCAAAATGAAGTATATACACCAAATAAAAGTGAAATGGTGCATAAAAATAAGTAATTACTATTTGAAAGTCAATTGAGTCAAAATTTCTGACCTTGACCATAAGTTATTTTATGTGGACATTATAATCCTGTATAGTTATTAAAAATATTATAATAACATATACCATAACCATACTCATGTTTATAATATTATATATGAACTTTTTATAATATTTTAATTCTATTTTTTAACACTCCTTTATTATTTTCAGTAATTTGGGTGTTAATTGACTATTTTTCTAAAATATTTTTCGACCTGAATTAATTATTCCTATTAATTAGATCAATATTTATTCATATTGATAATTTAAAACATTACTAATGTGTCATATATTTACATACATATTTTTTTATAATAATATATAATGTTTGGAGATTGCAAATGAAATGCACTGTTCATGGAGATAGTAGGGTGTACATACGCATGAAATCTGCTCTAATTTCATTGTCATATTACAATATTGAAAATTTAATGATACATATGTAAATTATAATTAAATTATCATATATGTGTTACATAGTTATATTAATGTAATCTGTAATACATTCATTGTATATTTTGAACAAATGACATCACTTTAAGTAGGCAGCAGTCCACACTTCCACAAACGATGTAATCGTATTAACCCAAAATGGAATGTATAAGTGTATTTGTTATAAAATAACTAAATAATAATTATGAAATTATAAATATAATATATATATATATTATATAAATATATTTTACTTCGTAATTACCTCAATGATATTTGGTAATGAAATAACAAACAATCATCATTTCGTGATGAGGTAGTTCATCGTTCACAAAAACATAATGTTCCTTAAACATTATAAGGGATTGTGTGTTTGTGTAGTTAAGAAAAATAACATAAAAAAGTATTAATATATTTTTATACTTATTTTTTTATTTTAACATGAAATAATAATAATTTTTGGTGTAGAGAATGGAAATAAAACTAAATAGGTTAATGAAAGATGTTACCTCTTAATCGGGTAACTCCTTGTGGTTGGTACAAAAGACTCCTTGGAATTTCTTACTACGCAAGGGGAGGATTATATTATGAAGGGATAGATTTTGAGGATATTCTTGGGAACATATTATTCATTCAAAAGTTTCTTGAGTGGTTTGAGAAAGTGGTATATTTCATTCCTCTTTATAGTGGAGAGGGAGTGACACTCTTGTAAATACCAAAATATATACGTTAATGGGAAGTAAAACATGCCAAACGTTCATCCAAAATGAAAAAATAATGGATAAAATTGGAATAATGTTCATTGAAAATATGAACCTTAGAAAAATATGTTATTTTAATAATTTTTTTGTTCACATCTATGATTCACCAATTATATCATTTTGGTTTTGTTAATACATTGAGTATTAAAACATATGTGTTTCAAATATTATTACTAAAATAAAGTAATATTTATTAGAATATTTGGATCCAATAAATTATTAAAATTATATCTAACTTATAAAAAAATAGACTGTGTTTTGGTAATGAATTTTTAAACCAGCCCATTTGACACGCTAAAACCTTTCTTAAGCCTGAACTATGTTAACAACATTTTTACAATACGTGGGTAAATATGTTCATTATTAAAGATAAATTGGTAAATTAATAGATAATGTATAATATATATTAACACTTAAAAATAACTTGGGAGAATATATTTTTTTAAAATTTCAAATCATTTGATAAAATGTCGTTTATTGTAAAACAACAATAATGCCCATTTTGACATTTTTTTCAAATTTTAATTTTAAAATATCAAAAATATATTATAATACAAATATATTATGTTTAAATCAATGTGAAATTATATATTCAACTAGATAAATAATTAATTAAAATAATTCAATCAATATACTTCACTTTTAATATTTATAGTATCATTTATTTTAGTTAATTTTTAACTAAATAATCTTGACATTGGTGTTTCTTAATAATTTTATACAACTAAACCATATATAATAATTAATGACAAATAATTACCATAAAAATAATCCATTTATCATTCAAAGGGATATATATGACTGAAAACATGATGTTTTTTTCATAACTCAATGTTTTATGAATTGAAAATGTAAGGAAAGTTCAATTTTTTTGTTTTTCTGTAATTAATATTTTATATAGGTAACATCTATTTAATAATACAAACATAACACATAATATTTTTTACCATGGGTGGTATGTAGTCTAAATATTGGATGAAAATTTATTCTGGACATTTTTCTATGTCATTTTTACCATTAAGAATATGGTTTAGTGCCTTATTAAGCTTATTGCTACATTAATCACAGTAATTAATTTTAATCACTTTCACAAAATTTTTTTTATGAAAAATTAATTTTAACTTAGTATAAAAAAATTATGATGATTTCAATCGTGTATGTATATTTTTTAAAATTCCAATCACAAAAGTTGGAAAAGTAGGATTAACATTAATCTCGATGATGTGGTGAGAATTCTGGTTTTTGAAGTTAAAATCTTCAAAAGGTCAAAATATTTTTATATCCAATTTTAAAATAAAAATTATTACAATATTATGAATTGAATTAATATATGTATAATTGATCTATTTATACTTCAAAGTAAATTTAAAACAAAATTTAATATTAGTTATTATTTAAATGAAAATATCATTTTTAAGTAAAATGCAGTATTTTTCACTAGTCATCAAATAATGAAATTTCTCAGAAAAATAAAAAAAAATCACTCGAGGACAATTATGTTATTATAAATCCAAAAATTAAGTTCATATTGAAAATTAAAATTTATTATATTCAAAATTTAGTTTTAAAAATGGTGCTCCATTAAATGGTGGTAAAACTCAATCTTGTATACAAGATAATCCACTATTTTGTGTAGTATAAGCTTAACATGGTGTTTCATATAAATAAATATAGAAATGTAATTATTATTTATTTATTAAATTAAAAAAGAGTAAATTAATGGGGTGTTAAACTCTCCCCACCTTATTTAAATTTAATCCTCACAATATAAACAATATCTTAATAATCTAGGTATCAAAAATTTACTAATACTAAAATATCCACATCATAAAAAGGGTTAATATCACATCATCTAAATAAGAGAGAAATGAATTTAAAATGATTACATAACTTGGTTACCTAAATTGATAACCAAGGTTGGAAATGTAAAAATTGATCTGGAAGTAAAAAAAATAAAACAATCAAGTTCTAATATAGAATGTCAGATAACATGTTTTGATGAAATTTGTTGACCACAAAACCATAAACCATAGGTGTTAATAATGGCCAGTGATAACATAAATATTGTTGATAATATGAAAATATTTTTGTCTCAAAACCCATTTTTCTATTATTGAGGAATTATATCACATTATAAGAATATAAGTAAATATAATCGTATCCTTTAGTCATACCTTAAAATATTTATAATAATAATCTTATATGGTGAAGGTGTAAAACAGTCTATAAAACTTTATACAAATAACAAAGTATACCATTTCAAAAATGCCATCCTTTCCAAAATATTATGATCCACCAACTTAGAAGTAATGTCACTAAATTTCCAAAATTAACTTATCATTATACTTTAATCAATATGAAGTAGCTTCAAATTTTCAGATTCTAAAAAAGTCAACAACTTAATCATGTATCATCAAGAAGTTTGGAAATAAAAAAAATCACCAAAAAACTAACTGAAAGAATGATTTTTTCCTAATTTTTTATGTTAGAAATATGTTATTTTATATAATCCTTTAATACATAGGTGTTTTAAACTCCCCAAATGATTCCATATACCACTTATAGACAAGTCATTAATCAGTTACAATGTAGTTATCACTTATCCAAAACAATCATTTATTCATTATTATCTCAACATTATGAACATATTATGGGTTATATTTCACTAAACCACATGTTATCTAAAAAAATACATACTTTATATTGAATATACATTCATGGTACGATTTAGTAGTTGATATCTGATTAATAATGGAGAAGGTTCTGTATTACAATACTCATATATTCTAAACTAATTATAACATGTACGTTGCTGATAAAATATTCCAATGGAATAATTATTGAATATGAATATTAATAATTCCTCTTCGTTTGTGGAAGTATCATAAATTTACCATTATTTGATAGCATCATTTGGGGTATATTCCTTTTATGATTGAAACATTGATTTGAATAATGTACCATCTCATTATAGTTAATCATTATACGTTGGAAACCTTTTTCATAACCTTTAAATCATAATAATGGTGTCCTATCATTAAAAACTAGTAAAAACCCCCATTACCATTAAGCATTTACTAAGGGGATTATTTCAACAATTTTCACATGTGGGAAAATCGTTCATTTTGTTCTTCCCATAATCCAACTTTTTTATCTTACTTCTTATTCTTCTCTTTCTTCCCTTCAAATCCATATGACATAGAGAATTATCTACTTATCTCATTAGCACATGATATTATTTTAACATATGATTATAATACTCTTGAGTCTATTTCACTTAGAAATTAAGGCTTGAGACCTTAAAAAATATTATCCTTCTTACTCATTGGATGACATGCAGTGGTGGAGTTCACATTATTTCAACAATAAACCATATATAAACAATGGTATATACTGGATTAAATCCAAACATTATGTATAATCCATAAACAAGTGAAATAATTATTATAAAATAAAAAATTTATGAACATCCAATATCATATTCATAAAATTGGATTACTTGGGGATAACTTTACAATTATTCCCTTCATAATTATTTATAAATATAATATGAATTGTCCTATGGGTATCATTAGGGAGTGTAAAACTGGGTGTGTAGTAAGGAACATTTTCGTGCATTAGGTTACACCATGTAAGGCCCGACACACATTTCCAAAGTTATTACTTCTGGGTACATCTATTCTAGAACCACATCGACTTGTAGTATCGAGAAATATATTTATTGCTAGGAATACCCATAAAATTTCTATCATATAATAGTTTTAGGATTTTGTTCTATAATTATGCATAGGGTCTATATTAAGGTTATTCTCACTAATATAATTTTTTTAAATATAGTTTCGAAGGTTATTTCAAAACATCCTTTGATACCAACAGTAGAACTATATCCCCAAAATCCTAGAGCGAGTGAATTACTTAATTATATTAAAATGATTTCAAGGAATCAAATCCCCACAGACTGGTCATTTTAGTAGTCTTGTAATATGATATTACATCATGATACCCATAGTACAGTGAGTAATGAAAATAAAAAAATGATACATAAAAAATGAAATAAATTGAAACCATGAAATATTATTCATAGGATTACTTATCATAATGTTCAGAAAGGAAATATAATAAGGGTGATATAAAATGATCAATAAGTGTAATAAAAACAAAATAAACAATCAATCATTAGGAATAAATTTACATGGGAAGGTAAATAACTGATAACACATTCCATTCAATTGACATGAATAGTAAAAATCAATATAGAAAGAAAATAAATTGAAAAACATTCAATATAATTAGTGTCATACAAATTAAACCTATCTATTGATATGTTGATGCAAAATTTCATGGATGAATAATAATCGAAACTAAATGAGGTAATTTCTTAATTATTTGATGACATATTTCCTAGGTACATGGAACCATTATGGTCAATACCTTTCAAATATGGTTTAGATATTAGGTAAAAACCTGTATATTATTTCCAACTAATTCATCTTATGATACTAATGATACATCCAGGGGACTGCATTATTCATTTTGTAACCCGTATGGCTTGCCTTAAATGGTCCCTAATCTGTGTACAGCATCTCCAAAGCATTCCTCATATAATGAATATGAATATTTACATACCATATTGAATAGTAAATATAGATTTATTAAAAATACATCAGAGGAGGTTATGTGAAAATAAGGATTGTTGATGCAAATGAGTTGAAAAAACAATGAATGATCATTAAAACATTACTTAGGGAATTGACATTTAAACATTCAAAAGGGTTACATACCACCTTATAGAATTTAAATAATAATACCCATGATTGAATAATATTAAATGAAACATATAATATTATACGTTTAAGGGTATTACTAGTATTACATGTCAAAAGGAATTATATACACCAGATAAATGTGAAGTGGTGCTTAACAACAAATAATTCTCAATGGAATGTAAATTTAGATGAAATCCATTACCTTACCCATTATTTAGAATAACTAGTTTTATCCTCTAATATATTTTTTTAAAATATGTTAATAACCTCTAATATAAAAATAATGATGTTTATAATATCATGTATAAAGTTATAATATTTTTATATCATTTTTTAACACCCCTTAATTATTTTCACTACTTTTGGTGATAATTACATGGTTTTCACATGTATGTTTTCACATGAAATGTGTTTTACCTTTTAATTAGATCATGATTTCACCTTATAAAAAATATAAACATGAATTAATTATCATATATTTTAATTAAATATGTTTATATAATAAAAAATAATGTTTTGTGATAATAAATGTAATGCACCGTTCATTGAGATGGTAGGTCGTATTTATGTACAAGCACTACTCTCATTTGTTTATCATATTAAATGAATCAAAATGAAAATGATACATATTTATATTATTCTTCTAGTATCATATCTATATTATATATGTTACATAGGTTTATTAAAATAATACTTAATATGTTTCATGTATTGTGTGAATGAATCAATTGCTTTAAGGAGGTAGTTGTCCAAACTTCAACAAATGATGTTATCATATTTACAGAAAATGGAATGAATGGAGGTATGTGTTATAAAACAATTTTGAAAACATAAATAAATTATAAATATCACATATATTTTATATAAATAATTTTTATCTCATAATTACAACCATGGGAGGTGGTAAAGGAGGAACATACAATCATCGTTTCATGAGGCGGTAATTCGTCGCTCACATAAACCGAATGTTTGTTACACATTAAATAGGATTGTGTGTATGTTTTGGTATATCACATAATATAACAATATATTAGTATATTTATGATATTGTTTTTGTTATATTATCATGGAATAATAAATGTTTATGGGGTGTATAATTGAAATAAGACTAAAGAGATTAAGAAAATAGGTCACCCCTTAATCAAGTAACTCTATTTGGATTGTACAAATAGGACTCCTTTGATTGATTTATTCATAATGGAAGGCCTCTATGATTATGTTATGGATTTTGAGGATCTGTTTTTGTAGATACTATTTGATCCAAATATCATTGAGGAGTTTGACTAAGAGGTATAGTGGTTGTCTTTTTATAGTGGTGGGGGACATGCATTCCAATTAATATGAATATGTATTCATTAAAGGGAGGTATACCTTTCCAAGAGTGACTAAAAAATATGAAAATTAATGGATTAAATGTGAATCATGGTTGATTAGAATTTCCACCAACAAAATAGGGGCATTCAATTAATTTGGTTCTTTTTCTTATAAGATTTCCCATTTTTATCATTTTGATTTTTATTAAAGCATCTATTTTCCCATCCTAGGTAATTTATCAATGTAGACTAAACAAGTAAAACTTATTAAAAAAAATAGATCCAAAAATTTATCAATATTGTATATAATTTTCTCAAAAAACAATGTTTTTTTTTAAAATTTAATTTTAAAATCAGTGTCTGTGACGTGCTAAAACACAACTAAAACTAAAACTATTTTAACAATGTTTTTACAATATATGTGTCAATATGTTGATTAAAAAAAATTATTCCTTTAATAAACCATATTTAATATTCATTAATACTACGAAAAAATTGGCAGATATAATATATTTATTAATTTTAAATCATTTAATAAAATTTATTTTATTATAATATAATAACAATGTAAATTTCAAAATTATTTATTTAATGTTATTTTTAAAATATCAAGACCTTATTGGAATTCAAATATGATAATTTTATATACATGTAACATGATATATTAATCTAATAATATAATTTAAAACAATAATTCAATCAATATACCTAACTTTTAATATTTATATATAATTTATTTTAGTATATTATGAACTAAATAATCACTACATTGGTGTTTCTTAAGAATTATACTTAACTAAATAATTTATAAAAATTAATGATAAAAAATTATCATAGAAAAAATCATTTATCATTAAAAAAATTATGAATATCAAACAATATGATTTTTGTTACATATCTCAATGTTTAGGTAAGGAAATATCCCTTTTTTTCTTACATAACCTTTTATGTAGGACACTTTAATTTAATAATATCCCAATAATACATAAAATTTTAACCAAGGGGTATGTGGTCATGTTCTTGGAATAATTTTTTTTGAAAAGTTTCCAGGACATTTTGGCACTTATGATTATGGTTTAGTATCTTTTTAAGATTAATTTTACCTTAATCACTATAATTACTGTTAATCACTTTCAATAATACTTTTTGGTAAAAATTAATGATTATCATAGTGTAATAGAAATATTATATTGATTAAAAAAATGTATATCCATTTTTCAAAATTCAAATCACATTAGTGGAAATATTAATATCAACTCTAATATGGAATGTGAGGCGATAAAGAATGTTTTAATGTAAAAAACATTCAAATGTTCAAAAAGTTTTTATGTACAATTTAATGTTCAGATAAATAAATGTTTAAAAATTAGAATTTTTTTAACGAAAATTTAGTATTATAACTATCCATCCAAAGATGAAACTTAATAAAAAAATGACCAAAAATTCACTATAAGATAATTTTTTATGATGAATCAAATAATGATGGTAATTTGGACATATTAGATTTATCAATGAGTCAAAATATAGTTTAAAAAATAAACCATTAAGTGGAGGTAAAATATTATCATGCATACAAGATAATCACATGTTTTGTATAGAATAATATTAACATGGTATTGCATATATTTAATTATATAAAATGTTAATTTCATTCATAAATGAAAACATTTTAATGTATTGGGGTGTTACACACTAGATATATAATGGATGAAAAAATATCTACTTTAGATCTTCTGACCTCTATACCATGTTTGGAAACTACATACCCTTGGATAAATCCCTGTTATACCATGAAAAAAATTATTAAATTGAAAAAAATATATTTTTCGCAATGAAATGATGTAAGAACTTACCTAAATATGAGATAAAGTCAAAAAATAAGGAACCAGAAAAATAAAATAAAATATTACATGATTAACTCATTTAATTTTATAATAAAATAAAAAAATTTACCCACAATGTATCTTTGGAATCTACTTATGGTTTTACAAAGTCCAAATAGTATCCTTTAGTATAAAAATATACTAAATTGGAAATTGGATGTCATCCTATCACAGACATATAATACAATTGTAACTTAAAAATTAACTAGGAAATCTATTCAGAAAACAATCGAATATCCCACCATTAACACCCTAAATAAAATGATTACTAAATTATAGTGAGAATGATACTTATGAGTCAATTAATTTAGTTTCTTATAAGTAGTACACATGCACAAACTATTTCAAACCCTTTTTAGAACTGACAAATATATCCCATTTTGATCAGTTGTGAACCATTTTTTTAGTCACAACATTGATGGGGATGACCCATAAAGAATTATTGATTGGGAAACTTACATGCACGTCCTGAAATATACCATCAATTTTTTAATAACACATAATACATTGGGATTATTTATTCTTTGTATATGAAATACCAATTTATACACAAACAAAAAAAGAAGAATATAAATGCAAATAGTGTTGCTACTATGATATTATCAAACAACTACCACCAAATTACCCTGATTTTATCCATTAATATATTTCTTGTTTTTGGTCCTTCAATAGTTGGGAGATTATTATCAATGAATATTGGTAATTTATCACCATTAAATAGGTTTGATCAGTTGATATTTTCTGTAAATAGATTAATTTAAATTGTGGGTGGGTAATATATTGATAAAATTATCAATGGAACATAAATATATGGTTAATTAACTATAATATAATAATAAGCATTATTAAAATAATAAAATAATACATGAAATATTTTCAAATAGTCAATGACTATGTTATAATAAAAAATAACATACATAGATTAAATATATAAACCCATATAAAATTATAACTTATTGATTTTTTCTCATGGAAAATAGGTAATGTAACACTCTTATTCATCAAACAGAACCAATAATCATAATCTATTTAAGCATGAAATAGAGAAAATCAAATAGTTTTTCTATTATTTATCAAAATGGGACATGAAAAAGTAAAATTATCATATGAGGGGTACTTCATGGAGTACATAATATCACATCTCAAAATTTCATCCCAAAACATCGTAGAAAGAACACCATCAGATAAATTTATGATTTCTTTAATTTTTATGATGAAGGGCCTATCCATGGGAATAAAAACATGATAATATACATGATCATTATCCCTATTAATCATGCGGAATTAAATTAGAAATATTATTCATTTTAACTAACTAAATACATTATCAATGGCTCATATAGGATTTTCCATAGATTTAATTTATAATTACTCCCATATCCATGTTGAATTAGATTCAAAAATTTATATATAAGATAATTTAGATAGAGTAATTAAATTTATCAAAGCACGCAAATGTCATAAAACATCAGAAAAGTGAAACTCATAAATAGGTTTGGGTATAGTGAATTCCCTAAATTCGATAAACTTCATAGGCATCACTAATGTTGGAGTAGGTATAATCGATAAATTCCTTCCAATATTGACAATATCATTTCCCCTGAGCCTACTTTTATTGGTTAAATGTCCATTCGATAATTTAGCATATTATATAATTTACATTATGGTCTCAAGAAGATTTATATAAATTTAAAATTAATTTATTATATTCAAGTATACTTTATTATATATCCACCCTATATTTATTATTTATTTATAAAAATTGGTTAAAAAGAGTATGTGGTTTAGGATGTACATATAATGATTTATTCCTTAATATTACACATTCACATGCTCATCAACATAGGGTAATCGGGAAATATAATAATGTAGGATGAAACTTATTTTGTATATTAGAGTATATGTATTAGTTGTATAATTTTTCTCTAATCAATGTCATATGATGATAATTTAATTTATTTAATTTGGAGTGATTAATAAAAAAAGATTCCAATAGTTCCTACTTATTAGTTGAATGAAGTTTGTGGTAGTCAAACTCATTTTGGATTTTTACAACCTGAATTATAAACCCTTAAATTTTAAATAATTCAATTTTATTAAGAATAATTTGTTTCCATATATCACATATCATATAATCTACCATTTATGGATAATATCATTATATCTATTGTTGAATTTATTCTCATGTTTCTAATATCTTTTTTAATTGTTGAAAACCATATTGGTAAGGTTGATATACCGTGTTGTTTTGTTGAAAAGTTGTACTTTTGTTAATTTACATAGACTTTCCTCACTTCTAGGAGATATTTCCATCATGGTTTTCACATTGGTTCAATAGATTTATACTACACTTAATAGGCTGATTACTTTGTCTATGAATATGGTGTAGTAGGGAATGATGTGTCACAACCCTCTATCTCATTAAGTAGTGAGAGTAAATATGTTCTATGATCCAGTGTGATGATAATTATACAAAACCTTATTAGAGTGGGTGGGTATGGATTATGATCAATTATGTCTATCTCCCCATAGAGATAAATTCCTCTAACTTATATTCAATTAAATTATTTTCAAGATAGGGACATGAATAGTACAAAAACCTTAATGATGGTGTACCTTGAAATCTGCATTTTTGTGTGTTTTATTCCCTATGGTATATCAATTCTTGAGTGACCTCAATGTTTCGATGACATATTCTACCCAATAAAATAATTAATCACTCTCATATCTATGATAGTTATACATTTTTATCAGTACAATATTATGAGATTCTCAATTATTTAGTAATTTGGGAAGGTTTTATGTGACTTGTTAAAGAACACCCAGAACTCAAACATTGACTGTCATACAACTTTTTAGATTACTAATATCACTTTATTGGTTATTTCTTCTAAAATATTCTTCCATATGAAAATATGTTTCAATAATAATAACATGAAATATATTTAATTTATAATTTATACATCAATATATTTTGGTTTTATAGTGTGAGAAAATAAATCATTTTCCTTTGGTATGGTCTCTAATGATATGACATGGTTTCATAGTTGTAAAAACCAAACTGAATAATCTTATAATATAGTTTGGATATTTTATTATGAGGTTATGAAAGATATATAGGAGTTTAAATAACCCTCATTTGAGCTCAATGTTATATTTTAGAGTTGGATATGCAATCCAAATTGAATGATATTTAACATAATGTGTAATAAACTCTAATGTGGCTATATCAAGATAATAGTTTATTGGGAATTATTTTGTGTTTCATGTTAGTTTCAGATGAGTTACAAGTTTTATTACTCTCAAAATAGTGGAAATACCTATATAGGGAAATTTTAACACCACCCACTGTTTATTATTTTATAATTCATGTTAGAATGAAACAACCAACCTAAATTTAATTATCAAAATGATTTTTGATATGAGATTATGTAATCAATCTGTGAATAACAAAAATCATGATCCTCCCTAGGTTATTCTAGTGTAGTGGATCTCATAGAGGATCTGGGAAGTGTACTTTGTGTATTCACCCATGGTCTGGGAGGTGAAACATGAGGCGGCTTCTCGCATTCCTCTATCTTTCGGTTTTGGTTCTTTGGATGGATTGTGTATTCTGCAGTTTGATGTCATTCTGAGGCAGTTCATGGTTCATTTAATGCGACAAGTTTCATTTGATTTTGAATTTTAAAATTTAATATGTGGATTGAGATGGTCAAGGTGTGGTAAGGTTTTTGATTTTTGATTTTTGAATGGTGATTGAAGGTTGTTTGACGTTTGTTGGCCTACTGTTTTGGGATTTTTAAGTGGTTCCCACTCACCCTCAAATTATTTTTATTTAAAAAAAAAAAAATGGATTTGGAAGATTTAACAATAATATCCTTAAATGAAAATTCTACAAATGATCCAAAAATTAGGCAATTTATAAATAACAATGATGAATAAAAGTAATATGATGTTATGTTGAAAGAAAACTTATAAATAATAAAAAATACCCTATTTTTTTAAAGAAAACACTTAAATATGAGAAAATGAAATAATTTTTAAGAGGGATTTAAAATGATCTCCCTGTAGATTTTTCGGTATTTTAAGTGAATAATAGAGTCTGAAAAGTCTATTATCATAGGTAGGTGGTGATGTAAACAATGATTGTTTCATTCAAATTAAGAAATAAATATAATGAATTTGAAGATATAATGAGATGGTGGGGGAGTGGGGTTGAATTAATGTCATTTAAAAATATTTGAGAAATAATATTATTCAATAAACTATATAATAACAAAAAATATATATAATATACCCCATAATTTAATTACTCATAATTATCGTTCAAAATAATTTTAAATTAAATATGATCCATTGAATAAGAAACTCCATAAACCAATTGCAACAAGTGATGCCCTTGGGGGATAATCTGGGTGTTTCTAAAACTAAACTATTTATTTTTATTATTTATTCACCCATTATGATATTATTCTTATATGGGTATGAATTTTGTTCATCCTATAACACCCAATATCTCTCCCATCAACCCAAAAAATATATAGAATTGTATACATTCTCAAGAAAAGGGAATTTTAATTTGTTCACCACTAATGGATAATCCAAAGAAGATACAAATTTAGTTGAACTAGTATACCAAAATACACTACTAAAATAGGTCAGTGGAAATACATTTGGATATGGACAATTTAATAAAAGGTCTACCCATGATTTTATAGTCAGACATGTTCTCTAGTATTAGCATGTAAATATGAAATCATTATTTCTTTTGGTTTGATGATCAATTGAAAAAATAAATGTTATATTTCCCTTATAATTTCATGATGAGTTAAAATATTTATGTTGTGTATTTATTATTTGTATTATTTTACTCATAGTAATACTTATTATTTGAATGAGGATAATTCAACATTGGAATTATCCTATTTTAATTATTTCATGAATATCAAAATATAGTTGTGTAATACATCCCTCTTTTTTTGTATAATATATATCGAATTAAATATAAATATGTAACTTGAATTAAATTTTATCTCTCCCTATTATTCATACAAAAAAACCAGATCCTTAATATATTCCACCATTATTTTGTATTCAGATGAGAAAATATTTTTTATAGAAGAATTTTCATTATTTTCTTCTCATTCTCTTCATATTTTATTATTATATATATAAATAACATCCATTTTGATATTCATTTAATATGTCAAACCTTCCTATAATATCGTAATTAGGATATCTCTTATTCATGTTTTAAAAATTCTCTGTACATCCACTTTATTCATTATAAAATAAGATATTTTCAATTTTTTTAAATTGAAACACTATATGATTAGTAATTGAAAATACAATCCTCTAACTCATCATAATACTTATGACCATGTTTAGATGTAATGTTATTCACATCATTGAGAAATATCACGATTCTATAAACTTTATTCATGATTTTTTAATTATACATCATGACTGATAATATGAATGATAATCCTCAAGGCTTGCTATAATCTTCTTATTCCTATGCCCAACCACTATTGAGTACACATTACACTAGATCATATTCATTTATAAAAACATAGTATATAATTTCATGAAAACAATTGTCTCAAAATGATTCATAGTAAAACCTATCTTCCATAATATATGCTTGTATAACCTCTAGAAATTACACTAACCATAAAATATTGAGAGAATTAGTATAATGATAACTAGGTTGTCAAATAAATTACTCCATAAATACATCATCCAAGAGTTTGAAAATATTTTTATCATAAAATTTTTAATTATATTGTAAATATATAACATATAACCAATGAGGATATACCATTATAGATTATAATAAATCAACATATAAAATGTATAAGGAAATAAGGCTTCAAAGAAATGATTTCATTAAACCAGATAGTTTTCTCATATTAATAAATAAGAGTACATTGAACGAGATTTTTCTCTTTGTGTTCAACCATAAGAGTATGTTAAAAACTGATTATCCTCCTAATGTAATCAATGTATATTTTCTCTAGGTGATTTATTGTAGATATTTATTACTTTTAAATAAAAACTTCATTATAAAATATAGGATAAAATTATTTCAAAAGTACGTAAATTCCTATGAAATAATTACCATATGTATTTATACCATTTCCTTTTTTGTATCCCAATGAAAATGGTATTTATTATCTATGGTATGCTCCTTTACTAATTTTTTAAAATCATTAGGCCTAATATCATACAATTTATTCTAAGAGGACAATTTAAAATTATTTGTTTAAAAATTAATTTATTATGAAATTAAATCAAATATATTACCTTTTTATTTCATTATATCATCTCATAGGACTACTATCCATCAATTATTGTAAATATCTAAATTAAATAATAATTCTAACTTTTATGGGAAGAATTTAATAAAATAAAAAATTATAGTAAATAACAATTAACTATTATGCATTAAATTTGACAAATTTACTCTTTGAATAAAATCACACCTTTTGTAAATAGTATAAAAGCATTAAAAACTAGAACATAATATAAGAATAATTTTAAATGAAGGGAGTTTATTATAACAACTCATAATTAAAAAAATGCTTACAAATACTATTAAATAGTATAATATTAAAAAAAATAAACATTTTTATTTTTCTCTAATATTACTTTCATATATATAAAATTTTGGAGCCTTGGGTTGTCCCCTATCATTCGATGTTATCAAAATATATTTAGGTTGGAATATATGGGTGGCATGTTTGTGTGGTGTTTATTTTTTCACCATTGAAAAAAAATCAATGAAATATATCTTTTTCTATTGTATAATACAACATAATATTATATGTGGATTATTATGGGTGAGTCATTGATGAATATTATATATAAAAATATGTATTCTAACATCTTGTAATGTTTGGTTGTAATTGTAGTTATCATATTGATGTTATGGTAAAAATTAGGTTATTTCATTCTTGGAAATATAATTTTTTTGATAATTTTATCTCAAACCATAGTCTAATTCAATGTTCCTAATGACTTCCTTAACCCACAATTTGACTTTATTCTTTATTATCATTGTAATATACACTTTAAATTCATTTTATTGTGTAGGAGTTCTGTTCTCTTCAACTATAAATTTGTGGATTAAAGGATCATATTTTTTTCTTCTGCATTAAATATACAATTTATCTATATGGGAAACATATTACACATTAAAAACATTACTGATCATGAAATTTTATGTTTAAATTAGATATATTTTTTTATGATGTGTTGAGTATTTTTGAATTTTAAGAAATAATTGAAAATATGATGTGAAATGAAGTTGAAATTCTAAAATGAAACAATAAAGGTTATTATGAACAACTAATAATTTAATATTAACTAATAAAAAATAAATATTAGCACCCTATAGTGGATAATCACACGCCTCAACTTGAGTTTTTATATTCCTGAACATATAAATATCTCAAATGAAGTAAACATGAATTCCCCTTTCCAAACAAAATTTAAGAAACACTACTCACTATTATGTAATCCAACAAAACGTCATGACTCATATATAAAAAACTTAACGTCATTTAGGATAAAAATATTATCTTATTAACTTCTCCATTAATTCATTCAAATTCATCAATATCATTCCTCCAATTAAAATTAAGCATAAATACATGTTTTTCATCATAAAATATAGGAGGATTCATTTTTATTCATGGTAAAAATGGAAGAGCTATTTGTGAATACTATTTTATTAATAATATTAGTATCTTTCTGTTTTATTTGTAATTTTTAGTTATAAATTTTTCATGTCAATTGTAATTGTTCTCAATAATTTAAACAATAGTAGGAAAACATGATCAATGAATCAAACGCACGAATAACATAGGTCACCATGCATGTAATGGTCCATGACTTCCCTATGAATTACATTAACAGTTTTGTGGTTGTAGAGTGCTTGGAAGAGGATAAGGGAGGTTCGATAGTTGTTTGAGCTATAAAATGATCTTATCAACATAAAAGAGGGGTTTAGGATATAACGGTGTAATTTACAAATTTTGTTCGATAAAGGAGTGATATTTAAATGAATTTATGATATAATACATAAGTATAAAGTGTAAAATATTTTGATCCCATAGAACTATGACTTTTAGAGGATAATTGGTTTGGTTTATAGATGTTATTTTTATGGTGTATGTATTTTGGAGCCACCGGGTGTTTTATCATAAATGATACATTAGTTTAAAAATGTAGTGACCCACAAGTTGTTATATATTGTATTAGACTAATATTTTCCCATTATTCTATAATCACTCTTTAAATATGGTGAAATCAATGGAATTTTTAGATATCTTTTATTCAATATTACATTGCATTGATCCTTAGGTTCTAGTGGATGGTCATTGGTGATCAGTGGTTTGTTATTCTCTATTTTACCACTTGTTTTCCCTCACTCTTCTCCTAGTGATTCATTCTAGTATTATTGGATTACATTGAGGTGTGTTGGACTATGTATTTTATAACCCTTTATGTGGTGAGGTTGATATATGGTTCCTTATGCGGTAGTTTTTTGGGACGTCTCTTATCCTCCCTATGGTGCGTAGTAAGATTAGGAAGCTTCCATGGGGATTTGGATCCTTTTTCTCTCACTATTTATGGACTATGTATAGGCATTTCATAGTTTTTATTACTATTGGGTGTATATTAAGGGAACACATAATAATATAATGAATCTTAATAGTTTTTCTTTATGGAAGGTGGGACAAGAGGTCGCTGGAATCTCGTGGTGTATTCGTATTCGTCGGCTCTAGGAGGGTGACAGTAATGGCTCTGTTTGTTCTGCTCGTTGATCTGAGGATTTTTTCGGTCATGCTTCTCTGAGGAAATCGATGGTGGTGTGTTGTGGTCTTCATGCTACATGCCATTTCTTCATGGATCATTTCTCTCTGAGGGCCATTCTTGATGGGCATGGAGGGTTCTGGTGGTCGTTTTTGACATCACTGGTGGTTTTTCTTACTTCATGTGATGGCAATGGTGCGTCAAGGTGTGGTGCCTAAGAGTCTCTTCTTGTTTATTATGATGGCCTTCTAAGGTGGTGTGGCATCAAATATTTTCATGATAGGTGCAATAGTGATGGATTTCTTATGTTATCCTCTCCGACAGGATGGACAGCGGCATCGATGGGCCTGTCAATGGTGGTGGTGCGACATGTCATTTTCTCTTTGCTCGAGTTCGGTGTGTGATGGATTGGTGCACATGGTATACGCAGTTCTATAGACTGATCGGTAGTTAGATTATTGTGGCTGGGTAAGGTAATGTCATTCATGGTATGATTGACGACAGTGAAGATGATGGTTTCTCAGCTCGATGAACTGCGAAATTTTCCAGTTGACTGGTGTGGTGTTTGGTTTATGACGACGATAGTGGAACTGGTTTGGTATCAATGAAAATGACAATGATAATGTAGAACTCAGTGAGACATCGATAAAGATGATAATGATGACGATGGGGATTTTAGTAGGTCTCACCAGCGTGGTGATGATGGCAGAGGTGGAAGGACATTAAGTTTGAGGCGATAGATGTATGACTCAAGGCAGGCACTTGACTCAAGATTCACGTGATGTGATGATGATTTTTTTCTTTAAAAGTGTTATTTTAAATTTCAATTTATGGGCTCGAACAACATTTGAACTATTGAATTGTAATATTATGAAATATATGGTTTCCGGCTAACCATGAAAGTGGCCTTTTGAAAATGGAAAAAATTGATTTGGAGGTATATGTTGTTGATGATATAGTGCATGCTTGTTTCTAATACTAGAAATAATAGTTATTGGGAACCCAATTTTCTCAATCCATGATACATGTTGAGACCATTTTTATGTTTCTATTTGGTCAAACTATAAATAATGGGATAATGAATAAATATATGGATAATAAATTGTTTTATCATGGAAACCCTTATTTTTTTCTAATACAAAATCTTGGAAAAAAAGTAATGTGATAAAATAAAATGAACTACTAAAGAATCATGTATGTGTGTTGTTGTGTGTGTCTATCATTTTTGTTTTGACCTATATGGTTTGGACTATTTTGTGGTGATGGAGGTTACTTATTAGGTTGTGTGATGCATAGATATGTGATTTGAAGGATGGTTAGTATGGATAAGATGTGGGTTGTTGTGAATTATGTTGCATGGAGGTAGTGGTGTATAGTGGCAATGATGTCTGGAAGTGATGTGTGTAATTGATGTGTAGTTGTGGTGTGTGGTGGTGATGTCTCATTGTTTTGTGTGGAGATTGTGTTGTGATATTTGGTTGGGCTATTCAATATGGGGTTACTTTGGAGAAACGCCTTATTTGGTGTGTTGTCCATAGTTTATGTGATCAGGGATAGTTGTGTCACAGTGTTCTTGTTTCATTTCCTGATTAGCCATTTAATAATGTTTTCTGATAAAAAAATTGAAATTTGGTTTTAAATGAAAGAGAGTTTTAAGAAAAAAATGTGTTCTAAAATGATTAAAATAACCAAATTTTAATTGAATAGACAGTGTAAATGTGAATGATGTGGTCCAGTAAATAAAAATTGAATATTTGTATTATGTTGTAGTTTTTATGGTTTTCCATATAGTAGTCAAAGTGGTTATGATAGTAAATGCATTGTGCATTAGTGTTAGTGGTGTGCACGGGTAAATTTGTTGTGAATCCATATGTTGGTTATTTGTCTGATATATATATATGTCATGTCCTGTATACTATTTCTATATGAACCCCTCTAAAGATGGATAACCTTACAAATGCTCATATTTTCTAGGTTTTAGGAGTTTTCTCTTATATTAAGTATGGCTATGATATGGAGAGATGGATACCCCTCTTCCCTTCTCATTCTTCTCCAGTTATTTCCCGAGTGTATTAAGGTGATATGGGGGTTGATATTCAAGGTGTATTCTTTTTAGATGAGGTGATGAGGTGATGATGTGTTGCTAAAAACTAGGCATCTTTTGGTGTTTTTTATGAGATGTAATCTATGGTGGGGTTCATGCATATTATGAGGAGGAAACTATTGGAGTTGTTTCCCTATAAACAACTTATATATAGTTTATAATTTCATGAATTCATGGTTTTGAATATTAAAAAACTACATAACACATCAACATTTTTATTCTATCTGACAAAGTTTGCGATAATGTCCTAATAGTATATGTCACACTAAAAGGTCATAGTAGTTACCCACTATGATGTGAAACTGGATGTTCTATGTAACTATTCTTGAATATATGTTCTATATCCATATGTTATCATTTTAGGGACACAAATGATATAGGCTATCTGGGATGGAGACTCATAGGACATTGATACACCTTCTCATGGTGTACTCCCTTGGTAATATCCAGTTGGATAATTCAAGATTCAGAACTTCTAGTAGGAATTCTTCATATATATATATAAATATGTGTGTCTGTGTGTGTGTGTGTCATTGGATGTTCCAATATTTGGATATGTGTATTACTACATTCACATTATGATTATTATTAATCTGTATTATGAGTTGCAAAGTTATATATATTACTGGAAACCTTGATGACAGATGTTCATGGGGAGGTTGAATTTTTTGGGTGCGTTATGGGTAATATATCATTAATTGATAATGTGAGGAAGGACTTTTCCCTCTAGTTCTAATGAAATTGGTTATCTTAGGCCCTTTCATGAAAATTTTATATAATAAATAAATCCATATCCATGGTGTTCCATAGGAAAGTTCAATTTCTAAAAATTTAGAGAAAGAGAAATTCAGCACATTGGTTGAAAGAATTATCATGAAACCTTCTTGACTAGATATTTCGATATAATGTGATTATATTACACAATAATAATTCATATGAGGTAACATGTCATTGTGGTATTAGATTTTTTCTCAATCAGTTCCTTAGCTGGTTGCTAGATGTTATTCTTAGACTTTGGGCTACTTCACCAAATGCCACTGACAAAGTGTCCAAGAGGGTCACAAACTAAGTGTATCCAAAATCTACGTTAAATAATATATTATTATGTATTAATTGGAAAGTGGAATAAATATTATTCCTATCCTTGTATTAATTATAATACATGTATATTTGATTGCATTTATTATTCATTAGTTATTTAAGAGAATATAATATGAGTGTAATATTTTATAAATGATTATTTTCTTTTTAGTGAATATAATATTTATTTATTTATTAGTGAATAACGTTGTGATATTTATTTAATAAATAATTTTACATTAATCAATTCCCAATAAAAATTTATCGAGGAATGGAAACATGATTTTAATGGTTTGATAAAAAATAAAAAATAATGAATACAATTTAATTAAATAATATCAAATTTTATATTTCATGTTAAGAACACGTTGATAAATGATATTGTTATTATTATTGTTTGACATGAGGTTATTTGATGATTAAATGAATAAATAATGGAACTTGTGAAAATAATTTATATTAAACCTAGAAATATAAACACCCAATTACGTTATTTTTCTAATAGAGACAATTCATTTTTCCCTGTTGTGTACAATATATTTGTATAATACTCTCAAGAATAGAGAGATCCATTCTCCAAAAATACTCCCATGAATAGAAAATAATATTTTTATATTGGATCATGGAGAATGCTTTGGAAGTGGTTCTCGAAGAGATCAAAGGTGGGCAACACAAGGAAAAGGATATGGAATGCCAGTACTCAGAGATTCCTTCAGTGACATCTTGAGATTCATGGAAAATGTGTGGATCACCACTAGAGAAAATATGAAATTGTTTTCTACAACTCAACAGTGGTGGAACACAGATATATCAACGGATTCATCAATGGATAAAAAATTTCATAAAGTTAATTCTTTGTTTAATTAAATTAATTATAAATAATATATGATAATCCCCTCTGTAGTTTTAGTGTAATTATCTATTGTCTATTTATTCGATTAAATTCAATTGATCATGACATTCATTGTCACATTGATCCCAAATTTATCATCGATTATAGAAGTAAGCAATGTTGGGAACCACCCATCGCATGCTTCCACTACAGCTGTAACCTTCAGGAATGTGGTCAATGTTCTTCACGTTCATAATACCCACAATTATGATTATGTGAAGAGTTGTGGTGTGATGCTCATAATATTTTTTTTGGGATATGTGTTGTGATGGATGGTATTTCTTCTAGTGATAAAATATGTGATGATTTCAGATGCTATCACAAGATGATAGACCTTGCGATGGTGGGGTAAGTAGGTATCCATCCCCAACCACATAAGATATTCATGGAATGTGATGAAAAATATATGGAAGGGATGGAAGAACATGATATTACAAACTAGTGTGTGTGAGTGTAATATTGATGGGGAAGTAGAAATGGGGAACCTTTCTTTGTTATAATTTTGAATACTATATTACTATAATATACGTTTGATTTAGTGAGTGAGCCATGTCAAGGCTCCTATCAGTTTTTTTGAACTACTTATGGTTTTTCAAGTTCTTTTGTTTTTTCACTAGAAAACTAACATGATATTTTCCCATGTGCACATGACATGTTGGATATGATCCTTTTGAGTATTTTTGTATTCGCACCCTATTTATATAAACATTTTTTAGTATCTAAGAGGAATTTGGGGACCAACTTGGACATTAATAGCCTGTGTTTGGGCTTCTATTGAGTCGCTATTTTAAAAATTATCTTTTGGTATTTATGTTTAGAGATTTTATTTTTATCTTTTAACATTTTTCATGTGTTGTGGGATGGTTTGGGGTTAAATTATTATATTATATTTTTTAGTTTCTTTTTAGTAACTTATCATATCACATGATATTATTTAATTATAGAGGGTAATACCTCACTTTAGTGAGATTTATATACATTAAATTTTATTTTAAGACTCATGGCCTACTCCAGTAAGGACTCAAGGTTCATTATATCTCTTTCTTCAAAGTCATATGTTTAGATGGAGGGGATCAATAAAAATTTGTCCCATAGGTGGTTTATTATTGATAAGATGGAGTTTGGAGTAAGAAATGAGTAAGGATTACATTGGTTGGTAGGGAAATATTTCCAATTGAACTTGTTGCATGATTGTTTCAGACGCTTTCGTCGGGGCACGCGCATCCGTCTGTGGAGGTCGCGCTGCTTGTTGCCCCACATTCCCGCTTTCCAAAGGTGGGCGGCTTTCGTTCCTTGTTCAGGTATGTCTGCTCCTTGATCGAAACGGGATGAAGGGGTGTCAGTTCTTCCTTCTGTGGATTCCTCCTCGGAACTTGTCACCTAGTCCGGGTCTCCCTCATATATTTAATACGTTGTTCTTGAATCTCAATCCCGGTTCCATTTCTTCATGGATGCCAGTTAATTACACTACTTCCGTCAAGACTTTCCATAGGGTCTTGACATGGTAGTGACCTTCGGTCGGAGTAGATGGAAACATCAGGCACGTCAGGGCATCTCGGGGTGTACGGACATTGGGGAGCCTGTATTCTTCCTCATAAGAGGGAATCTCAATGGTGAATAACCGGAGGCATGTATCTGAGGTTTTCCTCATCTTCTCATGTTTAACACAGGGTATGTTGCAAGATTAATGTCTAGCGGAGACGGTTACCCCAAAGGCGTGTCATCCGAGGTTTTCCTCAGGCATCTCATGTTTATCACGAGGTAGGCCATGAGTTTAACATCTTACGGAGACAAAGTAAGGGTGATCAGAACGTCCCATAGAGACGGATCATATTGGTATATCCAAAAGGGAAAACACCTGGAAGATGGATGGATCAGAATGCCCAATGGGGACGGATCCGAGGTGGTGAACTCCCTAGAGGGGATATATCACACCGTAATGGCTGATCTAAACACCACTGAGGGCGGATCAGGGGAAGTGCGCCCCAGGATGGGGGACACCATGGATTACCATTGGTTGAGATTGAACCACTTGGAGGTTTCATATGTACCCTATGTAGAGGATAGGGATCAAAACCCACGTAGTTCGAAAGGGTGATTAATCGGGGTGTACACAGAGGACAATGACCCAGATATATGATGGGGCTTACATGTGGAAAGCGGCACATGTGCTGGTAGGAACAGCGAGGAGGTGGGTGGCATGATCCCATTGGGATGTGGCGACCCGGGTGAGAATCAGGATGGGTGATGGACGGATGAATGAAATTGAGGGGGAATGAAATGAGACCATCGTAGGGGCGACGATGAAGTTGGGCTTGAGCCTTGAAGAGGCTTCCTACGTATCATGCCTTGACATGGATCAAAGACCTCATAGTTTGGGTTGTGGAATATAGTTTAACGTCATGCGGGATGGGGGTGAACCGACATGAATGATGTCGGAACGACCGGATGGTGGGGTTGAACCTCGTAGAGGCTTCCTACGTATCATGCCTTGACATGGATCAAATAACTCGTAGTTAAAAGGGATTCATCGGTGAACTGACATGAAAGTAGACCTAGGGGTCCATTATTGGTGGGCTTGAACATCGGGAAGGTTTCCTACATACCATGCCTTGACATGGATCAAAGTCCTAGTATTTCGTAGAGGATGAGTCACAACGGCTTACCGTCAGACCAGAATACAGTTTAACGTCATGCTGGACAGAGACATGGGACCTGACATGAATAAATGATGGGTGGGATTGAACCTCCGGGAGGCTACCTATGTACCATGCCTTGACATTGATCAAAGACCTCATAGTTCAAAGGGTTGATGGAATACAGTTTAATATCATGCGGGATGATAGTGAACCCTAAGGTGAATAAACGACGGGCGTTGGGTGTCGGTGAACCGACGTAAATGAGGGACCTTGGTCCGATGGGAGATGGGCATGAACCTTTGGTAGGGTTTTTACGTACCATTCCTTGACATGGATCAATGTCCTCGTAGTTCAGATTGAAAATGGGGACTTGGCACAGCGACAAGGAGACGGTCTAGGCCAATGATTGTTGGGCTTGAACCTCAGGGAGGCTTCCTATGTACCATTCTGTGACACAGATCAAAGTCCTCATAGTTCGGATTGGGGAATACAGTTTAACGTCATGCGGGACGGGGGTGAAATGACTTGAAAAAGGTCAGAACGATCGGATGGTGGGTTTGAGCCTCGTAGAGGCTTCCTACGTACCATGCCTTGACATGGATCAAATACCTTGTATTTCATATGGGTGCTTTGTCGTCGAACCGACGTAAAGTTGGACCATGGTCCTATGAGTGGTGGGATTGAACCTTTGGAAGGCTTCCTACGTACCATGCCTTGACATGGATCAAAGTCCTCGTAGTTCGGAGTGGATGAGTCACAATGGCTTGCCGTCAGACTGGAATGCAGTTTAAAGTCATGCTGGACAAAGGTGGGACCCAACGTGAAGAAATGACGGGTAGGCTTGAACCTCAGGGAGGCTTCCTACGTACCATTCCTTGACATGGATCAAAGACCTCGTAGTTCAAATTGGTGTGCAGTTTAATTTCATGCGGGACAAGGGGCATACAGTTTAACGTCATGCTGGACGAGGGCGAAACTCAACGTGAATGAACGACCGAGCAATGTGGCTTGAACCTCATGGAGGCTTCTTACGTACCATGCCTTGACATGGATCAAAGTACTCGTAGTTCGCTATGGATGGGGGTCAGGGTCGGTGCTCACTCTAAGCCCACGTGAGTCATGCTCGGTGTGAGAAAAAAGAGGTTGCAAGGACCTAACGATCACGTCGCGAAAGATGCGTCCGTGAGAAGCGAAGAGGGGCTTATGCGTTAGGAGGCCCATGGTGCTGGGACTTACTCCAGGATGGAGGCCCAGAACGGCTTACCGCTAAATGGGGTCGCAACGGCTTACCGCTGGATGAGGATATCAACGTCCTACCGCTGAATAAGGATGTCAACGGCTTACCTCTGCATAGGGGCCCAACGGCTTACCGCTGATTGGGATCACAACAGTGGATGGGGCTTATGTGAGGAAGCAGCCTGGATGCTGCTATGGAGTAGCAATGGTGAATGGGGCTTACGCAAAGGAGCTACCGGGGTGCCGCTATGGAGTGGAAATTGTGGATGGGGCTTACACTAGAAGCTGCCCGGGTGCCGCTAATGAGCGGCAATGGTGAATGGGGATTACGCTAGGAAGCTGCCTGGGTGCCGCTATGGAGTGGCATTGGTGAATGGGGCTTACGCTAGGAAGCTTCCTGGGTGCCGCTATGGAGCGGCAATGGTGAATGGGGATTATGCTATGAAGCTTCCCGGAAGTCGCTATGGAGCGGCAATGGTGAATGGGGCTTACGCAGGGAAGCTGCCCGGGTGCCGCTAAGGAGCGGCACTAGTTAATGGGGATTATGCAAGGGAGCTGCCCGTAGTTTCTTTTTCATGTCTGGCCATGAGGGCATCCCAACTCACTGGTGAATTGAGGACCTCACCTGTGCACTGGTGCACAAGAGGGGTAATTCCAAGGGGCATTGGAATCATGCCATTATAGTCATGGCATTAGGCGTCTTATGCTTGGAGCATAAGGCATCTCTTATTTAATGGAAGAGGCATCCTATTTTTGGAACACAGGGATTACTGCAGTTTAAAGTCATGTAGATAGGACTGTTAGCATCTCATGCTTGGAGCACAAGGCATCCTATCATTTGTCAGACAGGGGGAACTACAGTTTAGATTCATGTAGATAGGAATGTTGGCATCTCATTCTTGGAGCATAAGGCATCTCTCGTATAGGGCAAGAGGTATCCTATGTGTGGATCATAGGGAGGATTCTACAGTTTAGAGTCATGTAGGTTGGACTGTTGGCGTCTCATGCTAGGATCCTAAGGCATCTCTCGTATAGGGAAAGAGGCATCCTATAATTTGTTAGATAAGGAGTGATAGAGTTTATAGTCATGTAGAAAGGACTGTTAGGAAGAAGGTGCCTAGGAATGGTTGGTATTGGGACTTATGCAAGGGCGACCCTTTCTGGTTGAACCTGACATAGGAGCCAAGTGATTGGGTTTAGAGGAGTTGCCTGAGGAATGGTTCGACTCAAGGCACTTGGGGAATTGATGATGAGAACCTCAACTCACGACATAGGAAAAAAACCAAGAGGAATACATCAACCCAAGGTGTTGCATGGTGTGTGGAGGAGTGTATCAAATCATGGTATTCCATAGGTTGAAGGTGGGAGCACATAAGGGTGCAATGGAAAATCTCGACATCCCGACCCGAAAAGTTCGCGGTGCGACTCTACAATTTTCAGCTGGGGTCTGTGACGGTAGCGAAGGGACCGGCCCAGATGGCCGGGATCGAAGCTCTGCAGTGACCCCGAGGGGGGGTGCGGGGGCACAACCCCCGCAGTATGGACCGGTGGGCGCGATGGTAGGATCCTTGCAAAGGATAGGTCTTTGCGAAGCAGCTTCGCGGAGCATGGCCTCGCGGAGCAATAGTCTCTCGTAGAGCAAAGGGGTCTCGCGAAGCAAGGGGCTCCCGTGAAGCTCGGTCTCGCGGAGTAGCATCGCGGAGCATGGGATCACGGAGAAAGTGGTCTCGCGGAGTAAAAGGCTCTTGAGGAGCAAGTGGCTCTCACAAAGCTTGGTCTCACGGAGCAGCATCACAGAGCATGGGCTCGCGAAGCAAAGGGCTCTGGCAGAGCTTGGTCTCGCGGAGCTGCATCGCGGAGCATCGGCTCGCGGAGCATGGACTCATGGAGTCTCGGCTCATGGAGCAGAAACGCGAAGGAAGCTGCTCGCAGAGAATGGCTTCGCGGAGCCGCAATGCGGAGCTCCGCTCGGCCGCCCAAGGGGCGAAGTGGTTGTGGCCATCCTCTGAGAAGGGGGGTGAGCTGGGTATTTATAGGCAAGAGGCGCCGTGAAGCAGAACTCTCGCGCCGCCTCAGGTGCTTCGTGGCGCGCTCGCGAACGTCAAATTCGTTCGCGGAGAGGTACCACCTCCGGAGCTTCGCGGAGGGCTCGTGAACGTCAAATGCGTTCGCAGAGAGTTACCGCCTCCAGAGCTTCGCGGGACTGCGATGCTCGGGTACTTCGCATCGGTGTTTCGCGAAGGGTCATCGCAGCGCATCGCGAATGCCAAATGGTTTCACGGAGCCTCTTTCCTTATTACTTCGCAGCGGTGCTCTTCGATCACGGAGGGGGGCTTCGCGAATGGGCTTCGTGATCCAGATTTCCAGCCAAACATCAAACGTCCATAACTCTTAATCCGTAACTTCGTTCGGGCCCTAAGACCGACAAAATCGAAGCTTGCAAAATGGACTACAATCTTGGATCATGTATGGAAGCATTTGGAAAATTTTGGGGACGTGTTTCTCGGGGTCTACAATGATATAGGTGAATGAAACCATCATGAAAATGGTATTTTAGGGTCCTACCCATGATCCAATGCATAGACTCTAAGAATATTAAACAACCAAGTGAGGTAGACCTATTTTAGTGGTAGAAACATAGGAATTGTACATGCATCATGATTGATTGTGTTACTTTTTGAACTCTGTGACTCAATAAAGTCAACTGAATAAATGAATTAAATGAATAAACGTATGGTAACATAATATTCTATTGGGATACAGATATTATTTGTGATTTCCTTAAATTTTTATAGGTCTCCATCTAAGTGGATCCAATGTAGTTTATGTTTAGTATGATGATCTTGTCAACAATTATTTGATCAACCTAGTAGAAAAAGATAAGGTGTGGATGAAAGATTATCATGAATTTTTGTGGAATATATTAGCAATATTTAAGGGAAGCATCTTAAATGTGGATACCTAGCAGTTATTAGAGGATACTGAGATTGATTTCATTCTGATCCAAGCATGGGTTTTTTTTCAGTTCCATGGGGAGTTAGTGAGTTTTGAGGATATTCATGTCAGTGGTGGATGATGTACTGTAATGATAAAAAATGAGGTATATGTCTTGTGTATAGACATTAGGAGGGACTTATATTCATATAATCCTTAATTGAAAAAAATGGAAGAAAAGTGGTTATATATTCTCCCCCTTAAATAGTGTAGAATGAGTTTAAGGGAGAATGGTGTCATGTTTATCGATAATTTTCACATTTCAATGGATGTTTTTAGAGAAAATGATTCTATAGAATATTCCATAGAGGAGTATTTTCACCCAATGATAAGGTATTTTATCACTTTATTTATGCTCTATACATATCTAGAGTATATTGATTAGATGATTTATATTGGATTTGAGTCATGAAAGTGTTCCTATTAGACCTTCTTATGAATCACAGATTTATTCCATGGGCCATGGGTGTTCAAGAAGTTAGGTTTACAACTAGTGGGGAACCAACCATGATAAATCTACTTTAATACTTTGAAGGTATGTGGATTCCCATCACATGTCAAAGGCCTTCCCTTATTATTGTATATCACCAAGGGACATGGACCCTTCTAGGATTATTGTATCAATGGTCACAGAGGCTAGTATTATGTGGGTATTAAGGCCCCTTTTCAACAGAAACAATAGTTACATTTAACACAGTTTCAACACTAGGGACCACCAGATATTGTTCAGTAACTAAGGGAAGATATTTTTTTGATAGGGAAGCCTCGTAATGGTAATATTCCATAGGGAACTGGGATAGAAATTATTCATGGAGTCTAGTACCCTCAAGGTGGATGTGTTGATCATGGTCATATGTACATGATTGAGGTTTCCATTCTGGTAGAGCCATGAGTTTTTTAATGAATGATCAGTTTATTGTATAATATTTTGCATTATGTTATTGATTCATGAGACTCACTCTCCTTTTTTACTCCTACTTTGGTGCTTTCATTGGGACTGAATGTGAATTGACATTCATTTCTCCTTGTGTAATATATGATAGTGGGAGGCTGGATAGATTGTATTGGTGTTTACCGAGATTGTGATCTACAAGTTAGGTAGAGACAATTAGAATGAGTTTTCATCTTATAATAGATTAAAAAATTCTATGTTATCCTTATAGTGTACTGGTTTTATTTTGTGTGTTCAGTCACCAATTTTTTTAAGGAGAGATTCTTTTTCTGATGTGGTTGGATTATGAGTGTCATCCATTGGATAGATAGAGGTTATTAGATTTATGGTGGGAATGAATAACCGCTTCTATCTCACTTTGTAGAGCTGTCAGTGGTTCTCAAAAAGGGAAGTTCCCAAATTTGTTGAGGAGTTCTTGGATGTTTTCCCAAATGAGGTTATGATCTAAGACACTCAACAAGATGTCATGTTTTGGATGGAGTATCAATCAGATGTGTTTATGATTTTGAGGGATCCCAATTGAATGAAACATATGTAGTTTCACAAGATGGTGTTGTAAGTGGAGGATTTATAGCATAATAGTTTATTCCAAACAAGTATGTTTTGGTGGAGTGTTGCAATGTTATTCACTAAAAGAAGTCAACAATTGTATGGGGATGTGTATAGTCTAGGAGTGGATGAATTAGTTAATAGTCTAGAATTGTTACACTCTTCTACAGATCAATGATATCATTTTATTTTTGAGAATATGTAGTTTATTTTTAATGATCTATCTACATTTAGAATATCATTAGATGTGGGTGAAAGAGGAGGATATTCGAATGGATACCTCAAGGTGTAGGAATAGGACCTTTGAGTTTATGGTCATGTATTTTATTGTCATAGATTTACCAACTATGTTCACGGGGTACATGAAATACTTTCTCTATACATTCATAGACCAATCCATCAACGTAGACATCGATGGAATCATGATTTACTGGAAGAAATAGTTGGAGTAAGCCAGGAATCCTAGAGTTGTCTTAAAGTTCCTTTGACACAATATAATATATGGATAATAATTCCAGAATATTTTTTTTGCGAGAGGTACGATTCTTTGGATAAGTGGATCCTTAGAATGGAGCAATAGTAGACCCATATATGGTTGATGTTTTTCTTCTTCAGAATTGTCAATGAATGGGGAATATGATGATAGTTTCATTAGTCCTATATTATATGAACATAGGTTTATTCCTAATTTATCTAGAGTTTTTTTATTACTAACCACATTTTCTAGGAGGGACTAGGTATTTATGAGAATTTATTAGTTCTAGGAAGTAGTTAATTTCCTAGAGAAGAATTAGGTTAGTGATTTATTGATTTGGTTTCTTCAGAAGGGTGTGTCATTTGAGGTTTTATAAGATTTATCTTATTTTGGATTGGTATGTGTGTTGATGTAGTGGATATTATTAGTGTCTAATGGGTCTATGAATTTATGTACCCATTAGCATAAAATTCTCATTCATGATCTAGAGTTTAGAGTGGTCGTGTTTGCACTAATTTTGTGGTGGTATTACCTCATTGGAGATCATTTTTTGGTTTTCATAGACAACAAGAGACATAAATTTCATTTTTCTTATCAAGATATAAATCAACACTAGTGGTGGAGGACATAGTTTCATCAGTGTTATAATTTCTAGATATCTTACACTATCAAAAGGTGAAAAGTGGTTTTTGTTGTGTTGATACAAATTTCGCGAGGAGATAAGGTTCAAGAGTCCATATATGTTTGGAAAGATGTTTAAGAGATTGAAATGATTAATATTGATGTTGGAGAGAGTAGTGGTCATAGTTTTCGTAGTTAGATTACTATGGATTAATCTCTATTGCAATAGGTGTAGCAGTCTCAATGGGGAAATAGAGTGGCTCATGTGATACGTTATCATGTTTGCTATGGTAATGTCTTGAATGGATGGTCAGGGGATGGGAAGAACCAAGTGTTATCTGATAAGTGGATTCATGATCCATTGGTAGTATGTAAGGAGGTTATCTTTGGGATTAATAGCTAAAACATGGATGTCAATCTTTGTTTAACTAAGATATATAAATATATTAGGAGGCATCTTTGGAGACCAGGGATAAAATGTTTGGTGATAGAGTTTTTTGGAAATGGGTCTGGATTGTTACTAGTTAAATGTAGAGAACCACCCTTGTGGGGGATTTTTGTATTCTTTGGATTTTACTAAGTGGAAATGATAATAAATCATGATGGATTTCGACACGGAGTAACCCTAGTCATTGGGAGGTTGAAACACAATTTTGGTGATATAAGAACGAATGACGAAGCCAATAAATTTTACAGGGATCTGTGAATAGAGTTCCTTGGATTTTTAGGAATAGTAATATGTGGATGATGTACTGTGAGTCATGGGGTAAAATTAACCATCATTTCATATCAAGATCATCATTTTACATCATGATTCAGGAGGGGATTTTAGTGTGGTTTTTCTTCCCAATTGTTCCCTAACACTACTTTCTGACATCATATGGATGAGATGATATAACAGATCTTCCAAACACTAGAGGATACATTATGACCTCACATTCTAGAGTTTTTTGAATCATTGGAATGGTACCTTACTATGGTTTAGTTTCCATAGAAAAACATTTATAACTTTTCCATTGGAAAATATTCATTTGAGGTATTTTATGGGAGGTTGTGTATTTCACCATTATTCTAGATGCGGTTTGAGAAAATAATAGTTTGTGGTCTGGATGTGGTATAAAGAACAACTGGGAACATCTAGTTGGTTAAATGGAGGATGGGGACAGATGATGACTCTCTTAAGTCGTATGATGATAGTAGGTGGAGGCCCTTGGAGTTTGAGTTTATTGGCCATGTGTTCTTGAGGGGTTATCATTGATGATAGTTATGGAGGTTTGGATGGAGGATTAATATTTATCCATATTTCTTTTCTAATTTTGATTTGTTGGGGAAAATTGGTGAGGTGTATAGTGATTGAACTTTCCAAAATGGTTGGAGAGGTTTCATGATGTCATCCATGTGTATCGGCTTCCTTAGTATCTTTACAAGGACTCTAACGTTATTAAATGGGGGAGATAGATATATAAGAGACCATGATATTCATTAAGTATTAGATAGATATTGAAGATCATATATACAATGTGTTTCATGGATTAACTATCCCCTTGGATCATGTGTTGTGGAGTCATAGTGGGCTGGGGGATAACACTAAGGAGTGAGAGATGCAAATGTATACCTTGTACCAAATGCTATTTTTCATTATTTTTCATTAATCTATTATATAATTCTTATGATTTGGTTTTTGGATCATTTTATTATATGTGATTTCCTATTTCCTTATTTAGGTGATGTGTGATAAAGACTCTAACTTATGAAAATGGGAGGAAACAAATCCAACTCAATATGTGCAATACTATGACCCGATTAAAACTATGTGTGTGAGTCAGTTCCCCCAATGGTGGATAATATCTTGACACAAGCAATGAATTTCTATGAGTTGTGTCTTCATGGTATTACATTTTTTGGTTTGGGTAGTTGTTAGTTTTTTGATGTGTGGTCGTTGAGATGGTTGTGTGGTAAAGTTGATGTATGTAAATGTGGTATCTTGTGGAAAATACTAGAGGGTATGGTGTTGTGCTAAATTAGAATTAGTGATGTGGTTTCACAATATGTTTTTTTTGGTTATATCATTTTGGAATGTTTTTCTAGTTATATAATTTGAGGTGTAATGAGATCCTTGAAAGGTATCTGAGCGGGTTGTTGTTCACCCCCCATTATAGTCAATGGTATTGGTTTTTTTCAAGATGATGAGAATATATTGAGGGGTATTTAAAGTAGGGGTATTTTCCTTTTGGGTTTTTTTTATTATTGGTTTTATGGTTTGAGATTGATTAGATGAGACTAGAGGATGTTTGGTAGAATCATAGATACTGTACGATATTTACATTGTAAAAGAGGTGTTTAAGGTGTAATGTTTTACTTTATAGTTGTGTGGAAGGCCAATTTAATGTATGTTTTTAGTGAATTAGTGGTAGATAAATAGTATTCCTTTATAAAATATAAGTCCATTGCGTACAATAATTTGATCCACAACAACAATTATTTTTTTTGTAGAAATATGTTTTTTGTTTAAAGATTGGTTTGATGGTGTATTTTTTTTAGATCCCATGGTCTTTACATTGTAAATTTATGATTTATAATATAAAATTCCATACTCCAAGGATGATTACATATTTGGTTTTTTGATATTTGTCCCATTAGTTCAATATCTTGCATATTTTTTGGCGAATCCTAGGTGATTCTAGGGGACTATCTAGCCCATCTTCCCCTATCATGATCCTTTGGTTACTATGGTTAGTTTTTGGTTATTAATGGTGAGTTATTTTCACTTGTTCACAATAATATTCCATTTTTATTATCTCTATGATTTTTTTGTAGTGTTATTGCTTTTTATTGATATGTTTTTAGTTGTTTTTTGAAAACCCTTTAATGTAGTGTTGGTAGATACATGGTTTCCTTATGTAGTTTTTGTTTTTAGAATGACATTTCATTTCCATACAGTGCATAGAGGGTCCAGGAAGTTACTTTTAAGTAGAGGATACCTATTCTCTCCCTATTTATATGATATGTGTTGGGATTTCAGGCATTTTCTTATTTTTGGGTGGATTTTAAGGTTTAGTGTAATAAGATAAGAAATTAGAATAATTAAAAATGATGGGTATGGGGAATATATAATTTTCATTAATGGTTTGTTTCGGATATTGGATATATTGTGAATTCATGATGCCACTATGGAAAATAAATTTTTTTGGGAGACATGTTTTTGTTATAGATGATATATTTTTATTCACTTGTTGTGTTTCTGTTTGACTAAATAAAAAATAAATGGCTAAATAATATATATGTCTAATAAATTGGTTTCCCATGGAAATGTGGGTTGTGTGATATTACCTATTCTTTGTAAAGAAGTAATGTAATTAAATCGCATGAATATTTTTGGAAGATTAGATGTGGGCTATTGGGTATATTTGCTATTGTTGTTTTGACCTATATGGTTTGGGATGTTATGTTGTGATGGAGGAGACTAGCTAGAATATATGATTCATGGGGCGATGATGCTATTTTTGGATGGCATGGATGTGATGTGGTAGTTGTGCATTGAGGATCACTTAGGATCTGGTGTGTAGTAGCAATGATATTTGGTACTGATGTATGGAGATGATGTGTGGTGGTTACATGAGGTTGTGATGTGTGTTTGATCTGTGTTGAAATTGTGTTGTCACATGTAATTGGGTTCTGTGATGTGTGGTCACTATGGTGATTTTTTTGGATTGTGTGTTGAAATGATAAAGTTTGATGTGAGCTAGGGTAGTTTTGTTATAGAAAGGTAGTGTTAATTTCCAGGTTACACATAGTATAAATTTCTAATGAAAAATACAATAAAAATAGGATAGTAAATAAATTATTTGTAATTTTAATACATATGAGGTTAATGGGTTAAATGAATTTAATATTGAATGAATGGGCTATTTTCATTTGAATAAAGTTGAGTTATATATAGAATGTGAAATTTCTGGCAAGTGTGATGGTTGTTTGGTGTATTTTATATAGTTGTGGTAGTGGTTGTGATGGTTGATGTGTCGTATTGTAAGGTTGGTGGTGTTATCTAGGGAAGTTGTTGTAAAACAATAGGTTGATATTATGTTCTATCTATTTACCATGAATTGCATATTATTTCTATTTTCACCCCCACCAAATTTTGATAACCTTAACAATGCTTCGATGTTATCAGTTCCATGTTTTTTCCAAGTATCCATAATGGTTGTGATATATATTTATATCAACCCCCTCTTTACTACATTTTCTCCATTATATATTTACTAGTTGTATTCGTATAGTATTTAGTTTTACTTCCCATGTGTATTTGGGATATCATATATAACGGGGGAAGACATGATGTGATGACCTAGTTTTCTTTAATTAGGAAGTGGTGAGACTTAATATGTGATGGGTTCATTCATGGTAGGAGGGGAGAATAAGGATGATTAACCTCACATTAATTATACCCTATTACTCTAGTTATGTGATGATATGTGGTGTGAATACCCATGTGTCTTTATGTGAGATGTTTTTTGATGGATATAGTGTCTTTTTCAAGATGAGATTTGATAATTAGAAAAAATATAAATAGATTATAAATATCATGAGGATGGATTAGGTATGAATTTTTACATACACACATTAGATATGGTTTGTATGTTATGTGAGATGTATGGAAGGGTTGGGATAATTGTACATTTTTTGTTGGGGCATGTAAGTGTAAAATTTGTAGGGAAGTAGTAGGGGTGGAATTCCTTGCTATAATTTCGATTAATACATTACATAATTATATACATGATTTAGAAAATGATCATTAGTGAGGTGGTAATTAATTAACTTACATTCTTTGGTTCATGTTTGTTTTACTATTTGTTCACTGGAATATTAGCATCCTCTTTTACCTTAAGTACTTGATGACTTGGGTATGATCTTAATAGGATACTTGTATGATTAACATACATAAATAAACTATTTTTAAACATTGTAAGAGGCCTTTGGAGATTAAGAGGGACATTTATATATTAGGTTATTGATTCTATTGAGTAACATCTATAGGAATTGTGTTTTGATAATTCACATTAGAGAATTTTATTTCAATAATTTCATAACTAAGATGCATCGTTCAGTAGATTGGGGTTTAAATTGATATTATATAATTGATTTTATGGATTTTAATTATATATCTGGATCACACTTTATTATAGAGGATAATTTCTCCCATTTGTGATATTTTTATCCCCTTGATGCTCATCACCAATCTGGGAACCACTAGAGCCGTGACTCGGATGTCATTGTCTCACTTTTTTCCTTGACGTTTCATTAAAGGGAGGGGGTATCACAACATTAATATCACATTATTCGGCACAATATCAAGTTAAATTAATAAAAAATGTATTCAAATTTCCATATATAATGATATAATTCCAAACTATTAGTGGTCAAAAATGGACAGTTTTTGCAAATGTCTTAGAAGGCAAACATTTTGTCAATTCATTCCTCTATGAAAATCTATATTATTATTTTATTTATTTGATTTTATTTGATTTTAAAAAAATGAAATTAAATTTATAATCATATCAAACATATGTCATTCATGTATAGTCACCAGGAATATAGAGTGATACCCCGCAATCTAAATGATGTGCATTATGGAATTTTCAATAATGGGTTGAAAAAATAGAAGGTGAAAAATAACATTGGACAACTAGAATTTCGAAAATTTATGTTCATAAACACAAAAATGAAACATTTTTGGAATTATTGAATGAATAATAATTTAATATTTAGTTTAAATATTCATAACATACATTATCACACGTATCATTAAAGAAAATATATTTTCCACTCACACACATAATGTTTTATTTTAATTGTCACAAAAAAATTATTTAATATACGAAATGATAATAATCATTTTTCATGACTTCAACCATAACTTTTATCAAAATAATCACCAAATTTTATCCAATTAAAAATTAATATAATGATTTGTTGGGAATCACAAGACACATGGTCTTATTGTTTAATTAAGTTAAAAAATAACATGTTTGGAAAGAAGAATATTCTAAACCTACTATGTATATCATGTTTTAAAATTTTTTGGGTTTTTTTTCAATTATTCAATATTAGATAAAATTATTTTCAATCATGTCAACCATTATAGAATGAATTTTCCAATTTATACTAATTATTTTAACCTTAGAGAATCATGTTATGGTCACATTCTCATGATTTATCTTTACTTAACCCAATCTATAAAAAATTCAAAATATAAAAAAATATGGATATAATTTTCAAATTTGGGATAGGTAATATGTAGTAAATATATTAATATAATTAAATAAATAATTTATTTAATCCATTCATCTACAAACAAATTTATATGTTTTTTTAATATTTTTAATACTAACATTATACCGAATGTGATAATCAGTGAAATTCAATTTACATAGGGAAAATAAGAGATAAATATCATATCCTACAATCTCCTGGAAATGAATTGTGAAATTTATATTAAATAGAAGATAATGTCTATAGTGAAAAATAACACATGTTAATCATTATCAGTAAAAAATTTCTCATAAACATAAAAATTATTTGAAATATTAATGTATTCGTCTAAAATTATTTTACATGCTGTTTTAATATTCAAAAGGTATATTATCACAATATTGTTTAAATAAAAGATATTTTATCTCAACATAGTCAAACATTTTTTCTTTCTTTTCACTGATAATATTGAATGACTCTACTTTTGATGTAAATAAATAAAATTATGAATGTTTTCCATATGATTAATCGATCATTCCCACTTTTTGTCACTCAAAAACTCTACCTAGATGATGTTATAATGTGGTTGAATTTTGGAAGGTAGGTTATTTTAATTTAAATAGATTATCCTTAAAAAAATTATTAATCTTATAGATGAAAAAAATTTGAATAAAATGGGATTCCTAAGGGGTAATATTAACTAAAAAATAATAAAAATAAAAATAATATCAAATTTAACTATTTAATTTTAGATAAGTAAAAATTTAATCTAGGTAAAAAAATAAATAAAAAAATATTTACATATATATATATATACAATAAATTTAAAATTGGTGTAAGATGTAAATTCTTTTATGGGTTCGATCTCCATAACATCACTAGCTTTATTGGGCTATTTCTCAAACTATATGCCGAATTTTTTAGGATAAAATGATTATTCATTTTTATAATTTATTATTATTTAGTCCCAAATAATTTTTTTTTAATTTTTACCCATATTAGAACAAAAAAATATAATATAACTTATTCAAAATATGGGTTTCTCATATAATGTTTTTATTTGAAAGTCATTATCTTAACATGGAACATTGACCTATAATTTATTTCCATTTTCACGGGTTGGATCAATTAATGCTTCCCTATATCATTTTTATAGAGTGATTCTATGAAAAATTTTACCCTATGACCATATATATTAATCAGATTTCCACTAATGAGATCGGTAATGTCAAATTCCCCAAGAGGGAACGTGTGACACACAATATAATACATTGACCATCTAGACCATTACATGTCTTGGTTTAAATGAAGTTTCAAACTGTATAAGAGAACAATGTTTCATGGTTAAAAGTGTCTTCACATAATATTTTTTAAATTGGTAGGATTTTACTATAGATTTTTAGAACTGTTTATTTTCATAAGCTTCAATCCAATGTTACCAGTTTTTATTAAGGTATAATTTAATCATTATTATGTATAATGAAATATCAAGAATCATTCCCGTGATTTCCATTAAATCCATGTACTAAATTTCAATAATAAAATGAGAATATTTTTCATAAATAAAATAATATGGTGGTATAACTATGATGGTTTTTTATATATCCTAATAAACTAAAATGGTATAAAATATATTCATAAAAAAATTATTTCTAGAGGGTTTGATAATGATTTCAATAATTGTTATTATTTCCATAATCATTAACTCATCATTATCATTAGTATGAAGATGGTAGGTTATGGAAACATAGTATTAAATACCATACAATGACCTGAGTGATGATAATAGGTTATTAATAAAGTGGGTATCATGTCAATTAATATAGACATATGAATTCCTAATAGAGAAAATGGGTCTTCTTTTTTAAGGTGAAACAGAACCCGACAATCATATTATTTTTTTGGGAAATAAATCAACACATTTAAATATGTAATAATTTTCTGAGAGGATGTAGAGACATATAATATTTTTTTAATATTCCTATAAAATAAATTTATTAATAATAAAGGATTTGAAAAATAATAATTAATATATAGATAATTTGATTCAATTTTTAGAGAGATCCCAATTTCTAACACTAAGGAAAACATTGATATATATTTTAATAATCCTTCTAGATGTTACGTCAAAATAAATTACTATGTACAAAATTTAGAGTGGTTTTTTCCTGTTAATATTTTCCTTTACATGACTCTACATGATTGAATATGAATATGTCATCTTGATCAGCCTTTGGGACACATATCATAATGACCTGATCAGGAAAATGCATGATGGACATGACTTGAAAATCTAGACCCTCTATCCTAGAATCTAGTATAAGAAATCACATACTTTACATAACGACCATGAAATGAACAAATGTGACCCAATTATGACCATTATTAATTATAATTTCCCTATTAAATATTTATTCACTTATTTCGAAAGGTCCTTTTAGATTTTTATTTTTAGTGATTTTGGAAAAACTATTAACCAACATAGCCCATGTACATCTTGTAATGATCCAGACTTTTAAACGATATTTATATCCTGATATTTTTTTATATATTTTAACATACATAAAAAAACTATATATCATTAATAGTGAAGTGTGTATAAAGGAAATTGTGACCATCATAATTGAACTGTTATATGAACATTAGTAAAATATGATCGTTGTTCTGTATGACTATTGGAAAATATTTTTTGGGATTTAATACCATTATTGTAAATAGTGTTTATTTTTAAAAAATACAATGTATAATTAATGAAAACAATGAGAATTGATGGCATCAATAAGAAGATTCTGTCATATGAAACCCATTTTTCAGAACATGGGAAGGAGGAAGCATCGCTTGATTTTTCGCATGACTAATCTCAAGATGAGTTTTGACATGTCAAGCTTGAATGAAATCGCTAATAAGAGAAGTTCAAGTTAGTGGAGAATACCACTTGGTAGATGTTAGCTAAGCCACCCAATAAATATATCACCATAATAAACCTAACACTTAGGTTGTACACTAGTGTTATATGGGGTTATGTTTCCTAACCTTACTTATGTAATGTCAAAATACATTGTGTAATTCAAATTGTTATTCCATATATTCTTTTTTATGAATTTGTTTTTTTAATAGAACATATTAAAAATTTGATAAATATATTTGTTAGAAAAAAATTTAATATTTATAAATGATATAGAATTTTTAAATAAAAAAATTCAATATGAATAATATTATTAAATAGTATGTAAAAGATACTCTTAATTAAATATAAATTTGAAAATAACGTTATTATGTCCGAAAAATGTTTTTAAGTGTCAGAAATATTGTTATGCATTATCAACCCAAAATTTAATAATATATAATGATTTTTATAAATAAAATATAAAATTCTCAAAAATATTGAATTATTATGATACTCTAATTATAATTTTTGAGAACATCACAAAAATATTAGGTAAGGATTGATTTATGATAATTTTTTGAAATACATTATTTGTCTCTAAATTATAAAAATACATATTTTGGTTTTAAATATGATTAATTAATTCAAAAAAATTTCATAATAATTTAATAATTAATTAACCACATTCTCTGACATAACATATGTTGTTTTATGAATATCAATTTTTTAATATATTTTAATAATTTGAACACCTACATGTTACATTAAAAATTCTAAAATGGAAAATCAATCGTTAAAAAATTTATTATGTAGAAAATTTACTTTTTCCTGAAACAATAAGAAATATAAAATGATTATAGGATTTTGTGGGAAAAAATAAATTATAATATGACCCAAAAGACCCATTATGTGGGAAAAAGAATTATCATACCAATGGTTTTTTCATTTTGAACAACCTAGATTCCCAAGGACAATATTTTGAAATTATTAAACAAACCCTCCACTTTTTCTATGAATATCCATCAATTTATCAATTTCATGTCACTAATAGTACATCATTCATGATGTTATGGTGGTTTTAACTTGTAAGGAGTCCCCCAAGGTGTTCTCAATCACTAAAGGTTCCATTCCTCATGATTTAGGAGTAACTCTTCAAGGTCAGAGAATTATCTATCCTTTATTTTCAATTTAATAAGATCATTTTATGTATGTTTTCAAAATATTATGGTTACTCTTTCATATCAATCTATTTATCATAACCTTACATACAAGTTATGTTTAATCTATGAGATACCCTTGTACCCCCTCATTTTACCCTTTTCTATGACCACATTTTTTTCTAGTTATGCTGCCAGATTTACTTCACAATTTTTCTCCCATCTACATAACAAATTTTATTTTATTTTATTCTATGAATACTCAAACCTAATTATATTCTATGGGTATTAACTGATATGTAAAAATAATTTATTTTTTTCTTTGATTAAAAATCATGAAACCCACATTCCCTTTAAATTAGTTAAGAATAGAAAAATGATCATGTCCTCAAGAACTTCTGAAACACCATGATTTTGATATGAAACTTATTTTTTATTATTCTCCACAAGTAATTTATAAAATGTATGAGTGGGATTTATGTGTATCACATTAATTAATACATACTAATGGTGTAATTTAATATTTAACCATTGTGTTGGGAAAAGAAGTTAATATATAGTGATGAGTTGTTTTTTAACACCATGTTGATTAATATTGGTAATTTTTATGACACCTCAATCAAAAACCATGATGATATTATCAATAATTTATCATTAAAATGTTCTATCAATATTTACATTTTATTATACATGTTCATTTCATTATGATATGCTTTATTTTCTCTTTCTTATCCTATATTAATATTCCCATATTCTTGTTGATGTTCTTAATTATCAAAAGGAAACTTTTCCCCTTATTTGGCATCATTATCACTACATTCCTTTTATGTACATCCCCAGGTTAATGGATATAGTAAATGTACATTGGATGAACCTATGACGATGTCTTTCAAGTTTATTAGAAGAATTTTTTATCTTTTAATGTATTATGTAACACATTTCTATGAAACTAAATGTTAAAATATCCCTTATATATACCATGTAATGATAAGATATGAAATAAAAGGGATGAATTCCATAGTTGGTATCAAATTCTGGATTATTTTTTGTGGAAATTGTCATATTTAAACATTATGAAGATCCCTATAGAAAATTTTAAATTTAATAAAAAACATCCTATAATTTGGTGAATTATTATGTTAGTGGTTTCTGAAAAAGTAAACACATTTCTAGATAAAAATTATTGGATGTGAATGTTTCATAGTTGAATCTATAGGTAAAACCCAAATATATCTCTTTGAGATAGCCTCAAAACAGAACTTGTGCATTATAATGGTACTCGCTCTACTCTTGGGTAGACACTCCTGGGAGATATGTTTTGTTTGTTATAATATTTTTATGATCCATTGTGCAGGATATATAGAAAATGTAATTGGTTTAAATGTATAACATATATATTATTGTTTTTAAAACATAAAATTCCATTATAATTAAAATATTATTAAAATAAAAAAATTCTACTTATGTTTTCATTATTTAACAAATTAGTGGGAAATAGGAGGAACCACATAAATAATGAGCACAAAGAACCATGCACTAATAGACCACATATTAATGATGTAATGGAAAAAATAATTAGAATGATTAATCATATAACTAAAGTAATGAACAATAACTTTAATCAATATGAGAGATCAAATTCACCTTGAAGGGAACAAATTTCTGATCAGTTCTTTATCCATAAATGACCACATTTTTCGGTTGATCTACCAACCCATTGATTTCTAAATAATGGTTAATATATAAAGAAAAAATATTTTCTATAATCTGTGGTTCCAAATAAAAGAAAGTCACCTTGGTTGTGTACCACATAGAGGGATAAAGAGTTCAATGGTGGAAAATGATTAAAAATATGAAGACAACAATGGAGATTGATTTTATATTGTGGGAGGAGTTTAAGGGAATATTTTTCAATAAATATTTTTCCTATTTGAGGAGAATGAAAATAGATAAGGATTCCCTAATACTAAATCAGAAGTAAAATGATTAGGTGGGATGTTATGAGATGAACATTATGATACTTTACCATTACACATATAGATTTTTTATGTACTAATATAAATGTTGAATTATTATTTAGTAGAATAAAACCTAATATATATAGGAATATATAAAATCAATAAAATGATATATTTGAGGACACATTGCAGATTGATATGAAGGATGAACATGATATCATAGAGAAGAAATCCTCACATTAATAAAATTAATATAAGATATCTTTACAGCTAAACATGTGGAGGAACTTTGATCATGGATGATGACAAAAGAAGGCCCAAATTCTAACATGGATGATGTGTGGAAATAATCATTTGGGTAACTACTTAAATATGAGTGTAAAAATGATATAAGTATTAAAGGGATGTCCATATAGCTCATAATTTTCATTGTGAGGTGAATCCTCAACTTATCAATACTAATGAGAATGGGAATAGGGTGCAGGTCCATCCTGAAGTCCAATTATTTCTATGTGGGAATCCTGGGAACTTTTTCAATTACATTACAAATTAGAATATAATAGATGTAAATCACTGTCATCCTCTGCATAGGCTGAGAGATAATGGTACATCATTTTCAATCATTATGGATTATGTGGAAGCTCCAAATAATATTATGGGAGGTACTGTCATTGTTCTCACAAATTTTGTGACTACTATGTTCGATTTTGGTTTAATTAATTCTTTAAAATCATCGAGGATTATAAATAATATAGAATTAATTACTAATATAATAGAAGTATAGTTATCATTTAATACCTCTAGAGGGATTATCGAAGAATAAACAATATATAGAAACACTAGTATTGATTTTTTTATCATAATCTCATTGAAAATATAGTTTTCATTCTCATGGAGGAATTCAACACTTTAATAGGGATGGATTGAATCACAATGTATAATTATATGATCAACTACAATGAAACGAGATATTAGTTTTATTTAATTAACAACCAACAATTATTTTAAAAGGATTGATATCCCAAAAAGATATTTTTCTAGAAGCACATCTAATATTCATCATTATAAAAATGTTCAGTGAAAAGGAAGAATGAAATTTATTTACAAGAATAAAAATATACCCATCATTCAAGAATACATTGATTTATTTCCTGAGAAGTTACATTGAACACCTCCAGAAATAAGGTTATAGTTCTATATTGAACTCATACGTGGATCCATGATGAAATGAAGGACCCCACATAGAATATAAAATATATAGCTAGAGGAATTAAAGAAACAAATTCATGAAATTTTGGAATAAGGGAATATTGTACCAAGTGTTTATCTATGGGGGAACCTATTCTAATTTTAAAGAATCTGGATGGATAAATATGGTTATTCATTGATTATATTACACTTAATAGGATCATTGTGAAGAACATATATTCACTACCAAGGATTGATAATTCATATGGCCTTATTTGTGGGGATTAATTAATCCCCAAAAATGATCTTTGACATGGTTATAATCAATTCTGGGTCAAGAAATATGATATTCCAATGACCTCCTGACAATCAAGATATTGGCATTATGTGTTTGTTATTATTCCCTTCAGCTTGACTAATTCTCCTTCTATATTTATTGATTTTATGAATATATTCTCTAATGAAAATCTTGATAAATTTGATGTTGTTTTTATTAATGATATTATGATATATTAAAATTTTGAAAAGGTATTTGGGAATCATATAACAGTTATATTGAAAATAATGAGGAAGGATAAGCTATTTTTATAATTCATAAAATGAGAATTTTAGTTTCCACGTGTTTTTTTCTCGGGGAACATTAAAACCAATAATGGAATTTCAGTTGACCCATCCAAGACTATTGTTATGGAGGGGTGGAATCATCATAAAATAGTAACTAAAATTCTTATTTTCCTTAGTTTAGTGGGATATTATAGGGTTTTTTTGAAAAAAAATCATGAAAATCTAATCCAAAAACCAAGGTAACTCAAAAGGGGTTAAGTTAATCTAGTAATGATGTGTGAATAATTTTACGAAGATATAATTAAGAGAGTGGTAAATAAAAATATGTTAACTCTCCCATATTTTGAATAAGGTTTCCATATTTTAATGATTCATCTCTTAATGGGATTGGGTGAATCCTCATAAAAAATGGATATGGTGAGGTCTTATGCATCTCAATAGTAAAAAACTAATGAGAAGAATTACCCTACACTTTTCCTAGAACTAGATATTGATATATTTTCTCTAAAAATATGGAGGAACAACATTTATGATGAGAAATGTGTTATATAAAATAAAAACCACTGTTTGATGAATATTTTCTTGTAAACGGAACTGAACATGAGCAATAAGAGACAATTGGATCTTTTTAAAGATTATGACCACTAAATACATTATCACATAATAAGGGAAAAATTAACTAACGAATTATGTAGGAAAGACCATGTTGTGATGTAAATGATTAGGATTCAAGGAGAATGGCTAAAAATGACTTAATATGGTTGGGAATGGGAATCATGAGGGTATGGAAATCATTAATCATATCCCAAATTATTTCCTAAAAGTCATTACTAGATAAGATCAGGAATGCTCAAAGAGAAGATCATTTTTTACAAAATAAAGTATCAGATGTGAATAATGGGATATTTAATGAGTTCTATATTGATCAAGAATCTATAAAAAAAAATTGTACAAGAATATGTCTTCCATATATTCTGGAGATAAAGAAAGAACTGATGGACAAATACCATAGAGTAACATTACCTATACCCCCTGGAAGTAATAAATTGTATATGGAACATCGTGATCATTGTCGGTGGGATAGTATGAAAAGGTATATTTCCATCTATACCCAATGGTTCTTTGTGTGCCAACAAGTGAAGGCTGGATGAAAATGTTCTATAGGGTTATTACAAGCACTACCCATGAAAACATAGAAGTTGAATAATATCACTATAGAATTTCACAATTGTCTCCAAAGAACATCCAATGAAAAATGTTTTCTATGGGTTATAGTGGAGAGAGTATCTATGATTTCCCATTTTAACACCATTTTGGAAGATTTAACTATGGACTAACTTTCCAAGATATACATTAAGAAAGTGGTGATACTGCATTGGGTGCCAATTTCTATCATTTCTGATCATGAATGAAGGTTCACATATAAATTCAGGAATTTTGTTGACAATATATAAATATTGGATTTAATATTAGTATGGGATATCACCACTAAAATGATTCCCAATTATAATAGATTATTTAAATACATGATGATATTATGGGAAAAATACTAATTGGAATTTCAAAGTTGATGGGATCAAGCCTCCCATTAGCTGAGTTCTCATACAACTAAATCATCTATTCGTTTATTCAAAAAGAACCCTATGATGATCTATATGGAAAGTGATGTAGAAATAAAACTATTTGAGATTAATTTGGTGTTTGAAAAATTATTTTTCATGATCTTTTGCAATGATGAAAGAAAAGTTTCATTCCATCTAATAACACATAAATGTTTCTCAAATTCTGCATAAGGGCTATGATAACAACCATCAAAGGGACATGGAGTTTGATGTTGGAGACAAATTTTTTCCTTCAAATATCACCAAGGAATATAGTCATGTGGTTTTCGAAGAAAAGGAACCATAAACCTAGAAACATTGTATTGTATGAAATCCTTGATCTCATAGAAGCTATGTCTTATCATCTTTCACTTACACCAATTCTAGCTAATGTTCATGATGTATTCCACATATATCTCTAGAGTATGTACATACCAGAACATTTACAAGTAATATATACAGATCTGGTACAATTGTAACATGACCTCTCTTATGAGGAGTAGATGATGGAGATATTGTATTAGAGAGACATCGGTCTACACAAAAATACTACTTTCCTCATGAAAGTATTGTCTAGGAACCTTAAATACAAAGAAGAGATATAGGAATTGGATCAATTAAGGATACATATGTACGCACTCCATTTTCTCAACTGATAGAACATAATGAAAACATTGAAGAAGAAATTTCATGAGGGGGGAATGTAATAACCCATACCTTTAAATGATATTTTTTTCTTGAGAAATTGTCTATTTTACTATATAATATAGAAAAAAATTATATCTCTCTAATAATGAATTGATTAAAAAATAAAATGTGACCATTAGTGTGCGATAGTTATATCACTGTTTGTGAAATATGACCATTGTCATACATGACCATCAAAAACTATACTCTTGGTAATAATTTTAATATTATAATTAGTATTTCAATGTAGAAATGGAAAAGGATACATAACTCATAAAAGAGATGACATGGCCTCAACTAGAAGAGCTATGTAATATGAAACCCATTTTTCCAAACGTGGGAAGGAGGTAACATCATTTGGGTTCATATTTTTCAAAGCACAAGATGAGGTTCAATAAGTGAATATTTATTGAAATAAATTATGGGAGATGTTCAAATTAATAGAAATTACCCATCAATCAATGTTAGTTTAGCCACTAAATGAATATATCACCATCAATGAAATTAACCTTAGGACATTCATGGGTGTTATAAGTGGATATGTGTATAGAACATTGTTAATTAATGTGTAATTACATGGTATAATTGAAATTCTTCTTCCATTAATTCTGTTTAAGAGAACTTTTTCTTTTTAAAACATATGAAAAATTTGATAAATTGATCTTTCAGACATGAATTGAACTTTTTATAAAACATATATATTTTTATAATAAACTATGGTACAATGAAAAATATTTTTAAATTATATATTAAAATTTTATTATTTAAATATAAATGATAATATACTTTAATTATTACCTTGAAATTTTTGAAGTGTCAGAAATATGACTACGCATTATCAAACCAATATCTTATTAATAAACAAGGATTTATATATTTAAAAGTTAAAATTATCACATAGAGATAATTATTACTAATAAAAAAACATTATTTTTGAAATAATCATATGATAATTTATTTACAGTGAATTTATGAGAATTTTTGAAAATGCATTATTTTTTTAGGAATAGTAACAATGTAGTTTGAGGTTTTCTGTATGATTAATGGGATCATAATTATTTTATAATGATATTAAAATTAATTAATAAAAATAAATTATCAAAATAATATTTTTATTTATATAAAGTATTTCATTATAAATAAATCAATTTCAAAACCTATAGGTTACATTTTGAAGTCTAAAATGGAAACATTTACATTGAAAATATTATTTACTTTAAAAAATACTTTTACAAGGAAAAATAAGTAATATAAAATGATTTATATCCCTTTTGAGTTAAAATAACATAAAATAATACACAAATATCCAATACCATGGTAAAAAATTAACGGGGATCCCTTGGTTTGGAATTTCCAACAAACATGACAGCCAAGGCCAATATTTGGAAATTATTTAAAATAACATTCCAATTTTTCGATAAATACACCACATATATCCATTTACATTCACTAAAAATAGATCATCCATGATTTTGTTTTGTGGTTTTCCCTCCCAAGGATTCACCCAAAGGGTCATCAGTACCCAAGGTTCCATTCCTCAGGTATTATGAGTAACTCTTCAAGGTAAGGGAATTATCCCTCCTTTTATAACAATTCAAGAACCTCTTTATATATATGACATTGTAATGTTATGATTACTCTATCTTATTTTTATTTTCATCATACACATACTTACAAATTATGTTTCATCAATGGGAGGCACTTATCTCATCCCATTTTACCCTTTTATAAGACCATATTTTGACTCATTTTACAGGTGAATTTACTTCTATATTTTTTCCCATCCCCTTAATAATTTCTCTTTTAATTTATTTTTTGAACAACCAAAATCATTTTAGTTTTTTGGGGTATTAACCTAGATTTTAATATGATTTATTTTATTATGGTTATAACATAATGAAACCCACATTTCCTTTTCATGGTACAAAATTAACATTATGATCATGTCTTTAAGAACTTTTGAAATACCATGATTTTGATATGAAACTCATTTTTTATTATTCTCCATGTATTTTTTATTAATTTTTTTATGATCAATTTGGATGAAATTAATTATAAATATTATGGGTTCACTATAATAGTGATTCGATGCATTGGGTAAAACATTTAGTCTATAGAGATTACTTGTTTTGCAATAACATGATGAATAACTTTTTAATTTTTGTAGCACTTTAGTGACAAACAATTTTGATATTCTTATGAATGTCTCATTTAAATTTTTTATCAACATTCCTATGTGATGATTTATGTTATTTTCATTATAATATTATTATAATTCCTTGGATAATTCCATAATGTTATTCACCATTTTTTATAGTTATTCCACACGATCACATGAAAACTATTTCCCTTATTGGGATACATGCACACTCATTTTTAATGATGTATAACGAAAGGTAATGAGATGAAATAAATTTACTTTGGATGAACCAAAGATGAATAATTTCATGTTAATTAGAATAATTTTTCAATTTTTCATGTATGATATACCTTATTTCCATGATATTAAACCATAAAATATTGTATGTACATACCATGTAATGAGAAGTAATGTAATAAAAGTGTGGGATGAAATATATCCCATGAAATAACAGTTTATTTTACATTATATAAGAAATAACTTAATCTGTAATAACTGTTAAACAACTCTCACATTATTCTACACACAATCTATTTTGTTCGACATATCATGTGTACTATATTTCTTTATAACTCGGGAAAATTGAAACATAAAATGGGTGAGTTCAAAAACATAATAATAGATAACATATATTAATTGATATCATGGAATAAAAATACCATGAATAATATAGTATGAAATAATTTATAATCAAATAATGACATATAATTGATTAAATGATCTTGAAAAAAACTTGGGTTGAATAGATAAATAAACACATGGACAATAAAAAATGGATTCTTTATGATAGAATGAATAACACCAAGAATATTTAACTTTACCACTGAGCCATCATCCAAGACATTGTTGTTTATATGAAGAAAATATCAAAGACATCATTTATTAAATCTAGGTGGTGATAAATACATCATGATTGAAATGGGAAGTAGGAAACAAAAAACCATATCCATTAGTATCATGAGACAAAATGATACAACAAGGGGATATATAATACCAGATCCCACTAGTATCTTCTTTATATCCAATTTATTCATAATATAAAATATATACATATCAATAAAATTTAGGATCAATACTCCTAATAAATCTATAATCATTCATATTTTGATCAATTCATATTGAATGCCAAAAATCTTCTAATAAATAAATGAAAATAATAAATCCAGGGAAAGAAGGTAGATATTTGAATAATCATAATCAACATAGATGAGTAGTCAATAATCATTTGTGTTAGAATAACATGTATACTTATTTTCAACATTTTCTTACTCAATAAATGGAATAACAATAAATATAAGAATACCTATAACTAAAATTTTATTATGATATGGATATATTATTGAATCAATAATTCCCTTAATAAAAATATTTATGGTATATAGGTGACAACACATCAATCAAAGGAATGAAATATATATTCATTATAGAGGAAATTAATCGGATGGAAAATTATTCATATAACTAGGGTTGATTTGGAATGAAAAAGTAATTTATTGTTTTGCAGTATTTTAATCCCCAAATATAAAATTGTTTGATTGTAATTTTTAAGTAATATATTAATAATATATAAACTATATAAATTAAATTTTTATTGAATATGAATCATATATCAAGGAACCAAAATAAATATGAAAAACCCGTTATGATAATGGAAATTTAATAATAAAAAAACATTAGAGGGATACGATTAAATAAAAATATATTTAAATGAAATATATTCATTAGAATTAATGGTTATATGGTAATGAAGGCATCATATAAGTGTAATGATGTTGCACAATATAAAACATATCCCATATAATTGAAATTAGAGTCCAATAACATTTACGACATAAGAAATTTAAATTCAAAACCCATTAGTAGATAAAATTTAAAATGGAACATTAAAGACTGTGATCAATGATATAAAATATCAAAAGGGAATTAAGTACGCCATACAATAGGAAACATAGAGTATAAAATAATCTTTTATTAGGGAATTGAAATTTGAAACAATAAACCCTTATATATTATACAATCATCGATGTAATAATAATTTTATAATGTGGTTATAAATAATAATTTAATAACCATAAAATAAATATATGAAATAATGAAAATAATTAATTTGTTAGTATAAATAAAACATAGAAATAATACTGTTCAATAAGAATGTATTTAATATAAATGAAAAAAATTGAGTTGGAATAGACCATTAATTGATCAATGATTCAATCTGTGCACACAGCTAGAATCCAAAAAATATTACTTAAGATTATTAGATATATACTAATTAACCTTAGTCATTTATATATAATTTAATAAGGAAAATTCATTATTATATTATCTTTATTCATTATGTTATTTTTTTATTATGTTTTCTTCAAAATGGAATAAATATTTGGTTATTTCTATAATTTTAGCAATCAAAGTTGATATTTAAATAATAAGAAAAATAATTAATATAATCATTTCAGAACAATACACCAATAATGATTTTATTTTTAATTTATAATAATATTCTTATTTTGGTTCCCATAATCTCCCATAATATAGTTTTATTATGTAGTTTTTATAAGTGCTTATACCAACCCATACCAGATCCCCTTATTACACATTGAGTGATTATGTTTATAGAAGTGTATAGTATAATTATAAATTAACAAGAATTAAATTATAGAGGGTTTTTATTTTGTTGAATATAATTTTATGTTGTCTATAAAAATCATTAAAATCAATATGAAAATGGAAAAATGTTATTTGGTGGAGGTGATAGTTACACAACACATTATATACATTGTATTTATTTTTTAAGTGGACATGAAAGAATAAATGTTGATTAATCAATTTGTTTAATTATAATTAATTATAATAATAGTACCAAAGTAATTGTATTACTTTGTTTTTTGTAGTTTTTGAAGATTTGTATGATGAAGAAAATGATAAGGATTAATTGATAATGAATTTAGAAACTTGATTGTTCTCTTGGAATAATCTTTGGAAACAAAGTCTTAGTGTAACTAATTGAAAAAAAATATTATGAAATTTATAGTGTATTCTATTAGGATATAAATTCTATAGTTTTGGGAATATATATAATGGAATGGGTATGGAATTAAGGGGTGGATATGTCCCCTATAATAAGTGAAAAATAGAACTTTCTTAAACACGCATTATTTTTCAATAATATAATTACACTATTCAATTGTCAATGATTCCAAATGTAATAAATAATGTAGTTTGGGGTGATCGTTGGTCAACCAAGCCTCATACTAGTATTTATAAACATTTTTCATCCATTTGTGATGTTTTTTTATATTTATTCATTTACCATTTTTTATTATTTGGTAATTAGTTTTTACATTACTAAAATTTATTTACTGAATATATAAATTAAAAAATATTGGAAAAATTGGGATATAATAACATAAATTTAATAAATAGTTAATATAGTTAAAATTATAATATGAAAATAATATCTATTTAATTAGAACATTTTCTTTATAGAAATATTATTTTGTAGAAATATATTGTTTTCACAACTATGAGTTCTTAATATTATTCAGTATTAATTATAAATTTAATGATTGGTTATTTATTTATATATAGGGTCCTAAATTATATTAATTTCTTTTTGAAGTGATTAATTTTGTTTATTAGATAAAAAAACATAATATTAATAAAATATTTTTTGAAAACAATAGTTTTATAATTACCATTTTCATTAACATTAACCACTTTAATCATACATTAATACCCAAAACTGAAATTGACCATATAAGAAAATATGATCATATTTATCTAAAATATGAAATACTTTATGTTTTACTGAATTTATATAGGTGATGAAAAATATTTTTTTTATAAGAGAATGAATAAATTTTAGATTAAAATATTTTTAATATTTTTAAAATGATATATGTGTGTTTTATAAATAAAGCATAGAATTGTTTTCATAGATACACACACACACACACACACAGATATATATATATATATATATATATATGATAGGATGATTTTTCAAATACATTTAATTCATTTTTTATGTTCATACTCTCCTAAAAGTGACAATTTCATCAATATTAGTATTTTCACCATTGAACTAAAAATAATATTTTTATAAAAACCCCAAAAATAAATCTTAATAAAGTATTGAAATATTGAATATAAAAATGATTTTTATTTATTAACACTATAACTATGAAAATTTTCATTTAAATATTAAATATAAATATAAAAAATATAAAAAAATATTGAAAGAAATTTGTAATTAAAATAAATTAAAATAATAATTATCCTTTTACATTTATCAAATCAATTGGAAATTAAATTGTATGTTAAAAAATTATTCAGATCAATAATAACATCTATCTACAATATATTTAGAACCTTAAAATTGTTTTCATAGAATTCACTTACATTTTAGAGAATTTATTATTCTTGTTAGTTATTTCATTGCAATAATTTATTTTAAACAATTAATTACATTTATTTATAAAAATTATATATATATAATATAACTTGGTTACATATATTTATATGCATAATTTATATGGATACATTTTCTCCATTATATATATTATTTGTTTCATTGAGGTTCAGTGGTGTGTGTATCTGATATTATATAAAATAGTTATATCAAGAATAAAAATTTTAAATTCATAAGGTGTTACATTTCCCCATTAAGTAAATTTCATCCCAGAAATTATTATTATCATTTACTTATAAAATTATTCACGGGTATCTAAAATATTTGCACAACCAATGATATATTGTCACTTGTGGAGTCAACATTAATATATTATGGTTGACTAGAAACCCCATATTTTCCCATGTAATTCTAACCGATTACATCAATTGTCCTTTAAAAATTATAAATCTATGCCTCACTTTTCCACACAAGAATCATAATATATATTAATTGATACATTCCCCTTTGATATTCATACCACATATTTTTCATCGGAGAAATTGGATTTTCTTTCATCGTCACGAACCCGTCCACACATAGTGTAACCCTACTAATTCATAAATGATAGAAGGGAGATAATGACCCCCGAGTCCCACCTCCAGAAGGCCCTGGGTTGGTGACTAGCACTGAGGGTATAATAAACACCTAAATGGTAGGAATTACCCTTTAGGAGAACACATACGGAAGAGAGAGATAAGATAGACACCAACCGACTCCAAATCAAATAGCAATATAAATTAAATCCCAAGTACACATCTGTAATGTGATGAAATACTACCACAACTGAAAGGGAAAAACTACATGTTCCCAAAAGAGTGTAAAAATATTAGCAACCACAAACCTGAATAGCTCCTATAACCCCAAGCTAGTAGAAACCAGCTTGATCTCCAACCTTCTACAAGTTACCTAGAAAACAGGTAATATAAACATAGGATGAGTATAACAGTGTAACGAACCGTTTTTTTTAGCGGATAAAATTCGCAGGTTTTTGAGCTTTTTCTTTTATCAACGGGTCAGTTTTTAAAACCGAGCTTCGGAACAAGGTCCCGAGGCATGGAGCCGTTTTAAGCGGCGATATCGGACCACACGCGGTAGGTTTAACCGTGCGGGTCAGACGTGCGGGGTACCCCGGGCATCCGGTAGCAGGCGCGCGGGCTGCACGCGGTGTTTCAGGCGGTGCAGGTAAAACCGTTCGGGTGGGTGCGTTTTCGTTTTTGTTTAAAATTAAAATAAATGGAAATAAAATAAATTAAAAAGAAAAAAAACCTAAACTAGACACCTCCCTCACCCTCACTCAACCCGCGACACCCCCTCCCTTCTCCCCCGGCGAGCCGCGCGCGACCCCCCCTCCACGGCGCCGCCTCCTTCCCCCGTTTCCTCCCGGTTTTTGGCGATTTCACTCGCCGAATCACCATGGTAAGTCCGTCCCTCCCTTCTCCTCCCTGTTTCCGGTTTCTTTTCGACCTAATCGGCGCCCGGTGAGGTTCGGCCGAACCCTAGGTTGGGGTTAGTTTTTGATTTTGTTCCTTTTTCTTGTTTCGCCTGCTCTAGGGTTATGCGAAAGGTCTCTCGGGACATCGTGGGTGCACGTTTGGTGTACGCCGCCGAAGGCGAGGCGGTTTGCGGTGATTTCGGTCCGCCGTTTGGTTTCCGAGGTGAGGTTTCTACCAGTTTTTGGTTTTCGCAGCCTCTAAATTAATTTATCAGGTTGTTTTAGAGGTTCCTGGTTGGTTTGGCTTAGTCCGTTCGAGTTTTGGAATGGTTTTGGGGTGAGGTTTTCACCTTTCCCTTTGTTTTGCACTTGTTAAATTTGGGGCTTTTGATGTTTATGAGTCCCTGGATTGTTGTTGGCAGTGCGTTAAGCTTGCAGTGTGGGTTCGCCTTCGTTTTGGTTTGTCTCCAACACCCGAGGTAAGGATTTAATACCGTTGGTTGGTCTTGCCTTACTTAAATTGGTTTATCTTTTTGTCTTAAGGTTCGTAGTGGTTGTCTTATAGTGCGTTGGAGGTTTCAGTATGTTTTCGGGTTGCCGGAGTTTAGGCGACTCACCTGCGCAGGCATAGGTACGTATTTATATGTACGTGGGTTCCCTCAGCGTGCGTATATTTGTCCATGGCAGCGAATATACACACGTACGGGGCTAGTTGTCCCCATTACATATATAAAAAGTGCCTGTGCAGGTGAGTGGAGACAGGCTTATGTGTATAAGCATATGTGTAAGGATCCTCTTGCGCACGCTCATGGCCATGCAGAGCGTGTGCATAGAGGCTAGGTGTCCTTATACGTATGTGAAATCACATATGCCTCGTGGGGGAGCAGCTGCGACAGCTTTAGTTAGAAAGCACCAAGAGCCGGAGTGGACGGATGGATCCACCTTGAGGTAGGGTCCCTCTCCTTGCCTTTTAATTTAAGTAAAGTAATAGTGAGTTTAATATTGCACTTAGTATTTTAATTATGCAAGTTTAGTTCCAATTAAATGCTTCTGTGCGAATCGTGTGAATTGCAGGAATAAGATAAAAGAGGTTGTTTGGTCACTAAACTAACGATTTAATAATAAAACCACTCTTTCGAGGTGCGCTGCCTTCAATATAAAAATGTAGCAATAGAATTTCATTATTTCCTTCTTTATTGTGTGTCTTCTTAACTGTGCTAAGTGTTGAATGAGTTTTAAAGTAAATGCTAAATATCACTAAATGAATTGTTTGATAAAGTAATGACATGTTCTAATAAAACTCCTCCAATAGAGGTGAGCTGCCTTCAAAATAAACGTGTAGTATTAGATTTCCTTTTTTTTGTGATTGCTTGCTTAAAAGTCTTATGACTCTTTATGCTTGAAATTATAGTTGATAAATGACATGCTTGTACTTGTACCATTTAATGTCATTAATCACCTAACATAGAGGCATGTTGGTGCCATGTGCTTTTGTTTACCTTCTATTGCTCGTGCAAGTTCCAGAATGTTGAACAAGGATAGTTAATTATGAGAATTGATTATAAAAAGTTGATATTTGATTTGGATAACTGAACGTGAAGGTTTAATCATGAAATGAGGATTGTTTCGATTGATTAATTAAGTGATAAATGAATGAGATTTTGGGTCCTAGACATGGCGTTCTAGATCGACTTAAAATCTGGGTTTGGACATGGCGTTCCTCCCCAATGGTTATCCAAGCTTGTGATATAGGGTGTTAGACATGACGATCTACACTGAATAAGATTTTGGGTCCTAGACAAGGCGTTCTAGATCGACTTAAAATCTGGGTTTGGACATGGCGTTCCTTCCCAATACTTATCCAAGCTTGTGATATAAGGTGTTAGACATGGCGATCTACACCAAATGCGATACGGGGTGTTAGACATGACGATCTACACCGAGCGATTATTTAGGTGTTAGACATGGCGATCTACACCAAATGTGTTACGGGGTGTTAGACCTGACGATCTACACCGAACGAATGATAATGATGATTTGTGAAAATAATGAGAGATGTGGGTAAAACCCGAGTGAATTGTGATCAAATAAAGAAAGGTAAGAATGAGTGAGTTTCCAGTCTGAGTTGAAATGATAAGTGAATAAATAGAGTAGGTGAACAAAATGATGAAAAGTGTTTTTATGCTTGAACCAAATTTACTTATGTTGTTTTAAACAGGTTCTCATCCCGGCTATGGGCCGATGCAGGTAGTGCCGCCAGGTGTCCTTTCTGGAACCTGGACGGGCGTTTATTGTTTGCATTGTGTCGTTATTGTTCGAAAATACCAACACTTTGTTTAATTATATTTCATGGTCTAGAGTGGGCTAGACCCCGGTGGTTCCGGCCTACTGAGATATATATCTCACACCCTACTCGGGCCGCCATTGCACTGGGGTACCCGAGTAGATTCCATTTGGTTGCAGGACCTTGTTGTTGCTGTTTCTTGTACTTGGAGTTAGGAGCAAAGGACCGAGTTGGGGCTCGGGATGCTCATGGAGATCGCCCTCGGGGCTTGAGACTTTTGTTCATTTACTTCTGCGTTGATGTGTAAGTATGTCGCGTGATTTAATGCTTTCATTGTATCATTATCATGTCATGCATGCATCTCTTATATAAACTGTCGTTCGCCAAATTTATTCAAACCTTATAAATGAAAAAAAAATGTTTTCCACTGTTTTCTTATTATTATTTACACTACTTCCGTTGCTGTATTTTTGGTCCCTTTGTTCCACTTTGATAAGAGGGTATAGTCTCCCCCCCTGACTTACCTTACACCCTCGCCGCGAGTCGGCAACCTCTGGCGTAAGGGGAGACGCGCTTGAGGCCATGTCGCGGGCCGACTCAGGTGACCTGGGTTTCCGGTTCAGGGTCGACCTGGGTTGGTTCGTGACAAAATGGTATCAGAGCAAGGTTTCTTTCTTTTCATTGTCTTACTGTTTCGGGATTGGTAGACAGGAGACTAGGAATGTGTCGGCGCTTGTGTTAATAGCCGTGCTTGAGACTGATCACCCCATGTACGGGAAATGACCAAGTGGCCAGGGCTGGGAATTGATGTTCATGTTGTTTGCTGTTACAGTTGATGTGATTTCACCTTGGGTGAATGTTTTACTTTCCACTGTTTATTTGTTTATGAAGAGGTTTTAAAAATTTTTCTTGGCCCGATATGGCCAGAAAATTGCATTTTCATGCATCATATTAGACACTTATAGATTCACATGTCATGCATATGTGCCATGCCATGTATTTGCATTAGTAGGATGCCTGCTGATTTTGATTGTGTGCCTTGGAAATATGTCATGTCTGGATTTATTTAGCACGTCTCTTTAGAAAGCATATTTCGGTGATAATTAACATGTTTGGGTGATAACATGTCATGTTTTCTATCTTGCTTGTGTGTTATGCTCCGTGTTATAGCATGTTTTAGTGATTTCAGCTTGTTAGCTTGTTGCCTTGTGTTAGCTGTTTGTAGTGGCTTGTTAGCTTGCTAGGAAAAGCTTGGTTGCTTTGGCTAAATTTGTTGGTTGCGATTACGATGGAGCCAGTTTTCCATTGTAAGGTGTATGGGCGCTTCATAATTGGGAAAAAGGGTAAAATGTGGTTTCAAACATTTAAAAGAGGGCTGCTAAGTTAAAATGTTAAATGAAAAACAAAAATTGATTTGATAAATGGGAGCCAAATGCCAACGGTAAGGTGTATGGGCGCCTTATTGATTGGTAGGTGGCCACCCATGGGACTGAATCTTGTTAGACCATAGTGTGTTTGAAAATGATTATTAATGTAAAACTATTGCGTTTTGATTGAGATAGTTTGGTGTGCTTTTAAACATGCTCAACTAGACCCAAGGAGGTCAGTTGGGGCATGTCCTTATGGAATGAACTGATATGTGGTTGCTTTTGAAGAACCCGAATTGAATTAATGGGACCCTCGGGGTCGCCTCTTTGTTAAAAAGGAATTTAGATGCTAAATTACCTGTTTATGCTTGGATAACATTATGTGTTAATTTTTTTTAGAGGAAGTTGGTTATAGCTTGTCTGTTTTTCCATGGGGCATTGTCTGAAAACCAAGTAATTAGTTTTGAAATAGTAATTGTGGGTTGATTAAAATTCTTTAAATGTTTTAAATGTTGAAAGGAAGTAATGAAGTGGATAAAACGGAAAGGGGTTTTTGAGCCTAGTAATCCTTGTTTTGCGTGACCAAGAGTTAGGGTCGACATGTGTGCTTCGTAAGGGACTAACCCGTGCTAGGTAGTATCCTTAGAGCTTGAGTTACATTGTTTTCGGTGTGAGCTTATGATGTGGTGATCGTAGTTCGAGGAACGCCACCCGTGCGTTAAAGTGTTTCAAAAATAGCGCGCCGGTGAGCGGCTAGTTCTTACGACGACACGGACACTCCTAAGGTGGGTAGTGTCGCGTGAGTTTCTGTTTACATGTCGGTGCTTGTTTGCCAGCACGAATTTGATAAGGTTGGCTGTGTGCGCAACACTTTAGAAACTCCGTTAGTGCGGGGAGAGTTCCAGTGGTTAAGCTTGGACGAATACGAATGCCTCGGGGGGTATAAACATCAGAGTTTGGTTCAACTAATCTTCTCAGTGACCTTGGTTTAATCTTAGTGTACTCTGCTGGATGAGACGAGCATGTCCCCCATCTCGACATCATCTTGGATACACCAAGATAGTATCGGTTATACGCCGCGCTAAAGTTTAAATGTTGTGGGTTTGTTTCGTGATCTCTCTCTGGTTGTGCGTGGGTTGTGCAGTTTCTTGGAGTTACGCTTCGTGCTGAGGCACGATTGTTTTATAATAGTCTTGTGATGGATTGACTTGCGAATGTCACCAAAGGTCATGTAAGGACTTCGGTGTACGCGTAGTTGATAACGGAACAGTTTTAAAAGCACGTCGTCGGTTTAAAGGAGAGTGTGACTTTTATAGTTTGGCGATGTCTTTTGAGGAATCATGCTTGACCAATTTTGTTGGTCGATCGTTATTCGACTGTTTTCTTGGTTTGAGATCCCTATAATGGCCTCGGATGTAAGCTCTGCTTTGATGTCTCAGTTGTAGCGTGAGCGTTGGCTCGAGTTGTAAAGGCTTAAGTGCAGTTTTCTTAGAAAGTGCTTAAAGGTGCATTGGGCGTTGGAAACGCAATGCGACCGGTTGAATGAAACTTCACGACCCTTGTAGGTCGGGTGATGTTTTCGTTGTTTTCCGAAGGCTTCTCGGGGACGAGAAGTTTTTTTTGGTGGGTAGTTTGTAACGAACCGTTTTTTTTAGCGGATAAAATTCGTAGGTTTTTGAGCTTTTTCTTTTATCAACGGGTCGGTTTTTAAAACCGAGCTTCGGAACAAGGTCCCGAGGTATGGAGCCGTTTTAAGCGGCGATATTGGACCACACGCGGTAGGTTTAACCGTGCGGGTCAGACGTGCGGGGTACCCCGGGCATCCGGTAGCAGGCGCGCGGGCTGCACGCGGTGTTTCAGGCGGTGCGGTTAAAACCGTTCGGGTGGGTGCGTTTTAGTTTTTGTTTAAAATTAAAATAAATGGAAATAAAATAAATTAAAAAGAAAAAAAAACAAAACCTAAACTAGACACCTCCCTCACCCTCACTCAACCAGCGACACCCCCTCCCTTCTCCCCCGGCGAGCCGCGCGCGACCCCCCCTTTACGGCGCCGCCTCCTTCCCCCGTTTCCTCCCGGTTTTTGGCGATTTCACTCGCCGAATCACCATGGTATGTCCGTCCCTCCCTTATCCTCCCTGTTTCCGGTTTCTTTTCGACCTAATCGGCGCCCGGTGAGGTTCAGCCGAATCCTAGGTTGGGGTTAGTTTTTGATTTTGTTCCTTTTTCTTGTTTCGCCTGCTCTAGGGTTATGCGGAAGGCCTCTCGGGACATCGTGGGTGCGCGTTTGGTGTCCGCCGCCGAAGGCGAGGCGGTTTGCGGTGATTTCGGTCCGCCGGTTGGTTTCCGAGGTGAGGATTCTACCGGTTTTTGGTTTTCGCAGCCTCTAAATTAATTTATCAGGTTGTTTTAGAGGTTCCTGGTTGGTTTGGCTTAGTCCGTTCAAGTTTTGGAATGGTTTCGGGGTGAGGTTTTAACCTTTCCCTTTGTTTTGCACTTGTTAAATTTGGGGCTTTTGATGTTTATGAGTCTCTGGTTTGTTGTTGGCAGTGCGTTAAGCTTGCGGTGTGGGTTCGCCTTCGTTTTGGTTTGTCGCCAACACCCGAGGTAAGGATTTAATACCGTTGGTTGGTCTTGCCTTACTTAAATTGGTTTATCTTTGTGTCTTAAGGTTCGTAGTGGTTGTCTTATAGTGCATTGGAGGTTTCAGTATGTTTTCGGGTTGCCAGAGTTTAGGCGACTCACCTGCGCAGGCATAGGTACGTATTTATATGTACGTGGGTTCCCTCGGCGTGCGTATATTTGTCCATGGCAGCGAATATACACATGTACGGGGCTAGTTGTCCCCATTACATATATAAAAAGTGCCTGTGCAGGTGAGTGGAGACAGGCTTATGTGTATAAGCATATGTGTAAGGATCCTCTTGCGCACGCTCATGGCCATGCGGAGCGTGTGCATAGAGGCTAGGTGTCCTTATACGTATGTGAAATCACATATGCCTTGTGGGGGAGCAGCTGCGACAGCTTTAGTTAGAAAGACGGATGGATCCACCTTGAGGTAGGGTCCCTCTCCTTGCCCTTTTAATTTAAGTAAAGTAATAGTGAGTTTAATATTGCTCTTAGTATTTTAATTATGCATGTTTAGTTCCAATTAAATGCTTCTGTGCGAATCGTGTGAATTGCAGGAATAAGATAAAAGAGGTTGTTTGGTCACTAAACTAACGATTTAATAATAAAACCCCTCTTTCGAGGTGCGCTGCCTTCAATATAAAAATGTAGCAATAGAATTTCATTATTTCCTTCTTTATTGTGTGGCTTCTTAACTGTGCTAAGTGTTGAATGAGTTTTAAAGTAAATTCTAAATATCACTAAATGAATTGTTTGATAAAGTAATGACATGTTCTAATAAAACTCCTCCAATAGAGGTGAGCTGCCTTCAAAATAAACGTGTAGTATTAGATTTCCTTTTTTTGTGATTGCTTGCTTAAAAGTCTTATGACTCTTTATGCTTGAAATTATACTTGATAAATGACATTCTTGTACTTGTACCATTTAATGTCATTAATCACCTAACATAGAGGCATGTTGGTGCCATGTGCTTTTGTTTACCTTCTATTGCTCGTGCAAGTTCCAGAATGTTGAACAAGGATAGTTAATTATGAGAATTTATTATAAAAAGTTGATATTTGATTTGGATAACTGAACGTGAAGGTTTAATCATGAAATGAGGATTGTGTCGATTGATTAATTAAGTGATAAATGAATGAGATTTTGGGTCCTAGACATGGCGTTCTAGATCGACTTAAAATCTGGGTTTGGACATGGCGTTCCTCCCCAATGGTTATCCAAGCTTGTGATATAGGGTGTTAGACATGACGATCTACACTGAATAAGATTTTGGGTCCTAGACATGGCGTTCTAGATCGACTTAAAATCTGGGTTTGGACATGGCGTTCCTTCCCAATACTTATCCAAGCTTGTGATATAAGGTGTTAGACATGGCGATCTACACCAAATGCAATACGGGGTGTTAGACATGACGATCTACACCGAGCGATTATTGAGGTGTTAGACATGGCGATCTACACCAAATGTGATACGGGGTGTTAGACCTGACGATCTACACCGAACGAATGATAATGATGATTTGTGAAAATAATGAGAGATGTGGGTAAAACCCGATTGAATTGTGATCAAATAAAGAAAGGTAAGAATGAGTGAGTTTCCAGTCTGAGTTGAAATGATAAGTGAATAAATAGAGTAGGTGAACAAAATGATGAAAAATGTTTTTATTCTTGAACCAAATTTACTTATGTTGTTTTAAACAGGTTCTCATCCCGGCTATGGGCCGATGCAGGTAGTGCCGCCAGGTGTCCTTTCTGGAACCTGGACGGGCGTTTATTGTTTGCATTGTGTCGTTATTGTTCGAAAATACCAACACTTTGTTTAATTATATTTCATGGTCTAGAGTGGGTTAGACCCCGGTGGTTCCGGCCTACTGAGATATATATCTCACACCCTACTCGGTCCGCCATTGCACTGCGGTACCCGAGTAGATTCCATTTGGTTGCAGGACCTTGTTGTTGTTGTTTCTTGTACTTCGAGTTAGGAGAAAAGGACCGAGTTGGGGCTCAGGATGATCATGGAGATCGCCCTCGGGGCTTGAGACTTTTGTTAATTTACTTCTGCGTTGATGTGTAAGTATGTCGCGTGATTTAATGCTTTCATTGTATCATTATCATGTCATGCATGCATCTCTTATATAAACTGTCGTTCGCCAAATTTATTCAAACCTTATAAATGAAAAAAAAAATGTTTTCCACTGTTTTCTTATTATTATTTACACTACTTCCGTTTCTGTATTTTTGGTCCCTTTGTTCCACTTTGATAAGAGGGTATAGTCTCCCCCCCTGACTTACCTTACACCCTCGCCGCTAGTCGGAAACCTCTGGCGTATGGGGAGATGCGCTTGAGGCCATGTCGCGGGCCGACTCAGGTGACCTGGGTTTCCGGTTCAGGGTCGACCTGGGTTGGTTCGTGACAAACAGTATACTTAGTAGGATCCTTACCAAAGCCTCTCGTGCAAATGTAATGAAAGCATGCTAAAGCACAGTGAACAACAAGTGAAACTAACTCGTCACCTAAACATTTATACTAAGTTCCCAGCCTCACCATGGATACTCTCACCAATTAACGCATACAAGAGTATATAATATAATAATGAATATCAAGGTTACACAGCTAATACTTCCCCACTGGTTTGAAACTTTTCCCCAATGTCGCATGTCCTAAGCATCTCTCTCCAAAAAGGCTTGCCCGCAAACACTTGGGTAAAGCAGTACAACATGAATCTCAAATAACAAAACCACCACGTCCACGTAAGCAAGTAACCATGTAGTTTTTGGGAGCCACCACAACTCGTATAACATGTATCGTACGTCAGGTATTATACCTTAAGCTATTATAGCCCACACACCAAGTAAAGATCCTCAATCCATCACTACATTTTCATGTTGCACCTATAGTATTCTATAGAAAACTATATATATAATATATGTGTGTGAATAACTACAAGACATTACAACCCTATATACACATATATGGAGAAAAATAACTATTCTACCTACCAGCACAAGTAACTACCACGAGAAGAGAGCAGGGTCAAAGGGGGTAGTCATCCATCCATCCTCCAACTAGAATGTTGGTGAAAACACCCCTAGGGATTCGAATTCCTAGGGCATCATTTTCCCTAACTGATTTGGAGGAGTAGAATTTAGAAACACAAAACGTACATAATATAATATACCTCACTACCACACTATGGGTATAACCTAGTCCTAGACTCAACTATTGTTAACATCTATCGGACTCGCGCTGCCTCTTCTAAGACAAGGTAACCTATATGCACATAATAAATTTAAAGTGATTTATTACATTACATAATTCACTTTTTATCAATTCTACATTATGTTAATTAATTATTTAAACAATAATTAACCATTAACAATTCCACATTAAATTTCATTAGCATCACACCCTAAGTCCATTGTCCCTTTAAAATTGTAACCTCAGTATTTCCTCCATGTAAGCTCCAACCCCATGGGTAAACATCATTTATTTAATTATATATTTACATAACTACTTCCCCATATTCCTAGGAATTATAGAAAACATTCTATGCTACTAAACACAAGGGGGATCAACACGGTGAGTAGATGAACTACTCGTCGAGTCTTTTCTGCCTATAGCAGGAGTGTAGACTAATCCGCCCTTGAGAAGCTAGACATGGAAAGCACGTGGAAAACCACATGCGTCTTCGCCCCTTTTGGAAGAAGGGTAAGCAGGACTATCTTCCTTAAGTTGTGGGGGATGTAAAGTAGATAACCATTCAAAGAATTAGAAAGAATCCAAACATTCACATATAACTCGTTCAATCATCCCTAGTGTCCTCCCCGACACCCACATGCATAAAATGATGCATCCCACCACTCTAGGAATCAACTACTGCCATAAAAAATAGGCCTTCATGCCCCCACATATCACCATATCCATCCAGGATCACATCAATACATAATTAGATGGAAAACAAACATCAAATAAATTGGGTTTCTGGCCCTTAAACCATCAAGTGGGTAACTCCAACCCCTAGAACAAGTTATCTTTTATCAAAAAACCTGTTATTTAATCCATCTTGGATTAATCAATTTAGTATTCGTAGGTTCCAAATTCGAGAAAAACTAATCATAAAGCTATCAGAAATAATTTAAACATTCTTACTACAACAATTTTATTAGTCATCAAATTATAAGAAGACGAACCAGATTCATTTTCTTGCCTCTTTATCTTTACCCAATAAATTATCAATTCATTTCATCTTTACATTCTTTACCAATTTCCATCAAGAACGAAATTCTATTCAAAGAAAGAATAGATAACACACTATCTATAAATACAAGAAGCAATAACATATGATGGATATCAATTTATTTGTCCTATTTTAATATTTATTATGTCAATTCTATTGTGATCCAGTGGGTAAAACATGCTAAATCTACAGTTGCATGTAAAATAAAAGAGAAGAAACAAATACCCTACCTCAAATAGTGTTTGATGTTCTTTATACGAGAACGAGCCACATAATGGGTTACAATCTCCTCCCATGTGACAATTGTATCCAAATGAGGATGAAGAGACACCACCACACTGGTTAACACCCATGAAAAGTCGATTAGGAACCTAGGGATAATATTCCATAAAAGGAAGAGGGGAAATAGAAGGAGATGAACCCAAATAATGAAGATATTACATACCTTATACCAGAGATCGATCGATATGCCTCGTTATACCAAAAATAGAGGTAAACTAATACAAGTGAAAAAGTTTGACCACACAAAACTTCAGGAAGGAATGAAAGGATTAGGAATCTCATAGCCGAGGGCTTGGATGAAGAACTAGAGCGGAATATATCTCATAACTTTAGAAGAATTAACAAAGCAGTTGTTTAAGATACACTGGATTTTGAATTAAATGTGGATCACATTAAACAACGTGGCATGACCAGGTAAAAACATATCAAGCCTTAAGAATAATTAATATTGTAGTTTTGGCCTTTGAATCGACCATAGAGTCCTTAAAACGAGGCTTTAAATGAATTTTATGTCAATGGAAATGTTAAATAGTTGAAACTGTAGGAGGCTGGTAACACTGTTCACAAACTCAAAATTCGGAAAAGGAAAAACATTACTCATAAACCTCACCATTGGAACATCACCGTTCTGGAAACACTATTCATGAACCTCACCGTTGGGACCTCATTGTTTTGGAAACACTGTTCATGGACTCAAAATATGGCAAAGGAAAGAGGACACTATTAGAACTTAACCATTATGGAAACGTTGTTCATGAACCTCACCATTGGATCCTCACCATTCTGGAAACAATATTCATAAACTCAAAATTTGGAAAATGAAAGAGGACACCATTGGAACCTCATAGTTCCAGAAACACTGTTCATGAACTCAAAATTTGGAAAAGGAAAAGGGTCACCAGTAGAACCTCACTGTTGGAACCTCACCATTCTGGAAACACTATTCATGAAATAAATATTTGTAAAAGGAAAGAGGTCACCGTTGGAACCTAACCGTTGGAACCTCGCCGTTCTGGAAACACTATTCGTGAACTCAAAATTTGGCAATGGAAAGAGGTTACCGTTGGAACCTCACTGTTCTGGAAACACAGTTCATGAACTCAAAATTTGGAAAGGTAAGAGGTCACCATTGGAACCTCACTGTTGGAGCCTCACCGTTCTGGATACACTATTCATGAACTCAAAATGTTTAAAAAGAAAGTGGTCATTGTTGCACTGTTCACAAAAGGTTACTGATGAAACTCTTCAGATAAGGTCACCGTTCCATTGTTCACTGCAGTCCAAAGTTGGAACTGTTCACCGATTGAACTGTGCACATCAGTCTCACTGATGGAAGTGTTCACATCGGTCTCCCTGATGTAACTATTCACACCGGTCTCACTGATGGAACTATTCCCATCAGTCTCACCGATTGAACTATTCAATTTGGTCTCATGGATTGAACTGTTCACATTGTCCTTAAAGATAGAACTTCTGCAGAAATTCTAAAATTTGAAAAGTGTTTGTGATAAGTCACCTTGACCTCCAAGAACACCTCACACACCATATTTTCACAATGGAATGGTCTAGAGAGTTATGGGCCAATACATCAAATACCTCTCAAAACATTCTCATCCTCTAGAATTTAAAAAAATCTAAAAGGGAAATGGAAAGGAGTCCAAACAACCACCCATAGAGATACCTCTTATAAGAGAGTAAGCCACTCGAGCCAACAAAAGAAACCCGTCTCAAAAACATGAACACTCTATAACCAAAAAGGGGACATCATTACTTGAAAAGAGTTAAACATCAAATAAAATTGGGTACTGAGAACATATCTGTGACTTACGTTCCCAGGTTCTCTCCTCCATTACATTGTCTCACCACATGTAACTCCTCGACCCCGGTTACCCAATGTTGGTTCATTATTTTATTACATTGGAATGATTACAAGGAATAATGTCCTGAAGGAACAATCATTTTAGCATTCTTGGAAAATTGATTACATAAATGAACATTACATTAAATATTACAACATACAACACATCATAAATAATCCTTTGATAATTCAATTATTCAATTTACTTAACCCATCATCTCAATAATAAAACACTTCTTGGGATCCTAGGAAAATAAAACATATGAAAGGGTTAAACTCAAATGCTCAGTAAGGGTAAATAATTTAGCTAAATCTATATACTTTTAAGGAAAGATGTGTAATAAAAAAATATCCTTCTAAACATTAACTTGAAAATAAAATGGAAAAAATAAATCCAAAATTATCATATAAATATAAAAATGGATATTCTACAAGTATAATAATCACATGTAATAAATAATTTCATAATTATGGAGTGCTTAATGTCAGACATCCTAACCACATATTCAAGGCCTCGTTCCAAGACTACAAATAAATCTCTTTTCCAAGGCCTTATTCCAAGACACTAGTTTGTATCAAGAAACCTACCGATGCATCGATTAGCTTTAGTGGGCTCCACCCATCACTTACTAATTACAATGAATTCCTCATATGAAAAGGTTTAAACATAACATATACATTGATATTAAAACTAGAATAAGAAATGTCAACACTTTTCCATAAACCATGAATGGTATAAAAATAACACATCAATAGTCAAACATATCACAAAACCTTCATTACAATATGTAATATTTGTATCATAATAAATCAACATCAAACAATTTTTAAATCCATAAAAGGATGATGGAATAGATGAAAATAGTCGGTAAAATTCTTTGAGAGAAATACCCAATTTCCATGAAATCGTGTAAAAGTCTCACAATTTATTAAGGAATTAATTTTACGAGTTTTTTGATTCAAAGTGACCCATACCACTTTGAAACTTTTGAAAATAATTATCATTTAAAATAATTCATGTCCGTATAAATAAACCCTTAAAAAGATTTGAAAACATGGTCATTAATTTAAAAGGGTTTAAAAAAGATAAATATTTAAAATATTTAAAATGATGATCTAGTTTAATTGTCCCTCCCATAAAACCATAAAATATTTCATTTGAAAATTTTTTATGAATTATGGGTATCGATGATAAGTATTTCCCAGTAAATACTTACACATAACCAATCTCGGATAATAATGAGATTGAGAAAATAACCCTTACCTAGCACTTTTGTTTAGATGAGGGTACGTTTAACCTCCTGTATAATGAAGATATTATGTTATTAAATTTTACCATAACCATATTCAAATTTATTATATCACACATGATTCATTTCTGACTTTATACTACCCATTTAATATTGATTTCCATGTTAAATTAAATTTTCTGGAAACATTCTCTTTCATTATCGTACATGTTTTAACTTGATATTTTTTATCATATCATTTAGATCATGATTTAAATACTTCCACAGTAAATAACATGATTTATATATAGTATATATTTAGAATATAAATATCTATAAGATATAGATATATGAAATTGAAAGCACCATTTATGGAGACGGTATGTCGTACAAACGCATAAACATTGTTTCTATTTTAAGATCATATTGAATGAAAGTATGTGAAAGAGATTAATGTAAATATATATATATATATATATATATATATTTCCTGTAGAATTATTATTTCATATATTACATATTATCATTATTATGTATTTTTGTAATCATCATTGAATTGTGAACGTGGAAATGAATCTCATCGTCTCGTGGAGATGGTAATCTGTAGGCGCACACGAGCGGCAATATCATTATATTGATGGTGAAATAATTTTAAATTGGATGGTATATCATATATACAGAACCATTAAAATGTTATATTTATTATTTATATTAGTTATACTCATTATTATACCCATCCAAATAATTAAGTGTTCAAATAACAAACCACACCATGACGTGGAGACGGTAATCAATACGTACGCACATGTGGTGACATTGTCTTTTATTTGATGGATATAATAAAAAATATGGTTGTAACATATTTATAATAAAATCAAAGTATGTAGAATGTATTGGATTTATTATTTTGGTATGGAAACAACAAAGAAAGAGGTAGTGGAAGAATAAAAGAACTTTAAAGAAGGTGGTGAAATCATTACCACTTCTTAAGGTGTTTCCATTTGATTTGACAAAAATGGCCCCTTAGGTTAGCTTTATGATCAAAGTAATGCATATATGATTATGTGAGTTACGTTTCTAGGAGATATGTGTAGGTTTTAGCCGAGCCAAATGGGTTTGGAGTTGTGAATTTGAGAGAAGGGGAAGTTCCCTTTTAAAAGAGATGTGTGGGTCATTTTAGGAAAAGATTAAAGTATTAATTTATTATACAATAATATTCGGTTTATAATGTCTCCAAATGAATTTATTTATATACTAATGTGTTTATGGGTTGAATTAATCCCAACCAATATCTTTTAGACATGTTTATGTTAACATTTTAACATTATCTTTTAGATTTAACTCTTAGTTAAATAGTTTAACGTTTACCATGTCTTCTTGTATTCTTATACTATATGGTTAATAAACCTAATGTAAACTTTCAATAGAACATATAGTGGTTCATTAATGAAATATATAATATTATTTAATTTCTTTGGAAGAACCTTATATTTTTAGGAATATTATATCAACCAATAAAATTGTATTTGTTTTAAAAATAAATTTTTGTCCATTTTGACACTATTTGGGATTTTGTTCTTTTGAAAGTCATACAAACCTTATCACTTTGAAAAAAAAATTATATAATCAACCTTAACATGTCATATTAACCTATAAAATTAGTTCAATTTATCAAAATACTCAAATTACATTTATTTGGATATTTATAACCTCTATTATAATAACCTTTCATTAATAAGTTAATAACTACATCATCATTATGTCATAAATAAATTCAATTATTTAATGTCTAAAAATTATGAATAAAATACCATTATGTATGAGTGATTTAGATATTTCTAATTAATATTTATAGTCGAATTTATTTTATGTATAACCCTATATTAAAAAAATTATTAATGAAAACTCTAATTTAACACTTTTAACTCTTCATTAAATTAAATAATAATAAATGTCCTAATCTAATAAAGGTGGTCTTAAAGGATAATATTTTATTCCTAAGGATTTTTTTATTTGAAATACACTTATACAATAAAATTAGAACATGTTTTGGGGTAATAATAATATAATTTTTACATTTAACTACCCTATTTACTTTTAACCGTGGTAAATAAAAGTCAAAATTTTTTATTCACAAAAAAATTATTTTTTTCTTATTGAAAAAAATCTTACATACTTATATCAACCATGTCGCTCATATTTTCAGAATTCAACTCACAGAAGTGGTAAAATTATGTTTTATGCAAATTTTCAAATGCTCGAAGAAGGTGTGTAAAAGACGGTAAAAAAGTCGAATAAAATTTTATATATCTAATAATATTGTAAAATGAATCAGATAAATTACATTGAACAAAAATAAGTATTATGTATCTATTTTGACCTAAAATATGTTTAAATAAAAAAATTAATTATTTAAATAAAAATTCAGTAGTAAACAATAACGCAATGTTTTTCACTATTCAACAAAAATTGAATGTTTTTAGAAAAATACCAATAATTAAAACTAATATAATTTTTATATTAAAAATTTAAAAATGAATTATATTTTAAAAAATCCAAAACATTGAATTTGGATTAATTAATTTAATATTAATTTATGTTGTCAAAACCAAAGAGCGGGTTTTTAAAATGTAAAAACTATCAAAAGATTGACCATTGTTTATGTAAAATTTAAATGTGAAATTACTTATAATGAATTATATTATATTAAAAAATAAAAATATAATCTAATTATACATTGGAACCATTAAAATTTATAATTTATCAATATAAATTATGTTGATTAAAAAAGTTGTTTCCAATTAAAATTTCTTATTTTTCACTATTCCTCAAAATGTGAAAGTTATCAGAAAAGATCCAAAAATTTATCCAAAATATATATTTATTTTCCTTTTATAAATAATACTTTAATTTTGTTAAATTTAATATATATAAGTTTCAAATATTGGTTTTAAAAATTATTTTCCATTAAAAGATGTTAAAATTGAAATTTTTTAAAATTACATCTTTTATCCAAAAAGATTATATTATTCCTATATTATATCTAAGAAACACATAATATGGATTCTAAAATTATATAGGTTATAATAAATACAAAATTCAGTCATTACTATTCATAAGTGCTTTTTTGAAATGCTAGTTTGGTAAGTCGTGGTGTGCTCGAACTCAGTGTTTCGCGTGCTGCAAGTTATTGAATTACATTGAACATATAACTTACTATGAAATATTGGGTTATTACATTCTATCCTCCTTTAATAAATTGCCTCCTCCTAATTTGAAATTTTTCATTGAAAATAAAAGGTTAAAATAATAAAATACCTTTGTGGAAAACCCACATCAAAAATTGGGTTACCAAAATTTGGTCCTAATAAGAAGGGAAGAGAAATAAAAAAATCACCACCAAATTTGGGTTTCTAATAGGAGAATATTTTTGGAAATTATAGACATATAATTATAGGATAACATAAATATTTATAGGGAGTGATTGAGGTCATCAATCACAAACAAGTGTAAAATTGAGGTCCTCAAAGCCATCAATCTATGATGATTTAAAATATCACTAGATCAAGAAAAATTAAGGTATTTGGATAAAACATTTTTGGTTTTAATATACGTTCCCTAATTTTTAAGGATTAATTTATTCATAGAATAATAGAAAAAATATACTTTACAAGTAGATTTACATCCTTTAACTGATTTCAACCACAAACTCATCTTTCACTCTAATAGAAAATAGAACTTAAAAATATTCTATTTAACCTAATCATATCAGGTTAAAAATAGAAAATTTATAATTTATCTTTCATAGCATAAAAAACTACATTTTAAAATCCAGGACATCACGTAGTCCAGTGGTAGTTGATGCACCATTATCGCCCTTCGATTGCGGGTTCTAGTCTCGTGGCCTTGCCAGACGTGATGAGTTGTCACCCGACCTATGGGTTTTCCATTATATAAAAATCCAAAACAAGTCTGCAGAAATGATTTAACTTTAACAATAGTATCCAATGTGAAATATAATCCATTCCAACCTTTAGAATTATCCAAAATACTTCTATCAAAACTCAATGTCCAATATTTATAAAGAAGGTAAACATAATGATGATCTTTTTTTCCACATAATAACATGTGAATACGTGTATCACATATTATTTTAAAACACAGTATCCACCTGAATTATCATAAAACCTTTTTTATTACATCTATACTCCCTTATTCTTTATAGAATATTGGATATATTCCTTATATCCAAAAACATTGAATATTCCAACAATGATGAAAAACAAACCATTAATTAGTTCTAATGAATTCCAGAATATCCAATATAATTTATCCAAATCAACAATTTCATATTCCAAAATCATTACCTTGGTATCCAGACCATATTAAGGATTACCTTTACATCAACCATGTATTTTCAAAAACGATTAAATTGTTGTTGAGTCTCTTTTCAATGTACCATATAATCTAAAATCCCAAATGAAATAACACTACAGTACAATCCTTAATTATTTCCAAAATTAATATAACTAGAAAATCATCAATACAACATTGAATTGACATAATTATTTAATAACAACATAGTAACACTAGTCATTCCTCTTCATCTGTGGAAGTATCATAACATGATTATAATTCAATAGCTTCATTTGGGGCATACACTAATGATTTGGACATTGAATCGAATAGTGTCCTAACTCCTTGTAGATGGAGAATTGTACCTTTAAAACCTTTTCCTTACCCTGGTAATCATGTACATGGTTTCCTTTCTCTCCACACTTGTAACAAACTCTCATTCCGTTAAAGCATTTACTAAGGTGATTCTTTCCATAATTATCATATATGGGAAAATTATTCCTTACCCTCTCCCCTTTATCCATATTTCTCTCAACCATCATTTTCTTCTCTTGCTTCCCGTCAAAGCCTTATGACTTAGAGAATTATTTACATATTATATTAAGACATTATACTATATCTTCATATGATGATAATAGGTGGGATACTATTTCCTATCTAAATGTTGTCTTCATTCCATGAAAGATATGATCCTTCTTACTCTTTGGATCACACATATTGCTAGATTTCTCATTCCCTCTACTTGGTGCCATTTCTAAACAATTTAATACACTAGTATAAATTATGATTTTCAATGAATAATTACATTCTTTTAAAATACCTAACATAAATTGAAGAGATGAATCATATAATCTACCATCATAAAAAATGTTTTCTTTGAGGAAATATTTACTCCTAAATCCTTCAGAATGTCTTATAATGAAAATGTGAATTATCCTAATAATATCACCTGGGAGTGTCATAACCAAGAGTGCAGTAAGGCCCATTGTCGTGCACCAGTTCTAGTTTGAGTCTAGCTCAAAGCAGTCTTTTTAGGTTTTACCCCTATGTACATCTGTGCCAGAGCCGCCTCTACCTACTCATATCCAGACATGGATGTATTTATTGGAAAACTCACATAATCTCTACAGTAAAAAAATTCTAGGAAGTTCTTCTATAAAAACCCTCAAATTCTATCTTAGTGTAGTGTTCTCTGATCAGAGATTTTCTAAATCTATTTTACAAGGTTTTTACTAAACGTCGTCTGATTCCAACTGCAACACCCCAACCCCAGTTACCCAGATTCTGTGTATTATTTTAATACATTGGTATGATTCTAAGGAATCAAGTCCCAAAGGACCGATTAGTTTTGAATTCTTGGAAAATAGATTACATACATGAATGTTACATTACACATTCTAACACACAACACATCATAAATAATATTTTTAAAATTCTATTGTTCCCTTATCTTAACCCTGCATCTAAATAATAAAACACTTCTTGGGATCCTGGGGAAATAAACATAAGAAAGGGGTGAGCTCAAATGTTAGTAAGGGTAAATAATTTAGTAGAAGCTATATACTTTTAAGGAAATATGTGTAATAAAAAAACCTTTTAAATATAAACCTGTACATAATATGGAAAAAATAAATCAAACCTTACAATATAAACATGCACATGTATATTCTACTAGTTGAATAATCACATGTAATAACTAATTTTATACTGAGGAAATGCATAATTCCAGACATCATAACCACGTAGTCAAGGCCTCATCCCAAGGCTACAAATAATTTTTTTCAGAAGGCTTGTGCAAAGACACAAGTTTCTCTCATGAGACCTACTAATGCATCGTGGAGATATAGTGGGTTCCACCCATCGCTTACTAAGTCCAATGAATTACTCATATTAAATGGTTTAAACGTAACATAAACATTCATATTAAAACTAGCATATGAAATGTCAATACGTTAGCCATAAACCATTAATGGTATAAAAATAACACATCCATATTCAATCATATCACAAAACCTTCAATACAATATAGAATATTTGTATCATAATAAATCAACTTCAAACATGTTTACAATCCATCAAAAGATGTTGACATAGATAAAAATGATCGTTAAAATGATTTGAGATAAATACCCCTTTTCATGAAATCATTTAAATGTATCACAATTTATAAAGGAATTAATTTAAAGAGATTTTTGAATAATAGTGACCCATACCACTTTGAAACATTTTAATGGATTTATCATTTCAAAACATTATGGTCCATATAAATAAATCCTTAAATCATTTGGAAAACATTGACATTAATTTAAAAGGGATTAAAAAGATAAATCATTAAAAAAATTAAAATGATGATGCAGTTAAATAGGCCCTCCCCTAAAACCATAAAACATTCCTTTTGAAAAAATATTATGAAATATTGGTGTTAATGATAAATATGTCAAATTAATACTTACACACAAACAATCTCAGATAATAATGAGATTGAAAAAATAACCCTTACCTTGAAATTTCTTTTGTTCGAGGGTACATTTAACCTCCTATATAATTACCATAGTATGTTATTAAATTATAATTGAACCATATTGATATTTATTATATCATAAATTATTCATTTGGGACTTTATACTACCTCTTTAATAGTGATTTCCATGTTAAATTAACATTTCGGGTAATAATAACATTCTTTATCGTGCGCGTTTTAACTTGTTATTTTTAATTGTATCATTTAGATGATGATTTAAATACTCAAAATAAAGTAAAAAATGATTTATATATAATGTTTATTTAGAATATAACGATTTATAATAGATATATATATATATAATGGAAAACACCGTTTATGGAGACGGTATGTCGTACGTACACATAAACACTATTTCTGTTTCATATCGTATGGAATAGAAGTATGTGAATGAAATAAATGTAAATACAAACACCCAAAGATATATATATATTGAGTAGAATTATTATTTCATATATTACATACTTATCATTAATGATTATTTTTATAATCATCTTTGAATTTGGAACGTGGAAATGAATCTCACCGTGTCGTGGATACGGTAATCTGTATGCAAGCATGCGAGATAATATCATTATATTGATGATGAAATAAAATGAAATTTGATGGTGTATCATATATAAAGAATAATTAACCTGTTATATTTATTATTTACATCAGTTATACTCATTATTATACCCATCAAAATAATTAAGTGTTTGAATAACAAACCACACCACGACGTGGAGATGGTAATCAGTACATTTGCATGTGTGGTGACATTTTCATTTATAGGGTGGGTAGAATAAAAAATATGGTTGTACTAGATTTATAATAACATCACAGTATATATAGGGAAATGTATTTATTATTTTGTTATGGAATCAACAATGAAATAGGTAATGGAAGAAGAAAGGAACATTAAAGAAGGTGGTGAAATCATTACCTCTTCTTCAGGTGTTTCCTTTTGATTTGACTAAAAGGTCTGCTTATATTGGCTTTATAATCACGGAAATGCGTCTAGGTTGATGTGAGGGAAGTTTTGAGGAGATTTGGGTAGGGGGTTTCCAAGACAAATGGCTTTGGAGGTGTAAATTTGAGAGAAGGGGAAGTTCCCTTTTATAAGAGAAGTGAGGGTCACTTTAGAGAAATATTAATGTATTAATTTATTATAAAATCATATTTGGTTGATAATGGCTCTAAATTAATTTATTTAAAGCCTTAGGTTGTTATGGGTAAAAATTCATTCAACCAATAGGTTTTAGTCAATTTTAGGTTACCATTTTAAATTTATCTTTTAGAAATTACTTTTAATCAAATAGTATAACTTTTACCATGTCTTCTTGTATTATTACACTATATGGATAATAAAAATACAATAAACATTCAAGAGAACCTCAAGTGGTTTATTAATGACATATATAATATTATTTAAGACCTTTTTCTGAACCTTAGACTTTTAGAAATATTATGTAAACCAATAATATAGCATTTGTTTTAAAAATTAATTTACGTCAATTTTGACACTATTTGGTATTTTGTTTTGGTGAAAGCCATAAAAAACTTATCACTTCAAAACAAATTATCTAATAAACCCTAACATGACATATTAACCTATAAAATTAATTTAATTTATCAAAGGTCTCAAATTACATTTATTTGGTTATTTATAACATCAATTATTTTAAACATTCCTTAATAAGGTCATTACTCCATCATCATTGTGTGATAAATAAATTAATTTATTTAATATCTAAAAATAATAAATTTAATACCATTATGTATGAAATATTTTTATCCTTATAATTAGTATTTATAGTCAAATTTATCTTATGTATAACCTTATATTAAATATATTTTAGTTATGAAAACTTGAATTTAACACTTTTGACTCACCTTTATATTAAATAATAATAAATGTCCTAATCTAATCCAAGAGGACATAAAATATCATATTTTATTACTAGGGTTTTTTTGGTCTAAATATATTTATCCAATAAAATTAAGACATGTGTTAGGGTAATAATAATATCATTTTTACCTTTAATTACCCAATTTACTTTTATCTGTGGTAAATAAAAGTGAAAAGTTACTTTTCACCAAAAATTATTGTCATCTTACTAAACAAAATTTTACTTACTTATATCAACCATGTCTCTCAGATTTATTAAATTCAACTCACAGAGGCTGTTAAATTAAGTTTTATGCAAATTTGTAAATGCTAATAGAAGGTGGGTAAAAGACCGAAAAAATGTTCAATTAAATTTTGTTTATCTAATATTATTATAAAATGACTCCAATGAATTACATTTAACATATATAGGTATTATGTATCTATTTTATCCTAAAATAAATTAAAATAAATTTATTAATTATTTAAATAAAAATTCGGTTATAAACAATAACACATTGTTTTTCACTATTAATCAAAAATTGAAAGTTTTCTGAGAAATACCAAAAATTTACCATAAGATAATGTTGATATTCTGAGTTCAAAAATGATTTCTATTTTACCAAATTCAATACATAGATGTTTTATTAATTAATTTAAAATTAATTCCCATATTCAAAACCAAAGAGCAGGTTTTTAAAAAGTAAAATCTATCAAAAAAATGACATGTGTTTATGTCGAATTTAAATGTGAAATTTATTATGATGACATACATTGTAATAAATGATACAGTTATAATATATTTATACTTTTATTCCATTTTAATTTATAATTTAAGACTATAAATTATATTTATTAAAATAATATTTTTAAATAAAATTTATTATATTTCACTATTCATCAAAATATGATTGTTATCAGAAAAGTACCAAGAAATTATCCAAACTATATTTTTATGTCCAGATTCTAAATAAGAATTCAATTTCATTAAATTGAATATATAAAAGTGTCAAATATCATTTCTAAAAATGGTTTTCCATTAAAAGGTTGTAAAATTGCATTTTTGAAAAATACTTCTTTTATCTGAAAAAATGATTTTGTTCTTATATTATATCTAAGAAACACATAATATTGATTATAAAATTATATGGAGTATACTAAATTCAAAATTTAGTTATTACTATTCATAACCACTTTTTAAAAGGCTAGTTTGGTAAGTCATGGTGTGCTTGAACTCAGTGTTGTGTGTAGTGCACGTTATTGAATTACTTTGAAGAGATAACATACTATGAAATCATGGGGTGTTACACCACAAGACACAAACCAAGGGGATATAATATTCGGGAAACACCTTCTCTTTGCGGTCTTGGATATCCATAGGTCGCTTCTCAATGGCCATGTCATCATCAACATCAATCTCTCCCCAATGAAAGACATGAGAGTCATAATGAATATAATGACAGAGCTGTGATACATGAAAAACAACATGTATCCAGATCATCAGCAGGGGAAGTGCTACTCGATATGCCACAACTCCAACATGAGATAACACCTCAAAAGACCAAAAAAGGTGGGGCGAAAGCTTACTCCCACGACCAACCCATCACTTTCCATGATGGGGAGTCTCCTTTAAAAACATGTGATCCCCATCATCAAACTATAAGGGTATCCTCCTTCAATAGGAATATGATTTATGATGATCTTTTGATGTCTTCATCCTCTCACGAATCACCTGAACCATCTCTGTTGTATTCTGCACTAGTTTTGGTCTGAGAATTGCTGACTCTCCAACCCTAGTCCATCAAAATATAGAACCGAATGGTCATACATAAAATGATTCAAATGGTGCCATACCGATGGTGGAGTGAAAAATATTTTTTTAAGAGAACTCCACTAAGGGTAATTGCCTCATCCGCAAACCTCTAAAATCCAGGACAGAAGAGTGTAACTTGTCTTCAAGAGTCTGAATTGTCCTCTCTATCTGCCTGTCCATCTAAGGATGAAATTTAGTGATAAGGCATAGCTGAGAACCAAAAGAATGGTGAAGACCTCTCCACACCATAGAGGTAAAATTAGGATCTTGATCAGAAATGATCATCCATGGGACTCCATGAATCTCACCACCTCCTATAGATACTGCCTTGACAAAACATCCACTATGCTTGACTTCTTGGTCACTATGAAGTGGGACGATTTCATTAAACGATACACTACCACCCAAATAGAATCATGCCCTCCGTGAGCTTGAAAAAAATCTATAACAATGTCTATTGAGATTTCCAACCACTTACACTCAAGAATCTATACTGGCTAGAGAAGACCATACGAAACATGGTGTTCGACCATCACCTTCTGGGAGACCAAACATTGAGACACAAACTATGCAACTGCATGCTTCAGCCTAGGCCACCAAAACTTGATCCACAAGGCTCGGTACATCTTTGTCATGCCAAGATTCACCGCTAAAGGATAACTATGGAACTCTATGAGAACTATCTCGTGCATCGTCAAAGGAACAAATATCCTTTCGTGATACAACACCCGGTGTTGTTCATCCTCAGACCAACCCTCAGGGGGCTCACCACAAACAACTCGATCTCTTCAGACCTCCACCTCATGATCCCCAAACTAGGACTCTTCCACAAAATACACCAGAGGTGACTGCACCATCATCTGAAAAAGACAACCACTGCCCCAAAATTCTCTCATATTAAGATGTAATGATGATAGTTCTTCCATTACTCTCTATGAGACACCAGATTCAAGCATTTCATCACTATGTGACCTTCAACTCTATGCATCAACTACAACATTCCAATTTCCATGTGAATATGATTTTTCAAAGTCGTATTTTTGTAATAACTCCATCCACATGCGTTGTCAAAAGTTCGAGTCATTATGGGAGAAAACATACCTAAAACTCTTATGATCGGTGAAAACTAAAAAGCACTCAGCAATGAGGTAATTTCTCCACAAAATCATATCAAACACCACTACTTCCAACTCAAGATAATGGGTGGCATAGTTACATTCATGGGAACTCAATAGTCGAGATCCATAAAAAACAACTGATCATTGCCTCATTAGAAAACAACCAAACCCCAGATGCGAAGCATCGAAAAAAACATCAAACCAAACTCCCTCATCTATAATATAATGAACTGGAGTACTTAATAACTTTTCCTTTAGATACTATAATGTGGATTCACATTGATCGGTCCATATGAATGTCTGATCCTTCCTAGTCAAATCTGTCAGAGGTGTAGAAACTTGAGAGAAATTGGCTATGAACCTCTTTTAGTATCCTATAAGACCAAGGAAAATTTTCACCTCTAACACTATCTTGGGGATTTCCCAAGACACAACTACTTATATCTTCTATGGATCCATAGCTACTCCCCGCTGGGACACAACATCACCCAATAAATGAACATGTTGATCCCAAAACTCACACATTGACAACTTCCCAAAAAACTGATGTTGATGAAGAACTCCCAAAACTGTGTGTAGATGCTCTGCAAGATCCTCCTCAGACGTGGAGTACACAAGGATGTCATCGATGAAAACCACCAAGAACTTTTCCAAGAACTCACAGAACACAGTGTTCATCAATACCATGAACGTATCTTGAACATTCTTCATGCCGATAAACATTACAACAAACTCATAATGCCCATGATGACAACAGAAAGCAGTATTCATGATATCCTCATCATTCACATGCATCTAATGATGTACTGACTGCAAGTTAATCTTTGAGAACCCACATGCACCCTTCAGTTTATCAAATAAATCATCAACCCGTGGAATATTATAGATGTTATTTACTATCACGTTTTATAAGAGATGATAATTGACACACAACTGCAAAATTTCATCAGCCTTCTTCATGAAGAAAATTAGTTTACCCCATGGTGACACACACGGAAGGACAAATACGCACTATAACACACCATCAAGCTGTATATGAAACTCCCATAATTCAAAAGTGGTCATCCAATATATAGACATAGAGATAGAATATTCTCCTAGTTGTAGCTCAATCCCAAACATGATCTCTCATCAAGTGGTAATGTTATAACCTCTTCTGGAAAGACATTAGGGTACTCTTATACAACCCTAGGAAACCCCCACTGTTGAACCTCTGAAGAACATTGCATTAGCTCAGCCACCATGGATGATAAGGACAGAACGTGCCTATGACCCATCCGAGGATCTTGTATGACAACGAATACCATCGGCTCTCCATCCGCATCGAAGAACACAACCTACCTACTTAAGCAATCCACAATATCCTACACCGAATACAACCAATCCATGATAAGGATGACATCATATGGTTTTATCAGTAAATAGAGAAAATCTCCCCAAGAGTGGTGTTTCCCCAATACTAGCTCAGAGTCTCTACATACATCAAACAAGTCAGTTAGACCTCCAACTGGCATGGTCAATGCCAAGGGCACTGAGATCCTCTCTACCTCAAGTTCCAAATCATGGAAAAGTGTAACTTATAAGAAAAAGTGTGTCACTCCTAGATTAAACAAGACATACCCCAAGGTATAAAACAAGAAAAGGGTACCCCGAACGACGTCTGGCTATCATGGAGCTGGAAACACAAAAGTGTGAAGCTGGCCATGACCTCCTCCATGTCTTCTCTGACCCTGATGACGACAACCACCTTGGTCTCCCTCTACTCTCTATGGTTGGGGAGCATCACAAGGCTATCCTTTACTTGCCACATATACCCTCTTCTGATCTAGAGTTGGTTCACCCTCCTACTGCCATGGCTAGAACTACCTCAATGGAGGAAACTAGAGAAGAAAAACATTGTGCATGACAACTACTCTGAAAGGTCGCGCACTCTCACTGCTAATTACCCCGACCACCACAATAAAAACAAGCACCATGTCCCTTGCCATAGGCCTGAGAATTTTTTCCCGTAGAGAAATGAGATGTTGAGGGCTGGGACCTACCCACGGATGAATAGAACTCTTCTACCCTGAAAACCGAGAATCCATTACCACAAATCTACTTCATGAAGAATCATGACGACTCTCCTCTCATGATGATCTTGTTTTGTCCAATGTCCTCTCAATGACCTCGTCCCTTTACAAAACCTCAAGACACGTCTTCATCATAAATGGGGTGACCTGGCGTTGGATGTTTGGATACAAGGCCTCTTCAAAATGCCTCTCCCTAGCCTCCTCATCCAGTAATAGGTACGAAGCATATCATTAACGGTTCCTGAAATGTATTCCAAAATTTCGAACACTAGAGCTCCCCTATCGAAGGTTAAGAAGCTCTTGGCTACTGAACGCCTTTGCATCCAATGAAATAAACTCAAATCTAAACTTGTCTCAGAACTCATCCCATGAGATCTAGAACTCCTCGCAATCCCTATAGAATAAGAACCACCACTACCACACTACTCCACGCAGCATCGTCAAAACCAAGGACACTGAGTGCTCCTTCAGAGCACATATTAAAGTGAAGCCTATCTCAACCCCCTCCAACCAGCCTTCCGTGAATGCATCTAAAATGGATCCCTCGTACTTCTGAAGACTCTGGAACTGAAAATATCAGAGTGTCCTCCTCCATGTGTCGTCGTCATCAACCTCTACCCTGCGACGATCTGCAGACATAGCCTGTTGGGAATCTTATATGTGATTCTGACAAGGAAGTCGACCTGGAGCCATACCTGTAAAATAACAATCAGTTAGAGCTCCTAGACCTCTAATATGGATGTCACAATATTAATTAATTAATTAATTTCTTTTATTCATTTTAGGTTAACATATCCCTAGGTCTACCCATTCAAATATTATCACAAAGAAGAATGATGAATGATCCTTTCCTAGGTATCTACCCTAACTTGTATCACCTCATTTAGTATCCATAAAAAACATAAAGGTCCATACATCAGATCATCGGGGCCCCTAAATTCCTATGTATCAGCCGGCCTCCAGTGTTTACATCACTTGCTAAAGATGACTGACATTGTTTCCTTACCAACCCATGCAACCTCACCTATGACCAACATCAAAATCCATCCTATCCCTCAAACAAACCTTAGATACCACTATTTTACGAACCCCTCCCAATATAGTGTAACCCTCTTGGGCAACAATATGAGAAGGCATATAATGGACCATGAGTCCCACCTATAGTAGGCCCTGGGATGATGACTAGCCCTGAGGGTATTGTAAACACAAAAATTGGAGGCACTACCCTCTAAGATAACACATTCTAAAGAGAGAGATAAGATAGACACCAAAAAACATTAAATCAGACAGAAATATAAATGAAATCCCAAGTTCACATATGTAATTTCATTCAAAACTACTACAAGTGAAAGGGGAAAAACTATAAGTCCCCATATGAAAGTAAAAAATAGTAGCAACCACAAGCCCAAAAAACACCTGCAAACCCAAGATAGTAGAAACTAGCTTGATCTCCAACCTTCTCCAAGTGACCTGATAAATAGTTATTTAAACATATGGTGAGTATAGAAGTATACTCAGTAGGATCCCTCCCGGAGCCTCTCATGCAAATGTAAAGAAAGCATGCTAAAGAACAGTGAACAACAATTGAAACTAACTCATCACCTAGATAGGTATATTACCATCCCAACCTCACCATGGATACTCTCACCATGTAATTCATACAAGAGTATATAATATAATAAAGAATATCAAGGGTATCCCGCTACTACTTCCCCACTAGTTTTCCACTTTTCCCAATGTCGCGTGACCTATGATTCTCTCTCCAAAAAGGATTTCCTGAAAACACCTTGGTGAAGCACTAAAACATGCACCTCATGTAACAAAACCACCACATCCACATAAGAATGTATGCAGGTAGTTTCTTGGATTCACCATAGCTCATATAATGAATATCCTACGTCGAGTATTATACCTCACTCCATTACATCCCATACACCGAGTAAGGATCCTCAATCCATCCCTTCCTATACACGGTACACCTATAATAGTTCATAAAATACTATATCCAGAATATATGTGTGTGAATAAACAAAATCCATTACATCCCTCTACACACATATATGTGGAAAACCTACTATTGTGCCTACTGACACAAGTAACTACCAAGAGAAGAGAGTGAGGCCAAAGGGGGTAGACAGCCATACATCCTCCCACCAGAAGGTTGTGTAAAACTCCCCCCATGGCTCATAATCCTCAGCGTGTCAGTTTCCCTGACTAACATTGTGGAGTAGTGTATGGAAACATCAAAAGTACATAATATACTATAGATTACCACCATACTATGGTCATACCATAGTATTAGACTCAACTGCTGCTAATATCTCTCAGACTCTGAACTTCCACTTCTAAAACTAGGTAACCTATATTCCCAAAATAAATTTTAAGATATTAATTACATTACTTCATTATATTTTTATCAGTTTCACTTTAAGATAATTATATATTTAAAAATTAATTAACCATTAAGAATTACTCATTAAATTTCATTAGCATCATACCCAAAGTCCACTGTCCCTTTAAAATTGTTACCATAGAATTTATTCCCATCAAGCTCCAACCCTGTGGGTTAACATAATTTATTAAATTATTTATTTAAAAAACTACTTCCCCAGATTCCCAAGCATTCTAGAAAAACATTCTATGCTACTAAACACAAGGGTGGTCAATATGGTGGCAAATGAACTACCCATAGAGTCTTTTTTTCCTATAGTAAGAGCATAGACCCTTCCTCGCTTGAGAAGCTAGACACGGAAGCACGTGGCATACCCTGCTAATCTCCGCCCCTTTTAGTAGAAGGTTAAGCAAGAATAGCTGCCTTGATTATGATGGAATGTAAAGATGATAACCATTCAAATAATCTGAAAGCATCTAAACATTCACATCCAACTCGTTCTATCATCCCTGTTGTCCTCCCTGACACCCACATACATAAACTGATTGATCTCGCCACTCTAGGAATCAACTGCTGCCACAATAAATAGGCCTTCATGCCCCCACAAATCACCACATCCATCCAGGCTCACATCATAACACATGAAGGAGGAAAAAACATCATATCAATTGGTATCTTGGCCCTTAAACAATCAAGAGGGTAACTCAGAACTGTACAAGAAATTATCTTTTGTCAAACAACCAGTTCATTAATCCATCTTGTATTAACCAATTTATTATTTATAGGTTCCAAATTCGAGAGACCTAATTAGTAAGAAATCACAAATAATTTAAAAATTCTTAGTGAACTATTTTTGATTAATCATCAAATTATAACAAAAAGAACCATATTCATTTACATAGCTCTTTATCTTTACCCAAAAAATTAACAACTAATTCCAGCTTTACATTATTTACCAATTTCCATCAAGAGGGAAATCTACACACAACAAGCTTAGATATCACCCTATCTAGAAAACATGAGGCCATAACATACGATGGATATCAATTTATTTATCCGGTTAAAATATTTATTATGTCGATTCCATTGTGATCTAGTGGATAAAACATGATAACTATACATTTGCACGTAAAATAAAAGAGAATCAACGAATCAGCTACCTCAAATAGTTGATGATGTTCTTTATACAAGAACAAACCAAACACCGGGTTTGTATCTCCTCCCCTGTGACAACTATATCCACCCGAGGATGCAGAGACCCCACCACACTTGTCAACACATAAGAAAATTCTATTAGGAACATAGAGATAGCATTCCATAAAAGAGAGAGGGGAAATAGTAGGATATGAACCCAAAGAATGACGATGATAACATACCTTATATTGGAGATATATCGATATTCTTTGTTATACCAAAAATAGAGGGGATCCAATACAAGGGTGAATATTTGATCGCAAAACTATTCGGGATGGAATGAAATGTTTGAGCATCTCACAACAGATAGTAGGTAGGAAGCACTAGGGAGGACGATATCTCATCCCTTTAAATGATTTAACGGAGTAGCAGTTTAAGATACGCTGGATTTTCCATTAAATTGTGATCACATTAAACCACACGGTTTGACCAAATAAAAATATCCTGAGCCTTAGGAATTATTAATATAGGAGTTATGACCATTAAATATTCCTTAGTGTCTTGAAAAGGATTCTTTAAATTCATTTTATGTCAATGGAAACGTTAAAGCGGAAAAACTGTAGGAAGCTGGAAACACTTTTCAAAATAAAAAAATTTGTAAAAGGGAAAACATTGTTCATAAACCTCACCATTGGAACCTCGCCATTATGAAAAAACTATTCATGAACCACACCGTTGGAACCTCTCCGTTGGGACCTCACCTTCTTGAAATAGTGTTCAGAAACTCAAAACGTGGAAAATGAATGTGGTCACTAATAGAACCTCACCATTCTGGAAACACTATTCATGAACACAAAATTTGGAAAAGGAAAGAGGTCACCGTTGGAACCTCGCAATTAGCTTTTCACTATTCTAGAAACACTCTTCATGAACTCAAAATTTGGAAAAGTAAATAGGTCACCGTTGGAACCTCACCATTCTCAAAACACTATTCATGAACACAAAATTGGGCAAAAGAAAGAGGTCACTGTTAGATCCTCACCATTGGAACCTCACCATTATGAAAACACTACTCATAAACTCAAAATTTAGCAAATGAAATAGGTCACTGTTGGAACCTCACCGTTCTCAAAACACTATTCATGAACTCAAAATTTGGCATAGGAAAGAGGTCACCATTGGATCCTCACCTTTGAAATGTCACTGTTATGGAAACACTATTCATAAACTCAAAAGTTTGAAAAGGAATGAGGTCACCATAAAAACCTCACCATTCTGAAAACACTGTTCATGAACTCAAAATTTTCCCAAGGAAATAGGTCATCGTTGGAACCTCATCATTCGGGTAACACTATTCATGAACACAACATTTGGATATGGTAAGAGGTCATAATTAAACTATTCATAGAAGGTTACTGATGATACTGTTCACATAAGGTCAATGTTGCATTGTTCACATCGGTCTACCATTGGAACTATTCACCGATGGAAATGTTCACATCTGTCTCACCGATGGAACTGGTCACATTAATATCACTGATAGATCTATTCACATATATCTCACCGATGAAACTCTTCACATTGGTCTCACCAATGGAACCGTTCACATCGGTCTCACTGATATAACTATTCACATCAGTCTCACTGATGGAACTATTCACATAGGCCTTACCGATGAATATTTTTTCGAAATTGGAAAATTAGAAAAGAGTTGGGGATAAGTCACATTGACCTCCTAGAACACCTCAAACACCAGATTTTCATAGAGGAATGGACGAGAGAGGTCTAGACCATTACATTCATACTTCATCTTTGTCAATTGGACATCTAATAGACCCCATCTGTTTCTTGTTTACTTTGTTAAGAAACTCAACTAAGTTAACAAATTTAATCATAATTATATATCATTGATTATGAATATCCATAATATTTCTCATTCAAAATCTTATTCAGATAGTTTTACTATTCTAAAAATATCTATATTGTTCATAGAATCCATTGTGAACATGGCTCTTTTAAGGTCCTATCATTTATAAAACCAAAAGAGATAACCTCAGTGAACCAACTTTGGAATCGAAAGATGGTTAGAAAAAATTAAACCTCATGATGTAATCCTCTATGAAACCATCATTTAAGATTACAAGTCTTTTAGATCAAATTATATCACTCTTGGTTCAACCTGTGTTTGTTTTTTAATTCAACAAATAATTAAAAACAACTTTCTTGAATTATAATGAACTATCCTAAAATATTATAATCATTAAAATCATTTAGAATATATTCTCTCAAAATCCAAAATACTATTAATTATAGTTATAATATATTAATCAATATATTCTTTAACAAAAGAATATCTATGTTTTAGTATATGTTAGCTTTGATCCTTTCCAATTATGTTGAAAACCCAATATATTTAAAACTTTAATAATGGTTTCTCTGGATAATGTAATTAACCAAAACATATATCCCGAGAGTTCAAAACCATATGTGTAGTTATGTCTCTTGTTCATTCACCTTGTGATGATATATATAATACCCAACTTGTTATTTTCGTGGATACTACCCCTAGAAACATCTATTCTAGAGACTATGTCCACTAGTAGAAAAATAATTTGAATGTTATTTCTAGGAAAACCACACTATATATAGTTTTCCAAATTTTAATGATGTTACCATATACAGAGACAATACTCATAGATTTATCCCTAGGGTATTCACTGTAGTTATCTCAACCCAATCCTAATAATATTAAACATTACTTCAAATAACATAAAGGCTTATCTATATCATTGAAATAATGAATGTTCATAACTTATCACTCCTTAAATTTTATCATCTAACATCACAATCAAGAGAATTATATAAATATTTCTTTGATATCAACTGTGAAATCCCAGACTAATTGTCCCAAAATCTGGTGTGAATAAATACATACTTTTTATACTATCCTAAAAATGAACAAAAGTGATCCAATTTTAACCATTAATAATTACAGTCTCACAAATAATTACTTTTCCACTTTCATCTGAGTGAGGTTTTTAGATTAGAGTTATATAGAGGTAAGAATGTTTTTTACTAACACAACCCATGTATGTATCATAAAATAGAAAATTTTACCACTATAAATGAAACTAATTAATATGTAATAATAATCATCATCTCCCCTAAAATTCTCCACATAAGATATTATTTTAGACATAAAACATGTGATATGTTTCTTTATAACCAGAGGGATATATAAACAAATTATGGGGATAATTCAAATAATATATGAGGTAAAAATTATAAGTTATCAAGTAATAAATATTTTATTGAATAATGTTGATTTAAATAAATTATAATCAAATGAATCCATATAACTCCTCACATGAGCATGAAAAAAAATTCGTGGTTTTAAATATAAATAAATTGATGTAGAAAAGTATATGAATTAATGGTGATAGAATTCATAATATATGGTATCAGGATCTCTTCCATCAAGGAATCAACCAAGAAACAATATTTTCCATGAATTTCATAATAAATGCATCACTCTTTCTACAAAGGTCCAACAAAGATACAATGTTTTCATTGGGTAATCACTTAGAAAATATTCAAAAACTCTATTTCATGAAACCAAATGATACCTTTATGAGATATATTATACCAAAATCTATCCATAAATTCGTTATTTACAATCTATTTACTATGTTAAAATATTAATATTGATAAAATTAATTATAAACATGCCTTAGTAATTCAAAAACATCAGTATTAAGATTTAATCATTAGGAATTTAAATACATTTACAGCGAATAAATGAACAAAACCCACCTCGATAATGAATGTGGATTATTAGAAAATAAAAATTCAATATTACTGAGTAGTCAACAAATATTAATATTGAAATAACATGTATATGAATTTTGAATATTTACCCAATTAATATCTGGAAGAGATTTATATTTAAGAGAACCTTAATAAAACACCATATAGATAAAGTGGTATAAATATATGTAAAATTTTCCCCAATCAATCCATGTATGGAAATTTGGTAGACACAATTCAATAAAAGGAAGAAAATATAGAGTGCTCATCAAAAGGCATTGGATGAAAAATTATTCCTCTAGAAGGGGATGACTTAGAAATACCAAGGTAGTGATGTTTTTCTTTTTCTTTAATACAAAAATGGAAAATACTATAATAGGTTTTAAAATATAATACATATTAAATATATAAACCACCAAAAGAGTCAACTGGTTAATATGAATCATATTTCTACGAAACAAGATTAAAATAAAAATTCCATTAAAATAACTCTTGCATATGAATAAAAAACCTGAAAGGGATACCATGGTATTAAAATATAATTTATAAAATATACGCATTAAACATAAAGGTAATAGTGAGTTCAATAAAATAGATAAAATCAATGATGGTTTTCAATATCAAACATGCCTCATGGAAAAGAAACTAAATTAAATTAACACATATGACATTAAATAGTTTTTAATAGAAAAATTGGAAGATAGAATATAAAATGAAACATTAAATAAAAATAAAAATGAGTGAAACACAATATTAAATATAAATTTGGATTTATATGTACATTACAAAAAAAATATGGTATATACCATGATCATGTCTTAATAAATTCAAATTTGAGCCAATGAAACATTATATGTAAAATAATTATTTTGTTAAGGAATGTTTTGTAATTAGGTCATAAGGAATAATTATATAATAATAAAAATGAATGGAAAAATAAAAATTTATTAATTTGGAAAAATTAATGAAGATACCAATACTACTTATCAAAAATAATGTTCCTAACTCAATGAATTAAAAATGAGTTTTCAAAAAACCTTACCATACTCTGGGATTTTTTTTTCATTAACCTAACATCCTAAATAATAAAATTAAGATTATTATATGACATATTAATAATCATATTCATCTATATCTCATTTAATATGCACAATTGAACATCATATGATATTGATTTATTATTTATTTTTTATTATGCTTTTCTAAAAATGGAATTGATGTTTCCTTATTTTGGTAATTTCAATGAGTGAAAATTTTAATAGTATATTAAATAATTAATTGAACCCTTTGAGAACTATAAAAATAAATATTTTATTATTACATTATTATTATTATAATATTTAGGTACCTATTTTCTTCGAGATATATTTTATAATGTAGTTAATACAGATTGATAAACTAACCCAAATAAGAACATTGCACAATTTGATGGGTAATAATGGATAATAATGTATATAATTTAATTTTAAATTAATAATAATGAAAATATTTATATGTTTATATTAATTAATAATATATAATGTTTTTTAAAACTGAATTACAATGATGATGAAAAATAGAAAATCATTATTTGATGGACACGATAGTTCTCTTAGTACACAATCATCATTATAATTTATATAAGTTAATGATAAGAAATAAATAATATATTATCCATTAATATAAAAAAAATAGTATAATAATTATAATTATGTCATTACCTTAATTTTTCGGTAATTGTTGATATAACAACCCATACCTTACATACATTGTTATTACATCAGAATTGAAGCATACTTATTAGAACATATAACAAAACCATGGTAGAACCGTATAGGTTTAGTGTCTTTAGAAACATGAAAACATAAATAACTGGTTCATAAAGCATCTACATTTTCTATCATTTCTCTCATCATATCTAGAGTCCCTTTTGGTATATCCTACATAATAAACTTCTTCCTGACCTGGGGAAAGAAAACATACAAAAGGGTGAGCTCAAATTCTCATTAAGGGTAAACAAATTAAATTTCATATTCATAAGAACATTTCATTTCGAAAATCCCAACCAAGAAAAGAGATAATAATATCATAACATGTGATAAATCATAAAAGTGAATTGTAATCCCAATAATCATTACATAAAACATGAAACATTTTTTAATACACACATAATCATAGAGAATCATTTCTTAGTAGTCAAGACCCATTTCCAAGACTATCCTTGGAGACAAAGTCCATTTCTGAACTGAGTTCACTCCTCGTTTCAGTCCTATATCAAAAAACCGGATTATCCTGCCATTCTATCCATGTCTATCTAATGAGATATAAATATTTACCCAATGCAGTAGAGAGAGATATTGGTCCCACTCATCTCATAATGAAACCATTCTTATGTGTGCCACAAAATCATAAATCATAGCATAAACCATGGAATAAACATTAGATTCTTAAACGTCATGCCATCATAACATAATCCATATAAGATAAAAGTGAATCATAAAAATAATTCCATCATAACATAATCAAATAAATGTAAAAATAGGTATAGAAACAGAACCCTATATTATCCTCAAAGGAAAATAATTTTGATAAAATGATTGTACTCCATTCTTGAGGAAAATATCCTTTCTACATCAAAAATATTTTTCCTTTCATAACATGTCATAAAATTTTAAACTAAAAGAAGTTGATTAAAAATTAAATTTAAAACATGTAAAGGAAGCTTCATGGAAATAATTTTTTTTGAAATCAAAAAATCCATTCATCCCGTATAAGTTAAAAAACATTTTTCTTGTAATTTGGCAGGAAAAGTCAAAAAGTACCTCGTACTGAAAATGACAAAAGATTCATTTCATATCTTTTACTAAAAACTCAGAAATTAGTAATGTTGGATTTAAACAATTATAGGAGGATATAAATAATATTATATATTGAGGAAACATGGATGTGGATGGTAAATACACCCTAGTAAATACCAAAGTATAAACAATCTCGGATAAAAATGAGATTGTGATATTTCCCTTACCTTAGGTCTGATATGCTTCGTACGTATCTGAACCTCATGTATAATGATATACATAATGTCATTTACTTATTACAGAATCATATTCATAGTTATTATATCATACATGGTCATATTTTTATATTTTTTTAATAATATTTGATTGCTACTTGTTATTCTAGTGTTCATTGCTTTATGTTCTTATGCATGTCTTGTTGAATAAATTCTAATTATTTTTTTATGTTATAGATACCTCATTTACATAATGTTATTAGTATTAAATATATCATATTTAATCATTAAATTCATTTATATAATCATTATTCAACGATGATCATGTAGAATGATTCACATCACATCATGGAGACGGTAGGCCGAACGTACGCACGAGCGATGATATTGTCCACATTATTGTGGAATTCTATTGAAGTGTATGTATACTAGTTCAGAATCAATATAAATTTAAAATAATCATATATTTTTATACTTTACACCATTATAACCATCCATGTAAGGTAGTGGTAGAAAAAAGATTACACCATGGCGTGTAGACGGTATTCCGTACGTACGCATGCATGGTGATTTCATTTTCTATTGGATGGATATAAGGTGAAATAAGGTTGTTTCATATTTATAATAACATATCAGTATATGAGTGATACTGATGTTATTACTTCATAATGAAACAACTAATGAACAGGAAGCAGAAGAAGAAATAATTTTGAAACAATCGATAATGGACATTACCTCTTCTTTGAAGTGCCTCTTCTTATCCTCCTCTTAGGGCACTAATGTTGGTCTATGAAGAATACCAGGACCTCTATGATAATTATAGGGAAGTGGAGAAGATAAATTGGAAGGGGTTGGCCTAGCCTGAAGGCTCAAAGTGGTGTGAGGAAGAGAGGGTGGAGGTGCCCTTTTATAAGGGATGAGAGGGGCACCTTAGGAAAAATATAAAATATTATTTTATTATAAAGTCATATTCGGTTTTAAATATCTCTAAATTGATTTATTTTTAAGCTAAGCTGAGGATGGGACGTAATACCCTCAGCCAATAGATTTTAGACAAGTTTAGGTTACGATTTTAACCATATCATTTATATTTAACATTATGTTAAATAATTTTACTTGTATCGTGTCTTCTTGTTTTCTTACACTATATGGTTAATAAAATTACGATAACATGCCAAAAGAACCCCAAGTGGTTCATTATTAATATATATTACAATATCTAAGTTATTTTTCCAAACCATATATTTTTAGGAATAAAAAAATAATTAATAATATAATATTTGTTTTAAAATATATTTTATGTCAATTTTGACATTATTTGGTACTTGATTTTTGTGAAAATCATAATATCATGATTATTTCAAAAAAAAGTAATTTAAATCAATATTAACATGTCATATTAACCAATAAAATAAGTGTAATTAATAAAGAGTCTCAAATTACATTTATTCCGGTATTTATAATAACAATTATGTTAATATTTCATTAATAAGGTAATTACTGCATCATCATTGTGTCATAAATAAATTAACTTATTTAATGTATAAGAATTATAAATAAAATAAAATTATGTAGGAAATATTTTTATATTTCTAATTAATATTTTGAATTTATCTTATTTATAACCCTATATTAAAAATGGTTTAATTATTAATCTTTGATTTTAACTATTTTAACTTTTCTTTAAATAAAATAATAATAAATGTCTTAATCTAATCCAAGTGGACATAAATGGTCATATGTTATTCCTAAGATTTTTTTGGTCAAATTAAACTTATCCAATAGAATTAGGAAATGTGTTAGGGTAATAATAATATCATTTTTACCCTTAATTACCCTATTTAGTTTTAACCGTGGTAAAAAAAGTAAAAAATTACTACTCAACATAAATTATTTTTATATTATTGAACCACATTTTACACCTTGATATTAACCGTGTCTCTCTGATTTTAGAAATTCCACTCACAGAAGGGGTAAAATTTTGTTTTATGTAAATTTTCAAATTCCCCTAGGAGGTGGGTAAAAGACTGTGAAAAGTTCAATAAAATTTTTATATATCTAAAATTATTATAAAATGACTCCAATGAAGTACATTGAATATATATAGGTATTAAGTATAAATTTTTATGTAAAATAAATTTAAATAAAATAAATAATTATTTAAATAAAAAGTAGATTTTTAAATAGTAACCTTGCGTTTTCACTATTCATAAAAAATTGATAGTTTTCAGAAAAATACCAAAAATTCAGCCTAGGCTAATTTTGATGTTCAGAATCCAACAATGAAGTCCATTATGAATGATAATGTTTATAACATTTAAAAAATTGGGTATTACTATTAATAACGGCTAGTTTTTATTATATATTAATAACATATCGTTGTTAAGTGAAACTCGGTATTGCGTACAACGCAAGCTATTGAGGAATGTTTCTCTTGAGTATAACGCAAGCCAAGAAACTGTTCTGTGTAGTGAAATATTCATTTATATAACATTATACATAAAAACAAAATATTTATCATAAAATCACGGGTGTTACATTCTACCCCCATTAAAATGAATTTTTCCCTCGAAATTCGTCACTTTGAAACAAACAGATAAGGATACCTCTCCCTCATCATATCCTCAAGTTCCCATGTAGATTCATCTAATTGGTGGTTCCACCATAAAACTTTCACCAAGCAAGTGGTCTTGTTCTTTAGTACTTTTTCGCTATGATCCATAATCTCTATCAGTTGTTCTCCATAAGAAAGATCATTCTCCAGCGACACAACTACTGAGCTGAGTACATGTGAAGGATCAGGTATATACTTTCCCAGAGAGATACATGGAACATATCATGAACTTGAGAGAGATTCGGTCAAAGCGTCAATCGGTAAGCTTCCTTCCCAACATGATCCAGTATTTCAAAAGGACCAATATACCTAGGGCTCAGCTAGCACTTCTTTCCAAATATCATTACTCTCCTCCGAGGATATATTCGTAAGAAACCTTTATCACCCACTTCACACTCTATGTATTTTCTTTGGTTATCGGAATTACTTTTTTGTCGACTCTGAGCTGCTCTTATGTGTTGTTGAATAGTTCTGACCTTTTCTTCCATCTCTTCAACAATATCAGGTCCTAATAGTTTTCATTCCCCAACATCATCCTAGAAAGTTTGAGTCCTGCATTTCATTCCATAGAGACCTTCATAAGGAGCTATCTAAATACTGGAGTGAAAGATGTTATTATAAGAAAATTCCACCAATGGTAGGTGTTGATCCCAACCACCTTTGAAATCCATAGATCAAGCTCTTAACATATCTTCTAGAGTATGAATTGTTCTCTCAGACTGACAATCTATCTGAGGATGATAAGCAGTGCTGAAACTCAACAATGTATCTAGAGTATGCTGAAGAATTAGCAAAAACATCGAGGTATGCCTCGGATCCCGATCAGATATAATGGAAATTGGTACTCCATGCAATCTTACCACTTCCTTTACATATAGCCTTTCAAGCAGATCAGGAAAGAAATATTCTCTAACAGAAATGAAGTGTGCCAACTTCGTAAGATGATAAACTATGACACATATAGCATTATTTCCTTTAGATATTTTAGGAATTCCAATAAAAAAATCTATAGTGATGCTTTCCCATTTCCATTCTGGTATGGGTAATGGTTTTATCATCCCCTTAGACTTTTTTCTTTTAGCATTAACTTGGTGACAAACCAAGCACCGAGAGACATATTCAACAACATCTCATTTCATCCCATCCCACCAGAAGTACACTTTCAGGTACCTATACATCATCGTGCTTCTAGGGTGAATAGAGAATGAAGAACTATGAGCCTCATCCAGTAGCTCCTTCTTTAATTATGGGATGGGAGGAAAACAAACCCAATTCCTGAACCTTATTATCCAATCACAATCATGGTTAAATTCCGGAACATTTCTCACATTCTTTTTTAACTCTACATCTTTTTTATGTGCCTCTTTAATCATCGCATGTATAGATGGATTAACATTCACATGAGAAAGATTATATTATCCCCTTCCTTTATAATTCCATGATCTATCCTTTGTAAATACATAAATATTGGATCTTTTATGATCCTCATCATGGATAAGCATGCATGGTCTTGTCGACATAATGCATCTGCCACCTTGGTTGCTTTCCCTGGGTGGTAATGAATTGAGCAGTCATAATCATTAATCAGCTCCAACCATCTTCTTTAACCCATATTTAGTTCCTTTTGTGTGAAAATATACTGTAAACTTTTATGATTAGTATAAATATCACACCTTTCACCATAAAGATAATTTCTCCAAATCATTAATGCAATGATTACGACAGCTAAATCTAAAACATGAGTTGGGTAATTTTTCTCATGGATTTTCAACTGTTGTGAGGCATAAGCTATCTCCATATCATTTTTCATGATAAAACACCCCAATACCTTCTTAGATGCATCATTTCTGATCACAAAACTTTCTCCACTACAAGTAAGTGTGAGCATAGGTTCACTCGATAACCTTATTTTCAACTCCTTGAAATTATCTTCACACTCCCTCGTCCACACGAACATAACTCCTTTTTGAGTCAACCTTGTTATTGGATTAGATAATCGTGAAAAATCTTTCACAAAATGTCAATAATATCCAGACAAACCAAGAAAAATTCGGATCTAGGTTACTGTTTTTGGTCATGACCATCTTTCCATAACCTCTATTTTTGCAAGATCCACAGATATCCCCTCTTTTGAGATTATGTGACCCAAAAAAGAATCTTTTTGAAACCAAAAATCACACTTGTTAAATTTGGAATAAAGCTTCTCATATCATAGGGTCTTCAATACAATTCTAAAGTGATCTTCATGTTCTTCCTTGATCATTTAATAGAAAAGAATATCGTCTACAAAGACTACAAAAACTGATCAAGATATTCTCTAATGAATATATTAATCATATCCATGAATATAGCAGGGGCTTTAGTAAGACCAAAATGCATCACTATAAATTCATAGTGTCCATACCTTGTACGGAAAGTCATCCTTGGTATATCCTGCCTTTGGACCCTTAATTGATGATACCCTGAATGAAGATCAATCTTGGAAAAGTATTGAGCTCCGCATAGTTGGTCAAATAAGTCATCAATGCATGGGAGATGATATTTGTTCTTGATAGTGAAATTGTTAAGTTCTCGATAATCAATGTAGAGTCTCATTGATCCATATTTCTTCTTAAAAATAGAATAGGTGCTCCTCAAGGTGATGCACTAGGGAGTATGAATCCCTTATCAAGATTCCCTTGGAGTTTCTTCTTCAATTCCTGCAACTCAATTGGGGCTATTCTATAATGTGTTTTTGAAATGGGCATAGCACCCGGTATGAGTTCAATTTAAAACTCAACTTCATGATTTGGTGGAAGACCTAGAAATTCCTCCGTAAAGACATCATCAAACTCTCGTACAATGGGAATATTCTTAGTCATGAGTTTCTAACTAACCATTTGAGATATGTGACCTTCATTTAGATGAATCAGGACCCACAAGATGGAAGAAATTTCCACTGGATGGTTATGTTCATCCTTGCATTGATAGACGATCATAGATTGATCTGGATTATGAAATATGACTTCCCTTGTTTGGAAATTGATATAAGCACCATATAAAGAAAGCCAATCCATGCCAAGAATTACATCAAATTCCACTATAGGAAGGATCACAAGAGTTGTAGGAAACACTTTCCCATAAAATTAAATCAGAGTAGAATTATAAAATTTTGATGTGACTTTTGTTCTATTAGGGGTTGTCACAACTAACTCAGTATCTAATTGTTGAGGTAATAGAGAGATACCCTTAGAAAATTCTTTAGAAATAAAAGAGTGGGTGGATCCAGAATCAAATAAAACATTTGATACTTTAGAGTGGATGGTAAGTGTACCTTTCACCACTTCGTTATCGTACTCCACATCGTTGATAGAAATTGCATGTGACTTTCCTTTATCTTTAGCCTTATGATTTTGTTGGCATCGATAATCATCAACAACCATTGGATTAGGGCATTGATTAGCATAATTCCCTATTTCCTTTCACTTGTAACAATGAATTGTAGGAGGTGCACTCTATGCAGCCTTTTCTTTGTTCGCATCACTAGACATCTTCATCCCATTTTTGCGGCATTCAAATTCTGGATGACCTTCTTTTCCACATTTGAAACATTTACTTGTCCCATTAAGACAACTCCCTCCATGTTTCATTCCACACCTTCAGCATAAGGGAAAACTCATCTTATTTTCATTGTTCTCTTTAGATTTTCCTTTGAATTCCATATTCCTCTTCTTACAAAATGCATATGACTGATGGGTTACTCCAATCTCCATCTAAACCATGAGAGCACATCGTACGATTTCCTCGTAGAAATTGAAGTCCCTTATGGCTAATTCCTTTCGAATTCTTGGTTTTAAGACACTAATGAATCGATCGATCTTACTCTCAGGTTGGATAATAATCCCAGAAGCATACCTTCCATGTCCTGTAAAATTTGTTTCGTAAGTACCAACAGATTCATCATACTTTTTCTTTAGTTCAAGAAACTCTATCTCCATCTTTGTTCGAAGAATACAAGGGATGTACTTATTGAAAAATATGTTCATGATGTCTTCCCATTCCATGGACTCAATTTCCTCTCTTGGACTCATATTCTTGATAAGATTCCACCATTGATCAGCTTCACCTTCCAAACGATAAACTACTAAGATAAATTTATCATGTTCAGAACATTGAAGAACTGAAAATATATTTTCAGTGGTACTAATCCATTGTTCATCCACAAATGGATTAATAGACCCGCTGAATAAGGGTGGATGCTGCCTCATGAAGGATTCAACATAATTTTGCTCCTTACTTTGCTCGTTTGAAAGTCCAGCATGATTCATAGCTTGAGAAAGTTATGTGAGCATGGCTACAAGATTTTTCATCCCATCTCCCATAACGTTTGGTTGCTTAGGGGGATAATCATTGCATTGCCAGTCACATTCAGCATTGACATGGTTCCTTCGGGTTCCATCCATTAACTAAAACCAATAAGCATAGTGTGAGAAACACTAATCATAATAGTAAAACTACATAATCAAGAAAAAAATTCACACTTTAGGTCTTATCATAGGTTATTCATGGTCATTTCTAAAACACTAAGATTTTTTCCTATGCTTAGGCATATCTTTAGGGTTCTTACTATGGCTTTCACATCCTAGTTTTAAATAGTTGATTATACACTTACTCTGATACCAACTATAATGACCCATATTATAAATACATTGTTATTACATCACAATTAATGCATACTTATTACAACATATAACAAAACCATGGTAGGACCGTATAGGTATAGTGTCTTTAGAAACTGGGAAACCTAAACAACTGGTTCATAATGCATCTACATTTTCTCCCATTTATTTCATCATATCTAGAGTCCCTATTGGCATATACTACTTAATAACCTTGTTCCTGACCTGGGGAAAGAAAACATACATTAGGATGAGCTCAAATGCTCAGTAAGGGTAAACAAAGTAAATATCATATTCATAAGAACATAGTATTTCAAAAATCATAACCTGTAATTGTGATCATAATATCATAACATGGGATAAATCATATTAATGAAATGTAATACCAATAATCATAACAGAAGACATGAAACAATTTGGCATACACACATAATCATATAGAGTCATTTATTACTTGTCAAGACTCATTTCCAAGACTATCCTAGCGGACAAAGTCTATTTATGAACTGAGTTCACTCCTCATTTCAGCCCTGTATCACTGAAACGGATTAACCTGTCGTTCCATCCATGCATATCTCATGAGATATAAATCTCTACCCAATGCATTGGAGGGAGATATATGTCCCATCCATCTCAGAATGAAACCATTCTTTTGTGTGCCACAAAATCATAAGTCATAGCATAACCCATGTAATAAAAATGTGATTCTTAAACAGCATGCCATCATGACATAATCCATATAAGATAAAAGGACATCATAAAAATAATTCCATCTTAACATAATCAAATAAATGTAAAAATAGGGATAGATACAGAACCTTATATTATCTTATATGGAAAATAATTTTGATTAAATTCTTGAACTCCATTCTTGAGGAAAATATCCTTTCTACTTTAAAAACGTATTTCATTTCTTAACATGTCATAAAATATTAAACTAAAAGTAGTTGATTAAAAATAAACATGAATACATGTAAAGGAATCTTGATGAAAATAATGTTTTATGAAATCATAAATTCCATTCATGTTTTATAAGTTAAAAAACATTTTTCTCGTACATTGGCCGGAAAAGTCAAAAAGTACCTCGTACTAAAAATGACAAAATATTCCTTTCATATCATTTACTAAAAACACACCAATGAGTAATGTTTTATTTAAAAAATTCTAGGAGGATATAAACAAAATTACATATTTAGGAAAATGGATGTGGATGATAAATACATCCTAATAAATACCAAAGTATAAACAATCTCGGATAAAAATGAGATTGTGAGATTTTCCCTGACCTTAGGTACGATATGATTCGTACGTATCCGAACATCCTGTATAATGATTTAAATAATGTTATTGACTTATTACAGAATCATATTCATTGTTATCATATCATACATGGTCGTATTTTTATATTCTTATTAGTAATATTTGATTGCTACTTGTTCTTCGGGTGTTCATTGCCTTATGATCTTATGCATGTCTTCTTGAATAAATTAATATTATTATTTTTAGGTTATAGATAACTCATTTCAATAATATTATTAGTGTAACATATATCATATTTATTCATTCAATTCATTTATATAATCATTATTCAACGAAGATAATGTAGAACGATTCGCATCACATCGTGGAGACGGCAGGCCGTATGTACGCACGAGCGATGATTTCATTCCCATGATCATGGAATTGTATTGAAGTGTATTTATAATATTTCAGAATAAATACCAATTTACAATATTATTATATAGTTACTCTTTACACCATTATAACCATCCAAGTAAGGTGGTGGTGGAAAACATATTACACCACAGCATGGAGACGGTATTCCGTACGTACGCATGTGAGGTGATATCATTTTCTGTAGGATGGATAGAAGGTTAAATAGGGTTGTTTAATATTTATTATAAAATATAAGTATATGAGTGATACTGATGTTATTACTTATTAATGAAACAACTAATGAAGATGAATTAGAATAAGAAATAATTTTGAAACAATCGGTAACAGACATTACCTATTCTTTGATGCGCCTCTTCTTATCCTCCTCTTAGGGCACTAAAAATGGTATTTTAAGAAGACCCGGACCTCTATGATATTTCTAGGGAAGTGGAGAAGTTAAATTTTTAGGGGTTGGATGAGCTTGAAGGCTCAATGTGGTGTTAGGAGAAGAGGGAGGAGGATCCCTTTTATAAGGGAGGGGAGGGGCTCCTTAGGAATAACATAAAATATTTTTTTATTATAAAGTCATATTCGGTTTTTAATTTATCCCAATTGATTTATTTATAATATAAGGTGGTCATGGGTCGAAATCCTCTCAACCAATATATTTTATACATGTTTAGGTTACTATTTTAAACTTATCATTTAGATTTAGCTTTATGTTAATTAATTTTACTTTTACTGTGTCTTCTTGTATTCTTACACTATATGGTTAATAAACATACTATAAAAAGCCCAAAAAATCCCATGTTGTTAATTATTAATATATATAATTGTATCTATGTCATTTTTCAAAATATTAGTTTTTTAAGAATAAAATAACAATTAATAATATAATATTTGTTTTAAAAACTATTTTTTGTCAATTTTGACACTATTTGGTTCTTGATTTTTGTGAATATCATAACAGCATGCTTAGTTCGCCAAAAGTTAAGTATATCAATAATAACATGTTATATTAACCCATAAAAATATTTTAATTCATAAAAAGTCAAAAATTACATTTATTTGGGTATTTATAATATCAATTATGTTAATATTTCATTATTACGGTAATTACTGCATCATCATTGTGTCATAGATAAATTAACTTATATAAGGTCTAAAAATTATAAATAAAATACAATTATATAATAAATCGTTTTATCTTTCAAATGAATATTTATAGTCAAATTTAACTTCTGTATAACCCTATATTAAAAATGATATATTTATTAAACATTGATTTTAACTATTTTAAATATTCTATAAATAAAATAATAATAAATATCCTAATCTAATCCAAGTGGACCTAAAAGGTCATATTGTATTCCTAAGGTTGTTTTTGGTCGAATTAAGCATATCCAATAGAATTAGGACATGTGTTAGGGTAATAATAATATCATTTTAACCTTTAATTACACTATTTGATTTTAATCGTGGTAAAAGAGTAAAATGTCACTATCCACCAAATATTATTTTTAAGTTATTGAACCACATTTTACTCCTTGATAATAACTTTTTCTCTCAGATTTCTTAAATTCCACTCATTGAAGTGATAAAATTATTTTTTTTCTAAATTTTCAAAATCTTTTAAGAGGTGGGTAAAAGACGGTGAAAAGTTCAGTAAAATTTGTATATATCTAAAATTATTATATAATCCCTCCAATGAATTACATTGAAAATATATAGGTATTAAGTATAAATTTTTATATAAAATAAATTTAAATAAAATAAATAATTTTTTAAATAACAATTCGATTTGTAAATAGTAACCCAGTGTATTAACTATTCATCAATAATTGAAAATTTTCAGAAAAATACAAAAAATTCACCCAAGGATAATTTCGATATTTTGAATCCATAAATGAAGTCAATATTGAAAGATAAAATTTTTAAAATTTCAAAAATTGGGTATTACTATTCATAACGGCTAGTTTATATAATATTTTAATAACATATCGTTGTTTAGTGAAACTCAGTATTGCATACAACACAATCTATCGAGGATGGTTACTCTTGCGTATAACACAAGCCATGACACTATTATGTGTAGTGAAAGATTCCTTTATATAACATTATACATAAAAACAAAATATTTCTCATAAAATCTCGGGTGTTACGGTGGATGGGAATTGTTATGATTAAAATGAAAAGGATTAAGTAATAATTACATTGGGACATTGAACATTCTCCTGGATGTGTCCTTGGAAATGAAATATTTATAATAAATAATTGATATAAAATTATAAATAAATTTATATAGGAGTGTAGCAGGATAAAAATGGTATATTTTCAAGAAACAAATTGAAGGAAATATTATGGAATTATGGGGTTGAATTATAGACTTTTATAAGTAAATAAAAGGGGTATGTTTTAAACACATATTACTTTTCAATATAAGAATCACACTATTCAGTGTTAAATGGTATGATTATTGGTAAATAATTGATTATTTATGGATATTTTCTTTATAAATTCTCAAAGAGGTGATTAAATTAATTATATCAATATGTTGGAAGTCATTTGGTCTTTTATTTTAACTTTTTCTGTTCTTCTGTTTTGTCCAGGGTAACCAGTTATTTGCAAATTTATAATTTGTTTTAATGATTATATAAAATAATCCATCATACATTTTTTTAGAATATACATAAATTGAAATTAAATTTCATCTAATTTTATTTTAATTTGAATAAAATAATTATTACAATTAATATATATATATATATAGAAAAACTGGTTTGTAGAATAATGTTGTTCTCACTATTAACAGTTCTTAATCATATTTATTATTTATTACCAACATAATGTTTGATAATTTATCTAATTATAGAAATAAAAATTAAATTTAATTAAAATTTTATAATAAATAAATATATTTTATGGGATAATAATTAAAAAACTTTAATCATACAAATGTTTTGAAAAATATTTGTTTTAAAATTGTCATGGTAATTAACAATAATATTAGTAATCATATTTTGGTTCCAAAAATTAAATATATATTATTTCAAAAAATATCAATTATGATCTAAAATATTAATTATATACTTTTGGAATAATTTCTAATTTTTTTGAAGCTAAAATATTAAAATATAACCCAAAAAAAATCATGCTTTTGAGCAAAATATTAGTTATGATTCCTAAAAAAATTAAATTAATTTTAAAAATATAAAATGTTTAAAAAAATTATTTATATTATATATAAAAATATATAAATTTTTTAAAAAAAGGATTAAAAAACATTTATGTCATTCTATTATTATTATAATGTCTTTAAAGTGAAAGTTTTAGATATACTATTTTTTCATAATTTAACTAATGTTTTTCTAAAAAATCCAAAATATTAATCATAAGATAATGATTATATGATGAATTTCAAAATGAATATTATTTATTCATATTAAAATTATAAAATGGGATAGTTTAAATTATAAATAAAAATAACAAAATATAATGAAAACTATTTTCCTAAGGAAAAAACCTTATATAGTATTAAATATTCTTATTCCTATTTCCTATAAATTAGTAATAAAATTTCGTTTCAACATATTATTTATATCATAAATATCTTATACAAAAAATATATTGATTATCTTAGTATTAATCTTAGAAAATTTACTTCTATTTTAACACATCAACCAGTCTTATTAGTTATTAATCAAAACTAAATGAATTTTATCAATTCATTAGTATTGATAATGAAATTAATTTTTATTTATATATATATAATAACTAAGTTACATCAAGTTTCACTCTATAGTTAAATGGTTTAATTTTATTACACATATACTATTTTGGGGTTTGATGATGTTTGGTGCTTTATTTATCACACTTTATTAAACTTATTAGGTCTTATTTGAATATATAATTTAAAATTATAGGGTATGAAATATGGAATAAATATTGGGTTTTGATGATAGATACTGACATAACCAATTCATTTTTTGTTCATGAAATTTTTATGAATTATTAGGAGGGCGTATCATCTTATAAGGATGATTTGAGGGAACTTTACTGGAGTGAATAATTCAATGATCATGATTTTCATAAAGAAGAATTGAACACATGTATTGCTTGAAGAAGAGTATAGTAAAGGAGTTTCTGGAAGATGGGAAGAGGATGGGAGTTAGATGAAACATTCCTAAGAAAAAATTTCTAAAAGAAATCACTGTATAAATGGGGGTTTTGTGAATAAACAATTGAAAAAATATTATAGCACACCAATGTTGTGTGAAGGGATGTGGATGAATCATGTTGAGTGAAGGGATATATGTGAACTAAAAATGTGAAGTTGGGTACTTGGGTAAATAAAAACTTGGTCAATCAAGATAATTTACAGAATCTGTACATGGGTGAAGTCAATGACTTCAGAAAAGTTATACTTGGGTAGAGAAAATTAATTATGAAATTATATATGTTTGTGACATAGAACTAAAAAAATCCAAGGAGAGTGAAAGGGGATAAATCAGTGAATCATAGAGAAGCTATGTTAAAGAAAATGGGTGAATAAATAAGGGTAAATCAACCAATCATGATTGATTAAGAGGAATAATAGATAATCCACATGGGGGAAATTGAATCAATTTTAGTAATGATGGATCATAATGATAAGAAAGTGCATCCATTTTCTTGTTTAGCTATAGAAGAGTATACAGTGAAATAGTATGATTGAAATGTGTAATTATTTAAATATGATTAATAATAACACAAATTATTTTGTTATGGAATAAAAATACGAAACTAACTCACTGAGGAGTTGGCCTCATCTAGAAAATAATTAGAGTGTATAAAATAAAAGTTCAATAAAGCCACAATTTAAAATTTATGATGCATGTTGAATCTTGTATTATCCATAGAGAGATCTAAAATTTAATTATTAGATTAATATAAAAATAAGTATATATAATATGAAATATCCATCATTGAAGTATCATGCAAATGGTCTGAAAGATCTATTTTCCATTAGGTGAGGAGTTATCAAGATAAGAATGATTGTAAAGGAATTTGTATTCCTAGGGAAGCACCATGACCTTAAAATTCATATTCGTGGAACTGGTTAGGATTAGTAGATTATGATACAGTTACACAAAATCATGTGTATACTCAATAGACTATCCCTCGATGGTAAACCATGTGAAACATTTGTGTTTTGTGTTTGCTTTACTTTCATTTTTATCATTATATGTTTTATTTTGTGGTCCATTAAGTGTGACATGATGAAAAAAATAATAATAAAAGTGGGAACATGATTATTCTAGAATATTAATTATTAAAATATTGTTTATAAACTCTTGAAACCCTAATTAATCTCCCACCCTCTTAGTGTGGAAAATGATTCAGTATTGGGTATCTACGAATAAAATTTATAACATGATTTTAAAACTCATAAGTGGATTTTTTATTTATTGCACTATAGATTAGATGATAAAGAATCTATTTTTCTAGAGAATTGTATTTTTTTGGTCAGTAGAAAGACATTATTATATTTTTACACACGTGATGAAAAGAGCTTATGTAAGATATTTTTCCTATTTTATATTAATTTAGTAGTTGTAAATGAATTGGAAATGTAGATATTGAAAATATCATCCCAAAATAATTATATAGAGAGGGTTATTGGTGTACAATATAGTGTTGCACTACCTTTGATACATGGAAGACCATGGAATATTTTTATAGGAGTTATACTATAGAAAAAATATTTTTTTGATATCTACTTAAACAACAGAGTTACAAAAATAGTTGAGATGATAAACTAGTGAAAAATGTTATTGAATAATGATTATGAATAAATGAATGGTTAAAAAATGAGGAATACTAAGGATACTCCTAAGAAGAAGATAACCAATAATATAAGTGTACCCAATATGCTATAAAAACAAACTACTGACACTGCATTGGATAATACTTACACATCCATAAATCATAAAACCAATTTAGTGAAGAATATAAGTGAATCATATACGGAAGAAGTGTAATTGAAATATGGAAATCAACTCAAATAAATTTAATTTTGTGATAAAGAAATTATACTGTAAATTTATGAAATATAAGTAAGTGGGAGGTAAAAAATGAAATGGAATTTTTAATCCATGATTATTTTTACATAGAGAATAAAGAGTTGTGAATAGTACAATTGTCTATGAACATGGAAGTAAAGAGGATTGTTTATAAAATGAAATAAAAAATGACCTACTTGAAGAACATTCCCATGAAATTATAAAAAATGAGACCTTAATGAAAATAAATCAAAGGAAACTCATACCACTATCAAAAAAAAAATAAAAAGTGGAGAAATATAGAATATTATTATGGCTCTAGAATAATGTAGGTGACTAATAATGTAAATGATAAAAATGATAAGATGAAGTAATTTGAAATATATCTCAAATCCTCAACGGATAAACGTATGTAAAATATTAATTATAAATATGTTTCATTAAAATTTAATGAAATATAATGTATGAAATATACATAATAACACTTGTTTCATGAAAAATATAGAAATTATGGATATAAAAAGAACTTAGATACAAAAATGTTAAAATTGTGGGAGACTAGGGTACAAAATGATTATTTTTCAGAAATACCTACATCCCAATGGAAGATGGAAAATTTATACATCGACATTTTTATAGGATTGTCATCTTATTTAGTAATAATTACAATGAAAATGAGTTATATATTTAAAATGTGGTCACATTGAAAAGAAACTTAGTTGTAAGAAAGAAAAAGGGATCAAATATTTTATTAGTAGATCCCACACTTCTATGGATTATAATGAAATATAGTATCTTATAAAGATATATGTTATAGTCGACAAAAATTTCATTCTTATAGAGGAATCATGTGGAGCGTAATGAATAATTTAACAAAAACCTATTACATTACACTCACAATAGAACTATTCGAAATAACATTAAAGGATATAAAAGAAAAAAAAGGTAGATATGCCAGATATGAAGAAATAAAATGTTCACATATATAATGACTCTCCAATAATGAAATTTTTTAATATGGACCACATGGAAGCTAATGTAAAATAAAATAGAGAATTCCTTGGTGGTTTAACAAGTAATACGACAAGGAACCAAGTACCAAAAAGAAGAAGATCCCACAAAAGGAGGAAGAATGTGGAGAAAAAGATATGGGTTAAAAATAACAGATAATATGTATCCATGTGGGTTGAATCATAAAACTATGAAGAAGAACATTCCTGAAAAACCAAAAAAAAATATTGGGATTCAATAGAAATAATACCTAATCATATGTCCAGAATAGTTAGAATCTTCTAAGAAGATGGTATATGAACATAAAAATAACTGTGACTTGATTTCAGTTGATAATAATCCAAATAAAATAATATAATATTTTAAAAAATAATGTAGTGGAAAAATTTTACATTCATTGTAAGACAATACAAAACAAAATTTAAGGCATAGAGAAAAGTTGAAATCAAAGTGATGTTTTATCTTGACCAACCACAATACTCTATTAGATAATTTTAGAGGTACCCCTCACCCCTAAAAATAATAATATTTAATAAATATTTTTAGTAGTGTTGGCTTAAGTGGATACATGAACCATGATGTTTTAAGGTTATTACAACCAACTTATTATTATATTTTATGGTAGATTGCGACTGAGCTAAAAGTTTATAAGTGAAATAAATAGTCATAATTATTGAAATTGACAATTTGTGTCAGCATAAATATGTTTTGTCAACAAACCACATGGGTAAAGAGTGATTTATCTTGAAATGATATTCTAAAAATGGAATAAATTATAATTATTATTATTTGATGTCTAAGAAGTGTCAGAAACAATATTTGGATGATGGATATGTTTCAAGACAATGTGTGGATTCAACAGTTGATACTAGGTATTATTCAATGTGACATCAATTGACTATAGAAATGGATATAATAACTTCATTGTTGAATAAAATAATTTCATGGTTATTATAATTATATGTAATGTTCTATCACTATGCAATCAGGTGAATTGTTTGAAGATACCAAGAGGCCTCTAGAACAAATATTCATAAAACCCCAATAGTTTCACCATTTGAATGTCTTGTTAAACACAAAGTTTTTTTCCGAAGACTAAATTTATTAGGGAGGAGTTTTTTAAGATCTTTAAATACCACTAAGCCACATCATTGAAACCATATTTCCTATAATTAAATAATGACCACACATACCTTTTATGACCATGAAGATTTCTATTAAAAATGTTATCAGTTGAATTAACATTCCATATGTCCATCACAATTGTGATATTTTTCTTATTCACTATTGGTTTGGTGGATATGTGATTGGGATCCTAATAAGTACTAGTATTTTCAAAATGATGAGTTTGAAACATTCTTTGTATTTAAGTTAGTAACAATTACCTAATTGATGTAATTAACAAAAAATAAATTTTCCCACACCAATCTTAAGATAGTTTTCTTAGAGGATATGATGATGAGTCAAATAACAAGTAGTGAATTCATTTTTTTCAAATATATGATTAATCTAAAAATATTTTTTAAAAAACTTGTCTAAAATATTGGATGAGAATTTAGATTTATACTATCCAATAAATGGGGAATTGTTCATATAATATTGATGATGGATAATAGATCATAATAAATTTTATAATAACATTCTTATGGTTCATAGAGCCATGTTTATTTTGGATGTAAAATTATTTTTTCTGTTGTAATTTGAAGAATTTTATTCAAAATAGAGAATAATATTACTATATTTTTAACTGAATAGTATTTTTTGACCACATATTGGTCAATAAAATAGTAGTTAATTGATATTATTGATATTGTAGGAGCTAATGATAAAGAATAAACCCTGTGGATCTTAGATTATAGTGGGAAAACTTGATGTTATAAATGTAGACACCCAAAGGGGTAGAGAGTGAAAAACATCATCGAGAGGTAAAGTGAACCATATATTATTTATATAATTAGAGATATAATGTGTACTTAATCATACATATTTCCAATTTCTATAATAATTTTGTTCTAATATATGGGAGAAGATATATAATGGTATTTGTGAAAAATAATATAAAGGGAGAGAATATTGAACACAATAGAAACTAATTGGAGGATGAATTTTTTTAAGATGTTATCAGGATATAAGTTTATTTTTATTTAATTGATAAAGTGGAGAATAAAAAATGATAAACCATAGAAGACTAATCATATCTTAAATAAGAAATATCTAAATATAAATTTGTTTGTTGAAGGAATAGGAAAAATTATTCTATAACAAAGAAATATTTTTTTTGGAAGTATCTAAATATTCAATCAATTCATAATTAGTTAGATAGGTTGCATGCTTTCCTGGGCACTGTGTGAATCTATGTGCCTATCACATTCTAGATTGGGTGGAAATAAAATTAGGTTGTCTTCCAGTATCTATTTTGGGCCCCACATAAATGTAGGGAACACTATTGAAATAGAAATGTGTGAATGAAATTTTATAATATTTCATAGATGAGGGTTTCAGTCGAGTGAGGTTTCATGAAAGCGAAATTTTATGACCATAAAGGGAGATGAATCGAATGGGAACTACATGAGTTAAGTTCAATGTTTTTTCTATAATTATTTTCATACCTCACACATATGCAGTTGAAGAAATTGAAGAGAATTACAAGAGGAACATTCATAATTCTTGGATCTGTTAGATTAATTAGATTATAGAGAGTTCCTATAACCACATTTTTGTTTAGATGTATAATAGATCATAATACTTACATGAATAGTAGAAAATTTTAGGATTTGTGAGAAGAAGGGACTAGATATAGAGGGGAATGAACTATTCCTATGTGAACATACCTATATAGACTCAACAAAGGTAATGGGGTTGAGAGAAATAACATTAGAGAAATGCCTTGAATTCACTAAATTATTGTAATATTATTTGTATAAAGGCTTCTATGTGTAGGGGCATAAGTGAATTACTTTGTATAATGTAGTTACTTGGGAGATGAAAAGATTATGAATTATAGGTACTTTGGAAAAGCTAACGTTTTTTTTGAATCCAAGAAATTGTGGGAATCTATACATGGGTGAGACTAAGAAATTGGGTGACAATATAATTTGTACAATAAAACCATAGAGAATCTCATGTCTTGAGAGAAGTATACATGAAATAATCACTATGAATCGAAGTAATGGAACATGGAAAAGTAAATAAGGGTGAATCATGGATTTTTTATTTATCTAATGATATAAGAGAAGATCCATTGGGGAGAAGAGTGCATTAGTTCATCTCTTGAAGGCACCAATCGAGAATAAATCGTATCCATTGATATGTTTCTTTTATATAAGAGGATGAAGTGAAACAATACCATTTCAAGAGGGAACCATCCAATTATAAATAATTTGATAATGTTACAACATTTCCCTATGAAAGAATATTACATAACTTCCTCATTAAAGAGTTTATATCATAAGGAATAAAAAAATAATAACATAAAAATATAACTAAAAAAGTTCATTAAATTATATTTTATGGTGATATTAGAGTCTCATTATATAAACAGATAGAACATCAAGTTCTTCATTTGATAAAGAGACCTAAAAATTCATAATATATTGAAGATATATCACCAATGTAGTGCATGCAGGTGATGAAGATGAATTTAATTTTGTGTTTGGAGTTATCATTCGATGATAAATAATAATGTTAGATATCCTGAACTAGGGTGATCATGAATGAATCATTTTATCCAAAAAACTAGAAATGATTAGTAGATTTCGTTACACTAGATCAATGTCTAGTGTATACACATTACAAATTCCCTTAGTGGTGAACTAATTAATATCAATTTTTTTCTCTATTCATTAATTTTATTTATATATATGCAAGTTTAAATTTGTGTTCTATTAAAAGTAACATGTTGAACACACTTTCTAACACTATAAGAAAAATATCCTTAGAGAATATTAATCTGTAAATGAAAAAGTTTAAACATTTTTCACCCTAATTCATCCTCATATCTGAGTATGAGGTTTTTCAATACACCCATAAAAAATTAGTGTTCTGCATCGGTATACCATATGAAATAACTCATTTACCAAGGTATACATATGGTAAATGTATCAATCATGGAATATAGGGATGAATTATAATTGAATTCCATCATCTAAAGATGATCAACTATGAAATTGTTAGTACAATTATTCCCCTATATTCCAATGAAAAATTAATAAAAGTTATGGAGCCACAAAATTCATTTATCCATGAAATAATTTTTTTATGAAAATGTAATTCAATACTGAATGAATAAAGAAAATAGTAATAGATTATCCTAAGAGATATTATCAACACTTTTATATGGAATAGAAAATGAAAATAAACTCATTATCATTGGTGGTATTGTGATTATCACATAATTATATTATTTTCATTCATAAGAAATGATAATTTTTTTATTAAGTTATATTTCTAAGGAAACTCATATAGAATTTAACATGACAGAAAGAGGTATATGTTATTACTTGAGTGTTAATAATGATTCCACAAAAAATATTTTACATAAAAAAGGAAAATTACTCATAAGTAGATCATGAATGTTTAATGTAAATGATATGAAGTTCTTAATAATGATTCTATATTTCCCAATATTTAATAAGAATGATCACTATTTTCTAGAAATTTTTTAACTGTAATGTCTTGAAAGATATCGATCATGGATTTATCTTCCTTGATCTTAATACTAGAGAAATGAAACCTAAGGACTCTTCCTTATTTTACTATAAAAGAAATGTTTTTTCAAATTTTTTACAATATTCATCTCCTCACATCTTGAAAACTACATCAAAATGTTTCCATGAAATACATCAACGGTTTTCCCCAAATATGTGGAAGTCATTCATACGAGATTATAGAAAATATACTACTACATTAGATAAATTTTCTATATTTCATTTCACAAAGCAACAAAGGGAATAAAATTCCCATAATGGCATATGTTTTATTGAAAAATAGAAAATTTAATTAGTGATTATTATTTTCTCATGATCTTATATGAAAACATCAATCTAATTGTATCCAAAAATCTATTTATAAAGATGTAGAAGTCTAGTTTTTTCACTTATTTATCAACTTCATCCGTGAATGGAAACGAAACATGATCTTTATTTGTACATGTTTTCAATTTCATATAGTCAATGTATACTCACCATCCACTACTCATCCTTGGGGGGAGAATAAAACCATCTAAATTTATAATCATGTTAATTTTAATTTTATCATAATCCACTTGAATTCGGCTTAACAACTCACACTATGAATTGGGATAGATTTTCCAATATTCCAATAACTAAAATAAAAACTTCTATACATCTATGATATATGAATGAACATCCACTATTATTGGTAGTGTATATTTGAATAGGTTTAAAGATAAATTCATATTGTTCTTGATGTGTGGGATAATCAAAAGAAAATTCGAAAGGGTATAGGTAATAATTTTCTTATGTTTGATTAATATATCTAGAATCCAGATCTATTATTTGAATTTATTAGAAAAATAGATGAAAATGTGTAGGGTTTGGTTTTTCATTATGATTTCATACCTGAGTGAGATTGTTAGGACATTGAATTACAGATACTGTTAATTATAATATTTAAATGAATATATAGAATTTGAATTCAACTATGATTCTTTTTATAGAACACCAAATAGAATTGGTTCCATTAAAATATAAGTTTAAGATATGAAATTTTCAAGATCAATTTTGAGATAGGTAATGGACTAAAATATTATGATTTCATCAATTATATCACTGATTGGTGATTTTGAAATATCATCAATTGATCAACATGAACAAGAATCCATGGAGAACAGTTTACACCAAGTGATGAATATAAATCAATTTATTATTGATTTAAAGACCCTTAAAAAATAAATTGGATTTATTCATGTTCACTATAATAAATATTGATAGCCCCATGGGAATCGTTAATTTTCACCAAGTTACCAAATTTAGATATTTATATAAACTCTAGCAACCTAACTATAAATGTAGTATCTAGAATTTCTCAGTGTCAAACCCACATGGATGATCTGCATGTTTTAAATTTATTATAGAAAAAAAAATTATTATATTGTTTGATGAAAAGAAAAAAATAGTATTATGGATTGGTTTGTGAACCAAGATGGGAAACATGCTAGGTTCAGTTTTTTCTGCTTCATATGGTTAGAATTTAATAAAAAGTGATATTATTATATTTTGGGGTTGTAATTGTGTTAGTAAGGATCCTTGGTCTTGGTATCCAACTCTCATAATATTAGTGCACCATTATAATAGCCTCCACTTAGTGAAAACACATAACTAGTTGACCAAGACATTATTTAAACAAGACCATCCTAGATTTCATAATGGTCATACACAAACTAAGGCAATTAATTGATGCAATGAAATATAACCTGTTAATTCACATGTAATGGACATGTGATTGAGTAATAAAGATATTTTAAATTAATAAATTTAGTTGAATCAATCCAATACATGAATAATAAAAATAAAATAATACTTACACACATCCCCCTACAATCACATCTTCTGATACTAGGTAGACTACTAGATCATCCTAGGAATGATGATACCGAGAAATACCAGTACCCAAAGAAGAATGGTGGTGAAGGTCAGTAGCGAATTTAGGTTCCAGATCATCACTCGGTCATCTGATGGTCACCCCTAAGTGTTGTACAAGCTCCCTCTAATAAAAAGTAACATGGAATGTCGGATTGGGGTTCCTTTTATAGGTAATCCCATCATAGAAATCACACTGTTGTATTTAATATTTTTATGCATGTAAACAACGTCACAATGTATAACTAGGTTACATGATATGAAATACCTTCATGTTTTCCTCCGTATCTTTTTCAATCTATGAAATATTTATTACAGACTTTGAATCTATTGATGGCATTGTAGCCCAACTCAAGATATGTAATTTCATTTCATAGCATGTACCATAATAACTACTTGTTCATATAGATCTCACACACATAATTAAGTCATGATGTGTAATCACAATACACAACATGTAATTAGTTTGCTCCATTTTCTATCATTGTTTCATAATATAATATCTAGTGTTGTGCCCCGACCAAATGAGATATAGTATGAAGGGTCCATTTTCTCCAAATTAAACCTATTTTCCTTCCTTTTTCATAGATGAATTATTTCCTACCTTAAACATAAAATATTTTAAATCATCCACCATTTGGTAATAATATTAATTTAAATACATAAATATGTAGATTAAAATATTAATATGTATTCTTGAAATACACTTATCAAATACCCTACACTTTAATTAATCCTTGTCCTCAAGTATGGAAGCTCAACATATTACAAAGGATGTTTACCATACCATGCTTCAAAATAAATTTAAACAAAAACAATTAATCAAAAGGAAAATTAAAATTCCAAGTATATCATAGGAAAATTATTCAACACCTCATTTTTAATGAAATAAATAAATCATGTAATGTACATTTACTCTTTTCAAATAACTAATATTTTTTCAGCCATCCATTTTTATTTTTCAATTCCATATCATTATGAACACCATTTTCAATATATCTCCCATGAATTTTTATAGTCTTCATCAGGTTACAAATGTAAATATAATTATTTGTATACCTCAATAACATATAACTTACAATAGTCTTACAAGGAATCTCATATCTCCACCATGTAAAGAAAAAATAACAATTAATCATGAGGGAATCACCATTTATAAGAAAATGAATTTGGGGATTAGGGAAGGTAGGTAAATGATATACAAAGGTAAATCTCATATAGTAGTTTTAAATCTAAAATATTTTGTTTGATATCAAAAATAGTTCAATAAATATTCCTTTTACAGCATTCATACCTCTTCCCCCCACAAAAATATCAATATAGACTCATGATTCATATTAGTTAAATGATAGAATCATCATATCTTTCATTTTTATTATTATTATTTTTTTTTGAAATTTATTATCTGGAAAAATCTTAAATCCATAACCTAACCACATATGATCAAAAATTCATTATTATAGAAAATGGTTACTTTTTATCTTCCCAAGGCACAAAACATTTTTTAATTTTTTATTTCTTTATAAAGAGAGGTGAATAATAATATAAAATGTATTCTTTCACCCCCACATCACTATAGAAATTCCAATAAAAAATATCTATAATATATTATATCATGGTATACACAATAAAATTATTATCAAACACTTATTCTTTTTAATATCTTGAAAAACATTTAGAGGATGGTAGTGATGGATAATATAGGCTGGTAACACAGGTCATTTCCTAACAATGAAATTCTTGGATTCTGCAGGCTTAAAAATGCATTAATGGCAGGCGGGTCTTAGGATAAGGGATAAAAATAATAATTACATAGTCATTTTAAAAGTAAAACTTTTTAGTCATACCTTGGATATGATGAGAAGCATGTTCTAGAAGAAATAATGCCTTAGTTTCTCAAGAAATATACTATAGAAATAATATAAAATATTATCATAGTGGATGTCTCATGAATTAGATGAATAGTAGATTTAATTTCTCATGATAATGCAACGGAGAAATTAAATGAATTAATGAAAAAAATAAATTATTTAAAACAGTGGAATTTCTCAAAAAAATTCTTTTAAAATTATCAACATGATCATCTATATCATGATTTCTAAAATCCTAATCCACATCTATATCTATAGTAATTATGTTTCATATTTTAATTATTCATGTTTATGGGAAAACAAATATAAATAATTGGAATAGTAATTGTCTTAGGATGTTTATGTCTCTTAGTTTATTTGATAAATTAATGTATCAAATTTTGGAAAGCAATTTCCAATTTATGATCTAAAATAATTTAAATGTTAGGAATAATGTAATTTTTTTAATTTAAACTATTACTCTGCTTATGTTGAAGCATCAGGTATGGGTTGTATATGTTCTGTTTAAACAACTTTAGGACATGAAACATCCCTTCCTAATGTGTAATCCCTATTCATTCTTCTTATGTTACTACTTTATTCTACTTTCTTCCTCCTGTGATGTGCCTATAGAAATAATATAAACAAGTCAAAGTATATGCCATAACAATGAAATTTGAAAATATTTGAGGATCGGTCCATTCTCTTAAAAATAGAAAATACATAAAGTAAAATTCTAAAAATCAGTTTTCATCCTAGAAAAGAAGTTATTTAACATCATTTTATAGAACATTAATTCTTCATCTCAAGACATTGATGGTAGAAAAGAGGTTACCAAATCATGATATAAAAATTTTGAAGCCTTTATTCCATTTTGTAGATTCGTCCTATCCCCCATTCTGAAAATAACATTATTATACCATTGTAAAAATCATTCTGAATTTCCATAGGCTCGGTCCAATTGATCTTGGCCCTTCTTTAATAATCAAATAGAAGTTCTCTTACTACCCAACATTTCTCTCTATCAATTAATTCGTATAAAATTTATGTTTCTCCAGTTCCTTTATATTTTTTTAGAACATTATTACCCTTATTCATTTTGGTTATACTTTCTACTTCACATTATATAAGAGATAGTTCATCTCATTTTTTTTGGACAATAGTATCCTCTTCATTCATCAAATATTCTACTGAAATATAATCATTTATTTCATCTAAATTTTTCATCTCCCGGTGAAAATTGAACTTCACATCTGATCCTTCGAATCATAAACACATTTATCCATTGTGAACATCATTGAGTTACCTTCTTATAGCTATGAACAGTCTTCCCCAATATTATTTTTGTCTACCCTTCATATATTTACATCATAAGAAAATACACTTCTAAATAGAACTCATCTACTTTGACGATGAAATCTTTAAGTAATCCTCAAGGAAGTCTCACTGTTGTATCATATAGTTTAAGTAAAACTAGAGTTGGTTTCATCTCTTCCAATCCTAGGATCATTAATGTTGTACATTAAATTATATTTAAAATGGAACCTAAATCACATAAATACCTACTAAAATAATTAGTACTAATAGTAATAGGAATGGAAAAACTACCTTGATCACCCTACTTCTTTGGTTGGATGCTTGACACAATTGTTGAACATTATCCTTCCAATGGAATAGCAGATAATTCATCAATCATCTTTTTATCAGCAAATCCTTTAAGAACAATGTGTAGAGAGTCATAATTTTGTTGTGGTGGTTGATACCAGGGTGGTTCTTATTCTTCATTATTCTCCTTAGCATCTTGAGCCTATCTAGAATATATTCAATTGGTTTTTGTCCATTATTTCTTGATCATTCAATACCTCTCCCTCGTGTTTTCTTTTCGATTCATAGAAATATTTCTTTCACATCTATTTAAGGATTTTATTCTAGGTATCCTAGAATCTCTCCACTTTTACTTTCTCTAAATTGACCTATAATCAGATCGACAACACATTCCATTTTCCTCATTTCATTTTGTTGGTTGTGTGAGTCATTTTTCAATTCGTTGATCAAATTTACTTAATATCTTGAGTATTCTTTCAACACTTATATTAAATCTCCAATAGTAGTCATAAAGGTTTCTAGGGTCTCTTCTAGTGAATTAACTTGTATGGTTAGTGTTTCCCCTTGATGTCGAGGTTTTAAAACCTACTGTCTCTACTGAAATCCTTGGCCTTGATTCTTATTATAATATTGTGGTTGTTGTGCCCTCTATCCTTATGAACAATTTTAATGATTATAATAAATATAATTACCATATTCATAGTACATAACGTGGGGATATTGGTTGGATATCATTACATCTAGCTTCTTTTTCATGACATTCATTTGGGTAGAAACCTAGTTGTTTTCCACCATGTCATCTCCTTGTACACGTCATTTTCAACCTTCCATTAGAATATGTTGCTTGAAATATCATCCAAAAACACATAGCAGTCCTTAGGTGACTTTCTAATCAGCTATCCTCCTACAGAAGAACCTAATATGGAACAATCCCCCTGAGACAATATTTTACATGATTTTTGTACTAATAACCAAATCTTGATTCTATTATGATGACATCATCATATCAAACCTTTAGAATGTTCGCATGAACTATAAAAAGACTCTTAATTTTTTTGATCACAATTTAGAATACATACCAATAGATCCACTAACATTGATGGAAGGAAAAATAATGTAAAAAAATTCCTTACTAGATCCTCCCATGAAATGATTTTATGTGGGGGAAGAATTTGGATCCACTCCCATGATTTGTTATTTAGGTAAAATATAAATAGGTGTATAATCACTACATAATTGTTCATGTTATATAATTGAAACTTATCAAAAAACTCCATGAAACTACCAATTTGAAAATTAGGTTCATCAAGAGGTATCCTGATGAATAATAGTCAATGCATCGAGGAGCTATATAAAGTCTATGATCCACCCATCATTTCATTCCCTAAGAAATATTTATATCGGGTTATTTATTTAATTAATAAACAATATGTGTTTTCAAATATCCAAATTGAATAAAGGATATTTAATTATGAATATTTCCACAAATAATTTAATAACATTAAATGTATACACCATATGAAAAATGGTATAGAGTTTATGAAATAATAATATCCATAAAAAATGATATGGATATTTAGGAGAAATTCAATGTGGAAATATCAGATGAAATTGAATATACTAAGGGGAATAAAGGGAATCAAGGAAGTAAATGTGAATAAAAGCCTTAGAAAATCATGTATAAACCAACATAAATAATATTAAGGATTTTATCAATATAATATATACAAATTTGAGTAAAATAAATGATTTTTTCTTTGATGAATACAAATACTATAATAATATCATTTAAAAAAAGTTCTTGAGGAATATATCCTTTTATTTTGAAATTATATTTGAGAAAACATTCATTTTAATATAAATTTTGAAAAAAATTCTTTTTAAAATATTCATCTTCAAAATGAGATAGAATATTCATGAAATGACGGTGGGTACATCTATACTTTCCGTACAAGATAATAATAGGATTCCTTTTGGATGGTAAAAAGGTTTTAAAAAATGACTTGTTTAGAAATTGACAAGAATATTCGTTTGAAAACATCTATAAAAGAAATAAGGGAAAAAATATTTAAAAAATTATTTATGAAATGCTAAAAAAAATTAAATCTTTTTTGAAATTTTTTATTTTAACGGAATACTGGGTTCCACCACTAATGAGAGAAATAAATTTGGGGTTTTATAAAAAATATTCTAACACATTTTGAGAACCAAAGTCTCGAAAAATGTTATTAATACTTGAAAAGTGACCTGAATAGTCAGAGTAGTGTAAAATTAAATGTGTTATGGAAGAATGGTCATATAATTTTCTCTAATGAAAATACCATTTAAAGATCATTAAAATATTTTTAAGTAATATATTCCTAAAATATTCCAAGTGTCCTATACCAATTTGAAACATTTTAAACCATAATCATCATGATGTAGTAACATTTTATGAATGTTTTCAAAAAAATTAAGAGGAAACAATTCATGATATAATATATGAAAATGGGGATTAGATACAACATCCATAAAAATTAAGTTGTGAACATGACATTTATCTCTTAAATGTTAAAAGGGGAGATGAAAATCCCTTACGTTGTTTACCTTTCAGGTGAATGCTATTTAACCTCTTATATAATGGATTTAAAAAGGATTATATATTATTCTAGAACCATATCTATATTAACAATACCATATTTTATATTCTTATAATATTTTTATAACCATTTGTTAACTACCATTCATTAGTTTACCTATTTCAATAGTTAATTTCTATGTTTTCCCGAGTAAGTTTTGACATGTTTTTTGTTGTTACTATAAATTAGATCATGGTTCATCATCTCCAGAATTTAAATCATGACTCTTATGTCATATATATTCATTAAATATTTATCTAAATTAATCTATATGGTTTTGAGATAAGACATAAAACATACCATTCATGGAGATAGTAGGTGGATGCACACAAAAGCACAACTTTCATTTAATTATCATATTAAACAAAGGAAGAGAAAATGATACATATGTATATTATGATTCTAGTATCATATATATGTTACTTAGTATTAATACATGTATCATATATATGTTTAATATATAGTGTGAATGAATCACATTACATTAAGGTAGTAGTAGCCCATAGTTCTAAAGAGGATGTTATCATATTCCAACCAAATGGTGTGAATAAAGGCATGTGTTTTAAAATAATTATATATTTATAAAAGAATTGATAAATATAAAAAATAACATATATAAGAATTGTTACTATCATAATTTACAACCTTGAAATTTGGCAAAGAAAAAATTAACAATCATCGTTTTGTGAGGTAGTAGTTCACCATACATGTAACAAGTATGTTCATTACACATTAAATGTATGTTTTTGTGTGTTTTGGGAGACAAATAAGAGAAAACATCATAGTATTTTAAGTATACTATTATTATTGTAAAATAATAAAATAATAATATTTTATGTATGGTAAAATATAAGTAAAACTAAAAATCATAAGGTTGTTTGTTTCCTCTTATTCATGTAACTCATTTTATTTTGTGCCAAAGGAAATGCTTGGATTGATTTCTAGAATAGGGGAGGATTCTAATGTGAGGGGTGGTATTTTAAATATCTATTTAGTTAGATCTAGTCCAATCCAAAGTGTCTTGATATGTGTCAGTAACTAGGAGTAATAGTGGCCTTCTTATAGTGAAGGAGGAATGGAATTCTTGTAATTTTTTACAATGGAATTCCACACATGCTATTCAGATTGAAAGTGGCTCAAATAGTGGATCCAATTAACAAAAAGTATGTATAGGGTATAAATATGACTATTATATTCCACTTGGACACTTTTATAAGTCATTTGGTCCCTTATGATTATGTTTCAGTTTCTTATTAAGCTTAATTTTACATTAACCGTTATAATTAATTTTTGTTACATTCAATAATAATTCTGATAAAAAAATATTTTTACTTTATTATAAATTATAAAATATTCTTATTAAAAATATGGAATCCATTTTTCCTAATTCAAATCATATTGGGGGTAGAAAGTAATTTAAATTTAATCCTACAAATGGAATGAAAATATGGCGTTTAGAGTAAATATTTTTAATTATTCCTATGTTTTGTAGTCAATTGCAAAGAGATATGGCTTAAAATAACCATAGTTGGATTAATTGATAAAAATATGATCTATTTAAACATTAAAATAAATTTAAAATATAATTTCTCATTATAAGTAAATTTGAAGAAAATGATTTTTAGAAATATAATTCTGTATTTTTATCTTCTCAATAAGAAAATCAAAGTTCACCAAAAATATAAAAAATTGAACACAACCTAATTTTTAAGTTTTTATTTCACGAATAATGTTTATTTTTATATATAATATTTATAAATTATCAAAATAAAATATTTAAAATAGGTTCTCCACTAAAAGGTGGTAAAAATTCCTCAAACAATATTGGTTTTTATGTTAAATAATGAGTTTGTTAATATCTTATTCACTGAACATTTTTTGGATGATAATAAAAAATATGATATTATTTATATATTAAATATATAAAATTAATATGAATATCTTAAATTAAATAATTTTATTTATCTAGAAAAAAAATTCTAAGCATAAATATCGTTTTCTATTAAATATTATCTTTATTTCCAATTGGATCATATATTTATTTCATATCAACATGTAACCAATGAAATAGTTTTTAAAAGTGGATATTTTCATAATCAAGTAAATAATATTCATAACCACTATATTATAATATTTTAAATAATAATATATTATTGTTTTATAAGGTCAATCTTGCGTGTAACAAAATCCATCAGAGAATGTCGATATTCAGTGTAACAAACGCTAACATACTGAAACCTGAATTTCAATATATAAAATATATTTACCCTATTTAAAATTGTAAATATATCATGAAGTATCTGAATATTTTATTGTGATATGTGTTTGGTGCCATATTTCATCCATGATATTTAATACAAGGTTCTCAATTTATAATTTAGGGGTGTCACATATTATTTACATATTGATTAGAAATAAAATAAGAGTCATTTAAAAGAATTTTTTTTAGAAAACCCTATCTTTTCTAAAAGGTTGGTTTATTATATGAGTATAAAATAATTGAAAAATAATTTTCCAACTTTTAGAAACATTATTTAATAAAATAAAGTTAATTTTTGAAAGAAAAATAACACAATTACCTTTATTTTAATTTTTATTATTTTTTGAGAAGTTTCATTTTTTGATGAATAGTGAAGAATATTGAGTTTTAATTAAAAAAAATACATTACATTTAATTATTTTATAATGATAAAATATATTTTATATTTTTTTTTAAGACTAATTTAATAAATAGTATATCTATTAGTCCAACTAATTTAGTAAGAATCAATTTCATATCGAAATAAAAAATAAAATCATTTTAATATTTTGATTATTTTCCCTTAAAACCCCGCATTCTTGTTAAGTCTGTGGGATTCATTTTAAATTAATTTCTACACATTTTGTAATGATAATTATTCAATAGTTTTTCCACATTTTTAAAACTAAATATTTTTAATTTATAATAAGAACAACATAAGTATTGACCAAAATGATTAGTAAAACAGATACAATTAAACATGTTGATTAAGAAAAAAATGAGTTTACCCAGGGATTAATAATTATAAATAATGTGAAAATGACCTATAAACTTTCCCAAAACCAATTTTATAGACATAAGTAGACCCTTATGTCCTTTGTTTCTAATATTAGGAGTTTTTGGTACATTATTCCATGAATGGGACCCATACAATTGGACAAGTAAATAGAATGACAAAAAAAAGAACATGTCTTCATTTTAATTAATATAAATCTTTAGAATTGGAAAAAAACTACATATGTTCGGTTATAAATAAATTTTTTGAATATAAATTATGTTTTTTTCATTATAATTTATTTTATTTTTAGGTGGTAATATAATTATTTTAAATTCTTAAGGAACACCAAGATATTAATTATTTATTTAATAACTAAACAAATCAAATGATACTAAAAACATTAAAATTAAATTAAATTGAATTAATTATTTTGTTATAGTATTTTTGAAGATAAATACATCATTTTATAAAGTTTATGAAATAATGGAATCAATTTCCATTATAATATTTATATTTTTTAATATAAATTATTAGAATAATTTCAAAACTGTCATTAATGTTATTTTATAAATAATTATTATTTATTAATAGTTTGAAAATTAAAAATACATATATTTTTCCATGTTATTTTGGAATGGGAATATATATCAGATATAGTCATCTATAGGATCCATGTTTCTTTTATAAGGATTATATTGTCTCAGAAATAATAAAAAACTATATTTGAACTTTTATGGTTAAGGTTGTGTTTTTTTTCATTTCATGCACTTATGTTATACTATAATTTCAATATACATAAAATTTTTATAATATAAATTTGATTTCATATTTAGGATCAATAGTTGAAATATATCTAGTATTTATAATTTTTTATAGTCTTAATGGATAAACTACCTAAGTTAAAAATCTTGTTAGCATAATGAGTAACCAAAATGGTAAAAATAAGGAATTGTAAGAGTTAATGAGAAAAATGTCAAAAAATGAGTATTATTTTTTGTCGAAGGTTATTAAATCCATTATATTCCCTCAAGAAATTTAATTATCATTTTTTAATTAAAATGGAACTCAAAATAGTGAAAATGTTTGTGTTTTTTACAGGAACACCACTACTCCTCAACTAAAAAAATAACGTCACTCCCCCCAATACTTCACACATCTAAATAAAATTTTAAAGAACATTATTTACAAAATTATATTACATACTTCACTCAATTCATACTACAATCTATATTTTTGAGTGAAATAATACCTTTCATGGAATTAGTTCAAGCCAATTAGGATACTCGAAGAAGAGGTTTTGTCCTTCTGAAAGACATTTTATTTTATTTACCTCTCCACATCATTAGATTGTTTTTAAATAAAAAAAATTATAATGTCAATATATTTAATATAATTATATATTTTTTTTGTTAACATAATGACATAAAACATTACAAACATTAATAAAATGGTTTTCAAAAGTATTTTTCTTGTGTACGGAAAACTACAACCTCACGAACTGATGTCCTTCATTTTTCTATCACCACCACTCACAGAATTGATGACTAATTGAACTGATAATTTTATATAATTTTTTTAAACATTATTATATTGTAATTCTTATCAAATTATTATATCACACATAACTTCATGATTTCCATTTTTTTGGAATACGATAATGTTGTTCATCTATATAGCAGAATACCACGTCATAAAGTAGTGTGATTTATTTACCCATTACATGGAATGTGTTATGTATGTGTTTTAAAAAATATTATATAAATTACATAAAAGTTATAATTTAATTATAATTCGTATATATATATATATATTGAAATTTATTTCTTTAATTATAATTACAAAATAGAAACAACATTCATGCGTACATACGACCTACCATCTCCATGAATAGTATATTTTATTTCCCATTGCTAAATTGTATGGTTTTCTCTCAATAAATATATAATTAATAGATATTATATTTATATAATGGTTTAAATTTTCTAAATTATTAAATAATTATATATCTAATAAGACAACAATTACAAATCAAAACTTATATGAAAAACAAAGAGGTTGTTACCCAAAATGAATCTTTAACAGGGGATTTTTAATAAATGGATCATATAATGTCATAATAAAATCATATTTGGCATGGTATATATGAATATTTTTCTTTTATAAATTTATAATAACAATATATCTCTTATTCTGGGGGTTTTTAATGCATACAAAGGAATTCAAAACTAAAGGTAATGGGAATTATAGTCTAACATTTATTTCGAGGAGACTTATTCCATAATTACCACTCATTAATTTTATGTGTGGTATAAAATAAAATTTGATTTTTTACCATTAATATACATAATTTAATTATAATTATGGTTTCCATTTATTTTATTATTTCACAAGGATTTCTATTGAAAAGTAACACAAAAAATAAGTGGTTTTATCATCTCACTTTTATTTTGTTGAGATATATGTGATATTCACAACGTAATTTGGATTTGTGGTGTATATAAACCCCATTAATATTTATTAAAATTATTATCCATAAGCATATTTGTATTTTAATATTGATTTCAAAAACTCTCTCTAATGGGTTTTGTTTTTCAAAAGTCACCAAATCATTATGAGATTTCTATCTCAATTTTTAAACTTGAGTGAGAAACATGTGTTATTCACCACCTATTTATTTTACATATAGTATATACTTCAAATGGATTTATTTTATGATTCATATACTTAAAAATATTATCATTTAAAAATATATTTTAGCATTACTATTTCATTGTCTTTAGGGATCAAAAGTTAACAATTCAGTAAGGGTTTTTTGTTTCAATTTTCCTTCTACGAGATGTATGTTATGTTATAAACCTATATTAATAAATAAAGTGTATCTAAATCCACATTTTAATGCAATATCATTAATTTATTTATCCTCAGGATATTTTATGTTCTATTTTATGTTATTCCTTTATGGGTTTTAAGATTCAATTTGACCAATTTGGTAACTATTTTATTTTGCAATCTCATCATTCATCAATATTGTTTATAATTAAGTCTTCAGTTTTTAAATTGTATAATATACCTATTACAAATTATAATGAATTATATTTTCCTCTATATACTCATTATATCTTTAGGTAATGCTATAATTTTTCCTCTAATTGGTAATTATGATTATCTATAAAATGTTTTTAAGAAAACCAGACTTTATTTATCTCTTCAATCTGGAATATGTTTTATTAAAAATGCATTTTTTCTGAAAAATATGTTATAAAATGTTTTTAAGTCATATTTTTGATTAAAATAAGGATTTTTAAAAAAAATTATGTTTAAAAATTTGATTTAAATGATTTTTAAAAGATTTAATTATATGTTTTAATGGATATTTTTAAATAAAAGGTTTTTGGAAATTTTTTCTAATTAAATAATTTTTTAAATAAATTTATAATATTAATTTGAATTTTATTAATATTTGTATCAAATAAAAATGGTTTTAAAAGTGTTTTATCTCTAAAAAATTGATTTTCAATATGAAAAAGAAAATTTTCATCCACAAATGTTTTAAATGATCAAACCAATTTTTCATATAGGAAGGGATTATTTGATATAGTTTATTATTTACTAATGATATGACCCAAGGATTCCACTATAGTTTTGTCATTGAAATTTATTTTCATGATGATAAATGTTTATGAATCCAATTTCACTTCAACAGGTTATACCATAATTTAATTCTTATGAAATCATCTTATTTTCATAAGATATTATATGATGACATAATTATAAAACATTTATCGTTTCCACAGGTTGTTGTATGATGAATTATTTATGACACACATTTAATTTCATGGGTTGTAATGTGATGAATGATTATGATCTTGTGGAACACAAAAATATACTTTCTAATTTGTGATGGGTGGAGCCTATATCTCCATCAAATGCCTTGGTTAATGAATTGTGTATCTTGATATATATTTAATATTGTAAGAGGAGTGATCTTATTTCATTAAGGAAGTAAATCAACTATGATGATATTATGGGTGAAAATTAAATAGTTTTATAGTATTGGAAGTCAAACATGACTAGTATGATTTTTTGAAGAGTGAAACCATTCCAATATGATAACCTTACCTATGATACATGACTGATATGAAAATTATTTCATATGATTTTGTGTATTCCCCATATTCATGTCTTCTGAAAATGTTATGCTCTCATGGATCACGTTATTTGATTCCCATATAATTTATCTATTATTAACTAAAAATCATTATTACATGGCTCAGGATTATGATATTCGATATACATGTTTTTAATTTCAAATGTTATTTTCAATTTCACTAACCCTTATGTTCATGTTATTCTTACGTATATCCTTTGTTAGCCCTTACTGAGTATATGAGCTCATCCTTTATTATATATCATTTCCCTAGGTTAAGATACCAGGTTTTAAGTACATGTAAAATAAGTTATGATCTTTGGGGTTGATGTTTATGATCTTTAACCAAAATAGATAAATGTGTTCCATGTTTCAACAGTCACTAATATATTATGGTCCTAAGAAATATGTTTTTAAAATGTAATTAATATTCATCTTAAAGGATGTAATATCCATGTTTGTTAAGAACTAGGTTTCTATAAATACATCAGAATATTATAAGTTCCCACATCCCATTAATATCATATGTGTATATACCAATAATATGTATCCTAATATCTACTATAAATCAAGAGTATTCATCTAAATATACAAATCACTAATTCTATTTGGAATCACATACCTAACTGTAGTTGTGAAAATCATTTGACTCATCTTGGGGATGAATAATTATTTAGTGGATCATAAGAAACCCATTATCTACATTATAAAATATCTATCATGAATATGGTATATTCATTTTATAATGATATATAAACATATTTAGCTTTATAAAAACACACATATGGAATACACCAAAACCATTATCCCTTATCTCATTACTATTGAAATCATAAATAACCATTATTTATAATTTTTATAGGATCCTCACACCCTAACTCATTCTTTTTAATGGTATTTCCTATGAGATGTAACATATTATACCTACCCTTACTAATTACAATCATTAATTTTAAAGGTTAAAAACCATATTTTGACTCTCAAATAACATTTAATGCAATGAAACAAAATCACATTCCTTTCCCCATAAAAATTAGACTACCCACTATGCCAACTAGGAACATCCACCTATCATAACCATGACTTCTATCTTGAAAAATTTATTATATGGTGAGGTCAAAACCCAATTATCATACTCTACATCATCCCCACATTAAACACGTATAAGATCACATTACTATGAGATATCGTTATCCTACTCTTAAATAAATTCACCAATGAAACATTCCAAAAAAATAGTCATTCTCCTTATGTACCCTATAATAATTTTAGTCATATATATATCTATATAAATGAACCCAACTCTCGATTACCACATATCTATAAAATCTGATGATACCAATATAGATCACTTAACAACACAACCATCACAACTCCTCAAAGTAACCTTTCTCATAGCAATATCTTGAACCTCTCAAGGCTCCCGTAATCAATGAAGAAGAAAAACCCTCAATAATAGTAAGGATTAAAATTAAAATGTCCACAATCTTTAATGATGTTTTTATCATCCTCCTATAAAAGATTACTCTCATGAATTTATCACCAATAAATTACTAATAATTAAAAAATGTAATATGGTCATCCATGATTAACCAGAGACCTAAAATTGTCTCAATCCTATTACAAAAAATTAATTATACAATAAAATATTTTTGAAACATGTATAAGGAATAATATATATGATCATTCACTAAATATTTTTCCCCAAATCTTACTCCCATGTCATCTTTTCACATTCTAGTGAGATCCCATTCAAGGCCTCTCATGATTTATTACACAATAAGGGATTATTTTCAGATCTTTTTTCACAAACTAGCCCATGTACAACTAAGTTTTTAAGCATGTAACTAATTTACATATATTATAACAATTATGATATCTATCAATTACATATTCTTGTTCATAAAAAATATAATGATTTTAGAAAATACATGAAAATCACTAAATTCAAGATTTATAATTATGTAATGGTGAAAATGATAAAATCCACACATAAAAGTTCGTAGAAGGTTACAAATACATATTGAATATTGATACCAAAAAAAAATCATGATATGGATGATGAATGATATCCTGTGAGAAAGCAGACATGAGAGATGACCAAGGGGATTACTATTTGGTACATATGGATAAAGAAATATGGGGGGAGGCTATTATATTAATTTTTAAAATTATTCATTAATTTTTTTAAAAAAATATCAAGGGTATATGAATTCTATAGGATACAACACAATGAATTTAGTATCCCATTGTGTTTTAGTGGACTTAAACTAGATTTTCAGTAGCTAGAGTGAGGAACCCTTTCAAACCCCTTCACGTAAAATAAATAATGGGATCCCACTAAGGCACTAGGGGGATCTATTAAAATATTATAAGTTATATACAATTATAAATCACAACAAAATTCATCCCATGAATATTTAACTTGTCCCCACATCAAAAACATTATATTAATGTGTTTTAAAATGATTAAATTGATCGCATAACAAAAAACACAATGTTAAATTCTATATCATCAATAATTCCATTGTATTATGTCACATTTCATAATTTTACCGAGATATAATTATGCATGAAAGTTAAAATACTATTTCATTCACTTTTGAACAAGAATGATGTTGTTGGTTTTCTGATTCATCATTTAATAATATTGTGATAAATTTAATCCAACAATATCTAAACTATTTAAATTCTATATGATGAAAATTAATAAATGTAACTGTGATCAATTGAATTTTCTCTTTATTTTAAAAATAAATATTAAATATTTCTTTCAAAAAAAAATTATCCTTCATAATGACGGTGTTTTAGAGGCCTATAAATCCGTGGATATTTTATTTATGAGCTTTAGAGGTGTTTATGAATGAAAAATTTCTTTTTGAGTGATGTTGAGATTGAATAAAAATAAATATATGTTTCCCTGAAACCACATCATGATTATCACCTAAATATATCATGGTTATATTATTTTATTATTGTTTAAGGATTATAGTATAGTTAGAATTCATTTATTTGAAGAGAAATTTTAATTTCTCTTTTTAGTTCAATTGGAACTAAAAAAATCAAGTATTTCATTTCTATCTTTTGGTTTTTGTAAATGGTTATTATTTATGTGGTTGATGAGAGATATTTTTTGGTGTGGCAATTATTTCTAATGGTATTAAACCATGTCACTGTTTTTAGTTTTTGTTTTCATTATTTCTTGTTTCTATTTTAGGGTTCTATAGTTTTATATCATGATTCAATGATTTGTTTTTAAATACCGTGTGATATTATATAAAAAATAAAATTATTATTGTATAATATGGGAAGTTTAAAATTAAATTACAAGTAAAAGCATAAGATGATCATAATTTAAATAGTAATTTTTTTGAATCTAGGTTAAAAAAACACAATACAGATTATATTCTAGGATAGACTTCACAATTTTGTTACATCTTTATTTAATTATAAAAAAATTGTTTCTCTCCAAATTAATAATTATCTCCTCGTATTACTTATAAAACCTATACAATTAATAGATCTTTATAAAGTGATTTTGATTTTATTTATAAATATTTTAGTCATTAGCTTATGAGGTCAATAAACATGATCACATGTATCATTATACTATGGCCTTTATACATTCTTATATATAATTATTTTCTTGGTTATCCCTGAATAATGTAACATTTTAACTTGGATTTTGATGAAAAATGACTAATTGGGGTTCCCAAATGACCTTATCTGTATCTCCTAATACACTAGAGGTTTTAGGCTTGTGGAAAGATTCAATTACCAGAAGATGAGAGACAATAATCATGGTTTCATAACATGAAATGTTTTTAAAGCTAAAAGGTAACTAGGAACAATATACATCATTAATACTCTATAAAAAATATCCCACAGTCACCATAAAAACATACATTCAATGGATCTCCCATTGTTCAAATCAATATATGAAATATATTGGACAAATATAGATAGAGACGTTACTATATATCCCATGTCCCCCATCCATACCATCCTCCAGACATCATTAAACTAATATATCATTATCTCTTTCCAAACATGTGAATAAACCTGCATAACAAACATAAGGATTGTAATTTCATTGAGGTTAACATTTAGTGTGTGAGCATAATACTTAGTATGAATCCAAAAATATGATACATTATATATGAAAAAATAATAATTTATATTTGTTCATGAAAAAACATAATAAGTAAAATACATCTCACAAGAAATCGTGTTTGGTAATTTTGTACTGACGAGTCCACCACAATACTCAACAATACCATCTCTAAACAATATTGTAAATCATTTCCTTAATCTATCATTCGTGAAACATAATCCAATAAAATATCGGTCACATGGTTAGTTTGACCATGGAGACATTAAAAGATAGTTGATGACATCTCAGACTCATTTTCAATATGACTATGGTAGCTACAGAGAAGAGTTTATATGGATTCTTAATCGTATAGCTGATATGACCATTGAGTAACTTGAAATATGCTCTATTTTATACCAACAACAATGTTGGTATGACCTTGAAATATCGGAAATAAATATTTTAATATTAAAACATATCTAAATCCATATTTCCTAGAATCGGTGGGTCCTCTCATTCATCCTTATTCTCTCCAAGACTCAATGAAAAATGGAAAACCTCAACAGCATAATACGACACCCTAAATCCTAAGGCTCTAGGATACTTCTATCTAAGTAATGTTGGATAAAAGAATTATAGAAAAATAGTGATGATAGAAAAAAAATAAATTAAAAATTAGAAACTTGTTTTCTAGACTTTGGTTAGCATCTCCATTAAACATAGAAATATTTTAAGAGATGACACCACATACATTAATCGTGAATTATCTAACCCAATAATAACCACTACACATAACAGTTTTCTTTAAAAATATCCACTTATTATCCATAAAAAATTATTCCATAAAAAAATACCAACTCTAGTTCACCACTTAAATTAGGTTGAACTGATAAAATACTCTAATAAAAATCAAAGGGACATCATCTCAGTATAAAAGAACATGTCCAACGAACATGTTTTATTAGTAAACCCAATAGGATTATCCTAAGAATATTATCCTAATTAACCAAAATGTTTTTTCCCAACCCGTAATTTACATTAAGGGGTAAATCATTCCATACCCAACCATACATCCAATTTAGAGGTAATAATTTTATAAATAAAATTTTATTTTTTAATAAATAAATTACTCATTACATAATATATTAATAAAAAACACACACAATGTTTGATTTTTTTGGAAAATTATAAAATATACTAAATCAGATCTAAATCACCAGTACATATCTTATCCATTATTATATAGTCATTATAATGTGTCCAATAGGATTACTATATATTTATTATTTTGAGAAAACCCTATTTAACAGAAATGGAAGAGATGATTCCTCAACCAGTAGGATCATACACTATGAATTACAATTATTTTAGCTTCTAAGGGAGATATAATCATGAATAATTTCTTATTAAAAATACCGTGATTAAATTCAAAAACTAAAATATAAATGAAACCATTCATGGGGGATGTTAAATCTTCTCATGATCATAACCCAATTCATGTTCCAAGAACAACCAGAAGAAAGTGCCACCACTTCATTCCATAGCCTTAATGTATATATTGGTGTAATAATGGGTTATGTTTCTATAACATAGTAATATTAAATTTTTTGTATTATTTTTAAAAAAAAATATTTCTATGTTTATATCTTTCCATCATTACTTTATATACATGATTATATATGATATATTGAAAATAATATTATGATACAAAGAAACAAATATTTTATTTGTTGGAAATATGAGGATTTAATATGCCATTTTTATAAATTCGTTATTTTTTAGACCAATATTAATATCTAAATTTTATTAAGAAATAATATTTATTTATCTAAAAATGATAAAATAAATTGACGAATTCAAATATAATCTATATAAGTTTTGTAAAATTATTATTTTATTAACAACGATTATATTCCAATAAAAATAGAATTTTTTTAAAATTTGAGTATTAGCAAATTTAGTGAATTATTCTGATTAAGGAAATATTATTTTAGAAATCATCACATAAAAATTCGAAAATGGTGAATTTTTTAGAATTTTACAAAAATATTGAGTTTTTGAAAAAAAAAACAAATATAGTATAAATCTATGGTTGGTATTTGTACATCATAATGAAAAATTGGGATTTAATAAATTAAATAAAACAAATACACAAAAAAAATTATATTTACCTATTAAAATAATCTTCTTTTTAGTTATTGTATTAATTTTATAAACCATTAATGAATCCTAAAATAACTATGTTATATTTTAATATTTTATAATCCATTATTAATGAATATAACTCACTTCCGCATCAACAATGTTATTATTTTATTATTATTGGTTATTGAAATTAAAATTTATTTAATAAATATCATATTTTTTATAAAAAACAAGTAAACCCCATATTTGGGATTGTGGTTTTTTTATCTTATCATATAGATACTGAAACCTTAGTTTATAAATTAATGGATAATTCTATCCTATTTTGCTAAAAATGCCCACCCAAAATCTCACTCCTCACTAAAAACACATTAAGCACAAATTTCCTCTCTTAATTCCTACACATATCCCTCCCATGTTATTCAAACCGTTTTAATATGGTCTCCCCACTATTTTAAAAAAACCATCTCATGTTAATGGATTGACTCCTCCTCTGATTTATTTGATAACATTATATTTTTTAAGACACATAATTTCCAATTTTTCATGTTAGAATTTGTTTTTAAACATAAATTTTACTATCCCTATGATTTCAATGTTATTAGAAACAACCATTCACTCTCATTAAATCGTTCACTGATTCTTTATGTACCCCCATTATGCAGCCAAAATAACAATTTGATATTCCAAGCCATGAATTTTTGTTTTGAATATTGATCCCAATTTCCACTAATGTGTAATAAAAAAAGATTAAAGTATACCTAATATATTAGGAAAATTAATTTATATCATAAATAATCCTTAACCACGGTATGAAATATGGGGAAAGAAATTCTTACATTATATGATCTATTTAAGATATATATTCATTTACATTTTATGAATGTGACAGGTGGGATTGAAATTATATAGCCCACAAATGAATTAGGGAATGTTCAACACTCATGAGATTACATATAAGAATTGTATAAGTATGTTGTATCAATAATACATTTTTATGTTTTTGAGGTTATCCATGACTTATTTTTATGATATAGTGTTTTATGTTGTTTATCAATTCCAAATTTTTGTTGATATTATCATCTAATATTATTATATTATTGTTAATATTTACAATTCTCATATTTCAATGTCTCCATGATAATAATTATGAGTAATATACATTACCTTCATGATTTTATGGTTTGATTATTCCCTTAAAAGGATTTATAGTTAACCATTATCTTATAGTCATCCCCAGGTTATCCCGTGACATTTTAAAATATTAATTGATTTTATGTGCATGGATTGTAGTTTTAATATAATGTTGTTATTCCCACATTTCACGTTATTATGTTATATTTATAATTACCCCAATAAACTATACCTTTGTAAAATTAGGGATAATATTATGTGTGACTTTATGTAATCATTCATGGATTAATATTTGTAAATGATATGGGTTTGTATAGTTTGTATCAGAGAAAAATGCTGTTATTTTTGGAGATTAGGGTTATAAAACCATAGTGAAAGGATTGCGGAAAAGATTTATCATTGTAAAACATCCCAAATTTTTTATAATGTACATATTAAGTGGTATTCATCAAATTAATCACTCTCTGGATATTACAAGTAGATATGGATCTAGCATAGTTTTAATAAGGGGTAATAACCCTTAAATGTCTTGTTAGGTATTAAATATCTCATCACCAGGGGAATAAAATAAATTATTTGTTAAAAATCATGTTTGAAACTCCTAGGTATATTATTTGGTAAATAAAAAACTAATTGAAAATTATTATGAAGGCAACTAAAACACACAAAATATATTATTTTCATAAGTAGACTATATAACATATATTGAATCATAAAAATTAATTGATTGTATAATATATGTAATTTATGGGTCATTCCTTCAATTATCATCATTTTTTATATTATTAATTGCTTAAAAATTATCATCCATAATTTCCCCATTACATTTGTCGGTAGTTAGAAATTGAGGAACTGATTCAAAACCAATTATGATGGGAAAAGTAATGACTACCCAAATGAGATACTCAAAACAATGGGATTAGGATTCATGAACTTCATGATATACCTTGTCAATTATCTAAATTTTTGAAGGAAAATCTGAGTTAGGGAAACACCAAATTTCCCTATTCATACATAAAATGGGGAAATTATTACATCTCATATGTATAACTCTTCCCATATTATTGTTTGTGAGATGAAATTACTGGTGAACCATATGATACTCCATATGAAATATTTCTATGCAACTATTGTTTTAGAATAGTTTTACATATCTAGAAACATCATTAATTGAAAAAAGAGGAAAATCACCCTCTATATATTGAATCTCCCTATGATTCTATAAAAGTTAATGGATGAGGGTTAATCTCATTTTGAATCATCACCTCAATCATGAGTTTTATTTCCTTTTAGGAAACAATATCTTACTTAAATGATTAAGAGTATGGGAAAGATTATCCTTTTTGAAATTCACATTATAAGGTAATCTAATGATTTGTTTCCTAAAAAATTTCCATGTCTTCCTGTAAATCATAAATTTGTGTCCTCAATAGAGTTTATACCCAAAATATTTTACAGTATTCCAGAATCAATATATAATGGATACATTTGAACCCAAATAATTGAAGAATAAATTACTATAAAATTTGGTTAAATGGTTTATACACTCAATTAATTCACTATTTGGTTCATTTATAATCATTGTAAATAAATCAAATTTTCCAATACAACTCAAGATTGAATATCGTGAGGTTATAATCTCATGATAAATAAAAAATATCATTTACAACAGATTGATAACTTGTTTGATCAGCTATGTGGATCCTCGTACATTTCTATATAGTATCATCAGTTATGATATTATCATGTAATGGAGAATAATGAGGATATCCCCTAAACTAATTTAGTTATAAGGTATGGGCATTATGAGTTCATTCTGATTCCATTTTTACTCACATATATGAAAACTATCATAACGGAATTAATGAATATAGTCGTTAAGGATTTACATGAAATATTTTTCATACACTATATAGAGTACATTCTTATCCAATTCAAAATAATTTATGTACAAAATATGAATTTGAATATTATTCCTCATTTCAACTGAAAGGAAAAGTTATATGTGAAGTACAAAATGGAAGAGTTTTGTATGGGGAATTTAATTCTTTTCACAGTTATGGTCTTTAAATTTTGTTGAAGACTGGAATTTGTTTTCCACTGAGTAGTTGTTTAGTGAATTCGGAAATTGATTATGAATTATGAATATCATATTACCTTAATAGAAATATTTTATATTTGGATTTAATATTCAATAATATATTGTGTACTTATTTGATTCTTCAGGGATGTGAGTGTGAGTTAGGGTTTTCAGTCTATTTTTGGAAAGTCACGTGGTTTAGTGTTCATAGTTTTGATAGAACCATGAATCCTTCATATTATCAGGGTTTTTCTAGTTATTTTGAAATTATCATTGTTTTAGTGAATTTTTATGGTCAAACCATATGGTTTATAGAGTAAAATATGTGCATTGGGTGGGTCTCAGGTCCTGGGTTTATAACATGGATGCATTTTTAGATAATCTGTGAATGATTTTGTATAATCTTCAAGAGATATTTTTCATGATTGATTCATGGTTTTGAAAAATATATTCCTAAACAATGCGAGGGTTTTATAATGGGTAGGTCTACCCACACAATTGGGGAAAGTATTGAAAAATCGTACATACAAACCATGATTCTTTCTAGTTGGAGATAAAATAATGGCAAATATTAAAATTATCTATGATCCTCTTATAAATTCACCCTTTCCTTTATTCCCATGTGTTCATGTGGACCATCCCCAATTATTCTCCATTTATTACTTCAAATTCCCCTAGATTATATGTTTATTTTAAGTCATTATATAGTTTTTTAGTTATTTTTTTATCTATTTATACTTTTCTTATTCCTCATCATTTGAGGTTATTTTTTTACTCTCCATCTACAATTTCAATTCAAATTCCCCCAAATCATGGTCTAATCAGTGATGAAGTTTGGTCTCTACCATAGATTTGGGAGAGGATATCCCAATATAAATTCTACATGTCTTCATTGATAGTTTTCATACAGGTATGATTATCATGGCTTCTTACTTGGAATTAATTTAAATATAATGTGATATATTAGTTATTGGGTATCATCTATTAGAGATTTTACTCTTCTAGTTCTTGGAGGTGAATTTTTGGCCTTCTGAAGATGGTTGGTAATAGTTGTAGATATTGGATTCTTTTTGACCTATTATCAATATCAATTATGATTAGATTTAAATAGTTTAATTCATTTTATATAGTTTTAATTGATTTAATTTTCATATGTGGAAAGAATTATGTTCTTTTACCATTTTCATATAACTTGTTCAGGCCTGATGTTTTAGCGGTAACATAATGAGGAAACATGAGGGTTTAGATTTATTTAATTTCCATTCCAATTATCTTTTAATTTAATTTAAATGTTTTATTTATTTTAATGAAATCCCATCATAGGTTTTTTATTTATTTTTAAAATGTCTTTCATTTTAGGTTCCTTATAGACAGATATTTTTCTGAAGGATCCTCATTCCTATCTCAATTATGGGGGAATATATCATGTTCCCCAAGGATAAGCTTATTGGAGGAGATGTGGAGGATCTTGGGTTCCTCATTTTCAATGAACTATTTATGGGTTTACACTTTTTCTATAGATATCCAACACATTAGTGTGATCTGATAGTTTTGATTGTAGGATATTTGAAGATAATGTGAGTTACTGTGATCCAGTCATTGGTGGACCAATTATATCCCTTGTGGTGTTTTTATTATTATCTTATAGCTGAGAGATTCAGTTGAGACCATAACAGGTTCAAGGGATTGTTGGTACTTTTCTCTTTTAATGGCCCACATTTTCGACTGGGGTTATCATATATGGTTCCCAAATGTCAGGAATGAGAGACATATTTTATGGTCTCAGAATGAAATCATCATTATGTCCATCATATTCAATGAGTATTTTTGAGGATTCGTTTTTTGGGTGGGTTACTATTTACATTTGATTATTTTTTTGTGCATAGCATCCCCTATTGGTTCATGGTTTTGATTTAGTCATTTCAACAATTTTGAATGCCTTTATTAGTGTTGTATTATTTTTGATTCCCTGTTGGGAATGTTATTCTTCAAGGAGTAGTTAAAATCCATTGAGGTAAATTTTTTATAATTCCACAATGGGAATGTTTCAGGATTTGGATAAGTTGTATGAACCACTCATAGGGTTTCCTTAATTTTATATGGACTTTGGAATAGTTATATATCATATAGGGGTCTGGATAATGTTTTTGTTTATCCTTAAGGAGGGTCTAGGAGAGGCCCTTGTAGCTATTTTTTATATGTTGAGATCTAGGGTACCATGAAGAGATCATATGATTTATTGTTTAAAATTTGTTTAGTGGTGATAATTTTTCTATTTGGATGGTGGGATTATGGTTTTATTATCCCATACTCGGTTGGCCATTGGCTGTGACATTACAGGTAGTCTCTACTCAGGCCATTGGTTTGAGGAGAAGACCATTGGGATTTCATATTTTTGGATATGACCAGAATCTTGATATATTTCCCTCCACTATTTTTGGACTATGGTTAGATGAGATGAGGGATCAAATGGGTGATCCAGATGATTAAAATGAGCCTCTAGTCAACTGTTCACCTTGTATTTAATGGCTTCAGTGTCATATGTTATAGGGGATTTCAAGAAATTTATTTTGCCTTATATATAAGGTGTAGTGCTCTATGTACTAAGGATATTGTATTATCCCTTTTTATTTATAGAGAACACCTATTTATAGGCTTATTGATTGTGCCCAATTTATTCTACCAGACATTTTGAGACTAAAAGATTCGATATTGGTGTCGACCTATATGTTCCCATCATCAGTTTATATCATACTATTGTAATATTTTATTATAATAGATGTGCATCATTATTTTAGGAACCTAAGATGATAATATAAGAAATGGAAGTCTTTCTCAGCCTCACATTTTACTTTGAGATCCTTCATAATCTAGTGGATCAGCTTAATTTGTGACAGCATGAGCCAAATTTAATAATTTTTCTAGTTAGGGATAATGTGTGGGTAGATTTATCATAGATGTTAGGATAGAACAGATGGTTTAGTTTTTTCCTTTTTTATCCCTTGTGGTGTTATTTTTTATTTTTGTAATATTATTCTGAAAATAATAATTTTCTTGTATGGACATGAAAAATATTGGATGCACATGTTTTAAAAATAGATTATTGGTCCACAATCGGGGTTTCATAATAAGATCTATTTATCACCCATATACATGATGTTGGATTTGGTTTCCTAGAAACACACATTTTGGTACTTTATGATAAACATGTATTCATTGGATGAATATTAACATGCACATTACCTCATCATGATTGTTTTTCTATATGACGTAATATGTGATTGTATCCTAAGAATAACTATCATTGTAAAAGGTCATAAGGGAAACTTACTATGATGAGAACTCGGATGTTCAATGACACTATTTATACAAATATGTTCTATAGAAAGATTATATAATTGTAGGGGACACAAATGATACATTCTATCAAGTATGGGGACTCGTGAAACATTTAGGAACCTTCTCAGGGTATGTTCCCTAGGTAATATCCTTGGTGACATTATGAGAACAAGACCCTCCAATAGGAAATCCACATTCATAAGTGTCATTGGATGTTCCAATTTGTGGACATGTGTATTGGTCCTTAGATTTTAAGATTAATATTAATCGGTATTACGACTCACACACTTTGATGTATTAATGAAAACTGTGACAATAGATGTTTGTAGTGAGGTAACATATGTTGGGTGCATCATGAGTAATACTGGATTAAGGAATAACGCATGAAAGGATTTTTCACTTCAATGAAAGTAGATATCTCAGGACCTTTGATGAAAATGATATTTCTTAACTAAATCCATGGCCATTCCTTTCTCTAGGAAGGATTAATTATGTGAAGTCAAAAAATCGAAAATTGAGAACATGGGTTGATGGAATCTATATGCATCCTGCTTGTTTGGAGATATCATGAAAAATAAATAAAATAAAATGGTAAGAATTCGTATGAGGTGACATGTAGTTATGACATCAAATTTTTTCTCTTGGGTTCCATGACCCATTTTTAGACAATGATATTGGACATTAGTTAATCCCACCTAAGGCCAATGAGAAGTTGTCCAATAGGGTCACACAGTGAGTATAACCAATATACCAATTAAATAATATATTTTTTAACAAGTTGAATTAATATTATTCTTAGTTTTCGATTATTAAATATTCATGTATTTCTGATCGCATTTCTTCCATTTCTAAATATTTGAGAGAATATCTTGCGGATAGAATATTTAGATATCCGAAAATAATACTGTTATATTTATTTAATAAATAAATAGTAATTATTCAAGACCTGATAAATATTAAGGACGATTGGCAGACCAAGTTATGGGTCTGGTAAAAAATAATATTAATTGTTATTTTGTTAAAAAAATACATAAATATATCATGAAAGTTAATAACTTTTCAGGGAAATAATAGGATTGTATTAATTATTTGACATGAAGTTTCACATGGAATAAAAAAATAACAGAACTTGAGCTAATTATGTATTATTACCTTGTGAATTAAATTCCCTGTTATGTTATTATTGACTATTTATTCAAGGAGTAACAAGACCAGGTAACGAATGGTTTTCTGTACAACACCCTTGGAGAAAATCTCATGATCCTAGATTAGTCATCCTTATCTACGAACTCTCAATTGAATGAGAGAGATACCCCTCCACTAGATCTTGGAGAATGCATTGGAAGTAATTGTCAAGGTGATCGTAGGAGGACATCACAAGAGCAGGTAACTTCCATGCTAGCTCCTAGAGACTCCTTTGGTGATGTTCATAGAAACATGGATCACATGTAGATTACCACTAGAGGATTCATATCCTTGGATTGTACATCAAAACAATGTTGCACCTCAGACACATGGTTGAACACATCAACGAATAAATAATCACCTTGGAGGTAATTATCTAATTTAACTAAATTAATTATAAACAAAATATATTGGTCTTATCTTCTCTATTGAGGGCTCTCACCTTTTTAATTTATCTTTGATTCAATTTTGTGGATACTTTTGTTTATCGTCATATTGATCCTAGATTAATCATCGATCATGTTAATATTCAGTGGCGGATACACGCCCATCATGAACTTCTGCTACACCTATAACCTTCAAGTGGTATCAGAGCCATTATATTTTCATTCATAATTATTTAAATAATTCATTGATGATTTATTCTTTAATAATCTAGTTTTTTAAATAATGTTTAATTGATCTTGTAATCAGAATTTTGAGATCTATTCTTCCACTTTATTTTCTCACAAATCTAACTGAAACAAATAATTTTTGGATTAAAATTACATCGAGGATCTCATCAGGAGGTGTCGATGATTCTTTCCAGGTAACATGATAGTACATGTTGTCCATATAGAATGACACACCATGTAATCTACCACACACATAGTGTAATTCATATTACACACTATGTAGTTGTGTTCAATGATCATTGAGTAATTAGTAAATTACTCAATCTGTATGCATTAATGTCACACTGTGTAGTTAATTCTTACACTTCATGTTGACCAGGATAGATAGGAACATGTTCAGGTAGAAAACACACTGTGTGGCCCATTGGACACATTGTGTATTCCATATGAGTTTGGGTGACGTCATGTATCCCATACACAACTTTCCTGGCTGGCAACCATGTAACACAAAGTCTACACAACATGTTCCCACACGACAAGTTTTTTACTCTAATGATTTCCAAATTACACCTCACACGCTATTTCCCCAATCATGTACTTCGGATGGATGGTGAGGAGGGTACACCCTGTGTAATCATACCTACACTCCCTGTACAATTTTTTAACATTACTATGATTTAAAAAAAATATTATTATATTATGTGACCCTTCAGACATGTACCTTTAAGTGGGACTAATGACGGGATAAAACATGTGATAGGTGCCGGATATATATATATATATATATATATATATATATATATATCTGTGTGTGTGTGTACGTGTATGTGTATTTAATTATCAAATGTTTAATGTTCAAAGATCTAAACATCATGTATGAGTTGTATTACAATTATAAATCTATATGCATGCTACATTTTAGAAAGAATAAGGTGAATACATGTATAAATACATGATGGGTAGTTTTGGATGGGTATTCACCCATTTGAATCCAAGGTACAAGTTATATACAAGGTTATGGATGATAATCTCAGTGAAATTTATAAAGGATTAGAATTAAAAGGGTTAATTATTTAATGATACGATTAATTGATTTGAGCATAATTTATCTTAATAAAAATTATTAAATAATTAAATGTCGGTTTTATTATATGTTTAATTTGTTGCATGTCTATGGATGATCATGAGATAGACCAGGCCATTTTATGTGATTTATTCCATTTTAATTTATTTATTAAACTAAAATTATTGGCCAACATTCCTTCTTCTCATTATTATATAGGGCATGCATTTCCATGGATTCTATTATGTAAATGTACTTTTACCCCTCACCTATGTGTGAGATAAGAGCATATGTAATGGATGGAGATCCCATGATAGTGAAGGTAGTTCTAGTTTGGATTTGAGGAGATACCAATCCAATGAGATATAATGTTGGACAGGTGGAAGGCTGTAAACATGAACCATAAACAGTTCACAGTGTTTCTCCCATAGGTCAAAGTTTGTTTATGAACTGCAAGATAAACTAACCAATACTAAATCTCATGATCATACACTTTATTGATTTCTGTTGCTTGTACAGTTATTTATTATGGATGTTTGATGTGATCACTTAATTAATGAACTAACATGTACACAATATGGAACTAAAATAAAATGGAATATCTGTAAATATTATCATTACATGTTTAATCACTTAAGTTTATCCTACATAATGTTAATGAGTATGTGATAAGATAATAAGTTGAAATTGATGTATAAAGGATAAAATCCATCAATTAAATATTAATCTTGTATAGCCTTCCATTACTTCAGTTAGAAACAAACCATAGTTTGAAGTGTTTGACCACCCCTAGTTGGGCTGATTTCAATTTTTGGGGAATTCTAATTTGAGTTTTTGGGTTGAATTAAAATATTTAACATCTATGGTTATAATACCATGTAGGACTTAGTGAAATTTAGTGGAAAAGGTTATATGAATCCAAAATTAAGGATTTTAGTATTAGGGAGTCCACTCAATAGATCACGGAGCTGTGAGTTAATACAGTTGGAATTAGGAATACCTACCTAAAAAGTTTTCAATTTTCTTGCCCAACACTAGTTGGGGTAATGGAAATGGAAATATGGATCCTTGCCACTAGAATTTACAAGAAATAGGATAGTCCAAAGCCAATGGTGAAGCCTATTGGGTTTTGAAATAATAGTGGGAGACTATTAGTTGTTATTTAGTTTTTTCGTCTATATTTATCATGATAATGCAATAAAACTCTGTTCATCTTATTGGTATTAAAAAAATCAAAAAAAGACATCAAACATATCATTGTGATCCGTAATTGAGAAGGAAAACCTTATAATTGACACTACTTTACAGTAGTGGAAAAGTCAACTTTGGGTTATCCATCACCATCAGTGGAAACATTATGTGCTGGAAGAGCCATTACCACTTGTGGATAGAAATGAGTTGATTGATGAGGAGCTCTATGTGTACAAGAAACATATAGATGACGTTATGGATGTTAAGTTCCTCATGCTATCAGCCATGACCTATGAGATATCAATGAAACATGAGGAAATTTATGCTTATTGCATGATGTCTCACAATTGGGATCTCTATAAAATGAAAATGAGACATGAGAGGTATGAGATCACCAGCACATTGTTTATTGCTTATATTAGAGACTCAACACCACCTGGACAACATGTAATCAACAATATTGGCTATGTTGAGCATCTGTACATCAGATGGATTAAATTCCTAGATGGTTTGCGTACTGATCTCAAATTATCATCCATGGCTAAGATCTTCTCTAGTTTAATTATGAATTTTAATCTGAGAAATAATGAGAATACTCTATCAGAGTTTCTTACCTTGATTGACAATGTTGATAATGACATTGAGAGTGAAAACCCATATTCCATATAGATAATAGGTAGATGAAGGACAAGGAAAATGATCCTATTATTTATAAACAATCTAAAACCTCTAATCATAGTTTATCTATGAAGAAGAAGATCTAGAGGTAAGGTAAGGAAAATGAGGCAGTATGACTCTCATGAGGCAAGTCAGGCCATTGGAAGAGGAACTAAACCTAGAGGAAAGGGGAAGTGAATGGTTTTTTAGTTATCAAGTGAAATATTTCCATTTATACACATTTTGTATTATAAAAACCTTGTGGGGATCACATATGTATTCAAATGCAATAACCATGTAGGTTCCATAAAATTTCCATATGAGAGGTGGATCTACGAGCTGAAGATGGTGTGAGGGAAGTTTCTTTTTCCATTAGTGATTACCACATCACATTACTGACAAGAATGATTTCTATTTAACAAGTCTATTATTAAGTACCTAGTATTAGGAAGAACATAATTTCTTTATTGAGTTTAGATAAATGTGGATTTATATTCAGGTTCATACATAATTTTTGTCACTATAATAAGGACAACATATGTTATCGTATAATACGTTTAAATAATTTCCTGTTTTAATTAAATTAAAGGAAAAAATGATGGAAATTGATAATGAACCAAGTTCACATGACTCATACAACACCAAGTTGTGGCATCACCATTTCGGTCATGTAAACAAGAAGTGTTCAACAAAGCTTTATCAAGATGTTTATTTAGAATCTTTTGAGATAAAACCACTTTATAGATGTCAAACTTGTTTACAACTTAAAATGACTAAACCACCATTTTCTGGATAGGTTGAATGGGCTGCAGAACTTATAGTATTGGTAAACACAGATGTATGTGGACCATTTCCTGTAGAAGCTAGAGGTGGGTATTCTTACTTCATAACATTTTCTGATGAATTTATTAGATATTTCTATGTTTACATAATTATGTATAAATTATAGTACCATGATAAATCAATGGAATTAATGAATGATGTAGATAATCAACTTGTTATGATAATAATGAATCTTCGATCAGATCAAGGTAGAGGAAATTTTAACCAATAGTTCATTGACCTTTTATAAGAGTCTGGGATTCAATCTCACCTCACTCCACCTTTTACACAAGAGAATAATAGTGTTAGTGAAAGGAATCACTATACCTTATTGGACATATTAAGGTTGATGATGAGTCATGCAGATCGTCCATTACCCTATTGGGGATATGCATTTCCAACTGTGGAATACACATTAAACCATGTACCGATGAAGGCTGAAAATGGGATTACCTTCCATAGATAGAGTGGAAATAAACCTACTGTGTCACATACACATGTTTGGGGATGTGAGGTGTTTTTTTAATCCTTTTCAGTAAACAAATAAGAATCATTGGGAATGAAGTGTATCTTTATAATGTATACCGTGGAAATAAATGAATACTACCTATACAACCCCTCATATAAGAAAGTGATTGTTTCCAAACATGTTGTCTTTCTTGATAGGTAAATCATCCTCAAAAAGTATAGTCGGAGAAAGATTGACTTCAACGAAGATGATGCTCAAGATATAAATGAGTTGGTATAGAAACGTGTTCCATAGGTCCCCACGGAAGAGGTAGTTACTAAAACACAAGTATTGCACAAGTGTACAAGAGAGGTATAGAAACTAGAGAGATATGGTTTCCATGACATTGAGGATGGTGAATCAATATTGTTGAATAATGATTAATACCTCTCCTACAAGGAAGAAGTAGATAGATTAGAAGATTCCACATGTCTAGAATCAACAAATTCTGAGATAGATTCCCACTACCAAAAATATGATCTATACCAATGGTTTTTCCAAAAACGTTGTTATAGGTCCATTATAGATACCCTATACCAATGGTTTGGCCAAACCATTGGTATAGGTTCCAAAATAAAATAACCCATACCAAGGGTTCTCAAAACCGTTAGTATAGACCTATAAAACTAGTTTTGAGGATTTTTGGTATAGGTACATGTATTTTTAATGGAATCATCTTACAATGGACATTAAATAAATATAAATTTTAAATACTTATGATATTACATATATATATATTTATGAAATTATATTCACAAAAGTATGTTAAGTTAGTGGTTAGGTCTTTTAATCGCAAATGGGAGGTTCTAGGATCGAACCCAATCGGATGATTATTTTTTGAATTATATATACCAACATTTTTTGGAAACATTGGGATAGATTTTAATATTACTTGTACAAATGGTTTTCAAAACCGTTGGTATAGGTCTATACCAACGGTTTTCCCAAAAATGATGGTATAGACCTATACTCAGGGCTTACATGGAAACAGTTCTCCAAAACATTGGTATACAGTATTTTTATAGTAGTGTCCATATATCCAATCCAGTACGAGGTTCTAGTCGATGCACCAAATGATGTAAAGCTTGTTGGGTGTAAATGTGTATTCAAGAAGAAAATATACTTGGAAGGTCAAGTTTGTACCTAAAAATCAAGGATAGTGGATAAATCTTTTAATCAGCATGAAGGAATTGTCTACGATGATACATTTTCATTATTTACCATGTTTAAAACCATATGAATCATACCATCCACATAATCATTCCTTGATTATGATTTTAGGAAGATGGGTATCAAAATTGTATTCTTTAATGGGATCCTTCAAGGAGATGTCTATATGACGCAACTAGAGATTTTACTAATAGTAGGTGATTCTAAAAGGGTATACAAAGTTGTAGAGACCCATTGAAGGATTAAATCAAGCATCCATGTCATGGAACAATTGATTCGATGAATCCATATGAGAATTTTGTTTCGTTAATAATGAATGTGATCCATGAGTTGATAAGTTGTTTAATGGGAATGTAAATGTTATCCATGTAGTGTATGTTGATGACATATTTCTTATTGGAAACGACATACCAGTATTACAGTCAGTCAGGGATTTGTTGAACAAGTTCTTATCCATGATGGAAAAATGAAAAACATCTTACATTCTAGGGATCAAGATCATTCTTGAAAAATCCAAGAGGCTACTTGGACTAAGTCAAAGTACATACATTGACCATATACTAAAGATATTTTGTTTGGAAATATCCAAGAGGGGATTGGTTCCAGTGTCACATGGTATACATATTTCCATGAAAATGTGTCCCCAGACACCGTATGAGTAATATAGGATAAGTAATATTCTATATGAATTAGTGATAGGAACTATCATGTATGCCCAGTTTTGTACCAGACAAGATGTTGTTGATGAACTTAGCAAGGTTGACAAATATCATGTAGATCCAGGAGGAAAACATTGAAATGATATCTAGAATATCCTTAAGTATCTAAGAAGTATTAAGGATATTTTCATGTTGTATTGATGAGACAAGGACCATGTCAATAGAGGGTATGTTGATGATAGTTTTCAAACAGATCAAAATGATCTAATGTGACAGTGATGGTATGTTTTATGTCTCAATGGAGGAGCTTTGAGCTGAAGAGTTCAAAGTATCTAGTTGTCACTAATTATATAGTAGAGTCTGAATATATAGAAGCTTCTAATACCACAAAGGAATACATTTGGATTCAGAACATCTTATATGAGATTGATATGGTACCTAGTAGTAAGGATCCCAATATATTGTATTGTAATAATACTACAACAATGTGTCTTACAATGGATCCAATGACACATCAACAGAAAAAGAAAATACTCTAAAAGTATCACCTCTTGAGGGATTTCTATCAAATGGGTAAAGATGAAGTTAATAGAATTTCCATGGAAGAGAATGTGGAATACCCCTTGACTAAATTTATATCCTAGTGTAAGTACGAATATCATGTGAGAGCTAGTAGATTAAAGGTGGTTAACAGTTGATTTTAGTGAAAGTGGGAGTCTATTGGAGTTAGTTCCTGGAAACAAACTTCTTTGTACATTATGAAAAAATTGTATTCATTGGAAGCTTATTAATAAAATCCTTATCAAATGATGATTGTTCTTCTGTGTTACATAGTATGTGATAATGTCCTAAGAATAGTTGTCATACTTGAAGATAATAGTGGAACCCTACTATGATGAGAACCTGGAAGATTCATGACACTATTATGGATTATATTTTTTGTGGTGGATGATATCATTTTAAGGGATATAAATGATACATCCTATCAGGGGTGGGGACTCATGGAACTTTGAGTTAGCTTCACATTGTGAACTCCCTTGGAAATATCGAAGAGGGTATTATGTGAAAAAGACCAACCAGTAGGAAATCCACATTGATAAGTTTTATTGGATGTTATTATCTATGAACATGTGTATTTTTCAGTAGAATTTATGATTATTATTAATGGGTATAATAAATTTGGCACTGAGATGTATTGACCAAACTTGTGATGATAGACATTCACATAAAGGTAGGATATGTTGGGTGTGTCCCGAGTAATAAAACATTAATGAAAAATGTGAGATTTTATTTTTCATTTCTACAAAACTAGATATCATCGAACCTTTTATTGAAATGATATAGCCTAACTACATCTCTAGCCACGGTATTATCTAGGCATGTTCAATTCCGGGATGTGAAGTAATGTGAAATCAAGGACATGGAAGATGGGACTTGCATGTAACATTCTTGATTTTAGATATTGGGAAAAGGGATTAAATTAGACGGTAAGAATTCATATGAGGTGACTTGTCCTTGTGACATCATATTCAATCTTTTGGGTTTCTTGACCCATTACTAGGTAGTAATCGTGGACTTTAGGAATCCAACCTAATGCCAATGAGAATGAATCCAGGATGGTCACACGCAAATTGTAGCTATTATTGTCATGACCCAACCCTACCCGGGCTCAAGCCGCAACTACCCCAAGCCCGCATCCATAGCCTAGGGGTTGGCGACCAGCGCTGAAGTCACAACCACTTGGGGAGGCCTTTGGCTATGTACCTTTACACATAAATGCATCAAACTCGATACAAAAGTGTGGAGTAAAAGGAAAAGTAAAGTTCCACCTCCTATAAATAATCCACAAAGTGCATCGACCTCTAAACAGTACAAAGAAAGTGCTGAAATTAGACTAAGAAGAAAAGGGGCAAAACATGTGCCTAAACAGAAATGTGCCACAACCCGGCAATAGGTGAACAAAAGTAACAAGATGGAAGGGTCCCCAACATGGAACCTGACTATGAACACCGCATGCGGTCCAAGATCTCAATCTCCTAAGCTCCTCTGATGTCACAACCAACATATCCTTTGTCTTCAAGGAAACACCAAGTGCGGGAAAGCCCAAGTAGGGGTGAGTAAAAAAATAATCAGAAGGATACCCTAAAGGCTCAAGGGATCAATAAAAGAGGTACCGAAGGGAGAGTAGTAGATCGAATAGTGAATAGTAAAGGTGTACAATAGAGAGAGTACAGAAGAGTAACAATAGAGAGTCCAGCTCAACCCAACAAGAGAAAAAGGATATCCTCGTCTAGACACAAGGAGTAGGAAATGGTGAGAAAATGACCTTCTTGTCGAGTCTTCGCTACCTATAGCAGGATAGTAGACTCGTCCAACCATGAGAAGCATTAAAAGGAAAGCACGTGGCATCCATCGCACATCATTGCCTCTCCATGAAGGAGAGTAATCAAAACCCAAGGAGTGGGTACTGGAACAAGGTATATACATAACCATATGTTCAATTAAGGATACCGAACAAGATCATAAGGGGATCTCCATCATGTAGCTTAGCCCAAGAAAGTGAGTAGCCAATAATCCCAGAAGTAAACACTACCGATTACCATCATTCCTCACGTCTGCCCTGAACTGAAAGTCAAGGAGCTCAAATCACCACACCACGACACTATCTGCTTTGGGCGGAACTGACTGACCCGCACGGTTTTAGGTTGCATCACAAGGACGTGTCTCAGTGGGTAAAGTGGCCCTCATATTTGAGAGTTCTGGGGAAAGCCAAACCACACCTTGTCACTGCCCCACAGCCTAGAGGTCTTTTCAAGTTCAAATACGTCACATCCCTGGCCTGTACAACCAAGGGTCCCGCTTCAGTAATCACAGAGAAAATGCACCGACCATCCCCATAAGAAGGCCTGAGTTTGAAATGCCAATGGTTGACCCACTGCCCATACCTACTAAAGGGTAAACCCAAATACATCATCAGGAGACCCACTTCCCAGACATGCTGGAGGGTAAACCCGAAACAAGTCGACATGTGATCCACTGCCCAGCCCTGCTGGAGAGTAAACCTAGAACAAGTCAACAGGCGACCCACTGCCCAGGCCTGCTGGCGGGTAGACCTCGAAGATGTTGACAGGCGACCCACAAACCAACCGTGTTGGAGGGTAGACCTAGAACTAGACGACAGGTGACCCAATGCCCTACCCTGCTGGAGGGTAGACCTGTAAAAAGTCAATGAGCGACCCACTACCCACACCTGCTAGAGGGTAAACCCGAAGAATTATATGAGAAACCCACTTCCCAGCCCCACTAGAGGGTAAACCTGAAACTACTCTGGCCATTACTACTGGAAACCAACTCCTAAGTTGAGGATCAGTTCTCGTGTAAAGTTTTGGTCACACCGAATCCACAAGAACTCTACCAGGGAACACGAAGGGATGGGAGAAACTCCCTGGACTCTCAGGGAGATCACGCCCCAATCTGCTGAGTCACTGTCAAAGGGGACTGAGATAACTCATCCCAGAAAGTGGGAAAACACCCACGCTGTACAAGAACACATAGTCGAAAATGGTGCCACAATCTGGTGAAATGGGAACGGTATGGAAACCCCTCACAACTAAAGAAACAGAGGAACCAAACCATCTCTATCGGTCAAACCATTGAGAACATAACCAATGGAAAACCACTCAACCCTCCAAGTTTAATGTACGTAAATCAGAACACGACACGCACATGGGGCCCACATGACGTGTGGCCCCAACTCAACCCCCAAAAAGCGCACAAATTTTCATAGGTACAAATAACCACATGTACCTCCAAGCATTACCATATACTCCTAAAGTATACCATGTTTCCAGCCCAAAGGCTATCGTGCCCATGGCACCCAACGTGAACGCGGAGGGTATAAACGCAAAAACTCCAACAAGCCACCTCATCAGCCCAAGCACAGTCAACTAAATCTCTTCAAGCATTAACTTCACTCACACAGGAGTACATGCGATCATACGCCAAGGGTCCACTACAAACACAGTAGGACGAACAACCACTAGACCACCCTTCATATATCCACATTTAATAATATCACGTAAAAGGCTCTGCTCGCCTGAATAGATTACACCATTGTAATCCTTGTGGAAAAACATGTTACATAGACTACTTACTCACCTCAAAAGGATATCCAATGAAAAATCCACCTACACCACTTTACACCCGAATGGCTTCTCATGGTCCCGAGCCACGGCACTGAAAAAAGTCGAGTGCAACACATTATAGGGATATCCTTAGGAAAACATGTCATAAAGGACTGATCACTTGAGCGGAACAGATATCCAGAGAAAAAGATGTATTCTGCTGCACAGCACATGGGTAGTGTTTCAGGGGACCCGCATCCCGGTCTCGAAGCATATCGAACGGATTGCACCATTTTGATCCTCTCGAAAAAGTACACAAGATTGACTATTCACTTGTCGAAAACGGACACCTTGTGATAAAGCTGGGAATCACCGCCAACTCCCAAAACGACCCTCATGGGGCCCATACCATCGTGCAGAATTAAAGCGAGCAGATTGAGCCAATGCAATGCCCTCATAAAAACACCCAAAATCAATTGCTCGTATGCCCCGAACGGTCATCCGATGAAAATGTTATAAAAAGATGAATGAAGCTCGAAAGATGGGTCATGGGCCCACGTCTCAACTCTGGCTTCAATTCCCAAAACCACACTGGTAAACATCGCCTCGGCACCATGGTCCCAATGCCGCTGACGGCGCTCAAATCGGACGTCGGATGACTCTGCGCTGCTAAAAACACGAACCCCTGAAAAAATGTCAACCTTACTTAATGCACGTCATTCCACCAAACCCCTCGTAATGGGAATTAAAAATTCTTGAGACCATCTCAAAAATTTCACCTTGATGCCTGGAGTACACTTCCTTAAACAACATGCAAAACGGACGCCCGTAACGGAAATTACGGGTGTCCGAGTCGAGGGGACAATACCCCTTGGTCTGGACCAGCCTGGGCCAGCCGGTCCACCCGACTTGGGCCGGCCCGTGGTTCGGCTGCGCGGGCCGGTGATAGACCCATGGTCTATGGTTCTACCGACCTGCCTCAAGTCCAGTCGCTTCCTCCACATGGAGACCCAACAAAGGTGGGTCTCGGTCTGGTCGCGGGGTCGTGTCGCGTGACCCCGGTCTCCACTCCGAGCTTCGGAGCGCCCCCGCTGGCGCCCGCTCGCCGTCCATGAGCCCTAGAAACCTGAAGCTCGGCAGACACCATCACCTGGACTGCCCCTCTTTCGATCTGCCCGACCGACCACCTCCGCCTGGCCTCGTGCCGCCGCCGCCATAGCCCACTCCGCCACCGTCTGCTGCTGCCGCAGACCGCCATAAATCACCCCGAACTTCGTCGGACATCGACGGATGCCTCGGAGCTCGGAATTAAAAACTATAAATTGCGTCAAAAAACATAGAAAGATTTCAACTCGCGTATTGGATTTTCTCGATGATCGGACAGAAATTTTTTGCAACAAAATCAATTGAAGGAGTTTGCGGGATTTAAAAAGATAAAAACACAATCCTACCTCGTCGGCGTAGCCCGAAGCTTCGCAGCGATCCACCAGCTACCACACTTGTTGATGAGAAGGTGATGGGGGAGGCTTGTTGGAGGATCTCCTTGGTTGAGACCTCTTCCTCTTGGAGGTGAAAATGGGGGAGAGGGGAGAGGGGTCATGTTTAAATAAAGAAAATCTTATTAAAAAATTAATTAATTTATCCCCCCCCCCCAATTTAACCTGCATCCAAAACTCTTGGCAGGGTCACGATCAAACCTACCCTAGTGTAAACACCACCTCCTAAGAACAATGGCAGTCTCAGAATTCTAATCTGAGCCTCCGTTTGAATGTTATTAAACTCGATGCCTGAGGACACCAAATTACGAAAACATCCCTGGTAGAAGTTTTCACAGAAGGCTCACGCCCATGAAAGTTACACCCCTCCTAGGGTAAAAGGAACTCTCCAGACTCAATGGTGCACACAAATGTCTAATACGAGCTATCTTTTAAGAAACTCCTGAGTCTAACCATTAAAAGACTAAATTAATTATTTAATTTATCCATTTATTGTTCTGTCAACGGGCGAGGGGTCCCAATGTCCCATGCCGACATATTTTATGTCTTTCCTAGGGAAAACACCCCATTTTTCACCCATCTGTGCACTCAGATGCTTTATCCTTATCACCAATTAATAGTTATCCCATTTTTTGATGTGCCCAGTGTGAACGCACTGAAAATTCAATTGCGGCCACACTGGGGCACGAAATCGCAAGCCGTCTGAAGGCACTTATCTAGAAAAACCTCAAGAATTTTACAAAGCCTTTTATAGAAAAACTAGGTTCTTACATCGTTCCTTTTTCATGATTCTCGTCCCTAAAACGAAAAACCAGACAACAACATTGGGTACTAAGATTGCACCTGGATCTCCTGTACCCAGAAGAACTCTTGCATAGGTTTGAATCACCACCCACAGACAAAAGGATTTGATTTTTTCATGCGAGGTCTACACTTGCCGATGACATGCATAGGGTAATGCACACGTCTTCTCAGTTAAGTCACGCATAAGACACCATGAACCCACTCCAAACCTTGGCGAGGTTAGGGAAAGGCAGTAGGGAACCTAGCCATCCCATCTCATGGTCTCAAATAGCCCAGAGGCCCTCGGGGAAAGCCCACCTCCCCGACCGAACTACGTCACACGTCGCGACTGGAATCAGTGCCCGCACCTGGAACAATGCCTGGTGATTCCCTCCTTCAAGAATATCTATATGGTGAATCACCCAAGATTATATATTCACACAAGATTTCACAGTTGATGTCCCATTAACAAGACACTCTTACACACTCGAAAAAAGAAGAAGTCTCTACCATCGACTGAAGAAAAAGGTTTCACGCCTTCTACCTTTCTGACACAGGGTTACACTGATGCCCTGCACCACCCTGGTAACACCTCAAACAAGGAGCAGGGAGAAAAAGAATTTCACCTATAGATTCTAACAATTCTACTGCAAGATGTAGAAGATCTGTAGAGTGTACCTCTTATCACCTCATGCGCGTGAGGATTGTAGACATCCAAAGATCACAGCTGTCTGTGGTCCCAACTGTCAGCTCATGGATCCTGACGTGGACCACCTAGTGGTGATGGAAGACCTCGTAATGTCGTCCCCCACTAACAGCTCCTCCCACTCCTCTTCTAGCACCACCTCTCTAGGCGCTACTCAGATCACGGTGCTGCCTTTGCCATGGTGGTGCACCTACTGCCTGCCCGATATTCCCAGCATGCATAGTCGGGCAGTCTCGTGCCAGGTGACCTCGCCCTTTACAAGCATAATACCGACTCCCTCCAGGGTGAACTATTTCCCTATAGTCCCAATGTGGTGTACGACCACACCCCTGAGTCCGGTTATCGGAAAGCGACCAGTGTCGCAGTCCAATGACCCGACGCCTGCAAGCTGTGGTAGATGTCACGGCCCTGTCGAGCCTATTGCCACCACCAACTGTAGAACGCGACAGGATGCTCTCTGTCACCAGTGCCTCCTCTAGCACCCTGACATATGTGGAAACTCACAGGGGTACTATGAAAACACAAATCTCTTTGCAGAGACCGTGCACTAACTTCTGCGCTTGGAAATTACTGTCATGGACCAATTCCTGGTAAAAGCGTGCACGGTCTGCGAAACTAGTCGCGTACTCGGCCCCTGCCATCCCTCCCTTCTGAAACTGTAGGAGCTCATGATTCCAAATGGAGCATAAGCAGGAAGGGAAAAACCCATCAAGAAAAAACAACCGAAAGTCTCCCCCCGAAAGCTATGACTCGTCAAGAAACTAAGTCACCAGACTCTACCAACACCAAGCTACTCCATAGATATGGGTGGCGGCCAGAGCCACCATAAGATCTGCCGGAGTCTGCAGAATCCTGAAAAGGTGATCCACTGTCTCCATCCAAACCTCTGCTGCCAGAGGGACAAGCTCACCACCGAACGTCAGTGGTCTCTGCCGCTCGAACTCACGGAGCGCACTCAACCTGCGCTCAAGCTCAGTCGGCTCCGCTGAAGCTATATTATACTCAAATGTGGGGGTACTGCTACTGGCCCACCTGGAGAAAGGGACTCACATGATGGTTCCTGGACGGAGGCCTCGTAGCTCATGAGGTCATTTTCACGAACCAAAGCTGGTATCCTCGCTGGCTGTCTTCGCGGAGACATCATGAATATTATCAAGGAGTTCCACGATCAGATGAGCCTATATGTATATAACAGTATCAACAATGGGGAGATGACTCAAGAAGGACAGTCAAAGTCTCAATTCAATGTGATGCACAACCAATTTTCCCTGCACCAAGTGTTTCAACAGGCCGAGTCGACTAGCGGGTTGTCAAGGTCCTGGTGAATGTATACGTTGGCCGCTACACCATCACCAGACTCTCTGGCCTGAGAGACACCCTTGAGACACGTTAACTCTTTTTCCCTAAATCCCAACCAATTCCTTTTTAGGGACGTCTGAAAAATTTCCCAAGGAACGAACCACCTCTGATACCACACTGTCATGACCCGACCCTACCCGGGCTCGAGTCGCAACTACCCCAAAACCGCCTCCATAGGCCTGGGGCTGGCGACCTGTGCCGAAGTCACAACATCTCGGGGAGGCCTTTGCCAAAGTACCTGTACACACACACGCAACACACTCAATGCGGAAGTGCATAGTAAAAGAAAAATTAATGTACCAACAATTATAAATAATCCACAATGTGCATAGACATCTAAACAGTACAATGAAAGTGCTGAAAGTAAACTGAGAAGAAAAGGGGGAAAACATGTGCCCAACTAGAAAAGTGCCACAACCTGTCAATAGTTGATCAAAGATAACCAGCTGGAAGGGTCCCCCACATGGAACCCGACTACAACCACCACAAACGGTCTAAGCTCTCGATCTCCTAAGCTCCTCTAACATCACGACCAACATGTAATTCGTCTTCAGGGGAACACCAAGTGCGGGAAAAGCCCAATATGGGTGAGTTTAAAAATACTTATTAGGATACACCGGAGGCTCGAGGGAGAAAAAAAGGAGGTACCGAAGTGTGAGCAGTAGATCGAACTGGGAATAGTAAAGGATTACAAAAGAGATGGTGCAGAAGAGTAACCATAGAGTGTATTGCTCAACCAAAAAAGAGAAAGGAGATAGACTCATCCAGACACAAGGAGTTGGAAATGGTGAGAAGATGAACTTTTTGCTGAGTCTTCCCTACATATAGTAGGAGCTTAGACTCGTCCAACCATGAGAAGCTTGACATGGAAATCACGTGGCATACCCCTCCTGTCTTTGCCTCTCCTGGAAGGAGAGTAACAAAAACCCATGGAGTGGGTACTGGGACAAGGTATATACATAACCATATGTTCAATCAAGAATCCCGAACAAGATCATAGGGGATCTCCATACCGTAGCTCAGCCCAAGAAAGTGAGTGGCCAACAGTCCCAGAAGTAAACACCATCGTTGCCCAGCATTTTGCATGTCTACCCTGAACATCAACTCAAGTAGCTCAAATCACCGCACCTCGACACTATCCGCTATGAGCAGCACTGACTCATCCGTAAGGTTTTAGGTCATGTCACAAGGACATGACTCGGTGTGGAATGTGCCCATCATACTTGAGAGTTCTATGGAAATCCAAACCACACCTCATACTGCCCTGTAGTCGAGAGTTCTTCTCGAGGTCAATGTTGTCACATCCCTGAACCGTAAAACCAAGGGTCCCTCTCTAGTAATCATGGAGAAAAGTCACCGACCAACCTCATATGAAGGCTTGAGTCTGAAATTCCAATGGGTGACCGACTGCCTAGCCCTGTTGAAGGGTAAACCTGGAACAAGTTCAGAGGCAACCCACTACCCAGCCCTGCTGGATTGTATTCCCAGAACAAGTAGATAGGAGACCCACTGCCCAGGCCTGCTGGAAGGTAGACCTAGAAGAAGTCGATAGGTGACCCACTACCCACCCTTGCTGGAGGGTACAACTAGAACAAGAAAAAAGGCGACCCACTACCCATCCCTGCTGGAGGGTAGACCTGTAAGAAGTCGATGAGAAACCCACTGCCCATCCCCACTAGAGGGTAAACCCGAAGAAGTCGATGAGAAAACCACTGCACAGCCCCGCTAGAGTGTAAACCTGAATCTACTCTTTTCATCCTGACTAGAAACAAACTCTTGAGTTGAGTATCAGTGCTCGTGTAAAGTTTTCTTCACACCGAATCCACAAGAACTCTACTAGGGAACACTTAGGGACTAGAGAAACTCTCTGGCCTCTCAGGGTGATCACACTCCAATCCTCTGGGCCACTGTCGAAGCGGACCGAGACAAATCTTCTGAGAAAGTGGGAAAACACCCACGTTGTATGATCACACATAGTCGTAAATGTTTCCGTAGTCCGGTGAAAGGGGCATGGTACAGAAACCTCGCATAGCTGATGAAATAGAGAAACCAAACCATCTCTGTCAGCCAAACCCTTGAGAAAAGAACCAGGGGAAAACCACCCAACCCTTCTGGTCGAAGGTACGTAAAGCAGAACGCGACACGCATATGGGACCCAAACGACGTGTGTCCCCAACTCAACCTCAACCAAGCGCATAACTGTTCTCAGGTAAAAACAACCACATGTACCTCCATGTATTCCCATATACTCCCAGAGTATACCACGTTTCCAGCCCAAAGGCTATCGTGCACACGGCACCCAACGTCAACACGGAGGGTGTAAATGTATCAACTCCAACAAGCCAACTCATCATCCCGACCATGGCCAACTACATATCTTCCAGCATTAACATCACTAACATCGGAGTGCATGCAATCATATACCAAGTGTCTGCTACAAACATAGTAGTACAAACCACCACCGGAGCACCCTTTATATTTCCACTTTTAATAAGATCATGTCAGAGGTTCTGCTCACCTGAACAGATCACACCATTATAATCCTTGAAGAAAAAAACACGATATAGACTACATACTTCCCTCAAACGTATATCCGACAAAAAAATTCACCAACACCGCTATACACCCGAATGACATCCCTTGGCCCTGAGTCTCGGCCCCGAAAACAGTCGGTCGCATCACACCATTGCGATCTCCATGGGAAAAAATGTTAAAAAGGACTTATCACTTGAGCGGAATGGATATCTAGAGAAAAAGATGTATTCTACCACACCGCACATGAGCGGTGCTTCGTGGGACCCACATCCTGATCCCGAAGCACATCGAATGGATTGCGCCATTGCGACCCTCTCAATAAAGAACACAAGATTGACTATTCACTTGTCCAAAACGGACACCTGGTGATAATGCTGGAATTCCCCATCAACTCCCAAAATGGCCCTCGCAGGGCCCGCACCAGCATGTGGAATTAAAGCAAGCAGATTGCGCCAATGCAATTACCTCGGAAAAACACCCAAAATTGACTGCTCGTACGCCCTGAACGGAGGTCCGATGAAAAAGTTCTAAAAAGCTACACGCAGCTCGAAAGACGGGCAGTGGGGCCCATGCCTCAACTTCAGATTCGATGCCCAAAAACACACTAGTAAACTTCTCCTAGGAACCAAGGTCTCAACGCTGCTGATGGTGCTCAAATCGGATGTCGGATGCATCTGCGCCGCTCAAAACATGAAACCCCGGAAAAACGTCAAACATACTTCACGCACATCGTGCCACCGAACCCCCCACCTTGTGAATTAAAAATTCACAAGGCCTTCACTAAAAGTTTGCCTTGAATTCTGGAGAACATGGTCATAGACTGTATGCAAAACGGACGCCCGTAATGGAAATTATGGGCGTCTGAGTCGAAGGGACAATGTCCCTTGGGCTAGACCTACCTGGGCCGGCCGGTCTGCCCAGCTTGGCCCGGCCCACGGTTCGGCCGTGCGGATAGGCCATGGACCCGCGTTCCACGGTTCCGCCGACCAACCTCAAGGCCGGTAGCTTCTTCCACACGGTGACCCGCCGATGGTGTGTCTCGGTCTGGTCGCAGGGTCGCGCGGCGCGACCCCGGTTTCCGCGCCGCGCCGCGGAGCGCCCTCGCTGGCTCCTACTCGCCATCCATGAGACCTGGCCACCGAAAGACCAACTGAAACCCTCTCTTGGGCTACCCCATGGCCGAGCCGCCCGACTGACCGTCTCCGCTTGGCCTTGCACCACCGCCACCGTAGTCCGCTCCGCCGCCGTCTGCCACCGCCCCAGACCGCCAGAAATCACCTCGAAAATCATATGAACTTCGTCGGACAGCCACAGACTCCTCGAAGCTCAGAATTCAAAACCATAAATTGAATTGGAATGATTAGATAGATTATTACACGTGTATGGGATTCTATCGACAATCATACATCAATTCAGTTCAATAAAAACAATTGAAGTAGTTTGCAAGAATTAAAAAGATAAAAACACAATCCTATATCGTGGGCGTAGCCCGACGCTTCGTAGCGATCCGCCGGCTACCGCATATTAAGAGGAGAAGGTGATGGAGGAGGCCTATTAGAGGAGCTCCTTTTTTTAGACCTCTTCTACCAGGAGGTAAAAATGGGGTAGAGGGGAGAGGGTCATGTTTATATAAAGAAAATTTAATTAAAATTTTATTTAATTAAACCCCCCCCCCCAAATTTAACCCGCATTCGAAACTCTTGGTGGGGTCAAGATCAAACCTCCCCTAGGGTAAACACCACCTCCCGAGCACAACAGTAGTCAGGTAATTCTAATCCATGCCACCGTTCAAATGTTATTAAACTCGATGCATCAAGTATCCAAATTACGAAAATACCCCTGGTGGCATTTTTCACAGAAGGCCCGCACCCGTGAAAGTTACACCCTTCCTAGGGTAAACAGCACGATCCAAACTCAACGGTGCCCACGGTTTTTGAATCCGACCTACCGTTTAAGAAGCACTTGATTTTAACCATTAAACAATTAAATTAATTATTTAATTTATCCATTCAATGTTCCGTTAATTGGCGAGGGGTCCCAATGTCCCACGCCAAATTATTTTATGTTGTTACTAGGGTCAATGCCCCATTTCAGACCCATCTGTGCACTCATATCCATGATCTAGATAACCGTTTAGGAGTTATCCCATTTATTTGGCGTTCCCAGTGTGAACGCACTGAAAATTCAATTCCAGCATCATCGGGGCTCGGAATCGCACGTGGTCTGAAGGCGCTGCTCTGCAATAACCTCCAGAATGTTTAAAATTCTTTTTTGTAAAAAACCAAGTTTATACAATTATCTAAGCTAAATAATTTTTATTGAAAAAGTTGAATAAATATTATTCCTAGTGGTGGTTTAATAATTATTAATGTACGACTAATAAAATTTATTTCATCACTAGTTATTGATGATAATATATTGCGGATAGAAGATTTATTTATCAGTGAATTATGTAGTTATAGTTATTTAATAAATAAATAGCTATTATTTAAGGCCTGGTAAATATTGAAGATGATTTGTGGACTATGTTATGGGTCCAGTGAAAATTATTATTAAAATATTTGTTTGGTTAAATAATATTTAAATATAAAATAAAAGAGAATAATAGATCATTGAAATAATAGAATTTATATCAATATTTGACATTGAGTTTCACATGAAATAATAAAATAAGTAACAACATTTGTGCTAATTATTTATTATTACATGGTGAATTAAATTCCCCATTATGTTATTATTCTCGAATTAGCCAACGGGACATTCAATCAGATAACCAAAGGATTTTTTTTAACAACATCTTTAGAGAAAAGCTATCATGCCTAGATAACTCCTCCCTCTCTAAGAATGCTCTCACAAATGAGAGAGGTCCTCCTCTACCAGATCATGGATAGTTCTTTGGAAGGGATTCTAGAGGAAACCAATGGCGGACATCACAAACACAAAAATCATCCATTCTATAACCCAAAGACTCCTTTGGAAACATATGGAGATACGTGGATAACGTGTGTATCACCACAAGAGGATTCATATCATTATATTATACATCACAAAGAATCCAAACCACAAACCCTTGTTCAAACAAATCATCGATGAAAGTATCACCAAGAATCTAATTCTATATTTTAATTAAATTAATTAAAATCAAAATATTTTGATCCTCTCTTCTTTGTTCTGGGTTCTCTCCTTTTTCTATTATTAATGATTAAATTTCATGAATACTAGATTTTATCATCATATTGATCCCAGATTAATCATTGATCATGGAAATTTGATAATTTGGGTATACGCCTATCATGCACATCTGCAACACTGAGAACCCACACTTGCACCCCAGTGTGTGTGCGTAGGCCAAACCTCATATTTAAGGTTGGAGTATAGGATGAATTATATATGGGTCCATGGACCATGGTTCTTAGAATGAGAAGAGTTGTTTGTGTGGAGACTCAAGATCATGCTTGTGGAATTATAGTTTCCTGGAGATTGTCTATGTGGTTTGGATTAGAGTAGCAGTAGAGCCTTCGTTATTTATTTTATTTTATCTTATTATATGTATGTGGTCAGGCCAGTGTTCTATTAGTTTCTATATTAATTTCCCCGAATCAATATGCATCATTATATTAATAACTATTTTATTTCAGTTATTTATTTATTTGTATTCTGATTATTATTAAGGTGTATAATTTCAGTTTTTTTCATTGATTATTGAACACTAATTAAATTGTATATTAACCCACAATATATATTATACCTTCATTGATAGAATTATACATTTGGTAATTGTGGAAGAATTATTGAGGCCTTGTTGTGAGTGAGATTAGGTGATGTGTTATGTTGATCATGGAAGGTTGATTAAAAAATTGTGTAAAAGGATTCTGGTTTTACAATTTGGGGTGTTGGGAGAAAGGTTGTATTGGAATTGATTTGAAATAGTGATAGATATCAAATTGGTGAGATTGAGACACCATTTCATATAAATATTCCAATTTTCTAGGGAAATTTATCATTGTTGTTGGGTTTTGTTATTTGTTTTGTGTGATTTCACCTAGTGTTATGCCAATAGGTTTCGGAGTTTATGGAATATCCTGATTTTTGGATCTTGGACCATGTGGATGATCCCAATGTTCATGAATAATTCTAGTAATGTTTAATTCTTATAACTTTTCCTTTATATGGAATGTTTACTCATAACGGTGGTTCAACTATATAATGTGTCAAAAATTGTACATAAAATGTTTTCTTATATAAGTAATTCATGGTATTCGTCTCCACTAAACTGCATGTATATATTTTATTATCATTATAGTTCATGTAGGTCTTATCGAGTGATGGCTTCCAGTGATGGATATAGAGTTCCTTCCTTGAGGGGTACATGGAGGGCCAAAAATGTTGTTAATGGGTTCTGATTTACCTATTGGTGGATCAACTAAGGATATAATGGAAGAGATATATTTGTATCGGGATCATATTTCCCTAAGGTGTTGGCTGACCTAAATTTTCAGGTTTCTTTTTCATGGTAGTGTACAATTCCATCCATGTGTTGTCTATCAGGTCTCAAGGTGGGGAACATGTTCTTACTATACCTGAGGACATGGTTGAGCATGGATATTTATCCTTGTTGGGTTTGTAGAGTTAATCTATCAATTGGGTGCAGTTAAGCTACATGATTCTTGTTTTTTGAGAAGTGGAGTGCTCAATGTTTTCCATATCTTATGGTAATCATGGGATGGAAGGTTTGGTTGGACCCCCAAACATCCTCATTTTTTATATTGATTGTGTTACAATGTAGAAACTTTTTTTTGATTCTTTTGGATTTAGATCAACACCTAAGTGGATGGTAGTAATTTAATTGATCATGTAAGGGGGGAGATTCCTTGATGTAGAATGGGAGGTCCAAGGTACTCTGTTTTATTTGAACTGAACTATGTGAGGAGCATGGGATATGGTTGTAGTTTTATTAGCATAGTTTGTTTATAACATATCTATTGTGAGAAATATTCCTATAGATTGTTCAAGAGTGGGGTAATGAATGAATTTTGGTTGGAAGTGAACTATTGGATTTTAGAGGCAGTGAAATTTTCATCAGATGTATTTCTATCAGGGAGGTTTCTATTCATGGGGAGCTGGGAATGAGCAATGGTTATTTTAGTTTTCACACTAGTCCTCATGTGTAGTAGGGTTTCCCAAATCTATCCATTTATTTTGGAGATAGAGGTAGTGTGATCCATGTGGTTTTTCTTCTGTGGTAGTAGGGTTATGAAGAGTGTACTAATATGGGGTATGGAATCCCCCAGGTCTCGAGATTCCTATCATTGTTGTTGTGATAATATTTGATTCGAAATGATGTAGTGTTCATGGATGAGGTAAAGTTATTTGGGAGGACTCATCTTGAATAGGGTTCACTAGATGTTTTATATATATTTAGATATTTTGTGTTGAAAGCATTATGATGAGAATTGGGAAGTAGTTCATGTTGATTAGGAATTGAATCAAACCGTTTTGGAGAGAGAGAGATAGAGAGAGATTCTATTCGGCTTGTTAGTTGAAGATTTATGGTGGGAGTGTGTCGGTCATTTAAAATTTGAATATAGATGGTGGATGGTATGTTTGAAGATGAGGTATGTTAACCATGTCGATTTTTTATCCATTGAGGCTTATGGTGTGTAGGAATCATTTAAGGTGGATAGTTTATAATTCCTATAATGATTATAGGTTTTATATTGAATATGGAATTCGAATTTTGGCACATTGAGTAGACTTTTGTGGAATTTAATTTTTTTACTAAATTACAAGTTGTATAGTCTCTCAGTGGTAGTATTTCAAACATGGTTTGAAGCTCAGAAAGTGTCATATGTTCCCAATAATAGCTTAGGGGTTGAATGTGTGGGTTATAGTTTTCAAAATTTTTTAGGCCTATTCTACGGTTTAATTTGCACGGTTTAAAGATACTATTATATTCCAAAAACATTGAGGGTGTTTTTATTTATTTTTGAGTTTATAAAGGATTGAGTGAATATTCTCTTCATAGTTAATTTTGAACCATGAATGCTCTTGGAAAAACCATGTAGGGTGTAAGGCTATCAGGTCCATGGTGCTAAACTTTCACACAGTTTTAGTAAAACACGACACGATGTTGTATAGAGGACCAATGTTTCTCTCCATGGTAAGTTCATGGTTTTAGAGATGAATATGTACAAAAAATTTGACATGTCTAATATTGGGAAGGGAAAATTCACGAGTGATTTCATGGTTTGGAGAATTGTGGAGACAAAAAGTATTACTTTTTTGTTGATTTAAAAAAGGGGAAAAATACTAAAATTCCCTTTCATGATTTTAGAATTTCACCACCTATTTGTTCTTCTATAAAAATGTAGACCATCCCCTCTCCCTCTCCAATTCATCCCAAAAATCCCCATTGTTTTTTGATGTCTATTTTAGAGTTATTTGGAATTTGGATTCCAGTATTATCCACTATTTCACACCATTCATCATAAACATCCCATTATGTTAATTTTATTTGTCTCAACCAAGCGTTTCATTTATAATTTAATTAATGAATAGCATAAATGAATGAGAATGATGGTGATTTAGTTTGGATTATTCAGTTGATATTTATAGATTTTTTTTGCATACCATCACCCATAATTTTAATAGAGGTATGATGACCATGTAATTTTATATGGATTTTAATTAGATATAATGATACAATAGGCTAAATATCTATTTTTTGTTATTTTTTTACTCTATATGGGTTGTAGGTTCATAGTAGGTCTTCCAAAGAAGGTTGTACATAGTTCCATAGAGTGGATGTGCATGTGTGACTTTTCATTAATTATGAATCTTATAATATAATTGGATAATCCAGTTTAAATATTTTTAATTTATTTAATTACAATTTGAATAAATTTATATGTTCTTTATCTGTTGGTTGAATATGGGTTCAGGCATGAAGAATCTAGGATTACAATGTGAGGTTTTTCTGATATTTATCTTTTATCATTTTTATTTCTGATGGGTCATTAATTTATTTAAATCTATTCATTAATTTTTTGAGAATGCATTTGTTTTTTATTTTTTGTATGAGGAAAGTTCTTGGGATTTTGGTGCCTCTATAAGTGATTATTTGTGTGGAATACCCTCATTCATGTCTCAATTCATGTTTTTTACCTCATGATCTATATGGAAATCCATAGTCGAATTGATGAGTATTCTCTTGTGTTCCCTCATCTTTTATAAAATTATCCTGGACTTGTTATTAGTCCCTTAGTGATCAACCAACCGATTGTGATTTCATTGTATGTCTTGTAGGCTCTTAAGAGATGTCATTTATTCTATTAGCATATTGATTGTGGATAAGAGGTATCCCTCATGGACCTTTCTTATTCCCCTAAATGTGAGAGATGTGGTTGATACTTTGATATGGTCTTGGCCAGGTTGGTAATTTTTACCTAGGAGAGAAAGTGTGATGGATTCGGGTTTCCCTGTATATTTTTCTAACTTGCTGTGTTCTTGGAAAAAACATTGGAAATTTTGTTTGTTATGGATCTGGGAGAATCCATTTAGTAAAATTTAGGACATTTCTATACTATTTGTGACCCATTATTTTGATGATATATAGGATGCGATTGAAGGATTTTCATCTTTTTTTTGTGTGGAGATTGTGCCTTTTTTTAAACGTTTAGTAAGTGTGGAAGGATATTTTGTTTGAATATAAGGAGGGTCATAGACAACCACAAGTGGTAGACTTTTTGATACTAATATCCATGGGAACATGTAGAGGCACAATTCTTTATTGTATTTTATTTGTCAGCACTTCTAGATAATGTATTTAGATATTTGTATCAAGGGTGGGACAATCCACAATCGGTTGGCTATTGGTCATGATGTTTGAGTTAGTTTCTATATAAGATTTTTTTTTAATGAAGTGACTATTGGGATATCCTGGATAGGGAATTAGAGCTGAATTTGATAAGGTTCTATACAACATTTGATGGGTGTGGTTATACATTCATCATGAGATAATGGGTGATATTGATGAGTGTAAACCCTTTTTATTTTAGTGTGAATCATGGATAGAGTTTCTTCGTTCTTATGAGGTTCAGAGGCACTCATGATGTGTTTTTTGTCAAGTGGATTCCATAGTACTCTAACTTCTATTGGTGGTATATTATATTAGGTTATCTATGGTGACCAAATATTATTGGTCCAACATATTATTCCCAAGTCATTTTATAAGTCTTTTTAGGACTAGATTATTCTCTAGTTGTATCAACCTACATGTTTATGTCACTATTTTAGATCATTCTACTGGATACCTAAAACCTAATAGATGTGATTCATTGTTTTTGGTTCCTAGGATGAGATCGTAAGTTCAATAATTCCTATATTTCATTATAGAGGACTTTATATCTCCTTATATACCATAAAGACACAAATGATTTCGGGTTTTATGGGCCATGATTTGTAATTCCTAGCGATGGTGTCAGAGTAAGGGAATATTTAACTTGAGTGTCATGATAAAACTCATGGTTCACCTTTTTATTTTTTAATTACTTTATATTTTCATTTAAATCATTTCAAATTTAATAAAGACACTCACATTCATATTGTAGAGGGAAGAATAATATTTTATGAACCTATTATAACAAAAAATTATAGGTCCGGTATTGTGGGTGACATGAAAAGATATATTTTCCACCACTATATATGTACCTTGATGTAAATGAAGACCAGATGTATAGTATAATGTTATATAATTATTTTTGTGCAGGATAGGTCTAATTATAAGTGATTCATGGTTGAAAGAAGCCACTCGTGTGGTGTCTTAGGATCAAGGTGCTAAAACTCGAGCATTAGGGACATGGGGTATGTGGTTTGGATTGGAGTAATAGTAAATCCTTGACTATTTATTTTTTTTATAGTTTTTTGTATATGTGGTTTTCCTAGTGGAATACTGGTGACAATAGTCTTATCCTTGAGTCTGTAAGAAACATTTAATACATTGTTTTCTTTTCTAAAATATTTATTTAACAATTTGAACACTATTGTTATGTATTTTTAAGTGTTTAGTTTATTTCCACTATATTGTAATGTAACCAAAGGTTATAGTCTCACCATATTTTTTTTCAGGACCCAGCCACTATTAAATAGCCTCTAGTATTTGGGGAGGCACAATTGAGTCCTTTTTTTGAGAAAGATCATGTGACGTGTCAAGTCAATTTAGGAGGGATTGTTACAATGAATGTAATATTCATGGGAAACTTCTCATGATTTTCAATCCTACTAATAAAGATACCTCAGAAGGGAGTGAATATTTTCAGGAATAATGAATGTGAGGAGAGATTTAGAGAGTTAAATATGAGTATAATAATTGATCTTATTCTCACATTTTCCAACATTGGGGATGAGTTTCTGATTTAATGTGAGGCATCCAAAAAAATTTGGGTTGTTTACTCTTACAGGATGATTAGGTGATACAATACGCATCTCACCAATTAAGGATCTATGAACTGAACTACCTGAACCATGATCTCGAATTGGCTATACTGTCCTTCATATTAGTTATTTCATGGAATTATATCTATGGTGAAAGGTGTTTCATATATATATATATATATCATAAAATAACCATGTATATATTTATAAAAAATATGACCATTATGAACCAATGATAGTTGTTGGAGCTGATCAATGTTAAAGATTGTTTAAATAGTTTCCATAATGGGATTGTGAAATGTGTCCAATTCTAGGATTAAAAATGATATGAAAACCTTATAAATGATTGGGGTTAAAAGGGATCAAATAATATTTGATATTAAATGTATTTATATAGTAATTATACAATTATATTCATCCTACATTTCTCAAATGTATGGTTATTCATGAATTATTAAGAGGGGAAAGGAGGGACAAAAAGATAAAGACAAGATACTAATAATGGTAGCACATATTTTAGAGTTCAACCTAGCTAAAGATCAAATCATAAGGATTAAATTTAAGATAAGTTTCCATCAAGACATGATTTGATTTTAGATCATATGGATATTGTGCATAACTCATCATTAACTATTAATCCTAGATGAACTATGATTTATTGATTTTTAATGAAAACATTCTGGCGAGATAACACGTCTGGTGTGATTGTGTATTTTCTATCTCAATTCTCATCATTCAATAAAGTCAAGTATAAATATTAAAATTCTATGGTTATGATGGAACTATTTCTATTCTTAGTAGGAAAATAGGAAAACCTAAATATTGATTTTATCATTGGACTCCGTAGTACATATAAATATAATGAATCCAATAATTTTGTGGTCAATATCTATATAAAGTAAATGCATTTTATTACCATCATATAATATTTACATCATTCAAAAATTTTCCAGGATATATATAAGGAATTTGGTTGGAATACATGGAGTACCACTCTCTGTTGTATCTGATCGATATCTGAGATTTACTATGAGGATCTAGAAAAACCTTCCATAGGAATTTTATACAGTGTTATGTCTTGATACATATTATCTCCCTCATAGGGATAGTCATTCTAAAAGAACCATTCAAAATATATTTGATATTATGAGATCATGCTTAATTGGTTTCAAAGGATTTTGGGATCAATAACTTCCTTAGTGGAGCCCTCATATGAAAAACAAATCCATTAAAGCATCCAAATGGCACCTTATGAGGCTCTCTATGGGAAGAATTTTCAGAATACAACATGTTGGGATAATCATGGAATGATAAAGCTTAATGGACAAAATATTATCTAAGAGGTGAAATAGATGTTTCAAATTATTTAACATCATACGAAATAAAAAAAATTCAGTAGAAAAGATTTGTATAAAATCTTTTATGACACTTAGAGTTTTATATATGAGATAATGTGTTACAACATATATCACCATGGAATAAATTCAAGAGGTATGGGAAGATTGGTGATCTTATTCCTCGATACATGATCTCTATTGAGATCCTTGATCACATCAATGATTTTGAATATCGACTCAGAATCCCATAAAATGAAACCTTTGTACATATTTTTCCCTTATCCATCTTGAGAAAATATATATTTATCCCCTCAAATGTATTGAATCTAATAGTGGTACCCATGGTGAATTTTCTTCCATGTAATAGAAATTTGAAGAGGATCTATGAATGAAGAGACAATTTTCTATAAAGACATACTAATAGTCTTGTTGACGTATTTTAGTGGAACCAAATTTGAGCATAAGAAAAATAGGAATTGAAAGAGGTGATGAATTCAAAGTACCAACATTTGTTCTAGTGTACGAACTTAAATTTTATGGGATAATTTTTTATAGGGGAAGAATTTAATGTCTTAGACTTTTATAATAAAAATTCAATTTTTAATGAATAATTATCTTATTATGTAATGTGGTTATAGAAAAATTGATTCACTACATTGATAATTGTGTAATGTTTTAAATTATAACCAATATTATAGGAAAAAAATTAATCATATTAACTGATAGTTATATAGTTGTTGTAAATTGACTGTTATGATAAGAATATATTAGGGATTACGATAATGTTTAATTGATAAATATGAAAGAAGCTATAAATATAAACCATTGGATTCTACCCTTTGAAGCAAATTATTAGATCTTATAAAGGATATGGTGTAACTGGGATTTTCCCATTACCAATAAGAATATGATATTTAATAACGAAAACATGAATAAAAACATTTATGAGAGAATTTCAATCTTATTAAAATCATGGACCAAACAATGTTCACTAAACCACCCTAAAACGTGACCCCATTGTATACCTTACCCTTAAGGTATACAATGGTTTCATAATGTGTTATGTGTCGAGACCCTACATGTAATAAATTTATTTATAATAAAATAATGAATATTTTTATCCATTTTCATTATTAATTAATATAAAAAATTATATATGAGTCGAGGAATATTATATTTTTAATTAAAGAAACCCCAACTGTATTTTTTTGAAAATATATAGTTTCAATCTTTTTTATAAATTTAATTTTTTTAATTAATTATTACTTTCATATAATGATATAATTGAATAAATTTATTCATATAAAAATTAAAATATAATTTAATGATGTGGAATGTAATCTTTACAAGGGTTAAAAGTATTATTTTTATAAAAGAATGTGTTTTCCTATAAATAATGTTCTTTACTAAAATGTATTAATTCTCATATTTTTAGAAATATTTTGACAAATTATATTTCCTTTTTTATATTTTCAAGTTGAATATATAAAATGGATAGTTTTTTAATAATTTATTTTCATGTTAAAAATTAAATATAACAAAAATATACAGAATGTATTATATAAACAAAATGGTCAAAAATTATTTTAATAAATTTTATAATTGGTGACCATAACCAAATATATATTTTTAATATAAAATAATTTGTTTTTGAAGTTATTTTATTTATTTTATAATCCATTAATGAATCCTCCAAAATCTAGATTATATTTTATTATTTTAAAATCAATTAATTATGAAATCGAAACACAACTACATTATCAATGGTATTATTTTAATATTTTTTTCTATATCATTATAAAATATTTAAAACAACACGTTTTAGGAATAAACTATGGGAAGTCTGTTATGTGGTTTGTGGTTTTGTTTATGTTATCATATACTATCCAAAACATAGGGGTAGAAATTAATAAGTTATTCATCTCCCTTTTTCTATAAAGAACCACCCAAACTCTAACTCATCTTCACTCAAAAGACATTAGACATGTATTTTCATTCTCTTTACCACTATAAAGACCTCCAATTGTGTTCTCAACTATTGATAATATAATATATTTATATTATAATCACCATATTGGTAAGGGATTCTATCCTCCTCAAATTTATTCAAGAACATTATTTAAAATATGAATTATTATTTCCAATTTATCTTACTAAATATTTTAAGCATAATTTTTTTATATTTATGATATCTATGTAATTAGATACCATATATTGATGTCTTCAATTTATTCCATGAATCATTAAATATATCCATTATGTTTCTAAAATTATCTTATGATTTTCTATGTAAAAAAGTTCTTTTTGGGACTAACCATCAACTGTTAAACTTGATGGTATTAAAACAGATTTATATTTTATTAATTATTTTGGGAATTAAATATATGTATCTCATTCTCTATAATCATGGTATTAAAATTAATTAATGTAATTATAATGGTGTATGATCTGTATATAATGATAATTCTTGTACATGATATGAGTGTGATGGGTGAGACTGAAAAATATATATCTCTAATGCATTGGTTAATGTTTTTATATATTGGGATACTATGTATGGTGCAATAGATTTTATCATAATTATAATAAATTTTTACTTATATCTAATTATCCTTAAATTATTCTATTAATTTCATGTTTTAATATATTTTCACATTCCCATGATTCGTTGATGTTATCATCTTACATCATTACTCAATGTTCATGTTTATTATTCAAACCTTTATATCTCACCTTTGTTTTTATTTTGAATAAAATGTGTTACATTCAACATTTTTTATTTGATTACTCTTTTATTGGGAATTATAGCTAATCCCTTCCTTATATACGTCACTAGGTTATATTGTTTTGTTTTATAATTTCAATGTAATTTAATGGAATGTTTTGGAGTTTTTAAATAATTTTTTATACAATATTCATGTTATTATGTTATTTATCTAACTAAAAAAATAAACTAGACCTTTTGATTTTTTCATGTTGTACTATGCATTTCTTTATATAACAAATCATGAAATAATGATTATAAAATATATGGGTTGTACTAGTTAGAATCAGAGAATGTTGGTGATTTTGTGGATTTGGATTTAAAACCCTTAGATAGAGCCAATGTGATAAGACTTATCATATAAAAACCAAAATGTTTTTGAAAATTATATAGAATATTGTTTCATTGAAATAAAATACATGTCAGTATAAAATAATTGGACATGGTTATAAAAATGTTGTACATAGAGTTATTGACCCCATAAAGATGAAAATTTGTATTAACTCAAACACTACCTGGTGATTAATAAATATTCCTTGATTTACACCTTATTGGATACTATCAGGGTATATGCTTTAGAAAATTCATAATAACTTTACTTACCACTGTAAAGGGAATATAAATTAATATAAAATTTTATGTTCGGAAATTAACCATTGATAACATATATTGAAGACTAAAAATTCATAGGTTATATAATTTATGATATTTGTGAGTTATCAATACAATGATTATAGTTTTCCTATTATAAATTTTTAGCTTCAAAATTCTCATGTATATTTATCTCTCTATTATTATTAGTGGACATAAATATTAAGAAATGATTCAAACATCAATGTGATGGACCACATAATGAGTTCCCAACTGATATGCTCTACCAGATGGGATAATGATATGTGACCTTTATGGCATTACCTTCTTAATTAAATATTTTTTGAATAGAATCATGAATCAGGGGAAGAACCTGATCCATGTATAAAAAAAATACTAATATTGAGGCCTCAATGTGATAAATAACTCCATCTTTTTGTGAATATTTCAGTCCTTTAATCAAGTAAAAATGAATAAAATCCATTGAAAATATATTTTATACCCATAAATTATCCAAGAAAGAAAATATTATGTTGGTTGTTTATCATATAATGGGAGAATCTATTCAAAGGTGGATATTGTTCCAAAATATAAATCCCATAGAGGAGAGTAATGCAATTGAGTAAAAATAATTCCAGATAAGTTATTTCTGTATATATTTTTCTTAAACTATATGACTTAAAATGGAGATAGATATATGTGGAATGAATAAAAAGGATGAAAAATATATCATGGAAGACAATATTAGCATCACAAATATTTCATGATATGCCTCTAATTTTTTCATTTCCCTTAAAAGTAAATTTGACTTCTTATTTCATTAGATAAAGTTAATTCTATAAAAATAGGTATGATTTCAGACTTCAAAAACACTAAGGAAACATTCCAATGTGCCATTAAATTAAAAATGGATGTTTTTAATGCTCACGGGTGTATTTTTCTAGAGATCAAAAGTAGAGAATTTAGGTCAATTTTTGGGTTGTGATGGAGAAATATTATGGTGGAAAAAAGTATAACTTCCAAATTTTGAAAATATTTGGAATAATCATCACAAAAATTAATTAAATGGGTGATGGAAATTTTTTTACTGTTATATGGAAGGACACTTAGATAGTGGATTTTAATGGAATAAACCTTGAAATGTGATGGAATGATGGAATTATAAAGTCAATATTTTAATGTTTTGACTATAATGAATAAGGACACTGTGTGAATTACTTCATTAAGACAAGGTTTTTCGATGATATAAAATGTCAACAAACTTAAAGTCTTATAGATAATGGGAGATATTGTTCCATAAAAACATAAAGGGGGATCCTAAAAATGATATGTTTTCTTGTAAACTATTTTTTCACTAAAAATAGAAAAGTTAATATTTTATTTGGGTTCTATGTTCTGTTTCATATCAAGGATGTTTTGATGACCTATTTAAACACCTACTAAAAATATGGAAGTGGAGTTATATATGATGATAGAAAATGGGTTATTTATCTCATACCAAGTATATAACTCCTTATATGTCTATATTTTTGTGTTAAACGTCAATCAGACATTGTGATACTCCATTTAGAAGACATCAATGCAATTATTAGTATGGATTATCATTGTTAATATAAATATAGTATAATTTTATGAAAAAAGGAAAACCCCATCCATATCATGACATACCAACTAGTTCTATAAAAGTACAAGGATGAGGATGAATCTCCTTTGGAGTCTTCAATTCAATATTGTAAATTTTTTCCTTGTGGGAAATTGGATTTAGTTCAAAGAACAAAGAATATGTAAAAGATCATCCTTTATGACATGCCAATTATATGGGGATATGTGGATGAGTTTCTTGAATAATTTATTTATATTCCTCTAAGATATGTAGTTGAGTTCTCAATAGATATTATACTCAGATATTTACAAATATACAAGAGTTTATATTGAATTGATACTATTTAACTTGATGAATAGAAGAATAAACTACCATAAAATTAGGATAATGGGTTTATACACCTATGTTCATCATTGTGGGGGTGAAATGATACTTTTCATTAGGAACAATGAATCGATAACACGCCTATGGATTGATTATGGTGATCTTATTATGACCAAAATAAAGAAATATATCCCCATCCATATTTTGAGAACTTATTCGATCATCTATAGGGTACTTCTCTAAGGTTGATATGTAGTGGATATATTATCATGTATTGGTGAATAATGAGGATATCCCCATGATTTATTTTTCTACATGGTATGATCACTACACATTCATTATTATTATATTATAACATTCTAATTTTCCAACTATCATCATAGACATAATAAATAGATATTTTAGGAATAACCAAGATGTTTTTTCATTATATATGATATTATTATATACTCTAAAATAATGTATCAACATTATGAGTATTTTAATTGTGTAATTAATACCTAATAAAACGAAATTTTAATACATATGTAAAAAATTGTGATATTTTGATGGGGTAATAATCATTTTGAGAAATTATTTCACTATAAAAGGAATATATGTATATCCTTAAAAATTAAATTAAATTAAAGGATGGATTAGTCTAAAATATGTGATAGAGATACATAGTTTACTTGGAATTGTTGGATTATATCATCAGTTCATTGGAAATATATTAAATTTTTCAGTTCCACTAATAAAGATAATTCATAAGGTATTGATGTTTTTATGGACTCGTAAATAAGGGTAGAGACTTGAAGAGTCATAAAAGAGGCCAATCACTATATGTATGGCCACATTACCTACTATTTGGGATGTATTTGTGATCTAAAAAAATGTATAAATAATAGGTATTAGTTATGAACACATGAAATATTACAATGTGGCAGCCTATACCTTCCTCTAATCAATATTCAACGAAGATAACTACCAACCGAAGATCATAAATTAGATTCATCAATCATTTAATTAATTATTTGGGGGAATTATATCTATGGAAAAAATTGTCACGTATGTATAGATTATAAAATCCAGAATTATATATTAAAAAGGATCTAAATATTCACCATAAAAGTAGGTAAATTTTGACCCATGATTTTGATTGTTCAATCAATTACCATATAACGATGGTGAACAATGGGGAAGTTGATTTGAGAAAAATGGATCCTGAAACCCTTTCCATGATGATGACTTAAAGGGATCAAATATTTTTAGTCATGGAAATTTTGTAAATGGGAATGATAAAATGGAAATCATCATATGTTTCTCATATAACTGCTCAACCTTCCATTATTGGGAGGTTAAAGAAAGCCTAAAATGTTGATGAGCTATAGATAATGGTTTTTAATATTAAATATTTCAACATTATTAACATTATAATCATAGGGTTCGATACTCACATATATATATATATACCCCATAAAATCATGAGATTTATTGGTTGATTCAAATTTATTTGAATACTTAATCATTCTCATTTTAACCAGAATGTAGTAAGATGTATATAAATATGAAGGAAACCATATATTAGGATAACATGATGAGGGAGATTGCAGAATTTTTAACATGATGTGTTTTATTTAATAAATTCAAGGAAAAACAATAGAAGTATAAGGGTATGATACAACAATTTCCCATACCAATATTTAGATATGAAAACATTACCCTAGAATTTAATATACAAATCCATAGGACATCTAATAAAAATAGAATCTTCTAGGTGGTATTTGATAAAATTATAAATTCAATGTACTTATTTTATATCAAGGAATATATCTCTCTTGAAAACCTATTTAATATACATATAAGGAATGTGGTGAGAAATCATTTAGTTCCACTATTTATTATATCCAATTGAGATTAATGTTTTACCTCGAGGTTTTGAAGAAGCATTTAGAATGAGTTGGATATAAAGATAACTTTTAGCACTAGTAAACACCCTCTAAAGATAATTTTGTCGAAATATTCATTAAAATTCTAGAAGATATGTTGTATTCATGTTTAATGTATTTTCAAGGTTTTTCGGACCACCCCTTCCCCTATTTGAGTTCTTATATAAAAGAAGTTATATTCTATCATTGAAATCGAACCTTATTAGTCTCTATATGTGAAGAGTTTTGAGGCCCTATTATGATGGGATCATGTTGGATAGATGAAGCTTATGGTGCCTGATCTAATTCAAGATATAATAGAGATGGTTTAAATGGTTCAACATTAAATGAAATCCATAAAAAGTCAATAGAAAATCAATACATATTATCATCTAAAAGACATTGAGTTTTAGGCTAGTGGAAAAGGGTTCATTCATCTATCACCATTGATGAATGACTAGAGTTTTATGAATTATGGAATACTAGGTCCAAGATAAATCCTCCCCTTTTATATTATTCACCGTATCAGAGTTGTGTCATATTGAATATAAATCCAACCAAACCTATCGCATATATGTTATTTATTCCATGAATCCCTTTTGAAGAATTACATATAAGACCCCTCACAAGTACTAAATATAGTGGTGGTACCCTTGGATAATGATCACTCAAATGAAGAGTAATAGGTAAACCTACTTGATCGTAGAGCAAAAATTATATGAAATAAGACAACACACATTGTCAAATTGTTATGTTAGAACCATATGATTTAGGACGCAACATGTGAGATAGAACATGAAATGAAAAAGATGTACCCTCATCAATTGTTGTATATGAAATGAAATCTTAAGGGTAATGTCCTTGATTCTGAGAATAATTTTACAAAATAAAATTTTACCAATAAAATTAATTTTTTTACTCTATAATTTCCATAATAAGTTATGTAGATATAGAAAAAACATGTAGTAATTTTATAAATTTCGAAGGTAATAATATATATCTTGGGGTATATAAAATACAATTAAGAAGTGAAGGACTAAAACTGTAGGATCATACCCTATAAATAAAATTAATCAGATCTTCTTTGGAATATAGAATCACACACCTTTAACCTTGAATAATATAAATATGGTAGTCAACAACTAGAACATGAAAAAAAATCATTTATGGGATAAGATCAAGTTTATCACGATCATGACTCATGCCATGTAATCTGATTCACCCTAATAATCATCCACTATAACACAACATAACCTTAGGGTGTACACTAGAGTATCAATGGTTTTTATATCTACACTATAGTACTATGAATTATTTTATTTAATTTTTAATAAATTAATTACTATTTATAAACATTTTTATTGTCACATTTTGTACACTATTATATTTTAGAGGTTGAAAATTTTATTTTCATATTAAGTGAAAAAGTTATTTTTTTGAAATATATAGTTCTAACATTCTTGATGATAAATTTAGGAAATTTTAAATTAAGATTACAGTGATATAATAATATTTTTAAATAATATTTATATATATACAAAGTATGACATAATTTAATAAATTCCAAAAAAAATATTTATAAGGGACAAATAAATTTATTGTCAATAAAATAAGAACGTTCCTGTATAGAATGTTTTTTATTTTATATCATAATTTATAATATGTTGAGAATTATTTTTCTAAAATAATAATTATTTTTAAAATCAGCATGTTGAAATTATCACATGGTGAATTTTTAATTTTTTTGAGATAATTATTTTTCATGCAAATGTTTAAAGATGGTATAAATATATGGTATGTATTAGATAATCATAATTGACCAAAAGTGATTTAATAAATTCTATAAATAGAATCTATGAGAAAATATATTTTTCCCTTAAAAAATATTTTGTTTTCTGAAATTACATGATTACATTTATAAACATTTAAAAATTCCTTAGAAACATAGATTTTTATTTTATGGTTTTAATAAAACGTATTTATATACATGATTCCCTTCTACATCACCCAAGGTGTTATTTTTATATGTTTGTTTCATGGCCTTGTGAAATGTTTAAAACTACTTTTATTTGTATTAAAAATTTATAAAAAATATAGGAAGGATTTAGGGGTTTTTTTATTTTATAGAGTCCCAAACTTATGTTTAGAAATTAATAAATGTTTTCCATATATTTTTCTATAAATAAAAATTGAACCCCGCACTAATTTTCACTCAAAACTCATTTATCATAAATTTTATACACTAATACCTCTTTAAATCCCCCAATGTGTTCAAAATATTTTAATAAGATCCTCTAAATCATTTCGAGGTATCCTCTCATGTAAATAGACTCTCTATTACACCACATTAATCAATAAAATTATTTATATTTTATCAGCTGATGTAAAATTATTCCTGTTGTAATTTTTTATTACAAGTCTATTTTACTATACATATGGTTTCAACATAATTAGAGGCCAGTTTTCACGATCATCAACACTCCCAAGAATATACCTATATATGAATTATGCTACCGAATGTATCCTACAATTTTTCATTTCAAAAATCATTTATTTTCCATAACCATACCCATTTCATCTCAAGGGTTTACACATATATTTATCTATACTAAATTTCATTGGTAATTCGATGCATGGAACATAATTTCTTTAATAATGCGATTAAATGTGATGAAATTATTTCTTATCTTCTAGGATCTATGTGGCAGAAAAATTCTTGTAGATGATATGAATGTGATGAGTGCGCCCAAAATTATATAGACCTCGAATGCATTGGATAATGTTTTATCTCATAAGATAACATATATTGTGAATTGGATGTTATCATACGGAAACTATGTTATGATTTCTCTTCGGTTAGCCTTGAAGTATTCTTATATTTTCATTTTTGTTGGTAGATTCCACATTTCTATGTTTCTATGATGATAAAATCTTATATCGCACTACAATTTTCATGTCTATGATTCTAGTAATTTTATGTCACCTTGATATTCCTATAGACTAAAAATTATTACTCTCATCATGTAATGCTTTTCTTATATCATTACCAGGATTTATAGATTATGAATTTCTTATGTGAATCCCTATCTTATTAAGGGAAATTTTAATAGTGAAATGGAATTTAAGTGCAGGTTTTGGAGTTTTTAAATAATGTTTTTTTAACAATGTCTTAGGATTATAATTCTTATATCTAATTTCTATTAGGTACTAGGACAGTCGTTATTTTGGGAATTTTTTATGTGTGTATTTATATAATAAATCATAAACTATATTTTATAAAATATATTATAAATACATTCACCCACACTAGACAATCCACATATGAATTCTTTATAAAGGCCCATGTATAACATCTCTTAAATAATCACTCAACAAAATAATTATAAAAATGGGATACATCATTATCACATTCTATCTGGAATTTTATTGGGAGACGAATAAATATAGGGTCACACTCTTGATTAAGTCTTTGTTATATAATACCCATGACACAATGAGATAAATAAAAAATCTTAGTCAACTATACCCCTTTCCAATGATAAATACCATAAATATAGTGTTTTGTGTCAATATTCTCTACTCATAGACTTATACACAATATCCTAGGTTATATGAAAATTGGAACCACCTCTCAAAGACATATGTGTTGTTTTATTTTGAAGAAGGTAGTGCCTTTGTCAAAGAAAAAATAACTTTTCATTGAATAGGTAAATAAAAAGTGTTACAAGAGAGGAAAATAAGGTAATTTTTCACAATCCATTTTAAAATGATGAAATAAATTAGATGGAAGGGCCTCCAGCCAAGTTATATCCTAGTGAATACCCATGTTGGCAAAAACATCAGCAACTGCATTTGCTTCTCAAAATATGTGTGTGGCAATGTATTCAATATCGAGGAGAGAATCTTGGTACTTAATCCAAAGTATGGTGAGAGGCTAGGTAAGATGTATCACACTGTTCCAAATTTCATAGAAAACGATGGTAGAATCACTTTTGATCCAGATCATTCTCCATCCTTTTTGAAGAGAGAAGTTGATGGCATGAATAACACCCATCATTTCTGCATCCAATGACGAAGATATACTACATATACTAATGAAACAATGATGTAATTTTCCAGAAGAAGCTATAGAAATCACACTATAGCCAGCAGGTCCTGGCTTTCCCTTTGAGGCACCATCAACGTTCACTTTGATCAATCCTAGAATTGGAGTTTGTGAGAACACTAACAAATTAAAGTTTGGGTTGTCGATATATGTGTTCTGTTTTATTTACCAATATGACAATTTATTATCTGATTTCAATCATACCATAAAATTTGGCACATTACCCATCATGTTTATCAAGTATAATTAGTAATGTAGATCCTTGGGTATTTAGTCATTGAGTTTCACTCAAACTCTCCTAATAGAATAAAATCAATAAATTCTACTTCTAAATGGATACACCCGAGATCCTACAAACATGGAAACCTTATAATTAATTTATGGACATCCAATCCTAAAACCCTAATAATTTATAAAGAATGAATCACATCAACACAATATGGATAAATATTAAAGGGACTATCTACCTCATCATTTGAGTTTCCACACCATTTTTTACTTACTTTCTAACCTCATACAATATTATTCAATAAATAATTATTATTTGGATCATATATATCATATTATAAGACTTAATAAATTATTTATTAAAACCTATTATCAAGTTATGAATATAAACAAAATTCTAATAGGCTATGGACGTTCAGTGAGAATCCTGGACACCTCAAAACTCATCTAGTAATGTACAGATGACACTAAAAATTCAACTATAACCCCTAATTAAAAAATATCAATTATTCGATACACATTCAATTATACATTAAAATGAAATTTGAATATATATATTTATATATAAAAAGATATAAATAATATAACAAGATCTAGTATGTTAGAAATAAGTGTTGTTTATAAAATTTTAATAATTTTATCCATAAAACCAATAAACGTCATGTTTCCATGATAATTCCACAAATATCTTGTGGAAATATTCTTAAAATAAATGGATATAAAATTTATATAAATAGATAATGGAGAAGAATAAATATATATGTATGTGAGGAGTGGTTTCAATGATGTGGAATAAACAATAGTCACTTTTTATCCAATATTTACATGGTAATTTTGGAATTAATGGGGGGAAAAGGGGGTGAGGGCCAACCAAATTCCCTTTCTTGAGTGGCACACAGATATAAATTAAGAGTGTAAAATGGAAATAAGTTTTTTTAATAGTTTTAAAATAAATAACTAAAAAACTACAAGGATATTTCTTAGCTAGTATTGTATAGTCAGTGCACACTAGCCACAAGGTATAGACCTGTTGTATAGGGGTGGGAATTAATGTTTTACTAACCATAGATTAGTCATCAGGTTCACATGGAACCTACACCAAGTATGATATGTACTCATATGTCATTTCAATAGTACGGCTAACTCAAATATTCATTTTTCATCTCTGAACAATGATATGTTACTACAGTTATGTTAAACCATTCATAATTTAATACTCAAAATGTAAAAATCAATCAAAAATAAAAATTCCAAACTCCAATAGTTCTTGTTCAATCATAAATAAAATTTTCCCCCAAACAACTAACCCATGCAGACATTGATTATTAAAAACAACCCACTATAGTTCTTTTTATCCTTATGAATTTTCTTATTGTCCTATCAATTCTCATTTCATTGATAAAACTATAATTCCTATCTACATTTCTAATTTTCAGAATGATACAGTCCTACTAATTTTTCTTGTGAAATAGACAATAGACATATTATTAAAAATAAGATTATTCATTCAAAAAAAAGTGGGCACCACTAGCACCTGACCATATTTAATTTCATGTGAAAATAATTGGTTTGTTTTATCTAGGACTCACTAACAATTTATTATATATGGTACACTCACCACAACACTAGATTCTATAGCTATTAAATTATTTCTCAAACTATTTGAGACTACCAAAAGACATGTGTGATAGTCCCCATGTTAAACCATTTATCTAGGTTTAAAGTAACATACAATTATTTAATACATTAACCAATCATTGATATCAATCTAAATGTATCACCCATTTCCAACACTCAAGTCATACCAAGTTAATTGGCAGAATCAAATCTTATTTTACTCACAAAACGTACTAGATTCCCCAAATGAATTAAATATTGATTAAAAATATTGAATATATAGAAAATAAAAAACTAATCTACCTTGTTACACATCGATATGTCGATGATACCTCCATCAAAAAATTCCAATAATTAACTAATATTGAATTTGTCAAAATTTTTATAGTTATCTCCTTAATCATATAATTTTCCATATCACCATACTAATATTAGCATTTTTTCTAGATAGTGATATATTATTATAATTACTACACAAGAGGCCCGATCATAAAAACTTGTAAAACCTAGCTGGGAATCCCTACTCTTGGTTTGTAAAATTGTGAGTTTTTTCAAAAAAAAATATCCCATATAATATTTGAAAAACCAAGTCATCATTATTAATAAAAAAGATTCATAATTCTTTATGGTAATTTCATTATCTTATCAATAATAAAAACTCTCATATATTAATTACTTCTAATAAACATATCCTGATTCTCGACTATCCTCCTGGGGATTTGAGTACCATTTATCCATTATCCTTTAATGACAGTTCACCAAAAAAACCATTATTTAGTTTAAAAAATATTTCATATAAAAATAATTGATACATAAAATATCATACTAACATTGAATTAAATATACTTTTCCTTTATATGAATACTAAAATCCTTTAAAGATTTCATATGATTCTTCAAGAAAACCCAAATAATGAAAAAAAATATCTCCCAATATCTCTTCTCATAGACCCACCAATGATAATTATGATGAGCCTTAATCTAAAAATTATGTGTTAGTTTCACCATGATTTTATATATAATATCTTTGTGTTTTCTATGTTGTACAAATATTTTGACTTTTTTTCTTGAACTCACCTTTGGATTAGATTAGGAAGTAAGGATCCTGGGAAAATTCAGTTATTTTAGTAAATGAAGGTAATATGGGCCTAAAGGATGCCTTCAGCTAAATACATAATGAGTATTTGGAATTAATAATTTATATTTAATACATTACATGTATTATCTTAGGTAGCATAGGTACTTTCATTTATTGAACATATTTATGTGGGAAATGCTGTGAATTACATGATGGGTAATAAATTCAATCATCTTATAAATAACCAACCTCAATTTTAAAAATAAATGGCAGATCCTCCTTATTTAAAATAATAACACCCTCTTCCCTTTTCTTCCATGTACGATCTCCCTTTTAATCCTAAATCTATGATTTTTTCCCCTTTCATGATATAAAATCTGATTTTTCCAATGTCAGTCTCAATGGATACATCCTGGTGAGTTATATATTCATTATTCACCTTCTGTTGTTTCTCTTCTCATAAATGGTGTTATTATGTAGCGGAATCTTATACGGTATCATTTCTTATGTATTTTTCTAATCCTAGTCTAATTAAGAGCTAATATTGGATGAATGTTCAATTGTGGGTATACGGACGGTGGACTATAACTATCCCTTACATTTTATTATTTTATAGAACCTTTCCTCATTGTTCCACAAGAAATACTTCCCAAAATTTACCCTCAAATTAAATGAATGTCTAGATTAATTTTGTTATAACCTATCAGGTTTTCCATTAGTTTCATTATACAATTGGTGGGCATTCATATCAATTTGTGCCACTTTTAATGTGTTTTTACATGTTTTCCTTTTATATACCACCACATTGGGTGCGTGTGAGGTCGCAATTGTTAGAAGTAACCTTTATGTGAATTTAATGAGTTTTGTGAGAATGTTTATTCCACCATTTAATTTGATTAAATATTATTGAAATGGATAAATGATTTTAATTTAAATTTCAGAATGAGTTGGAAACACTCATGGAATATATAAGATTATGAAATGGATTATGAAATGAATAATGGCATGAATTCATAATGGTAGTGGAAGATTTGGATATTTTTACTCCTATGATCCTGATTCTATTAGATAACATGGAAATTTATACTCCACATATCTTGATTCTGGTAGTGAATTCCATTGACAATTCTCCCCCTTGGATTGTGATTCCATAAGATTCCATGGAAATTTATACATCGTGGATGTGAACTGATTATGGTAGTGAATTCCTTGGATGAGCTCCCAGGATCCTGATCTAATAATATTCCAAGTACATTACCACACCATAGATCCATAATTCTTGGAATTCATGGTATGAACTCATGGGATTCCATCCAGTTATTTTTGAGTTTTCATGGATATGATATATTGAATCAATAAGGAAGCCCTTGTCATTTACACCTTGGATCAATCCCTTTCCATCCTGAAATATGACTACATGGAATAATTTTTTTGGATGAATTATAATTCCTTATAGGTATCAATGGAATGGGTATTTTATTATAGTTGTTAGACTAGATATAATCTCACATTTAGGATTATAGTTTCCCAGTTTTTATGGGTTCTTGTTTATAGTTTTTTGGGAACCTTTTTTGATGGACACATTAATAGTATTATTGGACACTATTATTATACCTAGGATATAGTGAAAAATGATACATTGTATACACATTTATTGGACATGTTATAAACACCATTGGTGATGGAATACTTAGTTTTTTCTCACTCCATGTTTGACATGCTATTGGGTAATCATAATGACTTTATATATACATGTCGGCACTCGGGAATGTGCCCACATTATGATTCTTAATTTGATCATTTACTTAGAGTAGGGGAGAAAATTACTGAGAAACACATGTGATTCTATTAGTAGACAATCTGTAACACCCCGATATTTTATGAAAAATATTCTTTTGATTTCATTAATGTCTTGTGTTGTATGCTACTCCAATAATACCATGTGCTATACGCAACACAATATTAGCTTGCAGTAAACGAAACACTATTCTTGGATCTTGTGACACACAATTTTGATAATAGTAATTCTACGCAACATTGAGTATATATATATATATTCAATGTATAAATTAAATATGGTTGGATTCTGTTATACAAAACAATGAAGGATTCTTTCACAACACGCAACCCTGACTTGGCTTGCATTACACGCAATCGCGACCTTCCTCGATAGCATGTGTTGTACGCAATATCGGGTTTTACTAAACAACAATATAATATTATAATATTGTTATGAACTAGCCATTATGAATAGTATTAACTAAATTTGAATTTTATAACATTGTTATTCATCTTACACATTTTCTAGAACATGGTATAAGAAAAAAATAAATTTTTTGGGTAAAATAAGTATTTTTCAAAAAATACAGTTTTTCCACCTTTTGATGGCGCACCCACATTAAATCTAGTTTTTGAAATAATTATAAGTTTAATTTGAAAAAATAGAAATATTATTTGGAATCAAGAAGTAAAAATTTACTTTGGATAAATTTTTCATTTTATTCTGATGACTTTCATATTTTAAATAGTAAAAACATGCTATATTTTAATTAAAAACAACTTTTTTCATCGTAATATCTTATGTGGTAAAATTATAATATTTAATGGTTTTAAAGTATAAATAGAATATATGTTTACCATTTAATATAATATATGTAATTATCATTGATTTTACCTTGAATTCGTAGGTTAAATCAATTCAATCTTTTGCAATGTTTTAAAGAAAAATACTGTTTGCTTTCAAAAATGGGATTAATTATAATTTAATTTCTGCAACTTTTGTTTATTGAATTTGTAAAAATGGATTCCATATTTGTAATCAGTGGGTCCAAATTATGTGAATAAGCTACTTTTTATTTTTGGGCATTGTGAATAGTAACTACGGTAAATTTTATTTACCATAGTTAAAGGTAAATCGGGTAATTAAGGGTAAATATAAGATTATAAAATTACTCTAACACTTGGAAAAATCCAATTTTATGACTAAATGTCGACCCATATCACCTAAGGGTCGGATTAGATTCATTTAATGTAGTTTTTTCTATGAAAATAATTTAATTATTATTAAAACCAAAGAAAGTGACAACATGTCACTCTCTTAAATACTATAAGTATAATAATTTTAAGCTAGTGATAAACATCATGAATATTTGAAAATTATTATTCTACATAAAGAAAAAAAAATTATCTACATCATGAGAATTTATTTAGAATTTTTTGGGATTAAATAATTATCATTAATTGTGACACTATAGTGATGCAGAAATTATTTATCTAGTGAAAAATCAAGAATATAGTTTTTATTAAACTAATAGTGACCATAAATGGCTCAAAACCCTGACCAAAACTTATTTTTCATGTATATTTAAACTATAATCATCGAATGGTCGAATATTTGACCATTTGGTGTCTTATACAAGAAATTATGACACTTATATTATTTTATTTTAAATGATGCCAAAGTTGTCACCTTCATAATTTAATAAATATAACAATTTAACTATTGTGATTTTAAGACGATAAATTCGAGTAAAATTATTATTGTAAAATTTATTAGATTTATCTTCATCATAGGATTTTATTTTTATTTTTTATGCAACATATAAGTATATTAAATAATTATACATAAATGTTGTAGTAATTATTTTATTAAGCGATAAACCAAATAATTGGTTTTAAAAATAATAAAATAAATATTATATGAACTATTTAATATTCTCCACTAATTTTCTAGATACATATGGCCTTTTATGAAACTATTTATCTTTTTAGTTTGAACATATCTTCTGTATATATTTTATTTAAATTCATATAAATGAATAGTATCAAAATTGACACTATTGTTATTTTATAAAAATAACATATTATAAAATTGTTTAAAAATCACAAAAATATTTAAATATTATAAATTTAATTTTATATGGTCTAAAATGTTATCATGTATCCAATTATGGAAAATTTACAAAAAAATAAGTAATTTTTTGTTATAAGTTAAAATTTAGAATGTTATTACCACAAATAAAATTAAATTGATTCAGTAAGGATAAATCAGGTTGATAATGTTTAAAATAATTTCCTAACATGTCTAAATTTTATTGTATGATGATATTACAACCCTATCCCATCTCATATTCTAATATGAGTCATTTTTTGATGTTTTTAAGTCGGGTTAGATATATTATAAATTAATATTTTTAGGATTTTCAAAGGTGCCCCTCTCCTCCCTTATAAAAGGGAACCTCCTCCATCTCTTCCTCACACCAATTTGAGCCTTCAATCCTGGCCAAACCATTCCAAATTCTCTTCTACACTTCCCTAGAAAAATCCTAGCAGTCCTGGTCTTCTTCAAAGACCACTTTAGTACCCTAAGAGGAGGTCTCAAAGAGGCGCTTCAAAGAAGAGGTAATGTTCGTTGCCGATTCTTTCAACATTATTTCTTCTTCCACTTCTTATTATTTAGTTGTTTCATTATGAAGTAATAAAATCAGTATCACTCATATACTAATATGTTATTATAAGTATGAAACAACCCTATTTCACAATTTATCCATCCTACAGAAAATGAAATCACCATGCGTGCGTACATACGGAATACTGTCTCCACGCCATGGTGTAATCTATTTTCCACCACCACCTTACTTGGATGGGTATAATGGAGTAAATAATGACTATATATGATTATTATAAAGTGATATTTATTATTAAATATTATACATACACTTTAATACAATTCCACGATCATGGGAATGATATCATCGCTCATGCATACGTACGGACTACCGTCTCCACGAGGCAATGAGATTCATCCTCAATGATTAACCATTAATGAATGATTATAAAGAATATATAATAAGTAATAATTAAATATATTACATAATAATTATACTGGATTTATGTATATATATATATATGTATGTCATCTACTTAATTCCATTCAATTCAATATGGAAACGAAAACAGCGTTCATGCGTACGTACGGCCTACCGTCTCCATGAACGATGTATTTCTTTCCATTTATCGATATATTATATATATGTATATTATGAATATATATTATATATAAATAATTTTTTACATTCTGGATATAAGAAATCATGATCCAAGTAATAATATTAATAATTACAAGTTAAAACACGGACGACAAATGAGATGATTTTCCCCAAAATGCTACTTTAACATGAATTTACAAAAGAACGGGTAATATAAAGTCATAAGTGGACCATATATGATATAATAAAAATGAATATTATTCTGTAATAATTCAATAACATTATTTAAATAATTATACAGTGGGTTCAGATACGTACGAAGCATATCCGACCTAAGGTAAGGGATAATTTTGCAAAACTCATTTTTATCCGAGATTTCTTATTCGTAATTATTTACTGGGGTTATTGTTATCATCCATGTACATGTTCCTAAAAATTGTTTCATGTATGTTTAAATTCTTTTTTACCCACTTTTTACTTTTACTACATGGTATGTAAGGAATCTTTCTTTTGTTTACGTTACGAGGTACTTTTTTTACTTTTCTGACAAAAGTACGATAAGAATGTTTTTTTAATGTATACGGCATGAAAGGATTTTTATGGTTTTATAAAGCCTTATTTTCATGAAGCTTCCTTCAAAATATTTCATGACTATTTTCAACAAAAACCTTTTCTTCTAAAATTGCATGACATTTTGTGAAAAGAAAATGATTTTGAAGAAAAAAGGATATTTTCCTTAAGAATTCATTTGAAGTGTTTTATCAAAACCATTTTTATCTAAGAAGACATTATTTCACATGTGTATGTTTCTAGTGTAATGTCTCTATGATTTAAATGTTTTCACTTCTTTTTTTTATGAAATTATATCCATTTCTTTTATATGGATTATGTGATGTTGGGATGATGTTTATGAATCCCATTTTATTTATTGGGTTATTAGGAATGATGTATATTTATTTTGTGGCACAAGTAAGAATTATTTCATTATGAGATGGGTGGGACCTATATCTCCCTCCAATGCATTGGGTAAAGATTTATATATCATGAGATAGACAAGGCTGGAATAGCAGGTTAAACTGGTTCAGTAATACATGACTGAAATGAGGAGTGAACTTGATTCAGAATGGGACTTTGTCCACTAAGATGGTCATGGTAGCAATGCCTTGGATACTATGGAAATCATTACATGTGCTTAATGGATGCCACAATGAAATGTTTTATTCCCATGCTATTTTGTCATTCTTAATGTTTCTTTATGATCTATGTCATACGTACATACATGTTCTATGTCATTGCTCAAGATTTTGTTGTTTAAACATTATGTTCATGTTTTTAAGTTAAAATGTATATGGTATGTTTTATTTTATCCATGCTTACCCTTAATGAAAATTTGAGCTCACCCTTTTTATGTTTCCTTTTCCCTAGGATAGAAAGAAAGGTTTTAGGTAAGAAAAAGGGGGAAGATCTTTAAGGGCGATGTTGAAGATCTTTCACCACGATTAGAAGATTACCTTACATGTTTCCAAAGACACTAAACTATTACGATCCTTGTGTGTCTGTTTTTCTTATGTATGAAGTATTCCAAAAAAGTAATGTAATGTCCATGTACTTCAAGCTTCGTGTCTCTACAGTTGGTATCAAAGGAAAGGTTAATCAACCTTTGGAAATTAGGATGTGAAAACGTTAGTGAGATCCCTATAGATATTTCTAAAGTATGTCTCGGGATGTATCTAAGGTTAAGTATACGTATAGGTTATAGTCCTAGAATTGAGATAAGGATTATATAATTTAACCTAAGATGTTAGATATTGAGGGTACTCCCCCTTTACTATGTTGTTTTCTCTAGCATGATTTTGCCTCTCACAGAATTCTTTTTGTGTTTTAGGTAATGGAGGGAACCAGAAGGAATTCGGTTAACAATGAATCCAATGGAAAAATTGGTGACTATGAGAAACAAAATTGTTTAATTCCTAGAGAGAATGATATTGTGATTTTTCCGAATCAATCATCGAAATATATGATTAACAAGGTGAAATTTAGTGGTATGCCTAATTCATCAAATAAGAGGAAGATAGACTATTATGCATGTTTGCATGTTGAGGAGCCTAAAGAAAGGAAGATTGAGATTTCTAAAGAAGGGAAGAAGAACCTTGAGGGATACCTCAAATGGAGGGAACGATGTTATCTGTGTGGAGAAAAGGGTCATAGAGTGACAGACTTTTATGGAGTTCAATGTATTATTTGTAGAGAACATGGGCATTACACAACTCAATGCCCTAACATAAAAAGTTACTTCTAAATCAAGGAAGGACTTATTCCAGGACAATCATTGAAGAGGATGGATTGAAGTGTTTATATATTGGTATTCAAGAATAATGTTGTTGAGGTACTTTTATAGTGTATTGGAATATTTTTGTATTAGTCTATTGTGGTTTTTAATAATTTTAAGGTTCCGGTAACCATGAAAAGTGATTCAAATATTTTGGAAAGCAGATGATATGTGCATAATGAAGGGATAAGTAGAAAACGAAATGTTTGACAGTATTCATGAGCTCATTATTGATATAAGGACTAAGTGATATCATGGTTTGAGTATATAGAATTTTGAGTATTTTTTGTATGTGGAAAGAGTTAACTTTTGAAAGCATTCATGTTTTCACTAAGGTTTAATGGGTATTCATTTTTCAAGAGAAAACATGATTATGTTATTCATATGATTGGAATTTGACCAACAATATATATGGGGGATAAATGATGTTATTCACATGCTTGGTTGATGACATTTCAAGTAATCATTTTCCTTATATTATGAGCTTAGACCGATGTATTTTAGATAAGCATAAAGATTGCAATGGATTATGTTGGACATACGTTAGTATTGTTTAAGGATAGAACTTTTGATATTATTTATGTGATGTTCTAGTAATGTAATTTTAGAAAAAGGACAACCTGCAGGACGGGCGACAACCCATCGCGTCGGACAAGGCTGTGGGAATCGAACCCACAACCAAAGTGCGACTGGCCTTTATCACCTACCACTGGCCTATAGGAAGTCCCTGGTTAGTATAAAATAGTTTTATTTTATTAAGTGGTATGATAGATGAAGTATATTTCCATTTTGGAACGATATACGATAGATGGACATAAGTATATTTGATAACCTTTTCTAACATTTTCTTTGAAACAGATGGAATGACCCATCATTCTATCACATGATCTATTAACACATCATTAATAACAAATTCAACTTCTTTTATTTAAGGGATGAAGTGGAAATTGTTCAATTCACGAACAACAGTGATATTGTACCAAAATCATGCAAGTATTTATTTTAATTAATCAACTTTAGGGAAATAATCTTGAAAACAAAAAATGTTGTACAAGTTCCCTTATATCTGATGAATCATATGGTACCTTAGATCATCACAAATCAATAGCTTTGTGATTGTTGGATTTTTCATAGCCATGTTCTCTACCACTCTCTATTAGAACTTGATGGTTATATTTTTCTTATATATCCATATTTTCACCTATGTTCTCCTACGTGGAAACCTAGTGATGAGTTTATCTATGTAACCGTTACATTTCATACTTTAGTTTTTAAATCCATCTTTTGGTATTCCTTTTTACGATGTGGGTTTCTATTAAACAAACTTTCGAGTAGTAAACCATTTATCACCCCGACGAATTTCGAGGGCGAAATTCATTTTAAGGGGGGTAGAATGTAACACCCCGAGATTTTATGAAAAATATTCTTTTAATTTCATTAATGTCTTGTGTTGTATGATACACCAAGATTACCTTGTGCTATACGCAACACCGTATTAGCTTGTAGTACACGCAACACTATTCTTGGATCCTGTTATACACAATTTTGATAATAGTAATTCTATGCAACATTGAGTATATATATATATAAATATATTCAATATATAAATGAAATATGTTTGGATTCTTTTATAAGAAACAACGAAGGATTCTTTCACAACACGCAACCCTAACTTGGCTTGCATTACACGCAATCGCGACCTTCCTCGATAGCGTGTGTTGTACGCAATTCCGGGTTTTACTAAACAACAATATATTATTATAATATTGTTATGAACTAAAAATTACGAATAGTATTAACTAAAATTTGAATTTTATAACATTATTATTCATCTTACACGTTTTCTAGAACATGGTATAAGAACAAAATAAATTTTTCGGGTAAATAAGTATTTTTCAAAAAATACAGTTTTTCCGCCTTTTGATGGCGCACCCACATTAAATCTAGTTTTTGAAATGTTTATAAGTTTCATTTGACAAAATATAATTATTATTTGTAATCATGAAGTAAAAATTTACTTTGGATAAATTTTTCATTTTATTCTGATGACTTTCATATTTTAAATAGTAAAAACATGCTATATTTTAATTAAAAAAACTTTTTTCATCGTAATATCTTATGTGGTAAAATTATAATATTGAATGGTTTTAAAGTAAAAATAGAATATATTTTTACCATTTAATATAATATATGTCATTATCATTGATTTTACCTTGAATTTGTAGGATAAATAAATTCAATCTTTTGCAATGTTTTAATGAAAAACCCGTTTACTTTCGACAATGGGATTAATTTTAATTTAATTGCTGCAACTTTTGTGTATTGAATTTGGAAAAATGGATTCCATATTTGAAATCAGTGTTTCCAAATTATGTGAATAAGCTACTTTTTATTTTTGGGAATTGTGAATAGTATCTACGGTAAATTTTATTTGCCATAGTTAAAGGTAAATTGGGTAATTAAGGGTAAATATAAGATTATAAAATTACCCTAGCACATGGAAAAATCATATTGGATGACTAAAAGTCGACCCATATCACCTAAGGGTGGGATTAGATTCATGTAATGGACTTTCTTCCATGAAAATAATTTAATTATTATTAAAAACAAAGAAAGTGACAACATGTCACTCTCTTAAATACTATAAGTATAATAATTTTAAGTTAGTGATAAACTTCATGAAACATAGAAAATTAATAGTCTACGGAAATCTAAAAAAATTATCTACATCATGAGAATTTATTTAGAATTTTTTGGGATTAAATAATTATCATTAATTGTGACACAATAGTGATGCAGAAATTATTTATCTTGTGAAAAATCAAGAATATAGTTTTTATTAAACTAATAGTGACCATAAAAGGCACAAAACCCTGACCAAAACTTATTGGTCATGTAAATGTAAACTATAATCATAAAATGGTAGAATATTTTACCATTTAGAGTCTTATACAAGTAATTATGACACTTATATTATTTTATTTTAAATGATGCCAAAGTTGTCACCTTCATAATTTAATAAATATAACAATTTAACTATTGTGATTTTAAGATGATAAATTTGAGTAAAAGTATTATTGTGAAATTTAATTTTTTTATCTTTATCATAGGATTTTATTTTTAATTTTTATGAAATATATAAGTATATTAAATAATTATACAAAAATGTGGTAGTAATTATTTTATTAAGCGATAAACCAAATAAATGGTTTTAAAAATAATAAAATAAATATTATATGAACTATTTAATGTTCTCCACTAATTTTCTAGATACATATGGCCTTTTATTAAACTATTAATGCTTTTAGTTTGAACATATCTTCTGTATATATTTTATTTAAATTCCTATAAATGAATAGTGTCAAAATTGACACTATTTTTATTTTATTAAAATAACATATTATAAAATTGTTTAAAAATCACAAAATTTTTTAAAAATTATAAATTTAATTTAATATGGTCTAAAATTTCATAAAGTATCCAATTATGGAAAATTCAAAAAAAAATAAGTAATTGTTTTTTATAAGATAAAATTTAGAATGTTATTACCAAAAATAAAATTAAATTAATTAAGTAAGGATAAATCAAGTTGATAATGTTTAAAATAATTTCCTAACTTGTCTAAATTTTATTGGATGATTATATTAAAACCCTATCTCATCTTATATTCGAATATGAGTCATTTTCGGAGGTTTTTAAGTGGGGTTAGATTTATTATAAATTAATATTTTTAAGATTTCCAAAGGTGCCCCTCTCCTCCCTTATAAAAGGGCACCTCCTCCCTCTCTTCCTCACACCAATTTGAGCCTTCAAGATATGAAAAACCAGGCCAAATTTTCTTCTCCACTTCCCTAGAAACATCCTAGAGGTCATGGGCTTCTACAAAGACCAATTTTAGTACCCTAAGAGAAGGTCTCAAAGAGGCACTTCAAAGAAGAGGTAATGTTCGTTACCGATTCTTTCAACTTTATTTCTTCTTCCACTTCTACTTATTTATTTGTTTCATTATGAAGTAATAACATAAGTATCACTAATAAAATGATATCTTATTATAAGTATGAAACAACCCTATTTCACAATTTATTCATCCTACGGAAAATGAAATCACTGCGCGTGCGTACATACGGAATATCGTCTCCACTCCGTGGTGTAATCTATTTTCCTCCACCACCTTACTTGGATGGGTATAATGGTGTAAATAGTGACTATATATGATTATTATAAAGTGATATTGATTCTTAAATATTATACATACAATTGAATACAATTCCATGATCATGGGAATGAAATCATCGCTCGTGCGTACGTAGAGACTACCGTCTCCACGACGCGATGAGATTCATTCTCAATGATTAACCATTCATGAATTATTATAAAGTATATATAATAATTAATCATGATATATATGAAATAATAAGGATACTGGATTTATATATATATATATGTATGTATGTCATCTACTTAATTCCATTCAATTCAATAAGGAAACGAAAACAGCGTTCATGCGTACGTACAGCCTACCGTCTCCATGAATGGTGTATTTCTTTCCATTTATCGATATATTATATATATGTATATTCTGAATATATATTATATATAAATCATGTTTTAAATTCTGGATATAAGGAATCATGATCCTAGTAATCATATTAATAATTATAAGTTAAAACACAAACGACAAATGAGATGATTTTACCCAAAACACTACTTTAACATAAATTTACAAAAGAACGGGTAATATAAAGTCATAAGTGGACCATATATGATATAATAACAATGAATATGATTCTTCAATAAGTCAATAATATTATTTAAATCACTATACAGGGGGTTCAGATACGTACGAAGCATATCGGACCTAAGGTAAGGGATAATTTTGCAAATCTCATTTTTATCCGAGATTGCTTATTCTTAATTATTTACTAGGGTTATTGATATCATCCATGTCCATGTTCCTAAAAAAAATTTAATGTATATTTGAAGTCCTTTTTACCCACTTTTTACTTTTACTACATGGTATGTAAGGAAGCTTTCGTTTGTTTACATTACGAGGTACTTTTTTTGACTTTTTTGAAAAAAGTACGATAAGAATGTTTTTAATGTATACGGCATGAAAGGATTTTCATGGTTTTATAAAGCCTTATTTTCATGAAGCTTACTTCAAAATATTTCATCGCAATTTTCAACAAAAACCTTTTCTTCTAAAATTTCATGACATTTTTTGAAAAGAAAATGATTTTGAATAAAAAAGGATATTTTCCTCTGGAATTCATTTAATGTGTTTTATCAAAACCATTTTCATCTAAGAAGACATTATTTTACATTTGAATGTTTCAAGTGTAATGTCTCTATGATTTAAATGGTTTCACTTTTTTTATGAAATGATATCCATTTCTTTTATATGGATTATGTGATGATGGGATGATGTTTAAGAAACCCATTTTATTTATTGGGTTATTATGAATGATGTATATTTATTTTGTGGAACAAGTTAGAATGATTTCATTATGCGAAGGGTGGGACCTATATCTCCCTCCAATTCATTGGGTAAAGGTTTATATCTCATGAGATAGACATGGATGGAAAGGCAGGTTAAACCGGTTCAGTAAAACAGAACTGAAACGAGGAGTGATCTCAATTCAGAATGGGACGTTGTCCACTAAGACGGTCTTGGAAGCAATGCCTTGGCTACTATGGAAATCATTACATGTGCTTAATGGATGCCACAATTACATGTTTTATTCCCATGCTGTTTTATCATTCTTAATGTTTCTTTATGATCTATGTCATACGTACTTCCATGTTCTATGTCATTTCTCAAGCTTTTGATGTTTATACATTATGTTCATGTTTTTAAGTTCAAATGTATATGGTATGTTTTATTTTATCCATTCATACCCTTACTGAGCATTTGAACTCACCCTTTTTATGTTTACTTTTCCCCAGGATAGAAAGAAAGGTTTTAGGTATGAAAAATGGGGATGATCTTTAAGGGAGATGTTGATTATCATTCACCACGATTAGAAGATTGCCTTCCAAGTTTCCAAAGACACTAAACTATTACGGTCCTTGTGTGTCTGTTTTTCTTATGTATGAAGTATTCCGCAAAAGTAATGTAATGCCCATGTACTTCAAGCTTCGGGTCTCTACAGTTGGTATCAAAGGAAAGGTTTAGTCAACCTTTGGAAACTAGGATGCCAAAACGTTAGTGAGATCCCTATAGATATTTCTAAGGTATGACTAGGGATGTCTCTAAGGTTAAGTATATGTATAGGTTATAGTCCTAGAATTGAGCTAAGGATATTATAATTTAACCTATGATGTTAGATATTGAGGGTACACCCCCTTCACTATGTTGTTTTCTCTAGCATGATTTTGCCTCTCACAGAATTCTTTTAGTGTTTTAGTTAATGGAGGGAACCAGAAGGAATTCAGTTAACATTGAATCCAATGGAAAAATTGGTGACTATGAGCAACAAAATTGTGTAATGCCTAGAGAGAAAGATATTGTGATTATGTCGAATCAGTCGTCGCGATATACGATTAACAAGGTGAAATTTAGTGGTATGCCTAATTCATCAAATAAGAGCAAGATAGACTATTATGCATGTTCTCATGTTGAGGAGAATAAAGAAAGGAAGATTGAGATTTCCAAAGAAGGGAAGAAGAACCTTGAGGAATACCTCAAATGGAGGGAATGATGTTATCTGTGTGGAGAAAAGGGTCATAGAGTGACAGACTGTTATGGGGTTCAATGTATTATTTGTGGAGAACATGGGCATTACCCAACTCAATGCCCTGACCTAAAAAGTTACTTCTAAATCAAGGAAGGACTTATTCCAGGACAATCATTGAACAGGATGGATTGAAGTGTTTATGTATTGGTATTCAAGAATAACGTTGTTGAGGTACTTTTATTGTGTATTTGAATATTTTTGTATTAGTTTGTTGTGGTTTTCAATAATTTTAAGGTACAGGTAACAATGAAAAGTGATTCAAATATTTTGGAAAGAAGATGATATGTGCATAATGAAGGGATAAGGAGAAAATGAAATGTTTGACAGTATTCATGAGCACATTATTGATATAAGGACTAAGTGATATCATGTTTTGAGTATATATAATTTTGAGGATTTTGGTACGTGGAAAGAGTTAACTTTTGACAGCATCCATGTTTTCACTAAGGTTTAATGGGTATTCATTTTTCAAGAGAATACATGATTAAGGTATTCGCATGATTGTAATGTGACCAACAAGATATATGGGGATAAATGATGGTATTCACATTCTTGGTTGATGATATTTCAAGTAATCATTTTCCTTATATTATGAGCTTGGACCGAAGTATTTTAGATAAGCCTAAAGATTGGAATGTATTATTTTGGACATATGTTATTATTGTTCAAGGATAGAACTTTTGATATTATTTATGTGATGTTATAGTAATGCAGTTTTAGAAAAAGGAAAACCTGCAGGACGAGCGACAGCCCATCGCGTCGGACAAGGTTGTGGGAATTGAACCCACAACCAAAGTGCGACTGGCATTTATCACCCACCACTAGCCTATAGGAAGTCCCTGGTTAGTATAAAATAGTTTTATTTTATTAAGTAGTATGATAGATGAATTATATGTCCATTTTGGAACAATATATGATAGATGGACTTATGTATATTTGATAACTTTTGCTAACCATTTCTTTGAAATAGATGGAATGACCCATCATTCTATCACATGATCTATTAACACATCACAAATAACAAATTCAACTTCATTTCTTTAAGGGATGAAGTGGAAATTGTTCAATTCATGAACAACAGTGAGATTGTACCAGAATCATGCAAGTATTTCTTTTAATTCATCAACTTTAGGGAAATAATCTTGAAAACCAAAAATGTTGTCCTAGTTCCCTTATATTCGATGAATCATATGGTACCTTATATCACCACAAATCAATAGCTTTGTGATTGTTGGCATTTTCAAAGACATGTTCTCTACCACTCTCCATGAGAACTTGATGGTTATATTTTTATTCTATATACATATTTTCACCTATGTTCTCATACCTGGAAACCCAGTGATGATTTAATTTGGGTAACCGTTACATTTCATACATTATTTTTTAAATCCATCTTTTGGTATTCCTTTTTATAATGTGGGTTTCTATTAAACAATCTTTCGAGTAGTAAACCATTTATATCCCCGATGAATTTCGAGGGAGAAATTAATTTTAAGGGGGGTATAATGTAACACCCCGATATTTTTTGAAAAATATTCTTTTAATTTCATTAATGTCTTGTGTTTTATGCTACACTAAGATTACCTTGCGCTATACGCAACACCGTATTAGCTTGCAGTATATGAAACACTATTCTTGGATCGTGTTACACACAATTCTGATAATAGTAATTCTACGTAACATCGAGTATATATATATATATATTCAATGTATAAATGAAATATGGTTGGATTCTGTTATACGAAACAACGAAGGATTCTTTCACAACATTCAACCCTAACTTGGCTTGCATTACACGCAATTGCGTCCTTCCTCGATAGCGTGTGTTGTACGCAATACCAGGTTTTACTAAACAACAATATATTATTATAATATTGTTATGAACTAGACATTATGAATAGTATTAACTACATTTTAAATTTTATAACATTATTATTCATCTTACATATTTTCTAGAACATGGTATAAGAACAAAATAAATATTTCGGGTAAAATAAGTATTTTTCAAAAAATACAGTTTTGCCGCCTTTTGATGGCGCACCCACTTTAAATCTAGTTTTTGAAATGTTTATAAGTTCAATTTGACAAAATACAATTATTCTTTGGAATCATGAAGTAAAAATTTACTTTGGATAAAATTTTCATTTTATTCTGATGACTTTCATATTTTAAATAGTAAAAACGTGCTATATTTTAATTAAAAACAACTTTTTTCATCATAATATATTATGTGGTAAAATTATAATATTGAATGTTTTTAAATTATAAATAGAATATATTTTTACCATTTAATATAATATATTTCATTAGCATTTATTTTACCTTGAATTCGTACGTTAAATCAATTCAATCTTTTGCAATGTTTTAAAGAAAAACCCTTTTGCTTTCAACAACGGGATTAATTTTAATTAAATTTCTGCAACTTTTGTGTATTGAATTTGGAAAAATGGATTCCATATTTGGAATCAGTGGAACCAAATTATGTGAATAATCTACTTTTTATTTTTGGGCATTATGAATAGTAACTACGGTAAGTTTTATTTAGCATAGTTAAAGGTAAATCGGGTAATTAAGGGTAAATATAAGATTATAAAATTACCCTAACGCTTGGAAAAATCCTATTGGATGACTAAAGGTCAACCCATATCACCTAAGGGTTAGATTAGATACATTTAATGGACTTTTTTCCATGAAAATAATTTAATTATTATTAAAACCAAATAATGTGACAACATGTCACTCTCTTAAATACTATAAGTATAATAATTTTAAGTTATTGATAAACTTCATGAAACTTCGAAAATTAATATTCTACAGAAATATAAAAAAATTATCTACCTCATGAGAATTTATTTATAATTTTTTGGAATTAAATAATTATCATTAATTGTGACACAATAATGATGCAGAAATTATTTATCTAGTGGAAAATGTAGAATATAGTTTTTATTAAACTAATAGTGACCATAAAAGGCACAAAACCCGGACCAAAACTTATTGGTCATTTAACTATAAACTATAATCATCCAATGGTCGAATATTTGACCATTTGGAGTCTTAGACAAGAAATTATGACACTTATATTATTTTATTTTCAATGATGCCAAAGTTGTCACTTTCATAATTTAATAAATATATAAATTTAAATATTGTGATTTTAAGATGATAAATTCGTGTAAAAGTATTATTATGAAACATATAAGTATATTAAATAATTATTCAAAAATGTTGTAGTAATTATTTTATTAAGCGATAAACCAAATAAATGGTTTTAAAAATAATAATATAAAAATCATATGAACTATTTAATGTTCTGCACTAATTTTATAGATACATATGGTCTTTTATGAAACTATTAATCCTTTTTTTTCGAACATATCTTCTTTATATATTTTATTTAAATTCATATAAATGAATAATGAAAAAATTGACACTATTGTTATTTTATAAAAATAACATATTATAAATTTTTTTTAAAATCACAAAAATATTTAAATATTATAAATTTAAATTAATATGGTATAAAATGTTATAAATTATCCAATTATGGAAAAAGCACAAAAAATAAGTAATTTTTTGTTATAATTAAAATTCAGAATGTTATTACCACAAATAAAATTAAATTGATTAAGGATAAATCAAGTTGATAATGATTAAAATAATTTCCTAACATGTATAAATTATATTGGATGATGATATTAAAACCCTATATCATCTTATATTCGAATATGATTTATTTATGGAGGTTTTTATGTGGGGTTATATTTATTATAAATTAATATTTTTAAGATTTCCAAAGGTGCCCCTCTCCTACCTTATAAAAGGGGACCTCCTCCCTCTCTTCCTCACACCAATTTGAGCCTTCAAGCTCGGCCAAACCATGCCAAATTCTCTTCACCACTTCCCTAGAAACATACTAGAGGTCCTGGTCTTCTTCAAAGACCAATTTTAGTACCCTAAGGGGAGGTCTCAAAGAGGCGCTTCAAAGAAGAGGTAATGTTCGTTACCGATTCTTTCAACATTATTTCATCATCCACTTATTCTTATTTAGTTGTTTCATTATTAAGTAATAACATCAGTATAACTAATATACGGATATGTTATTATAATTATGAAACAACCCTATTTCACAATTTATCCATCCTACGGAAAATGAAACCACTGCGCGGGCGTACGTACGGAATACTGTCTCCATGCCGTGGTGTAATCTATTTTCCACCACCACCTTACTTGGATGGGTATAATGGTTTAAATAATGACTATATATGATTATTATAAAGTGATATAGATTCTTAAATATTATACATACACTTGAATACAATTCCATGATCACGGGAATGATATCATCGCTCGTGCGTACGTACGGACTACCGTCTCCACGACGCTATGAGATTCATTCTCAATGATTAACCATTCATGAATGATTATAAAGTATATATAATAAGTAATCATGAAATATAAGAAATAATAATGATACTAGATTTATGTATATATAAATGTATGTCATCTACTTAATTCCATTCAATTCAATAAGGAAACGAAAACATCGTTCATGCGTACGTACGACCTACCGTCTCCATGAACGGTGTATTTCTTTCCATTTATCGATATATTATATATATGTATATTCTAAATAAATATTATCTATAAATCATGTTTTACATTCTAGATAAAAGTAATCATGGTCCATGTAATCATATTAATATTTACAAGTTAAAACACGAACGACAAATGAGATGATTTTACCCAAAACGCTACTTTAACATGAATTTACAAAAGAACGGGTAATATAAAGTCATAATTGGACCATATATGATATAATAACAATGAATACGTTTCTGTAATAAGTCAATAACATTATTTAAATCATTATACAGGGGGTTCAGATACGTACGAAGCATATCGGACCTAAGGTAAGGGATAATTTTGCAAATCTCATTTTTATCCGAGATTGCTTATTCATAATTATTTACTAGGGTTATTGTTATCATCCATTTCCATGTTCCTAAAAATGATTCATGTATGTTTAAAGTCCTTTTTACCCACTTTTTACTTTTACTACATGGTATGTAAGGAATCTTTATTTTTTTTACGTTACGAGGTACTTTTTTTTACTTTTCTGACAAAAGTATGATAAGAATGATTTTTTAATGTATACGGCATGAAAGGATTTTTATGGTTTTATAAAGCCTTATTTTCATGAAGCTTCGTTCAAAATATTTCATGACTATTTTCAAAAAAAACCTTTTCTTCTAAAATTGCATGACATTTTGTGAAAGGAAAATGATTTTGAATAAAAAAGGTTATTTTCCTCAAGAATTCATTTAAAGTGTTTTATCAAAACCATTTTCATCTAAGAAGACATTATTTCATATGTGTATGTTTCAAGTGTAATGTATCTATGATTTACATGGTTTCATTTTTTTTATGAAATGATATCCATTTCTTTAATATGGATTAAGTGATGATGGGATGATGTTTATGAAACCCATTTTATTTATTGGGTTATTATGAATGATGTATGTTTATTTTATGGAACAAGTAAGAATGATTTCATTATGAGATGGGTGGGACCTATATCTCCCTCCAATGCATTGGGTAAAGATTTATATCTCATGAGATAGACATGGCTGGAATGTTAGGTTAAATCGGTTCAGTAAAACAGGACTGAAACGAGGAGTGAACTTGATTCAGAATGGGACTTTGTCCACTAAGATGGTCTTGGCAGCAATGCCTTGGCTACTATGGAAATAATTACATGTGATTAATGGATTCCAAAATTACATGTTTTATTCCCGTGATATTTTATCATTCTTAATGTTTCTTTATGATCAATTTCATACGTACTTCCATGTTCTATGTCATTGCTCACGTTTTTGATGTTTAAACTTTATGTTCATGTTTTTAAGTTCAAATGTATATGGTATGTTTTATTTTATCCATGCTTACCCTTACTGAGCATTTGAGCTCACCCTTTTTATGTTTCCTTTTCCCCAGGATAGAAAGAAAGGTTTTAGGTAAGAAAAAGGGGGAAGATCTTTAAGGGAGATGTTGAAGTCTTTCACCACGATTAGAAGATTACCTTCTAAGATTCAAAAGACACTAAACTATTATGGTCCTTGTGTGTCTGTTTTTCTTATGTATGAAGTATTCCGAAAAATTAATGTACTGTCCATGTACTTCAAGCTTCGGGTCTCTACAAAATCCAATTTTGTAATATTCTCGTTTAATACAATTGACGTATGAGATTTTTTTTCTCCATCAATTTCATTCCATTTTTATAGATACATGACATATTTTTCATATTTTGTATCAAATAACTTGCTTCAATATTTATTACTATTGAATTTAGATTTTCCATTTTTATTTTATTTATTCTATATTATTCCAATAATGATTTATATGAATACACCACTAAATTATACTCTCGACTAAGGTAAGAGTATCCCTGTAGACACACCATAGGCACTCACTTCTAGTTTATAGACAATCGAATATAGGGTGGAACTCTTTAGACCATATGACCCACTAGCTCAGGGGACTCATAGTGGATCTTAGGTCAGTATGATACAATGCGATATAAAACCATTTTGATTTATTTCCTCAAATTTGAGATAATAGATATAGGATTAGGAATAAAATGTAACATGGTTATAGGCTATAAAAGGTAGTAAGTAACACATGTCTTAGTAAATTACAGGGTTTCATTGAATAATGATTTTTTTTGTATATTTATACTTATAGTTTATATGACTTCAATGATGGGTGGGAACCTGAGGTTTGATTTTCCATATGATTATGTATTTTTACGATGACCTGATGAGATGAGGGTATTCCATCTAATGAAACATTAGTTTTCGAACATACTGAATTGAAATCACATGCATAACCCATTCTATATAGGGTGCATTGCTTGACTGCATGATATTATTATTTGTGTCTTAATTGTTATAATGTTATTATGTTAACATTATCTTGAATTTTATTGGGAAACATAGTTGATACAGAAAATTCATGTCTTATCCTAAATTTTTTTTCATGTATAAGCTAAAGTAAACACCATAGGTAGCAAGTTATGGAATGTCGAGCTGGGGACCATTGGTCATTATAGGCTATATTGTGTACTTATTGGCATTAAATTACGTCTATAGTTTAATCTATAATGCATGTGATACATTATAGATTTAAAATTATATAATATTTAATTCATAAATTGAATTATAATATTAAAAAATTTGAATTTAAATGAATTTAATTTATGAAATTGAACAATATATTTGTTAAAAGGATTTTCCAATTCCAATATAAATGGGTTTTCCTTTGTAAATTAGAAATGAAAATACCTCTTCTTGTAATCATGCTAAAAAACAAAGATCTTAACCCAGACCTAAATTTTGAGATGGTAATAGGCAGTGTCTTTGGTTATTTTAATGTTATATTTTTTACCCAGTTCAGGATTTAAGAGTAAGTTTTTGTGTGTGTATTTTTTATAGGAAGGCTTCAAACTATCCTATGATTTTGTCTATCATATTTATTGCGACCCGAATTTTTTCTGAGGCTTGTTCATTGAATCTCAGTGATATGACCACATGGAAGCCTCTAATCATGTTCCAAGAGGGTGGTGATGAACATTATTAATAGGGGTTGGGTCTTGAGCCACCAATTTAACCTCGTGTAGTGCATGTTGTGACACCAGGTTTTTTTCTTTATTTTTGTATTGATTCCCAATTTAGATAAAGTTTCCCATGCATTTTTTATACCATCCAGGGAACCTCGTTGACTGCCTTTTATGGATAAGTTGATGTGCATATTACATTAGTAGCATCTACCCACATTTTCATAGTATATAAATCCATAGACTATTAGGATATTTCTTGAGACTACATTACTAATTTTCATGAATCTAGAGACACATCTATAGAGGAGAGTTATTCTCTTGATGTATATAATTTAGGGAAAATTTAATATTTGGTTTGATATTTTGGAAAACGATGATATAATTCATGGAAAGTTATTGTGGGATATCTAATCTTGGTTTTATGAATAAATTTTCCCTAAGACTCCGAGTGTTGAATGAACTAGTGATTTTATATGTATGGAGAAGGATGCGATGATAGTTAAAGATATTTCATCTCACCTTATAGAGCTTCATCACTTTGTTAAAAATTATCTTATTGATGATCCATCAAGGGGATTTTCTACATGGATGGTCTCAATCATTCTATTTGATAACATGTGATTATATTTAAGTTGAATACTATTACTAAGAAAATTATTTAGGAAATTATTACAGAACATAACATGAGGTAATATTGGGGTGTATAGAATGGTTGTCTAGATTCTAGACATATTTGTTTAGTTTCTAGTGGAACTAAATGACGTTTCTAGGTCTCTCATGAGGGGAATACCAACCATATTGTGGGTGTCGGTAGTTATGTATCCAGTCATAATTGAGGGAGATTTGTACTTTTGATGTTCTAGTGTGATAAGGAACCAATTGAGTACCCATCTTACAACGAGATGTGTCACATAAAATGTTCCTTTCAGTCTATCCCTAATACTAAATTTATGGGGGTAGAAACTGAATCTTTGATCATGATAGGTATTCATGGATTCGTATCAAGTTTGGAAATGGAGTAGTGTTCATTGGTAAAACTGAGTTGGTGTTCATGGCTAAGGAATCTAGAAATCAGTTTTACCATAATAGAAAATTGGGCTTGAACCAGGTTGAGAGATTATTTTATAGGGACTTAGTTTAGAATATATATTTTCTATGAAAACTATAACATAGGTTTTGAGCATAGGGTTATCTCTAATTAGAGGTGTGATCTTAGTATTTTCCACTCTAGTATTTTCCTATATTAATATGGATCCATCACTTTTATTCTTATATGTACCTATTTTAGAGAGACATGGGGTCATTTATTAGTTTTTTAATAGTGTTATGACAATCAATACTCAAAAGTGGATTAGATCTAAGACTGTATTCCTATACAGGGAATTATCCCTTTATATAGAAAGGTATGGATTCAAATGTGATCTCTTTGTTTTGTTATATTATAGGGTATGAAATCAGACTCAGGTTGGAATGCCTAGTTTATTATCATTCTTAGGATGAGTGTTATTGCCAATGGATGACCTTCACATCACCATAGGGTGGGTGTTTTATTCACAATGGTGATTGGCACATCAATGAAAGTTGAGATTAAGCTAAGAATTATAAGATCAGTGGGATGATTGCCTAAATTATTTGAATTTATTTCTGGATGATTAGGGATCGTGAAAGATAGATTTTTATCCAGTTGTTGATCATTTCATGGATTTATTCCCTGATAAATTTTCTAGATTATAATCATATATATAGGCATTATTTTCCATTTCAAAAATCCTAGGAGCTTCCTTGGTATCCATTCCATTATGTATGATGGCCACTAAAATGTTCTGGTGCTCAAGAGGTAGGTCGAGGATGTTGCAGAATAGGGGATTATACAACCCAATACTTCTCTATACTATTTGAAAATCCAATTTTTTTAAAAAGGAGGATTGGAAGTTTTTTATATGTGTGGATGATCATATGTTTAATTTTTTTATGGTTAGGAACCAATATCCTCTTCCATAGAGTGATGATCTCTTAAACAAGCTCAGAGGATTTCATGCATTTAAGAAGATTTATATGAGATCATGTGATCCTTATGTGTGTGTTTAACTAGTAGAAAAAACACATATTAAACTTTTCTTATAATTTGTTTTATATATTGAAATATTTTTGTTCCATTCGGTCTCATGAGTTTTTAGGCATCTTTCATGTATTTTATGAGCTGAGTTTTCCATCCAAATCTAAATTCAGATGTGGTGGTATGCATAAATGATATGTTGGTGTATTTTAACAATCAACATGACCATGGAACACACCATGAGATATTTCTGGATACACAGAGAGTGAATAAGTTATATTATAAGATAACTAACTTCCACTTCTTGATGGATATGATTTACCTCTTGGGTAATATTATCTTTGATACATGATTATTAGTTAAAAGATAGAAGGTCAAGTTTTCGGTTTACTTGGTGTATCCCATGAATGTATTTGATATAAAATGTTTCTTGGGTCTAGTTAGATGATAAACCAATTTCATAAATAACAAATAATTTTTACCAACATCTTTAATTGGCCTGAAGAAGAATGGTTTGATGTTCATATGGTTAGATTCCAATAAGACATCCATTGAGGAGCTGAAATGAATATTGAATTCTTCACTAGTCACGACTCTAACTAATCCAAGAAAAATACATATTGTATATTGTGGTGAAAAATATATTAGGCTATAAGTATTTTTCATGTAAGAGTAACAAGTTGTGACGTAAGGGTCTTGTTAGTTGAGACCACACATGTGTGGTACCTAGTGTATGATCTCAAGTTAGTTATTATTGTACATGCCTTGCATTATAGAGTCATTATTTTCTAGGATAGTGTTTTGTTGTGTACAATAACCACAAAATGATCATTTTAATATTTAAACATCGTGAATTTTACCATCTGTAATAAAATAGATTGGATTGCCTATAGTCCTTTTAACTTCAAGATTTCCTACACACCCAAAAAGGGAAATTTAGTTACTAATGCAATGTGTACAAGGACAGAAACATAGGTTCTTCAAAAAGCTAGTAGTGTGGGGTAGTTTATGTAATTATTGTACGAGATGTTCTTGGAGGTGTAGGATAGTAAAGGATATAATTTTATCTCATAACATTGAGTTAATTAAAGTTTTCTAGATAGGGTGAGGATGAGATAATTGTCATATTTTGAGGTGGTAGTCCTATTAGAGAGTGTGGAAGGTGAGAACCTTCCTCTTATATGGATTATTAGTTACGATGAAATTATGTGTATTTATGGTGGAATTTAGGTTTTGGCAGACAGACATGATAAGATAATGTGAGGGTTTAATTTATATTCATGGGAAGTACATCAAAGTTTTATAAAGATGTATCAAGATTTACTCTTCCATAACATGTGGCCATTTATAAATGGTGAGTAGCTTGTTTTTTAATGTGATGTTCAACCTACTATTAGGTGACGGTTGAAGACTAGTGACTAGTTGGGTTTTATAACATTTACCTATTCCACAACATAAGAGGGAAGATGTCATGAAGGATTTTCTGACCATGTTACTAAGGACACCTCATTGTAGTTATTATGTATGGGTTGTTGTGGGTATCCACATGAAGGTTACCGACTTACTACCGATAAAGGAGGCATTATCTATAGGTGATCATGGTAGAATGTATATCTTTGATATTCTAAGTCATCATATGGTCCCTCACACTGATGTTTTAGATAGTGATGTCCATTTTTAAACATGGATTTAGCATAGTATGTTGATGTAATTGGGTACCCATGTGCATCTTAGGAAAAAAACAACCCTTAAACTGATTGCTAGTTAGTTCACACTATTAAAATTCTTGAGGATTTAGTCCGAGAATGCATTCTTGATTTTGGGGGCTCTTAACAGAAGAATAATCCACTGATTGACTTATCCTAAAAAAATTATATCATGAGACTTTTCAGATGGTACCTTATTAGGTTTTGAACTGTAGGTCATGTTGGTCACCATTACAATCTTTTGAGGCATGGGAGACATTGTTTCTTAGACCATGTCTCACATATGAGACTTCAGAGAAATTCATGTTGATCATGAAGTGGAAAGGTACTTCTCAAGATTGAATAAATCAAATGAGAGTCTCTTTTGGCGACTTATTAAGATTGATTTCAGGGATCATTTCTTTTTCATATCCCTAAGAGGTTGGGGGAAATAAAATTTTTTAAATAGTATTTTCTTTCACCGGGATATGTTTGGGCATTAAATATTATAGAGAGAGTCGGGTCGGTGTCTTATCATTTGTAGTTACCTTAGAGGTACTGAGCCAAGCATGACCTCTTCCATGTATCTCAGGTACACCATTATAATTCATACTCATATTATACTATTAATTCAAATGAGGATGAGATGTAGATAATCATGTCCTTTGTGGAGAATAAATTTTGTATTGTTGAATAGGGAACACCAGCTCTCCAATTCTGGTTTGTTCCTCTAGTATGGGTGCTATGGTAGGACATCCTAGTACAAGAAAAGACTAGGTAGGGGTGGTCCATGTATGTGTTATGTGTCTAGAACACTTTTTAGATGATTTCCAACCATTAAAGGGGAATTATATGGTAAATTTATATAAGGGGGATGTTTTTAAGATACCTAGTATTTTTATGGGTTAATGATACTATAAATTTTCTATTTGAACAATGTTTTTTCACTTAGAACCAGAATCCATGTTCATGGGGCAATTGGGATGTTTTTAGAAAAGATGAAAATAGGGGATTGAATGCCTTCTACGGGATAAGTGTAAATCATGGTTTTGTAATATATGGAATGTAGTAAATACATGATGTATATTGGAATGGGTAGGATAGGTTCACACTGTGTACTAAACATTCCTAAAAGAGAAATCATGAGCATCACACAAAATGTAAATAATTTACAAATCATGTAAATAACAAACATATTTTTTTAAAATATGAGGAATGGACTCTCTATCGTTGAGGAACTTTACCCCCTCCCTTATATTCCATGATGGAGCTACCCTTGAAGCTGAATTCTAGTATTTCATTTCATTTCCCAATATGATATCCAATTAATACATGATCTATCTTAATAAATGCTGGATGGTTTGTTAATTACACATATCTCGACTTTTATTATTCCTCCATTCCTCAAAAGAGTAAAATTTAAAAGCAGTTATGCATTATATTCTGGGTATTCATCCATTTATAAATTTTATTTTGATCCTGGTTTAGTTAGGAACCGATACTAGATGTGTCTTATTCCATAGGTATAAATTTTATGGGCTAATACATTCTCTAAGAATTTGGTGTTTTCTTTTCCTTGTATTATTTTTTCTATATGATATCCATCTAGATGTTGAGACTAAAATTAATTTAACTTCATTATTAAATTGTTTGAAACCTATTTGGTTTTCAATGTGTACTATTATATGGTTAGATGTCATTCAACACAATTTTATCCACCTTTTTATTATGATTAGATGTTTTACTTTCATAAACCACCATTTTAGGTGTTCATGAGGTCACCTTTGTTTGAGGGGTCATTGATGAGTATTTAATGAGTTTTAGAAGGTTATTTATGCATATTTTCATGATATTACATATGATTGAATTTTTTAAATGTTTTATATTAAAATTTTTGAATGTGAACTATGAAATCATGGACTATGTATGGATATGAAATGGTTTATGAAATTATTAATGGGATTAATTGATATTGGTAGTAGATTCCATTGAAATTTCTAATCCTTATATCATAATTCCATTGGATTCCATGTAATTTTCTTCTCTTTGAATCATGATTATGGAAGTTGATACTATGTAAATTTATACTACTTGGATCATGATTGAATAGGATTACATGGAAATTTAAACTCCATCGATTCATACTAATTATGGTAGTGTATGCCCTGGATGAGCTCCCTGGAACATGATTCCAAAGGATTCTACAAATATTGATAATCCTTGGATCTAACATGTTTGGAATTTCTTGAATGGAATACATTGATTCTACCTAATTATTCACTGAGTTTCGATCAATATTATCCTAATACTTGAGGAGGATCCATATGTCATTCATACCATGGATCGATCCATTTTAGGAATAAAACATGATTATGTTGAATTTGAGATTGTGGATGCTTTATCATTATTTACAGATATCCCTAGTTCGCGTATTTTATAATATTTGGTATATATATAGTATCAATATTTTTTTGTAATAGTTGTATCTTATTTATGAGTTCTTATTTAATGTTCATTGGGAACCTTTTTTGTATGGACAAGTTCGCATTCACATTTAACACTTTAATATTATTCCTGTTATACATGTGATATACTATAAACTTCTCCATTGTTTATACAAAGACTATACATGTTATAGACACCATTGGTGGTGTCATACTGAGTGTTATGTCACACCTTATTTAGACCTTCATTGGGTTCTTAGATAGACTTTAGGGAAGAAATTAAGGAGAGTGGAAAGTGACCACATTATGATGCTTGATTTAATCATTACCTTGGTGAAGGGGAGAACATGACTCTGCTAAGACCATGATGGTTGATGGATATAATTACATTTTGGTATTTTTTATATTTTTATATAAATACTATATGAGATTTCTATTTCTATGTATTTACTACAATTTTGTATAGATACATGACATCCTTATCATATTTTAAATTCCACTAGTTTTTTATTTTTTTAATAAATTAATATATATATTTTTGTTCTATTTTTAAATTACATATTTTTCGTACACTATTTCATGATATGATTACAGTTATTCATTACACTTTGAAATGAGGTAATAGTCTCAGCATAGACTCACCCTAGTCCCATGTTTCTAGTCTGTATTGATTGTTGTACTAGGAGGTGGCATAAGGCCATGTGACCAAATGGCTTGAGGCACCATTTAGTGGATCCCCGGAGATTATGTTACATTATATAACATAGGTAGCCACTTTAAACAGAACATTAAATGAATTACTATTAATCAATCATTTCTTGACGATGCTAATATATTCTCCCAATGTTCATTTCCCGATGACCAATCCAAAATAATCATTTTAGCATGTTTTTATATAATTCCACATGCTACCAATCCATAAAACGACCACTTATCATATAGATTTATGAATTTGAGATATAAAAATATATTTCATTCCATTAAAATGCCCAACAGTTGGTGCTAATCCAAAACCAGCAACCAAATTCTAAAATACCCATTCCTTGAACATTAACTTGTTCTTAACGATGAACCAAAAAGTATTCATTTCCTTGTTCAAAAATGTAATAGATAAAAAATGAGAAACTCATGACCCATCGTTGTTCTTTAGCCTCCAAAAATTTGAATAATATTTGATTTCTCCTATTAATATATGTTTTACCAGGTATTATAACTACTCACGTTCCTTTACGATGAGGGAAAATAACTAAATAGGTTTATTCTATAGAATTCATGTTTAAAATATCACATTTACCAGTGAAATTAAAACATAATTTAACTATAATAAACCCTAATCTTGAATCTCCCTCATCATAAATAACTATATATCACCATCCCAAGGTTACATCATTGTTATGTTAATTCACTCATTAGTCTATAAGAGACGAAAACCTCCATACCAACACAACTGAGACCCTAAAAATACAACTTATATAATTAATTATACTGAAGTAATATACTTCAAATACATACCCACAATTGGGATAGTATTTACCTATAGGATAACTATAATATCAAGAAATCAAAATAAAAATGTTTGAATAATAGTGTAGTGGTTTTAATTAAGTGATACGATACAAATATATTTTTATACGAAGCACCAAAAACATATTTTCTTAGTTTTAATTATCCAATACTGGCTCCCAAAATGTATTTTTATTTTAATATTACCAAACAAAATTCCAAATTTTTTCATCCTTGATCACTCATGATATCCCTTGCATGAATATGTTATACAAAACAAAATGTATAATTCATGGACACACACCCTTATCACCCAATGAGAAGAGTAAAATATTAAATAAAAACCTTAAACAAACCCAAATAATTCCGTCAAACAACCCTATGATAAAAAAAATAAATTATAACATTCAAATATCCCTAAAAACATGACTTTTCACTATAAAACTTTTTTATGAATAAGTTTTTTATACATTCCCTGGGTTGACCATTCATAACTATTTAAATTATGTCCGAAATGGTAAGATAAATAATAAATTATTTTATAACATTTTTTAAAAAAACTTAGTTGAATATTTTTGAATAGTGTTTGATATAGGAGAGTCACATGCCCTATGGCATGCTAGTCTATATTATATAGGGTTTCAATTATCAGTGTGATAATAGAACCAATGTTAGTGAAAGTATACCTCTCATATGATAATATACATTAGTAGATGGATAATATAACTATCATATAACATCATATATAGTATAAAAAATGAATAATAAGATAATCCCACCTAAAATTTTCAATATTATAATTATATACATAAATAAATAAATCTCAACCATATAAACATAGTTTTAAAGGGAAATCATGTATTTTTTAAACTACAAAAAAAGATATAGAAGGAGACATAACCAAAAACATGAGAATGCTTTCTATATCATTACATATATATAATAAAACTACTATATCATGATATCCTATATAACTTGTGAAGAAAACATCATGAAATACATATGTTTTACGTAACACATTAGATTTAACTATTGTAAGTTTTCTTTTCGTTGAAAATAAATATTTTCACAACGCACCTAAACTTGTTAAAGATTGTGATTAAAAAATTAAAAAATTAAATAATTTTTTTATCAATAAATACAATTCAAATTATTTACATCATATAAATTTTTTATTAGGATGATATTTTTATATTTATTAGAAATATATCATTTTTTAGTTAATAGTGAAAAATACTAATTTTACTAAACTGTCACTTTCAGGTCATTATAATGATATAATAATTAATAAATGTTTCATGAAGGACTTTTTTATATTCCATTTCTATATTAAAAACATAATATAATTCATATAAAAAATTAAGTGCTGAACATTACAATATATGCTTAATATTTTGGAATTCTTTATATTGTTTGTGTTCAAATATTTTTCATATTTTATTTTAACCAAGCATTTTTATGGTATATTTTAATTTAGATATGTTTCCAAGGTAAATAAGTATATAATTTTTTTGAAACACTAAAATTAATTAAATTTGAATTGTGAATATACTGTAATTTTTTTATAGTCAATTTTATGTATAAATCAAAAAAAATCTAAACACATTTTTTCCACTTTTGTAAGAATGTGTATTAAATGTAATTCTCTCCCCCATTAGTATTAGAATAATTTAAAAATGGAATTTTTTTTAATTATTATAATTAAAAGTACTTATAAATTTTAATATAAATATTGGTTATAATGAACAATAACCAGGAAAAATATTTATCACAACAATTAAGGGTAAAATGATTTGAAATGGTTAAAAATAATAAGATAAGTCTTCTAGATAATAGAAAAAAATATTAAAACCCATTGAATGATTTTATTTTAAACATAACATTTTATAATTCTATAATTTTTTATTTTGGATCCATTTTCGTGGGATATTAATTAATATATTTTAATCTTTTAAAAAAATCAAAGTGATTATTATCCCCCAATTATAAAAGGACACAACCTATACTACCATATCTGGACTTCAAGTATTTTTTTAGTTCATCCAATAAATTGTAAAATTTATTTATAACTTCGATTTCTATGTCCTAGAGGTCCTAGTACAATCATCAAAACATCAGATGATGTATTTGGTTATAAAAATTTGGAAGTTGCCTGAAGAAGATGTACAGCTCTTAACTGAGCATTTTTTTTACATTCATCTTATAAATCATTTAATTATATGATAAAAATTATTGAATAATAACACAATTATCTCCTATAGACATATAAATTATTATTTTATGTTTCAATAATTATTATTCTCTATCTCCATTAGATGGGAAATGAAATCATCATCTGTGCATGTGTGTTGACTATTGCATCGTGAAGCGTTGCATTTCATTTTTCATCAAAACACATAATGGATGGTTTCATGATTAATATATATATATATATATATGATATTAATGAAATAATTATGATTATAAAAATATAACATACTATTCATGCTCCTACCCTTTTCTCGTTAAAAATAATAACATCGCTCATGTATACGTATGGACTACCACCACCACAATGTGAAGTGATTCATTATTCAAGTCCATAAATCAAGGATAATTATTTATTTTTATAAAAATAATAGATATTCTATTTATAAGAATATTAAAATCTTGGATATTATGTAAGTGTGATAATATTTAAAGATTAACACTATTATTCTAAGACATACATGAAAAAAATACTCATCACTCGAAAACGGAGATTTTTATAAGTAATCATACATAAATCAGTATTGAAATTTTATAAGTGGGTAATATATGATATTATAATTAAATATATAGTTATATTTTAAATAAATAACACAGAAAATTTTATTATATACGGGTTTACAATAATTTTGGAGGAAATTAAAACTTTTTGTAAGAGACTTCTATTACAATCTCATTTTAATTCAGGATTATTTATATCCAAATTACTTTGAGAGAAAATATATTATCATAATATAATATAAAAAATATATTTTCATAAAATATAGTTAGGTTTGGATTTTAAATATTTATATTTCATTTATACTCTTATTGTATATATAATAAAAAATAATCGACATGTAAAGAAATTTATTTTAATGTTCTAGTTTAAATGATTTCATTCAAAATATTTTTCATCCATGAATTTTTTTTCTTTAAAATATTTTGAAGATTGATATTAATATTTGGAAATAATTTGTTAAAGTCATTTTTAATGTTGTATTACATTATATAAATAGTATTAAAAAGTAATATTTTTTTATTTTCTGAATAAGGAACTTCTTATCGAATTTTCGAATGAAAAAATTATTTTAAAAAATGCTGAAAGTATTAATTTTAATATCATCATGACTACTATATTACTGGAATATAATTTTATAATGTTCCCAGGGGTATTTCCAGCATAATTTTTTCTCACTATATTTTTTATTTTTTATTTCAAACATGTGATTTCAAAAATGAAAGGATTATTTTATTCCTGAAATTTTCTTGTGATATTTTAAAGATATTTCATACTTAAGAACACCCATTGATTTTAACAATAAAATGAACCAATTAAACCATCATTATTATTTATTTATATGGATTATGATGATTACATTATGATGATATATATTATTTATTCAACACATTAAATTTTTATATTACAAGGTTATCTGAGAATTAATTATATTCACAATTTAAAATATAATTAATGCATTGGATTCACAAGTGATGGGTAGGGCCTTGTTATAGATAACTCTTCATGGAATATATGAGTATCCTGAGAAAAAATAGCCATAATTCTATTTTGTATGTGTATTTTATTTATATCTACTTATTTATTAAGAATGATGTGATGGTTTGGAGGCATTTCTGGTTATATTTAGGATATATTAATTGAGTGTCTTAGGTCAAGTATTTTTATAATTATATGTTTTATATATCAAATATTTAGTTTTAAATATACATTTGTTTTTTAAGATGATATTTTCCATGTATTTTCATTTTATAGATGTTTTTAATTTAATGGAATGTGTTTTTATTATATATACTTAACTATTTATTATACCTTTTTTTTTATAATTGATTTCGATATACACAACCCTTATTGTTCATATGATCTCATGTTTTTTTTTCAAGGATGCAATATGGGGAGAATGTAACACAACAAAATTATAAAATAAGGAGATTTTGTAAGAAACCCAACACCAAGTGTGCAAGGTAATATTATATCCCAAGACACTACATTATATATAATATTTCAAGTATATTTTTTGTGTTAAATATATTTTGATTCCCACAACATTTGTTTTATCATGCGTTCAATGTAATGAGTTTCTTCGATGGCTTTCGTTACACACATTACTAGATCTTATGAAATACTATTAGTTTTATTATTTTAAAGGAAAATTAACTCCTAGACCTTAAATTTGTGTTTATTAATAGGATTAAATAACTTATTAAAATATATAATTTAAATTATTTGTTACCAATTAATTATAAATGAATATATAATTTAAATTAATGTAAAAGGAATTTTTTTTTATAAAAATTATTTTTAATCTATAAATTTGTTTTTCATAATAAATATAATTAATCAATTTTAGTAAATGATATTATATATATATATATATGTATATTAAATTTAATATTTTTAATATTCGTACCAAATAATTGATAGGGACTTCATAAGAAGAAATATATTTATAAACATAAAAACTACATTTTTCTAAAGCAATTTTTTCTGCATTTTAATGGAACAACTATTTTAAATATAATATTTATTAACATTTATATATTTTATTTGATATAATTAAATATATATTTTAAATTAGGATATAAAAATTATATTAGGGTAAATTATTGTTAATTTTCTAAAATATTTTATTTTACAAAGAGTACTGAAAAATATTGAGTTTTAATTGAATAATTCATTTTTGTCTACTTTATTTATAATTAAAAATTATAGTTTTTTATTTTTTAAAAGTTAACTTATATAATTAATACATCCCATAATACGGGTAATCTAATTTTAATAAATTTCACATTAAAATTTAATTTAAAAACATTAATATCCTATGAATATTTTCACATTAAAAACTCGCACTATCATCCTGTCTACGAGATTAATTTTAAATTGATTTCATTGAGTTCTATGTCTATAATTTTAAAAAATCAATTATATATATGGAATTAGAATAATTTGTAATCTGTATCAGTTTCATCTTGTTTTTTTACCAAAAATATATGTGAATGTAATTAATATTAATTACAATGATTAAGAGAAAAATTAACACAATAAGGGAGGAAACAATAAATTTAATGGCTAACATTAACTATAAATATTTCAAAATCATAATTTTTAGAGATATTTATACAATATCCTACATTTTTTGGAATTTTTATCACTATATATGGAATATTATGTATGGAAGACCTCTCAATTGTCTATACTTTTTTTATTTACAAGAATGCCCCTTCTCCTCCACCATAAAATGGCACTCAACCATCCCACTTATTCACAACTCTAAATAACTTTTCCCCATAAAAATCAGGAAAATATAATTTTTAAATTCCCCTAAACTCATTCTAGAGACCTCACCTTGGGCATAAATCTCTCTGAGGATGTCTTCTGCTATAAACCAATAAGAGTTACCCGAAAAAGAGTTAACTTTTTTTAATGATCACTATTATTTTATTTCTATATACACCACTAAAAATATTTTTATATATTTACTATGTAATAAAATGAGTATCCTAAATAATATATATTTTTTATTTCAATTTTTTAATGATACCTAAATAGTTCTATAAAATGCTATACATAATCGTGAACTGTGTGTACGACAGACTACAACATCACGAACCGATGTCTTGTATTTTTTCATTACTGCCTTTCAATGATGGGAATAATGATGTATTTATTATTTATATATTATATATATAATATAGTTATAATTTATTTATACATATACATTTATATTATAATATAGTCATTCATTTTATACATTTTTTTAATACGATAATATCATTTGTGGCCGTGTGGAATACAACCTCTTCAAAGAGATGCCATTTGTTCACAAATTACATGGAATGTATTAAATATGGGTTTTAATAAAAATATTTGATATATATAAAATAAATATTATATATTAATTTTAATATAAATTTATATAATTTATTTTTATTTATTTTAATATGATTTTTAAATGAAAGTAGCATTCATAATTACGTACGACCTACCATCTCCATGAATAGTTTGTTCCATTTACTATCTTCAAAGTGTATGGATATATATATTTATATATATATATCTAATATGTGTAATATTTAAATAATTTTTTAAATTCATTTGATTATGAAATCATGATCTATGTGATATAATCAAAAATAACTAGTAAAACCTTACTCGAGCACATGGCAATTAACACCAAAAAATGGTTAAAATAATTAAATATTATTAACAAATATAAAATAAGATATTATAATAAGCTAATATATGATATTATAAATATAATTATTATTTTTACATATGTGAATAACATTTTTAAATAATATAAATAGGTTTTTAATGTACATTCACCCCAAAATAACCATAAGGTAATGGATTTTCATCTTTTTTTTTACATCATTGAGATATATGTCATATTCACCACATATTGTTTATGTGGCCTATCTATTAAATTTTTTCATATATTATATCATGATATAATTTTTATTAATTTCATTTAAATTTTTAATTATATTATTATTATTTTATAGGATTCTGATTAAGATGAATCCACAATTTTAATTGATTTCGTCGAAATTTACTTTTTATTGTGACTTATTTGTTATTATGTAATAATTAAATTTATTTTATTTTATATACTTACCATTTTTAATTAAATATCATGTATCACTCATACATCATGGTATTTTAATCTTCACATTAAATTTTCTAATCCATAGTGTTTAAAATGAAAATTAATTAATGGAAAAATTAATTTTTTCAATATCACTTCTTTTGTGATTTTTACAATTATATTGAAACTATAACTTTTTAACTCCATTTTTCACATAACATTAACATTATATTAATGTTATATATTCTTCTATTATGTATTTTATTATAGTCTAAATTGTATTCAATTTTTATATACGGTGTTTACTTTGAATATTATTTAATAAATTTTTGAAATGTTCATATAGGGGAATTCATTAGACTAGATTTCATGGTTGGAGCCTGGTTATAGATAGAACATTGATGCATTGGTATTTTCATGAGAAACATTAGTTGAAAAAATTAAATTGGTATAAACTGTATTAAGAATAGATCATGATGGTATACTGGTTCTTGTTATAGAAACATGAAGTCTTTTATTAAAGCATTTCCTTAATTTAGTATTCAGTTATTATTATCAATAGGATTCTCACTATGAACTAATCTATCGATTCATTTCATTTTCAGGTAGGGTTTTAATGGAATATTTTTTCACTTATCTATCTTTCTAAATTTATTATTCCTTATCCAATTATTTAAATTTAATTTTTGTTTAGTTATTTACCATTCTTTATAGATTATTCAATTTTAATTCATGATATCTTCTAATGTAGTAAACCCTCACTCAAAATTTTTTATCACCATTATTTTGTTTGCTTTCACCTAGTTATTAAGATGGAATTTTTGAATAAGTTTTTAAGGATACAGTTTAATATATTTTGTAATGTATTATGTTTTTTTATATTCCCAATGTAAAGTGGGTTATTTACAGGTAATCTGGTTTATCTAAAAATAATAATATTTTTGGTCCTTTCAGAATTGATTCCTGGAAATATTTCACATGTAATAAATTATGGCCCCATATCTAGTTTTTTTGGGTAAGGTAGTCACAATATTTTTTTCATTTAGTATAATCAATTTAATTCCATTCAAATCAATATTATACTTTATTTCATTGGAAATTAATTTTAATTATTAAGGAAATTTTTTATAGAAACTCCTTTAGCCAGGTTTTAATAACATATATTAATAATAATTTCATATAGTAATAGGAGTTTAATCAATTAATAAAAATTATATATTTATATTCATCATAATTAATATTACCTAAAATTTGAATTATTATTTTTTAATTATTATTAACAACTTTAATAAATATTTATCACCTCTGTTAAGGGAGAAATGGGTTAAAAGGGTTAAAAATAATTGGACAGGGATTAATGATAATATAGAAAAAAATTTAAACAATATTTTTCGGTTTTATTTCACCATTATCCTTATTGACATTGAATAATATTTGTTTTGAGAAATTGTTCTTGAGTAATACCTTATTTTAATTTAATCGTTATGAAAATTTGATATATGTACTCTCCCTTACATAAAAAAGGACACCACCTATACTTTACTATCCCTAATTAAAGTGCCTCAAAGATCATGAAATCCCTACCAAATTCATATTGAAGCATATCTTCCCTTATACCAAATGTATAATGTTTATCAAAATAATATCCATTGTAGGTTTTGGTTATATAACAAAGAAGTTTGTTGAAAGAAAACAAATACCTCTGAACTGATTATTATAATATTATTTCATCTTATAAATACATCAATTCCATAATAACCATGATGATATAATAAAATTATTATGTTACATATATAGATATGTTATTATGTCAGTTGTGAAATCTTTTTTCATTTACTTATCCATCTATGGGGAAATCAAAATCATCGTCTGATCATATACGCACACTACCGCCTAGCTAAGTTATATGTGATTTTCTTATAAACCATTCATGGATAGTTATTTTGATTGATATAATTCTTATATGTGATATTTTTTATTTAAATATTTTTTTTAATATAATAGATTATTTACCTTATTACCCCTAGAACTCTTTAAAAATTGCGACGTCGCTAATGCATTCAAGTGGACTATCACCACCATGAAGCATTGCAATTCATTTTTTTATCCACTTTTTGCGGATGATTATAAATCTGTTGATAATGAATATATATGATATTCATATCTTTAATAATATTATGTATATGATGAATCAATGATAAATATAAAAGGATTCAAACTATTGAACTGGAACTAATATGAAATAATATACAACTAACACTCATAAATAATGATTTTTATAACGAATTATTAATAAATATGTGTTGAAATAATATTTGTATATAATATATGATCTTATCACTACATAAATAGTTATATTATAAAATTATATTGAATTTATATTATTTGTACAGAGGGGTAAAATCATTATGAGGTAATTAAAACATGAGGGAAGAGTTTTTTTTACAATCTTATTCTATTTTGAGAATGTTTATGTCAATATTTCCATTTGGAAAATTATATTACCCTATTTATATAAATCCATCAATATTATTATCCTTTAGTTATTTTTTTATCTTCATTTTAATTTTCCATCTCTTGTAGAATCAATATTCAATAATTAAGTTATGTGTAAGGAATATTCATTTAAAAAACTGTTTTGATGTTTTCATATCAACTATTTTTCTTCCATGCGTATATTTTCTTTTAAAATTGTTGAATTAATGTTTTTGATATTATAAAAATATTTTATAAAGTTATATTTTACTCATGTTATACATTATATTTGAGGATTAAGGAATGATTCATCCTATAATTTTTAAATATGTATTTTGTTCTTGAAATGGTGTGAAAATAATCTTTGGTTTATTCTACACCACATGAATAATTTTTTCTACCATCATTAATACTGTATTAATTGAATATTAGTTTCATTTATATATTTTTATATTCAATTAAAATGTTTGTTCTGATATTTTGGATGTTTTATGATTTAATATATGTGATTTAAAAATAGAAATGGATATTTTCCTCAAAAACTGATAATGTAATATTTCATATGTATGTTACTCTATGATAAAACACATTGATGTTACTTGGGAAATGATCCAATGATACCATATTTGTTCTTTAATTGTATGGATTATATTAATGAAATATTTATGTTACATATTATTGATTCTTTATAGATATTATTTTGACTTAATAAGGCATTTTGAGATTCAATAGTATTAATCATTCCATATATGAGAAATATATAAGATATAGATGTTTTATGTGGCGATTGATTATAGATAGATCCTTGATTCATTAAAAGTTTTCTTGAGACCAAACATAAGTTATTCAATGTTATATGGGTATTAGGTTTACAATAACCCATTTTTAGAAATAATTTCTTTATTGAGTTTAATTTCTTGTAACATTAATGATATCATGGTTGAGAGGCCTTGATCAAAAATATCAATAAATACAAATTTAATCTATTATGAATTAATTTTTTATTACACATGTGTTTTTTATATTGATTTTATCCATGTATTTTCATTGAAATCATGTAATTGATTGAATAAAATTTCTTATAATTGTCCACATAGTATTTTATTTTGCCTTATTTACTCATGATATTTATTGTTTTACCAAACATTACTGAGCATTTAATTTAACCCATTATATGTTTTCCTTTCACTAGGATATTAATAATGATATTATTAATGATACAAATGGTGAATGATTTTTTTCTATTATATTTTTTTAATGTATGATGAGAAACATGTATGTTTCTAGTTTTTTTAGGTCTATAGAATTAATTTATCCTATGTGGTGAGATCCCATATATCATGTACCACTGATATAAAGTAAATAATAGCTATAAGTTAATAGTTTCCAATTATTTCATTATATATATATATATATCATTAGGTGCACATTCTTTGTGTGAATATAACAATTAATATGAGACACCAAACATGATTCTTTGTTTATAATAGAATATCTGCATAAATATTTAACAAATAAAAAATAAATTTGTAACATATAAAATATTATTAATTCCGTTTGGCTATTATGTGATATAATTAAAAAAACCCAACCACACATGTTATTCATATATATCATTCATTGATATAGAAACATAAGCTAGTTTTATAACAATCACATGATCCATATTACCATGGTGATTTTGAGAAGATATCCAATCAAATATCAAACACCTTTCTAGTTTTACCATGTTAAATACTTAAAATATTCCATAATTAAACATATTAAAATAAAAAAAAATTCTCTAGTGATCCTAAAAAGATACAAGATGGCTTCCTAGTCACAATTTATGTTTGACACTGGAATATAAAAAACACATCTGGGAAAATTGTAACATAACCAAAACCACGTACATTAGAATATGGGGATCCTATTATTAATTTTTTATCTCCCAAAAAAACTAGGATAAATAGAACTCCAGGTCGGTATTATATGACACCCTGAATCCTAGGTCTCAAGGACCCTTCCTCATCAGTCATGCAATCCAAATAGAATTCATCAATATATCTATTATAGAAAAAATATTGAAATTTAATTTCATATATCCTGAACTCTATTTAGAGACTCTTATATACCTTTTACTTCACTATATGATAAAAATATATAAGTTAATGATTACTCATCTCACCATATCAAAATTTAATAAAAACACCTCTATCTCTAAAATATTCCCATTAGGATTCTAAATCCTTTATTACTTAATTTATCTATCAACCCTAGATTAGTATTCATACAAGGATAATGAAATAAATTGCATTATTAATACAAATTGGTGTATAATTTTTATAAAAATGGACCTATATAGGATTCACCATCTATTTATATCCTTATAGTCATTATCTAAAGTAAATTATCATATATAAAAACTTTTCTCAGCCTAACCATGCTCTAGACATTTACTGACAACTCGTACCTAACCACAGATCCCACATATTATAAGGTATACCTATCACCCATACTATCTATAAACATAGGGATTCTTGAAAAATGTTCATGTTAAATATATTCTAATTACCCACTCAAGTATAGTAAGATACACAAAGGATGACACATTCTAACTTTCTCTCCAAAGTGCTAGTAAAAAATAAATATGTACTTTTACACTAAAAAGTGACTGTTAGTAATCTAATCCAACAAAAACACTAAAAAATCTAATCATATTATTTTATGACCATTTACAATAAATAATCCTCATAATTATGATTATCAGTTTGAAAGACCAAACTTGTAGTCATACTAAAAAACTTCGAAAGTTAGAAACAAACTAAAATCACCCTATAAGGACTTATATGTTTGGATTCCATTACCCATTCCAAAAATTATCATCATAATATACTTATATTAAATTGTAGATCCCATGACACATTATTTTTGGTAAACCATCACTAGTAATTATTAGATTTTGAATGTGGTCCCTGATCATCTATCTAATTAACCAATCTGAATGTCGAAAACCTAGCCTATAATAACCTAATTAATATACACCTAATATAACATGATTATTAACATTAGATATATAATTAATAACATATAAATATATAATCTTGGTGTTATTTTGAGATTAGGTACATAATATATAAAATTAAAATAAATATTAATAAAATTTTGATCTCAAAATGTGTTCTTAATTGCCTCTTTTCTTTTATTGAAAAAATGATTTGCTAAAAAAATAACTAAATGAAATTTGTGTGTTTATAAATCATAGTAAGGAATTATACAAGGTAATGAATTATATCATTTTTGTCCTGTGGTATGATATGATATTAGAAAAATAGAGGATCATAAATAATCATATACAAGTATGGAATAAAAATGATCATATGATAAGATCGTGGAATTATATGAATTTAGAAAAAAAATAAAACTTGATATCATAATCATAATTAAATTATAAATAACCATACAATAAAACATAGTGTGATAGACCTATTTCACATGCATAATTAATGGTATATCAGGATATTAAAATATTACCCAATACATTGGGGGGACGTATAAATTATGTCTCAAAAAAATACGTCCATGAATATTTGTTCCACTAATGGAAACATAATCATATTTAGATTATATCATAAGAAACTCAAGAGAAAGAAAATTACCCCAAAAAAATTTCTGAAAATATTACTAATAAATATATCATATTAACTCTAAAAAATAAGGGACTAAATAATTTTGTATGTTCATTATAGAGTAATGAATCATAGTTAATGAATATCGATATCATGTGAAGAAGTTCATAATAAAGTAGTGGATATGATGGTACAGGAAAAAATATTAAATGATTATTTAATAAATGATTAATGAATATTTAAGGAAGGAAAGTCCACAATTTTTTCCTTAATACATGAAATACAGAAGATTTTCTTTCAATAAATTTTTTATTTTAAAAAAACCCTAAATTAATAAATTCATTTAAATTGTGATACAAGAAATTAAATAAGAATAAACAAATTCAGTTAATCTGGTTTTTTAAAATAAATGTGAGAGAATGAATGTTCTAAAACATGTATATCCCTAGAAATGAAAATGATGATAATATATTATACTTCCCAAAAACAGATGTTTGTTTTCAAAAAAACTATTATGACATTATGTAGAGATAATATTAATATAAAAGAACAATAATAATATATTTTTCATTATATGTAACCTAGATATAATATTTATAAATTGTGAGAATAATATAAAAAGGATTATAAATTTAAATTAATGGTTAAGAGTTAAAAATTTACTCATTTTTTCACTCCTTTTAAAATTGAATTGTGACTTAAATGTGTGGAATTTTGATGAGATTAGAACCTCTAGAATGTCTCTAAAAGTGTTTGTATTTATTTGAAAGTGTATAGAAAATATAACAATCTTAGGCTGTGAGAATAAATTTCTTGTAATGATGTTTATTTATATGGGGATGATTGGGATGTTTTAGGATAAAAAATTTGAATAAAATATTATATATTCTTATAGTGAAAAGACATGAGATACAGTGGTGTGGATATTTTTATATAAAATGAAACAAAAAAATAAAATATTCAACTCACTTATATGGACTACAATAATATTATATATTCACTATTATAAAATTATGACTTATTATAAACTTTTATAGTATTTTACAATTCACATATATATTTTACTATTTAAAAAAATATAAAAACATAGGCCTATATAAATATGAATTAATTATTAAAAATAAATCAAATTTAAATTATTTGTATCAATATGAGAAATTTAATATTTTAATAAAATACTCTTTTATTTAAACTACATATTTTTATAACCGAATAATATATATGACCATTAAAAATTTTTCTTCTCATTTCATAAAATTATATTTTTATTTATATCCAAATTACTTGGGATTTATAAAGAATAATTTTTGAAAAAAAATATTACATTTTTCTAGATGTATTAGAAAATGTATTTTAATGGAAAATGATATATGTTTTCCAAAAAGTACAATTATGCTCTCATTATCAAATAATTATTTTTAAGATAATTAACATCTTTTATTATTTCCCTATGATATAATAATATTATATTTTTCTTTTCTAAATACTGAAAAATATTTTTGTTTTTTATAGTGGTCATGAAAATATTCCTGACTATAAGTTTTAATATTCTAACAGTCGAATTGTTTTTATAATTGCAATAAGTACCAAATATTTCCCACGATCCCCATCCAATTGTATTCCTCACAAGGGTTTATATAGTTCATTAAAAATCTTTTGATTAAATTCATTATTTTTTTATATTTTTACAACGGCATTCATGTCCCTAATAATTCATGGAAACTAGATGGATCTAACATTTCATATTCTAGTTGTTTTATTTTCTAGTAGTTATTCTCCCATTATATAATTTCCTATTTAATGGATTATTTTTATTCTCAAAATTCTACTTAATAAATTCATATATATATATAAATATTGTTTTTTTAGATATTACATGTTTTTTATATAGTATTCCTAACTATGACACACATATTTATTCAGATGCAAGATTACATATATAAAATCAGAATCAATTCATTCTTCACCCTTTTGTAATTTTACACATAAAATTTTATTATATTAAGGTACAAAATTTTCATTTCTTCCTCAGTTTCCTAATTTTCATCTCTGTACATGTGGTTTCTCTAATGTATATTGATTAATTTATTTGTGTTTATGTGTAGAAAATTGTTTTTTATGGTATAAGATCATCATGGTCTGCTCCTCATAAGAGATATCATTCAATGACTATTCCACCATTAGATTTAGTATATATTATGTATTTGTCATATAAATGTATTAGTGGGAATATATTATGCACCAAATGAAGGTTTGGTTGGAGTTCAAGGTGATAGGTTACAACCCCAATGCAAACAAGAATCCTAAGGGGTCAAATGTATTTAGTATATTTGTTTCCTTTCTTCTAAAATATAATGACCGAATTTTAAGAGAAATATAAAAGGAACACTTTATCTAACACCATAAACAATAGGTCTCATTAAATATTTTTAGTATATCTATTCTGTTAATAAAATGATAATCTAATGATTTTTTAAATGGGGTTGACCTTATCTTCCATTTATTTTACCAATTTTTATTCATGAAAGATTGTATTCCCTATATTCATCATATCACATTTGATTACAAAGTATCTTTATATAAATGAATTTTTCATGATCCATTGGAATGCATGAGTGGATGATTTTACTATTTCGTAACATTACTAGATAAAGACGGCAATTAAAGCCTCCTTTTAAGACTACAAACAAAGATCTTAACATATACTGATGTGTCTAGATAAACCGTTAAAAAAATTAGACTAGGTGTGATAAGTAATACTAAAGTTCAATTATATGTTTAAGGGTTATTAAATATTCATCATTAACATTATGGTTAACATAGAATTTCAAACAGATAAAATTTATAGTAGTGTTCAATATATCCTCAAAATTTCTATAATGTATATCATTATATGTTGATCAAGATGATGTCCTCTCTAATGTGGATGAAGTGATAATTCATTATAATAAGATAAAAAACAACTCATATGGAGTTTTTTCTTTGTATATATTTGGATGTCCATTGAGAAAATATATGTTGATGGTTCCCCACTTCCATGTAGGTATGGGTAATGGTTTCATCATCACATTGGTTGTTGGATGTTCTTTCATCAATTGACGGTACACTAAACACTTTGATATATATTTATAGGTCTTATTTTTCATATTTTCCCACGTTATGTGCTCTTATAGAACTCTTTACATATTTTTTCTCATATGTTGGATAAAGATTACTGGGCTTTATGTATCATGTAATGGATACGTTATTATCTTAGGCTACGATGGTATGCATAATATTGTCACAAATCTCACATCTAATCTTTATCAGTGTATAATTATCAGGTTTTCCACTTCATTAATGCATCAAGATTTTTTATATATTGGTATCCACAAATTTAGATTTTATATTATCCTCCATAATATATTTTTTTTAAATCATTGAAGTAAGATTATTCATTTTTCTTTCATTAGAAGTTATGATGTTAATATTTTAAATTTTTATAAATATTAAACATCAATAAATTCTAATCATAGATAATGTAATATATTATTTTTTATATAGAGAATCAAAATACTTATTCTCTTTTTTAGGATGGATATGAATTTAGAAATCATAGTATTTGATCAAAGCTAACAATCTTCAGTGTTTCACTTTCAGCGTCCTCTTTTTGAATATATACTTCAAGATCATATTAACTATATATATGTTACATTTCCTTTCATAGATATAATTCCATCAAAATATCAATTTAAAGATTACTTCAACTAAATATAAATCATCTATTGAACAATATTACTCATAAACCATCAACTTTCTTTAGGAATTTATAATTATACTATCATTATTCCGAAGTAGACATCCAAACACATTCCTTGATGCATATTTTTTTATCAAAAAATCTTTCTCACTAGAGGTTTTTGCATGTAAATATGCGTTTATTTTCCACTTGTTTAATTAAATGAATATCTCTTAACATCCGTCATTATTTATATACCTTAATCCAGTTTAATGTATCATATTTATTCTATTGGAAAATATTGGGAAATTCTCAAAAATATATCAGTAGTACCCTACTAATAAAAAGCAATTATGGGTCTACATTATAGAACTTGGTCTTGGATATTCCATGACCACCCTTATATTTGATTGATCTATATATATCGAATTTATTGTGTTATTATACTCTTATAATGTTAGTTTTTCTATCCATTGGTGAAATTTAATATATTCTCCATATAAAGTATCATTTCTCAAAAAACATTTTTCACCTCACCCAAACACTCATGATTTTCCTCATTAATTTTAGAGTATATGATATCATGTATAAATGACAAAACAAATTCAAGGAAATATCTAATGACTTTATTTACCATATCTCTGGTAATTTTTGAGGATTATGTGTAACACCCACAATCCTAGTTACCCAGATATGGTTTTTTAATTATCACATTGAAATTTGATTGTGTCATGACCCAACTCACTGATGACTGATGTGTTACAACCCAAAGCCCATCTTAAATAGGCTAGGGTCTGGTGACTAGTTCCGAGTAGGTATATTCAAAAAATAGAAGGAATTATGAAAAAATACCCACACACACCCATATCCAAGTCCACCCAATTCTAAATTGTGAAACAACTAAAACAATGCATTCATACATCAAGGATCCCGCAATAGATTGTGATAGTAATGTAATAAAAACAAAAAAGGGGAAAATAAAAGCCCAACCAAAAAACTTTAAAGATTTGAACTTACTCTATTTGTGAGGATTAATTTCAAATATAAGATCCTAGTAAATACTATAGTATGAAAAACATCATCTATTATCCATGGATCCCCTATCCTCATAGAACACCATCAAATAGATCATCGTCTTCATAAGACATGACTTTTGTGGGAAAATCCATTACCTAGATGAGTATAATAATACCAAGTAGGACTATAACAAAAAAACTTAATATGATCATCCATGTATAGTCAGCTGAATTTAATATTATACCATCAATGTAAATCGGTAACATGAATATATACTCAAGAAATACACTTCACCACAAGTAAGTCATAACCAACTACCATCCATAGGTTTATACTCAGAGAAATTATCGATCATATAAAATAAACTCCATGATAAATTCTATAATCTAAGACACTCGATAAATAGTCCTAGAATACTTGGCGCTACCCAAGAATGCTCAATGGTCGAAGAATAACCTGATACAAAGATATGGGGTCAAGTAGTGAACTGACGGGTGACACCATAAACTCAATTTGGATCAATATTCTGTGTATGGGTTCATATAAGAATGATTCCATAAACCCTACTAATACGATCTACTATATTGAGAATCAACTCCCTACTCAGATAGGACAAACTAATTCATCAAACCATGCATATGGAATAAAGTCGATAGAGGGTCGCACTCTAGTCTCAGGGAGGGATATCTCAACTCTATTTGATATTAAAAAATGAGAGGGGATCGCATTCCACTAATGTGGATGTAATTACACATTGTACACTTGATGGAATGTCTAAGGTAACAAAATCAACCTATATTAATACAAAATAAATTAATAAAGAGGTACTAACAATCTTAAAGTCATTACATGACAAATACCCTTGATAACATTTACTGTCCAACTATCCAAAAGATGTCCCATGTGGTAAATACTAAAATAGTCTAATAAATATCAAGATACATGATTTTTTGTAGGAGTGTACTATGTGTAGAGATCTCTTCTAACCTTCATGTATGATTCTTTGTGAGTCTGTGTACTTTTTCATACCCGTGTACCAACCCATGTACTGGTGTCCATGTCCGTGTACACCGAGTTTTGTATGTTTCAAAGTACAAGGCAATAACCTACCATGTTATTTTTTACATGCCCTTCAACTTCCAAAATTACAGATAGATCCATCATAAAAGGGTCAAATGGCATTTGACCGAGTCACACAGTGTGTGATACTTATCTCTAGTCGAATCCCTAGCGATTTAGCCAGTGTGGCTAACACTTTGTGTATTGCCACATTACACACCATGTAATGTTGGATTCTCTAGATCCATTGGTTCTTCCAATTCATCTTCCGCTACATATAAAATTCTTATGTCCTCAAAATAATCTATAAATAAGGTTTCAATGAATCCTATAGTCACAAAATCATAGGATTCTAGTCTTCAAATATACTCAGGATTCTTCTTCTCGTACCTTCCAACCCTGCAACATCCATTTCATGGTATGAATAATAATGAATGATTATGTATCATTATCCATACATTAATCCATTGTCACTATCTATTCTCTGATCGAAATAACCATCATGTGTTGCACCTGTGGATTTGATCTGTTGCACTACACAATAGTTTCACTATGATCGAGAAAAGTGTATAAGTCAAACCGTTTTCCATGAAAAATACCAATTTTTATTGAATTAATAAATAGGGGAAAAATATATAAGACACAAATTTTAGGAATAATCATTGGTTATTTTTTATTTCTCCTCGATCCATTGTCATAGAAGAATTAAAATGAGGAATACATCATAAAAAAACATCCAAAAAATTAATTCTACTGACGTTGTACATATCAGTTATATTCATTGATTTAATTCACGTTCATAATTTTATTATTAACAAGACATAAATATGAATGAAAAATATTCTACATGGATTTTGGATGGATCATCTATGGGAAATGGTTCTATATTTTGACCATTAATAAGATCCACAAAATCTATAAACAAGACGATCCATGATCTAATCCCAATCTATCAACATCACCTTGAGATATCTACAAAAGTTGTGTAGATCTTCAGGGATTAAGTGGGAGATCATAATGAAATATCACAATCATATACTTAATTTCTAAAATCATTACTTCATCACAAATAATAAAAAAAATTAATTATTTAATTTATTTCAATCATCTATGTCGGTGATGAATTTTTCAGAAAAATCTCATCCCGATAAAGATTATTTCATGACTAAGTTAAAAACTATATTCTTTACTCCACAGTGCCCTCAAATTTCTGATTCAGGCCCACATTCAATATTTATTTCTATTTTTTTGTGAAACTATACATTCATGCTATTTACTATATTTAAAATATTTCAAAAATTTATTCTAGTCACAATTGTTCTTAAAATCACATGGTATCTCAGCCCCTAGTCTCGAAAACAATCCATATAATATTCACAAATATGGCACTGAAAATCAATGTCATTAAATTATCCCCACCATAGGGATTTTCATCCTTAAAATATTAAAACCACTCAAAGGATGATTAAATTGGGCTTACATCTAGCTCTAGTGATACCATACATTATCCTCATGATACTTGTGCTACCACTGGACACACACAAGGGGAATCAATAACCCACAAGGGATCCCCTCATTTTGATAATCAATCTCCATCACGTAATGTTTAAAGTTATCTCCATCTTCTATGTCCATATCATTCCAAAAGATAACATATGAAAGTACATGCACATATTGTTAGAGTTGGTGGCCTAGAACCAACTACTTTGTACTTTATTTATTATATAAACACCTTATCACATAATTATTGTTCTTCTACGTGAAAATTAATGTGATAATATCCCAAGGATAGCTGTTGCATTAAAGGGTCATAGAAGATCCCTGCTATGATGAGAACCCAGAAGTGCCATAACACTATTCTCTAATATATTTTCTATGGAGGGTTGATGTTATTTGAGGGATAGAAATAATACAGGACATTAAGGGTGAGGACTCATAAAACATTGAGGAACCTTCTCATGGTGTGATCCCTTGGTAATATCTATAAGGATATTATGAGAACAAGACCCACCAGTAAGAAATATACATTTCATAATGTCATTGGAGGTTTCTATTAGCGGATATTTGTATTGGTCCTTGTACTTTAATATTTTTCATAATGTGTATTACAACTTGAACACTTAGATGTATTGATGAAAATTGTGGCGACACACTGTTTGTAGCGAGGTAGGATACTTTGGGTGCGTCACAATTAATGTTGCATTAATAGATAATGTGAGAAAGGATTTATCCATTATGTTCCATAATGGAATTATATATCTCAGGCCCTTTGATAGAATTTATATATCATAAATAAATCTATGGCTATGGTAAAGAGTGGGTGAGTTCAATTTACAAAAGTCAAAGAAAAAATAATCGAGCACATGGGTTGATGCCACTAGCACACAACCTACTTCATCCGAGATTTCATGTCAAAGGGATTATATTACATGATAAGCGGTCGTATGAGGTGACATGTCAATGCGATGTTAACTTCTTTCTCTATGGGTTCCTTATCATGTTGTTAAATGCTAACCATGGACTTTAGGCAGGCTCCACCTAATGCCACTGAGAAAGAGGCCAAGATCGTCACACACTAACTGTGTCCATGTATCTTAGTTAAATATTAAGTTAACAAGTTAAATAAATATTATTACCGACTATGGTTTAATAATTATTTAAGGATTCTTAATTTCATTTGTTTCGATGCTAGTTATTCAAGAGAATATATTGTAGGTGAAATATTATATATTTATTAGCGATTAATGCAGTTACATTTATTTAAGAAATAAATAGAAAATACTCAAGGTCTACTAAATGTGGTGGAGAAAATAAATAAAAATTAAAAAAAGATAAACATGTCGTGTACATTGAATGTATATACCATGTTGTTTTCATGGAAAACGAGTAAATTCTATGTATTTATGATTACACATTGTTTAGTTTTACTAGTCAGAATTTTGAGAAAATACTATCATTTTATTCAATGATATTTATTATAATCAATGTGGGTTCCTCTCAAGGAATAATCATTCGACATGGGGGATTTAAATAAGAGTTAATGAAATAAATAAAATGTGTAATGTGTTTATTTATTTCCATAACCCTATATCATCAAACCCAATTATAAATATCCTCACAACCCCAACACTTTTCCAAAGATAATTGTTGTGCACAAAAATTATGGAGAATTCTCTCAAGGCCGAAATAACTCCTTCCTATAAGAATGATCTCAAGACTGAGAGAGATCATCCTCCATAAAATCAAGGAGATCTAATATGGACAACACAAGAAAAGGCTTCTCCACGCGAGCACCCAGAGATTCCTTTGGCGATGTCGAGAGATACATGGTGCACATGTGGATCACCGCTAGAGGAAGTCTACACTTGTCTTCTACGATGCAACGATGAATCACATCGGATCGTGGCCGGAGACATCAATGAAGGATGAATTTCCATCATGGAAATTATTTTCAATTAATTAAATTAATTATAACCAACATATGTTGATCCAATATTTATTGTTATGGGACTCCCTCTTTCTTTTTTATGTTCTTCATTGTATTCCGACGATCTGGCATTTTATTATCATGATGGATCTCAGATTGATCATTGATAATGATATAACTAAAGTTGGTCAAACCCACCAATGCACTTCCACTGCACTTGGAACCTAAAAGAGGTATCAGAGGGAATATATCATTGATTACAATTATATATGTTTTCATTGGTGATTTACGGATTTAATAATTTAGTTGTTTCATTTCATGTTAATCATTCTTTAAAATCTGAATCTCGATATATGTTCCTCCCATCTCATTTATCTTTCACCTTACAAAATATAATTTTTGTTTTATTTTTGATTAAAATAAAATTTAGGAACTCATCCATAGTTTCCAAAATCTCCTGGCTATACAACACCAGAATACACAGTGTGTATTTAAAAGTAAACGTCATATAGTCTAGGTTCAATGCATTGACTGATCGGCCAAATTAGGTCGTGTATTGGATCCTATCTAATACATTTATGGAATAGTCTATTGACCAGGAATAGGTGGAACACTGTTTCAAAATTACACATCATTTAGTCCAACTGAACAGGACATGTAATCCCTTCAGGTTAGGGTTGGACCATGTACCTCAGACATGATTTCCCATCTAGAAATCATGTAACGTGGATAATACTTGGAGTGTGTCCCACTGAACACATTGTGTACTTCGAAAATTTCCGAGTTGCATGTACAATCCATGTCCTTGGGCGTGTACTTCAGATTGATAGTGAACAAAAGTACACACCATGTAGTCAAAACTACATGTCGTGTACTCATCCAAATTAAGAAGATTTAGTAAAATTTATTATTATATCATACAAACCCTTGATACGTGTACCATAGTGCAGGTGTAAAGCTGAGGAACAATATATTATAGGTGTTTTATATATGTTTGTTTAATTTAACATCTATGTAATGAATGGGAATTCAACGGGTTACCTCCATGGTACAAGTTACGTACAAAAAAAATTTAAATGAATTTATTTTTTTAAAATTAGGATGGGTGATAATCTCAAGGAAATTCAATAAAACGGTTTAATATAAAAGGATTTATTAATTAAATATAATTAATTTATTAAATCATGATTTATATTAAACAATAACGATTAAAAAATTAAATTCTTGTCTTATTAATGCGTAATATCGTTGCATGCATGGATGATCATGAGCTAGACCAATCCCATTGTATGTGGATGGTTTATTTTAATTAATTTATTTAAATTAAATTTTTTGGTCTGTGATCCGTCTCCTCATTAATATGTAGGGCCTCTGCGCCCAAGGTTTATTTTATGTAAAAAACCCTTTTACCCCTCACCTGCATGTGAGATAAATGCATCTGTAATGGATGGAGATCCCAAGCTAGTGGAGGCAACTCAAGTCAGAATTCAAGGTAAAACCAATACAAGGAGATACAAATGTGTACAGGTGGAAAGCATTAAAAATGAACCCAAAAGGTTCATGGTGTTTCTCCACTAGTTCTTCGGTTAACTTATCAGCCACTAGATAAATTAACCAATAGAACAATCACATGATCATACCATTAATTTTTTTTCTGTCAATTGCATGGTTTATTTATTGTGGGTGTGTTGTACGATAACACAATTAATGAATTAAACAAGCATGCAAGATAGAACTAAAATAAGGCTGTCTTATGCATAAATATTATCATAGGCATGGTTAATCACTTAAGTATATCCCAATTAATATTAACAAGCATGTAAGAAAAGATAATAAAATGGAAATTTACGTATAAGGATAAAAATCCCTCAAAGAAATATTATGTCGTTATAGCCTTCCATAATCTTGGTTAGAATCGAACCATAGTTCAAAGTTCTTGACCCACCCTAGTTGGGGTAATTTCAATTATCGAGGAGTTCTAATTTAATGTTTTGGGTTGACCTAACTCGTTTCACATCAAGGGTTGACTGCCACAATAGTACATGGAATTTCCAAGAGGAAAAGGATAAGGAAATCCAAAATAAAAGGATTTCGGTATTGGGGAGTCCACTCAGTGGATGAAGGAGCTGTGAGTTAATGCAGTTGGAATTTGGAATGCCAACCTAAAACCCTTCAAGTTTCTTGACCAACCCAAGTTGGGGTAATACTATGTGAAATATGGATCCTTGACACTATAATATTTAGGCAACAGAATATTCCGAAGTCAATGGTGAGGGCTATTGGATTTCGATAAAATAGGGGAGTCTAATATGTATTAATTTATTTATTTGTCTCAATTTTGTAATAATCTTATAAACTTTTTCTCGTCCTAATTTTTATAAATTGTAAGATAATGACTTCAAACATATCATTCCGAACTATACTTGATAAGGAAAACCTTCTCACCAGAACCAATTTCCAAGAGTGGTAGAGGTGTTTATGCATCATCCTTCACCATGAGAAGAAAATTTTTTTGCTGGAAGAGCTTGTTTTAGTTGCACCTGGTAAATAGGCCAGTGATTAGAAAATATATCTCTATGCGAAATAAATGGATGATTCCACATATGTCTACTGTTTCATGCTATCGGCCGTGACTAATATGATCGTGAAGAAACATGAAAACATGGACACATATAGTATGATGTCTCTCATTAAGGATCTCTAACAAGATAAGGCGAGAAAAGAGAGATATGAGATATCCAATTCATTGTTTAGAACTAATCTTCGAGATTCTGTGCCATCTGGGGCTCATCTAGTCAATCTTATTGGCTACATTGAACGTCGGGACATATTCGGGATTAAATTCCCATATAAGTTGCATACATGTCTCATCCTGTCATCACTACCCAAGACCTTCTCAAGCTTTATTGTCAACTTAAACATGATAAATGATGAGAAGAGTTTATCAAAACTTATAACCTTGATTATCCAGGTATATAAGGACATGGGGTGTGACAAACCCGTAGTTCGTATGGTGAATATGAAAAGGAAGGACAAGGCAAAGGGGCCAAAGACTTATAAATGGTATGAAGCCCCCGAGTGTCATCCCTCCAAGAAGGGTAAGATCCTAAGTTAGGGAAAGAAATGGGAGGCAGTATGTTTTTCATGTGGAAAGCAAGACCACTAGAAGATGAATTGCACTCAGAAGTGTGGGGACTCTAAATGTGTGTTCGTTATCGAGTGTAATATTTCCATTTCTACAAATTAGGTATTATATATAGCTTGTTGGGATCAAATATATACTCAAATGCAGGAACCAAGTAGATTTAGAATGATTTCAAGAGGAGAGGTGGATCTTCAAGCTACCAGTGGCGCAAGGCTGGATGCATTGGCTATTGGCGATTACCACCTCTCATTTCCAACAGGGATGATTTTGGTTTTACATAACAATTATTGTGTGCATAGTGTTACCAAGAACATAATTTTTGTATTGTATTTGGATATGGATGGATTTATTTTCATGTTTGGAAATAAGGGTTTTATATTTTATAAGAATAACATATGTTATGGTATAGAACATTTAAATAATGGTTTGTATGTATTAAATTACAAAAACCAAGTGTTGGAAATCGATAATGAAACAAACTCACATGACTCATACATCACCCAGTTGTGGAATCACCGTCTCAGTCCTGTAAATGAGAAGCACATGAAAAATCTATGCAAATATGGTTATTTTGACCTTACTGAGCTAAAAAAAACTTGACAGATGTCACACTTGTTTACAAGAAAAATGACCAAGACTCCCTTTGTTGGACAAGGTGAAAGGGCCACAAAACATCTTGGATTGGTGCACACAGATGTGTTTGGACCATTTCCAGTAGAAGCTAGAGGTGGATATTCATAATTCATTATGTTTACTAATGATTTGAGTAGATATGGTTATGTCTACTTAATGAGGTATAAATTAGAAGCCTTAGTGAAATATATGGAATTCAAGAATGAAATAGAGAATCAGCTTGGTAATAAGATAAATTAAATTTGATCGGATCGAGGAGGATTATATCTGAACCAAGAGTTCATCGATCTTCTACGTGAGTCTAGGATTCTATCTCAGCTCACTCCTCCTTATACACCATAGTGGAATTAAGCTAGTGAAAGGAGGAACTGCACCTTTTTTGACATGGTAAGGTCGATGATGAGTCATGCAGATCATCCATTATTCTTTTGGGGATATTCATTACAAACTGTAGCATTCACATTAAACTGAGTATCATCTAAGGCAGCAAATGGAATTCCATCCAAGTTATGGAATTGAATGAAACCCATTTTGTCGCACACAAGTGTATGGGTATGCAATACATTTGTTAAGGACTTATTAAGAAACAAACTAGCACCCCAGGGCACGAAGTGTATCTTTATTGGATATCCCAAGGAAAAAAGGATATTACATATATAACTCTTCAGACAAGAAATTGAATGTTTTTGGACATGTCTTCTTTCTTGAATGGGATCACATCATCAAAACGGATAGTGGGAGAAAGATTAAATTCGACGAAGTTGATGCTCAAGATACACAAGAGTTGCTACATGAACAAGTTCCACAGGTCCCCGTGGATGTTGTTCTAGAAACACAAGTACTGCGTAGACGCTCAAGTGATGTAAGGGAACCCAATATATTTGGTTTCATATTCATCGAGGATGGTGAATCATTATTTGTGTACAATTATGAACCTATATCGTAAAAGTAGTAAAAAGCTCAGAAGATACAAGATGGATAGAAGCTATGAATTTTGAGATGGATTCCATGTATCTGAACCATGTCTGGGATCTGGTCAATGAGCTAGTCGATGTAAATCCCGTTAGATGCAAATGGGTATTAAAGAGTAAACTGTACATGGATGGTCATGTTAGAACTTATAATGCAATACAAGTGGCTAAATATTTAGACAGCATCAAGGAATTGACTATGATGAAACCTTCTCACCAGTTTCCATGTTTAAATCCATAAGAATCATACTTTCCATAGCATTTTACCATGACTATGATATTTGGAAAATTGATGTCAAAACAACATTCCTTAATGGGAAACTTCAAGAAGATATATATATGACATAAACAAAATGGTTTGTGACACTAGGTGAATCCAAAGGGGTTTAAAAGTTGCAGAAATCCATTTGTAGATTAATTCAAGCATCCATGTCATGGAACATTCGATTTGATGAAACCATAATAGAATTTAGGTTCATTAAGAATGAATGTGAGACATGTGTTTATAAGCAGTTTAATGGGAATGTGATCGTTATCATAATAGTATATGTTGACGACAAACTACTTATTGGAAATGATGTACCAATCATACAGTCAGTTAAGGACTTGTTGAACAAATTTTTCTCTATGATGGACTTGGGTAAAGAAGCCTACATTCTTGGGATCAAGGTCATTCATGATAGATCCAAGAGGCTTCTTGGACTAAGTCAAGGTACATACATTTTCCAGATACTAAAGAGGTTTAGTATGAAAAAATACAAGAGGGGATTGGTTCCAATGTCACATGGCCTATATATTTCTAAGAAAATGTGTCCTTAGACACAATTAGAGAAAGATAAAATGTGTAAGATCTCATATGATTCATCTATATGATCAATATTGTATACCATGTTATGTACCAGGCATGATGTTGTCGATGCACTTATCATGGTAGGAAGATACCAAGAAGATCTAGGAGAACAACATTAGACTGATGTTAAGAATATTCTTAAGTGTCTGAGAAGAACTAAGGATATATTCCTAGTTTATGGAGGAGACGAGGGGCTTGTCATCAGTGGGTATGCTGATGCTAGTTTTCAGACAGATCAGAACGATCTGTAATCAAAATCTGGATATGTTTTTTGTCTCAATAGAGTAGCTATGAGCTGGAAGAGTTCAAATTATCCAGTTGCCACTAATTCTATAGCGGAGTCTGAATATATAGCAGCTTATAATGCAGCCATGGAAGCTGTCTGGATTCAAAACTTTCTCGAAGATCTTGATTTGGTGTGTGTTAGTAAAGATCATATCACATTGTATTGTGATAATACTACAACGGTGGATGTTGCAAAAGAACCAACGTCACATCAACAGAGAAAGAACATACTCCAAAAGTATCACCTTTTAAGGAATTCCTATCAAAGGGGTGTAGTTGCAGTGAGAAGAGTGTCCATAAAAGAGAATGTGGTGGACCCCATGACTAAAGGAATATCTTAGTAGAAGCAAGAATATCATGTGAGAGCTAGTAGTTTAATAGTTGTTAGTAGATGGCTCTAGTCCAAGTGGGAGTCTGTTGGAGTTAGTGGCTTAGAACCAAATAATTTTTACTTTATTCATTAAATAAACACCTTTTCACATCTTGATTGTTCTTTTCCATGACAATGCATGTGACAATTTCCTAAGGATAGATGTTTCTTTATAGGGTCATAGAAGATCCCTGCTATGATGAGAACCCCGAAGTTCCGTAATAGTATTCTTTAATATATGTTCGATGGCCGGATGATTTTATTTGAGAGAAAAATAATAATAAAGGCCCTTAGGTGTAAGGACTCATAAAACATTGAGGCACCTTCTCATGGTGTTCTCCCTTGGTAATATCCAGGAGGATATTATGAGAACAACACCCACTAGTAAGAAATCCACATTTTATAGTGTCATTGGATATTCCTATCCATGGATGTGTGTATCGGTCCTTTTACATTAAGATTATTATTAATGGGTATTACTACTCGCGTACTTAGATGGATTGAAGAAAACCGTGACAACAAATTATTCCCTGTGAGGTAGTATATGTTGGGTGCGTCACGAGTAATAATGCATTAATAGATAATGCAAGAAAATATTTGTCCCTTCTGTTACATAATGGAAGTAGATATCTTAGGCCCTTTGAAAGGATTGATATAGCCTAAATAAATCCATGGCCAAGGTAAGGAATGAGCGAGTTCAATTATGGAAAGTCAAAGAAATAATAATCGATCGCATGGGTTGATGACAGTAGCATGAATCTCTCATGATTCGAGATATCATGTCAATGTGATCATATTATATGGTAAGCGTTCATATGAGGTGAAACATCATTGCGACATTAACATCTTTCACTATGGGTGCCTTATCATGTTTCTAGATGTTAACCATGGACATTAGGCAGCCTCAACCTAATGCCACTGAGAAAGAGGCCTGGAGGGCCACACACTAAGTGTGTCCCTATATCTCAGTTAATTATTAATTAAACAAGTTAATTAAAGATTATTATCGGATGTGGTTTAATAATTTTTTAAGGATTCTTGATCACATTTATTTCGACACTAGTTATTCGAGAGAATGTATTGTGGGTGAAATAATATTTATTTATTAGTGAGTAATGTAGTTACATTTATTAAAGAAATAAATAGACATTGATCAAGGTATAATAAATGTGGTGGAATAAATAATGAAAATTTAAAACAGGATAAACACACCGTGTACATTGAATTTAAGTGTTGTTTAGTTTTCATGGAAAACGAGTACACGCCGTGTATTAATGATTACATGCCGTGTAGTTTTTCCGGTCCGGATTTTGAGGAAATGATATCATTTTAGTAAATTATATTTTTTATAATCAGCGTGGGTGCATTTCATTGAATTAATCATTCGACATAGGGGTTTTAAAGAAGAGTTAATGAAATAAATAAAAGGCATAACACATTTATTTTTTGTCATAACACTATAACCTCAAACATGATTATAAATATACTCACAACCCCGACACTTTTCCTGAGAGAAACATTTTACAAAAAAATTCTAGATATTTATCTCAAGTCCAAAAGAACTCCTTCCACCAAGAACACTCTCAAGACCGAGATAGATCCTCCTTCATCAGATCAAGGTGATCTAAGGCGGACAACACAAGAAAATGCTTCTCCACACTAGCACCTAGGTATTCCTTTGGTGATGTCCAGATATACATGGTGCATGTGTGGATCAACACTATAGGAAGTCTACACATGGATTTTGTGATTTAATAATGAATCAAATTGGATCGTGACTGGAGACATCAATGAAGAATGAATTTCTGTCAAGGTAATTCTTGTCAATTTATCAAATTAATTATAACCAACTTATAATGATCCTATCTTTATGGTTCTAGAGATCAATATTTCTTTTTTCTGTTCTTTTTTCTATTCCGAAGATCCGGCACTTTATTATCTTGATGGATCTCAGATTGATCGTTGTTAATACTAAAATTAATGTTGGGAAAGCCCACCAATGTTCTTTCGATGCACACGGAACCAAAACATATCTCCTTAGTTGCTTCATGTGGAATATGTCGCATACACAATCTGACTACAATGGTAGATCTAAGAGGCATTCCACATCACCAACTATATGAAATACTATGAATGGAAAAATGAATCTCAAAGATAGCATACCTCCATAGACAAATATCCTCGATCTATGTCTATGTGAGACCATTAAGAACACATGGTCTCCCTACTCAAAATCCAAATATCATCATTATCGGTCTACAAAATACCTCTAGTGGTTTTTTGTTGTCCACAGATACTCCTATATGATATTCACTTTATCTATAGTAGCAAGTAAAATACATGGTCTCATGAGCGATGATTCACTTCAATTAGTGAAACAATGTGGTGACCTGTAGGGTCTCCCATACAAAGCCTCTACTGGTACCTTATTAATGAAATAATAGTAGATATTTTTGTATGAAAATTACACCTTGGGCATGTGATCTTCAAAACTATGAACAAAGTCCAACATTCTACCTCATAGAATTTCCTCCATTACCTAAATGTTCTGCTATTTCAGGAATTTATTCTAGGGGTGAAACATCTTTCTCAAGAATAACTATGTCCCAAATTCCTCATGTAATCATATTCAAAACTGAGATTTGAATCGATAATTGTGGTATGAGATCATCATTTATGGAATTTGATGAGGTTGTATCATCTCTTTCCTATAGAGGAATCCAATTATCTGTATTGAAAAATACTCTCGAATATCATGGTAGTGGTAAATGTTGGTAATTATTTCTATGATCTTATAGATTGAATAATTTATTTGGGACATACATTATAATCCCATCATGAAGTCTATGAAAATACCATACCACTTACACTCTATAACCTCAAGGTGTTGAGATAAACTAGTGGGAACCTAGTGGTCTTCCTTCACCTATTTGAACGTGAGGCATGAAGAGATAGATATAATAACTTCATTCTCCAAATCTCTCAACCAAAACTGACATCATAGGTTCAGGTACATATTTTCCACATATTTATGTACCACCAAAGGGGATGTATGAAACTTCCGCAACACCTCCTAGTATAAGGTCAAAGATTCCATTTCCATTACTATGAAAATAATATCATGATCTATACCTTCATAATATCCTTTTAGGTTAATGTACTATTGATATATAAATATGAAATGTATCTAGTTCAATATCTCTACACAATGTATCCATGACCTGCTATAAAATCATTGGGGTAACAACCATTATCTGGATATATGAAACATCATCTTTGTCCAAAATGGATAAATGTAGAGAGGCTAACTACTCTGATTCCATGACTATCAACTAAGAACAATATCTCACATTAGTAGAATCATCAATCACATTCCCCTTTACATGAGTATATACAATCTCATAGTCATAGTCCAAGAGGAACTCTAGCCATAACCTCTATCCATGTTAAGATACCTTTGAGAGCAGATATAAAATATACATTTTATTTTTATAGTAAATGATAAAAAACATTACCATTAGGTAGTGTCACCAAATATTTAGTTGTAGGATACTTATTCTAACAAAAGATCATAGTTCACGTAGTCAACTCATGTAGTCACATGTGATGTGAACTATATGAAATAACTATATACCTCTACATCAGAACACATCCAATTCCAGTCACAGATGCTTTACAGGACACTGCATACTCGACAACCTCATATGAAAATCTAATGATGGGATTGATCGTCGACCTCTACCCCAGTTCCAAAAACTACTAATAGAACCATTCCTTCAACACAAATTGATTCCCCATCCAGGTCAAGGATATCTGAGATGTAGGAAATCTTGAGAAATTTGGTACAAACCTCTGATATTACCCTTCCATAAAATAGAAAATGCACACCTCGGTAACAATATTTGGTGGATCCCAAGAAATAACTAATTCAAAATATATTTGGGTCCACTAATACTCATTCTTCTAAGATAACATATCCCATAAATTGGACCTCTCAAATCAAATAATAAAAATTTTAGAGTTTCCCATAAATTTTTGCTCATTGAGTTTTTCATAGACCATCCCCAAGTGCCAGGTATGATCCTCCTTGGAAATCGAATAAATTAAGATATCATCAATATAGAATATGACGAAACAATATAATAAATGATGAAATATATATTTCATTATTTTCAAGAACACTTCTTGGAAATTCCTCATGCCTCATGGAATCACCATGTACTCATAGTGACTATAGCAATATCTGAATGCCGACTTTGGTATATCCACATTCCATACTAATAGCCGCTAATAGCCTGATTTGAGTTAAATATTTGATAACCATCATGCCCCCTCTACTAATCAAATATTTCATTAATCTTTAGTATTTGATATATATTCTTCCAGGTAACTAGATTCAAGATTCAGTAGTCAACACATAATCTGAAGATCTAATCATTTTTATTGGATAATTTAATTGGGGCTTCCTAGGTGGAAACACTGAGTCTCATAATTTTATAATCCAACAAGTCCTCTAACTGAACATTTATTTCCCATGTATTTGGGGGGTTCATCTGATATTCTAGTACAAATATTGATTTCTTCTCTGGATGCAAGTCGATTAGAATGACTAGATTATGGTTGGGACATAAACCTGATACATTCTCAAGAAATACTTCCCCATACTCCACCACCACTGCTAGAAGCGGATTTCCCAAAGCTTCTACTTCTCCATGATTCAGGATAAAAACTGGTCATTAATGAGATTCAATATACTATTCCTAATATCATATATCTATCCAATGGTTTCTTTTTCTTACACAATGAAAATCCGTATTCTATCACTACAAACACAACACATCCTCTGCCTAAAATAGTCCATCGGGGAATGAACTGTGGATTTTCATTTCATACCTTTGATGACATCGTAAGCCCTCATTACTATTACATAGAGATCCCATATTAAAATATCACCTCAAACTATCATATCAAACTATTTTCAAAAGTTCAAAATAAATGATTCATAGACTATTTAATTCTCTAACTATAAGGTTTGAGAATGGCTCAACCAGAATATCTATGTTTCAAACTAGAGTAGTGTCAATGAAGGAATAGATCACACCTATATCTGTCAATACTACTACAAAAACATAAATCATACAGATCATAACATATATCATTCCTATATAATTGGGGTCATAGGAACCCATATCATGTACCTATCCTCATACCTATACACCTTCTCCATGAGACTGGAATGGATAAACTGGAAATAGTGGTGGTAATAGGTTGAACCTTCAACCACCTCCTAATCACATGCTAAAATCTCTTCCAAATCAGCCTCCCTACTGAAAAACCGACTCCAACCTCTATATCTACCTCATTGGTCCCTTGAATTATGGGTCCCATAATCTGGACCTAGATGTCCCGGAATGTCATTATAAAAATATTACCTCTCTTGTAGAAGAATCATGGAACCATAAGATCCCTACACCACTTACCATGAGTCATGGGATCACCGATTTATGTGTCATACATCCTTGGATCCTTCTGACAGTCATCATCTACCTTCTTCCAAGGTCACAACTAGTAGGTTTCCACTACTATATCCCATTATTTGTTCTTTTTCTATAGTAATGATCTAAAATACCTAGTATTTATCATGATCCCTATCATAGGTGGGAATGAATTGGGATACCAACAAATCCATTATTTCATGGCTCATGTTTTAATAAAAGTACCAATATCTTAATAAATGATCCTGCATAAAATCTAATGTGTAATGCAAGAGATCAGAAAACCTAGTTGAAAACTCTTCCTTGTTCAAAAAACTATACTCTTGATGCATCGCCTCTTTTATGTGTACTGATCACAATGTTTCCTAGTAGAAATATTCTCTAATGAGACTCTTAATGTGTGACCATGAGATATATGTCTCATCGTGTGAATGAGTCACTAAGCTCCACCATCAACCTACATATTCTTGAAAAAGACTCACCACAAGGACGTCCATCTGATATATATATATCTATCCTCACAAGATGAAAAATGCATCTGACTACCTATAGACAATATTCACCCATCTTGGGGATAGATCATCCCAAAACCATGGAGACCTCTACCTTTGAAACTAATGCAACGAACTAGAGTTATGTGAATCTTGTTCTATTACATCTGGTACTTGATGATGATAAATGTGTGTTGGTATAGATGTTAAACCACCCATAGGTGTTATCTCTAGAAAAATCCCTAGTAATAATTCCTCATCACTATGATGATCATCCTCATGATCAGGCACAGGAATCATTCCTGGAAACCCTCATAGTGGAATCATGAAATAAAACTAGATGTACTATGGTAAAAAGGATATTTCATTAGTTCATACTCAAAAATTACGTGAAAAAACAATTCCTTTATGATTCTTATACTAAATGTTTCTCCGATAACCAATTTTTAGTTGTAAAATGTCTATAAGAAGGTGTTCAAAGTATTTTTTTTATAGATACATAGGTCATGTCCCCATTACTAGAGTCCCTGAACTGAGAGTTGAAATCAAAACACTATACACTGTTTTAAAAAATCAATATCACCAACTCTAATCCTAAGGTAGAAAATAACACCTATGATTCCACTCTATCATGACTCGACTTGCAGAGGTCCATCCTATGACAACCTCAATCCCACCACTAATTTTCCATGGTTTAGAGACTAGCGTTGAGTAAGAATTTCCCATAATTGGGATTCTTTAGCATATAGTATCAGTACACACACACATACACAATCCCAAAAAATACTAAAATGTAAAACAACTAAATAAATTAAAAAATTAATATGATATTTACGGCATCTCGGATTTTTATTACATAACATTTTGCAAACAGAGGATCTTTAATGTATAGTGTCATGGAAATTAGGAACATAATCAATGAAAACTGAAAATACTCTTTCAAAACCCCTTGAAAAGCTTATTAAAAATGTAATCCTATGTAAAATTACTGAATCTCATAACCTAGAGACATACATCAAAGGAAAGTATGAGCTGAAGGCCCAACAAGGGTAAACAAGGGAACAACATTAATTGTGATATCAATAAGAATTTGTTGAAAAACATAAATACAAGAGAAATGGATGTAGAGGAATTTAATCATGAAAATAACTTGAAACATAAATTGAATATGTGTAAACAACACTTAATTTATAAATTCATGGACATATCACCAAGGTTCATCCCCAAGATGTCATAAAAATTACCACGGTTATTCACCAAGGTATCGTGAAACTTGTCATCTCTTGAGATTAAATTATTTACCCATTTCATTGGAGAAAAATCAGGGAGAACCCTTAATATTAATTTAATTTCATGTTATCCACATATATAATAATCAGAACATTCATAAATAACCCAAATAGAATAAAATAAATGGGATTAATTTCAAAATTGTGATGTTTTAAAAGTGCTAAAAAATAAGATCATTATGTCATTTATAACCCATGGAAAGAGAGTGAGAATTATGTGTATGTAAATTACAAAATAAAATAGATAAATTATATGTATGCATTAATACCCCTTGGAATTAAATTGGTTTGGGCATTCACATAAATAAAATAAGAAAATTCTTGAAAAAAATAGAGGGATTGTGAGATGAAAATTCTGCAACATAACATCTATATAACATGGTTTTAGAAAACATTGAAAAGAGAGGGGAAAAGAGTCACCCACTCATTAAAAACTCATAATACAGTATGGGTACATAATGAAAATAAATATGATCTTTTTATGGTTATTTTATGGAAATACCATATGAAAATGAAACTCAAAGTAAACAAGAAGATGCAATTTCTTTTATGAAAATTCAGCAGCCTAACGACGTCACTTAAAATTTCAGAAATTTAGTTGATGAGAGAGGGAAGGGTCTCTCATAAATTGAACAAGAACTTTATAGTAAGAATTATATTGAATAACATTACCCTACATAATGAAATGGAACTATAATACATAACATAAAGGAAATCATGACTTAAATGTGGAGCGTGAAAGAATCCTTTACTGTGAGGAGTAACATTGAAATCGTGAAGGTTAGGATCTTGTGGTTCTTGAGGGAAACTTGGGAAGAGTTTTTGGAAGGTAAAAAGACTAGAAAATTGTATAGAAGTACTTTGGAATGAAATTAATGAGGTAATGGCTTTGTATTTATAGGCAGAGTGGGGGAATAAATTATTAATTTCCAAGGTACACCTCACCGGTGGAATTTGAAAACCATCGGTTTTACAATTGTATTTTACCATGGTATTGGTAAATTGGGACATCTCATAGCATATATTACTATTAATACATTTAACAGAATTATTACATCATTATTACATTGTTAATGACATCATTAAACACCCGAAACTGAATACTGTATTTTTACTATTCACTGAAAACTCAACTATTTCATAAAATTACCAAAACATAACCCGGACCTAATATTGATGCTCTAAATTTAAAAATGAACTCCATTTTATGAAAATAATTTAGTAAATATTTTTAAATTTATTTTTAATTAGAATTATTTTTTATTCAGAGAAAACATGTCTAAAACTTTAACTTGATTTGTAATACCTTGAAAAAGTAAACATGGTCCCATAAAATTATTGTATAACCATAACACAGTAAAGTAACAAATTACGATTATATTTTATAAAAGTTAATTTTCAATTTAAATTATCAAATTAATTATAAAATTGTAAATTAAGTATTTATGTCATACAAAAATACCAAAATTTATACTTTGATCATTTTTTCACTTTTAAGATGTCTATATTGTATTTATACATTCATGGGTGAAGATTCTATTTTTTTGGACAATTTATTATTTGTTACTATTCATTACTAATCATATGGGTATTTTACTATTCATATTTTACTATTCACTAAAAAATAGGTTGAACTTATTATAATCTAAATTTCTTACTGATCACAATTGTACAACACCTTTTTTGAAAATAAATTTACATTATTAATTATTTAAAGTTTACATAAATATTTTAAAATACCCTTTCTTATAAAATTCATTGGTAATATGGAACTATAAATTCATCCTAAATTTATCCAGATATTTAAAATCTTTTAACTTATCCATAATAAGAAATAACAATTTTATTTATAAAAAAGGTCTACAAAAGTAACTAAGGTCTTGATATATATCCCCTTATGACACCTACATAGGACCTAAGTGTATGGTGTGATATGGTGATAGAATCATGGGGAGACTCAGAAAACTTTGCCTGAGTGGTGATTTATATCTTCTTGATCTTCTCCATTAGAAAATTCAGTTCAAGCCTCACATGTTGATGTTTGGCTTGGGCTTGGTCTCGAGCAAAGCCTAGTGATGATAACTCCTTACCAAGCTCCAACAGATGATATTTGTATGACCCGAGTCTACTAGATGAGGCCATAGACTATTCTTTCTATATCAATTAACCAAGATAACTTGTATTTATAAATAATAATTGTAACGTTCAAAGTTTTGTTTCCAATGATCACATTGACCAACGGTCATATAAAAGTCGAAACCCAACAGTTTCATTTAATTTTACTCACTTCATTAATAAATTAATATACTTTTATTGAGTATAAAATAAAATAACACTCAAATTTAGGAAAAAAATATTATTAAAAATTAAAGTCCATTAAATTCTTCCCCCATTAGAAATTTTGTCCACAAAATTTTAACTCATACCAGATGAAGAGAAAAGGTGTGGGTACTTCTACCTCATAGAATTCTCTGGTTCCCATGTGGAATATTCACATTTTTGGTTCCTCCACAACAACTTAACCAGGTGTGTAGTATTTTTTCATAGAACCTTTTTTCTACGATTCAATATCTCCACCGGATGATCCTCATAAGAGAGGTCGTGTTCTAATTTTACCACCTCTAGATTTAGTACATGTGAAGGGTCAGGTATGTACTTCCTCAAGAGGGGTACGTGGAAAACATCATGAACTTGTGCTAGATTTTGAAGGCTATTAAATAAAATAGGCCACTGATCCTATGAAATCAAGGATTTTATAGGGGACAATATACCTAGGGATGAGCTTCCCTTTCTTCAAAAACCTCATGAATCTCTTCCATGGTGAAATTTAAAGAAAGACATTATGCCCAACATTAGACTCCAAGTCCCTTTGAAGGTTTTCGGCATATCTCTTCTACCGACTCTGAGCAGCCTTAATGTTTTTTATGATGGTGAGGACTTTTTCTATCATATATTGGAAAATATCATGCCCAAGAAGCTTTCTCTCACTAGAATCATCCCAAGAAGTAGGAGTTCTACATCGCTTCCCATATAGAGTTTCATAGGGAGCCATTTGAATGCTCAAGTGGAAGTTCTTGTTGTAAGAGAACTCAACTAAAGGGAGATTTTCATCCCATCCTTCTTTAAATTCCACTACGCAGGTTCTCAACATATCCTGGAGTGTTTGAATAGTCCTTTTAGATTGACCATTAGTTTGGGGGTGATAGGAAGTACTGAAATTCAATTCGGTTCTTAGAGCATGGGGAATACTTCCCTATAATTTTGATGTGAACCTTGGATAATGAACCGATACGATATAAAATGAAACTTCATACAGCCTTACCACTTACATTACATAAATCATGGTGAGTTAATCAAGATAGAAATCTTCCCGAATGGAGATAAAATGGTTATTCTTGGTGATACGGTCCACAAGAACTGATACTGCATTGTTTCCTTTGGATGTTCTCAAGAGACCAGTGACGAAGTCCATAGTGATATTGACTGACTTTCATGCTGGAATGGGTAGTGCTTTCAATACCCCTTTGGGAAGTTTTCATTATTCCTTCACTTGATGATATACCTGGAACCTTGAAGTGCATTCAACAATCTCCCTTTTCATATTATCCCACCAGTAATGATCACGAAGGTCCCTATACATTTTTGTGCTTCCAGGATGTATAGAGAAATTATATCTACAAGCTTCATACATTAAGTCCTTCTTAATTTCTGGAATATATGGAACACATAGTCTTTTATGAAATTTTAGTACACCTTATAGATCAATATAAAACTCAAGAAACTTTCCATCCTTCGCAGCCTCAGACATATTATGTTACAAAGGATCCCCTTTTTGAGATTTCTCGATCATATCTAGTAATGATGGTTGAGAAATCCATTCGGTTAGGGTTGATGAATTTCCTTACCTTATAATTCCAATGTCCATATTTACTAGGTCATTGATCAAAGGATATCATTGAATCCTCATTATGGAATAAAAGGGTATTTCCTATTTAATGCATCAGTTACATTGTTTTCTCTTTTGGGATGATAAGGAGTTGAACAATCATAGTCTTTAAGAAGTTCCAAAAATCATATTTTTTTCATGTTCAATTCCTTTTGAGTGAAAATATACTTCAAACATTGATGATCTATGTATATATCACATTTCTCGCCATAAATATAGTGCCTCCCTTTCTGAAAAGAAAAAATGACCGCAACCATCTCCAAATAATTTGTAGGATAGTTCTTCTCATGAGTCCTCAACTGTCGAGATGCATAAGCAATGACTTTGTAATTTTGTATGAGGATGAACCCAAGCACATTGAAAGATACATCACTAAAAATAATGAATCCTTCTCCACTTGAGGGAGGTGTTAACAATGGTAAAGTAATCAATACCTTCTTCATCTCTGCGAAACATTTCTCACACTCCTTTATCTAGATGAACTTGACCCCTTTTCGAGTTAACATTGTTAATGGATTAGAAAGTCGTGAAATTTTTTTAAAAAATGTCTTACAATATCCTTCTAAGACAAGGAAACTTCAAATCTTAGTTGTTGTAGTAGGATGAGGCCACTCCTCTACAACCTTTGACCTTGCAGGCTCAACTGTGATTCCATCAACGGTAACAATGTTCCCCAAGAAAGAAACATATTGTAACCAGAATTCAAATTTACTGAACTTTTCAAAAGTCCTCTCCTTCGGTAGAGTTTTCAAAATAACTCTTGTATGACCTTTATGGTCCTCAAAACTTTTCCAATATAAAAGAATAGAATAAATAAAAACTACAAAAATTTTATAAAGGTAGTCCATAAATACTCTATTCATCAAATACCTAAAAATAGCAGGTGCATTAGTCATCCCAAAGGGAATAAAAACAAACTCATAATGCCCATATCATGGTCTGAATAATGTTTTCAGAATATCTTCTTTATTCAACGTCAATTTATGATAACCAGATCAATGATCAATCTTAGAGAATAATTGAGCTTCATGGAGTTGGTCAAATAAGTCATCAATTCTTGGAAGATGGTATTTGTTCTTCACTGTTATCCCATTCAGTTCTCTATAATCAATGCATATCTTCAATGATCCATCCTTCTTATTTACATAGAGAACTGGTACTCCCAAAGGAGACACACTCGGTCGGATAAACCACTTATCCAAAATATCTTGGAGTTGTTTCTTTAATTCCTATAGCTCCACATTTCCTATTCTATATGGGGTCTTTGATATCAGATGGGATCCAGGTACGATTTCAATGGATAACTCTACCTCTCTTTCCTGGGGAGGTCTGGGTAACTCCTCTGGAAATACGTCAACATATTACAAGACTATGGGGACATTTTCTACCCTTGAACTCTCATTTCCTTTTTCTTCTTCACCGATCAAATCCATGTGGATGGATATAAGAGGTTATTATAGACAAATATCATGTTGTGATATCTCTTCTTGGAAGATAACTGTAGGTTTTATATTCAAGACTACTGATATTTTCTTACTTCTGCATTTGATCCTAGAATTATAGTCTGAGAGCCAGTCCATCACAAGTATAATGTCAAATTCCATCATGGTAATGACTAATAGATTTGTGATAATATTGTGCTCACTAAAATTATTACTAGATTTTCTAAACACTAACTATTATTGGATAATCCCACCAGGAGTCTTGACTGATAACTCTACTTTTAGAAAATAGAGGGTTGATGTTAAATTCGTTTCAAACATGTAGGAAATAAATGAATTCGTAGAACCAGAATTAGACAAAGTAATTTCTAGCATTTAGATAGAAACTAGGGTACATTCCGCCACATCATTTTGCACTTCAACTTCAGCAGTATTGATTGAAAACAAATACCTTGCTCCCTTGGCCAATGATGAGGATAATGGTGATTCACCTCCACTGCCCCTAGATTTGGATAGTGATTGTCACAGTACCCATGTTGTCCACACTTATAGCATTGGACATCAAGTAGGGTTTGCACCATCGTCCCCTTATCATTAGTTTTGGGCAGTTGTGTCTTCACCTCACTACAACAATTCCGTGAAATGTGGCCATCTCTATTATAATTATAGCACTTCCCACTCCCAAGAAAGGAGTTTCCCGAATGATTCTTCCCACATTTATTACACATGGGACGTTGCACATTCTTTCATTCTCATCCCTAACCATAGATCCTCCCTATTCTTGGATCCATAGATCTCTTCTTTTTACTGGATTTATGATACCACTACATTTCACCGAACTCCAGTTCAACATTCATCACACTTCTCACAATCTCCTCATAGATTTCATAGTCTCAGTTGAGTAGATTCATTCAAAAATGTGGTCTTAGTACGCCAAAGAATCTATCAACCATTCTACTAGGATTCATGACAAATATTGAGGTATAATAGAAATGCCTTGTGAAGTTCATCGCGTATCTTCCCACAGATTCATTCTCTTTCTAATTTAGCTCAGGAAACTCATTCTTTATTATTGTTTTCATCAATCGATGGAAATTCTTGTCGAGGAATATCACTCTGAACTCTTCCCACTACATAGATTCAACACACACTCATGGACTCCTATTTTTAATCTGTTCGCACTGCGGATCACCTTCTTCCTCTAAGAGATAGACAGCCAGGGTGATCTTCTCTTGCTCTGAACAGCAGAGCACAGAAACTATCTTCTCTATAGAACTGATCCACTGTTTAACAATCAATGGGTCAGTCGATACACTAAAGGTTGGTGGTCGTTGATGTATAAAGGACACAAAAGAATGTGGTTCCCTTTGTGGTGCGATTGGTCTATCAACATTATTCGTGTTATTTCCCATAACATGAGTTAGTTGGTTCATCGTTCACATGGAATCTTCCATTTCAGGTTACATTAGAGTCTCGTCAGAGCATGGTCAATTATGGTCCCCATTTTCATGGATCCTCGTATTTCCCTCCATTTTCAAAAAGAATAAAACCATAGTGAGAAGTTTATTTCATTTGAGAATCTTTTAACTATAAAGGATTTTATGTCTTAAAACATCATGCTTTAAACAATTACAGTTCTCTTTGAATCCTTCATAATTATTCATAAAAAGCTTATGATTAACAAAACATATCCCCCAGGAGTGTCGTAACCAAGAATGCAGCAAGGCCTGTATTTGTCTTCCAAGATACACTGTGTCAAGCCCTGAAACTCCTTGTCAGAGTTTTCACTCCTAGGTACATCTAGGAAAAATCCACCTATACCTGCTCATATCCATACATGGATTCACTTTCTTGATAAACCACTTACTCTATACTTACCAAAATAATAGGAAGTTTTCCTATATTTAAACATTAATTTAGGGTTCTTCCCAGATTTTTTAGAGCCGAATTTCCATAAATAACTAAACTATCCTTTCATACCAACTATGGAATCTCACTTTTTATTACCTAACGTTTCATTACTTTTTTTAAATAGAGTATATTTAACGTATAGTGTCTGGAAAATCAACAACATAATACCTGAAAACATAAAAAAATCTTTTAAAACCCCCTGAAAAGATTCTTGAAATATTAATCCTATATAAAATTACTACATCTCATTACGTAGATACGTACATCAATGTAAAGGGTATGCTTAAGGCCATGTAAGGGTAAATAAGGGAATCAATTTACTTATGATATCAATAAGAACTTGATGAAAAAAATAAATACATGAGAAATGGAAGTAGAGGAATTTCATAATGAAAATAACTTTAAACATAAATTTAATATGTGTCTACGACACATAATTTATACATTCATTAACATATAACCAACGTTCATCCCTAAGGTGTCATAAAAATTACCACAGTTATTCGCAAAAGTATCGTGAAACATGTCATCTCTAGAGATTAAATTATTCACCCAATACATTGGAACACTATTAGAGATAACCCTTAATATATATTTACTTTCATGTGATACACATAGAAAATAATCAAACATTTCATAAATAACCTAAAGAGAATAATGAATTGGGGTTCATTTCAGAATCGTGACATTTTAAAAGTTCTAAAAAAATAAGATCATTATGTAATTTATAACCCATGGAACGGGAGTGAGGGTTATGTGTATGTAAATTATAGAATAAAATAAATAATTTTTATGTGTTCATTAATACCACTAAAAATGAAATTGGTTTTGGTATCCACATAAATATAACAAGAGAATTATTGAGTAAAGAGAGGGATTTTGATATAAAAATTCAATAGCATAACGACAATATAACAAAGTTTTAGAGAACATTGAAAGAGAGGGAAAAAAGTCACCCACTCATAAATAACTCCTAAAACAGTATGGGTATAGAATAAATAGAAATAAGATCTTTGGATGTATATTTGAAGGAAATATAATATGAAAATGAAACTCAAAGTAAAATAGAAGATGTGATTTCTTTTTTGAAAATTTGGCAGCCTAACGGCGTCACATAAAAATTCAAAAAATCTGTTGATGACAGAAGAAAAGGTCTCTCATAAATTGAACATGAAATTTATAGTAAGAATGATATATAATAACATTCCCCCATACAATTAAATGGAACTATAATATATAACATAAAAAAGGTCATGATTTAAAAGAGGAGGGTGAAAGAATCAATTACCATGAAGAGTTACCTTAAAAGAATGAAGGTTGGGACCATGGGGTCTTGAGGGATCCTTGGGAGGACTCATTGGGAGGTAAAAAGACTTGAACATTGTTGAGGAGGATTTTGGAATGAAATGAAGGAGGTAATGGAATGGTGTTTATAGTAAAAGTGAGTGAATAAATTATTAATTTCCAAGGGACACCTCATCAGTGGTATTTGAAAAACCATGGGCTTTTCCATGGTATTATCCCATGGTATTAGCCACATAAGACACCACATAGAATATCTTACTATTCATGATTCTACCAAAGTTATTACATCATTATTACATTGTTAATGATGTCATTAATCACATGAAACTCAAAATTGTATTTTTACTATTCACCAAAAATTCAACTATTTTAGAAAAATCACAAAAATTATCCCTAATCTAATATTGATGTTATGAATTAAAAAAATGAACTCCATTTTATAAAAATAATTTTATAAATAAATTTTATTTTTTTAATAAAATCTTTAGTAATTCAAAAAACTACTCTAAAACTATAACTTGTTTTGTAACACCTTGAAATAGTTATCAATGTCCCATAAAATTATTGTATAAGAATAAGACAATTAAGTAACCATTTATAATTAAATTTTATGAAAATTAATTTTCATTTTAATTTATAACATTAATTATAAAATTTTATATAATGCATTTGTGACATAAAAAAATACCAACACTTATATTATGATCATTGTTTTACTTTTGGGATGTCTAAATTGTATTTATACATTCATGGGTGAAGTTTCTATCTATTTGGAAAATTTACTATTAAATACTATTCATTAATATTCATAAGGGTATGTTACTATTCATACTTTACTATTCACTAAAAATCACGTTGATCTTATTAGAATCTAAATTTCTTACTGATCACAACTTTAGAAGACCTTTTTTTTAAATCATTTTACATTATTAATTATTTAATGAATATATATATATTTTACATTACCATTTTTTCTAAAATTCATTATTAATATGGAACTATAAATTCATCCAATGTTTATCAGGATATTTGAAATTCTATGACTTTTCCATAATAAAAAATAATAATTTTATTTATACAAAAGGTCTACACAGGTAACTAATGTCGCATTACATATCCCCTTATAACACCTGCATATGACTTATGTGTAAGGTGTGATATGGGGATAGAATCTTCAGGTGGCTTGGACAACATTTCCAAAGTGGTCATTTCTATCAGCATGAACTTCTCCCTTAGGCGATTCTGTTCAAGCATCACATGTTGATGTTCAGCGCTGGATTTGGTCTAGAGAAAAGCCTGGTGATGCTACCTCCTTCCCAAGCTCCGACAGATTGGATTTTTATGGCCCGAGTCAACTTGATGAGGTCATAAACTCTTATTTCTATATTAATTAACCATGATCACTTGTATTTTATACAATAATTTTAATTTTATGAGTTTAGTTTCCAATGGTTATATTGACCAACTGTCATATAATAGTCGAAACCCAATAGTCTCATTTAATTTACTCACTTCATTTATTAAAGAATATATTTTTATTGAGTATAAAATAAATTAACACACAAAATTAGGGGAATATATTATTAAAAAGTTGGAGTTGTTACAGGATTCCACTATTGAGTATGAGAGTAATGATTTGAATATGGAAAAGGCCCCAAATACAATCCCATCCAAAAACTGTAATGTGTCCAACATGATCAAAGGGTGACGGCTAATGTTAAATGCAAGATTTCAGAAAGTACCTAAATATAAAAAACTCGTGGTACACTCTGAATACTCCTTATCCTCCAAAAATAACATACAATAGGCCATTGTTAGAATAATACATGACACATGTAGGGAATGCCTATGCAGGGGTGAGTACAACAATACCTAGTAGGAAACCCCAAAATTACTAAACATGAATAAATAATCATAGTTATCTTAATTAATGATATAATAATTAATTTATAATTGAATAACCCGCATATAATCAAGAATGAAACCACGCTACCAGGAGGTTCTAACCAACTGTAAGACATATTGTTCTGCTCGAATCCATGTTTGGACATGGAGAATTTACCCCACCAGCCATTATAAAATTTTAGACAACCAACGAAGAGGTTTGGATCATTGGGTAGCCCATGAAATCCAATTAAAATAATAGGAACATGACATATTGGTATTTGGACACACCTATAACCATTGAGGGACACCACAAACCCAATTTTGATCATTTAAAAACATAAGGGATTGCATTTGAATAATTATAATAACCCTGTCGATATGAACTTTTATATATGAGATCAACACCCTACTCCGGGAGGTCATGAAAATTTTAAAAACCCCACCCAGGGAAAAAACCAATAGAGGATAATACTACAATATATTATAAGAACACCAAACATCTATCTATGACTCATCCTCAAGAGGGGATCAAAAATCCTATGATGTGGATATATTGATGCCCTGTAACCTTGAGGTAATTGACTAAGGGAACACTATGAAAATATATTGGTCAAAAATAAATAAATTAAGATTATAAAACACTTTGTAAGGGTGTACAAGGAATGTACCATAGGGTGCATGGTTTTTTCATCTAACCCATAGTCCACAGGTATGGAAAAGTTTCAAAGATTCAAGAAAATGTCAAAGCACATGACACATATAAGTAGTAAACAATATGTAATGATATCTTGGAATCTATCTATGTGCCTTTGTCTATGTCTGTGTTCTTTGGTCGGCCCGTGTACCAACCCATGTGTAGGTGGCCATGTACATGTACACCTTTCCATGTCTGTCTCCAAGTACACAATGTTCCACTGGTTCTCTACTTTTTCTTATTCCAATGTACATCCAAAAGTACCAGCCATGCCAACATGAACATTTTTCATGATTTATGACTATGTCATGTGTCATGTGATAGTTAACGCCATCCAAAATAATAGAACCATAGCTAGGGCGTCCAAATGGTGGGTAATGCCAAATTATGTTTCATGTAATGTTAGATTTTCCAGATCTCCTGGTTCCTCGACTTTATCATCCACCACTTATTTGGATCCACCATCTATGGGGATTCAGTAGATCGAGGGTTAACCAATACTCTAGTCATCAACTCTTAGGATTCTAGGCTCTAACTCCACTTGAGAGTCATCTTCAATCACATTTCATAGTTTCATCATGTTATACTCAAGAATACTGAATAAACCCCAATGTTCACTCATTCACCCATGATTCATCCATCATCCTCATCAATTCATAGTTTATAATCACCATCACATTCTATAAAGGGTGTTTTAATGCATTCTACCAAGAATGGTCACACAATATTTAGGAACCAGGTATTGGATGAACCATTGGCCAAATGTAATACAAATGATGATCTAATGAATATATCCGAGAGAAATCTGTAAGACACAAAAAGAGAGGAATGAACCTCAACCATTGTTTTCTTTTACTCAATTCGTTGTCATTGAAGAATATGAAAAAGAGGGATAAATCAAAATAGACCAAAAATAATTCCATCAATTTAATTATACCTTCATTGAGAATATGAATTTTGTTGGTGGAATTGATCTTTATTCATCTAGGATTATGAAACAAGATTGAAATACCAAATAATAAAATCATACCATGAGTTTGGATAGATTTCTGTTAAAGAATAGTTATGTGCTACTATTTTTTATGAGACCCATGAACTACCTTGAAATAAAGATCCATTACTTAATCATGATCCGTCATCATCACCAAAAATTCTCTCTAACAGTTTTCTCTTTTTTCGTGTGTTTGGGTGGCCAACCCAAATGAAATATCCTAACTATATACACAAAAGAGGAATGGTTCACTATGTAAAAAATGAAAAAATAAACAAAAAAATAATTTTAGTCATTAATTTTTTCTTGTGATAAATTTATCACAAATGACCTATACTGAAAAAGATTATATCTTGGCTAGGATAAAACCTATGTTATGAAATCAATGGTACACACATATTTTTGATTTAGGACACTGTTCAATAGTTATTTCATTTTTGATAAAAAAAATTGTGAGCATGATAAATAGTTAATTTAATATAATTCAGACATTTATTCTAGGCTCACTGGGTCTCAAAAACACACATCTTCTATAGACATGCCCTCAAAAATATTCTATATAATATCAAAAAATAATACATAGAAAATCTTACTCATTATCGATTACAAAATATTCAATTCATAAGATCAATGATCAGGGCTCCTCAAATTTCCAAATTTCCATAAAACCCGATATATTATTTCATTTATAAGTGACTTAGGAGTAGTTATAGACACTTCAGATCAGGATGGGTGATAATTAGGGATGGAAATTTTTTTCCAAAATCCAATTAATCGAATATTTTTAACCCATTAGGTATGAAAACCTCTACTTTTAGTTAAGATAAACAGATATATTTACATTGAACCTAGCACATGAAGCACACATAAAATATTGATTATGTTTTAAAGAGTAACACACACTATTTTTACAATGATTGACTCCTTCAATGGAAATTTAATCTCTAATGTAATTAGTAATTCACCACAATCCACATATTTTATCACTATTTCAAAAATGTTATTATATTCTGTATTGAAAATGTATATACAAAAATAAAATTTATGGAATATTTAATTTCACACTGGAGCCATCCTCCCGGAGATTTGACATTTAATTCCCTAGAGTAAACTATTTTCTTCTCAGTTCGGTCATTATACATCTTATCACAATCTTCATGATATTATTTAATGTGGAACAACCTATATCCATTTCACTATTTATAAAACATCTCAGAGAAGATATAAAATTTTATCTAGGAAGTCACTACATCAAATGATCTAATCCTCTTCATCAATATAGTTTTTAATACCTATATTCGATCAAATATACAAAATGAAACTTAATCCCTTATTATTACATGGAAATAAAATAATATATATATATTCTAATAATAAAATATTCTCTTAATTCATATTATATGGTATTTAATATCTCCATCAATTATAAGTCACTAATAATATTGATGATGAGTTACTGAAATTGGTAGATATTAATCTATCCTCACCAGTTATGTATTTAATATATTTAGCAAAATTTATTACATAGATAATACAAATTTTTACTTATTATCTTCTTCTTCTTCACCTTCTTCATCACGTGAATGAATTTGATCAATATAATTTGGTCTAATTATTATTTATTTTTTTCTTGGTTACTTATAAATTATATTCTTTGTCAGAGTAATATTGGTTTATTCTCGTTTCCATATAAATAATTCATTAATATTTATATACAAATTGATCACTTTATCATTATCTTTCTAATCATTTTATATTCTCAAATATTTGGAATCATTTGATTTATATTTTAGATATAATATAACATTCAATATTGTATAGTGATTCTATATCTAATTTTACCCTACTTCGATAATTGGTTATGTTTTAATGATAACATATATTCTCTTTCTCTTTAATTATTATCCACCATACATTTTCATGAATATCATTTTCATCATTTGGATCCTCTAAAAAAAGATTGTTTTTTGTAAAAGAAGATTTTTAATTATTCATCTCAAAATAATTATATAGGATCCCCAAAAAAATTATTATTCATTTTTCTATGAATAACATATTGATGTGAATATTACGACATCACTCAACTCTTAATAGTCATGATAGAATATTGACATTAATTAGAAGATGAAATAGTCATTTTTATTTTTATAGAACTTCACTACTCATTATTCTATGATATCAACATGAACCTAAAAAAAATGTTTATCTAATTACCATATTAACATTTAAATCTTCATCACATTTTCATTCTTGAATTATATCCTAGAGAATCTCCTTCAATAGAGCCAACTTTGGTTGATATTTTCAATTCAAACATTTTCATTTCTTTCTTTAATTTTACCCAATTCACTTGCCACATTTTAGGATACTAATGGTAAAATTGGGTAAATAATTGAGTAATATATAATTTTTTTCTCAAAATGTATGTTAACCATAATAAAATGTAGTAGAATATATTACCTATTATAAAAATATGTTACATATCTTTTTTTTCAAGTGACTATATCCTATAAATCAATTCCATTTTCAATATCTCACCAAAAACACAATAAATATATTATATTTGAGCCATGTCATTGAATTTAATCTTATATTTATAACTTTTTCATGATGAATATCTTATGTATTTTTGATTACTATGATATTATCTTCATAAACTAAAGGAAATATTTTATGTATAAAGATTAATGCCATACATATAATTTCCATTACATTATCCAACACCTATACTGATTAAATTTCTTATGTATGAATAAGTATATTATGTATCATTTGATACCATGTTCTTTTAAATTATTTTCTTAAACACTGGAAAATATGTTATAGATTCCTCATAATTATTTTACCCAGGTTTCTACCATTCTATTTTTATCATTTGTTTATAAAATATATTTTTTATTCATCTTAATCATATAAATATTTATCTGTCACAAACTTTGAAAAATATTAGAGGATTTATCAAAAATTATATTTTCTATGAAAAAGATATTATGTGTACTAATTCAATTTAATTATCTCATATATAAGTGACTATTAATATTACATATAACTCTTGACGTAGGTAAAATTTCACTTATTATCTGAAATTCTATAATTCATTAAATGAAATTCACAATGCCTTCAATTCATCTAAATGAATTCTATACACACTCTAAAACATCTCAAGTGACTTTTAATGTGTTTTCAAAATTTTACCATATTTCCAAAGTTCTTCAAAATAACAATGTTTGTTTAAAACAATAAATTACTCAATTTGAGTATCTCTATAAACATCACTACAAATAATTTTCTAGAATCAATATCAATCATCCACAACCATCATACATGATATTTTCACACTAAATATAGTATACATCATACTAGATAAGACAAGGATTTTTTATCTATAAAAAAATAAATATTTTCCATGTTAATGAGCTTGTTTTAATATAGTCTTTGGTGATAACATTACATGATATTCAAAATTTAGTTAATTATCTACTACATAAAAAACTATAAAACTATTATAGTCAATTTATACATTCTCTAATATAACATGTCATTCATTTCCCTGAATACTAGCTCACGAATCATCAAATTTATGTTCTACTGAAAAAGAAGATACTTCATTCTTCCTTATGAAAATATATATGGTTTACAAAATTATCTTCATAATTGGGAGGATTCCACCCCCATCACCAAACATAGTATTGAATTTAATTTTCAATTAATTTGTCTATTGAAAATGAATACAACTATCCAATTTTTTATTTACTCATTTGTGATATTCAATAAACCTCTTGGGATTTGTTGTGAATGTCCAAAATAATTTTATATTTAACATTGTTCTTCAACAAAATTTTTACTTCAATGCCTCTTGAAAAAAAATTCAAAGGTAAGTGTAAGGTTATGTTGCCTCGTCTCTTAAACATGCATAGTTAGAAAAGAAATTCACATTTTTTATTCTTGTAATTTAATTATTATCTCCCTTGATGATAAAATTACATTTTTACAAATGGTGTAATTTCATGTTTCATGTATATGTTTCATAAATTAATTAAATTTCTGTCTATGTCAGATAACCCTATGTAGAAATCAAGGGTGATAAATTTCAACAACAATGTTGTCCATTTAATTTATTTGATGGAAAATCAACTTGGTCTTCACATTCTCAGTGGCAGAATTGTTTTCAAGAGATTACATCTCAAAATCAAAATTCACTTCAAAAACATTAATGTGAGAAAAATTATCTCTCCCATTTTGATATTTTAAAAAACATCCTTCCCTTAACTACCTTTTTAACATAATATGAACCAAATGGGATCTTGATTAACTTACCTCATTCACTATTTCATGAAGACTATATATAATTATATAATCACATACAAATATAATATTAAATTTCAATTTCTTGGATCCCCTCAAGTTATACTCTATAATATTTCAATATCATAGATAATTTTCCTCTATCTACAATATGGGAGTCTCATAATAACAATTGAAGTATGATATGTATTTAGATTTTGTAAATTGTTTATTTTAAGTAGACAACATGAAAAACATTTATGTATTCTAGGATTCTTTAATTTTATATCCATATAAAAACCACAACATTCATCCATTTCCCTATTTCATTTTCCATTAAATTCCTTATACAATTATGTAATAATTATCATTTAAGTATAAAACTAAAGTCACCATCATCTCATTTATAATAGAAATATGCAGAACACATCAAAATCAAACTGAAGACTCTTTTATTTATAGATCCAAATAATATAGACCACTTTATACTTACTTAAATAATGATATTATAGTTTGGCTATTTTTTAGAGATGCATGGATATATATATATATATAATTATAATATTATGGATGGACTTCCTTTAATCAATTCAATAAATCACATTTACTAATTTTTTATTTCCTTAACTTATTATATAAATAAAACTCTTCGAGTCATATGATTACATAATATTTAATAACATTATCAACATTATTTATATGTTTATAATTCTTAATTACAGTAGAATATTTACAATAAGAATTTATTAGTGTTATTACATGGCTTGTCAATAAAATTATTGTTTTGAAATATAGTTCTTGATAATTTTAGCAATAAATCCTTATAATTTTTACAACTTATAAAAAATTTCCATAAAGTATAGATTAATTTTTTATGTAAATCTCAGTTACTCATCATTAGGAATTTCAACAACTAAATGAATACTTTTACACATTTCTTTGACTGGTTGAATTTTTTATTTCCACTGGATTCCTTCAGCATTAAAATTCAAAGAAAAAATATAATGATCCATATAGTGGCCTTTTCTACCAAAATATAATAATCTCTCATTGGAGTTATTTACCTTTCTTAAATATTTACTATCACTATAGGAGTAGATTATTCAATAATATTCATTTTTTTACTCATCAAGGATAACATATCTACATTTATATTTTTTTATCATATGATGTTGGAGTGGTATTCTACAAAAATAAGTATACGTGTTAAGTGTAATTTGTACATAATATCTCTCAACATAAGTATGATAAATTTTCTAAAAAATAACCACAGTTATACATATATTAAAATCATTTTTAGTGGGTAGATAATTCATTTTCAATGAATTATTCTTCTATTTAGTTAGGATCTTCCAAATTTTAGATATTATCCCCATGAATTAAAGATTTTAATTATTTTGAAGCACTAAAATTTTGTTATAACAATCAATATCATTTTTTCTAAACAAATAGATACATAAATAATGGCTCAAAAATCTCTTCAATTTTTGGTGTAGTTGTAGTATAATGAGAATTAGGTCATACATATTTTTAAGATAGTATAATACCCTCTTAGGATCAATACGTTGAGATGGTCGACATTCTATAACTTAAATATATCATGGAAACCTTCATGGGGTTTTCAATATTTATCTCCACCTAGAATTCCCTAATTTTTATTTGTATGAAGACTGTTTCTATAAAAAGTTCTAATTTAAAATAGATTTAACCAATATATGGATAACTTTATCCAAGAGCTTGATATGTATGGATATTAAGAGGATATAAAGATATTATTCCCTCAATTATAATTACATTATGATGTAGGATTGATTTCATAATCTTCTGGGAATCTATTTATTATTTTAGATATTTTATATGATTCATTTGGAGTTGAATCATGATTTCTCAAATTCACAGCCAATTGAAGATACTTTCAGGGTGTTTATTCTACTCAACCAAAAATGAGATGAATATATCTTCCCATGGATCATTAATTTTATAAAACTTATCATAATACTGTTTATATAATTTTTTTATATCACTTTTAATCTCCCCAACTCTTTTTGGATTGTTCTGAAACTAAGAATCATTGACATAGAAAAAAACATGGTGACTTTATTCCAAATCATTGATCTTATCCCAAAAATAATATTTTACATATACTTTATCATCAATGTAGTATGAAAAATTTTATTAAATCATTGAGAACTCAACTCTATAGACATGGAATGATTTACACTCTTTAATAGTTTCATTATTAAGATAGCTTCTATCATGAAACGCCATTTTAAATAATTTTTTAAATTCTTCAATGTCTATTTATATCCATTCATTTTCATCTTGAAATCACTTCATAATCCAAAATATTTAAGTGACCAATTTAGTAGTATATTTCCTTAGTTGATCCTTAACCATAAGGTTGGGTCTTTTTAATATTTTATTCAACCATTCTTGTATATTTTATCTCATATTAATTTTTTTTAAATGATTATTATATATAGATTGATCTCTGAAAAATTTTCAACTCTGATTACCATTACTTATTAGTGAAATATCTTCTTTTCATTAATAATTTTTCTTCAACTTTAGTGAAATATTGTTATTCAAATTTCTTTAATGAAGCTTCAATATTTTTATTAACATGAATACAATTTACATTTAAAATTTTCAGAATTTCTAAAAACTATTTAAATTCTGAGTACATGTAAATAAAAAATACATTGAAAAATAAATTATAGATCCATGAAATGGGAACTGTGGTCACTGATACAAATTTAATGGCCCTAATAGATGTTTATGAAACAAAATAAGGTGGTTTAAATCATTTTTTATGAACATTAAATAAAATCTAATTAATATTATAATCTTTTACCGCATTTCCTTATCTTAACCATTGTATCATTTTAACATAAATGGATATGTTTTTGTCCAAAAAAAAGGGCTAACAGACACATTCAATGTAAAAAGGATAATAATGTGTAACACATAATATTTTTATAATTTTGGGACATATCAAAGGAATCCAACTCCATGTAATAACTAGTTAATCACCTTAATTCATTGATTTTATCGCTTGTATAAAATTGTGATTAAAATGTTCTTTGATAAGGTATGACACTACACTCAACACCTATAATATTTGAAATTAAACAATAGTTTCCCATATTAAAGGATGAAAATATTATTCAATAGCATAGATAGAAATATTTTTAGAGGGTATTCATACATTTTCCCATAGCATCCATAGTTTGGTCTATATTGGAACCAATAGTATTCGATGTCCTCATTTTAGAAATCTGAAAAATGATAATATATATATAAATACTCGGGATTTTTTCTATATAATTTGATTTTATCCTATTTATCAACAACGTCTTCAACTACCTATTAGGGATTTGATAAAGAAAATGTAAATCTATCTCTATATAATACCAATAAACATGATCTTACATAGAATCTGAATTTTTTTATCTCTAACATATGAGAAACTAGGATCATTAACATGATAGTACCTAGTCAATAACTTAGTGTTTTTTACATAAGATATGTTCACGAGTAAATTCAAATTTATTCCTATATCTTTTTTCCTTTTTTGTTTCTTAGTATTTTTATCATCTGTAATACAATATATCACATGCTATATTCTTTTTCCCTATATACATTTACTGGTTGGATGTTATGAACATTGTTATGTTCAATTTCATTATTTCTATGATAATAAGAAATGTCTTTTATCTACATAGAAGTATCATATTCCTCTTCTCATCATCTTGATAGTTCTCTACAAACCACACAAAAGAGAGATCACTTTCTCTTTCACTTCATACATATTTAAATTCTTGAATAAAAAATATATCCCCATATATTTTTTACATAATTATTTCTTCCTATTTTTTTCTTATTTAATTCAAAGTGTCACATTTTTTATTCACTATCCCTATCAACATTGACTAAATATATTTTACGAACATGGTTAGGTCTAAATTTTCATTTCATTTATACTAAGAAATGCCTTTCATGTTAAAAGAGGTATCTAATTCATCTCCTCTTAATCATTATAGTTATGTAGTCTCCAAAGACAGAGAGATCACTTTCTTTATCAGCTCATACATATTTATATTCTAGAATCAAAAATATATTGAAAATATTTGATATAAAAAATGGAATTGAATATTTTATAGTGATTATACATCACATTTTCATCAACATTGTCAAATAGTTATTTTAAAATATTTCAAATATATTGATTTCCAGAATATCCTTAGCTCCATGATTTTTAATAATAAAATAGTACACCTTTAATACCATGGATATAATAATAATGTTTTTCATCCAAAGTGGTTTTAATATTTTACTTCCCAAAATAATACCATATTGGCCTAAAATTATTCCTTTTTTATTTAATCCTAAAATTATACAATAGTATCTATTTTGATGTAGATCAACTCCACATGGTCATAATAGTGTCTAAAATTTCAATATAAGTTATAAAATTAATTTTTTATAAGATAAACTCAATTCCAAAAATTCTATAATCTCAAAATGAATCAAAACCCTATTTTTAATATTTAATATTCAAAACAAGTATTCAATGATCATTTTTTCATTATAGACTTATCAACTATAATTTTTCCTTCAATATAGCTCGCTTCAAAAGGCTGTTCTACACTCAGTTATTCTCATCATAAGAACTTCTTCCCTTTGTAGTGGAGATCACAAACTATTTAATAATTTTTAATTAAGGTTTTATTTATGATATTTAATATAATTAATATCTGTATAAGTGTCATGAATATTTATTATCCTTAGAATAAAAAATTCTAGAAATCTAAGACATTCATTACGCAAAAATTTCACAAATTTCTCAATGTATATACAATTATGTAATATATGTAATATCTTATGTATCATTGTACAAAAAATGAATTTCATACGTATTTCTCATGATTTTTTCTTATGATATAGTTTCATTCAAAAAATATCATTTGTATTATCTTTATCTAAAAATTATTTTATATGAATAAAAGTGGAAGAATATATTATATATCACAAACAATTTTATGTATCATCTTCCACTAGACAAAATATCTTATAAATCAGTTCCTTTATCAATATTCTTAATAACAATCCGAAAATAAATTAAATAAGAATAAATATCAGACATATAATTTATTCAATTTATTATTTTTCTTTTCTATTAAACTTATTCATGGGAAAATATGTTACATATCATGAGTTCCATTAAAATTTTCTTCATCTTCTATGGAAAATGTTTAATGTGTTAAAAAATATGTTAAGAACATAATAATATTGTAGTTTATCATGAATTCCATTAAAAAAATTTATTTAGTTTGAAAAATATCTTCTGTATCAATTTTAACTTCAATAACATTATTCTTTTTTAATCCTATTTAAAATATATTATGTATTACATTTATTTTCCATCCTTTGGAATTTTTAATACATCTTCAAAAAATACATTACAAAATCATTGTTCACAAAAAAATACTTGTACATATTATTAAATTTTAGATATTTCATAAATTATGTAAAAAATATATTTCATATGATATAAAATTTTATACATATAAATCCCCCCACTATTTTATAAACTCTTGGCTACTCAAAATATTACATACAAATCTGTATTGTAGTAAAATATCACTTGTGACACAGAATTATTGTATTAATTAAAAGAAACTACAAATCACTTAAATAATTCATGAGGAATACACTAATCACTCTAAAAGAATTTAATATTCATAATATTAATTTTAAAAATTTACTTATATTTCAAAAGTTATTATAAACCATTTCAATGACTTATTCTCTATTTTATTACTCAATTTGTATAACACCCCAAACATTTTATGGTATGTTTCTCTTAAATAAATTCTATTCATCACTGTGTTCCTTTGAAACAAGATTAGTTTATTTTGGAGATAGTAAAAACCAATCCATTAAATATAAATTTTCCACTTCTATGCTTTAAATTTCGAAAAATGGTCATCTAGAGTTGTTATCAGTAAGTCATTTGGAGTCTGATAGAAGAAACATGATATTTGGGGAATAGTCACATACCCTTATGAATAGTAATATGAATAGTACTATGACCCTTATGAATTGTAAATAATAATACTATTTTATTTTCTTAATGTAATAAGATAATGAGATCTTAATTAGTTTTTCAATATGAAATAAAACTAATTGCACCTTTAAGATTGTTATTTTTCGAATTAACTATGGATTTATTTAATAATTAAATTAATAATATTTAGAAAATTAGTTTTGAAAAATGGATTTCATTTTTGAATTCTACATTTTGAAAAATGGTTAGGGTAATTTTTTGGAATTTTTCTGAAATTCTAGAATTTTTTAAGAATAGTGAAATACAATAAAATACAGTATATACAAATAATCAATTAAATACACTGTTTATGACATCGAAAGTGATTTGAGGAAACTTGGTTTGAACTCACATACACTTAGTACAATTAGGGTCACAAGAAACAACACTATTGTTTGACTTGAGGTAAATAATAAAATAATGAATTAAATATTCAAAATTCAACCCTCTCCTCCTCTATAAAAACCCCTCACCACTCCCTCTTCTCTTCACTCCTATGAGACTTGACTATCTTCAAAGTGCTTCCCAAATACCCTTACCTAGTCACTACCTATGACCGGGAAGCTTTTGGTCTTTCCAAAAGTCCAAAATTCCTTAACATAAGGAGGTTCTCGAGGAAGTTATTTCAAGAGGTAAAACACCATTCTTTTTAATTTAGATTCATTTGAATTTCTCTTCATTTTTAATCCTCTCTTCACCTCATCTATCCAAATAATCATGATAACTCCTGTATCATCTATATACTATATTTATATCATGTGAATGGAAGAACCATCATCAATATTCTTACTCCCTCCCTTTTATTTTTATAAATGAAATCAACATCCATGAGGTTCAAATTCATAACCTTTGTGGACGGCCGAGTTTTGTTCTTAACTTTCTCTTTCATTATTGGTCATGAAACCTCTTTAATGGTTGAACCAGATAATAATATAAGTATTTCATCTGATTAATGTTCTTTAATCTTTATATAATCATAATATGTAATAATAATGCAAAACAAGTTCATTGTATACAAAACTGTCATTCTAAATCCAAGCATTTATCAAAAACATTCAACTAATGATCCATACTAATGTATATAACCAAGAATAATTATATGATAATTTATATCACTATTATTTCACTAATAATATTTATTGACAATTATTGATGTTTAACCACATTTAAATTGAACTTCCATTCATGGATGCAAGTAAACGAATCATGAAAACCAATGAAGAAAATGCTTCCAAAACAATAAAATTGAACCAGTTAAACCAATTAAAAGGGACATCAATGAACCTAATAAATTTATAATAAATCAATTAAATGTACATGAGATTTTGGGATTATTAATTAATGTATCTAAATTTTATTATTCAGGTCATTAAAACAAATGAATAACACACTATAGAAAATGGTAAGGGGTTTCTCATCTCACATTCTTTTTTGTGCGATTTTCATTAATCGCCGGTCATTTCTTATATGTGGTACATGTGTACTGAAATTTGATATATAATAACATGATTATTTATATATTCATGTTAATAAATGATTCATTTGATGTTCATTTAGTTATGGTCATATGATTCGACCGATTACATTGTGGTAAGACACTTTGTCTCAACTACTATTTTGTTGTGACAACTTTGTGTGGTACACCAAATAATCCTTATGTGGTGTACCTACTGCCCATTTGAGATCAATTTTCATTTGAAATTATATTAATATTGAATATCCCTAATCTCATATCATGGATATGTTTGTTGACTAAACCGTATACCTTTTTACATTTGGTGTTTATTTGGAAAGTCGTTTTAATTATGGAAATATTGATAAATCTGTATACTCTACTCTATACGGATATTGAAAAGGCATATTTCTATTGTATTAAATCATTGTATAAATAATTATTTGGACATGTAGTGGTTGGTGGATCCCTCTATAGCTCCTTGATTCATCAGTAGGTCTAATGAGGAAAATCAGTTGGCGACAAACCCTTCGAGTTTGTTTCCAAAAATCAAACGGGTTTCTGCCCATAGAACTAAACCATTTTTACGGTATTATGGTTTCATGATCTAGATACATGATTCCCAATTAATGAGAATTATCTTTATTCATTATCAGTTATTATTATCCATTAGATTTTCACTGTGACAAACTCTATTGATGCAGTTTCATTATCATTTTATTAATGGAATTAGTTTTTCATTTATTCACCATGCCATATTGATTATGTCAGATTGACTATGATTAACTTGTTATTATATTCATTATTTTTCTATTTGAAACCCTTAATGAGCATTTGAACTCACACCTTTCATTTTTTACCCTCAAGAGGTGATGAATAGAGGGTAATTTATTGAGTTCTCGTGGATGTAGTTTTTAGTTTTTTTATATATTTTATTTTGTAAACTTTTCCAATGTAATTTTAGAAACATATATGTATATACTTTTTTCAAGAATAATAAACTAATGATTCCTTCAGAATTTTAATTCCTTCTAACTATGCCAACATCAGAAGTAATGCACCAGATCCCGCCTAGATTGGTCGAGGTGTTACAGATGGTATCAAAGGATGTTTAGTAGAAAACTTGGAAACTAGAGTAGGAAATGTATATTAGGGAACAAAGCCCTAAGGTAGTATTTGAGGATAAATGTACAATAACGCCCTATTATTTTGGTAACAAATAGATTCTGTGTATGTTTTAAGCAATACGTCTCTATCTAGATATGATCAGGTAAAGGAAGATCTGGCAGATATGTATCTAGGTGTAAAACCCGAAAACACTACCTTAAGCAAGACACGAATAGGAACGGGTGCCTGACAACGAGCCTTGTTGCACTCTTGGTTACGACACTCTGGGGGGATATGCTTAGGACAATTTACATTTTCTTTACAAACCATTATAATGGAGTTTAATGTAAATTTTTCCTCAGAGGAACAATTTTTATAATATTAGCTATGACTATAATTTCAATCAATGTTGATTGATTTTCTATTTGAGATTCATAAACTAATCTACTGTACCCCATTATTTAGAAATGACGTCTAATGGAAGAAATGGAATAAATACTCATGGGAAAGGTAGGGATATCCCTAATGAGCAAGTCAATACAGTCAACATTGGAGTAGATCAGATCTTGACCATATTGGGAAAACATACTCAACTTGTAACGAATAACCATTACACACCTGTGTTGGATCGTTTCATGTTTCATAACCCCCCATCTTTCAGTAGGACTATTAATCCAGTGGTTTCTGAGCAATGGATCAAGTCCCTTGAAAATATATTCATCAAATTAAGATGAAATAAAAATGAAAATGTGGTACTGGAGGTATATTGTCTCAAGGGTGACGTAGATAAATAGTGGTCCCTGATTCAAAATACCACGGAGGAAGAGGAAAAAGTAGATATGCAATGTAATAATTTTAAAGAAATATTGTATGAAAAATATTTCCCTTTTGAGAAACAAACTGAAATTAAAAAAAATCCATAGCTTAAAACCAATGTAAGAAGATAATATTGTGGAGTATGAGGCTACTTTTACAAGACTGTCCAGGTATGCCATAGATTACATACATGACTCGGTAGAAAATATTGATCATTTCGTTGAAGGTCATAAGCCAAGTCATTGAAGGGCACTAGCTTCTCAATAATTTTCATTATATAATAAAATTGTATCAAGTTCTATCAAAATAGGGTGGGAATTTTCTAGATAAAATAATTTGAACATAAACAATGATATGAAGTGATACTTTGATAACAAAGGAAAAGGAGAAGCACCAAAGAAGAAAAAGGGAACAATGATTTTCCCATTATGTGAGAATTGTGGAAAAATCATCTTCGGAAATGCTTGAAGGGTGTGGGAGTCTGCTATAACTGTAGAGAAAAGGGTCATCGATCTGATGAATGCAAGGGAAAGAAAAAATTCAATAATATTCATTGATAAAATTGCAGAGAGATGGGACACTATGCAAATGAGTGTCCTAAGAGTCAAGGGAAATTAAATCAAAAAATTCCAAGAGAGAAAGCGAGAGACTTTGTGATTACTACAATGGAGATTGAAGTTCCTAATTATATGGTGGTAGGTACATTAATTATTTCCTCAAAAATTTCCAACAATTTATAGGATTCTAGATCATCACATTCATTCATATCGTCCTAGTTTTCCAATAAAATTAGAAATTGACAATTTGATTTAATAAAGGAGTTTTCAGTCAAAACTCATTGGGGATGTATCATTGTAACAAAGGAATGTCGGTTAGTCCCCCTCCAGGCACCAAAATGTGATTTAGTTTCTAACCTTATCATTATACCAATGACTGAATTTGATATAATTTTCTATATGGATTGGCTGTCAAATTATGATGCAATGATTTATTATAAGAAGAGGGAAGTTACAATTTTTGAGAATGGTGAAGAATCCCGTGTCTTTAGGGAAGAAACTTCACCACTTAATACTTATCTACAACCACCCCCAGTAGCTCTAATAAATGAAATACGTAGAGAGGATGATAAACCAATATCTATGGGTGATGAATGAAATATTCAAATTGAAGATATACACATAGTGCAAGAATGCATTGTTGTATTTCTAGAGGATTTACTTGGGCATCCTCTAGAGTAGGAAGTTTAGTTCTATTTTGATTTAATTCTTCATTCAAGACCTATATCGAAGACTCCCTATAGAATGGATACTGTGGAATTATTAGAGCTAAATAAAAAACTAGAGGGTTTGAGTGAAAAAGGATTTATTCGACCTAGTGTTTCTCCATGTGGAGCCCATGTCATCTTTTCATGAAGAAAGATGGATCCATGAGGCTTTACATTGATTACAGAGAAATCAATGATATTAAAATAAAGAATAAGTATCCCCTTCCCTGGATTGATGATTTATTTGATCAAATTCATGGATCTCAATACTTTTCAATTATTGACCTTCGATCTAGATATCATCAGCTGCGTGTGAGGAAGGTAGACATTCCAAAGAAAGGATTTTGAACCAGGTATGATCATTATGAGTTTACGGTGATGCCTTTTGGACTAACAAATGAACCCTCTATTTTCATGGATTTAATTAATAGTGTTTTCAAGGAATATCTGGATAACTTTGTACTGGTATTCACTGATGATATCTCGGTGTACTCAAAAATCTATGAAGACCGTGATAATCACTTGCCGATTATTCTGAAAACTCTTAGAAGAAATAAATTATATGGGAATTTTAGAAAGTGAAAATTCTAGTTTTAATGAGTTTATTTTCTAGGCGATATTGTCTCTAAGGATAGAATCCTCGTTGATCCTAAAAAGACAAAGGCAATCCATTAATGGACCATGCCAACAAGCATAACTGAAGTATATAGTTTTATTGGTTTATCCGGTTACTATCGACATATTGTTTAGAATTTCACTCGACTGGCTAACTCACTAATCAAGCTCACATGTAAAGGAGTTAAGTGTTTTTGGAAAAAAGATTGTACGGAATGATTTGAAGAATTGAAAATAAGATTGGTCAATGCTCCAATTTTGACTCTTCTGTCTGGAAGTGATGGATTTGTGAAATACAGTGATGCATCAAAGAATGGATTCGGTTGTGTACATATGAAAAATGATAATTTTATTGCTTATTCATCAAGAAAGTTGAAGAACCATGAGAAAAATTATCGAACTCATGATCTTGAGTTTGAAGCCATAATCTTTTCACTGATAATATAGAGTAATTATCTCTATGGAGAGAGATGTGAGATTTATAAAGACCACAAGAGCTTGAATTGTATTTTCACACAAAAAAACTCAACATGAGGCAAATAATATTGCTCAAGTTACTCAAAGATTATGATTGTTCAATACACTACAACCCAGGAAAGGTAAATAAGGTGGAAGATTAATTAAGCAGGAAAAAACATGGCCTTTTGACTCAAATTAAGATTGAAAGAGATCCTATGATCATGGATCTACTGAAGATGGATATGGGAATTGTTAAGGAAGGTGAAGCATCACTTCTATTTCAAATCATGGGTAAACCATCTTTACTAGAGAAGATAAAAGGTTCTCAGTTTGATGATGAGAATCTGCACAAGAAAATTAATGTAGTCAAGAATGGGAGACTGGTTGACTTTTTATATTAGGAAGGAGTTCTGAAATTTGGTAAGACATTATGTCTTCCATCATTGCCTGAGCTAAAAAGGGAACTATTAGATGATGATCATAGCTCAAATTTATCTATGCCCCCAGGTAGCACCATGATGTTAAAATATCTGAAGGAATATTTTTTGTGGGATAATATGAAGTGAGAAATTGATAACTACGTGTCAAGGTGTCTAGTTTTTTAACAAAGTGATGGCGGAGAGACAACACCCCAAAGGAGAGATTCAAACTCTACCTATTATATTGTGGAAGTGGGATAACATTATGATGGATTATTTCACCGGACTACCGAGGACACCTTGAAGGAATGATATAATATGGGTAATTGTTGATCGTCTCACAAAATCAGCACATTTACTTCCAACAAGACATGATTTCCAACTTGAACGCCTGCCAAGACTTCATATAAATGAAATTTTGAGACTTCATGGTGCAAATATATCAATTGTCTCCAATCGAGATCCCTGGTTGACATATAAATTCTAGAGATGTCTCTAGAAGTCTTTGAATACTGAGCTTTGTATGAGTACTAAATATCACCCCTAAACTGAAGGACAGTCTGAAAGGACTATTCAAACTCTGGAAGACATTCTCAGTTAATTCTATCTTTACTTCCAAGGTATGTGGGATCAATACTTTAATTTGGTGGAATTTTCCTATAGTAATAGTTTCCATTCTGGTATTCAATTGGCTCCATATGAAGCATTATATAGAAAGTGAAGTTGAACTCCAATTTTTTGGGAAGAAGTTGGTGAGAGGAAACTCATATGCCTAGAACATTTTGAAGAGACCACGTCAAAGGTGAAGAAAATACAATACCATATTAAAGTATCCCAAAGCTGGAAGAAGAGTTATGCTGACAACTAGAGAAAGGACTTGGAATTCCATGTGCAAGATCATGTATTAATGAAAGTACCTCCATGGAAGCGTGCCTTGAGGTTTGGTAAGAATGGGAAAATGAGCCCTAGGTACATCAGACCATTTTGAAATTATAGAAAGAATCAGAGTTGTAGCATAACATTTAGAGATGCTTACAAATTTATCCAGAGTTCATGATGTGTTCCACATTTCATTGTATAATAAATACATGCTAGACCCAATGCATGTACTCACATGTGAAGAAATAGAACTGGAACCAGATTTGTCATACTATGAAAAGCCTATCAGTATTATTGACACAAGGGAGTAAGTATTGAGAAATTGGCTAGTAAAGGTTCTTTGGAGAAAAAATAATATGGATGAAGCAACATGGGGAATAGAGGATTTCATGAAGAAGAACCACCCACATCTTTATGGTGGGATTTATACATTATATTTCGAGGAAAAAATTTCTAAAGGAGGGAATAATATAACAACACAAACATTTTATGGTATGTTTCTCTTAAATATATTTTATTCATCACTATGTTTTTTTGAAACAACACTAGGTTATTTAGGAGATAGTCATTACTTAACCATTAAATATAAAGTTTTCACTTCTATGTTTTGAATTTTGAAAAATGGTCATCTAGAGTTGTGATCAGTAAGTCATTTGGAGTCTGATAGAACAAACTTGATTTTTGGTGAATAGTAACATACCCTTATAAATAGTAATATGAATATTAATATGACCCTTATGAATAGTAAATAATAATATTATTTTATTTTCTTTTAGAATTAAAATAATGACATATTAATTAGTTTTTCAATAAGAAATAAAACTAATTGCATCTTTAAGATTTCTATTTTTCGAATTAACAATGACATTATTTAAAAATTAAATTAATAATATTTAAAAAATTAATTTTGAAAGATGGAGTTCATTTTTTTATTCTACATGTCAAAAAATGGTTAGGGTAAATTTTTGGTATTTTTCTAAAATTATAGAATTTTTTATGAATAGTGAAATAAGATAAACTACCATATTCAGTTAAATACACTATTTATGGAATAATAAGTGATTTAAGGCAAGTTGGATCGAACTCACATGAATTTATTACTATTTGGGGTCACATGAAACAACATTATTGGTTGTCTTGAGTTATATAATAAAATAATGAATTAAATATTCAAAATTTACACCTCTCCTCCACTATAAAAACCCCTCACCACTCCCTCTTCTCTTCACTTCTCTTAGCCTAAAATCTCCTCATATTTCTGCCCAAATTTCCTTACCTAGTCACTCCCCACGACCAGGAAGCTTTTGGAATTTCCAAAAGTGCAAAATATCTTCCCTTAAGGAGGTTCTTGAGGAAGTAATTTCAAGAGGGAAAACACCATTATTTTTCTTTTAGTTTCATTTGAATTTATCTTCATTTATATTTTCTACTCACCTCCTCTATCCAAATGATCATGATAACTCCAGTATCATCTATATACTAGATTTATATCATGTGAATGAAAGAACAATCATCAATATTCTTACTCGCTATCTTTTATTTTTATAAACGAAATCAACGTCCATGTGGTTCCAATTTATAACCTTTGTGGACAGTGGAGTATTGTTTTTCACATTCTTCTTCATTACTGGTCATGAAACCATTTTAATGGTTGAACCATATAATAATATAATTATTTCATCTTATTAATCTTCTTTAATCCTCACACACTTAAAATACGGAATAATATTACCAAGCAAGTTCATTGTATAGAGAACTGCCAAGCTAAATCCTAGTATTTATCAAAAACATTCAACTAATTATTCATCCTCATGTATATAACCTAGAATCATTATAAGATAATTTATATCTCTCTAATGTCACTAATAAAATATATTAACAATTCTTGATGTTTAACCACATTTCAAATGAACTTCCATTCATGAATGCAAGTAAACGAATCATGAAAACCATGGAAGAAAAGGCTTCCAAAAGAATAAAATTAAACCTATTAAACACATTAAAAGGTACTTGAATAGACCTAATAATATTATACTAAATTAAATAAATGTATAGGAGTATTTTTAATTATTAACTAATGGATATAAATTTGATTTTTCTAGTCAATAAAACAAACGAAGAACACACACTAATCAAAAGATAAAGGGTTTCTCATCTCACATTCTTTTCTGTGAGATTTTCTTTATTAGCCACTTATTTCATGTATTTGGTATATGTGTACTTACATTTGATATATAATAACATTATTATCTTTATATTCATGTTAATAAATGATTCATTTTTTTCATTTAGTTCTGGTCATATGATTTGACCGATTACATTGTGGTAAGACACATTGTCTCAACTATTATTTTGTTGTGACAACTTTGTGTTTTGCAACGTATAATACATATGGGGTATACCTACTTCCATTTGAGATCAATTTTCATTTTAAAATATATTAATATTTAATATCCATAATCTCATATCATGGATATGTTTGTTGACTAAACTGTATACCATTTTACATTTTGTGTTTATTTGGAAAATTATTTTAATTATGAAAATATTGATAAATCTGTATACTCTACTCTATATGGATATTGAAAAGGAATATTTCTATTTAATTGAATAAATGTATAATTAATTATATGGAAATGAAGTGGTGGGTGGGGCCTTCTATAGCCCCTCGGTGCTTCGGTAGGTCTCGGGAGGCAAATAAGTTGGTGACAAACCCATCGAGTTTGTTTCCAAAAATCAAACGGGTTTCTACCCATAAATCTAAACTATTTTTATAGTGTTCTGTTTTCATTTTCTAGATACATGAAATCCATTCAATAAGAATTCTCCTTATTCATTATCAGTTATAATTATTATCCATTAGGTTTTCATTATGAAAAAATCTATGGATGAGGTTTCATTCTCAATATATTAATGGAATTAGTTTTTCTTTTATTCACCAAGCCATATTGATTAAGCCACGTTGAATATGATTCACTTATTATTGTATTCATGATTATGCTATTTGTAACCCTTACTGAGTGTCTTAGCTCACACCATTCATTTTTTACCCTCAACAGGTGATGAAGAGAGGGTCAATTACTGAGTTCTTGTGGATGATGTTTTTAGTTTTCTTTATGTATTGTATTTTGTAAACTTTTTTGATGTAATTTGAGAAACATCTATGTATCTAGTCTCTTAAAGACTACTAAACTGATCGTTCCTTCCGGATTTTCATTCCTTCTAACTATACCAATATCACATGTAATGCACCGGCTCCATCCTAGAGGGGTTGGGGTGTTACTATTTGAGTGTCACCATAAAACAAAATAGCAATGAAATTTTATATTTAATATAAATAAACCCTAGCCTTTATCTATTTTTCATTATCAACAAATACAACATCAATTATACAAGATAACACAAAGATATTTCCCACACAATTACTATGATATTTTCTTCATAAAATGAACCATTTTTAATCTCCTATATAGTCACTTATTTACAAGTTACATTGTCAATAGTTTCACAATAACCACTTCTTATTCCATAACACTACTATATTCAATGAATTTTTCATCCAACAACAAATTTTATAAATTTTCATCTAGATTATCTAAAGAATTATCACATTTATGTGTTTCTAAAAAAAATAAACTTCATTTTCATTCAATCTTCTATAGGAAGGAAACATTATTTATCTAATTTATTGGGTTAATAATCCTCCAATATCAGACATAACCATGCTTTAAATTTGATTATAATTTATATATTGACATCAACTAAAACCAAAAAATTGAAATATAATTCTTTATTCATATTACATTTGGGTGAAAATAATTATTCCATAATGTTATACATAAATCCAGTCAAACATATTTATCCACATCAATACATGACTAAATGGTAAAAATATAAAGGGTAATCTAAAATGCATAGTCATTGATAAAATATTGTCAAATCCATGGTGTTATTTTGATGCATTTTCTATTTTCATTATAGTATAATATTAATTCCATATATTTCATGTGATATGTGATGACAAATGGTAGCCTTCAAACTAGACAGACAGAGGCACATAATTGGCACATGGTTGGTAGGAATCATGTGCTATCCCAGTGCAAATTGTGCCCCCTAGATAGTGGTATTGTCTAGGTTTCATGACCGAGTGGAAATAAGTGTAACCCTCTTAGAGTAAACTATATGGCAAAGATAGAATCACTCTATAGGCCACACAGATAGGAACAAGGGTGTGAAACCCATTTAGGAAAACTTTGTAACCAAAATTCATTTTTGATAGAGTGCCTCATGATTGGAACACTATCTAACTTACTATTCATTGAAGCATTTTGAACTTACATATCATTAAAAACAATGAAATTAAAATTTATCCATCATCAATTTAAACCCCAAATTACCCATTTCTCCCCATTTAGTATCCACATCTCTAAAATCAAGTCATTTATCTTCATATATCACTTTGGCTAAAAACACTTTGTGTTTTGGCATAGATTATTCAGGAAATTATCATGTAAGATCCTCCTCTCCTCAAATTTACCTTATTATTTCTTCCCCTTTTTTATTATTGATTTATCTCTTATCTTGTGGATAGGTTGACCAAAATTATGTTCACTTTTATTTATTTGTGGTGGATCATGATGTTATTAAAGTTCACATTCTTCCTTAGGGGTTGCTCGTGATGTGACTTACATTTTCCAACTAGTTTCATGTGTTTCCACATAATAGTTAGGTGGTTATATGATGTAATATTACCTGATGATTTTAAAATTATTGTTTTGGTTTCTATGGGGTTTAGTATATTTTTTTGGTGGTATGATAGTTGGTTTCGAATATTTTTTTGGGATTCAAATGTTTGATGATGATTATCCCAATGTAAATGTTTTTTTCAGTTATTTTTTTAATTATTGGAATTATGATAGTTTTAGAGGGATTTCACTTGATATAGGATTAAGAATAGGGAAAATCGGAATACTAAGTACTTAAGTTGGTTGAATAATTCTAGTATATTATGTTATACATTGGGGACACAGGTCGGTCTCCCAAAAATGTTTATTTAACAACAATAATTAAACATTGATGAAGGGTATTAGTTAGATTAAGAAGGTAATAAGTCATTTAATCTTCGTTTTGGTCACTAAGAGTTTGAGGATTCTAAGAACCAATGATTCCTTTCTTCCTAGGGATTTCCTATTGTTCTCATGTCATTATATCCATTTAACATTGTTATATTAACTCCCTCTATTTTGTTGGAGCATGTTATAAATTAAATAAAACTATTATTTTTATTAAAATAAGATTATTGAATTTTTATTTAATTTCATTTCAAGGAAACTCATTTGGTAGTATCCTACACGGTAGATTCACTTGCACCCTTCATGCACATTTATGTGTATGAAGACCTTATTTTGTTTGATTTAGGTGAGTGTATTATTTTCTATGGTGGTGATGGTGATTCTATATTCTAGTGGTCTTTTTCTGGGAAAGGTGTAGGTGGTGATGGATTGATGTGTTTAACCACATGTTTCCTGGAGGAATGTTGGTCTAGTTTGTTTTATACCCCTTTCTTGTATTCAGATTTTTATTTGTAATTGTAAAGGGTTTAAATCCTACTTTATTTGTGGATGTTGGGTTATGATATTACTATAGGTTTTTCAGTTTTATGAGATTATTGTCATGTGGTAGATGATTAATTTTTTGTATAGAAAAATCCCAAATATATTGCTTGATTTTAATGCACATGTTTCTATCTTGTAGGTTTTGGGAACACTGTTCAGGCCATGCCACAGTCTGGATTGAGGGTCGGGTTTAATATGTGCATGGTTTGGTTCATGAAAAAATCATATTCAAGACATGTTTCTCCCTTTATCTAGGTAATTTAATTTAGGGGAGTCTGGATAGATAGGATATAGGAAGTATGGGACTTGTGGTTCGGGTTGATAGTTGGGTTTCTAGAAAACAACCCTCGTGATGGGCCTTATATCACCCTGGAATGTCCGATATTTAGATTTACTCTTCCTATGGGTGGGATATGAATGTTTCGGACTATGAATTGACAAAAAATGAGTGTGGAGTGGATTGATATGAGATTATTCTTATTTTGGTTTCATATTGATTTATTTAAGTGCTTGAAATTTTTTATTTATTAAAATTTATTTGGGTATTTTAGTGATGGTTTCATTGGTTTTTTTAACTTGAGTAGCATAATGTAAATCCATAAACTTTCTATGTAACCTCCAAAATAGGATAGAGATAATTATGCCTTACCGTTTGATCATATAATAATGGAATCTTGGGTTTTCATTACTTGAGAATTTGATTCAGGAGTATGTTTTGGTCACTCTCATTCTATGGAATCAAAACAATGATCAGAAAGGGATAAGCATACCGAGTTCCTCAAAATTAAATAACCTCTCATCTAGGTAGTATAGAACCCATGAGGTGGATGACTGGATTGAATATGTTTATAAGATATTTGGGATCCATGAGACTCTTAAATTGATCATGGTGAAATGTGATTGATTCTTGTTGGAAGGTCCCAATCATAAGTGGTGAGATATATTGGTGAAAGATAAGAAACATGAGAAGGTGATCTATAAATATTTCAAAGATGTATTCAATGGGAAGTACTTGATTTAGACTTTATCCCTTTCGAAGACTCGTTATTTTATGCATCTCTATCTAGGGGATCCGACCAGGTGGATGTATGCCAACCTGTTTGAAAAACATGGGTGCTTCATGTCTGATGCGGTATCTAATGAATAACTAAAAGAACACCATTTTTAAATGGGTTATGTCTAGAAATTTGATCCCTTGTCTTCTTGTTCAACTTAGAGTCTTATGTTGATGTATTTGAGTGATCCCTAATTGTATAAATTGATAACTCTAATAAATTGGGTTTCTATAGGATAGTTTTAGGTATAGACCAAGGTGTTGGGACATCTGAGAAAAAAAAGGAACTGTGATATACAATAAAATAAGGGAGGTGGTTTTTCGGGACACACATCCCAACCTCATTTTTCTACAACCACTAGTGGTGGTTTAGTTGTCTGCTAATAGTCTTTAATGTTAGGGAATGTGCATTCACCATGTCTAGTTCCACTGATACCCTACCATATGTGTGGGTGATTAGGTCAAATTAAGATGTTCTGTAAGAGTATTTTTGAATTAGTGTTGATCAAGCTCCTCAGTGGATATATGATTTATACCTCTGTCTTCTGCATCAAGGGAATTGGGTACTCATTCTACTATATGGGTAGGAAATTATTTGTCTTGTAATGCCCCAACCATAGTTACCCAAAGTTACTTCATTATTACATAGCATTGGCATGATACAAGGAAATCATGTCCCGAAAGAGTGATATTTTTATTATCCTTGTAATTACGAGATACATTCATAAGTTTTACATTACATTATAAAATAAAAAACCACAAAAACATTGTTTTCATTATCCATAGTCATATCCCATAGACTATCCCAACAATCCAGTCATAATATACCTCTTTATATCCTATAAAAAATAAAATATAGAAAGGGGTGAGCTCAGATGCTCTGTAAGGATTACAATATAGTGGAAACACTCATAAATAAGCATAAACATTTTATAATAATTTATAAGACTAAAAAAATTCTTTTAAAAATAAACATCAGCATAATATTTAAATGATAGATCAATTAATGCAATTTACTTATTCACAATGATATTCTACTAGTCGAATAATCACATTCAATATCAATAGCCAATTTCATAATGATTAAATGTATAATGCCAGACATTTTACCCACATAGTCAAGGCCTTGTGCCAAGACTACAAATACGATTTTTCAAGTCCTTGTGCCAAGACACTAGTTTTCCTCTTGATACCTATTGATGCATCGAGGATATATAGTGGGCTCCCCCCTTCACTTACAATGTCCAATGTATTCCTCATATGAATAGTTTTAAACATAACATAAACATTTTTATTAAAACTAGAGTAAAAAATGTTAATACCTTAACCATAAAAAATTAATTATATAAAAATAACACATCAACAGTCAAACATATCACAAAAACTTCAATACAATATGGAAGATTTGTATCATAGTAAATCTACTTCAATCAAGTGTAAAATCCATCAAAGGATGTTGACATAGATGAAATCAAAACTATTTGAGAGAAATATATATATATATATTTGAAATCATTTAAAAGTCACATAATTATAAAAGAAAAAATTTATTTTGAAAATATTCTTATTATCTTGTAAGGGAATATTTGATGTTGTTATAAAGATGAAAAATATCATCACCCTCCATATAAATTAAAAAAACAATCTTACCTTAATTCATAGAAAAGGTCATAAGGTACCTTGTTTGGAAAACCACAGAATGATTCCTTTAAAACACTTTATAAAAATTCCAAAAAGGGTATAAATTACTTTAACCCATATTATATGAAATAGTAAAAAAAATTAAAATACATTTTCATGAAACATGGATGTGGCTGATAAATAAGTCCTAGTGGATACTTACGTAAGAACAATCTCGGATAAAAAAGAGATTGTAAAATTAACCCTAACCTTGTAATTTTACTTGGTTAAGGGTAGGTTAACCTCCTGTATAATAGTTAAATAATTTTTATGAAATTATACAGGAACCATATACATAAATATGATATCATATTTGATATTTTAATATTTATTTGTTAATAATATTTTAGTATTATCATCATTTCGGGTGTAAACTGATTCGTTTTCCTTTATAAGTTTTATTACATAAGCCATGTTTGTTATGGATATGATGTAGTTGATTCATATACATAATGATATTAAGTTCTTAAACTTTATTTTTAATCATAAAATGAAAATTATTCTTCAATGGTTATGATGGGGAAATGAATCTCATCGCTTTCGTGGAGATGGTAATCTGTACATACGCACGGGCGATAAAATCATTATTTTGATATTAAAATCATATGTAAATAGATGGTATATCATATACAATAAATCATTAAAATGTTATATTTTTTATTTACATCAATTATACATCATTATTATACCCTACCATAAATAATTAATTGAATAACAACTGCACCACGACGTGCAGACGGTATGGGGTACATATGCGTGTATGGTGACATTGTCATCATATAATGGATTGAATACTGAATATTGTTGTACTATTTTTATAATAATAAAAAATTATATAGAATATACTGGAGTTATTATTTTAGAATGGAAAAAACAAAAAATAGATGATGTGGAAGATGAAAAGAACTTGAAATAGTTGATGAAATATTTACCTCTTCTACGGGTTCTTCCTTTTGATTTGATCAAAATGGATCCTTAGGATAGATTTTGGACAAATGGAAGGCCTATTGGTTGAAGCTAGGAAATATTGGAGGATATTTGGGTAGGTTTTTTCTGATCGAAATGTCTTTGGGGGTGTGAAATTTTGAGAATGGGAAGTTCTCTTTTGTAACAGGGATGGGTGCACATTAGGAAAAAATTGAAATATTATTTTATAATAAATTCATATTTGGTTTCTAATGGTTATAAAATAATTTATATCGAGTCTAAGTGTGACATCCCAAGTAAGTAATGAATAATAGATATTTTTATCTATGTCTATTAATGAACTAGATAGTGTTTAAGAGGATTAAAATGAAAATAAATCTAATCTTACGTATGGAATACACTAATATTTTTTAAAAGATAGTTTTACTGCCTTTTGATGGCAAACCATTTTTAAATATATATTTTGATAATTTTATATGCTATTTTTGTCAAAATAAACATATTATTTATGATTGGGACATCAAAATTTACTTTGTGTGAATTTTTGGTATTTTTCTGACAATGTTCATTTTTTAATGAATAGTGAAAAATACTGCATTTTACATCAATACTGCTTTTTAATCTAATTTATTTATATGATTAGATTATCTTTTTAATTGGTTTTAAAGTTAAATTAGAATATATTTTTACCATTTAATCCAATGGCGGTCATTAGGATTAATTTCACTTTGGAATTGGGCATAAACTAATGCCAAACTTGTCATAGATATTGTTTCAAAAAAACCCGCTATTTGTTTTGACAATGGGAATTATTATTAAATCAATTATTGCAATTTTTTGTTTGGAATTTGGTAAAATGGATTACATATTTGTAATCAGAAGGTTCAAATTATGTAATCAAGACTCTTTTGTTTTTTGACATTATGAATAGTAACGACGGTAATTATCTTTAATTATCTTGATTAATGAGTAATCGGGTAGTTAAGGATAATAAAATAATATCATAATAATAATAAAATGACACCAACATGTGTCCTAATTCTACTGGTTGTCTCATGGCCGACCATGGGATGTCTTGTGCCAAACTTGGGGACCCCATGGAATCACTTTTGTGGAAAGTGACTTGTTATATTTTTATTTTTTAAAGAAAGTAAATATAACCAGAATGTATCACCTGATTAAAACATTTTTAATTTTGTCTACATAGATTATATTTTAGACTATAAATATTAATTGGAAATATAAAAATATTTCATACATCATAGTATTTGTTCCATAATTTTTTGACTTTAAATAAATTAAATTATTTATGACATCATGATGATGCAGTGATTACCTCATTAATAAAAGATTTAAATAAAATGAAATGATAATGTAAAATCTATGACCTACACTTGTCCAAAACCTATTGGATGGGTGGATTTCGAACCCTTATCACCTTAACCTTGTATTATATCATTGTGGGTCCTTTTTAATCCGAAAATCATTTTCAACTAAAGTAACATTTCTTTACTTTCCAAGAGTGCCCCTCCTCTCCTCTTATAAAAGTCCCCCACCTCTAACTCCTTACCCACACTCCCAAAGCATTTGGATCGACCAACCCCTGCCCATTTTGTCTCTCCACATCCCTCTATTACTCCTTGAAGCCTCAAATTGGGCAGAAGTCTTCCCAAGGAAGCCTTTGAGCTCAAACTGAAGGGAGTTACCCGATTTTAAGGTAATGTCTTCACTTGAGTCCTTTTGTTTTATTTTGCTTCTCCAACCCCCTAAACTCTTTTTATTCATTTCATTTGTAACAAATACAGTATCTTCAATATACTAGGATGTTGTTATAATAATTATTCGAGCTACTCTTACACACACCTACATCTAATGGTTAAAGGACATACTATTTCCGTGGATGGTGAATTTATGCCTCCTGAAACGATGATTGTTCAAAATTATTTTAACACCTTAAAAGGTGGACATTAAGATGAAACTATATTTATATATGGTAAATAATATGTTTATGGTTTCCATAAGATTCTATATTTTTCATTTTTGGCATACCTTTATGGTTTCCAATATGGGTAAATGCGATATCTTCATTTAAGGAAGTGCGGACTACCACCCCCTCAAAGTGATTTGATTCGTTAAATACCATATTTGGGATGTATAAAGGATGGAAATATGATATTATATATGATATTATAATGGAATTATAATATTACTTTATATCATTATGATTCAATTCTATAAAATACGATATAGAAATGAAAGTAGCGTTCATGCTTACGTACGGCTTACCGTCTCCATGAACGGTGCATTTCATTTATTACCTCTAAATGATTATGTAATATTATAAATGCATGTATATAATGGATATATATTATATATACATCATTATTATAATTCTGGATATAATGGATACATGAACAACTTGTAATTATAAAGGGTTTATTTTTTACTCAAGTACCATTGATCGTTAAAACGACCGTTATTAACTTAAATAATTACATAGTGTTCATGACATGGAAATAGGTGAAATAAAAGGAATAATGAACATGAAAAAGGTTCTTAAGCAAGTAGAAATTAACTCAGGATTATTATTCATGAAATTAAATAACGATCGAGTCAAGTCGGACTCGAGGTATGGGACTTCGTCTAAATCTCCTTTCATTGAGGCATATTTTGTTTTATACAAAACCATCTTTTATATGGTGTATAAACCCATTTGACTTTTACGTTCATTCAAAAGGGATCTTTTTTAAACAAAGAATTTACTAAAAGACAAGAGGTAATGTTTTTGTCATACGTATGCGTTGACAACGACTTCTCCATCGTCATGACCATTATTTGAGTTTCGGCTATCTCTACAAGCCATACCTTCTTTTTAAAAGAAAAATAAATACCATGTTATACTTTTATTTTATTTTGGTATTGAAAATGGTTTTCATAATTTTTTTATTATATCAATGTGTTGTATTGATATCATGTGATTGAAATATGGAAATGTTATGTTTCCTTTATGCATATTTTATGTGATACGATTATGTTGAGGTTCTTGGGCATTATTATGAAGACGGGTGGTTCCGTGATATACTAAGGGCAGGTGAGCCCGATATAGCACTCCAATCCATTGGGTAACGCGAAGGAGTGAAATGTTAAGGTTTCTCCGAAGAGATTTAGGGAATGTACTGTGATGGGTATTCCAAACAAAACCAAGAGGGTTACTCCCTACGTAAGAATGCTATGAATGATTCAAGTTACCTTTATGTCTTATGATTTCTATGATTTATTCATGATTTGATGAGGTATGTTAAAGTGATTATGTTTTATGGGTAAAATATGATTTCATTCTTATGTATATATATACCCATGTTTCCTTTCCATATTTTTACATCCCTTACTGAGATTTTTATTCTCATCCCATGTTTTTTGAAATGTTTTTCACAGGTCAAGGGAAAGGTACATGATATGATGATAGTGTCAAGGAAGTGTCAAGAAAGAATCCATGTTTTATTTTAAATATTTTTCCATTGATGGGAAAGAAGAATACTATCTTTATATAACCACTTTGTTTATATGTGGAATGTAATGCAAGTTTTATGATCTAATTCTCTAAAACTAAAAACCTAAAAAGATCCTCAATGTGTAATCTTGTAATAACTCAAGATTAAGTTAGGTTTAATGCTGGGGCCTTATAGTTGGTATCAGAGGTCAGTTTATATAACTTTAGGAGTTAGAATTATATTAAATTATAATCCAAAAATATTTTTTTATTGTCAAATTGAAGTGATATAGTATTTGGAGATTACCATGTTGTTTAATCTAAGACATGTTTGTTCAGAATGGTTTTTCATAGAGGAAATAGGGAAGCAGTGCTAGGAAGGCATGCAGAATGAAATAACCTTCTGAATCAGCATCTTCAGATGGTCGGAATTGGAACTGAATAGTTTTTTGCAGTAATGTCATAGTTGACTCAAGTGATAAATGGCGGTGGTATCCATACACGAGATCATCCAGATCAACCGCAGAGGAACATGTCAGTGGTGGAACATTTCATGAGGCAACATCCCCCGTCATTCAGAGGATCATCTGACCCTGTGCTAGATGAAGGGTGGATTAAAGCACTGGAAAAGATTATCGATGTCATGGGGTGTTCAGACAATCAAAAGGTTAGTCTTGTTATTTACTGTTTGGAGGGTGAGGCAAATCAGTGGTGATCTATGGTTAAAAATATCAGGGACGCATATGAGATTGATGCTCTTGACTGGGATGAATTCAAAGGTATATTTCTTGAGAAGTATTTTCCTAAGGTTGTTTCACTTAGGATGGAAAATAAATTCTTGTAATTAAGGCAATAGGAAGGCTCAGTGGCTGCCTACGAAGAAAGGTTCACTCGATTGGAAAGGTATCCTCCAAATTTTATCCGAGACCTTGATAGTAAAATCAATCGTTTTTACTCAGGATTAAAGCCAAAATATCGAAACGCATTAGCTTCTCGTGAGATTAAAAGTTATGAAAAGCTTTTTCTATGTGTTGAGAAGGTGGAAATGGAGTTTTCCGATGATCAAGTGTACTATAACAACCAATAGAAGAAGAGACCGAGGTGGCAGGAGAAAGGTAAGAATTCTTTAAAAAAGTCTGATGGTAAGAAAACTAAGTTTCTAGTTTGTGATAAATGTGTCCAAATGCATGTTGGGGAATGTATTCTGAATTCTGTAAAGTGTTACAAATGTGGTAAAATGGGACATAAGGCTCGTGATTGCACTGAAAAAAATGAAGTTGAATGTAAGACCAAATTTGATTTACAGTTAGAGAAATGTTTTAAGTGCAATGAGATGGGTCACTATGCAAACGAGTGTTCGACAAAGAGCTTGAGTGATGGGAAGAAGTTAGACTACAAGCAGAAAGTGGTGGTGAAATCCTTTGCAACTACTTTAGCAGATGTCGGGCCATCAAATGAAGTTGTATCAGGTACTTTGTTTTTTCAGATTATGCGATTGTATTGTTTGATTCAGGGTCTACGCATTCTTTCATCTCTGAAACCTTTTCTAGTAAAATGGGAATAGCATCTCAAGAAATGACTCTTGAACTTGTGGTAAAAACACCTGGGGGAAATGTTGAAGCAAAAAGAATTTATAAGAATCTTCATATCCTTATCTGTGGAAAGAACCTACTTGCAAACCTTATTGTTCTACCTCTAGTAGAGTTTGATGTTATCTTGTATATGGATTGGCTCTCTATTTACCATGCTAAGATTGAATGTAGAGCTAAAGAAGTTTCTTTTCAGAAAGACTTTCAGTTTGTGTACAAGAATGAACCTTTACTGTTGATAACTTATCAAGAGGCCAAGAAACTTGTAAAAGAGGGAAATGATTGTTACCTTTCACACATCGTTGAAAATAAAGGATCTGTTCAGATTAATGATGTGCAAGTGGTAAATGATTATCCTGAGGTTTTTCCTGATTAGTTTCCTAAAATAATACCAGATCAAGAAGTTGAGTTTACTGTTGACTTATTTCTTGATGCTAAGCCAATTTCAGAACCCCCTTATCGAATGGCTCAAATTGAACTTTTAGAGTTGAAGGAGCATTTGCAAGATTTATTAGAGAAAGGTTTCATTCGACCTAGAACATCACCATGGGGTGCTCTTGTTTTATGTGTTAAAATGAAATATGGTTCAATGAGACTTTTCATTGATTATAGAGCCTTGAATAACATCACTGTTAAGAACAAATATCCTTTTCCTCATATCGATGATTTGTTTGATCAGTTCCAGGGAGCTCAGTATTTTTCAAAGATTGACCTGAGATCGGAGTACCTTCAGCTGAAGGTAAAGGAAGAAGATATTCTGAAGACTGCGTTTTGTACAAGATATGGTCGTTATGAATTTGTAGTATTTCCTCTTGGGCTAACAAATGAACCTGCTGTATTCATGGACTTTTATGAATAAAATTTTCCATGAGTTCTTGGATAAGTTTGTGGTGGTTTTCATTGATGATATTTTTTTGTTTTCTAAAAGTAAATAGGAGCATGAAATACATTTAAGGGTTATCTTGCAAACCTTAAATGAAAAGAAACTCTATGTAAAATTCAGCAAGTGTGAGTTTTGGTTGCAACAAAATTCATTCCTTGGTCACATTGTTTCTAAAGATGGGATAACTGTTGATCCTGAAAAAACAAAATTTGTGGAAGACTGGCCAAGACCCACAAATGTAACAGAGATTTTTTTCCCTTGGTTTGGCAGGCAATTACCGAAGGTTTGTTAGAAATTTTTCACGGTTATCTAGTCCAATGACTAAGCTGACTCGGAAGGGTGTTAAGTTTATCTGGACAAAATAATGTGATTATTGTTTTCAGGAGTTGAAACGAAGATTGGTGAAAGCTACAGTTTTGGCACTTCCTTCCAGGAATGGTGAGTTTGTTATATACATTGATGCTTCATTGAAAGGACTTGTTTGCGTCCTAATGCAAAATGATCAGTTAATTGCTTATGCTTCATGACAGTTGAAAACTCATGAGGTAAATTACACTACACATGATTTGGAATTAGTTGCTGTTGTTTTTGCTTTAAAAATTTGGAGGCATCATTTTTATGGAGTAAAGTGTGAAATATATACTGATAACAAATGTTTAAAGTATATATTCACTCAGAAAGAGTTAAACATGAGACAGAGGATATGTCTGGAATTAATCAAGTATTATGATTGTACAATTCATTACCTTCCAGGAAAATCAAATAATGTGGCTGATGCTTTGAGTCTAAAAAGTAATGATTCATTAGTAATGTTGGGTTTGGAACGTGATCCTTTGGTTAAGGATTTGATGAAATTTGGAATAGAAGTTGTTGGTGCAAGAAGTTCTTTTGTTTTGTTTCAGGTATCAGTGAGATCATCTCTATCAGATAGAGTCAAGCAAGCACAGAAGCAAGACAGTGAGTTGCAGAAAAAGGTAGAGATGGTTCAGAAAGATAAGTTGCCGGAATTCAACATTGATAATGATTGTGTTTTGTGATTTGTGAAGAGATTGTGTGTGCCTTGTGATTCATAGTTTAAGTGAGAGTAGTTATGTGAAGCTCATAGTTCTCTATTTTCAGTTCATCCTGGCAGTACTAAGATGTACAGAGATCTGCGGGAGTATTACTGGTGGGATGGAATGAAAAGAGATATTGTTGATTTTACTGTGAAGTGTTTGACTTTTCCGCAGGTTAAAGTAGAGTGGCAGTTATCGAAAGAGATGCTTCAGCCTTTACCAGTACCAGAGTGGAAATGGGAGAATATATCCATGGACTTTGTTGTGGGATTACCGAAGACATCTCGAGGTAATAATGCAATCTGGGTTTTTGTTGATCGCTTGACTAAATCTGCTCATTTCCTTTCTATACAAGATACTTTTTCCCTAGATCAACTTTCCCGTTTGTATCTTAAAGAGATAGTCAGTTTACATGGAGTTCCTCTCTCCATTGTATCTGATCGTGATCTCAGGTTCACTTCTAACTTTTGGAAAGGCCTTCAGAAGTTGTTGGGTATTGAATTAAATTTTAGTACAGCATTTCATCCTCAATCAGATGGGCTGTCAGAACGAATAATTCAGACCTTGGAGGATATCCTACAAGCTTGTTCGATGGATTATCAGGGAATTTGGGACCAACATATTTCTTTGGTTGAATTTTCATATAATAATAGTTTTCATTCCAGTATACAGATGGAACCATTTGAGGCGTTATATGGGAAGCGGTGTCGAACTCCAGCTTTCTGGGATGAGGTGGGTGAAAGGAAGTTGATGGGACCAAAATTGGTAGAAGAGATGGCAGAAAAATTTTAGCTGATTCAAAAGCACATGAGAACAGCTCAGAGTAGGCAGAAGAGTTATTCGGATAACCGGAGGAAGGATCTATCTTTTGAGGTAGGTGACCATGTTTTTTTCAATGTTTCTCCTTGGAAAAGTGTGATGATATTTGGTAATAAAGGAAAGCTGATTCCAAGGATTATTGGACCATATGAAATTCTAGAGAATGTTGGATCAGTTTCTTACCGAGTGGATTTACCTCTGAGTTTATCTCAGGTACACAATTTTTTTCATGTTTTGATGTTGAGAAAGTATATGCCAGATCCATCTCATGTTTTGAGTCTAGAGGTAGTTCAGCTGGTAGAGAACCTATCTTATGTGGAACAACCGGTCCAGATTCTTGACCAGAGGGAGCAAGTGTTACGTAATAAGGTGATAAATCAGGTAAAGGTTTTGTCGAAAAACCACATGATGGAAGAGGCAACATGGGAATCTGAAAATGCAATGAGGGATAAGTACCCCCATTTATTTGATTAGTAAATAAATTACTGGGATGCAATTTTCTAAAGGGGGGAAGGATGTAACATCCCAAAAAATTAATGAATAATAGATATTTTTATCTATGTCTATTAATGAATTAGATAGTGTTTTAGAGGCTTAAAATAAAAATAAATCCAATCAAAAACATGGAATACACTAATATTTTTTAAAATATTGTTTTACTGCCTTTTGATGGAAAACCATTTTTAAATATATCTTTTGACAATTTTATAAGCTATGTTTCTCAAAATAAATTTATTCTTTATTATTGGGACATCATAATTTACTTATTTTGAATTTTTGGTATTTTTCTGACAATGTTCATTTTTTAATGAATAGTGAAAAATACTGCATTTTACATCAAAACTGCTTTTTAATCTAATTTATTTATTAGATTAGATTATCTTTTGAATTGGTTTTAAAGTTAAATTAGAATATATTTTTTCCATTTAATCCAATGGCGGTCATTAGGATAAATTTCACTTCGGAATTGGGCTAAAACTAACGCCAAACTTTTCATAGATATTATTTCAAAAAAAAACCCGCTATTTGATTTGACAACAAGAATTATTTTTAAATCAATTATTGCAATTTCTGTGTTTGGAATTTGGTAAAATGGATTACATATTTTGAATCAGAATTTCCAAATTATGTAATCAAGACTCTTTTGTTTTTGGACATTATGAATAGTAACGACGGTAATTATCTTTAATTATCTTGATTAATGAGTAATCGGGTAGTTAAGGTTAATAAAATAATATCATAATAATAAACAAATGACACCAACATGTGTCATAATTCTACTGTTTGTCTCATGGCCGACCATGGTATGTCTTTTGCCAAACGTGGGGACCCCATGGAATCACGTTTTTGGAAAGTGACTTGTTATCTTTTAGTTTTTTTTAAAGAAAGTAAATATAATAAGAATGTATCACCTGATTAAAACATTTTTAATTTTTTCTACATAGATGATATTTTAGACTATAAATATTAATCGTAAATCTAAAAAGATTTCCTACATAATAGTATTTTTTTAATAATTTTTAGACTTTATATAAATTAAATTATTTATGACATCATGATGATGTAGTGATTACCCCATTAATAAAGGATTTAAATAAAATGAAATGATAATGTAAACGCTATGACCTAAACATGTCCAAAACCTATTGTATGGGTGGATGTAGAACCCTTATCTCCTTACCCTCGAATTATATCAATGTGGGACCTTTTGAATCAGAAAATCATTTTCAAATAAAGTAACATTTCTTTACTTTCCAAGAGTGCCCCTCCTCTCTTCTTATAAAAGGCCCCCACCTCTACCTCCTAACCCACACTCCCAAAGCCTTTGGCTCGGCCACCCCAGCCCATTTTATCTCTAAACATCCCTTTATTACTCCTTGAAGCCTCACTTTGGGTAGAAGTCTTCCCAAGGAAGCCTTTGAGCTCAAACCAAAGGGAGTTACCCGATTTTAAGGTAATGTCTTCACCTGAGTCCTTCTGTTTTATTTTGCTTCTCCAACCCCCTAAACTCTTTATATTCATTTATTTTGTAACAAATACAGTATCTTCAATATACTAGGATGTTGTTATAATAAGGATTAGATCTACACTTACACACACCTACATCTATTGGTTAATGGACATACTGTTTCCGTGGATGGTGAATTTATGCCTCCCGAAACGATGATTGTTCAACATTCTTTTCACACCTTCAAATGTGGCCATTAAGATGTCACTATATTTATATATGATGTATAATATTTTTATCTTTTCCTTAAGCTTCTGTATTTTTCATTTTGGGCATACCTTTATGGTTTCCATTATGGGTAAACGCGATATCTTCATTTAAGTAAGTGCGGACTACTGCCCCCTCAAAGTGATTTGATTAGTTAAATACCATATGTGGGACGTATAAAGGATGGAACTATGATATTATATATGATATTATACTGGAATTATAATTTACCTTTATATAATTATGATTCCATTCTATAAAATACAATATAGAAATGAAAGTAGCGTTCATGCGTACGTATGGCTTACCGTCTCCATGAACGGTGCATTTCATTTCTTACCTCTAAATTATTATGTAATATTATAAATGCATGTATATACAAAATATATATGATATATACATCATGATTATAATTATGGATATAATGGATACATGAACAACTTGTAATTATAAAGGGTTTATTTTTGACTCAAGTACCAATGATCGTTAAAACAACCGTTATTAACATAAATAATTACATAGTGTTCATGACATGGAAATAAGTGATATAAAAGGAATAATGAACTTGAAAAAGGTTCTTAAGAAAGTAGAAATTAACTCGGGTTTATTATTTAGGACATTAAAGAACGATCGAGTCATGTCGGACTCGAGGTATGGGACTTCGTCTCAATCTCCATTCATTGAGGCATATTTTGTTTTATACAAAACCTTCTTTTATACGGTGTATAAACCCCTTTCACTTTTATGTTTATTCAAAAGGGATCTTTTTTATTCAAAGTGTTTACTAAAAGACAAGAGGGAATGTTTTTGTCCTACGTATGCGGCGACAACGACTTCTCCACCACTGTGACCATTATTTGAGTTTCGACTTCCTCTTCAAGCCATACCTTCTTTTTAAAAGAAAAATAAATACCATGTTATACATTTCTTTTATTTTGGTATTTAAAATGGTTTTCATAATATTTTTATTATATCAATGTGTTGTATTTATCTCTTGTTATTGGAATGTGGAAATGTTATGTTTCTTTTATGCATGTTTTATGTGATACGATTATGTTGAGGTTCTTGGGCATTATTATGAAGACGGGTGGTTCCGTGATAAACTAAGGGCGGGTGAGCCCGATATAGCTCTCCAATGCATTGGGTAAAGTGAAGGAGTGAAACGTTAAGGTTTCTCCAAATAGATTTGGGGAATATACTATGATGGGTATTCCAAACGTAACCAAGAGGGTTACTCCCTACGTAAGAATGTTATGAATGCCTCAAGATACCTTTATGTCTTATGATTTCTATGATTTATTTATGATTTGATGAGGTATGTTAATGTGCTTATGTTTTATGGGTAAAGTATGATTTCATTCTTATGTATATATTTACCGATGTTTCCTTTCCATATTTTTATATCCCTTACTGAGCTTTTTATGCTCATCCCAAGTTTTTTGAAATGTTTTTCACAGGTCAAGGGAAAGGTACATGATATGATGATAGTGTCAAGGAAGTGTTAAGAAATAATCCATGTTTTATTTTAAATATGTTTCCATTGATGGGAAAGAAGAATACTATCTTTATGTAACCACTTTGTTTATATGTGGAATGTAATGCAAGTTTTATGATCTAATTCTCTAAAACTCTAAACCTGAAAAGATCCTCAATGTGTAATCTTGTAATAACTCAAGATTAAGTAAATTTTAAGGCTGGGGCCTTATACTAAGGTTGGTATAGGTCTCAAAAATCCCATAAAATAGATTTTAGATAGGTTTAGGTCACCATATTAATCTTATATTTTAGATTTAACTCTTAGTTAAATAGTTTTACATTTACCATGTCTTTTTGTATTTTTATATTATATGTTTAATAAAATTTCTATAAAAATCTAAGAGAACCCCCAGTGAATAATTATTGATATATATATATCCATATCTATGTCTTATGGATGAACCATAGATTATTATGAATATAATGTCAATTAGTAATATAGTATTTGTATTTAAAACTCTTTTATGTCAATTTTGACACTATTTGGTATTTGTTTTTGTTAAAATCATAAAATCATGATTAATTCAAAAAAAATTCATTGAATCAACCCTAACATGACATATTAACATATAAAATTAGTGTAATTCATCCAAAGTCTCCCTTTACATTTATTTCGGTATTTATAATATCAATTAGGTTAATATTCCATTAATAACGTAATTATTGCATCATCATTTTGACATAAATAAATTAAATTATTTAATTTCTAAAAATTTGAAAATAAAATATCATTATGTAAGAAATCATTTTATATTTCTAGTTATTATTTATAGTCAAATTTATTTTTTGTATTACCATATATTAGATTTGGTTTAGTTACTGATTTTTTAATTTACCACATTTAAATATTCTTTAAATAAAATAATAATAAATATCCTAATCTAATCCCAGTAGACCTAAAGGGTCATATTTTATTCTTAAGGCTGTTTTTGGTCGAATTATACTTATCCAATATAATTAGGACATGTGTGTGGGTAATAATAATATCATTTTTACCTTTAATTACCCTTTTTACTTTTAACCGTGGGAAATAAAAGTTAAAAGTTACTATTCACCAAAACTTATTTTCTTCTTATTGAATCAAATTTTTACTTACTGATATCAAACATGTCTCTCAGATTTTTGAAATTCAATTCATAGAAGTGGTAAAATTTTGTTTTATTCAAATTTGCAAATGCTCCTAGGATGTGGGTAATAGACGGTAAAAAGTTCAATAAACTTTTATACATCTGATTTTATTAGAAAAATGACACTAATGAATTATATTGAATTAATATTGGTATTATGTATGTATTTTGATTTAAATTAAATTTAAATAAAATATTTATTTATTTAAATAAAAGTTGGTTTTAAATAATAACATAGTGTTTTTCACTATACATTAAAAATTGAATGTTTTTAGAAAAATACCAAAAATTAACCGCAAGATAATTTGGATATTATGAATTCAAAAATAAAGTCTATTATGAAAAATATAATTTATAAAATTTCAAAAAGTGGTTATTAATATTCATAATGGCTAGTTTGATTGGTCGTGGTGTGTTAGAATCTCAAAGTTGCCTACAAAGCAAGCTATTGCATTATTCAAAGGGAAACGTATTGAAAAAGATTAGGGTGTTACATTATTCCCTACTTCAAATAATTTCATCCTCAAAATTTCTAGAATACTACAGCACCAAATGATTTGGGTGGTTCTTCTTTATAAGTTCATCAGATTCCCATATTTCCTCTTCCTTCTTATGAATTCCCATAGAACTTTTACCAGACAAGTAGTCTCGTTTCTCAACACTTGTTCTCTTGTATCGAGAATCTTGACAAGATTTTCACAATATGATAGATCAGGTTCCATTTAAATTTCCTCATAGGTGAGTACATGTGTTGGGTCAGGCAGGTATTTTCTCAATAGTGATATGTGGAACACATCATGAACTCTAAAGAGAGTTGGCGGTATTTCCAAACGGTAAGCTACAACCCCAATTCGTTCTAGAATTTCAAAAGTTCTGACATACCTGGGACTTAATTTACCATTCTTACAGAATTTTATAACTCCATTGCATAGATATAACATCAAGAAAACATCATCTCCAACATGAAATTCCAAATTCTTCCTTAGGTTATCATCATAGCTCTTTTGCCTACTTTGTTCTTCTTTGATGTGGGTTTGGATAACCTTCACCTTTTCTAATTTTTCCTCAACAAGTTCTATGACTACGAGTTTTATATTACCAAAATAATCCCAATATGTTGGTGTGCGACATCACCTTCCATATAATGCTTCATATGGTGCCATCTGAATACTGGAAGGGAAGATATTGTTATAAGAAAATTCTACCAGATGTAAATATTGATCCCACATACCTTGAAAGTCAAGTGACCAGGATCTCAACATGTCTATTAAGGTTTGAATAGTCCGTTTTGATTGTCCATCAGTTTGAGGGTGGTAAGCAGTTCTCAAAAAAGTTTAGTATCCAGGGCATTCTGAATACTTTTCTAGAATCATGATGTAAAATGAGAATCATGATCAGCAAAAATTGATAGGGGTACTCGATGAAGTCTTCCAACATTATTAAAATATCATCTTGTAAGATTTTCAAGTGGTAAATCTTCTCTTATAGACAGAAAATGTGTTGACTGGGTTAGACGTTCAACAATGACCCATATTTCACCATTCCTTCTAGGATTCTTTGGTAGCCCCATGAAAATTCCATTTTAATATCATTCCATTTCCACTCAGGTATGGGAAGAGGATGCGTGAATCCTCTAGAATGTTGTCCTCTAGGTTTTAGTTATTGGAAAACAATACATCTTGACACATAATCAGCAATCTCCCTATTCATGTTGTCCTACCAAAAATGTTCATTCAAATATCTATACATCTTGGTGAAACCAGGGTGTATAAAAAATTGGAGCTATGGGAAACACCCAACAATTCTTTTTTTAGATCAGGTATATCAAGAACACAAATTCTCTTCCCAAATTTCAAAATCCAATCTTCATATATGAAGTCCATCAATCTCCCATCATTCATATATTTAATTTTCTTTTGAAACTATTCATCATCATCCTAAGAAATTTTTATCATTTCTAATAAATATGGTTTCTCAACCAATTAAAAATGAATCAATGTTTCACCTTCTATGATTTTTCCCATATCCATCATTACTAGATCCATGTACATAGGTACCCTTTCATCTCTAATCTTATTCATAACTCCATGATATTTTATTCTCAAAGCATCTTCCACCTTATTTTCCTTCCCTAGGTGGTAGTGTATAGTGCAATAATAATCTTTCAGTAGTTTAATTCATCACCTTTTCCTCATGTTGAGTTCCTTATATGAGAAAATACACATCAAACTCTTGTGATCAGTATAAATCCCACATTTTTCACCATAGAAATAGTGTCTCCATATTTTCAATGAAAATATTACAAATTATAACTCAATATCATTAGTTGGATAGTTTTTCTCATGAATATTTACCTGTCGGATGCATAGGCAATAACCTTGTCATTCTGCATAAGGAAAAAACCAAGACCTTTCTTTGAGGCATCACTATAAATAACGAACCCATCATTCCCCGATGGTATATTAAAGATAAAATCATTGAATAATCTTCTCATGTGTTCTTAAAAACGTTCTTCACACTCTTTTTTCAAAACAAATTTTCCCCTTTACATGTGAGATTCGTTAATGGGTTAGCCAATCAGGTAAAATTCTAGAAGAAACACCGATAATAAATAGATAAACCTATAAAATAGCATCCCTCGATTATACCTGTTGGTGTTGGCCATTCCTGGATTGCCTTTGTCTTAGAAGGATCAACAGAGATTCCATCCTTAGAGAAAATATGTCAATGAAAATAAATCTCTTAAAGCCAGAATTCATTGTTTCTGAACTTTCATTTCTTCGAATATACTTTAGAATAATGTGCATGTTATTTTCCTGATCTTCATATATTTTGGTGTATGACAAGATATCATCAATAAATACCACTACAAAGTCATCAAGATATTCCTTGAAAACACTGTTCATTAGGACCATGAAAACAGAAGGTGCATTAGTCAGTCCAAAGGGAATTACTGTAAACTCATAATGCCCATACCTAGTTCGAAATACTGTTTTAGGAATGTCTTCCTTCTTCACACAGAAATGATGATATCCATATTGAAGTTAAATCATTGAAAAATATTGAGCACTATGTATTTGGTTGAATAAATCATCAATGAGAGGGAGGGGATAGTTGTTCTTTATTATTATAGCATTGATCTCTCTGTAGTCAATGCACAACCTCATAGATCCATCTTTCTTCATAACAAAAAGAACATTGTCTCCCCATGGAGAAACACTAGGGAGAATAAAAACCTTATTACACAACTCATCTAGTTGTTTCTTCAGTTCCACTAATTCCACAGTCGACATTCTATAAGGGGTATTCGATATGAGCCTTGAGCCAGGAATTAAGTCAATGGAAAAATCAATTTCTCATTCTGGAGGTTGTCTAAGTAAATCCTCTGGAAACACATCATCATATTCTTGTACAATATGTACATAGACTATTTGAACATTCCTTTCCTCACCAATAGTTATTTCATTATCCTTGTCCCCAATAATTGAAATTAGTTGAGCTACTAGGGGTGGATCTAGATAAGAATCAGGTGGTGATGTTTCTGCTCTAAAGATAAGGTACTCCTTATCATCATCGAAAATTGTAACCTACTACTTATTACAATAAATTTTCAAATTATGGTCCAAAATCCAATCCCAACATAGGATTATATAAAATTCAATCATGGGTATGACAATGAGATCACCAGATAATGAAAATTTAGATATCCTAATGGGAACTAATTCACAAAACTTAATTGCAATGATACTTCCCTTAGGAGTTTTAACTAATAACTCCATTGTTAAATCAAATTGGAAATATTTAATATTCATAAAGAAAAGGGAAGATAAGAAACAATGTGATGATCTAGAATCTAATGAAGGATAGTCTAAACTAGAAGAAACCATTAAATTACCTGCCACCACATATTTTAGAGCTTCAACCTTAGCAGTAGTTATCACATAAGCTTAGCCTTAACACCTTGACCTTTTCTGATGTATGTTTTCTAGATGCTTAGGAAATTCATTTGCATAATACCCCATTTATTCACAATAGTATCATTCAATATTGATAACCTCTTTCTTTCCCTTGAAATCGCGAGCTTGGTGGCCTTTTTCACCACAAATGTAATAGACTCTCATTCCCTTCATGCATGTACCAGGGTGTTTCTTCCCACATTTACTTCAGGATGGATATTCAACATTTCCCTTGATCCCCTTATTTCTATTTCTAGAGTGATTCAGCAGATCTCTTCTTCTCTTTCATTGATTTAAAGTCATAAGACTTTGAGAATTCATTTTCTGTCTTGATAGCACATGAGAGAATTTCTTCCTATGACATGAATGACTGTGAGACTAATTGTCGATCCAGAAATGGTTTTAACCATAAATGAAATGATAAATCTTACTTCTTGGGTTATTTATATTATATGAATCATTCCTTTCTATCCTTGTGAAGTTAGCCTCATACTTTGTGACATTATCATCCTCTTTTTTCCTTAGACTCAAATATTGTATTTCCAAATCCGCTCGATGGTCATGAGGAAAGTATATTTCTACGAAAATATCTTTAAACTCTCTCTATATTATATTTGATACTTCTTAATCTTCCATTATGTTTTGAATCAATGACAACCATTGATCATCATCTTTAGTGAGGCGATAAACTACCCTGAAATCTTTTCCCTTTCGCTAGTCCCCAAAGCATGAAACATTTTCTCTAAGGAACTTATCCATCGATCAGCTACAAATGGATTTGTAGTCCCATTAAATTTTGGTTATTTTTTCCTCGTGAAGTGTTCTAACATTGATCCTTAGTGTTGTGGATAATGGTGCTCCATATGGGTAAGGCTATTATTCATAACCTCAGTGAGTTGTCTCATTATGGTGATAAGACAATCAGCATTAGTTGAATCACCAACTCCATTGTAATTATCTTTAGTAGGAGGTATATACCTACATGGATTATGTGTGTTGATATGGTTTCCATTCCTTTCACTAGCCGTCATTCCTAAACAATGGCATACACTATATTAGTTTATGAATCGCAATACATAATTGGAAACTTGTAAAACACTTAACATAAATTGAATAGTTTATGGATATAATCTATAATCATAAAAAAATTATTTCAGGAGGTATATACTCATAAATCCTTCATAATGGTTTGTAATAAAAATGAAAAGTATCTTAAGCATATCCCCGTGGAGTGTCGTAACCAAGAGTGCAACAAGGCTCATTGTCGTGCACAAGGATACCCAAGGTCAAGCCCGAAACTCCTTGCCAGAGTCTTCTCTCCTAGGTACATCTGTGCCAGAGACACCTCTACCGGCTCGTATCCAGACAGGGATGTTTTTTATGGATGATACACAAAATCTCTACATTACCGACATTCTGGGAAGATCTTCAATACTAATCCTCAAAGTCTATATTAGAGTAATGTTCTCTAATTAGAGTTTTCTACATCCAGCTTCTAAGGTTTGTAATAAACTTATTATGATTCCAACTGTAATTCCCCAACCCCAGTTACCCAGAGTCAGTTCCTTTTTACATAGCATTGGCATGATACGAGGAAATCATATTCCAAAATACTGATCAGTTTAGTAGCATAGGAAGTACTACTTACATTCATAAGTTTTACAATACATTATAAAATGAAAAACAACAACAACATTTTCTATATTAACCACATTCATATCCCGTAGACTATCCCTACATGTCAGTAATAATATACCTCATCCCATCCTAGAAAAAATATAACATAAAAAAGGGTAATCTCCGATGCTCATTATGGAAAACAATATACAGAAACATTCATAAATAATCATAAACATATTAAGGAAATGTATAAGACAAAAAAATTAATCATTTTAAACATAAAATTCTACATAAAATTCTAATTATTGATCAAATAATTCCATTAAATTATTCACATGGATATTCTATTACTCTAATAATCACATGCTATATCAATAGTCAATTTTATAATGATGGAATATATAATGCCAGACATCATAACCACATAGCCAAGGACGTGTGCCAAGACAACAAATAATATTTTGTCAATGCCTTGTGAAAAGACACTATTTTGTCTCATGAGACCTACCGATGCATCTAGGAGCTATAGCGGGATCCACCCTTCACTTACAATGTCTAACAGATTCCTCGTATAAAAAGGTTTAAACATAACATAAACATTAGTATTAAAACTAGCATATGAAATGTTAATACTTTAACCATAAACCATGAATGTTATAAAAATAACCCATCCACGTTAAAAAACATCACTAATAATTCAATAAAATATTAATGATTTTTATCATAGTAAATAAACTTCAAACAAGGGTGAAATCCATCAATGGATGTTGACATAGATGAAATCAAAACTATTTGAGAGAGGTATCTATTTTTAAATCATTTAAAAGTCACATAATTATAAAAGAAAACTTTATTTTGAAAATATTCTTATATGATTTTATGGGAAGCATCAACAATTTTATAACGGAAAAAAATAGTTTCACCCACATTATATGTTAAAAAAACATTATTACCTTTATTCGTCAAAAAGGTCACAATGTACGTTATTTGGAAAATGATAGAAATATTCCTTTCAAAACATTATACAAAAATTCAAAAAATGGTATAAATGAATTTAACCCATGTTATATAATATAGTAAAAATGTTTTGAAATACATTTTCATGAAACAAGGATGTGGATGATAAAGAAGTCCCAGTAGATACTTACGTAAAAACAACCTCGGATAATAAAAGGATTGTGAAATTAACCCTTACCTTGTAATTTTCATTGGTCGAGGGTAGGTTAACCTCTTATATATTAGTAAAATCATTGTTATTTAATTATACAATAACCATATACATAAATATGAAATCATCTATGATCACCTAATATTTCTTCATTAATAATATTTTAGTATTATCGTCATTTCAGGTGGTAACTATTTTGTTTTCCATTAGATGTTTTATTACATAAGCCATGATTGTTATGGATAGATTGTATTTGATTCATATACAGAATGATATTAAGTACTTAAAAATTATTTTTAATCATCAAATGAAAATTTTTCTTGAATGCTTACGATGGGGAAATGAATCTCATCGTGTTCGTGGAGACGGTAATCTGTGCGTACGCATGACTGATAATATAATTATTTTGATATTAAAATCATATGTAAGTAGATTTTATATCATTTATAAAGAATAATAAAAATTTTATATTTTTTATTTACATAAATTATACATAATTATTATACCCATCCACAAATAATGTAGTGAATAACAACTACACCACGATGTGGAGACGGTAAGTCGTACGTATGAACGTATAGTGACTTCGTCAACATATGATGGATAGAATAATGTATACGGTTGCACCATTTTTATAATGAAATAAATTTATATAGAATATACTGGATTTATCATTTTATAATTGAAACATCAAATAAATAGGATGTGGAAAAATAAAATAACTTGAAAGAGGTGATGAAATATTTACCTCTTCTTTGTCTTCTTCCTATTGATTTGATAAAATCGGATCCTTATTTTGGCTTTTTGATGAAAGGAAGGCCTCTAAGTTGATTTGAGGGAATTTGGAAGGATATTTTGGCAGGGGTTGGCTGAGCCAAATGGCTTTGAATGTGTGAAATTAAGAGAAGGTTAAGTTCCATTTTATACGAGGGATGTGGGAACCTTAAGAAAAGATTGAAATGTTATTTTTTAGTAAATTCATATTCAATTTATAATGGCTCCAGAAGGATTTTTTTCGAGGATAAGGAGGGTATTGGTCTAAAACCTCCCAATAAATAGGTTTTCTACAGTTTTAGGTCACTATATTAACCTTATCTTATAGATTTAACTCTTATTTAAATAGTTTGACATTTACCATGTCTCTTTGTATTTTTATATTATATATTTTGTAAAATTACTATAAACTTATAAAAGAACCTCAAGTGTTTCATTATTGTTATATATAACAATATATAAGTCCTTTTTTGAACCATAGATTTTTAGAAATATAATATCAATTAATAATATAGTATTGGTTTTAAAAATGCTTTTATGTCAATTTGGAAACTATTTGGTATTTGTTGTTGTTAAAATCATAAAAGCATTATTAATTCGAAATAAATTCATTAAATCAACCCTAATGTATTATATTAACATAAAAAATTAGTGGAATTCATAAAATGGTTCAATTTACATTTATTTGGTTATTTATACTATAAATTAGTTTAATATTTCATTAATAAGTTAATTATTGCATTATCATTATCTCCTAAATAAATTAACTTATTTAATGTCTAAAAATTATAAATAAAATACCATTATATAGGATATAGTTTTATCTTTCTAATTAATATTTATTGTCAAACTTACCTTATGCATAACATTATATTAAAAATGGTTTAGTTATTAAACTTTGAATTTAACACTTTTAACTCTTCTATAAATAAATTAATTATAAATGTCCTAATCTAATACATGTGGACCTAAAGGATCATATTTTATTTCTAAGGTTTATTTTGGTCGAATAAAACTAATCAAATAGTATTAATACATGTGTTAGGGTAATGATAATATCATTTTTACCTTTAATTATCCAATTTACTTTTAACCGTGGTAAATAAAAGTTAAAAATTACTATTCATCAAAAATTGTTTTCATCTTGTTGAACCAAATTTTACTTATTGATATCAAACATGCATCTCAGATTTTATAAATTAAACTAATATAAGCTATAAAATTATGTTTTATACAGATTTGCAAATGCTCCTAAAAGGTGGGTAAAACACATTAAAAAGGTCAAAAAAATATACATCTAATTTTATAATAAAAATTACACTAATGAATTAAATATAACTAATATTGGTATTATTTATCTATTTTGACTTAAAATACATTTAAATAAAATAAATAATTTTTTAAATAAAAGTTATTTTTAAACAATAATGTAGTGTTTTTCACTATTCATTAAAAATTGTGAATTTTCAAAAAAATACCAAAAAATCACCCTAATATAATTTCGGTATTTCAAATTCAAAAATAAAGTCATTTTTGAAAAATAAAATTTATAAAATTTCAAAAATTTGGAATGACAATTCATAATGTCTAGTTTGATTGGTCGCGGTGTGTTTGAATCTCCAATTTGCGTACAATGCAAGCTTTTGCATTATTCAAAGTGAATCGTATCGTGGGATCTTGGGGTTTTACATGTATTATTATATGTACAATAAAATTATGGAATATACTCACGTTATGTTTTATCCACATGCATCAGTTGAGAAGAATCAGGCTCAAGCTATAGACCAGGGACCAATAGAATCAGATGCAGAACATATGACTATTTTTGTAACTGATATTTTTGTACCATCCACAGTAATCAATTGGTTTGATTTGGAAGTTTAGAATTCATATATTTTGTATGATTATTTGTAACTTATTAAATTACAAACTGAGTACATTCCTTACATCATGTAGTTTTTTACACCACATAGAATTAAGTGGGAGCAGGGTTTCAGATATCTTTCATGTTCTCTTATACTATTAGAATCCAAGTTATAATGGGACTTGCTGGTTTCTGAAATGGACCTCTTAAACATGATTATGGGAATTTATTGGATGGTGTGTTTCATAGTTCACATCAATTTTTATCATCGGTCAAAAGAATTAATGGAACTCGACGGGGATACTCAGGTTATCCAAGGTGAATGTGATCCTCAATCAGGGTGAACTGTACCACCACTTAAAGTGGTGGGAAACCTCATTTTCCATGTCTCTTATATTATGTTAGAGGATGATACAAGAGATTATGAGAATGGATTTCCTCTTGTGGTAGATGAGATTCTGTAGGTATTTCAAGATGATTTCTCATGGTTACCCCTAGAATGGGATGTAGAGGTCACCTTTGATTTTGTGTCAGGACCACAGTAGATATATTTTCACTCATATATTAAAACCCCCACATAACTTACAGAATCAATGATATAGCTGGAAAACATAGAATAGAAATGATTTATTCTCCCAAGAATCTTACCTTGGGATACACCACTTATTTTTGTAATGAAGGCTACCAGATCCGTTCAGTTCATTATTGACTACTAGAAGATTAATAGGGTCATAAATAATAATAAATATATATTTCCATTCATGGAGGACCTATTTGATTATCTAAATGGTTAAATGTTTGTTTCTAAGATTGAATAGAAATCTTGATATCATTATTTTTGAGTTAAGGTGGAGGACATTTCTATTATGTCTTCTCGAAATAGGAGTGGGCAATTTGAGTATTTGGCCATGGCATTATAGTTGAAGAATACTCTGGTAGATTTATGGATCTTATGAATTGAGAGCATCATCAGTACCTTGAATCCTTTATCATTGTGTTTACAGATGACATCCTAGTCTGCTTCATGAAAATGAAATAGATTGAGAAACATTTGAGTATGGTTCAAGTTAGTATTTGGGATCAATGTCTCAATTTTTGGATCTCTAGTTGTACATTAGGGATCTGGAAAGTCAAGTCTCTAGTATAAAATATCTCTGAAGATATATTTTTTGTTGACCTTGAGAATATCCAACCATCAATGTCATGGGATCAAATGAGTACTAACATTTACATCTGAAGTTTCTTTGGAATAGTTGGATATTCCAGAGTTTTTTTCATTGATTTCTCTCAACTAACATCTCTATTGAATAATGTTACCCAAAGGTGGTAGGGTTTTAATAGAGCTCAAAATGCCAAGAATATTTCTATTAACTCACATTACATGTGATTACTATTTTTTTTAAAGGTTGGAGCCGAAGCCTCAATTTATTATTAAAGCAAAGACCTCCTTAGATTGGGTAGAGGGTGACCAATTACATAGCCCGAAGGCCCAAGGCCAAGTGGCCTACATACAGGGCTATAAAGCCCATTTTTTGTCCCAAAGGACCCCTCAGTGAACAGTACTGCTACAGTACCCTTACTGCTGCAGTCCCAGCTATAGTACCACCTCCGCTATAGTACCCCACTACAGTCCCTCCACCACTACTGTGGTTCTATAGTACTAGGGAATTCTCCCCTGCTCGGATTTGATCCTTGGTCTTTTGGATACCAAGTAGGAGCCTGAACCACTATGATGCATAATTTTATGTGTGTTGGGTGTTTGTTGATACATGATAACCATTTGGTGGAAAATTGATCCTATCATCTAATACCAAACAAAATTAATTACCCAACTCATGACATTGAACTGGAATCAGTTATACATTCCTTTGAGACATTTCATCACAACCACATTAGGTGGAAATGTTTTGTTCAACTAGATTATAAAATATATGAATAGAGCTTCTCCCGGAAGGATCTGAGTTTGTGGTAGCATCGATAGGTCGAGTATCTTCATGAGTTTGAATAATATATTTTCTAAAACCTACGAAAATTTATTGGGTTTTCCAATAGTGTGAGAGGGAAGGTACTAGTGAATGACTCGATAGACTCTTGTAATGAATGTTCTGTGATGGATATTTTTTACCTGATGCACCTTGATTCTATGGAGCATAGTGGGGACATGTTCATGGATAGATATCAGTTGAATCCCCATCTTATAGAGATGATACATGTTGAACAACCTAACTATTTGATGTGTTAATGCTTTAGGATGATTGTAAATTTTGGGTAGGTTTCTAGTGACTGGTTGATGTCACTTAAGGGAATTATTTGTTTCATGTGTTGTTTTATGGTGATACATACTTTTAAGAGTGTGATGATGTAAGATAGAAATTGGCCTAATTTTTTCATTCATCATGGGAACATCAAGATGTTCAATGATGTGATTTAATAGTTTTGGTGTCCTTTTATGAGCCGTGATATAACTGACATAATATTCAAATGATATACTTATCATGAAATTAAATCTGAGAAGAAGTGGAATTTTTTTCTATAGCCACTATCTATTCCTACTTTTATGTGGGATGATTCCTCCTTTAACTTCATAATTTTCATGACTCAGACATGTTGTGTGAAAAAATCCAATTGGTTGGTCATTGAACATCAGACTTAGTTTTTCCATTTTGTTCCTGTAAATGATTTAACAAAGGTGGTGGATTTCAGCCGGTGATATGCTTAGTAGATTTTTAGGCTTTGTGGTTTACCATAGAATATTTTTTTATAAAGGGATCCCCATTTTAACTCTTAGTTCATATATGTCCTTCAGTATGAAATAGGGATACTGTTGGGTCGGAAGAAAACAGAGAGAAGGATGGCAAGAGGGGGGTGAATTGCCTTTTAAAAAAAATTGATTAACAAATTAATTATCAAAGTAAAGTGCAGCGGAAATAAAGAGGCAATCACACAAGAAATTGATAACGGAGTTCGGCCAAAACCCGGCCTACGTCTCCGCTCCCAACTCAACCGTTGAGAGATTCCTACCGCTTGCTTTTCAATGGTTTTAGCAAGAAACCCACTAGGCTTTGAGGTAGCACTAGGACCTATTACAGCTTGCTTTTGAGTGGTTAAGCAAGAACCCACTTGCTTTTAATGGAATAGCAAGAACCCACTAGCCTTTTTAACGGGTGAAGGCTAGCTCACCGAAACACAAGCCTTTTAAAAGGAAAGGCTTGAAGAAACCTCTTCACACCTTAATGGTGGTGTGAAACCCAAAAGAAAGGGAGGATGAGAAAAGGTTGGGGTTTGTACGCACAAACCCAAAATTAAAGCTCAAAAAGATAAAACAATAAAACCCGTAATTGGGAGAAGCCTTGGGCGCCTTGATTGATTGGAGATGTTGAAGGCCGCTTCCAAGCTTCTTTGATGGAGCTCCTTGGATGTGGAAGTTGTTGGAGCAAGGTGGGTTCCTTGATGGAAGTCCGCCGGAGGTACGCCAAATGATGGAAAAATGTGTACGTTGGCTTCACAAGTGTTCCGGGTGGTGTCCGGGGCTTCCTAGGCCTTTATTTATAGGCTAGGAACCTTCAAGTATCCGTTGGAGGGCTTTGGAGCCGTTGGAAAAGGCCTCGGAGCCGTTGGGAGGCTTTTGGAGTTGACTGGTCAAAGCCAACGGCTAGTTTGACCAGTGCTACCGGCGGGCCGGTGCAGGGCCACCGGCTGGCCGGTGCCTTGACAGTGGCTGAGTCTTCTTTTCCAGGCACCACCGGCCGACCGGTGCCAGAGCCACCGGCTGGCCGGTGGTGAGGCAGTAGCAAACCCTGTTCAATCTGAGTGACACCGGCTGGCCGGTGCTTGGCCACCGGTTGGCCGGTGAGATGGCAGTGGCTCAGCATCCTTCCCAGGGTCCACCGGCCGACTGGTGGTGAAGCCACCGGTTGGCCGGTGGACTGATTTTCAGTCCACTTGTGTTCCTTTGCCACTTAAGCTTGCTTGGCCCAATTCCTTGGCCACCTGATTTGATTCCTATCAATCCAAAAACACTTGAAAGAGGATTAGATAAATATGAGGGTGATTGTGATCATGAAAATAAAACCTTGAGGGGTTCGAGAGGTACAACAATCTCCCCCTATTTTGATGATCACAATCACCGAAACAAACAATGTAAAATACTGAGATTAAAGGCAATGCAAAGCATGATGAAAAAGGATTCTCCCCCAATCAATCAAGAAATTTCTCCCCCTTTGTGATTATCAAAATAGAACGGGGCATAAAACTTGATTGAGGGATTTGTTTGAAAAACAAGATTTTAAATCAATTGAAAATGATATCAATTGTTGAAAATTTTGAAAATTTTGAAATGAAAAATGAATAATAGTTTGAATTGAAAGTTTTGAATCAAAAACCAATTGAATTTTGAAATTTGAAACCAAGTGTAATTTTTGAAATTGAGAGTTTTGAAAAATCGATACCAACTGTTGGATATTTAAAAAAGAAAATTTAAAAGAAAATTTGAATTCCAAAGTCAAGTGTTGAGTTTGAAATGAAAACTTTGAATACACAAAAAGGCTTAAAAAATCCTAACTCCCCCTAAATAAAAACAAAGAATCACTGGGGAGTGGTTTTTAAAACCGAAACAAATTTAGGCCCGGAGAGACTTGCCAAAAGGGATTTTTCAATCCAAATTTGTTTCATGGCGGGTCTTCTCCTATAAAATTCATCGGAATAGAAAATCGATTTGGGTTGGCCGTACCGGGCGTTTTTACAATTACATTCATAAATGAGATGCCCGGGTTTTTTGCAATAGTTACAAAATTTAAAGCTAGAGCTCCCCCTTACAAAAACAGTGGGTGCATGGGAGGAGGAGGCTTGGTTGGTATAGCCAAGTCCATTGGTGGTTCGGGAAACCCTTTGTGAACCAAGCAAATTGTTCAAATTTTGTTCACCTTGGGTGAACTTGGCTAGGGTCTCTCTAAGGTCTTTGATGGTTGATTCCATGGAATCAACATTTGGAAAATTTTGGATTTTAAGGGTGAGTTCCTCCTTCTCTTTGAGAAGTTGGTCTTTTTCGGAGGAAAGTTTTTTAAAAGACTTTTTCAACGCGACAAATTTAGAAGAGAGTTCATGAAAACCTTTTTCTAATTGTTCTCTAGAAAATGAGAGTTCTTCATAAGAAAGATGATTTAAAGAATTGGAATTTGAAGAACATGAGGAAGAGGAATCGGAAGATGTTACCTCATGGAATGCCATTAGGCATTTTGTACCTTGGTCACTCGAGGAGGAGGAGGAGGATGAGGAGGTGTCACTCCATGTGGCCTTGAGGACCTTTTTCTTTCCTTTTTCGTTGGCCCGTTTTTTGTTGAGTGGGCAATCGGTCTTGTAATGGCCCTTTTCGCCGCACCCGTAGCATTTTACCTTTGGCTCGATTCTTGCGGTGGGTTCTTGCTTTCGCGCCTTGCGAGATTTCTTCTTCTTCTTGTGCTTCTTCATAAACTTGTGCATTTGGCGGGCGAGATTCTCCATTTCCGAGTCGCCGCTTGAAGATGAAGTAGATGAGGAAGATGAGGATGAGGAGGAGCTTACTTCTTTTTGAACCTTTAGGGCGATGTTCTTTGGAGTTTTGATAGGGGTGCCCTCCTTTTGTGCTTGCCTCCTCATCGTGATCTCGTAGGTCATTAGGGATCTGATGAGCTCCTCGACCGGCATATTTTTGACGTCCTTAGCTTCTTGGATCGCCGTCACCTTTGGTGCCCATGAGCTCGGAAGGACCCATAAGATCTTCTTGACCATCGTCTCGGCTGAAACATCATCACCAAGAGATTTCCTTCCATTGCAAATGTCAGTGAAGCGTGTAAACATATCGGTAATAGATTCGGAAGAATGCATAGTAAAGCTTTCAAAATCTTGTCTATACATGTCTAACCGAGTGTCCTTAACTTTGTTAGTGCCCTCATGAGTTACTTCTAAAAGTTTCCAAATTTCATGTGAGGAGGTGCAAGTAGACACTCGATTGAACTCATTTCTATCTAAGCCACAATGGAGAGCGTTCATGGCTTTGCCATCAAGCTCAAAATTCCTAATATCGGCGGGGGTCCATTTGGATTCATCGGGGGTAGACAAAGTGTAACCTTGCATGACTATTTTGTAAATCGGATAACCTATGCTTCTTAAAAAAGTGGTCATGCGGGTTTTCCAATAATTATAGTCGGTCCCATCAAAAAATGGAGCCCGACCCAATGAAAAGCCTTCGGGGGCGAAAGAGGTTGATGCCATCTTAATGGATCTTTGAATTTGAAACCTTTTAAGGTATTACTCAAATTATCCCTCTGATACCAATTGTTGGGTCGGAAGAAAACAGAGAGAAGGATGGCAAGAGGGGGGTGAATTGCCTTTTAAAAAAAAATTGATTAACAAATTAATTATCAAAGTAAAGTGCAGCGGAAATAAAGAGGCAATCACACAAGAAATTGATAACGGAGTTCGGCCAAAACCCGGCCTACGTCTCCGCTCCCAACTCAACCGTTGAGAGATTCCTACCTCTTGCTTTTCAATGGTTTTAGCAAGAATCCCACTAGGCTTTGAGGTAGCACTAGGACCTATTACAGCTTCCTTTTGAGTGGTTAAGCAAGAACCCACTTGCTTTTAATGGAATAGCAAGAACCCACTAGCCTTTTTAACGGGTGAAGGCTAGCTCACCGAAACAGAAGCCTTTTAAAAGGAAAGGCTTGAAGAAACCTCTTCACACCTTAATGGTGGTGTGAAACCCAAAAGAAAGGGAGGATGAGAAAAGGTTGGGGTTTGTAGGCACAAACCCAAAATTAAAGCTCAAAAAGATAAAACAATAAAACCCGTAATTGGGAGAATCCTTGGGCGCCTTGATTGATTGGAGATGTTGAAGGCCGCTTCCAAGCTTCTTTGATGGAGCTCCTTGGATGTGGAAGTTGTTGGAGCAAGGTGGGTTCCTTGATGGAAGTCCGCCGGAGGTACGCCAAATGATGGAAAATGTGTACGTTGGCTTCACAAGTGTTCCGGGTGGTGTCCGGGGCTTCCTAGGCCTTTATTTATAGGCTAGGAACCTTCAAGTATCCGTTGGAGGGCTTTGGAGCCGTTGGAAAAGGCCTCGGAGCCGTTGGGAGGCTTTTGGAGTTGACTGGTCAAAGCCAACGGCTAGTTTGACCAGTGCTACCGGCTGGCCGGTGCAGGGCCACCGGCTGGCCGGTGCCTTGACAGTGGCTGAGTCTTCTTTTCCAGGCACCACCGGCCGACCGGTGCCAGAGCCACCGGCCGGCCGGTGGTGAGGCCGTAGCAAACCCTGTTCAATCTGAGTGACACCGGCTGGCCGGTGCTTGGCCACCGGTTGGCCGGTGAGATGGCAGTGGCTCAGCATCCTTCCCAGGGTCCACCGGCCGACCGGTGGTGAAGCCACCGGTTGGCCGGTGGACTGATTTTCAGTCCACTTGTGTTCCTTTGCCACTTAAGCTTGCTTGGACCAATTCCTTGGCCACCTGATTTGATTCCTATCAATCCAAAAACACTTGAAAGAGGATTAGATAAATATGATGGTGATTGTGATCATGAAAATAAAACCTTGAGGGGTTCGAGAGGTACAACAGATACAAGTGAAAATTAGCATAAAATACCATCCATGAATGGATAATCAAATAGAGAGGAGAAATCAACTTCTATAAGACATGATCCATGCATGTATATAATATTTTAGAGGTTCATGGGATAAAACATTGGGATAAGTGGAATTCACATATAATAATATTTACCAATCACCAATTAAAATGGCTCCTTTGAGGTTTACTATAGTGGGTCGTATCAGTAAAATATTTGTTGAATGGATGTGTGACTAACTTATTTACTAGAACTATGTCTACTGAAAGAGAATTATGATAATTTACGGTAAATAAGAATTTTTTTATTGATGCTGCAATACCAACATAAGTTATATTCCATTCAAAAGAACATGGACCTTGAATTCTCACTAGGAGACCACATTTTTCGGAAGGTGACGCCTCTTCAGTATCCCCATTCTCCTTCTATACTAGGAAATATTTTACCAAGGAATATTGAACCTCTTGATGTTACTGATATAATTTGTATCGTGGAATAACAATTAGATTTACCATTTCAACTGACGTCATTCCTTAATGGATTATATGTGTCATATTTGAATAATTACAAACCATGTGGCCTTCCACATCATTAATTTTTTTTTGAAATTTTTATTTTATCCTACAATATTTTAATCCCACATAACCAATTTCAATCCCCATTATACTTTTTGTTCCCTAGAAACACCACCCCTTCATCCCCTCTCCTTTTGAATGAAAATATTGGATGTTTAGGGTTCGATTATTCAAGAAGTCATCATTTAAGCTTCTAATCTCCTATCTTTTCCCTTCTTATCAGCTCCATATTTCTTATTTATTTATTACTCTCCACTCCAATGGATAGGTTGACCAAAATTGGAGTAAATATAATTTATTTTTGTAGTATCATGATGGTTTTAGTGATTTCTTGATTTTTAGGCTTCCTCCATGGTGTAACATTCATTTTCCATAACATTTTGGGTGTTTCTATGAAATAGGATGTTGGTTCCTTTACATGAAATTAATTGATGATTTTATTGTTCATTAATTTGTTTTAAATGTATTTAATAATTTTTTGTGGTTGTGAAAGGATCTTTCCATGGATTATGGTTTTAATTTAATGTTTTATTAAGATCTCCCTTTGCAAATGTTTATTTTTCAGGTATTCTTTTAATTATTTGATCTATGATTGTATAAGAGGAATTTAAAAATATATTGGATTAGAAAAATATCACTTGGTAATATTTGGTATATAGTGTTTGTACAAGGTCTATTATGTTGGTTGCAACAATATGGCCAAGTCTGGGTCTCCATAACATGATTAGATGTGAAAAATAATTAAACATTGATGTTATGAGTTCAATGGTATGAGTACGAGGGAAACCATTATATGAATGTTTTTATCATCTAGGGTACAAGTATTTTAGGACCCCTCTAATTATATATATGATTTTATTTCATATAGTTCTTATTAAATTCTATCAATTTTAACTTGTTTTCATATTCATTCTCTCTTTTATGTTAGTGAATGTTTTAAATTAAATTGCATTTTACTATTTTATTTATAAAACTCCATGTTAATTTTATGTTTAATGTCAGTGCCTGGAATATCTTTAGGCGTTATCATACTAGGAATGATCCCTCACAACATTGGGGTATATATAAATTATTATTTTGGAACCGGTTAAGAGATAGACATTTGATGGTGGTGATGGTGGTTCAATGAGCTAGTTGTTTCTTATTATCTAGGAGGTCCTGGTGACAACAAGGGTTCTTGAGAGATGTATTCCATAAATTATTGTTGGTATAGTTGGTTCCTCATACCCCCTTTTGGGTATTTTTTTATTATAAATATAAAGAGTTTAACTCCTTCTTGTTTTGTGGAATTTTTATTATAGTATGTATTGGTTGTTTCTTGGTTTTATGTTTTTATTTTTTAACACTGGTTAAATAATTCATACTCCAAACCATTACCTAATGTGTTAATCAATGCCTAGTAAATATTTTGTATCCCATCTGGATTAGGAATTAACTTTTAGACATGTTATGGGCGAGTACATGTGTTGGGTTATATGGTAGCCCATTTTGGTTCATAACACATACAGTGGAAGCTACTATGTAAAAATAATTGCATAAGTAATATTCTGGGAGTGTATAAATAAATTATTCCATATAAATGGTATATAAGAATAATATAATCATATATGGAGAAAATCATTGATCATTCAATGTTTTAAATGATGTGAATGTATAATTCCAAAAATTATAAACATATTGTCAAGGCCTTGTGATAATACATCATATATAAAGAGGAATGACACTCATGTTACGATTCATAGTTTTATCATGATTTCTACTAATATACTAAGGGGATTTATAATTGATATACCCAAGAATCACAATAAGTAGTTTTTTTATGTTATATACTAAACGTTCATAGCCAATACATGGAATAAATTTTTGTAATGAATAACTTGAAATTTTTGGAATAATTGATCAATAAATCTTGATGTACTATTTTTCATCATATATAAAAATTGTTATATAATAATTTAAATAACCCTCCAAAATTAAAAAAAATTAATATGGATGTCTCGGTGAAAAATATTTAAACATTTTTAGTTATGTTTAGTGATAAAAAATGTTTAAACAAGTACCCATACTATGTGAATAATATGGAATTAACAACATCATATACTTATTAAGGTTATAATTTTAAATAATTTTATGTAGTTGATCACATATATTATCAATGATTTGAGAGATAATATATTTTGTATAAATTCCATAAAAATTGGAGGATTAATTTATATTTATTTTATACACAAAAGTGAAATAAAATTTCTTTCAAGATTGTCATCCCGGTCAAAATAGATTGATTAAATATGTAAACATGATCCAAAATCAAGTTTAAAAAACATGGTTCTTGGTATATAATTAACCAAATATTAAAAAATCCACTGATATTATAAATTATTCATCCATAATTCCAGTAATATATGGAATACTTAGGTATTTTTTATCATGTTAAAATATAGTGTTTTCCTCTTGGAAAAATTTCTTCATTACAATGACTTATGAATAGAGTATAATATGATTGAAATGAGGACACAAAGGTATAGTATATCACATGGAAAAAAATTATATTATAATAATATTGTAATATTTATTAGAAAATTATAAAGGATAATAAAATATTAATTTTAATATTAATTTAATAGATTGGTAAAAGGTTTCTTACCTCTCTAGATCTTATTATTACTAATTAGAGCCTTAGAACAAACCTAACTCCTCAATATTAAGGACAAATAAAGGGTGGGTATTTATAGGTGTTATAGGTGTCATTTCATTGAATAATTTAATACTATAATCTAGTATCCAATATCTTTATTATTCTATTACACCCAATAACAACACATTATCTCCAATATTGATTCAAAATAATCGTTTGTTCAATAATTTGTTGTTGGATACTATCATTTCATAGTTGATTTATTCATATAAATATATGATTTCATATATATTATCTTTTACCATATATCACCATTTTTTTAAAAAAGTTCTATTTTCACAATGAAGTTGCAAATATAATTCCTTATCCAATTATTGTGTACTAATTTCATTTATGAAGATGATTTTTTCAAAATCATCATTTAAATAATACTATTTTAGGGATTATATAGTGATTATATGTTTGATAAAAATATGGTGTCAAAGTCATCACCAATTCATTTTTGAATCAATTGAAACTATAATATTAATTAAATCATTAGATATAACAACTTATCACATTATAATAATCTTAAAGGGTAATGTGTGAAATGGTGAAAATTTTATGGGATGGTTTGGCATACCCTAATCTAGTAGTGATTTCTAATAACTAGGACTTCTCCCACATATGACTCCGCCCAAATATCAATTCTTGATATTATTCATGGAATATTGTATGGTATAATCATAGATAAAAATAATATTCTAAATATATAATAAATTAGTTTCCTAAGGGATTTCACTACATGGTTTTGTCAATGGTTTCTTCCACAAATATTAATTAGGTCTTTTCATTATCATTAATAGTTCTTCTGGAAAATTTATTATTACAAAATTACTAATATTCATAATTTCTAATGATCATAATACAAAACTATCTTATAATTAACATATTTACCTCCTATAAATTCATTTAAACCATTACCCGATATAAGAATGGTCAGTATTATTTCATTCAGTATAAAAATTTCATGGAATAAATTATTCCATTTTTGTATAGTTATTTTATAGATGTGATTTATGTGGAAGAATAAAATACATGATAAAAAATTATTCATTGATTATTTTTTTACCTATTATCCATTATTAATTATATAAAACATAATTAATTTGTTCCTTTAATTAATAATACATCATTATTAATAAATAAATGTTAATTTTCTATAGAAATTTATCATGTATACGATACACATTATAATAATTTCATCTTTGATGTTATAAATAAATCCATGAATATATCAGTATATTACTTCCTCATTATATCCTTAGGGTCCCATATTTCCCCTTCATGTTAGTGAATCTTTCTATAATCGTTAAAAATTGATTTATCATATTTTATTTTACTTTTTCTCACATATAAAGACCATAAATTAGCACATAATTATATAATAAGTCAAGAATCAAATAAACTTTATCTACCTTACAAAAATTAGATGGTATATGTATATAATTATATATAAATGATATATGGAAGATTTCATGTGTTTTAATCTAATTTGGTGGCATGCATAAAAAAATACCAGAACTTTTATCTAGTACAATATTTCAAATTTCCCAATAAACCTTGGAAATAACATACATTTCATTAAAAAAACATGAGATATATCTATGTTGATTTCATTACATGGAATTCAATATTTTACATTAATTTATTAATATTAATCTGTATATAATTATGAGATACTTTGATAAGAACCTAGATGGATATTACATAATTCAATGTTTCTTCTATAAGTTATGGACACAATAACATCCTTCATGTACCTTTATTAAATTATGGAGAAATCTGAAATCTATTTAGATATAATGATTAACATAGTTCCTTTTTATATTAGAGAATAAATTTTTATTTAATGAAAACTAAAATGAAGCAAAAAACTGAAAAAAAATCCTTTATAGTCATGAAATCATGACCATATCATTTCATCCAATGTCTATATAGTCATTTAAACTAACCATCCAATTGAGGATGATATTTTGTGTTATGATTAATATTTTAATTTAACATTATATAGAGACACCTCCAAAATATTGATGTAATCATAGGGTCATATACTGAGAATATTTATATGGGTATGATGTGATGTTTTACTAGTTGAATTATATTGTACCTAACAAGATTCTCTAGAAGGAAATGATCTAAATTATTGGGAAATGGGATAGAATTGTAAGTGGATCCAATATGATGATTATTTCATGATTCCCCAAAATATATTACATATACCAATGATGAAAACCAATGAAATATTATCCCATTTTCACTATCGTATATATAATAGTTATTTAACTACTTATGGAAGGTGTTTTTTACCTGAACTTTTTGTAATACTAAGACTATTGTAGTGTAATATTAAATCTCTAACATAATATTTTCCCAGTAGAAATAATTCTTTATATATATTTACATAATTGTGTTTCTATTATATATTTATAAGTCTCCCATATGAGCCTCATATAATATATTTCGCTCCAAAAATTGTATTTATGAAATACATATCATCTTACCAAACCATAGACCTCCATCATCACTAATGTTATACTCATGTAATTTCCCATCCCTCGCATTTTATATCTTTTTTTTATATAATTTTCATCATGTTGATCATTATTAATATTACTATAAAATAATTGGGTATTTAAATGGAATAACCATTATGTTTCCCCTTCCATTATATTTCTCAATTCCATCCATAACAAATATTTAAAAAATGGATCATTTTTCACCCTTATAATGGAAAATATTCTATTATATTTTCTAAATAATATGTATTGTACCTTATCTTGTTTTATTGATGATAATGGGTAACATTATTATAATACATTAGTTGTTCAAGACATCTCATTTTCCTCATATTATGATAGTTCAATGTAAATATATTTTCTAAATGATTTTGGTTGGGATATATGTTAAATATATCTCTAATGAGATAATGCCTCTATATTATTTGTTTGAATATGGATGATGATAAATCTAACTTGTGAGCATGATATTTAATATCAAGAGGTTTGAAAAATTTAGATGAATACGACACTACACTATTATTTCCCATTATAACACAACAAAGGCCTTCTCTTGATAGATCACTAAAAATAAACCATTGTTAATATATGATAGAATTAATATATTCTTATTACTCATTATCCTTTAAAATTCATTAAGTGTATATTCTTATTCCTTTCCTGTGTGAATTTTTCCAATTATATGATAACACAATTTATGAATTACCTAATTGTATTACGTAATCAATAAATGTCTCTTAGTATCCAGTTATTCTATGGAAACAATATATTTTAGATTTGTTGGATGGTCATAGTCAATCATTAAAATAATATTTTTTTATATTTCAATGTATATACCATTATTGGAAAAAATATATCCATGAATAAAAACTTCTAAAAGAAACAGATGACCTTTACTAAAATTTCATTATAATTTATTCTTCCATGTGACCATAGTCGTGATTATAAAATGACTTTCATTTCCCTCAAAACTCTTAAAGTATATAATAATATAATCAAAAAAAATACCAACATAAAAAATATAACAACTAAATACTCTACTAATTAAATCCATAAACATAGAAGGTGAATTTTCAACCCCAAAGGAATTATTGTGAAGTCAACATGAAAATTCTTCATATGAATGAAAATCTATGGAATATCATCCTCTTTAATTTCATTTTGATGAAAAATAGAATGATTAAGAATATTTGATATGTATTTAAACCCTTCATATGGGTGATCAAGGTAATAAATACATAAAAATGAATATTTTTTATGTATTTATTTCTATATTTTTACCAATAATCAAGGAATAACCTCATCCAACCATCTCTCTTAATCATATGAAATGGTTCTACCCATGCTGAATCAAATTGACTAGTGTATCCTTTGGTATATAAGTACTAAAATTTACTCATTAACTAAACCAAATTTATTTTATGCATTCTATATCATGGATTAGATACCAATTTTTAATCAAGGAAAATTTTAATAATGAATTAAACTTCTGAGTCACGTGGAAATACAGGTAATTAATTTTGAAATAAATCAGAATATTAATTCACAATGGGTACATATTCAATTCGAAAACATATTCAGTACTAGTAAATTTAATTTATCAGAATATTCATAATTTATATAATTAATATTAATAACCTGGTGTGGTTTTTACCAATACTCTTGTAATGAAATACCCACTCAAAAAATTTCAATTCCATAATGCCTCAAAAAAATTAACTTCTATCTCAATAAAGTAATTTCATTATTTATAATTTCGGAAAAAATTCATCTCTAAGATTAAATTAAAATAAACCATATATTGGACGAATATATTTGGAACTAGATAACACTCATCCATTACAATGGAATATTTTTGGTTTGTAATTTTTGAAATCAAAGTACCACATGGTGTTTTAACTGATATATCATTTCATAATTAAAAAAGGGGTGGATGAATTTTATTTATAAACATTCAAGATATAAATGAGATCATAGATATAGAATCAAAAAAAATATCTTCTAATAGTTCATGTATAACCATTTTTATTATCATTACAATAGTTTTTATATTCATATTTGGGCATTTTTAGTTAAAAATATCAACCTTATACATTATGTCACATCAAAGGTATATTTTATTTGAATATATGGACTTTATAAAATTACATGATAATTATAATTTAAATATTAAAATATAATTTATAATTTATTAAAATTTCACTCATAATCTTTATAACTTTTATCTTCATATATAAATCATAATCCAAATAACATTAAGAAATCCCCAAATATTTCTGTAACAGCCCGCGATTTTATGAAAAATATTCTTTTTAATTTTATTAATGTATTGTGTTGTACGCTACACCAAAAGGAGCTTGCACAACAGGCATCCTTGACTTTCCTTGCATTACACGCAATCACGACCTTCCACGATAGCGTGTGTAGTACGCAATAACGAGTTTCACTAAACAACGATATGCTATTAAAATTTTATTAAAACTAGCCGTTATGAATAGTAATAACCACTTTTTGAAATTTTGTAAATTTTATATTTCAAAATGGATTTCATTTTTGGATTCTGAGTATCGAATTTAGCCTAAGGTGAAATTTTGGTACTTTTCGGATAACTTTCATATTCTGATGAATAGTGAAAATTACTAAATTATAATTAAAAACAACTTTTTTAATCAAAATAATTAATAGTGATAAATTATTAATTTGAGTTGTTTTAAAGTATATTTAGAATATATTTTTACAATTTAATACAATGTTGGTCATTGGATGTAATTTCACATTTAAACAAGACATAATCAAGTGTCAATCTTTTGATAGATATTGTTTCTTAAAAACACGCTATTTGTTTTAACAATGGGATTTAATTATAAAATTAATTAATTCAATTTCTATGTTATGAATTTGGTAAAATAGACTTCATTTTTGAATTCGGAATATGAAATATATCTTAGGATGAAATTTTGGCATTTTTCTGAAAACTTTCAATTTTTTATGAATAGTGAAACCACTAAGTGGTAGGTTAAATACTGAATTTTGCATAAAACTTATTTTTACCGCTTCTGTGAATGGAATTTCGAAAATCCAACAGACACGGTTAATATCAAGGACTAAAATGTGGTTCAATGAGATGAAAATAATTTTTGGTGAATAGTAACTTTTTACTTTTTTTACCACGGTTAATAGTAAATAGGGTAACTAAGGGTAAATATGATAATACTATTACCCTAACACATGTCCTAATTCTATTGGATAAGTGTAATTCGACCAAAAACAACCTTATGAATATAATATGACCATTTAGGTCCACTTGGATTAGATTATGACATTTAATATTATTTTATTTAATGAATAGTTAAAATAGTTAAAATCAAAGTTTAATAACTAAAACATTTTTAATATGGGGTTATACATAAGCTAAATTCGACTATAAATATTCATTAGAAAGATAAAAAGATTTCCTACATAATTATATTTTATTTATAATTTTTAGACTTTAAATAAATTAATTTATTTATGACACAACGATGATGCAGTAATTACCCTTTTATGGAAATATTAACATAATTGATGTTATAAATGCTCAAATGAATGTAATTTGAGACTTTTTATGAATTCCACTAATTATCTAGGTTACTATGATATATTAGTGTTGATGTAATCAACTTTTCTAGAACATATAATTCTGTTATGACTTTCACAAAAATCATATATCAAATAGTGTCAAAATTGACACAAAATAGTTTTTAAATCAAATATTATATTATTAATTGTTATTTTATTCCTAAAAATCTAAGGTTCGGCCAAATGACTTAGATAAGATTATATATATTAATAATAAACAACTTGGGTTTCTTTTGGCTTGATATAGTAAGTTTATTAACCATATAGTGTAAGAAAACAAAAAGACACGGTAAAAGTTAAATTATTTAACTTAGAGTTAAATCTAATTGATAAGGTTAAAATAATAACCTAAACTTGTCGAAATCCTATTGGTTGATAGGCTTTCGACCCATCCCCACTTTATCTTCGAAATAAGACCCTTTGGAACCATTATAAATCTATTTTGACTTTAATATAAAATAATATTTTGAGATATTCCTAATGTGCCCCTCTCCTCCCTTATAAAAGGACACCTCCTCCCTCTCTTCCTCACACAACTTTGAGCCATCAAGCTCGGCCAAACCCTGAAAAAATCTCTTCTCCACTTCCCTATCAACATCCTAGTGGTTCTGGTCTTCCTCAAAGACCAATTTTAGTGCCCTAAGAGGAGGTCTCAAAGAGGCGCTTCAAAGAAGAGGTGATTTCCATTACCAATTCTTTCACCTTTATTTCTTCTTCCACTTCTTCTTCGTAGGTTGTTTCATTATGAAGTAATAACATCAGTATCACTCATATACTGATATGTTATTATAAGTATGAAACAACCCTATTTCACCATCTATCCATCCTACGGAAAAAGAAATCACCGCGCGTGCGTACGTACGGAATACCGTCTCCACACTGTGGTGTAATCTATTTTCCACCACCACCTTACATGGATGGTTATAATGGTGTAAAGAATAACTATACATAGTTATTAACACATCATATTGATTATGATATATTGTATAATCCACTCCAATTCAATTCAATAATTATGGAAATGATATCATCGCTCGTGCGTACGTACGGACTACCGTCTCCACGACGCGATGAGATTCATTCTTAATGATTAACCATTCATGAATGATTATAAAGTATATATAATAAGTACTAATGAAATATATGACATAATAATGATACTGGATTTATGTATATATATATATATATATATATATATGTCATCTACTTAATTCCATTCAACTCAATAAGGAAACGAAAACAGCGTTCATGCGTACGTACGGACTACCGTCTCCATGAACGGTGTATTTCCTTCCATTTACTGATTTATTATATATGTTTATTATGAATATATATATATAAATCATGTTTTATATTCTGGAATTAAGTAATCATGATCTAAGTAATAATATGAATAATTACAAGTTAAAAACACGAACGACAAATGAGACAATTTTACCCAAAACGCTTCTTTAACATGAATTTACAAAAGAAAGGGTAATATAAATTCATAATTGGACCATATATGATATAATAAAAATGAATATGATTCTGTAATAAGTCAATAACATGATTTAAATCATTATACAGGAGTTTCGGACACGTACAAAGCAAGTCGGACCTAAGGTAAGGGAAATATCACAATCTCATTTTTATCCGAGATTGTTTATTCGTAAGTATTTACTGGGGTGTATTTTATCATCCAGATCCATGTTTCATCAATATGTAATATTATTTCCATCCACCTACAATTGTTTAAATCCATTTTTACCCTTCGGTGAGTTTTTATTAAAAGAAATGAAAGGAATCTTTTGTCGTTTTTCGTACGAGGTACTTTTTGACTTTTCCGACAAAAGTACGAAGAATGTTTTTTTAACTTAAACGGCCCGAACGGATTTTTACGGTTTTATAAAGCCTTATTTTCATGAAGCTTCCTCCAAAATATTTCATTACTATTTTCAATAAAATATCTTTCTTTTAAAATTGCATGATGTTTTGTGAAAAGAAATTGATTTTGAAGAAGAAAGGATATTTTCCTCAAGAATTCATTTCAAGTGTTTTATCAAAATTATTTTCCATCTAAGCTAATAAAGGGTTCTGTTTATATCCATATTTTTACATTCATTTGACTATGTTGTGATGGAATTATGTTTATGAATTCCTTTATCTTATATGAATTGTTTTACGATGTCATGTTGTTTAAGAATCCCATTTTATTACATGGGTTACGCTATGATGTATGGTTTATGATTATGTGGAACACATAAGAAAGGATTAATTATAAGATGGGTGGGACCTATATCTCCCTCCAATGCATTGGGTAAAGATTTTATATCTCATGAGATAGACATGGCTGAAATGGTAGGTTATACCGGTTCAGTGAAACAGGACTAAAACGAGGGTTACTCGATTCAGAAAGGGACTTTGTCCACTAAGATAGTCTTGGCAATGAGTCTTGACTAACAAGAAATGATTCTATATGATTATGTGTGTATGACACAAAGTTTCATGTTTTAAGTTAGGATTATTGGGATTTCATTTCACTACTATGATTTATCCCATGTTATGAAATTATGCTCTCTTTTGCAGGTTAAGATTTCCAAAAGTTATGTTCTTATGAATATGATGTGATTGATTTTTCTTTTGTATACCCTTACTGAGCATTTGAGCTCACCCTTTTATGTTTTCTTTTCCCCAGGATATAAAGAAAGGTTTTAGGTTAAAAAAAAGGGAAGATCTTTATGGGAGATATTGAAGATCTTTCACCACGATTAGAAGATTACGTTCCGAGTTTCCAAAGACACTAAACTATTACGATCCTTGTGTGTGTTTTTTTTATGTACTAAGTATTCCGCAAAAGTAATGTAATGTCCATGTACGTCAAGCTTCGGGTCTCTACAGTTGGTATCAGAGGCAAAGGATGTAGGAATGTATCCGATCCTTGGGAACTCTCACATGTGAGCGTTGGACGAAGCATGGCCCTCCGCCCAAGGGCTTCATGAGGAAATGGCTGCCACTGGGGATGGTGGTGTGTCCCGCCCAGGGGGTGTAGCCGCCCATTGAGTGCCCTGATAGGTATCAACTATAGTCCACTGGAAGTAATTCCAGACCGCTACAGTAGGTATCAGAGGAAAGGTTTAGTCAACCTTTGGAAACTAGGATGCGAAAACGTTAGTGAGGTCCCTAGAGATATTTCTAAGGTATGTCTAGGGATGTCTCTAAGGTTAAGTATACGTATAGGTTATAGTCCTAGAATTGCGCTAATGATCTTAGAATTTAACCTAAGATGTTAGATATTGAGGGTACTCTCCCTTTATTATGTTGTTTTCCCTAGCATGATTTTTTCCTCTCACAATATTTTTTTTGGGTTTTAGACGATGGTTGGAACCCGAAGGAACCGTGTTGATCAATGCAATGGACAATGCAATGATTTTCCTCCTGAACAAACCAATGTTATGGGAGATGGAGTGCAAAATCTTATTGCTATCCTTACACAAGCTATGAATCATTCTGGACTTCCAAATGAGCAGAGAAAGGAACAGTATTCTATTGAGTCCTTCATGAGGCAACGCCCACCTTCTTTCAGTGGGACTTCCAATCCACTTGTTGCTGAACAATGGATCAGTACCACTAAAAAGATATTTTCAGTTCTTCAATGTTCTGAACATGATAAATTCATCTTAGCAGCATATCGTTTGGAAGGTGAAGCTGATCAATGGTGGAATCTTATCAAGAATACGAGGCCAAGAGATGAAATTGAGTCCATGGAATGGGACGAGTTCAAGAACTTGTTTTTCAGTAAGTACTTCCCTAGTATTCTTCGAACAAAGATGGAGAAGGAGTTTCTTGAACTAAAGCAAAAGGATGATGAATCTTTTGGTATATACGAAGCGAATTTTACAAGACTTGCAAGGTATGCATCTGGCATTATCATCCAACCTGAAAGTAAAGTTGATCGATTTTTCAGTGGCTTAAAACCAAGTCTTCGAAGGGCATTAGCTATAAGAGACTTCAGTAGATATGAAGAAATTGTGCATTGTGCTATCAAGGTAGAAATGGAAGTTGGTGTTACATATCCATCTCATGGTTTTGACAAGAAACGAAAGATGGAGTTCAAGGAGAAATCTCAGAATAATGGTGAAAAGAAGATGAATGTTTCCTTATGCACAAAGTGTGGAAAGAAGCATGGTGGAAATTGTCTTAAAGGGACTAGAAAATGTTTTAAGTGTGGAAAAGAAGGTCATCGAGCAGCTAAGTGTCGATGTAATGGAAAAAGGGTTTCTAATGATGTGAATAAAGCCAACACTGCAGAGAAAGCACCACCAACACTTCAATGCTTCAAGTGCAAGGAAATGGGGCATTATGCTAATAAATGCCCTAATCCAAGGGTTACTGATGATCAACATGAGCAACAACTGAAGGCAAAGGACAAAGGGAAGTCACATGCGATCACTATTGGCGATGTTGAATATGACAATGATGTGGTGGAATGATTAAGTGTTTATGTAATGGGATTCCAAAATAATATTGTATCATGGAGTATTGGAATATTTATGTATTGGTCTAATGTGGTATTCAAAGTAATTGAGATATTTTTGGAAATAAGATGATATGCGCATAATGAAGGGAAAACGAGAAAACGAAATGTTTAACAGTATTCATGAGCTCATGATTGATATAAGGACTAAGTGATAACATGGTTTGAGTATATAGAATTTTGAGGATTTTGGTATGTGGAAAGTGTTAACTTTTAACTGCATTCATGTTTTCACTAAGGAATTCAATAGAATACATGATTAAGGACTTTGAATGTTTGGAATGTGACCAAAAAAACATACCTTATGATATATGGGGATCGACGATGGTGTTAAATCTCTAGTAATCGTTTTCACTATGTTATGAGAGTGGACTACAGTATTATGGATAAGCCTAAAGATTGGAATGGATTATGTTGGTCATAAGTTAGTATTGTTTAAGGATAGAAGTTTTCTTGATATTATTGATGGGATGTTATAGTAATATAGTTTTAGAAAAAGGACAACCTGCAGGACGGGCGACAGCCCATCGCTTCGGACAAGGCTGTGGGAATCGAACCCACAACTGAAGTGCGACTGGCCTTTATCGCCTACCACTGGCCTATAGGAAGTCCCTGTTTAGTAGAAACTAGTTTTATTATATTAAGGAGTATGATATATAAAGTATAAGTCCATTTTAGGAACCATATATGATTAATCTCACTATAGATCGACTTATGTATATAATTTTTGCTAACCTTTTGTTTGAGACAGATGGAATGACCCGTCATTCTATCACATGATCTGCTAACACTTCACGAATAACAAATTCAACTTCATTTATTTAAGAGATGAAGTGGAAATTGTTCAAGGCACGAACAACAGTGAAATTGTACCAAAATAAAGTAAGTATTTATTATAATTCAAATTCTTTAACTTTAGGAAAACGATCTTGAAAACCAAAAATGTTGTCCCAGTGATCTTATATCTGATGAATCAGATGGTACCTTAGATCGTCACAAATTTATGGCTTTGTGATTACTGGCTTTTCCATAGCCATGTTCTCTACCACTCTCCATCAGAACATGATTGTTCGATTTCTCTTCCATATCCATATTTTCACCTATGTGGAAACCCAGTGATTAGTTTATTTGGGTAACAGTTACGTTTCATACTTTTGTTTTTAAAGATTGGTTTTGATATTCCTTTTTACGATGTGGGTTTCTATTAAATAAACTTTCGAATAGTAAACCATTTATAACCCCGACGAATTTCGAGGGCGAAATTCATTTTAAGGGGGGTAGAATGTAACAGCCCGATATTTTATGAAAAATATTCTTTTTAATTTTATTAATGTCTTGTGTTGTACGCTACACCAAAAGGAGCTTGCACAACACGCATCCTTGACTTGCCTTGCATTACACGCAATCACGACCTTCCTCGATAGCGTGTGTAGTACGCAATAACGAGTTTCACTAAACAGCAATATGCTATTAAAATGTTATTAAAACTAGCTGTTATGAATAGTAATAACCACTTTTTGAAATTTTGTAAATTTTATATTTCAAAATGGATTTCATTTTTGGATTCTGAGTATCGAATTTAGCCTAAGGTGAAATTTTGGTACTTTTCGGATAACTTTCATATTCTGATGAATAGTGAAAATTACTAAATTATAATTAAAAACAACTTTTTTATTCAAAATAATTAATAGTGATAAATTATTAATTTGAGTTGTTTTAAAGTATATTTAGAATATATTTTTACAATTTAATACAATGTTGGTCATTGTATGTAATTTCACATTTAAACCAGACATAATCAAGTGTCAATCTTTTGATAGATATAGTTTCTTAAAAACACGCTATTTGTTTTAACAATGGTATTTAATTATTAAATTAATTAATTCAATTTCTATGTTATGAATTTGGTAAAATAGACTTCATTTTTGAATTCGGAATATGAAATATAGCTTAGGATGAAATTTTGGCATTTTTCTGAAAACTTTCAATTTTTGATGAATAGTGAAACCACTAAGTGGTAGGTTAAAAACTGAATTTTGCATAAAACTTAATTTTACCGCTTCTGTGAATGGAATTTCTAAAATCTGACAGACACGGTTAATATCAACTACTTAAATTTGGTTCAATGAGATGAAAATAATTTTTGGTGAATAGTAACTTTTTACTTTTTTTACCACGGTTAATAGTAAATAGGGTAACTAAGGGTAAATATGATATTACTATTACCCTAACACATGTCCTAATTCTATTGGATAAGTTTAATTCGACCAAAAACAACCTTATGAATATAATATTACCATTTAGGTCCACTTGGATTAGATTATGACATTTAATATTATTTTATTTAATGAATAGTTAAAATAGTTAAAATCAATGTTTAATAACTAAAACATTTTTAATATGGGGTTATACATAAGATAAATTCGACTATAAATATTCATTAGAAAGATAAAAAGATTTCCTACATAATGATATTTTATTTATAATTTTTAGACTTTAAATTAATTAATTTATTTATGACACAACGATGATGCAGTAATTACCCTTTTAAGGAAATATTAACATAATTGATGTTATAAATGCTCAAATGAATGTAATTTGAGACTTTTTATGAATTCCACTAATTTTATAGGTTACTATGATATATTATTGTTGATTTAATCAACTTGTTTCGAACATATAATTCTGTTATGACTTTCACAAAAATCATATATCAAATAGTGTCAAAATTGACACAAAATAGTTTTTAAATCAAATATTATATTATTAATTGTTATTTTATTCCTAAAAATCTAAGGTTCGCCCAAATGACTTAGATAAAATTATATATATTAATAATAAACAACTTGGGGTTCTTTTGGCTTGATATAGTAAGTTTATTAACCATATAGTGTAGGAAAACAAAAAGACACGGTAAAAGTTAAATTATTTAACTTAGAGTTAAATCTAATTGATAAGGTTAAAATAATAACCTAAACTTGTCTAAATCCTATTGGTTGATAGTTTTAGACCCATCCCCACTTTATCTTCGAAATAAGACCCTTTGGAACCATTATCAACCGATTTTGACTTTAATATAAAATAATATTTTGAGATATTCCTAATGTGCCCCTCTCCTCCCTTATAAAAGGACACCTCCTCCCTCTCTTCCTCACACAACTTTGAGCCATCAAGCTCGGCAAACCCCTGACAAAAGCACTTCTCCACTTCCCTATCAACATCCTAGAGGTTATGGTCTTCCTCAAAGACCAATTTTAGTGCCCTAAGAGGAGGTCTCAAAGAGGCGCTTCAAAGAAGAGGTGATTTCCGTTACCAATTCTTTCACCTTTATTTCTTCTTCCACTTATTCTTCTTAGGTTGTTTCATTTTGAAGTAATAACATCAGTATCAATCATATACTGATATGTTATTATAAGTATGAAACAACCCTATTTCACCATCTATCCATCCTACGGAAAAAGAAATCACCGCGCGTGCGTACGTACGGAATACCGTCTCCACGCCGTGGTGTAATCTCTTTTCCACCACCACCTTACATGGATGGGTATAATGGTGTAAATAATAACTATAAATAGTTATTACAACATAATATTGATTCTGATATGTTGTATAATCCACTCCAATTCAATTCAATAATTATGGAAATGATATCATCGCTCGTGCGTACGTACCGACTACCGTCTCCACGACGCGATGAGATTCATTCTTAATGATTAACCATTCATGAATGATTATAAAGTATATATAATAAGTACTAATGAAATATATGACATAATAATGATACTGGATTTATGTATATATATATATATGTATGTCATCTACTTAATTCCATTAAATTCAATAAGGAAACGAAAACAGCGTTCATGCGTACGTACGGACCACCGTCTCCATGAATGGTGTATTTCTTTCCATTTACTGATTTATTATATATGTGAATTATGAATATATATATATAAATCATGTTTTATATTCTGGAATTAATTAATCATGATCTAAGTAATCATATGAATAATTACAAGTCAAAAACACGAACGACAAATGAGACAATTTTACCCAAAACGCTTCTTTAACATGAATTTACAAAAGAATGGGTAATATAAATTCATAATTGGACCATATATGATATAATAACAATGAATATGATTCGGGAATAAGTCAATAACATTATTTAAATCATTATACAGGAGTTTCGGACACGTACAAAGCAAGTCGGACCTAAGGTAAGGGAAATATCACAATCTCATTTTTATCCGAGATTGTTTATTCGTAAGTATTTACTGGGGTGTATTTTATCATCCACATCCATGTTTCATCAATATGTAATATTATTTCCATCCACCTACAATTGTTTAAATCCATTTTTACCCTTCGGTGAGTTTTTAGTAAAAGAAATGAAAGGAATCTTTTGTCGTTTTTCGTACGAGGTACTTTTTGACTTTTCCGACAAAAGTACGAAGAATGTTTTTTTTAAATTAAACGGCCCGAACGGATTTTTACGGTTTTATAAAGCCTTATTTTCATGAAGCTTCCTCCAAAATATTTCATGACTATTTTCAATAAAATCTCTTTCTTTTAAAATTGCATGATGTTTTTTGAAAAGAAATTGATTTTGAAGAAGAAAGGATATTTTCCTCAAGAATTCATTTCAAGTGTTTTATCACAATTATTTTCCATCTAAGATAATAAAGGGTTCTGTTTCTATCCATATTTTTACATTCATTTGACTATGTTGTGATGGAATTATGTTTATGAATTCCTTTATCTTATATGAATTTTTTTATGATGTCATGTTGTTTAAGAATCCCATTTTATTACATGGGTTACGCTATGATGTATGGTTTATGATTATGTGGCACACATAAGAAAAGATTAATTATAAGATGGGTGGGACCTATATCTCCCTCCAATGCATTGGGTAAAGATTTTATATCTCATGAGATAGACATGGCTGAAATGGTAGGTTATACCGGTTCAGTGAAACAGGACTGGAACGAGGGTTACTCGATTCAGAAAGGGACTTTGTCCACTAAGATAGTCTTGGAAATGAGTCTTGACTAACAAGAAATGATTCTCTATGATTATGTGTGTATGCCACAAAGCTTCATGTTTTAAGTTATGATTATTGAGATTTCATTTCACTACTATGATTTATCCCATGTTATGAAATTATTCTCTCTTTTGCAGGTTAAGATTTCCAAAAGTTATGTTCTTATGAATATGATGTGATTGATTTTTCTTTTGTATACCCTTACTAAGCATTTGAGCTCACCCTTTTATGTTTTCTTTTCCCCAGGATATAAATAAATGTTTTAGGTTAAAAAAAGGGAAGATCTTTATGGGAGATATTGAAGATCTTTCACCACGATTAGAAGATTACATTCCGAGTTTCCAAAGACACTAAACTATTACGATACTTGTGTGTGTGTTTTTGTTATCTACTAAGTATTCCGCAAAAGTAATGTAATGTCCATGTACGTCAATCTTCGGGTCTCTAAAATTTCTTTAAAAATTTATCACATATATATTACTCACAAATCCCTTATTTATATTTCCTAAAGTTCATTATAAATACTGATCAATTATTCTTTTATTCTATCAATTCCTTTTTAAATGAATGAATTTGAAGACTCTTTCTCAGTCCTAGTGGAACTCATTTCTTTCTCTTTTTTCAATGAAAATGTTAGGAATCTAGTGACTTTCAAACATTCAACTTTACATAATTAAAGAAGAAATAAATCTTTATTTTTGAATTATGAATGTAATCCCTAACATTCCTTCTAAAGCATGGGAAATTTCTATCATTATTACCCACCATATCTTCTAAATTTTGTAAGAAACTACTGAATTGTTTTCATTTTAGTACATTTCACCTATGTAAAATAATTTTCCAAAATAGTCCATTTAAATGAATTATACACTATTTATGTATCTTCAATAGCTTTATAGTATTTTAAATTAAGGACCACCATTAGTAAACATCAACCCTCAAATGATACATAACCTTCATAAAATTTTCTTTCTCAACACAACCTAATTCCAAATTGATCATTTCTTGAGACTTTATCCATTTATCAACCACAATTTGTTTAATGGAAGCACAAAATGATAATGGATGAATCCTTGTAAAACATTTTAATCATATTGATCATTAGATAGGGGAAAAAAGTTTCTCTATGTTTTCAGGCTTATTTTTAATAACCTATTATAATTTCCCTTGGATTGTAATAATTTTTTCATCATAAACATTAGCTTCATTTTTAGAAATATATATATAATCCAAAAATTGAGTTCTATTATTGGATTTGTTTCCATTCCTGAACACAATGTCCATTATTTAATAAGTGTCACAACTTTATTACTTATATTATAAGATAGTAATGTATTTAACATAACATGTATATAATTTCTTCAAAAAAATATATTATTATTCATAAGATACTTATAAAAAATATTCTATAATAAACTCAAAATTTTCCTATTAGAAAAATATATATTCTCTAACTAGGTTATTTTAAATATAATACATAGTGATTCAACCATAATAAGCTCTAATAGCATATTTATGAATCCCAAACTTGGTCACCCAGATCAATGGGTTATTTATTACATCTTAGTTGTATTAGAATATATTACATTCTATGTTACAATTTCTAGTTTTCCTTAAGAGACTCGATATATATATAATATATTACAACATGAAATAATTATACATTTGATTAAATGATATTATTCTATAATTATATTCACAGATTTAATTCTACAAAGTATTCTAGATCATTACCTATATAAATTTGAAACAAAAGTAATGGGTGATATCATATGATTAGTAAGGGATAATTTATATTGAATACTAAAATTTTATAACAGTATCACAAGAAATTTATCAGGAGTATATAAAAAATAATTCCATATCAAGGATTATATTGGAATTACTTAATAAAATGAAAAATAATTAAATTATCTCATAATTCTAGAAATTATGTGAATTCATATTTTATAACATTGTAAACATGTTATTATGGTCTTCATCCTAGAAAATATATATTAACTGTAAGGATGATTCTATTAAAAAATATTAGTTTTCAGTGGGATGTATTGGTTGAATAATGGGATATAAAATCATATTCCCCACCCATCAAAAAAGTTCATATTCATTCCATCATATAAAAAATATCTATATTACGTATATTGTGTAGTGCTCTCATATGAATACCTTATAAATAGATACAACAATTTATTAATAAAGACATTCTTATTATATTTTTTATATGGAAGAAAACATAATAAAATAACATAAATATAATTTACCTATCAATTATTTAATATGTATATATAGAAAAAATCCCTTGAAACTTGTTAATAATATTTAAATATTCAATGTTTTGAAATAAATACACTTTTAAGTGATGAATATGGAATTTTAGTTATCAGATACTTATTAAGAATAATATTTCCAATAAATTTCTCTTGCTGAACACATATATCAGAAATGGTAGGGAAAAAATTAAATTTTTTATAAAAACATGAAAAAAGTAAAAGTATTAATTTATTAAAATCTTATATTCATCCAGGATATAAAAGTTCCTAAATGAAAGAGTATCGGATGAAATGCAGTGATGGTAAAGGTGAACTTGTAAAAAAATAAAATTTAATCCCCTTAAAACCTGATAGATGATCCACCAAATATATATCATTTATCATTGCTTAGTGTGATTCCCTAATCCATGAACAATCACCATTTCCCTACTCGATATGCTAAAATAACTTATGTTCACTTATACATATTCCATAGGCCTCCAACTTGAAGAAAAGGCCTAAAAATTATTCTTTGGATATTATGATCTCAGTATCATACTAATAGAAAATAATAAAATTACTAATAATTATCTATACAAAACATAGACGTATCAAAATATTATATATTAGATACACTCTATAACTATTTTAATAAAATAATATATTATTTGACTACCTATCATAAAGTAAAACATTATAATGTATGAAAAAGAAAAAATACAGAAAATTATCTATATCTATATATGAGATACACCGCAATCCCAACCTCCAATATCTTTCACAATTCCATATCCTTATCCACCACACATCATATTCTCTTACCCATAATATTGTTAAAAGTACTTCATGAAAACAATATTGCTTATACAACATGTAATAAATACATATCTGTATGGTGAAACTAAATTCCACCTAGTATACACCATTATAATTATGTATTCATGATGAATTTAATTGGAAAATAAAATTATTCATACATAATAACTTCAAAACACCATGTGACCAGAAGGACAACATGACTCCATGTATATAAATACATCATGTGGTAACCAAGAAACTATGAAACTCAATTATACAATGTTTGGACAATACTAAAATCATATAACCTTATAACATAATACATGAATCATTTCAAAAATCCAAATATTTTGCGATGGAAATACCACAAGTGTAAAAAATATATAAGTAGGAAGGTAGGATTCATTTTCTAGGACCCATGCCATCCCTTATCACTAGATGGGGGTCTTCCATCAGGGCTTTAACACGAACTTATCACTCATAGTAAGCCTCCAAACAATATTTAAAACCACACCACCACTATACCAGATTTATCACTCAATACTATCAAGGAAAAGATATTTTAATTATAGATGAATATATCATCCTAGAAACTACCGTATCAATCATGGAAATGTCCATTATGATTTCATTTCCTATTTATTAACATCTTACTCAATGAATGGTTGTTACATCTCATTCTCATTCAAGGTGAGTCTATTATCATATTCCATACCTTATCACTCAAATAAGGGTCCAATATCATGCCATAGTATAACTAATACAATATCATTATATATTGCATTTCCCCAATAACATATTTCTCATCGTGTGGCTATTATTTATGATCTATCATCAACAATTCTAGGATCCATCACCCAATATATGCATGAAATAGAAATATAGGTATTCAACCCTACCCTTAAGCTCATTATCCTTTCACAGGGTACCAGTTACCTATAGACCATATTATTCTCTTCTCCTCATCACTGAGATTTATTATTTATCTAATATCATACACAAACCTGCTAGGATCATACTGAGTCTATTCTCAAATCCTACATATATTCCTCATAAAAATAGCATGTACCAAACCTCAATTAATTTCTATATCACAAAACATTCATAATATCTCTCAACCTATCATCGAGATGAAACTCCTCTGTATCACACGTCATATAGTCATAAAGGACTCATCCTACTCGTATCATGATATTTGCGGTTATCTCATTCCTGAATACTATGACAAAGCCTCTCATTCCTACTCCACTATCCCTCGGACATCCAAAAAAAGACAAAACCCATCTTACCTTATATACAGAGTTGAACCTATAATCTCTCAAAAACTCAATCGAAATACTCAACCCTTAGTGACATAACAACTAGGTGGTACAAAAACACCCATATTTGAATGGTCACTTATCACTCCATAGGGAGGCTCAATGACACCTTGCCTAATTCTCTAGTGTACTCTCCATTGATATGTATTCTACATTGTCCTAGATAATAAATCATTAATTATTGGAATATGATGTTTTATTATAGGTACTACCAACTGAATATATTTAGTTATCACTCATTTCTATCCCCACACATCATTGGACAAACCCATCCATTCCCCATCTATGATTATTCTTTCACCCGTGATCCATTCCCAAGTCACCACATCAAAATACAAAATTATAAGAAATTGTATTTTTTTGTTAAATTTAATCCAAAGAGTAAAAATGGAAAAAAACACACCAAAATTATCTATATCACCCAAAATAAAATAATCCAAATGTGTTCATCCTTCGATGATATCTTTTATCTATGATGTGTTAAGTATCCATCATCCCCACTTGATTCCACAATGCTCTAGTAGAGTTGACATCAAATTTTTCCATAAATTTTACTGGTATTAGTGAGATAGTGAAGGGGAACTAAAAAACGATGAAAGAGGTTATAATGTTCTAAAACTACTATATTATCCCCAATAAATCTACCATATTCAAAGGGGGTCAAATTATGGATGTGGTCAGTTGAATGGAAGACTCTCAACATTCCTCACTCATTAAAATCAAAGGTATTCCAACTTGAAATTTTCCTTTCTACCCAACTATAAACACCACGAAGCCTTGTTATCATAGTGTGGACATGAGGGACACATAATCATACCTCATCAACGTATTTAATTACATAATATCTCTATAATTTATAATTTATTCATTCCCTAATAGGAGGTTGATGATTGTAATAGACTTCTGTGGATGTGTTTCCCATTTGGGGCACATTAAAATCCTTTGATGGTAGTTCCACACTATTTTGTGGTGCCTAAGTTATAGTCAAAATACAAATTAAGGGTTAAAGGACCCTACTACATCAACCACTTCCACGATGCAACCCCATTAACCCTGATGTATGCTCCTATTAGTATCATATAACCCCTTCCTCCAAAGAACCCTCCAAAATGTAGCACACCTAGTGAAGCATGCTCATTCCCCTACATGCACCACTATAATGTTACTCAATCCTTTTTGGTGTACAATCCTTATGAAAATATCCAAATATCATCCTTATATGAGCCCTAAATAGAATAAACATCACGTTTTTTGGGATAAGCCTACAAATCCTCCAAAAATAATTACCACAACACCCTCTGTGAGAAAATTCCCCAAAGTCATGATGTGTCCTATTGACTGGATCTTAATTTTATAAAAGGATAATGGTAAAAACACTCCATAATTAATTAAGAAAATAAATAATCTCCATAGACTATATTCATATACAAAAAAATATCAAAGTGATGTTCAAACCAAATAAATTCTAATCCGTGTATAAATTAAACAAACATATACATCTTTAGGGGACACAATATAAATTTCATTTGAATTTAATAATATTGAACATAAAATGTTTTAATGAAATCCCCCCCCCCATAATGATTCTAATTCATAAAAATAAATGAAAATCCTTATACTGTAAATTCCAACCATCCACATTCATCATTTTCCACCAACTCACAACTTTATCTCCCTAAATATCTTACAGACATCCATTATGAAAATACATACACTATCTGTACGACCAAAAAAATCGTAACAACCCTCTAATCACTATTTCCAAACACATGGTAGGTGAAAAATAAAACCAACATCTCATCTTAATTCTATGATCCTTAATGTATATCTTTATGAGGATTATGGTGCCATAACAATACGGATTTACATAAATGGGATGATTTTAGGTCTTGTTAAACACCAGCTTTGGAATCACCTACCAAAATAATATTTACAGTGGACTATTGAAATTATCGATGTGGACTCCACCCCAACACATCCAATTAAATGAAAAAAATTGTTAATCCTTCTTTGTAACACTTAAACCTAAATCACTCATCCTCAACCTCTGACATTATAACACATAGCCTTATCCTGAAGCCTTAACTTATAAAGGAATCATAGATCTTCTAAAAAATTAATTTCAAACACATTTCTTTATATACATCCATTCTTGGAAACAAATATCTACATAAATCACAATTTTATCAAACATATAATAGAACACCCTCAATATGAAAACCTCTCAGGTCAAATCAAATTCAATCCATGCCCTATTCGAACATGCAGACTTCATCGATTACAATATATTAATTTTAAATATTGAGTAATCTATATATGTAAATACCATAAATTATTTCTAAATAATAAAATATTGAAACCTTCTAAAAAAGAAAATATTTCTAATACCATTTAAGACACATCATACATGAGGTTTGAACACTCACAAAAGATTCAATTCTTTCCACCATGATAGAATCCTCATCATCTACCCATAAATATGTTACCTAATATCTATATTCTAAACTCATTCAATAACGAAAACATTTTACTAAAAATAAAGATCCCTCTGAAAACTAATAACCAAAGAAAAAAATGAAAAACCCTATACCAGATCACTAGGAACGTCATCCCCAATATCGACTTAAATTTTATCATAATGAGGGACACATAATCAAATATATAATAATGTACACCCTACCGTATTTTTTTCATTACAAATATCATTGAAATAAATTCTTGATAGTCTCCACATCACCTGCTTGTCCCTCATCCAAATACATATTCCCCAGTTCATAAAAAATATAAATGAAAATTCTTTGATTAACTATAGCATGGTACCTTGATCAACCCATTATATCACCACCTTTTATAGTGAATAATCTCCCATAATAAAAAAATCATTGGATAAATAAGTTCACATGTACCACACCAAAAATATTATTAATCGGAAAAAAAATAACTACACATCGGTCTAAATCTCATTCCAAATTACACATGTCTAATGGGAACCGCACTCGAAAGCCAAGGATATTCGAAATAATCCATTCCAATAATCCCTCTCTATTTTCAATATAATATTGAACCTCTAAAGTTCCTCTCCAAATGTATTATTTTCTATACGACTAAATATCTCCCAAAAAAATTGTTATATGCTCCTTCACAACTAGATTATATAACATGAATCATGATTAAAAGAGTCAAGTCCAATCAAATCAAATATCATAATCCTTAACCATTAATTGTTCCACACTTCATGTTTATATCATATATTAGATTGGGGTGTCTTAATCATTCCAAGGATGAAAACATGATCATCCACTACATTGGTATTGTTTCAAAACAATGAGTGTCTACCTCACACCATCATAATCATGATCTGAAAATATAAGATCGAAATCAATAAGAATAGACATCCATGTTCTCATTCTATCCAAAACATATCCCCTATATCAAATTAAGAGGGTGTTATTTAAATCCCAATACTAAGTTATTCACATTATTTACCTCACCCATATAATGGTACCTGAATGATCACATAGATTTGTTATATATAAGAAGAAAATAAAAACTAGAATAATACCACATATTTTATTGCTGAAACATTATTTAAATGATCATATATCCTAATCATCCATTATGGGAATACCATTATGGAACCAAATACCTGTACTAACCCCTTATGGTACACTGTATATCCCATTCTTGAAGGAAATGTATAGCTATGATTGGAGAATATATATTTGTAGTATTTTCAATACCAATTATCAGGGAAAATAATGTGGTCTATTTGATTTTAATTACACAAAAAATGATATATTAAAATTTTACATAGATATATTTTTATAACAATTTAATAAAAAAAACCCCATTTCCTTATTGTAATCAATAATTCACAAGAACATGTATGTATTTTGAACCTTAAATAATTAGAATGATGCATAAATATGACAATTTCCATCAGGTTAAAAAACAAACCATATAAATATCAATCATTGATAAACACATCATATTAAATAATCATCATTATCATAACCATTAAAACCAAGAAAAACATACCAAACCCATGTACCTAGTATTTCACACCTAAAATTGTGTAATAAATTAACTAGTCTGATGTCTATCACATGTTTTGACACATACATATTCAATGTATACCATATATTGAAATAAAAGTTCAAATAAAAATTTTATTTAACACCACACTATGATTCCTTGGTTGGAGAACACTCATTAATGTCCCAGAAAACACATTACAAGACATTAAGAACACCAACCCATATTCTAGGTGTATCTGACAAGAGGGTAGGTCCTAGATCATATATTGGGGATACTATTCTATCAATATCAAAATCATAAATAGTAATAAAATTATTCAACATAATCTGCATCATACATATTAGTATGATGAAATAATATGTAACATAGATGCTATAGAGAAATAAAATGTAATCATTGAAACATATATAAACTAATCTTCTACCAGACCAATAAAATATAAAAATGTAAAATAAAAATAAAAAAAACTAATGGTTATAATTCAATCACCCTTCCACACTACAATACCAATCTCTAATACACATCAATTACCCCAAACCAATCTACTATAAATTCTATTATCTAACTTTCAAATAATACATATTGATGGTGCATGATACATAGTGCTCATACAAAGTGCGAGGAATACATATTAGTGGGGTCTCCCAATGTTATTTTAGTATACACCATCACATACATATATACATAGGGAAAATAAATTGAAAATATATATATTCACACACAATCTACTCAAAAAATCATGTTCTAAACCTAGCACCATGAATCCATATGAATGTAGAAATTTTGTACTAACTAGACCACTTAAACAAACACAAATTTTCATAATACAGCCTCTCATAACCTCATTATATCATACCCAAAACCAAGTACATATAAATATACTTTGGTTATAGTACCCACAATGTCTCGATAACCAAATGGAAAATAAAGGAATATTCCCACATCCATGTACTAGACCATCATTTATCACTCGAGTGAGGTCATCCATCATGTCATGAATGCTACCTTATTACTCCAGGAAAGGCATTATATCACAGACCATAATCACATAACAGATAATAAAAAAATTTCAAAAATGATTGTACATATCATTGAATTCTCACGAAAAAAAGATTTTCTATGGTAATATATTATCATTCAAGATGACAAAATCATCCCAATAATTACCTTATCAGTCAATTTATAGCATGATATCATGTTTCAAAAAACTAAAACCTTCCCACCTAGTTACATTTCAACTAGTATATTCTCACTCAATGTGTTTCTATTATCTTAACCACGCCCTTAACACTCAATTTATGATTCTTCTAACAAATTATCATTCACTATAAGGCCTGACCTCATGATTTATCATTGAACACATCATTATATGTCACCAATCACATGATTAAAAAAAAATATAATATGACATATCCAACAAGCTCACCAACTAATCCTTCGGCACTAGTATGTCATGTCATAACTGCTCGTCTAATAAAAAAGCCCCATCCATATAACCTCTCAGGATAATTACCTCATTTATACCTTAATCACAAAACCCTTTCTCTATATAAAATCTATTATACCACAATTATATCTTTCCTCAGAGGTACATCCTATCCCTTATCTCAAATACAGTTAAAAGACTTCATCAAAATATCACATTTCAAACCTCTACCAATTTCCATATCACACCACCCACAAAAGGGCTCTTAATCCATCAATTAGAGGAAACCCATATTTGATAAACCTCATATAGTCTTGTAAAATTGAACCCTCTCAACGTAATTTGAATATCATATTCTCTCTCTTATAGTGGTGATTCACACCAATATTGAGATATATTTTCATCTAAACCATCAGTGCTACAGATAAGACTCTCATGCATGCTTCACTATCCCTACGAGTTCCAACATTGCTTAGCCACAACCCATCTAATATCTAATTTCGAACCCATGTTATCTCAATAAATCAAATGATATCTTCCCCAATCAATTAATTTATATTTTAGTTATCTCAAAATAATCATTATTAAAAAGAGAACCCATTCCAAATAATTGATTCCTATTTTGTCCCTCTCTCTTTATATTGGTAGCTCGTTATCTCCATATATTCCACCATATCAAATTAATCATGCATGAATGAAAGTGTTAACTCATAACATGCATATGATTATTTTTTATAGTGACCAAATACCATTAATATAGTGTTACCACCCTGGTAAATCCCCAAAAATCCTTATCCAATACCTTCCATGAATATTAAAAGCATAGAAATCCACTACAGCTTTTATTTCCAACAAAAAATCAAAATAAGTAATTATAACAATTTAAAATTAATTCTAAACATTTATCGAAATAGTTATGATCATGTAAAATATCACAAGGCTATGCTGCATTATTGAAACCACTTGAAAACTAGTTTATTCATTTCCTCTAGACAAGAAAATTAAAATCCCCATAATCATTTAATGATTACACCATGATACTGTATAATTGAACTCAAACCATAGCCCAAGTGTTTCCAATATTTTTGGGATAGTAAAGCGGAATAAATTACCAAATAAAGATGAGATTATTCACATAAAACCCCTACTAAATTGCTAATAAGTCAGCATTATTAAAGAGGTATTAATGGAGGGATGGAATATTTTGATAACCATCTTAATTGTCTTATATAAATGCCTCTAAATCTCTATATTGCAAGTGGAATCAAGTCATATATTTTTAATCTTCAACTATTATAAAACACTTAGTTACCTAGTCACAAAAATACATTGTTGGTACTGTTGTGATGCCTCTTTATTGATAATCACTATAACATGGACATAATATTTTAAGAAAAACTAGTCCCTAGAAGTTAGGTATATTATCCTTATAAACATCACATAAGGTGTGTAACATCTTGGATACCCCATAGGACATTCATTATAGGTCCATCTTATAGTGTAATCCCTAGGTTGTGGAACAACTATTTATAATGTGGGTGAGGGAAAAATCGCATCAACCCATCCATATCATAGACCCATGATCATTGTTGTATCCCATTATTGATATTATCAACTCACTACCTCATAGGATCCCCCTAAGGGGAAACCTAACAACTGTTATATAATATAACCCTTATAAGAACAACAAAAACCCATATTCAACCTCTATGAAACAATATCCTCATGTATATAAATGAATCCATGCCTCCTAGGATACCTCAATGATGCAACCCCCCTTGTATGGTTCACCTCCCCCATACCCTCAGAAAACTAACTCAGATGACTATCATAATTCTACAACTCCCCATGTTTGTGAGGTGGTCTTTTGCCTATAGTATAATTATTTATCATGGTCTATCTAAACCCACAATTATGTTCCCCTAAACAACAAAATCACATCTTAGACATCTTTCAATATCCAAGAACATTTATTGTGTATGTTCTACACATGAAATTCTAATATGATACATAATTCTACAAACATCCTCTCGTATAGGATAAAAAAATCCAAAACCATGTACATTTCAAATTGGGTCATTAAAATTACACAAATACCACCTATTATACATGATAAATCTACAATATCACGAATATATTTTATAAATAGAGTGTTTTGATCATGGTATAATAAAGAGTTTTATGCCTCTTGGGAGAATATCAACATTATGATTGCTAATAAATAGAGTATAATGTGAGGGAAATAGGGTCCCACATGTGTATGGTATCTAAAATAAAAAACCTATATCGATATGAATGTATATTTGAATATGAAACTAGAAATTAACAATGATATTACAAAGGAAGTGTAAATTTGAATTTAAAATAGAGGGAAAAGGGTCCCTTACCTCTCTTGATCCTATTAGCCTAGAAAATAATCTTAAATCCAACATTACCCTCAATAATTGATGAGAGAGATATGAGAGATACACATTAAGAGGTATATATAGAGTAAAATGGAATTTGGAATATGATAATGGATAATAGGTGGTGGGTATTTATAGGTGTGGTGAGAGGATGTTCCGGGACTAAAGTGTTGAATAATTTTTTTCTATTATGTTAAGTGGTTCACTACTCCCAATAGTTCTCCATTATCCCTATTAATAATAACAAATAGTGGTTTGTTCCAAAACTATTAATATGAAATGAAAATTTTCTAGTTTTATTATGATTATAAATGCGTATATATATATGATGTAATTTTTAATTTATTTTTCAATATTTAAATTTTTTTCCTTATTTTAATTTTTTTTTTAAAATTACTTAATTTCACTACTTAAATTATTAAATATCCTAATTCCTTGTATTTTATCAATTTAGAAATGACATCCCCTAATTAATTACATTACATATTTAATATATGTATTATATATTTGAATAAAATTTATAATTCAAGTAAAAAACATTTTCTTTCTAAAATAAATAATACTTTAATATTTCTTATACGCTAGATATATAACTTATTATCCAACTAGTAAAATCCATTTGGGTAATGTGTATAATATTTGTACATTCATGTGGTGTTTTGACCCACATTGATCTAGTGGAGTTTAAAAATAACATGAACTTGTCCCATAAAAGATTTAGTTCGATCTCCATTTATTGGCGTTTTATGTGGAATTATTCAAGGTTGAACCACTATGAGGAAACCTCATTCCCAATAACTAATAAATAAGAATAATAAATTATGTTCCCAGTGGTTGAGTCCATAGTTTCTCTCTTCTTCATCAATTAGATTGCCATATTATGAATAATATAAATTATTTATAAAAAATTACATTTTAAATACTAAATTACCAATTTTTATAATTCCCAATAGTCAGAACTCACAGTGTTTATAATACTAAATGGTCATGTAATTTCTATTATTAAATTCCTATAAATGAATTCAAATGTACTCTATATAATAATTTTTATTTTTGTTATTATAATATATCGATTTTATGGATTATATTATAATAATTCTCCACCATTACTATGATAAATATGATGTTTATTGTAGAATATGATCTAAGAGACATCTATAATATACATTAATTATTTATTTTGGTTCAATTTATATTATTTATTATATTGACCTAAATTAATTTTGAACATTTATTTGTATTTTATCATTTTTGTTAAAATTATTCCTATTTATGAATATAATTTCTTATATATTACAATTTATGAGTCAAAAAATAATCCTTGTGAACTCATAATGTCTATATATTTTATGAAATATAGCCTTCATATTATCTACATTCTTACAATTAGGTGATGATATGATGATTGAAGATCCACCTTAATAATGTTCTAAACCCCACATAGTTTATCAGAAAACACATCAATCTACGGTAGTGGATATTTATTCATTATGATGATGTTCATTAGTTCCTGATAATAAGTTAAAATAATAATTGACACATTCTTCCTCTTGATAATGATAATCCTTATACCACATGGGGATGAACATGGGCATATGAAGCACTTTTCTGGATACTCTTACTGTTTCTTATATACTTAATCATGTTCTATAGTGGTGATTCTATAGATAATATTATATATAGTAAAATATTTGTGTATAATTTATATATGGATCTCAAACAATTAATCAAAAATAAGCCCATATGACACATAAAATAATACATACATATATACCATTATAATAAGAATTTCTTCTATCATGAACCCCTTCTTTGTCTCAATCAATTGAGACATATATTATTTATTATAAAGGAACAATATCCAAACTTTTGAAAGACATTCCAAAGTTGATTCATCATCCTCATAAATAATTTATATAATGTCGTGATAATTTTGGATAAGAAAATATATTTCATTCTCTTAATAGTTGATATTTTCCCTTTATAGGTACAACCAACCCTTGAATAGTATAACATAAAATTACACTAAAGAAGTATTTTTCTAATAGTTTTATTCACCCAAATTTTGTTTGGAGAATTGTTATATAGTTGAGATAAAATAATTTCACCACTTTTTTTTCATTGATTGGTTAAACTATATTTCTCTGGAATGTGTTTGAATATTTTTTAAGAACATACATGATATAGAATAATGACTAGGGTTAAAATAAAATAGAAAATATTTAATTATTTAAAAAATAAAATGTGTACCAATCACTATATAATTTTTATGATCCACCATAGTAGTAGTGATAAGATAATATCATATTTTACCTCCTTTCGTTGGATGTGTTATCATCATATATCAACAGTGACCCTTAACTTAGTGCACTAATATACATAGTAACCACGTTTCCTAAAATTAAAGAAATAGACAAAAAGTAGTAGATTAATCATTGTCATGAACACCTACATAATATTATTCAGGTTTTATATATCCTTTTTAAATTAATTGACATGATTCTCCCCGTCTCCACACATGAAACAACTCTTTATTCCTTAAGGGATGTTTTCTGGATCTTATTTCTAATTTTATGTCTTGTGGGGGGTTTTATTTTTATCTCTTGTTGAGATTTATCCATTGGATCACTTAAATTAAACTAAATTATTCTCTTTATATACAACCCCTTAAATGTCATTAATAATCAGTAACCACATATCAATATTAGACTCAATTCATAAATTTTTTCATAGTCGTCAAAATCTATAATTACTAAGGATTTTCAAAGAGTCATATTCATTTTATTAAAGAAGATGTTACCTTACTTTTGGGGTCATGGAAAAATGATAAGTATAACATTCAAAGCTATGGAATTTCTCATCATACATCCATATTAATTTGTCATCCCTTTACATAAGCCTAAGAAACATCATCTCTAATATATGATGGAATATATAAGGAAAATATTTATTGAAATATGTTTTCATTAATTCATCCAACCACATTGATTTGATGTCTTCTAGGTGTTTCACATTCTTCATTAGTTTTCATTATACATTATCTTCTCCATCTTCATAACTATCAACTAATATAGTCGTATTTTTCATTGAGCATTATAGAAATGAGAATATCAACTCAATGGAATTATTCCTTTATTCCATCAATAAGGTATCATATGAACCATTTAATGTTGGAGGTTATTTTCAAATAAACTAATCAATCATAACATGTTCTCTCTGGGGAATAGGGTGTTCCACATTTTTAATGAAATAATATTGAACATGTTTTAGTTAAGGAAGTTCATCTGTGAGGTTCTATAACCACATTAACATGATATTGAACATCTAATTTTTGAAATCATCACATAGACCATCACATTGGTTGTTGAAATTTTTAGTTTTATTTCCATGCATATAACAAAATAAATGAATTTTTGGAATGAGAATAATTATATTGATATGTATTTTATGAAATTTTAAATATGAAATCAGAATTAAGAATGAATAAATAAATTTTTTATATCAAGTTATGAATTTATAATTTTCAATATAGTTCATTCATGGTGAAATTATTATTAATTTATATGTCTAAATACATAAAAATAACAAGACCCTTCTCTGATTCCAACTATAGTAACTCAAGACTCATTAAAAAAAATTTACATGATCTTAAAAAAAATACACAAATTGAAACCCATAAATATATTGGTCAGGTGTCTTTTAGTGATTTTTCAAATAATACATCCAAATAAAAATAAAAATAATATTTTTATCTTGATCCATATAATATGATTATTATAACCATTTTCCTTTTATTTCAAAAAATGACTCCCTAGAGACATACATAAAATAATAAGATAATATTATAAAACCTTCTAAGGGAAAAATAATTATAATGAAGTATAACATGTGAGTATCGTGGCATAACATGATATCATAGAAGAAGATAATCCTATATAATCACATTAAAAAATAAAATTAATAAGAAAATATCACATGACCATTGAATCATAAAAATCAATCAATAAATTTAAATATACATCATAATAATAAGTTAGGGATCACTTATAAGACAACAAAACATTATTTTCAAGGATTATTTCCCATGAACTATACATGGTATGTCATCAGATGAAAAAACTACCCAATGAATTTTTTGGAAAGTGATATTTCCATAAAAACATTCCAATTATAAAATATTTAGGAATATGGGTGCCACATATGAAAAATAAATCATATATAAATCATAATAATGAGAAATATCCTATGATAAAAATAGGTCACAAAATATTATCACATATAATTAATGAATGGAATTTCATAAATATTTCCATGAAGAGAAGGGATTAAATAATGTTTTCTGTTTATGAGTAATTAAATTAGAATAGATCATGAATAATGAGATCATGTGAAGAAAAATTCATAATGATTTACTAAAGAAGTATTTATATATAATAACCTACATAATTAAGTATTAAATAATAAGTAAAGAGCCTCTAATAAAAGTAAGTGTATAGTGTTTTACAAAAATCAATAAATTTACTGGAATAAATTTATAAATTATTTTATTATTTGATCAATTTGAAAATGATAAATCAGTGTAAATGAGAGATTTATGAAATAGAGTAAGGGATAAAAGAATTAAATTTTATCATGTTTTCCTTCAAGAATATATATTGTAGGTATGTCATAAAACATGTATATTACATCAGGGAATGTTATGATAATTTATTTACATATGTATAAAACGTATATATAGATAATATCATAAGATAATATGAATAATAGAGGGATAAATATTGGTAAATATTGATAAATTAAATTATAAATGAAAAGATAGTGGTTTGGGATTACCCTAACCTCGAGTCATTACTCGCATGGTATGCACATCTAATCTATTACCTTATATAATTAAATATATTACATTTTTTTTAAGAAAGTTTATTGTTTTATATTTACAGGAGTAGAAATTTTGGCTATCGATATGCAAAAAATGTGGCTATAGGGGTCCAAATGATGGCTATAGGCTATTTCCATGGTTTGAGCTGTCTTTGGAACATATTGGCATGGCTATAACAAACATCTATATACATAGTTATCTAATGTTATTGCCACGGCTGTATACTATATTAATAGATCCCATAACTATTCATCATGGCACTTAGGATATAGCCATAGTTGTCTGCTGTGACAATAAATCTATAGCCACTGTTTACGAAAGTGGCTATAGCCGCAGTAAACCATATATATAGCCCAAAAATTAATATGTCCCTAGCCGGATTAGCTCTCTGTACCTCTGTTATGTGCACCAGCCTCCTAACCACTACACCACAGATGAATTTGTACACACACACACACACACATATATATATATATATATTATATGATTAAAAAACATTTAATATATCATGTAAAGTAGGTCTATATCTCTTCTCACACTTTTTTATAGATTAATTTTTCTATATTCAAGGGTGTGAGACCTATAGCCATGTTTTTGAGAAACAATGGATATAGAAAATGAAAACAATACTCTATAGCCATGGTTTTACACAAATTGTGGCTATAGACCATGAAAAAAATATATAACAAACGTTTTATTCCAAACATAGATATAGCTCTAGGAAAAAATTCTATAGCCCCAATTTCATTGTACTGTGGTTATAGCCTTTGAAAAAATACCATATATCCAATGTTTTATATAAAACTATGGCAATATCATTAGTATAAATACATATAGTCACGCTTTTGGAAAACCATGGCTATATGTCTATGGCTATTTCCTAGTTTTCTGGTGGTTTTAATTTATTATTTTTATTTCCTATTTATTTAATATTTTTTTGTTAATATATAAAATTTATGTCCACCACATTCATGATGTTTTTTACATAGATCAAATTTCATATTGAATTAATGATATTGGTGGATGTTCATCCCAAATGATTCTATAACTCTATCAGATTTATTATGTGATGTTTAGGTCAATAAATATTTCCAAAATGGATCTAAATTTTAATATTTTTTCTTACAAAGGAATACTATACTGAAAATAAATTGTATTTTTTATTTTTTATTCATTTTGGAAGTTTATGAAACTATTTTGTGATAAATTATTTCCAATAATTAACCTATTATATAAAAATAATATTATTATAAATAAATTTTTTTGTTTACTATAATGTGGTTTTTTATAAATATCCATTAAAGTGGAAATATTTGTTATAAAACAAAATCCTTATAGAAGATTATACCATCCATAAATAGATGCATGTTTTTTAATATTACTCTTCTGTCATTTTATGGAATAAATATTAATATTAAAATGGAATAATTTGATCATTTTTATGAAATAGAACCTATATTTTATATTTATGTGGTATAATAAAAAAATATGATGGAATATAAATGAAAAATATTTATCAGGAGTTCATACCTTACTCCTTAGGATGAATCATTTTCTAATTCAATTATATCTTATAAAGTGTCTCCTTTTCTGAGTCGAGATCCTCTAATACATGTCTAAGATATATGGGAGGGAGTTTATATAGAATATTCAGTATAAAAACCTTTTTTCAAGAGTAATAGTATGGAATTTAAGGGTGGTACTTATAATGATTGGAGAGGGGTGTTTTGGAGTAATATATTAGAATAAAAAATATATCTTCAAATAGTGATCAAACATATGATTCAATAGTAAGGGTCATGGGATTTAACATCAATTGGGAAATCAAAATATCCATATAACTTCGAAAAACCCTATTAGATTCATTTATATATTTCATTACAAATCATTGTACTTATTGATACTTATATAATATTTTTATATTAACCTCTACGTATTCTCATTATAAAATATACAAAAACCTCACCCTAAAAATTTTTTTACACGATGATTCAAAAAGGAGAACCATTTTTAATTAATTATATATATATATATGATAAATTTTATATTTAAATAAAATATGTATTTATAGAAAAATATTAGTTTTTTGTACTAAATAAAAATCATGATATATGATTTCATAAATTATTATTATTATTATTTATAAACACATGACATGTGTTTTATAAATTATTATTATGAGTATAAAATACTATTAAATATTTATAAATTTGTATTATAAATATAATTTAATGATAATAACACATATTTGTTTGTCAAAAAATACAATTATGCAATATTTTTTAAGTATATATTTTTTAATATTTTACATCTTTTTTATTTCATTATATATAAACTTTTTATATTTTTACATATCAAGATAAAATAACATTATTTTTTCATCTAAATAGTTTCGTTTCTATTTATAATGGTTATTTTTACATTTCCAATAGTCATATAGGTTTTACATGATGCTTCGTGCAGGAAGTAGTCCACACAAATACACTTGTGACTTTTTCATTTTTCATAGAATGGTGGAAATTAACATGAAAATATTTATCACATAACAATATAAAAAATGATATAAATGTCATTAATATTCATTAAATATCATTTTATAACAATCTAAGTATTTTTTTGATGAAAATAATCACATGTTTATTTGTTGAGGTGGTAGTCTTCATGTACACATGAATGACGTTCTCATTTTTTTATGGAAGTGAGAAGGGTAGATGATTATTATAATTTTAACATGATATTATTTTAGTATAATAATAATACAAATATAGTTATAATAAAATTTGTAAAACAGATTTAGTGCAATTTATGAAAAAATAAAGCACTAAAAATGGAAAATGAATGATTATGAGTTTTAACATTAGCCCACAAGATAAAACATTTATGAATGTTTCTTTAAAATAAAATCATAGAATATAATGCTGAGCTCTTTTAACAAAATAATTCCTTTTTAAAAATCATTAATGATTTTTTTCCATATTTCATATACATTTATATTTAAATTATTTTTAATATATTTCTCATATAAATAATACTTGTTCCATTATCTAACCATGGTACACTTAGTTTCTTTAAATAAACATATTGTTGAGAAACCCACTTTTAGAAAATATCTTTTTTAATCATAGAATGATCTTATTATTTTTTATGATATACCAATTATATTTTATCCATAAATTATTATTAAAATATACCATTATTTTCTAATATATGTATATATATATCATAATATAGTTACCTCCCAATTTTTATGAAAATATAACAACTAAATTAAAAAAGATATATTTATCTTAATAATATGTGTTGTAGTTTATTTTGGTTTGGTGTTATGGATTAAATAATATATTGTTAAAATTTTAATTACTAATATATATATATATATAACATGGCTTGTTTAATTATCCACTGTATTAATACATTGTGTCCATAAAATTTTAATTATCATTCACCAATGAAAATAGAAATTAACATATATTTTATGTAGAGGACTCAGGATATGATATCAAACAAGATATATACTTTAAGACATTTTTAAATACAACAAAATGTTTACTTTACCTAATAATAAACAAATTTTCATATTTTTATTTGTTAAGTAAATTTATGAAAATGTTTTTTTTTCATTGGAAGGAAAATGTGTTTTGGGGAAATAGATTTCATGATATAATTTTTATTATCCTGATTCTACCCAAATACTAAAACCAAATGGTTATGATAATATTTAATAATATTAAAGTAAATAGGTAATATGGAAAATCAATCTAGGGATGTCTCATCCTTTTAGGCCGTCATTTCAACCTATGATAATTTTGTGTTATTTCCTATTAGGTTCCCTTACAATATCAAAAGAATGGACTAAAATCCTTTATAATGGTTTATAAAGAGAATTTGAATAATAGAATAATGCCCTCGAGAGTGAAAAACAAATTATTTATTTAGAACTCCTTATTATACACCATGTGATGATAATTTCAATACCAAGATAACCATTTTAGGGTTACAAACACTTGGTGAATTTGAGTGTTGTCCGAAATAAACATGTTTGTATCTAGAAAATGGTTTCATAGCTATGAATTTTTAAAATATATTCATTACAAAATATTTAGGATGTTTTCACTGATTTAGATTAATATAATTGGTCTCTTATAGTGTATTCTATCCGTAATATCTTGTAAACTATAAATTGAGATCTTTTATACTATATAATAACATTAAAATTCAATGAAACCTATGATAATATATTTAACCTTGATCCTCAAACATAACCATAAAATCAAATACCAATCGATATATACCCTTAATCATGCATACTCATAATAGATATGACCATTTTTCTAATAATAACTATAATTTAATTGAAATAAAAAATGTACATATATCATTTACTCTTTTTAACTGCTAATTTTATATGAAATATTTATTCTAATATAAACAATAAATTTTGAGCGACATACGTACAAAAAAACCATTTAGGTTAAAACTTTTAGAGTGTTTGGGTAATGGATTAAATAAAAACTTATCATATTTCCCATTTAATGAAATTATATCTCATTATATGAATAATTTCTAATATGAAAATACATTTTAAAAATCAAACAAAAAATTATCCATACATGATACACTTATAGTAATGTTATATATATTATTATTCTTCTTAGCATGGGGAAATAGAAATAGAAGATTAGTGAGATCAAATTCGCTATAAGGGGTCTTGAATATGTAAATCAATCAAATAATAAAAATATAAGATGTAATATGAAATTTACAGTGAATTTAATATTTTCCTTAATAGGTCACATGAATTTGAAATTAATTCACTAATTCTATTACAATAAAAAAATCACACGATGAATATTAACTAATTTCATGGTGGAGAATGCAAAATGTTGGGAATTTTAATCATACATTAATTGACTCAAACAAATATATCATTATCTTACCATCATGTCAATACACTAGAAAATCATGACCCTATCCTTATGGACACTTTACGAAACATTTTTTTCTTACCATCAAAACTTTTTATTAAATGAATAATAAAAAATTGGATAGAAGTCACCAAATACCCATACCATTTATCTCAAAAGGCCTATTTATTAATTAGAAGGTTATATAATTCAAGGTCACACACATTACTTAATAATTTCCAATGAATCCATCAAATTAAATTAATGAACAATAATACCACTCATAATGTACATTCCATAGTAATTAATAAATATCTATTTTGGAATACATAAATAGGAAATATGAAAAATATTACCACTCAATAAATGAGATAATATAATCATAATACAAATAGATAAAAAAATTTAAAGGTATCATTATTGAATATCCTCGATGAACATAAGATGAATTAATGGAATTTGAAAAAAATTGATAAATAGAATTTTACTTAGAGAAAGAAGAATCAATACCCTTTAAATATTTAAAACTATATAAGAAAAACATTTATAAAAAGGGGATAAAAATTCATTATAAAAGCATGTAAACCTAGTGGAGAATATGTTTAAATAAAATGGGTGAAGACGTCATGAGAAATTATTTTTTATGGAAAAAAATAAAATATAATCCTTATTAATTTTAATTTAAATTTAAGGTTAAAAAATTATTTCACATTCAAAAATTCCAAATACTGTTCAATAATATGGGTCCTAGAGAAGAAAAAAATAGGGGTATTTATAAAACACATCATCCATAGTCTTAAAATAAGATGTTAATTAAATCATTCAAAATTCATTTTACTAATAGAGATGATAATATTTTAGAAAAAACTTCTTTAATTAAATTTAAATAGTGTAGTAATGAAAAATTCAATGAAAATTTTCTGAACAAATTTAGAGTGGAAGATGAAATATATAATCATGTATGTAGATGGAGTTAACAATATTTTAAAAATACCCTTATGGAAACCCACATCATAAAGTGGATTTTAAAATAATAATTTGAAAATATGTAAATATAAGATAGAATTAAAAAATTTATAATGAAATTTATATATATAAAAAATAATTTAATATATTATTGGGAAGATGAATTTAAATATTATGTGAAAATATTTTGGGCCAGAAAAGAGAGTGATTTCCAATTCAAACCCTAGTACCAAGAATGCTTAGTAAGAGGTAAAGCCTCTGACCATTTATTAAGAAAGTAAAATTACATCGAACAATAAAACACACAAGAAAACCAGTTACATGTCATAGAATTCATACCCCTCACCATACCCATGATATGTGACTTCCTCCGCAGTAGCTGATTCCCTTTCAGAGCTGTCATAGTGTTTTAGGACCATCGCATATTTTTGTCTGAGATTCATATTCTCTAAGGATAATAACTCCTTATAGGATTTCCTAACAGAGGACCTAGTTGACAACGGCTTTGGAAAGTCCGAGTAAGCCTTCCTCGTTCTTCTTTTATCCGGGGGATTTTCCACATTTCCAGATTTTTCCTTCCCATCCTTGACAACATCACTAATGGAAGGCCTAACCAAACCACAAAAATTTTCCTTCTCACTGTCCAAGACATCCCACCAATTTCTATAAATTACCACCTCTTGAAAAATATCAGTCAGAGTCCGACACTGCTCATATTTCCCATTGATATCAATCATAGCCAAACAACGGGGTGATTCCACACAAACAGTAACAACATATAGCTCCTTCCCCAATAAATTATCTTTTCCAGACTGTGTATTGTAACCATATTTCATTAGAGTTAACCCATCCATCTCATCATGACCCAATTCATGAAAGCGGTTTCAAGTGTCCATTGTGATCTACAGACCACAATCGGATGCCAGCTGCAACTGAGAGTCTTTACCAGCTGAACAAACAGGGGGTGTAATAGGGATCTGCATATCAACTGAACTACAATCCAGCTCTCCCTCCTTCTATCCAACCTCATCATATTTGAGAACATTTTATATTTAAAATATTATTAATTATGTTTCTATTTTTTAATATCGATAATTTTTTAATTTAAATTTTAATTAAATTCGTTTCGTGGTTTTTCATGGGAAAAATGGAATCAATGAAGAGTGTAATGAAGGAAATTTTCCTATATAAATGGGTTAATCATTGATGAAATTAATTACTATTTTATCCTTATAAAATAATAAAAATAAAAATAATTACAATTTAGTTTCATTTATATTCATCAGTTAAATGTTTTAACCATTTAATTGAATTGGAGATGAAAAACAAACTAAATTATTTCATTGATGAAGTACTTTTTCGGTAAACCTGATTGAAGATTTCGTTTTTCATATAATGTGTGGAAGGTAAAAAAATAATAATACAATAAAATTAAAAATAATGTTATAAATATAAAATTCACTCATTAAATACCCTATTAGAACCATCCGTGAATGTTAGTTATGCAAAATGACATATGCATCTTCATGGAGGCGGTTGTCTATGCGGACACACAATTGAAATTAGGATTTTTTAAAGAATTAGGAATGGTATATAATGGTTATAAAAGAATCATAATAAATCTAACGTATAATAATATTAATTATTCGATTATATTTAATTTTAATAAATAAATGTTTTTTCGGTTTAAGAAGAAATAATGGAATATAAATATAAAAGGAGTGATTGGTAGTTTTTAGCTTACTCGTTGAAAGAAACTATGATCCTTTATAGAATGGTATACTAGTGAGACCAAAACCAATATAAATTGTGAAATATATTAATAATTTTTTTGGATGATTAATAAATACCAAATGGCATTTGGATTGTGAATAATTTGGGTGGTGAAGGGATCCTTTCAAAAGTGAGATGGGTGAAACATTTGTAAATATCGTTATCTAAATTTATATGTCATGTCACATTCAAAATAAAGTATCTCCATAAGAGGAATATAATTTATAGGTGTAATCCCTTAGTTGATCAATCCCATATCTACTCATTTAGATTCCATGATTGGGGAATTTCTATTGTGTTCTCATTATTTTTAACATTAAACATTGTTTAATTTTTGTACGATAAAATACTTTTTTTAGTTTGTATCTTAATTGTATGTCTATATATAAATTTAACATTAATATATAATTAGGATACATAAATTAAAAATAATAAAAACATTTTTACTTTTATATTTATAAAATTGATAAAAATATTATTTGAAAATAAATAATGTATATCAAATTAATTATTTTTCATCATAAAAAATTATATAGATTAAAATTACTATTCATTGGTTTATAAATTTTACATAATGGTTTAAGTGTATAATGTGTCTTAATAAATAAATATTTTATTGTAAATTTGTTTCATAAATTTTTAGTTAACTATTATATACATAAAATGTAATAAAAGTTATCTAATTTTTAAAAATTGTATTTGGTTCTATTAACATAAAAATCAATCTTTTATGAAAATTAAAAATAACCATAAGATAATATTAAAATTATGAATCCAAAAATTATTTTCATTGTTTCGTTTAAAATTATAAAATTTGGAATATAAATTTAAAAGAAAATAAAAAAATATAATGCAGAACTATTTCTTATAGGATAATAATTTTTTTAAAATATTAATTTTTATTCTTCTTATTTCCTATTAATATTTTATTAAATTTTGTTCAATAGTTTATTCATACAAAGAATGTATTTTATATAACCATAAAATATTTTTATCTTATAAATAAAAAATAATTAAACAAAAAACCAAATTATAAAATAATACATATTTAATAATAATATGATATTAATAGTTTTTTTTATAGACTAATTTAATTTAATCAGTTCTTTAGTAATAAAGGTATAAATTATTTCAAATTGTAGTTATATTATATAATGATGTTACCAGATAATTTATAGCCCAATTAAAAAAATACCTTACAATATTTATATTAATCTTAACAAAATGTTTCATGGTTCCTTTCATTATGGTTTTGTGTATGAATATTGATATTAAAAAAAATATTTTAAAGAATAATTATTTACTAAAATATTAGGGAGTAAAAATTAGTTTCCACTTATTAACCCATTAATTTTCTTCTCTAATCCTGATTACAACTATTGTATTATATATAAAATTTTAATCAAGATAAATGTAACGTATCATTACAACCCATAATACCCAATGATGGTCATTGGTTAGGGAAAACTCAAAGTTAAAATTTTAGGGATATTATCATTACACTATTATTTTCAAATAAATTTTCTATACATGAATGAATTATAAATGTTGATTTATTTTATTTTTAAAATCATGACAAAATTAAATCTAATTCATTAATCTAGTATATATTATGAACTATAGGACCCATTAAGGATTGGACTTCATTTGATGATCATATATTTCTAAGTGATTTTTTAAATAAGGTTAAGTTTCATATTTGCTTGATTTTTTGATAATTTCACGGAGCATAGAAAATTGTGAATGTTGATTGATAAAATTTTTCTAGAGGATATAAATTACATAGAAAAATGACATGTTAAACAATGGTATTTTATTTATAAAAACATCCATGTTGTAGTTTCCAATGCTATGCTATAATGCTGGTTTCATAAGGTATTAATATTCATTCAAATGTTTTATAATGTTTCCCTCCACATTATAGTATTTTTTGTTTCATCATAAAGTGTTTTTTGATAAAATCTAGTGGTTGAAATTCAAAGGCTATGGACATCCAAGCAACAGGCCACCCTGGAGGCACCCAATCAATCTCCATGACACTCAAGAATAATGTGGAATTGAAGTTAACCACCTGTGTGGGAAAATATTATGTGGGTCTGTGTGTGTGTGTTTGTGTGAATCTTGATAATCATAGTATAAGGTGGAACCGTAGTGAAGTGGCCATGGAATGATTTAATTCCACGAGAGTAATCCAATTGTTCTTATTGAAGTGGAAACAAAGAGGAATGTATGATATAGGAAAAAAATATGTTTAGACCTGGTTACAATACTGTAGGGAATTCCATAGAATACTAAGCCTCAATTGATTGTAATATCTGTGTATGTTTGCAATTTAATCTTGTTATACTTTATAATTATCATTAAAAAATTGCATTAATTATACAGTTTTTAAGACCCATACTTTTCATGCATCTACATTACATCTTTTTTGATGAATATTTAATATTTTTCATAAATACATTGTCCCTCATAGTAGTCTACTTTTAAATACCATAAATAAACCATTTCCTCATAAATAAGGGAATGGAAACAAAAGAAATAGTTATATCATATTCTTGTTAAGGTAAAATAAGGGATATTTCAACATATCAAGTGAATAAGGGTATATCAATATTAGAATAAGGTTTGAAAATCATACCTTACATATCATAGATTATAAACACGATTCATAAAAAATATCAATTTACATTATAAGACATTAATCATAATTTAATAAATGGAAATTATCCATGAGTACATAACATCGGCATAAGATATATATTTTTGGAATATGAAGAATCATATAATATCTTATATTAAGGATTGAAACCATGAAATTCCTAACATGTCTGACGTGGGATTATTAACCATGTAACTACTTCAGTCTTGGGATAACTTCTTATGTACCCACTTCTAGGATATAGATAACCTCTCATGTACCCACTCTTTAAACTATGATAACCTCTCATGAACTCCCTTTTTGGATTGTGATAACCTCTTAATTACCTTTTTTTATATTTTGGAAAACCTATGATGTATACAATTTTTGTTTGGGATAAGATAATTTATACCCTTTGATCTCATATAACATTAATAATTACACAATGGAATTGGAGACATATCGGTCCCACCCATAACATAATCCACACATTCATCTACCAAAAAATCATAAATAATTTATCATAACATATCCTATAAAAGGATATGGGTTTCATTAAAATATCATCATCATAATATTAAACCATCAAATGTAATAATTTGGATGTTAAATATGGATCTAAATATTATTAAATATTATTTAACATAAAATGATATCAAATTAGATAAAATATTATTTTGAAATAACTCTTAGAATATTTCTCATGGAAAATATTCACTACTTTATAAATAAAACATTTTTTGAAATAAATGTTCTCAAATAATTCTGATAATAATTTTCTATGAAAAAATATTTTGAAACATATAATGTAATTTTAAAAATATAATTTACATTGTGTTAGGAATTTTTTCATGATTGAAACGTTATAACCATGTTACTTTCACATTTTCAATAAAGGCCAAACTACTAATTTTAAAAAACGAGATGAAATGTAATTTTAAACGTTCCATTAAAAAGTAAAAAATTGGTAAAAATTTACTTTAAATTATCCTAGTAGAAAATAATTCATTGAAGAAATTTTATAAAACATAATCATAGAAGATATTGGGTTTTCTACTAAAGAGGTAGATAAAGTAGATTTTCCTTAAAAAAAATTCTAAATCAATTTATATACTAATAAGTGGGAAAATGGTAGTATTACTAGAAATGATCATTTCTGAATAGAGGATAATAATATACCTATGTTTCTTGAGATATGTATGTTAATATTTTATCATGTAAGGTATAATCATAAACAATACTGATAAATGATGAGATTATAACAAAAAATATTTACCACGTTGCTAAAATATGTATCATAACACATATGAAAGAATAACCTCAATTAAAACCTTTAAATAATGTGAAAATAATTAAATTTATTATAGAAATTAAAAAATGGTCATTTTATACACCTCATAAAATAATGTAGGTGCATTAAATAACTTATTTCTTTATGAATGAAAATTGAGACAAAAATCCATTATTATATTATCAAATATGAAACTGTAATCCCCATAAAAGATAGATCCTATAATCGATATGTAAATACAACTAATTTTCTAGATAATAATAATAAAATACACTAATGGTTAGTATATACCACACATAAAATATCCAAGTAGTGAATATTGTATGTCTCTCGCAAAAAATAAAAGTGAGATGAAAATACCTTACTATATGTATAGAAATCCTTCAAACAAATTCAAACATCCATTATAATAGTTATATGTTTATTATAAATATATTATATAAATATTTTTATCTATATCATAATATATATGATTTACTTATGTCCTTTAATTACCTTATTATTAACAATTCATTGTCAAAATCTCATTCTTGGTAATAATTGATTTGTTTTTCATGTATGTTTTGATTTTTTTATATTTTTTATTCCTATTACATGGATAATGGTTAAATTATTTCTATAATAATAACCATTTTATAAAAATCTCATGTATTATTTATATATTTATTTAGTGTTATCCCTAAAATTTAAATATATAAAATTAAATATATCGTATAATGAGATGATATGTCGTATGTACCCATATAAGTTATTTCAATTTTATTGAAATATTCAATAAAATAACGAAAAATAGTAATTCACCATTAAATAATTAATATTATTTCATATATATAACTTTTATTCATTAAAAATAATCTATTTACCATCAATTTAATGTGGAAGTGACAAACTAATCAAATTGCCTCCCAAGGCGGTTTCCCACCATACAAACGAACGACATCATTGAATCACCGATGGAATGAGAACTAAAATTGTATATGTGATATCATAATTATATAAGTATAATAATATCATTAATATAATATATAAATATTAAAAACATAAAAATATCATTTCATGATAGGTGTTGGTAGAAAACAAATAACATTAGTTCGTGATAGGGTAGTCCTCTCTACACGCGAATAATGACTTCATAACCCATTTGTTGGAAGGGGAGATAGAATTTTTTTATTACAATTTAATTATTAAATATATTTATATGAAAATAAGGAGTTTACTGTGTCATCAAGGTTTTATTATAATTATTTTAATTGGAGGAATAAAGAAAATAAATAGCTTGGTTATGAACATAACCACTTCTTTGGATAACATCATTTGGATTTCACCAAAAGAATTCTAATGTTAGATTTTTTATCAATGTAATACATATAATACGATAGGATGGACATAATTAATTTATCTGGAAATTTCTTGTCCAATCCAATTATATTTGGATTTTTTGTGGGGAGAGGAGAGGGGGTGGACTTATTTAAGTTCTGTGATTGGCACATGTGTATTTTTTGAAAGTAAAAAAAGTGTTAGCGTGTTTTTCCTCTTCCAAAAAGATACAAATTTATTTTTTATCAAACAATATATCTTATATAGTCACAAAATAGAAGTCCAATTGGGTTTGGAATTTTATTTATGTCATTTAACCACTTATAATTTTGGTTTAACCCCTAACAAACCTCATTTAACCTAAACCATGATAATTAATTTTTACTACATTTACTATTCATAACCCCAAACAATTATTTTTATCTTATTATAAAATATATAATATATTTATTCTAAATATGGAAATAATTTTTATAAATTCAAATTTAAAAAGTGAAAATTTTAATCTCAAAAGTATACACAAAGTCACGAAGAAAAGTGGTTTTCCAGAGAAAAATTTCAAAATTTAAAATAATTTTATCACATAATTTAACATAAAATTTATTCTAATGACGTAAATTGGTTTAATATATATATGATTAAAATAATTTTATATTTAAACCCAATTTAAAGAAATATGTTTTTAAATAATTAAAATGAAATGAAAATTCATAATAAAAATTAATATTCTTTAGTATTCGACTTAAAAGTTTCCATTTTAGAAAATTAACAAAAATTCACTCAAATATTATTTTGAAATGTTTATTTGAAAAAATGAATTTTATTTCTTCAAATAATACATCAAAAATTTGTTGTAAATAATTTGAAAATAAGTCTCAAAATTCAACAAAACTGGTTTTTTTAATATATATATTAAGTGTAAACCTTCATCTATTTTATATCTTTTCTTGAGAAAATTTAATATTAATATTAAATAATTTATTGATTATATAATATATAAATATCATTGAATTAAATCTCAGAAAATTATTTTTTAAAAATTTATTAAGGTAAAAATATTTTTGGTGTATAAGAATAGTTTTCAAAACAAAATTTTATCTATTTTCAAGTACTTTTAATTTTAATTTTAAATCATTTTTCTCCAAAAATTCATTTTATATAAATTTATAAACCATGCATTTTCATAATTTATTTAATAATATTCATACCCATTATTCCAAAATATAGTTGATAAAAATCATATTAAATAATACCATGATTTGTTAAAACATTATGTTTCATGTGTAGAAAAATAAACTAAGTGTTGCGTGTAATGTAAGTTAAAAATAGTTTTTTGAGACAAATAATTAGTAAAAATATTACAATTATTTTAAAAAATATATATTTCAAAAAATCATGGGGTGTTACATTTTACCAATTTATAATTAATTTCACTATCAAAACTAATCACTTTATCTCCAATAACTAATGATACATTGACCTCAATACATTCTTAGGATCCCATGTAACACTCTAAATGTTGTGGTCTCACCCAAGATCATTGACCTAGTGGTTTGTCTTATTTCATGGAAATTACTCGGTATGGTTTTGAATATCCACTAATTTTTCCTCTTATGAATTATCAAGTTCCAATCATATAAGCTCTGAGTTTAGTACATGTGGAGGATTTGGTATGTAAATTCTTAGTGGTGATACAAGGAACACATCATAATCCTAATAGTGTCTTATTTGAAGCAATAATCTATATCCAATGGTACCAACATGATTGAGAATTTCTAAGGGTATGATGTACCTAGATATTAGTATTATATTAATACTTAAACAAAGAAATTTTTAGAAACATCATCCCACCAATATAATATTCTTGATCAGGTCGTTTATTTTCAAAAAATCATTTATTTAAACTTTATGTTTCCATTCCATTTTATTTAATTTTTCTAACCTTCTATGCCATTTAAACTGCTAGATTAGGATCTAAAATCTTTCTTTAAAATACATAGTCTATATATGATGGATTTCTAAATAACTTTCCATAAAGGGACTCATAAAGAGTCATCTGAATTCTCAAGTGAAAGATATTATTTTAAAAAACAAATATAGATAATTTTTTTATCCCAACAAGCATTCAAATCCACAGAACAATATCTTAGAATATCCAAAAGGGTTTGAATTTTTTCCCCAGACTGATCGTCTTTCTGTGGATGATACAATGTGGTGAAACATAGCTTTGTGTCATGGTATTTATACATTTTTTTCTAAAAATTAAATGTAAAATTCTGATTCTTATTTGATATAATTGAATGTGATTTCCATTTAACTATACAACCTCATTAATGTTTATTCTAGAAAGTGGTTCTAGAGAGAAAAAATCTATCATAGGAATGAGGTCTGTAAAATTCATAAGGTGATAAAATACAATACATTTTTATATCAATATTAAATAAAATAAAACCTAAAGGGTACTAAAACATTTAATCATATTTCAATAATTTGAAAATACATTCCATCATAAATATCTTTTTCACTAAAATATATAAAAAATACAAGGGTTGTAATGGTATAATTTTCACTTAAAATATCAATAATTTTGATAAAAAATCATAAAATAAAAACCTAAAACAGTTTTCCAATGACATTGATATCATGATTAACCTTAATAATCAGAAACTCATGATGGTATACTTATCTATTATGTTAATATTATATAGTGATATATAAACTTCCATGTGTTAATTCATTATTTATTCCGTACACAATCAATTATCCACCACAAATACATTTACATTAGACTCTTGGTTTAAACATTGTATCCATAAAATAACAAATCAGGTATCATTGTTTTTGAATCCACATAGAGGGACATAATTAAATAAAATTTTACTAAAATATAAAAAATAAGATTTTTATATGGTGCATTCATAGATAATTTATCATAGAATTCAGGAATAATGAGAAGAGGATAAATGTGCTCTAATTATCATTATCCACTTCATGCATTGTGATTTCATAATCATACCCATTTTACTTAGTCTTTATAGGTTACATTGTCTTAGCATTTCCATTATCCCTTTAATTGGGGCATTGATTAACATTATTCCTAAAATACTTTCGCATTAAACATGGGAGTGTGTGTGATTAATTCCATTGATTCCTCCCTCTATTTGTATCATTGGTTGGCCTCCTCACATCAATTTTGAGACATTTTTCTCCATTTCTAGGATTAAAAGACTTTCCTTACCCTCTTATTACATTCAATAGATCACTTGATTATGTATTCTCACATTTATAGCATGTAGGGAACATATTTTTATTTCCACCATGTGGATTTTTTTTGAGTTTTTAGGAGAATAAATCATTATTTTTCATATCAAAATAATGTTAATGTTTGGAATATCTATTTTTTATTTCAACTTTTAGTGAAAATTAAAGGAATTTTTCTTATCCTCTAAAGACTCTTAGAGATAATGCCTTTGTGAGGATTTTGTAATAATAAACCAAATTATCGATAAATTTTTCATTCTAAATTGAATATTTAACGAAAAGTGTACCATGAAATTCTTGTAAAATTATCTTTATATATACCAAAATATTCAATATGCTTCTATTTGAGATTTTTATATTCTTTCTCACTTATTATTTATATAATACTATTTAATTACTTACTGATCAAAATACTCTTAAACACACCGAATTTTATAAAGTCAATTAGAAACTCTTGACTTATTTTCATAATAAGATCTAATGATATATTATATTCATATTCCAAAGAATAGGCAACCAAAATGAAATTTTCTTGATATGAAAAATAGGGAATGGAAATTATCATTTCTGTATTTTTGATCCACTGTTTAGAGTCTAGCGAATCATTGGACACCCTAAAGGATGGAAAACATTACCTCATGAAGGACCAATAGAATGTTGTTCCCTACTTCAATAATTTTTATATTTATAATGATTAACATATTGATAATGTTAAGAGAGCATAGAAACAAGGTATTTTATTCAAATTCCTTTAACAATCAGATGCTCAAATGGTAAATAATTTCATTTCCAATACATTCAGCATTTACACTATTCATTCTTTTTCATGAAACTGAAAAAAGACAAAATACTAGTCATAAACACTAATTATAATAGAAAACCACATAATCATGATAAAAAATTATACTTTTTCTGTATCATAACACCAATATTTCAATCTAAGAAACATTAATCATTACCTAGTTTATTCATGGTCATTAATCAAATATTTCATGATGGTTAATAAAACATTTTTTCATCCAAAAAAAATATTTATGAGTGTCAAACCAGGTCTGAAACATGTCCCATTGTCGTTCACACAGGGATACTAATTCATATATTAAATTTCCCTTTTTGAGTTATTACCACAAGGTTCTTTTATTCCCAATCCACATCGACTTTTCTTATATTGATAGGGAAATATTTTCTTATAAACCACTCAACTAATCGATTAATAAAATTCCCAGACGTTTTCCAATAATTTTACTTATCCATAGTCTTTTCCTTAGTCATGTACATAGATATATCATTTGAAATATCCCAAGTGAACTCACAAATGTTTCTCAACCTAATTTAAAATTTTTAGCTATACCTTTTTTATACCAAATGTAATGAACCAAACTACTCACACATAGATATTATACCATATTAGTGGAATATGCAATATATTTCTTATATAAACACCCACGGAACATATATGATTAGTGACTTTGGAAACTAGACAAAAATCATATTATTTATCAAATTATACTCTATATATCCCATATAGAGCCTTCTATATATTACTCTACTTTTAAAAACCCTAATAAAAAATTGTATTCATAACAGTTATCATTTCCCAATGTAACCTCCCTTGTAACCACTTTCACGATTGTGATAACCGCCCTTGTATCCTTTAATCGCATATAAAATTATTCATTTCCCAATGAATTGGGTGGATATTTAGGTCCCACACATCACATAATCTACACATTTGTGTGCCACAAAATCAAAAATAATTTATCATAAAATAACCCAAATAAAGAAAATGGTATTGATAAAAATATCTTTATCATTATCATAAATAATCCTTAAAATGAATATTTATGTTACAATATGATCATATGTATTTTAAAGCTTCAGTAAAATCATAATATATCATCTTATATAGGAAACTATTTTGACACGTCACAGGCTGAATTTCTTGAGGTAATCAATCTTTGAATTTTTTATATTACCTTTTTATAAATTGGTTTTTAGAAAAAAAAATTAGAATTTGTTTTCATTGAAAATTAAATTTGAATATTATAATGGATGCTATGTTTATTATAATGGCCATTAAATCATTAAATTAAATCTAAGACATGAATGTCAAGTCATATATTCATTTCAAAAAATTTCTAAAATCCAAATGGGATTTCATTTCAAAATGACCTAATGTATCCCTATAAAATATTTTTCAAAAATTCAGACTTGGGTAAAAACGTATTTATTATTCAGAGAAGAAAACCTATTTTTGAATGATTTTTAGAAAACATGACCACGGAAGATAATGGGGGTTTGACAGAAGAGAGATAAAGCAGATTTTAAATAAAAATATTTAAAAAATATTTTAAGAAAAAATGATTAGGAAAATGGTTCTATTTCATGATTATTTTATTATGAACCACAGGTGAAGATAATACATAATTTTATTGACATATATATAATCATATTTCATAATAATAAAAAACAGTCAAGTTAAATGATGAGATTGTAAAATAAAATCGTTATGTTTTTTGTAAAATTTGTATCATAATACCAATAAAATCATAAAATAATAATTTAAATATATATAATTACAATTTTAAAATCAATGATATATCCTATTAGTGGGGAATCATATACACCTATTAAAATAAGTTTGTTTCATAACCTAACTAATGTCTCAAACAAGACAAACTGATAATAAATCATATCCCACATTGGTCACTTGGAAACCAAAAAACCATAAACGTGAGATATTAAAATGGATATTTAAAAACACATAAATTTTAGGATATCATTCATCAAATCAATTCATGGGAACTATATACACCATAAAAAAGAGACTTGTGGTGAATTTGGAATCTCCTCACATAAAATCATAGTGAGTCGAAAATCCCTTAACATATTTGTCATCATATTTCATTCATTTTAATACCTACTGTAGAGTAAATATAACTTTATTGTAAGTATATTTAAATAATATATTTAAATATATAATTCCATATTTTATTTATTTATGATCTTTTATTACCAGTATAATAATAATTACATGTAAACATCACTTATTGGGTAATTACAAACTTTTTTATGTTTGTTTTGATTTGTTATTTTCTGTCCAAAATTCATTGATCTTGTTTAAATAATATCTAGATAGTTAATAATGACATAAAATAAATTTTTTATTCTGAATATATGTATTTATTTTAATCTATAATTTTTAGAGATAGAAAATTAAATACAATGTTCATGGAGACAGTATATCATACTTACGCGTGAAAATTGTTTCAATTTTATCGAATGATTAAATTAAAGAAAGGTAAATAATAATTTTACAATATAGAATTATTTTATTTCATAAATATTGTAAGAACCTGGTTCTTATTTTTGAGGTATCGGCTTCTTCCTTTTCCTTTTCCTTAAGTGTTTTTGAGAAAATATGGAAGATGGAAAAGAATGCTATTTTTTCAAAAGTACACACCGTGTACTTTTTCCACATGTCGTGTACTTTTGGCCATGTTGGGATGAGTACACAGGGCGTGTAGCCTTGTCGGAGACGAGGGTTGTAGTAACTGACTACACGTCATGTATTGGTACCTTACATGTCATGTAGTCAGTCAGCAGGCTTGAATAGTAAGGTGGTGGAGTCGTCGCCAGCTGGGAGACTGTACACACCGTGTACTTGGGAGTACATGCCGTGTACTCAGGTCGACGGATGAACAGTGTGGCGGTGCCACCAAATGAACAGTTAAATGAAAGAATTACACACCGTGTACTCAGAAGTACATGTCATGTACTTTGTTTTTTCAGCTTAGAACAGGTAGTAGCCTCCTCATTTGGCAGAGGAGGCATTTGAGCCATTTTGGAGCCAAAGGAGGAGGCCGGATCATTGAAGATCCACCAGGCGTTCGTCTGGAATCCATTTTGGCTTCAGGAGATTTCGTTGGAACTGAACGAGTAAGCCCTCTCCCCTCTGGGTACTGTTCTTACCAATTCTTTTCCTAACGTAAGTTATTTACGTTTGAATGGGTTTTGTTCTTTGTCAGATCTACATTGTTCTTGGGCATTTCTGGAGTCGGCTTTCGGGTATAACGTTCGTTGGCGTATAAGGTAGGTGGCTTTGTGTTCATTTTCCAACTATCGTGTGTTTTTGTGCATTTTCATGCCACAAACCCATGTTGGGGTGTCGTGTGGCTAAGGTCGTTGCTATATTTAATGCCTAGAATTTCATAGGTGATTAAATCGTGATAATAAAAAGCTGGTGGTGAAAATTTCATAGATCCGGAACCACCTCTAGGGTGTGTTCCACTGTTTAGCAGGTTGGCCAGGATACCCGAGGGTATTCCTTTAAAGTAGTAATTGTAGAATTTCCTTACGAGGAATTGCTTGTAACTGCTTGTTTACTTGTTAGGAATGACCCGGTTACCTGTTTAGCCCGAGGGCGTTGTTTTATTTGGACTAAGGGCGTTGTTGTGATTAGCTTGTGGGTACTGTATTGTATTATCCTGAGGGTGTGACTGTTTTAGCATGAGGGATGTCGTTATTCCACCTGAGGGAAACCTTTCGTGCCTGAGGGCTTGAATTCTGTGCCTCAGGGCGACACTTCCTACGCCTGAGGGCAATTTCTGTTACGCCTGAGGTAAATACCTATGGGTTGGATTTTGTATGGCCTAAAGGCAAGCCTGAGGGCATAGCTACTATTTTAGCCTAAGGTAACGGTTCTGGTTTCCCTGAGGGCTTGGTGTTGTTGAGCACAAGAATGTTACTAAATTAAATAAATTAAATGAATAATAAAACGGAAATTTAATTTTTAAGTTAGTTACTTTTAGTACTGCTTACTTTATTGCATTTTTTTAATTCACACTATTGTTGCATTCTTACACGCAGTTGGGCACGGGCCTTTCGTGGGTGCCTACTGAGATATATTTCTCCCACCCTGTTTGGGTCACATTTTTCGGCCCAAACAGATTACATTTCTGCAGGTGTATATAGGGGCAAGGGTCCCTGTACTGGTACTTGACTGTTGCTGAGGAGTATGAGGGCATGGGACGGAGCCTAGGCTCGCGATGCCGCTGCCAGCTATTTTGATTTTTTTGATGTACTCTGCTTTTGGTTGTATCATATTGATGTATAACATGTTTTGGCTATTTTCATAGAACTTGATACATGTAGCATCATCATTTATATATTGTTGGTTATATCCAGTGCTGATGTGTATTTCAGTTGTGTATGGTTTACTGCTTCCGCTGTTTGTTGTATGTTTTATTTCAATTCCCATGTGCTACACTTTGTCAAAATGAGGGCATAGTTTCCCCACTATCAGACCTGGGCCCTCGTGGCTAGTCGGTAGCCTCTGGCGTTTGGGGAAATGCACTTGAGGTCACATGGCGAACTGGGTTCGGGGCACCCGTTGTGTGGCACCCGGGTTTGGGGCGTTACAAATTGGTATCAGAGGGGTTTCTTTTCTTCACTTACTATTTGGCGCCGTAGTTAGGGATAAGAAGGAACGATAGTTGGTAATATGTTGTGCCCAGGCATAGCTAACCCGAGTATAGGGAAAAGCCAGTCTACCCCGTATTTTGCATTCTTTGGATTTTTCAATTTTATGGTTGATATGTTTTCACCGTTGGGTGACGCACATGGATTATGCTATTTATATTATATCAATGGGTTCTATTTAGTTTCAACCCAATGAGATGAGGGTATGTCGTCTCATGCATCATATAGGCACATGCTTGATATCACATACCATGCATATTTTTCATTCCATGTAGGTGCATTAGAATTTGCAAGTTGTTGTGATAGTTGTTATGCTAATAAAGCATGTTGTTGTGATAGCTGCGTGATAAATACCTACCTTCTGATATGGTATTTTAGTTGATCTTGTTTATAGAATGGACTCCAAACTTGGGTTTTTGGGGAGTATGGGCCCCCATTGACCGGAATTTGGTGGGTCATTGACTGATTGTTGGTTATAACACATATAAGATGTCAAATGTTGATTCTTGGGGAGTATGGGCCCCCACGGGTCGGAATTTGACACTTAGGTGTTGTTTTTCAGTATTTTCTGGGTTCTGGAGAGATTTATGAGGCATACTATCCGGAATCCCAGTGTACACACCGTGTAGTATATTTATAGACGCCGTGTATGTTCTTCTATTCGGGAAGAAAAATGAACTTTTTGAGTACACGCCATCTACCCGGAGTACACGTCGTGTAGTCTCTTCCTGTGTCAAAAACCGTGTGGGAGGCGACATGAGGTAGGGAAGGGCATGGGTAAAACACGCCGTGTAGGTGTATGCACGCTGTGTAGAGTTGACCCGGTGTCCGGCCGTGTAATTAACAACACGGGTCGGTAAACTCCTTCACAGAACACGCCGTGTCAATGATGCACATGCCATGTGGTGTGACCTGGGGACTCGGCCGTGTAACTAACAACACGGGTCAGTGTCACCTCTCCTTGAACACACCGTGTACCTATGGGACATGCCATTTAGTCTTGACTGAGGACATGCCTTGTGGACTTAGCCGTGTGGCTGGGAAACGGGGGTGGTGTACACACTGTATGCAGGTGTAACACGCCGTGTAGTTGTAAGCCGAGTAGTCGGTCGTGTCACAGATGACATGGGCAATTGGAAAATAACATCGTACATGTCGTGTAGATATTATACACGCCGTGTAGTTTTCTTGAACGGAAGCCGTGTGGCCTAGCCATGTAAAAGGACCCGGGCAGGGGAAGGGAAGTCAAGTACACGCCGTGTAGTCATTGTACACACCGAGTAGTATTGTTTTGAAAAAATTCGAATGCCTTCTTCCTCTTGTTCCTTTGTGGTTCCTTCGCTTTTCGGTCTTAATAATCTTGAATCTGAGGAATTCTTTTGACCATGTAGTGTCATGCCACCGAGACGACCATGAGTTGTGCACCAAGAGACTGGAGACAATTATACTCCGGAGATGGTGGGCCATCGGTTACCAGTGGATCCACAAGCAGAGCCAGATGTAGCACCAGCTGTTATACCGGACACAGGCACAGAGGCGCAGTTCCGTGATGGTTTTATGCAGTTTATGCAGACCCTTCTGGGAGAACCATAGGCTGCTACATCGATGGTTGTGCTGACTCGTATCTTCCAGCAGCAGCATCCGCCTACGTTTTCAGGGGATGGTGGACCGCAGGCTGCGGAGTCTTGGCAAGGATCGATGCAGACTATTTTCAAGCATCTTGAGACGCCTCCAGGGTGGAGGGTCAAGCTCACGACTTACATGCTGCGTGATTCTTCCAAGAGGTGGTGGGATGTTACGACCCAGTCAGAGCATCAGAGGGACATGGCGTGGGAAGATTTTCAGGCAGTCTTATATGACTTCTTCTTTCCCAAGATGCTGAGGGTAGATAGAGCTCGAGTGTTCATGAATCTGTAGTAGGGATCTATGTCACTGATGGACTATTCTTCTAGTTTTACTTATCTTCAGCGTTTGGCACCCGTGCTGATGGGTGATGAGATGATCAGAGCCAGACATTTTGAGGATGGTCTTCGGTATGACATCGGAGAGCTGGTGAATGTTTTCAGGTTGCCTATTATACACGCCATTGTGAACTAGGCATTGATTATAGGGAGGAACCTGCGAGAATATGGTGGTGTGGGCAAGGGCATCTCAGCACCAGTTACTGGTACTATTTCTGTTGGCAAAAGGAAGAGACAGAGAGACATCTCTCAGGGCGGCAGTACCAGCCTGGAAGCTTCTACATGTGGTCTGATCAGGTGCTACCTGTGTGGTAGAGAGGGGCACAAGATGCCATAGTGTCCACGAGACCCAGTGGAGTGTCGAGCTTGCGGCAAGATGGGTAATCTGTAGCGCTTTTTCAGGGAATTTCTACAAGTGTCTAGTGAGAGGGGTTCTGTGTAGACTCCGCTTGAAGAAGCAGGACTAGTGGCTTCTTACCAGTCTGTGTCACAGGGCCGCGGCACTGGGTAGGCCTATGCAGTGAAACAGACCCAGTAGGAGCAGGATCCCAGACCTTCTACAGTCATAGGTACTATTATAGAAGCTTATGTCTTGTATTCGGTACTTTTTGATACGGGTGCTACACATAGTTTCATATCTTTACCCATTGTGGAGAGCCTTGGGCTCGGTGTTTCTTTTTCTTCTAATATCATGATGCTAGACACTCTGTTGGGGACTAGAACGACTGGTGTGCGTCAGTGCAAGGAGTGCCCCCTTGAGGATGGTGGGTGTCACTTCCTTTGGGATCTCTATGTCTTATAGATGACGAGCTATGATGTCATTCTCGGGATGTACTAGTTGGTTCCCTTCAAAGATTTTGTAGACTGCTATCGTCGCAGGGTGCATTTCACGTCACCAGAGGGAAGAGAGTTTCTATACTAGGGCTAATGGGATGTTCAGGAAAGTCGAGCAGGACCAGAGCATCATGGGCGAGGTGGAGTCATAGCCCAGATTGTGATCTTATATCTGGATGACTAGGGGACTTGTCAGATAGATTTCCCTCCAGTTGTCGATTGTTTTAGGGATGTCTTCCTGGACGACATTTCAGGTCTACCTCCGGTGCGTGAGGTGGAATTCTCTGTCGATCTTGTGCCAAGAGCAGTATCGTTGTCCATTCCTCCTTATAGGATGGCCACGCCTAAGTTGCAGGATCTCAAGAGGCAGTTAGAGGAGCTACATGAGAAGCATTTTATCAGACCCAGTACTTCTCCTTCGGGTTCTCTGGTCCTTTTTGCGAAGAAGGAGGATGTTACTCTTAGGCTTTGCGTGGATTATCGAAAGCTGAACTAGTTGACTGTTAAAAACCGATATCCCTTGCCAAGGATAGATGATTTGTTTGATCAGCTTCATAGAGAAAGAGTGTTCTCGAAGATTGACTTGAGATCCGGATATCATCAGCTACGCGTTAGACCATCTGATATAGCTCTCACAGCTTTTATGAGCAGGTATGGTTTATATGAGTATACGGTTATGCCGTTCAGACTGACGAACGTGCCAGCAGTTTTCATGGCTCTGATGAATCATGTGTTCCATACATATCTTGATTATTTTGTGGAAGTATTTGTGGACAACATCTTGGAATACTACCACACTCGACACGACCATGCCACCCATCTTGAGATCGTATTGAGTACACTAAGAGAGCATCGGCTATATGCAATGCTCTCAAAGTGCCCCTTTTGGATGGACCAGATTCACTTCCTAGGTCAAATTATCTCAGAGGCGGGAGTTGCAGTAGACCCAGAGATGGTGAGAGCAGTAGATTCCTAGGAGCAACCTAAGAACATATTTGAGATACAGAGTTTCTTAGGACTCGCTGGTTACTATAGATGCTTCATACAGGACTTCTCCCCCTTCGCAGCACTGTTGGAAGGTCAGACTAAGAAGGGTGTGAAGTTCGTTTGTTTGGAAGCTTGCGAGGAAGCTTTTCAGGACCTGAAGGGAAGGTTGACATCAGCACTGATCCTGATACTCCCAGAGTAGGGGAAGAGCTATACAGTTTACTATGATGCATTAGGTATTGGGCTAGGTGCCGTTTTGATGAAGGGTGACTGAGTTGTCGCATACGGGTCTCGGCAGTTGAGGCCACGTTAGGGGAATTACCCGACGCAGGATCTCAAGTTGGCTGCAGTTGTGCATGCATTGTGTTGTTGGAGACACTATCTATTGGTAGATCATTTTTTGGTTTTCACCCACCATAAAAGCCTTAAGTATATCTTTACTCAGCGTGACCTGAATCTGAGGCAGAGAAGGTGGGTTGAGTACCTACGTTCCTTCAATTTTGAGCTTACCTATACACCTGGTAAAGGTAATGAAGTAGCTGATTCACTGAGCAGGAAGACTCATATACAGGTAGTGCAAGAGGCCAATGTTGAGTGGGATCTCATGGCTTCGTTCTCGGAGATGCATCTGGAGATGCATGATTGACAGGGGAAGACTTATCTTACCTCGTTATCTGTGACTTCTACCCTCCTGGACAGAGTGAGGATGAGGCAGCTATCTGATTCGGAAGGCCTAGTTCTACGGGAATCAGTGGAAAGTGATGACACTCCTCCCAGTTGAGAGATAGGTGACGACGAGGTTTTGTGTTTCCATGGACGAGTATGGGTTCCAGGGGATATAAAAAAGGAGCTATTACGGGAGTTTCATGCGTCATCTTGGGCAGTTCATCCCAGAGTTACCAAGATGTACCGAGACATGATACGTCAGTACTGTTGGCTGGGTATGAAGAGGGAGATAGCTGGGTTTGTTACGAGATGTCCCACCTATGAGCAGATAAAGGCAGAGCAGCAGAGACCAGCTGGACTGTTACAGCAGGTACAAATTACAGAGTGGAAATGGAATGACGTCGTGATGGATTTTGTGATGGGTTTGCCGAGCTCACCTCGTAGCAATGATGTTGTGTGGGTTATTGTGGACTGACTCACAAAGGTAGCTCACTTTTTTCCGATCAATGAGACCTTCTGTGTGAACGATATCAGAAGGCTTTATATCTGAGATATCGTACATCTTCATGGGGTCCCTCATTCTATCGTTTCAGATAGGGAAGCCTGATTCAAGTCTCGTTTCTGGCAGAGTTTTCAGAGGGCGCTGGGTACACAGGGGCTTCTGAGCACAGCATACCATCCTCAGACAGATGGCCAGTCAGAGCGGATGGTACAGGTGCTAGAGGACATGTTGTGTGCATGCGTCCTAGACTTTGGGGACTCTTGGGAGAAGCATATACCCTTAGTCATGTTTTCCTATAACAATAGTTTTTAGGAAACTATTGAGATGGCAACATATGAGTATTTATATGGTAGTCCATTCTGATCACCTTTGTGCTGGTTAGAGGAAGGTAAGGCAGCTTTACTGGGGCCAAAGCTCTTGCAGGATACATCTGAACAGGTCCAGTTGATTCGGAAGCGGATGACTACCGCATAGTCTCATTATAATTCTTATGCTGATCGCCGCAGACGTCCTTTGGAGTTCGTGGTTAGGGATCAAGTTTTTCTACATGTTTCTCCGAGGTTGGGACACAAGCGGATCAAGAGACAGGGTTATCTTTCACCGAGGTATGTGGGGTCATTCAAGATCCTGGAGAGAGTCGGGCTGGTTGCCTATCAGTTGCAGTTACCGCAGCTGTACTGAGCCATGCACGATATCTTCCATGTGTCTCAGTTACGTCGCTACCATTCAGACCCGTCTCACACCTTTCAGTCTGAGGAGGTAGAGCTTCGGCATGATGCGTCCTTTGAGGAGCATCTGATCCGTATCGTTGACATGAGCACGAAGGTTCTCCGAGGCCGGTCAGTTCCTCTTGTAACAGGTGCTTTGACAGTATGGTCGAGTGCAAGATGTGACCTGGGAGCAGGAGGCCGATGTCCGAGCTCAGTGGCCAGAGCTGTTCTGAGCTTTATCATTGCCACCCATGGAAGGGCAATTCACGGACAAATTCCTATAAGGGGGGGTGTTTTTAAGAACCCGGTTTTTATTTTATAGGTACAGGCTTCTCCCTTTTCGTTTTCCTTAAGTGTTTTTGAGAAAATATGGAAAATGGAAAAGAATGCTATTTTTTTCAAAACTACACGTCGTGTACTTTGTCCACATGCCATGTACTTTTGGCTGTGTTGGGATGAGTACACGGGGTGTGTAGCCTTGTCGACGATGAGGGGTTTAGGAACCCACTACACGCCATGTAGTAGTACCTTACACACCGTGTAGTCAGTCGACAGGCTTGAATAGTAAGGAGGTGGAGTCACCGCCAGCTGGGAGACTGTACACGTTGTGTACTTGAGAGTTCATGTCGTGTACTTAGGTCGACAGATGAACAGTGTGGCGGTTGCACCAAATTAATAGTTTAATGGAATAAGTACACGTTGTTTGCTCAGAAGTACACACCGTGTGCTTTGATTTTTTTTTTTGCTTAAAATAGGCAGTAGCCTCCTCATTTGGAAGAGGAGGGATTTGAGCCATTTTGGAGCAAAATGAGGAGGCCAGATCATTGAAGATCTACCGGGCGTTCGTCTGGATCCTTTTCGGCTTTGGACGATTTCATTGGAGCCACACGGGTAATCCCTCTCCCCTCCTGGTACCATTCTTACAAATTCTTCTCCTAACATAATTTATTTACGTTTGAATGGGTTTTGTTCTTCGTCAGATCTACACCGTTCTTGGTCATTTCTGGAGTCGGCGTTCGGGTATAACATTCGTTGGCATATAAGGTAGGTGGCTTTGTGTTCATTTTCCAACTGTCGTACTTTTTTGTGCGTTTTCATGCCACGAACCCATGTTGGGGTGTCATGTGGCTGAGGCCGTTTCTATATTTAATGCATATAATTGCATAAGTTATTAAATCATGATAATAAAAATATGTTTGGGATCGTTGCTTGGATCTGGAACCACCCCTGTGGTGTGTTCCACTGTTTAGCCGTTTGGCCAGGATACCCGAGGGTATGCCTTTAATGTAGTAATTGTACAATTTCCTTGAGAGGAATTTCTTGTTACTGTTTGTTTACCTGTTTGGAATGACCCGGTTACCTGTTTAGACTGAGGGCGTTGTTGTATTTGGCCTGAGGGTGTTGTTGTGATTAGCCTGTGGGCACTGTACTGTATTAGCCTAAGGGCATGACTGTTTTAGCCCGAGGGCTGTCGTTATTCCACCTGAGGGAAACCTTTCGTGCATGAGGGCTTGAATTCTTTTCCTAAGGGAGAAACTTCCTACGCCTGATGGAAATTTCTGTTACTCCTGAGGGAAATACCTGCGGGTTGGATTCTGTATGGCCTGAGGGCAAGCCTGAGGGCGTGGTTACTATTTTAGCCTGAGGGCACAGTTCTGGTTGACCTGAGGGCTTGGTGCTGTTGAGCACAAGAATGTTACTAAATTAAATAAATTAAATGAATAATAAAACGATAATTTAATTGTTAAGTTATTTACTTTTAGTACTGCTTACTTTATTTCATTTTATTATTGCACACTATCGTTGCATGCTTACACGCAGTTCGGCATGGGCCTTTGGTTGGTGCCTACTGAGATATATTTCTCACACCCTATTTAGGTCACATTTTTCGCCCCAAACAGATTACATTTCTGCAGGTGTAGATAGGGGAAAGTGTCCCTATACAGGTACTTGACTGTTTCTAAGGCGTAGGAGGGCATGGGACCGAGCCTAGGCTCGCGATACCGCTGCCAACTGTTTTTCTTTGTTTTGTTGTACTGTGCTTTTGGTTGTATCGTATTGATGTATAACATGATCTGGATATTTTCTTAGAACTTCAGACATGTAGCATCATCATTTATATATTGTTGTTTATATCCACTGTTGTTGTGTATTTCAGTTGAGTATGGTTTACTACTTCCTCTATTTGTTGTATGTTTTATTTCAATTCTTCTGCGCTACACTTTGAAAAAATGAAGGCATAGCTTCCCCACTATCAGACATGGGCCCTCACTGCTAGTCGGCAGCCTCTGGCATTTGGGGAAATGTGCTTGAGGTCATGTGGCGAATCGGGTTTGGGGAACCCATTGTGTGGAACCCGTGTCCGGGACGTTACAAATATGATTTATATTCATTAAATTATTTTTAATTACCTTCCATGAAAATTGTTTGTGAAAAAAAAATAACATCGCTACATCAGGTGGTAGTCTTCCACAAACTCGAAAGATGTTATTGTATCCCCCATAGAATGGATAGTCATAAGGTATAAGCGATATAATATTTCTATAAATATAATAATGAAATATATATAATATTTATATATTAAATACATGACTATATAAATCACTGAGTGGTGGTGATGGAAAATATATAACATTGGTTCATGAGGGGGTAGTCGGCCATACACATGAATGATGATTATGTTACCAATTTGATGGAAGGGGAGATGGATTTATCTTATTTCATCAACATAATAACATGTGTTTATATAGAAGATAATTATTATACTATATCATCCTTATTTGTAAATAATTGAAGGAGGTAGAGTATGAAACCAAATAAAACACTAGATTAGGGTTATTCCCTATTCTTCAAAAAACTTCATTTTTGGTTTGAACCAAAATACTTATAAGTTAGGATTTATGTCCAAACTAAGGAATATGATATTATATTAGGTAAGCGTGTAAGTTATTTTGGTAGGTCTTGGTGGAGCCATCAGTTTTGAAAGTATGGATAGGATAGGAGAGGGAGTGGCCTTTTATAAGTGAGGTGAGTGGTACCCTTATAACATTGGAATTGAAAAGGTGTACCCACAATTATCACAAAACATAGGCCAAAAAATGTGGAAATATAAAATAATATATTTTACAAGGTATAATTATATATATATAATGGGTTTTGAGAAAGTTTATAGGTCATTTTACCCATTATCTTTTTAGTTTAACCCTATATAATCTTTGTATAACCTTAACCATATTAATTAGTTTTTCCTTTTTTTACTATTCTTGGTAGTTAAAAAGTCAGTTTACCCTAGTATAAAATATAAATTACCATAATTAAATTATTGAATTCATTTTTCCAAATTATATTAATATATGTAGAAAAAAAATATTTATGATTAAACCCACAAATAATAAAACAGTTTTTTACATGGAGAAAAGATTCAATAGTTTTAAAGGATTTTATATGAAAATTAAATATTTACTTTATTGAAATTAAATAAATTATAATTCTAGATATATGTTTGAAATATATTATATTTCTTAATCTTATATAAATAATTTTTCTGTTTTTAAACGCTGTTAAATTAATGATAAATCTTAATAAAAACAATTATTTCCGTTATTCATCAAAAAAATTATATATTCAAAAAAATAAAGAAAATCACTCCATGAAAATAATTACATTATTATTTCAAAAATTGATTTTATTTTTTTAATAATATTTTTTAATAGTGAAAAGTTAATTTTAAAATTAGTGTAAAAAGGTGATATAACTTATTTCAGTAAAGTATACTTTTTAGAATAAATTGGATTTATTTTTATCACTTTCCCAGAAAACACAAAAGATAAATTCTGAATTTTTATTGAATATATAATTTAAAAAAATAAATTAAAATAATTTGAAATAATTTAATTTTTTAATTTATATATGAATAACATTTTTTTCATATAATTAGATTTTTAGAATAACATTTCCTTTAATTTCAAATAGTCATTATTTCAATTTCTAACTAATTGACCACCAAATAATTCATTTATATACATTTCTAAACAATAAATTTCCATATGTTTGTTAATATTATTAATAAAGACAATTCTTATGTATATCGTAAAACTATCATACTAAATAGCAAAATTTTATTAGTAAGTCAAGATTTGTTTAAACTCATTATTGCATGTAACATATGATAAAATCAGTGTTCTGTGTAATGAAATATATGATCAGTGTTGTGTGTAATGAAATTTTCTATATGTATTGTGTTTATTTGGAAAAAAAAATTCACATAATTCTGGGGTGTTACAATGAAGGTAAACATGGGTATGCATAATAGTTATCAATATTTTTAATCAATAGAAATATATGTCTATGTTGTGGAGGAAAAATCATGACATAAATTTCCAAGACATGGTCTGTAAAGGTATACATCATGTAGATCCTAGTGGATCATACAACCACCCATAGAGGGGGGAATCATGGGTGACCAATTTTTCTTAATATATTTCACTTAATGTTTGACTACATTTAAGTTAATTGATCAATTTTTATTGATCAGAATGTATGGATGTTTATTTTTTGTCCTCAAAAACATTCCCATATGTAATGAAAAATAATGTAATATAGAAAACACATATGAATTTTTAAATGGATTAGTCCAAATTTTGATGACCCTTTTTTCTATGTCTTAAATTGGCCTTGAAAATTATTTCCTACTGAAATATCCATTACTGATTACATGTGGTGTTGGATAGAATCTACAATAACCCTAATTTATTAACATATAATGTATATTATAGGATCTTAAACTATATTTATACAATGTTCATCCAAAAATGATTGATGGATGGGTTTTACATTTGATCCACCAGTTCATTAGGTCACCTTCCAAACACACTTTTGGATGGAACATTGACTGCCACTGATCATCTACTAAAGAAACATTCTTTCATCCAATATTAACTATAGATAATATTATTTCAAAAAATAATCTTTAGGATCATTTATATATATATCTTCTACAGAATAGAAATTTTTTTTGGTCTTAAACTCATATCATGATTATAATAATCTAAAGAGCACAATAAATTTCAATGTAAAATAAAGTTCTTCTATTTATATCATTCTTAAGAATGTAATATTCATGATTTCTGAACATCATTCATCCCGGATGAAACATTCTTATTAGATATAGTGAACAATTTCCCCTCTCAATTTTTCCTATTTTTTCATCCAACTACTATAAATGATATCACCTATTTTCATAGGATCATCATCACCAAAATGTCTGGGTAAAAAAATATCCCATCATAGATATTTCATCACTTGTAAAATTATTTTAACTAATTTCAATAATTACTAATAATTTCAAATTAAAAAACATAAGATATCTAAAAAACCCAGAATAAAGTTTTTCCTGAAAAAATCATCATCAAAAAACATTCCAAACCATCTTCAAATATCGTTATAATCATGATAATTCCTTCACGATTATTAAGTCACTCAACATCAAGATCAATATAAACAACACAGTATGAGAATACAAAAATATAGGTCGTTATCATTGAAATAATAAGAATAAAATTGTGTTTAGATCTTCTTGTTGAGAATCTATCTATATAGTGTTTCTTTATGGGAACTCATCCACTGGGTAATTCCATTTATGTTGTTTTTATTTCTATGTATTCGTATCTAGTACTTATTTGTTTGGATGTTCATAGAATGGATGCTATCTATTTGGAAAAAAATTTATTAATCTTTTTTCTCCAAAACTCATTATAAATTCTCACATTACATAATCCATTGTCTATAAATAAATATTAATGGAAATTTAATAAATTTTATAATTATAGAATCTCACTCAGATTTACATATCATTTATTCATATTAGTCTGATCGTGAATCAACTAGTAATTCCTTATCACATGTGAATTTGAAAACATAAATAACAATGGCCATCTGATCATGAGTGTATCTCCATAAAATATATATTCCTTCCAATTTAATCATTATGATAATAGTCAATATGGTTATTTAAAATATCTATAATAATATTTGATGGAATCCATTGTTTTCTGTTAGTATATTATTCAACAAGATGATCCTAAGAAATTACATAGTTATTTAAACCACTTTTGAGTTTATAATTATCTATTTGATATCCTCCATCTATTTTTGTGTTTATCTACTCAATCTAGTTGTATCAATAAACAATTCATTCTTCTAATTTTTTTAAAAAAATTATATTGTATTATTCATAACCCAGTCTGGTAAGCCCATCCAAATTGGTTTTGAACCAGACCATGAAAAAACCTGAATGATCCTCCAAATTCATATTGGCAAGATAATAACACCTTTGTGTCCAACAAAAATCAGAGGAATTTTTTTTCCCAATATCAAATAATAGACATGAAATTTATATATACATATATAAGAATAAATCTATAAAATAAATGTTTCATAAAAAAATGTGACAATATTAGTGATACAATCAAAGGTTGCAAGTGAATACCCATGTAAAATGGATTAAAAAACAATATAAAGGACACTGCATAGAAAAACTGCTACTTCATTTGACAAGTGTGAAATTCCATCTCATCTCATTATCATTTACCCATAAATATATGATATAAATTATTCCACCTAACTATGGAACTATTCCTTTTCCTACATCATAAAAAAAGTCTACACAACCCCAAGTGAGTGGGTATGGTGTGATTTAAATTGGACCTATTGGATCCCACATTGGTTTTCTATAAAAAGACATTGTATAATTTTTATAATATGATCAAATTGAAAAGAAAAATGCGTTTATATGCTGCCAAATATTATTATATCAAAATAGTGGTTAATAATTCCTCTTTCATTAAAACAATAAAATACCAAGTGATATATTTTCAAATAATATTTTCTATAAAATGCTTAAAATTTTCAAATCGTTACCATCACAAATCAATCATACAAGTACAAATAAAATTAATATTAGAAAACTCAAATTATAGAATAAGTTCATATGAATGTTATGTCACACATACCCCAATAACAATCAAATACTATTGCACACTCAATTCCCTAGAGTCCATGCATTGAGGCCTCGGGAATAGAGACACATCCTATAATGTTGAAACCATACAATGTATTAAATTTTTATAATGCCAATTCATCTAATATAAAAGAATGGACTAGTACTGTAGAAATTGAACCAAATTAAAAACCAGCAGATGAAGCTCAATACAACACATTCTACCTAAGTATCCAAGGATCCCATTTTTGGTATATAAAAAATCAATTTCAAAGAGATTTTACATTTTAGAAACAATTCCAAAAAACATTTACAAATACAAAACATGCTTTGAAAACCAATTTCACAATCTATTTCTCAATAATTTGATGAACACATATCTTTTGAAAAAATAATGTATAATATTTTTTTTCTCAAAACCCTTTTATGATGAAAATTTAATAAAAAATCGTGAAACTTTATTTATAAAACCATTTTATAAATCAAGAGAAATCATAGTTCATAAAACATATGCAATTGATTGAACCACCATATTAAAACACATTCTGCACAAAAACGTGTAGGGATATACACACACATAAAGTAATAAAATACCATAATAATGAATGAGTCCCTTTCATATATTCTCACATAATATAAGCATGTATCCAAAATTAAAATTTTTGGAGGGGAGGTATATCAATTGATATCTTAGTAGTGACATGTATTATACCTCCACTGAAAAGAGAACTTCCCTTAGATGATAATCACATAGTGAATCTAGAGGAGATAGGATAATGAATATGAAATGATCAATAGAACATAGGAACAAAACCCATAAAAACATCCAAATCCATAAGAAATGGAATAATTGAGAAGATAACAATGTCACATAAAAAATGAGGAACAAAACACTAAACTAGTGATCAATGTGTGAATTGGATATTATAAAAAGAGTTGGATTCACTAAAAATTACATATAAAGGACCTAGGGTTTGGTGAAGATTATTAAAAATGAATATGGGAGGATTTTGATGTTAAAAGTATATATTTTATTAGACAAAAAATAGATCATGGATTGAATTATGAATTCATGATATGAAATTTCAAAATTACTTATATGATATAGAACATTTGAACTCAAGTCAAATTCACAAAAAAAAAATTTCCAAACATGAATATAATTTCACATCAAGATTTACATTATTTTCGTATAAAAAATATCAATCCATCTACTAATAATTAATTCATGTTGTGAATGTAAAATTAACTGTGTGAATGTAAAATTCACAGTGTGAATTGGTTCTTGTAGTCGTTGATCAGACCATGTCCTTTAGATAATCCCTGAAAACATCCAACAACCCATGAACCCAATGTACAACCACTTAAAAATTTATATTGTAGTATTCATATTCTAGTATGATACAATTATCCCCCTGATATGGACTTCTATCAATGTACGATCACCCAGAATATAGATACCTCAGAAATATGTGAGGCCACATCCCACTAACTCTTGATTCACAGTCCCATGTCTCCTAAAAATATGATTTGTTCTTCCATTACACTATTAACAATGAAATTTACTTCCCATAAAAGACGTTATTTTATGAATCAATAATAAAAATGATTTCTCCAACAAAATAAACATCTAGATCTAACTTACTCTCTTCTCAAACAAAAACACGTTGTAAATTATCGTGGTACTTCTTGAGTTGAGATATATGGAGAACATACTGAAAACTTTTCAATAGATCTAATAATACAAAATTATATGTAAAGTAACCAAGATTCCACGTGATCTAAAATTTCCTAACATATCTCGAATATATCTTCCCTTATTCTCAATATGATGGTAGCTCACCTAAAGGGAACCTTTAATGAATACATGATCATGTAAAAATCCAAAGATATCACATAGGATATATATATATATTAATTTTTTTACTAACATTGAGAATTCAAAAATAATTGATGTATATCATTATTTTTACAAACATATATCAAACAAGAATTAGTTTATCAAGAGATAACTCACACATCACTTACCAAAAAAGAGGTTACATGCACATTTTTCATATAAATCCTCGATGGGAGCCATTATGGTCAATGAATGGTAACTCTTCTTATATAGAAACTCAACCACTCCTAGATGGGTTTCCAAATATCTAAAAAAATCCAAATCAGAGGAATGTAGTATATCTTATATGATATGTATAGTATACATTATATGACTATTCATCAATGAATGATATGTTATACTCAATGTTAATTGTGTCCCCATCACCTACTGTCAACTCTTCCAAAATCATGGAAGTAATATTATGATCCCATTAAGAGAAAATGGAAATAGGATCCCAATAAATCCTCACTATCTCATTTATATACATCTTAACCAGATCGTCATACATGGTGGGGTCCCTAATTAGAAAAAATGAGTTTATTTCTTCAGTTGATCAATCACTAACCAAATTTCATTCCTTCAATAAGGAATCCATGGTATTTAAAAAATGAAATCTATGTATAATACATGGAATTTATAAACCTGTTCTAGAAGAGGATGGATAAGAACATGTGGATTATGGTTCTCTTACCATAACTATTGGTAGATATACCTTTGGGAAATATAATCAGTAATGTCATGATTCATACCCAGTCACTAGAAAAACCATATCATTTCATAACAACCCATCACAATTCTAAGATGAATGGATAATGAAGAACAATTAAAATCATGAAACATTGAAAATCATCATGTATGATGAATAACATTCCATTAGCATTCTATAAGGTATTTTTATACCATGTCATGGTCTTCTTTTACATTATCGACGCAGGGCCATGAAAGAGTTGTGAGGATACCTCTAACGGTTGAATAAGGTATTTGTGTGAATCATAAGAATAAAGCCTACTAGTTTAGCATCATTCTAGGTATTTTTATATTTTTTAATATGGTTACAAGAGGTTTAATTGTTTTTGGAAAATAAATCCTTTTTTAAATAAAGGTGATGTGTTTTTAGTGTATATGGGACACAACAATTACACAACATGTAATTGAGTTACCCGACATGTAATTTCATGAGTTTCAGTTTAAAATAGGTGGTCCGACTAAAATATATATTAAATTAGATCAAATATTCCTTTCTCTCAACCTAGAGACATCTCTAGAGGATTTTGTATCCATCCAAATCTTTCGAGTCATTTCGTTTAGTGGATGATCATTATAGTGGATGAAATGTGACTCTATGGAATGAAGTCTCCCATGAGCTATTATATTTCTATTTTCCTATATGTAATTTGATATATCTTATTGGGATTGATGGATATATAATCTTTATTCTTGAATCATTTTTCTATATTTATCTCCAAGATATTTTATGCCTTCATTCTTGTTGGTATGATCTATTGTAGGCATTGTGTTTCTATTAAAAATGTAGGTGGTTCCATTTGTGATTCTCTAATTGATTTAACCCTAAATTGGTTGATTTAATAAAAATTGATTCCAGTTATATTGAGGAAAAAATTATTTATGGATTGTGGTTTGGATTTTCTTTGGCATAAAAATTAGGCAAATCCACCAATTCCTGTGAATTGGGGTGTCATTTTTGAATTTGATGGAATTTGTAATATTTATTTGTGAAATTTAATTAAATTTTTTATTTGATAAAATGGTTTTATCCTAGAAAATTCATCAAATGATTGAAAAACTATTTTGGGTTTTAAATAGAAATTATTATATTGTTATGGGAAACGGGTTAACTCTTTTTTAAATATTTTCAAAATAAATTTCCTATTATTGATTTATGTTTGAGAACATAAAATCCAAGGAAGATAGTGAGTTATTAAGTACAAAAAATAAAATGGGAATGCACTTTAAATGGATTAATTCATTTAAACTATAAAATAAACTTATTGGGTGGTTTTACCCTAGTGTGGTGTGGGTTAGTTCATTTGATAGTGCCAGAGAGACATTTGGTTATATTTTCTTTTGGACCAAACACATGTTGAGGTTATTTTGTGTACATTCCAAGCTTTGGGACAAGAACCAGTACTTGTTCCTAATCAGGATCCAACTATGGAACCTAAATGGGATGAAATATAGAATAATGGTTAGTAGTTCCATTTCCAAAAGTCAACTATGATTCAAGGATCTAATGATCCATTAATGGATGAGGTTTGGTTGTGAAATATCAATATTCTATCTGAGTTCTTGGAAACTCCAAATGAAATAAAGGTGAAATGTTCCACCATCAAGCAAGAGGGACGTAGTCAGAGATGGTGGGAAATGATGTCCATGAAAAATAAGAATGGGGGATTAGAGTTCAAGGACATTAAATCTATTTTCTATGACCTATTATATATATATTTTATGGTTGTAACTAATGATATTGTGTTTTTTATATTTATTATCATGTTTTCTTTCCAAATATACCTTTTTATATTGATGTGATGGATAGAGCTTTGATTGTTGGAATAGACCTTGCTGGTAAGTCGTGGTTGATGGGATGCCCTTTTTCACCCAATGGATGTTTTTTTAGTTCCATATAGAGAAGAAGAAGTTTGATGATTCTCATGGTATTTTTTCATAGAATAGTTTATTTATATCCAGTAGTGATATCTAGAGGCCTCTTGTTCTTCAAATTGTGTAGTATGCCTGAGTACTCCAAATAGTTTTTCACTGAGGCACCCAACAAATGTAGGTACTGTGGATACTCATTTCACATACTGAATTTCTATGATGTCATTTTTGTCACATGTAATAGGTCAAGACCATCCACAATTAATAAAACAATAGTTCAATTAGATGATTCATGAAAAAGGTGTCCACCGACAAGCATGTGGAATGAATCATCTTGACGTAGTGGGAGAGTCTACAGAGGAAGCATATATTGGTCCAATGACTATGAAATGTATTGTCACTGTAGCATCATCATTATTTACTACTTTATTTTATTTTAGTGAATATCTTTATTTATTTCAACTCATATTTTTAATTTTACTAATCTTCCAACATAACATTAACCTTGTGTGAAGGATTCTACTACACCCCTTAAAACCAAGAAAGAGACGGTTCCCCATAGTCTTGCTTGTGTTTTCTCATTAGCAGCTGTTTCTGACGCTTTCGCCGGGGTGCGCGCATCCGTCTGTGGAGGATGCGCTGCCTGTTGCCCTGCATTCCCGCTTTCCAAAGGCAGGCGGCATTCGTTCCTTATTCAGGGACGTCTGCTCCTTGATCGAAACGGGATGATGGGATGTCGGTTCTTCCTTCCATGGATTCCTCCTTGGAACTTGTCACCTAGTCCGGGTCTCCCTCATAGATTTAATACGTTGTTCGTGAATCTCATTCCCAATGCCATATCTTCATGGACGCCGGTTAATTACACTACTTCCGTCAAGACATTCCATGGGGTCTTAACATGGTAGCAACCTTCAGTCGGAGTAGACGACTGCATGGACATTGGGGAACCTATATTCTTCCTCATAAGAGGGCATATCAAGGGTGCAGAACCCGAGGCATGCATTTGAGGTTTTCCTCAGCTTCCCGTTTTTTACACAGGGTATGTTGCAAGATTAATTTCTAACAGAGACGGTTACACAAAAGGAATTCCATCCGTGGTTTTCCTCAGGCATCTCATGTTTATCACAAGGTAGGCCGCGAGTTTAGCGTCTTGCGGAGACGAAATGAGGGTGATCAGAACATCCCATAGAGACGGATCGATGGTGGTATGCCCCGTAGAGGGGAGATGTCACACCATAATGGATTATCTGAACACCACTGAGGGCGAATCAGGGGAAGTGAAATGGGACCATCGCAGGGGTGACGGTGAAGTTGGTCTTGAGCCTTGAGAGGCTTCCTATGTATCCCTGTGGCAGGGAATCAAAGTCCGCATAGTTCGGTATGGCGTCGGTGAACCGACGTGAAGGTGGACCTTGGTCCAATGAATTTCATCAGCGAACCAACGTGAAGGTGGACCTTGGTCCGATGGACGTCGTCAACGAACCGACATGAAAGTAGACCCGTGGGTCAACTAGTGGTGGGCTTGAACCATGGGAAGGTTTCCTGCATACCATGCCTTGACATGGATCAAGGACCTCTTAGTTCAAAGGATTGAAGGAATACAGTTTAACGTCCTGTGGTATGGTAGTGAACCCTGACGTGAATAAACGACGGGCGGTGGGTGTCAGCGAACCGACGTAAATGAGGGACCTTGGTCTCATGGGAGATGGGCTTGAACCTATGGGGGGCTTCCTACGTACCATGCCTTGACATGGATCAAAGTCATCATAGTTTGGATGGGGCTTTGTTGGCGAACCAATGTAAAGGTGGACCTTGGTCCTATGAGTGATGGGCTTGAACCTTTGGAAGGCTTCCTACATACCATGCCTTGACACGGATCAAAGACCTCGTAGTTCAGGTGGGGCTTTGTCGGCGAACCGACGTAAAGGTGTACCTTGGTCCTATGATTGATGGGCTTGAACCTTTGGAAGGCTTCCAACGTACCATGCCTTGACACGGATCAAAGACCTCGTAATTCAGGTGGGAATGGGTGTGCAGTTTAACGTCATGCTAGACAAGGGTGAAACTCGACGTGAATGAACGACCGAGCAATGTGGATTGAACCTCATGGAGGCTTCCTACGTACCATGCCTTGACATGGATCAAAGTCCCCGTAGTTCAAATGGTATGAGTCACAATGGCTTTCCATTGGACCAGAATGCAGTTTAATGTCGTGTTGGACGAAGGTGGGACCCGATGTGAAGAAACGACGGGTGGGCTTGAACCTTAAAGAGGCTTCCTACGTACAATTCCTTGACATGGATCAAAGACCTCATAGTTCAGATGGGTTCGTTGGTAAACCGACGTGAAAGTAGACCCGGGGTCCACTATTGGTGGGCTTGAACCTCGTGAAGGCTTCCTACGTACCATGCCTTGACATGGATCAAAGTCCTCGTAGTTCGGGTGGAATGCGCAATTTAACATCCTGCTAGATGGGGATAAGACCCGATGTGGATAAATGACGGGTGGGCTTGAACCTCATGGAGGCCTCCTATGTACTATGCCTTGACATGGATCAAAGTCCTCGTAGTTCAGATGGGAATGGGTGTCAGGGTCGGTGCTCACTCTAATCCCACATGAGTCATGATTAGTGTGACAAACAAGAGTCTGCAAGGACCTGACGATCACGTCGCGAAGGGTGCGTCTGTGAGAAGTGAAGAGGGGCTTACGCGTTAGGTGGCCAATGGTGTTGGGACTTACTCCAGGACGGAGGCCCAAAGAAAAGGATGATGATGATTTTGGGCTTGATCCTTGAAGAGGCTTCCTACGTACCATGTCGTGACATGGATCAAAGACCACGTAGTTCTTCTGATGACGGCTTATCGCCAATTGGTTGGTTTCAACGGCTTACTGCTGGATTGGGTGTGAACGGCTTACGGCTAAATAGGGTGTGAACGGCTTACCACTAAATGGGGTCACAACGGCTTACCGCTGGTTTGGGTCACAACAGTGGATGGGGCTTACGCAAGGAAGCTCCCCGAGGGCCGCTATGGAGTGACAATGGTGAATGGGGCTTACGCTAGGAAGCTTCCTGGGTGCTGCTAAAGAGCGGCAATGGTGAATGGGGCTTACGCAAGGAAGCTGCCCGGGTGCCGCTAACGAGCGGCACTGGTGAATGGGGATTATGCAAGGAAGCTGCCTGGGTGCCGCTATGGAGCAGCAATGGTGAATGGGGCTTACGCTAGGAAGCTGCCTTGGTGCCGCTATAGAGCGGCACTGGTGAATGGGGATTACGCAAGGAAGCTGCCCGGGTGCCGCTATGAAGCGACAATGGTGAATGGGGCTTACGCTAGGAAGCTGCCCGGGTGCCGCTATGGAGCAGCACTGGTGAATGGGGCTTACGCAAAGAAGCTGCCCGGGTGCCGCTATGGAGCGGCAATGGTGAATGGGGTTTACGCAAGGAGCTGCCCAGGTGCCGCTATGGAGCGGCACTAGTGAATGGGGATTATGCAAGAAGCTGCCTGGGTGCCGCTATGGAGTGGCACTGGTGAATGGGGCTTACGCAAAGGAGCGCCCCGGGTGCCGCAATGGAGGGGCACTGGTGAATGGGGCTTATCCTAGGAAGCTGCCCGGGTGCCGCTATGGAGCGACAATGGTGAATGGGGATTATGCTAGGAAGATGCCCGGGTGCCGCTATGGAGCGACAATGGTGAATGGGGCTTACGCAAGGAAGCTGCCCGGGTGCTGCTATGGAGCGGCAATGGTGATTGGGGCATACGCAAGGAGCTTCCCAGGTGTCGCTATGGAGCAGCACTGGTGAATGGGGATTACGCAAGGAAGCTTCCCGGGTGCCGCTATGGAGCGGAAATTGTGGATGGGGCCTACGCTGGGAAGCTTCCCTGGTGCCGCTAAGGAGCAGCAATGGGGAATGAGGCTTACGCTAGGAAGCTGCCCGGGTGCCGCTATGGAGTGGCAATGGTGAATGGGGCTTACGCTAGGAAGCTGCCCGTAGTTTCTTCCTCATGTCTGGCCATGAGGGCATCCCAACTCACTGGTGAATTGAGGCCCTCACCTTTTCACTGGTGCACAAGAGGGGTAATGCCAAGGGGAATTGGAATCATGCCACTGTAGTCATGGCATTGAGCATCTTACAGTTGGAGCATAAGGCATCCCCTGTCTGGGACAAGAGGCATCCTACGTTAGGGACATGGGCTGTACTACAGTTTACAGTCTTGTAGGTAGGACTATTAGCATCTCATGCTAGGAGCATAAGGCATCTCTTACTTGGAGCAAGGAGCATCCTATCATTTGTTAGATAGGGATAATACTACAGTTTAGAGTCATGTAGGTAGGACTATTGGCATCTCATTCTAGGAGCATAAGGCATCTATCGTATAGGGTAAGAGGCATCTCTTGTTTGGAGTAAGAGGCATCCTACCATTTGTTAGATAGGGTGTACTACAGTTTAAAGTCATGTAGATAGGACTGTTGGCATCTCATGCTAGGAGCATAAGGCATCTCTTATTTGGAGCAAGAGGCATCCTATGTTTGGCACATAGGGATTACTACAGTTTAAAGTCATATAGATAAGACTATTGGGCAGAAGGTTCCTAGAAATGGTTGGTTTTGGGACTTATGCAAGGGCGGCCCTTTCTGGTTCAACCTGGCATAGGAGCCATGTGATAGGATTCAGAGGAGTTTCCTGAGGAATGGTTCGTCTCAAGGTACACGGGGGATTGATGATGAGAATCTCCACTCACGACACAGAATGAAACCCAGAGGAATATTTCAAGTCAAGATGTTTCATGGTGTGTGGAGGAGTATCTCTAATCATGGTATTCCATAGGTGGAAGGTGGGAGCGCATAAGTGCGCAATGCAAAATCCCGACATCTCGGCCCGAAAAGGTCGCGGTGCGACTCTCCATTTTTCATGGGGGTTTGTGACGGTTGCGAAGGGACTGGCCCGGAGGGCTGGGACCGCAGGCCGGCACTGACCTCGAGCGGGGGTGCGGGGGTGCAGCCCCCGCGGTATGGACCGGTGGGTGCAAAGGTGGGATCCTCGTGAAGGACAGGTCTTCGCGAAGCATGGCCTCACGGAGCAATAGTCTCTCGTGGAACAAAGGTCTCGCGAAGTAGCTTCGCGGAGCAAAGGTCTCGCTATGTAGCTTCGCTGAGAAAAGGTGTCGCGAAGTAGCTTCACAGAGCAAAGGTGTCTCACGAAGCTTGGTCTCACGGAGCAGCATCGCGGAGTATGGGCTCGCGGAGCAAAGGGCTCTCGCGGAGCTTGGTCTCGCAGAGCAACAACACGAAGGAAGCTGCTCGTAGAGCATGGCTTCGCGGAGCCGCAATGCGGAGCTCCGCTCGGCCGCCCAAGGGGCGAAGTGGTCGTGGTCGTCCTCCTGGAGAAGGGGGTGAGATGGGTATTTATAGGCAGGGGTGCCGTGAAGCAGAACTCCCGCGCCACCTCAGGAGCTTCGTGGCGCGCTCGCGAACGTCATATTCGTTCACGGAGAGGTACCACCTCCGGAGCTTCGCGGTGGGCTCACGAACGTCAAATGCATTCGCGGAGAGTTACCGCCTCTGGAGCTTCGCGAGACCGTGATGCACGGGTGTTTCGCATCGGTTCTTTGCATTAGTGCTTCGTGAGGGGTCTTCGCGGCGCATCGCAAAAGTCAAATGGGTTCGTGGAGCCTCTCACCTCATTGCTTTGCGGCGGCGCTCCGCGATCACGGAGGGGGGCTTCGCGAATGGGCTTCGCAAACCAGATTTCTAGCCCAACTCCAAACGTCCATAACTCCTAATCCGTAAATTCGTTCAGGCCCTACGACCTACCAATTCGAAGCTTGCGAAATGGACTACGATCATGGATCATGTATGGAATCATTTGGAAAATTTTGGGGATGCGTTTTCTGGGGTCTACAGCAACTATTGAGCTTACATGAGATTTTATGGATCTTGATATGAATACTATTAATGTAATTTTCCATATGGATTCTCTCTTTTTCAATAATGAGAAAATTTATTATTAAATAATATGGGTGTCTTTTAACACGCCTTACGGTGTGTGTCATATATTTAATGAGAGTGGGTAATGTGGTCACGTACATATGGACCTTCTGATTTTTGGGTTTCCACTTCTAAGTGACGTATATTTTTATATTGAATAAGTTAATAGTACACAAAATGTATGTATTGCTTCATAAAACATATATCCAACTAGAATGAAAATATGAGGACTTATTTGGATTATCCTTTGGATAAATGATTTATATTTACATGTGTGTCACATTGGATGGCACCAGTTCCCTTTTCTGAGAAAGATGGTGGGTCAATATCCTATTGTGTGGATTATAAAAAACGCAATCTATTTATGGTAAAAATAAGTATTTGTTTACTTGTATTGATGATTTTTTTAATCTTTGAAAGGGGGGAATAGTTCTGATTGTTTGATTTTCAATTTGGTTAATATTAGTTGAGAGTAAAATAATCTGACATTTAAAAAACCACATACCAATGTAGGTATAACCATTATGAGAACCATTTCATGAAGTGTGGTATAACTAATTTTCTTTTAGTTTTTATGGATTAATTAGAAATTATTGTCTTTAACAATCTTGATCATTTCATGGGGGTTTTGTAGATGACATTGTTTTTTACTCTATATATGAGGAGGATCTTATTCATCCTTGAAGGGCAGTTCAACAATTGTTGAGAAATCATTAACTCTATTATAAACTATCAATAAATAATTTATAAATTTGGTGATTAACATTCTTGGGGAAATGGTTTGGTACATGGTATGTTAGTTGATCCTATGAAGGTGAAGGCTATTCTGACATTGGAATAACCATAAAATGTTTTCAAGATTTAGAGCTTCTTGAGCATATCCTCCTATTATAACTAGTTAGTAATGTACTTATCCATTTTGGATTATCTGATTGCCAATCTAATTAATGTTGGAGAAAATTTTTCATGGCATGAAAAATATCATAATACCATTATCGAATTGAAAATTATTTTGACTACTGCACTGATGTTGAATCTTTGAGAGACCCGGAACGTTAATGTGGTCTTTTGCGACGCATCAAATTATAGATTGGGTTGTGTTCTTATGCAGATTGGTCACATTGTTACTTATGGATCTTAGAAACATAAGAAATAAAATAATAATTATCTAACCCATGACCTTGATCATAATTTTTTGATCCACATGATTAAGAGTTATTGACATTAACATTTTGGAGAATATTTTTCCATGTATTTTGATCAAAGGAGCTTGAGTTATATATTCTATAAAAAAATTTAATCTCCACCAAAGTCAGTGAGAATAGTTCTTGCAATCAATTTTAATTAACATCACTTATACTCCATGTAATGGGAATGTAATCACATATGTTTTTAGTATTAAGTTCCAACCCAAACCTTGAACGAATCATCTAATGAACGGAGCTTAATATAGATTTATTAACAACATCATATTAGAGTCTGGGAATCATGGTACTGGGTTGTCTGGGCCATTAATTATTTTATATCTACTATTCGGGAGATTATTCTTCAATAACAACAGCTTGATAATGAGTTAAGAGGAATTAGATGATCTTTTTTGTGTTTGGAAGATCATTGATGGCTGGTCATTCTCTATAGAGAGAACTCTGTTTTATTGAAATATGTTTTTGTAATATTATCATTTAGGAATATTGGGATGAGATATTTCTCTAATTTCATGTCGTTTTGTACCTAAGAACCATGAATATGTTCTATTAAATGTATTTAATATTCTGGTGTCTAAGAATAAGATGAGGCATTACTGATTCTATGACCCACTTTTATACTTTCCAACATGCCGTGGAAGAGCACTGGAGACCTTATAGATTTCCCATCCTCATATTGTGCCTACTTTGATGTGGGATGAGATCTCTACAATGATTTTTTATATGTTTCCTCTTACATTAATAATGAGTAATATGATTTGTGTTGTGATCAATTGAATGACTAAATCAGATCACTTTACACCCATTCTTGATACAAACTATGTTTAAGAGATGGTAAATCTCTATGTGAGAGATATTGTTCATCCTCATATATTTCCATCTACTGTAGTCCCTAATTGAGATTCACAATTTACTTTTCTTTTTCAAGAGGCGCCTTCAGGGGAACTAGGATATTAGGTTCTTTTGACTATGACATACCATCTGCATTTGGATTTTAAGATAGAAAGATATATATCAAATCTTAATGATATTCACTGCACTAGAATCCTCAAAATTGGTAGGTATTAGGATAACTGGTTGGGTATAGTTATGTTTACTTATAAAAATATATACTATTCTGTGATCCGGATGTATCCTTTTGAGGCCTTGTATGGACGGTATTGTAAATATACATCATTTTGGTCAAAGATCAGTGAAATTTCCTCAATCATACTGAGCATATTTCAAGATATGACATCAAATATTCAATTTAATTCTCAAATAATGTTGATTTAACATAGTTGGTATATGTCTTATGCCGATCTTCACCATATACTATTGTAATATTTAGTTGTTGATATGGTGGTTTTGAAATTTTATCCTCATTTAGGAATTCGCTCACTTGGGGGGATAGGGTAACATGATCCCCATTTTGTGGGACCATTTTAGGTTTTGAATATGCGGAACAATTGGTTTTGTGTTTATCAATTTTTCTACAAATAACATCGATACATATCTTGTTCCATGTATCTCCCCTATAAAATAGATTTTTGATAATTCTCATCTTCTGAGAAGTTGTGATATGAATTTCAAGTATGATATTATATGACTGAGGATCAATTTAGGATATTTGATTTTTAAATTAAGGTTCTTCGTGGGAGGATAATACAATTGGATACCGTTATATGGAAGCACGATTCTGATCATCATGAGACTTTGTTGTGTGAGGCACTAATGAGAGATAAGTAGACTCACCTTTTTTGATATGTATGATTCTTGAGAGGCTTTTGTGGATAATTTTTTTTAATATTGGTAGGATGTAACATAAAATTAAAAGTAATTAAGGTATGTTCGAATAATTTTAGAGGTCTTCCATTTTAATTGTCATGGTAGGGCTATGAAGGAGTTCGGAGGATACCTATATTTTTTAAGACAGGGATCTGTTGGAATTATCAACAGAAAACCCACTAGTTCTACAACCTAATATAGATTTACATATCTTGTAATATAGTTCTATGATTTATAAATATTAAAATAATAATAAATTATAATTTATTTAAAAAATGGGTTTTCGGTGTCTATGATATGAAACAATTACACGACGTGTAATTAGAATACGTGCCATGTAATTTCCTATGTATTGATTTATAATGGGAGGATTGGCTGATATTTCATTCCCATTCTTCAAGGTTCCTTTCTCTTGACCTAGAACCATCCCAATGTGATTTTGGACCCCTCCCACCAATCCATGTCATTTGGTTCAACGATTTATCAATATTGTGGTTGTGGTGTGACTCTCTATGTAAGCGGTCTCACTATATATCTGTGTATTTCTCATTCCCTCTTTAGGTTTTGATAGATCATCTTGGGATTAATGTATTTAAACTCTATATTTTTTATTCTTGTTTCTTGGTTGGGTTCCTAGATATTTTTTTACATTTGTTCCCATGGGCGGGTTCCGCTACAGGCATTGTGTTTCTATGAAAATGTTGGTGATTCTGTTTATGATTTACCAATTGATTTAACCCTAAATTTAATGATTTAAATTGAATTATTTTCAATTAATTTATTGAAAAACAATTATTTGTATATTTTTTAATATTTTCAAAGGAATATAAATTTGGGAAAACTCTAAATTCTCATGAATTGGGGTTTGACTGTGGAATTTGATAGAACATGGGAAATTGATCTTTGAAATTGATTTCAAAATTTTATTTTAGATTAATCCATTTAATAATTTTGATAACAACCCATTGGTTTTATCCTAGAAAAGTATTGAATTGATTAAAAATATATTTTTTTTTGGAAATTGGCTTGTAGGAATTTTAATTGTGTTAATTTTATTTTCAACTGTATTGAAATAAATATTCCGTTATAGATTATTGACTAGGAACATGAAATTCTAGGTATTTAGTGAGTTATTAAGGGAAAACATTCTTGGATGGAAATAACCTAGTAATGGATTGATGCTTCAAATCTCTATCATGATATTCTTAGAATAGATTATCCCCAGTGGGATGTTAGTTAGCCTTCCTTGGCTAGTGGTAGAGAGACGTATTTGAACATTGTTTCTTTCATAACATGAGTGTATAAGGATCCCATAACCTGGAACTATTGTTCCTCTTATGATATGATCATATTTTTTCTTTGTGATTATTTTTTTTATATTCCATTGTTTGTAAATAGTTTTTCACATTCCTTGTGAATTTATATAACCTATTTTTTATAAAATTTTTATCAATCCATTCTTTGTAAATATTTTCCAAAACTTTAAATGTAATAATGATTTAATTTAAATATGGTTTTAAATTGAAATTTCTTTTTATTTAAAATGGAATTCCATTTTTGGTTAATTATTATAGAATCGTTTAATGAGGTCCTTTGTGAGACCCTACTTGGATTTTCACACAAACCCTACCTGTTCCATTGGATTTTTCTATGTTAATATCTTCCATATTTAAAAAAGGGTAAATATCCACTTAGATTAGGTTCTGGTAGTTGATCCTTATATCATGGCGAGTTGTGTTAATTGGGTCTTGGGTTTTCATAATTATGATTTTTTAGTACTTTGTTTCTTTACATTTGGTTTTTTATACATAATTGACTTTTGGTACAATTCCCCTAAGGGTGTTTCCTTTTTAGCATAATTACTTATAACTATTTCTTCAGTTGTTTAAGTTGAGAAACTATTCCCACCATTATCTTTTATATTTCCAGTTTCTAGTCTCCCAACTTGAGGGGGTTAGGAATTCCCTTTGGACCATATTATGATTGGTCTGTGCATCAAGGTACCATGGTGTTCGGGTCGGCTCATGGCATGATGGGATGTAAATATGACCCCCACTATGGATAATATAATCAAATTTGAGTTACCAACCCAAAAAACTATCCCACCAAAAATTGTACCTCAGGTTCCTCTGAACATTCCATCCTATAGCTTGTCTGATAGAATAAATTAACGATGATATTGTGAATACTAACCAGTACTCAAAATCATAATTGTATCATCCACTTTATTATCTAGATGAAACCAAGTTAAAATCCCTATAAATTTGTATGCCCCTTTAATTATGAGATATCCTGAGATTGAAATATCCTACAATGAGTTTTTTCAACAAAATTATACATCCCTAGGGTCTATATGTTGTCAATTTTGAATGTCTATATTAATTCATACCAGAGACTCTATGTGGCCTTACAATATAAAATTTTAATTTTTTAATACACTTTTGAGGGAATGGGAGAAGCCAAAAGATTATTTCAAAAAAATAAAACCCAATAGAAAAAAATCATTCTATTCTAGAAAATTCTTAATATCATTGAATTATTCTCCATATGTATGATGAATTTTATAGAGGTTCCCATAATTTATAGATTATAATTGATGAGATCCTCAAATCAATAGACCAACCTATCTTAGTTTAGGATATATTCCTCTTGAATTATATTTCCATGTTTCTTCCATGTGGCAATATCCAATCTTGATTGTTGATCTAGTAAAGTTTCTCATAATTAAGGGTAATTTTAATTAATATCTAACACATTTTATGAAAATATTATTTTGAATCATTTAAATAAATGTATTCATTTGTTATCTCCCATAACAGATAGTGTCACTAACAGTTAAGAGAAAAGATAATAATGGAAATTTCCAAATCATGATGGGGGAATTTTTATCATATGGCCCAAGTTATAGATATTAATTTCCCACAACGAGATCATATTTTATAAACAAATAATACAAAATATAGTATAAAATTATATAATACCACATACCACATATTAAGATTATTTAAGATAAAAATATTTATTGGTTTTATATGTTGTTTCAAATCCTAAAAAGAAGTCTGATACTTATAGTCCAATGTTAATTTCACACATTTTGATAAGAGAAGTAAATGGTGGTTCAAATTTAAGAATAATTTTTAAACCAACAATAGTATCCATCATAACCATGGGAGATATAAATCTCAAAGTTGTTCTATGGATCCTCACATGAAAAGAAACCCTCCACCTTCACAATATCATGTGAAAGGCGATTTTATATAAAAAAAATATTCCCAAAGAACATATATTATTTGATATGGAAATTTCAGTTTTGAAAAAATTTCATAAATTTGGTGACTTTTAGATATGTATAGATCCAATTTCATAGGGATCTCATCTGCATTTTCATATATTTAATAAACAAGGATATCATCAAAAAAACCATGAAAAGGATATGAGATACTAATGTAATATGCTTTTCATCAAATGTTGAACTCCAAGTTATAATGGTCAAAAAATAATGATTCTATTGTTTTTAAATATTTTTTTTGTTTTTCTATAACTAACATATACTATGATCTAGGTAAAGAAATTATCTATGTACGAGACACTGTTGAGGATGGCACCGCCTACTCAAGACACCGTTGTCCATGAAATGCTGCATGCTTCAATATATATCAAAACATGAGATATTGGAAGGATTTATCACTACCATGTTATCATATATTTGGATTGAAATGGAGAAATTATAAGAAACCATCACATTTCAAACCATTAGTATTTCATACCATCAAAACGCAAAATATTTCTTAGTATGAGATACCACTAGATGAAGCACCGCCAACATCATACTATCAACAATGAAATTTAGATAAGTCTAGGACAATTTAAGAACAAACACCATGATTTTAGATGTCAAAACATATTGTAAATTTGGATAAGTATAAGAAATTTCTAGTATCACAACTCTGGTATCATACCATTAGTGAGACACCACTTTAGTAAGACACCTCTATTATTCCCATTAACATATATTTTTATAGAATAGTACTATAAATGATATTTTTATTTAAGTTAATGTTATTTAATATTTTAATCATTGTCTCTTAAATGAAGGAACAAAAAATTTTAATAGAGTTTCAAGATATGTAGTATGAGGAAGCATCGGCTCCAAATATTCTCAATGAGGTTGCTAATAAAAGTGTAGTAAACTTTATCTTGAAAATTGTGATTCATAGAATAATGTATATGATGTGGTAAAAGTAGTGAACTATTCTGAAGTTGGTAACTCTAATTTCCAGAACTATAATAGTTGTAAACTACTATAAACATTTGAATTTAAATCCAAATTACGAATTATCATATGCTTCCTGTAACAGCCCAAGATTTTATGAAAAATATTCTTTTTAATTTTATTAATGTCTTGTGTTGTACGCTACACCAAAAGGAACTTTCACAACACACATCCTTGACTTGTTTTGCATTACATGCAATCACGACCTTCCTCGATAGAGTGCGTAGTACGCAATACCGAGTTTAACTAAACAACGATATGCTATTAAAATATTATTATAACTAGCCGTTATGAATAGTAATAACAACCTTTTAAAATTTTAGAAATTTTAGCTCTCAAAATGGACTTCATTTTTGGATTCGGAGTATCAAATTTAGCCTAAGGTGAAATTTTGGTACTTTTCGGATAACTTTCATATTCTGATGAATAGTGAAAATTACTAAATTATAATTAAAAACAACTTTTTTAATCGAAATAATTAATAGTGATAAATCATTAATTTGAGTGGTTTTAAAGTATATTTAGAATATATTTTTACAATTCAATACAATGTTGGTCATTGTATGTAATTTCACATTTACACCAGACATAAACAAGTGTTAATCTTTTGATAGTTATTATCTCTTAAAAACACGCTATTTGTTGTGACAGCGGAAATTAATTATAAAATTAATTAATGCAACTTATATGTTGGGAATTTTTTAAAATAGAAATCATTTTTGAATTCAGAATATCAATTATATCCTAGGGTGAAAGTTTAGTACTTTTCTGAAAACTTTCAGTTTTTGATGAATAGTGAAACCACTAAGTGGTAGGTTAAAAACTGAATTTTGCATAAAACATAATTTTACCGCTTCTGTGAATGGAATTTCAAAAATCCGACAGACACGGTTAATATCAAGGACTAAAATGTGGTTCAATGAGATGAAAATAATTTTTGGTGAAGATTAACTTTTTACTTTTTTTACCACGGTTAATAGTAAATAGGGTAACTAAGGGTAAATATGATATTATTATTACCCTAACACATTTCCTAATTCTATTGGATAAGTGTAATTCGACCAAAAACAACCTTATGAATATAATATGACCATTTAGGTCCACTTGGATTAGATTATGACATTTAATATTATTTTATTTCATGAATAGTTAAAATAGTTAAAATCAAAGTTTAATAACTAAAACATTTTTAATATGGGGTTATACATAAGATAAATTCGACTATAAATATTAATTAGAAAGCTAAAAAGATTTCCTACATAATGATATTTTATTTATAATTTTTAGACTTTAAATAAATTAATTTACCTATGACACAACGATGATGCAGTAATTACCCTTTTAATGAAATATTAACATAATTGATGTTATAAATGCTCAAATGAATGTAATTTGAGACTTTTTATGAATTACACTAATTTTATAGGTTAATATTATATATTAGTGTTGATTTAATCAACTTGGTTCGAACATATAATTCTGTTATTACTTTAAAAAAAATCATATATCAAGTAGTGTCAAAATTGACACAAAATAGTTTTTAAATCAAATATTATATTATTAATTGTTATTTTATTACTAAAAATCTAAGGATCGGCCAAATGACTTAGATAAGGATATATATATTAATAATAAACAATTGGGGGTTCGTTTGGCATTTATAGTAAGTGTATTAACCATATAATGAAAGAAAACAAAAAGACACGGTAAAAGTTAAATTATTTAACTTAGAGTTAAATCTAATTGATAAGGTTAAAATAATACCCTAAAATTGTCTAAATCCTATTAGTTGATATTATTTCGACCCATCCCCACTTTATCTTAGAAATAAGACCCTTTGGAACCATTATAAACCGATTTTGACATTAATATAAAATAATATTTTGAGGTATTCCTAAGGTGCCCCTCTCCTCCCTTATAAAAGGACACCTCCTCCCCCTCCTCCTCACACCAATTTGAGCACTCAAGCTCGGCCAACCTCTGCCAAAATACCTTCTCCACTTCTCTAGAATAATCCTAGAGGTCTTGGTCTTCTTCAAAGACCAATCTTAGTTCCCTAAGTGGAGGATTCAAAGAGGCGTTTCAAAGAAGAGGTAATATCCATTACCGATCTTTTCAATTTTTTTCTTCTTCAACTTCTTCTTCTTTAGTTGTTTCATGATAAAGTTATAACATAAGTATTAATTACATACTGATATGTTATTATAAATATGAAACAACTCTAATTAACCTTCTATCCATCCTACGGAAAAAGGAAATCCCCGCGCGTGCGTACGTACGGAATACCGTCTCCACACCGTGGTGTAATCTATTTTCCGCCACCACCTTAATTGGATGGGTATAATGGTTTAATGAGTAAATATATATGATTATTATAAAGTGATATTGATACTGAAATAGTATACATACACTTCAACATAATTCCACGGCCATGGGAATGATATCATCGCTCGTGCGTACGTACGGACTACCGTCTCCACGACGCGATGAGATTCATTATCAATGATTAACCATTCATGAATGATTATAAAGTATATATAATAAGTACTAATGAAATATATTACATAATAATGATACTGGAATTATTTATATGTATGTCATCTACTTAATTACATTCAATTCAATAAGGAAACGAAAACAGCGTTCATGCGTACGTACGGACTACCGTCTCCATGAACGGTGTATTTCTGTCCATTTACTGATTTATTATATATGTATATTCTGAATATATATATATAAATCATGTTTTATATTCTGGAATTAAGTAATCATGATCTAACTTATCATATGAATAATTACAAGTTAAAAACACGAAGGACAAATGAGACGATTTTACCCAAAACGCTACTTTAACATGAATTTACAAAAGAACGGGTAATATAAAGTCATAAGTGGATCATATATGATATAATAACAATGAATCTGATTCTGGAATAAGTCAATAACATTATTTAAATCATTATACTGGAGGTTCGGACACCTACAAAGCAAGTCGGACCTAAGGTAAGGGAAAGATCACAATCTCAATTTTTATCCGAGATTGTTTATACTTTGGTATTTACTGGGGTGAATTTTATCATCCACATCTATGTTTCCTCAATATGTAATATTATTTCCATCCACGTACAATTGTTTAAATCCAATTTTACCCTTCGGTGAGTTTTTAGTAAAAGATATTAAGGGAATCTTTTGTCGTTTTTCGTACGAGGTACTTTTTTACTTTTCCGACAAAAGTACGAAGAATGTTTTTTTTAACTTATACGGCAAGAATGGATTTTTAAAACATTATTTCCAAGAATCTTCCTTTTCAAGTTTATTTTTAATCAAATTCATTTATTTTAAAGTCATATGACATGTTATGAAAGGAAAAATCTTTTTGAAGAAGAAAGGATATTTTCCTCAAGAATGGAGTTCAAGTGTTTTATCAAAATTATTTTCCATCTAAGATAATAAAGGGTTCTGTTTTTATCCCTATTATTACATTGATTTGATCATGTTGTGATGGAATTATATTTATGAATTCATTTATCATGTCATGATGTTTAAGATTCCCATTTGTATTACATGGGTTATGCAATGATGTATGATTTATGATTTTGTGGCACACATAAGAATGGTATCATTATGAGATGGGTGGAAACTATATCTCCATCCAATGCATTGGGTAAAGATTTTATATCTCATGAGATAGACATGGCTGAAATGGTAGTTTATACCGGTTCAGTGAAACAGGACTGAAACGAGGGTTACTCGATTCAGAAAGGGACTTTGTCCACTAAGATAGTCTTGGCAATGAGTCTTGACTAACATGGAATGATTCTCTGTGATTATGTGTGTATGCCACAAAGTTTCATGTTTTAAGTTATGATTATTGTGATTACATTTCACTGCCATAATTTATCCCATGTTATGAAATTATGATCTCTTTTGCAGGTTAAGATTTCCAAAAGTTATGTGCTTGTGTATATGATGTGATTGATATTTCTTTTGTTTACCCTTACTGAGCATTTGAGCTCACCCTTTTATGTTTTCTTTTCCCCAGGATATAAAAAAGGGTTTTAGGTAAAAAAAAGGGAAGATCTTTATGGGAGATTTTGAAGATCTTTCACCACCATTAGAAGATTATATTCCGAGTTTCCAAAGACACTAAACTATTACGATCCTTGTGTGTGTGTTTTTTGTTATGTACTAAGTATTCTGCAAATGTAATGTAATGACCATGTACGTCAAGTTTCGGGTCTCTACAGTTGGTATCAGAGGAAAGGTTTAGTCAACCTTTGGAAACTAGGATGCGAAAACGTTAGTAAGATCCATTGAGATATTTATAAGGTTTTTCTAGGGATGTCCCTAAGGTTAAGTATACGTATAGGTTATAGTACTAGAACTACGCTAACAATCATAGAATTAAACCTAAGATGTTAGATATTGAAGGTACTCCCCCATTATTATGTTGTTTTCCCTAGCATGATTTTTGCCTCTCACACTATTCTTTTTGGGTTTTAGACGATGGCTGGAACCCGAAGTAACCGTGTTGATCAATGCAATGGACAATGCAATGATTGTCCTCCTGAACAAACAAATATTATGGGAGATGGAGTGAAAAATCTTATTGCTATACTTACACAAGCTATGAATCATTCTGGACTTCCAAATGAGCAGAGAAGGGAACAATATTCTATTGAGTCCTTCATGAGGCAACGTCCACCTTCTTTCAGTGGGTCTTCTGATCCACTTGTTGCTGAACAATGGATTAGTACCACTGAAAAGATATTTTCAGTTCTTCAATGTTCTGAACATGATAAAGTCATCTTATCAGTATAACGTTTGGAAGGTGAAGCTGATCAATGGTGGAATCTTATCAAGAATACAAGGCAAAGAGATGAAATTGAGTCCATGGAATGGGAAAAGTTCAAGAACTTATTTTTCAATAAGTACTTCCCTCGTATTCTTCGAACAAAGATGGAGAAGGAGTTTCTTGAACTAAAGCAAAAGGATGATGAATATGTTGGTATATACGAAGCGAATTTTACAAGACTTGCAAGGTATGCATCTGGCATTATCATCCAACATGAAAGTAAAGTTGATCGATTTTTCAGTGGCTTAAAACCAAGTCTTCGAAGGGCATTATCTATACGAGACTTCAGTAGCTATGAAGAAATTGAGCGTTGTGCTATGAAGGTAGAAATGGAAGTTGATGTTACATATCCATCTCATGGTTTTGAAAAGAAACGAAAGATGGAGTTCAAGGAGAAATCTTAGAATAATGGTGAAAATAAAATGAATGTTTCCTTATGCTCAAAGTGTGGAAAGAAGCATGGAGGAGATTGTATTAAAGGGACTAGAAAATGTTTTAAGTGTGGAAAAGAAGGTCATCGAGTAGCTGAGTGTCGAAGTAATGGAAAAAGGGTATCTAATGATGTGAACAAAGCAAACACTGCAGAGAACGCACCACCAACACTTTAATGTTTCAAGTGCAAGGAGATGGGACATTATGCCAATAAATTCCCTAATCCAAGGGTTAGTGACGATCAACATGAGCAACCACTGAAGGCAAAGGACAAAGGGAAGTCACATGCGATCACTATTGGCAATGTTGAATATGACAACGATGTGGTTGACTGATTAAGTGTTTATGTAATGGGATTCCAAAATAATGTTGTATCATTGAGTATTGCAATATTTATTGATGTGGTATTCAAAGTGATTTAGATATTTTTTGGAAATAAGATAATATGCGCATAATGAAGGGAAAACGAGAAAATGAAATGTTTAATAGTATTCATGAGCTCATGATTGATATAAGGACTAAGTGATATCATGGTTTGAGTATATATAATTTTGAGTATTTTGGTATGTGGAAAGTGTTAACTTTAAACTGCATTCATGTTTTCACTAAGTTATTCAAGAGAATACATGATTAAGGACTTTGAATGTTTGGAATGTGACTAACAAAACATATCTTATGATATATGGGGATCAACGATGGTATTAAATCTCAGGTAATCGTTTTCACTATGTTATGATAGTGGACTGCAGTATTATGGATAAGCCTAAAGATTGAAATGGATTATGTTGGACATAAGTGAGTATTGTTTAAGGATAGAAGTTTTTTTTCGATATTATTGATGGGATGTTATAGTAATGTAGTTTTAGAAAAAGGACAACCTGCAGGATGGGCGACAGCCCATCGCGTCGGACAAGGCTGTAGGAATCGAACCCACAACCGAAGTGCGACCGGCCTTTATCACCTACCACTGGCCTACAGGAAGTCCCTGTTTAGTAGAAACTAGTTTTATTATATTAAGCAGTATGATATATGAAGTATAAGTCCATTTTAGGAACAATATATGATTAATCTCACTATTGATCGACTTATGTATATAATTTTTGCTAACCTTTTGTTTGAGACAGATGGAATGACCTGTCATTCTATCACATGATCTGCTAACACTTCACGAATAACAAATTCAACTTCATTTATTTAAGAGATGAAGTGGAAATTGTTCAAGGCACGAACAACAGTGAGACTGTACCAAAATAAAGTAAGTATTTATTCTAATTCAAATTTTCAACTTTAGGGAAATGATCTTGAAAACCAAAAATGTTGTCCTAGTGCCCTTATATCCGATGAATCAGATGGTACCCTAGATCATCACAAATTTATGGCTTTGTGATTGCTAGCTTTTCCATAGCCATGTTCTCTACCACTCTCCATCAAAACATGATGGTTAGATTTCTCTTCCATATCCATATTTTCACCTATGTGGAAACCCAGTGATTAGTTTATTTGGTTAACCGTTACGTTTCATACTTTTGTTTTTAAAGATAAGTTTTGGTATTCCTTTTTACGATGTGGGTTTCTATCAAAGAAACTTTCAAATAGTAAACCATTTATAACCCCAACGAATTTTGAGGGCGAAATTCATTTTAAGGGGGGTAGAATGTAACAGCCCGAGATTTTATGAAAAATATTCTTTTTAATTTTATTAATGTCTTGTGTTGTACGCTACACCAAAAGGATCTTGCACAACACACATCCTTGACTTGCCTTGCATTACACGCAATCACGACCTTCCTCGATAGAGTGCGTAGTACGCAATACCGAGTTTCACTAAACAACGATATGCTATTAAAATATTATTATAACTAGCCGTTATGAATAGTAATAACCACCTTTTAAAATTTTAGAAATTTTATCTCTCAAAATGGACTTCATTTTTGAATTCGGAGTATCAAATTTAGCCTAAGGTGAAATTTTGGTACTTTTCGGATAACTTTCATATTCTGATGAATAGTGAAAATTACTAAATTATAATTAAAAACAACTTTTTTAATCGAAATTATTAATAGTGATAAATCATTAATTTGAGTGGTTTTAAAGTATATTTAGAATATATTTTTACAATTCAATACAATGTTGGTCATTGTATGTAATTTCACATTTACACCAGACATAAACAAGTGTTAATCTTTTGATAGTTATTATCTCTTAAAAACACGCTATTTGTTGTGACAGCGGAAATTAATTATAAAATTAATTAATGCAACTTATATGTTGGGAATATTGTAAAATAGAAATCATTTTTGAATTCAGAATATCAATTATAGCCTAGGGTGAAATTTTAGTACTTTTCTGAAAACTTTCAATTATTGATGAATAGTGAAACCACTAAGTGGTAGGTTAAAAACTGAATTTTGCATAAAACATAATTTTACCGCTTCTGTGAATGGAATTTCGAAAATCCGATAGACACGATTAATATCAAGGACTAAAATGTGGTTCAATGAGATGAAAATAATTTTTGGTGAATAGTAGCTTTTTACTTTTTTTACCACGGTTAATAGTAAATAGGGTAACTAAGGGTAAATATGATATAACTATTACCCTAAAACATGTCCTAATTCTATAGGATAAGTGTAATTCGACCAAAAACAACCTTATGAATATAATATGACAATTTAGGTCCACTTGGATTAGATTATGACATTTAATATTATTTTATTTAATGAATAGTTAAAATAGTTAAACTCAAAGTTTAATAACTAAAAGATTTTTAATATGGGGTTATACATAAGATAAATTCGACTATAAATATTCATTAGAAAGCTAAAACGATTTCTTACATAATGATATTTTATTTATAATTTTTATACTTTATATAAATTAATTTATTTATGACACAACGATGATGCAGTAATTACCCTTTTAAGGAAATATTAACATAATTGATGTTATAAATGCTCAAATGAATGTAATTTGAGACTTTTTATGAATTACACTAATTTTCTAGGTTACTATGATATATTAGTGTTGATTTAATCAATTTGGTTCGAACATATAATTCTGTTATGACTTTCACAAAAATCATATATCAAGTAGTGTCAAAATTGACACAAAATAGTTTTTAAATAAAATATTATATTATTAATTGTTATTTTATTCCTAAAAATCTAAGGTTCGTCCAAATGACATAGATAAGGATATATATATTAATAATAAACAATTTGGGGTTCGTTTGGCATGTTATAGTAAGTGTATTAACCATATAGTGAAAGAAAACAAAAAGACACGGTAAAAGTTAAATTATTTAACTTAGAGTTAAATCTAATTGATAAGGTTAAAATAATACCCTAAACTTGTCTAAATCCTATTTGTTGATATTCTTTCGACCCATTCCCACTTTAGCGTCGAAATAAGACCCTTTGTAACCATTATAAAACGATTTTGACATTAATATAAAAAAATATTTTGAGGTATTCCTAAGGTGCCCCTCTCCTCCCTTATAAAAGGACACCTCCTCCCCCTCCTCCTCACACCAATTTGAGCACTCAAGCTCGGCCAACCTCTGCCAAAATCCATTCTCCACTTCCCTAGAATAATCCTAGAGGTCCTGGTCTTCTTCAAAGACCATGATTAGTTCCCTAAGTGGAGGATTCAAAGAGGCGTTTCAAAGAAGAGGTAATATCCATTACCGATCTTTTCAATTTTTTTCTTCTTCAACTTCTTCTTCTTTAGTTGTTTCATGATAAAGTAATAACATCAGTATGACTTACATACTGATATGTTATTATAAATATGAAACTACTCTAATTAACCTTCTATCCATCCTACGGAAAAAGGAAATCACCGCGCGTGCGTACGTATGGAATACCGTCTCCACGCCGTGGTGTAATCTATTTTCCGCCACCGCCTTAATTGGATGGGTATAATGGTTTAATGAGTAACTATATATTATTATTATAAAGTGATATTGATACTTAAATAGTATAAATACACTTCAACACAATTCCACGACCATGGGAATGATATCATCGCTCGTGCGTACGTACGGACTACCGTCTCCACGACGCGATGAGATTCATTCTAAATGATTAACCATTCATGAATGATTATAAAGTTTATATAATAAGTACTAATGAAATATATTACATAATAATGATACTGGAATTATTTATATGTATGTCATCTACTTAATTCCATTCAATTCAATAAGGAAACGAAAACAGCGTTCATGCGTACGTACAGACTACCGTCTCCATGAACGGTGTATTTCTGTCCATTTACTGATTTATTATATATTTATATTCTTAATATATATATATAAATCATGTTTTATAATCTGGAATTATGTGATCATGATCTAAGTAATCATATGAATAATTACAAGTTAAAAACACGAACGACAAATGAGACGATTTTACCCAAAATGCTACTTTAACATGAATTTACAAAAGAACGGGTAATATAAAGTCATAAGTGGATCATATATGATATATTAACAATTAATATGATTCTGGAATAAGTCAATAACATTATTTAAATCATTATACAGGAGGTTCGGACACTTACAAAGCAAGTCGGACCTAAGGTAAGGGAAATATCACAATCTCAATTTTTATCCGAGATTGTTTATACTTTGGTATTTACTGGGGTGAATTTTATCATCCACATCCATGTTTCCTCAATATGTAATATTATTTCCATCCACGTACAATTGTTTAAATCCAATTTTACCCTTCGTTGAGTTTTTAGTAAAAGATATGAAAGGAATCTTTTGTCGTTTTTCGTACGAGGTACTTTTTGACTTTTCAGACAAAAGTACGAAGAATGTTTTTTTTAACTTATACGGCAAGAATGGATTTTTAAAACATTATTTCCAAGAATCTTCCTTTACAAGTGTTAAAGTTTATTTTTAATCAAATTCATTTATTTTAAAGTCGTATGACATGTTATGAAAAGAAAAATGTTTTTGAAGAAGAAAGGATATTTTCCTCAAGAATGGAGTTCAAGTGTTTTATCAAAATTATTTTCCATCTAGGATAATAAAGGGTTCTGTTTTTATCCCTATTATTACATTGATTTGATCATGTTGTGATGGAATTATTTTTATGAATTCCTTTATCTTATATGAATTCATTTATGATGTCATGATGTTTAAGATTCCCATTTGTATTACATGGGTTTTGCAATGATGTATGATTTATGATTTTGTGGAACACATAAGAATGGTATCATTATGAGATGGGTGGGACCTATATCTCCCTCCAATGCATTGGGTAAATATTTTATATCTCATGAGATAGACATGGATGAAATGGTAGGTTATACCGGTTCAGTGAAACAGGACTGAAACGAGGGTTACTCGATTCAGAAAGGGACTTTGTCCACTAAGATAGTCTTGGCAATGAGTCTCGACTAACAAGGAATGATTCTCTATGATTATGTGTGTATTCCACAAAGTTTCATGTTTTAAGTTATGATTATTGTGATTACATTTCACTTCCATGATTTATCCCATGTTATGAAATTATGATCTCTTTTGCAGGTTAAGATTTCCAAAAGTTATGTGCTTGTGTATATGATGTGATTGATATTTCTTTTGTTTACCCTTACTGAGCATTTGAGCTCACCCTTTTATGTTTTCTTTTCCCCAGGATATAAAAAAGGGTTTTAGGTAAAAAAAATGGAAGATATTTATGGGATATTTTGAAGATCTTTCACCACGATTAGAAGATTATATTCCGAGTTTCCAAAGACACTAAACTGTTACGATCCTTGTGTGTGTGTTTTTTGTTATGTACTAAGTATTCCGAAAATGTAATGTAATGTCCATGTACATCAAGTTTAGGGTCTCTACACTTCTTACCTTCACTCAAATAATAATAATCTACAACACACTCTTTTCTTGATGTTTCTCAATATATCCTGAGTCAATCTTCACTAATGAATCAAACCAGGAGTTAGATGATGCATTACAATAAACTTAGAACATCTAAACTCTAATTTTATAGTTTTTATTGTTCTATTTTTATGTATAACTTTTGAAAATTATGCGATATAATATTTTTCTTATAAGCACGATGTCTTCTGTACTAAATTTTTAGATACTCTATATCTTCTCAAACTCTTTCATATTTGTTTCTCCCATGAATAAGAATGGTAGAGGTCCTTCTATGTCTTGTTTATCTTTAATCCATCAAATTACATTGGAAGAGGTCATTTTTTGACCTGGACAGTGTGTTAAATATTGTAAAAACCAAATCCTTGTTATTTATCATTGTTTTTATTTTATATAAACAACTTTGTGGTAGGTGATCAAATCTGTATAGGAATAATACTTGACATGAGACTAAGTCTCTTGTATTCATTCGTTTTCCTCTGTGTTTTATTTTTGTTTTACATTATTTCTACTATAATAATGTAAATTTTTTAACTGTAAACAATATATTTTATTTGATAGTTTATCTTAAAATATTATCATAGAGTATTTTTTTAAGAAAACTAATTTCATATGATCAAATAATATTGTATAATATTCATCTGTGACCTAATAAATAGGTAGAGAGATTAATATCTATGTTATACTACTTATTTTTGATAAACTGGGATATATTTGAATATTTGAGGGATTTCAAAATAATCCATTTTAGATAGAAACTTTTTGTGGGTTCTCAATTCAGCCCCTCTTAAGATACTCACTTTGACCAAAATTTTGGTTTCAAAGGAAATTATTTCTATGGTATTACTGATTTTAAAATCATTTTAACTGTGATTTATCTTTCACATTAATGATATTATAATTATATTATTGTTAAATTTAGTTCATTAAAATGTACAATCCATAATAATTTTCTACTACATATGACCCACTTTTTAATGGAAAAAATTATGCTCATTCGATGATTAAAATGAAAATTAATATAGAAAGTATGGGTTTGAAATCTAGTCTAATATAGAAGATAAATATGAGTTATTTAATACTGATAAAGATACCTGGTATGATGATACTAGAGAAACATATAATAATAATTTCAAGGAAATTATTTTTCCTTAATGTGCATTAGTATACGAAGAATTTAACAGAATATCTTCATTTAAATGAACTTTCGAGATTTTGGACACTATATTTGTTTCCCATGAGTGAACATCGAATGTTGAAGATGTGAGTCACAATACATAAACTATTAAATATGCTAATTTAAAAATAAATCCTAATGAATAAATTTCTGACTTGTATCTCATGTTCAATGACATTTTTAATACATTATACACTCTTGGAAACCATGTATCATATAAGGATCAGACCATGTAAATAATGATTTGTATTCTAGAAAGATGGAGAGGCATATTAGTTTCAACTAGAGAATCATGTGACATAAGTAAATTTCATGTGAAGGATTTTATTTGAATGATTATGATTTATAAAGTGTAATTAAATTTATATAATGAAGTGGATGATGATCCCAAAATAATTTCATTTTACTTCAAGACTACTTCCCTTAGACAATAGAAGAGAAAAGGAAAAGATAAGGTACAAGATTTCAGTTTCAGTGATAGTGAATCACCCTATTATAGTGATAAGGAGACGTCTTACCTACCCAAAAGATTCAAAATATTTTACCTAAATAAAAAGATTTTTGAAAATAAAATTATTATAAAATGTATGAAAATAGAAGAATTTGGGAGAATTATTTGATGAAGGATGATGATCCAAAGGAATATTTCTTCTATGAATGTAAGAGGAAAGGCCATATAAATTCTAACTATGGAAACAATAATTACAGAAATAAAATATGATGATATGACGGGAGATATAAAAATTCCACAAAGGAAACATGGGTTGAATCAGAGGATATCTCCACTGACTTGAATGCATCTCCAAATGAGAGTCTAGACCGATAAAAAATGTGTTTTATGACTAACTATAGTGAGGTACAAGACATACATATTTTTTCCAGTATTTATTATGTGTAGCTGTCTGATGATTCAAAAAATGAAAAAAAATTGAAGATAATATATAAAATGATTAATTATTTGGATATTATAATATTCTATATGATACCTTTAATGAATTAAAGGATAATTATAAAAATGTTAAAATACATCATTATTTAACTGTAATTATAAAATATTAACTATCAATATGAAAATTGAAAAATACTCAACCTCTCTATGAAAACACTTAACATAGACTATCAAATGAGAAATTAAAAAAAGATAATGAAAATTTTAAAAATGGTTATGAGAAGCTCAAACAAATATTGGGAAAAAAACTTTCTGTCAAATATGTTACTAGAATACAGTAGGATCCTAGACAGAGAATAATATCTCAAAGTAATTTTGTTCATAAATCTTGACCTGAAATTTCTACTACAAATAACTAATTGAAAAGACTAAACAATTATTTTATTTATGAATTTTTTCAATATTTTTATTGGAAACCCATTTGGAAAATGAAGGTTTCCAATTCCATGATTACCGACCATTTGGGACCTAAACAAATTTGGGTACCCAAATCATTTCTTATTTAAAACAAGTTTTATATGAAAAATGACTAAAGTCTTCCTATATAAGTCAATTGTATATGTAAAGTGGTTATTCAATTAATATGATAGTATATTATTCATGATTCTGTTGTGTCATAATGTATGGTGGTGGACATTTCACCTTTGAATATAATACAAAATGAATGAATATCATTCTTCGCCTGATTGAATCAAAAATTCAGTTTTAATTTCTAATGTTTATTTATTGATTGTTTAATTTATAATATGCAAAGATTGTATTATTTATGTGGTTTTGGTTTTTATATTATGTTTTGTAATGATGCTTGAAATTTTTTTTATTATATAAATGATTTAATATTTAAGAATTTGTGAAATGAAAATATTTATGTTATAGATTTGAATTCATTAATTGCTCAAAAAAATTCGTTCTTATGTTCCATTCCTAAAGAGTTGTGGCTTTTGCATAGGATTCTAAGACATTACAGCATTAAGCCTCGTAGGAACCAATATATGAAATGGTTAGTTAAAGATATACCTAATCTTGAGTTCCCAATTGAAAATGTTTGTAATCCCTATAAAAAAGGGAAAAACACAAACTGACATTTAAACTAATGAATAAAATGTCAACTTATCAACCTATTGAGTTCGTTCACATGGATTTGTTTGAAACATCTAGTGTTTCAAGTCAAAATGGGAAGATATATATTTATTTTCTTGTAGATGATTTATCTAGGTATACTTGGGTATATTTTCTAGCACACAAAAGTGAATTATGATCTTTCTCTACCAAGTATGATAATTCTGTGGAAATCATAGTGGACATTTATGTTAAACATTAAGGAGTGAACATGGTTGTGAGTTGGGAAATTATGATTTTGAATCATTTTTATCAATAAATGGATAAACTCATTATTTATCTTCCCCTAGGCCGCCCTATCATAATGGAATTGTTGAAATAAGAAATAGAACCTTATAGGATATATCATAGACTATAGAAAACAAGTATGACCTACCTATATATTTTTATGAAGAAGCTATCAATGCATCCATATATATCATCAATATAGTTTGGATTAGATATATACTTAAGAATACCCCTTATAGGATGTCAAAAAAATGGGAAACTTATAGTTAATTACTTTATATATTTGGTTTCAATGTAATTATTCTCAATACTAAAGATTATCTCAAAAAAAATCTTCCAAAAGTGATTAAATAATTTTCCATTGTTATTGGATCTTAAGAAAAGAATTTGGATTTCTCAATAATAATACCAATATTGTTGAAGAATCATCCCCCATCAAATTTGAAGAAACTGATCCACATGAACCAAATACCTATTTAGAAAATCTGGATGGTGATTTGTGTTCTCTGAATTCAAATTCTTAAAAATAGGACTTGATCTTCAAACTAGTAGGAAAACCATCCAGTTCTAATAAATTTCAAGCACATTCGGAACATAAACCTAAAAATCCAAAAGTGACTAGTCCCTCATTCTCTAAAGCTATTAAAACTAGAGTGTGTCTTCCGTTATATTCTATTGTAAGTGATTTAAATAAAAGAACAGAAACTAATGATTCTATGTGAAAGAAATTTGAACATAAATATTTCTTGTATCAGATTGAACTTAATAATATCAATGAAGCTATTAATGGTGGATTTTGGGTAATAGATACATCATAACAATTGAATCAGTTCAAATGAAACAATGTATAGAAATATGTAGATATTCCCTAGGACACCTTGACTATTAGAACTAAATGGGTGTTTTGGAATAAATTTGATGAGTTGGAAACTATTGTTAGAAACAAGGATAGTCTTGTAGCATAAGGTTATAGTTTAGAAGAATGAATTTAATATAATTAATCCTTTATACCTATGTCCAGAATTGAATCCATATGAATTAAGCTCTCTTAAACAACACATTTAGATTTCATGATTTATCAAATGGATAAAAAGAGTGCATTCTCAAATGGATTTATATTTAAACAACCCCATGGTTTTCAATTACCTCATTTTCAGAATCATGTTTTAAAATTATCCAAATAAATATATAGTTTAAAACAAGATCCTAGATCTTGGTATAATTGGCTTATTAATTTTTTTATTTTGAAATGATTTTAAAAAGATATAGCTGATTTTACTCCATTTATATAATGAATTTTAAAAATATGTATTATTATTAAAAATCTATGTTGATGATATTATTTTATTATATTCAATAAAATATATTTTGACTAAAAAATTTTACATGATGAAAAATAAATTTTAAATGACTATTATGGGTGAACTCAAAATCATTCTTCGATTTCAGATTTTCCAAAATAGGTAACAAATTTTTTTAAACCATAATAAACACAAAAAATATCTTCTGAAATGTTTTATATTTTATTTCACTATGATTTTAGGTACTCTTATTAGTACCACCATTTAGTTGGATCTTGATGATGTTTAGAAACCAGTTACAAAGGTATGAGTGGAAGTATTCTTTACTTGACTGTTAGATGACTGAATATTATGTTCAGTGTATGTATGTCTGTTTTTATTCAAGGAAATCAATAAGAGGCAAACCTTGTTGTTATTAAAAGGATTTTCAAATAAATCACATATAAAATCAATATAGGATTCTTTTAGCCAAGAGTAAATTAATTTTATTTAGTAATATATTTAGATTTTCAATATGGAGGATGCATGTTTGACAAAAGAGCACCTCAGAAACATGTTACGTCTTAGGCACATCTCTTGTTTCACAGTGTAGTAAAAAAAAAATCCATCGTATACTAATAAAGATGAGTACATATCTGTAAGTAGTTATTGTGCAAAAATTTTTTCGATGAAACAGACTCTACTAGACTTTGGATATCAATTCTGAAATTTACATTTAAATTGTGATAACACATATGCTATTAAAATTTCTAGGAATCTCGTTTCACTATCTAGGACAAAGAACATATATATAATATATCACATATTGAGAGAATTTTTTTGAAATTTAGATATAAATCATAATTTTTTTAGCACATAATGTCAGTTAGATGATATTTTCATTAAGAATTTGAATTCTGAAAGAATGAATTCTATAAAACATGAGTTGGGAATTATAAATTTTGACAATGATCCATTTTACATGTTATATCATTGTAATTGACATATTTTTTGGTGATATTTCATTGTATTGTCATGTTATTGTATTATCGTTCCATTGTCTTGTCTTTTCGTTGGCTGTCATACTGTTTGTATTTCATGCCATTGTATTTTAGGTGTTTTTGAATTTTTATGTTTCTTGATATTTTGGAACTGTCAGTTTATTTTCTAATTTATGTTATATCTATAGTCGATTGCAAGTTTCTTCCTCTGTTATCAGTTTTGGTTTCATCTATTAATTGAATTTTAGAATGCCTAGTGTCCTAAATTATATTAATGCATATTCTCAACACCCCTTGATCTCTATGCAACACTGTCATGTCCCTATCAAGCCTAGTGAATGACTTTCATGTCTCTTATTTCAAACCTTCTCCTACCCTCAATGAATATTTTAGAATTGATCTAAATGCTGATAATGAAACATTAATTTGATATTTCTATTTCTAAGTCTAAATATTCCAAGAAGAATAAAAAGGAGTCAATTGTGACTTCTCCCATTGCTCCATTAGACCCTAATCTTGCCAACAGATTTTTTGTACCAGAAAATAATGTTTAATCAATGTGGTTATTTTCTTGTAAGTCCATGGTACATAAATTACTTCATGATCAGGGATGGTTGTAATGGTTTTCCACCAAAAAAAAAGACCAATATACCATATGCTAGCCTATTTGTTTTATAATAATGTATAGTTTGTGTTTGATGAAGATGTTTCAAGTTGGATTAGAAGTCAGGTGAAAGGACATGTTTTTCGTTTTCTGTCAAAAAAATAGGCTCATTGTTTAGGTGTTCTCCCTGATGGAATCTATAAGGATTACCAAGGTAGTTTTCCAGAATCTAGTGAATTGGTTATGTATGAGTATTCTCTTTTCATGCTTAAAGGAGATGGAAACACCTGAAGGCCTATTTCCTCCGATTTGGATGGATAATGTAGAATGATTTTTATGTTTTGTAGCACACGATTATCCCGAAGAAGGGTGATTATGCAACATTAAGATACCAATATGTATGTATTCTATCTTTGATGAAATAAGGTCACAATATAAGTCTTTATAGATACCCTATGTTTCATATGTGTGAAATGACCTAGAAATATTTAAGATCTAATTCATTGATCAATCTAAATATGATTTCTTCAACATTGATGGACAAGGTCCTAGTTGCTGAGAATGATGAGTCTAGTATTGACTAGGGTGGTTTTTTTCTAATGAGTGGAATGAACGTAAGATAGAACCCCTAGAATAAATAGTGGGTTAGAGATTCTGGGAAGTTATATGCTGAGTATAATCTGGTTAGCCATACAACTAGACCAAATGATGATATTTATCCAGGAATGTAGCCTGATGATGTAATAGAATACTCTGACAAGGATAAGGAGGATGATATTGTTGAAGAAGTACAAAAAGAACCATATATTGATGTAGTGAGTGAACATGATTAAATTCTGAGGATTCTCCCATTACCTTTTGAGATTCTATTCCACCTAAGAGGTTTCCATAAAGAGTAAAATTGGTTAAGAGTGATGGAAAAGAGACTGAGGTAACAATAGAGGAGTAGTATAAATGTTTCAAATCCATTGAAAATGACGATGAGGATAATATGGAATGAGAATAATAATATGATGATGATAATGGGTTTGAAATAGTTAATTATAAAGAGAATGATCAAGGTGGTTCTAGTGGTTGAATCAAAATAATTAAAGTAAAGATGCCTCCAGAGGTTCATGATATAGTTGTTGACATGGATAAATCCCCATATATTGAATTTTTTCATAAAGATCCACCAATTGGTGATGTTGAGTCATATTATTTTTTCTCTAATCAAGTGGTATCTCACACTTCTATGGATGATAATATCGGAGTTGTAGTTTCTCTAGAATATCATGTAACTGAACTAGTGAAAAAGGAGCCTATGAAGGAAGACTTTGGATATCAATATTTTGTTGATTCGAATGTTGATAAACCCAATGTGGTTATGATTTTGGAAGTTGAATTCACATTTTTTGTTCAATAATGGGATGTTTCGATAATTGATATTAATTCTATTAGTACCAATTTAAATGCTAAGTCTTCTACTGATACAACACAGAGCTTGGATTCACAATATTTCAAAGAATTCCATACATCTATTTTATAGTTTTTACCTAGAAATTGTTCATATTTTCTCAAAAGTATATAGATAATCATGTATGTACCTTCTGGATTCTTCCCTCCTATAACTTCATTATATGTTTTTATGTTTTCCTAGAGATAATTTTATCCCATGTTTGAAGAATGGGGAAAATTCAGTAAATGTACACCAAATCGTGATAGACTGGAGGTTCAAACTGAAAGTGATCACATGGGGTACTTGATAGCTCAAATATATTTTGATGGGCTTTTGGAAGTGTTCTCATGTTTCATAACTCTTAAACCTAACCATATTACAACACCTTCTTCTATTCTAGTTGATGTAGTCACTAATGGTGACATGAATTATTTTGTTAAGATGTTGATGTATGATTTTAATTTGAACATAAATAATCAACCTCCTCAATAAAATTTCATCGATGAGGAAAATTCAGGGTACATATTTTATATGGATATTCAACATATCGAACCTAAGATCATGAATCATATTTATGAGATATAAATTGACCATAGGTGGCTACTTAGTGAACTGGAATCTCAAAAGTCTTTGATTGAAGAGATGAAATATGATTTTAAAATCTTATCTAGATGTCATCTTTTAAATCCATGAAGATACCTCTTATGATAATTTTTTTTGTCACTCCTCCTCTTCTAGTTTTTCTTCTTGATGTCATCCAATTATTTATTAGAGAGGAAGTTATATCTACCTTTAGTGTTCCCTCTAGTGGATAACCTGTAATTCCTTTAGAAATATTAATGAAGTTTGAGCAAGGACCTAAGAATGATCAGATGATGATGAGAAAGTATGACAATTATAGGGATGATTCTAAAAAGAATATTACTAATTCAATCAAGATTTATCTCTTAAGGATTTATACTAATCCTACAATGGAAGCCAACATCAAATTCTTAGCTGAAAATTAGAGAATATCTCATGTGACTCGATCATTCAAAGTACAAGAAAGATAATTCATGGAGATTATTCTAGGGTTTTATCCTTTTATAGAAGAGAGGTATTATTAATTAGTGTCTTGGAAATTTGATGTCAATTAATAATGGATTTCATCAATCTCAAAATGATGTTTCTTCATGTTCATGGAAAATTAGTGGTTTATCAATAAGTTTTTCCAATGACTCTTTTGTTATCTCTCATACCAGGAGTTTCTTGAGAAACTTTAGCACCATTACCTTCCATTTTCCTGCCTTTTCCAATGTCTCTAAGTCAAGTGTTCAGAAAAATCATTCTACTTGTGATTGTGGTAGATCATCCTCAGACTGTAGATAGACACTCGTCTATTATTACCACTATGTTTCCTTGATATGATCATGTAGCTTTGAAAATAGAGATAGGGAAAGCCCACACTAATGGAAAAGCACCAGTAGAACCCTCTTCTAAATCCTATATGTGGAACATTTTTTTTATTTTCTTAGAAAATTTTCCTCTAGTTGAACATGGGATGTAATAACATTTTGGCCTTAATTTTTAATGCCTCTCTATTTATTATTCATTTTTAATTATCCTTATATATAATGATTTCATTTACTTTTTTGATAATCTAAAAGGGGGAGAAATATGGTATCTTAGAATTTATTATGTAAATTTCTTGATTTATTAAATTATTACTTCAATATTATCTTTGATACTACACGTTTTTAATCATTCCATTCATGATACTTACCTATGCTACTTACTTTTTCTTATTTTTCATTGATGGAATCTTCTCTTACTAAGGAATTATATTTTCTTATTTATACTACCTTGTATATCATATTTAAAATTTTGTAATAATTTTATTGTCATGATTTGTGATCATCATTAAATTGAGAGATTATTAACCTCCTAGTTTTAATAAATATAAAATCATGATTTTTACGTTATTAATGAGTTTTGTGTTTCTCTATAAGTAGTCTCTATTTTCATCTAGGTGATAAATTTTTCTATATATGAGACACTATTGAGGTTAAAACTGCCAACTCGAGAAAATGTTGTCCATGAATCACTACCAACATAAAAATCTAATTAAGCCTATGATACCTCGAGGATATATCACTTCCAGATTATCATATTATTGGACTGAAAATTTGACAATGTCTGAGACACCATTGGCCATCACACCATCAGGATGTCATTCCATCAAAAATCAAAATCCCAATAAAGGTGGAAAGGTGTTACAAGCTTAGCCATGGATCCCACAATCCCACAAACACACAAGATCTACCATAGATTAAAATTTATGTTAAACACTGGTGATATTAATACATATCATAATTAAGAGTGTCTAGAAAATCCATACTCATGATGAAATAAAAAAGATCTAGAATGACAACTATGACTTTAAAGGTTAATTATTCATCAGTTATCAATAGAGAACATAATGGTTAATGAAATAAATAATATTTACTATTTCCAAAATGTGTCTCCAAATCCATATCAAAATATACGATCTACATAGGATTTTTTTATATAATAAAAAAATTTAGAATATATAAATAATTCTGAGGCACTTCTATCAAATCTATGAATTTCTATTAATGATAAATCAAAGCTGGTATCGATCACTATAGTGTTGCTCAAAAAAATTATACCAAATAATCACCCACTAAATAATGTTGATTCACTTTAGAAGATGGTTTCTGGAGTAATATAGAGACCTATTCATGACACACATGGGTATTACATCATTTTAGATGAATATTTAGTACATTAGAAAAATACATGGTTGAGGACCGTAATAGTTTAATTTCATTGGGATCATGGAAACCAGATATTCTATCCTGGTGAAATTCTTCAAAATCTACAATGAATATCTGTACATTTTGAAATTATAACAAAAACCTTTCTTTATAACCATGGGAATGGAAACATAAGAATGATGTGATATCAACTACTCAATAAGAGTTAACAAGGGATATATATAAGAAAAATCATGAGAATACGGGTATGAGAATATGATCATGGAAAAATAAAATCATACCCTGCATATCAAAGATCATATACTTGAATATTGTTCTAATTATTAGAAATTTATAATCCATGAATCACATGAAAATAAACAACATAATCCATGAAATCATAACATCAGAATAAGACATAGAATTCTGTCAAACACATAATCAAATATAATGGTTTCCATAGTAGTCAATAAGTTGCTTCTAAGACCATATTAGTGTACAAAGTCCATTAATGAATTGGGTTCACACCATGTTCTAACCTTGTATTAAAGAGTTCAGTTCAATCCTTCTTCTAATCCTGTATTATTGAACCGAGTTTATTTCCTATTCCATCCCTAAAAAACTGAATATAGTTCATTTCTCATTACAGCCATGTATATCTCATGAGATTTAAATATTTACCCAATGCATTGGAGGGAGATATAGTTCCCACTCATCTCATAGTTAAATGATACATACATGTTTTACAACATTAAAAATAGTCATATTATAATCCATGAAATGAAAATGGTATAATAATCATGTAAATATATCATAACCTAAGGAAAAAAAGAAACTAGTTTAATAATCATTTCATCAAAAGAATAACCTGTGAAGGAGAAATGTATTTTATAAATATACAACCCCTGAAAAAGAAATCGATTTCATAAACATGTAACCCATGAATGAGAAAAAGGATTTCATAAAAATATAATCCATGAAAGAGAAATGGGATTCATAAACATATAACGCGTGAAAGAGAAATTGTTTTTAAAAAATACCATTAAATTAAGCATAAACCATTCATAGAAAGAATATAAATGGAACCTTTATATCCTTTCATATAACGGCATGAGAAAAATAAATAGATCTCATCATAGATAGAAAATAATATTAAAATATATTTCAAAAACATTTCTTGAGGAAAATACCATTTCTTCTTTGAAAAGGCATTTTAATACATAAAACCATTAAAAAATAATTTTCAAAAAAAATACAATGAAAACATCTAATGAAGTTTTGAAATCATTTTTAAAACCTTTTTTACATGAAAACTTATAATATAAGCTTTAAAACATTCTAAAAAACCCTTTTTCATGATTTTTTTTTAAAAAAACATATAAAAAATCATAAAATTATTTTGAATCCATTTTCATTGAAAAGAATTTAAAAACAAATAAAAATTATTGAAAATAATTTGAAAATAATTTTCCATAAAAACATATAAAATAATATTTAAAACACTTTTAGAACTATTTTCCAAGATAACTTATAAAATATTCTTGAAAACTTATTTAAATCCATTTTCCAGGAAAATACATTTTAAAAAAGATCTTTATATTTAACATTTAAACATGAAATGAAAGCTTAAATTGATTGATGGTGGATAAATACTTACCTGTCTTATGAGGTGAAAAAGAATATTCCTTTTATATAGTAAAATGCTTCGAAAAATAAATTGTTTGGAACGCGACAATAATATTCCTTTGAAAACATTGTTAAGAGGGAAAATGGTTATAAATTTATTTTAATACTCATAAGATATTAGTATAATTTTCCTAGAAACATTTTTTAGAAAACATTCACCTAATTAAATGAATATTTCTGACCAAAGAGGAGGTATAGTCGGGCATTCATAAAAACTATTTTTAGCTATATTATGTACCAAAGTGTTGATAATTTTAACAAATACATGAATATACCATGAATAACAAAATGAGTAAATATTTCATGAATTTTCTTGAGATATAGATCAAAATATTTTATCAAATATTTTATAAACATAAATAATCTCAAAAATTGATGAAATTGACTCAATAAACTCATATAACTTGGTAACATGGGATCATATTGTTCATGTAATAAAAGGAAAATAAATTAATCTTATAATATCATAAAAATAAGTAATTTCCAGATATATCATTTAAAATTTAAGTATATACACCTCAAAAAAATTAGGTTCAGAAAAAAACATGAGTTTCAATGAAGGAAAATAGAGAGAAAGCTATTTTACCGATTTGGTAACATTGGAAACAGAAACCCCATCATATAAAAATCATAAAAGGAATATTTTAATACCATAAAATATAATTATAATATAAATTGAATACAATTATATGTAGTTTATCCACCACACAAAAGGAAATAGTGACGAACATATCATGTATCTCATAAAAATAAAAACTAAGATGAAATCCCCTTACCTTGTGTCTTGACACTCGTTGTACTCATTCAAAACACCTATAAAATAAATAAAAAATTATTCTAAATACTTCAAAATTCCAAATTATTATATCTAATACTATATATTTTTTGATTATGACTGTATATTACTCACTTGTTACTTATCCTATATTAAGGTACCACTTTAGGTAATATTCGGTGTGTTCTTTGTCTGTGTCATAACTTGTTATATCATTGGTCCTTGTTCTTATATCATGATTAAATAATATAAAAAATCATATAAATATCATATATATCCAGTTTATTTGTATCATAATAATCTATAGTGTATATATATATGTGTGTAGTTGAATATACTATTAATGGAGACGGTAGACTGTACGTACGCATGAATGCTATTTCTATTTAATTGTCGTGTTGAAGAAAAGAATGTAAAATATGTATAGATATATATGTATATAAATATAATTATTATGTTAGATTTATGATATCTTATATATCTTATATATTCACTAAAACCTTCCTTAAAACAATTCATGTAGTTTTCAAATTAATCGTATCGCTTTGAGGGGGTGGTAGTCCACACTTCCTCAAACACGATTATTTTATTAACACAAAATGGCAAGAAAAAATATAAATTTTTTAAAATGAATACATAATAATAATGAAATAATTTATATAATATATAAAATATATAATTATATTGTCCATCATAATGTCCACCATGAGAGGCTGTATGGATAATTGAACAACAATCGTTTAGAGAGGGTGTAGTCCACCGTACACATTATAGTATCTTCCTTACCCATTAGATGGAGGTGTTTCTAAGTGTAAGTCAAAACATTATCATAAAAAAATAATAGCATATTGTTGAAACTGGTTCTTATATAAAATATTTTAATAAAGAGAGTGGATGGGGTGGATAAGAAAAATAATTGGAAATACTTGAGAGAAGATGTTACCTCATAATCGGGTAACTCTATTTGGTTTGTGAAAATGGGATTATTTGGATTACCTTAATCCCAATAAAGGTATAATATGAGTATTTTATTTATGTTAATAATTTCATTGAGAAGATATTGGACAAGCCTATGTGGTTTTATAGGTGTGATGATGTGGGAGAGGTGGTGGCCTTTTAAAGGGAAGGAAAACAACTCACTTCGAATTTTTGAAAAAACTTTAGGTGTACACATGATATTACCTAATAAAATTCATAAAAAACCAATATAGCACAATAATATAAGGTTTATGCAATCAATATTTACATGAAATGGGATTTTTAATTGTTTATAGGTCATTTGGGATCATATGATTAATGTTTAGTTCCTACTTAAGCTTAATTTGACCTTAATTAATTTGATTAATTTTAGTCACTTTTAATATTCATTTACACCACAAATAAACATTATCAAATTTGCCTCTAAATTTTATACTGATTAAAATGGATTATTTCAATTTTTTAAAATTCAATTCACAAAAGATGAAAATTTATGATTAATTCTAATCTTGTAGATGGGATGAAATTACAGGTTATTAAAGTAGAAACAAGATCAAAAGTTTATTAAGTTTTTATATTAAATTGAGAAGTGAAATTGATTATAATTAAATAAATTTTATTAATAGATGGATAATTCATCTAATTTGACCTTTAAAAAAATTTAATATATAATTTAACAAAAATTATTATTTAAATGAAAATATTTATTTTAACTAAAAGGAAGTAGTTTCAGTATTCATCCAAAAAGGATGTTTTCCAAAAAAAATTCTAATATTCACAGTTATTTGACCTTGACATTATAAATTTGATGATGAATTTTATTTTATCCCCTTAAATTTCAAATAAAAATTCTAAAATATATTTTATTAATAAAACTTGTTCATTTGGGAAAATATTGTTTTTAAACATAAAATGACATTACCAAAAATAATATCATTCATTACCAATATTTTTTATCTATATAATAAAATCATAAATAATATTTGAAAATTATTTATTAATATTCATATAACTAATTTTAATGTCTATATTATATTTATATTATTTTAATAATTATAATAATAGAAAGGTGTTTCACAGAAACATCTATGTTCTGTGTAATATATGCCATGTCAGTATTGTGAGTAGTTCAAGACAAGTCAGTATTATATGTAGCACAATCCAAGTTGGTATTCCCTATAGAACAAGCCAAGTTGGCAATGAATGTAGTGCAAGGCAATTCAGTTACATGTGAATGGAATGATTGAATTAGTGTGTATATATATAGAACTATTTCAAATCTCACGTGAAATGAAAAATATCGATAAGATAAATTAATTCAAAAAAATAATATTTCCCAAAATCATGTGGGGTACATCATACCCCCCCTTAAAATGAAATTCACCCTCAAATGTTTTCTATGTTATCAAAGGATTAATACTTTAATGATTCATAAATATAAACCAACATCATAAAATTGAATACTAAAAAATCCATTGAAAGGGAATGTTGGAACCATAATGGCTTCCCAAAGTAACGAACAACTGGGTTTCCACATTTGATAACATATTTTAGGAGTAAAAATTGGACATGGATGAAAAGTATAAATATTTATAGGGAGTTATTGAGTTAATGAACCCAAAAAAATTGAATTGTCAACGAAATGTTGAGGGTCTCAAAGTCATAAATCTTTGATGATTTAAAAGTCCCTCAGTTCAACAAATTTAAGGAATTAGGATAACACATTTTCTTTTCATCGTTTTCCTAATGTTGAGTAATTATTTTATTGATCATGAATATAAATATGATCACTTAACATATTTATATAAACAAAATTTTATTCTTAAGTTGTGATTTTATAAATTTATAATTCATTCATTACTTCCTGTAATGGACTTCCAAAAATTAACTTTTATGCCTAAATTTTGAAAATACACTTTTAGAAGATCTTAAGTCTCATAAAAGTGAAATGAATAAATATTAATCTATAACTAATCTTAAAAATAAATATGTTAAATACATTATTCTCTAAAAAAGGTAACACTATTATTTCATCAAAAATATATATTCATAGAAAATACTTATACATTAACTAGGACATCATGTAGGCCAGTGGTAGGCATGAAATCCTTATCATACTTCAGTCATGAGTTCCTGACACATGGCCTTGTCAGACATGATTAGTTTTCACCCAACATACATGATTTCCTTTTCTAAAACCATACTATAATAATTGAAAAAATAAATAAGATGGACATCCTTGAAATATGGTTAATCACTATGTAGCCTTTTCACTAGGGTTTTCAATAAAAACTCAGTGTATAAATACTTTCCCCAAAAATTAACTTAATGTTTTCAGGAATGATTAACCATAAAACCCTTCTAAAATAAAAAAACACTAATATTTAGAAATAGATTCATGATATCATATTACCATTGACCCCCCCATATATTAAAAAGTACCTATAGGTTTTCAAATTACTAAAATGTGAATACCTTCAGGGTAAATTTTCCTAGATCATGTTTACAACATGAATTCCCTTCGTTCCTTTTGGAAACCATTATTGATTCCTTATTCTAAATTATATTGTATCTATTCTATAAATAAAAAAAATGGTGTAAAATTTATTAATGATAGAATAACACTCCTATCAACAAGTCCTTACATAGTTCCAAGGTAATCAATATTATCAAATTTACAAAATAATAACAGAATTATCATAACATAAAGAACATATTATGGGTTACCTTCCCTTAATCGAAATATCACCTTGTCGTTGAATCACATTTCTAGTCCACTGAGAACACTCAACATAAACATGTAAATACTAAGCAAAAAAAATATATAGAACAATTCTTTTATATTTCATCATTAATATATAATAATATTTTCATTCCAAACACATACAAACATTGATTATTCCACATCAACCTTAATAAATTGATAAGGCTAACTCATCCTATTAACAAAATACCTCTTTCCTTTAACAATTAATCTCTTGTCTATTCATCATTACTAATGTAACCATTACTGTCGCCACCTTTCTAATTCCCTTCATGATATTTCATCTTGGTATATTGAGTTGCATAATGATGATTTACTCGAAACATAAAATAGTTAACCTTAGATGATGTCTTAGGGAGGATAACATTCTCATCAGAACTCTTTATTTTTTCCTTTTAGTCACTTCCTTTGTGTCTTTCTTTTAAATAGTCAAAACATATTTATGTTCCTCTATGACATTCACTTAGGTGAGTCTTTCTATAATCTTGAGACAAAGGAAACCGAATAATCTTTCCTCCATGGTCTCCATTACATGAACTCTCTGCATAATCCTTGATTCTTATCCTTGGTAAGATAGAGAGTTTGTTAATGTACATATTTTTAATCATGTTCAAGAAAACTAATTAGGCATGACCAAATATCTTTCAATATAGTGACCATCCCACATGACAGATCATTTAAAAATCATCCATCACATTTAATGTTAATTCAGTTCATTCCTACTCTAGAAATTGAAAAAAACTATAACCATAGTGTGATCATTACTTATAATAGTATAAAACAAAACAATCATGAATATATTTATTGTTATGATATCTAAATCATGATGGAATCATTACTCTATGAAACCATATGCTCATCCTAGGTTATTCCTAGAGAACATATAATAAAATTGTTCATGATGGTTCATGAAGAGTTTGTTAATTGTCAAGATTATCCACCAGTAGTGTCAAACCAAGTGTGCAACAAGTCCCACTTTCATGTACTAGATTACCCATGATTTTGGCCCAGAACATCTTTTTATAGTCGGTACCCACAGTTACATATATTCCAGAGCGACATCCACTTATGGTGTCCAAATAAGGATGTATTTCTAGGATACCAACCACTCTATCCTTTACCAAAATTCATGGACATTTTCCAAAACATTACCTCATACTTAAATGTATCCTTAGATACATCCCTAGACATAACCTTAGAAAGATACCCATGGATATCACTTATGGGTTTCATCCTAACATCCAAAATTTGACTAAACCTTTCATCTGATAACAATTACATCGACCCAATATTGACATACAAGAGTATCTCATCATTTAATATGAATATTCATTAAATTACAAAAATACATGTGGTAGGTCCGAAATAGTTTACTATCATTAGAAACATGGATACAAAATATTCTATCCCGGTTGAAGATCATAAAAATCTCCCTTAATGATCATCACCATTTCTACCTAAAACCATGCTTAATAACCCGAGGAATAGAAACTTAATAATGGGGTGGGATGAAATACTCAGTAAGGGAATAATGGAGATATGTAAAAATAATCTTGATTATAAGGTTACGAGGAAATTATCAAGGAAATATAAAATCCTACATTGCATATCAAAGTCCATATACATGAGTCATGGAAAAAAATATTATAATTTCATCGTGTAGGATTCATTTGGGAATAAATAACATAGTCCATGAAATAATATCATAGGAATAAAACATGGAATTGGAGTAGAGACAAAAACATATATTATGATTTCAATAGTATTCAAGGTATTGATATTAAGACTATCTTAGTTTAAAAATTCATTTACTGAACAGGGTTGAAATCCTAATCATCCATGTATTACAAAATTGATTTAACCCCTCATTCTAGCCTTGTATTACTAAACTCAGTTCATTTCTCATTCCAAATCTATAATACTGAAATGTGTTCTTTTCTCATTTTATCCATGACTATCTCATGAGATATAAGTATCTACCCATTGCATTGGAGAGAGATATAGGTCCCACCCATCTAATAATTAAATCACACTTACATGTCCAACAATATAATAAATAATCATATCATAAGCCCAGAAATGAAATGGGAATTAGAAACATGTAAATATTTCATAACATGTAAAATAAGATATAGGTTTCATAAACATTTCATCTAAAGCATAATCCATAAAATATATATGGATTGTGTAAACTTAAAATCAATTAAAGAGAAACATATTTTAAGAACATATAAAATGTGAATGTGAAACTGATTTCAAAAAAATATAAACCATGAAATAGAAATATGTTTCATAAATATATAACCCATGAACAATAAATGGTTTTTATAAAGACCATGAAATTAATCATAACCTATTCATTAAAATAATATAAATGGATCTTTTTAATCATTTCGTATAAGGGAATGAGTAAAATCATCATATGTAATCTTAGAGGGAAAATAATGTTGAAATATCATTCAAAAATGTTTCTTGAGTAAAATACTCTTCCTTTTTTGTAGAAGTCTATTTGATATATAAAATCATTTTAAAATCATTTTTTCTTAAAATACATTTAAAATTTATAATGAATACTTGAAATAATTTTGAAAACCTTTTTCCTTCAAAACTTATAAACTATGCTTAAAACCATTTTAAAACCGTTTTTCTTTTAAAGCACTTTTAAAGTATATAAGAAAAAATTAAAATGTTTTGAAAACCATTTCTGTAAATATAATTTTAAAACTTATAAATAAGGCTTGAAAGCATTTTGAAAACAATTTAGCTTTGAAACATGTTGAAAACAATTTTCCTTGGAAATTTATAAAATAATATTGAAAACAATTTCAAAACCATGATCCCAAAAAATCACTTTAAAAAAATCATTCAAATTTTCAATTAAACAAGAAAATAAAGCTTCAATGGATTGATTACTGTTAAATCTGATCATGTTTTATGAGGTAAAAAGAACATTCCTTTTTCATGGTAAAATAGTTAAAAATGCATCATTTGAAAAGATATAAGATGATTACATTTAAAACATCAATAAAAAGGTAAAAATAAATTTTAATGGCCATAGTATATTTTTATATTATTCATGGAATCCCGTCTTGAAAAAAAATTTAAAAGAACACTATTTTTTACCGAGGAGAGGATAAAATCAGCCTTTCTTAGAAAAACATTATTACATATCTTATGTACCAAGGAGTTGAAATATGTTACCTATAAATTTATATATCATTAATAAGTAAATTATAATATATTTCATGAATTTTATTGAGATATGGATCATAATATTTCATCAAATAGAAAATAATCATAAACATTCCTAAAAAATGATTCGATTGCCTTAATAAACTCTTATAACTAAGAAACATGTTATAATACTATAAATGAAAGAAAAGGATATGAAATAAAGATTAAAATATCATGAAAATAATTTTGTTGATAATATAACATCTAAAATTTCTGTATATACACCTCCACAAGGAATTTAGGTTCATAACAAAACATGAGTCTCAATGAAGCAAAATAAAAACAAAATAATTTCATTGATTTGGTTACATTTGAAACTCTATACTCATGAATGAAAAATCATAAAATTGATATGTGAATACCCAAAAATTTTATTTTAATATATATAATAAAATTATGTTTAGTATATACACCATTAAAAAGTAAGGAGTGGACAACATAGAATGTATATGATAGAAATAAAAAGTGATATGAAATCCCCTTACATTTTATCGGGAATCTCATCATACTCATTCAAAAAAACTTTATAAAAAATATAAATCTATTATAAATATTTCATATAATCATATTATTATATATATTACCATATATAGTTTATTTAGGACCATATATTACCCTCTTGTTAACTATCCTATGTAATGTTTTTTGTTTCAGTAATATTCCCTTTGTTCTTTGTATGTGACTTAACTTGTTATATTTTTTGACCTTATAAATATATCACAATTTTATATTTTAAAAAATGATATAAATATTATATATTTCTAGTATATTTTTATTATAATAATCTATAGGATATATAATTTTTAAACACAATACACCGTTCATGGAGATGGTAGGTTGTACATACGCATGAACGCTATTTCCATTTAATTGTCGTGTTGAAAGAAAGAATGTAAAATACACACACACACACACACACACACATATATATATATATAATTATTATATTAGATTTCTGATAACATAAATATCTTATATATTCATTCAAATCATCCTTAATACAATCCATGTAGTGTGTGTAGAAATCATATCGCTTTTAGTGACGGTAGTCTACACTTCCTCGATGAAATTATTGTTTCAAAACCAGATGGAATGTAAAAATATAAATGTTGTAAAAAGGAATAAAAAATATGAATGAAATAATAAATACAATATATAACTTATATAAATATATTTCCATCATAATTTAGACTACGATTTGTGGTAAGGAAAATTGAACAATCATCATTTAGTAAGGCAGTAGTTCAAAGTACAGATAAACAATATGTTTGTTACCCATTAGATTGAGATGTGTGTAAGTGTAGGTAAAACAATTATTAGAAAAAAATCTAAGTATTTTTCAGATAATGGTTCTATTATAAAATCATGTATTAAATTTAGTGTAGGTGGTGGAGAAGGATAATAAAAAGGAAGGACTTGAGAGATGCTATTAACTATTAATCGGGTTACTCCTTTTGGTTTGTGCCAAAAAAAATTTGTGGATAACCTTTTCCCTAAGGGACATATTATACAAATAAGGGACGTATGTTTGGATTTTAATTGGGTAGATAATGGACTAAAATTAGAGGTCTGATGGGTGTGAGGATGTGGGAGAGTTGGTGGACTTTTACAAGGAAGGAAAACGGCTCACTAAGAATTTTTTAAAACAGGTTATGTTCACAAATTATACTACATAAAAAGGTAATAAAAAACAAAATTCAATAAATAATGGATGTTTAATGTCAAAAATATGTCAAAAAATTGGTTTTGGTCCAGTAGATAGGTCATTTGGGCTCCTATGATTTCGGATTAGTCCCTAATTAATCTTAATTTGACCCTAATTGTAGTGACTAATTTTAATCACTTTTACAAATCATTTCTATCCAAAATAAACATTATTTATTTAAAATATAAATATTATAAATATTATAATGTTTTATTTTGGGTTTTAAAAATTCAATTCAATGAATTCGATAAATTATTATTTTTACCAATCCTGCAGATAAGACAAAATTATGGGGTTTTAATATAGAAAGGTGTTAAAAGATTATTAAGTATTTATATTCCATTTCAAAGTCAAATTGGTTACAATGAAATAAATAGTATTAATAGTTATAATATTGATCTAATGTGAGCTGAAAAAGATTAAAATATAATTTAATGTTAATAATTATTTAAATGAAAATGATGTTTTTTACTAAAAAAAGTATTTTACACTATTCATTAAAAAGGATGTTTCTCAGAAAAATCCCAAAAATTCACCAAAAGATAATTTTGATATTATAAATTTAAAAAAAATTACTTTAACAAATTAAATATATATATATCTGTAAAATTGATATTATTATTAATATCAGTTCATTCGAGAAAATGATATTTTCTAATAAAAAGGTATTTACCAAAAATCACATCTTTCATTCCCAATATATTTTCTCTACAAAAAATATTTATAAATATTATTTGAAAATTATTTTTTACTATTCATATAAATAATTTTAATGGATAGGATACAATTATATCATTTAGATAATTATAGTAATAATATGATTTTTCGTAGAAAAATATTTTTCTTGTGTAACATATAATAAGTCGGTGTTGTCGGTAGCACACGCTAAGTCGGTATTATGTGTAGCACAATCCAAGTTAGTATTACATGTATAGAAAGATAGGTATATTACAAGTGAATATATTGTTTGATTTAGTTTTTTAATATATATATATATATATATATATATTTCTAGTGTCATGTGAAATGTGAAATATCTAAAAGATAAAATAATTCGAAAAATATAATTCAAAAAATAATGGGCTGTTACAAATCATATGGAATTTAAAGCATCTGACTAGGATATAGTGTCCATTTGTGATAAATATCCCCAAACATAATGAGTAATTAACCTATCCTAGAAGAACCAAAATATATGGCTATGTTTCCAGAAGCACGTCAAATCATCAAGGGTGCATGATAGGAATGTCAGGTGGAAAATGACTTTCAATGATAATAGTAACTCAGGGGAACCCTTTTGGATACTGTTGATAGTATAATGGATACAACCAGCTGAAAACCACCTCCACCACTAATAGAATTATCACTAAACTTATTCTTTTTTCCCAATGGTCACTCAATCTATATGAGGGTGGATGGGAAGGGGTATTGTAACCAATATTTTCTATTATATCCATTTACACAATTAAATACCTATTAACATTTTATTTATGTGTGGAAATATTCAGCATATATAACAACAATTAGATGTTTCATCATAATACCTGAACATATTTCTAATCTTTCAGCTGATCATCCATAACCACATCTATATAAAAATGGACCATCCCCCATAAAGGGTTGTGTACTCTGACTCTAAATTCCTTCCCATCTATAGTGAAAGGAACTATAAGAACATGTATATCATTAGATATTCTAAGAAGAACTTTTGAATTACAAGATCCTCTAATCCCTTTGACACCAAGACCACATGCATGTTTTCCTAATCCATAGACTACACCACCACTTACTTGGACACTCCATCCTGAACAAATAGTATTTCACCATGGAAGACTTTTGTTCCTCTAAGAAGTTAAATACTTCATAGATAATTCCAATATACTCATACAACTCTTGGTATTCATTTATACCCTTAAATTAAGGAGTATCCTTACATTGGAACTCTTGTGTTTGATCTATATACCCTACAACTCCTAGTTCCACCTCAAAAATTTGGTTTTGATCCCACAATACATGTTTTTCGATGACATAAATCCACCATATGATAGTCTATATTTCATCATGATTCAAATGATAATTACATTGAAGAAAATGGTTAACTAAACCATAATTTGGGTCCCATATAGGACATATCAATGGCTTGTTAAAATACATAAGAAAGATAAAAAATGATCAGGCAAGAGGGTAAAATCATTTTAAACCTGATGATCATAACTTGAAACCGATATTAATTTCAAACCAAAATATAAGAGACACACATCCAACCATCCCATGGTGTCTTATGTATGGTAACATCAATATCTCATTACGCACACAATGAAACATATCCCACGAGTCTTGAAAATTCTATTTCATGTCAACCAACCTCAAAAGACATAGCAAAACCCTCCTTAAATACCATACTTTCATCACCTACCTTTGAAAACACATCCAACTAGTCTCCAAAATGGATTTTATCAAGACCCAATGGGCATTTCAGATCCTTACAAGCTGTATACAAGCACATGGGATTCCAAAAACAACATGAGGTATTTTACCATCCTAAAAAAAGATATATGTAATATATTTTTATATATATTTTTTTATATATATACTTATATATATATATACACATTAAACATTAATTGAAATATTAAAAAAACAAAATACTGACAAAGATAGTGATATATACTATGGTAGAAAGAGAAACACTAAGAAACATGTCTATAGAAATAACCAAATAAAAGGAACGCCCAAGTAATTACTTCTACTCAATGTGACTTATGGGGAATGCGCAACCATCTCATAAATAGCTAACCATACCTAGCAAACATAAACCTTGTTGCCTCTTTGTTTCACCATCACTTTCCCAACATTAGATAAAACAATGTGTACACACCCCAATGGAAGTATCCACTACGAGAGATAAATAGGTATAGTAGGATCCCACCTTGCTGCCTAATATCATGTCTATATACAATAATCAAAATATTCTGAAATCAAATGAAAAAAAGCATGATAAATATTGAAATATTTTTATGTAAAAACCATGGAAAAAATTATCCCTTTCCTAAATAATTCACAAACTAGAAGATATAGTTTTAAAGAATAATTTTCATCAACCATTTACAATTATCAAATCATGTATCATCTCATATCAATCCTGATAGTAAATATTCCAAAGCATAAAAAACACTACATGAATAACATACGTTCATGCTAACTATGTCACTCATACATCAATCTCATTCAATAAATTGTGAACACTAAAATCACATGATAACATGAATAAAAGTCCAGTTAAAAGGGGAATAACTCAAAATGATAAAACAATAAAATTGTATTCGTGTTTCAAGATCCATTGTATCTAAAATATTGGAATAGAAGAGAACATTAGAATATGATCCCTTATAACAACAATATTTTAGGACCAATACTAGACCATACACCTAAGTAAAAATGGTTCCCTATTTTGTAATATATCAAATAAATTTCAATGGTCTATAATATTTCCAAAATTCTTCCAAACTACCACTTATTTATATTTTTTAAAATCCAATATCACAATCCATTTTACAATTCTTTTAAACCCACTTATCTATTACAAAAACAATAAGAAAACAAATATTTTCTCAAAAATACTTTTAAACAAACAAATAAATGATTCAATAATTACGAAAATTAATTTATAAAAAAATTTAATAAATAAATAAAATTCATGATCCATTGGAAAATGGATAGATAAAGAACCAACTACCACAATATTAGGTCACTAACTAACTAGGTTGGGATCCAAACACGCCAAAAGGAATATAATGTAGGAATAAGGAAAAAAGAACTTAGATTTAATTATCACACATTATAATAGATTTTCCATAAGTAAAAGGGTCATACATTAAATTTGATCAACACATAGTAGTCACATGAACCACACATAAACCTAAAATAGAACTAGCCTTTGGAAGCCAATCGCTCAATAGATATTGATGATATTTGATAATTATCATACAGTGAAAATATATCCTAGAAAAAAACCCAAATCTACAATGAACTCTAATAGAATTGGAGAATTGTAACAATTACCAAAATTGGAGCCATCAACGGACCTCGTGATCAAAGTAGTTACTAGATAATCCTTAAAGTCCCAGATTCACCAAAATATTATAGAAAGAACATTGGGTGTAGAGAATATTGTGAAATCATTGTCTGTGAGGTATTATAAAATAAAAAATTTCTACAGAATAATCATAACACATAGGGTGAATTTTGAATTCAGGATTTCATATTTTAGAATAGATTGTACAATAAAAAATATGTCTCCACAACTTAAAATCCCAAAATAAAAGTTAATAAAATGAAAATAGATTCATGAAATGAAAAATTTTCACATCTTAAAAAAATTCCATGGATTTTGTTTAGATTTATTTCATATCGTGATGGTATAATGCATACTTTGAATCAGCTCCATAATCCAACTTTTATCCAATCTACATTATATGCCCCTAAATCACCTCTTTCACCATCTGGTATAAAAATAAAACTCTATAAATATTAAATATACATATAAACTTAACAAAGATATTTTAGTGAATATCACATATCATATTACATGTAATTCTATCATTCTTCCAAGAGACACAAATATACTTGTTTCTTTCCTGATCTACTTCCTGTTACATTAAAAATCTTATTATGATACAATTATGTCACAATATATCATAAAGAAGACTTATGATTTCATTTTTTATCCATAAGAATGTTCAGGGTTCAGTATAAACAATCTAATCTTATGACACACTCAATCCAAAAAATTTCCATCGAGTTCTATCATAGTTTTAGTGAACATATCCCTTTATAAGCAATGTTTCTTTATGTACTATATCTTATCAGGCATGATGTGTTATTCTAGTAACATATATTCTTCTGTTCTTATAAATGTTGGATGAAAATATTGGAATTCAATCATTATATATGATAAATTTGTTCATTATTTTTTTGATTATAATACTCTCTACTTAATATTTTATTCATTCAATTGTTAATATCCCATAACACCATCTTGAATGTTTCAGCAAAATGAATCATCCAAAAACTTCTTCTAATGCATTTTATTAATGCCTAAAAATCATATGACTACACATGTAACATATATTCTTTTAAAAAAATTATATTTGGATCACAAATATATTTCATTGATTATTCCATGATAAATTATCAATATCTTCCATATTCTTCTTTTAGTATTGTTAATCATTTATAAATATACTTATTTTATTTAATAATAACATATTTATCATGTTATGTAGTTTCTCTTTATGTTACAATTATTCTCATAACAATATAATTATAATAATAGTAATTTAATTCTTCTCATTCTGGTGACATTATTGTTCTCCATCAACTAGGAAAAAATCCTCTTTAGGTTATTTTAAATGTAACATCCCTGGTAAATAAAGAATATTACATTTTCAAATTTGTTAATATTTATTGAATTATATATTAATTTTAAATTAAATAGGATTCAATGTCTGATAGCGTACTCATCACGAAACAATGGGTTTCATTGAAATCTTACGCTACACAGAACAAGGAGTTATACCAAAAAATAAAATAATATTATTATTATTTTAAATAGTAGATAACGCCTAGCCATTGTATGAGATGAAATGAACAAAAATAACTAATATATTATTGTACAGGTTTGTTAAATTTCATTACCTTTCTAAAATAAATTTTAGAGTCTTAAAATGTGAATGAATCCAATTTTAATCATAAATACTCTAATATTCTTTAAAAGGTTAATTTTCTTCCTTTTGAGGGAGATCCATTTTTAAACATTGTTTTTTTTTTCACATTTATATGTTATATATGGAAAAATAAAATTCTTATTTAGAATTGGTACAAAAAAATTTACATTGGATGAAATTTTGGTATTTTTCTGATAATGTTCATTTTTCTAATGAAAAATACTGCATTTTAATTCAAAACTGTCTTTTAATGTATTTTATTTATATGGTTAGATTTTTTTTTAGTTTGTTTTAAATTTTAATTGGATTATATTATTACCATTTAATCCAATTTTGGCCATTTTATGTAAATTCACTATGAAATTGGACATAAACAAATGTCAATCTTTTGATAGATATTATTTCTTAAAAACACACTTTTTCGTTTTGACAACATGAATTAATTTTACATTAATTTATGAAACTTATGTGTTTTGAATTTGGAAAAATTGATTCCATAATTATAATTATCTGGTAAAAAAATTCAATAGCTAACTTTTATTTTTAGAAATTATGAATAGTAAATTCAGAAAATATTTTATTTACCATGGTTAAAAGTTAAATCAAGTAAATAAGGGTAAAAAGTAATGTTATAATAATATTAAATTACCCAAACATGTGTATTAATTCAATTTTATGATACATTTCCAACCATTGGTATCCTTGGGTCGATTTTGGGACCCCATGGAGCCACTTTTAAGTGAAAATTACACTTTGTAGAAATTAATTTAAAGTTAAGGAAAATGTAACATAAACATATATCTTTAAGTAAAATAATTTTTATATGGGGTTATATAAGTGATATTTTCGACTATAAATATTCATTAGAAATATAAAATTATTTAAAACTTCATTGTATTATATATATAATTTTTATACCTAAAATAAATAAACATAATTTTGACATTATGATGATGTAACGATTCCCCCATTAATGAGGGTTTTAAATAAATAAGATTATAAATATTAAAATAAATTTATTTTGAAACATTTTATTCCATAGATGATTTTTTATGGATAAATATAAATTTTTTATTTGAATTAATGTTGGTATTTTGAAATTATATTTTTTTATAGATTTATTAAAAGTCTTGATATGAATAGTTTATAAATTGACCTAAATGAGTTTTTAAAATTAATACTATTTTGTTTAATGATAAAATAATCCTAAAAATATAAGATTCATCCAACTTACAGATATTATATTAAAATTTTCATTAATGATACATTCATGGGTCTCTTAGTGTTTTATATTAAGTATATTAACCATATAATATGAATATACAAGAAGAAATTATAAAAGATAAATAAGTTAACAATGGGTTAAATAAAAACGATAAGGATTAAAAATAATGAAAAATTATACAATTATAATTGGATTATTTAATTTAGAATAATAGTAATCTTATATTCTAATTGAATGATTTTGGGACCTTTTGAAATAGAAATTAAGTTTATAATAAAATAATATTTTCTATCTTTCCTAAAGATCTCATCCCCCCTATAAAAGGACATCACCTCTAACCTATTACTCACACCTCCAAAGACCCTTGTCTCATCAAAACTCTACCCATATGAGCTCCCAAAATCCCTCTCTTCCACATAGATGCCTTACTTTGGGCGTATGGCAATTAAATAAAGCCTTTTGGTTCAAATAAAAGGGAGTTACCCAAATTAAAGGTAAAGTCTTCTCTCAAGCCATTTTTTATTATTTTCCTTCTCCAACCACCTAAACTCTCTTTATTCCATTCATTTATAACAAAAAAAAGTAAAATAAATATACTATGATATTTTTACAAGAATTATTCGAACTAAACATTCACACACCTCCATCTAATGGAAACGAAAATACTATTTATGTGGATGGCGAACTACTGCCTCATGAAACGATGATTGTTCAAATATCTCCAACCACCTCTCATGGTGCCCATTATGATGGAACATTATTTATATGTGATATATATATTATATTTCTATTGTATCTATAATTATGTATTTTTCATTTATATCATACATTTATGTCTTCCATAATGGGTAAACACGATAATTTTATTTGAGAAACTACGGACCACCACCCCCTCAAAGTGATATGACTCGTTCATACCATAAATGGAGTGTATAAAGGATGGTGTTAATGAAAATATGTAATTTATATAAAATATTATATTATAATATAATAATAATATACTTATTTATCATTATGTTTTCATCTCATCAAATAAGAAATATAAATGAAAGCAGCGTTCATACGTAGGTACAACTTGTCGTCTCCATGAATAGTGCATTTCATTTCTTATCTCAAAATGTTATGTACTAATAAAAATAAATATATATATTGTGTATATATATATATGATATATATTATTTTTAAATCATGAATATTATTCTAGAGATAATTTAATTTTGATCACATGGACAATTTTTAATTATAACAAGTTCATTTTTGACTCAAGTTCAGAACATCGACAAAATGTCTGATTTGAACTCAAATAATTAACTAATTTTTATAAAATGTTAGTAAGTTATATAAAAGGAATAATAAAATTTAAAAATGTTATTAATCAATTATAAATTAAATTATGTTTATTATTTAGGAAGAACAAGGATCATACAAGACAAGTCAGACATGATGTAAGATTTTTTCGTCTTACTTTTTATTTCATTGAGATTTATGCTATATTTGCAAGTATTTCCATTTTTGTGGTGTATTTACTACCCATGATTGTATTATTTTTGTAATATAATTTAATTTATGGGTATCTAAATCATCATTGTATGGTAATTATTTCATGTGGTGTATGTTTTGTAAGTTACCAAATCGGTAAGGGATCTTTTCACCCTCCTCTTTTAGTCAAAGGCTTCTTATTTGATCTGTCATTTTAATTTCCATTTTATTATGTTGATATATAATAGTATATATCCTTATTGATTTATATTTTATTTCCATGTGATTAGAGACCCTTTTCTCTCTCGTCAACTCAATTTTTGAATTTTAATCTGATGTCGTTAAGCTGTCGAATTTCTGTAAGGGAACTTCTTAACCTAATTTCAATTATTTGGGTAAAACTTCTACTTCTAGAACATGTCCTGCTATAAATATTTCTGAATGACCTCTGATTGTTTTACACATAATATCCACTTATATTGGATGTATATATATTTTTCACACATAATTATTTTATCGATTTGTCATTAAATCTAATGGTATGATCTTTGTAAGGAATTTCCACTCAATTTATATTCCATTGAGACTTAATTGTTATTATGCACCAATTAAATTTTATATGGTGTATATTAATCCCTTTGAAATATTATATCATGAATATTCTTATTTTTATTATATTATAAGTTTTATTTTATTTTATTCTTTAATTATGTTTAGTCATGTGTTTCTTATGTGTTACAAGACCCTTTAACTAAAACATCTTTTTAAAATCATTAAAGATTTATTATTTTAAATATTTATCATCAATGTCCATGTTTTCAAAAAGGTTTTAGGGATTTAATTATATAGACATTAATATTTTAAAATTTCAATTCCATCAAATGTTTCAAAGTGTTGTGGGACACTTTCAATCAAAACACTTATTTTTGAATGTTTTAAAATAATTGATTATTTCAACAAATTGAAATGATATATTGTGATTGCAATGTGGAAATTTTATCTTTCCTTTATGCTAGTTTTATGTGTTATGAATATGTTATGGATCATTTCATTTTTTATGTATATGGTGGTTCCTTGATAAACCTTGGTTGGGTGACCTCGAGATAGCCCTCCAATGCATTAGGTAACATGACAGAGGTAAACATTACTGTTTCTCCTAAGAGATTTAGAGAATATACTATGATGGGTATTCCAAATGTAACTCCCTATGTAGTTGTGAAAGCTATTATGTAAGTATGATATGTATTCCATAAGATACCCTTATAATTTATCATTTCTATGTGTTATTCATAAATCAAATTATTTATTGGGGTATGTTAAAGAGAATATTTTATATGATTGAAAATTATGATCTCATTGATTTTTATGTATTTATGGGCTAATGTTTTATTTATTTATTTTATAACCATTACTCAGATTTTTATGCTTGTCCCAAATTTTTGAAATTTTTTCTCACATGGTATAAGGAAGGGTAAGAGAAATTAAGAATTCATGAAGATTTATATCTATTAAATAATTCTTGAATAATTTTAATGGTCTTTATTTTATGAATAATTGATATTGATTAAGAGTGTATCCTTTGTAATTTTTGAGATGTCATGTAACAGTTATGGCCTAATTCTATAAAACTCTAAACCTCAAAATATCCTCAATGTCAATTCTAGATTTAACTCAAGATTATGTAATGTTTAAGGCTGGGGCCTTATAGTTGGTATCAGAGGTCGATTTAGACAAATTTATGGATTGAGAGTTTTTTTAGACACACGGTTAGTCTCTATGTCTACTCTTTATGTTATATCCTTATTTATGAAACATTTTCTGATCAAGGAATGTCTGTTTCCAATGGAAGGTGGAGGATCTCAAATGAAATTCATATCTCTTCCTGATAGATGATTGTATTAATTATTGAAAAGTCATGTCCAAAAGATTTTAATACATTATCTAACATATAACTCAATTGAAAGAAATTGTGTGAGATATAAAACACATCTTTTATACCTCGATACCATCGTAGATGCTGGGTTGTATTTAATCAAATCCTATTTTCTCAATATTCTCATATTTTTAAGAAAGGTAAATATTATCAAGGTATTTTAAAATATTTTACCTCATCACAGATATTGAAGAAAATTTTGATTTTGAAAAGGGTCTTATAGAAGGATACCCTTGTACAACCTATATATATTTGATTTTAAATTATAGTCATTCAACACATACGTATGTTATTTTAGAAGGACCATTTATTGAATGTTTCAACTCAAACTCAGTCTGAATTTTTTATAGAAAGAAAATTTTTTCAAATGTTTTGAAATTATATGTCATACATGATTATTTTTCAAAAATATTTTTCTATGAACACCCATATGTCCCAATTTGTACGAGGTGTATTTGGATAAAGCAAGGAGATGATTTTGAAGGACCTCTAAATCATTATTGCAATTCATGGACCATATATCCTCATGAAAAGATGACGATGTAACAAGGTAGACCCCATGATCAAGGTATGATGTACATTCTTTGGGAATAGAGTTATTTTATGGAGGTAAAAAATGTCAGTATATATAAGACTTCATGAATCGTGATATTGAGGTCATTATGAGTTGGGATGAAAATAAGAGGTATAAGACAACCATTGGTTGAATCCTGTTAGGGTTATTTTTGAGTTCTATAAAAAGGGACAACATGCAAGATGGGTGAAAACTCATCACGTTAGATAAGGCCACAGAAATCGAACCAACAACCGAAGGGCGATAAGGGAGCATCACCTACCACTATCCTGCATGAATTTCTTGGTTAGTATAACTTATTATTTTTAGTTAAATGACTTTATTGATCAAGAATAAGTTGACTTTGGATCTTATTTTTTATCAAATTAATATCCTTAGTATATGAAAATGAATTTGTGATTAAGTGATAAAGGTTATTTTGGAAGACTTTCTCCCTTTTAAGGAAAACACAATATGCCTAAGGAAAATAGAATACTATGGGATTTCATTTGATGATTAATGGTTGAAATATTATTTTGGATGAATATATGCTTCATTGTGGACATATGGTCATTTTGGATATTTATGGAAATTATTAACCTATCACATAAAATTTGTGATTAGGTTAATTACACTTCAATATGTAACATTAAGAGTATTCAATGTTATTTGGAGATAAATGTAAAGATTTACCATGGAATACTTTGTGATCCCATCCTTATTAATTTTTGGTTTCAATCTAATTTTTTATTGCATTTATTAATTTTAAGGATAATTGTTTATTGAATGGTATTTGATGAACTTTGGGAATTCATTATTCAATTTTGGAGATTAAGAGTAGTTTATCTATTTATGAAAGGATATCCATTTTGGGGATTATCTGATCTGGTACTAAACTTTTTTCATTTGGTTAATGTCTAAAAACATGGGAAATATTAGATTCATATTTTGTGTATTATGCAATTATCTTGACATTAATTCTAGAACTTCAGATGTGATTAAGCCAGCTTGAATACACATCGTTTGGGGAAAACATGATTTTTTTGGTATAAATTTATTAAAGGATGAATGTCTACATGTCAAGTAAGTATTTATACTTATGTCCTTAGTCAATATCATAATTTAATTCCTCAACTATATGAAAAGGAACTTAAAAAAATGTTTTTCTTTTACTTTTCCTATTGGGGAATCAAAGACCATTTAACAAATCACATGTTTGGGATTCTCTTGTGGTTAAATTTCTCTTGATTTTGTTTTATATCACTCCCCATCAGAACATGACACTTAGTTTATCTTCAATATATATGTTTTCATACATGGAACCCAAGTATGTGTTATCTCAAGAAACATTAATTATTCTCCATCTTTCATTAAAGTGAAATTTTTTTTACTCTTTTTTTGATGGGGTATATTCAATAATGTTTTCAAGACAAATTTAAAAATTTTGAGGATGAAATTTCCAAAAGGGGGGAAGGATGTAAGATCCCAGGTAAATAAAGAATATGTAATTTTTATATTTATTAATATTTTTGAATTAAATATAAATTTTACATTAAATGGGATTATATGCATGATAGCATACTCAACACTCAACAATGTGTTTCTTTGAAATCTTACATTGCATAGAACTTTGAGTTATACCGAAAAATAATCTAATATTATTATTATTTTAAATAGAATTTTACCCCTAGCCATTTATTAGTGGGAATGAATAGAAATAACTACAATATTATTATAAATGTTTGTTAAATTACTTTAACTTTATCCAATAAAATTTAGGGGCTTAAAATGTGAAAGAATCTAATTTTAAGCATAAATACTATAATATTCTTTAAAAGGTCGATTTAACGCCTTTTGATTGAGAACCCTTTATAGATATAGTTTTTTTTCACAATTATAAGTTTCATTTTATAAAATAAAATTCTTTTTTAGAATCGGGACATTAAAATTTACTTTGGATGAAATTTTGTTATTTTCTGGTAATGATCATTTTTTAGTGAAAATAATGCATTTTAAATCAAAACTACCTTTTAATTTAATTAATTTATATGGTTATATAATCTTATTAATTGGTTTTAAAGTGTAATTGGATTATATTTTTACCATTTAATTTAATTTTGTTCATTGTATGAAATTTCACTTTGAAATTGGACATAAACAAATGTCAGTCTTTTGATAGTTATTATTTCTCAAAAACACACTTTTCGGTTTTGACAATGGGAATTAATTTTAAAATAATTTTTGAAACTTCTGTGTTTCGAATTTGGAAAAATGGATTCCATATTTGGAATCAGGGGGTCCTAATTGTGTAAATAGTTAAATTTTATTTTTAGACATTATGAATAGTAACTCCAGTAAATATTTTATTTTCCATGGTTAAATGGTAAATCTAGTAAATAAGGGTTAAAAAATAATATTATAATAATATTAAACAACCATAACAAATACCCTAAATCTATAGGATGATACATGTCTAACTATGGTCATCATTTTGTCGATTTGGGGACCTTATTGAGCCACTTGTAAGTGAAAATGACACTTTATAAAAATAAATTTAATGTTCAGGAAAATTTAACATAAATATATATCTTTTAGTAAAATAATTATTATATTTTTTTATATAAGTTATATTTTTGACTATAAATAATAATTATACATCTAAAAATATTTCGTACATCATGGTATTTTATTTATAATTTTTTTACATAAAATAAATAATCTTATTTATGACACAATTATTATGTAATGATTGTCTCATTAATGAATATTTTAAATAAATGAGATTATAAATATTAAAATAAAATTAATTTGAAACTTTTTATGCCATCCAAGAATTTTATGGATGCTTATAACTTGTAATATTTTAATTGATGTAGGATTTTTTAAATAATTATGTTGTTATGGATTCATTAAAACTATTGATATGAATTGTGTATAAATTGACATAAATGAGTTTTAAAAATAAATATTATTTAAAAAATGATAAAATAATCCTAAAATTATAATATTTGGAAAACTGACATATATGATATTTAAAATGTCCTTAATGATCTATTTTTATGGTGGTTTTAATTTCATAGAATGTATATTAACCATATAGTATGAATTTACAAGAAGACATGGTAAAAGTTAAATAAGTTATAAAAGGGTTAAATAAAATAAACAATGATTAAAAAATATAAAAACCCTATCCAATTATTTTTGTATGAGTTTATTTCAAATAATAGTCATCATATCTTTGAATTTATTGAGTTTGGGACTTTTTGAAATCAAAATTTAGTTTATAATAAAATAATATTTTCAAACATTCCTAAAGAGCCCCTCCTCCCCCTTATAAAAGGCCATCACCTCTAACCCATTAGTCGCACCTCTCAATCCCATTATATCCTCCAAAATATGCCCAATACGCTCCCAAAATTGGGGTATTCTACCTAAAATATTTACTTTCGTATGAAATATATTCAATAAAGCCATTTGGTTCAAACCAAAGGGAGTTACCCGATTTAAAGGTAACATCTTCTCTCAAGTCCTTTTCTTTTATTTTCCCTCTACAACCACCTAAACTCTATTTATTATATTATATTATAAAAAATAATCCTCAATATTCTAGTATTTTGTTATGAGAGGTATTATAACTACACTTCCACACACCTCCATCTAATCGATACGAACATATTGTTTCTATGGAAGATGAACTACCACCTCACGAAACGATGATTGTTAAAATATCTCTTACCACCTTCCATGTTGGACATTATGATGGAACTATATTTATATTTGATATATATATTATATTTATATTTTCTCAAAACTTCTTTAATTTTCATTTATATCATACCTTTATGGTTTTTATAATGGATAAATGTGATAATGTTTTTCAGAAAGTGTGGACTACCGCCCCCACAAAGTGATATGACTCGTTCATACCATACATAGAACATATATTGGATTTTATTAATGAATTCATGTAATTTATATAAAATATGTTATTATAATGTAATAATAATATATCTATGTATCATTATGTTTTCATTTCATTAAATATTAAATAGAAATGAAAGTAGCATTCATGCAAACGTACGGCTTAGCATCTCCATGAACAGTGAATTTCATTTATTATCTCCAAATGTTATGTACTACTATAAATACATATAAATACTGTATATATATGATATATATTCTATCTAAATCATGAATATAATTCTAAATATAATGAAATTTTGACAAAATAGACAATTTTTAATTATAACAAGTTCATTTTTGACTCAAGTTCCGAACATCGACAAAATTTCTGATATAAACTCTAATAAATAACTAATTGTTATAGAAAGGTAAAAAATTATATAAAAATAATTAGTAAACATTAAAAATGTTCTCAATAAAGTAGAAATTAACGTGAGTTTATTATTCAGAAATAACAAGGAACATACAAGATAAGTTGGACTTGAGGTAAGGGTTTTTCATCTCACTTTTTATTCCGATGAGATTTATGCTATATTTGCAACTATTTACTTTTATGTGGTGTATATAATTACCATTATTGTATAATTATTGTAATATACAATAATTTATGGGTATTTAAATCTTCATTGTGTGATACTTTTTTCATGTGGTGTATGTTTTGTATGTTACCAACTCAGTAAAGTAACCTTTCACCCTCCTCTTTTAGTCAAAGACTTCTTCTTTGTTATGTCTTTTAAATTTCCATTTTCTTATGTTGGGATATATTCATCTATATCCTTGTTTCATTAAATTTTATTTCCATGTGATTAGAGACCTTTTCTCTCTCATCCACTCATTTTCAAATTTTAATGTGATGTTGTTAGGCTATCGAATTTCTATAATGGAACTTCATAACCTAATTTCAATTCTTTGGGTTAAACATCTACTTATTGATCATGACTTTCTATTAATATTTGTCAATTACCTCTGATTGTTTAACACTTAATATTAACTTATATATGGTGCATTTATATTTTCAAACATAATTATGTCAATGATTTATCCTTAAATCTAATGGTATGATATTTGTAAGGGATTCGATTTCGATTTACATTCCATTGAGACATCATTATTGTTATGCACCAATTCACTTTTATATGGTGTATATACTACCCTTGTAAATATTATAACATGAATATCCTTATTTTCATGATATTATAAGTTTTATTTTATTTTATTCTTTAATTGTGTTTAGTCAAGTTTTTATCAAGTGTTACGAGACTCTTTAACTAAAACATCATTTTAAAAGCATTAAAAATTTATTCTTATAAAAATTTCTCATCAATTTACTTGTTTTCAAAATGGTGTAAAGGATTTAATTATACGGGCATTAATGTTTTAAAATTTCAATTCCTTCAAAAGTTTCAGAGTGGTATGGGACAATTTGATTCAAAACTCTTATTTTTTAATGCTTTAAAAGAATTTATTATTTCAACATCTTGAAATGATATATTGTGATTTCAATGTGGCAATGTTATAATTCATTTATTCTAGTTTTTTGTGTTATGAATATGTTATGGATCTTGGGAATTGTTTATGTATAAGGGTGGTTCCTTGATAAACCTAGGGTGGGTGAGCCTGATATATCTCTCCAACGCATTGGGTAACATGAAAGAGGTAAATGTTACTGTTTCTCCTAAGAGATTTAGGGAATATGATATGATGTGTATTACAAATGTAACTCCCTATGTAGATGTGAAGGCTATAATTTAAGTATGATATGTATTCCACAATTTACAATTATGATTTATGATTTCTATGTGTTATTCATAAATCTTATGATTTAATAAGGTATGTTAAAGAGCATATGTTTTAAGATTGAAAAGTATGATCTCATTGATTTGTATGTATTGATGGGATAATGTTTGATTTCATTATTTTATGACTCTTACTGAGATTTTTATTCACATACCATGTTTTATAAATAAAATTTCATAGGATATAAGTAAGTTTAAGATAAAATAATAGTTTAAGAATATTTATATCAAGAAAATAATTCTTGCTTTAATTTAACAGTTTTTATTTTATGAAAAATGGATACTAATTATGAGTATCTACATTGTAATATTTGAGATGTAATGTAATAGTTATGTCCTAATTCACTAAATCTCTAAACCTGAAAAGATCCTCAATGTCAATTCTTGACATAACTCATGATTATGTAATGTTTAAGGCTATGTCCTTATATTACAAATCTACATCTGGTAGACTCTCAAATGTTTTCATGGTAATATATCTTCCAGAATACATATAGGTAGTACTTCCTATTTAATAATCTTTTTTACATATTCATTTAATTTTATTCAAATAATAGAAACTAAATATTATACCTTTACCAATATTATTGCATGGTCACTCTAAGATCTCTCTTTGGATGTTTTTCTAATACCAATGTCTTATTTCACCCAAATAAATTTCTCTACCACTTATTGAGATAAAATAAAATCATATTTTTGAAGAATAAATTTATGTCTATCCCTTAATGAACTAAATTGTAATACCCCATATTGGAATATCTTTATGAGGAAAGAAACTTATTCACTTAATTTATTTTTCTCCTTTCTATTTCTTTCAAACTGAATGTAAACTATGAATTGATTATGTAGAGAATAATAACACATTGGATAAGTAATAATCTGAAAACCTTGTAACTCTATGTCTATTTTAATAATTATATATATAGGAAATATGAGTGACTTATATTGACATTAAATTTTACCTTAATATTTACTAAGTGATTCTACATTTTATGAAATCTCTTTTTAAGATAAATGTTGTCAAATATTAATTTATCATACTTTTTCAATCAACTCAAAAAATGTAAAAAAAATATCAAGCATAAAATAATAATTTTCTCCACTTTTTTATGTTTATTTTTATCAATATATAAATTTTTTAACATTTCACATAATCCAAAATCTTCAAACAATAATTGAAATTTAAAGGAAGCATGCCTCATGATGACCATAACATCCTTTCTCTATATTTTTTGAACTCAAGACGTATTCATCATCGTTGGAGATACTCACTGAAGGTAATTTATTATTCCATTAAGATAAAATTCAGAATCTGGTTACATAAACAGTTTAGTGTCCATAATTGTTTTATTTATTTCAATAATATAACATTTTTTCAATATAATTATTTATTTTTTCGTGTAAAATCCACATGTACTACAACGCCATTAATTACCTAATTCCTTGATATTCATCACAAAATAATATGGAAAAAGGTGGATATCCCATTCCTCATAATTTGGAAAAATATAGAGGAGGAAATTAAAACCTAGAAACTCCATATTTATCTTCATTTCACTTCATTAAATCACCATTAACTTCCAAAATAATTATTATTATTGGGTGTCGTTTGTTTATTATCCATTCGTTCCTTCTGAAAATAATTTTTCAAATAAAATTCATGTTATATAATTTTCTATTATTTCAACTTCCTTGATTCCAATAATTTTTTTGGATATAAAACCATCAAAATACATTCAACATTATCTTGTGTTTAGATTTATTTATAGAAAAACAATTCTTTATATGCTTGCATCAATTTACATTCAAACTAATCCTAGACTGGTAATATATTAATGAATTTTTAGATGTTTCATCATTAAAATTAAATATTCCACATAAATACGTATCTCATTGTATATTTCTCATTATGTGTAATGTCAATAGTTTGTCAAATTCTTCCTTAAATGTTACTTCCACCATTCTAAACTGTTTATGTATTTCTATGACTGATTCACATTATTTTGTTATCATTCTTCCATTGAACATTAATGAATAATTTACATCTATCTATATAGTTTCCTTTTCTTCTATATAATTATTATCTTTTTTCATAAATAATTCTCTAATTTTCTTAATGGATTTTTTTTTACATCTTCATCTACTGTACACCTCATGGAAGGATAACAATCCTTCAATTTATTTTTCATCAGTTTAAGGGGGCTCCTTTAATTATATTAAACAGAATTTTTATTGGTTTAAGGAAACTATAAAACTTGATAAACATGGACAATCCTTCTCCAAAATCCTCATAAATTTCACGATATTTAAATATGTTATATATTAATAGTTTTTTTGTTGGGTTTGGTTGTACATAACTGTGTCTATCTAGAAATCATTTCCACACCTCAAAAATATATTTTTTATTTATTATCCATTGAAATGGGATAATAATCAATGATTATATATTAATATTCATGTTTTTAAAAATCTATTATCACCAATTTTAGTGCATTTTATTAATTGAACTTCATTTCTCATCACAAGTGCAATTGATGTTTAAAGTGAAAAATTTGGGCCCAATCAGTCATCTATTTGTTGTATTAATTTCATTAATTTTTTTAATATTATATTTTTGGGATATGATTGTAAAATTTTTTTGAAACATTTTTTGTTTTATGATCAATGGATGAATCCCCTAAGAAGATGATGATTATTGGGAATGAATTCATAAGTTTTCTAGAAAATGCATAATGGGACTAAGGCCCAACAAAAAACATTGGGGCCCACAATCCAAGCCCAATAGATCTCAAATTTTTACTATAAAAAGAAAAAATATGGGAATAATTTCATTAAACTATGACTGGAACTAATTCCATTATCATCACTGATATAATGGGATCCCAAGTTTAAATTTAAATGGTGGGCCATATTTCAATGCACAAATATTCATCCAATTAGATTGTGTATAAAATCCAAACAACTGGTCCACCTTTCCTAAAAGTTGTAAATATGATAGATTAGATATCTAATAAGATATTTTCCTTATATGACCCCTTCTTATTTGGATATATTCATTTAAAAATTCACATGTCAATATGGGAGATGAATCAGGATGATTTTCAAGGTCCTCTTTGAAACGTCAAATTTCTCTTGATTTTATGACCTTCTTTTTGAAGCTCTCAATTATTGGGGAATGAATGTACTGATGAGGGGATACATAAGGCTCAAAATATGCCACTATAAGGAGTTGGTGGTGAAGGGAATTAGGTTCTATGTTTTTCATTTCTATCGAATTATTTGTTTCTATTGTAATTTCCCTCTTTCATTTTGTAATAGCATCTTCATTTTTTCCATGTATGTTTTTCAATAATTTTAGTCTCATTATAAATTTTTTTCTAATTCTTAAATTATTCATTACATATTGTTACCATTGAATCATGGTATGAATTCATTCACACCAGTACTTGTGAATTCCTCACACAATGGTAGAGTGCTCATTTTTATTATTGTTTTTCTTCTACAATCCTTGTAACGCCCTGACCCCAGTTACCCAAAGTCGGTGCATTATTTTAATACATTGGAATGATTATAAGGAATCATTTCCTGAAAGACTGATCAGTTTAGCATTCTTGGAAAATAGATTACATACATGAACATTACATTACACATTCAAAAATAAAACACAACGTAAATGATCCTTTGATAACCCCATTAATCCCCTAGCTTCACCCTGATTATCAATCATATTACACTTCTTGGAATCCTAAGAAAATTAAACCATATAAATGCATGAGCATAGATTCTTAGTAAAGATAACAATATAGTGAAAACATTCATAAATAGGCATAAACAATTATGGCAATGTATAAGACTAAAACAAAATCCTTTTAAACAAAAACTTATACATAATATTGAAAAGATACTATAAAATAATGCCATTTACTTTTTCACATGGGTATTCTACTAGTTGAATAGTCACATGCAATATCAATAGAAACTTTTATAATGATGGAATGCATAATTCCATATTTTCAAAACCACATAGTCAAGGCCTTGTGCCAAGAATAAAAATAAGATTATGTCAATTCCTTGTTCCAAGACACTAGTTTGTCTCATGAGACCTACATATGCATCGAGGAGCTATAGCAGTCTCTACCTGTCACTTACTAAGTCCAATGCATTCCTCGTATTAAAAGTTTGATAAATAACACAAAAATTCGTATTAAAACTAGCATATGAAATGTAAATACATTATCCATAAATCATGAATGGTATAAAAATAACACATTCACAGTCAAACATAGAATAACTCATTCAATATAATATTTAAGAATTTATCATAATAAATAGACTTCAATAACATTTAAAATTCATCAATTGATGTTGACATGGATTAAAATGATGAGTGAAATGCTTTGATTGAAATACCCATTTTTCATGAAATCTTTTAAAAGACTCACAATTTATAAAGGAAGTTATTTAAAATAGATTTTTGAATCAAAGTGTCACATACCACTTTGAAACTTTTGAAAATAATTATCATTTAAAAACATTCATGTCCATATAAATAAACCTTAAAATCATTTTGAAAACAAAGAAATTTATTAAAAGGGCTTAGAAAGATAAATCATTAAAAAATTTAAAATGAATATCTAGCTAAATAGACCCTCCCATAAAACCATAAAAGATCCCTTTTTAGTTTTTTTTATGAAATATGGGTATCGATGATAAATATGTCCCATAAAGTACTTACACGTGAACAATCTTGGATAAATAATGAGATTGAGGAAATAACCATTACCTTGCACTTTCCTTTGGTCGAAGGTACGTTTAACATCCTGTAAAATGACCATTTAATGTTATTTAATTATACCAAAACCATATTCATATTTTTTATATAATACATGATTCATTTATTACTATATACTACACATTTAAAAATTATTTTCATGTTAAATTAACGTTTCAGGTAACAATCCCTTTCTTTATCGTACTTGTTTTAACTTGTTATTCTTGATCTTATCACTTAAATCATGATTTAAATATTTCTAGAATATAATTCTTGATTTATATATCAAATATATTTATAATAGATTGATAGATGAAATGGAAAACACTGTTTTTGGAGATGGTAGGTCGTACGTATGCATAAATGTTGTTTCTATTTTCATATCGTATTGAACAGAAGTGAATAAGATATATGTAAGTACATAAATACATATATATATATATATATATCTAGTAGAAATATTATTTCATATATTACGTACTTATTAATAATATATATTTTTATAATCACCGTTCAATGGTGAACATGGAAATGAATCTCATTGCATCGTGGAGACGGTAATCTGTACGTACGCAGGAGCGACAATATAATCATTTTGATATTAAAATAATATATAATTGGATGTTATATCATATATTCAGAATCTTTATAATGTTATATTTATTATTTACATCATTTATAATCATTATTATACCCATCCAAGTGATGAAATGTTTGAATAACAAACTACTCCATGGCGTGGAGATGGTAAGTCGTACATATGCACGTGTGTTGAATTTTCATTCATAGGATGGATTGAAATAATGAATATGGTTGTACCATTTTTATAATAACATCACACTATATATAATATACTGGAGGTATTATTTTAGAAAGAGAACAACCTATAAATAAGAAGTGGAAGAAGAAAGGAACATGAAGGAGGTGATGAAGTATTTACCTCTTCTTCGGGTTCTTCCTTTTGATTTGATCAAAATGGATCCTTAGGGTGGATTTATGACTAATTTAAGGCCTCTTGGATGAAGGGAGGACAGTTGATAGGATATATGGGCAGTTTTTGGATGATTCAAATGGCTTTCAAGGTGTGAATTGGGGAGAAGGGGGAGTTCCCTTTTATAAGATGGGTGAGGGGAACCTTTGGAAAAGATTGAAATATTATTTTATAATAAAGTATTTTTCGGTTTATAATGACTCAATGTTAATTTATTTAGAATATAAAGTGGGTATGGGTCAAAATCCTCTCAACAAATAGGTTTTAGAAAATTTTACGTTACCATTTTAAATTTATCATTTAGATTAGACTCTAAGTTAAATAATTCAACTTTTACTGTGTCTTCTTGTATTCTTACACTATATGAATAAATAAACATAGTATAAACATCCAAAAGAAACTCAAGTGGTTCATTAATGACAAATATAATATTATTAAAGATCTTTGGACAAACCATAGATTTCTAAGAATAGAATATAAATTAATTATATAATATTTGTTTTAAAAACCCTTTTATGTCATTTTTGACACTATTTGGTATTTTGTTTTTGATAAATTCATTACTTCATTATTACATTGAAAAAAATTTATTTAATAAACACTAACATGTCATATTAATATATAAAATTAGTGGAATTCATTAAAATCATAAAATTAGATTTTTTTGGATATTTATAATATAAGTTTTTTAATCATTCATTAATAAGGTGATTACTGCATCATCATTGTGTCATAAATAAATTTAATTATTTAATGTATAAAAATTATAAATAAAATACCATTATGTAGGAAATATTTTTATTTTTCTAATTTATATTTATAGTCGATTTTATTATAAGTATAACCCTATATTGAAATATTTTAGTTATTAAACTTTGATTTTAACACTTTTAACTCTTCTGTAAATAAAATAATAATAAATGTCCAAATATAATCCATGTTGACCTAAAGGATCATATTTTATTTATAAGTTTGTTTTTTGTTGAAATACACTCATCCAATATAATTAAGACATGTGTTAGGGTAATAATAATATCATTTTTACCCTTAATTGCCCTATTTACTTTTAACCATGGTAAATAAATGTAAAAAAGGTACTATTCACCAAAAATTATTTTCATCTTATTGATCAAAATTTTACTTACTGATATCAACTGGGTCTCTTGGATATTTGAAATTCAACTGATAGAATCAGTAAAATTAAGTTTTATGAAAATTTGCAAATACTCCTATGAGGTGGGTAAAAGACGGTAAAATGTTTAATAAAATTTTTATATATCTAAAATTATTATGAACTGACTCCAATTAATCACATTAAACTTATATGGGTATTTTTTATCTATTTTGAACTAAAATATATTTAAATATAATAAATAATTATTTAAAAAAAGTCAGTTTTAAACAATAACTTTGTTTTTTTCACTATTCATCAAAAATTGAATGTTCTCAGAAAAATACCAAATATTCACCCTATGACAATTTTGAAATTATGAATTAAAAAATAAATTCTATTTTAAAAATTTCAAAACATATAATTTTAATTAATTAATTTAAAATTAATTCCCATTGTCAACACCAATGAGCGTATTTTTATGAAATAATAATTATCAAAAGATTGACACTTGTTTATGTCTAATTTCAAAGTGAAATTACTTACAATGACCATAATTACATTAAATGGTGAAAATATAATGTAATTATACTTAAAAACCATTAAAATGTATAATTATACACTAAAAATAATTTTTATTAAAAATGTTGTTTTCAGTTAAAATATAGTATTTTTCACTATTCACCAAAATATGAAAGTTATCAGAAAAACACCAAAAATTTATTGAAACTAAAATTTTATGTTCTGATTCTAAATAATAAGATTATCTTTTCAAATTGAATATATAAAAGTTTTAGTTATTGGATATAAAAAAAGTTATCCATTAAAAGGCAGTAAAATTACATTTTTTATAAAAATACTTATTTTATCTGAAAAAAATGAATTTGTTCTTACATTATGTCTAAAAACATATAATATGGATTATAAAATTATAAGGATTGTATAAATTTCAAAATTCAGTTAATACTATTCATAACGTTTTTTGAACAGCTAGTTTTGTGAGTGGTGGTGTGCTTGAACTCATTGTTGTGAGTAGTGAATGTTATTGAATTACTTTCAAGAAATAACAAAATTTGAAATCATGGGGTGTTACATTCTTCTCTCCTTCAATAAATTGTTTCCTCACAATTTTAAATTTTTTTCTTTGAAATTAAAAGGATAAAAAGAGAATGTACCTTTGTGGGAAAACCCACATCGGAAATTGGGTTAATAAAATTTAGTCTTAGTAAGAAAAAAATGGGAATGAAAAAGTCACTACCAAAGTATGACCTCGATTAGGAGAACATTGGTGAAAATTATATAGACATGATTAGAGGAAAAACGTAAATATTTATACGTAGTTATTGAGGTCATCAGTAGAAAAAAAATTGTAGAATTGAGGGCCTCAAAGCCATCATTCTATGATGATTTAAAATATCATCGGTTCAACAAAACATAAGGTATTAGGATAACACATTTTTAGTTTTATGATACCTTACCTAATTTTTAAGAATTAATTTTTTCATAGATAAATAGAATAAGGAAAACATATATATACTTGACATGTATAGTTCCATCAATTAACCAATTTCTAACACAAACTCACCTTTCACTCTAAAAGATAATAGAACTTAAAAAATATTTTATTTATCCTATTCGTATTGGGTTCCAAAAAAATGAATTTATAATTCATCTACCAGAATATTAAAAATACTACATTTTTCAGTCCAGGACATCATGTGGGCCAGTGATAGGTGATACACCCTTGTTGCCCTTAGTTTACGTGTTCAAGTCTCGCGACCTTGCCGGACACGACAGGTTGTCGACAAACCTCTAGGTTGTCCATTTTATGGAAATCCAAAAAATAAACTCAAACTAGAATTATTCAAAATACTTTTGTCCAAACACACAGTCCAAAATTTATAAAGAATGTAAACACAATAAAGATCCTTTTTTCGACGTAAACACACGCGAACACCTTCATCATGTTTTCTTTTAAAATACTGCAACATCGTGAATTACCATAAAACCTTTTAGAATGCATTCATGATCCCTTATTTCTTATAGAATACTAGATATACTCCTTCTATTCATGAATTTTGTAAACTCCAACAATGATGGAATATAAAAATCATTAATCAGTTTCATGGTATTAGAGAATATCAAATATAATTTATCCAAATCAATCATGTATTATTCCAAAAATCATTACCTCAGTATCAGAACCATATTATGGTTTATCTTTCTCTCAACCATATATTTTCCAAAAATTTAAACTATTATTGAGTCACTTTTCTTGGTTCCCCAAAATCTCATGTCCTTAATGAAATAATACTGTTGTACAATCCTTTTATACTCTATAATTCTTATAACATGTACATTAATAATACAATAATAAAATTGCACAGTACTTTAATAACAATATAGGAATCTAATCATTCCTCCTCATCTTCGTTAGTATCATAACTTTATTATTATCCAATAACAAGATTTTTGGTATACTCTAATGAATTGTACATTGATTCATGTAGTGTTCCAACTCCTTGCCGATGAAGCATTGTACATTTGAAACCTTTTTAGTACACTTTCTGTCATGTACTTGGTGGAATTTTTCTCAACACTTATAACAAACTCTTATTCCCTTCAGGGAATTCCCAGGGTGTTTCTTACCACATTTATCACACATGGGAAAATTATTTTTTCCCGCTTCCCTTTATCTAACATTCTCTCTTCCATCCTTTTCTTCTCTTTCTTCCCTTTAAATCCATAGGACTCAGAAACATCATTTCTTATGTTATTAACACATGATATTATTTCTTCATATGTTGAGAATACATGGGAGACTATTTCCCATCTAAATTTTTGGCTTAATACAGTGAAAGATATTATCCTTCTTACTCATTGTATCATACATATTGTTGGATTTCACATTCCTTCTACTGGGCCCCATTTCTATACAATGGCATACACTGGGTCAGTTTATGAATTGCAATGAATAATTCCAAACTTTTAAAATACCTAATGTAAATTGAACAGTTTATGGATGTAATACATAATCATAAAAATATTTTCCTTGAGGAATTATATACTCATAAACCCTTCATAATCGTTTGTAAATAAAAAAGAGAATTATCCTAAGCATATCCTCCAGGAGTGTCGTAAACAAGAGTGTAGCAAGGATCGTTATTGTGCACCAGTTCATGTTTGAGTCTAACTCAATGCGGTTTTTTTAGGTTTTAACCCTAGGTACATTAGTGCCAGAGCAACCTCTACCTGCTCATATCTAGACAGGGATGTATTTCTTGTAAAACTCACAAAATCTCTACAATACCAAAATTCTTGGAAGTTATTCTGTACTAATCCTCAAATTCTATCTTAGGGTAATGTGCTCTGATCATATTTTATCTAGATCTAGTTTCCAAGGTTACTGTTAATATTCCTTTGATACCAAATGAAATTCCCCGACCCCATTTACCTAGAGTCATTGAATTATTTTAATACATTGGAATTATTACAATGAATCAAGTCCCGAAAGACCAATCAGTTTTAGAATCTTGGAAAATAGATTGCATACATAAAAATTACATTACACATTAGAAAATAAAACACAACATAAATGATCCTTTGAAAACTCCATTAATCCTCTAGCTTAACCCTTCATATAAATAATAATACTCTTCTTGGAATCCTGTGAAAATTAATACCTATAAAGGGGTGATCTCAGATGCTGAGTAAGGATAACAAAATAGCGAAAAATTTCATAAATAAGCATAAACATTTAAGGAAATGTATAAGACTAAAACAAAATCCTTTTAAACATAAACATTGGCATTATAAGTAAAATAAAAATAAAAATAATTTCATTTACTTATTCACATGGATATTATACTAGTCGAATAATCGCATTCAATATCAATATCCAATTTTATAATGATGGAATACATAATTCCAGACATTCATAACCACATAGTCAAGGCCTTGTGCCAAGACTACAAATACGATTTTGTCAAGTCCTTGTTCTAAGACACTAGTTTGTCTCATGAGACCTACAGAAGCATCAAGAAGCTATAGCGGGCTCCACCTGTCACTTACTAAGTCGAATTCATTTCTCATATAAAAAGGTTGAAACATAACAAAAACATTCGTATTAAAACTAGCATACGAACTGTAAATACATTATCCATAAACCATGAATGGTATAAAAATAGTACATTCATAGTCAAACATAGAATAACTCATTCAATATAATATGGAGGATTGTATCACAATAAATCAACTTCAAATAAGTTTAAAATCCATCAAATGATGTTGACATAGATGAAAATATTGAGTAAAATGCTTTGAGAGAAACAACCATTTTTCATGAAATCAATTAAAAGTCACATAATTTATAAAGGAAGTTATTTAAAAGAGATTTTTGAATCAAAGTGTCCCATACCACTTTGAAACTTTTGAACAGAATTATAATTTCAAAACATTCATGTCCATATAAATAAATCCTTAAAATCATTTTGAAAACATGGACATTGATTAAAAGTGTCCAGAATGATAAATCATTAAAACATTTAAAATGATGATATAGTTAAATATACCCTCACATAAAACCATAAAATATCCCTTTTGAAAACAGTTTTATGAAATATGGGTATCGAAGATAAATATGTCCCAAAAAGTACTTACATATGAACAATCTCAGATAAATAATGAGATTGATGAAATAACCCTTACATTGCACTTTCCTTAAACTGAAGGTATGCTTAACCTCATGTATAATGACCATTGTGTGTTATGAAATTATACCAGAACCATATTCATATTTATTATATCATATATGATTCATTTATGATGTTATACTACCCATTTAATAATTATTCTCATGTTAAATTAACGTTTCTGGTAATAATCGCTTTCTTTATAATACGTGTTTTAACTTGTTATTCTTGATCATATAATTTAGATCATGATTTAAATAATTCCAGAATATAATCCTTGATTTATATATCAAATATATTTAGAATATAAATATTTATAATATATATATATATATGAAATGGAAAACACCATTTATGGAGATGGTAGGTTGTACGTACGCATAAACGTTGTTTCGGTTTTCATATCGTATTGAACGGAAGTGAATAAGATATTTGTTAGTACATAAATATATATATATATATATATATATCTTTAGTACAGTTGATATTCCATATATTACATACTTATTAATAATATATATTTTTATAATCATCTTAGAATGGTGAACGTGAAAATGAATCTCATCACATCGTGGAGAAGGTAATCCCTACGTACGCACAAGCGACAATATCATTGTTTTGATATTAAAATAGTATATAATTGGATGGAATATCATATATAAAGATTCATTATAATGTTATATTTTTTATTTACATCATTTATACTCATTATTATACCCATCCGAATGATTAAATGTTTGAATAAAAAACTACACCACGACGTGGAGACGGTTAGTCGTATATACGTACATGTGGTGTCCTTTCATTCATAGGATGGATAAAAATTAACGAAAATGGTTGTAACATTTTTATAATAACATCACAGTATATATAAGATATTGGAGTTACTATTTTATAATGTAAAAAACAAAGAAAGATGGTGCGGAAGAAGAAAGGAAATTAAAGGAGGTGATGAAATATTTACCTCTTCTTCAGGTTCAGCCTTTTAATTTGATAAAAAGGGTTTCATAAATAGGCTTTATGACTAAAGTAAGGCCTCTAGGATTAAGGGAGGATAGTTGAGAGGATATTTGGGTAGGGTTTGGCTGACCAAAATGGCTTTGATAGTGTTAATTTGGGAGAAGGGGGAGTGCCCTTTTATAAGAGGGGTGAGGGGCACCTTAGGAAAAGATTGAAATATTATTTTATAATAAAATCATATTTGGTTTATAATGACTCAATATTAATTTATTTTGAATATAAAGTGGTTATGGGTCTAAATAATCTCAACCAATAGGTTTTAGACAAGTTTAGGTTACCATTTTAACCATATCATTTAGATTTACCTCTAAGTTAAATAATTTAACTTTTATCACGTCTTCTTGTATTCTTACACTATATGGTAAATAAACGTACTATAAACATCCAAGATAACCTCAAAAAGTTCATTAATGACATATATAATATTATTTAATCCCTTTGGACGAACCGTAAATTTTTAGGAATAGAATATTAATTAGTAATATAATATTTGTTTTAAAAAATTATTTATGAAAATGTTTGACAATATTTGGTATTCTGTTTTTGTTAAATTCATTACAGCATTATTGCATTGAAAACAATTTATTTAATCTACCCTAAAATGTCATATTAACCTATAAAATTATTTTAATTCATTAAAAGTGTTAAATGAGATTTATTTGGAAATTTATAACAAGAATGTTTCTAATCATTGAATAATAAGGTAATTACAGCATAATAATTGTGTCATAAATAAATTTAATTATTTAATGTGTAAAAATTATAAATAAAATACCATTATGATGAAATATTTTTATCTTTCTAATGAATATTTATAGTCTATATTATCTTATGTACAACACTATATTAAAAATGTTTTAGTTATTAAAATTTGATTTTAACTCTTTTAATTTTTCTTTAAAAAAATTAATAATATATGTCCTAATCTAATCCAAGTTAACCTAAAGGATCATATTTTATTCCTAAGGTTATTTTCTAGTCTAAATTAACTCATACAATATACTCTGGACATGTGTTAGGGTAATAATAATATCATTTTTTACCTTAATTGCCCTATTTACTTTTAACGGTGGTAAATAAAAGTAAGAAGTTACTATTCACAAAAAATTATTTTCATCTTATTGAACCAAATTTTACTTACAGATATCAATATTTTCTCTCATATTTTTTAAATTCAACTCACAGAATCTGTAAAATTATGTTTTAGGAAAATTTTCAAATACTCCTAGGAGGTGGGTAAAAGACTATAAAAAGTTCAATAAAATTTTTATATATCTAAAATTATTATAAACTGACTACAATGAATTATATTGAATATATATAGTTATTATGTATCTATTTGGAACTAAAATAAAATTAAATATAATAAATAATTATTTAAATAAAAAGTCAGTTTTAAACAATAACTAAGTGTTTTTCACGATTCATCAAAAATGGAAATTTTCAGAAAAATACCAAAAATTCACCCTAATCCAATTTTGATATTCCAAATTCAAAAATTAATTATATTATACCAATTTCAAAACATATAAGATTAATTAATTAATTTAAAATTAATTTCCATTGTCAAAACCAAAAGGCATATTTTTAAGAAATAATAACTACCAAAGACTAACACTTGTTTATGTCTAATTTCAAACTGCAATTACTTACAATTACTATCATTGTATTAAATGGTGAAAATATAATATAATTATACTTCCAAACCATTAAAATTTAATATTCTACACTATAAATTATTTTGATTAAAAAAGTTGTTTTTAGTTAAAATATAATATTTTTCACTATTCACCAAAATATGGAAGTTATCAAAAAGACAACAATTATTTATTGAAACTAAATTTTTATGTTACTATTCTAAAGAAGAATTTTATCTTGTAAAATTAAATATATAAAAGTTTCAATTATTTGATTTAAAAAAAGTTCTCCATTAAAAGGCGGAAAAATTGAATTTTTTGAAAAATACTACTTTTATCTGAAAAAATAATTTGTTCTTACATTATGTCTAAACATCTCATAGTATGGATTCTAAAATTATAAGGATTGTATAAAGTTTAAAATTCAGTTAATACTATTCATAATCTCTTTGGAACGGATAGTTTGGTAAGTTGTGGTGCGCTTGAACTTAGTGTTGCGTGTAGTGCAAGTTATTGAATTACTTTGAAGAAATAGCGTACTATGAAATCTTGGGGTGTTACAAATCCTGCTTCATTATGTCGACTTCCCACTTCCATTTATTGAATAGCATCAGTGGAGGGCTAACCATTTCTGTTTTGGTCTTATTTAGTTTCATGGGCTGTATTGAAAGCTATTTTATGATCTTAAATTCTTTAATTAGTTCATTATTTTAAGAGTTCCTTTCATTGAATTATATTATTCTTTTTATTCACTGACTATAACGACTTCAAATTCTAATTTCTATAATGATAAAATTTCATCGAGTGATTATGAATATGATCCTAAAAGTTCATTTCTGATTATCCTTGGTATTATGTATTAATTAAATCAGATAATGATTTTAGGGAGTTATCTCATTGGTTGGATACCTCTTGAACTATTGAACAGAAAATTCATAATAAATGAAATTCATCCAATTCCCCCAAGAAAAGACCTAGGATAAACCCACCATCATAAGATGTTTGGTCCACATTATATTTATTTTCATTAAATTAAATCATTAGTTCACCAATAAAAATTAACTAAAAAGAAGTCCAATTTATAGCCAATCCTCCATCAAATCTTATTGTATATGGGTCTCTTCTTATATCATTGTGGATTCAATCCCTACATAAACATCAAAAAAAGCGTATAAACATTGGGTAAATTTGGGTACTTACAAATTTTGGAACTATTTTTAGAGACCCTAGTATGTATCATAGAAACTATCCTTATTTTATCACCCCAAACTATCTTTTCCCAACCCCATTTCTCTTATATATTCTTTTTTCATCACTCGGAATCATAATTTTATTCTACTAATGTAGAGTAAAATCATCATTACCCACTCATAAACCAAAGATGAAGTAAAATTAAAAATCTATATTGGGAATCACCTCACATTGAAAATTTCATTGATCAACCATTGAATGAATACCCCACACCTGATGAGATATTCAATCTTTGCGATGATGAACATTTAAAGGATAAATTTTCATCCCTTTCAAGAATGGTTAATGAGATCAAACATAATGAATTCTATGATATCGAAACTCTTATACATCACAATCCCCAAAAAAATATTGAACAATTTGTTTGAAAAAAAGGAAAAAAAATTATTTCATAGGTATAAAGTTTGATAATAGAACTACAGACCATTAAAACTTGTGAGGCACTCATTCCCACTTAGGATACATATTTCTCATCACTGAGAGAATAATATTTTTCCCAAAAACCAATAATGAATTTATAGAAGAACTAAACTATTGATATGGGATAACTAAAGAATATCAAGAGAATGTTGAAGATTATTTAAATCAATAGGAAATAATTTTTTTGAATTCACAAGTTGAATATTTTTTCAGGGATTGAATTTCATGAATATTACTCCAATTATTATTTTTTAGAAGGAAAAATCATTGAACCATTCAGAGAGATAGATAATATTGGTTCTATACCCACTCTAGAAATTTAAATAATTATTTATGGGGATGAATCATATTTTAAAAAGGAACCCACTATTCCAAATCATTTTGGATAAGAAATAAATTTTGATTCAAATTTCAATTCTTATTTGGGAGAATTCAATTAAACACAACTCAATGTTATAATTCATCCATCCATACTCAACTATCCCTAAATTTATGATAACTAAGACCATTAAATTATCATTTACATTCATCAATAATACCAAAAGGTAGTAATGACCCTTGAATTATTAGAAAAACACCATATGAAACTCGATCAACCATTAACAAAATTCCATGGACTTTCACACTCATTATTGAATAGAGGTTTTCACATGAATAATATTCTAAAAAAAGAATCAATCTAAATCACCTAGAAGATGATAATAATGGGGTCCTAAAAATGTTGAATGTTTGTATTATAGAATATTGGGGGTCCATGTCGGGGTAATGAATTTAAATTAAGTTCTTTATGTGAGGCCACCTGGATTATGCATTTTTTTGTGTGTATTTATTTTTTTTAGGGTAACACCATGGGGTTTCAAATGTGATATAATATTTTTTGAGAGATTTAATATTTGAATAATTTTTACCATTTCAAGTAGAACTCATGCCATCCATAGTTCAAACATAACCTTCAATCACCCCTAAGGAGTCTATACATGACATAAATCATAAATGATCAACTTCTTACTGATGGGTCGTCAAATGTGAACCAAGAGATTTTATTCCATTATTTTATTTCAAATAACATAACCCATCATTCTTAAAAATTAGTTTTTCTATCTTCTCTTCTCATTAAAAACATTATGTAGTTTCATTATATTTTAGGGGAGTGAAACTCTTTTATTTTTTTAAAAAATAGATTTTAGGATAAAAATTTAAATTAAAAAATCAATTAATTATCCATGAATTTATTAATTTACAATGTGAAATAAGTTAATTGAATATAAAATGATTTTAAATTCCTTGATTATGATTTGAATTCATGTTTAAGTTTATGAGAATAGTTTTGGGAATGTGTGTTTGTCTATTGTAAATTTTTAATGTTTAAAATTTCATTTTCTTAAACAAATTGCCACAATGTGTTTACATTGGATATTGGGTGAAAATATGAGTTATGGGCCCCATTCATCATAGAATAAGGTTTGGGGCACATTTATGTTTACGTTAGTATCAAAATAAATCAACACATAACCACGTAGAGTAATGTTTTGAAAATATATGTGGCATACGACACTTGGGAATCATGACTCTATAGTTTTCTTCGCCAGATATAGGGTTTTTATCTCTATTTTAGATCACGTAATTGACAATACATGTGGTGTTAGATATTTGGGGATTGTGAATCCATAGTTTTCTTACCCAGATTTAGTTTTATTCATATATATTGTGCTTAAAAAAAGAAAAACATTTAACAAACAATGAAAAATATTGTATAATTATCATAATGTTTATGTAATTCTAACCTTGCACTTCCATCCCCCCCCCAATAAAACAAGAAAATGGTTCCTATGTCATTTTTGATTCATGACACATCATCATGCTCATTATAAATTGGATGATATGTGGCAATGAATATTAATAAAGTAATGGGCATGGGATAAGGATATTCTTTTGAACATAGATTTTATAGGTGTTATTGTTGTTTGGAATGATGTATTTTGGTGAGAAAAGTATGTAAAAATGTTTTTGAAAATGGAATTCAATTTCATGTTTTTGAGACAGTTGTATCTCAGGACTATAAAAACTCGTGTTGGGGGTTTTATATCCACTAAAAGGGGCTAATATTCATTGAATATATCTTAATAATCATGTGTTTAAAATTACATACACATCAATTTTAGTGCATTCTATAAATTGAACATCATTTCTCAACACAAGTGAAATTCATGTTTAAAGTCCAATTTGGGCATAAATAATCATCTATTTTTGAAATTCATTTATTTAATTTTTTGAATTTGATATTTTGGTATATGATTTATTAATTTTTTGGGAATATTTTTTTCTTTTAGGACCAATGTATTAATCCCAAGGGAAGATGAAAATTTGTTGGGCATGAATTCGTAAATTTTCTGGATGAAGCATATTGGGCTTAAGGCTCATCAAATAAAAGTGTGACCACCAATACAAGCTCAATGAAGATAAAAGCTTAACTATAAAAAATAAATAATATGTGGATCATTTCATTCAAATATGGACAGAGCTAATGATGACGTTTTCATAGAGATAAAGGGACCCCATGTTGAAATTTAAATGGTGGGTCAGATTTGAATGCCCATAATGTTATGCCACATGATCATGAATAACATCAAAATGGATAGTTCAATATTGTTGAACTTTTTAGAGATATTATAGTAAATATAGAGGAAGATACATTCCTTCTAATACCCCCTCTAATTTTTACATATTCAATTCCAAATTCACATGTCAATAAGGGGGATGAATTTGACGATTTTTCAGGTCAACATCAAAACATAAAATTTTAAATGATTTTATAACCCTCCTTTTGACTCTAAAAATTAATGGGGAAGGAATGTATTGATGGTTGGTCAACCTAAGGCTCCAAAAATTCATATATAAGGAGTTTTTGGTGAGGTTAATTTGGATCAATATTTTTCCTTTCTATTGATGTCTTTCTTTCAATTTCAATTTCCGACTTTCATTTTGTAATCACGTCTTCATTTTTTATGGAAGTTTTTCAATCATTTTAGTTTCATAATAATTTTTTTTCTTAGTCTTCAATTATTATTTTACTTTTATTAACATGATGATACTGTTGTATCAAGGTGTGAATTTATTCACACTAGCACTAATGAATTCCTCATAGAACAGTGGACTGTTCATTTTTCATAATGTTTTTCTTCTTCATTACCTCTTATTTCAATCAAATTCCCACTTGCATTGATAGAATATGATCAATTTAGGGATAAAATTTTATATTTTAGTCCTAGTAAGTTCCATCATGTGGATTGAATTATATTTTATGATCATAAATTTGTTAATCAATTCATTATTTTAATATTTTTTTACCTTGACTAATCTTCTTGTTTTTCTTCACTATCATTAAAGACTATTCATTGTGAGTTCTAATACGATCCAATTACTTGGAGTGATCATGAATGTGATCCTCTAAGTTCATCGGTGATTATCCTTAGTATTGTGTATCGAATAAATTAGAGAATGATATCATGGAGTTATCCGATTGATTGGATACATCTTAAACTATTGAATAGATAATTTTTAAGAAATTAAATTCATCCAATTCACCCCAAGAAAAAACCTAGGCTAAACCCAGCATTATAAATTCTTTAGTAAAATAATAGTTTTTTCCTATAAATTAAATTAGTAGTTCTTTAATTAAAATCAACCAGAAATATGTCCACTTAAAAGTCAATCCTCCATAAAATCATTGGTTCTATATGTCTCTTCTTTAGTGTGTGTGGATTCAATCCCTACAAATACTTCAATAACTACTTATAACTATTGAATAAATTTGGGGGCAATCACTCATCTATTTTATAGTGAAAGAAAAATTATTCCATCAATCAATTTCTTGATATCTATACATTCCAAAATACTAATAGTTTCTAAGAAACATACTTTTCCAAAGTTGTGTGCATAGTTTAGCTGTTCAAATGTTTTCTTGTATGTTATCATTATAAAATCCTTTTAGGAATATTTTTCCTTTATATATATTTTTTACACCATCACTTATATAGACGGTTTCTATCTTTCCTTCATCACTTATATCCTTCACGAACTAAAAACTGAACTATTTAATGTATTAAAATTGGTGAATTCAAATTTAATAAAACATATCCTTATCTTCTTAATAAAATTATTAGATGATGGATACTTTTAAATTTTCAAATTATTCCTCTATCAAAATTGAGACTTCTTAAAAGTAAATTTCTAAATTTAAATTCATGTAGTGGAACTTATTCATTATGTTTCGTGTAAAGATTGAACTTTAGGATCTTCTGAGTTATTTAATATTATTTAAGATACCAGGAAATTTAAATTTAATGTGATATTCTAATTTTCATAATAATTTAACAATCTTCACATTTATCCTTTTTTATGAAAAGGTTCGTTAGGCATATTTCACTCTTTCAATGATGATTTTTCAATGTCTTTAATCCTTCTATATTTAGCTTCCAATAAGAAGATTTTAACATTTACTGTATCCTAATGTGTAGGGAATATTTCCTTAACAACATTCTAACAATAATTAATTTATAATTCTTTATCCAAAACTATGAACAGATCTTTATAATTTAATATAATTTATTCTTTTCCATCAGTGAGTTTTGTTAGATTATTTCACTCAAATAATTCAACAATCAATGAATTCTACAATATATCATTTTCATTCTCATGATGAGATTTATATTTATAAATTCCATTGATAAATGAATATATATATATATTAGAAAATAATAAATGGGAATATTATTTATGTGATAATAAATTATAGTGAAATAATTCCTAATTATTTCAATTGATTCGTACTTACCATGTCTATCAAATTCATCATCTTTTAGAAGATTTATTCTATTATTTTAAAAAAAATAACCTTCCCAAATAAACATATATTTTTTATGGTTTCTTATTCCACTTATCACTATAGTTTGATATTCAAAACTTCTATGCATCCAACTTCTAATTCATTAGAGTATTTGATGATACATCAATGCTTCCACTAACAAAAGTATCATCTGAAAAAATTAATCTCCGTCTAAATTCATTTTCCATAAAAGAAAATATTTAATAAACTCTCAAAAATAATCACATCATTTAATTTAATGTAACACCCCAATATTTCATTATACTTTATCTCTTTAAAGTAATTCAATAACATGCACTACACGCAACACTAAGTTTGAGCACACAACGACTTACCAAACTTGCCTTTCAAAAAGCTTTAATGAATAGTAATAAATGAAATTTGAATTTAGTAGACTCCATATAATTTTAGAATCCATATTATGTGTTTCATAGATATAATATAAGATGAAAATTATTTTCTCATAAAAAAAGAAATTTTTTTAAAAAAATGCAATTTTTCCACCTTTTAATGGAAGACCATTTTTAAAACCAATATATAAAAATTTTATATATTCAATTTAAAGAAATTAAATTTTTATTTATATGTGGGACATAAAAATTTAGTTTGGATAAATTTTTGGTACTTTTCTGATAACCTTTATATTTTGATGAATAGTGAAAAATAAAAAATTTTAATTGAAACAAAAATTAATCAAAATAATTTATTATGTTAAATTAAACATTTGAATGGTTTTTAAATATATTTAGATTATATTTTTCTCATTTAATACAATCTATGCCATTATAATTAATTTCACATTTAAATTTGACATAAATGTGTGTCAATCTTTTAATAGTTTTTACTTTTTTAAAACCCGCTCTTTGGTTTTGACAATGGTAATTAATTTTAACGTAATTAATCCAGAATATATGTTTTGAATTTGGTAAAATAGAATTCATTTCTGAATTAATAATATAAAAATAATATTAAGGTTAATTTTTGGTATTTTTCTGATAACATTCATTTTTTGTTGAATACTGAAAAACACTACATTGTTGCTTAAAATCAACTTTTTATTTAAATAATTAATTATATTATTTAAATTTATTTTAGGAAAAATTATATACACAATACCTATATATTTTCAATTTAATTCAATTGAGTCGTTTTGTAATAATATTAGATATATAAAATTTTATTGACATTTTTTACCATCTATTACCCACCTTCTAGGAGAATTTGCAAATTTGCTGAAAGCATAATTTTACTGCTTCTGTGAGTTGAATTTAGAAAATCCGAGAGACACAGTTGATATCAGTAAGTAAAATGTGGTTCAATAATATGAGAATAATTTTTGGTGAATGGTAACTTTTTACTTTATTTCCCACTGGTAAAAATAAATTGGGTAATTAAAGGTAAAACTAATATTATTATTACCCACACATGTCCTAATTTTATTGGATAATTATTTTGACCAAACAAAACCTCAGTAATAAAACATTTTTATTTATGTCCACTTGGATTAGATTAGCACATTTATTATTATTTAATTTAAAGAATAGTTTATAGTGCTAAATTCAAGTTTCCATAACTAATTTTTTTTAATATAGGGTTATACATAAGATATATTCGACTATAAATAATTATTAGAAATATAAAAAGATTTCATACATAATGGTATTTTATTTATAATTTTTATACATTATATAATAAAACTTATTTATGACACAATGATGATGCAGTAATTACCTTATTAATGAAAGGTTAAAATAATTGATGGTATAAATATCCAAAAAAGTGTAATTTGAGACTTTTGATTAATTAAAATAATTTTCTAGATTAATATGACATGTTAGGGTTCATTAGATAAATTTTGTTCAATGTGATAATGTTTTTATGGCTTTCACAAAAACAAAATACCAAATAATGTCAAAATTGACCTAAATTAATTTTTAAAACAAATACTATAATATTGGTTGATATAATATTCCTAAAACTATAAGTTTCATCGAAAGGGAATAAATAATATTATATATGTCATTAATAAACCATTTTATGTTCTCTTTTATGTTTAGTGGAAATGTATTAACCATATAGTGTAAGAAATCAAGAAGACACGGTAAAAGTTAACTATTTAACTAAGTGTTAAATCTAAAAGATATGGTTAAAAGGATAACCAAAAAATTTATAAAACCTATTGGTTGAGTGTATTTTGACCCATAACAACCTAAGGATCTAAATTAATTCATTGGGAGCCATTATAAATTTAATATTATTTTATAATAAATTAATACTTTATTCATTTCGCAAAGTGACCATCACCTCTCTTATAAAAGGGAACTTTCCCTTCTCTCAAATTCACACCTCCAAAGGCATTTTTCTCATCCAAATCCTTTCTAAATATCCTCCCAACTTCCCTAAATTCAACCTATAGGAATTCCCTTAAGATTAAATCCATCATATCAATCCCTTTTGGTCAATTCAGAAGGAAACACCTGAAAAAGAGGTAATGATTTCAGCACCCTCTTTCAAATTCTTTTCTTCCTCCACTCCCTCTTTCTCTGTTGCTTCCAAACAAATATAATAACTCCAATACCTTATACATACTATGATGTTATTATAAAGATGGTACAACCATTTTTTTATTCTATCCATCCTATAAATGACAAATTCACCACACGTGCGTACGTACGGACTACCATCTCCACGTCGTGGTGTGGTTTGTTATTCAAACACTTCATTATTTGGATTGGTATAATAAAGAGTATAACTGATGTAAATAATAAAAATAACATGTTAATGATTCTGTATATATGATATACCATCTTATTTCATGCAATTTCACCATCAATATAATTATATTGTCGCTCGTGCATGCGTACAGATTACCGTCTCCATGACATGATGAGATTCATTTCCACGTTCACCATTCAACGATGATTAAAAATATACATATTAATCATAAAAATTCAATATATGACATAATAATGATACTATAAATATATATATATATGTGTGTGTGTGTGTGTGTGTGTATGTATGTATTTACATTTATCTCATTCACTTTCTTCCATTCAATACGATATGAAAACAGAAACAGTGATTATATGTACGCATGGCATACCCTCTCCATAAATAGTCTTTTCCATTTCATATATCTATCTATTATAAATATTTATATTATAAATATATATTATATATAAATCATTTTTTATATTCTTTAAGTATTTAAATCATGATCGAAATGATACCATCAAGAATAACAAGTTAAAACACGTATGATAAAGAAAGCGATTATTACCAGAAATGTTAATTTGACATGGAAATCATTATTAAATGAGTATTATAAAGTCATTAATCAATCATGTGTTAAATAAAAAATATTAATATGGTTATGTTATAATTTAATAACATAATAAGGTCATTATACATGAGGTTAAACGTACCCTCGACCAAATTAAAGTGCAAGGTAAGGGTTATTTCCTCAATCTTATTATTATCCGAGATTGTTTATGTGTAATTATTAACTAGGAAATACTTATCATCGATACCCATATTTCATAAAAATGTTTTCAAAAAAAATATTTTAGATATTTATTGGATTGTATATTTTACTAGATCATCATTTTAAATGTTTTAATGATTTATCATTCTAAACCCTTTTAAATTAATGTCCATGTTTTCAAAATGATTTTAAGGATTTATTTATATGGACTTTAATGTTTTGAAATGATAATTCTTTTAAAAAGTTTCAAAATGGAATGGGTCACTTTGATTCATAAATATCTTTAAATTTATAACATTATATATTGTGATACTTTCAAACGATTTCATGAAAAAGGGTTATTTCTCTCAAAGAATTTTACATATGATTTTCATCTATTTCAACAACCTTTGATAGATTTTAAACTTTTTTGAAGATTATTTATTTTTATACAAATATTCCATATTGTATTAATGGTTATGTGATATGTTTGATTGTAGATGTGTTATTTTTATACCATTCATGGTTTATAGATTATGTATTGACATTTCGTATGCTAGTTTTAATACGAATGTTTATGTTATGTTTAAAAATTTTCATATGAGGAATGCATTTGACTTTGTAAGTGATGGGTGGAGCCCGCAATAGATGCTCGATGAATTTGTAGGTCTCATGAGAAAAACTAGTGTATTGGAATAAGGCCTTTCTAAAAAAATTATTTGTAGTCTTGGCACGAGGCCTTGACTTTGTGGTTATGATGACTGACATTATGCATTCCTTCATTATGAAATTAGTTATTACATGTGATTATTAGACTTGTAGAATACCCATGTGCATGTTTTTATGGTAATGTTTGATTTATTTTTTCTATATTATGTTCAAGTTTATATTTAAAAATATTTTGTTTTTATTACACATATTTCTTTAAAAGTATATAGCTTCCACTAAATTATTTACACTTACTGAGCATCTGAGCTCACCCCTTTCTTATGTTTTATTTTCCCAGGATCCCAAGAAGTGTTTTATTATTGATATACAAGGTTAAACTAAGGTAAAAATTTAATTCTCAATGTAATATTTATGATGTGTTTTTTTTTTGAAATTGTAATGTAACGTTTATATATGTAATCTATTTTCCAATAATACTAAACTAATCGGTCCTTTGGGACTTGATTCTTTTTAGTCATGCCAATGTATTAAAATAATTCACTGACTCTAGGTAACTGGGGTTTGGGCATTACAATTGGATTCATCAGAATTTTAGTACAAACCTTAGAATCTTGATTTTGAAAAACTCTTATTAGAGAACACTACCCTAAGATAGTCTTTAAGGATTAGTATAAAAGAACATCCTATAATTTTGGTACTATAGAGATTTTGTGAGTTTTCCTATAAATACATCCCTATCTAGATAATAGTAGGTGGAGGTGGCTCTGGCATAGATGTTACTAGTGGTAAGACCCAAAAACACTACTTTGAGCTAGACTTAAATGGGAACTGGTGCACGACAACGGGCCTTGCTCCAATATTTGTTACAACACTCCCGGGGGATTTTCTTAGGATAATTCACATTTTCATTAAAATCCATTATGAAGGATTTATGAGAAAATATAACCACAAAAAATAAATTTTTTATGATTATAGATTATATGCATAATATTTTCAATTTACGTTAGGTATTTCACAATTTTGGAATTATTCATTATGAATAATAAACTACCCTAGTGTATACCATTGTTCAGAAATGGCACCTAAGAGAAGGAATGAGAACTCCCGCCATACAAATGGTCCAAAGAGTAAGAAGGATCTTAAATTTCTTGGTATTAAGATAACATTTAGAAGGGAAATATTTTCCTACTTATTCTAAACATATGAGGAAATAATATCCTGTTTTTATAAAATAAGTAAATAATTCTCTGAGTCCAATGACTTTGAAGGGAATCGGGAGAAGAAAAGGATGGTAGAGAGAACGGTGGATAAATGGAAGAGGGGAAAGAAGGATTTTCCCCTATGTGATAATTATGGAAAGAATCACCTTGTTAAATTCTTAAAGGGAGTGGGATTTTGTTATTTGTTTGGAAAAAAGGACATCAAGTACGTGATTGAAAGGGTAAGAAAAAGACTTTAAAGGTACAATGCTTCATCTGTAAGGAGTTGGGACACTACGCAAATCAATGTCCAAATCATCAGAGTATATCCCAAATGATGCTATTGGATAATAATAAATTTATGATACTACCACAGATGAAGAGGACTCTCTATTTTTCTTATGTTGTTATTAAATAATTATGTCAATTCAATGTTTTATCAATGATGTACCTGTTATATGAATTATGGAAATAAATAAGGAGTGTACTTCAATACTATATCATTTAGGGTTTGAGATTATATGGTACTATGAAGAGTGACTCAATAGAAAGTTAAACTTTTTTGAAAATACATGGTTTAAGGAAAGGTAATCCTTAATATGGTCCTAATACTGAGGTAGTTATTTTGGAATAAGAGGTGGTTGATTTGGATAAATTATATTGAATATTTTGGAATTCCTTGGAACTGATTAATGGTTTGTATATTACATCGTTTTTGGAATATTCAAAAAATTTGGATATAAGAAACATATCCAGTATTCTATAAAGTATAAGTGAGAATGAATGTAATCCATAAGGTTCTATAACAATTCCGGGGGTTACCATTTTTTAAAAGAATATGTGATGAAGGTATTCGCATGTTATTACGTGGAAAAAAACATATTCATTATGTTTACCTTCCTTGTAAATTTTGGACTTTGAGTTCGGACAAAAGTTTTTTTTGAGAAGTAGAAAGGTTGGAATGGAATATATTTTACATTGGATACAATTGTTAAGGTTAAATCGTTTCTGAAGATTATTTTTGGATTTCTATAAAAAGGGAAACCCAGAGGTCGGGCAACAACCCGTCGCGTCTAGAAAGGCCGTGAGACTAGAACCTGCAACCGAAGGGCGACAAGGGTACATCGCCTACCACTGGCCTACATGATGTCTTGAATTGTGTAATTTAGTTTTTTTAAGGGTCTGATAGATAAATTATAAATTCATTTTTTGGTACCTTATACGATTAAGATAAATAGAATATTTTTAGGTTCTATTATCTTTTAGAGTGAAAGATGAGTTCGTGGTAGAAATAAGTTTAAGGATGTAACTCTAATTTTCAAGTATTTTTTCCTCTTATTATATGAAGAAATTAATCCTTAAAATTTAGGGAAGGTATCTTAAAACCAAAAATTTGTTATCCTAATACCTTATGTTTTGATGACTTGATGATATTTTAAATCATCATAGATTGATGGATTTGAGGCCCTCAATTTTACACTTGTTTGTGACTGATGACCTCAATCAATCCCTATAAATATTTATTTTTTTCCTCTAATTATGTGTCTATAATTTCCACCAATGTTCTTCTATTCTAAACCCAAATTTGGTGGTGACGTTTTCATTTCCCTTTCTCTCTTATTAAGACTAAATTTTATTAACCCAATTTCCAATGTAGGGTTTCCACAAAGGTATTTTTCTATTTTAACCATTTATTTTCAAAGAAGAATTTAAAATTGTGAGGATGCAATTTATTTAATGAGGGGATAATGTAACACCCCATGATTTCATAGTTTGTTGTCTCTTCAAAGTAATTCAATAACTTTCGCTACACGAAACACTGAGTTCGAGCACACCATGAATCACCAAACTAGCCTTTCAAAAAAGTAGTTATGAATAGTAATAACTGAATTTGGAATTTAGTATACTCCATATAATATTTTAATCCATATTATGTATTTCATCGATATAATATAAGAACAAAATCATTTTTTCAGATATAAGAAATCTTTTCAAAAATTGAAATTTTACCGGCTTTTAATGGAGAACCATTTTCAAAACCAATATTTGACACACTTATATATTCAATTAAATGAAATTAAATATTTTTTAGAATCGGGGTAAAATAATTTAGTTTCTATTAATTTTTGGTACTTTACTAATAACTTTCATATTTTGATGAATAGTTAGAAATAATAAATTTTAATTGAAAACAAATTTTTAAATCAAAATAACTTATACTATTAAATTATACATTTGAATGGATTTTAAGTATAATTTGATTATATTTTTTCCATTTAATACAATTTAAGTCATTATAAGTAATTTCACCTTTAAATTTAACATAAACACTGGTTAATATTTTGATTGTTTTTAAATTTTAAAAACTCGCCCATTGGTTTTGTCAAAAGGAATTAATTTTAAAATAATTAATCGAACTTCTATTTTTAAAATTGTGTAAATTAGAATTAATTTTTTAATTTAGAATATCAAAATTATCTTAGGGTTAATTTTTGGTATTTTTCTAAAAACATTCAATTTTTGATGAATAGTTAAAAACACTTTGTTGTTGTTTAAAACTAGATTTTTATTTTAATAATTAATTAATTTATTAAAATTTATTATATGTAAAAATATATTCATAATACCGATATATGTTCAATTTAATTCATTGGAGTCATTTTATAATAATATTAGATATATAAAATTTTATTTAACTTTTTTACCGTCTTTTACCCACCTTCTAAGAGCATTTTCAAATTTGCATAAAACTTAATTTTACCACTTTTTGAGTTGAATTTAGAAAATCTGGGAGACATGGTTGATATCAAAAATTAAAATGTGGTTCAATAAGATGAAAATAATTTTTTGTGTATAGTAACTTTTGACTTTTATTTACCATGGTTAAAAGTAAATATGGTAATTAAAGGTATAAATGATATTATTATTACCCTAAAACATGTCCTAATTTTATTGGATAAGTTTATTTAGACCAAAAATAACCATATGACTAAAATATTATCCCTTAATTCCACTTGTATTAGATTATGACATTAATTATTATTTAATTTAAAGAAGAGTTAAAAGTGTTAAATTAAAGTTTTCATAACTAAAATATTTTTAATATAGGGTTATACATAAGATAAATTCGAATATAAATATTAATTATAAAGATAAAAATATTTAATACATAATGGTGTTTTATTTTAATTTTTTAGACATTAAATAATTAATTTTATTTATGATGCAATGATGATGCAGTAATTACCTTATTAATGAAAGGTTAAAATAATTGATGTTATAAATATCCAAATAAATGTAATTTTAGACTTTTGATGAATTAAACTAATTTCATATGTTTATATGACATTATAGGGTTGAATATATTATTTGTTTTTGAAGGTATACGGTTTTTATGACTTTCACAAAAACAAAATACCAAATAGTTTCAAAATTGACATAAATTAATTTTTAAAACAAATAAAATATTATTGGTTGATATAATATTCCGAAAAATATAAGGTCATTCAAAGGGATTAAATAATATTATATATGTCATTTATGAACCACTTGAGGTTCCCATGGAAATTTATAGTATGTTTGTGAACCATATAGTGTTAAAAATACAAGAAAACAGGGTAAAAGTTAAACTATTTAACTATGAGTTAAATCTAAAAGATAAGGTTAAAATGGTACCCTAAACTTGTCTAAAACGTATTGTTTGAATGGATATCTCCCCATACACACCTAATTCGTGCAATAAATTCCTTTTGAGACATTATAAACCAGATATGAGTGTATAATAAATTAATACTTTAATCTTTTCCTAAAGTGACCCTCACCTCTCTTATAAAAGGGAACTTCCCCTTCTCTAAAATTCACACCTCCAAAGCCATTTGTCTCGGAAAACCCCTATAAAAATATCTTCATAACTTAACTCACTTCAACATAGATTAATTCCCTTGAGCATAAATCCAACCTATGGTTCCCTTTTTATCAAATCAAAAGCAAACACCTGAAGAAGAGGTAATGATTTCACCACCTTCTTTCAAGTTCTTTTCTCCTTCCACTACCTCTTTCTTTGTTGTTTCCATAAAAAAATAATAACTCCAATACCTTATACATACTATGATATTTTTATAAATATGATACAACCATATTTTTTATTCTATCCATCTTATAAATTAAAAAGTCACAACATGTGTGTACGTACGGATTATCGTCTCCACGTTGTGGTGTGGTTTGTTATTCAAACACTTTGTTATTTGGATTGGTATAATAATGAGTATAACTGATGTAAATTATAAATATAACATGATAATGACTCTTTATATATGATATAACATCCAATTTCATATGATTTTACCATCAATATAATGATATTGTCCCTCGTTCATGCATATGGATTACTGTCTCCACGACACGATGAGATTCATTTCCACATTCACCATTCAATGATGATTATAAAAATACATATTAATGATAATTATGTAATATATGAAATAATAATGCTACTATATATATATGTGTGTGTTTGTGTGTGTGTGTGTGTGTCTGTATTTACATTTATCTCATTCACTTACTTCCATTCAAAACGATAAGAAAATAGAAACAACCGTTATGCGTACGTATGGCCTACCATATCCATAAACAGTGTTTTCCATTTCATATATCTATTTATTATAAATTTTTATATTCTAAATATATATTATATATAAATCATTTTTTATATTAAGTAAGTATTTAAGTCGTGATCTAAATGATAAGATCAAGAATAACAAGTTAAAACATTTATGATAAAGAAAGCGATTATTACCTGAAATGTTAATTTAACATAGAAATCGTTATTAAATATGTAGTATAAAGTCATAAATGAATAAATTTTTATATAATAAATATGTTTATGGTTCTAGTATAATTTAATAACATACTATGGTCACTATAAAGGATGATAAATGTACCCTCGACCAAAGGAAAGTGCAAGGGAAGGGTTATTTTCTCAATCTCATTATTATTCGAGATTGTTTATGTGTGAGTATTTACTGGGACATACTTTTCATCGATACCCATATTTCATAAAAATGTTTTCAAAAATAATATTTTAAGGTTTTATGGGATTTTCTATTTAACTATATCATCATTTTAAATATTTTAAAGATTTATCTTTTTGAACCGTATTAAATTAATGTACATGTTTTCAAAAACAATTTTAAGGATTTATTTATATGGAAATTAATGTTTTTAAACGATAATTATTTTCAAAATATTCCAAGTTTTATGGGTCACTTTGATTAAAAAATCTCTTTAAAAGACTTCATTTATAAATTGTAAGACTTTTAAATGATTTCATGAAAAAGGGGTATTTCTCTCAAAGCATTTTACCAATAATTTTCATCTATGTCAACATCCTTTGATGGATTTTAAACTTGTTTGAAGTTGATTTATTATGATACAAATATTCCATATTGTACTAAAGGTTTTGTGATATGTTTGACTATGGATGTGTAATTTTTATACCATTTGTGGTTTATGGATAATGTATTGACATTTCATATATTAGTTTTAATATGAATGATTATGTTATGTTTATAACCTTTTCATATGAGAAATGCATTAGACTTAGTAAGTGATGGGTAGATCCCACTATAGCTCCTAGATTCATCGGTAGGTCTCATGATACAAAATAGTGTCTTGGAACAAGGCTTTGGAAAAAAAATGTATTTATAGTCTTGGCACGAGGCCTTGACTATGTGGTTATGATATCCAGCATTATTCATTTCATAATTATGAAATTACTTATTACATTTTATTATTCGACTAGTATAATATCAATGTTCATGTTTATATGGTAATGTTTGATTTATTTTTTCTATATTTTTTTCATGTTTATGTTTAAAAGGATGTTGTTTTAATTACACATCTTGCCTTAAAAGAATATAGCTTTCACTAAATTACTTACCCTTTTTGAGCATCAGAGCTTACCCATTTCATATGTTTTATTTTCCCAGGATCCTAAAAAGTGTTTTGTTATTGAGATGCAAGTTTAAGCTTAAGGAACAATGGAATTATCAAATGATTAATTATTATGTGTTGTATGTTATAATGTGTAGTTTTAACGTTCATGTCTGTAATCTATTTTCTAGGACCGCTAAACTGATCGGCCCTTCGGTACTTGATTCCTTGTAATCATTCCAATGTATTAAAATCATTCACCTACATTAGGTAACTGGGTTCAGGGAATTACATTTAATGAAAAAATATGTGATTTTTTTATCAAATAGAGGGAATCTATACTCTGATTCCTATTGGTGTGCCCCGAGGATTGTGTGGTCACCCCAAGAGAGGATGAATAAGGGGTGACTAACTTTTCACCAATGATATTTAAAATAATATTTTAATTAATATATCATCATCAATACTCTATAATTATTTTGGATATATATATTTATTACACTCCCTCCAAAAAATTATTTCTTTAATATAGATAATATATTGTTAAAAACACATTGATTTTTACTATCATTTATCCCAATGTAATAACATAATCTTTGGTATGTTTGGAATCACAAATGAAACATATTTCCCATTGTAATATCTAGTAAATAATAAATGTGGGGTGGGATGGATTCTTTCTTCAGCCCTAACAAATTACCTTATTAGGGAATTGAAGGATCAGTAAACTACATTTGTGCAGTCATAAACCTCAAGTCTAGACTGGATTTGTTTATATTAGATCCAACAGTTCTTCAAGACTTATTCTAATATTTTTTGTGAATGTAACATGGAATTCCATTGATCATATATTAAATAAATGGTAATTTCATACCATCATAAATATTTTGAATTTTATTATAAAAATATCAAATTTAAAAACAAATACATCTAAAACATTATCAACTCAACACTTTGTGTTGGACCAATAATTATTTTTATGGTCATCTAAATATAATGAAGGCAATTGAATTACTCACAAAAAATTGTATTTAAAAATTCCCTATAACAAAATTATCAAGAAATGTCAAATTTAGTCCACCCAACTAGAACATTCTTATAATCAGGGGTCGATAACATTATCTCTCAATTTTTCTCCATTGTTGTAGCACACTACACCAAATGATATTGACCATTTTTATAGCATCACCATTATTGAAATTTTTAGTTATATAAAGTCATTGATCTATGATGTTTTCTCACATTTTATATTTTCATTTATGACCATGAATAAAATAATATAATATCAGAGTAAACAACTTTTTATGAAATATCTATAAATACCAGCATCAACTTTTTCTTTATAATATGAGTGTAAAATACATCTAACCATACATAGGTCTTGGTGAGAATTAAAATCATTACATCATGAATATTTGGTCATAGAATTTCCATCTCAACATCTCCCCCATGGCTAGAGAATAAAAAATTATAGGTATCTATCTTTGAAACAATGTAAAAAATTCTATATCTAGTTCATATTCATTGGATGTTATCCATATGGTTTTTCTTCATAAAAACTCATTTTTTCAATAATTCTATATATGGTACTATTTTGTACATATATTCCTCATCAACTACATATTTATCAAGATATTCTATTTATGGATCTCGATGTTCCAATAAAACCACCTGGAATAATTCATCTAGGAAAATCATGATCATATTATTCCATCTAGAATTCTTTTTCTATAAAAATAAATATATTAAAATATTCTCATTTAATTTTGATAATTTTATTCACATGGAAATATAATTTGAAATTATTAGTTAGATCATGAATCCAAAAATAATTCACTATCATATGTGACATTTCAAACAAGAATAGTCATGTAATTCTGATCATATGTTCTTCACCATGCACTATATTGTGATTATGATAGTAGAATCTTCATAAAAATATTTCTTATTATTCGAAAAATATACATGAATATCTAGAAAATAAACTTTTGAGACCCATTATTTTGTCAAATGATGTTCTTTAAAAATTCCATAGTCTTCTAATCATCTTCAATATATGGACCTGTTTATTCACAATCCTCTTTCTGTTTCATAGTCTGATCTTCTCAATTTAGTTGTTTCATTTTATATCCCCACTTTCACATACTTCCATTTTATAGATTCTATGTTTATATTTTAGTGTATCAAACATCACAAAAATAGTCATTTGTGATTTAATAATCATTATGTATCATTAATTGTCTTTTTTAGGTGACTTTTTAGGTATACTTATGGTATAAGTTTTTCATGATAGATCATATATAATCCTTCAGTTTTCATTAAAAATTTAAAAAATTGTTCATGAATCACTTTGAATCATGTATTGTTATGATATTCTAAATCCACAACATGTTATTACGATTCGTTCACCATTATTTCTAATAGATCCTTTTCCACCCAATGTCGACTTCTGGTACTATTTTCACTCATTGTCGATGCATTCTTCTAATAACATAACTTGTTCTCTTCTTCTAAACCACAATAAGAAATATTGGAATTTGATCATTAAATGTGATATATCTATTTTCATGTGTGAGTATTATTTTCTCTATACAAGATATTTCTCATTCTGATAATAATAACCAAGAAAAACACCTCTTTGTTTTCAAACATAGATATACTCAAATGAAATCATCTGATGAAAGTTGTAAATTCATGATATTACTATGACTATGGAGCTAATTTATATTCTTCTAGAGAAATCATGATTTAGATTCCAGTTAAATTCCTTATAGTTGTCGATGTTTTTTTCTCATCTTCATCCATATTATAATTCTAATATTATCAATTGAAACTACATCGTCTTTTTTATCCCCTAACAGAACACACTTCATCTATTCCAATTTACCCTTATATTACACTTATTTTCTTACTTCAACATTTTCATTCAATAAAATTAATTCTTCACATACATGTGAATAAAATTTTTTCCTTCCATATGGATAAATTTTTTTCTTCTAATGAATTTATAATTCTCACTATGGTAGACTCCCAATTTTGTTAATTGAATTCATTCTTCTTGAACACCTATATCACAAAAAAAAATTATTAAAATTGATTTACCTATTTAATGATTTTTTGTTGATTTTCGTCAAATAAATTTGAATACATACATCCTTTATAGTGGAACAAACATCTCTTCTCCAATTTATTGGGTAAATATAATGTTTGAGGAGTTATGGGAGGTCATGGTGTCTTATATAAACACATTTCCATATTTTCCAGTTTTTTGAACAGTTTTTATTGGATGGTAGCTCGTCCAACGGTGGTTGTAGCTTATCCAATTGTGGTGGTAGCACATCCAACGATGACATAGAATCGTCCAATGGTGACAATATCTTATTCAAATGTTGTTTGTAGCTCATCCAATAGTTGAAGTTTCTCATCCAATGGTGGCAGTAGCCTGTCCAACAGTGGTAGTGACTTGTCTAATGGTGGTGGTAGCTCACCCAACAGTGGCGGAGACTCATCCAATGGTGACAGTAGCTTGTTACAATGGTGGAAGAAACTCATCCATTGGTGATGGTAGATCATCCCAATGGTAATGAAAACTCGTCGAATGTTGATGGTTTCTCATTCCAACGGTGGAAGCGACACATGAATAGTGTTTCAAGCTTCCAATAGTTTCACTCCTTTGAAATTTAATTTAATGTAAAACACTTCCAACGCCTTGTTTTATGGAATTTAAGGAAAATTAAAATCCCATAATTCCTATCTTATTGGTCTTAAGGGTACTAATTTTTTTACTTGGTCAAACGATGTAATCTTTGATAGATCCAGTCTTAATGGAATGTCTAGAATATCTCTATTAATTACTCTATTAAATCTTATAATGGGATAATATATCTTTATACATTTTTCTTACTTATTTTTTTAAATTGTAAAAGATTCCCCAAACCTCACTTTCTTGTTTTAGTCATACATTGTGTGGAATTTTCAGATCATGTTTTACCAAGAGTTCTTCCTACTGCATGTGTACCCCTTATTTTGGTGTAACTAAGAGGTGTCGATTATTCTTTTATATAAGAATCCTCATGGGGATGTAGTCCTGTGGGAGAGGTGATCGTGATATATTGTGGTGTCTATTCTCATGAAAATAATGTTAATAACCTATTTAGGAGGGGAATCATGGATTCTCTATTTTATTTACGTGAAGTAGTATAGTTAGCATGATTTAGCAAAAACGATCACAATGAAATTGACATAAAAAATATTTAAACCATATTAAATAATTTGTATCAATCATATGTTATTTCCTAATTATTTTATATAGTGTGTGATATTCAGTCCTTACTTTTTTGTAAGTTAATATTAATGAAAAAAGGTAACAAACCCAAATCCGGAATTAATTGTAAATTATTTAGCTAATGATAAAGAAGAATGTTAATGATTCAGACTATTACTATTGTAAATTGATGATAATAAAATTGATGCAGTAAGAATGATTAATGAAATTAATTGATAAAACTGAAGCATGTTGATGCTTGTTGTTTAATGGAATTTCAAACTAATTGTTTAATTTTTGATATCATGAGATAGCTACTTATTTAAGTTTCATGTTGTTGGAACATGTGATAATGAATCAGTTAATTCACAATAAAATAATGAACTGGTTTTGTGATAAATACAATTCCATATAGGGTTCAAAGTTACACTCTTTCATTAAATGGTGAGAAACAAATGCTTTGGAGTTGTGATTTCTTGTTGTGTGTGAAGGATCAATTCCTTTTTTAGGTCCAAGAGTCATGTTGCTATGTCTTTTATTTCCCACTACATGTGATATGATATAAGCCGAGATGGATGTTGTTGTTGGTTGATAGGGAGGCCTAGTGGTTGTGATATTAGTTACTTTTTAGAGTGGTGAGATTCATTGTTTCATTCATGTGGGTGTATTGGGGACACTAGAGGTGATGTAACGGGTTGATTTTGGTCTTACCCATTGTAATGGATGTTGGATTCTTGTTGAATATGTCGTTTATCTGTCTTCTTTACATTCCCCATTGCATGAGGAAGATTTTTTTCTTACCCTCCAAAAAAATAGGTGAATAGTCATGTGTTATTCTACATGCTTTCTATTTTATCTTCTTGAGGATGGGTGGGTATATGCACCTGTTATAGGTGGAAAAGACTCGATAGATAGTTCATCTACTCACCATGTTGAGCCCCATGTTCTAGGTATCTTAAAGTGGCCTCTCAGAATACCTAGAATATTGAAATTTTGATAATGTTGTTATTAAATGAATAAATAAATTATGTCTAAACCATGGTGATTTATATTTCTGGGATTTAATGTTGAGGTTGTACTTTTGAGGAACCATGAACTCGGTTTTATAATTCCTGGAGGGCATGAAACTCTATTTTGATGCTAATGAAATGTAATGTGGAAATGATAATGGTTAAATAATTAATTAACATAAATTGAAACTGATAAAAATGGATAGGTAACATAATTTCTCTCTTTAAAGTATTGTGTTCTTATAGGATATCTAGTTTTAGCTATTGTAGCTAAGAGTTAAAGATAATTTACCTGTAGTTTAATCTAAGACTGGGTTTTTTTCCATAGTGTGTTTCTGATCTATATTATATCTTGTACATTTTTTTTGTTTCTATATGCTACTCTGACCTATTAGTTAGCGTGACTGACACTATGGGGATTGTCATCCCTAGGGGTTGTCTTCCTTAAAACCCTGGTTGGGGAATGGTTGGTTGACTTCCCCCTTTGTCCTCAATCTCTTTTATTGCTAGTTACCTATGCTCATATGCAAGGAGGTTAGTTTTCTCCATATATGTATGTAGAGTAATATAATTTCATGTGGTTATTTCACACACATATATTCTATATATAGTTCCATATTGACTATTATAGGTATAACATATAGGCAGTGATGGCATAAGGATCCTTACATGACATATGGGTTGTAATTATTTGAGGTATAATACCTGATGTATGATACATATTATATAGGTTGTGGTGGATATAAAAAAATACATGGTTACTTTTGGGTGTGTGGATGGTGTGGTTCTTCCCCCAGGTGTCTTTGGGCAAGCCTTTGTGTTTCATGATGTGCTTGTGGGGGTTATATGCCTAGGTTTCTTCGGGGTAACCTTTTTGGAGAGAGATGCTCAGGACTTACGATGTGAGGGAAAAGTGGAAAACTAGTGGGAAAGTGGTAGTGGGGTACACTTGATATTCGTTATTAAATTATATTTCATTGTATGAAATAAATGGTGAGAGTTTCCATGGTGAGGTTTGGAACATAGTATACACGTGTAGGTGGTGAGTTAGTTTCACTTGTTGTTCATTATGCTTTAGAATTATTTCATTACATTTGAAAGATTTTATTATAGTAGAATCATACTTAGTATACTAGTATACTCACCCTATGTTATATAAATTATTTTTTGGTCACATGTGGAAGGTTGGAGACCAAGCTGGTTACAACAAGCTTGGGGTTTGTAGGACTTTTTCACGCTTCATGGGCACTGCTGTATTAATTTCTTTTGATACTTGCAGTTTTTCCCTTTCAGTTCTATTAGTTCTTTCATTACAATACATATCGGTACTTGAGTTTCTTTTTTTATTATAGTCTAAGTAGAAGTTGGTTAGTGTCTATCTTATCTCTATCTTTCACATTTTTTCACTTATAGGTTAGTTCCTCCCATTTTTGTGTATACTATACCCTCAGTGAAAGTCACCAATATGTGGCCTATGGTAGGCGGGACTCACGGGTCATTATCTCTCAAATCACATTTCAGATTCAGGATGGGTACACTTTGTGGGGAGGGGGTTGTTACAGACTGGTGTCATAGGCCTAGTTCTGGGATAAGATAGAGTTTGGTGTTAGGAACATGTGAGGTCACATGGGTTGGTATGGAAATAGTGTTAGCTATGTTTAGCAGACATTATAAAAACTAGAGACTGGTTGAGACAGAGGTATTTAGGTCCCCCTGTGGTCTAACCCATGAAGAATTAAGTTTACAGTGCCTACTAAATGAGTTGATACTATTTTCTCGGTAGATAACTAGGAAAGGATTATTCATCATTATTTATTCCTTCTTTGTTTTAATGGGTAGAGATTGGGATAGGTTATCCTAAAATGAATAAAAGAAAACAATAAATTAATTTTTTGTCTTCAATATTCCATGTTTAAAAGCTCCAAAGTTTCTTATAGGTATGGATCTAGGTTGTTGTCCTCATCAGGTTCTTGCAAATGTTGTTCAGTAGGTTGCACCCATAAATTATCATAGTGTATAAGTTGATGAGGATGACACTTGTATGGGAACACACTGAGAGATTCTGCACAATTGTCACCAGAAGTAAGATTAATCATTTTTAAATTCACTCACAAAAGACTGGTTGGAGGAGGTTGAGATAGCCTTCAGTTCGATCCATTCTCTGAAGGAGCACTGTATATCATTGGTTGTGACATTGATACAAGGGGAAGTGCGGTAGTGTTTGTTGTTTTCCCTTGGGGATCATGAGAAATCAACGATCTTGTATAATAATTTCTTAGATAATTTCAGATATGATTTTCTGTCATTGACCGCAAAGCGTCAAATCACCAGGATCTACTTACCATTCTGTAGGGAAGCTCTAGTGTGTGAGAGTTCAAGATCTATTTCAGGAAAGTTTTTCAATATTCATCCAACCAATTTTCTGATTATGGGGCTATGGTGAATAATTTTGAGTATGCTTTGCATCTAGAGATCTCGCTCCATGTCACCCCATTTAAGCAGAAGACATATCTTGAGGTGATGTAAAAGGCATAGGACATTGAGATAATGTTACCCAGAACTGGATCATCATGAGACTAGAGTCATCACAATTCCTCATGAAGTAGATTTTTGGTATGGGGTTCCTTGTTTTTAGCACAGAAGAATTTTTCTTTGTCCGAGGGTAGGTCATATCCCTCAATTTCTTTTTTCTTATGGATGTGAGGTCATAAGTAGAAAGAGTGGTCGGACTTTTATAGTGTTCATCATACACTAGGTGTTCTACTTTAGTTTCCTCCATTGAAGCAGTACTAGCTGAGGTAGCAGTAGGTTGCACTAGCCTTGGATCCATAGAGAGAAGATGGGGCAAGAAGAGGAAATCCCTGGGATGATCCCCATCCTCTGAAAATCAGAGCACGACCATGGTGGTTCTCATCATGAGGGTCAAAGAATCCATGGATAAGGTTGTGGTCAGCTTTATTCTTTAGCGTTTCCAGCTCCATGCAAGCCAGACATCCTTGGAGGTAGCCTTTTCTTGTTTTCAACATGGTATATGCCTCGTTTGATTTATGAGCGACACACTCCTTTATATCACCTACCCTTGTCCATGCCTTGGATATTTATGTAGATAATGTTTGAGTGACATTGGTGTTGAATATGCAAGTTGTAGGTTGAGCTGACTTGTTTGAATTGTGTAGATATTGTGAGCTATTTATGGGGAAGTATAGCTCGTGGGTATATTTTCTATGTTTATGAAGTCAAACATATGTCATCCTTGGCATGGAATGGTTGTATTTATTATAGTATATTATTGACTGATTATAGATACATATGGTGTTATTCGATGTTAATTGAGGTCCAACAGTGTTTTTTGGCAAGCAAGACCCTTAGATAGGTTGAGGCAAGTTCTTTCCTTGTCATCCCCAATGGTTGATATGATGTAGAGTCTTTCATATGTTTACTAGTTTTCATTTCATAGAGGAATGGAATATTTCCCTAATGTAATTCTAGAAGATATTATAGTGTAACCCCCTCGATGGGAAATTGAATTCGGGATCATGTTGTAGCCAGTCGTATCTCATATCTTCACGTCCCCATAAAGGATGGAATCTTCCAAGTTGCAAGAGTAGTGTATATATCTTGATGGAATATTTTAGTGAAGTTTTGTTTGGATGGTTATGTTAATGTGGGTTGCACTCATTTTATTTGTAAATAAGGATAACGGTAGATTTCGTTTGTGTACTGATTATCTCCACTTGAACAAAGTGACTGTCAAGAACCGCTACCCTCTTCTATGGATTGATGATCTCTTTGACTAATTGAAAGGTTTATGTTTCTTCACTAAGAATGATTTGTGGTAAAGATATCATTACATGCATGTGAAGGATGAGGATATGCTGGAAACTATTTTCTATTTTTTTCATGGGAATTAAAAGATTTTTGTAATAACATTGGGTGGGTCAAATGCTCAAGCTGTGTTCACGGAGTTGATAAACATTTTGTTCCAATACTTCCTGGATAAGTTTGTGGTGGATTTCATCAATTACATTCTAGTGTACTCTTAATCTGAGGAGGAGCATGCACAGCATCTTTGTTCCATATTTGTAGTTCTTCATCATGATAAGATATTAGGAAAGTTGTAAAAGTGTGAGTTTTTTTTCTGAGAATTCATTTTCTTAGGGAACGTTTTATCCAAATAGGGAGTATGTTTGGATCATTCAATGATCGAACCAGTTTTGTATTGGGGAACCCCCAAGATAATGGTGTAGGTGCGATGTTTCTCGGGTCTTGAAGGCTATTACATGTGGTTTGGATCCAATTTATCTCAGGTTGTGACTCCTTTGACAACATTAATAATGAAAGATCAGAAATTCATGTGGATTGATCAGTGTCATGATGATTTTCAGTATTTGAAGGAGAAGTTGTATAGTGATCTGATTCATTGTCTTCCAGTATAAGGAGTTCTGTTTTTGGTTTTCTTTAATGCTTCACTTCTAGGGTTAGGTTGTGTTCTGATGTAGTATATCTTAGTATGTTCTTACAGATGTCTACAGTTTCATCCCCATGAATTTAACTATGTATCCCATGATCTTGAGTTGGTAGTAGTGGTGTTTTATCAGATGTTTTGGAGAAATTTCCTAAGTGGTGATTGTTTTGTGGTCTTCACTGTTCGTAAGATCCCGAGGTACATTTTGTACCAATGTGAAATAAACATGTGCTAGTGTCAGTGGATGGAATTATTATATGATTACCTCTTGGATATTTCATATACACCTAGAAAGGGGAATGTTATAGCCAATGCAATGAGGAAGAAGTCGTATAGTGATGCAGTGTGTGAATCTAGTGATTCATAGAGGGTGATGGAAGAACAATCATCATTTCATCAAGGGAACATGTTGCCTTTTATAGATGAAGGTGTAGTCATATTTGTTGCAGTAGGTGGAAGAGTCCCAATTGGGGGACCATTATGTGGACTTCTGGAGAAACAGAGTTGTTTATGGTGAGGCCCCTAAAGGTTGGTCTATGGAAGAGAAACCCTGAGTCTTGTTTCATGGAAGGATTTTTTTCCACATGGTGATGTGTGAGATGGTTTACAGATAGTTCCATAGTTCACCATTAGCGGTGTTTCTTGGAGTGAATGATATTTACCAATCATTGAGGAGTTAGATTTGGTGGCCTAGGTCGAATCATGTAGTATCATAGTTTATGTCTCAGTGCTTGGTTTTCCAAAAGGTGAAGGTCATGCACAATGTTCATAGTGTTTTTTTCCAACCATTAGATGTTTCTCAATGGAAGTTCAAGTACATATCAATTGAAATTGTTACCATTTTACCTATATATTTTTGAGGATATGACATTATATGGTCATTATTGGATCGTTTGCTGAAATATTCCCTCTTAATAAAGATCACGGAGTCGATCTCAGTGGATGTTTTCTCAAGGAAATATCAGGAAGTGGTGGTGAGACTCCAAGAAGTCCCAAGGATTACCATTTCTAATTGAGATCCTCTTTTTCCATCCATGGTTTTGAGAGGTATCCAACATGCTTTTGGCTCCCAAAAATGACTTAAAACTTAATTTCATCCACAAACAGATGGTCATACAAAGCAGACCATTCGGACTCTTGAAGACATGTTGCGCTCTTGTATCCTAGATTTTGGTGGTTCTTAGATGACGCACTTACCCTTTGTATAATTAATATACAACAACAGTTTCCATTCTATCATTAGTATAGCACCTTTTGAATCCTTGTTTGGTTTACCTTTTTATTCTCCATTTCATTGGACTAGAGAAAGAGAGTAAGAAATTTATGGGCTGGAACTGGTACAAAATATGATAGAGAGGGTTCAGGTGACTCATGAGAGGATAAAGGCATTTTAAGATTTTCAAAAGTCCTATGTCAATCATAGGATGAGACCTATAAGGTTTGGAGTTGGGGATAATGTTTTTCTAAAGGTGACTCCATTCCATGGATATTAATGGTTTGGTTGTGGTAGTATGATTTTTCCATAGAATATTGGGCCTTCCGTGGTGTTGTCTGGTGATAGAGTCGTGGAATATTGGGCAGCGATTCCATAAAAGATGATTTGATAGACGATATTTATCATGTGTCAATGATCCATCACTATCTTCATGTCGACTCTCACCTTATCAATTGGAGTGAGATTGATGTTGATGATAATCCAACTTTCACGGAGCGACCTATAGAGATATTGGACTATAAATAAAAGGTAATGTGTGGGAATTTTATTCCCTTAATTCATGTATTTTTTTAGAAGGTGGTATAAAGAAGAGTACCTATGAACGCGAGTAATAGATACAGACTTAGTACCCCAATGATATTTGATGTTTAGCTCTTTTTTATAATGCTTCTTGTTTAGTGGTTCTAAACATTTCCTTATATATAATGGATTTATTTTGTTTCTTATTATTCCTTTATTGTTTTTGAGAGGTATCTCTCACAGGAGAGTTCTTAAGAGCTGTTTGTAGTTTCCATGTTGTTTTGTGTTTTTACTTTGAGGAACTAGTTGATCCATTTCTAGTGGAGAGAGCCTTGAGAGGAATTTCTAAGGGTGGTTGTTTGGAGAACATTTTTTGTTTCTAATCTAGGTTGGTTTTTGATTCTTGAGGACAAGAATGTTTTGAGACATATCTGATGTAATGTCCTAGACCTCTCTGGTCCATTCCTCTGTGGAAATTTGGGGTTTTAGGTGTTCTGGGTGGTTAAGTTGGCTTATCCCAACACTTTTCTAAATTTTCTAGTTTGTTGAATAGTGTTTCTAGAATGGTAGCTCTTCCAACAGTGCTGGTATCTCTTCCAACGGTGGTGGTAGCTCATATAATGGTGGAGAAGAATCATCCAATTATGAAGGTAGCTCATTCCAACATTGGTGGTACCTCATCCATTGGTGGTGGGGGCTCATCCAATTGTGGTGGTATCTCTTCCAATGGTGGCATTGACTTGTCTAATGGCAGCGGAAGCTTTTCAAAGATGGTGAAGGCTTGTCCAAGGGTGATGTTATCTTATTTAAATAGTTGTGGAAACTCATCCAATGGTGATGGTAGCTCATCCCAATTTTAATAAAGACTCATCCAGCAGTGACCGTAGCTCGTTCCAATGGTGGAATCGACTCATGAATAGTTTTTCCAGCTTCATATAATTTTACTCATTTGATGTTTTCTTTGACATAAAATACATTTAAGGCCCTATTTTAAATAATTTATGGCTGATTAAAATATCATAATGTTTGTGTTAATTTTTTTAATGGTTTTGATGTTTTGACTCAGTCAAACCATGTAAATCATTAACAGATCTGATCTTAATGGAAAATCCTAAATATCTTAAACCATTTCTCCATTAAAACATCTAAAGTGAAAAGATATGTTCCTCCCTCTTTATTCCATCTTATTTTCCTTGTTACGAGACTACCCATACCTCTCTTTCTTATAGGACTCGTGTGTTGTGTTGTAGCTTCAAATCGTGGTTTCCCTGGAGATCTTCTTATTGGATGTGCACCCCCTATTTTGGTGCAACCAGAAGGTATCAATGAACCATCGATATAAGAATCCCTGTGCGGATATAGTGTTTCAGGAGAGGTGATCATGATCTTTTATGGTGGTTATTACCATGCAGAGAATATTAAGAACCATTTGTTGCAAGAGATTTATAGCTTATCTATTTTATTTAAATGCTGTAGTATAACTAGCATGATTTAGCTGACTAGATCACAATGAAATTGACAAAATAAATATTTAAACCATATTATGTCAATTGGTATCAATCATATGTTGTTGCCTCTTGATTTTATAGATAGTGTGATATCTATTCCTTGATTATTATCATGTTTCTCTTAATGTAAATAGGTATATAATGTAAATCCCTAATTAATTGGTTAATGATAAAGAGGTATGTTAATAAATAAGGTTATTCCTATTGTAAACTTGATTATAATCAAATTTAATCAGTAATAATTTTTAATAAAATTGAATGATTAACCTGAATCATGTTGAGGCTTGTTGTTTAATGTGATGTCAAATTATTATTAAAATTTGTGATACCTTGAGATAACTAGTTGTTTACCGTTCCTTTTATAGAAAAATATGGTAATGAATCCGTTAATTAAATATGGAATAATGAAATAGTTGTGTGATAAATATAATTCCTTGTATGGTTCAGTGTTACCATATTTCTTGAAAAGTTCGATCACTTTATGCTTTGGATATATGAGTGCTCAATGTGTGTGAAGGCTGAATACATTGATTATGCCCAAGAAAAATGTTGCTATATTGTTTGTTTTCTGTTGATCGTGATGTTATGTGATCCTGGAGGGCCATTTTTGTTATGGGGAAGGGAGGCCTAGTTGTTGTGGTGAAAGTTGATACATTGAGTGGCGAGACGCATCAGTTCATGTATGTGGGTCTTGGGGATAACATTGGAGGTTATGGAATGGGTTGAAGCTGATCATACCCATTGTTGGAGAAGTCGGATACTTGTGTAATGTGATATTTGTTTATCTATTTACATTCACCACTGATTGAGTCATATGGTTTTTATTACCCTCCATTAAAAATAGAAAAATACACACAAGGTATGGAATGTTCTTTCCATGTTAGCTTCTCGAGGATGGATGGATCTATGCTCCTACTATAGGTGGAAAAGAATTGACAAACACCATGTTTACCCCCTTCTACATGGTATCTTAGAGTGTTTTAATAGAGTACATAAAATTATAGTAAATTGATAATGGAATTTTTAAATTTTTAAAATAGTTATGTTGAAACCCTAGGGTTTGACATTGCTAGGATGAAATGTTAAGGTTATACTTCTGACGAACTATAAACACTGTTCGGTTATTCCTTAAAGACATGTAACTCTTTTGTGTTGCTAATGAAATGTAATTTGGAACTCATAATGGTTAATTTGTGGTTAAAGACATAATCAAAATAAAATAAAACAGAAAAAAGGGATATATATCTTAATGTATCTTTAAAAATGATTGTGCGCTTATAGGATATCTATTATTAGCAGTGGAAGGTGGTAGAATGAGATACATTATCTTTAGTTCAGTCTAAGAAAAGGTGCTTCCCATAGTGTGGTTGTGATCTATATTATATCATATAATTTTTATGTTTCTATATACCACCCAAACCTATTGGTTAGGGAGAATGACATCCTGAGGATTCGGACTGCTAGGGGTGTTTTCCCCAACATCCTTGTGGGAGGATTGATGGATGACTTCCCCATTTAGCGCTGCTCTCTTTTCTTGGTAGTTACTTATGCTGAGATGAATGATGGTCAGTTTTCCCCATATATGAGTGTAGAGGGATGTAATGGGTTGTCGTTATTTTAGAAACATATATTTTGGACACAGTTCCATATAGAATACTATATGTATAACATGTGTAGGCTATGATGGCTTGTGGATTCTTACTCAGTGTATAAGGAATAATGGATTGAGGTATAATACCCATTGTATGATAACTATATTGTGGGATGTGGTTGCTCCTAGAAACAACCTGGTTACTTTTGGTTGTGTGGACAGTGTGGTGCTTCACCCAGATGTCTGCTGAAAAGTCTTCATTTTTCATAAGCTAAATATGGTGGTGATATGCCCAGGTGTCCTTTGAATACCATTTTTGGATAGAGTTTCTCAAGACGTGTGACATCAGGTAAAATTAGAAAACTAGTAGGTAAGTGGTAGAGGGGTTCCCTTGATATTCTATATTATAATATATACCCTTGTATGCGGTACTTAGTGAGTGTATCCATAGTGAGTTTGGGAACATAGTATGTATGTTTATGTGATGAGATAGTTTCACTTAATGTTCACCATGCTCTGTCATGATTTATTTACTTTTTCATGAGAGTATCTGGGGAGGATCCTACTTAGTATACTATTAAAAGAACCTTGTGTTATTTAAACTATTTTTCAGGTCACAAGGTACGGGTTCGAGATCAATCTTATTATTACTAGCTTGGTTTTGTAGGAGTTATTCGGGCTTCAAGGTCGCTGTTATTTTACTTTATTTTAGTACATGCAGTTTTTACATTTCATTTGTATTATTTCTATCATGAAATTAAACATTCGTAATTGGGTTTCTTTTATATTGTAGTATGAGAAGGATTTAGTTGGAGTATATCTTACTTCTCTCTTCATCATGTATTCTCTTAGAGGGAAATTCCTTCTATTTGTGTCTTTAATATTCCCTCGGTGCTAGTCTCTAACCCGGGGACTACATGGGGCGGGACTAGAGGGTCATTATATCTCTTCTCACATTGCCAACCCATGAGGGGTACACTTTCTGGGGAGGGGTTTGTGACATCTCCATCATCCCATCAGATCTCTACATCAATATACATAAGTTGAATGTGAAGAAAAATGTACAAGTGTTAAAAACTATATAATAGTCTAAGGATGTATTCATAAATACAGAAAATAAGTTCATAGTTTATAGAACACTTACAAGGTGGATGGAAATATTTTGGTAGAATTGATGTTTTGATGTTTTCAATCCTATGAAAGATTAGACTGTTGTATAAAGGGGTAAGAAAAAGCCATTATGGTGTCCAAAAATTATATGGAGATCATAACTAATATATTTAGAGACTTAAATGGAGAAACATTTTTGGATCTAATAAATAAAAGATAATTCCTTGGTTAAGTATTTAATGCCACTTTTTTTATTTATATCTCCTTATTCACCGTGGTGAAAGTAGATATTCTATATTGAATGAATGGAAAATTATGTATATTAGTGGAAGTAGGGATCATTCCATTGTCATTTACATATATATAAAACCTATAAATTTAATATGTAAGTTATTATTGAGATTTATTTGCATTAATTTTGATTTTATGTCCCTAAATTGTCACAATAAATTTGTGCTACACATAGTAAAGTCTTAATAAGAGAAGAGGATTGGGGAATAATATGAACTAATGGATTAATGGCTAATGGTTTATAAAAATATCATATTGATGTTATAAAAAATTATATATGATAAAATATAATAGTGAAAATATATCATATTGGATATTTTAATATCATATATGAAGTTGGATTGATAATGTGAATCTATAAATTTAATATTTTATGACTCTTTTAAGATATACCTATGTAGAAAAAAATAATATATCACGTCATCACAATAATGAGATTAAATTCCATGTTTGTTCTTGTGAGTGATGAAATGTGGATCAATTTCATCATATGGACTATATATATGTCTCATTGGGGTATTAATAGCAGGATATGAATTTAAAAGAAGATATCATAATCATGTATCCTTAAATTATGGTGTAACAATGGAAAATATATGATAACATTATTTTCCGATGAGACAACATCTTTTCATTGAGGTAGTGAGTGCATTATAGAATAGTGAGTGAAGTTATTCTAGGGAGATGGTGAATCTACCTAGAACTATATAAGCGGGTGACCCATGGTTGGAGTGACCTAGGCTAAACCCCATGTAGTAGGCATTAGTGATTTATCTCATAGGAAAATTTTCATTCACATTCTAGTTGGATTATCTTTTAATGGTGAACCAACTGAAATTCCTTGTGTTTATGTTCATGGTAGATTTTTTTTAAACATAATTTGTATAATTAATCAAAAATGATATTTGATAATTTTTTGGTCAAGTAAAACATTAATTATAAAAATTAATAAAAAACATATAATGTGGTGAAACTTATAGTTTATAGTTCATGATCATTAGGCAATTTTGAGTATAAAGGGAAGGTGCTTAAATTGATAATTTGTTTCATAACAAAGTTCACCATTCTGCCTCTAATGATATAAGTCATCTAGTCCTCTTTAGGGGTCTAAAATTGGTTTCAACAATATTTTCAGTTTCTATTTAATTTTTTATCTTAATTGATATAATTGGATTTGGATTTTAAGTTTTAGACATCTATTTTGTTCTTGGTTTTCATGGAAAATGGTAGAATATCAAATAAGAAGTTGAAGATTTGTGGAATTACATACTATGGTACTATTATTTTAAAGTTTACGATTATGTTAAAATAATACCAAATCCAACATATTTAATTTGTCGAAAAATATTATTTTGGATGTGTTTATATTCAAAATATTAATGATCGAATGAATAAATATGTTGATATGAAAATTGAAACTAGGGTAATTAATGATAATCATATTCTTTGGCAGCCACCAAAATAATATTTCTATCTATAAAAGTTAATGGATCAAAAATTAAAAAAAATGTGACGAAAAAGGATGATAATATGTACCATGAGATCTGGATCCATGTACCTGAATTTTTATTTAACAAGATAATGTGTTTTAATAAAATATTAATTGATGTGGCCACTTTCCTTAGGTGGGAATAAATCCATGATAAATAACTAAAGGTGAATTCCAATGAGATTGAAAGACTCAAAGGTGATGTTATGAGAAAAAAATCGAAGTTGATGGAAATTTGTAATTTGAAAGACAATAATGAATATATTGTAAAAAACTAATCAGGACTTGTTGAGGAAAAATATAGATTATAACAAGATATGGTATTCCTTATAGATACTACTTATAAAATGAATTATAAGATGAATGATAAAAGTTTCATATTAAGAAAACATTCCCATGAATTGGAGGATGTGATGTTTAGTGTAAAGTCTCTAAAATGATATGAATTTATATCATGAAAATAAAATCAAAAAAATTAATAAATAATAGGAAGAATTAATCTCATCCTAGAAAAATGTGGAGGAATCCAATTTTATGGATATTCCAAATATTAGGGGCACATTAAATGTATTTTTGGATTACCCCTAAATAATAAATGATTAGGAAAGGTAAATTATTCCATAAAAAATATATTATGTGGGAAAATATGGTATTGGTTGTGGTGAGACCTCTCTGAAGTTTTTGAATAAGACAACCATTTATATTCCTATATAAAGGGAATATGAGATGGATACTATAAATAGATGTAATATAGATCCATAAAGAGGAAATGGATATTTTATTAGGCATTCCAAAAGTTATAAAAACATATTAAATTTTTTTGGGATCCATAGTCACATTTTAAGTTTCTATACCAAAGAATTAAAATACATTATCATCTAGAAATCTTGTGGGAAATTTTAAAACCTGAGTCATAAAACACAATAATATAGGAATGGTTATCAGTCCACATTTTCTTTCCCAAATAAAAAATCCTCAAATATAACTTTTTAATTCTCAGTGGGGATTATTGAATTGAATAAGTCTATATAAAATTGAAATATTTTCCCTAGGAGAACATGATCTAAAATTCTAGTTGAGATCCCATTTGAGGAAAATTATATCAATATAACCTCAAATACATTTTCTAACCCAAAAAAATACTAGAGAGATAATAAAATAGTTTAACGTAATGTGGGGAAGCCATGTATTGATAAAACTAAAAACGTTCATGTGAATGGAACATCCCAAGGAATGGTATGTGATGAAATTTTAACAATAGTTTTCGAAAAAAAAATATGATTTAGGGAAATATAAATCAAACTGATATGAAAATAAATATAATTAGTGATAGATTTACCCATGGATTAAAAGGTGGTTACAAGGGTTTTGTGGAAGAAGACTAACCCAAAGGTGTGGTGAAGAAATTAGATTTCATTATGTATAGTTAAAATCTGAAAATAAACATGGAATTTAAGGATAAAAGAAAATAGTAGTCCATAGTGACCCACCATCATCCATATCATGAAGAAAAATTTATGTTACCTCTCTCCTAATATTCAATAGATGTTTATAAATACTTTTATAGAAGTTGTGATGATTTTATGGTACATGTGATAAATGGGGTAAGTGTACAATATAAAGAAGTTGTTTTTGATCTATAGGATGGTCTATATATTTAATGAAAATCCACAATGAAAATGGCATCAGTAGACCATATTAATATTCATAGTTGATTCTAAAATACTCATTCAAGAATTATTTAGGGTGTCTTAAAGACATATGTGATTAAACGATCGGTATCATTCCCTAGAGATAGTGGAATAAAACTCCCAAATAAGCAACTAAATTAGATGAAACTACACAGATGAATGAAATTTTTATTAATTTATTTTTTTTAAATTGTTATAAGATACTATTTTTATAGGAATCAAAATCGTTTTTTCAAGGGTATGGTATTCCCAGAATGAATTATCAAAATATTTCCAAAAAATATTGGTGTCTAGATTTGAGGAATCACGATGATATTTTTATGAAATTGGAAAAGATGACTAAGAATAATCTATGATTATTGAAGAAAATGTAGTGTCTGAAGATTCTAACTTCAATGTGTTTTAATAGTTTTTTTAGAAGGGGTCCAAATTCATCATTCATGTTCTATGTTATAAAACTTTGTGATTTATTTATTATAAATTAATAGATTGTGTTTTGATGAGATGATATCACATGTATTTTGAAAAAAGGAATAGCAAATGATTCAATATTCTACTAGAATCATTCAGTAAAAATGTAAAATTTTTGGAAGTTAGCATTATAAAATATCACCCCTTCTCATTGTCGTGAGTAGTTTTGCTGGAGATACATACCATGATTTCCCAAAAAATCCAAATGATGGAAATAAATATCTAATAATTCAGAAACATGGAGGTATGATTTTTCCATTAAATGTAAAACAACATGTTAACAATGTACCATAAAATTAAATATATTGTTGGACTCCTCATGTGTTAATCATGTTTTAATGATCACAGATATCATTACTGTTAATTAATATTGATCTTCATTGCACATCTTGATAGTTCTCTTCAAACTCAACAATAGGTGCACATCATGTTTTTGTAATAACAAATCTTATGGATGTTAATTACTCTCTACAAGTCTTATGCATGATCACAATTCTCTTATATATTATCTCTACTGATTAACCTTAACCCATATTCTACATATCACTATCTTAGTCCAAATACAGATATTCGTCTAAGTATGGACTCACCGTGACATAGACACCGTCAAGGACTCACTGTGACCTGACACCGTGACTAGTCACCGTGACCAGTCACCGTGACACAGACACCGTGACACAGACACAGTGAAGGACTCACCATGACCAGACACCGTGACCAGACACCGTGACCAGACACCGTGACATAGACACCGTGAAGGACTCACCGTAATGAGACACCGTGACCAGAAACCGTGACCAGACACCGTGACAAGACACCGTGACCATACAATATTTCCATGATCACTCTGACATTGTTTCTTAATCTTTTTTCAATATTATTTTAAATAATGGTAATGGTCATATTTGTTGTTTTTAATGCAATTAATGTTATTTAATGTTAGTTGTTGGCTTGATAGGAAAATGTATCTCGTACCTATGAGAAGGGAATCGTTCCTAATGCCAGAACTCGTGGAATATAAAGAAGATTGAGCTGCATTAGAGAACGCGTGCTCATGACATGTCTCGACCCATATACTACAATACATGCGAGTTCTGTAATGAACAGAAGAACAATCCAGAGCACAACTATGAAGAAAAAATTGCACAATCCTCAAAGAAGATCCATACATGAAATCCTACATTTCTGAAAAACAAACGATGAATAAAGAGACTATAGAACACAAGTTGAACTACGACACTCTATTTTTCAACAGAAAAACCAGAGAAGGACTCTGAAGCATTCCTGCTCAATCCAACGAGTCCAGAACTACATTGACAATCACTAGAGCCATTTCTAAACTCTACATCTCTGCTCTGTGATTCATTATTTACTTTTCGAGCAGTGTGTGTCATCTGCTGTATTTTTACTCACACACTGTCTCCTGAACATTAACTGGTGGATCTGTAAATCCTCACTCAAACGCTTACATCTTTTATCGCCCACTGAGATAGTGGTAGAGGTCGCGTGTGACGTGAACAACTGGTTCTCTATTGTTTTGTTTCCCATGAATAACAGTGGTAGAGGTCTTGTACTTGGATAGTTTTTGTAAAAATGTTGTTAACCCCGATCCATGGTGCGGATCAAATTTATATATATATTTGAAATGACTAAGTCTCGTCTTAAGACTGAACCTCTTGATTTATCTGTTGTACATCTTTTATTTAAGTTTCATATATATGACATATATCATATTAATTCCCCTACTATTACTTTAAAATACAAAATTATTTTAAAGCCACTTTGATAGTTAAATTAGCTAGTGTTTACACTTATTGTAAATCAGTAGATTATTTTTAAAAGTTAGTTTGATCTTGTGGTTAAACTAAGTGAGATCTAATAAATCTTTGAGAAACTAAGTGATCATTTACAATCTTTATAAATTCACTATAGTTTAACTTATTTTATAAATCGGGGGATTGTTAACTAGACAATATGCTAAACAGAAATTTTAATTGGAACACAATTCACCCCCCCTCATGAGTGTCCACTCCGACCAAAATTTAGTATCAGAGGATTATTTAAAATATTTTGTACTCTGTTTTTCAACTGTGATTTTAGTTTCATTTTTAATGATCTTAAATTTCTGTTAGTTCCAAAAAAATTTATTTCTTTAAATTGTCTTTCTAAAATCTAGTTATGGATAATAGAGTAGAGGGTGATGCTACTAACAGGCCACCTTTCTTCAATGGTACCAACTATTCTCAGTGGAAACATAAAATGAATATTCATTTAGAAAGCATAGGGTTTGATATTTGGACTGCCATAGAATCAGAATATAAACTTCCCACTACTGCTAGATCCACTTGGGGTGAACCTACAAAGACTGCTTACAATAATAATTGTAAAGCCATGAATTCCATGTACTCTGCTTTAGGAGAGGAAGAGTTTAACGTAATTTCTGCTTGTAAAACTGCTTTTGAAATTTGGGATACCATGGGAGTTTCTCATGAAGGAACAACCAATGTTAAGGAAATGAGATTGAATACTTATACTATTAAATATTATAATTTTAAAATGAAAAATGTTGAACCTATTTCTAAAATGTATCTCAGGTTTAATGAGATAGTCAATACAATGAATTCACTTGGAAAAGCAGTTCGAGCAAATGAACAAATAATGAGAATCTTGAGATGTTTACCAGACCGATGGAGAGGCATATCTGTTTCAATCATAGATTCATGTGACAGTGCTTCTCTACCTGTTAAAGAACTCATTGTCAAGCTTATGATGTATGAGGAAGAACTCATGGTGAACAAAGAAGAAGAAGATAAACCTAGAAGAAATTCTGTTGCTTTCAAATCATTAACTTCAAAGAAAAAGGATAAGGAGAAACTAAAAGCTATAAACGAGAGTTCAAGCAGTGAAGATAGTGAAAGTATATCTGATAGTGATGCTGAAATGGCTCACATTGCCAGAAGGTTTAAGAAGTTTTATAGGAAAAAGAAATTCTTCAGCAAATCAAATTATAAAGGAAAGAATGACAATAGGGAACATTGGAAGAAGGATTAGAAAAATCTAGATAAAAGTAATGAATTTTTCTGTTATGATTGCAAAAGAAGAGGACATATTAAATCAGACTGCCCAAAGCTCAAATTCAAGAAGAAATATGATTACAAGGATAGTATGTACAAAAAGTCCATGAAGGCTACTTGGAGCGCTTCTGAGGATAGCTCCACTGAATTGGATGTTTCTGAAACTGAACACATAAATAAGGCGGACATGTGTTTTATGACAAACACTTCTGAGGTAACGGATGAAACTCCTGCTTTAAATTCTTATTATTCTAGAGATGATACTGACTCTGATAACATGTCAAAATCTGAACTATTGGAATATTGTGATATGTTAAAAGAAACCTATAATGAGCTGAATGAAAAATACAAAGGTTTAATGAAATATTATTCTTTAACTATTAAACATAAATCTGATCATGACATTGAAATTGAAAAGAATGCTCAGTTGCTTAAAGAAAACACTGAACTGAAATTATCTAATGAGTAACTCGGAAAGGATTTAGAGAAATTCACAAATGGGAAGGATGCACTAAATCAAATACTAGGAAACCAAGTTGCACCAAAATACACTACTGGAATAGGCTACAAACCTGGATAGAGAAAGTTTACTAAGAATATATTTATTCATAAATCTGGACAGAATGCTGCTAATTCTAGTTCTGGACATTTATATGCTTCAACTAGTTATATTCATAGTTATGGATCTAATAAGGTTTGTCTTTCAAATTCTGTTGATTCTACAACTTTCATGAGACCCATAAGACAAATTTGGGTACCAAAAGCTTTGATTGCTAACCTGTCTGGACCCAAGAAGATCTGGGTACCAAAATCATTTCCTATCTAAATCTGTTTTGTAGGAAACCTTCTTAAAGAGCTCCTGTAGGAAGACCTGGTACTTGGACAGTGGATGTTCAAGAAATATGTCTGGAGAATTCTCATGCTTTAAAAGCATAGTCAGGATTGATGGAGGATTTGTCACCTTTGGTGATAATTCTAAAGGGAAAATCATCGGCTTAGGCCATATTGGTAACATTGACTTAGTATTAATTTCTAAAGATTTATTTTTTGATGGACTTAGATATAATCTGTTAATTATTTCTCAGTTATGTGATGATGGTTTTAATGTTAAATTTGAAAATGATTCTTGCAATGTTTTTAATTCTAAATTTTTTTTAGTATTTTCTACCCTGTGAAATGAAATTGTTTATGCTGTCGAATTAAATTCTTTAGCTAAGCATAATATTACTTGTTTGAATGCCTTTCATAAAGAGTCTTGGCTTTGGAACAGAAGATTAGGACACTGCAATATAAAATCACATAGAAAACATACTAGGAATAACTTAGTTGGAGACCTACCCAAAAATGTGTTTCCAAATGAAAAAGTTTTCAATCCTTGTAAAAAGGGAAAGAAACACAAAATATCTTTCAAACCAAAGAAAGAAGTCTCAACTTCTCAACCTCTCGAGTTGGTTCACATGGATTTGTTTGGACCATCTAGAGTTTCTAGCTTAAATGGGATGCACTATGTCTATGTCTTAGTAGATGACTTTTCTAGATATACTTGGGTATATTTTCTAGCTCAAAAAAGTGAAGCTTGTTCTTACATTGTCAAATACTCCAAATCAATATAAAACCTTAGTGGACTTAATATTAAAAGTCTGAGAAATGATCATATCCATGAGTTTGAAAATCATGAATTTGAATCTTATTTCTCACACAATGGCTATAGTCACAATTTCTCTGCCCCATGGACACCTCAACAAAATGGTGTAGTAGAAAGAAGGAATAGAACCCTGCAAGAAATTTCTAGAACTATGCTTAATGAGTATGACCTGCCTGTTTATTTTTGGGATGAAGATATAAATACATCTTGTTATATTATCAATAGAGTCTTAATCAGACCGATTCTTAAGAGGACCCCTTATGAGTTGTGGAATCATAGGAAACCTAAGGTTAACTACTTCAGAGCTTTTGGCTGCAAAGTCTTTATTCTTAATACCAACGATAATCTTGAAAAATTTGCATCCAAGAGTGATGAAGGAATTTTCCTCGGTTATTCTGTCTCTAGTAAAGCCTATAGAGTTTTCATTAAGAGAACCAAGTGTGTGGAATAATCTGTTCACATCAAGTTTGATGAAACTGATTCACATGAGCCTAAAACCTCTCTTCGAAATCTTGAAGAGGATCTCTCTGTTTTGAACCTTAATGATGAAGACATTGGACCTATAGTTAAAACGTCTAGTTCTGGAAATTTTCTAGAACCTGCTTCTGTTGATTCCCAACCTGTTGATGAACATGAAATTTCTAGCCCTACCTTTACTAGATCAACTAGAATTATAATGAATCATCCTTTAGATGATGTTGTAGGAAATCTTGATTGAGGGACACATACTAGAGCTTCTCTTAGAAATGAGGTTGAACATCAAGCCTTCTTGTCACAGCTTGAACCTAAAAACATTGATGATGCTATTAATGATGAATTTTGGGTAATTTCTATGCAAGAATAACTCAATCAGTTTTAAAGAAATAAAGTTTGGAATCTTGTTGAAAGACCTAAGGACAATTTCACAATAGGCACAAAATAGTTGTTTGGAAATAAAGTAGATGAATCCGGAAACATAGTTAGAAATAATGCTAGACTAGTTGCCCAAGGCTATAGTCAAGAAGAAGGTATTGACTATGAGGAGACTTTTTCTCTAGTAGCCAGATTAGAAGCTATTAGGATTTTACTTGCTTATGCTGCACATCTAAATTTCAAACTATATCAAATGGATGTCAAGAGTACATTTTTAAATGGATATATTGTTGAGGATTTTTTTGTTTAACAACCACCTGGTTTTTCAAACCCTCAATTTTCAAATCATATTTTCAAACTATCAAAAGATTTATATGGTTTAAAGCAAGCTCCAAGAGCTTGGTATGATATATTAAGTAATTTTCTAATTTCTAAAGGTTTTACAAAATGAATAGTTGATCCTACTCTTTTTATAAAATGAATTTCTAAAGATGTTTTAGTAGTACAAATTTATTTTGATGATATTATATTTGGGTCATATAAAAATTCTTTATGTACTGATTTTTTAAAAATGATGCAAAATGAATTTGAAATGAGTTTAATGGGTGAACTTAAATTCTTTCTTGGTTTTCAAATTTTTCAAAATGATGATGGAATTATTTTAGCTCAAAGTAAATATACTAGAGATATTTTGAAATGTTTTGGATTGGATAGAACAAAAGGTAGTGACACGCCCATGAGTACCACCTGTAAGATGGATCATGATGAAAATGGAAAATCTGTTGATCAAACCACTTATAGAGGAATGATTGGAAGTCTACTCTACATGACTTCTAGTCGTCCTGATTTTATGTTTAGTGTGTGTATGTGTGCTCGTTTTCAAGAAAACCCTAAAGAGTCACATTTAAATGCAGTAAAGAGAATTTTCAAATACCTCAATAATACTCCCAATTTAGGACTGTTCTATCCCAAAGGACAATCATTTGAACTAGTTAGTTATTCTGATGCTGACTTTGCTAGATGTAAGCTAGATAGAAAAAGCACCTCTGGAACATGTCATATTTTAGGCAAGTCACTAGTATCATGGTGTAGTAAGAAACAAAATTTTGTTGTATTGTCAACTACTGAAGCTGAATACATAGCTGCAGGAAGTTGTTGTGCACAAATTTTGTGGATGAAACACACATTACTAGACTATGGATATCAATTCAGACATGTCTCAATAAATTGTGACAACACAAGTGCTATTAATATTTCTAAGAATCCTGTTTCTCATTCTAGGACAAAACATATTGATGTAAGACATCACTTTTTGAGGGATCATTATCAAAAAGGTGATATCACCTTGGAATTCATTGTTACTGAATATCAACTTGTTGATATATTCACTAAACCATTAAATTATGAAAGATTAGACAACATCATACAAGATCTTGGTATGATTAATCATAAATGATTATCTTAGTAATCTTAATTTTTAAAACTTTACTGTACTTTACATTACAGTTTTATACTTACTGTTCCTAAGTTACTGTTTTATGCTCACGGTCTGACAACTCACTGTCTCATCGTGACTATATAAACTGCTCATTGTTTCACCGTGATAAATATAAATTGTCTCACCATGATGGCTAGTTTTCTGTCTCACCGTGAGAAGTATTATAATTTTTTTATTTTATTTTTACCTGCATTGCGGTAATTTTTATTTCACCGCTATTTGATTTCCTGCGTTTAGGTTTTTATGACGTTTGACATTCCCAAATGATAAAACATAAGGGTTTTATTTGACTGCTTACCCGAATTCTCTCCTGAACCTTCACTTCCCTCTCGCCCGAACCTTTTTTGAATTCCAAGGATGAAGCTTCCATCTTCTCCCTCGTCTGAGAAGTGCCGCTCTAAGAAACAAAGTAGGATACCGAGGATAGATCCCGAAGGACCTCTAAACCAAAACCTGGTAAGTCGTACCATTGTACCTGAAAAATAGGTTTGCCCTGAATGGTTTCTATCTAGCATATCATTCATTTGGAAGTTTTAAAAGAACAAGGATGGATTGAATGGTTCACTGGACAGAATAGACCAATTTACCCTAGGCTTGTATCTCAATTATATTACTATGTGAAGTTCTCTTTTGAGTTTGGAGAAAGCTTTTTTGGTGACTAGCTGGATCGATGGTCAGAAGTTCTCTTTCTCTTCAATGCAGTGGGCCGCATGCCTAAGAATTCCACATAAAGGAGTGTGTGAGGATTACCAGAGAGACCCTCCTCCATCAACTGACATCTCTGTCCTAGAAACAACATTAGAAAATCTAACTGGAAATGGAACCAAGAAAAGGTCTATAGCTGCTGAACTGGATGGGGAGACAAGAATTTTGTTCAAGTTTGTTCATAATTTGGTTAGTCCAAGAAAAGGAGATTTTTCTGTGATGAAGTATCAGGATGTATTCCTGATTCACCTGTTGAAAATGGCCAATAGATCAATATGTGTAAGTATGTTATCAACTATATCTATGAGCTGATCAAAGTAACATCCAAATCCACCTACTTGTTTTAATCAAGGATGATTTCAGCCATGTTAGTCTCAAAAGGAATTGTTGGACCGAATGAAGAAAAATTAGAGGACTTTGATTTCTGCCTATCCATGCCTATCATCAGAAGGATGAAGATTAGCTGGAATCCCTGGAAAAAGCAATTGGTTGAGGATAGTGATCAACTATATAAAATGATTAATCCTGTTGACTATCCATGAAGGCCTAAAACCTAGCTGATCCTGGTTTGGAACCAGATGAAGTGGTTGGGTACTCAGAAGAAGAAGATCAAGAAGAAGTAACAGATGAAGTTCCATCTAGAGAAGAATCGATAATACCTCCAATGGAAACAGTTCCTGTTGAAGAGTAAAGGGGTGTTATCCCTACTGAAATACCTCAAGGAGAGGAAGTTGTTGTTGAAAAGGAAAGGTCTGAGAATCCTTCAATTGTTCTTCATGAAGAAGAAACTCATCCTAATGCTTCAAGGAAATTAGTTTTTCCTGGTTCAGAACAGCAAGCAACCTTTGAGGATGTTTTTGTTGAAGAGACTCTTTCTGTTGAGAAAGAAGCAAGTCTGGAAGCTTATCCAGTGGAACAATCAATTCTTGAGATTATTCCATCTCCTAAAGAATGAATGGAAATTTCCTTTCAGCTGGTAAGAAAGAGTTGGCTATAGAAATTATGGATGATCCTGTGGATCTTGTCCATGTTCCTGAACCTCGAGAATCTGAAAGGGAAGCACAAGTTGAGGGGGAGGAAACTCGAAATCTTGATATTATGGAAGCTGGATCTGGTGGAGCTTCTCAACCGTCTGTCACTTTCTTTGAACACTCTCGGTATGAGTTCCAAGGATTTTATAATGTGAAGGAGTCACAGCAAGTGACTACAACTGGAATGGATCTTTCTTCTCTATTTCAATTGAAGTCCTTAGCTCATTCAGAACCAGAACCAGAGCCCCAACCTCAATCTGAATCAGAATCTGGGTCTGAAGATGACTCTGATCCTCAACCAGAATCTGAACCTCTACCTTTACCTGCATCCTTACCTGAGCTTCATTCCTTTGTAACCAAAGATGATCTGAAATTTTTTTGTGAGACTTTGTTAGCTCGTTTTGAGAAAATTGTCTCCACTCAACCTCGCCCAGTGTCTCAATTAAGTTAGGAAGATGCATCAATTCTCTTGGAAAATATTATCTTGCATATTCAACCAAGGATGATCCGAGAAATTCAGGAATTCTGAGTAGAGAATAAGCTGCTGAGTGCGGATGTTGCAAATCTGAAAAGTATGGCCCCAATTCTGCAGAATGAGCTATCTATGAGATCAGAGCCTGCTCCTGTTTCTACCCCTGCACCTACTGTTGTTTCACCTGAGTCTTCTAATTCCCTCTTTGCTAGGGAGATTGTGTCTCAAGTTCATCCTTACCTACTATCGTATGATGAAAATATTGGAAAAAGGCACACGAAGATGCTTGAATGCATGAGAGAGCTTGTGGAAACTTTGAATAAGCTTACAGATGAATACACTGGATGTCTGCAAAAAGATCTGAAATAGATCCAAGTTCTAACCGAAGCTATCAAGGCTTCATCTGCTTCTGGTCAGACCTCCACACCATCTTTGGATGATTCTCTGCTGAGATCCATAATTACGGAATAATTATAGAATGCCTTCAATGGCTTGGATCTATCTTCTTTATCAGAAGTGATTAAGAATAGTGATAGAGCATTGGACTTGGTTAGGATCCATTCAAAGATATCCAATGATTCTCAACAAGAGATCTCCAAGAAAATAGATTTGTATCTTTCCCGGATTTTATCTAAAAGTGACATGACAGATCACTTTAGATATATTGTGGAAAATCTGAGAATCCCACCGGTGACTCAAGATTTTAAAGCTCAAGTTCAGAAACTTTCAGAGTTCACCAGATTGTTGGACAGATTTCTGGAGAATAAAGATGATTTTGAAAAGGCTATGTAGTATTGTGGTGAAATAATTACTGATTTCATCAATCTTTTGAAGCCATATCTTCATGTGCAGAGTACTGCTATAGTTTCTCCAACTGCTGCACCCCTTAGACCTGGACTTTCTGCCTTAGCATCAACTACCTTGTCAGTTAGCCAAGCCCTTTCTCAGATTCGTCCAGTCATTCTTGACCAACCTAAGCCTAGATCTTCTACTGCTCCTACTTTGGCTCCATCTATTTTTGAAGGTCTACCCTTAGCCTCTTCTATGCCTTATTCTACTTCAGCACCCGCTCCTGCTGCTAATAAAGGAAAGAAAAAAATGGATCCTTAAAGAGTTTACCGACTTTTTTTCTTTTTGATGGGATGACATTTCTTGTTTACAATTTGTACTTCTCCTGTACTTTGTATTATGAATCCTTTGTTTATTGACAACTGCCGAGTTTCATTTCATTTTCTCTACTTTTTGATAATCCCAAAAGGGGGAGAAAACCCTACAGGTATCAGTTCTATAATAGTATAAATGGGGGAGAAAAACTACAAGTTTCTGTTATATAATGTTTTTGCTATGCTAGTATCTTTAATATTACATGTCTTTTATATTCTTCCTATATATGATTTGTGATCATCAAAAAGGGGGGGATTGTTGGACTCCTCATGTGTTAATCATGTTTTAATGATCACAAATCTCATTACTGTTAATTAATCTTGATCTACAGTGCACATCTTGCTAATGCTCTTCAAACTCAACAATAGGTGCACATCATGTTTTTATAATAACAAATCTTATGGATGTTAATTACTCTCTACAAGTCTTATGCATGATCACAATTCTCTTATATATTATCTCTAATGATTAAACTTAACCCATATTCTTCATATCACTATCTTAGTCCAAATACAGATATTCGTCTAAGTATGGACTCACCGTGACACAGACACCGTGAAAGACTCACCGTGACCAGACACCGTGACCAATCACCGTGACACAGACATCGTGACACAGACACCGTGAAGAACTCACCGTCACCAGACACTGTGACCAGACACCGTGACCAAACACCGTGACACAGACAACGTGATTGACTCACTATGACCAGACACTGTGACCAGACACCGTTTCCATGATCACTGTGACATCGTTTCTTAAGCTTTTGTCAATATTTTTTTAAATAATTCTAACGGTCATATTTGTTGTTTTTAATGCAATTAATGTTATTTAATGTTAGTTGTTGGCTTGACAGGAAACCGTATCTCATACCTGTGAGAAGGGAATCATTCCTACTGCCAGAACTCATGGAATATAACGAATATTGAGCTGCATTAGAGAACGCGCGTGCTTGACATGTCTCGACACATATACTACAATACATAGGATCTCTGTACTGAACATAAGAACAATCCGGATCTCAACTATGAAGAACACATTACACGATTCTCAATGAAGTTCCATACATGCAATCCTACATTTCTGAAGAACACATGACGAATCAAGAGACTGTAGAACATAAGCTGAACTACGACACTCTTTTTTTCAACTGAAAAACTAGAGAAGGAATCTGAAGCATTTTTTCTCAATCCAACGAGTCCAGAACTACATTGAAAATCACTAGAGCCATTTATAAACTCTACATCTCTGCTCTGTGATTCATTATTTACTTCTCGAGCAGTGTGTGTCATCTGCTGTATTTTTACTCACACACTGTCTCCTGAACTTTAACTAGAGGATCTGTAAATCCTCACTCAAACGCTTACATCGTTTATTGCCCACTGAGATAGTGGTAGAGGTCGTGTGTGACCTGAACATCTAGTTTTCTATTGTTTTGTTTCTCACGAATAACAGTAGTAGAGGCCTTGGACCTAGACAGTTTTTGTAAAACTGTTGTTAACCCCGATCCAGGCTGTGGATCAAATTTATAAATATATTTGAGAGGACTAAGTCTCGGCTTGAGACTGAACCTCTTGTTTTATCTGTTGCGAATCTTTTATTTAAGTTTAAGGTATAAGACATATATCATATTTATTCCACCGCTATTACTTTAAAATAAAAAAATATTTTGAAGCTACTTTGATAGTTAAATTAGCAAGTGTTTACACTTATTGTAAATCAGTAGATCAGTTTCAAAAGTTAGTTTGATCTTTTGGTTAAACTAAGTGAGATCTAATCAATATTTGAGATGCTAAGTGAACATTTACAATCTGTATAAATTCACTACAGTTTAACTTATTTTATAAATCGGTGGATTTTTAACTAGACAATATTCTTAATAGAAATTTAATTGGAACTCAATTCACCCCCCCTCTTGAGTGTCCACTCGGACCAGCATATATTCTATATGATTCTTGACCAAAACTATATAATCACTGATACAAACCAAAAAACCATCAATATTATAGTAATAATAAAAAAAATTAAATCTTCTAGAAAAGGGCACAATACAACAGAACCCATATATAACAAACTTTCATCATGAAAATCAACTGCAAACTATACGAAGTCCATATCTCAACAAGACACAATATGGTATCATGATGTATCACTAAAGAAATGAGATACCTTTCCTTTACCTTTATCCTGATACATGATATTTGTAAACACATTTATGGGACCAAGTAGTGGATAAGTATAAACTCAGTAATATTTCCCCAAATACTTCTCAAATCACTCCACGAGGACAAGAACAAGATATCACATTTATAGAAAACACTTTAATTAAAATAATTTATTTTTTTATACCAATACCAAAAGAAGATCCATGGAAATAAATAATCATGGGTTTAAATTTTTTCTATGAATTAGGTACATCCATTTTCAATTATCCAGACCCCCACACAAATTCATGAAAATTTATAGTTCCATACTCATAAGTGGTATCTCATCAATTCACCAATTCATCAATAGGTTTCCAATCACCTAGTGCCCAAATTAAATAAGCCTATTATTTTCAGTCACGTCCTTGTACCCTAATGTTACACATGCCTTCTAAGAAGCAATTTATAAATAAATAAATTGATGAAAATCATGCATAAAACATTCCATATCAAAATATTTCCTAATAAAAAATTACTTATTAGAAATTTATTACCAAATACCTTGTATTCATAAATCATTCTATATTTTTAATAGTGTCATTTTTATATTATAAAAAATGTTTTATACCAAAATAAATCCATATTACCACAATGTCAAAATTAATAACCAAAGATATCTCAAACATGAATCACTTAAGTATTTCATAACAATTTCAAGATTATCATTTAATCAAAACTAACAATTCATATTCTATGTTTTGTTGATATGAGAGAGAAACATCCCACCTCTCCACAATTGGAAGAAACTTAGAATAACACTAATATATTCTAGATCTAAAACTCGATCTTCATTCCTTTTTTAGATTCGATCATATCTTATAACAATTTTAATTAGAAATAAATATTTCCACAATTGAATAGATCTATGGTTTTGAGAGAGAAGAGAATAATAAATATTATAATAATGAGAATTAATGGTGACATACCAAATTATATAGATATAAAACATACAGTAACTCAAGATATATTTTTTAGATTTAATGAAATCAATATAGGAGGCTTGGTATAATAGATAATTATAGATGAAAGGATATTAGACCACTAATGAAGGTTTTGGGACATAATTTGGATTAAAACGACATTTTTTGACGTATTGGATACACATCCTAGGGTTAGTTTGTAATGTTTTTCAAGTTATGTGATAACCATGGACGTAAAAATGGAAAATCAATGTTGCCATATATTTTCTGCAACATGATTTGGACATCCATAAACAACCCATGTTGTTCTACTCTCTCAGGAGAACCCCTCACCTGGTTGGTTCACACAGTTAGAAAAATAGTCCACTGCCGTTGTTTTTTCCTCAGTTAAACTCATCATGGATTCCTCTAGACACTCTAAAAAGTTATAAAAACTATAAACCAACCATGAAACTACCATATGAGTCCAAAAACGTTTTTTTAATTTTCCAGGAGGAGGTGAAATGTTTCCAAAAAACATGAAAAGATAGTGCACCTATGGAAACACCTTTAAAAAAATACCAAAACCATCATGAACATCCCAAAAACATAAACCCATACATTTAAAAGAAAAATACTAGAAACTTACCTAAAAATGTGGTTGATATATTCTCCCCACCATTGGATTTCTATCAGTGGAATGTATAAAATCAATGTTTCCCCAAATTGGTTTCATCCACTTCTCTAACATCTCCTTCTCATGATCCCTTGTATCATCATGAATTTGATAATGTTCCAAACAAACACAATAAAATAATGATTTTACATTGAAATAGCTTCTCTTGGTGATCATTAATCCTCAGTGGAGCTAGAATAATTGAAGAATATAGTAATATATCAATATGGCCCCATCAAATCACTTATTTTCATTAGGTTGGTAAGTTTTCTTTTGAGGTACATCAAACACCTTCTAAACAAAACAGTTCCTTGGAGGTAGATCCAACCATTATGATACCTTACTATCCTACTACTGTATCTCAAAACTGCAATTATACCAAGGATTAAAAATATCCCTCTTACTAAAATGATGAGGCCCTTGTTTGGGTGTGATTTCCAAGAGCACATGATTTCCAACCTTCAACAACAATAGTTATTAATGGTGAACCATACATGAATTTTTAAAACTCTAGGTTATTTCCATTTACTTATTTATCGTAATAATATTATATTATGTTTTTATAATGATGCTTGGAACTATAATTGAAGTCTATCCTATTATCTGCCATGAAATTAGAGACATACATGGGTGACCATAAAATTATTCAAAAGGAGCCACATATGTGATGTCATAATAAAGGTGATGGTATGAGAATTCAACTAATGGTATGTCCTCTATGTATAAACCAACAATATCATTCACACAATACCAATGAATATAATTCAATATTTGTATCTTCAACACAGATTATCCTTATATTGAAGTATTGTAAGCTATTCCCATATACAATAGTGGTCAAGGGTTCTTATATAATGAATTCAAAAACCATATGTGTATGGTGTCTTAGTCATACGAAAATGAAACTATTATACCCTGAATCTTTACATCCTATTAGATGTAGAGTTTCAAAAATTCTTCCCCATATTGGATTTATACATATAGATAAATTATGATGAGTTTTTTAGAAGATCCATAATAAACCATATGGAATCAGTTTTCCTTTAGATTATTTGTTCACCCAACATAAAATCCAAGTCATTATCCTCCCATTTATACTCTATAATTGGTAACTATTGTAATATACCATCTAGTTGATGGTGCTCTGTCAACATACGGAGAGGTAAAGTATTGTGATACTTAGTCACTTACATTTCTCTTCATGCCAACTTATAAGAATTTGTTTTTCATTTCCTTGTGGATATTTATCTAATATTCCTTAAATATCCTTAAATTATTCCTTCGTATTCTTTTATGGGATATACATGTTTTATTCTTAACCCATTTTATTTTTTATGCCAAATTGAATGATTTCTCAAAAATAATTTTCATTCTGAAAGACATCCTTGACTCCTCCTGAGTTTTTTCTTCACTCAAAAATTACTATTTTTATACCAAATATGTTTCTATAATTAATATTAAAATGAAAATCTCTATTATTGAATTTATTTATTATGAAATACATTTGAAACAAATTCCTTTCCATGGGTTATTTCATGATGATGATTTTTATAAATTCTATGAAGCATTTATGATTATGTGATACTTATAATGTAAAGGGTTGGACGAATATTATATATCTCTCTAGTGCACTGGGTAATGTTTTGTATCACATGATATAGGGTGTATTATGCATAAAAATGATACTATAATTTTTTATAATGAAAAAGTTATGATTTATTCTCATATTATATGAATGAACATGATGCAAGATTTTATCAAAACTATGTGTGGTATTTTACTAAACTAAAATGATGTTTCAGTTTTATTCATTGAATAAATCTATTTCATTTAAAATTTTATTCTCGTGATTATGATGATGACCTCTTGATTGTGATGATTATTCTCACCCATATAATTTTGATTCATGTCTCTTATTTTGGCATTGTTATCCTTCCCCTTTCATGGTTATTAGCTCACCCCTTTCATTTATGTATATAATGATCCCAAAATTTCTTAAGGATATCATATATTTTTTGATGAATATTAAATAAATATCATAAACACACTCCTAAGGAAAATAATGGTAAATGTTTTTGGAGACTAGAAACACAATATTCTAATTTCATGAGATATATTCAACATCTCCAAAAAAATATCATCTCATATAGTACTCTCCTTAGTAATACCCCACATAAACCCTTATTTGAACCCTATTAAAGGAAGAATAACAAATTGTGAGATTAGATTCTAAATAAGGGTAAACAAAATAGATATCAGTCTATGATCCTATAAAATAATATGATTACTATAAGGGTAAGTGATCGTGCACAATAATTTGGAATTTCATACCCAACCTATAATAGATCATAAACAATTGTGAAGTCATAAACCTTTTCCATTTTAGAAAATATAATCAATATGAGTGAAAAATAATCAAAAATCAATCATCATCCATAAGCTCATTTCATTATGTTGTGGAACTATAATAATCAAATAAAACCATTTCATATATGCAAGTTAACAACCAAGACCATCAACATAATGGATTTACACTTATCACATGATTATCATTGTGGACCTAAACACTCATATTTCCCTTTGTATATTAGGAAATTCCTTTTTCCCATAGTGGATTGGGATTCAGATGTTCCACGTTGTGGAAAAATCACATCAACTTGTTTCCTATTGTTATCTTAAGAGATATAATTCATTACCCAATGCATTAGAGTTAGATAAAGGTCCCTCCCTTCTCATAATGAATACCATAAACATGTGTGCAATAAAATATTAAAAATATCACGTATTATCACATCATAACCCATCCATAGAAAATTGGTTTCATAAAAAATTAATTAATTCACCACATAATTACCCATGAAAAAATAAATGGGTTTCATAAATAGTTCCCCAATATAAACATTAAAGATATGGATAATGAATAAGTCTGGTATCCATGAATCAAATCCATAATAAATTAAATCTAATATCAAAGGATTTCATATTAGATGGAAATTTGTTACAAAATATCACTTCAATTAATTAATGATGAAAATAAATTTTCTATTTTAAAACCATTTCACTTATTTTCTAAAAACTACACCCTTATAGATATCAACATTTTCAGTAAAAATAGACTTATAAACTTGTAATGGTAGATTCAACACACTGATATGTCATGATAGTGGGAAAAGTCTCTCGTACCATATGATTTTTAAAAATATTCCTTCCATATTGTTTTAGGAAAGTAGAAAATAACCTCATTTATAAAATTAAAAAAGGACCATATACATGAATTTTATAAAAATTAAAAAATGTATAAAAATAATGTTAAATATTTAGATGAATATATTACAAAAATTGAAAAAATTTATAAAACATGGAAATGGAATTTATACATCCCTTAGAAATGAATTAAATGAAAATAATCCTCATTAATGATAAGATTTTGAAATACACCCTTACCTCATGTCACTAATTTTCTCATTCACCACAGACTTTCTCTTTATTGAAAGTAATCATTTAGATCTTATCTAAAGGGATATAGGGTAGGTATTTTGTAAATAAAATTCGTTCAAAAATGTGAAAAATTATGCCAAGAATAGAATTCGGAAGGGGATGGATGATCTTAGAGGATTAAAATTATAATAATACTATTATAGAGTGAAATTCTACCAAATGGAAAAAAATGCATAAGGGAAGAAAAATCCAATCATATATTATCCTCTACGTTCTTATTTTTTATTTTCATGACTTTTATATCATTTAATAAAATATTAATCTTATAAAATATGAACATTATAAATTTTGATACTATCCATTACATTGTCATTAAAAAACTCAAAAAATGAAATTAAAACAACATTTTTTTATAGATTAATAATTTCATGGTAATTTATTCAATACATTGATCAATATAAATATTGTAAATTATGTTACATTTGATATTCTTAATATCATTTGTTGCATAAGTCTATTAGTTAAATTATTATTTCATAAGTGTTGTATGAGTATTTAAGGTACACATTTTTTCACAAAAAATTTAAAATAAATTAAAATGAAAAATATAAATCATTTAACATTAAAAATAATATTGATAGTTTTATATATCATCTGGTTAAACATGTATAAATAATAATGTAGTTACTAAAAGTAAGACTGTTACATGTCTGCATTTTCTTAAAAAAAATATTATAATAGACAAAATCTCATTAAAATGGACAAAAAATTCCATATAATCAAAAATTGAAAGAATATATATGAAATGGACTAATTCAATAAAATTTATTCAATAGTTAATTTAACTTTATATTAAATATAATTTTTATTTTTGAAGTTTTATAACTAGATTTATCCTTTTTCGTGGTATCAAACACTATAAATGTTTGTATATATATTGACCAAAAAATAAAAGGTGCATGTTTACTAACTTTGGAAAAATTAATTCCAAATATAGAAGCCACTATTTAAAACTAAAAATCCATAATTTGAATAATTTATGTTAATTTTGAACTGGAAAGACATCATGAAAATAATTTTTCCAAAAAAAATCCAATTTAAAAATGTAAATGGTTTTTGTGCTAAATTTATGTTTAAAAACCAATTAAAAATACTGAATTATATTAAATTTAGTGGAACTAATTAAAATTTTATACTAACCAAAAATATAATTTTTCTTTCTCGATACATTAAAATACAAATACAAATTTCAATTGTATTTTCCACTGTTTGTCGAAAAATCAATCTTTTTAAGAAATTATTAAAAATTCCTCATAAGATAATTTTTACTTGAATATAATGGAAAAAAAATTATCTTTTTAGTTAAATTTTATTTAAATTATAAATAATTTTAAAATATTCCCTCATAAAAATGAATAAAATCTATTTTTGAGGAAAATGTATTTTTTAAAAAATAAAGACTTTACTAAAAATTATATTCTTATTTTTTAATAATTTTTCATTACATTTATTTTTAGTTTTTTTATATATTTATTTAATAAAGTTTTTAATCCTATTCATACCTCCCTATCCAATTGATATGTTATGAATTTTTAGTAATGTTATTTTGTTATTTAAAATTTTTTGTTAAATGAAACACAAGCTATAAAATAAATAAATTTATTTAAAGAGAAATTGTTATTAAAAATATTGAGTTGTCACATTATACCCCCACTAAAATGAATTTGAGCTGAAACTTTTATCACTCGAATATAAAAATAAGTGGATACCTGTTAATCATTACATCCTCAGGTTCTTGTGTTTCTTACTCAAATTGGTTGTTTCAAAAAAAACATTAACATGTAGGGTAGTCTTGTTTCATAGAACATTCTCTCTATGATATAGAATCTAAAATGGTTATAATTTATATAAATGATATTTCTCCGAAAATATGACCTATTATTTTATTATAAGTGACGTATTACGTATGAACATACATATGAGAGTTACATTGAACAGATAATTAGCTTGTTATAGAATGTTGGAAGATCGAATAAATAAGAAAATATCCCTATATGATCCAGAATTAAAAATGAGCCAACATATTAAGGTATTATATTTACTTTATTTACAAATATCATCACCATATTTAATGGATATATTCATAAGAAGATTGTATCACCCTATTTAAACTCATTATTATTCACTCATTTTTTGGCATAACTAATTTTTGTCGACTCTATGCAACTATTTTGTGCTTTTGAATGGTTCTGGCATTCTATTATTTAGTTAGATCAGGCTCCCATTACATTATTTTGTCATATTCATTCCATCATTATGTATTTCTATAATTCTTACCATACAGGGCTTCATGAGTATCCATCTAAATGTTTTAGTGAAATCTACTCTTATAAAGAAAATTACCACTATTTGGTGTTGATCCCAACCCCCATTGAAATCCATAGAAAAATATATTAACATGGCTTCGGGGGTTTGAATGGTACTCTCAAACATACCATATATATGTGTATGATAAGAAGTGTTCGAACATAATTATGTATCCAGATCCTGCTGAATACTTAACTAGAACATTGAGGTGAACATCAGATCCTGTCACCTGTAATTAAATTCCATACTCAATAACACGTTAGTAATTCATTAATGAAGAGTTTAGAAAGAGGATTCTAAGTGATATATTATATATTATATAAATAAAGTGTGCTATATTATTAAGTTAATCTAATAACACCCATTAATACCTTAACATAAAATATAACTTAGATCATACTGTTTACTAGTACCTTCAATCATATTTCCCTAAAGTATAAAATAATTCCTCCTTGAATAACATTTTCAATAAAGGATAAAAAATAAATGGTTGTTGATGAAGCTCACATTTTCATATATATTATACTATAAATCATTGTCTATAATCCCACCATAGTGTTATTATATGTCTAATTGTCAAATTTTAAGGTTTTAATAGAAATTTGAGCTTAAAATAGTTGTTAAATATCGAATTTTGATTGGATTTTTTCCTATGGATATTTGGGGCATAAAATTTAAATTATAATTCCAAATTGGGGGATTTTTTTTTTTGAATACTTGAATTATTTCCTAAAACTCTATCATCTATATCAAAGGATAATTCGACCATTTAGAGACCCAAAACAGTCATTTATGTTGGGAAATTTTCCGAGCAGACGGCGTGGACACCACCTCTGTAACGGAAACATAAATTGTTAAAAAAACAACCAAATGAATTTATTCTAGTGTAAAATGAAATAAGATTCAATAAAGAGAGTCCCTGATGAGTTACAAGTTAAAATAATGTCATTAAGACATTAATTAAATTGTTTGATCCTATGATAGATGAAATGGCTCATGCGGCATAAACAATTCAATTAAGAAATTAACTCATAACATCTGAAGAACGAGTCCAAAATTTCCCATATTTTGTGTAGAGACACGAAATTAAGTAGGTAACAGCACCTATTAAGGATCCAACTTGTGAATTGGCCTTTTGGAGGGTCATAATGATATGTGAATGTGAAGAAGTGGAATATGATGTGGCACATGGACTGATTAAATGTATCATAGTAAAATAGTAATAACTCCTTCATCTGATGATCAATAAAGATTAAATTTTGAGGGATAATGGAGGTGTTTTTATGGAACAAATTTCATGATGAAAATGGTTATAAATTCAGAAATTTAATGGGATATCCATGCAGAAGAATTTGTAGGATAATTTTTGGACAAATTCTTTCACCACATCTCCCAATAAAAATATATCTAAACCCCTTCTCAAAATTTTACAACTTATATTTTTCCATTTTCATTTATTTTATAGTTTATTTCCAATGTAATAGTTTTATTCTTTTTTTAATATTTTTTTCCCTCTTGCATCTCATTCAAATTTTTTATCTTTTGTTTTCCACCCCATTCTTCTCCATTGTGATCTCTTGTACTCATGATCATGAGTAACTAACCCGAGAAAGTTCTCAGGGGATCAATACGGTGTTAAACCCAAGTCATTATACATTCATGTTTTATGTTTCTTATTTACATAGAGTTAGGATTAGGGATATCTTAGTGGGAAAGGAGCCTTTGTGTCTCCACCTTCCACCCAAGGCTTAGCATTCTTTTCTACACTATTCTCCCTCAATCAACAAGGTGGATGTGCGGTCTCTTAGTGATCGTTGAGTGAATCGTATATCCATAACCATATGTAGAAGCGTATTTTTATGAATACGATGGATCATTGTAAATAACTATATTTGAATATAAAAAATATGCGATGAAGGTTTATTCTATATAATCTCATGGGAGGGTCTCCTTTATGTCTAGAATCATTTTATCTGCATTTATTCAGTCTGTAATATGCATTGCATGTTTAATTTTCATTATATTTCATCCTCATTTCTCAAACATCAATTCATTTTAGTTTTATTTCATAAAGGAGAAATATATAAAAAAATTAATTATAAGATGTGATTGATTGATTAAAAAATCTCCACAAGAGAACAACCTAGGTCAGCCCATATCTTGTATTTAGTTATAAATATTTTTTAGAGCATGAACAATAATAATTTATCAAATTGGTGAGGTTTTTCAGGGAGATAGGTTTTTTTCACTCACTATTTTTATTAATATTTTCTAAATAATTTTTATTTCATTAAAAAAACATAAAAATAATTTATTGAAAAAAAAATATAAAAATATCATTGTTTATGATGACTTCTAACTCAAATTATTATTAATGAACTGATATATCTCAAGTCCCAGAAATTTTTGTAATGATATTGATGATTAATTTTATAGGATTAGTGATAAAGTGAAAAACTTGGAGAGCCAAATATAATTGATTTCTGAATATGTACACATGTCCCAAGAGCAACCTGAACCAGAGCTGGATCCTAAACCAGATCATGTGGTTTAAGATATTTCACCATTCATATTTTATGTAAAATATCCTTAGGCAGGTGATAAATAACATCTAAAGGATCTAATCACATCATCCTACACTCAACCATTGCTCAAAGAGTTCTCTGAAGTGTATCGTGAAGCAGATGCACTTATGGGAGATCAAATTTGTTTTTAATAATTTTAGAATTAGATTGTTGAATATTACATGAAAAATGATCTTCCCATTCCTAATAATGAAGTATCATCACCTTTATACCTATCTCTTTCTTTGGAATACAATGATGATGATTCAATTACTATGATTTCTTTTCAAATAGTCATTCCATGAGAGATCAACTACTTTGTTGAATTCCTTGAAAAAGAATATTTTTTTACTAAATATTCATATTTTAATCTTATTTAAGCTTAATTTTTTCTTAAATTTTTTCATATCTAAAATTTTACATACAACACAAATTTAGCTAACTATGGATGTTATAGAAGAGGCCACTCATGTGGTGGTGATTAAAGAATATCAGTTCAATACGAATGTGGTGGTTCGACTACTTCCTCAAAAACAATTTATATACCTTATGGAAGAGGAAACTGCATAAATCCGTAGGTAGAAACCCTATATTCTTTTCCCTCCAACTTCATACCTAAAATTCCATATTTATTATTTCATAGGGTTTGGGAAATTTCTTATCATATTTGGGGTTCCCTACATTCAGTTTTTACTCATGGACCTTGGGAAGAGTCACATGTGATGGTTTATTTTAAAAAATACACACCTATCATCTTATTGGGGATAATCCACTACAACTTCCTAACTAGGGGATGTGAAATCCTAGCACCCACATGGGGGTATAAACCATGTTCTACCCTCTTTTCCCTTTCTCTTTCTTTTATTTATTTATTTTTCTTATGATTTGTTTTATTTCATGATTACTAGGTCTATTGGAATTACATATGAGTTTAAGTGATGGAATCCACTTCAAAAATAATGTCAGGTTACATCATTCCTTCCCCTTGATTTTATACCCTCTTATTTATATTTTTTTGATTTGAAATGAGGGGTAGTAAAATTTATGTGTGGTGTGAGTGTCATTCCTTATAGTTCTTCTTGTGTGATTTTCCTTTTTATTTTTCTTATTTTTATGATTTTTCAGATATAATGAATAATATTATCACTTTTCACACATCAATTGATTTAGAATATATTTAAAATGATTTTTGAAAGAATTTATTTTAAATGATTGTTGATGTGAAAACGTTTTCCTTGAATTGTATTGTCAATAAATTTTTTGATTTTGACTGATTTTTGAAATTCATGCCGATAAAACAATGACTCAAATATTTTTCTAGTCTTATGAGGTTTTCTAAACCACTTTGACATATTCTTTCTAATACCCACACATTCATGAGGTAAGCGTGACATTTTTGTGAGAAGAAAAATTTGTGATTTTTTTCATTTAAAGCATGGGATTTCATGACATGTTTTTAATATGATTGAGGCACTACTTTTTCTAGCCACGTATATAACTTAGACCTACCATTAAATTTATTATCTGTAATCCCTCATATTCTATGAATTTTCTAGTAAGTTTATGCCACGTTACAGGACGATTTTTACTTACCAACCTGCACTTTTAGTATTTTTTCATGGATATTTCAAGTTTTATTATGGGTTAATGGACTTTCATGTTTGTTCATTGGGATGTGTATCATTTATGGGTTGTGCAAGGTGTGTGTCAATGTTTTCGACAGTTCATACTAAGATATTTGTCATGTCTCATCATTTCATTATGAATTATCTAATTCATCTAGTTCTCCTTATAAAATGGATATGATCTTGAATTCCTCATTATTAATTCTTCGATAACTCATTTCCATATCTCAAATAAAGGTTTAGAATTATTCATTCATTCATTGTATTCAATTTTCCAGTCCTCCACCATAAAAAATTAAAAAAATGAAAATAAAATTGAACCTTTCTGGAGATTTGAAAAAAAAGGGAGAACATAGATGATATCATTCATTATAATCATTATTTAGTTCATGTACCATGTCCTAAAAAAGGGTGGTTTTGTTTTTCACATTTTCAAGGGTTATTGATAGAGTAATTTTTTGTTTTTTCACTTGAATTAATCAGTCATTGTACTTAAGAGTCTGGCCTCCTCTTTCTAGACTGAAACGTTTTCAATCATTTTCTCACCAACCCTAGGCCCCATATTATTTTGAACCTTTAATTAAATCCAAAATTATTGAGTTCATTTTTTTTGTTTCATACTATGTTTAATGTATAATTTTCAAAATCCTATGGTGATACATGCAATTTCCAAGTATGAGCATAACACCAAATTTAATTTCTCATGATTGAAGAGTTAATTAAATTTCAAATTGGGGTAGGTAGTGATTGTTACATGGATTGATTTTTGTGGTTGAAAAAATTTAAATGTGGAAAATTAAAATGATAGATATTTTTTTTCATAGAAGCAACATAATGAAATTCTATTTTGGATAACATCATTGACATTTTCTCATTTTTGATTGTCATGTCGATTTTGATTTGGATGTAAGATGGTTTCCCAGGAGTGCAATGGTTATGTGTGGGGGAGTGATGAATCTCACATTTTCATATATTTTATACTATAAATAACTATTTATAATCCAACCATGGAGTTATTGTATGGTTAGTTATCACATTTTTATGTTTTAGTTGTAATTTGAGCTAAAATGAAAAAGTGGTTAGATCTATAAATTGGACATATTTTTGTTAAATAGATATTTTGGGAATACAATTTAAATCAACATTCCAAATTGTGTGATTATTTTTTGTTAAAATATATAATTTATTCCCAAAAAAAATTCTTCTGGATCAGGTGTAATTTCGAGCATTTATAAACCCAAACAAATCATTTAATTTGGAATATTTCTTGAGAAGACAGTGTGGACACCACATCTATAACAGTGACATAACTCTGTGAAAACAGCTTAAAATTAATGGAATCCATCTATAAATGAAATATTATTCAATATGGTGCGTCCTTTATGAGTTACAAGTCAAACTAAATCCATTAAGGTATTCTTTGAATGTTGTGAACATGTTAAAGTTGAAATAGCTTTCGAGGCAGAAATGGTTCCGTTGAGAAATTAATTCATAACATCCGTAGAATGTGTCCCAAATGTTTCATATTTTTTTGGAGAGATACGAAATAAAGTGGGGAACAAATTTTAGTAAGGCTTCGAAATGCGAATCGACCATTTGGAGGGTCATAATGGTATTGGAATGTGAAGATATTGAATCTGATGTGGCACATGGAATGATTAAATATCTCAAAGTAAAATGGTAATAACTCCATCTAGTGATCAATGATGATGGAATTTCTATATTAAATGTAATATATATTATGTAAAAACTTTCATGAAGAAAACTATTGCAAATTCATCAATTTAATGGGAACTCCAAGTGGGAAATTATGTAGGTGTATTTTTGGGATAATTCTTTCACCTCTTCTCATTATAAATATGTATCTTCAACCCTTCTCAAAATATTGGCACTAAAGTTTGTCCATTTTATATTTTTTTTGTTTCCTTCCATTATAATAGAATTATTATTTTTCAATTATATTTTTCTCTTATTCATAAAATTCTCATTTTGTTATATTTTCTTTTTCTACCCTATTCTTCTCCACTGTGATATATTGTACTTGTGATCATGAGTATCTAACCCATGGATGATCCCATGGGATCAATATGTCTTTTAACCCAAGTAATTATTCATTATTTTTTTATGCTTCTTATTTAATTAGAGTTAGTATTAGTGGGATCTTAGTGGTAAATGAACTTTTTTGTCACCACTGTCCACTCGAGGCATAGATTTCTTTTTTACAATATTCTCCCTCAATCAGGGAGGTGAATGTTTGATCTCTTAGAGATGATTGTGTGAATCATAAATACACAACCATAGGTAGAACAATATTTTTATTCATATGATTGAGTATTCTCATTAATTAGATTCTATGTAAATAAAGAGGTGATGTAGGTTCATTCTAGATAATCTTTTAGGAGGATCTCTTTTCTATCTAGCATCATTTTGTATGCATCCATTCTGTCAACAATATGCAATACATATTTAATTTTCATTTTCTAGCATCCTCATTTCTCAAATGTCAATTTATTTTATTTTTATTTCATTAATGAGAAATATATAAAAAAACCTTTATTATATGTAGTGATTGATTGACTAAAAAAATATCTTCAAGAGAACGGCCTAGGTCAGCCCATATGTTGCATTTAGTTATAAATATTTTTGAGGGAGTGCACAACAACAATTAATCAAATTTTAAGGCTTATTATGAGGAATGGAAAAAAAATATATTTAATAAGGGTATTCTAATGATTTACCTTACATAGTCTACCAAAGAGAAGTTCACACAAAAAAGTTGTTCTATTTTAAATGATGGTATAAATGTAGTGTTTTTAAAATAAATCAATAAGAAAATGATTGAAATGAAATTTTTAATTCAAATGATTGAAAATTGTGATATTAAAAGGTTGATTAGTTCAGGTTTAGTTTCCCAATTGTAATGTTATCCTTGATCAATTTAATTCAAACATATTCATCTACATTGATCAAAGTTAGATTCTACAATAATTTCCTCTCACTTCCTTGGTGAAATTGTGATGGTGAGAGAAAACCTTACTAAGATCTTAGTTGGTTCAACTCTCTATCCATGTGAAAAATAATTGTATTAAATATCCTCAATTAACATGTAAAACACCCGATCGGGTCTTTTCTATCCCAAACAATCAATAACATCCACTACCCATTTTACAGGTACTGAAAATATTCAAGTGCTTCACCACTAATTCTTGGTCTATAGCATCATATATAAATAAGAAATTAGTGAAGGGAGAAAATGATTATTTACAAAGGAAAAAATCAATAATAGAATTAAAATTCAAAATAACCGCACTTGATATTAAAATTCAATATATGATATTTTAAACAACTCTGAATGAGAATGAAAGTTCATTCAATTATGTATAAGAACTTGAGAATTAAAAAATACCAAACCAACCCTTCCCGAATCACTTAAAATGTTTACCCCACCATGATAAGTGTAATTTAGAGGGATGGGGAATAAGAATGAATTAAAAATATATGGAAAATAAATGACATAAAAGATAGAAATCAAAAAATTTATCCTTATTGGAGTGCTAATAGGAATGGGATGGAATGAGATATGATGATATGTTTTAAGAGGCAGGATATCCCCTCCTTTTATTTGAAGAATTTGTTCCCCAAAATTTGACACATTGTAGCACCAATAAATCACCTCTTCAATTGTTTGAACCTTCTTCAATGAAGTTAATAAATATCTTGTCTAGTTCCCCTAGAAATGTAAGAGTATTTGGAAATGTATTCTAAGAGTTATGACTGTTTCACTCTAACAATTTATTCTATCCAGTCGAACTCTCTAAATCAGAAACCTCCAGATTAAAATGCCTTAATAACCACTAGAACTCCAATTCACAAATACTATACTTCATAAAATATGTTTCAAAACATCTTGGGCATCCACCAAGCTAATTTAACATCAATTGGCCCCACCATGAATGAGTTAAGGTCCTCACAACATAACATGACATATTTTTAAACACTTTACATGGTCCAAATTATGATCTTCTTTTGGGATTCCATATGGTTGATTCAGCTTTTGGTTAATAAGGATTCAATGAAGCATGATAATTTTAAATTCATAAAAATAATTAATATTATAGTTTGGATTAATATAAAAAAATTTATGGATAAAATTCATAAATAAATTAAAATAGTTAAAAATACAAAATGGTCCATTTTTATGATTTAGCTCATGGTACTACCAATGTCATAAAATGTGGAAATTTATCTTAAAGTAACAATTTAGTGGGATTTAAATAAAATAAATTTAATGTATATTTATTCAAGATGTTTTCTCTCTCAATTCCACCACACTTAACACTTGGACTCCTGGACAAGTAAACATCAAGATTAAATAAAATCAAATCCAAAACAAATATCCATGATATCTACCAAATCTACATTACTAAAAATAAAATATATCTTTCCTCATAAAAAAATTATTTCAAGTTCTCTATTTAGATAATTTAATATATTTCCACTTAATTTATTATCTCATCCAGGCGAAACACCTACCTCACATGAGTTTTCTCTCACCTCACAAATGTAAATGATCAATAAGGATTTTCTCATCCAAACTCATCAAAGAGTCACCATAGTCATGATAAATTCTTAATTATCCACCAGATGTGAGTAAAAGACATGTGTTTCTCATGAGGATTTTTCAGGGCTGTTCTGTGGATTTCGGATGGTAGGATTTAGATGTTAAAAATTCTGAGGCTGAAAAATGAGTGCTTGTCTCTTTTTGAAACAAAATTTCAAATTTATAATTTTCACTCAAGTATGGTCTCATCCTCTTTTCTTTTGTAGAAAATCAGCTCTATAATCATGAAAACTAAAGGAAATTTCATCCCATTAAGTATTTCACCAAAGAAAAATTCTTCTCATATATAGTTTTTTGAATGCTTCAGGTAGACACAACATTCTATCTACTATGGAATCTCAATAAAGGCACATCTCCTTTTATCATGAAAGCTCCATAAAGTTTCAAATTTTAATAAAATAAAATATTTAATAGAAAAATCATCTCTTCAACATTTAATTTCCCAGTAAATTTATCACCAAATGAGGTAGTAGACCACAAGACATCATCCCCCACACTTAAGTTCAACTAGATCATGCAATTTTACTTCTATCAAAGGTCAGATAAAGAAAATTGCCTTGTAATGTGGCTATCATAATAGGATATTCATAGATTTTAAGGGCTACAAGGATTATTTTACATGGTAGGCCATAATAAAAAAAGTATTGTTTTGAAAAGGTTCCTTTAAACAAAAGAAATTTTTTAATCATTTAAAATACACATACCTCAAACCCTCGTGTTTTGAGAGGAATTAATAAAATCCAAATTAAAGAATGAATAGTCAGGTTCTCTCTAGAAATTATGTGAATGTAAATAATTTGAAAACAATGGTAATGAATATTCATAGGAAATTGATTTAAAAAATAAAGACAGTTAGATGTGCCATGGTATTTAAAAATTAGATTACTTTAAATGTAATTTTAAAAAATTCAAACTTGAAAAAATGTAATTTTAGCATTCTTTTTATCTTAGTCTCAGGGGATAGATTGGATCACTCTTTGAAATGGGTTTCAAAAATAAAAATTATAATCATTTAAGCTAAATTTTTTTGACAAAACATTATTTTTTTACATAAATAAAGACATAATTATCTTAAAAACGAAAATATTGTTTTATAAAAACTAGTTAACCAATCCAAAAATTGAAATATTAAACTAAAATGGATCCCTCCTTCACACTTAAATGATGTAGTGTTATTAATAAATTCAAATTCATTAAAAATATAATAATATTTGAAAATGAATCACAGGAACTAAGAAAAAATAATGGAGAGAGGTACGACCTGATGGCTTATTGGTAGTGCAACAATGATTTAAGCTCCTAAGAGATTAACACTACAAACCTTAAAACAATGGTATAAAAGAAAACATAAAAATTTATTGGGAGAAAATGAAATATATATATATAATGATAAAATATAGATATATCTTAGTTTAATCCCCCAAGTGGGTCCTGGGTTTTGAATTCCTCCATATGGGCAGTTCTAATCAGCTATCCCCAATCATATGGTGGGTGAGATTTATTTCTCATGAACTAACAAAAATTATTCTTTCCAAGATTAAATTCAAAAAATTTCTTGAGTACCCCAATGATAGAGTATTCCAAATATATCCTCATGGGAATTAGATAAAACTGTCATGGTATGGTTAGAAAAAACTATTAATCTATCTTTTTCTTGGTCTCAACATGCACAACATCTACATTATTCTCTAGTGGTTGCTGAAGGTATGCTGCATCACTGGAAAAATAAAATGGAAAGTGAGAGTGTTATTATATTTGATCAAAATTAAAACATGAAGTGTCAATATAAAATTATTCCCTTTTAATATCTAGATCTTATATTTACATTTCCTTAGGAAAAGCCATATTGTTCTAATCTTGAACACCCTCCAATAAATTTTTAACATGTAAGGGGAGTTCTAGATGTTAATTTTCAAATGAACCTTATTTTTCATAATCTTCCTCCAATGAAATAAAATTTTTGGATGAATCTGAAATATTAAAACAAGATAAGGTAATATTCAATTTAGTTTCAAGGAAATAAAAAAAATAATGAGTTCATAAAAAGATTGTCTCCTTAAGTTTGTTTGATTTCAATTTCTTCTTCTGTGGGATGAGCCAATTCTAGTTAAATTTCACTAGATAGAGGTACGTAGTAAGAGTCATCCATATTCTTTTAAAATTCCACCACTTGGGTGGTTTCTTCCATCAATTTTGTTGTATCTTCCTTATTATGAGGAATAGTTGGATCAATAAGTTCTTCAAAATCGTTCAAGAATTTATCCAGATATTTTTGATCTCTAATATGTATTTCAATATGGACCTTCTTTTTGATCTTTTGATCTTTATCGATATCCTATAACAATGATTGAGATAGTCCCAATGGACCTTCTATTAATTGTATCAAGGATTCCATGGGTTATTCAACTTGAATGATATGTGGGTCTACTTATTTCACTAATTTTTCTAGTTCTAGTTCTTCTTCTATCTCTTATTGTTGATCTTAATATGAATGTTCATGATTCACTATCCACCCTATTGTTCTCTCTAGGTGTTTTAATCGTTGACTACATCATTAAAATTGGGCTTCAAGATCCTAATGAAATTATTCTTCTTATTGTTGCACTTGTGAAATATCATTTTGTACCTTGACCATTTTTTTGATAAAATTTCCAAAAATACATCTAAAGTTATATTAATTATTTATCCAAAACCTATAACATTAGGTATTAGAGGTTCTATTTAATGTTTTGAAAGAGATCCTTGAATTCATCCTCATTGATGATTTGGATTCGAGCTCCCTGAATCTGTTTATCCAAGAAAGATACACTATACTCTGCAGACCAAAGTGAGTTAGAAATTTGTTCTAGAACTTGTTGGTATTTGTTCTGTGAATTAAAGAAATAATCATTTGAAAAAAACATGGAAAATGTTCTTTTTAGTTTTTTTTTTTGAAAAGATTCAAATATTTACAATTGTATTGTGGAACTGCCTCATTCAAAATGGTTCAAATATTGATGAACACATGTTGGGGGTGTGGAAAAACAATTTTTATTATCCCTAACTATCATCTAGTGATTAACCCTATGATGTCTCTAGAAGAGGACTACATAAAAAATATTTTTCCACTTTTAAATGATGGTAAAGATGTATTATTTTTAGAATAAATAAATAAGAAAATTATTGAAATTAAATTTAAGTTTAAAATTATTAAAAACTATGATATTAAAATTTTTATTAGGTTGAGTTTGGTTTCTAACTTTTAATTCTATCCTAGTTAAATTTAATTCAAAACTCTCTTTCTGAGTTGATTAATGTGAGTTTCCACAATTGTTTTCTCTCACTTCCTTAGTGTAATTGTGATTGTGTGAGAAAACCTTAACAAGATATCATCTTGGTCAAATCCCCTTCTATGTGAAAAAGAGATTTATTTAATAGCCTCAATTGACATAGAAAATGCCCGATCAGGTCTTTTTTATCCCAAAATATCAATAACATCCACTACCCCTTTTACACATACTGAAGATCGTCAAATACTTCACCACTAATACCTAGTATATTCCATCATATATAAACTAGAAATTAGTAGGGGTGATAATGATTTTTTACGAAGGAAAATATCAATAACAAAATTAAAAATAAAAAATGATCACACTTCATAATAACATCGAATATATGAAATTGAAAATGACTTTTAAGAAGAAATAAATTTCATTCAATTATGTCCAATAACTAAAGAATTTCAAAATAAAAAACCAACCATTCCCAAATCTCTCAAAATGTTTAACAAACCATAGTAAGGGTAATCGAGATAAATAGAGAAGTAGACGGAATTGAAAATATATAGAAAAGAAATAAAATAAAATATAAAAACAAAACATTTCTCCTTCTTGGTATCTCAGATGTAATAGGTTGGAATACTTTATGATGAGATGGATTGAGAGGGAGGAGCACCCCTCCTTTTATATTCAGAGTTTCTCCCCCAATATTTGACATGTTCTAGACCAAATAAATGATATATTCATGTGTTTCACCCTTCTTGAATGTTTTTCATAAATATCATTTCCATCTTACCTAGAAGTTTCATAGTTTTTGGACATGTATTCAGAGATTTATTCTTGTTTTATTAGAACAATATATTCTACCAAGACAGACTCCCCAAATCACAATCCCCTAGATTAGAGTGTCGTAATAATAATTAAAATGGAAAACTAACACATTTTACCATTCATAAAAGATGTTTCAAAATCCCATTTTCATTCACCGACCACATTTCATAGCAATTAGGCCCACCATGAACGAGTTAGGGACCCCATACCAAAAATCAATAGATTTGTAAATAGTTTTCATGGTCCATCTTATGAGCTGCTTTTGAGCTTCTATATGGTCTATTTAGATTTTTGACAAGAAGGATGAAATGAATCCGTGGATGGTTAGAATCATAAAAAAGAATTAATTTTACAGTTTTGATTAATATAGAATATTTTATGGATAAAATACAAAAATAAATTAAAACAATTAAAAATACGAAATGGTCAATTTTTATGATTAAGCTCCACATACTAACAATATCAGAAAATGGGGCATTTTATCTTAAAGTAACTCCTTGGGGGATTTTAAAAAATTATATTAAATGTATATTTATTTATAATATTTTCTCTATTAGTTTTATTTCAATAAATATCCCTCAAAGTATTATTAATCAGAGTAAAATATTATCACATAAAAACTAAAAAGGTGATTTATTGAATTTAAACATTTGATCAACCTTAAACTCATAAGCCTACTGTGTTATCCTGAAATCGTTGTTTAATCTTACATGGAGACATATAAAAATTCATATGTCATTTCTAAATTTACTCCATATATAATAATATATCATATAAAAATAAATTCTCACTGAAATATTCGGTTCATATATTCACAAATAGAATATCGAATGTAATTTAATTAATCCATATTCCTTGTAGATAGAGACAATGACATGGAACATCGCTAATGGATTAAAATAATATTTTTATAGGTATCATTCATTGGAAAAATCAATCATAAAATTCCCAACTAAGTATGGTAGAATATGTGTGCCCAAATTATCATGATTCAATTAATCCATTAAGATTAAATAAGGTTCACCTTTGTCCATTTTCATTAGTTGTACTTGGGGATTATCATTCAAATTCTACCATTTATTAGTCCAATCATTCTCATTATTCCAAAAATATTTTCCCTTTAAACACACAAGTGTGGGTGGTTCCATAGTTAGCATCCTCTTATCATCAATTTCATTAACTAAACTAACAATATCATTCAGAAATTAATTGTAATATTGAACCTACTATCCAAATTTAGTTAACCTCACTGATTCATTTAATAATTTCCCATGATACTTCTCCACGCATTTTCTATATGAAAATGGTTGGGATTTGTTTCCACCATTTTATTTTTCATGAAACACAATCTATCTTTTCTTATCAAAACTGTATGAATGGTGGGATTTAACTCTTTTAGTTTTACATTTAGTGCACATCAAATGAATTCCTTATACATAATAATATCACTTATACATAAGGCCATTCGATTAATGTTTTTTATTCCACCACAGATCGATCAATTTTTCTATTGGGGGTGTTTATTACACCAAAAGAGTACATTGAAAGGTTTATAAAATTAGAATCATAGGAACAAAAAAATCATCACCCTTTTTCATTATTCCTAGGTAATTTATTTTCCATATTTTGTCATATAATAGGATATAAATTATTAATGAGAAATATCCCCTTAAATTCTTCACATTTACTTGAATCAAATTATTCTTCTTCCATTATGATCTTAATAAAAGTTCACTATTTATTTTCTTCACCTTAAAAATGACAAATGGATATAATAACTTTCAAATTTTATAGGCATTGAAGAAAAAATATTTTTTTCTCAATGGTGTTGATGCATTCATAAACCACTAGTGGATAAGAGATACAAAAAATAATGTTAATGTTTCCTTGTTAATTATTATATTATATTTTGATCTGTCATTTGATAATTTATAAAATTGGCATTATTTCTAGCTTGAAAAATTGTTGTGAGCATAAAAGCATTATTTTTTTATCTAGCTCCAAAAACATTTTGTTGCTCGGGATAAAAATAATGGAATTATCCATCATAATCAGCATTAACATGGTTTTTTGAATTTCCATCCACTATCTAAAATAAGAAAATGCATTGTGAGAAACCCTGATCAAATTGTAAAACCACACTATCCTGAAAAGTAATTTATAGTATTTCTAAAACATGACAATTTCTTTCGTATATTTGACACCCCAGGTTTACTATAGATCTTTCATGGGAATTATTTAAATCCATCATTGTGGTTTATAATGAGTTTTTTCCTTTGAAAAGAATATACCTCGGGTGTGTCAAACTAGGTGTGGGACAATGCCCATAATGGTGCACTAAATATCATGTCCAACACAATATATCATTTTCAAATACCCCATGGTTCCTCTATTCTGGGTCCACATCGAATTACAATATCCAAATATAGATGAAATTTCTTGGAAACCCCTTTCTCTACCATTCACCAGAATTCCAAGATATTTTATGACACTTATAATGATCTTTACATATATCCTTCGAGATATCCTATGAAATATTCCTAAATATATACAATGGTGTATCCAGATAGATCTCACTAATGTTGTTTCTAATCATAATATCCAAATATATATTAAACCATTCCTCTAATACCAATTTTAATTACCTTGAACATTCATACATATATATCATATCTTTTTATATGATTATTCAATACATTTTGTTTACACTATCCCGAGGACAATAATATTTTAGTTACTTTGGTGACTACATGCATAATATGTTTATTTCATGGAAGATATTTAACATCTTCCTCTAATATCTTCTCATATATTATTCATAGTGGGTATACCCTACATAATTGTTTATTTATAATTTTCATAGTCAAATATAAGAGAGGGTGAGATCAGATTTTATGTAAGGGTAAACATAGGATATGCAAATAATAGAACATATGAAAACATAAGATAATCATAAGGGTGTGTGATCATGAATATTACTTATGGATTTCATAACTAACTTGTCATAGATCAAAAATATGCGTCATGGCATAATGACAAATCATTTCAGAAAACATGACCCATAAGAGTGATAAATCATTATAAAACAATTGTAAACCAAACTCTCATGTCACAAAAGTGTAGAATGATCATAATTATATACAACTATTTCTTATTTTCTTGGATAACTACCAATACCATCAACATAGTTGGTCATGTTTTATAACCTTTTTTTCATTATGGATCGGAATAGTCATGTTTCCTATAATGGATTATGATTCACTTGTGTCCCATAGTGGATTAGGATGCCCTATTTTCCCATAGTGTAATAGGATTCATCTATTACATATAGTTGATTAGGAGGCACTTATTTCCTATTGTTGATCAATCCCATTGACTTGTTTCCCAATGTTATCTTGTGAGAAATAAAGACCTAAAAATGAATTGGAGGGAGATAAAACATGGACATAGAAGAGAAATATCCCACAATAGAGACTTAACATTAACAAAACCAAATATTTGATAATTTAAAATGAACCATTAACTCAATCTTATATTTTCTTCTTCATGTTTAAATAACCTCTTCTTTGGAATGACTCCTATAGATCTCATCCAAAGGGATCTAGGGTTGGTCTTTTTGAAAGAATAGTGACTCTAAAATTTGAATAAGGATGTTGAAAGGAGAATTTTATAGGGTTTTTCTATCAAGTATTCTAAAATTGGTGTAATTTAGTGAGAGAGGAGTGTCCTTTTTATAATGGAGGTGATGGTCACGTTTAGAAACTCTGAAAAGATTAAATTATAACAAGACTTCTCTAGAGAAAAATTCTTCCAAATTGTATATAATTTAATAGGGTTGAAATTTTCAACCATATCATATTACCATTCTCTTTATTTAATATTTCATGGAATTCAATTAATTTATCCAAATATTTATCCCATAAAATATCATTGACGTTAATTTTGGATCTATTCATTATATTAAATTTACAAACCAAAAAAAATTTAAATTCAAACAAAATATTTTATTATATCATGAACATGTTATAGTAAACAAGTGAATTTATGGATCACCATAAATATCTCAAATTATGTTACTTTTATTATTTTTAATATCACTTATTTTATTATTCCATTAATTAAATAATTAATTCAACTATATTGATTAAGTATTTAGGGTAATTATTACAACTGTAAAAAATGAAAATATATAATCGTGATGAATATAAATCTTTTTTATTTCAAAATAATATTTATTTTCAAACATATCCTCTAGATGACCACATATGAAAAATATCTTAGTTGTTAAAAATTAGAGTGTGACATGATTGATATTTCTTAAAATAAAATATTATAAATGTCGTAATCTGATTAAAATGGGCACAAAATTCCATATAAACAAATCATTCATTATTATCGATGAAATGAACTCATTGAATAAAATTGAGGTATGTGTTATTGTCATTTTACATTCTTTATCATTTTTATTTTGACATTAATTAATTTATTAATCATTTACCATTGTGAAAAAATTAATACAGTTGCAATTCATATAGTCCAAAAATAAAAGGGATAAATTTAATAAATATAGACCTATTGATTCAAAATATGGAATAAATTTTTAAAATTCTTAATAAAAAAGATTCATAATTTAATTAAAAATAAAACTGTATAAACACAATGAAAATATAGATTTTCATAAAAATGCTCTTTTGAAAATGTAAAATGCCTATACACTAAATTCTTCTATGAAATCCATTTATAAAAAAGCATAATTGTATTATTTTACATAGATATGAACTAACCTAACATTAATAATAATCTAAAATTTAATTTTATTTTATTAATACTTTAAAACAAAAATATTATTTTCAATTGTATTTTTTCACTATTCAATGAAAATAAATATTTTAATAAAATTATTAGAAGTTTTACTTAATATAATTTTGATATGATAAATTTTAATATAAAAATAATTTTTTCACATAAATTTTCAAAAAAAATTAAAAAATAGTCATCATAATCTCTTACAAAACGGATGATAACAAATGTTTGAATAAAATATATTTTTTGAAGAATAAAATGAATTTAGAAAAAATTGTGATATTTTTTTTTTGAAATTTTCAATAAATTTATTTTGATTAAGAAAATAATATTTATTTTATATATCATTCAGTCATATTTAGATAAAATAATAAAACACCATGGCTATAGTAATTTAATATTTTTATGAGGTTTATTTAAACTCGTTGTTTCGTGCAACCCAAGCTATCAAAAAAGTTCAATTATTTAGAGAGAAATATTTCATAAACACATCAGAGTTCTACATTGTATATCCTTAGGTGAATACATGCACAAAGTATAACATGCAATATTTTAAGTAGATAAAGAAGAATAATTTAAATAATTTTTTTATTTTATTAAGTTTAATTGATGAATGAGCCTAATATTTTCAAGATACTAGATCTTTAAATCCTGTATTTATATCACTATTAATTTTTTAATCATAAATATAAATTTATATAAAGTTTTTAAAATTATAGGTATCTATAATTTATATTATTGGTTTTTTTAGTTAATTTTTAAATTTCGATTTTAAAATGTTAGTGAAACCCATAAGTATAAGTCTATATATAGTTAAATATCCTAGAATAATTTTTTTATGAAAATACTAAATGTAAATATACAATAAGATATTCTTTTAGAGTCATCAATAACATATGAATAAATTATTAATTCATGATTTGTTGAATTACATTTTATAAAATGGAGAGAACCCAAAGAAACCCGGAAAACAACCTGTGTGTGGGAAAATGTAATGATTGACAGAATGACATCATAAATTCTCTAAGAGGTGGAGTTCAAAATATTATATAGATTATTACCTCGTTTTATCAGCCTTTGAAAAATAACCTGAACCATGTGGAATATCCACTTTCACCCAAGTAGACACTATCCACTGAGTTATATATATGGAAATGAACATCGATTTTTAGTGTAACTGTTAATCCATATGTCATGGAATTGTGGTTAAACTCAATGGAGAATATAATTTTAGTGATCAACTTTTTTAAGAAGTAGAATCTAATTCTGTGAATTTATCATTTAGATGGAAAATCTTATCAGTGGTGGGAATTTATAAAGAACACCATGATAATTTATGAAATGGAAGAGATTTAGTCAGAAGTATAGTGAAACTGTATTAACATACATCGATATCACATTGTTTTAGATCAATATTCATCGCATTAAAAAAGTGCAGGCCCGTAGACCCTAATATATTAATTTCTTTTGAATCATGTAACAAAATATTCTATCTTATTGAAACCTCTTATGTGTTTACCAAAAATATCTTCCCCTTTATTATTCTAATTTAAAACCTTCTTTCATAACCGGGGGAAAGTAAACATAAGAATGGGTGGGCTCATATGCTGAGTAAGGGTAAATATATAAGATATGTAAAAATAACATTAACATAAGGGTATGAGAATATAAGAATATAATTTAAAGATGATAAACGTTATACTAATGATCATATACATAATTCATTTAATAATTATTAGAATATAATAATATAATAATCATAAGGGAATCTAAGATAATAAAACATAAGATCATAAGAGTGTAATATGGTATGAAATTTTTTATGACACAAAATCAAATAAAATGATTTCTATTGTGATCAAATATCACTTCTATGGCATTCATAAATGAATGGGTTTAATCCCCAAATCATCTTAGTAGCCAAGGTTCACTCCCAAGACCATCATAAAAGAAAAAGATTGTTATTAAACAAGGATCATCCCCTTTCCATCTATGTTTTTCTCATGTGATATAAGTCTTTACCATTTTCATTGGAGTAATATTTGGTCACACCCATCCTATAATCTATAATGGGATCACCCTACGCTATCTAGGACACCATAGTGTATATGTTTTAATAGGCTTACCTACTTCTATCTGGGTCATCCCATTATATAAGATATAATAGGATTACCAAGAACTATCTTTTCCTCTTTATTATATAAGTTATAACATAATTTCCTGGTACTATTTGGGAAACCCCATCATATATGATATATATTTCAACCACAACATGAATAAAGTATAAAGGGTTTCTATATCATCATAAAAACCTATTAAAACAATAATTATTTTTTCATAAGACGATCATACCAAGAAAAAGAAATTGTTTTCAGGTCAATACCATATAAATATTATTATCCCATGGAAAAGAAATATGTTTTATAGAAATATATTTTGAATATGGTTGACAAGGGTATAAGAAATAGGTTCCATAAAAATCATTCCATCAAAAACTAAATCATTTAGAAAAATATTGTGAATGAAACTCTTGGGTCATATCCCCTATAAAAATAGGTAATAACACGAATCGGTTCTATGGTAAATAAATATTACGTCTCTTTTGTAGATTATATAATAAATTACACAAAAACAATCCCAAAATCATATTATTTTACTATCTTTGGAATCTTGGAACACATTCTACAATCATGCTGAAGGATCTTCAACATCTTCAATAATGATATTTACCTTTAGTACCCAAAACTAAAACCATTCTTTATAACCCAGGGAAAAGAATAAATAAAAAAGGTTGACTTTATATGCTCAAAAAGGTTAAGAAATGTAGTCATATAAATATAAACTTGATCATAAAGTTATGATAACATGATCATGAAAATTGATTATCATACCTTTTGTGTTAATGATCATATAAAAGAATCATGGTATAAATATTTTTAGCTCATAATACATGGATAGGAATGAAATAAATAACATAATCCATGAAATCATAACATAATAATGAGAAATGGAATTTATGTTAGAAAAATAAGAACATAATATAATTTCAACAATATTCAAGGCATCACAGGTAAGGCTATCTTAGTAATATGGGTTCACTTATCATATAATCTTTGTAGTCATGGTTCACTCCCATGATAAACATAGTGGAAAAATTCTTTTATGAATATCTAATGAGATACAAATATTTACCCATTTCATTAGATGGAGATATAGGTCACATCAATCTTATAATGAAATCATATATACATGTTCCACAAGATCATAAGCAATCATATCATAACCAATGTATTGGAATGGGTGTCAGACATGTTATAATATCATAACCTATAGAAAATTTAATGGTTTATAATAATTTCATCAAAAAAAATTACCCATGAAATGAAGAAGGTTTCTTAAACATCATTTCTTCATAACATAAATCATTCTCAAAAATGATATGCATGGTATTCTTGAACAATAATAATGTATGTCACCTTAGAAGGGGATGTATTTTTATAGATCGCTTGTGACATAAATTTACCTTAAAAATACCTTTTTTAAAACATAAAACATTTTCAAACCCCTTTTCATTTAAACCACTTTGAAAAAATATAATAAAATATGAAAAATCATTTAAAATTGTAATTAAGGAAAATATCCTTTCTTTATTGAAGTTATTTTATTTAATTAAACTTTCGTAAAAGATTTGAAGATAGAATTTTCATTAAAAATAAAATTTCAATATTAAAAGGTAATCCTCAAATAATTATGAGGTTATAAAAGTTTAAAACCCCCTTCCATGCTGTATATGTTAAAAAACGGTATTCACGTACTTTTTCCAAAAAATTAAAAGTACCTTGATTGAAAAATGACAAAAGATTCATTTAAGTCCATTCAATAAAAATTTATACATGGGTAAAATTTTCTTTAAAAAATTTTAAAATATAACTTATAATATTTTCAACATCAATTTAATAAAATATGGACATTAGATATAAATATTTCCCATCATATACTTAGGTATAATCAATCGTGATAACAATGAGATTCTAAAATTAACCATTACAACTTTATAATCAAAAGAAACATATTCCCCATGAAATAAAGGAAATTATATTGATATATAAATACTATAATTTTATTTTTAAGACACATAAAATATATTTAGGGATAGTGTATACACCACATAGAATAAACAAGTAGTGTATGAGGCATGTGTCTCATATCATTAAATGTTTGAAAAATAAATCGTACCATAGGTCTAATTTCGATAGTACATATTTGGAAATCCTATATAATTGAATAAATAAATTTATTCAATTATTAGAGATTCATAGTCATATATTATCAATTTTGATCATATTATCACCCTTTCAGTAATAATATTTCATTATTCCCCTTCTTTCAGGTGTTAATATCTTCCTTTTATTAAGCATGTTTTGTAGTATATGTCTAAGTATATGTGGATAGGATATAGTAATTTAATTTAAAGAATAATATTTAGGTAATAAATAAAATATTTATGAATTATATATGTATATATAATCATTATTTATTGGTGATCATGGAAATGAATCACATCATGTCTTGGAGATGGGATGTCATACATACGCATGAGCGACGGTATCGTTCCTTGAATTGTGAAATGGTATGGTAGTGGATGGAATATAATTTGTTCCAAAATCCATATCATGTAATAATTATAAATATATATTAATTTTTCCATCATTATACCAATCCATGTAATGTGGTGTTGAAAGCAGCTTACACTAGGTTGTGGAGATTGTTGGTCATATGTACGCACATGTGGGGATTTTTATTTTTGTTGGATGGATGAAAGGAAGAATATGGTTCTTCCATAACCATAATATAATCTCAGAATATATATAATATTGGTGTTATATATTTATAATGAAAAAAACATGAAGGGGAAGTATAATAATAAATACTCTTGAGAGAGTGGGTAAAGGAGTTTACCTCTTCTTCGGTGAACTCTATCTAGATCTTCTATTAGGGACACTACAGATAGAATATTGAGAGAAAAATCACTTCGAAAACATAGCTAATTAAGTTAATAGATTAAATGAGATGGTTTTGGTCAAGATATATGGATCATGCTGGTATAAGGAAGTGAGGGAGTAGGTGCCTTTTTATAAGAGAGAGGAGGGGAACTATTGGAAAGTCTCAAAATGTTAAAATAATATAAATTAATTTTATTCTCCAAAAGGTACCAAAATTATTTATTTAGAATATAGGAATATTATGGGTTAAAACAAATAATTCAATATAAATTATACACATTTTTATCATCTTTTTATCCTTATCTTTTTGTTTAGACCGCTATTTTACCCTCTTTATTTTTACTGTGATATCATTTAATTTAAATTTGGAGGGTTAATATAATTAAAATTAAAATAGAAAAGACTAATGATTGTGTCATTTAAGATATTTTAAGACGTATCCAAAAATATGGTCTAATTTTTAATTTTTATGAATTTTATATCATTTAATGTAATATTATTTAAATAAAAATATTTATAGTGTCAATTTGGACACTATTCGTTATTTTATTGTTTAAGAATATCATAACAGCAAGATAATTTTGAAAAAACTACCTTAAATTATCCCTAACATTTCAAATCAATCCATAAAATTCATGAATGACAACATTTTTATTAGATTATTTTTATTTAAATATATTTAAGGTCATTTACTTGATTCGTTCATTAATGAACTGATTATTACATCATCATTGTATTGTTGTAAAATTTTACTATATCATTCATAAAAATTATAAATACATTACCACGATTTAGGTAATCATTTTATCATTCTAAATACTATTTATAGTTGAACAAAACACTTTTAAGACACTATATTAAAAAAATTATAATAATGTGAAACATGAGTATGATATCTTTTTCATTACATTAAATAAAAAAATATAGATGTCATACTCACATCCACATGGCTTACTAAGGTAATCATTTTATCCTAAAGATTATTTTTTCCAAAAAAATCATCTTATGAATTTAGGATAAGTGTTAGCGTATCTTTATAATATTTATAATTTTATTTTTACATTTAATTACCAAATTTAGCCATGTCAATTGTAATAAAAATATTACAAAATTTATTATTCATAAATCCCAAATAGGTTCCTATTTAAAATATTTTACCCTATAATTCCAAATATGGAATATATTTTTCACATATAAATATCAAAATTATGAGAAAATAATTTAAAAATATGAAATGATAAAATTTGGTTTTAATGAAAATTATTCAAAAGTTCACAATGTTTTTATATCCAATTTCAATGTGAAAGTTATTAAAATTACACTTTTTGGATTAAATGATTATAAAATTATCTAATTATACTTTTATAAAATTAAAAAATATAATATATCATGTAAATTATTTCGAAGAATTTTTTTATGTTAAAATGTATTATATTTTTACTATTTATCAAAGTATGAAAATTATCATAAAAATCTGAAAAACTAAAAAATGTAATATTTTATATCTATATTTCAAATAAGAAGTATATTTTTAAAATAGAATATATTAAAATTATTGAAACTGTATTTAAAATGGTTTCTCTTTTAAAATGATATAAAATTACCCTTTTGAAATATATAGGGTTTTATGCTAAAAAATTATGTTGGTTGTTATCTTATACCTTTAAAATCTATTTGATGAACATAAAAAATATTTTATTGAATATATAAAATATTTATTTCATAAATATCATTAAAAAATTGTAATTATTATAATTTTTTAATACAAAATTAGTTATGGAGCATAAAATTAAAAATATGTCCTTTATATTCAATTAGTATATATTAAATAGTAACAAATTAATTCATATTATAAACCATATAAAATCATAAATTAATTAATACTATTCATAATTTTAACCACTAGTATATATATTTTTTAATTAATTAATAATATTTTAAAAATACACTATTGTTCGGTAAAACTCTGCCTTGCGTGAAACAGAAGATGTTGAAGAAAATCGATATTATGTGTAACAAAAGACAAGACTAATATTTTATACCACAAGATAATATAGTGTTGTTTGTAGTTAATTATTACCTTGGTGTACTTTACAAATTAATAAATCACATAAATTAAAAAAATCGCTATCCTAAAAAACTCAAGGTGTTAACTTTTACCCCCCTTAAAATTAATTTTACCCTAAAAATGTTTTTGGGATATTAGAGGATTAATACATGAATGTTTCATTCATAGAAAACGAATTCATAAAAATGCATACAAGAACTTTATTTTAAAAAGTAATGTTAGAAACATAATAGTTACCCAAAGTATCTCATTTTTGGGTTTCCATAAAAACCATCATATGTGGCAGGTTAAAACATGGACATTGTTGAGAAATTTAACTATAATGTTTTGATAAAGGATTATATAGAGATTGGTCAAGAGAAAGTTAACAAAAAATCCATGAATCTATGATGAACTAATGAACCATCTGATTCATCAAAAATAAATGTACTAGGAAACATTTTTTTAAACACTTTTTCTAAATTTATTGAATATCCCTCAAAACATATACTTACATGATTTTAGTAAAACATATGCCTTTGTTGTTTCATGACCCATTATAACCCTTTATCTAAAAAATATGGTGAGTTTTTCATTCCAAATACAAAAAAAGGTAATGATATCCCATATATTCCATCCCATCTATCATCAATTATTATCATCACAAATTAGTTGTAACAAGTTATATAAAATTACTAATTCCCGTTGTGGTGAGATAATACTTTAAACACACAAACATCATATGATTTGTATCTTAATCATTACATAAATTGTTGACCTTATATCCCTTATGAAATATGATAATCACACATTTTAGAATGCAATTCATGAAATCCTCTTAACATTGTTCCCCCATAGAACACGAAGTATCTTTTTGCTATCACATTCCAAACATGCGAATACATTTATCATATATTCTCTTGAAACTTTGTAATAACCTGAAATACTATAAACATTCATTGAAATAAGGATTTTTCCTTATTCTAATGTTTATTGTATATATTCCATGAATCCAAAAATGCTATAAAATAAACCTATGAAATCACATACTTCATTTTCAATAAATCGTTTATCAGTTCCAAGATAATCAGTACCGTATAATTCACTTATTGATATCTAACATGTCTTCCCAAACATAATTATCATATAATTAGGAATAAATTAATATTTATCTTCCACAAAATCTTTTGTTTCCCATGAATATCACACTTCCATTACATCACATTTCATTTTTATCATAACTATTCAACATTTTCATGAAAATCCTTAGCGAAAAATAAAAATGGAACATTCCTTACACAATTCCCAACTCCCGATTCAATAATACAAATAAATAAATACAAAAATTATTTCATTTTAATTATTGTAATGGAATAATTCCTTACATATTTTAAATGTAAATTTCAAATTCAGGTCATTGAGTTGGTTAATTTTGATGTTCTCCATAGACGAGACATTGATCTCTATGAAAATTCATCACTCTATGACCATTTTCCTATAGAGATAACATCATCCCATCCATTTGAGGAATTCCTCAAGGTTATTTATCCCTTATTCTTAACATGTATGAAAACAAATCCTCATTTATCTATTTTCCCTAATAAGTGCACATTTATAGAATTCCATCCTCCTCTTGTTATACATGGTTTGAATGTAACCAAATATAATATTTCTATTCATATATCATGATAGATTATTCGGTATAATAAAAATAACTTTCTATCTAGTGATCATCCCGTTTGACTACTCATCATAAAATTGTTTATCACATTCAATGTTAATCTAGTTCCTATTTGTTTCCTCGGTATAGGTAAACTAGAAATCCTAATGTGAGGCACTAATATCATGGTGACAAAATAAATAATTCTAACAATTACTTATAGGATTTATAAATTATGACCTCATCCTTAATCTATGTCACCTAAGGTTTATCCTTAGGTATTCACAGAAAAATTATTTTTAAATCATTTATGATGGTTCATAAATTATTTTCTGAATTCTTAATGCATATCCACTAGTACTGTTAAACTAGGTGTGCAGAAAGTCATGTTGTCAGGTACCAGGTCACACTCGAGTAAGGTCTAACACACAATTTCGGAGTTGTTACACCTATTTGCATCCGTTCCAAATCCACATCAAGATGTAGTATCTAGACAGTGATGTAATTCTATGAAACAATTCTCTACATAATTACAAAAATTCAAGGATCTTTTCAAATACCTTTTCTCATCATTAGAATTATCATTAGAGACATCCCTATACATATCCTTAGAAAAATCCATGGAAAAATCCTTAGAATCACACATAAGGATCTCACTAAGGTTTAAACATCATATTTTCCAAAGGTTGACTGAACCCTTACACTAATACCAACTATTATGAAAAATGTTTAACATATATAGAAATACATCACTTTTTTATAATACTTAATACATTACACAAACATATATCATAAACCTTATTATTTTAGTGCCTTTTAAAATATGGAACACATTCATATAAATTTGTGAAATATTATCAATATCCCTCAAAAATAACCTCTCCTTTGGTACCACTAATTAAAAAATTTCTTTATGACCTGTTTAAATGAAAAAAAATGAAAAAGCATGAGGATAGATTATTAGTATAGGTAAAAAAGGAATATATGTAAACATAGTCATGGGAATTGGGGTATGAGAACATGGTCATCAAAATATAAGATCATACCGTTTGTTTCAATGATGATAAATGAGAATCATGGAATAAAGATTGGATGTTCATAGGACAAGAATAAAAAAATAACATAATCCATGAAATAATAACATAAGAATAAGACATCGATTTTTTTTATACACAAAATCATATAAAATTATTTCTATAGTAGTCAAGGAATCACTTCCATGGCCATCATAGTAGTATGGGTTCACTGGGTAGTCATAGTTCACTCCCATGACAATCTTAGTGGATACATTCTTTTATTTTTATCTAATGATATATAAATCTCTACCCAATTCATTGGATATAGATATAGGTCTGACCCATCTCATAACGAAATCATATATACATGTGACATAAAATCATAAACAATCATATCTTAACCAATTTAATATAAGGGGTTTAATTGACATTTAATCATATCATAAACTGTGGAAACGATATAGGTTTCATATTAATTTCAAAAAAACATAACCCATTAAAGGAAGTGGGTTTCAAAAAGCTTGTTCCATCTTAACCTAAATCATCCGAAAAAAGAATATGAATGGTATTATTGAAATATAAATAAGTATGTCAAATTTTATGTGGAAGGTTTTGAAACATCACTTGGAACATAAGTTTCCCTTAAAAACAACTTTTAAAAACATAAACAATTTTCAAAAATCTTTTCTTTGAAACCACATTGAAAATATATAAAGGAATCATGAAAATTCATTTAAAGTTGTTCTTGAGAAAAATATAATCCATTAATTGAATTTTTTTCTTTTATTAAAATCCATGAAATATTAAAACAAAAAAAATTATTAAAAATGACCTTTAATGATGATAAGGGAATCCTGAAGACATTATGACTTCATGGATGCAAAAAAAAATAGTTCATTATTTATAATTAAAAAAAACGTTTCTCATACTTTTTCTGAAAAATATTAAATGTACTTTGTTTGGAAAACAACAAAATATTCCTTTCAAACTATTTAATAAAAATTCAAATATTGGTAAAAAATATTTTCAAAAATTTATATGAATGGAAATAAAATTTTGAAATTTGTTTTTTAAAATAATGGAAATGGAAGATAAATATTTTAAAATTGATAGATACATATAAACAATATCGATAATAATGATATTGTGGAATTAACCATTACAAAATTATAATAAGTTTAATTGTATTCCAAATGAAATAAATGAAATTATATGGATATGAAATTATTTTGATATTTTTTTGAGACTCATAAAAGTCATTAATGGGTAGTGTCTACACCACACAAAAGAGGCAACTAGTCTATGAGGCATGTGTCTCACAGTAGTAAATGTGAGACAAAAATACATTACATTATGTATAATTTTCATTCTACATATTTCAAAATCATGGATTATGGATTAAATAATGTTATCAAATTATTATAATATCATATTAATATGATATCACATATGATCATATTATCACCTATTTCTTAAAAATATTTCATTATTACTCTTCTTTGGTTGTTAATAGCTTCCTTTTCTTATGCATGTTTTGTCGAATAAGTCCTAGATTATGATGATATGATATCGTTATTTATCTTCAAGAATAATATTAAGGTAATAATTTACATAGTTATACACTATATAATATTATTTAATCATTTATTGGTGATCATGTAGAATGAGTAACATTGCGTCATGGAGACGGAAGGCTATACGTACGCACGAAAAATGTTATCATTCCATCAATTGTTAAATGGTATAATTGTGGATGGCATATATTTTATTCCAGAATCAATATCATGTTATAATTGTAACTATATATTCATTATATCCATCACTATACCCATCCATGTAATTTTGTGTTGAAGAAATGATTACACCACAGCGTGGAGGCGGTAGGTCGTAGGTAAGTATGCATGGTGATTTCATTTTTGTATGAAGGATGAAATGTGGAATACGGTTGTTCCATAATCATAATGATATCTTGTTATATAGTTAATATTTGGGTTATTAAGTTATAATGAAAAAAAAATGAATGGGATGTATAAGAAGAAATACTAATGAGAGAGCTGGTAAAGGAGATTACCTTTTCATTTGGGAACCCCCTTTAGATCTTCTCTTAGTGACACTAGAGTTGGTCTTTTGATTAGAAAAAAACCTCCAAAACACGTTTATATATGTTAGGAGTTGAAATGTTTAGGGTTTTTGTAGACCTAGAAATCTTATGGTGGTGTGAGGAATAGAGGTACGCTTGTTCTTTTTAGAAAAGAGGGGAGGGGTTCTCTTGGAAACTCTCAAAATATTAAATTAATATAAATAATATATATACTCTAAAAGGTATAAAACTGATTTATTTCAAATATAGGATGCTTATGGATCAAAATAAAATAATAAAAATAATTGAAATTTTATATGGTCTATTTATTTGCATCTTTATGTTTTAACCCTTATTATAAAATTTTAATTTTTCCCGTGGTATCATATAATTTACACATTATAGGTTAATATATTTACAATAAAATGAAAAAATAGCAATAAATGAGTAATTTAATAAATTCTATGAATAATCCGAATCCAATATCTTATTTTTTTTTATGAATTTTATATATTTTAATGAAATATAATTATTTTAAAATATAAATATTTTCAATTTTGACACTATTTGTTATTTGACATTTTAACACTATAATATAAAAAAGATACGTTTTAACAAATTACCTTAAAAATCACTAACATTTCAATAGAATCCAAAACAAATTGTGTATTATGTTAATTATATAAATTTATATTAATTATAATATTTACACTATCACTTATTTGATTCTTCCATTAATGTAACAATTAATACATCATCATTGTGTCACCATATGATTTAATTATTTTTTTCCAAAATGTTATAAATAAATTACCATGATATAGTTAAACATTTTATATTTCTAAATAGAATTTAAATTCGAACAAAACACTTATATAACCCTTTATTATTATTGTTATAGTTATGAGATACATGAGTATGGAATCTTTTTATTTATAGTAAATAAAATATTATAAATTTCATACTCACACAAAAGTGGCCTCCAAAGGGCATAATTTAGGATCAAATATAATTTTTTTCTAAAAAACATCCAATTAATTTATTTTAAGTGTTAGGTTAATTGTATTAAATTTATAATTTTATCTTTATCTTTAATTACATAATTTACCCCTGACTCTGGTAATATAAATAATTACTAATGATACTATTCATAAAGGCATAAAATAAAAGGTTCCTCTTAAATTATTACACAAAGATTACAAATATAGAATTCATTATTAAAAATTCAAAACACATAATTCATAGAAACTAATATAAAATTAATCTCATTGACGAAACAAGAAAAGAAGTTTGTATAGTAAAACACTCAAAAGTTCACATAGATTTTATATCGAATTTTAATGTGAAATTGATTCCAATTAATGTTATTGAATTAAATGACCATGCCACTATCTAATTATAATTAAATCCATTAATAAAATTAATTTAACACTATATTTTTTTTTGATGAAACACAATGTTTTAAATTATTTTTTTTATTTTTTAGTATTCATGAAAATATCAAACTTATTAGAAATATTGTAAATATTTAACCAAAGTTTCTTTTTATATCTCAAATTCAATGAATTAGTTTATTTTTTCTAATATAATATGTAAAAGTGCAAATTTCTTATTTAAAATGGGTTCTCCATTAAAAGGTGATAAGATTACCCTTTTGAAAAATATAGGTTTTTATGCATAAACTTTTGTTGGTACTTTTCTCATGACTATAAAATCTATTTGATGAATATCAAAAATATTTTACTGAATATATATCATATATTTTTCATCTATATCAATTTAGTAATTTTAATTAATTTTATATATTAATAAAAAATGACTTTGGAATGAAAAAATTAAAAATAATGTATTTTTATTCAATTATTATATATTAATTCATAACCAATGAGTTTACATTATAAAACATATATTTTCATAAGTTATTTAATACTATTACTAAATTATATATGTAGTTTATACGTTTTTTTCAATAATATTATTATAATAACATATTATTGTTCAATAAAACTCAGTATTGCATGAAGCACAAGCTATTGAAGAAAAATGAAATTGTGTGTAACACAAGCCTAGAATTGTGTTTTGTATACTGCAAGCTAATATAGTGTTGAGTAGGTATTAATCCTATATTAGTTTAATATATATCACAAGACATCCAATAAATGAAAAAATTCACTCTCATAAAATTCTCGGGGTGTTACAGGTAACACCTAAGAATGTCATCATACATGGAAAATAATATTGATAGTTCCAGTTAAGAAATATATTGAAGAAATTACCCACAATAATTCGAAAACTATTTTTCAAACCAAAAATATTTTGAAAATATTTTTCATTGAAAATAAGCATAAAAACTTATAAATGAGACTTTAAAAACCATATAAATAACTTTTTTATTTCATAAAAAATATAAAACTTTAATGTATTGAATTTGAGATTAAAATATCATTAAAAATAAATTTTGAAAAAAAATATAAAACAATGTTATTTAATAAGTCATATTTTTGAATTAAGAGAAACGTTTTGCAAAAAATTACCAAAAACACATTAATAATTTTCTTGTTTTCCAATGAGTGTAAAATGGTACCATTACACGAAGATATCCTGATTAACCGAAGGTGAAGAAACTTTCATGTGAATTTAGGAGGTAAGGATATTATGATTTTATTAATGTAAGAATAGTCATAAATAATCCTAATAAATGATGTGGTTATTGTAATAAACTCTTATCACATTGGTAACATCAAATTATAATCCCTATAAAAGAATAAAATCACATAAAAATAAAGAAATCAACAAAATAAGTATAATATTGATATAAATTATCAAAGGGGATATATATAAACCTCTTAATAGAGTATCTATGAATAACATAATTTGTGTCTCAAGGAGATATAATTGGGATATAATTCTCTTACTAATTTGGTATATTTTTAACCGTAGACCCCATTAAAGAGAGATTAAAAAGAGGATAAGTAAATAAAATTATTATCAGTATAGTAATCCTAAAAAACATACATGGTTAATATAAATACCACATAAATGAATTTGGTGGTGAACATGGCATGTGTCTCAAAGAAAATAAAAGTGAGACATTAATCCCCAATTACATTTGTAACATTACAGACATGATCCCCATGAAAGAATAACATAAATTTAAACATTTAATATCATTAATTAGATGACATTCCTAATATAACATTTTCTACATCATTATATACTCCACAAAAAATATACCATCGGTGAATATGGCCTAACTCTCGTAGAAATAAAAGTGAGACTAGAAATTTACAAACCTTAAGTGTTGACTTCCTTCGTACACATTAAAACCACTTATATAATATATATATTTTTATAACTAATATAACACCTAAAAAATTCATATATATCATTCCATTTATGATTTTATTTTGAAATTATATTACCCATTTTTTTATAATTCCATTTTAATGTTATTTTTTGTGTAATAACTGCATTCATTTTCATATATTTTTTGACTTTTTATTTATTGTATTTATACATTGATCATGATCTCATTATATCAAAAAAGGTAGTGAATTATAAAAATATCATTTATATTTGATCTATTTTTATTTATTATAATCTATAAATTATATAAAAAAGAAATGAAATACACTATTCTAGGAGATGGTATGTTGTACGAATGCGTGATCATTATTTCCGTTTTCATTTCATTTTTAAATAAATAAAATTAAATTATATAGATATATATATTATAATTAAAGTATCGTTATTTTGTCATATTTTTAAAATATTTATATTATACCCATTATTAATAAATTCCATGTAATGGGTGAATGAATCACATCAATTTGTGAGGTGGTAGTTCTCCGTACATATGAATGGAATTATTGTATTCCCACAAATAGAATGAATTAATGAATGTGTTATATAATAATTATAGAATCATAATTATATAATTAATATCATATTTATCATATATATATATAATCTATATCATTATTCACAACCTTAAGTTGTGGTAATGGAGAAAAATAATGGCATCGATTCACATGGTGGTAGTCCGCCATATAGACGAACGATGATTTTGTATCCCATTTGATGGAAATGTGTGTGATTTTAGGTAGTAACCATAAAATATATGTGTGTATATTTAATATGATAATGTTGTTTTTTAATTATATAAACATAATTATGGTGTTTTAGGAAGAAATAAAAAATATTTTTATTGATGTATTTTACCACTTATTCATCTATCTCATTTTGGTTTTCACTAATGGCCTTACTTAGATGGGTATGGAACAATTTAATGATTATAATAAGACATTAGGGAAGTGGAGAAGTTATTTTTTTTTTTGTTAATACGAACCAATTGGTTTTTAATTTTTGAAGTTTGGGGAAGACGTCGAGACCTTTTATATGTGGGGGAGATGAAACACTTTGAATTTTTTAAAAGATTGTTTGGTTTACACGTGTTTTTAACAAATAAAAGTGTTAAATAATGCACAAAATTCAATCCATGAAAGTTTAATGTCTATATATGGTAATATAAGATGTTTTTTTTTAATTTTTCTATGTCATTTTCCCTATAATATTAAACTTTTTTAACATAATAAACTCAATTTCTTCTTAATCGCCATGGTTTATTTTAATCACTTTAACTAATCTTATTTATCAAAAAATAAGTTGGATTAATTATAAATTATAAATTTTTATGATTCCAAATAAGTAATCTATTTCATAAATTCAATTCATATAAGTTAAAAAATTATTTTTAAATTAATCCCGAAGATGCAATGAGACATGGTGTTTTTAAAGTGAAAATGTTCAAAATTGGAGATGTTTTATATAAAATTTCAAAATCAAATTTATTTAAAAGACCTAAATTAAAATCATATATTTATAATTACCTAATTTTAATTTAAAAAATACTTTAAATATAATTTTTATTTATAAATAAATTATGTTAAATGGTTGTTTTCAATAAAAAATCTCTATTTTTTACTACTAATCAAAAAATAAAATATTTTATAAAATACAAAGAGTTCACCATATTTTAATTTTGAATTTTTTATTAAAAAAATGATGTTAAATTTTTAATATATAATTTATTAATGTGTAAAAATTTATATTTCAAATATTTTTACCATTAAAAGGTAGTAAAAGTACCATTTATAAAAACAAAAATTTTATGCGTAATATTTGATTTATTTCGATCTATTTTCATTAAAATAGAAAATATGAATAATAAATAGTTGAATGACTATATAAATTTCATTAAAATAATTAATAAAATTTTTTCAATAATTTAATGAGGAAAAACTTGATTTTTTATTGAAAATAGTTTTTCTATAAAGGGTTTCTTTATTTTTAAATAGTTCTTTCTATCATTTCTAATTAATTTGTAATCAAATAGTTAATTATATATGTATGTAAAAAACATAATTGTATAATTTATTTATCCAAGTTCATACCATCCACTCCAATTTCTAGGTTATTACTATCATAATAAATAATATTAGTAATAGTATATTGTAGTTCTATAAAACCTGATCTTGCATGTAACCCATTTTATTAAAGGAAAATGGTATTATGTATAACACAAGAGAAAAATAATTTTTCATATATACAACATGATAAAAACAATGAATTTTTTAGTACAAAAAATAACTCCTTGTTTTATATAATAAAATGTTAATTTTGTAGTGCTCAATGAAATCAATAAAAGAATTTTAATTTCTTTAAAATAATTAACTCCTAAAAACATAGGGTATTACATTATCCCCCAACCCCTTAAAATTAATTCCCATTCGAAATTATTTTTTTTCATGAATGGTTTAATACTTGAAAGTTCATTTAATATAAAACCACATCATAAAAATAAATACTAAAACTTAATTTTAAATGGGAATGTTGGAACCATAATGATTACCCAAATTAGCATATAACTTGGTTTCCATATAGGAGAACGTAGAAGGAAAGTTAAGATTTAGACATGGAAGAAAAGTTTAAATAATTAAAGAGAGAGATAGAGATCCATGATCACAAGAAAGTGTGTGATCTATGGAAAGACACAAAACAAAAAAACAATATGGTGTGGAAGTTTTCATTGATATAAAACATTATGATAACTGGATAACATTTTCTATCAAGATCCTCTTACTAAAATTGACGAATTTTTTTGACAATAACATATACTTTCAAAATCCACCCATTGGTTGTGCCTTTATAAATTCACACTTCCTCTCTAAATATAAGAAATCATGTTGAATTTTTCATTCCAAATAACCTAATAGTTCATGATATCCATAAATGAAACTAAAATTATATCCATCTTCATTTACTTATCTTCATTGTAAAATTATTATCATTGGTCATTCAATATGCATAAGTTCTCATATGGAGAGATAATAAATTAATCTCTAAAACAAAATCCGAAGTTTACCATAAACAAATCAAAAAATAAATAACCTTATAACCGATCCAAAACATTAAAATTGAATACATTATAAATAATATCCAAAAATATCTCAAAATAAATATAAAATTGATCCCCCAAAATATCATAATGTAGATATTGCTTTTCACATACAAACCATGTGAATACCTTTATCATTTATTCATTTGAAACATGGTAATAACCAAAATTACTATAAATCCTTGTTGAAAAAAAGAAAGATTTCATATTCTAAGGATTATTGGATATATTCCTTAAATAAAAAAATGTCTTAAAATCCATACTTGTTAAAAGAAACCAACATTTAAAGTAATCATTAATATATTTTCAAGGCATTAAGTACTATACAATTTAAATTATTCTTATCCAATATCTCTTTATCCAATAATTGTAACATATTGAGTTTTACCATCCCTTAATGAGGTGTTTTCATTAAAATATAATTTTTATATAAAATCAAATTTAAAGGTCATCAGTGTCATAAAACATATTATTTAAAATAATTAATGAATATATTATACTAATTAATCCTTATATATATTATAATAATAGAATCACCGTATAAAAATACATCAATCATATGACTTCCGTCTCAAACTATTGACTCGGCTTCATCATCATTTTCAGTAATACATATTTTCTTTTATATGAAATTTTTAGTCTCGTAATCATTATCAATATAGAAATTTATAAAACCACCTTTATAGTTCTCTTCAAAATATTTCCCCCATATAAATTTATAGTCATAATACCCATAAATTCAAAATTTAAATCCCTCATCAATTTATAATACCTTAGGGAGAAAAATATTCTCATCCAATATGTTAACCAATCGATTCATTTTTCCTTTTAAATTACATTTTTTTGTATACATATTTTACATATTCAAAACATATTAATGTACCTTTAAGATATATAGTTTGTTTTTTCTTCCCAAATTCCTGATAAAATAGAAGTGTAATCCCATTTCCTAGGTGGTATCTATTACCTAACCGTTCACTGAACACTATCCTTCTTTTCTTTGGTGAGCCTAACAATTGTTTAATGTCCATGTTGCTGGTAATGTTATATGAAAACATATTAGAAATTAGCACAAAATATTTTTATATGGCCATCAACCCCTTTGACTTCTCATAATCTAGTCATCTGTCACATGTAATTTTAACCTAGTTTCTTCTGGTTCCATCCATTTTCTAGGATCAAAATTGGTTAAACAATTTAGAGTTTGGATCCCTTCCTTCTTTATTGATGACTTTTATCACATATACTCCTATTTGTGACATAGTCCTAGAATATATTCCTATTCCCATGATGTAATTGAATCAATTCCCATGGAATACATCAATTTAGTAGTCGATGCCTAAGGAAATTTGGAGGGAGATATGTATCATACTACCAGATATAATGTTGGAGGATCTAAAGGATATGTTGGGTCATCTATGATTATGTTTATCAACCTTGGTTTGATATTTTGTTTCTGACACCCTTCATTACTAGTTGAATTAGGTGATTTTTTTGAAATAGAAGAATTGCTCCCTTGAACTGAGGGTAATAGCTGATGAGGATTCCTCTTATGTAAAGTAGAGATGGGATGAGGTCATAAAAGGTGCTTCCTAGCTTACGGTGGAGGTGGCTACTCATCATTATGTAGTTAACAATGGGAAGAATGAAATTGTCTATCTCTAGTGTATAATTATTTGTCATTAGGTAGTTATATACAAGTTTAACAATCCACATCAGATATCTGAGAAAATGGTGCTGGAAAAACAAGGACTCGTTTACATGGTAGAGATATCTAGACATTGTTCCATTTATTGGGTGTATGAGTTACAATAGATTGTGCAGTTTGATACCGAATAATTTAATCAATTAAACCAATATTCTACCTCTCTGTAATAGAGGATTTTAGATATTAAGGACTCCTAAGAGAATATGATGTGACAAAATTATAATTTTTTAGATTTTCCTTGGGATGGATTTTCTTGGGATCCACTTTGATATATAGGGATTACTCCTCTTATATGTTATCAATTAATGGATCTACCAAGGTTTATATATTATTTTTCCATGTTCATTATTTCATTATGTTCATGAATTTTTATAGATCTGATGTAGCATGTAATACCAATGAATCCCATACTTTTCAAAGTATTAAGTAATGTTAAAGGCTTGGATATGATTATTTATATCAGAACATATTTTTCACAAGAAATGATCATGAATTTCCACCAACATGATGTTTCTCATTTAAATATATACTCCAGATATCATGAGGTTACCTTATTCACAAAAGGATGGTTTGGGTAGAATATATGTCCCAGATGGAGAGTGATCTATCTTTTCTCAGAGTCAATGGATCTAGTGAGCATTGATTTTTTATATATACATACGGTAGGATCAAAAGATTTATATCTCTTCCATTATTTTAGAATAAATTATTGATGTGCTATATTTTAGAGTCTTTATGTTTAGAACATCATTCACGATAGTTCAGGTACTTTTATATTGGGCCTACTATCACTTTTGTTCAGGGAAATTTAGCTCCTATCTTCTATCAATATTTCTTAGCATATTTTATATTATACCTTCTATCATTGTAGTTGAGGTTCTTTTATATTGTTCATTCTACCATTGTATTTTAGGGTCTTTATGTCAGACCATCTATCACATTACTTTAGTCCCATTTATTTCAGACCTTAAATTATTATTAATTAGGGTATTTTTGTTGGGACTTTATATCTATATAGTTTAGGGTCTTTTAACTCAGACATTTTATCACTTTAATTTTTGGACTCTAATCTCAGAGATTGAGATTCAATGATGTATAAAGTATTTCTTCCAATACATGATATATGATTATGGGATATGGGTTAGGTATTCCAGGGATGACCAAAAACATCCAAGGATGATTAGTTCTATCATGATTTTTCGAAGTCTCACTATGAATAGAGACCCTTTCCTATATGGAGGATATACCTCTAGTTGGTATGTCAAAGCCCATATGTGTTGGTAAAATTTTTAAAATTTTTTGTATCCATTATTTTCCTTGGGTCACAAAAGATTTAAGGGTGTAATATTTGATGAGGTTTAAATACTAGGGACAATAGGTCAAACATGATGGTTGGAAAATTGGTGATGTATGTCATAACCCAATGGATGGAGTCAATGAATATGGGGTGGGGAAGATCTGTTGGGGATTACCACAACCCCCTGAGGTCAAGGATCCACCATGGGGCTACCATTTCTCATAAGTATTGGTGTTACTTTTTTTCATGGAGTATATTCCATTAGTTAGTAGGTCAAATCCCTTATGCACCGATTGAATGTTAAATAAATGATGAGCTCCACTCCATTCAAAGGGATAAGAATAATTTGATAATAATCAAATGCCCAGACAATGCGGTTGAGTATAGAATAAAGATCTATCATATATGGGGTTTGGAACCCCATGTATGAATATATTATTAATCTTTAAGCACTATCCCTACATCATGCAGGTTCATATCACGGGATGTGGGCCATAAAAAGTATTGTGATTGGAGATTCACATTCCTTCTTTGAGATCGTGTACACAACCTGGTGAAGTAATATTAAGGTTGAAAAATATATTTGAATTTTATAGGTACATAGATTTTATATCATGGTTAAAATTGTTCAGGTCATGGGGATGGTGTCGAAAAATCATACTATGAGTGGACAAAAACACACTGAGGTGTTAAGTTCTACAATGGTGATGTCAGCGAACACAGTGATCCAAAATCCATTTTGTAAAGGGACACATTTGGTTGATTCCCATAGGTGAATATTTAAGAGCCGTAGTATTACATGAAAAAAATGGTTCCAAGATGTTGTCTATCCTTTTCCAAGGGGAATTGATGATTTTGGCAATCTGAGGAACTCAAGTGATGATGTGTGATTCGCAGATGATGTAATATTCATTATGGATTTGAAAACCCTATAAATTATCTTTATTCTTAGTGAAAATGTTAGCACAACAAGGAGATGTATGAAACTATTACTCTATCTCATTCTTAGACTGGGTTTCCATCGATCAATAAACATCTTTTATTAAGGCCCCAGTGTATTCCATATGTGATTTTTGGATCATTTTTTTAGGCCCCAATTTTTTAGCAAACATTGGAGATAAAGATTTAAACGACTGAATACTCAAATTATTCTCATGAATGAGTTTTTATATTTTTATCCTAATCTATTTTTTGTATATTTCACTGAATGTTTAAGGTATTGTGATTTGTACCATAAATGGATAAATTTTACTGTCGTATAGACTTGACCAAAGTATTAGAATTTAAAGGTCATGACATAGATGGACCTAATATGATGTAAATGTAATATAAAAACCCTAATTAGGATACTCAGGGTCTGGAGTACCCTAACATCCTTCTGAGTAGGTGGTGAAAATGATGTATATCATAGCTCAAGGTTATAAGGTAATGGGAAATTATATAGAACAACCATGTTGGGAATGGAACAGAACACACTAAGTTGATGATTGTTTCCATAGTGATGTCCAAATCATAAGGAATTGAAATCCATTTTTTATAGTGGAGTATTTGGTTAATGACCGTGGGAACATATGTAAGAGCCATAGGCATACATTAATAGTATAATAAAATGTTCCGAAATTCTAGGTATCCTTTTTTAAGGGTCATGCAAGGTTTTTGGAAACCCAATGAACAAAATAGATGATGTGTCATTTATGAATTGTGTTTCTAAAAATATTAAAGTTTCAATCCATATTTTGTTGACCGATGTCGGGATCTCATGTTCCTTTGATATGGTATGAAAATGTTTTATGTTCTACAATGGTTTATGTCGTATAGTGTGTAAAAACATGTTTTAGATCTATCTAATATAGTGAGGTAAGGACCTGGGAACTGACATAAAAAATTGTTTAATATGTATGATGAACACAAGAAATCCATATGCATATTTTACTCACACATAAAAAATTGATCTTATTTGACTTAGACCCTATATATTTGGGAGGATGTTTCTTGTATATGTATTACCTGTACATACAGATGGGGGGAATAATCTATTTTGTCATAGTTTGACCCATGAATCAGAGATACAGGTGTCTCAATATATCCATTCCAGACCGGAATCAAGCCAACTATAGGTCTTTTATAAGAACAACATATGTTATCGTATGACACATTTAAATAATGTTTTGAATGTATTAAGTTAATAAAACCAACTATTGTCAATCGATAACAAAACAAACTCACATGACTCATATATCTCCTAGTTGTGGCATCACCTTCTTGGTCATTTAAATAAGAAGCTCTTGAAAAGGATATGCCATGACATAAATTCAGACTCTTCTAAGACAAATCCACTTTATAAATGTCATAGTTGTTTACAAGGTAAAATGGCCAAGCTGCCCTTCGTTGGATTGGGTGAATGGGCCATAGAGATTCTTGCATTGGTGCACATGGATGTGTGTAGACCATTTTCAGTAGAAGCTATAGGTGGATATTCTTACTTCATTACTTTTACTGATGATTTGAATAGATATGGTTATGTATATTTATTAGGTATAAGTAAGATTCCTTAGAGAAATTTAAGGAATTGAAGAATGAAGTAGAGAATCAGCCTGGTAAGATGATAAAGAAACATTGATCAGATCGAGGTGGACAATATCCAAACCAAGAGTTCGTCGATCTTATACAGGAGTCTGGGATTCTATCTCAGCTCACTCCTCCTTATAAAACATAGTGGAATGGTGTTAGTGAATGTAGGAACTATCCTTTTTGGACATGGTGAGGTTCTTGATGCGTCATGTGGATCTTCTACTACCTTTTGGGGATATGCATTATAACTGTAGCATACACATTAAACCGAGTACCAACTAGGACGGAAAATGAAATTCCCTTGGAGTTATGGAATGGAAAGAATCCCATTTTGTCACACACACGTTTATGGGGATGCGAGAAATTTGTTAAGGCCTTATCATCCAACAAAATAGAACCCTGGGGCATGAAGTGTATCTTTATAGAATATCCCAAGGAAACAAAAGGATATTACCTACATAACCCTTTAGAAAAGAATGTAACTGTCGCCATATAAGCTGTCTTTCTTGAGATGGAGCACATCCTCGAAAAGGATAGTGGGAGCAAGATTGACGTCAATGAAGTTGATTCTCATGATACACAAGAGTTGGTATCGGAACAAGATCCACAGGTCCCTATGGAAGAGGTTCCCAAAACACAAGTACTGTATATAAGATCAAGAGAGGTAAGGTAACTAGAGAGATTTGGTTTCATAGACACCGAGGATGGTGAATCATTATTAGTGTAAAATGATGAACCTCTCTCCTACATGGAAGAAATAGAAATCCCAGAATTCCCAAGATGGCTAGAAGCTATGGATTCTAAGATAGAATCCATGTATCATAACCAAGTCTGTAATGCACCGACCAAATAAGCCCAGAGTTGGTGCATTATTACATATCATTGGCATGATCACAAAAGATCAAGTCTTGAAAGGCAGATTAGTTTAGTAGCCTTGGAAGTACTAGATACATTCATAAGTTTTACATTACATAATAAAATGGAAAACTACAAAACATTGTTTCCATAGACAATACTGAGATCCCATAGAATATCCCTGCATGTTAGTCATAATATACTTCTTCACATCCTGGGAAAAATAAAACATAGAAATGGGTGAGCTCAGATTCTCAGTAAGGATAACAATATAGCGGAAACATTCATAAATAAGCATAAACATTTAGTTAATGTATAAAACTAAAACAAAAGCCTTTTAAACATAAACATAATCATAATATGGAAAATATAAATCAAAATAATTCTATTTAATTACTCACATGAATATTATACTTGTCGAATAATCACATGAAATATCAATAGCCACTTCCATAATGATGGAATGCATAATTCCATACTTTCATAACCACATATTCATGGCCTTATTCCTAGACTACAAATAAGATTTTATCAAGACCTTGTTCCAAGACACTAGTTTTTCTCATGAGACCTACCGATGCATCGAGGAGCTATAGCAGGCTCCACCCGTCACTTACTAAGTCCAATGCATTCCTCACATGAAAATTTTTAAACATAACATAAAAATTCTTATAAAAACTAGAATATGAAATGTCAATACATTATCCATAAACCATGAATGGTATAAAAATCACACATCCAATGTCAAACATATCACATAATCTTCAATACAATATAGAAGATTTTATCATAATAAATCCACTTCAAACAAGATTAAAATTTATCAAGGGATGTTGATATAGAGGAAAATTATTTATAAAAATCTTTGAGTGAAATATAACTTTTTCAAAAAAAAATTATTTAAAAGTCATAGAGTTTAAAAAGGAAGAAATTTAAAGACATTTTTGTATCAAATTGTTCCATACCACTTTGAAACTTTTTATAGTAATTAACATTTTAAAAACATTCATGTCCATATAAATAAATCCATAAAACCCATTTTAAAAACATGGACATTAATGATAATGATTTAGAAGAATAAATATTTAACACATTTAAAATGACGTTTTAGTAAAAAAATGTCCCTTAAAAATAATCCCTTTGAAAAATATTTTATGAAACATGGACATGGATAATAAATATGTCCCAGTATATACTTACATAAAAACAACCTCAGATAATAAATAGATTGTGAAATTAACCATTACCTTGTACATTTCCTTAGTCAAGGATAGGTTAACCTCCTTTATAATGGTGAAATAATTGTTATTAAGTTATACAAGAATCATATACATTAATATGATATCATATATGATCTTTTAACATTGATTTGTTAATAATATCTTAGAATTATTGTAGTTTCAGGTGTTAACTAATTCATTTTCTTTTAAATGATTTCTTAGGTAAGTAATGTTTTTTATCGATAGGATGTATCTTATTTATATTCATGATGATATTAAGTATTTAGACCAGAATCTTAATCATCTAATTAAAATTATTCTTGAATGGATACGATGGGGAATGAACCTCATCGCGTTCGTGGAGACGGTAATACATACGTACGCACAAGCGAAAATATCATTCTTTTGATATTAAAATAATATATAATTGGATGGTATATCATATATACAGAATAATTATCATTTTTTATTTATTATTTAAATCAATTACACATCATTATTTTACCCATCCAAATAATAATGTACTGAATAACAATAACACCACGACGTGGTGATGGTAAGTCGTGCGTACGCACCTATGGTGACATGTCATTCAAAGGATGGATAGAATAATGAATATGGTTATAAAATATTTATAATAACATCAAATTATATAGAAGATACTGGATTTATTATTTTAGAACATAAATAATAAAGAAAGAGGAAGTGGAAGAAGAAAGGAACTTGAAAGAGGTGGTGAAATATTTACCTCTTCTTCAGGTTCTTCCTTTTGATTTGATAAAAAGGGCTCCTTATGATGGCTTTATGACTAAAGGAATGCATCTAAGATTAAGGGAGGAAAGTTTAGAGGGTTTTTGGGTAGGGTTTGGCCAAGAAAAATGGCTTTAAAGGTGTGAATTATATTGAAGGGGGATGCCCTTTTACAAGAGGGGTGAGGGGAACCTTAGGAAAAGCTAGAAATATTATTTTATAATAAAATCATTTTCGGTTTCTAATCGCTCCAAAATTAATTATTTAAAAGATAAGGTAGGGATGGGTCGAAAACCACTCAGAAAATAGGTCATATAAATGTTTGGGTCACTATATTAAATTTTTCTGTTATATTTAACTCTTAGTTATAAAGTTTTACATTTACCAGGTCTCTTTGTATTTTTATTTTATATGGTTAATAAACTTACTATAAACATCCCTGCGAACCTCAAGTGGTTCATTAATGATTCACATATCATTATATAACTTTTTTGGCAGAACTTTATATTTTTAGGAATATAATTTCAATTAATAATATAATATTTGTTTTAATAAATCTTTTATGCCTATTTTGACACTATTTTGTATTTTGTTTTTTCTAAATTCATAACAGCATTATTACTTTTAACAAAATTCAACTAACCAACCTTAACATGTCATATTGACCTAGAAAATTAGTGGAATGTGTAAAAAGTCCTAAATTACATTTATTTTGATATTTAAAATATCAATTTTGTTTATATTTCATTAATTAGGTAACTACTACATCATCATTGTGTCATAAATAAATTAAATTATTTAATGTCTAAAAAATATAAATAAAATAAAATTATGTAGGAAATAGTTTTATATTTCTAATTAATATTTATAGTTGAATTTATCGTATGTGTAACTCTATATTAAAAATGGTTTAGTTATTAAACATTGAATTTATAACTATTAATTCTTCTTTGAATTAAATAATAATAAATGTCCTAATCTAATATAATTGGACCTAAAGGATCATATTTTATTCCTAAGGTTGTTTTTGGTAGAATTATACGTATCCAATATAATTAGGACATGTATTAGGGTAATAATAATATCATTTTTACCCTTAATTATCCTATTTACTTTTAACTGAGGTAAATTAAAGTAAAAAGTTACTATTCGCCAAAAATTATTTTCATCTTGTTGAACCACATTTTACTTACTGATATCAACTTTATATCTCGGAGTTTTGAAATTCAACTCATAGAAGTTGTAAAATTATTTTTTATGTAAATTTGCAATTGCTCCTAGGAGGTGGGTAAAATACGGTAAAAAGTCCCATTAACATTTTATATATCTAAAATTATTATAAACTGACTCCAATTCATGAAATTGAACTTTTATTGGTATTATGTATATATTTTGATCAAAAATATATTTAAATAAAATAAATAATTATTTAAATAAAAAGTTGGCTTTAAACAATAACTTAGTGTTTTCACTATTCATCAAAAATTTAAATTTTTCAAAAAAATACCCAAAATTCCCCCTAAGATAATTTTGATATTCCGAATTCAAAAATGAATTCTATTTTACCAATTTCAAAACACAGAAGTTTCATTAATTAATTTAAAATTAATTCATATTGTTAGAACCAAAAAATGTATTTTTATGAAATAATAACTATCAAAATATTGACACATGTTTATGTCAAATTTTCAAGTGAAATTACTTACAATGACAATCATTGGAATAAATGGTAAAAATATAATCAAATTATACTTCCAAACCATTAAAATGTATAATTCAACACTAAATTTTATTTTGATTAAAAAAATTTCTTCAGTTAAAATATAAAAATTTTCACTATTCACCCAAATATGCAAGTTATCGGGAAAACACCAAACTTTTATTTTAACTAAGTTATAATGTTCCGATTCTAAATAAGAAGTTTAATTTTTCAAATTGAATATTAAAAAATTTGATATATTGTATTTAAAAAAGGTTCACCATTAAAAGGCGGTAAAATTGCATTTTTTTTAAAATACATCTTTTATCTGAAAAAAAAAATTGTTCTTAAATTATGTCTAAGAAACTCATAATGTGGATTCTAAAATTATAAGGATTATATAAAGTTAAAATTTTAATTAATACTATTCATAACCTTTTTTGAACGGCTAGTTTGGTAAGTCATGGTGCGCTTGAACTCAATGTTGCGTGTAGTGCATGTTATTGAATTACTTTGAAGAAATAACGTACTATGAAATCTTGGGGTGTTACAAAGTATCGGTTCTGGTTGATGAGCCAGTTCATGTAAAGCTTTTTTGATGAAAATTGGTATTCAAGAGAAAACTGTACATGGAAGGTAAAATTAGCACCTATAAAGCAAGGCTAGTCGCTAGAGGATTCAGGCAACATCAAGAAATTTACTATGATGATTCTTTCTCTCCAGTTTCCATTGTTAAAATACATAAGAATCATACTTGTCATAGAAACTTACCATGAATACAAGATTTGGAAAATGGATGTCTAAACAGCATTCTTTAATGCGAACCTTAAGGAAGATGTCTATATGACACAACCAGAAGTGTTTGTGACACAAGGTGAATCCAAACGGGTTTACAAGTTGCAGAAATCCATTTATGGATTATAACAAGCATCCAGGTCATGAAACATTCGATTTGATGAATCGATAAATGAATTTGGTTTCATTAAGGATGAATGTGAGACATGTGTTTAAAAGGGGTTTAATGGGAATGTGGTCGTTATCCTAGTAGTATATGTTGATGACATATTGATTATTGGAAATGATGTACCAGTCTTACAGTTAGTTAAGGACTGGCCGAACAAGTGCTTCTCTATGAAGTACATGGGTTAAGTTGCCTACATTCTAGGGATCAAGATCATTCATGATAGATCCAGGAGGATGCTTAGACTATGTCAGGGTACATACATTGACCAGAGAATAAACAAATTTTGTATGGAACAATCCAAGAGGGGATTGCTTCCAGTGTCTCATGGCCTACATCTTTCTTAGAAAATGTGTCCTTAGACACAACAAGAGAAAGATAGAATGAGTAAGATACCATACTATTTGTCTATAGGATCCATCATGTCTGCCATGTTATATACCATGCTTGATGTTGCCTATGCATTGATCATGGTAGTCATATATCATGAAGATCCAGGAGAACAGTATGGGACCGCTATTAAAAATATCTCTGTGTATCTAAGAAGAAACAAGGATAAGTTCCCGATGTATGGATGAGACATGGAGATTGTCATCATAGGGCATGATGATGATGATTTTCAGAAAGATCAGAATGATTTGAAGTCACAATCTGGATATGTTTTCTGTCTCAATGGATGAGTTGTGAGATGGAAGAGTTCAAAGCAGCCTGCTGTTGTTGATTATATAGCAGTCTACGAATATATATCAGCTTCTGATGTAGCCAATGAAGTCTTTTAGATTCAGAACTTTTTCCAAGAGATTTATTTGGAACCTAGCAGTAAAGTCCCTTTCACTTTGTATTGTTATAATAATACAGTGGTAGCTCTTGAAAAATAACCAAGGTCACATCAACCGATAAAGAACATACTCCAGAAGTATTACCTCTTGAGGTATTTCTAACAAAGGGGTGAAGTTGTTGTGAGCAGAGTATCCATGGAAGAGAACATGGAAGACCCCATGTCTAAAGGCCTATCTCAGCAGCATCATGAATATCATGTGAGAGCTAGCGGGTTGAAGGTTGTTAGAAGTTAGATCTAGTCCATGTGGGAGTCTGCTACAGTTGGTGGCCTAGAACTAACTACTTTTTACATTATTCATTAATAAAAACTGTATCACATCTTGATTGTTCTTCTGTGTGACAATGCATGTGATAATGTCCTAAGGATAGTTGTTTCATTAAAGGGTCATAGTGGATCCCTACTATTATGAAAACCTATAAATTCCATAACATTTTTCTTGAATATGTGTTTTATGGAAGGTTGATGTTATTTGAATGACACAAATAATACAGACCATTATGGGTGAGGACTCATAAAAAATTGAGGCACTATCTCATGGTGTGCGCCTATTGTAATATCCAGTAGGATATTATGATAATGAGACCCACTATTATGAAATCCACATTTCATAGTGTTATTGAATGTTTCTATCTATAGACGTGTGTATTGGTCCTTAGACTTTAAGATTATTATTAATGGGTATTACAACTCACACACTTAGATGTATTGACGAAAACTATGATGACACACTATTCACAGTGAGGTAAGAAATGTTGGGTGCATTATGAGTAATACTGCATTAATAGATAATGTGATAAAGGATTTTTCCCTTCTGTTCCATAACAGAAGTAGATATCTCAGGCCTTTTGATGGAATTGATGTAGCCTAAATAAATCCATTTCCATGGTAAGGTATCTGCGAGTTCAATTCTAGGAAGTTAAAGAAATAATAATCGAGCACATAGGCTAATGGAACTATCATGAAACCCTCTTTATTTGAGATATTGAGACAAAGGGATTACATTACATGGTAAGCATTCTTATGAGATTACATGTCATTATAGCGTTAACTTCTTTCTCTATGGGTGCCTTGGCGTGTTTCTAGACGCTAACCTTGAACTATTGGAAAGATCCACCTAATGCCACTAAGAAAGAGGCCTAGAGAGTCACACACTAAGTGTGTCCAAGTATCTCGGTTAAATATTAATTTAACATGTTAAATAAATATTATTCCCGATTATGGTTTAATAATTATTTAAGGATTCCTGATCGTGTTTATTTTGACAGTTGTTATTTGAGAGAACATATTATGGGTGAAATAACATATTTATTATAGAATAATGATGTTGTATTTATTTTAGATTTAAATAAACATTATTCAAGGTCTAATAAATGTGGTGGAGGAAATAAAGAAAAATAGAAAAATAAAAGTACACACCATGTATTTTTTCTTGGAATTTAGGAGAAATAATATTATTTATTTAATTAAATAATATTCGGTATAATTCACTGGGCACATTTAAAGTAATAATAATAGTCAACTGTTATTATTAGACATGTGGTATTACTAAGGATTAAATGAAATTAATAAATTCTTTCATGTAATTAATTCATTTTATTATTCTATGTAATTAAAACCCCAATTATATATTTCTCAATAGAGTAGCCATTTTTGGGGGTTGTACACTACGGATTTGGAAAATATCTCAAGATAAGAGAGAATTATTTTTTCCACCAAGAATGTTCTCAATCGCCGAGAGAGAGATCCACCTCCACTAGATCACAGTGATCGAAGGCAGACTTTGAAAGCAAAGGCTCTTCCACGCTTTCCCTCATATATCCCTTCAGCGACATCCAGATATACATGGAGCACATGTGTATCATCGCTAGAGTACTCCTACACTTGGATTCTATGATTCAACGATGGATCACATCAGATCGTGACTGGAAAAATAAATGAAGAAATAATTCCATCAAGGTAATTCTTGTCAATAATTAAATTAATTATAACCAACATATGATGATCATCTCTATGGTTTTGGGTCTCCCCTCTTTTTTATTCATTCTATTATGAAGATCTGGCATTTTATTTTCATGATGGATCTCAGATTGATTATTGTTAATGCTAAAAATCAAAGTTGTGTAAACCCACCAATGCCCTTCCGCTGCACCCGGAACCTAGATCTGCAACATGGTGTTGCATAGACTAATTCTATTTGATTCCAAACATTACTTCTTTCCAATATATCATGGATTTCATGACTTTCAATGGTGATGCCTACTCCTTTATCAAAATAGGGTGATGGGATTTCAATTACTCCTTCTATGGATTCCTCCTTGTAACATGTCACATATTCTTGGTCTCCCACATATGGTTAATTCAAGATTGTGAAACTCGTTTTTAGAGGCATCTCTCTTTGGACATCAATTAGTTAAACTTCTTCTACCTAAAAATTCCTACTTGTTTGGAAAGGGAAACAACCTTTGTTCATTGTGTTAGTAATGTTGAGAATTGCTAGCATGTATAGAAATTGGAACATTGGTCACTTATATTATTCCTCAATGGAGGGAATATCATGGATAAATCTTAGGAGAAAACCCCAAGGAATCCCTTTTTGATCATAAGGTATCTGGTACTAATGGAATATCTCCAATGCTTTCACCTTTTTAATCCCATGTTTTTCATGAGTTAGATGATTACATCTGAGAATAAATTATAATGAATTATCATTAAGATTCCCATTTTTATCAGGATTTATCTATTATGTAGTTGGGTAAATAATTAAACATCTTGGGAAGAAAAAGGAGATTGATCGTGATCCCCCATGGGACAGATCAAGGAGGTGTATTCCTAGCTTGGAAGATGTAATGCCAAGATCAGTGAGGTAAATTCCTTAGAGGGAGAATGTGGATTTACCATTGGTCAAGATTGAACCTCATATATGTATCTTATGTAACCTTTTTTAGATATAGGTATGAAAACCCAAGTAGTTTGATGTTGTATTTCAAGGTCATGTGACGTGATCGATCCATGCTATTCAACATTATGATGTAAGGATGCCTCAATGATGGTTGGTGTGGAGATTATACAAGGAAGAATACCATAGTAAGAGTATTTTACTTGTTTGGTGTGGGGATTACGTAATTATATTCCCATGGAAATCCGAAGACATGTGGTCTCATAGGTGAGTGTAATAATCATTCTAGGATGTGGTGGACTAGGAAAACTTAGAATGGATGCCGATTTTTTTTAACCATGGGAGGATTCTTTTGTATCTCGGTTAGTTGGGAACAAAATCCCAAATGGATTTGGAGGATTTGGTCATACACATAGGGAGGACGACCATTTGAGGAATCATTATTGGGGCTAATGCCTGAGAGATCCCCATGAATATGATTTGGGCATATACCTAAGGATGTGCCTTGAGGAAGAGATTGGGTGGATTCCCTGATCACTATTAACCTCTAAGACCATTTGAGTGTTTCTCAGTGTGAGATATAAGAGTACGCAGCATATCTAATGGTTTTGTTACAAAAGATGTTCAAATTATATATGGTATGGGTACTATGATTGAATGATGTATGATGATTATTTCATTCAATTTGAATATGATTTCATTCCTTATGAGTCATACATGGAGTATTCTACACTTATTGAATTGGGTTGGTGGGTCTTATAAATTTATCTACCCATTATGGGTGTCTCATCCCTTGATGGAGAAGGATAGTTTGGGGATTATTCTTATAAGATTCCCTGGTGTTAGGGGTTTTTCATGGATTTGAGATGGTGGAATCCCAATATGAACTTACATGGGGATCCATTATTTATCACACTTGGTATGGCTATAGGTTTACATCATGCAACGATGATGTCGGTGCTAGGAATTTCTATTTCATGATGTGAAAACATAGGGGACTCCCTCCTCAACCCTTTTTCTTATAAAACCACCACTCATGAACCTTTTAGAGGGGAATGGATTTAGAAATTTTAGGTTTGAATAGTGTGGTAGAGTTTTCAATATTGTGGTCCATGTTTGTGTTCATATGATTTGAAGTAATAAGATTTAGCGTACCTTTGTTGAGAAGTATAATGTAGGTTGGGATCTCAGGCCAGACATGAAGTGGAGTGGGCCACATGAATTGATTTCATATGTCACATAGAGAATTGAGGTGTATATAGAACAATCCTAGATGGTGGAGGGGGTATGGAGTAGTCAAAATTGCACAAAGGTGTTAGTAGAAGGATGGAATCATTGAGAGGCCCAAGAGAGGGGATACACAAATCATAGGGCCTCTCAAAAGGGTGCATTGAAAAGTAGAAGTCCTTCACATATTCAACCACTTTTCAAAGGAATAGGCTTCATGAAATAGAGTGACCCTACCTTGGAATGAATTCCTAGAATAGGAAAGAGGTTCTTTGTGAAGTCTTAATTCTTCATGAAGCCCCAAGTACCCCATAAAGCCTTATTCCTTCATTAAGGGATTTGGACTTCACAAAAGGAATCTCTACTGAGGGTAGAATATTTTAGAAACATAAAAAAGGAGTTTAGAGAATCTTATATACCATGGAAGATCAATTTTTGATATCGTTGGCAATGATTAGGTGCTTCAGGAATCAGGATCAATACACAAGTTGAAAGTCCATGGTAGCCATCCTAAAATATCGGAATGGTGGATTATTTAGTGGAAGGGTTTTTAGTGAATGTAGGAGGTGGTTTAAGAAGAAAATGCAGTCTTATTTAATGGACATGGGATTATCAAACGTGAGTAGGCCATGTTCAATCTTTCTTATGGTCATGAAGCATTTTTGGACATACAGAATCTTCCATCATTCCTTTGCATGGTCAAGAATTCTACCAACTATCTAGAAGCTTCAAGAGCTCTGGAGATTTTCAAAGCCACATATCATTGTGAAGAAAAACCTTATATGGTTTTCGGTCTATCTTCAACGTAGATGTTATTCGAAGTATTTATGTCTTTAGTGACTTTTCCCATGGTAATTATTTTGGGGACAACAAATACCCCCCTAAATAGGGGATTTATTATGAAAATGAGGGTCAACATGTGAGGGAGAATCTCTAGTCATTGAATATCTACATACATTTATGATGTTCATTCACAATGATTACTTACAATGATCATTCATATTGGTTGAGGATGTGAAGTTCACTGTAATGATGGGTTGGGCCATGTGCTTATAAACAAGAAAGGGGCCCAATAAGTACCAATACATTTTGAAAAAAATGTTATTTCCCCATTTTAATGAAGTTTTTCAACTCCATGGGCATAGTTCATGAACATTGACATATCTAAAAATATATCTAGGATCATTTATCCATGAATGATACTTATTGAAACAGATTTTATAAACCAGATTCATGGGAAGTGAGAACCCTGAACTAGTGCTCCATGAAACGGTCTATGTGTATGGGCTTCACAAATGATTGTTACAAACAAAACTCAGAAACTAATCAGGTATTGAAACAAAATGGTTCATATCGATGTATCTCATGAAGTCAGTGTTGATGCTTCTTGGAGAGAAGAGATGGTGAACAACATCATGATCAGGGATGGTTTCTGGATCCACGTGAACCAAGAATTGCTTCTCAGAATGCTATTAGAATCTCAAATAGAATATCCCTTAAGAAAGTGGTTGCCACTTTTCAGATTCAGCCTGAGGGGTGACTTCTTTATCCAATTGGTTAGTGGAGATGAGTCATCTCACTAGTTTATGGGCATAGTGGGGTAGTTTTAGTGGAATAGGACCTCTGCAGGTTATATATTGAAATTCAATGCAAATATCAGGGTGGAACTTCTCTATAACCACATTAATAATGTCAATGGTGAGAATTTTGTGGATGATCCATCCCTATCATAGTATGGTAAAATTTTCAAGGTGTTTTTATGTTCAACCCCCCCCCCACCAAATTCATACTGTACATGGAATATCTGAAAGGTGTATTTTACATCAAGTGACCACACATGTCTTGGACCAATCTGTTGAGGATGATTCTGGGAATTTATTCTCCTCTAGAAACCCTTATGATTAATATGGCTATAATTTTATGCAATGAATCAGGGGAATCCTAGCAGTAAGATGCCCACCAAATCTCGGATGGAGATAGTCCCACCACCACCACCAAGGTAATTCCACTGGTCTTTGCAGACTTTGTGTACAGACCCGTAACCTGACGTACATGGACATTACATTACTTTTGCGGAATACTTGGTACATAACAAAAACACACACACAAGGATCATAATAGTTTAGTGTCTTTGGAAACTCGGAATGTAATCTTCTAATCGTGGTGAAAGATCTTCAATATCTCCCATAAATATCTTCCCTTTTTTTTACCTAAAACCTTTCTTTATATCCTGGGGAAAAGAAAACATAAAAGGGTGAGCTCAAATGCTCATTAAGGGTAAACAAAAGAAAAATCAATCACATCATATTCATAAGAACATAACTTTTGGAAATCTTATCCTGCAAAAGATAGAATAATTTCATAACATGGGATAAATCATGGCAGTGAAATGTAATCACAATAATCATAAATTAAAACATGAAACTTTGTGGCATTCACACATAATCATAGAGAATCATTTCTTGTTAGTCAAGACTCATTGCCAAGACTATCTTAGTGGACAAATTCCCTTTATGAATCGAGTAACCCTCGTTTCAGTCCTGTTTCACTGAACCGGTATAACCTACCATTCCAGCCATGTCTATCTCATGAGATTTAAAATCTTTACCCAATGCATTGGAGGGAGATATAGGTCCCACCCATCTTATAATGAATCCTTTCTTATGTGTTCCACATAATCATAAACCATACATCATAGCGTAACCCATGTAATAAAAATGGAATTCTTAAACAACATGACATCATAAAACAATTCATATAAGATAAAGGAATTCATAAAAATATTTCCATCACAACATAATCAAATCCATGTTATAATAGGGATAAAAACAGAACCCTTTTATTATCTTAGATGGAAAATAATTTTGATAAAATACTTGAACTCCATTCTTGAGGAAAATATCCTTTCTACTTCAAAAACATTTTTCCTTTCATAACATGTCATACGACTTTAAAATAAAAGAAGATGATTAAAAATAAACTTGAAAACTTGTAAAGGAAGCTTCTTGGAAATAATTTTTAAAAAATTCATTCATGCCGTATAAGTTTAAAAAAACATTCTTCTCGTACTTTTGTCGGAAAAGTCAAAAAAGTACCTCGTACGAAAAAACGACAAAAGATTCCTTTCATATTCTTTACTAAAAAATCACCGAAGGGTAAAATTGGATTTAAACTATTGTAAGTGGATGGAAACAATATTACATATTGAGGGAACATGGATGTGGATGATAAAATACACCCCAGTAAATACCAAAGTATAAACAATCTCGGATAAAAATGAGATTGTGATATTTCCCCTTACCTTAGGTCTGATTTGCTTCGTATGTGTCTGAACCTCCTGTATAATGATTTAAATAATGTCATTGACTTATTAAAGAATCATATTAATTGTTATGATATCATATATGGTTCACTTATGACATTATATTACCCGTTCTTTTGTAAATTCCATGTTAAAGAAGCGTTTTGGGTAAAATCGTTTCATTTATCGTAGGTGTTTTGACTTGTTGTTATTGACATTATTATTACCTATATCATGATTTACTTGCTTCCAGAATATAAAATATGATTTATATATCATATATATTCAATATATATATATAATAGATAGATAAATGAAATGAAAAACACCGTTCATGGAGACGGTAGTCCGTACGTACGCATGAACGCTGTTTTCCATTCCTTATTGTCTTGAAATGGAAGTAAGTAGATGACATACATATATATATATATATAAATCCAGTAGCTTTATAATGTCATATATTTCATTCTTATTTCTTATATATACTTTATAATCATTCTTAAATGGTTAACATGGAGAATGAATCTCATCGCGTCATGAAGACGGTAGTCCGTACGTACGCACGAGCGATGATATCATTTCCATAAATATTGAATTGAATTGGAGTGGATTATAAAATATATCAGAATCAATATGATGTTTTAATAACTATGTATAGTTATTCTTTACACCATTATACCCATCCATGTAAGGTGGTGGTGGAAAATAGATTACACCACGAAGTGGAGACGGTATTCCGTACGTACGCACGCGCGGTGATTTCATTTTTCCGTAGGATGGATAGAAGGTGAATTAGGGTTGTAATCTCATCAACCAATAAAATTTAGAAATGTTTGGATCTTATTTTAAACATTATCATTTTGATTTATCCTTATTATTCTATTTAAGTTTATTTGTGGTAATAAAATTCTAAATTTTAAATTATAACAAATAATTACTTATTTGTTGTGAATTTTCCATAATTGTTTACTTTATAACATTATAGACCTTATAAATATAAATTTCTAATTTTTAAATATTTTTGTGATTTTTAAACAGTTTTATAATATGTTATTTTTGTAAAATAACAATAGTGTCAATTTTGACACTATTCATTTATTTGAATTTAAATAAAATATATACAGAAGATATGTTCGAACTAAAAGCTTTAATATATTAATAAAAGGTCATATGTATCTATAAAATTAGTGTATCACATTAAATAGTTCATATAATATTTATTTTAGTATTTTTAAAACCATTTATTTGGTTTATCTCTTCATAAAATAATTACTACATCATTTTGTATAATTATTTAATATACTTATTTGTTTTATAAAAATTTAAAATAAAATCCTATGATGAAGATAAATATATTACCTTTCACAATAATACTTTCACTCGAATTTATCATCTTAAAATCACAATATTTAAATTGTTATATTTATTAAATTAGGAAGGTGGCAACTTTGGCATCATTTAAAATAAAATAATATAATTGTCATATTCGCTTTTATAAAGCTCCAAATGGTAAAATATTAGACCATTGGATGATTATGGTTTACATTTACATGGTCAATAAGTTTTGGTTAGTTATTTGTGCATTTTAGGGTCACTATTAGTTTAATAAAAACAATATTCTTGATTTTTCACTAGATAAACAATTTCTGCATCACTATTGTGTCATAATTAATGATAATTATTTAATCCATAAAAATTATAAATAAATTTATATGATGTACGTAATTTCATTAGATTTCTGGAGACTATTCATGTTCTAAGTTTCATGAAGTTTATCACTAAATTAAAATAAATATACTTATAAGATTTAAGAGAGTGACATGTTGTCACTTTCTTTGGTTTTAATAATAATTAAGTTATTTTCATGGAAAAATGTCCATTAAATGATTCTAATCCGACCCTTAGGTGATATGGGTCGACTTTTAGTCATCCAATAGGATTTTGACATTTTTTAGGGTAATTTTAAAATATTATATTTACCCTTAATTACCCGATTTACCTTAAACTGTGGTAAATAAAATTTACCGTAGTTACTATTCATAATTCCCAAAAATAAAAAGTAGCTTATTAACATAATTTGGACCCATTGATTCCAAATATGGAATCCATTTTTCCAAATTCAATACACAAAATATGCAGAAATTAAATTAAAATTAATCCCGTTGTCGAAAGGAAACGTGTTTTTCTTTAAAACATTGCAAAAGATTGAATTGATTTAACCTACGAATTCAAGGTAAAATCAATGCTAATGACATACATTATATTAAATGGTAAAAATATATTCTATTTATACTTTAAAACCATTAAATATTATAATTTAACCACATAAGATATTACTATGAAAAAAGTTGTTTTTAATTAAAATATAGCGTGTTTTTACTATTCATTAAAATATGAAAGTTATCGGAAAAATATCAAAACGTTATCTAATGTAAATTTTTATATCCTGATTCAAAAGAAGAATATTATTTTGTTAAATTGAACATATAAACATGTCAAAAACCAGATTTAAAGTGGGTGCGCCATCCAAAGGCGGCAAAACTGCATTTTTTGAAAAATACTTATTTTACCCGAAAAATTTATTTTGTTCTTATACCATGTTCTAGAAATGTGTAAGATGAATAATAATGTTATGAAATTCAAAATTTAGTTAATACTATTCATAATGGCTAGTTCATGACAATATTATAATAATATAACATTGTTTATTAAAACCTGGTATTGCGCACAACACACGCTATCGAGGAAGGTCGCGATTGCGTGTAATGCAAGACAAGTCAGGGTTGCGTGTTGTGAAATAATCCTTCGTTGTTTCGTATAACAGAATCCAACCATATTTCATTTATAAATTTAATATATATATATATACTCAATGTTGTGTAGAATAACTATTATCAAAATTATGTGTAACACGGTCCAAGAATAGTGTTGCCTATACTGCAAGCTAATACGGTGTTGCGTATAGTGCAAGGTAATCTTGGTGTAGAATACAACAAAAGACATTAATGAAATTAAATAATATTTTTCATAAAATCTCGGGGTGTTACATTCTACCCCCCTTAAAATGAATTTCGCCCACGAAATTCGTCGGGGTTATAAATGGTTTACTATTTGAAAGTTTCTTTGATAGAAACCCACATCGTAAAAAGGAATACCAAAACTTATCTTTAAAAACAAAAGTATGAAACGTAACGGTTACCCAAATAAACTAATCACTGGGTTTCCACATAGGTGAAAATATGGATATGGAAGAGAAATCTAACCATCATGTTCTGATGGAGAGTGGTAGAGAACATTGCTATGGAAAAGATAGCAATCACAAAGCAATAAATTTTTGATGATCTAAGGTACCATCTGATTCATCAGATATAAGAGCACTAATACAACATTTTTGGTTTTCAAGATCATTTCCCTAAAGTTGATGAAATTGGAATTAGAAGAAATACTTTCGTGATTTTGGTATAGTCTCACCGTTTGTCATTCTTTGGACAATTTCCACTTCATCTCTTAATGAAATGAAGTTGAATTTGTCATTCGTGATGTGTTAGCAGATCATGTGATAGAATGATGGGTCATTCCATCTGTCTCAAGAAAAAGGTTAGAAAAGTTATCAAAGAATACATAAGTCCATCTATAGTGATATTAATCATATATGGTTCCTAAAATGAACATATACTTCACATATCATACTGCTTAATATAATAAAACTAGTTTTCTACTAAACAGGGACTTCTTGTAGGTCAGTGGTAGGCATTAAAGGCCAGTCTCACTTCGGTTGTGGGTTCGATTCCCACATCCTTGTCCGACGCAATGGGCTGTTGCCCGTCCTGCAGGTTGTCCTTTTTCTAAAACTACATTACTATAACATCCCATCAATAATATCGAAAATCTTCTATCCTTAAACAATACTAACTTATGTCCAACATAATCCATTATAATCTTTGGGCTTATCCATAATACTGCAGTCCACTCTCATAATATAGTGAAAACGATTTCCAGAGATTTAATACCATCGTTGATCCCCATATATCATAAGATATGTCTTCTTGATCACATTCTAAACATTCAAAGGCCTTAACCATGTATTCTCTTGAATACCCATTGAACCTTAGTGAAAACATGAATGCAGTTAAAAGTTAACACTTCCCACATACCAAAATCCTCAAAATTCTATATACTCAAACCATGATATCACTTAGTCCTTATATCAATCATGAGCTCATGCATACAATCAAACATCTCATTATCGTCTTATCCCTTCATTATGCGCATATCATCTACTATCCAAAAATACTGGTACCATTCATCACATACTTTCAAAACTTAAGGAAAGACAACAATGTAACAATCCTTAGATGTCTCTTTATCCCATAGTACCATGAGATTACTTATACAACATTACACTTGATAAACATGTAATCATTCCACTACATTCTTAAACCATTGACCGAGCTTCAACAATTCTTTCATCTCACATATCATTTGTAGTCTCTTCATCATCATCCACATAAATACTTCCCATACGACCATACTGATTATCTTCATGAGACTTTCCCTTAGGGCATTGGTTTTCATAATTCCCATACTTTCCACATTTAAAACATTTAACCATTGTTGATGTCGTAGCAATACCATTATCCTCATCCCTGGTGTTAACTGAACCTTTTCCTTTGAACTTACTGGATTTGTTTCCTTCTTTTCCACACCCAAAGAATCTTCCAGTTCCTTTGAAACATTCTCCTTGATGCCTCTTCCCACATGATTTACATAGGGTAAATTCAACTTTCTTTCCTCTATGATCATCATGAAACTCCATCTTTCTCTTATTAGCTGAGTCAGGAAACATACCAAATTTTACTTTATTGATCATATTATGAGATTGCTGATTCGGTATAATAATGATTTTTGGACTTCCAAATCCCATTTCATTTGGCTGCTCATGAAGAATATCATTCCATTGTCCATCATATCCTCCATTATCGTGAATCACCTTGTTTCCAGCCATTTTCTAAAACCCAAAAAGAATAGTGTGAGAGGCAAAAATCATAATAAAGGGGGAGTAACTTAAATATCTAACATCTTTGGTTTAATCTAATATCGTTACCATAGTTCTAGGACTATATCCTATACGTATACTTATCCTTAGGGGCATCCCTAAACATACCTTAGAAATATCTCTAGGGATCTCACTAACGATTTCGCATCCTAGTTTCCAAAGGTTGACTAAACCTTTCCTCTGATACCAACTGTAGAGACCTGTAACCTGACGTACATTGAAATTACATTACTTTTGAGGAATACTTTGTACATAAAAAAACACACACACAAGGATCGTAATAGTTTAGTGTCTTTGGAAACTCGGAACGTAATCTTCTAATCGTGGTGAAAGATCTTCAATATCTCCCATAAATATCTTCCCCTTTTTTTACCTAAAACCTTTCTTTATATCCTGGGGAAAAGAAAACATAAAAGGGTGAGCTCAAATGCTCAGTAAGGGTAAACAAAAGAAAAATCAATCACATCATATTCATAAGAACATAACTTTTGGAAAACTTATCCTGCAAAAGAGGGCATAATTTCATAACATGGGATAAATCATGGCAATGAAATGTAATCACAATAATCATAAATTAAAACATGAAACTTTTTGGAATTCACACATAATCATAGAGAATCATTTCTTGTTAGTCAAGACTCATTTCCAAGACTATCTTAGTGGAAAAAGTCCCTTTCTGAATCGAGTAACCCTCGTTTCAGTCCTGTTTCACTGAACCGGTATAACCTACCATTCCAGCCATGTCTATATCATGAGATATAAAATCTTTACCCAATGCATTGGAGGGAGATATAGGTCCCACCCATCTTATAATGAATCCTTTCTTATGTGTTCCACATAATCATAAACCATACATCATAGCGTAACCCATGTAATAAAAATGGAATTCTTAAACAACATGACATCATAAAACTATTCATATAAGATAAAGGAATTCATAAAAATATTTCCATCACAACATAATCAAATCCATGTTATAATAGGGATAAAAACAGAACCCTTTTATTATCTTAGATGGAAAATAATTTTGATAAAATACTTGAACTCCATTCTTGAGGAAAATATCCTTTCTACTTCAAAAACATTTTTCCTTTCATAACATGTCATACGACTTTAAAACAAAAGAAGATGATTAAAAATAAAATTGAAAACTTGTAAAGGAAGCTTATTGGAAATAATGTTTTAAAAATCCATTCATGCCGTATAAGTTTAAAAAACATTCTTCTCGTACTTTTGTCAGAAAAGTCAAAAAAGTGCCTCGTACGAAAAAACGAAAAAAGATTCCTTTCATATTCTTTACTAAAAAATCACCGAAGGGTAAAATTGGATTTAAAATATTTTAAGTGGATGGAAACAATATTACATATTGAGGGAACATGGATGTGGATGATAAAATACACCCCAGTAAATACCAATGTATAAACAATCTCGGATAAAAATGAGATTGTGATATTTCCCCTTACCTTAGGTCCGATTTGCTTCGTATGTGTCCGAACCTCATGTATAATGATTTAAATAATGTCATGGACTTATTATAGAATCATATTAATTGTTATGATATCATATATGGTTCACTTATGACATTATATTACCCGTTCTTTTGTAAATTCCATGTTAAAGAAGCGTTTTGGGTAAAATCGTTTCATTTATCGTAGGTGTTTTGACTTGTTGTTATTGACATTATTATTACTTATATCATGATTTACATACTTCCAGAATATAAAATATTATTTATATATCATATATATTCAGTATATATATATATAATAGATAGATAAATGAAATGAAAAACACCGTTCATGGAGACGGTAGTCCGTACGTACGCATGAACGCTGTTTTCCTTTCCTTATTGTCTTGAAATGGAAGTAAGTAGATGACATACATATATATATATATATATACATAAATCCAGTAGCTTTATAATGTCATATATTTCATTATTATTTCTTATATATACTTTATAATCATTCTTAAATGGTTAACATGGAGAATGAATCTCATCGCGTCGTGGAGACGGTAGTCCGTACGTACGCACGAGCGATGATATCATTTCCATAAATATTGAATTGAATTGGAGTGGATTATACAATATATCAAAATCAATATGATGTTGTAATAACTATGTATATTTATTCTTTACACCATTAAACCCATCCATGTAAGGTGGTGGTGGAAAATAGATTACACCACGGCGTGGAGACGGTATTCCGTACGTACGCACGCGCGGTGATTTCATTTTTCCGTAGGATGGATAGAAGGTGAATTAGGGTTGTAATCTCATCAACCAATCAAATTTAGACATGTTTGGATCTTATTTTAAACCTTATCATTTTGATTTATCCTTTTTTAATCTATTTAAGTTTATTTGTGGTAATAAAATTCTAAATTTTAAATTATAACAAATAATTACTTATTTGTTGTGAATTTTCCATCATTGTTTAATTTATAACATTATAGACCATATAAATATAAATTTATAATTTTTAAATATTTTTGTGATTTTTAAACAGTTTTATAATATGTTATTTTTGTAAAATAACAATAGTGTCAATTTTGACACTATTCATTTATTTGAATTTAAATAAAATATATACAGAAGATATGTTCGAACTAAAATCTTTAATATATTAATAAAAGGTCATATGTATCTATAAAATTAGTTTATCACATTAAATAGTTCATATAATATTTATTTTATTATTTTTAAAAACATTTATTTGGTTTATCTCTTAATAAAATAATTGCTACATCATTTTTGTATAATTATTTAATATACTTATTTGTTGTATAAAAATTTAAAATAAACTTCTATGATGAAGATAAATATATTACCTTTCACAATAATACTTTTACTCGAATTTATCATCTTAAAATCACAATATTTAAATTATTATATTTATTAAATTATGAAGGTGACAACTTTGGCATCATTTAAAATAAAATAATATAAGTGTCATAATCGCTTTTATAAGGCTCCAAATGGTCAAATATTAGACCATTGGATTCTTAGGGTTTACATTTACATGGAAAATAAGTTTTGGTTAGGTATTTGTGCATTTTATGGTCACTATTAGTTTAATAAAAACTATATTCTTGATTTTTCACTAGATAAACAATTTCTGCATCACTATTGTGTCATAATTAATGATAATTATTTAATACCTAAAAATTATAAATAAATTTATATGATTTAGATAATTTCATTAGCTTTCTGGAGAATATTCATGTTCTAAGTTTCATGAAGTTTATCACTAAATTAAAATTAATATACTTATAAGATTTAAGAGAGTGACATGTTGTCACTTTCTTTGGTTTTAATAATAATTAAGTTATTTTCATGGAAAAATGTCCATTAAATGATTCTAATCCGACCCTTAGGTGATATGGGTCGACTTTTATTTATCCAATAGGATTTTTACATTTGTTATGGTAATTTTAATATATTATATTTACCCTTAATTACCCGATTTACCTTTAACTATGGTAAATAAAATTTACCGTAGTTACTATTCATAATTCCCGAAAATAAAAAGTAGCTTATTAACATAATTTGGACCCACTGATTCCAAATATGGAATCCATTTTTCCAAATTCAATACACAAAAGATGCAGAAATTAAATTAAAATTAATCCCGTTGTCGAAAGAAAACGGGTTTTTCTTTAAAACATTGCAAAAGATTGAATTGATTTAACCTACGAATTCAAGGTAAAATCAATGCTAATGACATACATTATATTAAATGGTAACAATATATTCTATTTATACTTTAAAACCATTCAATATTATAATTTAACCACATAAGATATTATGATGAAAAAAGTTTTTTTTAATTAAAATATAGCGTGTTTTTACTATTCATTAAAATATGAAAGTTATCGGAAAAATATCAAAACATTATCTAATGTAAATTTTTATATCCTGATTCAAAAGAGGAATATTATTTTGTCAAATTGAACATATAAACATGTCAAAAACCAGATTTAAAGTGGGTGCGCCATCCAAAGGCGGCAAAACTGCATTTTTGGAAAAATACTTATTTTACCCGAAAAAATTATTTTGTTCTTATACCATGTTCTAGAAATGTGTAAGATGAATAATAATGTTATAAAATTCAAATTTTAGTTAATAATATTCCTAAAGGCTAGTTCATGACAATATTATAATAATATAACATTGTTTATTAAAACCCGGTATTGCGTACAACACACGCTATTGAGGAAGGTCGCGATTGCGTGTAATGCAAGCCATGTCAGGGTTGCATGTTGTGAAAGAATCCTTCGTTGTTTCGTATAACAGAATCCAACCATATTTCATTTATACATTTAATATATATATATACTCAATGTTGCGTATAATAACTATTATCAAAATTGTGTGTAACACGGTCCAAGAATAGTGTTGCGTATACTGCAAGCTAATATGGTGTTGCGTATAGCGCAAGGTAATATTGGTGTAGAATACAACAAAAGACATTAATGAAATTAAAATAATATTTTTCATAAAATCTCGGGGTGTTACACTTTGAACATCACTAAATATTCAAACACATTTCAGGACCATATCTTTACTCATGTATGAATCATTATGTACTAAATAAGGGGAATACTACAATGGAACCCATGAGGAAGGTGAGGGAACCACAACCCAGCATGTAGCAAGTATGGGGACCCTCATTGACATGGTGGTTACTAGTGATCACCAATTGGATATTTCCATCAAGGAGATGACCATGGCATTTGAGGTGGTGATGGAAGAGGATACCATCCTAGATGATACAACTAAGGAGAATATAGGGGATGATCCAACCACATAGGTTCCACTCAGGGGACTAGATGAGATCATACCCTCGGTGGAGGTGGTTGATGTATGGACCACTTCAGGGCAAGCTGAAGGAATTTGAAAAAAACCTGTAAAAGGGGTTCCACCAAATGTGTCCACTGGAGCCGAATTCATAATGGAATGGGAAGAAGAGGGTACCACAATAAGGCCGGGATAAAAAGTTTTGTTGGTGGAAATATTATTCGTGGATTCTAGAATAGAAACTCTGGCAGAATAAGTGATGACATCATCAGCAGCTGAGGCATCTTGGGAGGCACATTGAGTGCCCTTGTAACACCCCAAGCTTCCATGGTATGTTTCCCTTTGAATAATTCAATAGCTTGGGTTGTATGCAACTTTGAGTTCTAGCACACCACGACCAATGAAACAAATCATTATGAATAGTAATACGCACTTTTTGAAAATTTTATAAATTTTATTTTTCAAAATGGACTTCATTTTTGGATTTGGAATATCAAAATTATATTATAGTGAATTTTTGGTATTTTTTTAAAAACTTTCAATTTTTTGTTGAATAGTGAAAACATAGTTATTGTTTAAAAACAACTTTTTATTTAAATAATTATTCATTTTATATAAATTTATTTTAATTAAAAATAGATACATAATACAAATATTATTTCAATATAATTCATTGGATTCATTTTATAATAAAATTATATGCATAACATTTTATTGAATTTTTTAACGTCTTTTACCCATCTTCTAGGCACGTAAGAAATTTTTCATAAAACATAATTTTACCAATTCTATGAATTAAATATCAAATATCTGAGACAAACGATTGACATCAGTATGTAAAATTTTGTTCATTAAGATGAAAATAATTTTTTTGAACAGTAACTTTCGAATTTTATTTACCACAGATAAAAGTAAATAAGGTAATTAAAGGTAAAAATGATATTAAAATTACAATAACGCATGTCCTAATTCTATTGGACAAGTTTTGTTTGAAAAAACTCTACCTTAGAAATAAAATATGATCATTTTTGATACACTTGGATTAGATTAGGACATTTATTATTATTATTTTTAAAGATGAGTTAAAAGTGTTAAATTCAAAATTTCATAACTAAATTTTTTTTAATATTGGGTTATACATAAGATAAATTATACTATAAGTATTAATTATAAATATAATAAGATTTAATACATAATGGTATTTTATATATAATTTTTATACATTAAATATTTAAATTTATTTATGACACAATGATGATGTAGTAATTACATTGTTAATGAAAGATTAGAATAATTGATATTATAAATATCCAAATAAATCTAAATTGAGACATTTAATTCATTAAACTAATTTTATAGGTGAATATAATATGTCAGTATTGATTTAATTTATTTATTTAAAACTAATAAAGTTGTTCTTACTTTCACAAAAACCAAATACTAAATAGCGTCAAAATTGACATAAATTGTTTTTTAAAACAAATACTATATTATTAATTGATATAATTTTCTTAAATATCTATTGTTCTTACAAAGGTATTAAATAATATTATATATGATATTAATGAACAACTTGAGGCTCTCTTGGCTTTTTATTTTTTGTTTATTAACCATTCATTATAATAATACATGAATACATGGTAAAAGTTGAACTATTTAACTAAGAGTAAAATCAAAACTATAAGGTTAATATGGTAAACTAGACTTGTATAAAACCTATTGGAAGAGATTTTTTAGACACATACCCACCTTAGCTACATAATAACTTTTTTAGAGACATTATAACCCAAATATTATTGTATAATAAATTAATATTTCATGCTTTTCCAAAAGTGACACTCACCTCACTTATAAAAGTGTAAATCCCCTTCTCTCAAAATCATACCTCCAAAACATTTGTATCCACCAGACCATGCTCAAATATCCTCCCAACAACCCTAAATTAAACCTAGAGGCATTACACTGATCATAAATCTAATCTAAGGATCTGTTTTGATCAAATCAAAAGGAAGCACCCAAAGAAGAGGTAATAATTTCATCACCTATTTCAAAGTTCTTTTCTTCTTACACTTCCTTTTTCATTGTTGTTTCCATTCCAAAATAATAAATCCATTACCTTATACATACGGTGATGTTATCATAATTATGGTAAAACCATATTCCTTTTTCTATCCATCCTATGAATAACAAAGTCACCATACACGCGTACGTACGGCTTACTGTCTCAACATCGTAGTGAGGTTTGTTATTCAACACACAATTATTTGGATGGGTATAATAATGTGTATAATTGATGTAAATAATTAATATATCATGTTAATGATTCTTTAAATATAATATAACATCCAATTACATACTATTTCACTATCAATAGAATTATATTGTCGCTTGTGCGTACGTACGGATTATTGTCTCCATGAACATGATGAAATTCATTCCCCATCGTAACCATTCAAGAATAATTTTCATTTTATGATTAAAAATAATGTTTAAGAACTTAATATAATTATGGATATGAATAAAATATATCATATCCATAAAAAACATGACTTTCGTAAAAAACATATAAAGGAAAACAAATCAGTTAACACCTGAAACAATGATATTACTGAAATATTATTAACAAACCAATATTATAAGATCATATATGATATCATATTTATGTATGTGCTTATTTTATAATTTAATAACAATGATTTAACTATTATTCAGGAGTTTAATGTACCCTCAAAAAAGTAAAATTACAAGGTAAGGGTTAATTTTACAATCTCTTTATTTATCCGTGATTGTTTATACATAAGTATATACTAGGACTTCTTTATCATCCACATCTATGTTTCTTAAAAATGTAATTCAAAACAATTTTAATATTTCCAATAATATGGGTTAAATTAATTTATACCCTTTTTTATCTTTTTATAAAAAAAAATTAGAGGAATATTTTTGTCATTTTCCAAACAAGGTACTTTATGACCTTTTCGACGAATTATGGTAACAATGTCTTTTAACTTATATAGAGGGTGTGGCTATTTTCTTCCATTATAACACCTTTGAAGCTTCCCTTAAAATATTATAATAATATTTTCAAAATAAATTTTTTATTTTATAATTATGTTACTTTTAAATGTTTTTAAAATATAAATAGATATTTCTCTCTAATAGTTTTGATTTCAACTATGTCAACATCCTTTGATTGATTTTACACTTGTTTGAAGATGATTTGTTATGATATAATCTTCAATATTGTGTTAAAGGTTTTGTGATATGTTTTACTGTGGATGATTTTATTTAGACCATTCATGGCTTATGGTTAAAGTATTAAAATTTATTATGGTAGTTTTAATATGAATGTTTATGTTATGTTTCAACCTTTTAATATGAGGAATTTATTGGACTTAGTAGTTGATGGGTGGAGCCCACTATATCTCCTCAATGCATCAGTAGTTTTCATGGGACAAACTAGTGTCTTGGCACAAGGCCTTGACAAAATATTATTTGTAGTCTTGGCACGAGGCTTTGACTATGTGTTTATGATGTCCGGCATTATGCATTCCATCATTATGAAATTGGTTATTGATATTGCATGTGATTATTCAACTAGTAGAATATCCATGTGAATAAGTAAATGGAATTATATATTTATCTTTTCCATATTATTTTGAAGTTTTTGTTTAAAAGACTTTTGTTTTAGTCATATACATTGCCTTAAAAGTTTATGCTTATTTAGGAGAGTTTCCACTATATTTTTATCCTTAATGATCATCTGAGCTCACCCATTTCTATGTTTTATTTTTCCCAGGATGCGAAGAAGTATATTATGATTAACCTACCGGGATAGGCTAAAGTATTTATGTTTGATCAAAGGGAACACAATGTTGTTTTTTTATTTAATGACATAATATACAAATTATGTGTGTTTCTATTAATCCAAATGATACTAAACTAACCAGTCTTTCAAGACTTGACCTCTTGTGATCATGCCAATATTATGTAATAATGAACTGACTATGGGTGATTAGGTTCGAGGTGTTAGAATTGGTATCAGAGGAAGTTTAGTAAAAACCATGGAAATAAGATTTAGTGGAACTCAAATTATAGAACATTACCTTAAGATAGACTTTGATGATTAGTATAGAAGAACTTCCAAGAATTTTTGTAATGTAGACATTTTGTGAGTTTTCCCAGTAATACATACCTGTTTGGATTTTAGCGGGTAGAGGCGGCTCTAGCACAGATGTACCTAGGAGTGAAAACTCTGAAAAGGTGTTTTGGTCTTGACATGGGGTATCTTGGTATACTAAAATGAGTAGTGATTCACTCTTGGTTACGAAACTCCTGGGGTGATATGCTTCGAATAATTAAAATTTTCTTTACAAATCATTATGAAGTATTTATGAGTAAATAATTTCTCAAAGAAATTTTTTTTATGATTATGGATTATATCCATAAAATGTTCAATTTATGTTAAGTGTTTTAATAGGTTGGAATTATGTATTGTGATTCATAAACTATTCTAGTGTATTCCATTATTTATAAATGTCTCCTAGTGGATGAAATTGAAATTGTATGAACACGCGTAATCCATGTAGGGATTTCCCTCCTACTTGAGATAATTATAGTGGAGATGGTGATGCAACTAGTGTTCATCAGATTATAACCATTCTGGGACAGCACACTAAGGTTTTGAATAATAACCATAATATATAGATAACCCTGATCCACAAAGCAGAGGATCAATGTTAGACCGCTACATGTGGAAAAAAATGACCAACATTCAATGGTACTACAAATCCATTTGTTAGTGAGCAATGGATTAGTTCCTTAGAGAAAATATTTCATGCTTTGGGGAGTAGCGAAAGGGAAAATGTTTTCATGGTAGTTTATCACCTCACATGAGATGCAGATCAATGGTGGTCATTAATTCAAAATACAATGAATGATGAAGAAGTATAAAATATGGAAAGGAGGGATTTTAAAGATAATTTCATATAAAAACACTTTCCTCGTGTCCATCGATCGGATATGGAAATACAATTTCTAAGTCTGAGGAAAAAGGAGGATGAGAAAGTCACAATGTATGAGGCTAACTTTAAAAGGTTAGAAAAGCATGCAACAGATTATATACATAACCCAATGAGTAAGATTGATCGATTATTTGATGGGTTAAAACCATTTATTTGTCGAGAATTAGTCTCAAAATCCTTCTCATCATAAGAATATATTTTCTCATGTGCTATCAAGACATAAAATTAATTCTCCTATTCTTACAACTTTAATGCAAAAAATAGAAAAAGAGATCTATTGAACACTCTGGAAATGGAAATAAGGGGATAAAGGGAAAAGTTTAATTTCCATCTTGTATTAAATATGGGAAGAAACACCCTGGTACGTTCTTGATGGGAATGAGAGTCTATTACAAGTGTGGAGAAAATGTCCAGCAAGCCTATGATTGCAAAGGGAAGAAAGAGGAAATCAATATTGAATGCTACAACTGTATAGAAATGGGGAATTATACAAATGAATGTACTATTCTCCAAGGAAACATACCTCAAAAAATGCCAAGGGAGAAAGGCCATGATTATGTGATCACTACTAATGAGGTTGAAGCTCCAAATGATGTGGTGGTAGGTAATTTAGTGGTTTCCTCAAATTTATCTAATGCTTAATTTGATTCTTGATCATCATATTGTTTCATATATTCCGAGTTTGCTAAGAAAATTATTTATTTCTAATTTTATTTAACAAGGGAGTTTTTAGTCAAAACTCCTAAGGTAATTATCATTGAAAAAAAGTTTTGTGAATATATTCCCATTAGGGCATATAAACGTCATTTATCTGATGATCTCATCGTCATACGCATGATTTAATTTGATATAATCTTAGATATGGATTGTCTTTCAGACCATGATGTGAAAATTTATTGTAATAAGAAAACGGATACGGCTTTCAATGATGAAAAGGAGTACCTTATCATTAGAGAAGAAATGTCACCATCTGATTCTCATCTATATCCACCCCTATTAGCTCTACTAAATTCAATTACTGGGGGGGGGGGGGAGATACTGAAATAACTATGGCCGAGGAATGGAATGTTGAAATATATTATGTACCTATTGTGAAACAATATATTGATGTGTTTCTAGAGGATTTACCTGGACATCCCCCAGAACAAGAAATTAAGTTTTCAATTGATTTGAATCCTGGTTCAAGGCCCATATAGAAGACCCCTTATAGAATGGGCACTATGGAATTAGTGGAACTAAATAAACAACTAGAGGAATTGAGTAATAGTGGATTTATTCACCCTAGTGTTTCTCCATGGTGATCCGCTGTTCTTTTTGTTAATAAGAAAGATGGATCTTTGAGGTCGTACATTGACTACAGGGAGATCCATTCTATAACAACAAAAAACAAGTATCCCTTACCCCTCAATGATAATTTATTAGATCAACTTCATGGAGATCAATATTTTTCAAAGATTGGCCTTCGATCTGGATATCATCAGTTATGTGTGAAGAAAGAATACATTCCAAATAAAACATTTTTTATGAGTTATGGGCATTATATGTTTATAGTAATGCCTTTTGGACTGACTAATTCACCCTATATCATCATGGATCAAATGAATATAGTTTTCATGGAATATCTTGAACAAATTGTATTGGTATTTATTGATGATACGTTGTTATACTCCAAAATCTATAAATATCAAGAAAATCACTTGCGTACTATTCTAAAGGCTCTTAAGAGAAATGAATTATATGGTAAGTTTAGCAAGTGTGAATTATAGCTTTAGGAGATTTCACTTCTTAAACATATTGTCTCTAAGGATGGAATCTCAATTTATCCTTATAAGACAAGAGCAATACAATAATGTCCAGCATCGATGAGTATAACTGAGGTACCCAGTTTCATTGTTTTAGTAGGTTATTATCTGCATTTCATCCATATTTTTTCCCTATTGTCTAACCCATTAACCAATCTCACACGTAAAGGGGTAAAAAAAATTTGGACAAAAGTGTGTAAATAATTTTTTGAATAAATTAATAGAATATTAGTCAATGCCCTTATCTTGACTCTACCATCGGTGAATTATGGGTTTTTTTTAGTGATGCTTCAACAAAGGTCTTGGTTGTGTCCTTATGCAGAATGATATAGTTATTTCTTATTCATCACGACAGCTAAAAATTCATGAAAAAAACTATCTCACTTATGATCTTGAGTTAGAAGCTATAATATTTTCTTTGAAGATATGGAGACCCTATCTCTATGGTGAAAATGTTAGATATATATCGATCGCAATAGTTTAAAGTATAATTTTACATAGAAAGAACTCAACATGAGGAAAAGAGGATGGCTTGAACGACACAAATATTATGATTTCACTATACACTACCACACAAGGAAGGAAAATAATGTGGAAGATGCTTTGAGTTCAATTAATCATGGATTTTTTAACAAGATGAGAGTTGAAAGGGATATTATGTTCATTGATCTAGTAAATATGGATATTAGAATAATAATTGAAGGTGAAACATCAATACTTTTCAAATAGTTTCCAAACCATCTATTCTAGATAAGATAAAAAGTTCTCAGAATGATGATGATGAGTTTCAAAAGAAAATTAAAGCTTTGAATGATGGAAGATTGATTGACTTCATATATGAAGATGGAATTTTGACATTTGGGAAGAGATGTTATGTTCCTGACATACTTGATCTAAAAAGGGAATTTTTGGATGATTCTCATAGCTCAAATTTCTCTATACACCATGGTAGCACTAATATTTATAGATATTTGAAGGAACATTTTTGGTGGGACAACATAAAGGTGGAGATTGTTTGTTATCTTTCAATGTGTATGGTTTGTTAATAGGTGAAGGCAGGAAGACAACATCTTAAAAGATTCATGTAACCGCTTCCCATACCTGAGTGGAAATGGGATGATATTATGATGGACTTTTTCATGGTTCTACCAAAGACTCCTAGAAGGAATGATTAAATATGGGTCATTGTTGATCTTCTTACCATGTCAGCACAATTTCTATGAATAAGAAAAGATTTAGCACTTGTATGTTTAGAAAGACTATATATTAATGAAGTTGTAAGACTTCATGGATTACCCCTATCGATTTCTTCTGATTGTGATACCCATTATACATTAAGACTCTGGAAAAGTCTTCAGAAGGCCCCAGATACTGAACTTCATTTGAGCACTGCCTACCACCCTCAAACTGATGGACAATCAGAATAGACTATTCAAACCTTAGAAGACATGTTGAGATCTTTCTCACTTGACTTTCATGGTATGTGGGATCAATATTTACTTCTGGTAGAATTTTTATATAACTATATCTTCCATTCATGTATTTAGATGGTACCCTACGAAGCATTATATATAAATAGATGTCGCATACCTACTTGTTGGGATGATTTTGGTGAAATAAAACTTATAGGTCCATAACTTGTTGAAGAAACAATGGAAAAGGTTAAGATTATCCAAACCCACATCGAAGAAGCTCAAAATAGGAAAAATAGATATGCCAATAACTGAAGGAAGGATTTCTAATTTCAATTAGGAGATCATGTTTTCTGGAAGGTATCTCTATGGAATGGGGTTATACATTTCGGTAAGAAGGGTAAATTGATTCCCATGTACGACGTACCTTTCCATATTCTAAAACGAAATAGAGTTGTAGCTTACCGTTTCGAAATACCACCAAGACTCTCCAATGTTCATGATGTATTCCACGTATCACTGTTGAGAAAATACAAGACTGACCCAACACATGTACTCACCTATGAATAAATAGTACTGTAAGTCGATCTGTCTTATTTTGAATATCCTTTCAAAATTCTTTATACTGTACAACAATTGCTGAGAAATTGGACGGCTCGTCTGGTAGAAGTTCTATGGATAAACCATAACATGGAAGAGACAACATGGGAACCTGAGGAACTTATGATGAAGAACCACCCAAATCTTTTTATGTAGTAGCATTCTTGAAATTTTGAGGATGAAATTTTTTGGAGTGAAAAATGTAACACCCCTATATTCCATGGTATGTTTCCTTTTAATAATACAATAGCTTGCATTATACGCAACTTCGAGTTATAGCACACCATGACCAATCAAACTAGCCATTATGAATAGTAATACAAGCTTTTTTAAAATATTATAAATGTTATTTTTTAAAATGGACTTCATTTTTGGATTAAAAATATCAAAATTATCTTAGGGTGATGTTTTAGTATTTTTCTGAAAACTTCCATATTTTGATGAATAGTGGAAAACACTATGTTATTGTTTAAAACTGAATTTTTATTTAAAAAATTATAGATTTTATTTAAAAAAAAATTATATCAAAATAGATACATAATACCTATATTATTTCAATGTAATTCATTCATTTTTTTTATTTTAAAATTAGATGTATAAAATATTATTGAATTTTTCACGTGTTTTACCCAACTTCTATGCAGGTTAGCAAATATGCATAAAACGTAATTTTACCACTTCTATGAAATGAATTTAAAAACTCATATATACACAATTGACATCATTATGTAAAATTTGGTTCAATAATATGAAAATATTTTTTTTGAATATTAACTTTTGAATTTTATTTACTACTGTTAAAAGTAAATTGGGTAATTAAAGGTAAAAATGATATTATAATTACCCAAAAAAAATTTCTAATTCTATTGGATAAGTGTTTTTCTGTAAATTAAAAACATAGGAATAAAATATGATCCTTTTTTATCCACTTGGACAAGATTATGTCATTTATTATTATTTTATTTAAAGTAGAGTTAAAAGTGTTAAATTCAAGTTTTCATAATAATAAAAAATTACTATAGGGGTATACATAATATAAATTAGACTACAAATATTCATTATAAAGATAAAAATATTTCCTACATAATTATATTGTATTTATAATTTTTAGATATTAAATAATTAAATTTATTTATGACACAATGATGATGTTGTAATTACCTTATTAATGAAAGATTAGAATAATTGATATCATAAATATCCAAATAAATGTGAATTGAGAATTTTGATGCATTAAACTAATTTTAGAGGTTAAGATGACATGTTAGTATAGAATTAATTTAATTTTTTTGTAGTAATCATGTTATTTTTACTTTCACAAAAAATAAATAATAAATATTGTCAAAAGTGACATAAATGAGTTTTTAAAACAAATACAATATTATTAATTAATATAATGTTCCTAAAAATATAAGGTTTATCTAAAGGACTAATATATGGTTATATATGTCAATAATTAACCACTTGGGGTTTTCTTGACTTTTTATCAAAACTTTATTAACCATTTATTATAATAATACAAGAATACATGGTAAAAGTTAAACTATTTAACTAAGAGTTAAATTTAAAAGAAAAGGTTAATATGGTTACCTAAATCTATATAGAACCTATTTTTTGAGAGGTTTTCAATCCATCACCACCTTAGACTTCAAATAAATCCTTTTGAAGACATTATAAAGAGAATATAATTCAATAATAAATTAATATTTCAAGTTTTCCCTAAAGAGACCTTCACCTCTATTATAAAAGGGCACTTCCTCTTCTCTCTCAATCACACCTCCTAATCCATTTGGGTCAGATGAACCCTACTAAAATATCCTCCCAATAACTCTTAATTTAACCTTTATTCCTTACATTGATAATAAATACAATCTAAGGATCCCTGTTGAACAAATCAAAAGGAAGCACCCGAAAAAGTGGTAACAATTTCCTCACCTCTGCCAAAGTTATCTTCTTCTTCCACTTCCTCTTTCTTTGTTGTTTCCATACCAAAATAAAAAATCCATTACCTTATACATAGAGTTATGTTATTATAAACATGGTACAACCATATTTATTATTCTATCCATCTTATGAAAGACAAAGTCCACAAATGTGTGTATGTACGGCTTACCGTCTCCATGTCGTGGTGTAGTTTGTTATTCAACACTTAATTAATTGGATTGGTATAATAATGAGATTAATTGATATAAATAATTAATATAACATGTTAATTATTCAGTATATATAATATACCATCAAATTACATCTGATTTTACTATCAATAGAATGATATTTTACCTCGTTCGTACATACAAACTATCATCTCCACAAACATGATGAGATTCATTCCCCATCATAACAATTCAAGAATAACTTTCATTTTATGATTACAAATAATGTTTGAGAACATAGTATCTTTATTTTAATTAATAAAATAAATCCTATCCATAACAAACATGGCTTACTTAACAAAACATATAAAGGAAAACGAACCAGTTGACACCTAAAACAATGATACTACTGAAATATTATTAACAATGCATTATTAGAATATCACATATAATATCATATATATTTATATGGTTCTTTTGTAATTTAATATCAATTATTTAACTATTATTGAATAAGTTAACATACCCTCTACAAATGAAAATTATAAGGTAAGAGTTAATTTTACAGTCTCTTTATTTATTCGTGGTTGTTTATACATAAGTATATACTAGGACTTATTTACCATCCACATTCGTGTTTCTTAAAAATTTATTTCAAAACATTATTACTATTTCTTATAGTATGGGTTAAATTCATTTATACCCATTTTTGAATTTTTATAAATTTTTTTGAAAGTAATCTTTCTATCATTTTCCAAAACAGGGTACATTATGACCTTTTTGGTGAATTAAGGTAAGAATATTTTTTAAACTTATACGGAGGTTGCCGCTATTTCCCACCATTATAACACCTTCAAAGCTTCAGTTACAATATTATAAAAATATTTTCTACATAAATAATTTATTTTATAACTATGTGACTTTTAAATGATTTCAAAATAGAAAGAGATATTTCTCCCAAGTAGTTTTGATTCCATATATGTCAAAATCCTTTGATATATTTACACTTGTTTGGAGTTGATTTATTATGATATAATCTTCTATATTGTATTGAAGTTTTTTTGATATGTTTGACAGTGGATGTTTTATTTTTATACCATTCATGGTTTATGGTTAAATTTATAACATTTCATATGGTATTTTTAATATAAATGTTTATGTTATGTTCCAACCTTTTCACATAGGAATGTATTGGACTAAGTAGGTGATGGGTATAGCCCTCTATAGCTCCTCGATGCATCAGTAGGTCTCAGGAGAAAATCTAGTGTCATAGAATAAGTCCTTGACTAAATCTTATTTTTAGTTATGGTATGAGGCCTTGACTATGTGGTTATGATGTCTGGTATTATGCATTCCATCATTATGAAATTTGCTATTGATCTTGCATGTGATTATTCGACTAGTAGAATATCCATGTGAATAAGTAAATTGAATTATTCGATTTATCTTTGAATATTATATAGAATTTTAAATTTAAAATGATTTTGTTTTAGTCTTATAGATTTCCTTAAATGATTATGCTTAATTATGATAGCTTCCCCTATATTGTTATCCTTAGTGACCATCTGAGCTCACCCCTTTCTATGTTTTATTTTTTCCAGGATGTGATGAAGTATATTATGATTAACCTACAGGGATATGATAAAAGATATTAGTGTGTTAAAAGGGGACACATTGTTGTTTTTTTATTTCATGATGTATTGTAAAACTTATGTATTTATCTAGTAATTCCAAAGATACTAAGCTAATCAGTCCTATGACATTCCTACACTTTATTACATACTTAAACATGATTTATTACATAAACTATTCACTTGATACAAGATGGATGATTGTGAGTTCTGGTGTCTTTGGGTCTTAGGTACATTACATAACAACCTAAAACATAGAACGCAACATTTTATGGAAAACTTCCTTTAAATGACAACAACATTCACTTGTACTTAGCGGTGAATGGGATAACTTGAGGAGATGCATAAGAAAAGTGTGAGCTATAAACCCTAGTAAGTGAATAAACATTGAATAACATGAGAAATACAATACATGTTAGAATATATGAATATAAATTGGGAACAAGAAAAACATTAATATAAAGTCATGATAAAGCATGATAATCATAACATTGAAATGTGGCAACAAAATGTAACATGGAATTAGCATGAGCCAAATATCATTGCACATAGAGCATGAGTAAACCCTCATTGTACATTAATCATGAGTAAACCCTTGTTTCTGTTAAATTATCATGAGTCAACACTCATTTCACATGAAGTACCATGATACTATACTTTACCAAATGCATTGTAGCACTATTAGGGTGCACCATTCTTAAACATTTCATTTCATGCATAAGTGTGCCACATGGATCATATAACATGGGATCAATCAACATCATAAGTTATTCCATGATTAAGGAATGTGGAATAAATACATGAATGTACAATTAAATTCATATATATTCATAAAGTTTAATACCCTTTATATATACATGGGTGTGGTATTCACTACACTATGATCTTGGCTTGGAAAAATGCAGTTGCAATTTCAACAGCATAACAGTACGAAATAAGAATTCATAAAAATGGTTGATGAGAGAAAAATTGGTGTCTCATAATATATGCTCTAAATGGACAGTAAGGGGGGTCATAAATTTACATGTACCATAAAATTTAATGGAATTCGGATTCACAATACAAAATAATTGATTGGATGTAAAGGAGGAGAGCGAAATCCCTTACTGAATTTCAGCATGGTAACAGGTGTACATGGAAGAAATTAATTAGAGATAAAAGGGTTATATCATCATCAAAACGTTAATAGGGAAGTATTGGGGATGTTTGAAACCATACCCCAACATTTATAATTGAAATTAAAATGACATAACAACATAAATAATATTGGAAAAAAATGAGAAAGGAAGAAATCCCTTACTTGGAAGTGTGATACCAAAGGCTTGGGAGAGGCTGGAGAGAGGCTTCTTGGGAGCATGGGGTGACATGGGAGGATTATAAGGATAGGAGGAAAGATATTGGACGAAATCCATAGGCTTTGAGTGAAGAGGAATTGGGATCTTGGGTGGGTTTATATAAGAAAGGGTAGAGAATTATTTATTATTTAGGTTTGGGACATCTCAAATTAAACTAATCAAAACGTCAAACCAGCACATGGTTTTTGCCAATGGATTTTGGAAATGGGGAGTGAAAAACAATATTTTATCAGGCCAATGGACAAAATTCTTTAAATAATAGGGTTTCTTATGTGTAGGTGAGCCACACTCTCAAGGAAAACAATTTAAAAAGACAAAATGATTTAAAAGTCTTGGAGGGTCCACTAACGCTTTGAAAAATAACTCAAAAAAATCAAAAATAACATTATGTTAATGGTAAAACATATATTGGGCGAACATAATGTTTATCATATTTTATTACATTACTATTGGGTCATTATGATGTCATAAAACACATTATATATTTAAATGGTATTAAATTTTTACAAAAAAAATTGAATGTCTCAGAAAATTAGGAAAATTTCACCATTGGATAATTTTGACATCTGGATATGAAAAATAATATAAATTTTATCTAAAAAAATTTCATAAAATGTGATTTTTCAATTTTATATTTAAAACCAATATTTATCAAAAATTCATGGCTTTTGACAAAATTTCATTCAAATCATAATAAAAATCACAATTGTATTCATAAAAATTATATGATAATTTATAATTAATAAAAATTAATTTCATAAAAAAATATTTTATAAAAATATTATTTAATTCAAAAATACATTAATTTATCAAAATAGATTTCTTAGTTGAATATAATCTAAAAATACTATTTCTCTTTTTAAAACTATTTATAATGTAATAATAATTAAATGAATGTATATACTTTATAAAACAATAATTTACATGGTCATAGTACTAGGGCCGTGTTACATAACCCCTTAAAACACCCCCATAAGACCTTAGGGTAAGGTGCAAAATGGTGATAGACTCTTGGGGTGGCTCGGATTACATCGCTCTAGTGGTAATCTCTATTAACATCCACTTATCTCGTAGGTGGTTCCTCTTGAGCTTAACGTATTCAAGCACATCTTGGGTTTGGTCAAGAGTGATTCCCAAAGATGCAACCTCCTTTTCGAGCTCCAAAAAATGTGCTTTGTATGGGGCATGTCTACTCGATAAGTCCATCGCTTCCATTGTGTGGGTAAATTGGATTTGTTAAAGCCCTATATTTATACTAATCATGTGATCACAGTTCAACGACTATATTAGCTACAGGGACAATTCATAACTTTATTTTAAAATCCAAAAACATAAAACCAAATAATTTCACATTTTTTATATCCATTTTACATAATAAGACATTTAATTAGATCAAGAGGAATTTTCATTAACGAAAGTTTGGGTCATTACAATCTTCCCACCTTAAGAAATTTCACACTAGAATTTTCCTTTTCCTACACTAAAACAAATGTGGGTAACTCTACTTCATCACATCCTCTGATTCCGACGTTGCTTCTTCAATGTTTTGGGTTCTCCACAACAATTTCATGATAGGAATTGTCTTATTTTGTAGAACATTTTATCTATGATTTCAGATCTTCACTGGTTTCTCCTTGTAAGAAAGATAATCCTCTAACTGTACTACCTCTAAAGAGAGTACACATGAAGGGTCTGGTATGTAGTTATTTAGGAGGGATATATGAAAGACATCATATACATTGGCCATGGTAGGTGGAATTTCTAGTCGATAGGCCACAACCCCAACATGATCATGAACCTCGAAGCGGCTAATGTACCAAGGACTAAACTTCCCTTTCTTTAAAAACCTCATGACCTTCTTCCATAGAGATATGCGTAGAAATACCAGGTCTCTAACTTTAAACTCATGGTCTCGTCGATGGTTATCTGCATAACCCTTTTGTATACTCTGGGATTCCTTAAAATACTACTGAATGGTTTTCACATTCTTTGCTATTTCATCGATCATTTCAAGCCCTAGCATCTTACACTCACTGACTACATCCTAACATGCAAGTGTTTTTCACCTCTTCCCATACAGGGCTTCATATGGTGTCATTCGAATGCTCGAGTGGAAACTGTTGTTATAAGAGAACACAACCAGAGGAAGATGTTGATCCCAAACACCCTTTAAGTCCATTGAGCATGCTCTCAACATTTCCTAAAGTTTTTGGATATTCTGATCATATTGGCCATCAGTTTGAGGAAGATAAGTCATACTGAAGATTAGATTAGTATCTAGAGCATGTTGAAGTATCTTCCAAAAATTAGAGGTGAATCTTTGATCTAAATGAGATACAATAGATAGTGGTACTTCATGCAGCCATACCACATCCCTAATATATATCTGTCCAAGTTTATCCAATGATAAATCCTCCAAAATTGCAATGAAGTGTAAAAACTATGTAAGACAATCCACAACAACCCAGATTGCATCATTTCCTTTTGATGTCTTCGGAAGTCTGGTGACAAATTCCATGGTGATGTTCTCTTATTTCCATGCTTGTATGGGTAATGGTTTCATCACCCCCATAGACTTATGTCTCTCAACCTTCAATTTCTCACACACCTATCACATTGATGTATATTCAGTGATATCCTCCTTCATGTTATCCCACCGATAATACTCTAAAAGATCTCGATACATGTTTCTGTTTCATGGGAGGATGGGGAAATTTGAACTATGTGCATCATCCAAAAGCTCCTTCTTCATCTCCAAACTTGATGGGACACATAGCCTTTTCCCAAATCTCACAATTCCTTCCTAATTGACATTGAACTATGAGGATTTCCATTTTCTAATAGGTTCCATTTTCTTCTGATTTCCCACGTCATCATAATTTTTTAACCTTTCCAAAAGAGACAGTTGAGAAATCATTTGTGAAAGAATTGATGAGGTTCCTTTATTTTTGATTCCCATGTCCATCTTCATCAAATATAAGAATATTGGATCATTTTTAAATCTCATCAATGATAGAATCGTTGGGTTTTTTCTACTTATAGTATCCACTAACTTGTTCACTTTCCTAGGGTGGTAATGTATTGAGAAATCATAGTCATTGATCAACTCAAACCATCTTCAGTGGCGCATATTCAACGCTTTCTGTGTGAATATATACTTGAGGATTTTTTGGTCTGTATATATTTCACACTTCTTTCCAAGGAGATAATGTCACCAAATTTTCAAAGCGAATATCACTGAATCCAACTCAAGGTCAGGTGTTGGATATTTCTTCTCATGAACATTCAATATCCTTCAAGCATAGGTAATTAATTTGTCATTTTTCACCAACACATGTCTCATTACATTCTTCAAAGAATCACTAAATACCACACAAAGTTCTCCACTTGTGGTTAAAGTGAGCACGGGCATAATGATAAGCCTCCTTTTCAACTCCTCGAAGATTTCGTTGAATTCATCACTCAAAGAAAACTTTACTCTCTTCTGAGTTATCTTGGTAAGAGGGTTGGAAAATCATGAGAATTGTCTCACAAATCATCGAAAATATTCAGCTAACCCCAAGAAGTTATGGATATTTATTACCAATTTTGGCCTCATCCATCCCTCTACTGCATCTATATTGGAGGAATCCATAGACATCTTAATGCTTCTGATGATATGGACCAAGAATGAGACCTCCTTCAACCAGAAATCACACTTTCTATACATTTCATAGAGCTTCTCCTTTTTCAATGTTTGTAGTATAGTTCTTAGATGGTCCTCATGATCCCCCTTAGTTTTGGAGTATATTATAATATCATCTATAAAGACTACCACAAATTTTTCAAGGTAATCTTTAAAGACTCTATTCATCAAGTCCATAAAGATTTTAGGAGCGTTAGTGAGTCCTAAATGCATTATTATGAATTCATGGTGCTCGTATCTTGTACGAAAAGTAGTCTAGGGATATCTTCCTTCTTCACCCTTACTTGATAATATCCCGACCGCAAATCCACCTTGGAAAAGTTTTGTTCTCCACACAACTGATCAAATAAGTCATCAATTCGTGGGAGAGGATACTTGTTCTTTATCGTGATTTTGTTAAAATCACGATAATTGTTGCAAAGGTGCATTGACCCATCCTTATTTTGATGAAGAGGACTGGTGCAACCCATGGTGAAGCAGTTAGGCATATAAACCCTTTATCCATATTCTCTTGTAGTTTCTTCTTTAGCTCCTCAAGCTCAACAACAACCATTCTATATGGATTCTTGGATATTGGAAACACCCCAGGTATAAGATCAACTGAGAATTCCACATATCTTCTAAGAGGAAGACCAGGAAATTCATTGCTAAACACTTCAATGAATTCCCCCACAATAGGAATGTCTTCAATGATGGTTGAATCCTTAGATTTAGTCATCTGAGCCAGATACACGTGCTCATAGGGAATTAATACCCATGCTTGAAATGATTGATCTAAAGAATAATCATTATCCTCCTTGCACTTGTACAGAATCGTGGGTCAATTCTCCATATGGAGAGTGATTTCCCTCTCACAGAAATTTGTGTTGGCTCTATATGAGAAAATCCAATCCATGCTGAGAACTGCATCAAATTCCACCAAAGTTATTATGACGAGGTTTTCAAGAATGTTCAACCCACATATTATGACATGAGAGGAGTTATATTCATTGGATGCAATGATTTCCCCATTTTCTATACTCACTGACATCTATAATTCCATGATTTTTTGTGGTGTTGGGATTGTTCTACTAAACTTTTGGTATATAAATGATTGAGTAGAACTATAATCAAATCGTACATTTACTATTCTTGAATGAATAAATAGCGTACCTCTCACCACTTCATTTTCGGGGTTCACTTTAGTGGTAGTGTTGGAAAAAGCTGACCCTTGTTGTTGTGGAGGTTGTTGGTTGCCTCTGAAAATCCTTGGCTTAGGTCACTGATTTGCAAGATGCCCTGGTTATTTTTAGTTGAAGCAATAAAAAATGCGTTGAGAGGTGAATGGAGTGTTTCTTTCCTATATCGCATCTGTGGGTTTTTCTTGTTGTCAGTTAACATATAGGTGTCCTTCTCTTCCACACCTAAAGCATTTCCTATTCCCCTTGAGGCAATTTCTAGGGGGGATAATTTCCACAACTTTGGAAAGTGGGGTTATGGATCTTCTAAGAACTGTTGTATTTATGCATAGGATTACCAGAATTGAATTCCACCATACAATTCTTATCCCCATGAGACCCCTAAGGTTCACTGATCTCTATTTCATCGATGAGGGTAGATCGGAGAATTTCCTCATAGCTGTCGAATCCACGGATTGCCAGGGATTTCTGCAGGCAAGGTTTTATCCCCACAAAAAGCAGTCAACCTTGCATTTGGGGGTAATGACAAAGCCAGGATCATATCGTGCAATCCTGTTGAATTTTTCCTCATGCACTTTGACAGATTCGTTGTCTTTTTGCTTGCGGGCAAGGAAATCCCTTTCCATATTAATCTGGAGGGTACCCGGAAAATATTTATCAAAAAACATCATCTGAAAATAATTATATTCCAATGCATCAATCTCATCCTCAGGCTTTGTATTTTTTCATCAATGTACACCATTGATCAGCTTCACACTCCATACGATAATCACCTAGAAGAAACTTCTCTTGTTCGGAACATTGATGGATGGAGAAGATCTTTTCAATGGAGTTGATCCATTGTTCAGCGATTGAGGGATCAAATGATCCATTAAAAGTGGGAGGCCTTTGTCTCATGAATCTCTCGATAGTGACTTATTCTTTCATAGGGGGGTTTAATTTCCCTCTTGACCCATGTCTATATTAAAATCTTAAGTCAACTGAGATAGTACCATGAACAACTTCGTGATTCCCACTCCCATTGGATTGGAGATCTCATTAGAATAATAATCGCATTGATCTTCACATTAGTTTTCATCCCATGTTCTCCTATTACCGTCCATTGGATGGAATAAAATCAATGTTAGGGGTAACACATAAGGGGTATTCTAAATACACAAAACAAATGACTTATAAATAGATTTTATTTCCTTAACTTATGAATCTATTGGGTTCAGTCTATGTTATCCATGATCTACTTTCTAACATATATTCTTAGGGAATTTTTTTAAGTCCCTTTAATAATGGTTCAAAATAATTTTGTGAATTTACCCAAGAATATCCTTTGGGAGTTTTTTAACCAAGATTATAGAAAGGCCCATATTTTTGCACCAGATCATGTTAGATTCTATCTCAAAGTTGTGTTTTCGGGTTTTACCCCAAGGATACATCTACGCTATAGCTGTCTCTACATGCTCGTATCCAGACAGGGATGTATTTGCTTGATAACCCACATACTCAATACTCACCAAAACATAAGAATGTTTTTATTATACTTATTTTTGTCTCTAATTATTTACTGGGGTTTTCTAATCCTAATTCAAAAAATAACTAAACCTATCATTTAATACCAACTATGACAACCATGATCTTTATTACATACTTAAACATGATTTGTTACATAAATTTCTTCATTTGATAAAACATGGAAGATCGATAGGTGAAGTGTCTTTAGGGATTAGGAACATTACATAATAACTTAAAACATAGAACACAACATCTTATTTAAAACTTCCTTTAGATGAACACTATATTCCCACGTACATAGCATTGCAAGGGATAACCTGAGGACATGCATAAGAAAAGGGTGAGCTATAAAGTCCAGTAAGCGAATAAACAAAAAATCTCATGAGGAATACAATACATGTTATAAAATAGGAATATTATTGGAGAAAAAGAGAAATATGACCATAAAGTCATGATATATTAGGATAATCATAACATGGAAATGTGGCAACAACACTTAACATGAAATTAAAATGATCTAAGGCACATTGCACATGAAACATGAGTAAACCCACATTGAACATGAAGTACAATTAACCCCTCATTGCACATGAATTATCATGAGTAAAAACTCATTGCACATGACGTATCATGATACTATACTTTACCCAATGCATTGGAGCGCTATTAGGGCGCACCCTTCTTAAACATTTAATTTCATGTATAAGTGTTCCACATGGATCATATAACATGGGATCAATCAACATCATAACTTATTCCATGATTAAGGAATATGGAATAAATAAATGAAATTAACATTAAATACATATATGTTCATAAAGGTGAATACCCTTGATAGAGACATGGGTATGTTATTCACTACATTGTGATCTTGGCTTAGAAAAACGCGGTGCAATTTTGGCAGCATAACAGCGTGACATAAGAATTCATAAAAATGGTTGGTGAGAGATAAATGGGTGTATCATCATATATAAATTAAATAGGTAGTAAGGGGGTCATATAGATACATGTCGTGTCAAATTTAATGGAATTTGAATTCATAATACAAAATAATTTCTTGAATGTAAATGAGGAGAGAGAAATCCCAAATGGAATATCGGCATGGTAACAGGTGTAAATGGATGGAATTAATGAGAAATAAAGGTGGTATATCATCATTAAAAAATATATAAGGAAGTATGAGAGACGTGAGAAACCATAACCCATCATTTATAATTGAAATTTAAAGGTAATATCATCATAATAAAAATTGGACAAAAATGAGAAAGGAAGAAATTCCTTATTTGGAAGTGTGATCCCAAAGGCTTGGAAGAGGCTTGAGAGAGGATTATTGGGAGCCTGGGGTGCCTTGGGTGGATTATAGATAGAGTAAAGAAGAGGTTCCATTAACTCAAAAGGCTTTGAGTGATGAGTAAGTGGGATCTTTTGTGGGTTTATATAGGAAAGAAGATGGAATTATTTATTATTTATGTTTGGGACACCTCACATTATACTAATCAAAACCACAAACCAGCCCATGGTTTTTGCACATTTTTTTGCCAAAGGGGAGTGGAAAACTATATTTTATACTTCAAATGGACGGACTTCTTAAAATAATAGGGTTGCTTATGTGGAGATGTGTAACACTCTCAAGGAAAACAATTAAAAAAGACAAAATGTTTTATAAGTCTTGGAGGGTCCACTAAAGCATTGTAAAATAAATAAAACAAATTATAAATGACATTATATTAATGGTAAGACATATATTGGCCTAAAATAATGTTTATAGTATTATGTTACATCACTATTAAGTCATTATGATATCAAAAAACACATTAAATATTTAAATGGTATTTAATTTTCACCCAAAAATTCGACTGTCTCAGAAAATAATGGAAATTTCATCATTGGATAATTTTGATGTCCTAATTCCAAAAATAAGATTAATTTTATCTAAATAATTTTCTAAATATTTGAATTTTTACTTTTAAAATAAAAACTGACATTTATCGTAAATTCATGTGTTTTGACAAAATAGCTTTCAAACCATAATAAAAATCACAATTGTATTAATAAAAAATATACGATCATTTATACTTCATAAAAAGTAATTTAATAATAAAAATATTTTATTAAAATATTATATAATTACAAAATCCATTAATTTATCAAAATATATTTCTTATTTGAATATTAACTAAAAATATTATTTGTGCTTTAAAAACTATTAACAAAGTAACAATAATAAAATAAATATATATACAAAAATAAGGTACATTTTCATATTAATAGGGTATTGTTACATAATCCCTAAAAACACCATCATATGACCTTAGCTTAAGGTGTGCGATTGTGACAGACTCTTGGGGTGTCTGGGATCACATCGCTTGAGTGGTAATATCTGTCAACTTCCACTTCTCACGTAGGCGGTTCCACTCAAGATTAATGTATTCAGGCTCATCTTGGGATTGGTCAAAAGTGAAGCCTAAAGATGAAACATCCTTTACAAGATCCAACAAATGGGATTTTCATCGGTCATGTCTACTGGATGAGGCCATCCCTTCCTTTGTCTGATTAAATTTGATTTTCTAAAACCCTATATTTATACTAATCATGTGATCAATATTCAACGACTATATTAACAATGGTCAAAATTATTAATGGTATTTTAAAATCCAAAAAACATAAAACCAAATAATTTCATATTTTACAAATCCATTTTACATAATAATACTTTTAATTAGATGAAGAAAAATTTTCATAAATGAAATTTTGGGTCGTTACAGGTCTTTCAAGACTTGGTCTCTTGTGATCAAGCAAATATTATGCAATAATGCACCATATCTAGGTAACTAGGGTTGGGAGTTAAATCCCTTTCTCTAGAATTTCCCCCAGCGGTAGTTGAGGAATACAAAAATGAGTTCTTATGACTAGAAGGAGCATACAAGGGAGCTGAAATGATAGTTTCCACCTCTCCAATACCACAAATTGTAGAATAAGATTCTTCCGTGTGTGGAGTGGCTAAGGAAATATTTCTTGAGACGATCATTAAGCTGCTTACATTTGAACACCTACAGTTGGAGGTCCCGTTTGAAAAAAAACGATCCTTCTTCCACATGATCATGTTCCAATTAATAATTTTGAATTTTTGGAACATAATTTACCAAGGATGATCAATTAATCCATCACAAGGCCTAGTGGAAGATGAATAACATCATTAACCTCATATAGGTAGGTGAACTTCCATAATTGGTGAGATCTCTCAAACATTGGTTGGTACGTTTGGGGACTAGATGTGTGGAATCTTGAACTCTTCATGCACTAGACCATGAAATTATTTTCCATAATGCACATGAGGAATAGACAGAGCTTGAACTAGTCTATAGGGAGAACAAATCCAAGGTCTACCCTATTCTTTAGAAAGTTTACGAAGATATTTCTTATATGGAGGAGTATGTGAATGAGAATACAACAGCTTTTGATACCTGAATGAGATCAAAAACAATACGAGGGCCCAACTGTAAGTGCTCAAAGCCAAGGAATACAATATAAATAATTTTTATATTGAGTGTTGAATGGAGTAGGTATGCAGTAAAATTAGGGAAAATGATGACTGCACTAAGTCAAACAAGGAGAACTATGGTCTCCCAGAAACAGTTATATGAGTCCACTCAAAGGAGGATGGATGAGCATTCACAGTAAATCACTGAGGTAGAGATGTAGTGGAATATATTTCCATGGGGAGGAACCAATATGTGGATATCCCACTAAAATATTTTTTCCCTAAAATTCTTGTTCAAGCATATTTATAATGCTTTATTTTATTGTTCTAATCATATTTCATTGATAACACTAGAAACCAATCCCTATTCTAACATTATTCATTCCCTATGTCAGAAAAAATGGAAAATAATGTGATTTAATTTTATATACGAATGGTATAAAATCATTGACCTCACAAGGTTTTCTATTATTGACTGACCATCGAATTCTTGAACTGAGAGAGGTTGTGGCTATAGTGAATGGATCCTTAAATAGACATCCTTCTTTTACCAATGTTCTCTAATTTCAAAATGGGATAATGATAGGGTTTTTGAATTCGACACAAAAAAAATATGTAGTTTGAGTCACAATGACAGAAATTTGGAACACAAGTAGTGTGACATGGAGATAATGCATAACTATTGACAGTGATCAGAACACATCATCTATAAAGTTAGGTTGAAATATAGAGGTAAAACGAGGTTTTACTATAGATAATGTTTTAGTCATAGAACTTCTCTTATATTTGTTTCCAAATCCTTTCAGGACGTTTGAAATAAATAGTTGGTGACATAGAGTGTAATGATACTAAACCATTAGTGGGTCCAATTAAACATGGAATAGGTTGAAGATCTAAATAATGGGAATGAGAATTGTGGAAATGTAGTGGTGGAATGTTCTGATTGAATCCAACACTCTTGAAATTATGCCACCATAGAATTGAGTATGTTGGTTTAGGAACATTTTTTGAACAATGTTAAAACCTATATCCCAAGTGAGTTTCATCCAAGATGATAAGAACTAGCTGAAAATGTGAATGATGTGGTAGATAACTAGCACCGATGGATATGACCTCTCAAGTGAGAACCTTGGACACCATGTAATTTTCTATCACACAATGATGGTGATTAAAATGCAGTTTACCATCATATGGAAAGGATGGTCCATGACACATTTTAACATCATGTGATGAGGATGTATCTCATAGTGAAGTTTTATATGATTGTGATGGTGAACACATTTTGAGGTCCACTGTCATATTAAATGTAGAGAAGTTTATAGTCATGATTCACATACCGTAATTCTTCATTTAGGGTTATAGAACTCAGACCATGTGGATTCATTAAATAGATTTGTGTCAACAATCCCGATTTAAATGAGGGCCTAGGAATCCCACCACCAAAAAAGTTCCTAAAATGATTTGTACATAGTTTAAATTCATGATTCATAGACATAAAAATCTATTTTATTGTTTTTCATTTTGGACCATGTGAAATAGTCTCCAGTGGATTGGTATACAGCAATAGAACTACAAAACCGACTTGAATGAGGGCCAAGGAGGTCCAACATCCCATATAAAATTCATGAGAAGACACAAAATTAATTTAATTTTGGGATTATTAGACTTAAAATCCTAGTTCAATATCATATATTTTCAACTATAAGATCCTTTGTGCAACTTGACCATATTGGTACACACCTTTCGAGAACTACTAAGTCCACAGGATTCATGATCGGTGTGGTAATTAAGGAATGGTAAAAGGTATTTCTTGGTATATGGATTGATGCATAAGAGAAGACAAAAAGGGTATTGGAATTCCACCAACATATATGAAAATGGAAAGAAGGTAAGTTGAGGCTTTTTTGGTCCTAATAAAGAGATTACTGGTAAATAGTGATCAATGATTTACCATGTTCGAAACATGGGTAAAAATTATATACCAGCCATGAATGGTGAGGGAAAATGTAGGCTGAACAATTGACGATGATCAAAATACATGATCCTATATTGGTTTCAAAATATAAATTTTGGAGTTATCACATTACTGGAGGTGTGAACAATTCCATGAGACAAAGCTATCTGAGGGTCTGTCTGGATTTGAGGGATGAAGAAAATCCCAATAGAGATACACTCAATGTGTTTAATGTGGGTTTCAAACCCTTATGAGGTCAATAATAAAAATTAATTTCATGATTCATTGAGCATGACAAATATTTTATGGAAATTGTTCTTAGAATATGGGCTCTTAATTTCTGATCATGGAGTTCGGACCATAGAGGTGTATCTGAAAAGGGAGATTCATAAAATTACTATTTAACAAACTCGATGTGAATGGGGACCATATAGGCCCACACATCTGACAAGATATTCTCAATAAAACATGAAAATAGATTAATATTGTAACTCCCCGACCCTAGTTACCCAGAGTCGTTGCATTATTACAAAACATTGGTATGATCACAAAAGATAAACTCTCGAAAGACCGATTAGTTTAGTTTCCTTAGAATCACTAGATACATTCATAATGGTTACATTACATCATAAAGTGAAAACTAAAAAAACATATTGTCCCACCACTCATATCCCCTAATACTATCCTTAAAGGTCATTTATAAAATACTTCTTCACATCCTGGGAAAAATAAAACATAGAAAGGGGTGAGCTCAAATGCCCAATGAGGATAACAATATAGCGGAAACTTTCATGAATAAGCATAAACATTTAAGGCAATTTATAACTAAAACAAAATACTTTTAAAATTTAACATCAGTATAATATGGAAAAAATAAAAATGAAATAATGTCATTTACTTATTCACATGGATATTCTACTAGTCGAATAATCAAATGCAATATCAATAACCACATTCATAATGATGGAATGCATAATTCCAGACTATCATAACCACGTAGGCAATGCCTTGTGCCAAGACTACAAATAAAATTTTTTCAAGGCCTTGTTCCAAGACACTATTTTGTCTCATGAGACCTACCGATGCATCGAGGAGCTATAGCGGGCTCCACCCATCACTTATTAATTCCAATGCATTCTTCATATGAATAGGTTTAAACATAACATAAACATTCATATTAAAACTAGCATACAAAATGTCAATACTTTATCTATAGACCATGAATGGTATAAAAATAACACATCCATAGTCAAACATATCACACAACCTTAAATACAATATTTAAGTTTTGTATCATAATAAATCAACTTCAAATAAGCTTAAAATCCATCAAAGGATGTTGACATAGATGAAATCAAAAATATTTGAGAGAAATATCTCTTTTTTTTAAATCATTTAAAAGTCAAATAATTATAAAATAAAACATTTACTTTGAAAATATCCTTATAATCTTGTAAGTAAATCTTCTAAGATTTTATAATGGTCAAAAATGGCCACACCCGCTGTATAAGTTAAAAAAATATTCTTACCTTAATTCTGTCGAAAAGGGTAAAAATGACCTTGTTCAGAAAATGACGAAAAGATTCCTTTATAAACATCTTATAAAATGTCAAAAAAGGGTATAAATGACTTTAAAAAATATTCTATAAAATAGTAAGAATGTTTTTAAATAAATATTTATGAAACATGGATTTGGATGATAAATAGTTCCTACTAGATAATTACGTATAAACAACCTCGGATAATGAAGAGATTGTGAAATAAACCCTTACCTTGTACTTTTCCTTTGTTGGGGGTATTTTAACCTCTTGTATAATAGTGAAATAATTTTTATTAAATTATTAAAGAATCATATACATTAATATGATATCATATATGATCTTTTAACATTGCTTTGTTAATAATATCTTAGTATTATCGTCGTTTCGGGTGTTAACTTATTCATTTTATTTTATATGTTTTGTTACATAAGTCGTGTTTGTTATGAATAGGTTGTATCTTATTCATATCCAGAATTATATCAAGTCCTTAAACATTATTTTTAATAATCAAATGAGAATTATACATGAATGGATACGATGGAGAATGAATCTCATTGCGTTCATGGAGACGGTAGTCCGTACGTACGCACGAGCGATAATATCATTCTTTTGATGTTAAATTAATATATAATTGGATGGTATATCAAATATAAAGAATCATTATAATGTTATATTTATTATTTTCATGAATTAAACATCATTATTATACCCATACAAATAATAATGTATTGAATAACAATTACACCACGACGTGGAGACGGTAGGCCATACGTATGCACGTATGGTGACATGTCATTCAAATGATAGATAGAATAATGAATATGGTGGTACCATATTTATAATACCATCATAGTATATAAAATATACTTGAGGTATTATTTTAGAATGTAAATAACAAATAAATAAGAAGTTGAAGAAAAAGGAACTTGAAAGAGGGTGGTGAAATCATTACCTCTTCTTTGGGTTCTTCATTATGATTGGATCAAAAGAGCTCCATAGGGTGGATTTATGATCAAACTAATGAATCTAGGTTTATGTGAGGTAAGTTGAAAGAATAATTGGTCAGGGTTTGTCCTAACCAAAAGGCTTTGAAGGTGTGAAGAATTGGTTATAATTGGTGTCCTTTTATAAGGGGGGGGAGGGGCTCTTTAGGAAAAACATAAAGTATTATTTCATAATAAATTCATATTCGCTTTGTAATGGATCCAAAGTGGATTATTCAAAGGATAAGGTATGTTTGGGTCTAAACCCTTTCAACCAATAGATCTTTGATAGGTTTGGGTCATTATATTAACTGTGTCTTTTATTTTTATCTCTTAGTTAATTAGTTTGACATTTACCATGTCACTTTGTATTTTTATATTATATAGTTAATAAACATACTATATACATCAAATAAACCCCCATGTGGTCTATTAATGATAAAACTATAATGATATAAGTCCTTTGGCCGAACATTAGTTTTTTAAGAATAGAATATCAGTTAATAAAATAATATTTGTTTTAAAAACTCTTTTATGTTAATTTTGACACTATTGGTATTTGATTTTTGTGAAAATCATAAAAGCATCATTACATTGAAAAAACATGATTAAATAAATACTAACATGTCATATTAACCTAAAAAAATAGTTTAATTCATTAAAAGTATCAAATTACATTTATTTTGATATTTATAATATCAATTATTTTAATATTTCATTATTTAAGTAATTACGGCATCACCATTGTATCATAATTAAATTAAATTATTTAATGTATAAAAATTATAAATAAACAGTCATTAGTTAGGAAATATTTCTAGCTTTCTAATGAGTATTTATAATAGAATTTATCTTATATATAACCCTATATTAAAAATATTTTAGTAATTAAACATTGATTTTATCTATTTTAACTCATCTTTGAATTAAATAATAATTAATGTCCTAATCTAATCCAAGTGGACCTAAATGATAATATTTTATTCCTAAGGTTTTTTTGTCGAGATACATTTGTCCAATAGAATTAGGACGTGTGTTAGGGTAATATTAATGTCTTTTTTACCCCTAATTACCCTATTTACTTTTAACCATGGTAAATATAAGTAAACAGTTACTATTCACCAAATATTATTTTCATCTCATAGAACCAAATTTTACTCCTTGATATTAACTATTTCTCTCAGATTTTCTAAATTCTACTCACAGAAGCGGTAAAATTACGTTTTATGTGAATTTCCAAATTCTCCTAGGAGGTGGGTAAAAGACGGTGAAAAGTTCAATAATTTTTTTTTATATATATAATTATTCTAAACTAACTCTAATGAATTACATTGAACTTATATAGGTATTATGTATCTATTTTGACCTTAATTAAATTTAAATAAAATAAATAATTATTTAAATAAAATTTTGGTTTTAAACTATAACTCAGTGTTTTTCCACTATTCATCAAAAATTGAATGTTTTTATAAAAATACCAAAAATTTACCCTAATCTAGTTTCAATATTCTGAATCCAAAAATGATGTCCATTTTGAAATATAAAATTTATAAAATTTCAAAATTTGGGTATTACTATTCATAACGGCTAGTTTGATTGGTTGTGGTGTGTGTTAGAACTCAAAGTTGCGTACAACACACACTACTATATTATTCAAAGAGAAGCGTACTATGGAAGCATGGGGTGTTACGTTCTCTCCTCCTTCAAATAATTTTATCCTCAAAATTTCTAGAATACTACCGCATGAAAATACTTGGGTGGTTCTTCATCATATGTTCCTTGGGTTCCCACATTGCCTCTTCCATCTTATGTTTTCTCCATAGAACTTTTACCAAATGAGTCTTCCGGTTTCTCAGCACTTGTTCTCTTGTATCAAGAATCTTGATTGGCTCTTCGTAATAAGACATATCGGGTTCCAGTTCTAATTCCTTGTAAGTGAGTACATGTGTTAGGTCAATCATGTATTTTCTCAACAGTGATACGTGGAACACATCGTGAACTTTGGAGAGACTTGGTGACATTTCCAAATGGTAAGCTGCAGCCCCAATTAATTCTAGAATTTTGAAAGGTCCGATGTACTTGGGAGTCAATTTACCCTTCTTACCGAAATGTATAACTCCCTTCCACGGATATACCTTCAAGAAAACATGATCTCTTACCTGAAATTCCAAATCCTTCCTTCAGTTATTGGCATAGCTCTTTTTCCTACATTGAGCTTCTTTGATGTGGTTTTGGATTAGATTTACCTTTTCCATCGTTTCCTCGACCAGTTCTGGGACTACATGTTTTCTTTCACCAACATCATCCCAACAGGTTGGTGTGTGAAATCTCTTTCTGTATAACGCTTCATATGGTGCCATCCGAATACTTGAATAGAAGGTATTGTTATATGAATATTCTACCAGATGTAAATATTGATCCCATAGACCCTGAAAGTCATGTGATTAATATCTCAACATGTATTCTAAGTTTTGAATAGTCCGTTCTGATTTTCCATCAGTTTGGGGGAGGTAGGCAGTGCTCAAATGAAGTTTAGTATCCAGGGATTTCTGAAGAATGTTTCAGAATCATGATGTAAAATGTGGATCATGATCAGAAACAATCAATAGTGGTACTCCATAAAGTCTCACAACTTCATTAATATATAGTATTTCTAGACGTTCAAGTGGTAGATCTTCCCTTATAGCAAGAAAATGTGCTGTCATGGAAATACGATTAACAATGACCCATATTGCATCATTCCTTCTAGGAGTCTTTGGTACCCCCATGACAAAGCCCATTGTAATATTATCCCATTTCCACTCCAGTATGGGAAGAGGTTGCATGACTCCTCCAGGCTGTTGCCTTCCAGATTTAACTTATTGACAAACCATACATCATGACACAAAATCACAAATCTCCCTCTTCATGTTGTCCCCCAAAAAATGTTCCTTCAAATATCTATACATTTTGGTTCTCCCAGGGTGTATAGAGAAATTGGAACTATGCGAATCATCCAACAATTCCCTTTTTAGATCAGGTATATCGGGAACACAATGTCTCTTCCCAAATTTCAAAATTCCATCTTCATACACAAAGTCATTCAATCTCCCATCATTCATAGCTTTAATCTTCTTTTTAAATTCATTATCAATGGTCTGAGAACTCTTTATCCTTTCTAATAATGATGGATTGGAAACCATTTGAAAAAGTATCAATGTTTCACCTTATATGGTTATTCCCATATCCAACTTTACTAGATCCATGAAAATTGGATCCCTCTCAACTCTCATCTTATTCAAAACTCCATGATCCTTTCTTCTCAAAGCATCTTCCACCTTATTTGACTTCCCTGGGTGGTATTGTATCATGCAATCGTAATCCTTGAGTAGTTCAATCCATCTACTTTGCCTCATGTTGTGTTCTTATTGTGATAAAATATACTTCAAACTCTTGTGATTAGTATAAATCTCACATTTTTTCACCATAGAGATAGTGTCTCCAATTCTTCAAAGAAAATATTACAGCTGCTAACTTAAATTCATTAGTAGGATTGTTTTTCTCATGAATTTTTAGCTGTCGTGATGCATAGGAAATAACCCTATCATTCTTCATAAGGACATAACCAAGTCCTTTCTTCTATGCATCACTATAAATAATGAACCCATCATTCCCCAATGGTAGAGTAAATACAGAAGCATTGACTAATCTTCTCTTCAGTTCTTCAAAACATTCTTCTCACTCTTTTGTCCAAACAAATTTAACACCTTTACATGTGAGCTTCATTAATGGGTTATCCAATCAGGCAAGATTGTGGAAAAAAATGCCGATAATAACCTTCTAAACCAATAAAACTGCATACCTCAGTTATACTCGTCAGTGTTGGCCATTCTTGGATTGCCTTGGTCTTAGAAGGATCAACGGAAATTCCAACCTTAGAGACAAGATGTCCAAGAAAAGAAATCTCTTGATGGAAAAATTCACACTTGCTAAACTTCCCATATAATTCATGTCTTATCAGGGTCTTCAGGATAATGCGTAGGTGATTTTCATGATCATCGTAGCTTTTGGAGTATACCAAGATATCCTCAATAAATACCACTACAAAATCATCGATATATTCCTTGAAAACAATGTTCATCAGATCCATGAATACAGAGGGTACATTAGTCAATCCAAAAGGCATTACTATGAACTCGTAATGAACATACCGGGTTATAAATGATGTCTTCAGAATCTCTTCCTTCTTCACACACAATATATGGAATCCAGATTGAAGGTAAATCTTTGAAAAGTATTTTTCTCCATGCAGTTTCTAAAATAAATCATCAATGCGAGGTAGGGGATACTTGTTCTTTATTGTTATAACATTGATTTCCATGTAGTCGATACATAACCTCATCGATCAATCGTTATTTTTAACAAAAAGGATAGGGGCTCCCCATGGAGAAACACTAGGGTGAATAAATCCATTATTACTCAATTCCTCTAGTTATTTCTTTAGTTCAACTAATTCCACAATGTCCATTCTATAAAGGGTCTTTGATATAGGCCTTGAACCAGGAATTAAATCAATGGAAAACTTAATTACTAATTCTAGAGAATGTCCAGGTAAATCTTCCGGAAACACATCTACATATTTTTTCAAAATAAGTACATACTCTATTTGAATATTCCTTTCCTTACCAATAGTCATTTCATTCTATTCCTCCCCTATAATTGATTTTAGTTGATCTATTGGGGGTGGATCTAGATAAGGATTAGGTGGTGATTATTCTTTTCAAAAGATAAGGTGTTCCTTATCATCATCATCAAAAATTGTAACCTCATTCTTCTTACAATAAATCTTCACATCATGGTATAAAAGTGAATCAATACTGAGGATTATATCAAACTCAATCATAGGTATGATGATGAGATTACCAGATAAAAAACATTTGTGTTCTCTAATAGGGACTGATTCACAAAACTTTGTTGCAATGATACTTCCCTTAGGAGTTTTAACTGACAACTCCCTTATTAAATCAAATTGGAAATAACTAATTTTCATAGAAAACTTGGAAGATATGAAATAATGTGATGATCTGGAATCAAATAAATCATTGGCTAAACTTGAGGAAACTATTAAATTACCTGCCACCACGTATTTCAGAGCTTCTACCTCAGCAGTAGTGATAGCATAAGCTTGGCTTTGATCCCTTGACCTTTTCTAAGGTAATTTCCCCTGACGCTTAGGAAATTCATTTGCATAATGTCACATCTCCCTGTAGTTGTAGAATTGAACATCAGTAGCTTATTTCTTCCCCTTGAAATCACAATCTTGTTGGCACTTTTTACCACACTTGTAACAGACTCCCATTCCTTTCAAGAGAGAATCGGGGTGTTTCTTCCCACATTTACTGCAGGATTGATATTCAAATTTTCCCTTCATCCCCTTATTTCCATTCCCACAGTGGTCATTAGATCTCTTCTTCTCTTTCTTTTCTTTAAAGTCAAAAGACATAGAGAATGGTTTTTCTATCTTGATAGCACATGATAAAATATCTTCATATCATGAGAAGGATTATGACACTAATTCTCAATGAAGAAATAGTATTAATCCATCAAAGAAATGATCAATATTACTTCATGGGTTACGTATATAATCTCCAGCATACTTTTCTAACCTTGTAAAGTTATCCTCATACTTTGCGACATTCTCATCCTCCTTTTGTCTGAGACTCAGAAATTGCCTTTCCATATCTGTTTGATGGTCACGATGAATGTATTTTTCTATGAAAATATCTTTGAACTCCCTACATTCCATATTTTATACTTTATCATCTTCATTCGTGTTTTTAATCAATGACCACCATTGATCAGCAGCTCTATTGAGGCGGTAAACTGCCATGATAACTTTTTCCCTTTCACTACTCCCCAAAGCCTAAAATATTTTTTCTAGGGAACTTATCCATTTCTCAGCTACCAATGCATTTGTAATCCCTTTAAATGTTGGTGTATTTTTTCTCATGAATTGATCTAACATTGATCCTCCATACTGCGGATCAGGGTTCTCCATATGGGTAAGTTTATTATTCATAACCTGAGTGAGTTGTCCCAGTATGGTAATTAGCTGATCATCACCAATTGCATCACTAGCTCCACTATAATTATCTTGATTAAGAGGGAAATCCCTACATGGAGTGCGTGCATTGATAAGGTTTCAATTCCTTCCACTAGGTTCCATTTCTAAACAATGGCATAAAATAGATCAGTTTATGATTTAAAATATTTAATTCCATACTTGTAAAACAGTTAACATAAATTGAATAGTTTATAGATATAATCCATAATAATAAAAATGTTTTCTTTGAGGAAGTATATACTCATAAACCCTTCATAATGGATTTTAAAGAAAATAAGAATTATCCTAAGCATATCCCCTGGGAGTGTCGTAACCATGAGTGCAGTAAGGCCCGTTGTCTTGCACCAGTTCCCATTCGAGTCCAGCTCAAAGTGGTGTTTTTGGGTTTTACCCCTAGGTACATCTGTTCCAGAGCCGCCTCAACCTACTTGTATCCAGACAGTGATGTATTGCTCGGAAAACTCACAAAATCACTACAACACCAAAATTCTAGGAAGTTCTTCTATACTAATCCTCAATGTTTATCTTAGGGCTATGTGCTCTAATCGAAGTTTATCTAAATACAGCTTCCAAAGTTTGTACTAAACTTCCTCTGATAAAAATTGTAATACCCCAGCCCTAGTTACCCATAGTCGGTGCATTATTATGTATCATTGGCATGATCAGAAAAGATCATGTCTCGAAAGACCGATTAGTTTAGTAGCCTTGGAATCACTAGATACATGCATAATGGTTACATTACATAATAAAGTGAAAACTAAAAAACATCTTGTCTGCACACTCATATCCCCTTATAATATCTATTTAGGTCATTCATAAAATACTTCTTCACATCCTAGGATAATTAAAACAAAGAAAGGGGTGAGCTCAAATGCCCTGTAATGATAACAATATAGCGGAAACTTTCATAAATAAGAATAAACATTTAAGGCAATGTATAACTAAAACAAAAGCCTTTTAAACTTGTACATCTTCATAATATGGAAAAATTAAAAATTAAATAATTCCATTTACTAATTCACGTGGATATTCTACTAGTTGAATAATCACATGCAATATCAATAACCACTTTCATAATGATGTAATGCATAATGACAGACTATCAAAACCACATATCCAAGGCCTTGTGCCAAGACCACAAATATGATTTTCTCAAGGACATGTACCAAGACACTAGTTTGTCTTATGAGACCTACCAATGCATCGAGGAGCTATAGCGGGCTCCACCCGTCACTTATTAAGTCCAATGCATTCCTCATATAAACAGGTTTAAACATAATATAAACATTCGTATTAAAACTAGCATACGAAATGTCAATACTTTTTATATAAACCAAGAATGGTATAAAAATAACACATCCACAGTTAAACATATCACAAAACCTTCAATACAATACAAAAGTTTTTTATCAAAATATATCAACTTCAAATAAGCTTAAAATCCATCAAAGGATGTTGACGTAGATGAAATCAAAACTATTTGAGAGAAATATCTCTTTTCATTAAATCATTTAAATGTCACATAATTATAAAATAAAACATTTACTTTGAAAATATCATTATAATATTGTAAGGTAAGCTTAGAAGATTTTATAACTGTGTAAAATAGCTGTACCCACCGTATAAGTTAAAAAACATTCTTACCTTAATTCTGTCGTAATGGTTCAAAAGGACCTTGTTTGGAAAACGACAGAAAGATTCCTTTATAAACTTCTTATAAAAAGTCAAACAAGGGTATAAATGAATATAACCCATATTCTATAAAATAGTATGAATGTTTTGAAATTCATTTTTATGAAACCTGTATGTGGATGATAATGAGGTCTCAATAGATAATTATGTATAAACAACCTCAGATAATGAAGATATTCTGAAATAAACCCTTACCTTGTACTTTTCCTTGGTTGGGGGTAGGTTAACCTCCTATATAATGGTGAAATAATTGTTATTAAATTATTAAAGATTCATATACATTAATATGATATCATATATGATCTTTTAACATTTTTTTGTTAATAATATCTTAGTATTATCATCTTTTCGGGTGTTAACTTACTCATTTTATTTTTTATGTTTTGTTACATAAGCTGTGTTTGTTATGAATAGGTTGTATATTATTCATATCCAAAATTATATCAAGTCCTTTAAAATATTTTTAATCATCAAATGAGAATTATACTTGAATGGATACGATGGAGAATGAATCTCATCACGTTCGTGGAGACGATAGTCCGTACATACTCATGAGCAATAATATCATTCTTTTGATATTAAAAAAATATATAATTGGATGGTATATAAAATATACAAAATTAATGTAATGTTATATTTATTATTTACATGAATTACACATCATTATTATACCCATCCAAATAATGATGTATTGAATAACAATTACACCACGACGTGGTGACGGTTGGCCGTACGTTCGCACGTATGGTGACATGTCATTATAAGGATGGATAGAATACTTAATATGGTTGTACCAGATTTATAATAACATCACAGTATATAGAAGATACTGGATTTATTATTTTATAATGGAAATAACAAATAAATAAGAAGTTGAAGAAGAAAGGAACTAGAAAGAGAGTGTTGAAAACATTACCTCTTCTTCGGGTTCTTCCTTTTGATTTGATCAAAAGGGCTCCTTAGGTAGGATTTCTGATAAAAATAAGTCCTCTATGTTGAATTTAGGGAATTTTAGAGAATAATTGGTCAGGTTTTGGCTGATCCAAAAGGCTTTTAAGGTGTGAAGAATTGGTTAGATGTGGTTTCCTTTTATAAGGGGGGAGGGCCTCTTTAGGAAAAACGTAATGTATTATTTTATAATAAATTCCTATTCTGCTTCTAATTTCTCCAATGTATATTATTCAAAGTATATGGTGGGGATGGGTATAAATCCTTTCATTCAATAGATTTTATACAGTTTTGGGTCATTATATTAACCTTATCTTTTAGATTTAACTCTTAGTTAATTATTTTGACATTTACCATGTCACTTTTTATTTTTATATTATATAGTTAATAAAAATACTATATACATCCAAGAGACCCCCAAGTGGTCGATTAATGATACACCTATCATGATATAAGTCGTTTGTCTGAAACATAGATTTTTATGAATATAATATCAATTATTAATATAATAGTTGTTTTAAAAACTCTTTTATGTAAATTTTGACACTATTGGTATTTGATTTTTTTAAAAATCATAACAGAAAGATTACTTTGAAAACACATAATTAAATCAATACTAACATGTCATATTAACCTAAAAAACAAGTGTAATTCATAAAAACTATCAAATTACATTTATTTGGATATTTATAATAACAATTATTTTAATATTTCATTAATTTGGTAATTACTGCATCACCATTGTGTCATAAATAAATTAAATTCATTAATGTTTAAAAATTGTAAATAAAATAAAATTATGTATGAAATATTTTTATCTTTCTAATGAATATTTATAATAGATTTTATCTTATCTATAATCCAATGTTAAAAATGTTTTAGTAATTAAACTTTGATTTTATTTCTTTTAACTCTTCTTTGAATAAAATAATAATTAATGTTCTAATCTAATCCAGGTGGACCTAAATGATAATATTTTATTCATAAGGTTGTTTTTGGCCAAGATACACTAGTCCAATAGAATTAGGACATGTGTTAGGGTAATATTAATATCATTGTTACCCTTAATTACCCTATTTACTTTTATCCGAGGTAAGTAAAAGTAAAAAAGTTACTATTCACCAAAAATTATTTTTCATCTCATTAAACCACATTTTACTCCTTGATATTAACCATGTCTCTCAAATATTTGAAATTACACTCATAGAAGCAGTAAAATTAAGTTTTATGTGAATTTCCAAATTCTCCTAGGAGGTGGTAAAAGACGGTGGAAAATTCAATAAACTTTTTTTATATTTAAAATTATTCTAAACTAACTCTAATGAATTACATTGAACTTATATAGGTATTATGTATCTATTTTTACCTTAATTATATTTTAATAAAATAAATATTTATTAAAATAAAATTGGGTTTTAAACTATAACTCAGTGTTTTTTCATTATTCATCAAAAATTGAATGTTTTTAGAAAAATACCAAAACTTCACCCTAAGCTAATTTCGATATTCCAAATCCAAAAATTATGTCCATTTTGAAAGATAAAATTAATAAAATTTCGAAATTTGGGTATTACTATTCCTAATGGCTATTTTGATTGGTTGTGGTGTGTGTTAGAACTTGAATTTGCATACAACACATGCTACTGTATTATTCACAGAGAAGCGTACCTTGGAAACTTGGGGTGTTACAAATGTTTTGATATTTAGACTATAATAGGGTCTATGGGTCTATAATAAAATGAATTTTTGTCCAGGCCTAAAGAAAAAATGTTTGTGAATCACTACATAACCATTAAGGATAAGAATCAATCAATATGTACTTATTGAAACATGGTGTGATGAAGGACTAACCTAGCTAAGAGCGATCCTATCAGATAAGGTAATTAAACCATGTCACGGTTGACATGGGGCATCCAATTTTCAGAGCATGGGGTAACAATTGTTAAGCATACAATACATATCATATGATGCATCAAGATTTTATATAGGGTAGAATAATAGTTTAACTTCCTGAAACAAATAAGATAGGATTTAAAAATTTAAATCATGAAACATAGACTATTGGGGATACAAATGGTTTAATATTATAATGCTCAGACCTTCTGAAAACAAATTAAGGTTTGCTTCTTGGACCATCGACTCTTAGTTAATGGTAAAAGAGAATAGATGAAGGGAGAAAGGGGGAATTCAAATAAATTTCTATAGTTCAAGAGTCAATACCTGACATTATAGATACTATAAGGCTCTACACCATGTGAAATGATTATAATGCTAGTTATTCATAGTTTCAAGCCATTCTGTATTAACTAAAGTGGTGATAAGTTTAAATTCATGAAATACAGAATATGAAAGGTGATTCCATCAATGATTTTTTCCCTATAGAAGAGGTAAAATCCAACATTAATGAGGATAATTATGGATCCTGCACCACACAAATACCAAGTAGAAATAGCATGTAGTTTATGGTTGGAACATGTTGAATAAAACCAAGTCTGAGGGGGTGAATGGTTAAATGGATTTGTTTTTTGGACCAATTTTAAAATTCATGGGAATTGTTTCATATCCTATAAGGATGGGAATGAGTCAACAAATAGTTCATGAACACAATGTGGTGAGGTGACCACATTGATAAGGGTACTCCTACTCTAGCGAGGGAACTGACGCATCCCATGATTATCATGTGGCATCTTATATATAAATCATAGGGTAATACTCATACCCTATAATGAGGAATTCTAATTTTGTGTTGGGTAGGATCATAGTTTAATGTCATTCATGGAGGATGTTATCTATTAGTTTGAGGTCATAGTATTCAGACCAAATATGAGGAATGTATTGAAAGGGAATGTGTTGTGCGGTGCCATGAAAAACCCGATGTGAATGAAGTCCAAGAATTACTCACACCACACAACATATCCTAGATAATAATACTTAATATAGTTTAAATTCATGATTCATGGACTTGGTGTAAATATTTTACGGTCATGTTTCATTGACCATCAACTGCTAGTTTATGGTCATAGATAATTGATCAAAGGGGTGATCACTCTAGAAGGGATATTCATAATGCAGTGGCATAATAAACATGATGTGAATACAAACCAAATTTCCCCTAACACAACATATGTTTTATCTAGTAGGATTTCATATAGATTAAAGTCATTATGCTCGGACTATAACTTTGTCCAATAGGCCAAAATGTTGACAAACATGTAGCTAATCCCAAGGAAAAAATGTCTAGACATCATAATATATCCCTTAATAATGGGAATCAAGGAACATGTAGTTGTTTAACCAGGCATGGTGTTAGGACAACATCAATAGGGTAGTCTTAGTTTAATGTGATTCATTTTGGATGATAACATCTAGTTTATGGTCATAGAGTTCTAACCAAGGGGGTGTGCTCAAAAAGGGGTATGCGTAATTTAGTGGAATAAAAAACATGATGTGAATGAGGACTAGTTAGGACCACACACAACATATCAATTCCTATGAGGATTGAATTAAGTTTTAATTCATTATTCTTGATATAATTGAACATTTTATTATCATGTTTCTTGGATGATGGTATGTTCCCTTTAAGGTCATATAGAGAGGATGACCAATGATACATAGTTTAATTCCATATTATGAATATGATGGTGTTATTTAGTTTATCATCAATCATCTATAATGATAATTATTACATAGTATAATGTACTAAAACTAGGAAATTAATTTTCCTTTGATTTGACACCAGACAAGCGAGAGCTTAGTGCTATTTAGTTTGATTTCAGAAAACTCTAGCTATCAGGGCTTCCTCACATGATGTGTTGTTTGAGGAACTTGGTGTTTGTTGGTGGGGTGATACACTCTCCTTATATATTAATCATAGAGTATTCACCATTGGAAAATCCCATATGAATAATTTACACTCCATCCAGCTTCGGATTCATCTATGGTGGCTTTCTGTTGGGTATCATTGGCATCCTGAGAGGAAGTACCATATCACCATGGAGGAAGGAGACGTTCCTAGATTTCTTTTTGAATTATCTTAATATTATGATCTAGTGCATCTATAGATTGTGATGGGAATGGATCCTACTTTCTACAAGGTCCTCCAACTCAGCTATGAAAAATTATTCCCTTTTTTGGCATTTTATAGTCATACAAAACTATTTGGAGTGATGGAAACAAGATCTCAATGGGCAGGACTACATTTTTTACGTACACCAGGGAATATGGAGTCAACTATTTGGAATTTCATGTCATTTTTTGACAGGATCAGTGATATTTTTTGTTCTTCTACAGAATATTTTTCTTCTTTTTTGTCCCATAATCTTATACATAATTTTGGATGGTGTTTTTTGGAACTCATTGATCAATCTATTTTTCTGCACATGATAACAAGAATTATTGTTGAAAGGTTTGTTGTACATGGTTTAAAAACTCTTCATATCAGTAGCCTATAAATTAGATTCTTTTTCAATGAGAATAGCATGTGGAACTCCAAATTTATGGCTTATATGGGAGCTCATAAATTCAATCATTGATTGGTCCATATATTCCATAAGCGGAATCTCTTCTGCCCACATGGAAAATAAATCTGTTTCAGTCGGAATGAGCCTAAATTTAAAAGCTCCTACTGGGGGATAGGTTCCCACAACATCTAGTCCCCATACTGGAATAGGACGAGAATACTAAGTGGTATATAGTGTCTCTAGAGGTCGATGCTCAAAATGGGCACGTAGCTGACATGTATGGAACCTCTTGGATAACTCGATGCATTGACGAATCATGGTTTGATAAAAATATACGAACCTTCAAATATGGTGGATAAAAATCACCCATGCATGATGGGGACCACATGGTTTAGCATGAATGTTCTATATAACCTAAGGAATCTCATCTTCTTGGATGAAATATAGGAGAATCCCATCATATAAATGTCTATAGATAGTCTCCTTGAGTTTGGTCACACTCTAGAGGTTGAACTGTAATGCATGGAGGTGGATTCATTCAATATAGGATGATTTGATGAGAGAGCACAATTCTGGACATATTTTACCAAAAACAAAATTCTATTTGTATGATTCTTCTATTACTGGGGATCCAGAGGTCCCAACATTGATGCACCAGTGACCAACTAATTTATATGATGGTTGTCCTCATCATTTGAGATAATGGGAGATATTTTACTCTGATGAACCACATTAATGAACAAATCATCATGGTCTGGCTTTCCAAGATAAGAAACTATATAAAAAATAGTATCATCTTAATTGTTCCTTGGTCAAGGTACATGGACTATATCTGGTTTAGATGGGAACCAGGCCATCATCTAATATGTGTATTTTGAGTAGGGGAATGAGGTCGAGCCTCTTAAAGATATATTCACCATTGATTTGTTTCAGGACTAACTCATAGTCTCCATTTAAATTCATGTGAGTAACATAAATATTGAGGGATAACTAAATAATAGTGATGAGAGCCTGATACTATACCTCAATTGTTTTTTAGCCTTTAGAAAAAAATAAGAATATGGATGAAGAACATGTCCATGGGTGATGACTACAATCCCAAGGCCTAACCTATTAATCAAGGGATCAATACATTTTATACCTATTGGGATTTGGGAGGCACCCTCAAAATGAATCCTCCTACACAGAATATATTGTTCAACTGAGAGGATGACTAATCTAGCATACAAACATCTAGAGGTGATTTTTCATGGGTCATATGATCATCCAAAAATTCTAGAAAATCATATACATTGAATTCGTTTAAAATATCGAACCTGATGATGAACTATTAAAGAATCACTACCCAACACTCTAGACTCCCATTTGATATTTGGAGATTTAGGATATATATTAGTGGGTATATATGGGACACCAACTATATCTCATGATACTATATATAATATATTAACTTCTACACTTTGAAGACTAGTGTGAGGTATAACTTATCTATAGGATAATATTTGGTCTCCATGTCAATGAGAATGTGACTAAGATAGTATAGATTATGCCCTCTTTCGTCATTTTTCCTCTGACATAGGAGGGCACTGAGAGACCATTCTAGGGCAGTGACATTAAGGATTATGGGCTTCCAAGATTTGAGTGGCATCAGAGTTGGATGATATAGATTGCACTTCTTGTATTCCTGAGAGTAGATCGGGCACTCTTAATCCTATTGGTAGATAGTTTCTTTCCTTATGAGACTAGAGAAGGGAATACACTTTTTGTCTAGATTCTTGATTAATTTTCATATGTAGGAAAACTGGCCATATAGACTACAGACATCCTAGAGGGTTCTTGTAAGAGGCATTCAAATGATGTCTTTTATCTTATCTAGGTCAATATCAATGCCTCTATATCTAAAAAGTTGATAAACTTACTAGAGGTAACCCCAAAGACACACATCAATGGGTTCATCTTCAAACTCAGAGAGTTAAGGAAGTTGATCACTTTATCAATATCTCTGGGATAGTCCTAATGTTGGTTGAAATATTCCACCAATTCATTCTCATAGTATTCCATTAGAATCCAAAGGATCGGTTTGAAGATGTGTACATAACCCACTGATAAGTGGCTCCCACATTATTCATATCAGAGGGCATGACTAGGTAGTAGAAGGTCCCTTATGGTTCCCTGAGGGGGGTATAGTTCTTATCTTTGGGTCCATCTGAATCTTATTGTATCTAGAGTATCTAATCATGAATGAGAGATTCTAGAATCTGAAAATTGAAGTGATAAACAGTTATATCATTGGAAGGCAAAAATCAACCTTCAGAAAATGGTGGATGGGGTTTTTGATGAAAATACAGACTATGAGATGCGTGTTCGTCTTCCTGAATGGAATGACTTTGGCTATCAATTTATGTTAATGAATATCCTTGGGGATGTTTCCTTTAATGATATTATCAACTTCGTATCTGACCACAACACCATGAGATGGGTTCATTTTTTGTTGGAGGATTATTGAACCCCAGATGACTTATTGGGAGACCAAGATAGTGGATAGAGACCTATGGGTTTAGTTATAGAATATAATTATAACTCCAATAAAATATATTGTAGTGTCGCTTCGGAAAATCCATGTACTACCTCTATTCCTCTAGAGGCATGAATATTTTGATCAACATATGCCCTGGGACATCTTCAATACCAAGGTTCATCTATACTAGATCTTTAAAAGTAGTGGAGACAACCTCTTTGAATTCAAGTGGAGGATATTCCAAATCCACATATTCATTTGAAGCATGGGGATCAATGTGAATAGATGGTTCATCTAGGTAGATGATTCTAGAGGAACACTATTTCATGCACGGGTGGTAATAGAAATTTTATTGAGGGGATCCTTTTCAACTGAAACCATGGAGATATAGGATATCGAACCAATTCCATCATACCTTCAACCATGTGGTCCACGATTGACGTCAAAGCAATGTTGATGGGTAATTGTATTTTGATTCAATATATCTCTATGAAATATATGGGAGTTGCACCGAATGGTATCTATTTGGGGAACTTCTCAGTACTTTATAGGGGTGGGGGTTTCTAGAATTACCAAATCCTATCCTGTCTAAGATTATAAGATAATCTTCTAATGATCCTTGAACATAGGACACTATGTCCTATTCTTTTGAAAATGAAAAAAAATCATCCCATGTCTGACACAGTGCTCTTCAACAATTGAATTGAGAGGAAAAAAGTATCATCTATGTCTATGAAATGATTTTCTATAGAAGTAATGAGCCCAACCAATTGGTCTGAACCTGATCTTCCTTTCTATTGTAATAGTCATCATCTTGTTATTTGGATTCACATGAGCTGAGGAGATATTATATACATTGATGCATTCCCACTCAACCATTAATGGATTACATGAGGAATTGGTGATAAGATAAGGGAACCACTGATAGATATAGGTCATAACCAGCAAATAATTATAGGTTGTATATTGTGAGACAACCATGAACTCAGTTCTTGAAACCAAGCCACTAAACTGTGTCTTCAATTGGATTTTTCCACACTATCTCTACTCAGTTATTACATAACTCAGAATCCTTAGGTCATAGGGGGCCAAATCTTCCTCAGTGAGTCCCAACTTGTGGAGAATTCAGGCCCGGATGAGGCTGATCTTGAAAGCAATGACTAAAAAATATCGATGGATATCTATTCCATTGAACTGGAAAGTGAGGTACAATACACATGGATTCCCCTTTATAAGGGAGAAATCATCTTATTCAGAGAACAAGATGACAGATATGAATTATATTTTCTCAACCTCGTTTTCATAGAAAGTCTCTAAGACTTATACCTTCACATAAAACTTGATGGTACTACTCAAGTTTTATACAAGAGCCCCATTTATAACTTTTGACATGAATAGGGCCTCAAGAATTGAGATCATCATAGGTATACTGGTGTGGTGCTTTAGTACATCGTACTTCCATGCCAGGTGCATATTTCTATTATCAGGGGTCTCTCTTTTGTATGTAGAATGACATGAATTGCTTTCTAGCCCACTAGATTCTATCTGGGGCTTGAAATATTATCCTACTCTTTAGAGACACTGCCCAAAAACACTATCAATGGACTATAGTAAAATTGAGTCTTGTATTTAGTTGTATGCATCTAATCATTTTCTAGGTTGGACTATAACTCCTAATCAATTATCATAGTCAAATAAGGTGGCATATCTAGTGGTGTGGGATAAAGGGATTGTGCCTTTAATGTTATATGAAAAACATGATGTCTGGTCTCATTAGTATGCATAGATTTTCTTCAAGCACGGGCTTGGGAATTCTAGTGGTTTACATTTCTAGAAATTCCTATTAGATGGAATTGATGGAAGGTACTGAGGGAACCGATAGGTTATTCCTTATAATTGGAAACCATGAAAGGGCCTACCATCATTATGGTATTTATGGATGTGACATCATACTCATCTTCTTTGTGGTCATCCAATGCTGGGAAGACCCTAGGAGAAATTTTGAACTACGGAGGCACGATGTCACCGAGCATGTGATATGGATTTGGTACCAGTAAGGATTTATTCATTCCCTTATTCCATCATCACCTACTCTTATAAGGCTAGGAAGGCTTTGGTGTGGATGGATATGTAGTAGGAAGAGAAGGTGTAGAACCTTTAAGAGGTTCGAGACTATCCATGTAGGCACTGATGACTCCATGGCCACAATAAACTACCCAAGGATCTATCAAGTAGAAATACATCAGGGTTCCTTGGATATAAAATTACTTCCATTCACAAAAATCAAAACAATCATTGTCTGTTTCAGTCGAGATATGTTCTACGTATTCCAAAACATCTCCTAACTAGAAAAATCCAATATCCATCGAGTCCTTGATCTAGTACTTTAACACATATAATTTTTTATGGTATTTCAACAAAATATTTTGTAATGGAAATGGTTAGGGAGATCTATGATATTTTCCTCATGGGGATTATTTGAATCTATTATAATTATAATTCTTTGTTCCAAAGCACCAAGCAAGTAACTTGAGACTAATGAAGCCTTAAAGGAAGAGCTATGATTTCTATTATATTGGAAGGTATCTAAGGATGCATGACTATAAAAAGGTGTTGGATCCTATTGTGGGGATAGAGCCACAATCTCTCACCTTAATGGTTGTTCTTGATGATGTAGTGTCTTCTGATTATATACTCTGTGAGGCAGAGCATGATAATGATTCTATGAGCGGTGACGTGATGATTAGTAAGGCTCCTCCTGTAATAGATCCAGGGGATCGTGATCCTCTACCTATATTATGGAGACAGTCTCATCCTTGGAGGCTATTCATTCAAGATCTTGAAGAGGTAATGGACCAGATTACTTAGTTTTCCTCAATGCATCGTCAAGATACTGAGTTTTGTTATGAAAATAAGGAAATATTCTCTTGAATTTATAATTAATGAGGATTGGGAAAATCTTAATCTTAAATTTTCTAAAAAAAATCATCAACATATTCTCCTGGGTGACCTACATGTCAAGAGAATACAAGAGCCCTTTACACCTGATCAAAAAGTTCACAAAACGCTCTTCGGTATGTTTATTTCACAAGAAGAGGCTGGTAATGCTTTTATTTCAAATGGTGGAGCTAACATAATAGATAATATCCTTATGAAAGTCATACCAACTAGTGATGTAGAAAATTTGAATCCGGTTGTACCATATTAATGAATTCACTTCTAATGTCAAAACAGAACATTGGACATTGGTTACCTCATGATGCTCCAGGGTTCCCATCATAGGACCACACCTCAAGATGAAGTGAGAGAATTTTTTGAGAGGGTAACTCATCGTATTTAAGGGGGAGAAGCTTTGACTCATACTGTATGGGGTCACTCTCATGTTGTTGACCCATTGCGGATATGTATTTGCACTAGGTGGGATTTAAACATCTCATGTTTCCAAGGATTTAAGGTGAGTTGTGGGAGTGGATATAAAATCATCCTTGGAAGGGATCTTATATTGATGAGGATACCTAACTAAGAATGTTTTTAAAAGTGCATTTCCTTAGTAATTAGGCTCAGTTACTCATGTAGAAGCATGATTTGGGACATGGGGAAGATTATCATGCTTCATGAATAGATTCAAAAACTCATATCTTGGTTGTCCCATACACTCTGGAATATTCCCTTTCGGGAAGAATGATATCAATGGTCTCAATTTCAAAAAAATGGATAAGGGGAATATTTTGATGACACGGTTTCCCTAGTGTATGATTAACATGATTTTGTCAAGGAGCACCAAAATCTGGGTGCTGCTAATCAAGGATCTCATCAATGATCCTATTTAGATTTGTGAACTCTTGGATAAAGTCGGGGATCCCATCAACTTTGACTACCTATTCCACAACATCTGGAAGATCACATGGATTTAGATGTCCCTTTACCCTGTTGGTGTTTCTACCAACAATTCACGATGTTGATGGATCCTCGATGCTAAATTCTCACCTCCACAGATGAGTGTAGATACCTGTATAAGGGTCCCCCAGGAACTACACTTCACAATGGAGAATATTTTCCTTGGACTCTATGTGAGTGACACTATTCTTATATATCTCATGAATAACTATGTTCACATTAACTATACCTTAATGAGAGTCATTTTCATGGATTTTTATGACAATTAGCCACAAAATGGGTATGAAGTGGAGGAGAGAATATTATCCCGAACACCGGACCTGCATATCCAGGGATGCCTCTTCCATAATTCCATTGATCAAAATGAGACTCTGGAAGATTGTTTTTTTGTTACTCTGGTGGTAGTTGGGTGACACATGGTGCTGATCCATTTGGAGTACTGACAACTTAAATATTCAACACAACTATTCAATATAATTGAAGTGCTCCCAGCTTCGGGGTAGCCCAATTGATGGTCATGGAGATGGTGGAGCATCAACTAGAGATTCTGATGAAAGCATAAAGTCTGGCCCTCTGTGATGGGATATGGGTTATGACTGTTTGAGGTTGTAATTTTCTAGAAGACCACTAACAATGGATCGGTAGATTGATTCTCACATATTATCCCTTTCTTATAAGTAGGGCCCTACTCTTGGTTGAAACAATCTATTATAGGTACTATCCAAGAGATAGGTAGTGGCACTAACATAAAATGGTGTGTTGGCTAGTCAGATAGAAAGGAATCAATTGAAAATTTATCTTCTCACTAAACTCTTGACCTTCTTCTAGGGGTGACACCAATAGTATCATCTCATCTCTATAGGATGAGGTTGTTTCCATTTCCTCGTGTGAAAGTGCAACGATGCACCTTTGTGACTCAACTAGAAACTCATTATATATCCTATTACATAATAAATCTACATGATTTCATATATATATATATAGAAAGGTAAATTTTTTATGATAGAGATGAGTTCCATGTAAGACTGTGGAAGGGATCTCTATCTTCCTCCACCTGAATGCACCTCAAGATGGATTCTGGGATTCTATGGATATCACCTTCACAGATGAAAATTGTCACCTACTGGGATATCTCCCTAGAAATTGATGCTAATGACTAGGGAGAAGGATCTATCATGTTTTCATATTCACCATTAGATTCTGAGAGGATGGTGGGTTTGACCATTATTTGGAGCTTCTTATGATTTTTCCTTCGACAGTGATGGTTCTCCCTTTCCTCCTATGAAGTCTATTCAGTGAAGGGTAATTTTTCAACTTGGAAATAGCCTATGTATCAGTAATTTTGGAAGTTGGGAGGAAATCCTCATTGAATGTTCTGTGATAAGAGAAGGTCGTCACTATAACAATCATGAAGTGAAGAGTGAAATCGATTATGTCTGTGGGAACATAAGGAGGACCTCGATGTTGAACAATTATGAGGGTACATAGGGGACCTTCATACTGTCATGATGAAGCACAAGGATAACCCTTTCACTAGTTAAAGTGGTCACATAGGGACCTTTATTATTACTATTGATGAAGTGGAGAGGGACTACACTTTTATGGGAATTGGGGTGGGGAGGAACTCTTCTTCCGCTAAAGGAAAATAGGGAGTTCATCCATGTTGACCATTGAAGGTGTGGGGATGACATGAACTATGAAATACTTAGGTATAGAGAGGGCCACCATAGATATTATAGATGAAGATGGTAGGTTATCCTCTCTATCATTGTGGAAATGGGGAGGAATTCTATATTGATGGTTAATGATACATGGAGGGCCTTTGCATTTATATGTTTTGGATCATAGTGGACCTCCACTAAAGCTGGAGATGGTACATGGATGTCCTTCGTGCTGATTGTGGGATATGAGAGGACCTTTTCTTGGGTGAGGGATGTAATTTGGAGGGCCTTAATGCAATAACTCATATTCTATAGTAGGATTATAATACTTATCTATAAAACCATCAATTAAGAGAGTCAACCCAGCCTTCCTATGAGGTAGTTGAGGTATTGATCCAAATTAGACAAAGACTGTTCGATGATCGTAGGTTACAAGGAGTATGTGGAATACACTAGTGGGTTCCAAGGACACATGACAATTGGAAGATGATTCTCCTCGATTATCATTCTCCATAGCATATTCTTTATGATGGAATCAGGTGGTATGGACTGGGGATTACAATGCAGGGGTGTAGTTAACCTTTTCCTCAACCTAGAGAAATGGTTGGCGTTCGAATATACAGGGCCTAGTGGGATCCCTCCTTGGATGCTCCTAGGTAGTCATCGTATTTAGGATGGATTAGACATCACTTAACTCCTAGGTGTAGCAGAATGAGTCACGGGATAATTCCAGGTATTGTCTCCCAAAGTGATTCACTATTGGGGTGTGGATATTCATGTCTCTAAGATGTCTTTGGGGACAACAATTTCAATGAGTTACTGAATCCTATAGGTGTTGTAAATCCATATCCCTCTTGGTAATGACTCCCTCCTGCTTGTACCAACATTTGAGTTTCATCACCAACCTCCTATGAATGGTTTACGCGAGTGAGGTAGGTGTGGGTTCCCAATATCCATAGTCATGGCAGAAGTTTTTGAAGAGGTGAAGTCGCATGGGATTGCAACATTGACATTCACTCTTCCCTTATGTCTGTAGGAATCAAGTGGCTGGTTTCCTTCAACTTGGGTCCTTCAAAGAAGGAGGAATCAATTATCATTATGGATACATGGAAAAAATTTAAAATTCCCCATCCTCATCCAATGTTACATACCTAGAGAAAGATATATATTCTCTGAAAACATCACCGAGTGGAATTCCCAATGTTTAAGTTCCCTAATTTCTAGTGATTCGCTTACTAGGCCCAACTATTTTCTTAATAAGTCAAAGAACAAGGTAATTGGATCTAGTGACATGTTCATCTATAGATGTCTCAAACACTATTAATCTCCTTCATAAGGAGAATATATTTACATCTTGTTAACTATTTATATTTCCAATTCTTTCACCGAGGTGTACCCACATGTCTGCAACATAGTTTTTCCCACACTAGCTGGTCATTGTTTCCATGCATTCCCTCTTTCAAATGGTAGGATGATATCATCCTATTCAAGGGTGATTGCTTCTCCTTGACCAAAATATGAAGATGGTATGTTAGTTACTCCTTCCATGGATTCATCCTTGGAACTCATAACCTAGACTGAGTCTCCATCATAATGTTAAGTCATGTTCCTAAAATTCATTCCTCATTCCATATCTATGTGTAACATGTTTAATTACACTACCACTATCGGGATATTTCAACTGGTCTATATAGGTCAAAAACCATATGTTAGGGGAGTGGTAATGTTGGTATTCACTATTATATCTAGATCCTATAGCATTGGTTAACTTTTTTCCTCATATGGGGAGGGAATATCATTGAGTAATCTTAGGCATGAAAGCTATGGCATCCCATATTTACTATTGGGTATATAATACCAAAGGCGTATCTTCTGAGGCTTTCACCTTAGGTATCCCATATTTAGAATGAGGTAGATGATGTCATTGGTATATCTATTCAAAGGATTTAACCTCATGAATCCCATTCTTATCATGACAAAGATGTTTTGTAGAAGGTTCATGAGTTTAACATATTGTGAAGTCAACAATGATTCATCAAGATTCCCCATGGGTGTAGATTAAGGAGATGTTTCCCTAGAGGTAATATGGAATACCTGGATCAAGAAGGCACATAGACAAGTGTGAGAACTTGGGTTTACCATTAGTATGTATTGAACCTTAGAGAGGTGTTCTATATACAATGATTTCGATATAGGGAACAAAACCCACATAGTTCAACACTACAGTTTAAGATTCTGTGGCAGGACCGATCAATGTTGTTTATCATCATGTCGTAAGGATGCTGACACTGCTAAAGGAGTATTAGCGAGGGATGGTGTGGGTAATATTCTTGGAAGATTACACTCACAATAGGATTTCTCTTAGTTGGATTTGGTGTTGGTTTGGATATTATCCATTGAGCTACCCGAGGAACCCATATGAGATATGGTATCATAGGTGAGTGGAATGATATTCCCAGGATGTGGTGGCCTAAGGAAAATCCAGATGGATACAGATGATGGGTTTGAAACGTAGGGAGTCTTTTTACGTATCCTAGTTAGTTTGGAATCAAATTCCTCATTGTTAAGGATGTTTGAGGCTTTCACCAATAGAGGAGGCCCATTTTGGGGGTCCTGATTAGAGCTTACGCATGGATGTGTCTGATGAATATTATTGGGATATATACCTAATGAGGAGGCCCGAGGAATGGATTGGGTGGATGTATTGATCATTATTAACCTCTAATCCCACAGGAGTCATTCTCAGTAAGAGAAACATGTGTATGTAGCAGATATAATAGTTGTGTTGGGAAATTTTCTCCAACATAAGATAGTGTGGGACATACACATGAATGTTACCATAGGAGGATTTCATTCCATGTCAAGAGGATCCCATTTCATGTGAGTCATACATTTAGCATACTAAAATTATGAAATAAGGTATTTGGGATTATACATTGATCTTCGTGTTGTTGGTATCTCATCCAATAATTGGGAATGATAGTGTTGGGATTATTCATAGAAGTGACCCTATTTTTGGGGTCTCATCACATGAAGTGTAGAAGGTGTCATCTCATGATCACCATAACTGGAGAATTCCATTTTTATTAAATAGGGTAAGTATATAATGTTATTTCATGTGTTGAGGATGTTGGTTCTAGGATGTTTTTCAACAAGCAGCACAGACATGGGGAACTCACTCATCACCCCTTAGGATTAAATAAACACCACTCATGCACCTTTGAGAGTTGAGTGGATTTTCTTATGATAGGTGTGAATCATTTTTAGGAGTTCTAAGTCATAAGTCCTATGTTAGGGTGCCTTTCTTGGGAAGCAACTGTCACTATCATATATATGATGAGAATAAGAAGGTAGGTTGGAATCTTATCCTTCACTTGAAATGGAATGGGCCACCAGAATGGATGGCACAAGTCACATAAGGACTTGAGGTGCATCTAAAAAAATAATAGATGGGTGTGGTTGTTTGGATCCCTCAACCATCGGGTAGAGGTTTTAATAGAAGAAATGTGTCATGAAGAAGCAAATGAAGGGGGATTGAAAAATCATAGGACCTTGTGTATAGATGCTTCATGAATATCATGTGCTTTGTGGAGGTTAAGGGATGTTTGAAGTAAGAGGCTACAAAAAATAGAGTGACCATGCCTCAAACTAAAGTCCTAGATTACGAAAGGAGTGATTCATGAATAATTACTACATCATGAAGCCCCACATACCCCATAAATCCTTTTTCACTCATGAAGTACATAGTCATTCATGAAATATAACCCCACAAAATACTAATGTTTTTAGGAACAAATAAATGCGAGTTTTGCGAAGCTCAGATACCTTCGATAATCCATTATTGATATGGTTCATGATGAACTGGTGCCTTGATAATTGGAAGAAATTTATAAGTTTTATGGTATGGTTATCCATCCAAAAATAACTTAATAAAGGGATTTTATATACTCAATGGGATTAAATATTGAAGGAGGCAGTTTGTGATGAAAATTTTCACTTTGAAAATGAGCACATCCCCATCAGACTCATTGTGATCACCGTAAATAATTTGTTTAGTTTCAAATAATCATCAAACTCATGGAGGGTGAAATCATTCCATTATGTGGTCATAAATGAAAGTTTCTATCCATGATATTCATAAGCTCCAGAGGTGCGAGAAGCCACAGAGCTTCACAAAGAAGACACTTAGAAGCGTTTTGGTCTGTTTTCAGACATGATTTTCTTCGAAGTGGCTATGTCTCTCATGACTATTCTCATGGAATATATTTCAGTGCTAAAAATTATGTTTTTGAGGATCTAATGATTATAGTGAGGTATTTGATGATTATCAGGACAAGTATTGAGATATAAATTCCTCAATTCTAGTGGGATAGAGTTGATCTAGGGGCACCATCGATTTCCCTAGGACCCTCTCGAGGGTTAATGGACCTGGTGATAAAGATTGACATCTAAATTCCCACTTACCAGTTGTATGGGATTTTCCCTTATCTGTTGCTGATATGTACTAAACCCTCATGGTAATTGGTGATCTGATAGAGGGAAGAGGTGGAAGATACTCCACTAGCCTGATGGGATGGTTTCTCTCTTGGATGGTTTTTACAACATCCTCTAATTTGAAATATTTTATGTGGCACAATTGTGCCCATGTGGAAGTTGGGAGCAATGGCATCACATGACGGGATTCAGTTTCCATGGGATGTTTTGAATTTGCTTGTAACATCATCTTTTATGTCTTAAATAAATTCACGTAACATTGAGGGGACTTTTTTGAAGCTCCTCAGGCTTTCCTATCTATCTGTTTGTGATGTCTTCACACTATTGAAGTGGGGTAATTCAATTATAGTGACTGACTGACACACATTTTATTCATCCCCTAAATCTCACTAAAGGCTATAACATTATGAGACAATGTATCTGATGTGTTCTATTGTTCTAGGGGTGGCATGAAATGTAAATCTCTATACATTTCCTATTATTGAATTCTATAATGACCCAAAATACTATCAATGAAATTTCATTTATTATAATTATTTTTTTTATATTTTAAATCACAAAAAATGTCTTATAGATCAAAATAAAACTTTATAAATGATAAATTAATGAAATAAGAGGCCTTTATAGATTATAAGTAACAACTAATGATGTAATAGTAACATAACCTTTTGAATAGTAACATGACCATTTAGAATAGTAGTATGACCAATAGAATAGTAACCTCACCTATTAGATTATAAATAAAATATAGGAATCTTATAAATATAAATATGATATAATTATATCAGAGTATAAGTTACTAAATAATTTAAAAATTATTAATTAATAATTGGTATTTCGGTAAAACAAAAATATTTTTTTAATGTTTTATAATAATATTAATTTTTTATATGAAATTTTATATTCATAAAATAGATTCGTAAATTAATATTTTTAATCTTATGATTATAATATTATTTTATGAGGCCATAATTAATTTTTAAAAGTGTTATTAAATCAGTTATAATTTTAATATTGGTATTTTTTTTATTAAATATTTATTTTAACCAATAATTAGATTTATCATATAGAAAAAAATATTTTCTTATAATTAAATTCTTTTTTTAATTCAACATGTTGAAAATTGGTATGATGGAAGTTTTTGTATTTTTCTAAAATATTTAAAGTGTTGGTGAATAGTGAAATGCGATAATTTTCAGTATATGCTAAATACAAGAATTTTTTAGCCATGAATAATGTATGGATTTTGTAAGCACAATTATATAGAACTAAAATTATCTTGTTACCTTTTATAGTCATAATGATAAACAATATTTCTTGTCCTGATCCAAAGTAATAAACAAATGAATTAAATAAAAAAAACACCCATCCCTCTGTTATAAATACCACCCCTCACCACAAATTATCCAAACAACTCCATATCCTTGACGCTTGTAAAAATTATGAAAAATTCTTATATAACATATATTCCCTAGGTGATTTTTGTTCTCACCATAAAACCATTTCCATGTCCGTTGAGGAGGTTTTGAATGAGGTGATAGTCAAGAGGTCAAACCTTTTCTCTCTCTCTGTTTCAATTTTTCTTCTTTTCATATTGTCCTCTAACCTCAATATCCAAATGTAAATGATAATTATAATATCACACATATACTGGAATTTTATTTTATTAATGGTTTATCCACCATCAATTCTCTTTTCTTTTCATTTTGTAATAAAAATAAAAAATATCGTCACTGAGTGGTCGATTCAACACCTTAATGGATGGTGATTTTTCATTTTCTAAAACCACCTTAAAGGATTTTCATAACACCATTATAAATGTTAAAAAATATTTTAAAATATTTATTATGACTTATTTAGTGTTATCAAACTAGTATATATATGGTATTGAATAATAGAACAAAAAATTACATCTACAGAAATAATATAAATTGTTATTAATAACATATTATCTAATGAATCATCCCAATATTTGTGAAAAATATAAGATCATTTAATCATATGGATGTTCATTAATAAAATTAAATTTCAATAAAAGTTAAATATTCTCATTTTACATGATCTTCCTCACACATATAAAATTTAGCACATCATGAAAAACAAGGGAAACGAACAATCCTAAACAATGAAATTTAATATTATTACTCATCCTTGATAAAATTATAATAAATAAAATTAATGTTTAAATTATCTTTAATTAATTAAATAATTAATCTAATTTTATTATCCAAGACATTATCTTCAATTGCAGAATACTTCTGGACTTAAAGTAGTAGAGTACCACTATCAATTATATTTGATCATGATCCAAAATTTACCTCCAATTTCCTGAAAAGTCTACAACCTGATCTAAACACTATGTAGAAATTCAGTATAGTCTATCATCCTCAAAATGATGTCCAATCTGAGTGGCCTTTTCAGAAAATAGAATACATTTTGATGGGATTTAACATGGACTTTAATGGAGTATGTGACAATAATATACCTCTGCTTGAGTTATATTACAATAATAGTTTCCAATAATGAATTAAAATCGATCCATATGAATCCCATTATGGAAAATGATGTATAACAACGACATATTAGGATGAAGTCAGTGAACGTCAGCTTCTATGACCTGAAATGGTCAAAGAAATGGTAAAAAATGTGAAGAAAATTCATTATAAGATATAGGGATCACACAGTCAATAGAAGATCTCTGTAGACAATCATCGACAAGACCTAGAGTATGAAATTAGATATATGGTATTCCTCCACATATTTCTGGGATACCCCACTATTGATCTCTCCCTCAATGAGGCAAGTGATCATCCTGAGTTTCTTTAGGCCATTATTCAAGAGAATCATCACGTGAATTTACATAATATTGTGTTCAAAGATGAAATTGATAGACTTATCTTTACTGGAAGCACTTTGGGTAAGTTTTACATTAAGGATTTTAACCATGTGAGGAGGGGTGCAACCACTCAAGACCCATGGGGAGTGATGTTGTGGTGCAAGGAGGTCCCTTCCAAATTCAATTTCATACTGTGGAGAGTGAGGAGTCGTGCTTTTCCCACTAAGGAAAATATTCAGTGCATGGGAGTGGGTATCGCCTCCAAGTGTTGGTGTTGCTGCAATCCCAATTAAGAATTTATAGGGAATATCTTTTTTGATACTGAATGGGATATGTGGGTGTGGAAGGATTTCAGGTCCTATGTGAGATAGAGCAGGCGGGGAGGGTCGTAGGAGGTTTTTCTCAGGAGCTGGTTTAACAAAACGGAGGACAATGGCGCTAAGAGGAAAGCTCGGGCCATTATACTTTTGGCGGGGTGTTGGACCCTGTGGACAGCCAGGAACAAGGCAATTCATAAGGACCTATGGAGTTCTCACACCTGCATCAAATTGAAAATGAGGAATCTACTGCAATTTATGGTTCGGCTATGCACAGCATGTCGTGGCGCACCGTCGGTAAGGGCCCTAACTTTGAACTCTTCCTTTCTCAATCAAATCAATGGCTCTGGGCAGGGGAACTAGGTTCGGTAGCATCCTCTACAGTGGACTGAAACATAACACGGATGGGTCCTTTTGGGGGGGTAGATGTAGGGAGGAGGTGTAATCAGTAACCATGAGGGGGCTTTCATTGCATCCTTTTCGGCCTTCTACAGCAGGGATGATTCACTTCAGGCGGAGGCGCAGGCGATGGCTACTAGATTGGAGATCTATAATCAGAGACAAATACTGCTCAATTTGGTGAAAACAGATTCATTCATCCTATATAAAGCATTATCCGGCTCAATACCATCTTCATGGAAAATTGAGCACATCATCCGAAAGTGCAAACAACTCTTGGGCAATCACACCAAGGTCACTCACACATGGAGGGAGGGGAACATGGTCACAAACTTATTGGCGTTCATGGCTTCACTAAATCAAAGTATGTCCATTTTCAATAGTTTAGGGTCCTTCCTTAAGGAAGGCCTCAAAGATGTGGTTAATGATGCTCTTGGCCTACATTTTTTCAGACCCCCATGATACTTTTGTTCTTTTCTTCTCCAAAATTAATAAAAAAAAATTACTTTCTGTCATACTATATCCCACATAATTATTTAATTCAGAGGTGGTACAATTAGAAAATGATATCTTTTATGAGGAGTAATCGATGAAGGTCATGGATCATATAGATAATTTTTTATGTAATAAGTCTACCAATATATTCAAAGTACTAGGGTGGATTCATAAGTACAAAGAGGAAACATGGGAACCAGAAGAAACAGTGAAGGAAAAGTACTCACACCAGTTTTCCCCTTAGAATGTAAAATTAAATTTCGATGGTGAAATTTATTAAAATAGGAAGAAGGTAACAACCCAAAATTGAAATAATGATATTTAAATTCTCAATGTTATGTTATATAGTATAAACCAATTAAAAAACTCATATAGATCACGAGAAAAGTAAGTGAAAAGTGAATGAAATAAGGGGCATATCTAGAATTTAAGGAACATATACCGAAAGAATAGTAACATGACTTTTACAATAGTAACATGATCATTAAGAATATTAATATTCCCAAAATAATAGCAACCTCACCTATGAAAATATAAATAATATTTATTTATCTTTAAAATAAAATTGTGATATAATTATAACACCTTATAAGTTATTAATTTTTTTTAAAAAATGATAAATTAAGTATTGTTATTTTAATGAAACCTAAATATTTATTTACAAATTTATAATTAATATCATGATTTAAAAGAAAAATTATTTTCATAAAATATATTCCTAAATTAATATTTTTTATATTATTTATATTAGATAATTTGATGATTCATTAATTAATTCTTCATTATGTCATAAAATGAGTTATAATTGTCAAAGAGATATTTTTTTGAGTAAATATTGATTTTATTTAAAAATTACATTTATCAATTTAGGAAATTTATTTTCATAAAATGGATTGAATTTATTAATTCTACATGGATAATGTTGGTTGGGGTGAATTTTTTTGATATTTATAAATAAGTTGAATTTTTGGTTATTAGTGAAATAAAACAATTTACGGAATCAGGTAAATACATGGATTGTTTAGTTTTAGATGAATAATGGATGATGTAAGCACCATTATCTCCAACACACATTCTATATTTAATATAAATAGTCACTGGAATCATCTCTATTTCATTTCATGAGGAAAAATAATAATCAAATGCATATGATAATCAAAAAAGCCATCTCTTCAACTATAAACACCACCACCCGCCACATATTCTCTCCACACCTCTAAATAATTGAATATTATCCAAATTATCCCCAATTCCTACCCAAAAACTATTACCCACGTTCTATTATTTCTTCTCTAATCAAAATTACATTTCCAAGTCCATTAAGGAGGTCCTCAAGGAGGTAAAACTCAAGAGGTAAAACATTTTCTATCTCTTAATCAATTTATCTTCTTTTCTGTCACTCTATAACCAAAACTATCCAAAGGGACATTAAAATTAAATTATAACACATAAAATGGAATGATATTTTCTTAATGACTTATCAACCATCTATTCTCTCCTCTTCCACATTTATTCTTAAAAAATTAAAACATCATTTGTATAGTGTCAATTCACCGCCATCAGGGACGACGATATTTCATAATAAAGTACCACCTTTTAGGATGGTAATAAAACCATTATAATTGTTAATGAATCTTTTCAAATTTAGATTGGATCTAATTAATAATTATTTAACCATTATATATGCATGATACTAGGAAATATAACAAAATTAGTTCTTGATGATTGAAAAACCAAAAAAATAATCAAAACAATTATCAATAACATTGTATCTAATGAATCATCCTCATATCTAGAAAATATATATACAAGACCATTTAATATTTTTTATAAAAATTAATATCAAATATTCTCAATTCAGGATAACTATTCTCTTTTTAGATGATCTTCTATACATGTATACAAGTGAAACGATCATTAAACCAAGAAAACTAACACTCAAAAATAATGAAATTGTATATTATAACTCAAAATATTTAAATAAATTAAATTAATAAAATTATAAAAAATAATATAAATGTATAAAACTTTTGGAATAAATTAATTATTGTATCTACTTTTATAATCCAGGAAACTAAGTTCATGTGTAGAACACCTCTGGTCATTAGGTAAGTAATTCTTTCTGAATATCCTTTTTTCCTTAAGGTTATGCCTCTTATCTCATCACACCAATTTAATTATTAATTATTCATATTTACATATCCTATTTTATGTTTTTATGTTCAAAAAATATGTACATATTTCAATTTTTATTTATCTGATTGGAAAATGCATGTTTTAAAAGGTTCTCCTATCAATTCCTCTCGATAAGAAATCCCGACTAAATAGAACTTCTTAATTTCTTACCCATTTTCAGAAGTCACACATAATTATCTTTAATCCACCATAATTTTTATAAAATCACTCAATTTATCATGAAAATCTATCATTGTTCATTTTTGGTTTTATATAAACCATTACTCTTTTTTCATTTTAAAGACTCTGTAATATTTTTCCTTAAACTGTAATAAATTTTATTATTTCGAAAGTTTATGAAACACAATTTTCACATGTTTCTCACATAAATTGAACATAATTAATATTTACCTAAGAAAATTATCACTTATCAATTTTCATGTATGTTTTAAAACTATTCTTTCATGGACACCTTTATGATATACTAACTTTTTATGACTTATGACATGATTATGATACCCATTTCTTTCTATGGGTAACCATTATGTTTATAGATGATTCTTAATGTGGATGGAAAATGAATTAAAATATTATTATGAGTTTTCCTAGATTTTTCTCCAATGCATTTTTTAATAGTTATCCTCGTGAGACATCATGTTTAATTTTATTGGTGGTCAGCCTTTACTCATGCTCCTCCATGTAAAATGGTTTTGGTGGTTAGCCTTGACTCACGCTCCTTTATGTATAGTAGTCTTGGTAGTTATCCTTGAATCATGATCCCCCTTGTTCAGTGACCCTTGACTCGTTCTTATGACATGCTTTATGTTGTTACTACATTCCCATGATTCTATGTTTTACATATTATTCTTCCTTAGGTTTATTAATGATCCATTTTTTATGTAAAATATTATGCATTCAAACCTGTGTTCTATTATTTAATCATATGTTTATTGCCTTACTGGGATTAAGAGAACATTCATTTTGTTCTCGTATTCCCTAGGTTATTATTCATTTATGTAAGGGATCAAAGGATGTTGTGAGCAAATTACAGATGATAAATAAAGATATATTTTTAGAATGTGTTCCATGATTCATGTTTTATATATCAAATTTTCCATAAGCACCAGGAATTAGGATACCAATATTATAATTGATGGTTAGTTATTCTTAAACTCAAGTAAGAATTTGTGTAAAATGATAGGGTTTCTATACTAATTCATGATGTGGCTTCAGATATTAGATATCAAAAAATTGAGATTCAGTAGCAGCAAGCGTGTTGCATATTTTCATTGAGCCTTTCCTGTTTTGAGTCCTGGGCTATGGAGATAGAAGCTAGGTCTTTCTCACAATATATTATCTTGATACTCTGTAGGTTAACTTCTTATTCTGGATAAGGGTAGTGTCTAACCTTCAGTCATTGATGAGTTTCCCACAAATTTAGGCATATATAAGGAATTCACATGTTTACTAGGACTTCTAGTATCTTATATTAAGTGGTGGAGAAGGTATAGAAAATAATGAAGATGATGTTTGTGGATAACCCTCCCATATTTAAAGGTGGTCTTCCTCTTTATCATACTTCCACACCTTTATCTATTTAGAACATAGAAGGTGATTCCTGGGGACCCCTGATGACTAGAGTGGAGTTTTTCTGGATGATTATGGGGAACTATATATGGTTTACCTTGACGATTTCAGAACCTCTATATAAAAAGGTGTTTGAGTTTTGAATGCTTCTATATATAGAGGTGTTTGAGAAGGGAGAGGATTCCCTTTTCCATGGATATATCACATTGGGTAGGTTGACCATGATGGATGTCAGGTGTAGATTCCCTATGATCAATCTCCACACTTCCATAAATAAGACTATCATGGAAATGATAAACATATTGTTTGGCTGAAGAGTTTACGAACTATTGGTTTGTTGAGAATGTTACTGGAATGAACTCACAGAAACTAGCATTGAGTATATTAAAAATATGGGACTCTTTCTATGTATTGGTTGTAATATGTTGACCTTCTATTTAAAATTTTGTAGGCATATGATCCTACTATTTTATGGATACCAGACCCTATTTATAAATGTGTGGTGTAACAAGAATATGATCTTACCACTAAGAAGCTACTAGAATATTCCAATGAGGTTCTTCATTATTACGGGGAATATGACCACATCTTAAGGAATGTACCACTCTAACATTATAAGCATTGGTCAGAATGAGGATATGATCCCAAACATAAGTCTTGGGAATATACAGAAAATCGTTCATGATAGGAATATGATCCTATCCCAAGGACTATTACACAATCACATAGTGATCCCCAATTGGAATCAGAGTATATCCCATTCTGAATATGATTTTCTCATTTGAGTATTTCATCATACCTTTGAAATGGGGGAAGTGATATAAGACACCATTTTATATAATTTTCATGAACATGATTTAGTCATTAATTATTGGAAGTAGGGAAATTATCCTATATTTCACAATCTCCTAGAATATTCCTAGTAGATTCACTAATAAAAATATGAGCCTTCACTAAGGTGTTCTCTACTCTCATATGTTGATACCCATGTAGAATAGTGATATGACCCCGATCCTGGGCCTTTGGATAATTTCACTAGTCTTCTTTAAAAAAATGATCTTATACTAAGTAATTTTCTACTCTAACTTGGTGATACCTAGATAGGATAGGTATATGAGCCCAATATTAGGACATTGGAATATTCTGCAAGTATATTTTGAAAGGAATGTTCCCATATCCCAAAGAATGTTCTTCTCTCACTTGGTGATCCCCAGTTGGAACAAGCATTTTTTCTTAGTCTAGTGCCCCATTATTTACTGTAATATGATGGTAATACTCTTGGATGGGTGAAATAATATTCTCATTATCTATAGAAACCACTTATTTGTACATATCATAGTGTTGTGCTACCGTGACTTTAGTGATAGTAATATGTTTATATCCTTGTTTTTGAAAATGTTACAGAATATTATGAAGGGTTTCTTCAACTATTTCATAGATGTAGTGACATTTTAGCAAAGTGTGTGCATGAATTTAAGCCTATATATTTTCAATTCCTACTATATTCTTGCAAATATCTTCAATTGAATATGGAATGTAATACCACTTTTTACCTCCATTTTCCACCAAAATATTCTAATGGTATTTTTGAATGGTGGTAGGAATATGTGCCTCCTCCATTCAAGTTACATGGATGTGGCCTCATAGTTGTTTTGAGTGATCATGGACATGAGATTGTTCATTGTTTATAGTTTAAATATGATGGAAGAAATCATTAGTATGAGTGGGGATATGATCCAACATAGAATTATCAGGAGAATTATTTGCACAATGAATCTTCTTTGTAGCATATCCCTCGGTATCTAAGGTGGCTATGTGTCTTGTGGTACTCTTTGCAGGTTGTTGAACTGAATCATTGTGATGGTGCTTATACTAGAGGTTGATAGGATCCCTCCTCAGTAGCCCCTAAACTAGAATGGATATTTAGTTAACTCCTTGGTCCACCTTCATTATATACTAAAGGTAGTTATTTTCATACTCTGGGGATAAGATCCCAAAGTAGTTGGATCTAGATAGGAGTTCAACAAGATTTTATATAGCTTTCTTCTGTTGATGTGTGATCTTTGGTTTCAACACATGAAAAACCTCATGGGAATACTCATAGATCAATATCATAACATATAAATGGTATTCCCATACCATTACATTCTCTATATTACATTGACGATTTTGGGTGGGTGGGTGTAGACACCATGAAATGTGTTCCATGATTTTTTTTGAAATGTTAATATGCGAACATCACTTAGACACCAAATGATGAGTATAAGTAGAAATAAATATTTATATCAGAAGAAGGATCAGATTGGATTATCCATATTCCAGGACCCTTAACATCCTCAATGAGGATCAAAAATTTATCAGTGTGACTCTATATTTTTCATGTGTGCCAGTGATGGTAGAGAAGGAATTGGCCTGATGGACCGATAATACATCTCAGAACTATTCCTGAGAAGGGGTGTGGTGGTGCATCCCCCATGGTTTGGAGAAACTATTTCTTTGTGAGGTAGACCTACCAAACATATTAGTGTGGATATTTTGGGGTCCATCTATTATATCTGTCCATTTAACTCAAGATTATACAATCTTTTTCATTCATATCCAATCCTACGGGGGGGGGGGATTTTTTGAAACTCCATTTTATTACATTGTTGAAAAATATAAAAATGTAAATGTTTCAGAAAATGGATGATATAATAGATGATGGAACCCAATATTTCAAACCCTCAAAAAATTGTTCATCTGTGGAACCTACATCACTGATGGCGTGAAAGTACCTATGTGCCACCCAACCTGTGTGACCAGAAACCTTCACCTAGGATCCCACATTTTCCTATAAATAGACTATTTGGATTATCATTTTATGGACACATTTCCCAAAAGTATGCTTGCTACTATGATCACAGTAATGATTCTATCAAGTCCTCCAAAATCTCCATGGTATTTTCCTAAAACCTAAAGGGAGAGATTAAAATGGGTATAGTGAGACTAATGTCCATTTAGTGTTAAAAATTAATCACAATTGTACAACTAATTTTCCCATCCCCCTGTTTTAAGATGAAAAGTGTTATTTCCCTTCTTCAAACAAGAACTTTTGCTACTCACTTCTGTGAATACCAGTGGAGACTCTTGAAGTCTTGAGTCATGTATCTCCAAAGTGTATTCATCCAAGATGTTCATCACCTAGGGCTTCACCATCCCAAGTCCACTTTCTTAGATACCCCTTGTGTAGTGCATGCCATGCATGATCCTTCTAGGTTGGCCTTACATTCATACACGTATGATCCATAAATTAGGCCTTTCTGAAATCCACTCATGGAAGGGAATCTAGTTCTTTGGATCCTATGCTTGAAAGGGACTATGTTGAAACATCGACCATGTCCTCATGATTTAAAGAACATTTGTGAAAGACACATCAGCATGTCTCCCATTTGGGTTTGGATTTCTACAATTATAGGTTTCTCACACTTGTCCTACCAGAGGTTATAGATTCACAAGGTGTCTATAGACTTTTATATCTATGGTCACATGGAACCTTACCCCAGGGATAGTGTTTAAGAGTAACCAGTCTTGGATTCTAAGGATAGGACTCTATCCAACCATTCTGATCTATAAGACCAAAAACCACTACTTCCCAAAAGGGAGGGTAAGTATCAAAAATTAGTTTCCCTTCCACATGTAATGAGATTCTTGTTCTGATGTGGAACAAAATTTATTGAACTCATCTTGTGTTAATCCCCTATCCTTTCATGTAGGAGGTTTCCATCTTACTCCTCTATACATCCTTCAAATAAATTCCTATTTTACATTCGACTTCTATCCATTGTAAATTGATGAAAGGGAAGTGTCGTTTCCCCGACATCTTCCACAGTAGCCCCGACATCTTCCACGGTCACCTAATTCTCTTCAACCATCATTATCCTCCTCCTCTGTCATTAAAGGAAGGAAAATATATGTTTTATTGAATCTTTGACATCCTATTATTTCTCACACATAGAATTAATCATGAATCATTATATGTATATAATGTTAAAAACATCCACACTATCCACTTAATGAAATGTGTTGCAAGAACTCTTATTCCCACCATAATTAGGAAACTTAGTAATCCCACTTAGGTTTGTTGCTCAATGGGAATCCTTCTTAGGAATTGCCCCCAATTATAATTCCCTTAATTTTGGTATCCTCCTCAGAAGTAAACCCTATGTTCAGCCCCCAAATTACCATGAGTGAAAACATTCCTTGTAGTCCCTTCATAAGAGATATCCTTATCACGGGTAATCACCAAATTATCATTCCAAAGGTTCATACTCCCATGTGATACATACCCTTGAGGACCGGGTTCTCACCAAAAAACTATTTGTAATTTTATACCCATTCAAATGGGATATATAAGAAGCCTCCTAGTGGTTTAGACCAGATATCGTAAACCAACCCTGTTCTTTTGGTCCATATCCCTAGTAGGTTCTAATTCATCTCAGAAGCTCATATCCCTCCCATGATCCTTAGGCTACTTAGGTATAATTCCCACACCAAAAATTGAGTAGGAATATTCCACCTATATGTCCTTCCCACATAATTTTAAAATGTATGGTTGGTTCCTCAGCAAACAATATTAAAAGGTATGATGTGTCCCATTTAGCAGCAATCAAATATGTGGGTTCTGATTCCTTTCACAAGGATATGTAGGAAGACCGTTAATGGGTTCCATCCCAAAATCATAAAAACATATGTCTCCCTGTATGATGATAAATTCTAGAGTGACATTCATCTACTTGGATGACTATAAACTCCAGAGTTCCCCACTGTGTTGCTTTAAAAACAACATCATCTTAATAACGACCAACGAATATTTATGTAGTGTATTAGCGTAATCCATCAATGGAGAACCTTAGATAAATAGAAATATTTCAATTGATGATGAACATGGGATCCATAAAGGTGATGCTTAATTTCAAATATGAAAATAATTTATTTTTGTTTTGGTATAAATCACATAATACATGGAAATTAATGAAAGATTCATGAACATATCATAAATCTATAAGATATTCTCAGAGTAGGAAATAATTCCACCCAAATTGGTGAAATGATCCCAACCCCCATCCTCTCAACCAATGCAAGTTCTTATGCATCATGAGTCAAAATCCCTAACTAGTGACTTCCTTTAGAAAATAGGTCTGTATGGATACAGAGCCATTGCTAATTTCTAGTTACATGAATAATCCCATTGGAAACCATTCATAAATAATAATTTCCCCAAGGAAGTCACATTTTCATGGGGAAAAAAATGGTAAACCCAATGTGAATCCTTAACAATGATGATAGTCTCGCTAAATTGTTATGACTTTTTAATTCATAAAGACAATGAGGGATGGAGAGGGTAATAAATCATGAATGAGTTCCTAAATATAAGTCTTCATTTCCTATGTTCATTTTTTTTATTTTTCATATATACATGAAATTCATTCCAAGAACTCCCTTCAATCCTATGGGTTCCTTCAAATTTACGCATGTTAACACCCTAACTATTCCACAGGCTGGATCCCATTCCTCCTGAAGGACTCCATCACTGAATCATCATCATCAACGGTGGGTCTCCAATGCACCAGTTTTAGAGTACTACCTACACAGTACCATCCTGGCCATTGAGATGGCCCAACAGGCCCTCCAAATCAATAATCTCCATCGGTCATCCATTCAGTGATCAATGGTAGTCCTAAATAAGATAAGACTGACTTCCATCTTCAATTGATTTAGGAGCTCATCCCTAGAACACAATGATCAATCTCCCCCATATTTCAGTTTGGTGGATCATGAGGCTACCTACGGTCTCGTCCTGATGACACATGGGTCATTCTCAAAGGTTCCTTCCAACAATCATCATCACAAAATCCATCCAGTAGGGAACCCTCAACAGGATAAAGGTGTCACCTTCAACTATCTATCCCAGGTCCCTCAGACCTGGGAATGCAAGATGAGCCATCGGGGATGAAAACTATCTAATATGAAGTAGGTTCACACCTTTTCCCTCTTTGTAAAAGTATCCCAACCCATTTTGGTGGCAAACCACAAGTGACCACATACACCTATCCACCTTCATATAGCAATCCAATATACTCACCTGAAAGAATTCAAAGAATCCCGCTAACCAAATATTGCAACAACCTTCAAGTATGAATAAACACTTTCATTCACCCACCAAGGAAACTAGAAGACTCATCTAGTATAACTAAAAAAAGTTTGTTAACCATTTTTAGTAGAACACAATTAGCATTAGTACATAGTTGCTGACAATTATCAGGTCAACCAGCAATCTCATCTGGTAGCACATGAATAATTCAGTTGGAAATTCCCAATGACAAAAAGAGGGTTGATTCAGCTCTATGTCCACAATTATTGTTCGTAACCACTAATAGTAAAAGGAGGACATGAGCAGGTACATAAACCTACTATAAATGAAAATGGAGGTAGATCCCCATTTTGATCATGGAAGTCATCAATCATATCATGAAAGTGGTAAAATGGTACACATAAATCCAAACACACATCCAAAAGACCTTCCAATATATCATCATGGTGCCGATAGTAGTGATTGAGGGATAGACACGTGAAAATATCCACATAAATGGGTTGGCGAATCAGCACAACACCCTAGAGTAGATACATTCCTATACTCGCATCCAGGGGTTATGGGGAAAATTTACCAATATCATATAGAAAATGGGATTGGGAAAATACACCTACTCCAACTGGAGATAATCATCACATCCTGATGGTCAGTCTAAGGTAAGCACAAAAACCTACCCATGATGACCACTCCTCCTAGAAAGTGGCCCCAAATATTTGTAAGATGACATCCATGAAAAAAGTATCATCAAACAAAATTAGAGAATCATGATCTGATATATGATTTGGAACCGCTTAATACTAGAGTTCCTAAATCCCTCAGATGTTTATCTATTGAAGCTCTACACCCTACCCTCTGGTTACAAAATTACGGGAGGAGTATCATTAATTATAAAGGTCATCATCAGACACTTCACCATAAAGGATTTCTTCATGGAAATAATTTGGTCAATCTCAAGGGAATATCTCTTGATGAGAGCCACAACAACCCTCTGTGTGGCCAGGAGATCAATGAGAAAAAGTATCTCCCCCTTTATATAATCCACCATGATTCTACTCTCCATGATAGAATTCATTGTGAAAGTTATCTCTATAGTGGAGGTTTTCATTGTTAAAAGAATTCTCCAATTTACAATTTAGTTACTAGAAAGCCCTCTTATAACGAGGCACCTACAAATAGAAGGATAGAAGTGTTTGATTCCTTGTCACTGGTACGTTAAATCCTTTATCAACCAGAAGACTTCCTGAGGTCATGGTCATTCTACAAACATATTTCGGTTCATTTATCTTCCAATATTGTATAGTAAACCCCAAGAAATATTGATTCTTGGGGTAAAACAATCAAGAAGTTTCCTATCGGGTCAAACAAGGTTGGAGAACATCTTTTGAAAGATGAGGAAGATCTACTAAACATGATAAAACTACTATATAATGATGACATACTAGTCATGCTCTGGCATTTTTCCACCACTCAGTAAAAAAATTCAGTGCTATATGTGAATGGTTTTATGAATTATATCCAACCAAACATATCAAAAGCTCTTCATCCACTAAAATAAAAGGTATAAAATTATTATGAGTATCAATATGACATCAAGGATGTATAAAGGTTTCAGTGGAAACTTGACTTGGCATCATCCTAGATTCCTAACATCCAATGATTGAGAAGTTGTAAGGATCCCTTTAAGGTGCATTTGTTGATGCATTGTTTGGCTTGAAAATATGATCACAGATACCCCATATGGTGTTCACATTAATGGATGGGCTGTAAATGGAGTATTGTATTTCACTATGTTCTCATGTCAGAAAATTCCACCAAATATGGTATCATGCAATGTCGTTGCCCCAGGCCAGCTACAACAAATGGAATCAATTCATATATTAATATATGATCATAAAGAATAGGTCTCTACAGACTCTCACCAATTTAAATCCATAAGAGAGGTATATATTGAGATAATATTTCATCAAGAATATGACAATATTGAGTAGGCATCCTTCATAAAGTATGTAAGCAGTCAGATTTTGAAAATGTAAAAAATAGCTCAACAGTCTTATGAAATGATTGATTTATGTTAGTGTAGAATAATCAACCCAAGAAAAGTTCAGACTAGAATTTAAAAAATTAGAAAAGCTGATGTGGTGATATCAGACACAATAGTTTAGAAACAGCCCCATCTTGTAAGGCTAGGGGATTTTTTAAACCAACCTTAATGGTTATCTAATCAAGCTCAAAGGGTTGTGAAAGTAGAACTATAATAAACCCTGCCCTCATGGATGGAGGCTTTTCACCCCAAAACTCCCCTCCATAGTGTGAATAAATCTTCTCTTGATTCAGAATGATTCCATTGAGTGAATCCTGTCAATTTCTCACACCCTATAATCAAGTGTAATCACTTGGAAAGCACATGAATGAAATCATTGGGATTCCCCTCAAGTCACTATTCCTCCAACAACTCCTAGAGGACCAATGAAGAAGAGTAAAAGGTCTTTTGGAGGGTGAAAAATAAGGCAATCTAACATATATTCTAACAAAGTGAATGTGATGGAATATGCACATGTGAATTTCATCAATTACATCATTAAAGACCCTTCAACACATAAGACCAATTTAGAGGATTCTAGAGAATAATGTCATGTTCTTGAGATGGTCTACGCCAAAATGATTGTAGAAGGTGTGTGTAACTAAAACAATAGGATCACCAAACAATTGGGAATCATCTCAAATAATCCAAATCTACCTCCTAAAATGGAACTTAATAAGAGAAATGTAATGTTAATACCATGTCTCACCTTCCCACTGGAGAAGGCCAATCCATTTTTCTGGAGGAATGATTTGATCAGCAATATGAGGAAATGAGAGAGCAGAGAAGACTCAATGCATAGTTACTCTGAGGCAATATTCATACTAGATATAATCTTAAAGAAGATCCTCAACTCGCACTTCTAGTTTCCACACCTCATCAAAGAGGGTTTTCCGAACAATTAATGAATATACGGAACTTCTTCTTAACATGGGATATCAAACACCAATATATTTGAATCCTGTAATAGCATATCAATAATTCCCTTCATTGGGTACACTACCAAAACATGGTCATGTACATCCATACAGTCCTTCCCCTATTGGTACCCATGGTAGATACCAGTGGTGCCACCAGTAGTGGTTCTTCCAATAATCACACCTGATCAGTATCCATCTGTTGCACCTATTTAGGTCCTTGATCAGTGAGACATTCGTTGAACTCTTTTGAACACCATTTATCCATTAATGAAATGATTGGATGCTATAGAATTACTTTGTGTTCTATTACAACTAGAATATAATTCTTACAATGAATGGGTGTATCCTACCTCTCCTCTTCCAATCATTGGGAATCCAAAATTTCTGGTTTTTAATGGCTCAAGAGTTCCGTAGAAACACATAATTCATTTTTTCTCTTGCTTTCATCCCATGATAGGGATCCCTATGCAATAAGAAACAGTTAAAATCAGTTGCTTCAGGAAATCATTATGGGGACAATAATTTCTATGGTACATGAGTTTGCATTATAAATCGATCACTTGAATGGAAAATCTCTATCAAAAGATTCTTTTCAAATTAATGTCAACACTAAAGAACACAAAAGTATTAGACTCACAAACAGTAGGAAAAGAGAGAATGAAAGTGTCTCTGAAATCATTTTTCAGTAGAAAGTATTGAAATACTACTTCAACCTACTTATCCCTCAAGAAGATTTGATTCTTATCTATATAGAAAATCTCTGTGATGATTTGCATGAACTATTTATCCCTGTGAAATACGTAGGAGGGTTTTAGGATCTGGCCTCAATTTCACAATAGTTGGAAAACTCCATCATAGAAATCAAATCCAAATATCGGGTGGTCCCATCAGATCATGGGAGGAGAACTGGAAAGTCAGAGGATGCTATAGTTACAATTAACCAAATACATGTACCCGCTCCTACCTCAAAGCTTACATCATTCCATAGGTCTCCACCACCTGATCATCAATAGAAATGACCACCTCATTAGGATGGTCAAAGACATCATAGGAAGAAAAAGTATGAGGAGTTTAAAAACAAGGACTACTCTTCTTTAAATGATCATGTTCCAAGCTACTTCCTTTCAGCATTGGGAGAAACATTAATTAGTTTCCAAATCCCATAAATGGTAAAATATAATGTCATGAGGACCTCCCAAACTATTTACCCTTCTATCATATACTAGGTAATCCCATCAAGGAGTGATTTGTTTTCAAGTACCTACTACAATAGTTTTTCGATTCTAGGAATGAAAAAGTGGGAGATTCACCAGCCCAGGTATCATACATTTCTTTTACCAATCTGGAGGAGGAAGGCAAGTGAAAATAATTTAAAATCAATAAGGCTTATGAATTATAGTGATTGGATGGTTTGAAAAAAATGAATCATACTCATTCCATTCTAAAAATATTATTGGAGCTTCAAATTTTTTTCATACCCCTTCTACTATAGAAATGATAGCTTCATCAAAATCCCAATCCTCTAAAGAAAAATCTTCAACGAAGAAAAATGGATGAGAGGAAAAGTAAAAATAATTAGAATATGAACTCGTTTTAAAGACAAATTTGTCCTTGGGAATATAATATTACTTTACACACATCTCAAGAGAAAAAAAAACTACCCATCCAAATGGTACAATAAGTGTCAACCCCCAAGAAGAATCTTCTTCAGATGAAGAGTTGATCCTTCGTTTCTTTGATGTTATACACTTAACGAATCACAAATCAAATAATGATTATGACTGTGAACATAACTTCCCTGAAATTAATTAGGGAACTATGGGAAGAAGTCATCAGGGTTGAGGATGCAGGGGAATACATGGTTATCCTTTAATCCACTACATCAACAAAACCCCTACTTGAACTGTCTATGCAGATGAACCTTGATGTAGAGCCCTCCAGTGAACACAACATGAAAAAGGTGTTCTTCCTACACACATGACAGGGTCTTCCCTAATATACTTATCATTGAGGACTATTTAGAGGATACTATAACACCTTCTTGGTAGTTGGGAAGACCTAGTCGGCCTAATCCTCTAACATCAGGAGAAAATTTATTTCCTTCCCTAAGAGGCAGTCTTCTAACATTAGGAACATTATCTCATAAGGGGACTACAAAATACAATATTCATTTTATAAATCACTGAACGTTGGATCAATAATATGATTTATTAAAGAAAATATCCCTTATTTCAGCTAAGTTATCGATCTTGAATTTTATGAGTCTATCAAAAGAACTCTGGGAATCACTCATTGAGGAATTATCATGCCATCATGAATTTTAAGTTGAGTTTGATGCTGCTAAAGTATATCGTATGGAAAATGATCCTACGTAATTTTTTATAGACATTTCCTTCACTGATTAAGATGAGGATGTTTTCATACAAGGAAAAACAAGACCATTTTATATAACTGGTTTGTTAAATTACATTGATATCATATGATACATAATGGATAATGTATTATATGTCAACCTCGTTCATGTTCATACACTTCCTCAAATGGGTCTCAATGAATCTCACTTGTATACCTCTACTTTGATGTTATAGGGTAAGGAAAATAATGAGAAAGAACTTCTCTATAAGATCACATGTAAGACATAGTTTAGAGATCTTGTGTCCGACTTGGGATACATCGTGGTCCGGCAGGACACAACATTCACTGTTCTACTGGGAAGACCTTTGTTAAATCAGTATACAATAATTATTTCTTAATAAAATAAATATCTAAAATATGATCTCAATGGTAAAATTGGAACATTATATGGTGACAAGGACCCATTCAAATCCAATTAAACACAATACATTGATGCAGGGTTCTATCAGAATATGGGAACCAATCAATGGATTATGATGTCACTCGAATCAGTGTCACGAATTGCATAGAGATGTTCTCACCTAACCATCTCAAGAAGAACAGAGTAGATTATTTTGGTCTTGTTAATCAAATTTAAGGTGTTGGCCAAAATGCATGAATTAATTGGATAGTTTACATAATGCCAGTCACAATATTTGATCCCAACTGTGATGAAGAAGTCATCAACCCTCAAAAATGATAAAGAAATATTGAATGAAAATTTATTTATTCTATCCCCTCAGCATCAACCAAGAGCTGTTATGCAATTCGAAATGGAAGAATACATAATGATTATAGGATAAATTGAGGAAATCATTAATAGTTCCTTGTTTCACCTCCAAGACTCCAAGAAGGCTTCATACAATAAAGTTAGTCTGAAATGATCACTCCATCCTCTGGGTGTCTAAATAGTGACTCCCCTTTTCCCTCAGAGGAACATTATTTATCATCTCCTCCCCAAGAAGAAGCACAATCAGTGGAGTATAAGAAAGAAGATAAAGATGAAGAACTATAGAACAACCCTCCATTATTTCAGGAAGGCCTCTCTAACATAATGGATGAACATTGAGAAATAAATATGGGTGCAAAATAAGATCCACTCCCACACTAATTAGTGGTTCCTTGAATCCCAATGAACTTGAGGAATACACATCCTTCCTAAAAAATAATCAGGATGTGTTTTCTTGTAACTACAGAGATATTTCAGGCCAAGACCCTATGGTGGCCACCAATCACTTGGGTTTTCTAAAATATCATTGGGGATTCAAGAAAGAACCTAGGTAGACACACCTAAATCACGCCTCCATGTTTGATGCTTATGTGGAAAAACACATCAAGGATAATTTTATTTGAGGGTTTAAATACCCAAAATGGGTAGAAAACATTGTTCCTATGAAAAGAAGAATGGGAAAATCATATTTTGCATTGACTTCAAAGAACTAAACTAGAAATTTCCAAACATGACTTCCCAGTTCTAATTATATAAATCATGATTGATGTAACAACCATTTATTACACCCTACCCATCATGGATTCCTTCTCTAGATACAATAAAATCATGATATACCTAGAATATAAATATGTTACATCCTTCCTAGAACCTCATGGTGTATTCTATTATTGGTAATACCCTTTTTCTTGAAGAACGTTTGTGCTACAAACCAACGTCCTATGCATCACATATACAAAACCTTATTAGGAAAGTTTGATGAATACTATATTGATGATCTAGTGGTAAAATACTAAAAATACCCTGATCACTTAGATGAATTAGAAAAAATCATCATCACTCTTCGAAACCGTAATCTAAATATGAACCCCTTGAAATGTTCATTTAGGGTAACCTTAGGAAATTTATCAGCTTCATTATATGCCATCATGACATTGATGTTTATCCAAATAAGAATAAATATATCCATTGAATGACACCTCATCAAATCATAAAATAGTTAACAAGAATTCATGGGAACATGGCCTACATTCGATTTTTCATAGAAAACCTTGTAGGAATGTGATTACCCTTCACCAAATTGATGAAGAAATGGGTCACTTATCATTTTACCAATGACTGTAAAAAAGAATTTTATTCCCTCAATAAATATTTCTTGAATCCACCAGTATTAATGTTTCATATTGAAGGAAATACATTTATTCTATACGTGAAGGCCTTAGAGTGCTCACTTTTCACTTTCCTTGCACAAAAGAATGATGTTGGGAATGAAACAACCTTTTTCTATCTTAGTAGAAAAATTATTGACGTTGAGACTCGGTATTAAGATATTGAAAAGAGCTCCTAGAATTAATTTTTATATTTTAGATGTTGATGTTTTGCCTATAGAACCACAATATCCACTTTGTTTCTTGAAATAATCAAATCAAATTTATCCATAGTCTTTATATTCTAACACAACATCTGGAATGGTAAGAAGTTATTTTGAAGTAGTTTTATATATTTCTGGTTCCTTAGAAAGTAGTTAAAGTAAAAAACCATAGTATACTTCTTCGCTGAGCACAAATCTACAAAAGAGACATTATTAAATACTGAAATACCTGATGAATAAATATTCTCTATTCATGATATCCCTGACCATGGGAGATGTATTTTGATGGTGCTTCCAGAATTCTAATAGGGAAGAGAATAGAAGACCCTAAAATCAAAAAAATAGGTTGGGAGTTGTTATTATCTCCCTAGAACAGGATGTATTACCATATTTCTTCTAGTTATCATATGATGGTATAAAAATGAGGTAGAATATCAGGGTATCATTATAGGCCAATAATTTGTACTCCACATAACAGTGAACAACCAATAGGTTAAGGGTGATTCAGAATTGATAATCTATCATATCAATAAGGATTATGCCATCAAAAAGGAAGATCTAATTCCCATATGTTATTATGTCCAAGGTATGATGGAAGAATTTCTTGAATAGACAACATTTACTCACATCTCATCATCACAAAATGGTTATGCAGATGCATTGAAATATGTAGTGAAAACTTTTTCAGATCTAAATCAGGATGAAAAATCATTAATATTTCCCATCGCTGAATGGTTTTAACTTTTATTCAGATCATAGTAGAAGGGACCAATAAAATCAGTCCCATCCTAAAACCATATAGCCCTACCACAGTATGGATGACACCCATGATGGAGTATATCCATGATGGAGTAATTCCATTGGACAGAGTTGGAAGAGAGAATATCTGGTGGTCAGAAGCTAATTTCACACTTTATGATGACCCACATCATCAGAAAATCCTCTATAGGTAGGCTTTGATGGAGTCCTTATTATATGTTTTTATGGCGAAGAGACTATGGATTTTATGTAATAAGTGTTTGAAAGATCCTATGGTTCCCATAGGTCAAGGTATAGGATTTCTAATCAAATCTTATGGATTGGATACATTTGGCCTTCAATGATGCAGGATTGCATATAATTCACTAAGAAGGGTCATCACATACATGTGTAGGCCAATTAAATTCATCAACAACTAGGGGTGTTACATATATATAAATACTCTTGTCCATTTTCCACATTGGGATTGGATGTTGTTGGACTATATCCTCCAGATAAGTCTAAGCACTTCAAATACATCTTTACTGTTATAGATTTATTCTCCAAATGGGCTAACGCAATATCTCTAAAATAATTCATAGCTAAAAATAGTGTTAGTTTTGTTAAATCTAACATCATTACCATATTTGGTGTCCCTCATACAATTTTTATGGAAAATGGAAAAAAATGATCTTCTACTAAGGTGGAGAATCTATATGTGGAATACAATATAAAATCCAATCATTCATCCCTCTATCATGCAGTGGAAAATGGATAGATAGAGGATTTTTAGAATACCATATCAAAAATACTTTAAATAATGGGAGATAATGATAATAAATCTTTCCTTACAATATTTTTCATTCCTTATGGGCTTATCGAACTACAAATCGTACAACAACATGGAACACCCCATACTCTTTGGTGAATACAATTGATACAGTTTTTACCATTAATGTTATGTTTCCCTCAATCCATATTGTCATTTGTGACAAGCTATCCCTTGATGAGAAATACCCAAAATGACTGGATGAGTTGGTATGACAAGAATAAAAGATATTTCACACCATTCATCACATAGTGGTCTATCAAAACTGGATAGAACAGTCCATTAACAAGACATCCCGTCTTCATTCATTTCTCCAAGGATAATTGATATTGGTTCTTAGGACTCTAATTATACTAGGAAAGGAGCATTAAAATAGTGATCGAAAGTGGTAAGGACCTTACTTCATACATAAGTTCTTCTCTAATGGAGCTTATTCATTAATCTCAAGTGATGGATAAGTCAAAACAACTCCATCCAATGCAAGGTTCCTAAAGAAGTACTTTGTGTAGCCACATAAAGTTCATCATAGCTGTAGGATGTTAAAATGCATAGCTCCATTTGCATCCATATTTTATAATGTTAAAGTTTGTAGCATCATATTCCTTTTTGCATGATGATAAATTACACAGAATGAGGTCCAAGATACAAGATGTTAAACAACATGGCACTATATTTCCTCACAAAATGACATTAATATTTATAGTTAATATCTCTCTTATTTTATTTCATGAAATACCAAATATAACATGGGTGGAAACTCCTTGTGGTACCTAAAAAGATGAGTATCCTCCATGTGTAAACCTCTCTCAACTCATTACCAATCCCAAATTCCACTTGATCTCAATTTCTCTATGTGTTTTTATAAGACCTATATAGGGAATAAACTTCATGAAATACATGTGGTTGGATTCTTTCCCCAAAAAGATACATAGTGACACCCATATCATCTATCTTGGTTCTAGCCATAACATTTATTTCACATCAGGTGACCCCATGTCCTTGCCGAATGAGGATAAAATGCATAGTTCATCAAGAACTACATGTGGATTGATTCTCATTTCAATGAGATACACTATGATGCTTGGATATCAAATCCTAGGTCTAGCCACGACTATAAAAGGAAAAAAATTATTTTTCTTGTTTATAGACCAATTAAATACTTAGAACACTTTTAGAACATATGTCTTGATTCTCATACCATGTTCTGTATTGATCCCAACCATTTTTTGGAAAATTACTCAAAAAATATTAAAGCCCCATTCCTTACATGAAACCACAGTTGGTGTGGGGAACTTTTTCAAGAACTATTTGTGGCTTGATTATTGCCCCAGCATGATACGTAGTGACACAATGATATCCTATATTAGGTCCAGTCAAAATGTTTTAAAAATAATACCTTCACCCCATGAGTGTATTGATAATACCTACAGTGGGAGCATTTTTAATAACTATGTGTGCCTTAATTATCAACCCATTTAGATATGTAGTGATAGTTGGATCCCCAATCCTAGGAACTGCCCTGATTTTGAAAAATATAATTCTCCATCCTCTTCCACTGTATGAACTAGATATTCAAAGAGAAAATTCCAATACATTATTATTTTCACCACACTATTACTTTGTAATTTATTAAAAGTCCAGTTTCCCACATTGATGTCTGATTGGTGTGAGAATAAACTTTCAATAACTATTTTTGGCTTGATTATCATCCTATTGAGATACATAGTGATGCTTGGATTTCCAATCCCGGGTCCAGGTGTGGTTAATCATAAATCTCTTTTAATTATTGTGCATGAATAAGATCTACAAATGGAGACTATCATGTACCACGTGAGGAATGATTCTCACTCATATGAGATATGTTGTGATGCCCAGACATAAGATCTTGGGTCCTACCACAATATTTCCATCACTTCACATCAGTTCACCTTTCTCCTTACCACATGATGTCAAACCGCATGGAATTCTAAGAACTACATGTGACTTGATTCTAATTCTATTTTGATACATAATGAAACTTTCTTTATATCACTTTGTCAAGCCATAATTTAAATTCCCACAATCTCTGTGAACAGATCAAACATACATGTGCAATTTGTTCAAGAAATATGTGTAGCTTGATTCTCACTCATATGAGACACATAGTTATTCCCAAAGTCTCAATCATGGTTCTAGTCACAAAATGATGAAATTAATGCCTATTTTCTCACATATATGAGTTAGATATATGTGTGGATATTGAACATGAGTTCTCATCTTGTGGATGAACTTTTATTTTGATAAACCCGCATTATCCTCCACTTATGAATTAAATCATGGTGAGGGAAATATATTTAAGAACAATGTGTGTCTTTATTATCATCCTATTAAGATATGTAGTGATGTATATATCTTTAATACTAGGCCAAATACCATCACAACATATAAAATCCCTTAGAATATCTTGTATAATTCAGATATAGGTGGGGATATCTAGTATGATTTCTCACATTACACACGAACCCATTTATGTTAGAACTATGTATGGAATGATTTTTTCCCTTGTGTATTGAACATTTCCACTTAAACATTTCAATCTACTAATCTTGAATAGATTTTGATCTTCATAATCTTTCCATTGATTCTAGTGGTAGAATATAGGATACCTAGGTGCTCATATACTTGACTATGTATTTTGTTCCCCAGTTGGATAGGCATAAGTCTCCAATATAATAGGCCTATCAACCCAAGGGTACCACTATTAGACAATGTATTATGAACCCTATATGGCCTTTAAAAAAATATCCCCAATAACGGGTTTTTCAACCATAGGAAACTTCGTTCTTGGGAGAAGAATCTTATTCCCCTTTGTGCTTTGATGACAAAATAATAAAAACTATAAATCAATGGTTGTCCCTTGTATATTTTTTCTGTATCCATTATCTTGACCTAAATGTCTTGAAGAACCTGGTTTACACTTTTCCCCTTCACATTTGAAAATAATACTGAAATAAATTTGGACTATTTGACCATGTATCATCCATTGTTTCCATGATATTATGGCCTTAGTTGTATGACCAAAAACTACAGGCAACATACTTCCTTCATTTGGGCCATACCTATTTAGAACATCCATTTAACAGATAATTTTTAAATTTTCTACTTAAAATACCCCATTCATATTCAGGTACATTATCCACAAACAAAATTCTATGATTGGGAAAATATGAATCTCCATAAACTTTCATTTCCTTTTAATGATATAATGTTAGAATTGTTGAGAGCTCTTTCGCATGACCATGTAGTACGCACCCTTGTTTTCCTTGTATATGTCACCCCCTTAATGAGTTTGTCAGCCAAAAAATGCAATTATTTATTATATAGTATGTTCCCTTGTTGTCCTTGCATAAAACAACCCCAATAATGGGTTTTTCAATCAGTGGTACCATCATTTTCGGGAGATACATCCTCTAACATCATAATACCCTTTTCCCATACCACCCTCCAGATCTAAAAATCCCAAAATCAAATCATTCATTTTATCCATCCATACCTGAATATAGTAAAACATTTCTAGATAGATTACCAAGAATCTGATATTCATAAAATATTTATTCAATGATAAAAGAACATAAATTATAGCCTCCATAATATTCTTGCTACATGAAATTGAAATGAACGACATAATTTCCTTTGTGCACATCTTTAAACTTTGTGGCATAATGTCCTTCCTACATGAATTTAAACTCCACAACTTATAATGTCCTTATTTCATGAATTTAAATTGAACAACCCCTAATGTTATTTCTTTATGACTTTAAATTGTACAACCCCATGATTCCCTTGTTGTATGACATTAAAATTCACAAACCCATGTCCTTATAGAACAAATTTAAACATTATGAAATAATTTCCATAATTCATGACATTAAACTACACAACACAATATAAAAAATACCCTTTCTGACAAAATTTACCCTCCTTTAAACACCAAATTCATGTAAGAGTTTCTTTCTATTCATCAACTAAGTTGGAATGAGTTACTATGTTATGCTAAACATCTTTCCATGGTAAATCCACATACTGTGGTATTAAGGAATCTAAATCATAAACATTCTATGTTTATTAGTAAAAGAAAGTCACAATTCTTGAAAACTCTTTTACCTGACTATAAAGTATGTTCCCCCAGTTTCCATTTCATAAGACTCCCACATAACAGGAATGTATGTCAAAGGATACAACTATTTGACTATATAGTACATGCTCCAGTTGGACTTGCATAAAATATTCCTTATAATGGGTTTGTAAACTTGGGGTAACTTCATTATCAAGAGATTCCTTCACTATTGTCAAATACTATCTTTCAGATTTTGCGATCACCTAAATTTTCCAAAGATTCCCCTTTGAAGCATCAAAATAATATCATAACATTCAAAGCCATAAATCCCTGTTTGGGGAATAATTTCGAAATTCATGGTCAAAGATATAAGATCTAAAACATTATCTTTATTAGTCTAAAATGCATGAATTTAAACTTCCCACAAAAAGAGACACAAGAATCACTAGGTTGAAAACCCACAAAGGGAACACTGAACAAAACTCGAGTCTCAACTCTCTAGACCTACACATTGTATGGTTTAGTTAGTATCAATCAATGAAAAGATAAAAGACACAATGTTTGTAGGTTTTCCATATAACCTTAACAACAGTCAAACTATGCTCAGAAATCCCATTGGAATAGGTAACAATTGGACCATCCTTCCAAACATTACATATCTCCAAAACCCACAAAATAATGTTGCGATGTGCCAAATATTCCTACTTTTACCTTAGAACTAGATTATTTTCGTTCAGAATGAATCTAATTCTAAGGGGAGATTTTTTAGACACCCTAAAATCTATTCCATTCACTATTCTTCAAAATGAATATGTGTAACTCACTTAGACACCAAATGATGAGATTATGTAGAAATACGTCTTTATGTAAGAAGAAAGAGAATATTGAATTTTCCATGTTTCCTAACACTTAACATCCATGATGATGCTCAAAATTTCATGGTGTGACTCTGCATTTTTCATGGGGGTGGGAGATGGTATCGAAGGAAGTGGCCTAATATTTTGGGACGACATCATGGAAATGATCCTGAGGAGGAGTGTGGGGGATACACCCATGTGGTATGGATCAACTATCTCACTATGTGGTAGACATGCATAAACATCTAATCATGGAAACTAGTCTGGTCTATCTTTCTTTATCATCCCTTTACCTTAGGATTATACCTTCTTTTTCATTGGGATCCAATCATGATGGGGGTGATTTTTTTGACACTTCATTTCATCACTTGGATGAAAAATTGAAAAAGGAACTACCTTAGAAAAATAAGGAGAACATAGATAATGGAATCCAATATTTTCAAATCCTCAAAAATTGGTTCACCCATGTTATACCCCATCACTATTAGCATGCATGTACCTACACACCACCCCACTTGCATGACCAAAAACGTTTTCCCAGGGTACCATCATTACTAGTAAATATACCCTTGTGGTCTTCATTTGTATGGATGAATTCCCCCGATGGCCAGTTGCTACTCTGATCACCCTAGTGACTCTCTCAGGTCCCCCAAACTCTCTAAGATAGTTTCTTAACACCTAAAGGGAGAGATTAAAAGGGGGGTTGTGAGACTTAATTCAATTCAGTATTAAAAATAAAAAACACTTGCAAAAATCATTCACCCAACCACTGATTTATGTGGAAAATCATGACTGCCTGTCCTCAAATAAGAATGTTCACTACTCACTTTTGGGAATACCTATAGAGATTATTGAAGGATTTAGTTAGGTCTCACCCATGTTTTTTCATCCTGGTTTTTCATCACCTAGGGTTCCACCAATTCACCCAAGACCATTTGCACAGAGACCCCTTGTGTGGTGCACCCCTTGTGCGATTATTTTTGGTTTACCTTCCCTTCTGTATTGTATGATCCATCCATTAGGCCTTCTTCAAAGTTTCCCATGGTAGGGACTCTTATTATTTGGCTTCCTTGTTTTAAATTGGCCAAGTTGAAACATCTACCATGACCTCCTAGTTTACAAATCCATTAGGAAAGGCACATCAATGTGTCTCCCATTTGGGATTGGATTGCAATGGTCAGAGCTCTCACACACTTATCCTACAAGAGGGTAATGATCATAAAGGATCCCATAGATTCTGATATCTACTTTTATGTGGATCCTTCCCCCAAGAATAGTGTTGAAGAGTTCCCATTCGTGGATTATAGGGATAGGACTCTATCTTCCCATTATCATCTCTAAGACCCAAAGTCTCCGGTTCCCAGCAAGAAGGGTAATGATCAAACATTATTTTCCCTTACACATGGAATGAGATCCTCCTTCTGATGTAGCCCCCACCCTTTCATATATGAGGTTGTCATATTGCTCAACTCTATGTCCTTAAACTATATTCCTTACTTACCTTGGGCTCTGGTCTAATATAAATTTAAGAGAGGGAAGTCCCATAACCCAAGAATCCTCTGCCGTAGCCTCGTCCTCTTCCACAGTCACCTTAGCCTCTTCATCCATCATTCTCTTACTCTTCCATCATTCAAGGAAAGTGTGTAGTTTTTTTAATAATTTAAATACTCTTTTTTCTCACATAGATCATGAATCACGTGTGAATATTGGGTTGTAATGATCACAACATCGGCACAATCAACTTAATGTAATGCACTATGCGAACTTTAATTCACAAAAAAATTAGAATATGTTGTAAGCCAACTTAGGGATCAATATCAATTACTATCCTCCTTAGGAATAAGCCCCAATTATAATTCCCTTGATCTAGGTCTCCTCCTCAGGATTAAACCCCAAGTTAAGCCCCCCAAATTTCAATGTGTGAAAACATCCCTCATGTTACCAACATAGGGGATATCCAAATCAGGGTTAATATCCAACTTATCATCTCAAAGGGCTATAATACCCTCTGATATATTCCCTTGAGGAACTTCATAGTCATTGGGCCTCACCATCGAACTATGTGGTCTTTGATTTCCATCCAAATGATATATGTAGTAACCCTTCCTGAGGATCCTAACCAACATCTTAAACCTACCCTATTCTTCAGGGCCATATCCCCATCAGGGTATAATTCAAATTAGAAGTTCATATCCCTTCCATGATCACTGGGATTATTAGGTATAATTACAACACCAAACATTAAAAATTCATCTTCTACCTAGACATCCTTTCCACATGACGTTAAACTAAACATTTGGGTCCTCATCCCAGAACCATAAAATATATAATGTGAACCATTCAGTGGTACCAAACTACATGGGTTCTGATTCCTTTCACAATGATATGTAGAAATACCATTTATGGGTTCAATCCAAAAACCATAACAACTTCTGTCTCCCTAGATGATGATAAATTCCAAGGTGACATTCATCAACTTAAACATTAGAGTGCCCCACTTTGTGACTAGAAAACCAGCATCATCGAAATAATGACCAAAGAATCTCTATGTAGTATATTAGATGATAATATCAATCGAGAACCTATGATACATATAGATATCTTCATTGATAATGAACCTCAGATTCATACATGTGATTATGAAATCCAAACATGATAATAATTGATTACTAGGTTGTGATAAATCATGTCATACATAGAAATTAATAAAGCATTAATCAGCATTTTTTGAATCTATAAGAGAGTCTCAGTGTACGAAATAATTCCCCACAAAAAGGTGTCATGATACCAAACTCCCATCCTCTCGACTGATGAAATTTCTTAAGAATCATGTGTCAAAATCTCTAATGAGCATCTAACCATGGAAAGTAGGTCCCTATGGATATAGATCTATTGGATGTTTCTAGTTCCATGAAAAAACATGTACGAAACTGTTTGTAAATAATTATTTCCCTAATGAAGTCAAATTTCCATGGGGAACAGTGAGCTCATTATGAATTCTAAAGGGGTTAAAGATACAATTTCTTTTCTAGAATGGTTGTTGGATGAAGAAATTTTGGATTATGATGGTTTTTTAGTGTAGTATATGGAGTCATGAAGACTAAAAGAAACAAGGTCCCTGATAAGTGCGTAATTTTATATATGTTATATACCGAATCAGATATGAATTGGTAACAAATGTGTCTTTCTATTTGTATTCCAACCATAATAATCAAAATTAACTTTCCAAATAAATGATGAGATTATATCATTAGTTCCCTCACGAAAAAGGATCAACTATAATATTCATGTAAGTTATATCATGTTTTTATTGAATATAAAAACAACATGGCCCAATATATGGAAAAATAGATTTTTTATTTTAGGGAGTCACATCAGGTTCAATATTTTTGTTTACACATGATATGTAATAAAAATGGCCAGACACATTTTCAAATGATCATTTTTTATTTTAAATAATCACATCACGTACAACATTTTATTTTCATTTTAATGGACTAAACATTTTTGGAACCCCCTTATTGGATTGAAATTGTATGAAGATAACTAGTTAGACCATGCTTTTTATATCATTAAGAATATATTGGGGTTAAATGAGTTTTTTCTAGGTTCTCTATCACTTATTATTTTAAAAAATGGGTGAATTTTTTTTGTCCTAAAGACTGGTTATGTTAGGTTAAATGGATAGAATATTCACTTATTTTAGGTCACCATCACTATTACTAAAGTAAATTACCAATGGTTTAAACATATATAACTAGGTACATGCCTTCTTTCAAAATTCAGGTGTTCATTTAGTGTTTCAGGCCCAATGGAACTTAGGAACTCACATTGGTTGAAATAATGGGATTTGATGTTCATCACACCCTTTTTGGGTGAATTTTTCCCACTTAGAGACTCAGTTATAAATTTGAGTGATGTTCATGAATCTCTTCATAATCCTAATATGAAACTGGTCACCACATAAAAATGACCACATGTTTCATAAATCTCTTCATACCACTGATACAAAACTAGTTATCCTTATAAAAATGGCTATTGGTTTAACCCTAACATATATAAGGGGAATAAATTAGTCGACCCATATATATATATATATATATATATATTTGTGGTTCTTCATCTGTTTCCCCAAATTTATAGTTACTTATATATTGAAATAATGTTACCTTATGATTCAGAATGTTATTCTATGATGTTTTATATATTATATGTTGATGATGGTATTGATCCATTATGAGGCATCCTATGTATCATGTTTATAGAAGTAATCAAAAACCACATAGTTCATTAAACCCAAGTAGTTTAATGTATTGATGAAAAGAAATATGTGCAGGCACAAAGACATTGGGATTTGTTCTCAAACCTTGGGGAGGTAGTTTATATATCATGGTTTCTATAGGAATCAAAGCATCATTGTTTGGTCATACCCATGGGACTAACCCAGATGGGGATACCATTATACGTGGGTAGCCATATCATCCCACTTATTGGGGCCAACACATTTTGGTTTCCCAGACTGGTGGAGATTTATAATGTAAGTAATATGACCATTGAAACTCCTTATGCATACATGAGCCATGATAAATGTGATAAACAAGTGATATAAAATAGTCAGTCTCACATTGTATGGATGTGGAATATATGTACTAGGAAAAACCATTATATGTGTAGCTCGTATAATAGTCCTCAGGAAGGGGTCTTATGAATCTTTGTTATGGCATGAATTAGAGTGATCATGGTTTGGTTGACTTCTTATTCTTCTACTGGATGACTTATAATAACTATCCCATGGGAATTATTAGGTCCCAATGGTCAAAATATTAGAGACATAAGGGGACTTACACTGAAGTGGATGTCAAAATGTGTTTGGGCCTTAAGAATGAATCCTATGTTTCTATGATATTATAAGAATTAGATTTCTTGTAGTTTAGTTCAATTGAGATTACACAATGTGGATTCCCTAATATGTGGGATATATCATTTTATGTCGTTGACCAATGATCACACAATATATTTTCCATCATATTTTTTGAATATCATATGATGCTTCTGATTTGGATTACACACTAGGGTTTCCCATATATGTGGGTCATATCATACTAGGATACTAACTGGGGATTTCACATTATAGTTTCCCTAATCTGTGGGGAATGTCATATTTTTCTAAAGATTGGGTCTTACACACTGTAGTTTCCCTTATATGTACATTGGACAAAGTTATCATATCCAGTGACACCTTCTTCACATTGATTATTTGTTTGCTTGTCAACATTTATTTTCTACTTGAATGTATTGATTTTATAAAAGAAATGTTGTGGAATATTTAGACACACCTAGTTTTATTTTATTCATGTTAAAATACAATAACATGATCTAGTTCTCTAGTCTGAGGAATGTTTCATAAGCTGCATGGCATGTATGAGGTCTAGTGCATGGACATGGCTAACATGTTCAGGGGACATCAAACAACCAGGATGAATTGTCTTATAGGCCATTACATTATCTTGGTTGACATGATTGGATGGAATCACATGATCATGGTTCACATGTATGGATGGTGTCACATGACCTGGATGTCTTTTTCAGAGAACATCACAAAATCCAGTTTACAAGATATAGTGCCAACATGAAACCTAGCCAATATGCACTAGTTCCATCATATAATTTAGCAGATAATTCTATATGGCATTAAACTTTCTAGATGGCCAGCCATTATAGGTTCACATTACATTGGTGGCATTCCCATCGCCCTCCATGTGACTTTTTATGACACGTCATGGGGACTTCTCATGATATAAATAGTATTCTAAGGGATCATCATATGATCTAGAAAACATGTACTAGTATTTTTTCATGACTAGGGTGGTTCTTTTGAAGTTCATGCGGATCATGATATATTTTTATCTCATAAGTATCCCATATTTTTATTTATTATCTATCAATTTATTTCATATGTTACTTATATTTACTTAGTGTTGGGTTGTTTTATTTCTCATATAATTGATCAGATATGCGGGATGTCCTTCATCTAAAACAAATAATGTGAACAAAGCCCTTTTTGTGATATCCAATGACCACATGAAGTTCAAATTAATTTACCATGATTGGTTAGTATGGTCCTATTATTTTACCTTGTGGAAGACCTTACGATCACTTGATTGGTTGCTCCGAGAAATTTGCACAGAATCAATGGTGCGCTGGTGTGAAGCTGCAAGGATGCATTTTTTATTCAATGGTGTTGGATTTATAGCCTCACCACCCCAATTATATAATGACTTGAGAGGCTCATATTATGTTGATACATACTGGAGTCATTGTATGGATTTTATTTCATACATTTCTCTTAATCCAACCTTAGGTTATTCCCGGGGTGTCACAAGACTTTCAGTGACTACGAGACTATCCCCTCAATTCCGCATTTATTTTAGTTGGCCAATTAATGGGGTATTACATAATCATGTGGGTATTTCATGGGAATTTTACAAGGTTAGTCCAAAATTTCTAGGAACCTTCAAAATATCAGGAATCTTATTGAAAGGCATTCACATGATCTAAAGAAACATATTTGGGGTCTTCCATATGAAAAGTATTTCTTTCTAGAGGGAATTTATGAGATGAAGAAACCATATAATGTGGAATTTAATAAAAAATGTGGACCTACTAGGGATTATTACTCCATTATTATGGGATCAGTGTATATTTTCATTGAAATTAGATTTTGTAATTGTTCATTTCATTTCATTGTTTATTCCACAAGGGATGGTGATTTTTGATGTTTTTTGAATTGTTGTCGAATAGAATCACTCTATGAATCAGTGATGCATCGTGTGACCCACAATGGGTCTTGTGGTGATGTGTGAGAATTATCATAGGCAACCCTATCATTTTTCTTTGGAGCCAGAGTGTGAGTACAAGACCACCTGGATATGTTTGAGGTCAACCTTGTGATGAGGGTGACATGTCAATGGAATCATGTGGTACAAGTGGTCATGTCGTAAAGTATTCCAAAATATATTTTTTAACATCATGGGTTCATAACCTGATGGATTATGACAGAAAAGGACCCCACTATTTTCATAGTTTTCCCTTTTATTTTATAAGGATTTTTGTATGGTCTTCCAGAGTGTGTCTCCAGATAAGTCGTGCGAATCAGGGGAGCCCATATTATAATTTCTATTGGATCAATAAGTGAATTGGATTCATTTGTATGAAAAATAAGGGCATCTAAAAGTAGAGTTATGTGTTATTCCAGGAATCAATGTGTTATGTACGTCCATTCACATGACATTTTGAAGGTCGTGCAATCATGTGTACTATTGCAGGATTCATGATCTGTGTAACCATGACATGTTTTCACCCTTTACTTTTCAGAGGAAAATAGTATGCATATTCAAGTATATCTTCCCTTATGGATTTTTTTAATTCTTATATCGATGGATTAAATAGTGAATTAAAATATTTAGAGTCATTATTTTGACATAAATTATGGGTACCTTGAATTATATATCGAGAGAAATCCATGGATTGAAGGGCGTGGAATGCATATTATTACGAGTAGTTATCTAAAAAATATCATCCATATTTCGATATTTAAATTTTTTATAGATTTAGGATTTTAAATACTCATACTAAAAAGAATAAAATAAAGATCCATCTCTATATAATACTCAATCTATCTTATTAACGACATACTTTAGGAAATGATGTTAGGTTTAACGCATAGTTTCCTGAATATAAAGACATGTACTTCAGTTTAATGTGTTGAATGATATATATTGTCGAACAATAATAAATTAAAAATTTGATACTACATTCCAAAATTATAATCTCAATTTGATCTTTCCATGGTATTCTTTCTCACTCTTATTATATAACTAGACTAGTAAACTATATAAGGAAATCAGTCTCACTCTAACAAAGGCTTTGATGGTTATAGATTATAATGAGATAAAAAGTAGAAAAATTTTCTACAAGATCTCAATGAATATATATATTTATTAGTTTTCTAGATATATACATTGGTGATATGTGTCTATGTATAGTATTCTACCACTCTTACTTAGTGAAAGAGATAATCTGGTGGCACTCAACAAAATATATTTTGACATGATATATTTTAGTTGTAGTGACCTCTTCTTGAAATACTAATGGAAAACAATTGTCATAAATGATTGAATCTATAAAAAATTACAATGCCAAAAAAATATCTAAAATCTATATATTTTTTGGGATAACATCCAATTTCTTCAAGATGACATATTTTTATACTAGGGGTCAATGCTTCCCAATAAGGTGTTACTCCCATTCAAGAAGAAATGATGTTGAGTTTATATATGTTAATGATGTTTTACCCTATTTTAAACTAGGGGAATTCATTGCACAGACATAAATAGTGTATAAGTATTTCTACATTTTATAATTGATTATATATTTTTGTGCATGAAAATTGATACTCTTTAATATTGGGATGAATTGAACCTTAAATAATTCTATAAGAGAATAGATGTCCTACTAGGAATATTTGGGTGTATTCCCTCATGTATCATAATTATAATAATATTTAGTATTATTTTATTATATTTTTTATATCTACCATTACTCCATCTTCCTAACCTCTTCATCCACCTTTTCATCTTCCATGATTATGTGTAAGGAACATATTTTCTTTTTTATATTAAAATGGGTGTTTTTAGGTCAATAAAATTGGCTAGGTTATATACTGAATCATTATCTAATAAGAGTTTCATTTGGTGGGGTGGTTCCCATCCTCCCATAAATGAGGGATGAAATTCTAGAAGAGATGGAATAGGATAATAGATCATATGTGATTTATCATCCCATGCTTCATTCTTCTTGTGACATTCATGATTTCCTTTTGAAGGTACTGATGTGGAATATTCTACCACTATTATCGGGGAAATCAGTGTCATGATTGATATATTCATCTTTCACTATATAATGAAATATGATCAATTAGTTTAATTATCAGTTATCATGGCATTGATATTTTGTGTGATTGGCTAGGATCTCCCAAAAATTTGTCTCTCCCACTAATGAAACAGTGAAGACACGATTCACTTCTTTCAAGGATCCCCCAAGTTTAACATTACTAAACTTACCCAAATTCTTGATTAATCCCTCAAATATGAATAAATCTTGAATAATATACCCAATTATTTTATGATTTGAGTTTTACCCTTGGCATTAATTGATAAGAATTCTTTTAGGAACTATAGATTTTGGAAATTTGGTCATGTTATTCTACATTAGAGTATTAAAGTATTCTAGAACCACATTTCATTTTAAATAATATTATTTCTTCTTTGGGACCCCAAAATTGTTTTGGAATTGTTACTTTTTTCCATCCTGATGTGAGTCTTATTCCAAAAATGAATGGTTATGTTGGAATTCAGTGTGAAATTGATTATTCTTTAGGGTAAACTCCAATAGTCAAAATAGTTTCAGTACAACATACACCATTAATAAATTTTTATACAATTTAATTTAGGATTCCATTGTAATATAATATTTTTCCTTTGTTCTTGTGACACACAATGTAATGACACTGACTCCATTAACCTGGATCCAATGCCAACTTTATTATATTAGCATGGATACAAAGGGTAAAATCACAATGGACTAATTAGTTTAATAGTTTTGGAGAACTAGATATATACTAGATACCCATTTTAAATTTTTAATAGAGTATAAAATATATCAAAATAAAATGATCAGCATCCTTCAAACCCATTCAAAGGATTCGTCTTCATAATATGGGGAATGAAAAAAAATTCCAAGCTGAAATGATCAGTAAGGGTTATGTAAAAAATAATATATCATAAATCAGTAAGTATAATCAACATGGTAAAGTAAATAACTAGACATAGATTCCATTTAATCATTAAACTGATAAGGCATAATTAATATGGAAATGTGAATAACGTTTCACGCAATCCAATTAATCAATAAAAAGAGAATGAAATGAACCTGAGATAGTATCATTGTGAAACTCTTGTGGATAATAATCATAATTGAATTACAAATGATGGAAATTTTTAGTAATTATATTTCATCATACTATGTGTCGTGATACCTCCACTATCAAGATATTTCACAAGATAGATTAAAACTATAGGTAAAACCAATCAAATTTGGTCAACTGATTGGCCACATTAGAACTATTGATATATTAAGGGGGTATATGTAATTAGGAATTACACATATATTAATGTCTTCAGTATTCCTAATTTATCTAATAATCAATTTAAATCATGAATAATATGACATATCATCAAATATCATTATTGAGTAAGGGATATGGATTTATCAATATGTCGGGTGTTAATAAAATAACATTAAAAGTAAAAACCATATATAAAAATATTATATAGTTTAGAAAATAATCATATACACCAAACATTAATATTTATATTCAATATAAATTCAGTTTTAAAGGAAAATGATTAGAATAAAGTTATTGTTTAAAAAGAATGTAAACAGTCACAAAAGAAGCAAGACTATACAATTATTTTTCTTATTTTTAACTTTTTAATTATAAATCCATGAATAATAAAGTTGAAACAAAATATTAATCATATAGAATAAATACGTATTCATGATAAATATATCAAAGGGGCAGTATATACACCATATGAAAGTGAACAAGTGAATATTAACAAATATGCCACAATGGAGTGGAAATTGAAATTGACTCTTATACCACACACTTTCCATTATATTAACTAGCATTAAAATCATATATAATGTATTCAATAATGTTATTAATATATACTAAAATCATAACAATATTTTTAATATCATATATTATCCCATTGTAACATTTCACCAACTATTTGTTAACATAATTTCATTATCTTAAATGCATTGTTTGTTAGTTACCTTGTTTTCTCATATGGGATTTTTATAATTTTCTAATTTATTTACATAATATTTAAATAAAAAATATTTATAATGATATTAATTTTATAAATATCATTTTTAATCATTATATTTATCATTATATCCATTCTTGAATGTTAGTCATAGAAAATGAGTGACATTTATTTGTGGAGATGGTAGGATATACGTACGCAATAATGAAGACATCATTCTCTTAATGGGTCAAAGGGAAATGGAGTGTATAAAATATTTGTTTTAATTAATTTAAATCATGTTTTAAATATCACATATAGTCATTAAATATATCCTTAATACCTTCCACGAAAACAATATTCAAAAAAAAGAATCACATTGTTTCATGAGGTGATAGTCCACCACAAACACCACTGACATTATTGTATTTTAAATGGAATGAAATTTTTTAATTTTTATTTTATATTGTAATTAAATTATTATAATTAAAACATAAATATTATATATAGACCTTTAACCCTTCAATATATCGAACTATGAGTGATGTTGATGGAAAATGTGTTACGTCGGTTCATAAGGTTGTAGTCCACCATATACACAATCGATGATTTCAATTCCATATTAATGGAAGAGGAGATTAATATAAGTCATAAAAATAAAATAAAATCATCAAATTTTATGTAATATATTGAGTTTTTTATATAATAATGGGTTTATAAGATTTATGGTGGTGGAAGAAGAAACAAAATTTAAAATCATATTAAGGAATGTTAACTCTTCTTCATACAACTTATTTAGGTTTGCACCAAATTCATTTCTAGTTTTCCTTTATGATAAATAAATTTCATAGTGATACTATTAGTGGTGTAAAGAAGTTTTTTGGGTATAGATTGGTAGAAAAAAATGGCTACAGATCATTGAAAAATGGGAGGTGTGGGGGTGGCCTTTTATAAGGGGATCAGAGGAAACACATGGAATGTTTTAATAGAATCGATTAAAAAAAGTTTCTCTATATAGAAAATCTTCCAAAATATATCCTTCTGGACTCTTAGTGATTATATGGTCTAAAATGTCCTGATAATTAGTTATGGACTTGTTTTAGGTCATTTTTTACCCTTATCTACTTGCTTTAACCCCTAGTAAACATGTTATTACCTTAACCAAAGTAATTAGTTTTGATTAGATAATGCTTTTCAAAATGGTCAAAAATTAACTAAGACAATTTTAAGTATGAATTTTAAAATTATAAATGCAAACACAATGAAAAAATGAGGTTCCAAAGAGACAATTTAGATATGTATAGCGGTTTTTTGCTATCCAAATTCAAAATGAAATTGATTTAAATGTGAAAAATTAGTTATATTGTATTATAACTGAAATAATTTTAAATTTTAAATTTATTGAAAATATAATTTAATATTTTCATTTATTCAAATGAAAATGATGCTTTAAATAAAAATCAATATTTTTCATAACTCATTGAAAAATAAAACATTTTAGAAAAATTCCAAACATTTACACTAAGATAATTTTCCGATTATATTTTTGAAGATGAAGTTAATTTTATTAAATAATATTTCAAAATGGGGTAAAGAATAATTTTAAATTCTACGCACAAAGTGTGACTAAACCATCTTTTAGTAAAACACTATTTTTCAAAAAGCATATCATTCTATTTTAAATGATTTTTATATTAGTTATAATCAGCAAATAACAATAATTTTCATAATTAAAATATTAATATTCATATCCACCAATTAAATATCTAGATTATAATGTTCATTTTTTTAAAAATGTTTTAGTATAGTATCGTGTTTCGTTTAAATCTAATGTTTCATGCATCACAAGATATTGGAAGAATTGAATTTATTTAAATGGTAATAAATCTGAATGTCTTAGTGTATCATATTATTCCCTCCTAAAAAATTAATCTATGAAATTTTGTGTATACAAATTTATATATAGATTGGGATAGTTCTTATTAATAAATTTTTCTGGTTCCCACAATGTTTCTTCCATTTTATTATTTATCCAAAGTACATTTATCAGTTAATTCCTCTGACACTCAAATACATGCTCTCCAGTATCAAGAATCTGGATGGGTTATTAAAAGTAATATTGATCAGGTTTCAATTCTATTTTATTATAGGAGAGAACATTCATTGGATCTTTCATGTACATACTTAACAATGAAATATGGAACATTTCATCAACTTTTGAATGAAATTGATAAATTTTCAAATGGTAAGAAAACCCTCTAATTGATTCAATTTTTTGAAAGGTTATTACGTACTAGGAGATTACTCTACCTTTCATACAAAATATTCTGACACCCTTCCACGGATACACTCTCAAAAAATAAGATCTCTAACTTATATTTCCAAATATTTCCCCTGATTTTCGGCATAACTCTTTTTTTCGAATTTGAGATGCTTTAATATGAGACTGAATAGTATTTACCTTTGTTTTTATCACATCAACTAGTTCTATTCCTATAAAATTATTTTAATCAACCTCATCCCTACAATTTGGCATATAAAAACATTTCCTATATAATTCTTTATATAAAACTATTATAATTTTAGAATGTAAACTATTGTTTTTAGAAAATCAACCAAAGGTAATTTTTGTTCCAAAATACCTAGAATGTCAAATGAAAATTGAACTAAAATGAATTCCATTTTTTAATATTCCTTTTAGAATTTTCATATGTTTAAAGATTCTAGTATGTTCTAAAATGGAGATATGTATCAGGCGTATTATGAATAATCTACCATAATTTTGATTTAAAATGGGGATCATGATAAAAATGATCACAATAGGTTCACCATGATGTTTTTCAACATCACTAATATAGATCGTTGAGTGGAACTGAAGTAGTAAATGTTCTATTATTTTGACGTTCAACGTAGACATGGATAGGTGAACAGTGATAACCCATACTACTTGATTCATACTGAGAGTCTTTGATAGTCATGTTATAAATTAAAAAATAATTTCATCACTTTTCCTCATAGTAATTTTAAGTGGTTCCTTGAATCATTTAGGATTATTTCTCATAACACTCAATTTTTTAAAAACCACACATATGGAAATAGAATCCATAATTACACACTTTGTGTTATCCACCCAAAACTATTCCATTAACCCCCTAAAGATATTTTTGAATCCACGGTGTATAGTGAAATTCGAGCTATAAGCGTCATCCAACAATTCCCATTTATGATTAGGTATAGATGGAACACATAATATTATCCAAACTCCAAAACTCTATCTCTATAAATTATTTTTCCCTAATTTCCCATCATTCACATTGTTAATTTTATTTTGAAAGTTGTCATCATTAGAATGATAACTTATTGTTTTTTATAATAAATATGGTTTCATGATCATTTCAAAAAGGAGTGATGTATCTCCTTCCTTAATAATTATCATATTCATATGTATTAGATTGATGAAAATATGATCCATATAGACCATCATTTGGCTCAGAACTCCATGATACATCATGTTGAACACATCATCTACCTTATTTACCTTCCCCAAGGTGGTATTTCATTGAGAAATTATAATCAATGAGTATCCCAATCCATATACATAGCCTCATATTAATTAATTTTTAGGAAAATTTGTATTTTTAATCATTTCTTATTTTTTTATATGTCGCATCATTCACCATAGAGATAATGTATCTATATCTTCAATGAATAGAATATAGATTCCCACTCAAGAGCATGGGTGAGATAATTCTATTCATGATTTTTTCAATTTTATTTGATTCATTTTCAATAAAATTATCATTTTTTATTGGGAGACAACTAAATCCTTTATTCGATGGATCAAAATATATCACAAAACCCTCATTTCAAAATGGTAGTGTCAAAAAATAATAATTGACCAATTTTTTTTTATTTTTGTCAAAACATTAATTGTATTCCTTTTTTTCAAATGTCCTTAATCCTATAATGTGTAATCTAGGATAAAGTTTTATCCAATCAAGAAATTTGTTGAAGGAATCACTTATATTAACCTTCCAAGCCAATGAAAATATGTTCTTAAGTTATGTTCATTGGTGCAGGCCATTATCTGAATGACATTACCCTCACATGATCAACTAATATTCCATCTATTGAGGCAATATTTCCATGAAAAGAAAATTCATGATTCCAGAAATCATACTTATAAAATTCAACATTAAACTCAATCCTTATTTTTGTGTCAAGAACAATTTGAAAATAATTTTCATAATAATTATAGCATCCAAAATACAAAAAAATATAATTATTGAATAATAAAACAAAAATCCAGATAGTCATTGAATATTCTATTCTATATATTCATTAAAATAAATGGTTCATTAGTAAATATTAATGTAATTATGGTAAATAAATAATGTAAAAATCTCATCCAAAAGTTTGTATTTAGAATGTATTATTTTTTTACATGAAATTGTTCATACCCAAAAAAAATATTAAATTTAGAAAAATATAATGATATGTAAAGATGGTGGAATAATTCATCAAGAAATGGATTTTTACTTGATATTTATCATTAACAAATTGATTTAACTATAATCAATGAGTAACATCATGGATACATTTTTATTATTACAGAAGATACCATAGTATCTCAATGGTGAAACACTAGTGTGAATAAACCCATTATCACATAACTCATCTATTTGTTTATTTGACTCCACTAATTCTTCCACGTCAATTCTACAATGACTATTCAATAGTCGTGATGTATTTTATATTAAATCAATGGAACACTAATATTCACACTATAGTAGATGTATATGTAATTTCTTATGAAATACATCATTTTATTCGTAAAAAATTGAAACATATTTAATTTAAATATTACCTTCTCCATCCATAGATTTTCTCTCAACTTATTCCCCAAAAATATACTTAAATAAAGCCACTTAGGGGGATCTGAAAATTTATTATATGATTATGTCTCTACTCTAGAGATAAATAGTTCTATATCTTTATCAGGAATGGTAATTTTCTTCATCTTGTAATAATGTTTTTCATAATATTTTGAATTATAGTCTATATGAAGGATTATATTGAAATCAAGCATATGTATATTAGTTTTTTAAAAAAATCACATTTATGATTCATAATTTTAATTTCATAACACTTCCATGTTATAGGGAGATTTCTACAAGGATTCTCTTCTAAAAACACCCATTGTAAAATGATAAGGAGATATTTAATTATCCTGGAAAAAAATTGTAGCATATAAAGGAGTTTGAGGATCCGAAATTAACTATTTAATTATATAAATTTAATTATATTACTAAAGTACATATCACCATTTCATTGGGTGCATCAACCTCAGTTGTAGAGATCACTTAATTATGGCCTTCTCCCCTTTTCCTATTCTGTTATAGATTCCTTTGATGATTGGGGTATTAGTTTGAATATCACCCCATCTCCCTATTATTGAAACACTAAATAGTTGTGTTTTATTTATTGTATTTTCATTCTTTCACATGATGAACCTCATATGTACAGTTATAAAAATGTCATAACCCCTTCAATAATTTTCGAGGATGATTATCTCCACAATTCTCAAATGATGTAAATATATTTAATTTATTTTTATTCTTTGATGCATTCCCTTCTAATGGGGACTCATTTAACCTCTTATTTTCATGATTTCCCTCGAAAATGTATGATCTAGATAACTCCATCAATATTTTGAATTCACATAAAACAATTTCATAATATAAAGAAAAAAACTGAGAGACAACCTTTCATAAGAGACTTGGATTGTTCCCTTCAAAGAAATGGTCAATTTTTCACTCTATGTTCCGTACGTAATCTTTATCATACATGGAAAGTATTCTAAAGGTGACCTCATAATAATATATATTTTCTTGTTTCAACTTCTTTAGCCTTAGGAAAATTCTCCTCATTCAATCTTATTTATCATAAGGGAAATAGATTTCAAATAATTTATCCTTAAAAGATTCATTTTTAATAAGTTATATATCTTCTTCAAAATTATTATTCTAGATCAACATCCACCATTGATCAGCATCTCCTTTCAGACAATACATAATAAGTGTACCATTTTTTATCGCATACAAAGGCCATAAATTTCATCCCAATAGAATTGATACACACGAAAGCTACCATTATATTAGTATTTCTACCAAATTACGGGGTCTTATATTGCATTAAGTGGTAAAAAATTGGATAATCATGATGGGGAATAGGTTTCACCATCTATGAAAGGTTATTTTTGTAAAAATTATTAATATTCCCTTATATATCCAAGCCCATCCCGGTTTTTTACATGATGTATTGGTTTACATAGTATGGAAATATAAAAATTGTCTATGAGTATTGATACCCTTATTCTTTAAATATTCCATTTCTAAAAAATGGAATATATTGGATTGGGTCATAAAATTATGAAATTTAAATCAAAATGTAAAATTCTAAATCATGTGCAACACTTAACATAAATTGAAAATATATACATTGTTAATCACTAAATCATGAACATGGTTTCTTTGGGGATTCCATTATTTTCATGTCATTAGTAATGGTTTATAAATAATTTTTTATTCATCCTAATAATATTCATTGGTATTTTCAATTCAAATACATGGTAAGGCCCTTTTTTATACACTCGGAGAAATTATTTTCAAGTACAATTTAGGATTTTTGGAGTCACTAACCATATGTACATCATTGTTTGAACAAAATAAACTTATAATATCTTGAATGGGATGTTTTTCTAGGGAAAACTACACATTAAATTCCTTACCAAAATATTATAATGTTATTGTATACCTGTCCTCAAATTATACCATGGGGATAAGATCCATTATCTATGTTCTCCTTAATATTATTCATTAGTATTCTACTAAAATTTATCTAGTAACAACTACAATGGCCCTGACTATAGTAACCTAAATCTAGTTCCATGATAATTACATTGAAATAGATAATGAGGGTCAAATAAGAAGGATCGAATAGTTTAGAAGTTTTGTAGAACTATATATATACATGTTACCCATGTTACATTCAAAATATCAAATAAAACAGAAAAAAAATCTTATACTCAACATGGTTTGAACTCTTTTAAAGGATTTATCTTCACATCCATGAGAAGAAAAAATAAGGGTGACATAAAATTCATACTAAGGGATTTATATATTGGACTATTTTATAAATTGATATGAATAATTAATATATAAAGGTAACTAACTGAGGAAGAATTCAGTTTATTAAATAACATGACTAATTTATCATTATATTTTACAATCAATATGTATAGGTAAATAACTCAGAAAAAATTACATTCAATCAATATACTAAGAATGAAATGATTCAATATATACTGTCAGTTGAAAATTATCGTGGATAATAATAATAATTTAATTCCCAATTAATGAAATTTAGAATTATTGGTCATCATGATCTCATGGATCATGATACATCTTCTATCAAGAGCTTTCACAAGATCGATTAATACTCTGGATAGATGAACATTTGATTTGGCCATATTATTTAACTCAATAGACCTATTTATTAATATTAGGGATATCTATATATATACCCCACCAAAATCTTACTCTCCAAATCATTTTTCATCTATTTAATAATTGATTAAATTCATTAATAACATATCATATCCTCAAATATCTGTATTGATTAAAGGATACTTATTTCTAAATATTTCCACTGTTAATAAAATAATATTCATTGTAAAAACTATATATAAATTGGTTAATAGTGTAGTAAATAATAATTTCCATCATCTAATAATATGTATATTTTAAATAAATATTCTAATGAAAATTTATAACTAGAAAGTGATTGTTTCAAGAGAAAGAAAACAATCACAAATGAATGTGGGATTGTAAAATATTTTCATCCTATTTGGTAACATTATTGTGTCCTCTTTAAGAATAAACTTGAAAATAAACAATAATAATCATATATATATATAGGTATTCAGGTGAAATAGATCAAATGATAAGTATTTACCCCATATAAAAGTGATAGGTGTATATTAAAAAGTATGTCCTGATGAAATAGAAATTGGGATGCATTCTCTTACCTTGAACTTTTTTAGTTGAACATGATTTAACCTAGTTTATAATTGTTTTGGTAATTTTATTAATATATAAAAAACCATATTTATATTTATAATATCATATATAATATTATATTAACATTTCACCACACATTTGTTAACAATATTTCAGTATTTTCATTTTTTCTGGTGTTAATTTCCTTGTTCTCTCATTCATGTTTTCTTATGAATGATATCTTTCATGTTCTTAAGAAAAATTTAAATCTTATATGGAATGAAAATAATTTTATAAATAACATATCTACCCATTATATGATTTATTTGAACCATTATTTAATGATGGTTGTGTAAAATTAGTCCCATCTCTCCATAGAGACAATAGTTTATACATATGAATGAGTGATGAAATACATCCCTTACCATGTAAAAGGTTAAGAAAAAGTATTATATATAAAGATTAAAAAATTTATAAAATTTCATTTAATTCACATATATTAGTTTACATTATCCTTTTTACCTTCCATGTAAATAGTAATAGAAAATTGAAACACATCGCTTAGCGAGCCGGTAGTCCACCGTACACATCCCCAACATTATCATATTTTAAAATGAATAGAAAATAAGAGGGTATATGTTATATTTAAATTATTGAAGATTAATTTTATCATTAATATTTTATATAAAAATTAAATCCATAATTTTAGAAAAACATTGTTGGAATTTGTGGATAATTATTTACCTTCATTTGTGAGGTGGTAGTCCATTATACACATAATAAATGTTTTTTTCCCTTTTATATGGAAGGGGTGATGGACATTGGTGAATACCATATAATAATAAAATACCAATATATTTAAGATAAAAATATAATTATATAATCATGCTTTACTAATATTTAATAGAGGTTTAAAAATAAATGAAAAAATATCGTTTAAAAAGGTTACCTCTTCTTTAGAGTAGTTTATGAGGTTTTCACCAAAAGTATTTCTATGATGGATTTATAATAAAAAAACATGGATCTATTATATTGGTGTTGATTCATATGTATAACTTCTTACTTTTCCATTTCATTAGTTTTTGAAATCACAAATATTATCTTGAATCTTTCATTCCAAGTTTTTTTCTCCTATGTTTTTTAGTATGTTTCTATAGAAAACATTAATTTTTACATAATATATAAAAAATAATAATTTATTATGAATATGAATGTAAGGCCCCGACCCTAGTTTCCTAGAGTCGGTGCATTATTACATAACATTGGCATGATCACAAGAAATATCAAATCTCGAAAGACCGATTGGTTTAGTAGCCTTGGAAACCCTAGATATATTCATAAGTTTTACATTACATCATAAAATGAAAAACTACTACAACAACATAATTTTTCCATAGTACACACTATAATCCCCTCATAATATCCCTGTAGGTCATTCATAACTTACATCTTCACTTCCTGGGAAAAATAAAACATAGAAAAGGGGTGAGCTCAAATGCCCAGTAAGGATAACAATATAGCGGAAACTTTCATCAATAAGAATAAACATTTAAGGCAATGTATAACTAAAACAAAAGCCTTTTAAACATGAACTTTCAACATGGTATGGCATAAATAAAATGAAATAATGCCATTTACTTATTCACATGGATATTCTACTAATCGAATAATCACATGCAAAAATAAATAACCACTTTCATAATGTTGGAATGCATAATGCCAGACTATCATAACCACATAGCCAAGGCCTCGTGCCAAGACTACAAATAAGATTTTGTCAAGGCCTTGTTCCAAGACACTAGTTTGTCTCATGAGACCTACCGATGCATCGAGGAGCTATAGCGGGCTCCAGCCGTCACATATTAAGTCCAATGCATTCCCATATGAAAAGGTTTAAACATAACATAAACATTCGTAATAAAACTAGCATACGAAATGTCAATACTTTCACCATAAACTATGAATGGTATAAAAATAGCACATCCACAGTCAAACATATCACAAAACCTTCAATAAAATATAGAAGTTTTGTATCATAATAAATCAACTTCAAGTAATCTTAAAATCCATCAAAGGATGTTGACATAGATGAAATCAAAATTCTTTTTAAAGAAATATCTCCTTTTATTTTGAAATAATTTAAGATCCATTTAAAATAAAACATTTTCTTTGAAAATATTCTTATAAGCTTGTAAGGGAAGCTTTGAAGATTTTATAACGGCAGAAAATAGCCGCACCCGCCGTATAAGTTAAAAAAAACATTCTTCCCTTAATTCTGTCGAAAAGGTTAAAAAGGACCTTGTTTTGAAAACGACCGAAAGATTCCTTTATAAACCACTTATAAAAGTCAAAAAGGGTATGAATGACTTTAACTCATATTCTAGTAAATAGTAAAAATGTTTTGAAATGCATTTTTAAGAAACATGGATGTGGATGATAAAGAGATCCCAGTAGATTATTACGTATAAACAACCTTGGATAATGAAGAGGTTGTAAAGTAAACCCTTACCTTGTACTTTTCCTTGGTTGGGGTAGGTTAACCTCCTGTATAATGGTGAAATAGTTGTTATTAAATTATACAAGAATCATATATATTAATATGATATCATATATGATCTTTTAACATTGATTTGTTAATAATATCTTAGAATTATCGTCGTTTCGGGAGTTAACTTACTCATTTTCTTTTATATGTTTTGTTACATAAGCCATGGTTGTTGTATCTTATTCATATCCAGAATGATATCCAGTCCTTAAACATCATTTTTAAATTATCAAATGATAATTATACTTGAATGGATACGATGGAGAATGAATCTCATCGCGTTCGTGGAGACGGTAGTCCGTACGTACGCACGAGCGACAATATCATTCTTTTGATATTAAAATAATATATAAATGGATGTTACATCATATTTACAGAATCATTAACATGTTATATTTATTATTTACATGAGTTACACATCATTATTATACCCATCCAAATAATATTATATTGAATAACAATTACACCACGACGTGGAGACGGTAAGCCGTACGTACGCACGTATGGTGACATGTTATTCAAAGGGTGGATAGAATACTGAATATGATTGTACCATATTTATAATAACATCACAGTATATTTGAGATACTAGAGTTATTATTTTAGAATGGTAAGAACAAAGGAAGAAGAAGTGGAAGAAGAAATGAACTTGGAGAAGGGTGGTGAAATCATTACCTCTTCTTCGGGTTCTTCCTTTTGATTTGATCAAAAGGGCTCCTTAGGTTGGCTTTCTGATCCAACTAAGGCCTCTAGGTTGTAGTGAGGGATGTTGGGAGAGTATTTGGGCAGAGGTTTGCCGAACCAAAAGGCTTTGAAGGTGTGAAGAAATGAGAAGGAGGAGTGCCCTTTTATAAGAGGGGTGAGGGGCACCTTTGGAAAAGCTAGAAATATTAATTTATAATAAATTAATATTCGGTTTCTAATGGCTCCAAAGTTGATTATTCAAAGGTTAAGGTGGGGATAGGTCGAAAACCACTCAACCAATAGAATTTAGACAGGTTTGGGTACTTATATTAACCTTATCTTTAAGTATTAACTCTAAGTTAATTAGTTTCACTTTTACAATGTCTCTTTGTATTTTTATATAATATGGTTAATAAACTTACTATATACATCCAAGAGACCCCCAAGTGATACATTAATGATGAACCTATCATGATATAATTCTCTTGGAAGAACCTTAGATTTTTATGAATTTAATATCAATTAATAATATAATATTTGTTTTAAGAACTCTTTTATGTCAATTTTGACACTATTCAATAGTTGATTTTTGTGAAACTCATAACAGATTGATTACTTCGAACAAAGTCAATTAAATCAATCCTAATATATAATATTATCCTAGAAAATTAGTTTAATTCATTAAAAGTTTCATATTATATTTATTTGGGTATTTATAATATCAATTATTTTAATGTTTCACTATTATAGTAATTACTGCATCATCATTGTGTCATATATAAAATAAATTATTTAATGTCTAAAAATTATAAATAAACTATAATTATGTAGGAAATCCTTTTATCTTTATAATTAATATTTATAATATAAAATCCAACATATATAACCCTATGTAACAATTGTTGTTCTAAAAGATATATGCTTGTGTCATTTTTGTATTCATTTTAACTAAATTAAAATAAAGTGTCATTATCACTTACAAGTGGATCCATGGGGTCCCAAAATAGACCCAAAGATTCCCATGGTCGACCCTGTATCAACCAATAGGGTTAAGACACGTTTTAGGGTAATTTACTATTATTATAATATTATTTTTTAACCCTTATTTACCGGATTTACCCTTAACCATGGTAAATAAAATATTTACCGCAGTAATTATTCAAAATGTCTAAAAATAAAAGTTACCAATTTACACAATTTGAACATCCTGATTCCATATTTGGAATCCATTTTCCTAAATTCAAAACACATAAGTGGCAGAAATTAATTTAAAATTAATTCCCGCTGTCAAAACAAAAAGCGTGTTTTTAAGAGATAATAACTATCAAAAGATTGACACTTGTTTATGTTCGGTTTAATTGTAAAATTATGTCCAATGACCAACATTATATTAAATGGTAAAAATATATTCTAAATATACTTTAAAACCACTCAAATTCATAATTTATCACTATTAATTATTTTGATTAAAAAAGTTGTTTTTAATTAAAATTTAGTAATTTTCACTATTCATCAAAATATGAAAGTTATCCGAAATGTACCAAAATTTCACCTTAGGCTAAATTCGATATTCCGAATCCAAAAATGAAGTCCATTTTCAAATATAAAATATATATAATTTCAAAAAGTAGGTATTACTATTCATAACGGCTAGTTTGATTAGTTATGGTGTGTTAGAACTCGGTGTTGCGTACAACAAACGCTATCACATTATTCAAAGAGAAGCGTACCGTAGAAGCTTGGGGTGTTACATTCTCCCCTTCTTCAAATAATTGCGTCCTCGCAATTTCTAGGGTATTACTGCATAAAAAGACTCGGGTGGTTCTTCATCATAAGTTCCTCGGGTTCCCACGTTGCCTCTTCCATCTTATGGTTTCTCCACAAAACTTTTACCAGACGCGTCGTCCGGTTTCTCAGCACTTTTTCTCTCGTATCAAGAATCTTGACGGGCTCTTCGCAATAAGACAGATCGGGTTCCAGTTCTAATTCCTCATAGGTGAGTACATGAGTCAGATCAGGCATGTATTTCCTCAATAGAGATACGTGGAACACATCATGAACTTTGGAGAGACTTGGCGGCATTGCCAATCGGTAAGCTACAACCCCAATTCGTTCTAGAATTTCGAAAGGTCCGATGTACCTGGGACTCAATTTACCTTTCTTACCAAAACGTATGACTCCCTTCCACGGAGATACCTTCAGAAAAACATGATCACCGACTTGAAATTCCAAATCCTTCCTTCGATTATCGGCATATCTCTTCTGCCTACTTTGAGCTGCTTTGATGTGATTTTGGATTACTTTCACCTTTTCCACCGTTTCCTCCACCAGTTCTGGGCCTACAAGTTTTCTTTCACCAACGTCATCCCAACAGGTTGGTGTACGGCATCTCTTTCCGTATAACGCTTCATATGGTGCCATCTGAATACTCGAATGGAAGCTATTGTTATAGGAAAATTCTACCTGAGGTAAATATTGATCCCACATACCCTGAAAGTCAAGTGAGCAAGATCTCAACATGTCTTCTAAGGTTTGAATAGTCCGTTCTGATTGTCCGTCTGTCTGAGGGTGGTAAGCAGTGCTCAAATGAAGTTCAGTATCCAGGGATTTCTGAAGACTTTTCCAGAATCTTGAAGTAAAACGGGGATCAGGATCAGAAACAATCGATAGGGGTACTCCATGAAGTCTCACAACTTCATTAATATATAGTCTTGCTAGACGTTCCAGGGGTAGATCTTCTCTTATAGCAAGAAAATGTGATGTCTTGGTAAGACGATCAACAATAACCCATATTGCATCGTTCTTTCTAGGAGTCTTTGGTATCCCCATGACAAAGTCCATCGTAACATTGTCCCATTTCCACTCCGGTATGGGAAGAGGTTGCATGACTCCTCCAGGCTGTTGCCTTCCAGCTTTCACTTGTTGACAAACCATACATCTTGACACAAAATCAGCAATCTCCCTCTTCATGTTGTCCCACCAAAAATGTTCCTTCAAATCTCAATACATTTTGGTGCTCCCAGGGTGTATAGAGAAATTGGAACTATGAGCATCATCCAGCAATTCCCTTTTTTGATCAGGTATATTGGGAACACAAAGTCTCTTCCCGAATTTCAAAATTCCATCTTCATACACAAAGTCTCTCAATCTCCCATCATTCACAGCTTTAATCTTCTTTTGGAATTCTTCATCATCGGTCTGAGAACTCTTAATCCTTTCTAGTAATGATGGTTTGGCAACCATTTGAAAAAGCATTGATGTTTCACCTTCCCTGGTTATTCCCATGTCCATCTTCACTAGATCCATAAAAATTGGATCCCTTTCAATTCTCATATTGTTCAAAACTCCATGGTCTTTTCTACTCAAAGCATCTGCCACCTTGTTTGCCTTCCCTGGGTGGTAGTGTATCGTACAATCATAATCCTTGAGTAATTCAAGCCATCTCCTTTGCCTCATGTTGAGTTCTTTTTGTGAGAAAATATACTTCAAACTCTTGTGATCAGTATAAATCTCACATTTTTCACCATAGAGGTAGTGCCTCTATATCTTCAAAGAAAAGATCACTGCTGCTAACTCGAGATCATGAGTAGGATAGTTTTGTTCATGAATTTTCAACTGTCGTGATGCATGGGCAATAACTCTATCATTCTGCATAAGGACACAGCCAAGTCCTTTCTTCGATGCATCACTATAAATAACGAACCCATCATTCCCCGATGGTAGAGTCAATATAGGAGCATTGACTAATATTCTCTTCAGTTCTTCGAAACATTCTTCACACTCTTTTGTCCAAACAAATTTAACCCCTTTCCGTGTGAGCTTCGTTAATGGGTTAGCCAATCAGGCAAAATTCTGGACGAAACGTCGATAATAACCTGCCAAACCAATAAAACTACGTACCTCAGTTATACTCGTAGGTGCTGGCCATTCTTGGATTGCCTTGGTCTTAGAAGGATCAACAGAGATTCCATCTTTAGAGAAAATATGGCCAAGAAAAGAAATCTCCTAAATCCAGAATTCACACTTGCTAAACTTCCCATATAATTCATGCCTCCTCAGAGTCTTCAAGATAATGCGCAAGTGATTTTCATGATCTTCGTAGGTTTTGGAGTATACCAAGATATCATCAATAAATACCACCACAAATTCATCAAGATACTCCTTGAAAACTCTATTCATTAGATCCATGAATACAGAGGGTGCATTAGTCAATCCAAACGGCAATAAAGTAAACTCGTAATGCCCGTACCTGGTTCGAAATGCTGTTTTTGGAATGTCTTCCTTCTTCACACACAACTGATGGTATCCAGATCGAAGGTCAATCTTTGAAAATTATTGAGCTCCATGCAGTTGGTCAAATAAATCATCAATACGAGGTAGGGGATACTTTTTCTTTATCGTTATAGCATTGATCTCCCTGTAGTCGATACATAACCTCATAGATCCATCTTTCTTTTTAACAAAAAGAACAGGGGCTCCCCATGGAGAAACACTAGGGCGAATAAATCCCTTATTACTCAATTCCTCTAGTTGTTTCTTTAGTTAGACTAACTCTACAGTGTCCATTCTATAAGGGGTCTTCGATATAGGCCTTGATCCAGGAATCAAATCAATAGAAAACTCAACTTCTCGTTCTGGAGGATGTCCAGGTAAATCTTTTGGAAATACATCTACAAATTATTTCACAACAGGTACATCCTCTATTTGAACATTCCTTTCCTCACCCGCAGTTATTTCATTCTCTTCCTCCCCAATAATTGAATTTAGTTGAGCTATTGAGGGTGGATCTAAATAAGAATTAGGTGGTGACGATTCTGCTCTAAAAATAAGGTGTTCCTTATCATTATCATCAAGAATCGTAACCTCTTTCTTCTTACAATAAATCTTCGCATCATAGTCCGAAAGCCAGTCTATACCGAGGATTATATCAAACTCAATCATAGGTATGACGATGAGATCAGCAGATAAAGAAAATTTATGTGCTCTAATGGGGACTGATTCACAAAACTTTGTTGCAACGATACTTCCCTTAAGAGTTTTAACTGATAACTCCCTTATTAAATCAAATTGGAAATATCTAATTTTCTTAGCAAACTGGGAAGATATGAAACAATGTGATGATCCAGAATCAAATAATGCATTTGCTAAACTTGAGGAAACCATTAAATTACCTGCCACCATGTCTTTCGGAGCTTCTACCTCAGCAGTAGTGATAGCATAAGCCTGGCCTTGATCCCTTGGCTTTTTCTGAGGTAAGTTCTCCTGACACTTAGGGCATGCATTTGCATAATGCCCCATCTCCCTTCAATTGTATCATTGAACGTTGGTAGCTTCCTTCTTCCCCTTGCAATCATGAGCTTGGTGGCCTTTTTCACCACACTTGTAACAGACTCTCATTCCCTTCAAGCAAGTACCGGGGTGTTTCTTCCCACATTTACCACATGATGGATATTCAACCTTTCCTTTCTTCCCCTTATTTCCATTCCCAGATTGATCAGCAGGTCTCTTCTTCTCTTGCTTTGCTTTAAAGTCATAAGACTTAGAGAATTCCTTTTCGGTCTTGATAGCACATGAGACAATGTCTTCGTACGATGAAAAGGATTGTGAGACTAATGCTCGATGGAGAAATGGTTTTAACCCATCAAAGAAACGATCAATATTACTTCTTGGGTTGCGAATATAATCTCCAGCATACCTCACTAACCTTGTAAAGTTAGCCTCATACTTTTTGACATTCTCATCCTCCTTCTGTCTCAGACTCAGAAATTGCCTTTCCATATCTGCTCGATGGTCGCGAGGGAAGTATTTTTCTAAAAACAGATCTTTGAACTCCCTCCATTCCATATTTGATACTTCATCATCTTCCTTCATGTTCTGAATCAATGACCACCATTGATCAGCATCTCCAGTGAGGCGGTAAACTGCCATGATAAGTTTTTCCCTTTTACTGGTCCCCAAAGCCTGAAATATTTTCTCTAGGGAAAATATCCATTGCTCAGCTACTAAGGGATTTGTATTCCCATTGAACGTTGGTGGTTGTTGCCTCATGAATCGATCTAACATTGATCCTCCATGCTGCGGATCAGGGTGCTCCATACGGGTAAGGTTATTATTCATAACCTGAGTAAGTTGTCCCAGTATGGTGATTAGCTGATCAGCACCAGTTGCATCACCAGCCCCACTATAATTATCTTGAGCAGGAGGGCAATCCCTACATGGAGTGCGTGCATTGATACGGTTTCCATTTCTTCCACTAGGCGCCATTTCTAAACAATGGCATAAACTAGATCAGTTTATGAATCAAAATACATAATCCCATACTTATAAAACACTTAACATAAATTGAACTATTTATGGATATAATCCATAATCATAAGAATGTTTTCTTTGAGGATGTATATACTCATAATCCCTTCAAAATTATTTGTAAAGAAAATGAGAGTTATCCTAAGCATATCCCCCGGGAGTGTCGTAACCAAGAGTGCAGCAAGGCCCGTTGTCGTGCACCAGTTCCCATTCAAGTCTAGCTCAAAGCGGTGTTTTCGGGTTTTACCCCTAGGTACATCTGTGCCAGAGCCGCCTCTACCTGCTCGTATCCAGACAGGGATGTATTGCTCGGAAAACTCACAAAATCTCTACAATACCAAAATTCTAGGAAGTTCTTCTATACTAATCCTCAAAGTTCATCTTAGGTCTACGTGCTCTAATCAGAGTTTATCTAAATCTAGCTTCCAAGGTTTGTACTAAACTTCCTCTGATACCAACTGTAACGCCCCGACCCTAGTTGCCTAGAGTCGGTGCATTATTACATAACATTGGCATGATCACAAGAAAGATCAAATCTCGAAAGACCGATTGGTTTAGTAGCCTTGGAAACACTAGATATATTCATAAGTTTTACATTACATCATAAAATGAAAAACTACTACAACAACATAATTTTTCCACAGTCCACACTATAATCCCCTCATAATATCCCTGCAGGTCATTCATAACTTACATCTTCACTTCCTGGGAAAAATAAAACATAGAAAAGGGGTGAGCTCAAATGCCCAGTAAGGATAACAATATAGCGGAAACATCCATCAATAAGAATAAACATTTAAGGCAATGTATAACTAAAACAAAAGCCTTTTAAACATGAACTTTCAACATGGTATGGCATAAATAAAATGAAATAATGCCATTTACTTATTCACATGGATATTCTACTAATCGAATAATCACATGCAAAAATCAATAACCACTTTCATAATGTTGGAATACATAATGCCAGACTATCATAACCACATAGCCAAGGCCTCGTGCCAAGACTACAAATAAGATTTTGTCAAGGCCTTGTGCCAAGACACTAGTTTGTCTCATGAGACCTACCGATGCATCGAGGAGCTATATCGGGCTCCACCCGTCACATATTAAGTCCAATGCATTCCCATATGAAAAGGTTTAAACATAACATAAACATTCGTATTAAAACTAGCATACAAAATGTCAATACTTTCACCATAAACTATGAATGGTATAAAAATAGCACATCCACAGTGAAACATATCACAAAACCTTCAATACAATATAGAAGTTTTGTATCATAATAAATCAACTTCAAATAATCTTAAAATCCATCAAAGGATGTTGACATAGATGAAATCAAAATTATTTTTAAAGAAATATCTCCTTTTATTTTGAAATAATTTAAGATCCATATAAAATAAAACATTTTCTTTGAAAATATTCTTATAAGCTTGTAAGGGAAGCTTTGAAGATTTTATAACGGCGGAAAATAGCCGCACCCGCCGTATAAATTAAAAAAAACATTCTTACCTTAATTCTGTCGAAAAGGTTAAAAAGGACCTTGTTTTGAAAACGACCGAAAGATTCCTTTATAAACCACTTATAAAAGTCAAAAAGGGTATGAATGACTTTAACTCATATTCTAGTAAATAGTAAAAATGTTTTGAAATGCATTTTTAAGAAACATGGATGTGGATGATAAAGAGATCCCAGTAGATTATTACGTATAAACAACCTTGGATAATGAAGAGGTTGTAAAGTAAACCCTTACCTTGTAATTTTCCTTGGTTGGGGTAGGTTAACCTCCTGTATAATGTTGAAATAGTTGTTATTAAATTATACAAGAATCATATATATTAATATTATATCATATATGATCTTTTAACATTGATTTGTTAATAATATCTTAGAATTATCGTCGTTTCGGGAGTTAACTTACTCATTTTCTTTTATATGTTTTGTTACATAAGCCATGGTTGTTGTATCTTATTCATATCCAGAATGATATCCAGTCCTTAAACATCATTTTTAAATCATCAAATGATAATTATACTTGAATGGATACGATGGAGAATGAATCTCATCGCGTTCGTGGAGACGGTAGTCCGTACGTACGCACGAGCGACAATATCATTCTTTTGATATTAAAATAACATATAAATGGATGTTATATCATATATACAGAATCATTAACATGTTATATTTATTATTTACATGAGTTACACATCATTATTATACCCATCCAAATAATATTATATTGAATAACAATTACACCACGACGTGGAGACGGTAAGCCGTACGTACGCACGTATGGTGACATGTTATTCAAAGGGTGGATAGAATACTGAATATGATTGTACCATATTTATAATAACATCACAGTATATTTGAGATACTGGAGTTATTATTTTAGAATGGTAAGAACAAAGGAAGAAGAAGTGGAAGAAGAAATGAACTTGGAGAAGGGTGGTGAAATCATTACCTCTTCTTCGGGTTCTTCCTTTTGATTTGATCAAAAGGGCTCCTTAGGTTGGCTTTCGGATCAAACTAATACCTCTAGGTTGTATTGAGGGATGTTGGGAGAGTATTTGGGCAGATTTTGGCCGAACCAAAAGGCTTTGAAGGTGTGAAGAAATGAGAAGGAGGAGTGCCCTTTTATAAGAGGGGTGAGGGGCACCTTTGGAAAAGCTAGAAATATTAATTTACAATAAATTCATATTCGGTTTCTAATGGCTCTAAAGTTTATTATTCAAAGGTTAAGGTGGGGATAGGTCGAAAACCACTCAACCAATAGAATTTAGACAGGTTTGGGTACTTATATTAACCTTATCTTTAAGTATTAACTCTAAGTTAATTAGTTTCACTTTTACAATGTCTCTTTGTATTTTTATATAATATGGTTAATAAACTTACTATATACATCCAAGCGACCCCCAAGTGGTACATTAATGATGAACATATCATTATATAAGTCTCTTGGCCGAACCTTAGATTTTTAGGAATTTAATATCAATTAATAATCTAATATTTGTTTTAAGAACGCTTTTATGTCAATTTTGACACTATTCAATAGTTGATTTTTGTGAAACTCATAACAGATTTATTACTTAGAAAAAAGTCAATTACATCAATCCTAATATATCATATTATCCTATAAAATTAGTTTAATTCATTAAAAGTTTCATATAATATTTATTTGGGTATTTATAATATCAATTATATTAATTTTTCACTATTATAGTAATTACTCCATCATCATTGTGTCATATATAAAATAAATTATTTAATGTCTAAAAATTATAAATAAAATATCATTATGTAGGAAATAGTTTTAGCTTTATAATGAATATTTATAATCTAAAATCCAACATATATAACCCTATGTAACAATTGTTGTTCTAAAAGATATATGCTTGTGTCATTTTTGTATTCATTTTAACTAAATTAAAATAAAGTGTCATTATCACTTACAAGTGGATCCATGGGGTCCCAAAATAGACCCAAAGATTCCCATGGTAGACCATGTATCAACCAATAGGGTTAAGACACGTTTTAGGGTAATTTAGTATTATTATAATATTATTTGTTAACCCTTATTTACCGTATTTACCCTTAACCATGGTAAATAAAATATTTACCGCAGTAATTATTCAAAATGTCTAAAAATAAAAGTTACCTATTTACACAATTTGAACATACTGATTCCAAATATTGAATCCATTTTCCTAAATTAAAAACACAGAAGTGGCAGAAATTAATTTAAAATTAATTCCTGCTATCAAAACAAAAAGCGTGTTTTTAAGAGATAATAACTATCAAAAGATTGACACTTGTTTATGTTCGGTTTAATGGTAAAATTATGTCCAATGACCAACATTATATTAAATGGTAAAAATATATTCTAAATATACTTTAAAACCACTCAAATTCATAATTTATCACTATTAATTATTTTGATTAAAAAAGTTGTTTTTAATTAAAATTTAGTAATTTTCACTATTCATCAAAATATGAAAGTTATCCGAAATGTACCAAAATTTCACCTTAGGCTAAATTCGATATTCCGAATCCAAAAATGACGTCCATTTTAAAATATAAAATATATATAATTTCAAAAAGTAGGTATTACTATTCATAACGGCTAGTTTGATTAGTTATGGTGTGTTAGAACTCGGTGTTGCGTACAACACACGCTATCACATTATTCAAAGAGAAGCGTACCGTAGAAGCTTGGGATGTTACAATGAACTTATCATTCATCATTATAATATATAAGACTAGGGATTCATCTTATTCATTGGACTAACATTTTTTCAGACCAATGGTTTTACTTTTGTCTTGTACATTATAATGAAAAATGACAAGGCCATCAGACTAATTATGGTACTGATACATCAAGTTTAACCTTATATGTTTAATTGTATTGAAAAATGATAAGGATTTCAAAAGGATTATCCTATTAATAAAATTTTAATATAATTAATATGTTTCCATTGTAATTCATACTAGTTTGCACTATAATAGTTATATACTAAACGTCATTGGACATTCAGTTATGTTTTAGCTATATTCATATCATTGTGATTTTTCAAGACCCAGGTATCAAAATCCATTACAACTAAATCATATATATGACCATTGAATATTATATGATAAATATCAAATCATTCAATTATTTGGGAGATGATAAATCTCACAACACAATTCTTCTATTTTTTTCTAGGCAGGAACTGCTCATTCTTTTCTTTGTAATACATTATAAAATTTTCATTATATGGAATCTTTTTTAAGACGTTTTACTAGATTTTTTTATTTTTTGTCTGATCATTGAAAATATTGAGGGGTTATGGAAATAAAAATATGGTGAATTTGATCCATTAGATTGAGTGATTCCAAATAAAGGAAGACATAGACCATTCATTGTATCAAGGGCTTTAGAGGATAGAAAGATAGAAGTTATTCTTATCATCATATCGCATGATTTTCTAATAACGAAAGAAAAAATTATAGTATGTATAAAAAATTGTATAACTTTAGTCAGGGTTGTTAACTACCAATAATCTAAATGATAAAATAGTTAATTCATTTAATATATCTTACATGCCACTTGTAATTTAAGTATATATTTTATTATTTTTTTGCATGCATTTTCCACTATCCATACTAGGATAGAATGTTTTTTACAGATATTTTATATCATTTTTTTTATTGATATATATGTTATAACAATTAAAATAAATTATTATATTATTAGAGAATTTTTTATTACAACTCTTACACTCTGATCAGAGGATGATCTGTGAGTTATATCTTTTTACATAATGATGTAATCTGTATTTTTGTAGTTTAATTTTTTAATTTAAAATTCACCCATACCCTCATATTTTAATAGTATACAAATCAATTACTCATTCAATCCAAAAATTTGTATCAGTTCTGGTTCCTACTGCTTATATACATGTTGAATTTCTACATTATTTACTTACATCAAGTAAATTTACTATTTTTAACTACTTTTAATATAAAATGATACACTAACATTTTGTTCTTGAAAAAAATTATTATTTCTTAATATGGAGTGTTTAATTTTTGGAACAAATGAAAATTTGAATCAAAGTAGATCACCAATTTTTTATGGTATTGATTATGAGTACTAGAGATATTGGATGAATTTTTTTTATCAATATAGAAGTTTATAATTCTGTTAAAATTACTGGAAATTAAATTATTCCAGGTAAAGATGATACTACTATAACCAACAAATATATATTAGAAACAAAATAAATTATATATTAAGGGATAGTCTTTTATATTCCTTCACAAGAAGTATATACAACCATATTTCATCTTCTGAAGCTGAGAATAGTATTTGGAATGTTTTTTGAATTTTCACATTTGGGTACTTGCACAGTTATTGAAACAAGTAGAGCTCGGATTTGTGCTAATTATCAATTAAATGATGTTATATATGTCCTGATAGTTTCAAATATGTTCCAAAGGGTTATAACATTTATCATTAGTTTATAGTATATTGGAATGAATGGTATTGATGATGATATTTTGGTTAAATGATTATTGATATAATGGCCAATGATTGGGAATGTAAAATAAATGTTGTGGATGGAACTTAGAAGATAAATAATCATAATCTTGATGATCTAATTGGGAAAATCATGGAATATGAATAAATATTGATGATAGATGGTGATAAGGAAAAAAATAAAAGTAGTAGAGTTTCTGTTTCAACAACATCTACTATACCTAAAAAATTATATTCACTAGAAAAATTTGTGAGGAATACAATAAAGAATATAGTTTTTATTCAGACAGAATCTAGTATATCATAACATACTAAGAATTAGTTGAAAAACATTTATAGAAGGATATACATGATCATTAGGAAGAATAAAATATTTAAACAATTATATAAAAATATTCATCTAGATAAATATGATAAAAAGGATAAAAAGGATACTTATTATGATTGAAAAAAAGTATGGCATATGAAACATAGTTTTAGTTAGCTAAAAATTAAATATATAAATGAAATAAATTCAAACAAAAATTATAATAAATATCATAAGTCTAAAGGAAGAAAAATTATTAATGTTTATGAAAATTCGATGTCTAGTAGTGGATATTATTTACAATATTTCTCTGACATTAAATGTTTCCGAAAAAGGAACAGTGGTATCTTTATAGAAGCATCTTTGGAAAAACATTCTTATGAAAAATGTACAAATTGTTGAATCCCTTACAAACCTTCCTTTAGATGATAATTAACCTCAAACCTATATTGAGAAATATTATACATCTTGTCATGAAGAATCATCTGTAGATAATGAATATAACATACTAACTAGTTATGTTGATGTTTCTAGGTTTGATAAACTATTGGAAAAAATTGATAAGTTTGTTTAAAAATGATAATAATGATGAAAAACATGAAAAGGTAGATTCTGGAATAATCCTCTTAAATAATAAAATATCATATCATTATAATAAATTTATAAAACTTATTTTTAAAAAGATACTATATCAAATGATATTGAATTGTTATTTATCCAAAAAATACATTAAAAATGATTTTGAAAATATTAGTTCTAATACTATTACAAATGAGGATAAGAATGTAGTTGTTAAACCAAAGATTTACATTTCTAGATAAAATAATCTTTGATCCTCGTTTACTAATGGAAAGAAAATATTTAATAAATGTATAAGGAAATTAGACCTTATATTAATAATACTGTAATTATTTTTACTAGAAACAAACCTATTTTTAGTAACTGTTACATTTTTTCAAAAAGAGAACTATTGTGAACTATGAGCTAAAGTGGTGGGCACTAGAAGAAAAATTATAATTTTAATAAAATAATATCTCTGGGTTTTCAAAATTCTTACTTTTTTGAATATATTTGGTTACCAAAAATAATGTTTTCTAATTATACCAGACCCATGAATGTTTGGGTTCCAAAATAATATCTTCTTGTTTTTAGGAAAATAGAGAAAATAAAAATAACAAATATATTTGGTACATGGATAATGTTTTCTCCAGGAACATGACTATAAAAAAATATTTTATTTTGTAGATTATCCTGAAGGAGGATGGTAAATTAACTATTATAGAAAATCTTCAAGTATAAATAACTTGTATATGTAATATTTTACATGATGAAACATATATTATTGCAAATTTTATTTATTATAGGACATAATCCCACCCTTGTAAGAATAACTCAATTATGTGAGAAAGGGTGTCCTGTGAATTTCAAGATTGCTAAAAAAAATTATAGTTCAGATTAAATTTTTATTTTTTTCTTCCCATCATTATGATAATGTTTCAAATATAAACGTAGAAGGCCTCAGGATCTAAGACATACATTTACATAGTGTAATTATAAGGACTTGGCCTTAAAACATTACATAATCTTTAATTAAATTAATAATTCACATTGAAGATCTTTTTAGTTTTAGAGTTTTAGAGAATTAGGACATGACTATTACATCATAAAAGACTACAAAGTAGACACTTCCACTAAGTTTCCATTATTTTTAAAAAATAAAAACTTCTGAAAGAAAAATATTCATGTCCAGTTCCATGTTTTAGACAACATGACTTTTCCTTGAATCCCATCCTTGACCCTATTCATCTTTAAGTCCTGTGAAAACATTTCAAAACATGGGATGAGCATAAAAATCACAGTAAGGGTTATAAAACAAAGAATGAAAACATTAGTTTATCATTACATACATAACATAAGATCTTTAACATACCTCAGGAAATCATAAGATTTTTTATTAACATAATAGAAAACAAAAATCATAAATTTAGCTTGTGGCATCCATGTCATACTTACATTGTATTTATCAAAGCTACGTATGGAGTTACATTTGAAATACCCATCATAGTATATTCCCTAAATCTCTCAGGAGAAACACTCTTGTATACCTCTGTTATGTTACCCAATGCATTGAAGAGCTATCTAGGGCTCACCCGCCCAAGGTTTATCACGGAACCACCGGTATGCATAAACAGTGCCCAAGAACCATAACATATTCATAACACATAAAACAAAAAAAATAAACGAAAGATAACATTTCCACATTTTAATCACGATATATCATTTAAATATATTGACATAACAAATCCATTATCAAAATAATTTTCAATACAAAAATACATAAAAAGAGTATACATTTTTTAGTTTCCTTTTAAAAAGACAGTACGACTTGTTTAGGAAGCCAAAGATCAAATAATACTCGCGGCGGTAGAAAGGTCGTTGTCACCTATTACGTTAAAAAGAAACATTCGTTTTTTGTCGTTTGGTAAAACTATTCATAGGAAATGATTCTCTTTTAATGAAATGAAAATTCGATGGAATTTATACACCTTAACAAGAAAGTTGAGAATAAAACAAAATATGCCTCAATGAAAGGATATTGAGATGAAGTCCCTTACCTAGTGTCCAACTTGACTCGATCAATATTTAATCTCTTTAATAATAAACTAAAGTTAATTTATACTTGATTAATGACATTTTTCAAGTTTATTATTCCTTTTATATCACTTATTACCATGTTATAAACATTATGTAATCATTTATGTTATTAACAGTTGTTCCGTCGATATTTGGTACGTGAGTAAAAATAAACACCTTATAATTACAAGTTTTCCATGTGGTAAAATATCCATTATCTTAATAATGATATTAATTATGTAGATATAATATATATCATACATATTCATTATATACATGTATTTATATTAGTACATAACATTTGGAGGTAAGAAATGAAATGCACCGTTCATGGAGACGGTAAGTCATACGTATGTACGAACACTACCTTTATTTCCATTTCATATTTTGATGGAATGAAAACATAACGATACATATGTATATTATAATTCTAGTATAATATCATAAATAACATCATTAACTCCATACTTTATTCATCCCACATAAGGCATTAATGAGTCATATCACTTTGAGGGGGCGGTAGTCCTCACTTCCTAAAATGAAATTATCGCGTTTACCCATTACAGAAACCATAAAAGTATGATATAAATGGAAAATACATAATCATAAGGAAAATATATATATATCATATATAAATACAGTTCCATCATAATGGAAACCATGAGAGGCGGTAGGAGATAATTGAACAATCATCGTTTCGTGAGGCGTTAGTTTTCCATCCACAGAAACATTACGTTATTTACCCATTAGATGGAGGTGTGTGTAAGTGTAGTTCGAATACATCTCATAAAAATATCCTAGTATATATAGGATACTGTTTTTGTTACAAAATAAAGTAATAAAAATAGTTTATGGGGTTGGAGAAGTAAAATAAAACAAAAGAACTTAAGAAAATACATTACCTTTAAATCGGGTAACTCCCTTTGGTTTGAACCAAAATGGTTTCTTGAAGTGATTTTTGCTTAAGGTAAGGCTTCTAGGATGAAGAGAGGGATGTAGAGAGATTAATTTAGTAGAGTTTGGATGAACCAAAATGTTTTATAGGTGTGAGGAATTGGATAAAAGTGGGGGCTTTTTATAAGTGAGAGGTGGGGCTCTTTAGGAATTTTTGAAACAATTATTTTATTATAACCACATCTTCAGCTTCAAAAGTTCAAATATTCGTTAATATCAATTTTAAGATGACTAATGGTCGAAATAAAATACTCTAATAAGTATTGGATAGGTTTTTTATATTGTTTTAATACTTATAATCTTATTTATTTAAATCATTTATTAATGAGGTAAATATTTCATCATTATTGTGTCATAAATAATTTAATTTATTTGATATCCAAACATTATAAAAAAATCCATGATATTAGAAATATTTTTATATTTCCAAATAATATTTATAGTCAAAAATATGACTTATATAACTCCATGTAAAAATTTATTTAATAAAAATATATTTGTTTATGTCATTTTTGTCTTTACTTTAAATAAATTAATATAAAATTTCATTATTACTCCCATACGGCTCCACGGGGTCCCAAATTCAACCCAAGGATTCCCATGGTCGGATATTTATTATCCAATAGGATTATGACACTTGTTAGGGTAATTTAATAATATTATAATATTATAATTTACACTTATTTATTATCTTTACCTTTTAATCATGGTAAATAAAATATTTTCTGAAGTAACATTTAAAATGTCTAAAAATAAAAGTTACATATTTACACAATTTGGACCTACTGATTCTAAATATGGAATCCATTTTTCCTAATTCAAAATATAGAAGTGGCCGAAATTAATTGGAAATTATTTTCCGCTGTTAAAACAAATAGCGTGTTTTTAAGAAATAATAACCATCAAAAGAATGACACTTTTTTATTCCCAATTTCAAAGTGAAATTAATTCCAATGTCCAAAATTGGATTAACTAGTAAAAATATATTCTAATTAAACTTTATAACCCATTAAAAAGATAAACTAGCCATATAAATAAATTATATTAATTGACACATGAATTAAAAAACAGTATTTTTCACAATTCATTAAAAAATGAACATTATCAGAAAAATACCAAAATTTCATCCAAATTAAATTTTGATGACCTGATTCCAAAGAAGATTTTTATTTTGTCAAATAGAACATATAATAGTGACAAAAACTATATTTAAAGAGGGTTCTCTATTAAAAGGAAGTATATCGACCTTTTAACGAAAATTATGCTTAAAAATAGATTAATTCACATTTTAAGCCTCTTACATTTATTGGATAAATGTAAAAACATGTATAATCATATTGTAGTTAGTTATATTCATTCCCACAAACACAATGGCTAGGCGTTAACTACCATTTAAAATAATAATATTATATTATTATTGTGCAATGTATGATTTAAAAGAAACACGTTGTTGTGTATTGGGTACGCTATCGAACATAGCATCTCCTTTAAAGTAGTATTAATATTTAATTCAAAAATATTAATAAACATTCAAAAGTATTCTTATTTATTTACTTGGGATGTTACATACTTCCCCTCTTTTGGTAATTATGTCCTTGTAATTATTATTCACTTATCAAATAAGTGGGGTATTTATCCCTCATAACATTTTCAAATTACCAGGTTGCATCTTCAACCATATGGTTTTTCCACAAAACCTTTACCTAAAAAATTACTTTATTCCGCAACACTTTCTCTCTACGGTCAAGAATCTGGACTGGTTGTTCCTCATAAGAGAGATTTTCTTATAACTGAACACCCTCTAGGCTCAAAACATGATATTTATCGGGCATATACTTTCTCAACATTGAAACCTGAAAAAAAAAATTGTGTACTTGAGATAAACATGGGGGTATAGCCACTCTATATGAAATTGTTCCAAATTTCTCTTGGATTTCATAAGGTCCAATGAAACTCAGACTCAAATTTCCCTTCTTACCAAAACGCATCAAACTTTTCCATGGAGAAACTTTGAGAAAGACATGATCACCTACCTCGAATGATAGATCCTTCCTCTGGTTATCCGCATAACTTTTCTACCTGCTCTGAGCTGTTCTCATGATATTCTAAATCAGCTGAACTTTTTCTGCCATCTCTTCTACCAATTCTGGTCCCATAAACATTCTTTCACCTACATCATCCCAAAAAAACTAGAGTTCAACAACGCTTTCCATATAATGCCTCAAATGGAGCAATTTTTATACTGGAATGAAAACTATTATTATATAAAAATTCGACCAAATAAATATTTTGGTCCCAACTTCCCTGGTAATCCAGTGAACAAGCTCTTAGCATATCCTCCAAGGTCTAAATTCTTCGTTCTAACTTCCCATCTGATTGAGGATGAAAAGCTGTACTAAAATTTAATTCAGTACCAATTGACTTTTGAAAGCCTTTCCAAAAGTTAGAAGTAAACTTGGGATCACAATCAGATACAATAGAGAGATGAACACCATGAAGCCTTACTATATCTTTAACATACAACCGAGAAAGTTGATCTAGAGACAAAGTATCTCGAATAGGAATGAAATGAGCATATTTAGTCAATCGATCAACAATAACTCAGATTTCATTATTACATATAGATGCCTTTGGTAATCCCACAATGAAGTCCATGGATATATTTTCCCATTTCCATTCCAGAACAGGTACAGACTGAAGCATCCCTTTCGGTAATTGTCACTCTACTTTAACATGCGGACAAGTCAAACACTTCATAGTAAAGTCTATAATATCTCGTTTCATTCCATCCCACCAGTAATACGTCTGAATATCTGTGTACATCTTAGTACTACTAGGATGAACTAAAAATGGAGAACTATGAGCTTCACATAACAACTCATTCATCAACTGTGAAATACAAGGCACACATAATATCTTTCCAAACCTCAAAACACAATCATTATAAATGTTAAATTCTGGAAAATTACCCTTCTGAACCAACTTTATCTTTTTCTGTAACTCACTATCTTTTTTCTGCGATCGCTTAATTCTATCTGATAGAGATGATTCCACTGACACCTCAAATAAAAAAAATAATTTCTTGCACCAACAACTTCTATACCAAAGTTTATCAAAACAAAAACCAAGGGATCTCATTCCAAATGTAGCATTGTTAATGAAGAATTACTTTTTCGACTCAAAACATCATCCACTTTATTTGATTTTCACGAATGGTAATGGATCGTGCAATCATAATCCTTGATTAATTCCAACCATATCCTCTATATCATGTTAAATTATTTCTGAGTGAATATATACTTCAATCTTTTGTGGTCATTATATATTTCACATTTTACTCTATACAAATGATGCCTCCAAATTTTTAAAGCAAAAACAATAGGAGCTAATTCCAAATCATCTGTAGGATAATTTAACTCATGAGGTATCAATAGATGTGAAGCATAAGCAATTACCTGATCATTCTGTATAAGGACACAACCAATTTCTTTCAATTATTCATCACTGTAATAAAAAACTCACCATTTCTGGAAGGTAGTTCCAAAACTGGAGCATTCACCAATCTTCTTTACAATTCCTGATACTACTTCATTTGATGGCCCAACATTTTCCGAAGTAGTTGCAAAGGATTTCCCCACCCTTTCTTCTTGTAGTCTAGCCGATTTCCCTCAGTTGAGTTCTTCGTTGAACACTCATAATGACCCATTTCATTGCACTTAAAACATTTTACTAACTGTAAATCATATTTTGTATTACTATTACCTTGATCTTTTTCAGTGCAATTATGAGCCTTATGTCCCAATTTTCCAAATCAATGGAACTTACCAGAATTAAAAATACATTCCCTAACAATGTTTTACAACATGTTCCACAAACTGTAAACTTAAGTTTCATACCATTAGCCTTTTTTGGAGTGTTCTTCCCTTTCACCTACCACCTCAACCTCTTATTATGTTATTTTTCAAAGAACACCTGGTCATCGGCAAACTCCATTTACACCTTCTCCGCACAATGAACAAGTTTTTCATAACTTTTGAAATCATGAGAAGTTAAATCCCTTCTATACTTTGGAATTAATCCTGAGTAAAAATGGTTGATTTTACTATCAAGATCTCATATGAAATTTAGAGAATACCTTGGGAGTCGAGTGAATTTTTCTTTATACGCAGCCACTGAGTCATCCTCCTGCCTGAATTCTAGGAATTTTTTTTCCATCCAAAGTTGAACCACCTTAGGAAAATATTTCTCAAGGAACATACCTTTGAATTCATCCTAATAAAGTGTATCAATATCTTTACTATCCTGAATATTTTTCACCATGGGCCACCACTGATCAGCTTCACCTTCAAAACGATAAACATCAGGACTATCCTTTTGGTGTTCTGAACACCACATGACATCAAAACTTTTCTCCAGTGCTTTAATCCACCCTTCTACTAGCACATGGACAGATGATCTTCTGAATGATGGGGGATGTGGCCACATGAAATGCTCTGCTACTGACATGTTCCTATTTGGTTTATCTAGTTAATCTCGTGCATGGATACCACCGCCATTTATAGAGTGAGTCAACTATTCCATCACTTCAACAAATAGTTCAGTTCCAATTCTGACCATCTCAGGTTGCTGATTTGGAAGGTTTCCTTTCTCTTGATGTCATTCCAACATAGCTTCCTTGTTTCCTATACAGAAAACCATTCCGAACACTAAAATATCTTAGGCAATGAAACATGCTAATCTGTAAATTCTATATCATTTCAATATTACCATAAATTTATTTGTGGAAATTAATTTAACAATATTATAACTCCAATAGTTGTTTAAACTGACCTCTCATACCAACTATGAGGACCCGGACTTAAAACATTACATAATCATGAATTAAATGAATAATTCACATTGAGGATCTTTTCATGTTTATAGTTTTATAGAATTAGGACATAAATATTACATATCAAAATATTACAAATTAGAAGATTCCACTTAGTTTCTGTTTATTTCACAAAATAAAAACTATTGAAAGAAAAAGGGTCATGTCTAATTCCATGTTTTAGATAGCATGACTTTTCCTTGAATCCCATCCTTGACCCTATTCATCTTTAAGTCCTGTGAAAACATTTCAAAACTTGGGATAAGTATAAAAAGCTCAGTAAGGGTTATAAAACAAAGAATGAAAACATCAGTTCATAATTACATAAATAACATAATATATTTAACATACATCATGAAATCATAATATTTTTTATTAACATAATAGAAAACATAAATCACAAAGGTAACTTGTGGAATCCATATAATACTTACATTGTAGCTATCACAGCTACGTATTGAGTTACATTTGGAATAGCCATCACAATATATTCCCTAAATATCTCAGGAGAAACATTCACATTTATCTCTATCACATTACCCAATGCATTAGAGAGCTATCTTCGGCTCACCCACCCTAGGTTTATCATGAGACTACCCATATGCATAAACAGTTCCCAAGAACCATAACATATTCATAACACATCAAAAAAATACAGGAAAGATGACATTTCCACATTTTAATCACGATATATCATTTAAATATGTTGAAATAAAAAATCCAATATCAAAAGCATTTTCAATACCAAAATACATAAAAGAGAGTATATAGTATTTAGTTTCCTTTTAAAAAGATATTACTGCTTTTTTAGGAAGTCAAATATTAAATAATACTCGCGGCGGCGGAAAGGTCATTGTCATCGCTTACGTTAAAAAAACAATATATTTTTAACATTTGGTAAAACGCTTCATAGGAAAATATTACCTTTTAATGAAATTAATATCCAAAGGAATTTATAAATCATAACAAGAAATATGAAAATAAAACAAAATATGCCTCAATGAATGTAGATTGAGACGAAGTCCCATACCTCGTGTCCGACTTGACTTGATCATTCTTTAATCTCCTAAATAATAAACTGAAGTTAATTTCTACTTCATTAAGAACATTTTTCAAATTTATTATTCTTTTTATATCACTTATTACCATGTTATTAACGGTTGTTTCGTTGATATTTGGTACTTGAGTAAAAATGAACAACTTATAATTACAATTTTTCCATGTGGTCAAATATAAATTATCATAATAATGATATTAATGATGTAGATATCATATATATCATATATGTCCATTATATACATGTATTTATATTAGAACATATCATTTGGAGGTAAGAAATGAAATGCATCGTTCATGGAGACGGTAAGTTGTATGTACGCATGAACGCTACCTTCATTTCCATTCTGTATTTTGATGGAATGAAAACATAATGATACATATTTATATTATAATTCCAGTATAATATCTTAAATAACATCATTAACTCCATCATTTATTCATCCCATCTAAGGTATTAACGAGTCATATCACTTTGAGGTGGCGGTAGTCCGCACTTCCTAAAATGAAATTATCGAGTTTACCCATTATGGAAACCATAAAGGTATGATATAAATGAAAAATACAGAAGAGTAAGGAAAACATAAACATAATATATATATATCATATATCATATATAAATACAGTTCCATCATAATGTCCGCCATGAGAGGTGGTAGGAGATAATTGAACATTCATCGTGTCGTGAGGCGTTAGTTTTCCAACCACAGAAACATTATGTTCTTTACCCATTAGATGGAGGTGTGTGTAAGTGTAGTTTGAATAATTCTCATAAAAACGTCTTATTATATTTTGGATAATAGTGTTGTTATAAAATGAAATAATAAAAAGCGTTTATGGGGTTAGAGAAGTAAAATAAAACAAATTAACTTAAGAGAAGACATTACCATTAAATAGGGTAACTCCCTTTGGTTTGAACCAAAAGGTTTTCTTGAAGTGCTTTCTGCCTAGGTTAAGGACTCTAGGATTAATATAGGGATGTAGATAGATTAATTGAGTAGAGTTTGGACAAACCAAAAGGCTTTATAGGTGTGAGGAATTGGTAATAATTGATTTCATTTTATAAGTGAGAGGAGGGGCTCTTTAAGAAAGTTTGAAACAATTATTTTATTATAACCACATATTCGGTTTCAAAAGGTCAAATATTCATTAATATCAATGTTAAGATGAATAATGATTGAAATAAAATAATACAATAATAATTGGACAGGTTTTGGATACTGTTTTGATACTCATAATCTTATTTATTTAAATGATTTATTAATGATGTAAATATTTCATCATTATTGAGTCATAAATAATTTAATTTATTTGATGTCCAAAAATTATAAAACAAATACCATGATGTCGGAAATCTTATTATCCATCTAAATAATATTCATAGTCAAAAATATAACTTATATATCCTTATATAAAAATTTATTTACTAAAAGATATTTGTTTATGTCATTTTTTTCTTTATTTTAAATTAATTAATATAAAATGACATTATTACTCCCATGTGGCGCCATGGGGTCCCATGTTCAACCCAAGGATTTCCATGGTCGATTATGTATTATCCAATAAGATTAAGACACTTTTTAAGGTAATTTAATATTATTATAACATTATATTTTACCATTATTTATTATTTTTACCTTTTAATCATGGTAAATAAAATATTTACTAAAGTAAATATTTAAAATGTCTAAAAATAAAAGTTACATATTTACAAAATTTAGAACTACTGATTCCAAATATGGAATAAATTTTTCCAAATTCAAAATGCATAAGTGGAAAAAATTAATTTAAAATTAATTCCCGCTGTTAAAACAAATAGCGTGTTTTTAAGAAATAATAAGCATCAAAAGATTGACACTTTTTTATGTCCAATTTCAAAATGAAATTATTTCCAATGTGCAAAATTGGATTAAATAGTAAAAATATATTATAATTACACTTTATAACAAATTCAAAAAATAAACTATCCATATAAATAAATTAGATTAAAAGATGCTTTTGAATTAAAATACAGTATTTTTTATTATTTATTAAAAAATGAACATTATCACAAAAATACCAAAATTTCATCCAAAGTGAATTTTGATGACCTGATTCTAAAGAAGAATATTATTTTTTCAAATAGAACATATAATAGTGACAAAAACTATATTTAAAGATGGTTCACCATTAAAAGACGATAAATTGATCTTTTAACGAAAATTATGCTTAAAATTTGATTCATTCACATTTTAACCCTCTTACATTTATTGGATAAATGTAAAAACATGTATAATCATATTTCAGTTAGTTCTATTCATTCCCACCAATAAAATGGCTAGGAGTTAACTAGCATTTAAAATAATAATATTATATTATTAGTGTACAACGTAATATTTCAAAGAAACTCATTGTTGCGTATCAGGTACGCTATCGAACATAGCATCCCCTTTAAATTAAATTTAATATATAATTCACAAATATTAATAAACATTCAAATGTATTATTCTTTATTTACTTGGGATGTTATAGTAATGGATGAAAAAACTTTAATATGGTATAGATTTTCTGTAAATTTTAAATAGAGAATCTTTTTTATGTTGACTAAGAATAGAATAATTAAGGATCCACCAAAAATTTCGTTTGATTCTCTAAATGTCTTTAACCCTTCCCTATATGGTATGAAATATATTTCATGTTTTAAATCTATTAGTGGTGTCTTAATATATCATGATTTGTAGATAGTACACATGGAATTATTTTTTCCTACACAAATTGGATGTATTAGTGGAAAATATAATTTATATATTTCAGTTCATGATTTTAATACATACACATAGGTTTATTTTATAATAATAAATTATGATTAGAGTTATTTTAAAACATTTTTTCAAACTGAGAAAAAATTAATAAAAACATCCCTTTTATAACTATCCATAGTTATTATGGTGGATAATTTGGAATTTAATATTTTGAATTAGTTTGTATTAAATAATTATACATAAATTCTCATCAACTAAAACTCCATATAAAATGGTGTAGTTAAAATAAGAAATTGTGTTTTTTCAGAGATTATAAGAAACATGTTGAGTGAATAATAAATTTCTATTTTTTGGGTTTATGTGGTTAGAACTACCTATTATACTATAAATTGATATTTAATTAGACCTATTATTAATAACTTTACTTATTATTTGTAACACCCCAAGCTTCCATGGTATGATTCTCTTTCAATAATACAATAGCTTGAATTATATGTAAGTTCGAGATTTTAACACACTACGACCAATCAAAGTAGCCATTATGAATATTAATATCCACTTTTTGAAATTATATAAATTTCATATTTCAAAATTAACTTCATTTTTGGATTCGGAATATCGAAATTAACCTATGTTGAATTTTTGTTATTTTTCTGAGAAACTTCAATTTTTGATGAAACCACTAAGTGGTAGTAAAAAAAATTGATTTTTTGTTTAAATGAAATTTTACCGCGTCTGTGAATTTTATTTCAAAAATCCAACATATATGGTTGTAATTAGGAAGTAAAATGTGGTTCAATGGGATGAAGATTATTTTTGGTGAATAGTAACTTTTTAGTTTTATTAACCGCGATTAGAGGTAATTAGAGTTATTTAAGGTAAAATAATGATATAATAATATGAAATTACCTTGACACATGTCCTACTCTTATTAGATGACCCATGGTCGACCAAGACAATCCATGGGTCAATTTTGGAGACCCCATGGATCCACTTTGGTAAGATAATGACATTAATAACTTTTATTTAAAGTAAAAATAAAAATGTCACAAACCAGTATTGTTTTACTAAAACAATTTTTATTGGGGGATATAAAATTTATATTTTGGACTATAAATATCCATTTTAAAGCTAATTTTTTTTTTCTACATCATGGTAATTTTTTTATAATTTTTAGACATTAAATAAATAAATTTTCTTATGACACCATGATGATGCAGTGATTACCTCATTAATGAACGATTTAAATAAAATGAAAAGACAGGGTAAAATCTAATACTAACACTTGTCAAAAACCTATTGGATGGGTAGATTTCGAATCTTCATCACCTTATCTTTGAAATATATCATTGTGGGACCTTTATAATCCGAAAACCGTTTTATAAAAAAATAATATTTTTAATATTTCCAAAAGAGCAACTCCTCTCCTCTTATAAAAGGCCCCCACCTCTACCACCTTATTCACACCTTAAAAGCAATTTGGCTCGTCCAACCTCGGCCCAAATACTCTCCCAACTTCCCTTTCTTACTCATAGAAGCCTCACTTTGGTCATAAGTGTAACACCCCGAGATTTTATGAAAAATATTATTTTTAATTTCATTGATGTCTTGTGTTGTACGGTACACCAAAAGGAGCTTTCACTACACGCATCCCTGACTTGGCTGTCATTACATGCAATCGCGACCTTCTACGATAGCGTGTATTGTACGCAGTACCGAGTTTCACTAAACAACGATATAAACTAGCCATTATAAATAGTAATACCCAATTTTTTAAATTTTTGAAATTTTATCTTTCAAAATGGACTTCATTTTTGGATTCGGAATATCAAAATTAGCCTAGGGTGAATTTTTGGTATTTTTCTGAAAACATTCAATTTTTTATGAATAATGAAAACTCTGGGTTACTATTTAAAAACCAACTTTTTATTTAAATAATTATTTATCTAATTTAAATATATTTTAGGTAACAATTGATACATAATACCTATATAAGTTCAATGTAATTAATTTGAATCATTTTTTAATAATTTTATATATATAAAAATTTTATTGAACTTTTAAACGTCTTTTACCAACCTCCTAGGGGAATTTGAAAATTTTCATAAAACATTATTTTACCACTTTTGTGAGTGTAATTTAGAAAATCCTATAGACATGGTTAATATCAAGGAGTAAAATTTGGTTCAATAAGATTAAAAAAAAATTGAATAGTAACTTTTTACTTTTGTTACCCCGGTTAAAAGTAAATATGGTAATTAAGGGTAAAAATGATATTATTATTACCATAACACATGTCCTAATTATGTTGGATAAGTTTAATTCGACCAACAACAACCTTAGGAATAAAATATTACCATTTAGGTCCATTTGTATTAGATTATGACATTTATTATTAATTTATTTAAAGAAGGGTTAAAATAGTTAAAATCAAAGTTTAATAACTAAAACATTTTTAATATAGGGTTATACATAAGATAAATTCCACTATAAATATTAATTTTAAATCTGAAAATACTTCCTACCTAATGATATTTTATTTATAATTTTTAGATATTAAATAATTTAATTTATTTATGACCCAATGTTGATGCAGTAATTACCTTATTAATGAAATATTAACATAATTGATGTTATAAATACACAAATAAATGTAATTTTAGACTTTTTATGAATTAAACTAATTTTATAGGTAAATATTAAATGTTAGTATTTATTTAATTAACTTGTTTCTAACTAATAATGTTGTTAGGATTTTCACAAAAATCAAGTACCAAATAGTGTCGAAATTGACATAAAATATTTTTAAAAAAAAATATTATATTATTAATTATTATATTATTCCTAAAAATATAATGGTCTTCCAAATGACTTAGATAATGATATATATATTAATAATGAACCACTTTGGGTTCTTTTGTCTTGTTATAGAATGTTAATTAACCATATAGTGTAAGAAAACAAAAAGACATGGTAAAAGTTAAATTATTTAACTTAGAGTTAAATATAAATGATAAGTATAAAATAGTAACATAAACTTGACTAAAACCTATTGGTTGAGAGACGTTATACCCATAACAACCTTATATTCTAAATAAATCAATTTGGAGCTATTAAAAACCAAATATTACTTTATTATAAAATAATATATTAAGTTTTCCTAAGGTTCCCCTCTCCTCCCTTATAAAAAGGGCACCCCTCCCCTCTTCTCTTCACACCCTTTTGAGCCATGAATCTTGAACAAACCCTACCAATTACTCTTCTCAACCTCTCTAGTTATATCATATAGGTTCTGGTATCTCAAAAGATCAACTCTAGTACCCTAAGAAGAATCTTAAAAGAGGTGCGTCGAAGAAGAGGTAATCTCTTCTACCGATTCTTTCAAGTTTTTTTCTTCTTCAGCTTCTTCTACTTTAGTTGTTTCATTATAAAGTAATAACATCAGTATCACTAATATACTTAAATGTTTTTCTAAATATGAAACAACCCCATTTCACTTTCTATCCATCCTACAGAAAACAAAATCACCACGCATGTGTACGTATGGAATACCGTCTCCACGCCGTGGTGTAATCGGTTTTTACACCACCACCATATTTGGATGGGTATAATGGTTTAAAGAATAACTATATATGATTATTATAACATCATACTGATTATAATATAATATATCATCCACTCCAATTCCATTCAATATATATGGGAACGATATCATCGCTCGTGTGTACGTACGGATTATTGTCTCCACGACGTGATGAGATTCATTTTCCATGTTAACAATTCAAGAATGATTATAAAGTACATATAATAAGTAATCATTAAATATATGACTTAATAATGCTTCTGGATTTATATATATATATATATATATATATATATATATGTATTTCATCTACTTAATTCCATTCAAGTCAATAAGGAAAAAAACAGCGTTCATGCGTACGTACGGCCTACCATCTCCATGAACGGTGTATTTCATTTCATTTATCTATCTATTATATATATATATACTGAATATATATGATATATAAATCATGATTTACATTTTGGAATTAATTAAATCATGATATAATTAATAATAATATCAATAACAACAAGTCCAAACAAGTACGATAAATAAAACGATTTTACCCAAAATGCTGCTTTAACATGGAATTTACAAAAGAACGGGTAATATAAAGTCATACATGAACCATATATGATATCATAACAATTAATATGATTCTATAATAAGTCAATGAAATTATTTAAATCATTTTACAGGAGTTTCGAATATGTACGAAGCATATCAAACCTAAGGTAAGGGATAAGTATTCCAATCTCATTCTTATCCAAGATTGTTTATTCGTAAGTATTTACTAGGGTTATGTTTATCATTCATGTCCATGTTTTATAAAAATGTTTTCATAAAATGTTTAGTATTCTTCCATGTATTTTTAAATTCATTTTTACCCTTTTATGAGATTTACCACAAGGTTTGGAATGAATATTTCTATTGTTCACCATACGAGGTACTTTTTGACTTTTCTAACCAAAGTATGAGGAGAATGTTTTTTTAAACTTATATGGAATGAAAGGATTTTTATGGTTTCATAACTCATTATTTTCAATAAGATTACTATACAAGATTTGATTACTATTTTCAACAAAATCCTTTTCTTTTAAAATTTCATGGCATTTTGTAAAAAAATGATTTTGGAGAAAAAATCATATTTTCCTCCAGAATTTATTTCATGTGTTTTATCAAAACCATTTTCAATCCAAGATGACATTATTTCATATGTGTATGTTTAAAGTATAATGTCTCTGTGATTTACATGGTTTCACTTTTATTATGATGAAATAATATCCATTTGTTTTATATGGATTATGTTATGATGGGATGATGTTTATGAAACTCATTTTACTCTTTGGGTTATGATGAATGGTTTATGTTTATGTTGTGGCACATGTAAGAATGATTTAATTATGAGATGGGTGGGACCTATATCTCCCTCCAATGCAATGGGTAATGATTTATATCTCATGAGATAGACATGGCTGGAATGGTAATTTAATCTGGTTCAGTGTTACAGGACTGAAATGAGGAGTGAACTCGATTTAGAAAGGGACTTTGTCCAATAAGATGGTCCTGGCAGCAATGCCTTGGCTAATGTGGAAATAATAACATGTTCTTAATGGTTACCACAATTACATGATTTATTCCCATGCTATTTTATCATGATTTATGTTCCTTTATGATCTATTCCTTACATACTGCCAAGATTTATTTCACAACTCAAGATTTTTATGTTTAAACTTTATGTTCATGTTTTGAAGTTCAAATGTATATGGTTTGTTTTATTTTCTCCATAATTACCCTTATTGATCATTTGAGCTCACCCTTTATATGTTTTATTTTACCTAGGATATAAAGAAGGTTTTAGGTAACAACAAAGGGAAGATCTTTATGGGATATGTTGGAGATCTTTCACCAAGATTACAAGATTATGTTCCAAGTTTCCAAAGACATTAAACTATTACGGTCCTTCTGTGTTTGTTTTTTGTTATGTATTAAGTATTTCAAAAAAGTAATGTAATTTCTTTGTACGTCAAGATTTGTGTCTCTACAGTTGGTATCAAAGGAAGGGTTTAGTTAACCTTTGGAAACTAGGATGCGAAAACTTTAGTGAAATCCATAGAGATATTTCTAAGGTATATCTAGGGATGCCCCTAATATTATGTATAAGTATAGTTTATAGTCCTAGAATTATGGTAACGATATTAGAATTAAACCTAAGATGTTAGATATTGATGTTACTCCCCCTTGATTATGATTTTGGCCTCTCACACTATCCTTTTTGGGTTTTAGAAAATGGCTAGAAACAGGAAGATTTAGGATAATGGAGGATATGATGGAAAATGGAATGATATTATTCATGAGAAACCAAATGAAATTGGACCTGGAAGTCCCCATATTGTTATTATTCCTAATCATAAATCTCATAATATGATCAATAATCTCAACTATGGTATGTTTCCTGACTCATCTAAGAAGAGAAATATGGTGTTTCATGATGATCATAGAGGAAAGAAAGTTCAATTTCCCACATGTAAATCATGTGGGAAGATGAACACGGAGAATGTTTCAAAGGGACTGAAAGATGCTTTGGGTGTGGAAAAGAAGGACACAAAGCAATTAAGTGCAAAGGAAAAGGTTTAGTTAACACCATGGACAAGGATAATGGTATTTCTATGACATCAACAATTATTAAATGTTTTAAATGTGGAATGTAAGGGCATTATTCAAACCAATGCCCTAAGGGAAAGTCTCATGAAGAGAATCATCATGGTCATATGGGTAGTATTTATGTTGATGATGATGAAGAGACTACAAATGATATGTGAGATGAAATAATTGTTGATGTTAGGTCAATGGTTTAAAAATGTAGAGGAATGATTTTTGTTTTTCAAGAGTTATATTGTATAGGTAATGGTACTATGGAATAAAGACGCATCTAAGGATTGTTAAACTATTGTTTTTTCTAAAGTATTTGAAAGTATATGTTGAATGGTACCAGTAACCATGAAAGGTTATTCAAATATTTTGGAAAGTAGATGATATGAACATAATGAATGGATATAAAGATAATGAGATGTTTGATAGTATTAATGAGCTCATGACTGATATAAGGACAATGTGATATCATGGTTTGAGTATATGGAAACTTTCGGATTTTAGTATGTGGAAAGAGTAAAATTTTGACAGAATTCATGTTTTCACTAAGGTTCTATGGTAATTTATGTTTCAATAGAATACATGATTAAGGTATTCACATGTTTGGAATGCGATCAACAAGATATATCTTATGACATATTAGGGATAAATGATGGTATTCACGTTCTTGTTATGGGAAATTTCCAGTAATCGTTTTCTTTATACTCTGAGGATGGACAGATGTATTTTGGATAAGTCTAAAGATTATAATGCATTAAGTTGGACATAAAATAGTATTGTTTAAGGACATAAATTTTTTATATTATTTCTGGAATGCTTTAATATTATAGTTTTAGAAAAGGGACAACCTGCAGAACAGGAGACAACCCTTTTCATTGGCAAGGCTGTGGGAATCGAACCCACAACCGAAGTGTGACATGACTTTATCACCTACCACTGGCCTACAGGAAGTCCTTGGTTAGTAGAAACTATTTTTATTATTTTAATCAATATCATATATGAATTATAAGTCCATTTTAGGAGCCATATATTATTAATCTCACTATAGATGGACTTATGTATTTTTGATAACTTTTTCTAACCTTTTGTTTGAGATAGATGGAATGAACCATCATTATATCACATGATATGATAACACTTGAAGAATGAAAAATTCAACTTCATTTCTTTAAGAGTTGAAGTGGAAATTGTCCAAGGAACGACCAACGGTGATATTGTACCAAAATCAATAAAGTATTTCTTCTAATTTCAATTTCTTCAACTTCAGGGAAATGATCTTGAAAACCAAAAATTTGTCCTAGTTCCCTTATATCTAACTAATTATATGGTACCTTAGATCATCACAAATTTATGGCTTTTGATTGTTGGATTTTTCATAGCCATGTCCTCTACCACTCTTCATCAGAAGTTCATGGTTATAATTATCTTCCACATCTATATTTTCACCTATGTTGTCCTATGTGGAAACCCTGTGCTGAGTTATTTTAGGTGACTATTATGATTCTAACATCCCTTTTTAAAATGAAGTTTTAGTATTCCTTTTAACTATTTGGGTTTCTATGAAAGAAAATTTCAAGTATTAAACCATTTATTACCCCGCTAAATTTCGAGGAAAAAATTCATTTTAAGCGGGGTAGAATGTAACACCCAGAGATTTTATGAAAAATATTATTTTTAATTTCATTGATGTCTTGTGTTTTACTCTACACCAAAATTAGCTTTCACTACACCCATCCCTGACTTGGCTTTCATTACACGCAATTGAAACCTTCCACAATAGCATGTGTTTTATGCAATATCGAGTTTCACTAAACAATGATATAAACTAGTCGTTATGAATAGTAATACCCAATTTTAGAAATTTTATAAATTTTATCTTTTTAAATGGACTTCATTTTTGGATTCAGAATATCGAAATTATCCTAGGGTGAATTTTTCGTATTTTTCTGAAAACTTTCAATTTTTGATGAATAGTGAAAACACTGGGTTACTATTTAAAAATCAACTTTTTATTTAAATAATTATTTATTTCATTTAAATTTATTTTAGGTCAAAATTGATACATAATACCTATATAAGTTTAATGTAATTCATTTGAGCCATTTTATAATAATTTCAGATATATAAAAATTTTATTGAACTTTTCACCATCTTTTACCCACCTCCTAGGAGAATTTGAAAATTTTCATAAAACTTAATTTTACCTCTTCTGTGAGTGGAATTTCAAAAATACGAGAGACACGGTTAATATCAAGGAGTAAAATGTGGTTCAATAAGATAAAAATAATTTTTGGTGAATAGTAACTTTTTACTTACCATAGTTAAAAGTAAATAAGGTAATTAAGGGTAAAATGATATTATTACTACCCTAACACTTGTCCTAATTCTATTGGATAATTTTAATTCGACCAAATAAAACCTTAGGAATAAAAAATGACCATTTTGGTCCACTTGGATTAGATTAGGACATTTATTAGTAATTTATTTAAAGAAGGGTTAAAATAGTTAAAATCAAAGTTTATTAACTAAAACATTTTTAATATAGGGTTATACATAAGATAAATTCGACTATAAATATTCATTTGAAAGATAAAACAATATACTACCTAATGGTATTTTATTTATAATTTTTATACATTAAATAATTTAATTTATTTGTGATACAATGATAATGTAGTAATTAACTTATTAATGAAATATTAACATTATTGATGTTATAAATATCCAAATAAATGTAATTTTATACTTTTTAAAATTTCAATACTTTTATAGGTAAATATGAAATTTTAGTGTTTATTTAATTAACTTGTTTCAAACTAATCATGCTGTTATGAGTTTCACAAAAATCAAGTACCAAATAGTGTCAAAATTGACATAAAATAGTTTTTTTTAAAAATATTATATTATTAAATATTATTTTATTCCTAAAAATATAAGGTTCAGACAAATATAAATATATATATATTAATAATGAACCACTTGGGATTTTTTTGGATTGTTATAGTAAGTTTATTAACCATATAGTGTAATAAAACAAAAAGACGCGGTAAAAGTTAAATTATTTAACTTAGAGTTAAATCTAAATGATAAGAATACAACAGTAACCTAAACTTGTCTAAAACCTATTGGTTGAGAGGATTTAGACCCATACCCACCTTATCTTCGAAATAAATCAATTTGGACCTATTACAAATCTAATATGACTTTATTATAAAATTATATTTTAAGTTTTCCTAAGGTGCCCCTCTCCTCCCTTATAAATAGGGCACCCCTCCCCTCTTCTCTTCACACCCTTTTGAGCCTTGAAGCTCATCCAAACCCTACCAATTAATCTCCTCAACCTATCGAGTTATATCATAGAGGTTCTGGTCTTCTCAAAAGACCAACTCTAGTACCCTAAGAAGAAGCTTAAAAGAGGTGTGTCGAAGAAGAGGTAATCTCTTCTACCGATTCTTTCAAGTTTTCTTTCTTCATCAGCTTATTCTTCATTAGTTGTTTCATTATAAAGTAATAACATCAGTATCATTAATATACTTATATGTTATTATAAATATGAAACAACCCCATTTCACCTTCTATCCATCCTACAGAAAATGAAATCACCGCGCGTGCGTACGTACGGAATACAGTCTCCACGGCGTGCTGTAATCAGTTTTTCCACCTCCACCATATTTGGATGGGTATAATGGTGTAAAGAATAACTATATATGATTATTATAACATCATACTTATTATAATATAACATATCATCCACTCCAATTTCATTCAATAAATATGGGAACGATATCATCGCTCGTGTGTACGTACGGATTATTGTCTCCACGACGTGATGAGATTCATTTTCCATGTTAACAATTCAAGAAGGATTATAAAGCATATATAATAAGTAATAATTAAATATATGATATAATAATGCTACTGGATATATATATATATATATATATATATATATATATATATATATATGTATTTCATCTAATTAATTCCATTCAAGTCAATAAGGAAAAAACCGCATTAATGTGTACGTACGGCCTACCGTCTCCATGAATGGTGTATTTCATTTCATTTATCTATCTATTATATATATATATACTGAATATATATGATATATAAATCATTATTTACATTCTGGAAGTAATTAAATCATGATATAAGTAATAATAATATCAATAACAACAAGTCCAAACAAGTACGATAAATAAAACGATTTTACCCAAAACGCTGCTTTAACATGGAATTTACAAAAGAACGAGTAATATAAAGCCATAAGTGAACCATATATGATATCATAACAATTAATATGATTTTTTAATAAGTCAGTGACATTATTTAAATCATTATATAGGAGTTTCAAATACGTACGAAGCATATCAGATCTAAGGTAAGGGATAATTATTCCAATCTCATTCTTATTTGATATTGTTTATTCGTAAGTATTTATGGGGATTATGTTTATCATTAATGTCCATGTTTTCTAAAAATGTTTTCATAAAATGTTTATTATTCTTCCATGTATTTTTAAAGTCATTTTTACCCTTTCATTACTTTTACCAAATGGTTTGGTAGGAACCTTTCTTTTGTTTACCATACGAGGTACTTTTTGACATTTCAGACAAAAGTACGAGGAGAATGTTTTTTTAACTTATACGGAATGAATGGATTTTTATGGTTTCATAACTCCTTATTTTCAAGAATATTACTATACAAGATTTGATGAGTATTTTCAAAAAAATCCTTTTTTTTAAATTTCATGGCATTTTGTAAAAAGAAAATGCTTTTGAAGAAAAAAGGATATTTTCCTCAAGAATTTATTTCAAGTGTTTTATCAAAACCATTTTCCATCAAAAATGACATTATTTCTTATGCGTATGTTTAAAGTATAATTTCTCTATGATTTACATGGTTTCAATTTTATTATGATTAAATGATATCCATTTGTTTTATATGGGTTATGTTATGATGGGTTGATGTTTATGAAACACATTTTACTCTTTGGGTTATGATGAATGGTTTATGTTAATGTTGTGGAACAAGTTAGAATGATTTAATTATGAGATGGTTGGGACATATATCTACCTCCAATGAATTGGTTAAATACATATATCTCATGAGATTGACATGTCTGGAACAGTAAGTTAATTCGTTTTAGTGTTACAGGACTGAAACGAGGAGTGAACTCGATTTAGAAAGGGACTTTGTCCACTGATATGCTCTTGGCAGCAATTCCTTGGATACTATGGAAATCATTAAATGTGATTAATGGTTTCCAAAATTACATTATTTATTCCCATGATATTTTATCATGATTGATGTTCCTTTTTGATCTATGCCTTATGTACTGCCAAGATTTATTTAACAACTCAAGATTTTGATGTTTAAACTTTATGTTCATGTTTTGAAGTTCAAATGTATATGGTTTGTTTTATTTTCACCATTATTACCCTTACTGAGCATTTGAGCTCACCCTTTTTATGTTTTATTTTCCCCAATATATAAATAAAGGTTTTAGGAAACAAAAAAGGGAAGATCCTTATGGGAGATTTTGAATATCTTTCACCAAGATTAGAAGATTATGTTCTAAGTTTCCAAAGACATTAAACTATTACGGTACTTGTGTGTTTGTTTTTGTTATATATTAAGTATTCTGAAAAGGTAAAGTAATTTCAATGTATGTCAATTTTTTAGTCTCTACAATAAGTCTTCCCAAGGAATCCTTTGGCTCAAATAAAAAAGATTTACCTGATTTTAAGGCAATGTCATCTCTTATGTTCTTTTGTTTTATTTTTCTTATCCAACCCCTTAAACTATTTTTATTACTTGCTTTTGTAATAACGCCAGTATCTTAAATACACTAGGATGTTGTTATGAGAATTATTTGATTTACACTTACACACACCTTCGTCTAATGGTTAAAGAACATATTTTTTCTGTGGGTGGAAAATTACTGCCTCACAAAATGATGAGTGTTCAATCTTCTTTTAAAACCTCTCATGGTGGACATTATTATGAAACTATTTCTATATATGATATGTATTATGTTTATGTTTTCCTTACTCTTCTGTATTTTTCATTTATGGCATACTTTTATGCTTTCCATTATGGGTAAACGCGATAATTTCATTTTAGGAACTGTGGACTACCGCCCCCTCAAAGTGATTTGAATCGTTAATGCCATATGTGGGACATATAAAGAATGGAGTTAATGACATTATATATGATATTATAATAGAATCATAATATACCTTTATATCATTATTATTTCATTCCAATTAATATGAAATAGAAATGAAAGTAGCGTTCATGCGTATGTACGGCTTACCATCTCCATGAACTGTGCATTTCATTTCTTACCTCTAATTGCTATGTATTATTATAAATGCATGTATCTACTTGATATATATCATATATATGATATCTACATAATGAATATGATTCTAGAGATAATGGATATTCTACCACATAAACAACTTGTAATTATAAGAAGTTTATTGTTGACTCAAGTACCAAAGATCGACAAAACGACCGTTATTAACTTAAATGACTACATAATTTTCATAACATGGTAATAAGTGATATTAAAAGGATAATGAAATTGAAAAAGGATCTTAATCAAGTAGAGATTAACTCTAGTTTATTATTCAGTAGATTAAATAATGATTGAGTCAAGTCGGACACGAGGTAAGGAACATCGTCTCAATCTCCTTTCATTGAGGAATATTTTGTTTTATACACAACTTTCTTTTATGAGGTGTATAAACCCCTTTGACTTTTACTTTTATTCAAAAGGAATATTTTTATACAAAGTGATTTTAGTAAATGACAAAAGGAATATTTTGTCTTACGTATGCGGAGACAACAACTTCTCCACCGTCATGACCATTATTTGAGTTTTGGATTTCTCTACAAGCCATAACTTTTTTTAAAATGAAAAATAAATACCATGTTTTACTTTTCTTTTATTTTGGTATTGAAAATGGTTTTGATAATTTTTTGATTATATCTATGTGTTGTATTGATATTTTTTTATTGAAATGTGGAAATTTTATGTTTCATTTATACATGTTTTATATGATATGATTAGGTTGTGGCCCTTGGGCATTGTTTATGATATGTTTAAACCTTTTCATATAAGGAATTCATTGGACTTAATAAGTGATGGGGGGAGACCTCAATAGATCCTCGATGCATCGATAGGTCTCATGAGACAAACTAGTGTCTTGGCACAAGGCCTTGAAAAAATCTTATTTGTAGTCTTGGCAAGAGGCCTTGGCTCTGTGGTTATGATAGTCTGGAATTATGCATTCCATCATTATGAAAGTGGTTATTTATATTGCATGTGATTATTCAACTAGTAGAATATCCATGTGAATAAGTAAATGGAATTATTTCATTTTTTTGCATATTATGCAGAAGTTCATGTTTGAAAGGCTTTTGTTTTAGTTATACATTGCTTTAAATGTTTATGTTTATTTATGAAAGTTTCTACTGTATTGTTATCCTTACTGAGCATCTGATCTCACCCCTTTCTATGTTTTATTTTACCAGGATGTGAAGAAATATTTTATGACTAACCTACAGGGATAGTCTGAAGGGGATAGGATTGTGGACTATGGAGACTATGTTATTGTGATTTATCACTTTATGGTGTAATGTAACATTTATGAATGTATCTAGTGTTTCCAAGGCTACTAAACCAATCGGTCTTTCGAGACATGATCTTTTGTGATCATGCCAATGTTACGTAATAATGCACTGACTCTGGGTAACTGGGGTTGGGGCATTGTAGTTGGTATCAGAGTCAGTTTAGTACTAACCTTGGAAGCTAGATTTAGAAAAAAAACTCTAATTAGAGCACATAACACTAAGATAGGATTTTAGGATTAGTATAGAAGAACTTCCTAGAATTTTGGTATTAGAGATATTTTATGAGTTTTCCGAGCAATACATCCCTGTCTGGATATGAGCAGGTAGAGGCGGCTCTAGCACAGATGTACCTAGGGTTAAAACCCGAAAACACTGCTTTTAGATTGACTCAAATGGGAAGTGGTGCACGACAATGGGCCTTGTTGCACTCTTGGTTACGACACTCCCGAGGGATATGCTTAGGATAATTCTCATTTTCTTTACAAACCATTATGAAAGGTTTATGAGTATATACTTTCTCAAAGAAAACATTTTTATGATTATGGATTATATCCATAAACCATTAAATTTCTGTTAAGTGTTTTACAAGTATGGAATTATGTATTTCTATTCATAAACTAATCTAGTTTATGACATTGTTTAGAAATGGTGCCTAGTGGAAGGAATAGAAATCGTATCAATGCACGCACTCCATGTAGGGATTTCCCTCCGGCTAAAGATAATTATAGTGGAGCTGGTGATACAACTGGTGCTGATCATCTTATCACCATACTGGGACAAATCACTCAGGTTATGAATAATAACCTTACTCGTATGGAGCACCCTGATCCACAACATGGAGGATCAATGTTAGGTCGCTTCATGTGGTAACAACCACCAACATTCAATGGGAGTACAAATCCCTTATTAGCTGAGCAATGGATAAATTCCTTAGAGAAAATATTCCATGCCTTGGGGAGTAGTGAAAGAGAAAAGGTTATCATGGCATTTTACTATCTCATTAGAGATGCTCATCAATGGTAGTCATTACTTCAAAATACAAAGGAAGATGAAGAAGATTCATGTATGAAATGGAGAGTGTCCAAACAGATTTTCTTAGAAAAAACTTTTCTTGTGACCATCGAGCAGATATGGAATGGAAATTTCTGAGTCTGAGGCAAAAGGAGGATGAGAATGTCGCAAAGTATGATTATAACTTTACAAGGTTAGTGAGGCATGTTGCAGATTATATACGTAACCCAAGAAGTAAGATTGATCGTTTCTTTGATGGGATAAAACTATTTCTCTGTCAAGATTTAGTATCACAATCTTTCTCAACGTACGAAGATATAGTCTCTTGTTCTATCATGACAAAAAATGAATTCTCTAAATCTTATAATAATAAAGTAAATCAAGAGAAGAAGAGAACGGTGGAACAAGAGACGGATAAAGGGAAAAAGGGAAAGAAGGGTTTTCCATTATGTGATAATTGTGGGAAGAATTACCCCGGTACTTTCCTAAAAGGAATGGAAGTTTGTTATAAATGTAGAGAAAAAGGTCACCAGGCTTGTGATTGCAAGGCAAAGAAAGAGGTTGTCAATGTTGAATGCTATAATTGTAGAGAAATGGGGCATTATTCAAATGAATTCCCTAGGTTCCAAGGAATCTTACCTCAGAAAAGGCCATGGGAGCAAGGCCAATCTTATGTTGTTACTATAGTTGAAGTGGAATAATTATTGTATTTGTGTTTTTGGAATCCAAAACTATATTATGGTTATAAGAATAATAAGATATATATAAGGATTGTATTGTAGTACTTGTTGTTTTCATTAAGGTTTTAATATGATGAAGGTAATCATATTTTTAGTATGTGACAATAAGAGATACTTTACTTTGTTTTGGGAATATGATGAATTGATTTTGGAATAGAGAGACCTTCAATAGATAGTCTGGACAGAGGTATTTTAGATAACTATAAAGGTTGGTATGAATTAAGTTTAACTTTGGATAGTATTGTTTAAGGTTAAAACATTTCTGAAGATTATTTTTGGAATATTATAATACAATAGTTTTAGGAAAAGGACAACCTGCAGGTCGGGGGATAACCAGTCGCATCGGACAAAGCTGTAGGAATCAAACCCACAACCATAGTGCCACAGGCCTTTATTACCTACTACTAGCCTACAGGAAGTCCTTGGTTATTACCAAATAGTTTTCCTAATCTAAATGGTATGTGTTAATATTTTGAACCTTGTACGATTAGGATAAATATAATATTTTTGTGTTCTATTATCTTTTTGAGTGAAAATTAGTTGAAGGTTGAAACTCTACTTGTCAAGTATATATATATATATACCTATATCTAATTATATGAATAAATTAATTCTTCAACTTTTGGAAAGGGATATTAAAAAAATGTGTTATCCTAATACCTTATGTTTTGTTGAACTGATGATATTTTAAATCAACATAGATTGAAGGCTTTGAGGCCCTCAATTTTACACTTGTTTGTGATTGATGACCACAATCACTCCCTAAAAATATTTACATTTTTCCTCTAATTATATGTCTTAAATTTCAACAAATTTTCTCCTAATCGATATCATAATTTAGTGGTGACTTTTTCATTTCCCTTTCCCTCTTATTAAGGCTAAATTTTATTAACCTTATTTCCGATGTGGGTTTTCCACAAAGGTATTTTATATTTTCAACCTTTTATTTTCAAAGAACATTTTCAAATTGCGAGGATTAAATTTATTAAAGGAGGGGATAATTTAACATCCCAAGCATCCATGGTACGCTTCTCTTTTAATAATTCAATAGCTTGCATTGTACGCAAGTTCGAGATTCTAACACATTGCGGCCAATCAAAGTAGCCGTTATGAATAGTAATACCCAGTTTTTGAAATTATATAAATTTTATATTTCAAAATAGACTTAATTTTTTGATTCAGAATATCAAAATTATCCTATGTTGATTTTTTGGTATTTTTCTGAGAAACTTAAATTTCTGATGAAACCATTAAGTGGTAGTTAAAAAAACTGATTTTTCATTTAAATGAAATTTTACCACTTCTGTGAATTTAATTTCAAAAATACAACATTAATGGTTGTAATTAGGAATTAAGATGTGGTTAAATGGTATGCTTCTCTTTGAATAATATAGTAGTGTGTTTTGTACGTAACATCGAGACTCTAACACACACCACAACCAATCAAAGTAGCCGTTATGATTAGTAATACCCACTTTTTGATATTTTATTAGTTTTATATCTCAAAATTGACTTCATTTTTGGATTCATAATATCTAATTTAGCCTAGGTTTAAATTTTGGTACTTTTCGAATAACTTTTATATTTTGATGAATAGGAAAATTACTAAATTTTTATTAAAAACAAATTTTTAATCGAAATAATTAATAGTGATAAATTATGAATTTGAGTGTTTTTAAAGTATATTTATAATATATTTTGACCATTTAATACAATTTTGGTCATTGGACATAATTTTACAATTATACCGGACATAAACAAGTATCAATCTTTTGATAGTTATTATTTCCTAAAAACACGCTTTTTGTTTTGACAGTGGGAATTAATTTTAAATTAATTTCTGCCACTTCTGTGTTTTGTATTTGGAAAAATGGATTCCATATTTGGAATCAGGGTGTCCAAGTTTTATAAATAGTTAACTTTTATTTTTAGACATTTTGAATAATTACTTCGGTAAATATTTTATTTACCATGGTTAAAGGGTAAATCTGGTAAATAAGGGTACAAAAATAATATTATAATAATAATAAATTAACCTAAAACGTGTCCTAACCTTATTGGTGGATACATTTCCAACCCTTGGCATCTTTGGGTCGATTTTGGGACCCCATGGATCCACTTGTAAGTGATAATGACACTTTATATTAATTAAGTTTAAGTAAATACAAAAATGACCTAAGCATATATCGTTTAGAAAAACAATTTTTACATAAGGTTATATATGTTTTATTTTCAACAATAAATATTAATTAGAAATATAAAACGATTTCCTACATAATGGTATTTTATTTATAATTTTTATACATTTAATAATTAATATTATTTATGACACAATAATGATTCAGTATTTTCCTTATTAATGAAAGAATCAAATAAGTGGTACTATAAATGTTAAAATAAATATAATTTGAATGTTTTGATGACATCCATGAATTTTATTGGTTAATATGACATTACAGTATTTCTTAAATGAGTTTTTTTCGAATTAATAAAATTTTTAAGACTTTAACAAAAATAAAATAATGAATAGTGTCAAAATTGACATAAATGAGTTTTTAAAACAAATATTATATTATTAATTTATATTCAATTCCTAAAAATCTATGGTTCGGTTAAAATACTTATATAATAATAGTTATATCATTAATGTACCACCTAGCGGTCTCTTTGAGGTATATAGTATGTTTATTAACTATATAATATAAAAATACAAAGTGACTTGGTAAGTGTCAAACTAATTAACTAAGAGTTAAAACTAAAAGATAAGGTTAATATAATGACCCAAACCTGTCCAAATTCTATTGTTTGAGTGGTTTTCAACCCCTCCCCACCTTAAATTTTAAATAATCCACTTTCTGGCCATTAGTAACTGAATATTAATTTATTATAAAATAATATTTCTAGATTTTCCTAAGTTCCCCCTCCTCCCCCTTAAAAAATCACACCACTTCTAACCAATTCTTCACACTTTAAAAGTATTTTTCATCGACCAAACCCTACCCAAATACTCTCTAAACTTCCCTCACTTTAACCTAGAGGCATTAGTTTGATCAGAAATCCAACCTAAGGATCCATTTTAATCAAATCAAAAGGAAGAACCCGAAGAAGAGGTAATGTTTTCACCACCCTTTTTCAAGTTCATTTCTTCTTCAACTAGTTCTTTATTTCTTATTCCCATTCTAAAATTATAACTCTAGTATCTCCTATATACTGTGGTATTATTATAAATATGGTACAACCATATTTAGTATTATATCCATCCTTTGAATGACATTTCACCATACGTGCGTATGTACGGCTTACCGTCTCCATGTCATGGGGTAATTTTTATTCAATATATTATTATTTGTATGGGTATAATAATGATGTGTAACTCATGTTAATAATAAATATAACATGATAATGATTCTTTATATATGATATACCATCCAGTTATATATTATTTTAATATCAAAATGATTATATTGTCTCTCGTACGTACGTACGGACTACCGTCTCCACGAACGCGATGAGATTAATTCCCCGTCGTATCCATTCAAGAATAATTCTCATTTTATGATTAAAATTAATGTTTCATAACTTTATACGATTTTGGATATGAATAAGATACAACCTATCCATAACAAACAAAACTTATGTAACAAAACATATAAAAGAAAACGAGTATGTTAACACCCGAAATGACTATAATACTAAAGTATTATTAACAAATCATTATTATAAGATCAGATATGATATCATAATTATGAATATGGTTATTGTATAATTTAATAACAATTTTTTAACTATTATACAAGAGGTTAACATACCATGACTAAGGAAAAGTACAAGTTAAGGGTTTATTTCACAATCTCTTCATTATCCGTGGTTTTTTATATGTAATTATCTACTGGGACCTCTTTATCATCCACATCCATGTTTCAAAAAAATGTATTTTAAAAATTTCTTACTATTTTACAGAATTTGGGTTAAATTCATTTATACCCTTGTTGAATTTTTATAAGAATTTTATAAAGGAGTCTTTCCGTCATTTTCCAAACAAGGTCCTTTTTAACCTTTTCGACAGAATTAAGGTAAGAATGTCTCTTTTTAACTTATACGGTGGGTGCGGCTATTTTCCGCCGTTATAAAATCTTTTAATCTTCCCTTACAAGCTTATAATAATATTTTCAATGTAAAAGTTTTATTTTATAATTATGTAACTTCTAAATGACTTAAAAAAAGACATATTTCTCTCAAATAGATTTTATTTCATATATGTCAACATCCTTTGATGGATTTTATGCTTATTTGAAGTTGATTTATTATGATACAAAACTTCATTTTTTTGATATGTTTGGTTGTGGATGTGTTATTTGTATACCATTTATGGTTTATGGATAAATTATTAACATTTCATATGCTATTTTTCATACGAATGTTTATGTTATGTTTAAACCTAATCATATGAGGAATGCATTGGACTTAATTAGTAACGGGTGGAGCCTACTATAGCTCCTCGATGCATCAGTAGGTCTCATGAGACAAACTAGTGTCTTGTCATGAGCCATTGACAGAATCTTATTTGTAGTCTTGGCACATGGCCTTGGATACGTGGTTATGATAGTTTGGCATTATGCATTCCATCATTATAAAAGTGTTTATTGATATTGCGTGTGATTATTCAACTATTAGAATATCTATTTGAATAAGTAAATGGAATCATTTCATTTTATCTTTACCATATTACGCTGAAGTTCAAGTTTAAAAGGCTTTTGTTTTAGTTATACATTGACATAAATGTTTATGCTTATTTATTAATGTTTCTGCTATATTGTTATCTTTATTGAGCATCTGATATTACCCCTTTCAATGTTTTATTTTTCCCAGGATGTGAAAAAGTAATTTATGAATGACCTACAGGGATAATATGAGGGGATATGAAGACAAGATGTTGTTGTAGTAGTTTTCACTTTATGATGTAATGTAAGCTTTATGAATTTATCTAGTTATTCCAAAGCTACTAAACTAATCGGTCTTTTGATAGTTGATCTTTCTTGTGATTATTCCAATGTTATGTAATAATTCACCGACTCCAGGCAACTGGGGCTGGGGCGTTACAATTATAGGTAATTTGAGTAATTTAAGGTAAAAATAATTCTATAATAATATGAAATTACCTTTACACATTTCCTACCCTTATTGTATGACTCATGGAAAACCAAGAAAATCCATGGGTCAATTTGTGGGACCCCATGGAGCCACTTGGGTAATATAATGATATTAATACCTGTTATTTAAAGTAAAAATCAAAATGTCACAAAAATGTATTATTTTACTAAAAAAAATTATAAGGGGTTATACAAGTTATCATTTCGACTATAAATATCCATTGGAAAGATAAAAATATTTCATACATCATGGTAATTGTTTTATAATTTTTAGAAAATAAATAAATAAATTTATTTATGACACCGTGATGATGCAGCGATTAAATCATTAATGAATGATTTAAATAAAATGAAAAGATAAGGTGAAATCTAAGACTTACACTTGTCAAAAACTTATTGGATGGGTGGATTTAGAATAATTATCACCTTATATTATAAATATATCATTTTGGGACTTTTATCATCCGAAAACCATTTTATAATAAAATAATATTTTCATTCTTTCCAAAAGAGCCCCTGCTCTCCTCTTATAAAAGGCCCCAACCTCTACCACCTTATTAACACCATAAAAGCCATTTTTCTCATCCAACATCTGACCAAATACTCTCTAAACTTCCCTTTCATACTCCTAGAAGTCTCACATTGGGCATAAGTCTTCCCAAGGAATCCTTTGGCTCAAATCAAAAAGAGTTACCCGATTTTAGGGTAATGTTTTCTCTTATGTTCTTTTGTTTTATTTTGCTTCTCCAACACCTTAAACTCTTTTTTTCCCTTTATTTTGTAACAAAACCAGTATAATGAATATACTATTATGTTTCTATGAGATTTATTTGATTTAACCTTACACACACCTTCGTCTAATGGTTAAAGAACATACTGTTTCTGTGGGTGGCGAATTACTGCCTCACGAAATGATGATTGTTCAATATTCTTTTAACGCCTCTCGTGGTGGAAATTATGATGACACTATTTCTATATATGATATATATTATGTTTATGTTTTCTTTATTATTCTTTATTTTTCATTTAGGTCATACCTTTATGATTTCTATTATGGTTAAACGCGATAATTTCATTTTAGGAAGTGCGGACTACCGCCCCCTCAAAGTGATTTGAATTGTTAATGTCATATGTGGGATGTATAAATGATGGAGTTAATGATATTATATATGATATTATACTGGAATTATAATATACCTTTATATAATTATGATTTAATTCCATTTAATATGAAATAGAAATGAAAGTAGCGTTCATACGTATGTACGGCTTACCGTCTCCATGAATGGTGCATTTCATTTCTTACCTCTATTGATATGTAATATTTTAAATGCATGTATCTAATGGATATATATGATATATATGATATCTACATCACGAATATGATTCTGGAGATAATGGATATTCTTCCACATAAACAACGTGTAATTATAAGAAGTTTATTGTTGACTCAAGTACCAAAGATCGACAAAACGACCGTTATTAACTTAAATGACTATATAATTTTCATAACATGGTAATAAGTGATATAAAAGGGAAAATTAACTTGAAAAAGGTTCTTAATAAAATAGATATTAACTCTAGTTTATTATTCAGGAGATTAAATAATGATTGAGTCAAGTCATACACGAGGTAAGGAACATCATCTCAATCTCCTTTTATTAAGGCATATTTTGTTTTATACACAACTTTATTTTATATAATGTATAAACACCTTTGAATTTTACATTTATTCAAAAGGAATATTTTTTTACGAAGCGTTATTACTAAACGACAAAAGGAATGTTTTGTCTTATGTATGTGGAGACAACGACTTCTCCACCACCGTGACCATTATTTTAGTTTCGGCTTTCTCTACAACCCATAACTTTTTTTTAAAATGAAAAATAAATACCATGTTTTAATTTTCTTTTATTTTGGTATTAAAAATGATTTTGATAATGTTTTGATTATATCAATATGTTTTATTGATATTTTGTGACTGAAATGTGGAAATGTTATATTTCCTTTATGCATGTTTTATGTGATATGATTATGTTATGGCCCATGGGCATTGTTTATGATATGTTTAAACCTTTTCCTATAAGGAATTCATTGGACTTAATAAGTGACGGGGGGTCCCACTATAGATCCTTGATACATTGGTAGGTCTCATGAGACAAACAACTGTCTTGGTATGAGGCCTTGACAAAATCTTATTTGTAGTCTTGGCATGGGGCATTGGCTACGTGGTTATGATAGTCCGGTATTATGCATTCCATCATTATGAAAGTGGTTATTGATATTGCATGTGATTATTTGACTAGTATAATATCCATGTGAATAAGTAAATGGAATTATTTCATTTTATTTTTTCCATATTATGCAGAAGTTCAAGTTTAAAAGGCTTTTTTTTTAGTTGTACATTGCCTTAAATGTTTATGTTTTTTTATGAAAGTTTCCGCTGTATTGTTATCCTTACTAAGCATCTGAGCTCACCCATTTCTATGTTTTATTTTCCCAGGATGTGAAGAAATATTTTATGACTAACCTATAGGGATAGTCTGAAAGGGTAGGAGTGTGGACTATGGAGACTATGTTATTGTGATTTTTCACTTTATGATGTAATGTAACATTTATGAATGTATCTCATGTTTCCAAGGATACTAAACTAATCGGTCTATCGAGACATGATATTTTGTGATCATGCCAATGTTATGTAATAATGCACCGACTCTAGGAAACTGGGGTCGGGGCATTATAGTTGGTATCAGAGGCAATTTAGTACTAAACATTGAAGCTAGATTTAGAAAAACTTTGATTAGAGCACATAGCCCTAAGATAAACTTTGAGGATTAGTATAGAAGAACTTCCTAGAATTTTGGTATTATAGAGATTTTGTGAGTTTTCCAAGAAACACCTCCCAGTATGGATACAAGCTAGTAGAGGTGGCTCTAGAATAGATGTACCTAGAGGTAAAACATAAAAACACTGCTTTGAGCTGGACTCGAATGGGAACTGGTGCATGACAACTGGGCTTGATGCACTCTTGGTTACGACACTCCTGTGGGATATGCTTAGGATAATTCTCATTTTCTTTAAAAACCATTATGAAGGGTTTATGAGTATATAATTCTTCAAAGAAAACATTTTTATGATTATGGATTATATCCATAAACTGTTCAATTAATGTTAAGTGTTTTACAAGTATGGAATTATGTATTTCGATTCATAAACTAATCTAGTTTATGACATTGTTTAGAAATGGCGCCTAGTGGAAGGAATGGAAACCGTATCAATGCACGCACTCCCTTTAGTGATTTACCTCCTACTCAAGATAATTATAGTAGAGCTGGGGATACAATAGGTGTTGATCATCTTTTCACCATATTGGGAAAACTGACTCAGGTTATGAATAATAACCTTACTCGTATGGAGCACCCTGATCCTCAACGTGGAGGATCAACGTTATACTGCTTCATGAGGCAACAACCACCAACATTCAATGGGAGTACAAATCTCTTATTAGCTAAGCAATGGATAAATTCCTTAGATAAAATATTCCATGCCTTGGGGAGTAGTGAAAGGGAAAAGGTAATCATGGTAGTTTATCGCCGTACTGAAGATGCATATCAATGGTGGTAATTGATTATAAATACAAAGAAAGATGAAGAAGTATCATATATATAATGGAGAGAGTTCAAATAGCTTTTCCTAGAAAAATACTTTCCTCATAACCATCAAGAAGATATGGAAGGTCTATTTTTTATTCTGAGGCAAAAGGAGGAAGAGAATATCCCAAAGTATGAGCCTAACTTTACAAGTTTAGCGAGGCATGCTGCAGATTATGTACATAACCCAAGAAGTAAGATTGATTGTTTCTTTTATGGGTTAAAACCATTTCTCCATCGAGCTTTAGTATCAAAATCTTTCTCAACATATGAAGATGTAGTCTCATAATCTATCAAGAGAGAAAAGGAATTCTCTAAATATTATGACAATAAATTAAACCAAGAGAAGAAGAGAACAGTGGAACAAGAGACAGATAAAGGGAAAAAGGGAAATAAGGATTTTCCATTATGTGATAATTTTGGGAAGAATCACCCTGGTACTTACCTAAAAGGAATGGGAGTTTGTTATAAATGTGGGGAAAAAGGTCACCAAGCTTGTGATTGCAAGGGAAATAAAGAGGCTGTCAATGTTGAATGCAACAATTGTAGAGAAATGGGGCATTATGCAAACGAATTCCCTAAGTTCTAATGAAAATTACCTCAAAAAAGGCCAAGGCAGAAAGGCCAATCTTATGATGTTACTACAGTAGATGTGGAATAATTTTTGTATTTGTGTTTTTGGACTCCAGAACTATATTATGGTTATACGAATAATGTGATTTATATAAGTATTGTACTGAAGTACTTGTTGTTTTCATTAAGGTTTTAATATGATGAGGGTAATCAAATTTTTAGTATGTGACAATAAGAGAAAATTAACTTTGTTTGGGGAATCTGATGAATTGATTTTGGGATTTAAAGACCTTTTCGAGAAAGTTTGGATGGAGGTATTTTGGGTATCTATAAAGGATGGAATAGATTATGTTTAACTTTTGATAGTATTGTTTAAGGTTAAAACATTTCTGAAGAATATTTTTTGAATATTATAATACTATTGTTTTAGGATAAGGACAACCTACAGGTCAGGGGATAACCCATCACATCGGACAAAGCTTTAGGAATCGAACCCACAACCATAGTGCGACCAGACTTTATTACCTACCACTAGCCTACACTAAGTCCCTAGTTATTATAAAATAGTTTTCCTAATCTAAATGGTATGTGTTAATATTTTGAACCTTGTACGATTATGATAAATATAATATTTTTGCGTTCTATTATCTTTTTGAGTGAAAATTAGTTGAAGGTTGAAAACACTACTTGTCAATCATATATATATATATACCTATCTCTTATTCTATGAATAAATTAATTTTTAAACTTTAGGAAAGGGATATTAAAACAAAAAATATGTTATCCTAATACCTTATGTTTTTTTTGAACTGATGATATTTTAAATCAACATAGATTGAAGGCTTTGAGACCCTCAATTTTACACTTGTTTGTGATTGATGACCTCAATCACTCTCTAAAAATATTTACGTTTTTCCTCTAATTATATGTCCTTAATTTCCACCAATGTTCTCCTAATCGAGATCATAATTTGGAGGTGGCTTTTTCATTTCCCTTTCCCTCTTATTAAGGCTAAATTTTATTAACCTTATTTCTGATGTGCGTTTTCCACAATGGTATTTTCTATTTTTAACCTTTTATTTTCTAAGAACATTTTTAAATTTCAAGGACGCAATTTATTGAAGGATGGTAGAATGAAACACCCCAAGCTTCCACGGTACGCTTCTCTTTCAATAATGTAATAGCTTGCATTGTACGCAAGTTCGAGATTCTAACACACCGCGACCAATCAAAGTTACTGTTATGAATAGTAATACACACTTTTTGAAATTATATAAATTTTATATTTCAAATTTTACTTCATTTTTGGATTTGGAATATCAAAATTAGCCTATGGGGAATTTTTGGTGTTTTTTTGAGAAACTTCAATTTTTTGATGAAACCACTAAGTGGTAGTTAAAAAAAAGATTTTTCATTTAAATGAAATTTTACCGCTTCTGTGAATTTCATTTAAAAAATACAACATACATGGTTGTAATTATGAAGTAAAATGCGATTCAATGGGATGAAAATAATTTTTGTGAATAGTATCTTTTGAGTTTTATTAACCGCGCTTAGAGGTAATTAGATTAATTTAAGGTAAAAATAATTATATAACATTATGAAATTACCTTGACACATTTTCTACTCTTATTGGATGACTCAAGACTGACCAAGAAAATCCATGGGTCAATTTGTGGGACCCCATGGATCCACTTGGGTAAGATAATGACATTAATACATTTTATTTAAAGTAAAAATAAAAATGTCACAAACATGAATTGTTTTACTAAAACAATTTTTACAAGGGGTTATACAAGTTATCTTTTCAACTATAAATATGAATTGGAAAGCTAAAACGATTTCCTACATCATGGTAATTTGTTTATAATTGTTAGACTTTAAATAAATAAATTTATTTATGACACCATGATGATGCAGTGATTACCTCATTAATGAACGATTTAAATAAAATGAATAGATAATGTAAAATATAAGACATAAACTTGTAAAAAACCTATTGGATTGGTGTATTTCGAATCCTTATCATCTTATATTCGAAATATATCATTTTGGGACCTTTATAATCCGAAAACCATTTTATAATAAAATAATATTTTCAATCTTTCCAAAAGAGCCCCTCCTCTCTTCTTATAAAAGGCACCCACCTCTACCACATTATTCACACCTTAAAATCCATTTGGCTTGGATAACCTCTGCCAAACTACTCTCTCAACTTTCCTTTTTTTACTCCTAGAAGCCTCACTTTGGGAAAAAGTCTTCCCAATGAAGACTTTGGCTCAAATCAAAAAGAGTTACCCGATTTTAAGGTAATGTCTTCTCTTATGTTCTTTTGTTTTATTTTACTTCTCCAGCCCCATAAACTCTTTTATTCCTTTATTTTGGTAACAAAACCAGTATCATCAATATACTAGGATATTTTTATGAGATTTATTTTATTTACACTTGCACACACCTTCGTCTAATGGTTAATGAACATACTGTTTCTGTGGGTGGAAAATTACTGCCTCACGAAACGATGATTGTTCAATATTCTTTTAACACCTATCATGGTGGCCATTATGATGACACTATTTATATATATGATATATATTATGTTTATGTTTTCCTTATGCTTCTGTATTTTTGATTTATGGCATCCCATTATGATTTCCATTATGGGTAAACGCGATATTGTTCATTTTAGGAAGTGTGGACTATCTCCCCCTCAAAGTGATTTGAATCGTTAATGCCATATGTGGGACATATAAAGGATAGGGTTAATGGTATTATATATGATATTATACTATAATTATAATATACCTTTATATCATTATTATTTCATTCCATTTAATACGAAATAGAAATGAAAGTAGCGTTCATGCGTACGTACGGCTTACCGTCTCCATGAAGGGTGCATTTCATTTCTTACCTCTAAATGTTATGTAATATTATAAATGAATTTATATAATGGATATATATTATATATATGAAATCTACATCATGAATATGATTCTGGATATAATGGATATTCTTCCACATAAAAATCTTGTAATTATAAGAAGTTTATTGTTGACTCAAGTACCGAAGATCGACAAAACGACCGTTATTAACATAAATGACTGCATAATTTTCATAACATGGTAATAAGTGATATAAAAGAGATAATGAACTTGAAAAAGGTTCTTATGAAAGTAGATATTAACTCTAGTTTATTATTCAGGAGATTAAAGAATGATCGAGTTGATTCGAACACGAGGTAAGGAACTTCGTCTCAATCTCCTTTCATTGAGGCATATTTTGTTTTATACACAAATTTATTTTATATGGTGTATAAACCCCTTTGACATTTAATTTTATTCATTATTAATCTTTTTATATGAAGCATTTTTACTAAAGGACAAAATTAATGTTTTGTCTTATGTATGCGGTGACAACGTCTTCACCACCATCGTAACCATTATTTGAGTTTTGGCATTCTCTACAAGCCATAACTATTTTTAAAAAATGAAAAATAAATACCAAGTTTTACTTTTCTTTTATTTTGTTATTGAAAATCGTTTTGATAATTTTTTGATTATATCAATGTGTTTTATTGATATTTTGTGATTGAAATGTGGAAATGTTATGTTTCCTTTATGCATGTTTTATGTGATATGATTATGTTATGGCCCTTGGTCATTCTTTATGATATGTTTAAACCTTTTCATATAAGGAATTAATTGGACTTAATAAGTGAAGGGGGATCCCTGTATAGCTCATCGATGCATCGTTAGGTATCATGAGACAAACTAGTGTCTTGGAACAAGGCCTTGACAAAATATTATTTGTAGTCATGGCACGAGGTCTTCGCTACGTGGTTATGATAGTCTGGAATTATACATTCCATCATTATGAAAGTGGTTATTAATATTTCATGTGATTATTCAAATAGTATAATATCCATGTGAATAAGTAAATGTAATTATTTCATTTTATTTTTCCCATATTATGCTGAAGTTCAAGTTTAAAAGTATTTTTTTTATTTATACATTTCCTTAAATGTTTATGTTTTTTTATGAAATTTTCCGATGTATTGTTATCCTTACGGAGCATCTGAGCTCACCCATTTCTATATTTTATTTTCCCAAGATATGAAGAAATATTTTATGAATGACCTACAGGGATAGTATAAAGGGGATAGGATTGTGGACTATAGAGACTATGTTATTGTGATTTTTCACTTTATGATGTAATGTAACATTTATGAATGTATCTAGTCTTTCCAAGGCTACTAAACTGATCAGTAATTTGAGACTTGATCTTTTGTGATCATTCCAATGTTACATAATAATGCACTGACTCTGGGTAACTGGGGTCGGGGCGTTACATTATTTATAGATAATAATAAAACTAAAACTTTCATGCATCAATGTAATTAGTTTCAATGTATTATTCTTCAATAATAAACATAATCTTCAAAAGATTGAACCCAAATAAGTTGAAGGAATATTTTTAGGTTATTCCACTACTTATAAGGATTATAGTTTTTTTAATAAAAAAAGTACTTTTTAGGAAATAATACATGTTAAGTTTGTTAAAACTAGTACCTTTATTTTCAAAAAACCCCAACCTGAATCCCAGTATGTTCTTTATAAATAAACAGTAAACCTATAGTATAAAATAATTATCATAAGGAAATAACTGAATAATAAATGAGAATATTCGAAACTATAGGTGGAAGAATAGTCTTATGAGATCCCAAGAAATAAATTGATTTAAAGGAATCAACCTATTGATAATATCATTGGGGGTGTAGATCAACCAGTTTGGAATAGAAATTATTTCTGAAATGAACATGAACATCTAGATTTTATAACCCAATTCAAACATAATAATACTAATGTGGCTTTTGGTGATGATTATAGGATTAAATTAATGCAATATGAACTCAATAAATTTTAAAGGAAAAAATTCTTGACTTTAGATCAATGACCAAAAGATAATTTTATAATTTAAGTAAATGGATATTTCAAAACAAATGTGACGAAAATTGAATAATAGTTTGGAATAAATATATTATTTATGATGAGGGATATCACCAAAAAAGTGGGAATAGAATATGAAGAAATTTATTCAATGGTAGAAATACTTGAATATATTCATATACTTCTAGATTATTTAAAATTATTAATTTTTATTCTATATTAAGTGGATGTGAATTTCTTTATTGGATATGTTCAAGAAGATGTTTATGGAGGAAACCCAATTTATTTTGAAAATAAAAAACATACATAATATGTCTATAAACAATTCAAATAACTATATGGACAGTAACATTCTCATAGAGTGTGGTTTGATTGGTTGACTAAATTTTTTTATAAAACAAATTGGATAAGGGAGCTATGGGTCCAACTCTTTTTATTATTGATGTTAATAAATAATTATGATTTAAAAAATATATGTTGAAGAAATTATAGTTTGTATGACTCAAAAATAATTAGTATATTCTTTTGTGGATATTATGAAATCTATGTTTGAAATGAGTATGATGATTTAGTTAACATACTTTCATGGATATCAAATTAAACAAAAACTAGAAGGTAAATGTATATATCAACATAAGTATTTAAAAGACTTAAGAAATTTTAATATAAAAATACTAAAATTGTTAGTACTCCCATTAGAAAATCTAATACAATTGATCATGATGAAGCTGGGAATCTATTTAATCAGAAAATTGTTAGAGGTATGAGAGGAACCTTACTTTACATAAAAAATAGTCTTTTGGATTTGAGGATTTTAGTATTATTATGTGATAGATATCAATATAATACAAAGTAATACCTTATTAAAGATATGAAATCAATTATTTTATTTTATTAAGGGAAATATGGATTTAGGCTTATTCCGTTCTTCTTGAAATGTATTTGAACTAATTTTTTTTAGATGTTGACATTAGTGGATATAGAATGGATATAAAAGTGTACCCATAACATTAAATTTCTTACATTACTCTTTAGTTTCATAGTCTTGTAAAAAGACAAATATTATAACTTTCCATTTGTAAATCCAAATATATGGAATGTGGAAGTTGATGTGCTCAAGTGTTGTTGATACAACACACACTCACTAACTATGGAATGTTTTTTTTCTAAAAATATAACATGTTGTGACAATACATGGTCCATTTAAATAGTAAAAACCCAAAACATCACTCATGTTATAATAAAATAGATAATTACACCATTTCAATTTTGATAACATTATTAATGAAAATATAATTTTATAATTTATCTGAATGTAAGAAAAAATGGTGACATTTTTCTTAAACCCCTTATTCTAATAGATTACAATGAACTAAAAAAATCTAAGAATGATCAATATTAAGTTATTATTAATATATAATTCATAATTAAAATTATATATACATTAATATAATCCTTTTTATATGGGGTGCACATAGGTCTTTATATTTTCAAAACATGTGTTTTTTAAAAAAATTTTGTTTTCTAATGATTTTTTATCAAAATGACCATTCTAGAGTCAAAAGTTTTTATATAACTCTCTATAATAATAAATTGATATAAACATTTTAGACTAAATTTTTTATACAAACTATTCTTGAAAATAGTTTGGATTTACAATACTTTCATAATTATTTTTTCATTACAAAACTATTATAATCCTTATTTGTAATTATCTATAGTAAGAAGACTTTCACACAAAATTAAATAATAATATATTAAAAATATTGATGAAACATTCTACTATGAATGGTACTCATCGATTATTATTTTTTCACAATCCCATTACATTAGTTTATAATGTTGTTGATTAATTTTTCTTTTTTTATTACCAGGAAATATTTTCAATTTTCAAAAACATTTTTCAAATTAGAATGATTCTCTCTATGATAAATATTTTAAAACATTATGTTTTCAAATAAGATATTAAAAAAATTATTGATTTATATATTTGTGGTTAGATCGTCTATGGATTAATAGAATCTGTTGAATTTTTTTTGAACACGGAATGATGATTATCCATGCCTATATAATGGTGGTTCACCCTGTTGTCCTACATTGCTTTTCAATGTTTTTTATCTCTAGATATTTCCCTCCTAAAGTCATCAGACCAATTCTTCTTCCAATAATTTGATCTCTAACTGAGTTCTTATTATGATGGTAAATAAAGAAGATTATGTGAGATGCTATGTTTTCATAGAAATACTTATCAAATGGTCTTGAAATGATAAGTACGAAACTACTCTCAAACAGACCATTTTGTGACAATATTGGTGTAGTGTTTTTATCAAAAATCCAAGTGAATATTTCCATCTTTATTATCCATAAATTGTTAGTAAATTTAATGACTACATTATATTTTTAAAGATAAATGTAAGAATAAGGTCTCATTTTCCTTGATTTAAAATAGATATAAGATATTGTTCAAAAGTGTAGTATATTTGGTGGGAGTTCCTTTTGACAGCGATGAATATTTACCTTCTGACAAGCTACCTGACAAATGTAGAACATTTTAGAAGAAAAATGATGAATTGTCATTGATTCCATACCAGGAGATATTAAGGAATGTTTTAAATATATCACCAGAAAATAAAGGAATAACATTGTGGAGGGAAGGTTATCTATTCCCTTGTAAGGTTGATAAGGATATGTTAAATTTTTCAGATATCGTTGTTTTTTATTACTCAGTCAATATGAGGAAAATGTACTTAGTGAAAAAATAATTATAGTGGATAATATTTAAAGTTCTTTAATAATGCCATTGATTTTCATGCTTCCATCTTTAGTTAGTATGTTATTTGTTTAATGTTTTGAAACTTTTTAAATTTGAGAATATGTTTTAACCATATATTGAAAAGATAATTTCATTGGTAAAGAAAAAATTTCATAATTTAAATTAATTTTGTTTTAAAAATTTATGATGATTGTTGAAAAGTTTTATTAATCTACATTTGAGGAACCATCTCAATGAATAATGAGGATATTAAGATAATGAGAGAGGATAGATCTTCCCCGTCAGTGAAGAAAATAAAAAAATCTATTTTATGATGATGATTTTTGTAATTTTATGTTACATAAGTAAAAAAATAATATAAGAGATCTTAAATTCGTTATTAACCTTCCTGAGGTAAAGGGATTGAAAATTCAGACAACAGAATAGTTAAAATAGGAAAAAGATAAATAAATAAAATAAGGTTCTTGCAGAAAAAAGAGTTTTTTATATTTTGTAGAAATTTATTACAATGTCTTATATGAATAAATTACTTCAAATTTCTCATACTAATAAATTATTTCTTGATTATAGTCTTGAATTTGTTGATTCATCTAAAGCACCATCAGTAATCCCTTTAGTGGATAACAAGGGAATAGATAAACTTGTTGTCAAAGATTGTTTTGTAATGTACCAGAGAAATAATTGGTATCTAAAGTTACAGGAAATGTAGTTTAATGAACCAATAGAAAATTAGAATAGTGGAATAATGATGAAGTTGAATATGAAGCTAATGTTGAAGAACCAGTTTAATAAAAAGAGTAAGTAGAAGTACTGAAAGAAGAAGAAGTTGATGAATATAAGAAATAGGAATAAGTTTAAAATGAAAAGGTTAAAACTAATAATGAATCAAAGTAAAAAATTAATTGTATTATACCCCATCCTCGAGATAGTTACCTCACCAATTAGATAATCATACAATCATGGAAACAATTCAATTAGAAACATCATCAAAAAAAGTAGGAACATTTATCATCTAAGTAATAAGAATAATACAAAAAATAGAATAACCAATTGATGATAATGCATAATAAGAAAAAATATAGATATTTTGAATGATTCAGAGGAAAAAGGATTCAGAGAATATATTCATAAAGTTTCAATGAATGTTTAAAATAATGGTAATTAAATTGATGTCAGATCTTTCACAACAAAACCTTCTTAGGTTGGTCCCAATCAATTTGACTAAGAAGATAATGTTTTTCAAAAGATTTTTTATTATATTTTTCATTCCTTTAAACGGTTGGTTGATTATATTCATTATCTACCTAACATAGAGGAATGATTTAGGTTGATTCAAGAATCAGTAAATGAGAAATAAAAATCACTAAAAGGATTGAATTAATTAGTGTGATCATTGAAATAAAAAATCTTAATATGGAAATGGAAAATTATTTCAAAAACATATCCTTATTTGTTTTTGACAGAGTATGGTTTATAGAATAGTTTATAGATAAACAAATGATCTGACAGAGGATGTAATTATATATAATTAAAAAGATCAGAATTTTGATCTAAATATTACCTATATTAGATTGTGTGATTCCATACATTTATTTTTGATTGAACATAATAAAAAAGTATTCTCATGAAATTGAAATCTTGAAGGTTAATTCTCAGAATAATGATGTAATGGGATAGAAGATTTCTAATCTTGAGATTGATCAAGAGAAGTTCAAAAATATGTATACTTTTATAAATAAAATAATGAATAATGAATTAATATTTTTTCATTTTATACTATTAATTTAGTATTTTTTAAAAAAAATTAATTCTTGATGATTGTGATTTTTGTTTCATTAAATACATTGTTTTTGAATTTCTTCCAATACATTTGGTTATATGTTATTTCTATTTTTTCTTTTATGATTACTTATTTCACATAAGAATTGTTTCTTTGGTTAACTATCGTTATCTTTTTAGGTTATATACTTTTCCTTATTTTTTTAAAATCAGAAATGGGGAGAAGGTTTTATAAAAAGGAAGAATGATTTTCAAAAAGGGAGGATGTTTTATAAAATGGTAGATGTTTTTTAAAAAATGGATATATTAACCTATGGGTGATAATTATTCCTTAAGGGGAAGATGTTTTAATTGTATCCCACATATCATAAAGTTCTTACAAACAAATGGGAGTTATAAATAATAAAATTATTGCTCTTAAAATAACAATTGTCTATAATTTTTTCAAGTTATTTTCATTTTGTATTGTGGATTGTGCTTTAAAAAAGGGGTAGATTATTGAGTAAAAACTGTTAATTATTAATTTTACACTCCTTTAGATTTGGAAATCACAAACACTCTCTTAGAACATTGTTTAGTATCTTTTTATGTCCCATGTATTCTAGAATGTTTCAGTATAGAACCTTAATTTCTAGATATCAAATGAATACTTATAATATATTATTATTATGAACTTATCATTATAAAATATGTTCTAATGGACCTAGGATGCATCTGATTCATCGGACAGACCAATATTCAGACCAATGGTTATACTTTTTTCATGTCCATCATGATGTCAAAAGACATGACCATCAAACTTATTATGGTACTGATACATCAGACTGATTATTATAAGATTTATCTTATTGAAAAATGATAATGAATTCCATCAGACCATATATAGATAAAGATCATTATATATAGAATTTGTTTCTATTATAAGTAATAATATTTATAACTATAAAGGTGTTATACGAAACGACATCAGACATTAAATTATTACATATCTATATCAAGATCTCTATGAGTTGTCAAGATCCAGCTATCTCATGCCATTGAAAGTGACTCAAAAATATTACTTCTAGAGAATCAATTATAAATATTTGTTTAACATAAGAGATGAGAGATGATACATTTCACAACTCAATTTTTATAATGTTTACTTTACTTGAACTTATCATTAATATTATTTGTGATACTTTACCGAGTTTTAGTTCTATTTAATCCTTTTCAAGGTTGTTTCCTTTAAAAATAATCATTTATATTCTATTTCTGATCATTTAAATGATCAAGGGTTTTCATGGATATGAAAAGGTTGCATCTGATCCATCAGATAAATATCTTCTAGTGATCACAGAAAGATGTTTGTCATCATATTGAGGGATTGTAAGGATAGAAAGATGTGACTTTTTCTGATAATGATGTAGAGGGATTTACTGATAAGGAAATAAAAACATTATAGTAAGTATACAACTATAGATACTTTTAGTTAGGCCTACATGATACATTTAATCTTAAGAATAAAATAATGAATTCATTTAACATAGGTTGAAGGTCATTCTTAATTTCACAAGCTATTGTATTTTTTTTTACATGTCTTTTTCACAATCCATATTACAATAGAAATATTGTTTTGAAAAATATTTGTTATCATTTTTTGATCATATATATATGATAGTGATTAAAAAATAATCTGATATAATTGGAAAATCTGTGATTCTGATTCTTACAATCTAATCATTCGATGATCTATGTGTCTGATATTTTTACGTAAATTGTTAATGGTTATTTCTTTAGTCTAATTTTTTAAACTAAAATTCACCCACCTCGTGTAATAGTAACAATCATAGTCCATATTTTGTTCCAAATGTTTAATGGGGATTATGGAAGTTATCTAGGTAGTTATTTATTGGGTAAATTATATTTGGATGTGTGAAGAAAAGAAGAAATGGGGTGTCCTTTTATATGTGTGGGGAGAGAGCACACATGGAATATTTGAAAAGAATCAATTACACCTACTTTTGATTCTTTTGAAATGATTCCATATGGGGTCATTCTTTAATATTATAAGATATGAGGTCTAAATTCGTATATATGATTGGTTTTTTATGTGTTTTATGTCATTAGAAACCGTTATCTTGTAATTTTATTCCATCAGTAAACCTGTTTAAAAGTTATATGCCATAATTAATTTTTACTATTTTAATATTCACAATGGTCAAAAATGAAGTTGAAAATGTTAGATGATAAAAAAATTTAAATTCAAAATATGTGATCCAAAATTTCAAAGTCAATTCATTGATGTAGATGAATCTATTTTTATATTATACCCACAGAAGCGATGACAAAATGAGTTTTGAAATATAAAATTATCTATATAAGGTTTTAATATCAAAATTTAATATTAAATTGATTCTAATGACCTAAAATTTTTATATATTCATATAATTCAAATAAATATAATTTTAAAATTTTTAAAATATATTTTATGATTGCAATTTATTTAAATAAAAAGGTAGTATTCAATAAAAATAGGTATGTTCACTATTCATCAAAAAAATAAATCCTTTTAGTAAATCCCTAATAATTCAATATATGATAATATTTATATGATGATTTAAAAAAGTTAATTTAATAAAATTATTTTACTAAAATTGTTAAAAATTAATTTTAAATTATTTCTTCAGAGTGACTAGACCTTCTTTTAGAAAAATATAATTTCTCAAAAAAACATTTCATTTCCTTTTAAAATATTCTTATTTATTTTGATAATCAATATATCACCATATTTATCATAATTTATTTAGATCTAATAAAAACCACCCATTTATCTTATAGGATTTAATGGTCATGATTAACTACTGCTTTTATAGAGCACATGTTTTGGTGAAACCTAATATCGCATTCATCACAATCTATTGAAGAGATTGGATTTACTTGAAAGAAAAAAAAGTAAATTCTCTAGGTATAAAATAAGTAACAAAAAATCCCATATATACTTCTAAAAACACATTTATTACATACTATACTTGATACCGGCTATGGATTAAAAATCTAAACATAAATTTATAATACACCATTTAAAGTGAATATAGAAACATTACAAAATAATACATTCCTATTAAACATAATGGTTTAGTGTCATTAGGGAATACATATATAACCTAGCTACATTAAAACATATTACACATATCTCCCAATATAATTCACATAAGTATCCCATCTAGACATATCATATATAATACCTTTCTTCGTAAAATGATGAAATAAAAACAAGAAAAAGGTTCAATCTCAGATACTTAGTAGGGTTAATTATAGAAGTTAAAAATTATAGATCATAAATTAGCATAATTATATGATAAAATAAACATTATCCATGGAAATAGAATAATCAGATCATACTATGAGAATAAAATACCATAATGTTTCACATAACAAGGGGTTACCAGAATGATACATATTTCATGGGACATAATAATGGAATAAATCAACTTCCATATGTAAAAGAAAACATAATATATATATATACAAGAGTAATTCCTAATATTTAAGATAAATAATTTGGAACATAAATTAGCATATAATTACAATTCCTTCATCAAGTCTCATTGGGAAATCATTATCGCTTAGTGGAAACAGTCCAATAATCAATTGGGTTCACTACCCATTCCTTTTAAAACTAGAGTGGTTAATGTCCATTGGTTGATTGAGTTTATTCCCAATTCCCTAAGATATTATCTCATGTGAAATACACATATACCTCATGTATTACATGGAAATTTAATTTCATACCCACCCCGTAAACAGTGAAAAACAATACTTATATGGACTATATATACATGAAAATATTCATTACATCAACATAATAATGTTTACCCTAGAAAATGAAATGGGTTTTAGGAAAATTTAAATAAATAGTAATCATTATCCATCTATAGAAAGTGGGTGGATATTATTATTATAGTGTCTCAGTAGTTAACTAAAAATAGAAATTGGCATTGATATAAAATACTTGTATAGAATTGTTTGAAATATTCATTTATTAAAAAGATAATTATACATTCATTTTGATTCCATTTATTAAAATAAAAAAATTACAAGAGTAGTGGGAGTACGATTATATTTAAAAAACATTTTAAACCATTAATATAAAATGAATAATAAATAAAGGCCTTAATTAAGTGAAAATGTGGTCAAGCAGTAAACATGAAAGAATATTCCCTCCACAGTTCTATAATGAATATAAAAATTTATTTTATGGGATGCATTAAAAATATCCAAATTCAGAAAGATAAATCAATTATGAACTATAATATTACATGATTCTTGAACCATTATTTACGATTAAAATTAATTTTAATCCTTCTATTACTTTCAGTGCATGCAACATCAAATTAAAGCTAACTGTGATTTGAATATTATATTATTATTTGTATATATTATCACTTAGTGGTTAGCTTGGTGGTCATGATTAAGGATAATTTAATTATGAAATATAATTAAAAACACATTAATAAAAATGTATTGATAAATGTCTTATAAACATTTTCTTTAATTTTTAATATTAAGAATAAAATCATTTATTGTTAAAAAATTTAATATTTAAGATATTTTATTATTCAATATATTATATATAATGATCACTAATTAAAATTTATTTTTGAATAAAATTAATATAAAATAATTGATAATCATTCAAAAACTAATTATCAATTAGATATAAATATTGAAAAAAACATTTGAATGTGGATAATGTTATTTTTCAGAAAATTGATTAATATACAGAATGATTTACTATCATAGTAAATTATGTTACTCATTACTTAAAAATGAAATTAACTATTTTTATTGATAATATATTAAATTAATTAAAATGGAAATTAACAAATTATTTTAATTGGGTAGATAATTACAGTAAATTCATTTTATACTTCAAAAATTCATTTTTCAAACATGTTTTCATTGAATTTTTTAGGTTTTTATTTATTTATTTTATTTAACTTATAGAAATTTAATTTAATAAAAAAATTTATATATTTTAAAACAAAATTTAAAAATTTATTAAATATGTCACTTTTATTTTTTCCATAATGAATTGGTTCCATGGTAAAACAGTTATTGCCACTGTAAAGGATGGATGTGTTATTAAGGGGTTAAAGCAAACATATACAAGATATAATGACCAAAGGTAGTTTCTATATCTTAATGATTGGCCATATTTCATCCATATCCATTTAATACTTGAAATTATAACAATTTCAATAACATGAATTTATTATGACATATAGTATATAATAATATTTCATTTCTTTACAAGATTTCCACCTACCAAACTTATAAAAGGGAACCTCCTCTCTTCTCTTACCCAAAAACATTGAGACACTTATCTCATACAATAACTTCCCAAATTACTTTGTATATATATACCCCATATCCTATATGTTTCTCCTCTCCTATGACAATCCTAATAAGGCTAAATGTTTTTCACTAACATGGCCTCTCAAATAAGAAGTACTCATCTTTACCGACTCTATCCATGTTTATTTCTTCATTTAACTCCATAAAAATATTTTTTAAATCATAAAATAATGACCTAAATATTGATAATATTTTAAATCATTATTAATCATAAGTAATAACCTTTATTTAATCCCTTTTCATCAATTAGGAAATCAAAGATTCATTGATCATAAGGAATACATAATCCACAAAACAATGTATTTTTATTTTCATAACTGTCGTTCATGGTTATTTTTTATGATTAATGTAGTTTTTATTTCTTATTTTATAATATTTGAATTATATTTTAATTATATTAGATAATCTACCTTCTCATTTTTTTCATTAAATGGAAAATGTAATTGTCTTACATCCGTACATTCAGACTATTCTCTCAACTTAACAATGGGTTTCTATTTCCATTACCTCATATAGAAGATCAATATAAATTTTAATTTGGTGAATATATATGATATTTATTAATTAAATATTATATTGGAATAAAAAAATGTAATTTAACATTATTTTAATCTTTTAATTTGAAAAATAATTCTTTTTTATGTGTACAGATGGACTATTGTCTCAACGAATGGTACACTTCAATATTTTATTAAAAAAATTAATGGAATAGTATAAAAAATATATAATGATTATATATTATTTTTAAATAAATTTATACCTTCAAAATGATCATAAAAATTTTTTGTATCGAATAAATACCCAAATTATTTTTATTATTTTCTCCTCAAAAGAAAGTAAGAAGAAGTTGGGATTTTAGAAGATTAGACGAACGATTAACATGAATCATGTGACCCCCTATATGAAATGTTATTCCATGACCCTAAAAACATCACATGATCTTGTAATGAATTTTTTTATCATTTTGGGTTCACATGAATTCCCTCTTATAATCCCCCATGATCAAGGAAAGTTTTCTATATTAGTTATACTGATTAGGTGGGTTGTCAGTAGACAGAAACATGAAAATCATCTAAGGCACCTTATAAAATAATACCTAAAAAGGTGGATGATTCATGTGATGTAAGTTACATTAATTTTCACATGAATTAAATATATGGATTGTGTGATATATTCGATAATCACATAAGATCCCTAATGGAATGTCATCTATTTTGCGTGAATGTCTTTGGGTATGTATCATTAGTCATGTGAGGCCATCGGACAAGTCCATTCTATCATATGATTCCCATTTGGATCCATAGGAAAACAAGGAGACATTCCATGAAAATTATACAATTCTATAATGAGTTAAAACATTTAAAATCTGACTCACCATAGACTAGGTGAGAATCCATCCATGACAATTCTCACAAACCATCACAAGATCCACTATTGACCACCTGATTCCTTGATGGATAACCCATGGGAAAAAGTTAAAGGTCTTGAAAACAAATATTAGATAAAAATATGGAGAAGGTGTAAGACTCATGTGAATGGATTCTATGATATTTTAAATGAGAATGGTGGATTTATCATTTTTGACCAATCCATTGATCAAGAAAAGTTCATGTCGACAAGACAACATCATCACATGAAGGTTGATGGATATTTTACCTCCGTTCTGTGAATAATCTCAAAAATTTCAATTTGATCACAAAATTCCCTAATAGAAAATTTATGTGTGAAAGAATTATACTATGTAAAATAAAATAAAAACTAGGTGGTACCCTTATGGAATGGATTGTTGTCCTATTTTTTATGTTAAGGCCCTCTAATTAACTAACCTGATCTCATGAAGGGCTCCAGAAAGGTCTCCCTTGATCATCAGAAATCCTATTTAATAGGTGTCAAACTTCATGATGGCTCCCAAAAATAGAATATTAATCTTATGAAGTCCCTTTTACATGTCAATTTTATTTTTGGGAATCCCATTGAAAATACACGAGTCTATTGAATATAGAAATGTTGGGGTGATATCACAATTATTTTATATCATGTGACACAAATATGATGTCATGGATGACCCATAGTAGTTTCATAAAAAAATAATGATTCTATACCGACTCAATACCATATCATTGATATAGATACTATGTGAAGATGAATAGATCTAGGGTGGAGATTCCTCTAAATTCCTTCCCATTGGTACAAAAAAACATAGATGTGAGTGTAGAGGCGAGCACATGCTTCTCATATTTTAAATGAATTAAATCGTAAGGGACTTCCAATACAAAAAAAACATTAAATGATATAAGGGAAAACATGACATATATATATTATTTTCATCATAATCCTATTGATGACCCTAAATACTTCTATTGGTCGGGTCGAGTTAGGAAAAGGAGTTTTTTCATATAAACATGGTAACACGATGTATCAATAGGATGATGTTTAATAAACTTTGAATAATTTTTGTTATAAATGATAAAAAAATATAGAAGAATTAAACAAAAATAAGATAATAATTTTAATGTGATAGGATCATGTGCTTCATGTATCCTACACAAAAGTCATGAAAGGTCCTAAGGAAATATCAGCCTTGATCATGTGAAACCATTGGGAATGTCTGAATTTAAAATGCATAGGCTTCTCAGAAATGTTATATAATTCAAAAAAATACCTATTAACATATCATATATGTAAAAAAATTATTCTATGAATATTAGAAACATTAAACAATGTCCTTCAAACAAGTCACTAAGATCATGTGGCAGCCCTCAAACATGTCAACCTTGATAATGTGAAGCACCGTGGATATGGATTATTTGATCAAGAAATGTAGATCATCCATGTCAATATTTTTATGATATTCCCCAATGAAATGTAATATTTGATCAGACAGAGAACCATGTGACATTTCATCCTTGTTAGGTAGACACTCAGACTTTGTTTGGAAGACTCCCAATACATGATGGGTATAAAATAATGACATGCCATATAGAAACTGTGGACATGTCATGATGAAACACCAGAAATGTCAGACAGAATCCTAGGTCATGTCATGCAGGTAACTCAAAGAAGTCGGTTGGAAATCCACTAGAAATGTGAGCATTATCCAGGAGGAGTAATTTGGAATGTTCCCTGAAACTATGTGAACCCCAGACCATGTGTCTTTACCAAGGCACTCCCATTTCATATAGTAAGTGAGAATAATAGTTATGGAATTGGTACTCATAAAATCCTATGGGTATTATGGGATAATTATACCATACATACATGATCTTCTATAAAATCATGGTTCTTAATCAATATCGTTCATAGGTTAAGGGTAAGATATATTCCAACGGTCATCAACCATATTATAAGTATGTAACATTACTAAACCTTGGGGATAAAAATAATTCATCATAGTATAATATCTCATTGGAACCCATCCTCAATATTGTAACAATTTGAAGTATGATAACTATAATTCTATTCCAAACATTATATGTATGATTCTTTAATAAAGAATAAGATCTAATGGGTATCCACCTTAGTTTAAGTCTTTACATATCCCATTCACACTAACCAGTGGGACGTTAAATATCTTGTGTTTTTTTAATTATTCATCATCCATCATTGTCTTGAGAATATAAGTTGTAAGAACCTGGATCTTCTTTTCAGGTATGTTTTTCCTTTCCTAGTCATTTTTGAGAAAAAGAGAAAAATCTGAAAATTTTCAAAGTACACGTCGTGTACTTTATGAGTACATGCCATGTACTGTGATGCCACTAGAGGTCGTGTGTTGGCCGTGTCATGGACACACACACGGCCATGTAGGGTTGACATTGAGGCTACCTAAAGTAGAGTACGGAAAAGGTGAGTACACACTGTGTACTTCAAAAGTACATGTCATGTACTTTCTTTTTGTCATTAAACACACTGGGGTCACGTCTGACGGACAGAACACACTTCTTCTAGGTCGTCTTCATCCGAGAGAACTCATAAGTCCATAGATCTTCAATGATCCCCTAAGACTCCATTAATCCTCTGAATTGAACATCGTTGATTGCGTTGGAATAGAATCGGTGAGTTCTCTCTTCTACTGGAACCTCATTTCATGATTTCCCTTCTTTTCCATATTATCGGGGGTTGAACATTTTAGATGTTTTCAGAGATCTATGGAGTTCTAAGGATATTAAAGCTTTAAGGTTCAATAATATTTATCTCTTAACCCTGAGGTAGGTGGTTTGTTCCTTTTGGTTGAATGTCATTGAATATTTTGTGCAATTTTCACCAATACCCTTGAACAGGGTATTGCATGTTTACCGTTTTAGCCCTATTGTTTTCCTGCTTGGCTTATAATCTTGAGTAGAGGATACTGAATGTGAATAGGGTTTATTTTTATGCTTTAGAAATGTTTTCCATGAATTTTTTTCTTGTCTGGACCATTGGGTTTAGTTTTCCTTTTTGGATACTGTTTACTTTATATGCCTAGTATTTTAGGATGGTAGGACTATAGTTATAATGTCCTGATATTCCATAGAATGCGAGCCAAATAGTTCTTGAGGTTTACTTTGGTCGTTACATGGGCTATACTTATTTCACTTACATAGGGCTGTAAGAACCTAATGTAGTGGACCACAGGGAGAATATACGTAAGGTCTTCTCTAGAGAGTCTATAATTTTACGATGCAAGACCACATGGGGAATTGATATTGAGTGCTTCTTAGGAGTGTTTGTAGTTCCTTGACGTGGGCAATAGGGGTAATGAGACATTGAGTGCTTCCCTAGAGCACCATTTGTACGATAAGAGACTATATGGTAAATTGACGGCCAGTTCTTCCCCATAAATTCTATACTTTAGCTGGACTAGAGGGGTGAGACTGTGTGTGCTTCCCAGAGGGTTGCTAGTACTTGTTCGTTGAACCATATGGGCTAGGCTGTGAGAACTACCCAAAGGGTTACCTGATTGTTTCTACTTACATGATTAGCTGATTACTTGTTTTTGAATTGAATGCTTGAAACTGTATATTGTTTATCGTTGAGTACATTCCTGTTTACTATTTTCTGTACTTTTACCACCATATTTTCATTGACTTTTAGGCACATATCTCGTGGTGGTTTCCTACTATGATTTATTCTCACACCCTATTTGGGTCATGCTTTTGGGCCTAAACAGATTATATTGTTTTGGGTATAGATAAGGGCAAGATCCCTTCTTCTTCAGGTACTTGATTACATTGGATTTAGAGAGCATGGGACCAAGTCGAGGCTTACGATGCTGATGAGTTACTCATCTATTTTCTTTTTTTAATTTGTTTTAATACTATATTTAGCATTGTGACTTGTTTAGATACTTTCCTAGACATATATGTATCATGCAACTTTTATATATATTATTACTCTAGTTGTTTCTTTATCAGTCTTCCACTGTTTACTATTTTTGGATATTTACTGCTTCCGCTATTATGTGTTTTTTACTTCCATTGTGTACTCTGCAAATGAGGGAATAGTTTCCCCACTATCATACCCAAGGACCCCACTGGTAGTCGGCAGCCTCTTTCATTGAGGAAAATGCACTTGAGGCCATGTGACCAACCGGGTATGGGGTGCCTCTGGGTGGCTTCTGGAACCAGGACGTTACAAAGTGGTATCAAAGGTAGGTTTCGATCCTCTGACCTATGGGATATTGTCCCACATAAACCAAAATTTGGTGGATCATTTAATTGTTACAATTTTATAACATGTTTAAGATGACATGTTTTGATTCTTATGGAGTATGGGCCCTCATGGATTGGAATTTGGCACTTTCAGTGTTTATTTTAGTGTTTTCTAGGTTCTGGAGTAGTTTTTGAGGCTTACTATCCAGAAAAACCTAGAATACATGTCATGTAATGTTAAGTACATACCATGTGTTCTTCTATTTGGGAAGAAACAGTTCTTCTTAAGTACATGTTGTGTAGTCTCTGACCGTGTCGTATGTCATGTGGGAAGAGACACAGGAAGGGGAAGATCCGGTGGGAACATGTTTTATACCATACGAACACACCGTGTAGCTTGACCTAGGTAGCTGGCCGTGTCCCGAACAACACGGGTCGGTGTTATCCCATATCGTACACACCGTTTCTACATGGAACATGCTCTGTAGTGCCAGCTGTGTAGCTGGACGTGTAACCAACAACACGATTCAGTGTATCCTTTCACTTCCATGTCGTGTCCACCTTGAACACGCCGTGTAGTTTGAGCCATGTGTCAGGTCGTGTCACTAACAACACAGGCCAGGTGAATATTTTCTAGTACACGTCTTGTCTAACATGAACCCGTCGTGTAGTCTTGCCATAGGAGAGTCGTGTGGCTTGACCATGTAGAAGGAATCGGGAAGAGAAGGGGATTCAAGTACACGCTGTGTGTTTTGACAACGCACCATGTATTTGGGGTGTTACACGACCAGTTTTTAGATGACGTACACACCCATGTGAATGACTTAAGGGAACACGCCATGTAGGAAAAGTACACGCCTTTAGTCATGTTTTACAGAACTTGAATTCTTTCCTTCTTCTGTTCCATTATTGTCCTTATATTTTTCAGTCATTGATAATATTGAATCGAAGGTGTGTGATTGACTGTTCAGAGTCATGCTACCGAGACATCCTTTTGTTTTTCTCTAGTTGTAGGGAAGTGATCATATGCCAGGTATGGCTGATCAGGGACTTCATGTAGATTCTCATGTTGTTCCATCCCTGGCACCAGTAGTGATACCGATTACATAAGCTGATATGTAGTTTAGGGAAGGATTTCTGAGGATTATTTAGACCTTCTAGGGAGCACCGCCTCCTACCTCGACTATGGAAGACTTGATGTGGTTTTTCCAGCAGCAGTATCCTCCCACCTTCTCAGGAGAAGGAGGACCTCAGGTTGTAGAGTCATGGATAGAATCCATGTGGATGATCTTTGAGCATCTAGAGACACCTCCAAAAAGGCGGGTCATGATCACTACCTATATTCTACGAGACTCTGTCAAGAGGTAGTGGGACATGATCTCACAAGCGGTTCAGCACCTGTTTATGGCGTGGGAGGAGTTTCAGTGCGTCTTCTATGACTACTTCTATCTAGAGACCTTGAGGTATGACCAAGCCCGGGAGTTCATGAGTCTGGAGAAGTGTACTCTTTCGGTTATGGAGTATTATTCTCGTTTAATCGATATTCATCATTTCACACCCCTCCTGGGCTGAGATGGGTTGTTATGGTCATGGAAGTTTGAGGATGGTCTTAGACTAGAGATCTTCTCATAGGTGAATATTTTATTCTTGACTTCCATCGCTTCCATCATCAACCAGGTGCTTATTGTAGAGCGTAATCTGAGTGATTCTGGATCTAAGAGCTAGGGTGGTTATGCATCTAGAGTTAGTGCTCTGCCAGCTAACCGTAGGAAGCACCATACGGAGTCTACACACGGTGATACGATGCAGCAAGACACATATTCAGGTATCTAGGTGGTATGCTACCAGTTTGTAAGGGTTGGGCATACAAGGCTGTAGTGCTAGAGAGACCCAGTGGAGTGCCGATAATACGGCAAGTTGGGCCACCTTCAGCACTTCTGTCAGATCTTTTTCACCAGCATCTGATGATAGGGGTTCCTCTATGACTCCTCATTCAAGAGAAGCACCACCAGTTTCTCACCAGTCAGGGAACTGGAGTTCTTCTGGCCATTCATTTCGAGTTGGAGGTTGTGGCAGTGGTGGTCTGTCATCGGTCTTTCAACTACAGTAAAGTGGATCAGCTCAGAGTGGTCAAGTAGGGTCACAGGGCCTCGATGCAGGCCAGACATTTGTAGTGGAGCAGACCTAGTAGGAGTAGGATCCTGGACCCTCTATAGTTCGAGGCACGATCTTAGTAGCCTCAGTTTTATCTTCTTCTCTTTTCGATACAGGGGCTTCCCATAGCTTTATCTCTGTTGCTATTGTGGAGAGTCTTGGGCTCTGAATCTTTTCGTCTGCCAATATCTTGACGTTAGACACAGCATTGGGGACTAGGACAGCTAGTGTACATCTGTCTAAGGAGTTCCCTCTAGAGTTTTTTGTGTGTCACCTTCTATGGGACCTCTATGTCCTAGATTTGACAGGGTATGATGTCATTCTTGGGATTGACTGGTTGGTTTCCTTCCAAACAGTCGTCTACTTTTATCACCACGGGGTGAGCTTCATATCACCAGAGGGTGGATCTTTTCTTCATAGAGGCGAGTGGGATTTCAAGGTGAGTAGAGCAGGACCCAAGCATCATGGACTAAGAGGAGTTACAAACCAGATTTCTAGTATATATCTGGATGACCAGGGGACTTCGCAGTTAGACTTTCCCCCAGTGATGGATGGTTTCAAGGATGTCTTTCCAGAGGACTTTTCAGGTTTTCCTTTGGAGCATGAGGTATACTTTTCTATTGATCTTGTTCCAGGAGCAGAACCGGTGTCCATTCCTCCTTATAGGATGGCCAGACCTGAGTTTCAGGAGCTCAAGAAGAGGTTTGAGGTGTTTTAGGCAAAGGGTTCCATCCAACCCAGTACTTCTCATTGGCGATCGCCTATCCTGTTTGTGAAATAGGCAGACGGTACCCTCATGATTTTTGTGGATTATTAAAAGATGAACTAGTTAACTGTCAAGAACCAATATCCTTTTCCTAGGATTGATGATCTCTTTGATCAGCTTCGAGGAGCTCGAGTGTTCTAGAAGATTGACCTGAGATCCAGCTATCATCAATTGTGTGTTAGACCATTTGATATACCTATTATAGCCTTCCGGAGTAGGTATGGTCGATAAGAATTTATGGTTATGTTGTTCAGTCTCACAAACACACCGACAGTTTTCATGCACTGATGAACCGATTGTTCCATCCTTACTTGGATTCATTCATGGTTGTCTTCTTGGATGACATATTGGTTTACTCTAACACTAGACATGACCATGCCACACACCTTGAGATCATTTTGAGTACACTAAAAGTGGATCAGTTATATGCTAAGCTCACAAAATTCCACTTTAGGATGGACCAGATTCACTTCATGGGTCATGTCATCTTAGAGACAGGTGTATTAGTAAACCCAAAGAAAGTGAGAGTAGTAGTTTCTTGGGAGCAGTTGAAGAACATCTTTGAATTACTGAGTTTTATAGGGCTTTCAGGATACTACCAAAGCTTCATAAAGAAATTTTCACGCTTAGCAGCACCACTGACATGTCTTACCAAGAAGGGTGTGAAGTTCGTATGGTTAGATTCTTGGGAGCTAGCCTTTCAGGATCTAAAAGGGAGGTTGACTTCAGCACCGATACTAGTTTTTCCAGAGCTAGGAAAGAGATATACAGTTTACTTTGATGCATCAGGTATCGTCATTGGAGTTGTGCTTATGCAGGGTGATGGAGTCGTTACGTATGGGTCTCAGCTGTTGAGGCCACACGAGAAGAATTACCCGATGCATGATCTGGAGTTGGAAGCTGTTGTTCATGCCTTACGTTGTTGGAGACACTATCTCTTGGGAGAGAACTTTGTGGTTTTCACTGACCACAAGAGTCTCACATACATCTTCAATCAGTGTGATCTGAATTTGAGACAGCGTAGGTGGGTGGAGTACCTACAGTCTTTTGACTTTGAGATTGCCTATATGTCTGGGAAAGGAAACGCGGTGGATGATGCGTTGAGCAGGAGGACTTAAATATAGGAAATTCAGGAAGCCAGTGATGAGTGTCAGCTTATGTCTTTATTCTCTGAGATGCATTTGGTGGTGGATGAAAAACAAGGGAAGAACTTTCTATCTTCTATAGATGATACCTCTACCCTTCTTGATTGAGTACGAAAGAGGGAGCTATCAGATTATGAAGGCCTGGTCCTACAGGAAAGCATGTCAGGAGGGGACCCTATTCTTGGGTGGACCATAGGTGAGGATGAGGTCTTTCATTTCCATGGGTGCATATGGGTGCTAGAAGACATACACGAGGAGTTGATGCTGTATTTTCATTCCTCAGTCTGGGTTGTTCATCCTGGTGCCACCAAGATGTATCGTGATCTACACAGTCAGTATTGGTGGCCAGTTATGAAGAGGGATGTTTCTGGTTTCGTCATGAGGTGTTCCACTTGTCAGCAGGTGAAGGCGGAGCATCAGCAACCAACTAGGATTTTACAGCAGTTACCCAATCCTGATTGGAAGTGGAATGATGTCATGATGGACTTAATGACCGGTTTATCGAGGTCGCCTCGAGGGAATGACATAGTTTGGGTTGTCATTGACCTACTCATGAAGTTTGGTCACTTCTTGATGATCAAGGAGACATTCAGTGTTGATGAGCTGGGGATGTTGTATATCTGAGAGATTGTACGTCTTCATAGAGTTCCACACTCCGTTGTTTCAGACAGGGATGTGCATTTTACTTCTCAGGTCTGCCAGGGGATTTATAAGGATTTTTCTACATAGATAATTTTGAGTAAATCATATCATCCTCAAACTAATGGAGAGTCTGAGCATACGATTCAGGTGGTTGAGGATATTCTCCGAGCATGCATTATATATTTTGGGGGTTCTTGGGAGAATCATATACCTCTAGTGGAGTTCGCCTAAAATAAAAGTTTTCAGGAAACTATTCAGATGGAAACTTATGAGGATTTGTATGCTAGGTCATTCCAATCACCCTTATATTGGCTGGAGGTAGGAGAGGCAGCTTTTTTGGGACCTCATCTCATTCAGGAAACCACAGAGCATATAGAGTTGATTCGGAAGAGGATGGACATTGCACGGTCTCGACAAAAGTCATATGTTGATCAAAAGAGATGACTTATAGGGGTCAACGTTGGGGATCAGGTTTTCATACGTGTAACACTAAGGTTTGGGCAGAGGAGGATTAGGATATAGGGTAAGCTTTCACTGAAGTACGTTAGACCAATTGAGGTGTTAGAGAGAGTTGGTTCGGTTACCTATCGGTTGCAGTTACCTCAGAGGTACAAGGATATGCATGACATTTTTCACGTTTCTCAGCTTTGATGTTACTTTTAAGACTCATCTCATGTCCTTCAACCCAATGATGTTGAGCTAGATGTGGATGCATCATTCGAGGACCATCCTATCCGGATTGTTTTTTGCAGTACAACGGTTCAATGTGGATGGTCTTTTCATTTGGTACTGGTTCTATGGCAGCATGGGTGGGTACAAGATGAGACATGGGAGAGGGAGTCCAATGTACGAGCAGAGTGGCCAGAGCTGTTCGGGGATTCTTCTTATATGCCAGGCTAGGAAAATTTGGGGATGAATTTATTTAAGTGGGAAGTTTTTAAGAACCTGGATCTTCTTTTCAGGTATGTTTTTCCTTTTCTAGTCATTATTTAGAAAAAGAGGAAAATCTGGAAATTTTCGAACTACACACTGTGTACTGCGATGCCACTAGAGGTCATGTGCTAGTCATGTCATGGCCACACAGACGTCCATATAGGGGTGACATGGAGGCCACCTATAAAGGAGTACAGAAAAGGTGAGTACAAGTAGTGTACTTCAAAATTAAACACCGTGTACTTTATTTTTTTCATTAAATGCATCGAGGTCACGACTAACGGAGAGAACATGCTTCTTCTAGGTCTTCTTCATCCGAGAGAACCCATACGACCACAGATCGTTGATTAGACCCTTAGCCTCTGTCTGTCCTCCGAATCGGACACTTTTGATTGTTTTGGAATCACATTGGCGTGTTCTCTCTTCTGTTGGAACCTCGTTTCATGATTTCTATTCTTTTCCAAGTTATCAGGGGTTGAACATTTTAGACATTTTCATAGATATACAGAATTCTAAGAAGATTCAAGCTTCGAGGTACAATCATATTTATCTCCTAACCCCAAGGTAGGTGTTTTTTCCTTTCTATTGAAATTCATTGAATATTTTGTGCAACTTCCACCAATACCCTTGAACGGGGTAATGTGTGTTTACTATTTTAGCACTATTGTTTTCCTAATTTGCTTATATGCTAGAGAAGAGGATACTAAATGTTAATAGGGATAGTTGTTATGATTTAGAAATTTTTCCTTGCATGTTTTTTCTGTCTGGACTGTTGGGTCTAGTTTGACTTTTTGGCTACTGTTTACTTTCTATGCCTAGTATTGTAGGATGGTAGGACTGTAGTTCTAATGTGCTGATATGCCATAGAATTCTATCTATGTAGTTCTTGAGGTTTACTTTGGATGTTACACACACTATACTTATTTTACTTACACAGGTTCGTGAGAACCTAGTGTAGTAGACCATAGGGAGAATGGAATTAAGGGCTTCTCTAGAGAGTCTTTATAATTTTACAATGTGAGACAACAGGGGGAATTGACGTTGAGTGCTTCCTCAAGGTTTCTATAGTTCCTAAACATGGGACACAGGGGGATTGAGACATTGAGTGCTTCCCCAGAGCGCCTTTAGTAAGATACTAGACTATAGGGGTAATTGACGGTGAGTGATTTCCCAGAGAGTCTATACTTTAGCTGGACCAAAGGGGTGAGACTGTGTGTGCCTCCGAGAGGGTTGCTAGTACTTTTTGGTTGTACCATAGGGGATAGGCTATGAGAACTACCCAGAGAGGTACCTACTTGTTTCTACTTGATTGAGTAGTTGATTAATTGTTTGTGAATTGAATGCTTGAAACTGTAGATTGTTTACTGTTGAGTACTTTCCTATTTACTGTTTTCTGTACTTTTACCACCATTTATTCACTGACTATTAGGCACATATCTCGTGGTGGTTTCCTAAAGGGATTTAGTCTCACACACTATTTGGTCCATGCTTTTGGGCCCAAACAGATTATATTTCTATAGGTTTAGATAACAGCAAGCACCCCTCTTCTTCAGGTACTTGATTACATTAGAGTTGGAGAGCATGGGACCAAGCTGAAGCTTCTGATGCAAATACGTTGTTCATATATTTTCCTTTTGTACTATGGTTTAGAATTTTATTCAGCATTGTGACTTGTTTAGCTGTTTTCCTAGACATATATGTGTCATGCATCTTTTATATATATTATTACTCAAGTTGTTTCTTTATCTGTATTCCACTGTTTACTGTTGTTGGAAATTTACTACTTCCGCTATTGTGCATTGTTTACTTCCACTGTGTACTCTTCTAATGAATTCATAGTTTACCCACTATCACACCCAAGGCCCTCACTGCTAGTCGGCAGCTTCTAGAGTTCGGCGAAATATGCTTGAGTCCATGTGACCAACCGGGTACGGGGCCCCTCTAGGTGCCTTCCGAAACCAGGATGTTACATAATTGAACTTCAAGGACTCTAATTCTTGTCCCTACATGATATGTATGATGCATATTTAAGACCCAATCTCCTTATCAATCACTCTATAAGGGCAGACCAGGTGGAAAAATCTCATATCAATATATGAAGAGTCTAGTTAACTGTTATCCATCATTTATTAAATCAAGAAAGAATCATATTTTATTATGGATCTTAAATTATCATATAACTAACTTCATAAAATTTCCCAATCCAGGAAAACCACAATTTTTATTCCATGTTTAGTGAAATGACACAACCACCCCCATACTAGGGCATCCCCAAATTGGTAAAATCTAAAGAAATAACACTTTTCGGTACTGATAATCAATCACTATCCTTCAGTGTGTTGAGAAAACATCAATATATAATGAATTCGATTCATTCAATATTTATTACATTTAAGGAAACATCTTGAGGATCAAGTTCCATACTTAGTGGCTTTATTCCATCAAATATTTCATTTCCATATTATGTTAAACTCTATGGATTGGACTTAAAAAACTATTTGAATTTGGATTCCTGTTATAAAAATGATACTTTGGATGCCTCAAAGAGTTTCATTACAATTCTTGAACCATTGATCACCTACCTGAACAATATCAAAATACAATGTTCATAGCTATATAGATTACAAACATAGGTAGCTACCCATTACTAAGAAATAACTGGAAAATGATAGAGATCATATGATACATAGAGATGGTCTCACCAATAGAATCCCCATTACACATATAATGATTCAACACTTGACCATTTTACTATGCTAACTAGTCCCTCATTGTGATTTGGAAGAGTTTATCAAACATATCTTACATCAATAAGATATTACTGAAATAGGAAATAATCTCCCCTTAAATCGGTTTGATGAGCACAAACTATCATCCTCTCAACCAATGTAAGTTCCTAGGTGTTATTAAGTTTGAAACAAAAAAAAGTACTACCTAGATTTGGAAATCAAGTTTTTTACTTTTTATGGATATAGGAACCATTTAGAATATCTATAAGATAAAAATTATATTCCCAATTTGAATGATTTTTCATCCATATATGAACTCCCCACAATCAATCATCAAAGATCATACCTCTTTTGGAGGAAACAAAAATGGTGAAACCAACATGAAATCATGTAATAATAGAATATATAAATTATTATTGGAATTGAGAATAATGAATCCTAAACACGAGGAACCATACCATCATTTGAATGGGAAATCAATAGAAACCCTGATATTAATATATCAAATAATAAATACCCTCAGATGACCTAGTTTTAGAACATTTTGTTTCACACCTCCTACACAGATATAAATGGTACGCCTAATGTAAAATCATACAACAATAAAATATAATCGTTTCTCCAATTAAAAAATTCCACTATCACCATGAAAATTCCATGAGAGAAAAATTTTCAAATTGGGAATAAGAAAAGACAATTAGTTTACCCGTGTATAGATGATTAATCATGTTTCACACTTTGAAAAATCCACCGATTGATGACCATGTTCCATATTTTCATTGTGACTATAGAAAATTCTCTCATAGACATCTTGAACTGAAACTACTACAAATAACTCCATTAATATTGTTAAAATAGGTCTTTTTAGTGCAAGAAGTACAGAAAACTAAAGTGCCATTAAAATTTGTAGGCCTGGATCAACGTTATTCATAGCGCTGATAATGAATACCATTATCAATGCTTTTTATGGCCCTGGTAATGGGTAATACTGATGTAGTGTACTCTAAATTATAATAAATAGGGATAAATGAGAAAATTTATGAAGATAAAATATTGAATTTAACAGAAATATAATTCATAATAAAAGTAAAATAAGTAAAAATATATTTTAGAGATTTTTTGTAATTGGTTTCTGAAATGATATGTGTATGTAAAAATTAACACATACATTCAAAAACATCAATATTCATTTTTATGTGGCCCTAGAGCCCCAATAATGATATTAGTTGCTGAAGAAGACCCCCAATATCAAGAAAAATAATGCACATATACAATAAAAAATATCTTATTCTGGTAAAACTATAAATAAATAAATCAACCACAAAGTTTCAATATTAAGCTAAAATCATATATTTGGAGGCATAATAGAGACATCGTGTATCATATTGAGTTGATATTGATTCTTACACATCACAAAAATTATTTTTGTTCATAAAAAAGGTTCTTTTAAATTGGATCACATATGTGGTTATAAAAACTCAATAAAAATGTGGTTCAATTCACTAAGAAAATTATTTATGAGAAAAAAAAATTTAATTATCACACTATTTCTTGTTCATATTTAATCATTATATATGTCAAAAGTAAAAAATAAATAGAAAATAAAAATTATAAGTAAATTAATTAATTAATATGAGATAAAATTGTGATAAAACAATATAATCTTTTTATGGATAACATTTCCTATATGATGCGTGTTTTAAACTAAAATTACACATATATTTTGAAAAAACACACTTAGAATCATACCAACTACATCATTTGTGAGATTAACAAGAAGTAAATTTAGAAACATAATGAATTAATTATGTATTTCTTTTCAAATGTTTGAAAATAATACAAGATAATTTCAAAATTTTAGCTATGTGATGTCAATTTATAACTAAAATGATACATTCATTTTAAAAACATGAACTTTGGGTCAAATGAGACAAATAATGTGTCACATGGATGTTATATTGATCCATACATGTCATAAATGAATTATGGACTAATATCCTAAATATTGAAAGCAATATAGTCATGTTTTTCTATAAGATGTTTATTTTATCTATTATGACACTTTTATATTGAAAACGATTACTTCGAGCCATACAGACCACATTGTGTGTTTTATTCACATGTGGTCAATTCCAACATGTGAGAAATGAAATATATACCATTTTTATATTGTTTTAAATGAAATTTTTATTTTTTATTATTAGTTTTGGATATGTGATGTGGATTTAAAATAAAAAAGGAACTTCTATATCAAAAACACAAACTTCAAGTCATACTGATTACATCTGCTGTTAGATTGATGTGTGGTCACTTCCTACATATCACAAATTAATTATCTATAATTTTCCTAATGTTCTAAAATAGTATGATCTTGTTCTATCTGTTTTTATAGTGATGTGTTTTTAAATGAAAATGATACCTTTATGTTAAAAAAATAAACATTGAGTCATATCTGTCACATATTTTGTAGGATTTATGTGTGGTCAATTATTACAAATCAAAAAATAAATTTGGATAGTTTTCCAAACGTTTGAAAAAATATTATACTATTTTATTAGATTTAGTTATTTGATGTGTGTTTCATTCTAAAATTACACTTTTATATTGAAAATACGTACTTTGAGTCTTACCAACTATGTCGTGTGTTGGATTTCTATGCATTAAATTCCTAAACACCACAGATGAAATATGGATTGTTTTCCTAATGTTTTAAAACTATCTAAGATCATTTCTTTGTTTTGGGGATGTGAAATACTTTTTATACTAAAATAGCACTTCTAAATCGAAAACATGCACTGTGAGTTATACCAACCACATTGGGAGTTAGATTTATATGGAGTCATTTCCCATACCAAAAAAGGTATTATCAACCATTTTCATAAATATTGAAAAATATATAAAAAAATGTTTGATCATTTTGTCCATTGATTTTAGTTTTAAACTAAAATATCACCTTTATATTGATAAAATGCCCTTCATGTCATATCGGTCACATAATGTGTTATTAGGATGTGTTTTTGATTCATAAATGTGACAATTTAATTATAGAAAATTGTCCTTAAGTTGGAAATAAACTCTAGCTCACTTTTTTAGTTTTGGATATTTTATATGTGTTTTAATTTAAATTGACACTTTTATATTGAAAACACATACATACAGTCATACAGACTAAATATTGTGACATATTGTCTTGTGAATAATTCATACAGATATAAAATGAATTATATATTGTCTTTTTAAATTTTGTAAAAAATATGAACTCATTTTCTCAATTTTGGATATTTGATATGAGTTTTAAACTAAAATAAAAATTATTTATTGAAAACACAGTCTTTGACTCATACTTATTAAATTGGAGTTCATATTATTATGCGGTCAATTCTAACATGTCCACAATGAATTGTCAATCATTTTTCTAAAGATTAGAAATAATATGAGAACATTTTCTTAGTTTTAACTATGTGATGTCCATTTTTATCTAAAATGAGATCTTTAAATTTAAAACACACACTTTGAGTCATATCAGTCACATCGTGTGTCAAATTGATGTTTGGTGGATTCTTACATATTATAAATGAATTATAGACTATTATACTAATGTTTGAAAACAATTCAGACTTTTTATCTTTGTTTTGTCAATTTCATGTTTATTTTAAACTAAAATGATACTTTTATATTAAAAACAGATAAATCAATCCATTCTGACCACATCATGTATCATATTGTAATGTGGTCAATTCCATCACGTGAAAAATGAATTATGGAACATTTTTCAATGTTTTGAAAATAATATAATCTATTTTTTAAAAAAATTGGATATTTTATGCTTGTTTTAAACTAAATTTACCCAATTTATTGAAAACACATAATATGAGTCGTATCGACCACATCATGTGTCAGATTGGAAAATGGTAAATTCCTACATGTGAAACTTTAATTGTATACATTTCACTATTTTTATAAACAATCTGACCACATTTTCTTATTTAATGGTATCTTATGTGTGTTTTAAAGTAAAATGGAACTTCATTATTGAAAACAGAAACTTCGATTCATACTAAATACACTGGGTGTTAAAATTATGTGCTGTCAATTCCTATACATAAAAAAATTAATTATTAATCATTCTAAGAATTTTTTGAAACTATGTGAGGTTGTTTTCATAGTTTTTTATATGTGATTTGTGTTTTAAACTAAAAGGGATTCATTGTATTGGAAACACAAACATTGATTCATATTAGTCACATCATGACTCATATTGATGTGTGGTTATTCCTACAAGTCACAAATGCATTATAAACAATTTTCATAATTTTGGAGATAATCTATTATTTTTTCATATTTTTTTTGTTTTTGATGTGTTTTTAAAACTTAAATATAAGGAAGGGGGAGATGGTGAGGGCCTGGGAGCAATGCTCGGATAATAATCCTATTATCCCTGTTGTTTCTCATGTTTGATACTTCCCAACCATGGTTTTTACCCACTTTATTGTCCCCATTCTTCTCACTAGAAGTGATCTACCTACAGGTGGTCAGTGTCTCGTTTTTGTCATGGTTGTGACCGTTGAGTCCAGTAGATCCACAAACATCACTACGACGATGGTAGGCGAATCGTACAATTGTTGTCACGCCTTGGTGATGTGTGATGAGAATAAGCTGTGACTAAATGTGGTGATATATGTTGGGATTAACAGATCCCATAGATCGTTGTGTTTTGACTCGATTTAGGAAGTTATGGTTGAATCTGATGACCACTAAGATCTGATGGCATCTGACCAGTTCCAGACTATGGTGGAAAAGTCATGTGGTAATTTGTTGATGTATGAGTCTCCTGAAGCATCCCAGTCTCTCTAGAAATCATGCAATCGTAATTTCTCTATGGATGTTCCTAGTAATCACCACATAGATTCTTTAGATACCCAACCTTAAACTATGATTATGGCCTCTTTAATGGAGGATATTATTATCTATCATTCATTCAGTAACTTGAAAGATGTTTTAAACCCTAGGAACATAGGTATTTGAAGGGTTTTCACTCAATGAAATTTAAGAACTGTGGATGATGGTGTTTTTTAGCACATTTTGAAAAAAGGTGACACTACTAGAGTGGTTTATAATTGGGAAGCTATCCTTGAATGATTTATTCTTTATGAGCATTCAGTTATTACCAAACTTGTTCTTCTTGTTAGAGGAAAATTTTTTAAGGTTGATGATTTTGTTCAAAAGAAAATTTATGATTGGGGAAACTCTGATCGGATGTGTATTTATATGGCTCAAGAATTTTTCTACATTATTTTCTCATCGTAGGATATAAATCTTAGTGCTTGGGGATGTTTTTCATTCAATAATGGGACTTCCACTTTAACCCATTTTCCTTAAAAAATACCAAAGCCCATGTTTATATCAAATTTTTTTGCCTTAACTGGATCTTATGGAATCCTAATATTATTTATTACATTTATAATATAGTGGTAATTCCAATTAAAATGTATAGGATCACTAAGGATGAACAATTTTTCCATTATTCTAGGGTTCTGGTGGAAGTACACCTAATAACATTCTTGATTCATAATATTGTTTTGTATGAAATGGATCATGACATCTATTTAAAGGTGGAACATGAGAAATTACCATATTTATTTATAGACTATCAATTTATTGTCCATGTCAAATTAATATGAGGTAAAACTTTTGAAAAATATTTCTATTTTATAAAAGGGAATCCCGAGAATTCTTATAGTATAAAGTAAATGAGTTGTCTAGTGTAGAAAAAGGGGTATTTATTTTTAGAATTCACCCCCCAACTAATAGAGGTGTTAGTTTTTCACAATCGGTGGAGGATATTTCTTAGGAAATGGTTGAAGTGCCTTAGGTGGAAAAGGATTATGAAAATAAATTAATATCACATTAAACTGAGGAATATAGGCCTACCTTGACTGGATCTGGGCCAAGGATGTCACTATATTTGATTCCTATGCACCAAGTGAATGACCAGGCTGAGGGCGGTATGAAATCAGTAGTAGAGAAGTAGGACTTTGGTTCTATAATTGAATAGAAAAAATTCTGAGATATGGCACAAAACATTCAAGTATGTTGGAGGAAATTCTTCAATTAATGTAAATGTAGGGACTCATTGGAAGGTTGGATAATTTTGAGGATGAATCCCCAAAAAAATGAACATATAGTTTGGTTTTGTACAAATAGAAATATTTCATGGTTGATGATGAATGTTTTAAACCTGTTCCTCCTAGGAAAACTAGACATATGAAAGAATACTCATATCCGATTCCAACTATGGTTAACAGGTTACATGGTATTTTAGATTGTGACTCTAATTGTTATGGTGATTATTATGTTTCATATTGGGAATATGATATTTGATTATCTATTTTGTTTCTTATTTTCATGAGGGCATGTTTCCTATATGACAATGTTTGTCCTCCTTTTGTCTCTTATTTTCTTCTTTGTTTTTAATAAAAAGTATCTTCCCTGACCTTTTTATTAAACATAAATGAAACATTTATATTGAAAACACATAATTTATGTAATAACAAGCACATAATTTTTTGGATTGGTGTGTGGTCAATTAATACTCATTCATAATTAAATAAGGATAATTTTATAATGTTTTTAAAAAAAATATGAGGTTGTTATTTATTTTTTCCATTATGATGTGCGCTTTAAATTAAAGTGGAATTTATAAATTGAAAATACACACTTCAAGTCATACCATCCACACTGTGTGTCATATTGAAATAAAGTTAGTTTCTACACATAACAAATGAAGTAGGGATAGTTTTCATAATATTTTAAAATAACACATGCTAGTTTTTTGGTTTTGGATAGTGGTGTACATTTTAAATGAAAATGACACATTTATTTTTAAAACACACACTTTGATTCATATTGATCAAATCATGTGTCATATTGATGTGCGATCAATTCTTATATCTTAAAACTGATTTATGGACCATTTTCACAAATTTTTAAATAGTCGTTGCATGTTTTCCTAGTTTTTAATGTATGATGTGTTTTATAAATGAATTGATACTTTATGATGAAAATACTACTTCATGTCATAATGACTACATCAATTGTTTTAATAGTGTGTTGTTATTTCCTATATGTGATAAATTAATGGCCGATAATTTTCCTAATGATTGAAAAAAATTCATGTCCCTTCTCATTTTTATGTGAGAAATGTTATAATCCAAAATGGAACTTCTTTATTGAAAATACACACTTTGAGTCATAAAAACCACATATGGTGTTTGATTGATGTACAGTCGATTCCTACCTATCAAAAATTAATTATTAATCATTTTCCTAAAGGTCAAAAATAATTATATTTTTTATCAGTTATGTCTAGTAAATTGTGTTTAATTATTAAATGAAACCATTATTTTTAAAACATGCACTTCATGAAATATCATTCTGATCATGTGCCATATTGATGCGTGAGTTATTCATACACACAAAAAAGGAACTATAAACCATTTTACAATATTTTTTAAAAATAATATTTTTTCTTTCTTAGTTTTTTTTGTTTTCCATGTGTTATAAACTAAAATGAAACATTTTACTAAAAATCCATAATTTTAATCATTATAACCACAACATGTGTCATGTGGTAAAGTGGTAAATTCCTTCATGTGAAAATGAATTAAGGATCATTTTCCTAATGTTTGGAAACATTTTTTCCTTTCTTGATTGTACTATCCATTTAATTATTGATTGAATCTAAAATGACACGTTTGTATTGAAAACACATAGTTTGAGTTATACCAACCACATCATGAGTCAAATTAGATGTGAGGTCAATTCATACAATTGGAAAATGAATTATGGATAGTTTTCCTAACGTTTGAAACCAAATTAAACATTTTCCCTCACTTTTGGATTTGTGATATATGTTTCAAACAAAAATTAAACATTTTAATTAAAAACCCACACTTCATGTAATACCAACCATGTATTGTGTTAGATTAATGTGTGGTCATTTAATTAAAATAAAAAACTGATTCATTGATCACTATCAGAAAGTATCAGAAAAATGTGCATCTTTTTGTTGGGTTTTTAGGATATGACATGTGTTTTGAACTAACATTTAAATGTTTAAAAATATGTATATAATTAAAATGATAAGGAAATGAAATACAAATGTATAAAAAATAAATAAAAAATAAACTAAAATAGTAGTAGTAATTCACTACATTATGATGTCAATATACATTCGGACACCATGTATTCTACACATTCATTTCAAAACATTTTAATTTTCGCTATTAAACTTCTCCATGATGAATAGATCAAAAATAATATATAACAATTATAATATTAATGCTTCACATAGAAAATATATTTCTAAGGAAATTTGATGTACGCGATTATAATAATAATATGTAATCACCTTAATTTTATGTTTGTAAACATTATTATAGCACTTAAATTATCCACTCATTTCTAAACAATTTTTCTTCTTCTTTTGAGTTAGTATTTTTTTGGGAATCTTGGTAGTGTTGAGAAAATATTGACATAAAATGATTAATAAATATTATTAATGAAATTGTAATTACCTTCGAAAATTACCTGATTGGGGTTTATAGACTATTGATTTTATGAGATATATTTTATAAATTTTAGAAATTTAACATCTATAATCATTATACTTATCATTCATCAGACACTAAAAACAAAATGGTCAAATTATTAAATTCTGATGAAATATTTGTGATACATAATCTTTCTATATATACCTTAATCTATTTCCTCTTGATTACACACATAGGCATCTTATGTTCAGTTACTGACCTCATAACATTATTTATCCTATTTTTATAGGTCTCACTATCATGAAAGAATGCACGTTAACAGATATTAAAAATACAATTCAATTTTTATATGTAAAATTTTTATTACAATGCATTAAAATTCAAAACACCCATATTGTGTGTCCATTTTGATTGAAATACATGAATTCGATCCAAAGAATAAATATTTGGGGTATCCAAATACCTTTTTAACCATCATCCACGTCTTCTTAATAAAAATAAATTAAGTACGAAAACAAGGAAAATATATATTACATTATTAGATTGTGCAGTTTTTCCACTACATTGAAGGTATAAAAAAGTGTCTATAATATGTTGTTTTCTTCTCCACTATAATAGTTAGATCATAGTTTTTTCTTATCGATTTCATTTAAAACCAATTTAATTTGATCCGCACAAATGGTAATGAGATTATTGAATCCAAATCATGTTTTTTAGGGTTTTCTCATAATATTGTAGTAATATAAATACCATTATAAATTATTAGTAGTTATTACCTTTAATGAACATATTTGATTGTTTTTTTGATATACATATTATGAAAATTTACCGGATGTATATATTCACAACTAAAAATATAAACTATTCAAACATGGGAACCTCATTTATAGTCTGAGGACCAACCATATAATTAATGACATATTCAAATATTTCTTCTTCATATAGAATGTCAGAAATATCTAAATATTTAATGTGGTGCCAATGTTAACTTTTAATGTTAATATATGTTGTATTAGAACCGATGGGTTCATGGGACCCCTAAAAATTTCCTTTTATTTTCATGGTGATTTCACTAGATTGTCATGGCCAAACCTTCTCTTTCCCCATCTTTTTCCCATTTTTAATACCAAAATTCACATTAGTCATTTTTCATCAATTATTTTTAGTTTATTGTTTGAAATAATTATTAATATGTTTCCCCTTGTACCATTAAAATATTCTAATAACTTATTATAATATTCGAAATATAATTATTGAATGTTTTAATATCCAGATCATTAAGTAGAATAAGAAACACAGTGCCTGACTCTTGATCTACCTCAATAATCACTCTTATATAATCATTAGGATTTCTTTTTTTGAAGCATGTATCATAGGAAATTAAACATAGTTCCCATTCCACCAAGGTATTTCATGGTATTTGATAGACAGAAATTAGATACAACCTTACCCTTCTAATTTATTGTACTATAATGTTATCATACATCATTTAAATCACATTTAAGAGAATTAGTAATGAAAAAATTCATTAAATCAGGTAAGATTTGTGGTTAAATTTAATGATTGGACTTAAATATAGTGTGTTCCTATAGTTTTCAAGTGGGGATATTTGTTCCACAATGACATCACTTTGATACTTCCGCATATATTGGATTTCCAAACTAGACCTCATAATAATATATTGAGAAGAATATATTTATTCCATAAATAAATTCATCATATGATATGTATATTCTTATTGTATTTCATTTTCAAAATTTGAACAAGAGATAGTCCAAAACCTACACCTCTAATGTGACCATATTTTTTGGCCACATAAAAATACTAAAAGTTACTTCTCTTTAGTTAGGTTCAATAAAAATTCTTGTTTGTAAACTATATAAAAATATAAATATAAATAGATATTTTTATTTAATACTATTATAATGTATAATTATTTACTATTATGTAAATAACAAAATTGATTCCAATTATTCTTACATGTTTAATCAACTAGTTTGGCCTTTTTTTATGTAGGGCTCTATCTATTATACATGACGTGGGATGGAAGAGGTTTTGGTTTTCGATTCATCAGTATTCATATAAACAAAGAAACATATGTTGTTTCATATAACTTACAAAACATATTGTAGATTTAATATAAATCCCATTTTCTTATATAGGGAATCTTAATACATCATTTCATTGTGATATGGGTACATTTTGTTTTGATTGACACTGTTTATTTTTTGAACTCTCTTAATGTTTCATAAATTTAAAATTTTGAATCTAATTGGAAAAAATAAAGAATATAAAATAATTTATAATTGACTATATTTTACTAAGAAGGATTTCTTGTTGTGATTAATGATGAATGAATTACCATTTTCCAACTTTATAATGTGAGAATAAGTAATTAGTGTACTGGGGATTAATTTTACCATTAGTAACATTATGGTAAAACATGTAATGAAGTGTCTGAAATCCTCTATGAGATTTTTTAGGGACTATTAAATAATATTTCTTACATAAATCATCTAAAAATTAAATATTTTAGGAATAATGAAAAGAAAATTAATTTTTCATTATAAAATTTTTTTGTTAAATATGGAAATTATATTGTAACATTTCCTTAATAATTTTCAAAAGATATTCCTTAATTACAAGAAGGGAATAGTTACATGAATCTTTATTAATGGGAACACTAATTCTAATTATAACCCCAATATAACTATTTAAAATAGAATTATTATGGTCAATAGGTTGTCCTTGTTGATTATATACAACACTAATTTAACACATTTCTTATTTCAATGATAATTTTAATAAACACAATGATTCTACAACATTATTTTTTATTCACCAACATGTTCATCTTCCCAGAATAATTTTAATGTTCCACCATTAACTCCATGTTCATTCATGATTTTGGAATCAACATCATCTGCAGAAGTCATTCTATGCAAGAGTAAATGAAAATTTAATTTAAATTATATAAATATAATAGATGGCACATAATATTATGAGCAAATCATAGTTTATTAAAATAAAATATTAACCTTATCATTGAAATATCTTAATTTTAATTAACAGTTGAAGGGATTTTGATCCACTATCGAGAATCCAAATACCCTCTTTATGGTCCTCTTAAATGTACAAGTCATTATCTATATTTTGACCACCATGAAATAATTGAGAACTACCAAAGAATGGCTCATCCTTAATTGAATTTTTACATGACCATACTGTTATTTTAGTCTCTAATAGGAAAATTAACCAATTCATTTTTTCTATAAATGAGACACAAAATACCTGTAGTGCTTGTGATTCCATTATAAACAGCTCATCCTTATACCCTTACACACTAGAATTCAACCTCTTGAAGGCCATTTCATCAATATTAACAACAATACAATTCTAAACCAATTAAAAATATACAATTTAACTTTAATAGTATTTTATTCCATCTCATATAACTGTTCAATGATTCCAAAATATGACATATTCTCATATATTGGTTCTCTATCCTTAGAACCTAATATTTGCATCACTTCCACTAAAATTATAACTCTAGTAGTTTTTATCATACTATAATCATCTAGTTATTTTATATAGAACATAAAAAACCATTAAATTAAAAACCAGTGTAACATATAACATTTTCATTTAGTCCTTTGGATAGCCATCAAATTCATTTAGCAATTGAATTTTTTATTTTAGATAAGTCTTTATAAATATGATCTTAGAACCATCTAATAGACATCTGATTACATTTATTTTATATCCAACCATTATCCCTTTGTGGATTAAAATTTTTATGAATTGATTTATGGGATTCAATGTATAGATCAACATCTTCACTATTATGTAAAATTTAAAGGTGATATTTCTCTCAGTCGACACCTTTTCCAGGATCCGTTCTCTATATAACATTTGATGTGATGATTCTTTGGGAGACTAATAAAATAAACATATTATATGTTATTAGTATAGAATTGAAAATATTATTCCACAATATAACATTATAAAATACTATATTCTATCAGACATTGATTAATGACCAAACTATTCAAAATCTTTATATTCCATTCAAATGGGTACATCCATCTATAATGTAAAAGACAACATTGTTGAACCTATCTAACCAAGTGAGCCATAAGGTGGACCATTATATCAGACAATGGTGCTTGTAATTACATCTCTAATTAGCATAATATGACTTAAACTTCTTTAATCTTGTTTGGAAACTTCATTAGGTCAATAACTTTACTACATATAGCTTTGAAGTAGAAGAATTGTTTGTTTAATAGACTTCATACATTTTTGGGAAAAATGAAATTTGAAGCGATTGGAATCAAATCCTGTATCAAAATATGAAATTTATGTTATTTTAGTCACTATTACTTTGAAATAGTCTTTTATAAGAAATTTTTCAATTTTTTAAAAATATTAATTTTGTTCATTTATGTAATCAAACAAAATGAAAAATTGAAATTTTTCTTATTTGGATAGAGTATACGATGAATGTTCTCGGAGATTCAAAATCATGGGATGGGTCATTCCAAAAAAAATGTTTTTTGATGATCCATTATCAATATGATATCTAAAAAATGATAAATTCCACAATCAATGAAATTGAATCAAAGAAAATAGACGATGTAAATTACACCAGAACCAGAGGGAGGATCAAAAAATATTTTTTCTAATTAATTTAATTAATTAATGATTTGTCTTGTTGGAATTCTTTATTAATTGATGGATCTTTCAACAGATCTATGTTTCCCCATCATTATGTTGTTTAAATCAAGAGTATATTTACTCTTAGCAGTGATCCACACAAGTACCTCAAATATCTGAATGTCATTATAGGAATATCAAGGTGATAGCACGACAGATCTTATCACTGGCATCATCCACATTTTATCACCATGAGAACAGCTTAAAAAGCATTCTCCTTGATCTCTTCTGGTATGAGAGTGGGATCTAGGGGATGATCTCTCTCTATTATTAGGATATTTCTTTGCGAAGGGGGGGCTCAATGGATTGAGACGATTCTCCAAATTAGTTGTGTACAACTAACCAAATTAATTGTATCTCATTGGAAATAATACTATTGGGTTTATATGTTTCTAGGGTTAAAATAAAATAATTGCACGAGTTAAATTTATAATTTATTTAATTCAGATAGATGTCCATGTAAAATATTATTATTATTATTTCTCTAAATTCAAGTAACTTTCAAACTAAATTATATAATATTTAATAAAATAATGCTCAATCTTTATTATTTCTCACCGAACCATTAGACTCGATCCACCATTCCTCCATAGTATTTATCATGCCTCAAATAATGACTATTTATTTATTAAATAAATATAATTACATTACTCTCCAATAAGTTAATAAATATTATATTCACTAAATAGAAATTAAATGTTTATTAAATATTCTTCTCATATTATATTATCTCAAATAACTTGTGATAGATCGTATGTGGTCAAGAAAATATGAATGAAAATTAATTCATATGTAGAAATAATATTTACTCAAATTGTTAAATAATAAATAATAATATATTTTTTAAATGACATTATAGATACACATATTGTGTCACCCTCTTAGACTCTTTCTTAGTGGAATTAGAAGAAGCAGCCTAAATTCTCGAGGTTAGCTTCTAGCAACATGATCAAAAACCCATATAGAAATAAGTTATTGTAGTAATGAAATAATACCTCTATAGACGCATACTATATAATATAATCTCTTTATCCCATTATATCAAATCAAGTTGACGACATGTTGGTGCCATCAACCTATGTGCACAATGTTTCTTTCTTTGACATCCAATAAATTGAACTTTACATTGAAAACCATGTCCATTGATTTATTTAGGCTATATCATTTCAATCAAAGGGCCAGAGATATCAAATTATGTTAAACAAGAAATTGAAAAAAAATACTTTCTCTCATTTTTCTTTAATGTAATATTACTCTTGACATGTCTTAAATATCATACCTCACCATGAACATCTTTTTTCATAGTTTTCATTAACACATAAAATTAAATAAATCATGATTATAATTGATAATAATATGAAAATAAATGTATCAATATACACATTTAGGGATAGGAAAGTCCAATGAAACATATAAATGTAAATTTCTTACTGGCAAGTCTCATTCGCATCATATCATACATTAGATATTATCAAGGGAATACCCCATGAAAAGGTGACTCAATGTTCTATGTGCCTCCACAGATGATATATTTTATCATCTATGTTCCTAAATAGATATTATACATCTATAGAAAATTTATTTTCTAATACTGTCATAGAACATCTGATTTCTTATCATAGCAGAGATCTACTTTGATCTTTTAGTGTGAAATCTTCTTTTAAGACATTATCACATTCTATGATATGTAGAATAACAATCATAATGTAATAATAAGTTTAGTAATATTAAAAACTATGAATACAGGTTATAAAAAAGTACATAAAAGTTGGTCACAAAGTACCAACACCAATAGACTCCCACTTTCACTAGAGACAACTAATAACAGCCATCATTCTTAAAGACCTCACATGATACTCATGATTTTGATGAGATAGTCCTTTAGTCAAACGGTCTATCATGTTCTATTATGTGGGTACTATTTTTACTAAAACTTCACCCATCATAGAAAAATAAGGAAATAGTTGAGATTTCGGGAGTATATTATTTGTCCTTTTAGGTGACCTTGATTCTTTTATAAGAGCCACAACTGGTGTATTATGACAACACAATGTCATAGGGTATTTTATATTAGGTACCACATCATGGTCATGGGAAAATTTTCTAATTCAAATGGGTTACTTGTATGAATCAGTAGCCACTACATACTCATACTTCACTTTAGAATTAATGAAAAATAGCTTCATTAACCTCTTCTAGCTTATAGATCCACCATTGATAGAGAAAACATATCTTGATTTTGAGTTTAGATCATTCTGATATATCTGAAAACTAGAATCTGTATAACCCCTGATGACCAGATCCTTTTCCCATCTATACATAAGGAATATATAATTAGTTCTTCTTAGACAAATATTGATTGTCTTAATAGCGTACCAATGTTTTTATCCTATATTTTCTTGATATCATTCTACCATGATCAATCTATTGTCAACAAAAAGTCTAGTACATAGCATGGAATAAATGGTTGATCCTATCATTTAACCATAGGGGATCTTAATCATTCACTCTTTTTCTTATTTTGTATAAGTAAATAAGTTATTTGAATCATATAAACCATGTGAGACTAGATAAAATCCCCTATTTTATTTTTTCATAATAAATCCTTTTAATATATGATCATCATATGTACTTTGACTAAGTCCAGGAATCCTCCTGGATCTATCATGAATTATCTTGATCCGTTGAATATACGCTGCTTCACCTAATTTCTATATAGAGAAACACTTGTTTTACAATTCATTAATAAACATTAGGACCGGTATATCATTTCCAATAAATAAAATTTAATCGAAATATAATACTAAGATAATGACATGAGTCCTACGAAACCTTTTCTAAACACATGGCTCACATTAACTATTAACGAATACAAATTCTTATATGGATTCTTCAAATCTAATGACCTATGACATGGATTATTTCCTCAATCTATAAACAGTTCTATGAAAGTTGAAAAAAAAATTTCATTACAAAATGTTATAAACTCTTATAGTTCTATCATATATAATATTTCTAAAGGTTTCCATTATGGAAAGTCATTTTGACATCCATCTGAAAAATTTCATATTCATGGTAGGCTGTTATCGAATGAAACAATATGATTGATTCAAACATGGAAACTGGTGAAACAGTTTCCACATAGTTTTTTCCATAACACTATTTTAACCCTTTATCTGGTAACATTTCTTTATAGGTATTTAGTTTTCCATCCATGTCCAATTTCTTCTTGAATACCCATTTTCTTCCCACTGTCTTAACATCAACTAGGTCATCAACCAAAACTGAAACATGATTGGCATATGTAGAATCCATTACATAATTCAAGTCTTTATTCCATATTGTATATTTAAGAAATCTACCACCTCATTTTAGGAGAGAGTTTCATAACTATTAACTAATAAGGATTCAACATCTCTAGTAACAAGAACAACATATCTATCAAGTTCTCTTACCTCTCTTATTCTCATATACAATACTTTTGTTTTAGAAAATAATTCTTCCATAAGTTCCTTTGGAAATTATTACTTTACCAACTATTATGTATCTAGAGAAATAAACTCATCAAATTCAATCATTATCCAACTATCCTTTTTGAGGATGCACTCTCTCTCAGAAAAGATAACTTGTTGAGAAACAATCAAATTGTCATTTGAGGGGTTGTATGGGTATTATCAATTTGTTTTTTTGGAATTCCCAATAAAGATTAATTTTTCCCCAGGTTTCTATTTTGTTTCATGATAAGGGCTTAACAAACGCCTCGCAAACCCATACACGTATATGTGACAAAATGAGTTACGTTTCACTCCATAACACAATGGGAATTATGTATTCAACATTAGTTGGTACTTAGTTTAATGTGTATGTCGCAGTTTGTAATGCATAAGACCATAAGTATAATGGAAGATATACACGAGTCATTATCTACATTACAAGGTCTAATAAGGCATGTTTCCTCATTTCACTAACACTATTCCAACGTGGTCTGTAAGGTGAAGTGATTTTAGATAGAATCAAAAACTCCCATATAAAGTTGATAAACACTTGGTTAAGATATTCACCACTGCTATCCGATAAAAGATTATTTATCTTATTACCATGTTAATTATTTAGTTTTTTCTTGAATTCCTTGAATTTATTATACAACTCGTACTTATAAATCATTAAGTATACATATACATATCTACTCAAGTCATCAGTAAACATTATGAAGTGAGAATATCTACCTCGGTGTCCCATTCACAATATCCACCAAATGGTGATGTGGTTATTTTTCCTTATAAAGATGCATGAAATATTTCAAGTGTTTTTAGTTCTGAATATTCGAAATAACCATCTTGATAGAGCCTTTTCAAATGATTCTAATTTACATAACCAAAGTGGTGATGCCAAATATGGGTGTTATGTGAGTCGTGTTAAAATGGTTGTTTTGAATTTCAAATTCCCTATTTCAGTAATTTAATACATAGAGGACAATATTTTAATGTTTGATAACATAACATATGTTGTGTTTCCAAAAGAAAAAAAATTTATTTCCAAAAATGAATATAAATCTATATCTATATAAGAGTGATATATAAATTATGTTCTTGGTAACCATAGGTACATGATTAAAATCTTCTAAAACCAAATTCATTCACATTGGAAATGAATGGTGGTAGTAAAAAACGTCTAGATTATCCAACTTTACACCATTAGGATCTCATATATCCATCTCTCCTCTAGAAATATTTTAGAATCTACTTGGTTCTAGTATTTTGATAAATATATGAGCACCAAAAGCTATATATAATAAACAATGTCTTGATATTGAAAGATTAAACTTGACAACAAATGCACATTTAGCTACCACTTAAATCTAGTTATAGTTACTCTTCTGGTTTCCATGCTTACCACATGAAAAAAATAAATCCTCCATTTCCTTTCCTTGTCCTTAGATATTCCACTTATTGGAAGGACAATTATTGGGAGGTTTAGACTTGTTTTGAGTCTTGGGCCCCTTTTCATTATTCTTCTTATTTTTATTCACCATAATTACTGTATGTTTATCATGACCCATATCATTAGCCACTTGGATAATCAAAGTAAGAAGTTCTGAAAGAACGTTCACATTATTTCTCAAATTTTTAATTTACAAAAAAACTAGAGATGTCCTTAAAAAGTGATTATAGTTTGACATCTGTATGCAAATTGTCTGGTAATTTAATCTCTAATATGTCTAACAGTTATATGTATCCAATAATATTTAGTACACGAGTCCCATTTAATACATACTCATTGTGATTTTTAGTAAATATATAATTATAGATTTCATATCTATCTTGTCTATCCTTCTCTTGATAAAGATCCTTAAGGTGATACATCATGGTATGTGCACCCATGTCCTCATGTTGCTTCAAAATATCATTAGACATGGATATTAACATGAAACATTAAACATCTCTAGAATTAATTCAAATGTTTCTAATAGAGAGATAATTGTTCATCACATTCCGAATTACAATGCATATCGGGAATAGGTTATTCAAGCACATACAATTTCTGTTCATGGAAAAGGATAAATTGTAGCTTCCTTTTCCACATTATAAATTTGTTCTTATGATAATTTTTTCCTTCCCATTTATGTAATTCATTGTTATGTTTGATTTAATTTTATTTATGTCTCTAAAAATAAGATGAGCAGTGATTTTATTACATTAAATGATAAAATGTATAAAAATTAATAAATATTATATTTATTGATCTCCAACTATTTTATCAAAGACCAATATCTATCACCATTATATTGAGAATATCCTATTTCATATATATTAATAGGTCAAGGATCAATATTTTACTTCACATTAACCCAAATTGGTTCTTCAATAAACTTGAATGGTTTTAGGTAGGTATTCCAAATACCAACTTCATTAACTCAGAATTTCTTTATTCGTTGAGTGGAATCCACAATCCTAAAATACCTAAATTGGATTAGATTATCATTTTCCTCGTAGTTAAACCATGTCTAGATTTGGAATTCAACCCCTGATGTGAAATATATTAATTTAACCCAAATATTCAAGTTAGAATTCCTAGATAATTGAATGAACACCAAAATTGGTTGGTCCTATAAATTGAACTATGGTTTAATTTTAACTATATTAGAGGAAGGCTACACTGACATAATATTTATTATTGAGGTATTTAATCCATTTAGGAATAAATTTTCAATTATTAACTTTATCAGATGCTTGTTAATATTAAGTGGATTTACATTGGTGATTAGACATGTCTTAGATAATATTTAAGCAAAATGAAATTTATTTTAGTTAAATATTTAATTCTCATTAATTTTAATAATTCATGTGATCCTGATAAAATATCCATAATGAAATTACCATGCAACTTGAAAGAAAAAAATAATAAAGAGGTATGATCATGATATTTTACTAATGGTTAGTATATCTAGTGGTTGATAAACTATCAATTAAACTAGGGGATAATCACCATAAACTAATTAAGGTTTGTGTTACAACCTTTCACATGTACCCCAATGTATCTCTCTTGTATTGGTTTCACCTTGGCTCAAAACATGAGCCTCCACAAGATTGGGATCTCTATCCATTACATGTGCCTTTACTCACACCCATGTGATGGAAAAATGGGTTTACATAAATGAAATAATTCATATGAATTCCATTACATAATAAGGTTAGAGAAGTTACATAGGAAAAAAATTTAATTTAATAATAAATTAAATTAATCCAATCACATACAAAGGTCGGGTCTATGATCATGATCATCCACATACATCTAATGAATTGTGAATTTAATAAAACTAGAATTTAATTATTAATTTTTCTTATTTAAGACAAATCATTCTCAAATAAATTAATTATATTCTTTATTTAGTCAATTCTTGTATCTTAATTATTATCTAAGTTTCATTGATATTCTCATCAATTAAAATTATTATGAAGAAAAATAAATTTATTGTGAATTAATTGTGTACATAAATTTTCCTTCGAGGAAATCAGGTGAATACCCATCCAATTATACCCAATGTTTTTATACTGATATATTTTTTAATCTTGTGATATATGGAATACAAAACATATAACAAACATTCATAACATGTACATCACCTTAACTATTACATGATTTTTTGGACACATGTTATGATCCAATGCACCTACAGTAACAACTCTGGTATGTCATATATAGGACATAGAGATAAGAAAATTATATAGATATTAATTTAACACACACACATATATATATATTAAAACTCATCACATGACATGTCTTATCAACTTAATGACCACACCTAAGAAAAATTGGATAAGGTTTATATAATATAATAAATATATTTTAAATATCCATAATTTGGTATAAGTACATTACATGTAAAATTTAGATACATTGTGTGTACGTGTCTCACCATTTATCTAAGGCACGCGCCTATGGACTCAACATGTAAATCATGCCACTGTAAAATGGAGTACATTCCATGTACAATGTAATACATGGCATGTGGCCTTTGAATTACACGGTCACCATTCAGGTTGGACATGTATGGAAATACATGTCTTGGCTGTGAATCAACAGGACTACACACCATTTACATGGGCAAAACAACATGTTATCTGGATGACCATGCACCAGGATGGCCCATTCAACATTCTATGTATGAAATAGATACACTGCATGTCATTAATACACACAATTTGAAGTTTTCATTTAATTAATTCTTGATTCATTGAACACAAGTACATGTTGTGTTACTTCAGTTATATGGAATGTACCCTAGTGTTATCTGTTCAAAATTCATGGAACCACAGGATGAGTTCCTCAATTTTATTTTATTCATAAAATTAATGCTATTGATTTGATCTATAATAAAGGATAGAGGAAGAAACAAATCTATCAATTAATTTTAAAATAACGATTAAACATGAATTGATAACTAAATTAAAAACAAATAAATCATCAATAATATCAAATAATTATAAATAATTATTTTTTCACTTTGATACCACTTGAAGCTTTCGGGCACAATGGAAGCATGCTATGGGTCATGCCCATATTTTTCTTTTTTCATGGTTGATGATAAATCTAAGATTTATATGATGATAAATGTCCTAAATAATGGAATTGAATCAAGGAAACCATAAAATGAAAATTACACCAAAACCAGAGGGAGGATCATCACATATTATTTATAAATATTTTAATTAATTAAATAATTACCTTATCGTAATTCATTTTTTGTTTATTGATCTGTAAACATATCTACATTGAACCACCATTGCGTTTTAGGAATCAATAGAATATTCCCTCTTTTGTTGATCAACATGTTTTCCTCAAATTTTGAACATCTTCAAAGAAATCGTTGGGTGTTAGCATAGAAGATCCAATCACTTTTGTCATCCACTATTGATTACCAAGAAAACCACTTTCAAATCATTATCCTTGATCTCTCTTGACATTATATTGGGAGGTATAGGTATATCACTCTCTATTTTTCTGTAGCGTTCTTCGAGAAAGGAGATCTTTAAGGCTTGAGAGGATTATCCAAATTCATTATGATCAACAAAAAAAATTAATTATCTCTCATAAGAAATAATATAATTGGGATCATATATTGATGTGGTTAAAATAAAATAATTTCAAAATTTTTCTTTATTATTTATTCAATCCCTTCCAAACCCTATGTCAAAAAAAATTCTCTATATACACTTATGTTTTGATTTAAATTAAATAATATTTTACCAAATAATATTCAATGTTTTTTATTTCACCCCATACTATTAAACTTTGTCTTCTATTCCTCCATGATATTTATCTGGCCTTGAATAATGAATATTTATTCACTAAATAATTATCGTTTAACAATTCATCAATAAATAAATAAATATTATATTTACTGAATATAAAATAAATATTTACAAATAATCTCCATGCATTATATTATCTCGAATAACTACTGATATAAATTATGTGGTTAAGAAAACATGAAAATTATTAGACCATTTGTGGGAATATTATTTATTCAAATTTTTAAATGATTAATAATAATACTTATTTAATTGTAGTTCTTTATAGACTTAGAGTGTAATCCTCTTGGATTCTTTCTTAATGGAATTAGCCGAAGTAACCTAATGTCCATGGATGGAATCTGGAAACATGACAAGGCACCCATAGAGAATAAATGTAATTCCATAATAATTGAATACCTCACTTGGAATCTTACTGTGTAATAAAATCCCTTTATCATGATATCTCAAATCAAGAAGGTTTCCTGATGATTCAGTCAACCTATGTGCTCGATGTCTCTTTCATTGAATTCTTGAAAATTGAACTTTCTTATAGAGTTCCATGACCATGGATTTTTTTAGGCTATATAATTCCCCACAAATGGCCTAATATATTGACATAATTTAAAGAACATAAAGGACTAATCCTTTCTTAGATTACTCCTTAATGAAATATTATTCATGACGTGCGCAACATATCCTACCTCGATGTGAACATCTATTGTCACGGTTTTAATCAATACATTAAAGTATATGACTCATAATAATCACTAACAATAATCCTAAATTATATGGGTCAATATAGATTTTTGTAGATAGGAACATCCAATAACACATATAAATGTTGATTTTATAATGGTGGGTCTCATTCTCATAATATCTTACACTAGATATTAATGAGGGTTTACAGCATGAAAAGGTCCCTCAATGTCCTATGAGTCTCCACCCATTATATCATTTATTTTTTATGGCCCTAAAATGATATCATCCAATTAAAATACATATATTTAATAATATTTTTGTACCACTACTATATTTTCATCATATTGGGAAGCTACTATGACCAATGAGTGTGATAACTACTTTTAGGACATTATCACATCCTATGTTTCACCGAAGAACAATCATGATAAGATAAGAAGTTTGTTAGTATTAAAAAAAAGTAATACATGTTATTATAATATATATATATATATATGTTGGTTCTAGGGAACCAACTCCAACATAATCTATATGAAGAATAAAATTATACCTTTTACTATTCACTAGTTCCAATACACCCCCTATCCTCATGTCAATCATTTCCATCATACACTTTATTCCATTCATTATTTTTTAGGTACATTTAGTAATGTTATCATAACCATTTAAAATTCCTTTTTTATATATGTATGGAATCAAGAAATTTTCTAATGTATAATGTTTTCTAGAAGGGTAATTCAAATAAAATTGATCCATTTTTTCAACTTCATTTCATATGGTCTTTTGAAAATGATTTCCCAAAAATAATTTCAACATGTTTTAATTTATTTAAAACTTTACTAGACATTAAAGAATATTTTTTTCCTACTTTTTTTTATTCCCATCTAATGATATCATCAAAGATATGTATTTATGTCATCTATGTAAGAATTATTGATGTCATAAAAATACGGTCTTCGAGTAACATTTCAATCGAACTCATTGTGTTAATTATTCACAAATGGTACTCCCTAAAATTCCATTAAGGATGTAATGTCCTGGTTCTGGTATCCACCCAGAGGTTCCCCATACCTGGTTGGTCACATGGCCTCAAGTGAATTTCCATGAATGCCAGAGGCTGCCGACTAGCAGCGAGGGCCTTGGGTGTGATAGTGGGGAAAATATTCCCTAAATGAAAGATTACACCGAGGATTAGAAACAATATACAAAGTGGAAGTAGTAATAATCCATACATAAGTGAACAATGGAAGACAAGAGATGATAAAAAACTAGAGCAATGCATAACAAATGATGCATGATATATATGTCTTGGAAAACATCCAAACAAGTCACAATGATGAATACAACTGTACTGAACCAAAGCACAAAAGAAAAGATAACAGCTCCTTGGCATCACTAGCCTAGGATTGGTCCCATGCTCTCTAGCTCTATAGCAAGTCATGTACCTGAAGTGGAAGGGTGCTTGCCCTTATCTATACCTACAAAAATATAATCTGTTTGGGCCCAAAAGCATGACCCAAACAGGGTGTAAGACTAAATCCCAGTAGGTACCCACCCGAAGATCAGGGCATAATAGTCAGTGAATATATGGAAGGTAAAAGTAAAAAAGTAGTAAACAGGAAAATACTCAGCAGTAAACAATCCACATTTCCAATATCAAGAAACAGCTAACATGCAACTAAACACAAATATTTAAACCTCTGGGAATTACTCATAACCATCCCCTCTAGTCCTACCTAACATGTACCAACAACCCTCTGGGAAAGACACTCTGCCTAACCCCTCTGGTTTGGTCACACGAAAAATATAATACTCTCTGAGGAATCTCACTCGGTCAATTCCCCTTATAGTCTAAGGAAGTCGGGGACTCTCTGAGGAATCACACAAGGTCAATTCCTTTTATAGCCCCAAGGTTAAGAGACTCTCCAATAGAGCTCCCTCAGACAATTCCTCTTATATCTTGAGGTCATTAACAGACTCTCTCAGGAAGCTCACCTTGTCAATTCCCCTTATAGCATGGAGTGGTTCAAGGTAATTCAAGTAAAATAAAGACACTGTAAGGAATCTCACTCAGTCTATCCCCTAATAGTCTATAAATCTCAAAGACTCTCTGTGGAATATCACTCAATCTATACCCCTATAGTCTATAATGTCTAAAGACTCTCTAAGGAATCTCACTTGGTCTATCCTCTTATAGTCTATAATGTCCAAAGACTCTCTAAGGAAGCTCACTTGGTCTATCCTCTTTAAGTATATAACACCAGGTTGTCAATGCCCCGTGTAATTCAATGCATAGTAATTCTATAAGGCCAATGTAAACCTATATAACTACGAGGCTAACCAGTCTATAGCATCTCACGCATGTCAGAATACAACACTCTATCTTACGACTACAAGGCATGGAAAATAGGTAAACGTCCAATAGGCTAAACAGAACCAAACGGTTGTAAATAGAACAAGGAATAAGTATAACATCCAAGGCATAGAAATCAATCCAATTCATATCCAAATTAACTCTACACAGGCATAAAAGAATGGCAGGAAAAAAACAGGGGTAAAATGGTAAACACGCAATACCCCGTTCTAGGGTATTGGTGGAATTTGTACATAATACTCAAAGACTTAGAATGGAAATCCACAAACCACCTACCACAAGTTTAGGAGATCAATATACATGAACCACGAAGCTTGAATCTCCTGGTAACGTCATAGATCTAAGAAAACGTCCAAAATGTTCAACCCATAATAACTTGGAAAAGAAGAGAAATAGGAAAACAAGGCTCAAGCAGAAGATAGAACTCACCGATGCGATTCCAACACAATCAAAAGTGCTCGAATCAAAGGATGGATGGATAATCGAGGGAACTTCAAAGATCTGTAGATTCTTAGCACTCTCGGATGAATAAAACCTAGAAGGAGTGGTTTCTATCCGTCAAACGCGACCCTGATTCATTTAATGAAAAAAAGAAAGTAAACGGCGTGTAATTTTGGAGTACCTGCTGTGTACTCTCCTTTCCCATACTCTGATTTAAGCATCCTCCACATCACCCCACATGACCATGTCTGTGGCTAGAACCTGGCCAGCACACGGCCTCCTGCGGCAATGAAGTACACGACATTACTCATAATGTACAAGGCATGTACTTCAAAAATTTCCCGAAACTCATCTTTTCTCAAAAACTCCAGAAAAGGGAAAAACATTCCTAAAAATAATATCTGGGTTCATAAAAACTTCCCCCCTAAATGAAATTTGTCCCCAAATTTCCCTACTACGGTGTAGAAGAAGAAACCTTGAACAACTCTAGCCACTGTGATTGTACATCGACCTCCCTCTCCCAAGTCTCATCTTGTACCCTCCCATGCTACCATAACACCCGTACCAGTGGAAAAGACCGGACATGGAGAACATTTGTACTATGATAAATAATCCGGATAGGATGCTCCTCAAAAAAATTCATCCACCTCCAACTCAACTTCCTCAGGTTGGAACGTATGAGACGGGTCTGAAAAGTAACATCGAAGCTGAGAAACATGGAAAACGTCGTGCATATCCCGGTAGCTCTGAGGTAACTACAACCGATAGGCACCAGGCCCAACTCTCTCCAACACCTCAAATGGCTCGACTTACCTCATAGAAATCATACCCTACCTCTTAATCCACTTGTGTCCCAACCTTGGTGTGACATGAAAAAAAACCTGATCCCCGACCTAGAACTCCAGAGTTCATCTCTGGTGATCATCATAGGACTTCTGTCGAGACTATGTAGTAGTCATCCTCTTTAGAATCAAATCTATCTTCTCAGACTTCTCCTGAACAAGACGAGGTCCCAGAAAAGCTGCCTCTCCTACCTCCAACCAACATAAGGGTGATCGGCACACCCTACCATACAAAGCCTCATAAGGTTCCATCTAAATAGTTTCTTGAAAACTATTTTTGTAAGAAAAATCCACAATAGGTATATGCTTCTCCCAGGAACCTCCAAAATCCAGGATGCATGCTCGGAGCATTTCCTCAAGCACCTGAATCGTACGCTCGGACTGGCCATCTGTTTGGGGATGGTATGTTGTACTCAAATGTACCTATGTACCCAAATCCTTCTAAAGCTCCTACCAGACCCAAGAAGTAAAACGTGCATCCCTTTCTGATACAATGGAGTACAGAACTTTATTAAAAAATACAATCTCACGGCTGTACAACCATCCCAGCTCATCAACACTGAAGGTCTCCTTAATAGGCACGAAATGAGAAACCTTCATGAGTCTGTCAATTACAACTCAAACTATTTCGTTCCCTTGAGGAGACGTCAGCAATCCTATCATCAAATCAATTGTGACGCCATTCCACTTCCACTCAGGAATGGGTAACTAATGTAAAATCCCTAATGGTCGTTGATGCTCCACCTTCACCTGCTGACAAGTGGAACACCTCATGACGAACCCAGCAACGTCCCTCTTCATACCTGGCCACCAATACAGATGGTGCAGATCACGATACATCTTCGTGATGCTAGGATGAACTGCCCAAACTGAGGAATAAAAGTCTTGTATCAGCTCCTCACGTATATCTATTATCACCCATACGCATCCCTAGAAACGCAAGATTTCATCCTCACCTATGGTCCACCCAGGAATAGGGTCCTCCCTTAACATGCTTCCCCATAAGACTAGGCCTTCAGAATCTGATAGCTTCCGCATTCTTACTCAATCAAGAAGGGTAGAAGTAATAGCTACAGAAGATAGAAAATTCTACCCCTGACTTTCTTGCACCACCAAATGCATCTCAAAGAACATATCCATAATCTTCCAATCACTGCTGGCCTCCTGAACTACCTGTATCTGAGTCCTTCTACTCAATGAATCATCCATTGCGTTGCCTTTCCCAGGAGGATAGGCAAGCTCAAAGTCAAAGGACTGTAGTTACTCGACCCACCTCCGCTGTCTCAAATTCAGATCATGCTGAGTTAAAATGTACTTGAGACTCTTGAAGTCAGTGAAAACCACAAATTTCTCTCCCAGATGATAGTGTCTCCAATAGCGTAAGGCATGAACAACAGCTGCCAACTCTAAATTGTGTGTCGGGTAATTCCTCTCATGTGACCTCAACTGCCGAGACCTGTATGAAACAACTCCATCTCCCTGCATAAGCACAGCTCCCTGCCCAATACCTGATGCATCACATTAAATGGTATCGATCTTTCCCGACTCTGGAAAGACTAGTATCGGTGCTAAAGTCAACCCTTATTTCAGCTCCTAAAAGGCTGACTCACAAGAATCTGACTAGAAGAACTTCACACACTTCTTAGTCAGACCTATCAGTGAGGCTTCTAAGCGTGAAAAGTACTGTATAAAACGTCTTTAATATCCAGCCAGCCCTAGAAAACTCTAAACCTCTAAGACATTCTTCTGTTGCTCCTAGGAAACTACAGCTCTCACTTTCTCTGGGTCTACTGATACTTCTGTCTCTGAAATAACGTGACCAAATAAGTGAATCTGGTCATCCAAAATTGGCACTTCAAGAGCTTAGCATATAACTGATGCTCTCTCAATGTACTCAAAATGATATCAAGATGGGTAGAATGGTTGTGTCGAGTGTGAGAGTACACCAAGATATCATCCACGAAATTCACCATGAAAAAATTTAAGTATGGATGGAACACTCGATTTATCAGTGCCATGAAAACTGCAGGCGTATTCGTGAGACCGAACGGAATAAACAAATACTTGTATAGACCATACCTGTTCTGTAAGGCTGTGAGAGGTATATTAGATGGTCTAACATGCAACTGATGATAACCGGACCTCAAGCCAATATTTGAGAACACCCAGGCTCCTCGAAGCTTATCAAATAGGTCATCAATCCTAGTCAAGGGATATCGGTTCTTGACAGTTAAATGGTTCAACTTCCTATATTCCACACAAAGCCTGAGGGTACCATCTTCCTTCTTCATGAACAGGGCAGGTGAACCCCATGTAGAAGTACTGGGTCGGATGAAACCCTTGGCCTGTAACTCCTCCAACTGTTTCTTGAGCTCTTGAAACTCTGGTGTATCTATTCAATAAGGAGGAATGGACACCGGTTCCGCCCTTGAAACAAGATCAAAAGAAAATTCTACCTCATGCTCTAGAGGAAAACCTGAAAAGGTACTATGGAATTACATCCCTGAAATGATCCACAAGTGTAGGAAATTCTAACAGTGAAGTACCCTGGTCATCCAAATATAGACTGAAAATATGGGATGTAACTCCTCCTAGCCAATGATGCTCGGGTCCTACTCTGCTCACCTGGACATCCCACTCTCTCTTTTAAAGAAAACATCCACCCTCTGGTGATATGAAACTCACCATACGGCGATAAAAGTTGATGACTGCCCATAAGGGGACTAACCAGTACATCCCGAGAATGACATCATAGCCTGTCATCTCTAGGACATACAGGTTCCATTGAAAGTGACACCCACCAACCTCTATAGGGCACTCCATTCACTGATGTACACTAGTTGTCCTAGTCCCCAACAGTGTGTCTAGTGTCAAGATGTTGGCAGAAGAAAAGATGTTGAGACCAAGACTCTCTACAATAGAGATAGTTATAAAGCTATGAGAAGCCTCTGTATCGAAAAGAGCAGAAGGTAAAACTGAGGCTACTAAGATCGTACCTAAAACTGTAGAGGGGTCGGGATCCTGCTCCTAATGGGTCTGCTCCACTACAAAGTTCTAGCCTGCTCCACGACCCTGTGACCCTGCCTGACCACTCTGAGCTGATCCACTCTACTGTTGTTGGTAGCCTGGTGACTGACCACCATAGCCGCGACCTCCACCTCAACCCAAATGGCTGGAAGAACTCCAGTTCCCAGACTGGTGAGAAACTGGTGATGCTTCTCCTGAACGTGGGGTCATAGAAGAACCCCTACCACCAGCTGCAGGTGAGAAGATCTGACAGAAATGCTGAAGATAGTCCATCTTGTCACAAGATCGGCACTACATCGGGTCTCTCTAGCACTGAGTCCTAGTATGCCTGCTCCTCCCTCATTGGTAGCATAATACCTGGCTGCCTGAAGATACATCCTACCTACTCTTATCTCCTCAAGTAGACTCCCTATGGCGCTTCCTACTATCAGTAGGATGAACACTAACTCTGGGCGTCGAACTACCCTGGCTGACAGCTCCAAAATCCCTCATATTTCACTC